>OY728148.1:2033791210-2038591210 GCA_963277665.1 Viscum album
GAGATAAGATGATAAATCCCAAGAAACTCCAAATACTAAAGTTAAAAGTAAAGCCAAAATCCATTCCCACATGCATGTTCAAAAGTAAAGCTGATACAAAGTACAAAAAATCCTCCAAAGTAAAGTACCAAAAGAAAAGAGACTAAGCAACAACAACAACTAATCCCGATGTTTGAGCTAGTAAAGTCCAACATGGTGCTCAAAGTCCTCCCAAAAACCTGAAAACAGTTTTATATATGTAGGGTGAGCATACGAGTATACTCAGTTGGGAAACTAAATCTACCCATGAAAAAGTAGGGGAAACATACTAATGTCCCTATGAGAAAACAGTATAACCTCAAAGCACCTATCAAGGAATACTAACCAGCCCATCCTCACCAGGGAACACTCAACAATATCACAAGTCAAGTAAATAGCAGTATAAACTCATCGATATTTGGGTACCCCACACCACTTTCTCACTGGTTAACTGGTCATCCCTAACGGCCAATGTCTTGATGCTACCAATCTCCTCATACGCAGTTCCACTACCACAACCCGCCCGCACACACCTGGGCCTCAACCACACGCAATCCTGCTCGCAGACACCTGGGCCACAACAACCACGCGCCTCGCCCGAAGATACCTGAGCCTCATCCCGAATATACTTGAAAAACAATCATGGCCCGCAAACACTTAGGCCTCTCATCCACAACAAACCCTTGCCCGAAGGATCTTGGGTTATGGTAAGCCTCAAGCCATTACAGCCTTCCCGGATACGCTAGAGTGGTAAGAAACCAAAAGAGGGTGCGAGGAGGAAAGTCAGTAACCAACCATCCATCATCCCACTAGGATGTTGGGAAAGGAACCCTCCCCCATGATATGGGGGTGTTCGGAACATGGTGCTCAACAAGGGTGGAGTGCGTATAGAAATCACAAGGAACTACAATTTATACATATAGATAAGCAACACTCAACCCAGCCTATGGGTTTTCAAACAACCAAACAAACGAGCCCACGAGTACCACTTTGGTGCTACCCTTATATGTACAACCACACAACAGTTACTGCCAAAACATAACCCAACCCCTTTTTATTTAACCTCATGCCATTATTTTAATTAAGGGATTCACTTTGATCTATTCCAGCACTACTGGGCAACTACCAACCACAACCATATCAAAACAACAAACAAAACTAGATTTGCAGTCCCACTGCACGTCCCTATTCAACCACTGCCAATTATCGTTCTTCAAAGTTATACCCCATGATCCTTATCTCATAACCCAACCCCGCAGCCCCACTGCCCAAAAAATTTCCAGATGCAGTCCCACTGCACACAAGTTCATAACCACCCCGCAGTCCCACTGCCCAACGTCACTCTGCGACCACATCACAAACATAGGTAGTTCAGCTTCTTACAATTTTATCCATTCCACAATCAATCATTCTCTCACACTGGGATACCAACACACCTCCTGCACCACCCCACATACTAATCCCATGACACCCAAACCAGAACACACAACATATAACCACATCTATCAATTCAAGTGTATTTAGATTTAAACGGACAAAGGTTCTTTAATTCCACTTTAATATAACCGGGGTGATCGCATAATAGGTTTGATCCTAGGGAATACATTTATTTAACCAAGTATACGTGATTAAGAAGATTCTCATGTTACAGTCATTTATTCAAACATCTTAACAAAATAGAACGTCACCAGTGCGCAGGCAAAGACCCCCAACAACCATGATTTTCATAAGGAATACAACCACAACAACCATATAAGAAACAAGGATAACAAAAGGAAACATGCCATTAATCATCAAGCCACACCCTGCCCGTTATTTTATTCACCCTGTTATCTTTTGATAAAAAACACTTCTTATTTATTTCCCATTTTAAGAAAAGTATTCAGTCATTCCTTATAAGTAATCATTAGTATACCCACCCCACATGATGCACAATTAAAGAGAGAAAGAATAAATACCTACCTTGGATGATCAAGGATCCAAGTTCCTCCTTGCGCCAAGAACAAGGGATCACGCGAGCAGCAGGAAACTCCAAGAAAACTGAGCAGGAGAGGCTCTAGCACAGGCGCACGACTCATTTAGGGAGGAAGGCTCCAGACGCACAAGGGGAAATAGAAAACACACTATGAAAGGAAGATACCGGCTTTGAAGAGCCAGATCCAATTTTAAAGGAAGAACGGTTTCCAAAAGTCATTATCATGGGAATGTGGTCAAGATCACACAGTTTGAGTATTTCAAATCCCTCGAGATATTAGAATATTAAAGATATAATTAATACCCTTTGTAACGGCCTTAAAAACTCCCAAGGAAGATTTAAAACTGGGTTTACGTCAAATAAGACATTAGAGGGGTGAAACTGGGAAAACTTGAGAACTGGAAATTCGGTAAAGGGGTGAGACACCGTGACGGTGTCACCGTGACAGTGCGACCATGATGGTGCCACCATGAAGGTGATATCATAAGGGTGCCACTATAACGGTGTGACCATGACGATGTGGTCGTTACCAATGGCACTGTAACGATGTGACCGTTACCAGTGCCACCATTTCGGTGAAACCGTTTTGTGGAACCGGGATTTTGGAAAACTCCCAGGACAAGCCACAGTGACCCCCAAGAACACTACAAACACTATATTTTACAAAGGAAAGGCTTGGGGAAATCTGGTTCATTACATGGTGGATCTGCAATTACAATTGTTAATGGATCAACAATCCTCATTGTGGGATTTGACACATGCCCCTTGACCCCGTTTATTCTCCTGGGTTCATGTTCCTCACAGTCCATTTAATCTTATATACATTATCAGACTCACCAAAAACTAAAATTTTGTTGATACTTTTACATCTTCTTGTGTTTTTTTAGGAGCGATCGACGAATCGGGGACTTAGTCGAGGTCATCTTTGGGATGAGGTGTACATGTTCGATACCCCATTATCTATTGCTTACTTATCCACCTATTCTCATGCCCTTGACCTATATTTTCACCTTGGTCATCCACCGGGTTCCTTCTTACATAAGTTTTTCCCCCCAATTCGGTCCACACCTTTCTTCTATTGTGAATCCTACAAGTTTGCTAAACATTATCGGGTGATGTATGTTCCTAGAATGAAAAAACGTGTAGCGAATCCTTTCAACCTTGTTCATTCTAATATATGAGGTCCTTGTAGGGTTCCTATCCAGTCAATTTACAATTATTATATATGCTTTATTGATGACTACTTGTGTATGATATGACTTTACCTTTTTCATGATCGGTCTGAAGTGTTTTCTACTTTTCAAACCTTTTATCAGGAAATTCATAATCAATTCGCCACATTCATTAAATTTATCTATTCTGACGATGGATGAGAATATTTATCCATTTCCTTAGCAGTTTATCAAGGATAAAGACATCATTCATTAGACATATTTCCCTGATACACCTCAACAGAATGGAGTGAATGAGCGTAAACATCGTCATATTCTAGAGACTGCTCATGCCCTCCTATTCCACTTGCATTTGCCTCTTCATTTTTGGGGGTATTTCATCCTTACTTCTACACACCTCATCAATTTACTTCCTTCTTATATCCTTCAGGGGGAGACTCCTTTTTGGGCTCTTCTCTCCTCTCTCCCTCCTCACCCACTCTCACTCCCACTCTGTGTGTTTGGGTGTCTGTGTTATGTCTGTGACACTCATCCCAACCTCTCCAAGTTTTATCTCAAATCCCTCCATTGGATATTCCTCGGATATTCCCATACTCAGCACGAATACCGATGTTTTTCTCCAAACCTACGGCAGTATATAATCTCTGTCGATGTATATTTTGTTGAGAGCTCTCATTTTTCTTCTCCATCTTCGCATCCAGACACCACCATCGATGATTATCTTCCTCTCATCATCCACCCACCTCTACCTCTGGTGTCCCACTCTATTGATCATCAGCTTGACACTGTCTACTCACGTCGCCCATTGAATGTGCCCCCCACCCCGTCCAGGCTGAGGACACCATCGTCCCAGCCTTGTCCGCTGCTCCTACATTGCAAAAGACGACTTTCCCATTGCATTGTGAAAAAGTACTCGTTCTTGCTAGAATACTCCTCTTTTAACATCCTCATATAGAGGTATTTCTGCTCTGGAGACGATATCTATTCCCTGCACGGTTGGTGATGCCAAATATCACCCTGGGTGGCTTCAAGCAATGCGGGATGAACTACAGGCTCTGGACAACAATCATATTTGGGATCTGGTCCCCCTTCCGGCAGGTAAATAGGTGGTCGACATCAAATGGATTTATACATTCCATCTCAATACAGATGTCACTCTTCATAGACTTAAAGACAGACTTGTGGCAAAGGGATTTTCTTAGACATATGGTGTCGACTATTTTGATAATTTATCTCTGGTTGCAAAGATGTAATCTGTCTTATTATACATATCTCTTGCCACTCATCATCATTGACCTATTCATCAACTTGATGTCAAAAATTCCCTCCTCCATGGCTTTCTTGAAGAAGCGGTATATCTGCAACAACCTTATGACTTTCGTGCCTCAGGAGCTGACTCTCATGTTTTTCGACTTCATCGCTCTCTATATGGACTCAACCAGTCTCTCCGTGATTGGTTTGGACGATTCAACACTGTCATCGCTACATTTGTCCTATCTCATAGTATGAAGGACCACACTGTCTTCTGTTGGTTGTGTATGTTGATGATATCATCATCACTGGGAGCGACTCAACTGACATCACCCAACTAAATGGGCATCTTCAACAACACTTTCAAACCAAATATCTCGATCCTCTGACATACTTCCTTGGCATTGAGGTCTCATGTTCTTCGGACACCATCTTTCTTTGTCAATGTAAATATGCCTTAGATATCTTGCAGGATGTGGGTTTGACTTGGGCCACTGCTGTTGATACTTATCTTGAGTCTAGGGAACGGTCTCTCTATGACAACACAGAACCATATTCTCACCTTGAGAGGTACCCTCATCTTGTGGAAAAACTCAATTATCTCACCATGACTCGTCAAACATTGCTTGCGTTGTTGAAAAAGTTATCCAATTCATGGAGAATCTGACAAAATCTCAGTGGGATGTTGTCCTTCGCATTTCCAAATACATAAATAAAGACCTTGTATGTGTTCTTTGGTATTCACATCACAATCATATGAATATAGAGGCCTTCTGTGATGCTGACTATACTGGTTGCCTTGCTACCCGAAAGGCCATTTTTGGGTTTGCCGTTATTTTGGCAGGTAACCTCATCTCATGGCGTAACAAGAAACAGACTGTCATTTCTAGATCTAGTGCTGAGTCTGAATACCGTGTGATGACCACAGTCACTATTGAGATCCTTTGGCTTCGCCATCTCCTCCATGAGATTGACTTCCCGCAGCATATGTCTGCTTATATTTGGTTTGATAATCAGGTATTCATGAAGATTGATTCTAATCATGTCTTCCATGAATGCACAAAACATATTGAGGTGTACTGCCACTTTCTTCGCCATCATCCTGAGCAGCACCATGTCAGTTTCAGCTTGCTGACATGTTCACCAAAGGTCTCCTGGGAGCTCGACTAGATGCTCTCAATACCAAGCTGGGGGAGTGTGTAGGGTTTTGTTTGGTGTCTTATTTCTTTTTTGTGGGCCTCTTGGTCCAAGCTATCATGTATTAGCTTGAGGGGGAGTTTTGAAACCGGTTAATTTTATTTCCGGATAAAGGGTATTTCGGTGTCCCCCATCGGATTACTCCACCTTGTAATCTTTTTTATCCATCTATAAAAGAATGTGTCCTTCTCACCTTGTAATCATTTTTATCCATCTATAAAATAATGTCTCCTTCTCACCTTGAGGTAAGGGGAATTCACATTAATAGTATTCATATGCCTTATTCACAATGCCTTTATATTGGCATGTCATCCATTCCATTTTTATAAAACTTATGCTCTGGACATCAGGGTATTTTTCTAAAAAACCTCAGGCCGGAATGAATTTTCCCAATCATGTGGCTCCACACTTCCATGAAAAATGCTTCCATATTACATAATTTTGCTTCACAATACTCTCATGATTGGCTTGCATAAAGAAATTTATAAAATTTCCTACTCATCCTCATTGATCTTCAATTTAAATTCTCACCTAATCAATCTCACATGATAAATTAGACAATCTCATATCAATTGATTGCTTCATCCTAATCTTAGGTTTTGAATGAACCTTTTCTAGGTTTATGTAATTTTATCACACAACACTTCATATGTCTACATCATGAAATTTATAAAATTTCTTACCCTCTCTTATTTATTTTTAATTTAACTTCTCTTAATACACATACTAAGCCCATAGATACCTATCAAACTCACATAATCAATTAAATGATCTTGCAATTTTGTAAACAAAATCATGTAATATAAAAATCATGTTTGACTTCTATATTGACCTCACGATACAACCTATATCGAATTATCTACCTCAGCCTCATGACGTGGAACCTGATATTTCTTAAATCAAATCATGTGAAAGCTTAGGTCTGCAACTGGTCTTGTGAAAAATACACAGGATATAATCTGGCAGTGGCTATTCTTGAATAGATTGGTTGTGCTGCTTTGTTGAGGATGCTCTGTGCTAGAACTGTGAGATAATAGAAAAAAATAGAAAATGAAGGTTGTGATCTATGATTTCTAGTAGGTATTCTAGGATGAGTGAGGCAGTACGCAGGATGTGTGTGTTTGATGTATATTTACAGATACCATTGTAAAGGGACATGATGATATATATAGATGTATATGTTAGATGAACTCACTTTTTTTGTTTTAAAATACCATAAAAATAACAAAGTACATGTATGCAAAATTTTTGGATCATTGCAGAATGAAATGAGGTAAATTTATGGGTTTTTGTTCTACCGATTAATGAATAATAAATTGTTTTAACGGCTGTAAACGGCTGTAATTTATGGGTATTTGAAGGTGATTCAGAAACGTCGGGAGTTGCAATGACAAAACAACGATTCAAACAAGAGTAAAAGGGGGAAAAACAGAACGAGAACACATGGATTTACATGGTTCGGGAATAATCCCTACATCCACGGAGAGGCAGACTATTGACTATTATTCGGGAGCACAATTACAAAGAGTTTCTTAGAGTTTACCACTTCTCAAAACCCTATCCCGAAATAGGATAATAAGGAGGACAAAGAACTATTCCACCAACCATCAAAAAGTACGCTCTCAACAGTGAAAGGTGGCCACCCAAGTCAAAAGTACTATAGTGGCTGCCGGTTGAAAGTCCAAGGAGCTATATTGAAATGCGGTTGGAATTCTGAGTCATTACAGTGCCCTGCTGGTGTCGATTAGTCATCTCTGGTACAGTGGTAATCATTGCTATAATCCACAAAAAAATTGGACAGGTGGCCTTTGGCTCCCAATCCCCTAGAGCAGGGCCGCGTTGCTCCCTATAACCCCCAACGAGCTCACCGCAGAGCTTGACCTGCAAAATTTGTGGCCTGGTGCGCAGTATGAGCCGGAATAATTCGACCCAACAACATCTAGAATGGATCGGGTTACACCAAACTAACAGAAGTATCACATGTGGCATCTTCCATGATACCTAATTTATCGTTTCAATCCATCGGTAGTTTTTTATGTTAATTTTGTGACTCTCAATGCAGCTAATGATAAATTTATTAAACCAATTAAATATTATTTTACCATGCCTGTTTTCCCTGGGAAATAACCTTATAAGACACATATAATGTTCTTTTTGTGTTGTAGGGCATTACGTTTATTCATATATTTGGATCTCCTATTCCCTTTGGTTGTTATATTTAATTATATTTTAATTTGGGAATGCTATCTTTTTCCATAAAAATCGGTGTTGTCTTATGCACAGACTTTATGCTCCCTCATATACATTTTTGGTTTCAGTAATAGAAATATTGTTAATACTGTCAAATATTTTTAGCATGGTATCAACTTTAATACGTGTTAAGTTTTTGTTTTTGTAAGATGATCATGTGCGAACTTACTATTGGTTCACTATTTCTCACATTATTATTGTTATTATTATAATTAATGTCATTTACATTATCATCCCTTAAAAAACCATTGCCATCTAAATTAGTAGCAGTTGTCTGTTCATTTTTTGTGAACAATAACCCCATGACCTGTAGAATACATGTTTTCTTGTACCTTACCACAATCTCATAAACCTTACATAGATGAGGTGCAACTCCTACATAAATTTTAGCTATATCCATATTAATAATTTTTTCAGATAATGTTTCTATGGGAGTTTTTTATTTAGAGGTACTTATCTCCATAGTGTTTTTTTCAGTATGCTACTCTTCTTTAAAGTCAAGAGCATAAATTTATTATTTGATCTATTGCTAGACATGTGCATGTTTAAAGAATGATCCTTTGGTGAAATTTCACATCACTTTTAAATTATCTCTTCATGTAATCATCTTATTAATATATACGTTTTTACACAAAAAAAGTGTTATTGCACAAGTGCTTTGACAGCACTTATTGAAAATTCCTTAATAGTACTTATTACCAATGATAGGTGCTTTTGCATTAAATTTTTATAGATTTCTTATTGAAATAGAATTTTCCTACCACTTATTTAAGTGGTTTTCTTCCACAATATAAGTGTGTTTTTCAGAAACAGGGAAAACAATTATTATTTTTTCTCGAACTGGTTATCATAAGTGATAGGTGATCTAGGCAGTTTTCAGTAAGTGTTATCCAATGGACCCTTATATCACTTACCATATGATAAGTTCTTTTGTGTAAGTGTTTTCAGATTGCTTATTTTTTTCCACTTATTTAAGTGGTTCTCTTTTGGAATTTAAGTGCAAGTGTTTTTTCAGAAACAGTGCAAACACCACCTTTTTTTCAACTGCTTATCATAATTGATAAGTGGTGTAAACAATTTTCAATAAGTGTTGTCAAGATAACCCTTAGTGAAGTAAATGAGATGTAGATCCAAATGTGAATGGTGGTGTTGAACCAATGCAATGAAATTTACTATATCGATTCCATCTTGACAACTAGAAACTCTAGATTGATAGACTTTTGATGTTTCTTAGTGATATTTTTATTGGAAATGCATAAAATTCATCACATTTTTCAAATTCTTGATAGAGTATGGATGAACTATTTTTGAAGTAGAATCAAGGCTATTTGAGGATATGGCTGATAATGCTTGGGTCCCTACAAAAATCCTTGAAAAAAAGGGAAATTAATTAATCTTGGTGGAGTGTCAGAGCTCAGAGAATGGAACAGTGGATGAGGGTCCAATAAGAACAATAGATATATGCCATGTACGGCCTCTTCCTCCTACCTTGGATAACTAGAGTTGTGTGCTATTAAATGAGGCGGATGCATTATTTGTTTTTTATTGGCACTGTGGAGTGATTACCAAACTTCTTGATCATAAGAGGTATGCTGTATTTTTCAAGGATATTGATACGACAATAGAAATCCTTCACTATGACTTAAGGCATCACATGGAGTGGACAAATGGTAAGTGGTTTGTTGGCCAGGTAAGTTCCTATTAATTCTTCTTGAAAGCATGTTCTATCTTTGAAATCCTTTACTGGTTTCAGTGTTAGTTTGTGTAATGCTACGTTGTTTTGTATTGCTCGTGCACGCTGTTTATTCACCTTCAAAAAGAGTTGCTCATTGGTATGCTAAGAAAATGTGCGGTGAAATGTATTAAATAATATTAGCATGTCATGAAACTTAAAAATAAAATCATAGAACTATGGAAGGAGGAAGAGAGAGTGATGGGAGAGAAAGAAAGAGTGATCGGGATTTTAATTCTCAGGAAAATGAATCCCACATAAATGTTATCTTTTTACTTAATCAAGAGAGGGAGGATGCTTTTGGTGGGGGAATTGAGGGCATCCATTTGCTCACCATTTTTGGTGCATCTAATGGAAAAAGAGTATATCCACAGACTTCCCCTCACACTTACATAAGATTAATATTTTCAAATTGTTAAATTGATGCATCGCTATGTCATATTCAAGCTTCTAAAAAACTATAGTTGGCAGTGCTTTCATAAATAGATCAAAAATATAATTTCTTGATATAACATATTACACATAAATCTCTTTCTTTTTCATAATTGCGCGAATGATAAGAGCTTCATAAGTGTTACCAGCCTAGGCTCGCACTCGGGTGGTGACCCATTAGTTAATCCACGACTCCCTGTTCCACACACATACAAACGGTGGGGTAGACAAGAAAGCTCTGGTTATTCTGTTAGATGGGTATAAAGACAGTACATGGTTGTTACTGGGTATTCATTTAGAAAGTAGAAACGGTATCTGTTGGAACATAACCTGGCGGGAGCTGCGGATAGACTCTTGTACCAGTTTCACCGACAGTTTGAGGATGACCAGGAGGAGGAATCTCCGTCTCTTCTTGTTGTATATCTCACACAACCGTAAACACATTCTACTGTTAATATTAACCACTTCTCTTATTTCTTCTTGTTAAACCCAGTTTTATTATATTGGGTATTTCTGAGTCCCACATTGAAATAATCTACCATGTATTTCATCTTACTCATCTATAAAAGAATGTCCCCACCTCACATTGAGGTACGGGGAATTCCCCATCTACATGGTATCAGAGGGTAATCCCTAATTATTCCCCCTCTCTCAGTTCCAACCGACCCTCCCCCTCCCCGCGGACTCCTGGTTCTATCTGGCCCCGTGCTGCTCCTCTCCGATTCGGCCCCCGCTTAAAAGGCGACCTCCAGTCACGAACTCCCCCCCCCCCAACGATGCCCTCCCACCGTGAACGGCCTTTTGTGTATCCCGATCTCTAAGACCAACCACACCTCCCGCGGCGGTCCCGAATCCGTCGCAGCTTCCCGGTTTTGCTCAGCCCCGCCCTCTGCGATCCCGACTTCGTCGCCTGGCAGACCGCGATCCTCCTCCCACGATGCTTCTCCCTGATGGAGCCCCTCATCAGCACCTCCTGCAGCTCCCCCCCCCCCTGATGCACCCTTTCTTCCCAGCCACTCTCTCCTGCATCATCGTTCGGGCCTACCCTCCAGCAGCCTCATCGGCACTCCCCGACCCTCCTCCGACGATGCATTCTGGCCATACACTCCTCAGCACTCTTGCGGCAACGTCTCAGCCCCCGCCCTACTCGGCGACTCCCGACCCGCCATTCCCTGGTGCTTCCTATCCCAGCAACTCTTCACTGGTTGACTCAACTGCCCATGGCCCTCCGGCACAACATCTGATCGCCAGCTTTCCTACAAGGCCGCCCCCTCACCTCCAGTGTCTGCCTTCCTGCACAGCAGCCCCACGCATCATCCGTGCGTCTGTGCGCCCGCCTGAGAAACTGTCCCATGATCTGCCTTCGGCTATACTTCAAGGTTCCCCCCTTCATCCAGTACCAGTTACTCAATGACGCTCTCGATGGAGGAGATTTCCTTGATACAATCTTATTGGGCGACTGTGCCACCATCCTCTTCTCTAGCCCCCATTGCTCAAACTGGAAGCTCTATGGCCTGTGTTTCTTATTATCAGAAAACTTGGATGCTTGACTCTGGTGTGTCGGAACATCTCACAGGGGACTCCAGTATGTTCACTATCTATCATCCTTACACAGGTGCCTCTACAATTACTGTTACTAACAGCTCAACAATCCTCATCACCGGATTTGACACATGTCTCTTGACCTCGTCTATTCACCTAGCATCGGTCGTTCATGTTCCTCAAAGTCCATTTAATCTTATCTCTGTCAGTAAACTCACTACAAACTTAAATTTTGTTTCTACTTTTACCTCATCTGTTGTTTTTCAGGAGAGGATGGAGAATCAGGAACTTGGTCGAGGTTATCTTCGGGATGGGGTTTACATGTTCGATACTCCACCATCTCTTGATTTCTCATCCACCTCAGCCTATTCCCTTGACCTACATTCTATCCTTGTTCATCCACCAGCTTCCATCCTACATAAACTTTTCCCCCATTTCAGTTCCCACTTATCCTTCCATTGTGAATCCTGCAAGTTTGCCAAACATCACTGGGCGATGTATGTTCCTCGACTGGAACCACGTGCAGTGAATCCTTTTGATCTTGTTCATTCTAATGTCTAGGGTTCTTTTCGGGTTCCTATCCATTTCAGGTACAGTTATTATATCACCTTTATTGATGACTACTCCTGCATGACATGCCTTTACCTGCTTCATGATCGGTCTGAAGTATTTTCTACTTTTCAGACTTTTTATAATGAAATTAATACTCAATTATCCACCTCCCTTAAATGTCTCCACTCCAACAATGGGTGAGAATATTTATCCACTTACTTTTAGCAGTTTCTTAAGGATAAAGATATCATTCATCAGAAAACTGCCCTGATACACCTCAGCACAATGGATTGGTCGAGTGGAAACATCGCCATATTCTGGAGACTACTCATTCCCTCCTATTCCACATGAAGGTGAATCCTTTTTTGGTCTGATGTCATCCTGACTACTACCTACCTTCTAAACTATCTCCCTTCTTCTATAATTCAGGGGGAGACTCCTTTTCGGACTCTTTTCTCCTCTCCCTCCTCACTCAATTCCACTCCATGTGTTTGGGTGTTTGTGTTATGTTCGGGGCACTTGTCCCAACCTCTATAAACTTTCTCCCAAATCCCTATATTGCATTTTCCTCAGATATTCCCACACTCAGCGCGGATACCGGTTCTTCTCTCCAAACTTGCGGATCTATATCATCTCTGTCGATGTGTCTTTTGTTGAGAGCTCTCCTTTTAGTCTTCTATCCCCCAATCCAAACACCACCAACAATGAGTGTCTTCCACTCATCATCCACCCATCTCTGGTGCCCCACTCTGATGGTCACCAGTTTGGAACTATCTACTCCCACCATCCATCGACTGTATCCCTCGTCCAGGCCGAGGATGCCATCGTCCCAGAGTTGTCTGATGCTCCTGCTTCCACTCCAGATGACTTGCCCATTGCACTCCGAAAAGGTACTCATTCCTATCAATATACTCTGTTCACATCCTCATACATGGGTATTTCTTCTCTAGAGATGATATCAATTCCCCGCACACTAAAGCTCACCTAGGGTGGCTATAAGAGATGCGAGATGAACTGCAATCTCTAGATCCATAAGGCAAACAGGCGGTCAGATGCAAATGGATTTATACGGTCCGTCTCAATGCCGATGACACTCTCCATCGCCTCAAATCCCGACTTGTGGCAAAAGTATTTGCTCAGACATATGACATCGACTATTTTAATACCTTCTCTCCAGTTGTTAAGATGACATCTGTCCGATTATCCATCTCTCTGGATGCTCATCATCACTGTCCGCTTCAACAACTGGATGTCAAGAATGCCTTTCTCTATGGATTTTTTGAAGAAGAGGTATATCTGCAGTAGCCTCTCAGATTTTGTACCTCAGGAGATGACTCTCATGTATATCGACTTTTTCGCTCTCTATATGGTCTCAAGCAGTCTACTCATTCTTGGTTTGACCTCTTCAGCACCGTCGTCACCACCTTTGGACTCTTGTAGTATGAAGGACCACACCATCTTCTACCAGACGATGTCCAACAGCTGCATCTTGATGGTGGTATATGTTGATGATATCATCATCCCTAGGAGAGACTCCACTGGAATCTACTAACTCAAGGGTCATCTTCACCACCACTTCCACACTAAAGATCTTGGTCCTCTCACCTACTTCCTTGGTATCGAGGTCTCCCATTCTACGGACACCATCTTTCTCTGCCAATGGAAATATGCCATGGATATCTTGCAGGATGCGGGTTTGAGTAAAACTACTGCCATGGACACTCTTCTTGAGCCTAGGGATCTTTCTCTCTATGAATACACGACTCCCTTTCCTCACCCAGAGAGCTACCATTGTCTTGTGGGAAAACTCAATTATCTTACCATGAAATGACCAGACATTTCCTGCACTATTGGAAAAGTGAGTCAGTTCAAGGAGCATCCGACCAAATCTCAGTGGGATGTTGTCCTCTGCATCATAAAATACATCAAGAAAGACCCTGTGTGTGGTATTCTGTACTCACATCACGCTCATCTAAATGTTGATCCATTCTGTGATACTGACTATACCGATTGCCTTCCTACCCGCAAGTCTACTTCTGAGTTTGCTGTTTTCGTGGAAGGTAACCTCATCTCTTGGCACAACAAGAAGCAGACTGTCGTCTCTAGATCTAGTGTAGGATCTGAATACCGTTCCATGGCCACGGTCACTATTGAGATTTTTTGGCTTCGTCATCTACTCCATGAGCTTGGCTTCCCACTGTAGACATTTGCTCATATCTGGTATGACAATCAGACGACCACGAATATTGTTTCAAATCTCATCTTCCATGAACGAACAAAGCATATCGAGGTGGACTAACACTTTCTTCATCATCATCTTGAACAAAACCATATCATTTTTTGCCACATTCTGACGGTGGATCAGCTTGCCGACATCTTCACAAAAGGCCTCCCGGGAGCTCTTCTGGACTTTCACAGTACCAAGCTGAGTATCCACAGCATCCGCAGCCCAGTTTGAGGGGGAGTGTGTATGGTCTTGTTTGCTGTCATCTTTCTTTTGTGGGAATCTTGGTCCAAGATGGGCATGTCCATCTTGAAGGGGAGTGTTAAACACAGTTTTATTATATTGGGTATTTCCGAGTCCCACATCATAATACTCCACCATGTATTCCATCTTACTCATCTATAAAAGAATGTCCCCACCTTAAATTGAGGTACATAGAATTCACCATCTACACTTCTGCTAGATCTTTCTCTTTCCAGCCACACACACACACTATCATGACAGTTTGGCGACTCCGCTGGGGATGCTTTTACTGGAGAAGAAAATCGGAGGCAGAGATGTCTTGCATTTGGAGTAGCGAGTCACATGAGTTTCATACGTTGTACATGTATAGAAGTTTCTGAATTGTTTAGAAGTGGATGATAGAGTGTTTAATTTTCTCTTCGCATGAGCAGGAAAGTAGTGTTCTGATTTTGATGCAAACAAGAATGGATAATCGAGTGGGATTGGTAGAATCACCCATGGAAAGTATAAAGTAAGTGATGACTTCAATGTAGGAAAACATGGTGAAAATTATGCGTATGCAGAATGAGATCCAATGAGTGGCTTTGGATGTGGCGCAACAGATAGAGGAATGTGTTATACTAAGAGTTTGAGACTTGGAGGAACAAACCTTGAAACATTTAAAAGGTGTAGAAAAGTTAGTGGAATGGGGATCAGAAGTGGCGAAACAAAGCAAACCTGCGCCGAAAAATTTCAGAGGCTGAGTCGAAAACCTTGGAGTTCGACGCGCGTCTAGGGGATAATTATTCTGTTGAGGTTGTTGTGTTAGATGGGATGCACAATGTGTAGGATTGAACTGGCAATTTTTTATGGATATGATCCATTTGGACGAATTACCAAAGCAGATACCACTATTTTTTGGTTAACAGGACTCCGGAGGATATTAAATTGCATTATGCACAAATATGTATGGAAGGTACAACATTATATTGGTTTCTTTCCTGGCACAGAGATACTCCTGTTTTTTACTGGTGCGTGTTCAAGACGGAGCTTATGAATCGATATGGAATAAATATTGATGGAGATCCATTGAAATGTCTTAAAAATTTGAGACAGACCAGTTCAATGGATGAATATATTGAGGAGTTCGAGCAGATTTCTTTGAGATTGTCGGACTTTCTAGAATCATGGTATACGAGTAAGTTTATAAGAGGGTTACGGCCCAAGATAGAGAACCAAATCTCCATGCATGAGCCAGCAAATAAAGTTCAGATGTTGGTCCCGACAAGAAAGGTTGAAAAAGAGCTAATCAGTGAGGGAGTACTTCAGAATACTCGTTCACGTTCTGAAGTACCTCCTTTGTCGCAAAATTCAGGAGTGGTGATGAAAAATTTTCCCACGAATATAACTACTTTTGTACGAAATCACTGAGGAATAATTAAAGAAGAATGTAGAGGAGGAATGCTTGAATGGGGTAACGGCGTTGAGTCGATAGGAACGGGAAGACCGCAAGTTGAAAGGTCTATGTTTCCACTGTGGACAGTCATTTGGAACAATACATAAATGCTTCGACAAACATCTTCCGGTGTTGGTTTGGGAAATTAAATAACCATAGGAACTACTGGGAGAGATAGATAATGCCAAGGAGCAAGATTAATGCTTGATAACTGAGGGGGAAAAACCGGTTGGGCAGCTGATAGTTATGATAGGAGAATGTGTAGAATTTTGTAGTATGAGCGAAGCCAGGACAAATTTGATGATGCTCGTTGGACACCTCTCTGGTGTTCTGGTATTGTTATTAGTGGATAGTGGAGCCAACCATAATTTCATATCAATATATCTTGCGAAGTTAGCAAATGTGGAGGTCAGCCCGACTAACACTTTCAGAATTGAACTTGGTAATGATTTGAGAGATTTCTCTCAATGATTATGTAAACAGATAAATATCAGCTTAGAAAATTTTGATATTGTAGAATATGACAAGAGTGGTAACCCCCATACCCAATATTCCTCTCTAAGGGATTTTTTGAGATTATTTTATAATCAATAATAAAGATGAAAAAACACTCACGTCTGATGTGGGACACAGACTCCAACACCCCCCTCAGGCTAGATGTACCTTGCTTGGACACATAAAGAAAACAGACCAAAACGAAGAAAAAATAAAGAAAACACTCCCCCTCAAGCTGGACATACCCAGCTTGATTAAAAAAAAAGATGAAACAAAATAAATCTTCCATGATCACACCTCCCCCTTGAGTTGAAAATGACAGATTATGGAATATGTCACCGAAATAGCTGGATTACGTCATTGACGCGACAGGTCGTCGAGGCGCAACAAAGGAACCACACAGGCAGGGCTGGTCGATGGGGTGTCAGGAAAGCTGCACAGGCAGAGCCGATTGACAGGACGCTGGGAAATCCGTATAGGTGGGGCCGGTCGATTGAGCGTTGAGAAATCCCCACAGGTGAGGTCGGTCAATGGAGTGTCGGGAAAGCCGCACGGGGTCGGTCGATGTAGCGTCGGGAAAGCCGCATAGTCGGGGTCGGTCAATGGGATGCCGGGATAGCCACACAGGTGGGGCCGATTCTGAAAATCATGCAATAAAAAATGGCACGAGCATGGACAACCTCTTGGATCTGGAAATCACGTGCAGGAGAACTTTTCTCATGAGAAAAGGGGTGTGTCGGGGATGAGGGAAGTTGTGCAGGAGGGTCAAAATAGTCGGATTACATCAATGACGCCGAAAGTCTTCGAGGCACAAAAAAGGAACTGCACAGGCAGGGTCGGTCATTGGGGTGTCAGGAAAGCCGCACAGGTGGAGCCAATCGACAGGACGCTGGGAAAGCCGCATAGGTAGGGCTGGTCGATTGAGCATCAGGAAAGCCGCACAGTCTAGGTTGGTCGATGGAGTGCCGGGAAATCCGCACAGGCAGGGTCGGCCGATGTAGCGTCGGGAAAGTCGCACAGGCAGGTTCATTCAATGGGATGTCGGGATAGCCGCATAGGTGGGGCCGATTCTGGAAATCGCGCAATAACAAACGGCACGAGCACGTACAACCTCTTGGATCTGGAAATCGCGTGCTGGAGAAATTTTCACATGAGAGAAGGGGTGCCTCGAGGATGAGGGTAGTTACACAGGAGGGCCGAAATAGTCAGATTACATCAATGATGTGGCAAGTCGTCGAGGCACAACAAAGGAACCGCACAGGCAGGGTCGGTCGACGGGGTGTCAGGAAAGTTGCACAGGCGGAGCCGATCGACAAGACATCGGGAAAACCGCATTGGCAGGGCTGGTCGATTGAGCATCGGGAAAGCCGCACAAGCAAGGTCGGTCGATGGAGCACCGGGAAAGTCACACATGTGGGGTCAGTCGATGTAGTGTCGGGAAAGCCGCACTGGCAGGGTCGGTCAACAGGATGCTGGGATAGCCGCACAGGTGGGGTCGGTTCTGGAAATCGTGCAATAACAAACGATAGGAGCACGAACAACCTCTTGGATCTGGAAATCGCGTGCAGGAGAACTTTGCGCATGAGAGAAGGGGTGTGTTTGGGATGAGGGCGGTTGCGTAGAAGGGTCATGTTGGAGTTTTTGGCCTAGAACCAACTACTTTGTACTTTATTCATTAAATAAATACCTTATCACGTCTTGATTTTTCTTCTACGTGATAGTGCATGTGATAATGTCCTAAGGATAGCTGTTTCATTAAAGGGTCATAGCGGATCCCTGCTATGATGAGAACCTGGAAGTGTGATAACACTGTTCTTGAATATATGTTCTATGGCTGGATGATATTATTTGAGGGACACAGATAATACAGGCCGTTAGGGGTGATGACTCATAAAACTTTGAGGCACCTTCTCATGGTGTGTTCCCTTGGTAATATCTAGGAGGATATTATGAGAATGAGATCCTCCATTAGGAAATCCACATTTCATAGTGTCATTGGATGTTTCTATCTACGAATGTGTGTATTGGTCCTTAGACTTTAAGATTATTATTAATGGGTATTACAACTCGCGCACTTAGTTGTATTGATGAAAACTATGACGACACATTGTTCGCTGCGAGGTAAGATACGTTGGGTGTGTCACGAGTAATACTACATTAATAGATAATGCAAGAAAGGATTTTTCCCTTCTGTTCCATAACGGAAGTAGATATCTCATGCCCTTTGATGGGATTGATATAGCCTAAGTAAATCCATGGCCATGGTAAGGAATGGGCAAGTTCAATTCTAGGAAGTCAAAGAAAGAATAACCGAGAACATGAGTTGATGGCACTAGCATGAAACCCGCTTGATTCAATATATCGTGACAAAGATATTATATTACACGGTAAGCGTTCGTATGAGGTGACACATCAATGTAGTGTCAACTTCTTTCTCTTGGGTTCCTTGACCCGTTGCTAGACAGTAATCTTGGAATTTAGGCAATCCCACCTAATTCCAATGAGAAAGAGGCCTAGAGGGTCACACACTAAGTGTATCCAAGTATCTCAAGTAGAATAAAGATTATTCCTGTATGTGGTTTAATAATTATTCAAGGAAGCCTAAATCATTTTAATGTTGGAGGAAGAATAAAATGAAAACTAGAAATACACGTCATGTACATTAAATGTACACGCCGTGTAGTTTTAATTTTGGAAAGGAAATGAAAAATGAAAACAATATAAACACGCCATGTACATTGAATGTACACGCCGTGTAGTTTTCATGGAAGATGAGTACACACTGTGTATTAATTATTACACTCCGTGTAGTTTTTCCAGTTGGGATTTTGAGGAAATAATATCATTTTATTAAATGATATTTATTATAATCAGCATGGGCGCATGTTAAGGAATTACTCATTCGACATGGGGGTTTTCAATAAGAGTTAATGAAATAAATAAAACACGTAATGCATTTATTTATTGTCATAAATCTATGACCTCAAACCCAATTATAAATATCCTCACAACCCCAACACTTTTCTAGAGAGAATCATTGTGCACAACAATTCTGGAAAGTTCTCTCAAGGTCGAAAGAACTCCTTCCTCCAAGAACGCTCTCAAGACTGAGAGATATCCTCCTCCATTGGATCAAGGCGATCGAAGGCGGACATCGCAAGTGAAGGCTCTTCCGTCCTAGCACCCGGAAATCCCTTCAGTGACGTCTAGAGACACATGGAGCACGTGTGGATCACCACTAGAGGAATCCTAAACTTGTATTCTACGACGCAATGATAGATCACATCAGATCGTGATCGGAGTCATCAACGAAGAAATAATTCTATCAAGGTAATTCTTTTCAATTAATTAAATTAATTATAACCAATATATGATGATCCTATCTCTATGGTTTCGAGACTCCCTCTTTATTTTTCGTTCTTCATTCTATTCTGAAGATCCGGCATTTTATTATCGTGATGGATCTCGGATTGATCATTGTTAATGCTAAAATTATAGTTGGGAAAACCCACAATAAATACGCTTCCGCTGCGCCCGGAACCTACAAGTCGTTGCGTAGGAGGGCACTGGGAAAGGAGGGGTGCGATTATGCGCAAGGGGGATGTCGATTGTGCGCTGAGGAGCCGTCCCACGGGAGGGGAGCCCGTTGGAGATTTCCTCACACAGGAGATTGACAAGAGGAGGAGGAAATCGCGCAGGATAGGCCGACGACAGGGCACAATGGAGGAGCTATGCAGGTGGGCTAGCGGGGCTGGTCGACTAGACGTCAGGAAAAATGCGGAGGAGTAGTGCACAGGGTGGGGGGTGTCACGGTATGGAGGAATACACGCAAGAGGCCGATGACAGGGCACGTGAGGGCCGACTACAGGGGCACAACGGGAGGGGAAATCGCGGGATGAAGGGCGATGCGGAGGAGGCCGTCGATGGTGGAGCTCCCGTGGAGGGGCCGTCGTATGGGAGTTGTCAACGTGCAGGGTTGGGGGAGCTGTGCGGGAGCTTGCTGGTGACAGGCGAGGGAGTGCCGGCTACAAGGGCGTAGCGAGAGGGGTCGTCACACGGGAGTGGCGGAGGAGCCGCGCAGGAAGAAGCCAACGAGACGGGCACGAGTCCAGGCAAAGGAGGGCTCATCCTGTAGGGAGGGATGCACGCAAAGACGAACAAGGGGTTGGGGGTGACTCATTCCACTGGGAGTCGCCGCCCCTGATGGGGGGAATACAGAGGAGTCCTCTGAGAAAAAAAAATAGAGGGGGTGGGCTTGGGTTGAATAACATGCGATGATACCATGTAGAATATGATAAGAGTGGTGACCCCAATACCCAAGATGCCTCCCTAAGGGAGGCCTTGAAATTATTTTATAATCAATAATAAAGATGAAAAAACACTCACACTTGATGTGGGACACAAACTCCAATAGTTATCACAGTTGATGCTTTTGTTTTTGACACTGGAGGACCGGATGTGATTTTAGGGATGTAATGACTGAGAAGTTTGGGTAGTGTTTTGACAAACTGGGGACATAAAACCATGAAGTTTTTTTTGGTAGGGGTAGGAGATCAAATTGCAGGGAAATTCTGCTGGAAAGGGAATTTTAAATGGGTGTCAAAACCTCTTTCAGTCAAAGACTTTGCTTGTAGAAGGGTGGAATTGGCAGACCCAACTTCATATTCCAGCAAGGGTAGTTAGAAATGGTGCTAATGATTACCATAATAAGTTAGAGAAAATTTTGAACAAATTTTAGTTTATGTTTGAAAAACCTCAAGGCCTACCACCGAGTAGGGAAACAGACCATGTTATTACTCTTGTGGTAGGGGCGATTTCAGTGAGTATTAGGCTATACAAGTTAGCTCATTACCTTAAAGATGAGGTAGATCAACAAATTAATACAATTATGGAACAAGGAATAATCTAGCATAGTAACGGTCCTTTTTATTGTCCCATTATACTTGTAAAGAAAAATGATGGAAGTTGACGAATGTTTGTCGACTACCGAGAACTTAATAAACTCATTGTTCCTGTCACGACCCAACCCGTACCGCAGCTCAAGCCACAACTACCCCAAGCCCGCATCCATAGGCCAGGGGATGGCGACTAGCGCTGAAGGCACAACAAACTAGGGGAGGCCTTTTCCTAAGAAACTATACACACATGCAGCCAACTCAATGCAAAAGTGCAGAGAAAGGAAAGAAAGATACAACACTGCTACAAAAGGGAAACCAACATACATGCATCGAACTCTAACCCGTACAAGTAAAGTGTTGAAATGTAGTGACAAGTAAACTGAACAGTAAAAGGGGAAAACACGCGCCCAACCAGAAAGGTGCCACAACCCGGCAACAGGTAAAAAGAAAGTAAACCGTTGGTGAGTCTCACACCCAGAATTCCTCCTACGTCCACTGAACGCAGACCAAGATCATGTGTCCTCTACGCTCCTATGTAGTCTCGATCGACCTGTCCGTCATCTGAAAGGGCACACCAAGTGAGAGAAAATCCCAAGAAGGGGTGAGTATAAAGATACTCAGTAGGATGCCTCAAAATCTCGAGGGAGAAACAAAGGAGATACTAAAATAGTGATCAGTAGATAGATCAAGAACAGTGTAAGAGTACAATAGAGAGAGTGCAGTTCAACCCAACAAAAGGAAGGAATTAGACTCGTCCAATAGGAGAGGATCTAGACATGGAAAGCATGTTGCATACCTCGCGCATCTTCGTCCCTCCTAGAAGAAGAGTAACTGAACCCAAGGAGTGAGAACAAAAGTAGGGTGTATATATATTCTCAACAAGAAACCCAAACGAGTGTGTAAGGGGATCTCTATCTCCAAGCTCATCCCAAGAGAAATTGCCAACAGTTCAAAGGATATCCATCACGGATGCCCAAGAGTCCTGCATGCCAATGCTGCCTCATCGCTAAACCGTACCACCAAGGGTCCCGCTCCGGTAATCACGGAGAAAAGTCACTGACTAGCCACATATAAGGGCCGAGTCTGAAAGAAGTCATCAGGTAACCCACTGCCCAGCTCCACTAGAGGGTAAACCACAAGAGGTCGTCAGGTAACCCACTGCCCAGCCCCGCTGGAGGGTAAACCACAAAAGGTTGTCAGGTAACCCACTGCCCAACCCCACTGGAGGGTAAACCCTAAAGTCAATGGGTAACCCACTTCCCAGCCTCACTGGAGGGTGAACCCTAAGAGGTCAATGGGTAACCCACTTCCCAGCCTCACTGGAGGGTGAACTCGGAACTGTTCCGATAACTCTGTATTTCCCATGCCATCATTGGGTGTCACTAACACCGCGACCGTGCGTAGGTTCAGAGTACATCAAAGGAACCTCCGACCAACGCCCTTTCATGTTTCCACATTTAATGAGATCTCTAAATAGGCTCCGCTCTCCCAAAGAGATAACACCGCTATAATCCTGGTGGAAAAACACATGAGATAGACTATTTACTCGCTGGAAACGGGCTCCCGGGGGAAAATTTATTAAACACTGCTTTATGCTCCTATGACATCTCGTGGGGCCCACACCTCGGACCCGAAAGAGGTCGGGCGAACTGCGGCATCATGATGCTCTCAGAAAAAAATGCCAAAATGACTATTCATACACCCCAAACGGATGCCAGATTAAAAAGTCACAGTACGCTGCACACAGCTTAAAAGACGGCCCGTAGGGATCACGCCTCAACTCCGGCTTCAACGCTTGAAACCACCCTGGTCAACTACGCCTCGATTCCAGGGTCACAACTCTGCTGACGGCGCCTAAAACGAACTCTAGAAGCGGAAGTTTCAACTCCCCACGTTATATGCAAACGGGGCTCTGTGGGGCCCACACCTCGACCCCGAAACACGTCATGCAGATCGTATCATTGTGTTCCTTGAAGATAACTAGAGGCGTAGGCAATTCATTTACCCTGAACGAACTTATGAAGCATAAGTCGTAAAAATACAGCATACATCCGAAAGACACCTCATAGGGCCCACGCCTCAGGTCCAAATTTAGGTGGGCGGATTGCATCGTTGCAATCCCCTCGGAAAAACACTCAGAAAAAAGTACTCAAACACCCCAAATGAATGTTAGGTGAAAAAGTGGTGTTTCACCGTAAAACGTGCGAACTAGGCCCTATGGGGCCCGCACCTTGTCTCCAACCCGAACGCTTCGGAAAGCATCTCAAAAATTCTGCACGGGGACTGGGGTCACGCTGCCGCTGACGGCACGTCAATCAGACATCCCAAGCAGGAGTTAGGTCTGACGCAAGAATAATTAATTAATTAATTAATCGCATTAAGCGTTTCATGCCTCCGAGCAACGAAACCAAACCGCAAGAGTTCCAAACCAACTTTAGAAGGACCGTCTCAACTCCAGGGCCACAACGCCTCTGACGGCGCGTCAAACAGACATCCGGCTCGCGAGTACGTCCGTTGTAAACTTTAATAATAATTTAATATTATTAAATTAAAGCATTCTGGGTCAACCGTCTTCGGGTGCAGAACCCAAAAACCCCGAAACATACTTCAAAAAGTATGTCTCGCTGACACGGACCTGTAGTCGTAGATGGTGCGTCAAATGGACACGCTGTTTAGAAATTACGCCCCCCCCCCCCAACGTAAGGGGGCCCAACCGGGCCGGTTCACCCCGGTCGGCCCGGTCTGAACCGCCAGCCTGCGGCCCAGCCGTGGGTCTGGCCTGACTCGTCGCAGCCCACTCCACCTCCACCAGGCCACGTGGTCCAGTTCGTTTGAACAGACCGGCCCTCCTGGCCGGTCACCCCCTTCGCATGTCGCATTAAGGAGGACCCGCAGCACGCGGGTCCTGTTCCCCCAAGGTCGCCGCCTCCACCGACCGTCCAACCTGGACAGTCCCTTCTTGCCGCATCAAGAAAAGAAGACCTGCCTTCGGCGGGTCTTTGTATCCTCCGCACACCCAAGGTCGTCGCCTCGGGTTCCCCCTTCGACCGCGACGGCTCGCGGGATGTCGGCGCCTCCGCACTCCGCAGCACCGCTGCGCTACCCAGGCCAGCCTCTCAGGCTCCCCCGTTCCGCCGCCGGCACAACCGGCTCTGCCGGTCCCCGCTACACCGCGCCGACACCGCCTGCTCGGCACCGCCCGCGCTGCCTGGTTCGGGCCGCGTCTTCGTCGTCCTGCGAGGCGCACCGTCGCGGCAGCTCCACTCGACGTCATCACCGCCTTGGCTCCTCCCGGAGCTACCTCATCCACACCGGCCACTCGACCGACTCCCTTTGGATCCCGCGACTTCACCTCCTCCAGGACTCGCCGACATCACCGTCTGCGTCACCTGCCGAACGTCGCGGCCACCCGGGTTCGTCCTCCGTCCGTCGCCCCTCGCCGGAGCCGAAGCTTCGGTCGGTCCCCCCGAACACTCCGGTGGTCGGAAAAATTATCGGATGCCAGTTCTAGGATCCTCAGGGCCGGATCTTTACAATGTTTCCCCTCTCTCGTCGATCCGACAAGATTTGTGCGCGTCCGAAAATTGGGACAAAGAACGCCGAAGAACGATAATTAAGAACGGGGTTCGGACGATGGTCGTGTTCGTTTGGCCATCGTCTTAATTATAGAGTCATAAAAATTAAACGATGAAATTGAAAAAAACTCCAGAAATTGATGAAGGTGCGAAATTTAACCAGAATCCTACCTCGAATCGGTCGTGCGTCGTTGGCGACGCGTCCACGAACGCCCTACACTTCAATCTGCCAAAGCTCCGGCAGAGATCACTCCTCGATCCGTCGAAGAATGGCGAAGAATGCCGAAGAACATGAGAGAGAGAGGGGGGGAGGGAGGAACCCTAACTCCAACTCCTCATTTTTCTATTTATATAAAAACCACTTAGCGCGGAATCTGAATTCACCGCGCCATCTCATTTTATATCGCGCCCAGGAAAAACGCCCCATTTCAAACTCAATGGAAGTTTCATATTTCCATTCCGAGACTCCGTTTGAAAGTTATTTGAAAAGAACTCCAGTGATAAAAATCACTAAGCCGTTTTTTTAAAATGACAATTTTTCCCCTGGGTGACATCTCTCACAGCAGACCTGTGCCCGCAACTTTTACACCTCGCCTAGGGTAAACGGAACGCTCCGAACGCAACTGTGCCCTCGTATTTTCTATTTGAGATACCTTTTAGGAGAAAACACAACCCCGTCACATGCATAGTATAAAACACTTTATATTTTTATAAAATTTATTCCGGGCACACCGAGCCTCGGGATCACACGTCGTCTCAGCTCCTAACTCTGGAAATATATATAGAAATATTCCAAAGTCTTACAGGGTAGAAACCGGGTCTCTACATCATTCCCTCCTTTAAGATTTTCGTCCCCAAAAATAAAAACTAGGAAAAACAACTCAAGATACAGAGCTCACACCTATCTCTGCCACTCCCCAGAAAAACTTGCACAACACCATGCTAACACAACACGTGAACCAAAGAGATGGTTCGTACTCAGAAGGTTTGCTACTCTCAAGGACATGCATACGAATAAGCATGCACCTCATCAGCTCCAACACGTGGAAGACATCGTGCGCCCACTCTTACTGTTGGGAGGGTAGGGTAGGACGGTAGGAAACCTCTCAATCCCTTGCACAATTCCCGAACGGCCCAAATAAACTTGGGGGACTTCCCCGGACGAACCTCTATTTTCCACCTCGCGACCGAAGTCACGATTTGTTCATAGAACATAGTCTCATGATTCCCTCCTTCAGAATACCCATCTGGTGAAACACCCAAGGACATCCGGTCACACAAGTTCTCACAATTGGTGCATCACAACCGATACTCTCTTACATTATAAAAACGCAAATGAGTCAACACCATCTGCTGCAGAAAAGTTGTGCCCTCCTGCTCTACCAAGGTCAGTTGTAGGGATGCCAGCTGCTCTGAAACTTACCACACTAGTCGAGCCTGGGACTTCCTGCTAAGGGAACCTACTACAACACTACCACCTTCCAGAACATAGACTACCTCAAAGTCATAGTTCTGCAGAAATTTCAACCAGCACTGTCACCTCAGGTTCAAGTCTCTCTGGGTGAGGACGCACCTGAGAAACTGGTGGTCTGAGCAAACCACAAACCGCTCTCCCAGAAGATAGTGTCTCCACATTCTCAGGGTAAAGACTACCACTACCAGCACCACATAGTGAAACACGTAGTTCTTTTTATGGGGTGTCCATCACCTCGACCTATACTTGATAACGGTATCAAGATTAACATTGATCACGCAAGGTTCCAACAGACAGGGTAGGCGAGCAAACTCATCCAACCGCCAGAGGCTAGACACAGAAATCACGTGGAATATCCCACATGTATTTGCCCCTCTCAGAAGGAGAGTAATCCCCAAAATAGGCACTCTGCCAAACCCACTAGTGGAACCTCAACAAAGGGAGGTCAATCAGAAAAGACCCACTGGAAATTCCAGAACATGCTCTGACACTCCACCGCACAACCCCATCATGAATGCACATGTCAGAGGGGCTCGTCCACTGCACCTCAATATTGTACTCTTTTGGTGGTACTGAATCTCCCTCACGGTTTTGATCGCATCACAAAAATGCATATCAGTGGGGGAATGACCCCTATTTCCCGTGCATTCAAAGCTAAATCGGACAACACCAACGTAAGGTTACACCAACGCCCTGCGTCACCCTCAGTAACCCCTCAAAAAAGGAGTTGGGCGAAAATAGTACCTTATGCAGTGTCTAACAAGTTATACTGATAAAAGTAAAAAAAGACACAGAGCGTACCTCTTATCATCTCCTGCGTTGCAGGATTGTAGACATTCATAGCACACAGTCGCCCGCAGCCCCATCTGTTAGCTCCCTGAGCCTGACATGGGCCACCTAGTGGTGGTGGAAGGACCTCTAAACATCGTCCACCAACCACATTTCTTCCTTCTTTTCTGCCAACACCGCCTCCTTGGGGACCACCCTGTCCTCACCTGGGGGTCCTCTGATCACGACACTGCCTCTGTCATGGCGGTGCATCTACCAACTATCTGGAAAACTCAGCACATTTGGTCGAGTAGTCTCACACCACATGACCCCGCACATCACAACCATAGCACTAGTCCTCCCTGGGATGTCTTGGTGCTCTATGTTGCCCCCCCCCCCCCGACCATGTGCTTGAGTCTCATCAAGGGGAGACCTCCGGCGTCGAGGCCCTGCCAATTGACGTCCCTCTGATAGAAATTTCTCCATCACCAGTGTCTGCTCCAGCACCCTGAGATGGGTGGGGATTCACAAGGGCACTACACTGGCACAAATCTCCTCTACAGAGACCTCACTCAAACTTCTGTGCACTACTAACGCCAAACTGCTTGGTTGAAAGACTGGATTTCAAAGCTACCATCAACATGTCAATGTCCTAACAAGCCTGAAGAGGAAAACCACCGACTTTTTCCAACCCTTCACTGTCTGAGGGTATGTCTCACCATGGAACCTCAGCGGTCTCTGATGCTGGAACTCACATAGTGCGTCCAGCCTGCACTCGTTATCAGCCCTCGCTGCCGGTACTATCTGCTACTCCACAGGTGGAGGTGTTGTTGCATGTCCTCCTGGAGGAAGGGTAATCATATGATGGATCTTGAACTGAGGCCTTGTAGCTCACGAAATCGTTGTCACGAACCAAATCTAGTATCCTGGCTGGCTATCATCGTGGAGACATCCAGAATCTGATCAATGAGTGTCGTGGTCAAATGAGCATATGTATATCAACAATGATGGGAAGATGACTCAAGAAGGACATTCAAAGACTCAATCCTATATGATTCACGAACCAAATTCCCTGCAACAAGTGTCTCAGTGTTCTGAGTCGACAAGCGGGTTATCAAGGTCCTGGTGAATGGATACGTCGGCCGCCGCACCATCATTGGACTCCCTGGCCTGAGAGCCGCTCTTGAGTCACATTGACACTATTACCCCAAAACTCAACCAATTCCTTTTTAGGGACGTCCGAACAATGCCCCAAGTAATGAACCACCTTTGATACAACATTTTCACGACCTGAACCATACCGGAGCTCGAGCCGCAATTACCCCAAGCCCGCCTCCATATGCCAGGGGCTGGCGACTAGCGCTGAAGGCACAACAAACTAGGGGAGGCCTTTGCCTAAGAAACTGTACAAAAACACGCAGCCAACTCAATACAAAAGTGCAGAGAAAGGAAAGCAAGATACAACACTGATAAGAAAGGGAAACCAACATACATTCATCGACCTCTAACCAGTACAAGTAAATTGATGAAAATTACAGACAAGTAAACTGAACAGTAAAAGGGGAAAAACACGCGTCCAACTAGAAAGGTGACAAAACCCAGCAACAGGTAAAACGAAAGTATAAACTGCTAGTGAGTATCACACCCGGAATTCCTCATATGTCCATTTAATGCAGACCAAGATCATGTGTCCTCTACGCTCCTTCGTAGTCTCGATCGACCTGTTCGTCGTCTTCAAGGGTACACCAAGTGCGGGCAAAGACCAAGCAGGGGTGAGTATAAAGATACTCAGTAGGATGCCCCAAAAGCTCTAGGTAGAAACAAAGGAGATACTAAAATGGTGAGCAGTAGATAGATTAAGAATAGTGAAAGAGTACAATAGAGAGAGTGCAGCTTAACCCAACAAAAGGAAGGAAGTAGACTCGTCCAATCCAAGAAGAGCTAGACACGGAAAGCACGTGGCATACCCTGCGCGTCTTCGCCCCTCTTAGAAGAAGAGTAACCAAACCCAAGGAGTGGGAAAAAAGTAGGGTGTATATATATGCTCAATAAGAAACCCGAATGAGTGCGTAAGGGGATCTCTATCTCCAAGCTCAGCCCAAGAGAAATAACCAACAGTTAAAAGGATATCCATCATTGATGCCCAATAGTCCCACACGCCAAAGCTACCACATTGCTAAACCATACCACCAAAGGTCCTGCTCTAGTAATCACGAATAAAAGTCACTAACTAGCTTCATATAAGGGCCAAGTCTGAAAGAAGTCATTGAGTAACCCACTAGCCAGCTCCTCTGGAGGGTAAACCACAAGACGTCATCAGGTAACCCACTGCTCAGC
Organism: Viscum album; assembly: GCA_963277665.1. Lineage (NCBI taxonomy): Eukaryota > Viridiplantae > Streptophyta > Magnoliopsida > Santalales > Viscaceae > Viscum > Viscum album. Next base: position 2,033,820,781 of record OY728148.1, read on the forward strand.
CCCGCTAGAGGGTAAACCACAAAAGGTCATCAGGTAACTCACTGCCCAGCCCTGCTGGAGGGTAAACCACAATAGTTCTTTAGGTAACACACTGCCCAGCCCCACTGGAGGGTAAACCCTAAAGTCAATGGGTAACCCACTGCCCAGCCTCGCTGGAGGGTGAACCCTAAGAGGTCAACGGGTAACCCACTACCCAACCTCGTTGGAGGGTGAACTCGGAACTGGTCTGATAACTCCGCACTGTCTGTGCCATCACTGGGTGTCACTAACACTGCGACCATGCGTAGGTTCGGAGTATGTCAAAGGAAACTCCAACCAACACCCTTTCATGTTTCCACATTTAATGAGATCTTGAAAGAGGCTTTGCTCTCCCAAACAGATTACAGCAATGTAATCCTCATGGAAAAACACGCGAGATAGACTATTTAGTCACTGGAAACGGGCTCCCAGTGGAAAAGTTATTCAACACCGCTTTATGCCCATATGACGTCTCGTGGGGCCCACACCTCAGACCCGAAAGAGGTCGGGCGAACTGCGTCATCGCGATGCTCTCAGAAAAAACATGCCAAAACGACTATTCATACGCCCCAAACGGACACCTGATGAAAAAGTCACAGTACGCTGCACACAGCTTAAAAGACGACTCGTGGGGCCCACACCTCAACTCCAGCTTCAATGCCTGAAACCACCATGGTCAACTACACCTCGATGCCAGGGTCACAACGTCGCAGATAGTGCCTAAAACGGACTCCGGATACGGAAGCTGTAACTCCCCGCGTTATATGCAAACGAGGCACTGTGGGGCCCACACCTCGACCCTGAAACACGTCATGCAGATCATACCATTGCGTTCCTTACAGATAACTACAAGGCGTAGGCTATTCGTTTTCCCTGAACAAACTTATGAAGCATAAGTCGTAAAAATGCAGCATACGTCCGAAAACTGCCTCATGGTGCCCACGCCTCGGGCCCAAATTTAGGCGGCCGGATTGCGCTTTTGCAATCCCCTCCGAAAAACAATCATAAACGAGTACTCAAACACCCCAAACGGATGCCGGGTGAAAAAATGGCGTTTCACCGTAAAATGTGCGAACTAGGCCTTGTGGTCCTGCACCTTGTCTCCAACCTGAACGCTTCGGAAATCATCTCAAATATTATGCACGAGGACTGGGCTCACGCTGCCGCTGACGGTGCGTCAATCGGACATCCCAAGCAGGAGTTAGGTCCGACGCAAGAATAATTAATTAATTAATTAATTAATTATTCTCATTAATCATTTCGTGCCTCCAAGCAACGAAACCAAACTCCAAGGGTTCCGAACCAACTTTGGAATGACCGTCTCAACTCCAGGGCCACAACGCCTTTGACAGCGCGTCAAACAGACATCCGGCTCGCGAGTACGTCCGTTGTAAACTTTAATAATAATTTAATATTATTAATTTAAAGCATTCTGGGTCACCCGTCTTTGGGTGGAGAACCCAAAAACCCCGAAACATACTTCCAAAAAGTCCATCTCACTGACATGGACATGCATCCGCAGACGGCGCGTCAAACGGACGCGCCCTTTAGAAATTACGGCCCTCCGAACACAAGGGGGCCCAACCGGGCCAGTTCACCCCGGCCGGCCTGGTCCGAACCGCCGGCCCGCGGCCCAGCCGTGGGTCCGGCCTGACTCGCTGCAGCCCGCTAGCTTCAGTCCGCTCCACCTATACCGGGCCACGTGGCCCGGTTCGTTTGAACGGACCAGCCCTCCTGGCCGGTCTCCCCCTTCGCACACCGTGTCAAGGAGGACCCGCAACACGCGGGTCCTGTTCCCCCGAGGTCGCACTTCGGCGGGTCCCCCTTTGGCGGGTCTTTGTCTCCTCCGTACACCCAAGATCGCCGCCTCAGTTTCCCCCTTCGACTGTAATGGCCTGCGGTACGTTGGTGCCTCCTCATTCCGCAGCACCACCGTGCTACCCCGGCTGGCCTCCCGGGCTCCCCCGTTCTGCCGCTGGCATAGCCGGCTCTGTCGGTCCTCGCTACACTGCACCAGCACCGCCTGGTCGACGCCGCCTGCACCGCCTGGTTCACACCGCCTCTCCGTCGTCCTGCGAGGCACCCCGCCGCGATAGCTCCACCCACCGTCGTCGCCACCTCAGCTCCTCCCGGAGCTACCCCATTCGCGTCGGCCACTCGATCGACGCCCTCCGGAGCCCGCGGCTTCGCCTCCTCCCAGACTCGCCGACGCCGTCGTCCACCTCACCCACCGAACGCCACGGCCGCCCTAGTTCATCCTCCGTCCACTGCCCCTCACCCAAGACGAAGCTTCGGACAGTCCCCCCGACCACTCCGGTGGTCAGAAAAATTATCTGACACTGGATCTGGGATCCTTGAGGCCAGATCTTTACAACGCCGCCCCTCGCTCGTCGATCCGACAAAATTTATGCATGTCTGAAAATTGGGACGAAGAACACCCAAGAATGAGAATTAAGAACAGGGTTCGCACGATGGTCGTGTTTGTTTGGCCATCATCCTAATTCTAGAATCATAAAAATTAAACGATGAAATTGAAAAAAATCTCCTGAAATTGACGAAGGTGCGAAATTTAACCAGAATCCTACCTCGAATCGGTCGTGTGTCATTGGCGATGCGTCCACGACGCCCCCCGCTTCGATCTGACAAAGCTCCGGTGGAGATCGCTCCTCGATCTGTCGAAAAACGGTGAATAACGCTGAAGAACAGGAGAGAGAGAGAGAGAGAGGGAGGGAGAGGGAGGACCCTAACTCTAACTCCTCATTTTTCTATTTATAGAAAAACCACTTAGCACGGAATCCGAATTCACCGCGCCCTCTCATTTTATGTCGCGCATAGGAAAAACACCCCGTTTCAAACTCAACGGAAGTCTTGGATTTCCATTCCGAGACTCCATTTGAAAGATATTTGAAAAGAATGCGAGTGATAAAAATCACTAAATCAGTTTTTCAAAATGGCGATTTTTCCCCTGGGTGACATCTCTCACAGCAGGCCCATGCCCGCAACTTTTAGACCCTGACTAGGGTAAACGGAACACTCCGGACACAACCATGCCCTCAGATTTCAGATCCGAGCTACCATTTAGGATAACACACATCCCTGTCACGTGCATAGTATAAAACACTTATTATTTTTATAAAATTTATTTCGGGCACACCGGGCCTCAGGATCGCACGCTGTCTCAGCTCCTAGCTCTGGAAATATGTATAGAAATATTCCAAAGTCTTACAGGGTAAAAACCGAGTCTCTACAATTCCGGACAGGTTCCTTATTCCAATCATAGAGGAACTATTGGATGAGTTACATGGTGCCAATTTTTTCTCTAAGTTGGATTTAAAATCCAGATTTCATCAGATTCGAGTTAAGACAGGAGATTTTCACAAAAATGTTTTTCGAACACACGAGGGGCACTATTAATTCCTTGTTATGCCCTTTGTATTGATGAATGCACCCACCGATTTCCAATCCATAGTGAACAAAATGTTCAAAGATTTTTTGTGGAAAACTGTTTTAGTTTTCTTTGATGACATTCTGGTTTATAGTAAAACTTGGGTAGACCATATGTGTCACAAACTATCTTCCAAGTACTTCTACATAATAAGATTAGCATAAATAGGAAGAAATGATTTTTTGCACAACCTTCTGTATAATATTTGGGCCATGTAATCTCTTCCGAAGGAGTTTCGATGGACCCCATGAAGGTGGAGTAGGTTCTTAGCTGGCCACGACCTCAAACTGTGAAAGGTGTTTGAGGATTTTTTGATTTTGACTAGGTACTATAGAAATTTTTTTGCGGGGTATGAAAAAATAGCTAAACCTCTTACTGCATTGAGTAAGAAAAATAGTTTCCATTGGTCTCCTGCTGCTGAACAATCTTTTGTTTCTCTCAAAGAGTGTTTGGTTTAGGTACCTTTATTAGCTTTATGGGATTTCTCTAGCCATTTGTCATTGAGTGTGATGCTTCCGGATGTGGGGTTGGTGCTTTCCTAATGAAAGAAGGATGTCCAATGACGTATTTCAGTAAGTCTTTTGCTGAAGTCAATGTTTCCAAATCTGTTTATGAAAAAGAAGTAATGTGACTCGTTTTAGCAGTTAACCATTGGTGGAAATATCTGGTTGGCAGACATATTGTTGTTTATACTGATCATAAATCTCTTAAACGTCTTCTTAGTCAATAGTATCACACCGCAAATTAGCAAGACTGACAATCTAAGTTGTTGGGACTTGATTTTGAAGTGTTGTACAAACCAGGGTGCAACAACCAGGCAGCAGACTCTCTTTCTCGACGAGTTACGGGTGACCTTGACACTTGCAGCAAGCCTATTTTTTTGGGTTCTACAATTTTAGAACCACTTTGGGACGAGATTTCGATAGACTTTATCTCCGGCCTTCCCAAATCCCTAGGGTATTGTGTTATGTTATTTTTTGGGGATTTTTTGACCAAGTATGCTCATTTTATACTGCTGCGACATCCTTATACAGCTAAGATTGTGGCTGGATTGTTTTTTAGAGAAGTAGTCCGTTTGCATGGCATTCTTTGTTCCATTCTCAGCGATTGAGATCTTATTTTTGTTAGTAATTTTTAAATAGAGCTATTCTGTTTTGGAGTGAACCACCTTAAAAATGAGTTCTTTATACACAAATAGATGGTCAAACATAAATTTTTAATAAATGTATTGAAACTTATTTGCGATGTTTTTCTTCAGAGAGGCCTCTTTCTTAGGCCCGGTGGATACCTTGGGCCGAATATTATTATAATATGGCTACACATTCTTCCACCAAAATGTCCCCTTTTAAGGCTGCCAATGGTCATATGCCTCCTGTTGTGCAGTGTTTTCTGAGATGGGATTTTCCATTAGAAACCATGGCTACACTCCTTACTGAACGTGATCAACTAATGCTCCAACTCTGACACAATCTTTCCCACACTTAGTAGTTGATGGTACGGGCTACCAAAAAACATCGAAGAGAGGTTTATTTTGATGTTGGAGGACTTTTTTTGTCAAAATATGACCCAATGTTCAAACTTCAAAATCTTATATGGTAATCCCATGTTAGCTGCCTGCTTTTATGGACCTTTTCCAATTTTAGCCCACTTGGAAAACACTGCTTCTTAACTCTCTTTTCCAGCTACTTATCGGCTTCACCCAATTTTCCTTGCATCGCAACTCAAACGGATAATTGGTAATTCTATAGTTCATTTTGAGCTTCTGAAATCATGGGATCACAACTATTCCCCCAGATATGTCCCAGTGAATATCTTAGCTACCGGAGCAGACCTCAATCATTTCAGATTTGTTCCTGATTCATTTTTCACCATGGTCTTACATTTTTAAAACACCTTAAATACATCAAATTTTCTTTTTAAAAAGTAAACCCATACCTTCCTAGTTGAGTCATAGATAAATGTCACATAATATAGTGACCCTCTAAAGGAATATACCGGTGCAGGCCCCCAAACATCAATATGCCCCAGGTCTAGTTTCTCGGCTTTCAGTGTTCTGCCTCCCTTTGCAAAGGATACCTTATACTTTCTAAGGATACAATCTTCACATAAGCCAACTTCCACTAACTTCAACTTTGCTATCATTCCTTTTGTTTCCAACATCTTCATCTCCTTCTCACTCATGTAGTCTATCCTGTAGTGCCACAGTTGTGAATCCCCGATATATTTTATTGATGCAAGAATGTTCATGCAAGTCTCTATCATGTTGCACAGGGTACCATTATTTTCTCCAATAGCTATGACCATAGATCCCTTCGTAATCTTCCATTCACCACCAGTGAACATGGTGCTAAAACCTGCATCATTAAGCTACCTGATAGAAATAAAACTTCTTCTTAGTCCAGGGACCTTACATTCTCGAGAACTACCAAACTCTCCCTATTGGTTTTAATCCTTGCATATCCCTTCCCCATAATCTGCAAGGACTCATCATCAACAAGATGTACCTTGCCAAAATTTTCAGAAACAAAATTGTTAAAGAAACCCTTCTTCCACGTGGAATGGAAGGATGACCCTAAGTCTAAAATCCAAGACTCCATAGGGTTATCCACACTCAGTAACAACACACCATTAGTTCCTTCAGATGTCGTGCTTACTGTATTGGTTTCAGGTGCCTTCAGTTTTTCTCTCCACTCCTTGATGTGTCCCTTCTACCCACAAATCCAGCAGGTTGGATCAGACCCCTTTGCCTTGTCTCGACTCTTTCCTCTTGATTTTGATTGTTCTCTCCAATTATCCACATATCTTCATCTTCCTTTAACGTTAAGAGTATAACTATAGAATTTTCCCGATTATCTTCTTCGAATATCTTCACCGAGGATCAGATCTCAAACATCTTTCAGAACCAGCTTTGTATTCCCTGTAGAACTGCTCATGACTGTTACAATTACTTCCCAACTATTAGGTAATGAAGATAGTAAGTGCACACACATCTCCGTCAAGCGCAATTTCCACCGATGTGAACTTACTTGTGATGGTGTTGAATTCATTGATGTGATTTGCAACAGTCTTACCTTCAATCATTTTCAGATTGAGCAGTCATCACACCAGGTACATTTTGGCCGATGCAGATGGATTCTCGTACATATTTGTGAGAGCTTTAATCAACCCAATTGTTTTCTTCTCATCTCTGATGTTGAATGTTTCTTTTTTTACCAAAGTAAAGAGCACAACACCAACAAACTATCAATCCAGTAGCTCCCACTCCATCTGGTCCATATCTGTTGGTTTTACACCCATAAGTGGTAGATGCATCTTTTTCTGATAAAAATAATCCTCGATATGCATCCTCCAGTAACTGAAATTAGTTTCGTCGAAGCAATCGATCTTCATATTTCCTTCTTTCATAGCCAACGTTTGATTCGAGAAAACCAAAACTTGATCTTTCAACTGACGCTCTGATAGAAGTTGTGGAAACACTGGGAGTAACAAATGACAAAGGGTTCACAGAAGATTAAAAGGGAAAAACAAAAAAAAATGAGAAGAAGATCGTAAGACACAAATATTTATGTGGTTTGGGAAAAATCCATACGTCCTCAGAGGAAAAATATTCACTATGATCGGGTGCATAATTACAGGGAGATTTTCAAAGTTTCACACATGAAGAAACCTTAGCTTGAATGAGATCTCATAAAGGAGACAATGAAACTGTTCCACCAACCGTACATTAAGTTTGTTGTGCTATAGTGTCGCAGCCACTCAAGTCAAAGGTGCCATAGTTATTTACGGCGCATGATGCACAATAGCGACAAGGACCCTCGGTGCAAAAGTTCACAACACAGCGCATGACGTGTACCAATATTAACTTGCAGATCACAAAAGAGGTGTATACATATATCAACAATAACAAATAACAAATTATATAATATATACATAAATATAAAAGATTTTTCAATAATTCATATTTCATACATCAAAAACCAAATGAAGTCAACAATGACACCAAAAATTAAATATTAAAAACCATATATCTCAAAAAATCATATATCTCAATTCTTGAAATATATTAAAAACTGTATATCTCAAAAAATCAATCTTGGTATTTCCTTGCCTTGCCTTATACATTTTGAAACAAATCACAGGAAGAAAAAATGGCAGTATAAATAACAACAAAAGTAACTCGAAGAAAAAAAGGGGCGAGCAACATAAATAAAATTGAATTAAAAACAAAAAAGTGATTGATTTGCATATAAGGTGCGCTTGTGCTAGACAACATCGTGTATCTGAGTCGTGGCGGTTGTGGGAGCTCGGCTGGGTCACGGCGGTCGAGGGATCTCGGCTGGGTCGTGGCGGTCGATGTGGTTCGACACCAGCTGGGTCGCTGCGCTCATGGGAAGAGTAGAGTGTTGCATAGCATCGAAAAGGAAGGTCATTGTTTGACCTCAAAAGAGATATTTTCAATCAGGGCATACAAGTTGGCAGGTTAACAAACTAAAAAAATAAAATAAAATTAGAAAAGTGCAATGGTGCAGGCTACACCACTACGTTTCATGGCGCGCGCTGCAGTGAGCCAACTTAGATGAGCCATGACGAAGCCATAGCACGGGGCACCACCACCTAGAATTATCCATGGCGCAATGGTTCACCATGTCACATGCCATTAATAATAATGCAAGTTTCTATGGTGTCAGTGACAATAATTCCGTAGATCTACTGTGACCACTGTCTCCAAAGTATGAGATGCTAAAGTGTCATGTCACATACTACTACAATAAGTTTGCACTGCTACAATGTCTTGTCGTTGTCCCTAGTCTGCCCTACTATAGCGAGTCATCATTGCTATAATTCCCCATAATTTGGGTTGAGGGCCTTTGACCCCCGGAATCTCGGAGCAGGGGCGCGCTGCCCCCTGCAACCCCCAACAACCTCACTGCGGAGGTCGAACCATGAAAGTTGCGGTATGGTGTACAGTTTGGGACACTATCATTCAACCGAACTTCATCCAAACAGATCGGGCTATACCATTCCAACATCCTCTACTTATTTGATGATAATACCCATGCTTGTGTGATCCACTAAACATATTAGTTTCTTTCAACAATAAATGATTTCTTGTTTCTTCTTGAATTTATGTTAGGTTTGGGTACTTTGGTTAAATTTTTCATTCCGTCTCAAGGAAATTTTGAGCACATCAGGGTGGCAATAGTGGTATGGGAATGACAGGCCACATGTCAGCAAAAGAGTATGGGTCACCCAAAATAGGAGCTCAGGAACTGAAGGCGACAACACCCTCAATTCGGTAAGTTAATTGTCGAAAGCAATGAATTGATTTTTTTATGATGAGAGGTTGTCCTCTCCTGCTGGCACGTGATTGATATGGAAATGCTGAGAGTCGCAATGAAAAAATAATGATTCGGAGAATAGTAAAAGGGGAAAACAGAACAAGAACCCAAGTCAAAAGTGCTAAAGTGGCTGCCGGCTGGAAGTCCAAGGAGCTACAGTGAATGGCGGTTGGAAGTCCACGTTGTTACAGTGTCTTTCGGTCAGCTCTGAAAAAGTGGTGAGTATTTCTACAGTGCCTCAAACATTGGTTCGGGGGCCTTCGGCCCCTGGACCCCTGAAGCAATGGCGTGTTTCCCCCTGCAACCCCCAACGAGCTCATCGCAGAGCTTGACCCATGAAAGTTGCGGACTAATGCACAATATGGGCCACAAGCATTCGACCCAACCGAATCAAACTACACCAACCCAACAGTGGTTTTTATTCCTGTATTTCCTAAGGTTAAAAGTAGGGAATGTGCCAGCACTCCGTGATCATGAATTTTGTGATTCCCTCCACCAAAATGCGATGCTTTCATGCTTTGCATTGCTTTTCAATTTGTATATATACTTATCAACGTGGGATAGAAATATATGAAATTTTGACTTATCTATGAGAGTGATGGGTTAGTTACACATATATTGAGTCCGATAGTAATATTAACTCCCCCCTCCCAAATTAAAGAAAAAAGAAAAAGAAACAAAGAACATGATTCTCGGGGCTAGAAGTTTTAGTTGTAGATTGTGGAGGCTAAAATTAAATTTGAGAGATCACCATTAAGGCATTGTGCTCCTAAAATGCCTTAGGCAGGAGGTACTAGAAAGGTGAACGTCTGAGTGAATTAGCGTCCTGCAATAAAAAAAATGCTGAAAATGTTTTATATAAATTTTTAAATAAAAATAGTCGTTAGATACTATTGGAATCGAAACTGTACCTCACAACAAGGTAGGATACTTTATTTATAGATGAGAAAAAGAGTACAATAGAAAATCCATACTGATATGGGACACAGATATTAAAAATATCTAATACTCTTTAACACCCCCCTCAATCCGGGACATATATATTTTTCATGTCCATCTTGGTACACAAAAAATGGACACGTGGTCGAGACACTCTTTTTTTGAGAACATTCGTATGTTGATCAGATATGTGAATATGGTTGAAGGTGATCTTCTTATTCTCATAGTTTTCTCGAATGAAGTGACAATCAACTTCAATGTGCTTTGTCCACGCATGAAAGACTGGATTTGTAACAATCTTGAGAGCAGTTTGATTGTCACACCAGATATGTGTTTATTATTTTCCAGTATACCCAATCTCCTATAGAATTTATTGTGTCCCAATAATCTTTGAAGTCACATATACCATGACACGATACTCCGACTCTACACTTGATCGAGACCACTTTTTGTTGTCAATTCCATAAACTAACTGACTTTACTAACCGCATGAGGAATATAGGGTAGAGTCATCATCAAATAGTTAATCTTCCCAACAAGTCGTTTATATTCGTTGGGTGAAGAAAACATCTTGTTGTCAGTATGAATTGATTTTCTCCAGGTTCGAGGGGTGAATTGACCGAGTCAGCTCGAGTCATTCCAGTCTGCTGTAAAAGACTAAGAACATACTTTCTCATAGATAGAAAAATTTCTTTGGTATTTCTGGAGACCACAATCATCAAGAAATATCATAATGGGCCCAAATTATTCATTTGAAAATTCCGATTAAGGATTTTAGTCGATCAATTCCAACGTTATCATTTATAGTAATGACAATGTCATCCACATAGACTATCAAGAGAATATTGTCTGCTGTAGATTAATAATAGAAAACAGAAGAATCATTTATGCTTTGACACATGCCAAATCTAATCACAACGGTTCAAAAACACTTGAACCAAGCACGGGGTAACTGCTTGAGGTCATACAATGATCGATGAAGGTGAAAAACTTTGGAAGACCTCCCCCCCCCCTTGAGCAACAAAACCCAATGGTTGTTCCATATAAACTTCATCAAGAAAATCATGAAGAAAAACATTTTTAACATCCAGTTGATGAAAAGACCAGTGATATTAGACAGTAAGAGAGATAAATGAAGCGGACCGATGCCATATTGGCCACTGGAGAAAAGATATCAAAGTACTCAATGCCATGTCTGCGCATAACCCTTGGAAACAAGTCGTGTTTTGAGATGATTAAAAGTTCCATCGACATTGACTCGCATAGTATAGATCCACTTGCAACCAACAACCTATTTATCCAAAGGGATATGGACAATATCCCAAGTATGTTGGTTTCAAAGGCTTGAAGTTCATCTTGCATTGCTTTTAACCAGCTGGGATGTGATTTTGCCTCAGCCACAATGCAGTGTCGAGTGAGCAGCTAGTGTCGTAAAAACTCGAGATGTAGCCACAAATAAGCATTGATAAGACTGACATGAGTGGGAACCTTTATGAAGTGCAATAGGCAAATAAGCAACTCTGCTGATGAAGGATCAGGATCAGGTGAGTCTTTCAGTGTGGTAACATCAGGCCTCGGGGTGGCAGGTGTGCTAGGTCGGTGAGTATATACTAGCCAAATTGTGATCCAACAACATCATTAGGAAGAGATGAGGTAGTGGAGTATCGAGGGAATATAGTAAAATAACTTCGGAATCAAGAACGACATATGGTGGTGGGAAATCGGGAATAGGAAAAACTGAGGATTCGACAAAGGAAACATCAACCGATACGACATAACGATGCAAATACGGAGAGAGCAGCGATATCTGTACTAAGTTCGGGAGTAGCCAAGAAAGATGTATTTGAGAGCGCCCACATCAAACTTGGAAACCGATGGGTGAATATCCCAAGCATAACACACACAACCAAAAATGCATAGAGACGGGGAATGAGGTGATGTTGGAAGGAAATAATGGAATGGTCTCCCCTAAAGAACAAATGATGAAAGTCGGTTGATAAGATAAGTGGCTGTGAGAATGAGATCTCTCCCAAAAACGGTTGACACTTTCTTCTGAAATAAAAGTGCACGAGCAACTTCTAACAAATGGCAGTTATTTCATTCAAAAAACACCTTTTTATTGAGGTGTATCAAGATAGAAAAAATTGATGGATAATGTCATGATCATCTAGAAAAGGATGCATTAGTCTAGATAAATATTCATGCCCATTGTCAGAATGCAAAAGATGAAGTTTAGTAGAAAATTGGGTGACAATTTCTTGATAATAGGAATGAAACATGATAAAATTTTCATAACAATTATTGAACAAATAGACCCTAGTAATTTGTGAAAAATTATTGATAAAATTGACAAAATATCAATAGCTCAGTTTAGATGGACTAGGACTGAGTTCCCATATATTAGAATGAACCAAATGAAAAGGATTTGATGCGCGGGGGATTGTTCAGGGAATATAGGTGACCTGATGATGCTTTGTGTAATGAAAAAACTCGTAGTTAAAAGGAAGTAGAGGACTCAAACCTGGAAAAAGTTTCTGAATAATGGGGGGTAGGTGGATGACTGAAGTGATAGTGAAGCTAGAGGGCATGAGAAGAAGTGACAGGACATGCGAGGGAGTTGGGGCCGAGACAAGCACCTACACACCACCCTGAAGGCATCCATTACCAAGCACCCGAGTTGTCAAATGCTCCTTAAATATAACTGAAGTAGGTGAGAAGATGGTCTAACATTGTAAATCAGCTGTAATTTTACTAATAGATAGTAAATTAAAGGGACATTTGGGAACAAAGGCAACAATAGATAGTGTGAATCTAGACATGATCGTACAACTCCCATAACCAGCAATCTGCATTGTCTGACCATCGACCATAGTAATATTACCTCCATTTGAAGTCATGCATTAGGACTGAAGAATACCTGCATCCCCAGTGATATTCTCAAGGCACTAGAGTCAAGAACCCATGAGGTGGACCGTTGAGATAGACATGTCGCTGGAGGATCACCATGAGCAACAATGGCGTTCGATGATGCCATTGGGTGATAGAAGACCAAAGGCAGAGGGTCGTTGAGTGTTGAAGATACACGTTGAGGTGCTAAAGGTGAAAAATTTGTAGAAAATAGGCACTAAAAATGCACAAACTTTACTTACTATGATCGATTTTGGAGGAAGCCAAAACAAAGTCATGGTTTCGGCGCGAGCGCACAAGAGGAACTCCATGGTGAAGACGATTGCTGATGGTAGACGAGAGGTGGGTTGTTGCGAGAGGGGGACATAGCGGCGGGTAGAAAGTAGGTGCTGAAAATTTATAGTCGGCACATTTGGATATCAATTAGATCATAGAAGAAATGATATCATTGATGGCGATGGGGTGAGGCTGTGTAGTTTGGGGTGTCACATAAGGAGAAACGACGGGCTGGGGGGTTGGCGCATAGGGAGGGGTGTTCAGTTGGAGGGGTTGCACCTAGAGAGGCGATGAGGTGGGGTTGGGGGGTTGTCAATCAAGGAGGGGTGACACTGAAGGTGTTGGGTTGGTGTAGCCCGATCCGGTTGGGCCGAATGCTTGTGGCCCGCAACTATCGCGGGTCGAGCTCCTTGGTGAGCTCGTTGGGGGTTGCAGGGGCAACGCACCCCTACTCCGGGGACCAAAGGCCCCCCGCCCAATTTTTTGGGAACTATAGAAACTAGAACCACTATAGAAGAGTTGTCCGACCAACCACTATAGCAGAGCTGACTGGCCGACTCCCGACGATTCCGCAATAGAAGGGTGATGTCGGACAGGGAGGGCCAACGTGCACAAGGCCAGTCACGCAGGGAGGCATTGCACAGGGAGGGACATCACACTGGAGGTGCAGACACTCACAGGGAGGTCGAGGAAGGGGCCGTTGCACAAGGGGTTATTGCGTAGGAGGGGCAGACGTGCAGGGATGGGCGACGCGGAGGGATGGGCGACGTGCTAAACCCGCTCTGATATCAAGTTGGAATGGAAACTGTATCTCACAAAGAGATATGATACTTTATTTATAGATGAGAAAAAGAGTACAATAGATAACTCCTACTGATATGGGACACAAATATTAAAAATATCTAAAAATATCTAATATTCGTAACAAACACCGAGGAGTAGAAATGAAAATCTATTTATATGCAAGACGTCTTCTCTGTTTCTTGTGTTCTACATATTAAATTAGTTGTCACACATTGTCAATTACACACACAACTGTGAAATACATATAAGATAACCATAAGTAACTAATTTATATTTTAATACCTTTACCCTAATACTAGATTAATTTTTTTGGGTTTTAAAATTTTCCTAAACTAAAAAAAATTATTAGGCTTAAAATCACCGGGTTGGTTTTTTAGTGCTCAAACCCAACTTTTATTTTAGTATGAAGTATTTCATTAATTTTCTATTTTTCATTACACTGAAAAGTAAGTTTGATGTTATTTTTATTTCCAAAAGAAAGATCCATTTCTATTGATTTTCCTGATCAGTTGTATTGTTTTAATTTGTGCAGGAGCTCAAACATTCAATTGTTGTTGGACCAGAGTCGGAGAAAAATAACATTTATAGAAAGAGAGGAATACCACTGAAAATTGTCATCAAATCTGTGCAAGATTCTGGTACCATAGTTTATTGCTTCAAAGAAAATTTACACTTGCATAAAAAGAAAGGACTGTGAAATCAATTGTTCTTCAAACACCTTCACGAGGAGCAGTTCATTGTCATTTTTTACCCTTCATCTTTTTTTTAATTGATTATGAATTTTATTTTTTGTGGATAATGAGATGGAAGTGAAAGTTGTGCCAGATGCAAGTGCTCAAAGGAATCTCATAGTAATAGGAATTAAGGTTGCGTTTAGTTTTTGAAAAACATTTTCTGTTTTCATTTTCCAAATATTTATTAGAATATATGTTATGAAATGTTTTGAAAAGTGGAATGAAAACATGAAACCGTGGTAATTACATGTCCAGAGTTCTTTGTTTTCTTTAAAACATGAAAACATGTTCTCTTTAATTTCTAAAAATCTATCATTTTCATTTTCATTTTCTAAAAATTGTTTTTTATTTACATAATTCTCTATGTTTTCTAATTCATTTTTAGAAAATGAAAACATAAAATATTTTCCAAAACCAAATGCAACTCAACTGTCAGGAGATAAGTACCTCACAACAGAATGAAGAAGTTGAAAACAACCAATCTCTAGTGGGACACAGGAGCTTTGTAAACTTTAAAGAAAATATGACCTGCTCTAAGTTTTCATGGGGCATTTCATGGATAAGTAATGCTGTTATAATTTTTTTCTCTTGGGACACAAGCTACCAATGGATTTTCTTTGTTTTTTTTTTGTTTTTTTTTTTTACATAATCTTATATTAGATGGTATAACTAAAGCTCAGAACCCCACCCTTTCTCATATTTTTGTCAAATAGATTCATTTTCCACCTTATGAAACAACAGTACTCTAATTTTAGAGGATGGTCACATTTTTACATTTTAAAAAATCAACAGATAACCATTACAATATGACCAGAAGGCTAAATAGATCATCAATGCAACCACATTAGGCATATTATCATTCAGGAAAAAGTTTGATATCTTTTGTGATGTCAATATCAAAAGGTTAAAATGAACCACATGGTTGGTGATCAACTGTTTTTCATATTTTATTTTTGGTCCCTTTTCCTTACCGTTATAATATGATTAAACCTCTCATTCATGCAGGAGGGCACCACAATGAATGATAATAAACCACTCATCCAAAAGACTAGGGGAGGCCAAGCCTCACCACTATTGAAATGTACAAATTTTTCTAAAGGAGGTTCATTTCAAGTTAAAATCACAGACAAGGTTAATTTCAATCCTTATGTTTAAAAATAAGGATGTTTTACAGGTGAGAGGAGGCATGATGATGAGATGGCTACAGAATCTGGTGAAACCAATGGGGCAGAAATAAGCAAGCAAATTTAATCGGGTCAACCTGCATTTTTTGTGTGGACTACACTTCTTGAAAAATGGACTTACATACCTTGATTTAAATCTTGTGGGTTACATGAGCCCACCTGTGCTGATTGCGGGCCGGGTAGAGGGTCAGGAATGGTCAACCTGAACCCTACCCGGATATATTATTCTTGTCAGATTACTCAACCCAGTGGCGGTGGCACCGTATAGCATCCCGCCATTTTATAACATAAACTTTCATTACATTACACATAACTGAGGATCTTTAAGGTCTAGTGTCTTGGAAACCAGGAACAAAATACATAAAAAAAACATAAAACATTCTTCTTAAACACTTGAAGGGCTTCTCCTCTAGTTCATCCTATGTTCATTATGCATCTCATAACCTGGGGACATACATCAAAAGAAAGGGTGAGCAGAAGGCCCAGTAAGGGAAACAAGAGGAACATTTTACATGTGAACTGGATATACTTCAATAAGGACATGAAAAGGGCTTTAAGGCATGAGAAATAAATCATGAGGCATTTCATAATAAAAACAACATCTTTCATAACTTGAAGATGTGGCTGCAACATTTAATATTGACAATCGTTTCGTTTCACCAAGGTCCATCCCCAAGGTGTCGTTAAAAATTACCAAGGTTATTCACCAAGGCGTCGTTAAAATGGTCATCTCTAGAGATTAAGTCTTTACCCAATGCATTGGAGCGCTATCAGGGCGAACCCTTAAATTTTTCTTTATTTTCATGTGAGCCACATATATCATCATCAAACATTTCATAAATAACCCATATAGCATAAAATAAATGGGTTTCATTTCATAATCATAACGTTTTAAAAACTGCTTTAAAGACATGATCTTTACGTTACTTTAAACCCACAGAAAGGGAAAGCGGGTATCATGTATGTAAATCCAAGAATTTGAAATAGAACATTTTGATATATATGTGAATACCCTTGTATAAATAAGATCTTTGAGTTTTCACTTTATAACATAAAATAATTTTGAGGAAAGAGGGAGAGGCATTTTGAGACGAAAATTCTGCAGCATAACGGCTATGTTTCGGGGTTTTAGAAAACATTGAAAAGAGAGGGGACATGGGTCACCCACTCATAAATGATCCATAAAACAGTAAGGGGACAGATTTAGAAGGATATATGGACATGGTATTGAAATTTTAAGGACATACCATTTGAAATGAAAAACATGGAAGGAAGACAAAATTTAGATTTCTCTTATGAAAATTCGGCAGCCTAACGGCGTCACTTAAACTTCAATAAAAAGAATTGACAAGATCAAATAGGGTCCCTAATCATATGATCATAAGAGATCAGTATGATAGATATAGAGATCATACCCCAACATAATAAAAAAGAACTTGAAAGACTTGACATGAAAATCGAACTTGAAAAATGAGAAGGGTGAAAGAATCACTTAAACATTCGGCAGCCTAACGGCGTCACTTAAACATTCATAAAACGAAATGATGAGAGTAAGAGGGGATCTCTCATCATATAAACATGAAAGGGCAGTAAGAGGAATATAAAAGAACATCCTCTCACATAAAAACAAGGAGCATAATAGGAATGACATAAAAGAGATTACATGAAAAGAAAGAGAGGGGTCGGATCCCTTACCTTAAAATGTGACTCTTGAAACTCAAAGGATTGGACCTTGAGGGATTGGGGGAACCTTGGGAGGACTCCTTGGAAGGTAAGAAGACCAGAACTTCGTTGGGGGAGAGTTGTGAGTGAAAACTAAGGGAGGAAAGGGTGGGTATTTATAGGGAAAGTGAGGGGACAAAGCATTAATGGCCAAAGGACACCTCACATGTGCTTTTCTCAAACCCATGTGATCTCCCTTGGAATTTATCATGGAGTTAGGCCACATGGGGCCCCCAAAACAATTATTCATCACCCTTGGCCGGCCAACCCTCAAAAGATCTCATGACATCATCATGACATCATTATGATGTCATTAAACATACCGAAACCCTAAAACGGTATTTTTACTATTCACTGAAAATTCAACTTTTTCAGAAAAATCCCCAAAAATTACCTTAACATAATATCGATGCTCTGAGTTCAAAAATAAAGTCATTTTTATAAAAATAATTTTCTAATTATTTTTAATTAAATTTTTAATTAAAAAACACTATTCATCCGAAAAAACTAATACTTGATTAATAATTTATGAAACCGTTATTTACCCATTTTATTGAATCACATTACTTAACCAAGGTGTCTAAATTATATTAAAACTTTCTTTAAGTAAAAATTACTAATCCATTTGGTCACATTACTAATCCTAAGCGTAAAATCACTATTCATAATTTACTATTCATCAAAAATTAAGTTGATCTTATTAGACTCCAAATTCCTTAATGAACACTTTTGTAGAAGACCATTTTTTGAAAATCATTACACATCATTAGTTATTTAGGGTTTACATAAATATTTTAAAATATCCCTTTTTCAAAATTCATCAATAAAATACCTTCTAAAATTATCTAGGCATTTGAAATTTCACAAACATCACTAAAGGAAGAAATCTCAATTTATTCACCCGAGAGGATTACACAAGGAAACTAGGGTCTCATCACATAGCCCCTTATAACACTGGCATAAGACCTAAGTGTAAGGTGTGATATGGTGAGAGAATCTGAGGGAGTCTCAGATAACATTGCCCTAGTAGCAATCTCCACTAACTTGAACTTCTCCTGCAAGCGTTTTCGTTCAAGCTTGACACACTGGAGCTCGGCTTGGGCTTGGTCCAAAGCAAATCCCACAGATGCTACCTCCTTCCCAAGCTCTGATAAGTGGGCTTCATAAGGGTTGAGTCTACTGGATGAAGCCATCGACTCCTCTTTCTGCATTAACCATTAACATCTTATTAAATCAATAAGAGTAAGTTAATATAATACTCAAAAATATTGGGTCGTTACATTCTTCCCCCCTTAAGAAATTTCGTCGCCGAAATTTATACTTGAGGCCTAGACGAAAAGGTGAGGGTACTTTTGCTTCATCGTTTCCTCAGGCTCCCAAGTCGCTTCTTCATATTTATGATTCCTCCACAACACTTTCACAAGGTGGGTAGTCTTGTTTCGTAGGACCTTGTCTCTACGGTCCAAGATCTCCACTGGCTGCTCTTCATAAGAGAGGTCATGTTCAAGTTGTACCACCTCTGGGTTCAGTACATGCGAAGGGTCGGGTATGTACTTCCTCAAGAGAGATACATGGAAGACATCATGAACTTGAGCTAGGTTCGGTGGAAGTGCTAGACGATAGGCCACTGCTCCTATGCGATCAAGGATTTCATAGGGGCCAATGTACCTAGGGCTGAGCTTCCCTTTCTTCCCAAACCGCATGACTCTCTTCCATGGAGAAATTCGAAGGAAGACTTTGTCACCAACACCAAACTCCAAGTCCCTTCGACGATTGTCAGCATAGCTCTTCTGCCGACTCTGAGCTTCCTTTATGTGTTGTTGAATGGCATGAACCTGTTCCGTCATCTCTTGCACGAGATCAGGCCCAAGAAGCTTCCTCTCACCAATTTCATCCCAACAAGTAGGAGTTCTACACCGCTTTCCATATAGAGCTTCATAGGGTGCCATCTGAATACTCGAATGGAAGCTGTTGTTATAGGAGAACTCCACTAATGGGAGGTGTTGATCCCATCCACCTTTAAATTCCATTGAGCATAATCTGAACATGTCTTCGAGTGTCTGAATAGTCCTTTCAGATTGGCCATCAGTTTGAGGATGATAGGCCGTACTAAAATTCAATTCAGTATTCAGAGCATGCTGAAGACTTCTCCAGAATTTTGATGTGAATCTTGGGTCACGATCAGATACGATGGATAGTGGTACCCCATGCAGCCTTACCACTTCCTTCACGTATATCTTGGCAAGCTGATCCAGAGAGAAATCTTCCCGAATAGAGATAAAATGGGCTGTCTTGGTGAGACGGTCCACAATAACCCATATCGCATTGTTTCCTTTGGATGTTTTTGGGAGACCAGTTACAAAGTCCATGGTGATATTATCCCACTTCCATACTGGTATGGGTAGCGGTTGTAATACCCCCTTAGGAAGTTGTCTTTCTGCCTTTACTTGCTGACACACCAGGCACCTTGTAGTGTAATCGGCAATCTCCCTCTTCATGTTATCCCACCAATAATGATCACGAAGGTCTCTATACATCTTAGTGCTTCCCGGATGTATAGAGAAAGTAGAGCTATGAGCTTCATCCATCAGTTCTTTCTTTATCTCCGGAATAGATGGAACACATAGTCTTGTACGAAATTTCAATACACCTTCTTGATCAATATTAAAATCAGGGAACTTCCCATCCCTTACAGCCTCGAACTTCTCCTGCAGCAAAGGATCTTCTTTTTGAGCCTTCTTGATCTTCTCTAGTAATGAAGGTTGAGAAATCATTTGGGATAGGGTTGATGATGTCCCTTTCCTTATAATTCCCATGTCCAGTTTTACTAAATCTTTAATCAAGGGATCTCCCAGGATCCTCATTGTTGCCAGAACAACAGGATCTTTCCTGCTTAACGCATCCGCGACTTTGTTTGCTCTTCCAGGGTGATAATGAATTGAACAATCATAGTCTTTAATAAGCTCCAACCATCTCCTTTGTCTCATGTTCAATTCTTTCTGTGTGAAAATATACTTTAGACTTTGGTGGTCGGTGTATATATCACATTTCTCCCCATAAAGATAGTGCCTCCATATCTTTAGAGCAAAAACAACTGCCGCCAGCTCTAGATCATGCGTAGGATAATTCTGCTCATGAATCTTCAACTGTCGAGATGCATAAGCAATTACTTTGTCATTTTGCATGAGGACGCACCCAAGCCCTTTCAGAGATGCATCGCTAAAAATAACGAATCCTTCTCCGATAGAGGGTAGTGTTAACACCGGTGCAGTAACCAATCTCTTCTTCAGCTCTTGGAAACTTTCCTCGCATTCCTTTGTCCAGATGAACTTAACCCCTTTTCGAGTCAACTTGGTTAGTGGATTAGAAAGCCGTGAAAAGTTTTTCACAAACCTCCTATAATATCCCGCTAAACCAAGGAAACTACGAATCTCAGTTACTGTTGTGGGTTGAGGCCACTCCTCCACAACCATTGTCTTTGCAGGGTCAACCGAGATTCCTTCATTGGTTACGATGTGCCCCAAGAAAGCCACTTGTTGTAACCAAAACTCACACTTGCTGAACTTCCCAAAGAGCCTCTCCTTCCGTAGAGTTTTCAAAACAACCCTCAGATGATCTTCATGCTCCTCACGACTTTTTGAATATATCAAAATATCATCAATAAAAACTACCACAAAGTTATCAAGGTAGTCCTTAAAGACTCTATTCATCAAATCCATGAAAATAGCAGGAGCATTAGTCAAGCCGAAAGGCATAACAGTAAACTCATAATGCCCATATCTTGATCGGAAGGCAGTCTTTGGAATATCTTCCTTCTTCACCCTCAGTTGATGATAACCAGATCGAAGGTCAATCTTAGAGAAGAATTGAGCCCCACGAAGTTGGTCAAATAAATCATCAATTCTTGGAAGAGGGTATCTGTTCTTCACTGTGATCCCGTTCAGTTCTCTATAATCAATGCATAGCCGCATTGATCCATCCTTCTTCTTCACAAAGAGAACTGGTGCTCCCCAAGGAGACACACTCGGTCGGATAAACCCCTTCTCCAACAAGTCTTGGAGTTGTTTCTTTAGCTCCTCTAGCTCCACATTTGCCATTCTATACGGAGTCTTTGATATCGGTTGAGACCCAGGTACGAGTTCAATGGAGAACTCTACCTCTCTTTCTGGGGGAGGTCCAGGTAACTCCTCAGGAAATACGTCCATGTATTCCTGAACAATCAGAACATCTTCAATTTGTATGCTCCCTTTCCCTTCTTCCTCATCACCGATTAACTCCATAAAGAAAGCTATAGGAGGTGCTTCTAGATAGGGATCAGTTCGGGATATCTCTCCACGGAAGATAACTGTAGGTCGTTCATTCAAGACTACTGAGATTTCCTTACTTCTGCATTTGATCTTAGCATTATACTTTGAGATCCAGTCCATCCCTAGTATAACGTCGAATTCCATCATGGGAATGACTACTAGATTTGCGATAAGATTTTGCTCACCAAAGTAAACACTATAGTCTCTAAACACTGTTGATGCATGGATAATCCCACTTGGAGTCTTGACTGACAACTCTACCTCAAGCAATTCAGGGATTGATTCTATATTCTTTGCAAACTTGGAAGAAATAAAGGAATGCGTAGAACCAGAATCAAATAAATCACTTGCTAGTTTTGAGAGGACAACAAGAGTACCTGCTACCACATCGTTCGGGACGTCAACTTCAGCTGTTGTGATAGCGAAAGCACGACCTTGCTCTCTTGGCCTCTGCTGAGGTTGGTGGTGATTCCCCTCCACCGCCCTCGGATTGGGACATTGGTTAGCAAAGTGCCCAAGCTGTCCACACTTGAAGCATGTGACTTCGGGTAGGGCCAGAACCATCTTTCCTCTGTCGTTAGTGTTGGGAAGCTGAGGCTTCACCTCACTATGACAATTCCGAGCAATATGGCCTCCTCTTCCACACTTGTAGCACTTTCCACTTCCAATCAAGCAGTTCCCCAGATGATTCTTCCCACATTTATTGCATGTGGTAAGTTGCGTTTGCTTTCCGCCTCTTCCCTGATCAAAAGACTTCCCTAAACTGGGCTCCAACGACCTCTTCTTTTCATTTGGCTTATGAGACCACTGTGTCTCACCAAACTCCAGCTCGACTTTCATAGCACTTCGAACTATTTCTTCATAGCTATCATAGTCCCTGTTGGCTAGATTCTTCCGCAGATGAGGTCGTAGTCCGCCAAAGAATCTATCAACCTTCCCATTAGGGTCCATGACAAAGCTTGAGGTATAACGGGAAAGCCTTGTGAAGTTCATCTCGTAGCTTCCGACAGATTCGTTCTCCTTCTGCTTCAGCTCGAGAAACTCTTTCTCCATTTTCGTTCTCATGGAACGAGGGAAATACTTGTTAAAGAAAATCCCCCGAAATTCTTCCCACTCCATAGCTTCCATCTCTCCTCGTGGCTTCGTGTTTTTGATCAGTGACCACCACTGATCAGCTTCTCCCTCCAGGCGGTAAACAGCAAGGGTGACCTTTTCTTGTTCCGAACAATGAAGTACAGAAAAGATCTTTTCAATGGAGCTTATCCATTGTTCCGCAACCAACGGGTCAGTAGATCCACTGAATGTTGGCGGTCGTTGACGCATGAAGGACTCAACAGAGTGTTGTTCCCTTCGTGGTGAGGTCGGCCTCTCAGCTTGATTCAAGTTATTACTCATAACTTGAGTCAGTTGGTTCATCATTCGCACGAATGTTTCCATTCCGGCTTCCATCGGAGGGCCGTCAGCACATGGTGCATTGCGGTCACCATCGGCACGGTTCCTCCTATTTCCCGCCATTTTCTAAAATAATAAAACCTTAGTAAGAAACTTATTTCATTTATGAATCTTTTAACTAAGACTTCGTGCTTAGACAATAATAGTTCTCTATAATTCCTTCATAATGATTCATAAAAAGCATGTGATTAACCAAACATATCCCCCGGGAGTGTCGTAACCAAGAGTGCAGCAAGGCCCGTTATCGTGCACCAGTTCCCGTTCGAGTCTAGCTCAAAGCGGTGTTTTCGGGTTTTACCCCTATGTACATCTGTGCCAGAGCCGCCTCTACCTGCTCGTATCCAGACAGGGATGTATTTGTTTGATAAACCACTTACTCAATACTTACCAAAATACTAGGAAGTTTTCCTATATTTAAACTTTTCTATAGGGTTCTTCCTAAAGTTTTTATATCCTAATTTCCACAAATAACTAAACCATCCTTTGATACCAACTATAGCATCCCGCCATTTTATAACATAAACTTTCATTACATTACACATAACTGAGGATCTTTAAGGTCTAGTGTCTTGGAAACCAGGAACAAAATACATAAAAAAAACATAAAACATTCTTCTTAAACACTTGAAGGGCTTCTCCTCTAGTTCATCCTATGTTCATTATGCATCTCATAACCTGGGGACATACATCAAAAGAAAGGGTGAGCAGAAGGCCCAGTAAGGGAAACAAGAGGAACATTTTACATGTGAACTGGATATACTTCAATAAGGACATGAAAAGGGCTTTAAGGCATGAGAAATAAATCATGAGGCGTTTCATAATAAAAACAACATTTTTCATAACTTGAAGATGTGGCTGCAACATTTAATATTGACAATCGTTTCGTTTCACCAAGGACCATCCCCAAGGTGTCGTTAAAAATTACCAAGGTTATTCACCAAGGCGTCGTTAAAATGGTCATCTCTAGAGATTAAGTCTTTACCCAATGCATTGGAGCGCTATCAGGGCGCACCCTTAAATTTGTCTTTATTTTCATGTGAGCCACATATATAATCATCAAACATTTCATAAATAACCCATATAGCATAAAATAAATGAGTTTCATTTCATAATCATAACGTTTTAAAAACTGCTTTAAAGACATGATCTTTACGTTACTTTAAACCCACAGAAAGGGAAAGCGGGTATCATGTATGTAAATCCCAGAATATGAAATAGAACATTTTGATATATATGTGAATACCCTTGTAGAAATAAGAGCTTTGAGTTTTCACTTTATAACATAAAATAATTTTGAGGAAAGAGGGAGAGGCATTTTGAGACGAAAATTCTGCAGCATAACGGCTATGTTTCGGGGTTTTAGAAAACATTGAAAAGAGAGGGGACATGGGTCACCCACTCATAAATGATCCATAAAACAGTAAGGGGACAGAATAAGAAGGATATATGGACATGGTAATGAAATTTTAAGGACATACCATTTGAAATGAAAAACATGGAAGGAAGACAAAATTTAGATTTCTCTTATGAAAATTCGGCAGCCTAACGGCGTCACTTAAACTTCAATAAAAAGAATTGACAAGATCAAATAGGGTCCCTCATCATATGATCATAAGAGATCAGTATGATAGATATAGAGATCATACCCCAACATAATAAAAAGGAACTTGAAAGACTTGACATGAAAATCGAACTTGAAAAATGAGAAGGGTGAAAGAATCACTTAAACATTCGGCAGCCTAACGGCGTCACTTAAACATTCATAAAACGAAATGATGAGAGTAAGAGGGGATCTCTCATCATATAAACATGAAAGGGCAGTAAGAGGAATATAAAAGAACATCCTCTCACATAAAAACAAGGAGCATAATAGGAATGACATAAAAGAGATTACATGAAAAGAAAGAGAGGGGTCGGATCCCTTACCTTAAAATGTGACTCTTGAAACTCAAAGGATTGGACCTTGAGGGATTGGGGGCACCTTGGGAGGACTCCTTGGAAGGTAAGAAGACCAGAACTTCTTTGGGGGAGAGTTGGGAGTGAAAACTAAGGGAGGAAAGGGTGGGTATTTATAGGGAAAGTGAGGGGACAAAGCATTAATGGCCAAAGGACACCTCACATGTGCTTTTCTCAAACCCATGTGATCTCCCTTGGAATTTATCATGGAGTTAGGCCACATGGGGCCCCCAAAACAATTATTCATCACCCTTGGCCGGACAACCCTCAAAAGATCTCATGACATCATCATGACATCATTATGATGTCATTAAACATACCGAAACCCTAAAACGGTATTTTTACTATTCACTGAAAATTCAACTTTTTCAGAAAAATCCCCAAAAATTACCTTAACATAATATCGATGCTCTGAGTTCAAAAATAAAGTCATTTTTATAAAAATAATTTTCTAATTATTTTTAATTAAATTTTTAATTAAAAAACACTATTCATCCGAAAAAACTAATACTTGATTAATAATTTATGAAACCGTTATTTACCCATTTTATTGAATCACATTACTTAACCAAGGTGTCTAAATTATATTAAAACTTTCTTTAAGTGAAAATTACTAATCCATTTGGTCACATTACTAATCCTAAGCGTAAAATCACTATTCATAATTTACTATTCATCAAAATTTAAGTTGATCTTATTAGACTCCAAATTCCTTAATGAACACTTTTGTAGAAGACCATTTTTTGAAAATCATTACACATCATTAGTTATTTAGGGTTTACATAAATCTTTTAAAATATCCCTTTTTCAAAATTCATCAATAAAATACCTTCTAAAATTATCTAGGCATTTGAAATTTCACAAACATCACTAAAGGAAGAAATCTCAATTTATTCACCCGAGAGGATTACACAAGGAAACTAGGGTCTCATCACATAGCCCCTTATAACACTGGCATAAGACCTAAGTGTAAGGTGTGATATGGTGAGAGAATCTGAGGGAGTCTCAGATAACATTGCCCTAGTAGCAATCTCCACTAACTTGAACTTCTCCTGCAAGCGTTTTCGTTCAAGCTTGACTCGCTGGAGCTCGGCTTGGGCTTGGTCCAAAGCAAAGCCCACAGATGCTACCTCCTTCCCAAGCTCTGATAAGTGGGCTTTATAAGGGTTGAGTCTACTGGATGAAGCCATCGACTCCTCTTTCTGCATTAACCATTAACATCTTATTAAATCAATAAGATTAAGTTAATATACTACTCAAAAAGATTGGGTCGTTACACACCGTGAGGGTGACACTGTGACGTTGGCACCGTGACGGTGGCACCATGTCCTCACCGAGCGGTCTTCGTTCTTTTCTAGTTCCCGACTTTTCCGCTCCCGCAACATATATTTTGACATAAATATGATTTAATACCCCCCTTTCAAGGACATTTAAAGCCCATAAATAATATCTAAAATCCCCTAAGATTCGGGCAACCCTTAACTTACCAAAACGTGTGGTTTTTCCTCAGTGTCACGCCCTTCCCCGTACCTTCCAGATCTGCCCCTGTTATGCGCTTCCTTATGGTTAAGGAAAACTGTTTAATGCATAGACGTTATGACCCCCTCTACAAGAAGAATTATTAAATAGAGATTAATTCCATCGTGTGTAACTTCCAAACCGTGTGGTGAAACCACTATCTGACTTTATAGCCATTCAAAATTCCATATCCCGTAACAACGGGATATCAACTTTATATCACACTAGGAATTATTTCTTCTTCATATTCGCTAGTCCCCCTTTCTTCTTTGTGCATTTGAAGTTCCCCTTCCCGAGGCAAGTGGTGCGCTTGTGCTGGAGCCTTTCTACTCACCCTTGGAGTCCCTGACGTTCCTCCCCTACAAGTCACGCATCCCCAGTTCTTGGCGCGTGGAGAATAACTTCAATCCTTGATCAACCAAGTAGGGATTTTCCTTCGTCTCTCCTTAATTTGTATCATGAAGGGTGGGTATGATACTATTTCTATGGTAAAGGATGAAATAAAACATTAAAAAATATAATAAACAGACTGTTAAATAATGATAGGGTGTGCTTGAAAATTCTGCTGCACTTTTTTTAATTGCTATATGTTGTGAACTGTATGGGCTAATGCTCACTGAAAATCATGGTCATTGGTGGTATTTCCTTGCGCACTAATGAACTCTTGTTTTCTGTGAGGATTAAATGACTATAACATAGAAATTGGTGAATCACCTAAACTTGGTTGGTTAAATGGATTCCCAGTGAACATCAATCCTTGTGTGGTCACCCCGGTTAACCAACAGAAAGAAGAACCTAATGAATGATGTGCTTGAACCTAGAATTTCCCTACTCTGTTTTGGTAGTATGTGTGTTGTTCTGCTTGATGCTAATGGGGTGATGTAGATGGGGATGGGATCCTCTGTTGTGGCACGATTGTTTTTTGTGAATCTGAAGCTGTGTGGGGCTGTATCTCGATGCTTGGTTTGGTTTCAGTACTTTGAGGGATCTCACAAATATCTTTGTTGTTGTGAATTTACAAGAGAACCGGGTGTGAATGCTTAAGTTGTTGTTTGGCTGTTTCTCTTTCTATGGCTTGTGGTTATGCTTTTCAGTTACCCAGTAGTGCAGAACTTACTTAAATAGGATCACTTGAACATGAAAATAAGAATGGGATCAATGGGGAATTTTTTTCTGGGATGAGTGGTGACATGGTCGTGGGTTCGGTGTTTCTTGTGAATGAATAGTAACTAGGGTGTTTCTGCTTAAGCTGGTTTTGGAACTCCTAGGTTGGGATGAGTGCTTGTTATATATATTATATAATTGTAGTTCTTATGTTTCTTATTCGCGCCCCACCCAAGTTGAGCACTTAGTATCGAACACCCCTATTTCATGGGGGAGGGTGTTTTTTCCATCACTCCTATGAGTGGATGGTTATTAGCTCCTATTCTGCTCCCTTTCACGAATATCCCAAGACTCTTCAGGCAGGTTTTGATGGCCCGAGGTCCATTATAGCCCAAGATTCTTCAGGCAGGGTAGTTTTGGTGGTTGGCCTAGGTGTGTGCGGGCAGGTTGTTTCCCAAGAGTTTTTCGGATGAGGCCCAGGTGTCTTTGGGCATGGCAGTAGTTGTTCTCGCCTAGGTGTTTGCAGGCGTGGTTACTGGTAGTTGTTGTGGCCCAGGTGTTTTTGGGCGGGATGTGTGGTTGTGGCCCAGGTGTGTGCGGGTGGGGTGTGGCAGTGGGATTGCGGTGAGAATGGCGGGGGAGGTTTGATGCGTAGGATGTCTTCAATAACCAGTGGGGAAGTGGCACAGGGTACCTAAACATCGATGTGTTATTACTATTGTATTTATTGACTTGTGTTATTTGGGGAACGTGCCTTGGTGTGGATTGGGTGGGTAGTTTTCCTTGCTAGGTGTTTCAGTTATCTCTTTTCTCATGGGGCATTAGAATGCATCCCCACTTGTGCATGAGAGCTTTGGGTTTTCCCTACTGAGTATACTTGTATGCTCACCCTACGTATATAAAACTATTTTCAGATTTCCAGGAGGACTTTAGGGATCGTGCAGGGTCGTACTAGTTCAGACATTGGGACAATTGCTGTTGTTGTTTTTCTTTCTTTTGGTACTTCTTTTTGGGGTTTTCTTTTACTTTTGTATCATTTACTTTTGGAACATGCATATGAGAATGGTTTGTTTTGGATTTACCTGTACTTCCACTTTTGGTGTTGTTGGGATTTACTATCTTATCTCCCTATCCTATTAAATAAAAAGGGTAATGCCTTTCATCTTGTGTGTGATTCTATACCCTTGGTGCTAGTCACCACTCTAGGACCTAATGAAGACGGGTCTCAGGGGCCATTATCTCTCCTTCAACTTGAAGAAGGAAGGTTCTGGCAACCTGTTATCCCTTCTCTCATCTTGGTGAAGGCAGGTCGTGACAGAATGGTATTAGAGGGAGGAGGTTGGAGATAGGATGGAGTTCAGAGTTAGGCACAGTGATGATTGCATGGGATGGTATGGAAACAGTGTTGGGCAATCTTGGTGCGTGAAATAGGCCAGAGAAGACCGGCTAGGACATGGGATTTTAGGGCCCCCCGTGATCCGATGCAAGGACTCTAGGCCTACCGAATGACCAAGTGAGGCTGCACTGATTGCAAGGTAGAGACCCTGGGAAAGGTTCATGCATCATAATGACTTGTGTTCTTGTGTTTCTTGGGTATTTTGGGGATTTAAAATGAATAAGAACTCTAAGAAAATTTAAGAACAATATTCTACACTACTCAGGCTTAGGTATTTTTTGTTTACCTTGCAGCTATGGCACATAGGAGACGACAACGAGTAGTGCGGGAGATCGAGGCCCAAGAGGTTAACTTGGCCGATCGACAGAGGGCTGACCGAGAGGAGGAGGAGGATCATTGGAAGAGGATGCTTCATGACTTTCAGCGGCAGACCCTCGGGAAGTACGAGGGTAGCATCTCAGACATGGAGAAAGAAAGCTGGCTAGAGGAGCTGGTGATAGCTTTCAGCTTGATCTGGGATCTGACAGAATAATGGGTTCCTCTGGCTATAAGCTAGATGTGGGGAGCAGCGTGTCAGTGGTGGATACTCTATCTTGGGGAGAATAGGGAGGCTGAGGTTATGTGGATTGACTTCAAGAAGGAGTTTTGGGTGGAATTCCTCTCTTCCACGATGAAGGATGAGAAGAGGCAGGAACTACTCTCCCTCCAGCAGGGGAGTATGTCAGTAAGATAGTTAGGAATCAAGTTCAAGGATCTCCTTTGCTTTGCTCCCGAACTCTTTCCGGATGAGGAGTCTCGGGCGAGATGGTTGGAGGAGGCACTTCGACCTTCCCTCTAGTATTTTTTTACTCCCTTCACCCTAACGACATACTTGGAGGTCCAGAAAAAGACTGAAGTGGTGGAGAGGATGCACATGCTGGGAGGTGT
This sequence comes from Viscum album, assembly GCA_963277665.1. NCBI lineage: Eukaryota > Viridiplantae > Streptophyta > Magnoliopsida > Santalales > Viscaceae > Viscum > Viscum album. Next base: position 2,033,850,809 of record OY728148.1, read on the forward strand.
ATCACGAGATGGAATCTAGTTGGGCTCATCAAAGGGGAAGTCCATCAGCAGCAGGCCTCCAGCATCAGGGCCCTCTAGGTTTTGATCAGTAGGGAGCTGGCCCCAGCAGTTCCATTTCCGATCTCCTGGTCCTCGCCCTTTCCTTTCGAGCCCAGGACCGAGATGCTTCATCTATGGTATCCATGGGCACTTCGGAATCAGTGCCCGGACCGAGTACGGTACATTGGGGGTGGGCGGGTTCAACGCCCACCTCAGCAGCAGCTGTTTCCAGCTAGGCCCTTCCAGCAACAGCAGGGGCAGCAAGCTCCTGCCCCTCCGAGACCAGACATGGCGGTAAGAGGCTGACCCCAGGGTTCCCATCAAGGACCTTGACCAGGGCATGGTCAGGGAGGTGGCCAATAGCCGAGAGGCAGAGGAGCTAGGCGTGGGCAGTTGCACGTCGCGGAGGCAGCAGCTCCAGCAGGGCTGGAATTCGTTCAAGGTACGATCATCTTGTTTAGTACTCTTGTCTATTCCTTGTTCGATACAGGAGATTCACACTCCTTTTTTGCGCTCAGTATGGCCCATGATCTGGGTCTAGACGCTGAGAGACTTCCAATGCCCCTGGTGTTGGGTACACCGGTAAGAGATCAGACCGACTTGTTTTATGTTTGTAGAGGGTGTAGACCGATGATAGGGCCACATCAGTCAATCAGGGATCTTCTACTGTTTTATATACATCCATACGATATCATCCTAGTCCTTGAATGTTTGTTCTCTATATGTGTCGTGATAGACTGCTTCCAAGGAAGGATCGTGTTTTCAGACTTGGGGGGCCGACGTGTGACTTTCATCGGTGATCAGGGTTACCAGGAAGGTAACCGGCAAGTAGAGCCCCTCCTTTCCTTGTTATCTGAACTGTCAGTGGAGTCAATGGATACAGAGATAGTGTAAGTCTCTGGGATCATCAATGAATTCATGGATTTATTCCCTGAAGAGGTAGTGACTCTACCCCCTCGACGTGATGTTGAGTTCAGGATAGACTTGCAACCTGGTGCCCGCCCGATTTTGATGGATCCCTACCGGATGGAACATTATGAGTTGTGGGAGTTGCGGATCAAGATTGACGATCTGATGAAGAAGGGTTTTGTTCGACCAAGTGCATCACTATGGGGTGCTCCTGTCTTGTTTTCAAATAAGGCAGATGGTTTTTTGAGGCTGTGCATAGACTACAGGAGACTGAATCAAGTAATAATCAAGAACCGTTACCCTCTCCCGAGAATAGATGACCTTTTCGACCATTTAAAAGGGGCAGGGTGGTTCTCCAAGATTGACCTATGGTCAGGATATCACCAGCTGAGGGTGAAGGAGGGTGACATCTCGAAGACTGAATTCAGGTGAAGATATGGGCACTTTGAGTTTGTGGTCATGTCGTTCGGCATTATGAACACTCCAACTGTGTTCACGGGGATCATGGACTCCATTTTCTGGGAATACCTGGACCGGTTCGTAGTCGTGTTTATTGATGAAATCCTGATCTACTCAAGGTCAGAGGAAGATCACGCTGAGCACCTAAGAACGGTTTTAGAGGTCCTTCTACAACACCAACTCTATGGGAAGTTGTCCAAGTGCAAGTTCTGGATGCGAGAAGTGCACTTCCTTGGGCACGTAGTGTCTGAGCAGGGAATAGCGGTGGACCCATAGAAGTTCTAGGTGGTTGTTTCTTGGGCAGCACCCAATAATGTGGCAGAAGTTTGTAGTTTCCTAGGTCTGGCAGGTTATTACAGGAGGTTCGTTCCCAACTTCTCCTGAGTTTCAGCACCTTTGACAGCCTTAACCGAGAAGGGTCAAGCTTTTGTATGGGATGGGCAGTGCGAGGCATCCTTCAGCTATCTAAAGGAGAAGTTGGTTAGTGCCCCGGTGCTGAGGTTTCTAGAAGAAGGGGTAGCATATGAGGTGATCTGTGATGCTTCAATACAAGGCCTCGGGTGTGTGCTGATGCAACAGCAAGGGGTGATTTCATATGGGTCTAGACAGTTACGTCCCCATGAGCATAATTATGCCACCCATGATCTGGAGCTTATGGCGGTCGTGTTCGCACTAAAGTTGTGGCGGCATTACCTCATCGGGGAGCGCTTCGTGGTATTCCCAGATCACAAGAGCATGAAGTATATCTTTACCCAATAGGACTTGAATTTGCGGCAGCGAAGGCAGATGGAGTTCCTTTAGGACTACGACTTTGAGATTTCCTACACCTCAGGAAAATGTAATGTGGTGGTTGATGCCTTGAGCAGGAAGTCGCAGAAGGATGCGGTTTGAGATTCAGCAGATGCTTGGAAGGCGATGGAGGAGTTGGCTGCCCTGCACCTGGATGCAAGGATGGATGGTGGTAGAGGTTGCCTGTATCAGATGATAGTGCAGTCTTCTCTGTTACAGCAGGTAGAGGATTCTCAATGGGGAGACTCAGAAAGTGAAGTCATGCGTGACTAGGTTAACCAAGGCGATGCTTCGGAAGGGTGGACAGAGGATGGTCATAATCAGATGCTTTTTAGAGGGAAGTTGTTTTTTCTGGAGACTATGCATGAGAGAGTTCTTGGTGAGTTCCACAACTCACCCCTGGCAGTACACTCGGGAGTTTCCAAGATGTACCAGGGTCTGATGAGTCAGTTTTGGTGGTCCGGGGTAAAGCAGGCGGCGACATAGTTCGTGGCCAGGTGCCTAGTGTGTCAGCAGGTGAAGGCTGAACATCGTGTTCCAGGCGGTCTGTTACAACCTTTAGACTTTCCTGAGTGGAAGTGGGATGACATATCAATGGATTTCTTCACAGGGATACCCAAGGTTCAAGGAGGTTGCGACGCTATCTGGGTAGTGGTGGACCGGTTGACAAAATCGACTCACTTTTTGGCGATCAATGAGTCGGGTGCAGTTGATGCCTTAGCACAGAGGTCTATGGATAAGGTGGTTCGGTTGCATGGAGTTCCAAGGTCCATAGTCTTGGATAGGGATGCACGGTTTACCTCACGAGTCTGGAGAGGATTGAAACATGCTTTTGGCACCTAGCTATGTCTTAGCACTGCTTTCTACCCCCAAACAGATGGACAGACAGAGCGCACTATCCAGACAATGGAGGATATACTACAGGCATGTATTTTGGACTATGGGGAATCGTGGGTGCGACACTTGCCTCTGGTAGAGTTTGCCTAAAATAATAGATATCACTCTACCATTGGAATGGCTTTGTAAAGACCCGCAAATTTCAAGGGAAATTTTTTTCTTAATTTTCTTTGGAATTTTACAAGAGCGCAGCTTCAGACGGCACCAGATTCCGAGGCCCGGTGTGCCCGGAATCAATTTCCGAAGTTTGGCTCGGGTACGTTCAGTGAACGGACGAGCGGGTTTTTCTATCTTTTGAACCGGTGCCCGGAATCAAATTCTGAGGGCACCGATGAAATCGCAGCGCCAGTATTTGCTTAGAAACGCCTCTTCCGGAGTTGCGTTTGCTTAGACGTGGTTTTTAATTTTTGCGGCTTTAAGTCAGAAATAAAATAAATTTTGTGCGACAACTTTATTCTATTTCACTTAAGCTGCTTGGAAGCCACTTGAAGCCACTTAAAGACGGCTTGAACTGAGTTGAACTGGATAGGATGCTATCCGGAAATATCCTACCCCCTTGGTAGGATATTTGTGAGGTGGGGCCCGCACGAGCCCCGCTGTTTCTTTCGCTAAGTAACGCACCCGCGAAAACCCGTCAAAGTAACTGAAAAGTCAACCGACGCGTTTTCTTTAATTTCTTAACATACCATTTAATTGGGCGGTTTATTTCGTGAATTAAATGGGCTGTTTTATTCGTTGAATTAATTCAACGAATTAAATGGGTCGTTACTTACGCGTTCTGCGTTTGTTGGCAAAATAATAAAATAGACAACTTGTCTATTTTGGAGGATTGCTATCGTTGTACAATTCCTCTGAACCTCCACCCTCCCCGCGAAGAACGCGAAGAACGCGAAGAACGCGAAGAACGCGAAGAACGCCGGCGACCGGATTTCGACGATGCACACCGTGATCTGCGACGTCGACGAGCCTTACCTGCGACGTTCTTCGGCGACGCCTCTTCTTCCGCGGCCGATCCTCGTTCGGCAACTAAGGTGAGAATCGGATCATTTCTTCTCCCTTTTTAATTTCAATATCAACAGATTTAAACTAATTAAATCCGTTTGATCTTGATCCGGAGATTGGAGACGCGACGCCGGATACCGCGACGACGCGACGCTCCCCCTTCTTCCGCGACGAGCAATTCCGCGACGACCTCTCGTCCGACGAAGACGACAAAGTAAGGGTTGATTTGAAATATTTTCCTTTCCCGTGATTTTATTTCTTTTCAAATAAAGAACCCGATCGGAACAAATTTAATTTATTTAAAATTGTTGATTTGGTTAATTCTTTTCGTCCCGATGATTTTATGACTAACGCGGAGGGTGCGGGTCTAACGAACAAGACCCGGCAACCCTCCGCCGATCTTCCTTTTTGTGCGGATTTGGCGGGCGACGGCAAAAGCACGACGCAAGGGCCAATTGTTGTTTCCGCAGTGGAGGACGCGTCCCGGGAGGAACAATGGCGCAGACGGGAGGCAAAACGGGCCACCGGAGCAACTCCGGCGGCCCGCGGAAGGTGGCGGCGGCGCGGGTCGCCGGCGCGGCGGCGCCGGCGACCGGAGGCGGCGGCGCCCGGCGCGCCGCCGTGGAGAATTTCCACCGCGGCTGAAGCCGCGGCGGCGGCGGCCGGTTCCGCGGCCGTGCGGAACCGGGAACGGACGCGGCGGCCCGGCCGCGTCCGCGTGACAGGCGGCCCCCCGCGGGGCCGCGTTCCTCTCCAAGCCGCGGGTCAAACCCGCGGCAGTTCGGCCGCCCGGCCGAAGCCGAGCCGGCCGGTCCGGTCGGCCGGGCCGCGCCCAGGCCGGACCGGACCCGGCCGAGCCGGTTCGGGCCGACCCGGTTCGGCCGACCCCAGGGGGGGTTCGGGCCGGGTCGCCCCGGGCCCGGAACCCCCGTTTTGGGCCCTCTTCGGTCTTTCGCCCATATCTTGGGCCTGGGACCTCCGATTGACGAACCGTCAGCGGCTACGCGATCCTTGGATCGAGTCGGTCGTTTCGGTATATTATACTCAAGGTTTCGGAAGACATTGGGTTCGGCCGGGTTGGTTCGTACACGAAACCAATCGGGCCCTCGGAGCGGAAACGCTCATAACTTGAGCTACGGACGTCCGAACGACGTACCGTCAGCTGTGGTAGTTTCCTCTAAGTGAGACGGAACTTTTGGCATACTCCGCCCGAGGATCGGATACAGGCGGAGTACGGTCGGGTTGGTTTTGCCCTAAAAACCAACCGGGCCCCTGGGACGAAAATGCCAATAACTCTCAGACCGGGCGTCCGATCGACGCGCCGTCTGTTGCGTTGAGATCCTGTTGTCGATACGGAACTTTTGGATACATCACCTTCGGACTACGTGTCAGTTGATGTATCAGCCTCTCGGCTCGTGGAGCGGACCCTCCTGAACGAGCTCGCTTTGTGCGGGAACCCTAGCGCTGGCTGTGACTTCGACGGCAGAGCAGAGATCCTCCGTGGACTGCGACGACGGCAGAGCAGAGATCCTCCGTGGACTGCGACGACGGCAGAGCAGAGATCCTCCGTGGACTGCGACGACGGCAGAGCAGAGATCCTTCGTGGACTGCGGCGACGACTGTGCAGAGATCCTCAGTGGACTGCGTCGACTACTGCACTCAGCGATCCTACGTGGATCAGTGCTACCGGTTCTGTGTGAGCCTCTGCCTACAGGTTCTGTGTGAGCCCGATCCTGTGTGGGTCCTTACTACCAGTTCTGTGTGAGCCACTGCCTACAGGTTCTGTGTGAGCCCGATCCTGTGTGGGTCTTTTGCGGGGGTTAGTACCTATCGATCCTTCGTGGGTCTGACGACTTAGATGGATCAGTGATCATCTTTGACGTCATCTGAAAAAGTATACCTGGTTGAGCTGAATCTTATGTTACTCTCCTTTGTGGATTGTGTTGAACTATCCTATGTGGATTTACTGTTTACTCTCCTTGTGGATTTGAGTCTTGCTTTCCTTTGTGGATTGAGTTGTTCTTGAGCTCGTGAGCAGAGCTAGAATTGGGGACTTAGGTATATGTATGGGCATATACCTAAGTCGAGTCAGATGTTACTTCGTGATTGCATCTTTCTTTTGTGCTATATCCTTGTGGATTTCGGGAGACCTTCGGGGGTCTCGGGGTCCTTACTGAGTAGTTGTACTCACCCCTGCACAGGCTATGCCCGCACCTTGTTGTGTTGGTTGCAGACGACGGACAGCGCTGATCACGGTTGAGGCGTGGAGCAGGACGGTACCTGGAGGTGGACCACTAGGCGGGACGTGCTCGGAGCGGACGTGGGACCCGAGGAGCCTGGAGGCTATCTGTACCCACCCTTCAGGTGGGATTGCCAGTGGACGACACGAGGCCGCCGTCTTTTCTTCAGTTGCTGTACTTTACTTTTCAGTTGTACTTTATAGTTGGGCTTGTATTTCCGGCCCCCTTTACTTTTCTGCACTTTACTTTCCGCTTGCTGACTCTGTGTGGTTGTTACTCATAAAGGCAATGCCTTCCCTGTTTACTGGGATTTTACGCCTTGGTGCTAGTCGCCAGCCCCTGGCCTATGGAAGGCGGGCTTGGGGTAGTCACGGCACGGGCCCCGAGGACGGGTCGTGACAAATTGGTATCAGAGGCGGTCGGTTCTACCGCAGACTCTGATCGTCCTTTCTTTCTATATGAAGCAATAGTGTTTAGTGTATTGAGCGTGGTTATCAGTTCAGGGAGCCCAGTGTTGGTGCGGCGGCCGACGTATCCATACACCAGGACCCTGACTCCTGATTTCTGACTTAATGCATGAAAACATTGATTGCGTGTGTGTTTCAAGTTTTCTTTGTGGTTACTTGTGTCAGCTCACCGGGTATACTGATCTGCTTCATGAAAGTCTCATGTTTTCCTTGTGATTACTTGTGCCAGCTCACCAGGTATACTGTTCTGACTGTGGTGCTCTTGTTCTCCTTTTCAGGATGGCCCCGCGACGACAGCCAGCTAGGGTTCCGAGTGTAGGGCGCGACGGCAGCCCACCGAGCGACGAGGCCTCGGTGCAGGGCCCTTTGCCAGCAGTGGCACCGGCGGTAGCTTTACCCGCCGAGCCACCGATGCTGCCAGTACCTGACGCTGACGATGCACGTCGCCTCAGGGCAGTGCATGAGTTTCAGAGCCAGCGACCGCCCATGTTTCGCGGTGAGGCGGACCCCCAGGCCGCCGAGGACTGGCTAGAGGCGGTGGTACGGATCTTTAGGCTAGTGAGGACACCAGCGGATCTCATGGTGATTCTCGCAGCGAGCCTCCTGCAGGCGGCGGCAGGACGATGGTGGAGCCTGATGCTCCAGGTTCACGATGAGGCATCCTTGCTCTGGACGGACTTCGAGAGCCTCTTCCGCTCTGAGTTCGTCCCGGCCACCCTCCGAGCGGTGCGCATCCAGGAGCTTCTCCAGCTGCGCCAGGGAAGCATGACGGTCGCTCAGTACGCGGCGAGGTTCACTGACCTATCTCGCTACTTGACCGACATGGTACGGGACCCCTTCTTCCGGGCCCGGACCTTCGAGCAGGGCTTGCGACAGGAGATTCGGGCGTCGCTGATCTCCCTCAGCATCCCGACCCAGGCGGGAGTGCTGGAGCGAGCCCTCCTGATCGAGAGCTTCCTGGCAGAGCCTTCTTCAGTGGCGAGACCTAGCGCAGGGCGGCAGGTAGCTGAGTCTTCGGCAGCAGGTAGCCGACGGATGACCCAGGGTTCCAGGCGGACCAGACCTTCCGGCAGGCGACCCCGGGACACTGGCTCAGCAGTGCAGGGCACACAGCAGAGTGCCAGCCTTCCGAGAGGCAGGCTGTGCTACACCTGCGGCGGGCAGTGTCACATGGCTCGTGACTGCCCGACTCGCCGACCAGAGGAGCAGCAGACGGTGGAGGGGCCACCCAGGCAGAGGCAGAGGGTCGACCGTGGCGGTCCGCAGGGAGGAGGCGGACGAGGCAGAGGAGCTGGCCGAGCAGCGGGTGGTGGGCGACGCTTCCAGGCTCTACCCCCACCACCACCAGGAGGGCCACCTCGACCACATGGAGCTGGCGGGCAGGGACAGGCCCAGCTCCAGGCAGTGGAGGCCTACGACCCCGACTTGCCAGAGATGATTCGAGGTACGATCTGTGTCTATTCCACCCTTGCTGCAGTACTTATAGACACAGGAGCGAGTCACTCTTTCATAGCCTCTGCCCTTGCTCGGAGCTCGGAGATTCCGACTGAGCCGTTGGCTCGATCCTTACAGCTAGAGACTCCTACGGGAGCAGACTCGACGATTACTCACTGGTGCCGGCAGTGTGAGCTTACTCTAGGAGGCGAGAGCTTCGGCTGGGATCTCCTTGTAGCGGCGTCGAGGCCTTACGACGTCATCTTGGGCATGGATTGGCTATCCACGGTTCATGCCCAGATCGACTATTTTAGGCGCAAGGTGCGATGTGTTCGCACCGACGGGAACAGGTTTACCTTCACCGGCGAGAAGGGAACCTTTGCAGCACAGGATGGACTTCCGCGGAGGAGAGTGCAGCCCATCTCTCATCAGTTGGCTAGCCTCATCCTAGGAGTAGTGGACGTGCGGAGTCCGGCTTTTCCTGCAGTGGTGGACCAGTACGTGGAAGTCTTTCCCGACGACGTTCCAGGGCTACCTCCTCGTAGAGAGGTAGACTTTTACATCGACTTGTACCCCGGGACAGCCCCGATATCTACTCCAGCATATCGGATGGCCCCCGCCGAGCTTCGGGAGCTGCGGGTACAGTTGGAGGACTTGCAGAGCAAGGGGTTTATCCGACCCGGTGTTTCACCCTGGGCTTCCCCGATTTTGTTCGCCAAGAAGGCGGACGGGAGCTTGCGACTGTGTATCGACTATCGTCGCCTGAACCAGGTGACAGTGAGGAACAAGTATCCGCTGCCACGGATTGATGACCTCTTCGATCAGCTCAAGGGGGCGCGGTGGTTCTCGAAGATAGATCTCCGGTCAGGCTATCATCAGCTCAGAGTTCGAGACGAGGACGTGCAGAAGACGGCCTTCAGGTGTCGGTATGGCCATTATGAGTTCTTGGTTATGCCATTCGGCGTAACCAATGCTCCAGCAGTGTTCATGAGCCTCATGAACAGGATCTTCCAGCCATACCTCGACCGATTTGTCGTGGTCTTCATTGACGACATTTTGGTATACTCGACGACTGAGGAGGAGCATGCCTACCACCTGCGAGTTGTTCTAGACACACTCCGAGAGCACCAGCTTTATGGAAAGCTCTCAAAATGCCAGTTCTGGTTACGAGAGGTCCATTTCTTGGGGCACGTCATCTCTGAGGCGGGAGTTGCAGTGGATCCCGTGAAGATCGAGGCAGTGCTAGCTTGGGAGCCACCCAAGAGCGTGACGGAGGTGCGGAGCTTCTTGGGCCTAGCCGGATACTATCGGAGATTTGTGCCGGACTTCTCCAGAGTTGCGGCCCCACTCTCAACGTTGACGAAGAAGGGGAAACCCTTTGTGTGGTCAGACAGATGTCAGCAGATCTTCCAGGAGCTGAGGCAGAGGTTGACCAGCGCACCTATCTTGAGGTTGCCTGAGGAGGGAGTTGGGTACGTAGTTTACTGCGACGCATCAGGGACTGGAATCGGGTGCGTCCTGATGCAGGAGCGGGCCGTGATCGCCTACGGATCACGTCAGTTGAGGCCGCATGAGCAGAACTACGCCACTCATGACCTGGAGTTAGCAGCAGTGGTCTTCGCTCTGAAGACTTGGCGGCACTATCTGATGGGCGAGCGCTTCACAGTCTTTTCTGACCACCAGAGTCTCAAGTATATCTTCTCTCAGAAGGACCTGAACCTGAGACAGCGGAGATGGCTTGAGTTCCTCCAGGACTATGACTTTGAGATAGTCTATACTCCTGGGAAGGGGAACGTGGTAGCCGATGCCCTCAGCAGGAGGACGGGCATTCAGCTACTTGAGGAGGCGACGAAGCAGCTAGCCTCCTTACAGATATCCTTCGTGGATAGAGACGGAGCATCCTTTCTTCAGTCTCTCACAGTCTCTCCTCCACTTCTACAGCGGGTCAGAGAGGCTCAGCGTGAGGACGCTGACTGTGAGACCCGGCGTGCACTGATATCCTCAGGTCAGGCGCCTAATGGCTTCTCCCTTGGAGCAGAGCACGACATCCTTTTCAGAGGACGTACCTTCGTACTAGTCGCTTTACGAGAGGAGGTGCTGAGAGAGTTTCACACTTCTCCCTTGGCGGTGCATCCCGGAGTGGCAAAGATGTATCAGGATCTCAGGCGACAGCACTGGTGGCCGGGCATGAAGAAAGTTGTGGCTGAGTTCGTTTCACGATGCCTCACCTGCCAGCAGGTGAAGGCAGAGCATCAGGTACCAGCAGGCTTGGTACAGCCCTTGGAGGTCCCGGAGTGGAAGTGGGATGGCATATCTATGGACTTCGTGACTGGACTTCCACGCACTTCCAGAGGTCACGACTCCATTTGGGTGATTGTCGACCGACTCACCAAGTCGGCACACTTCTTACCCATCAGAGAGCAGGGCTCAGTGGAGAGCTTGGGACGTCTTTACGTCCAGGAGATCGTACGGCTTCACGGTGTGCCATCATCTATCGTCTCCGATCGAGATGCTCGTTTCACTTCCCGGCTTTGGAAGGGGTTGCAGGAGGCGTTCGGGACGCGGCTCCATCTGAGCACAGCCTTCCACCCTCAGACGGATGGTCAGACGGAGAGGACCATACAGACACTCGAGGACATGCTCTGTGCATGTGTTCTCGACCTTGGTCGCAGCTGGGAGGACCACCTACCCTTGGTGGAGTTCGCGTACAACAACAGCTACCACTCCACCATCGGGATGGCACCATACGAGGCGTTGTACGGCAGACCCTGCAGATCACCGTTGTGCTGGACAGACCCTGGGGAGTCCGCACTCGTGGGACCAGAGATGGTCTGAGCCACGACAGAGAAGGTCCAGATCATCCAGGAGAGGATGAGGACAGCTCAGAGCCGGCATAAGTCATATGCTGATAGGAGGCGGAGGCCACTAGAGTTCGAGGATGGCGACCACGTCTTTTTGCGTGTCTCACCTCGACGTGGTTTACGGAGATTTGGCCGAGGCGGCAAGTTGTCTCCACGCTTCATCGGGCCTTTCCAGGTCCTCAGCAGGATAGGAGAGGTGGCTTATCACCTGGCTCTACCACCTCAGTTGCACCGGGTGCACGACGTCTTCCACGTGTCTCAGCTGAGGAGATACGTGCACGACCCGACGCACATCATCGACTTTGGGGAGCTAGACGTGGACGATGGGGCGACTTTTGCGGAGGTCCTAGTGGAGATCGAGGATCGACAGGAGCGGGTCCTACGTGGGCGGTCGATTCCTCTTGTGCACGTCAGATGGCAGCACGGGAACCTCCAGGAGAGCACTTGGGAGCGGGAGGCTCAGATGCGTGCTCAGTACCCCCATTTGTTCCCCTAGTTTTTGATGTATCTTTACGGGGACGTAAAGCCCTGAGGTGGGAGTAATGTAAAGACCCGAAAATTTCAAGGGAAATTTTTTTCTTAATTTTCTTTGGAATTTTACAAGAGCGCAGCTTCAGACGGCACCAGATTCCGAGGCCCGGTGTGCCCGGAATCAATTTCCGAAGTTTGGCTCGGGTACGTTCAGTGAACGGACGAGCGAGTTTTTCTATCTTTTGAACCGGTGCCTGGAATCAAATTCTGAGGGCACCGATGAAATCGCAGCGCCGGTATTTTCTTAGAAACGCCTCTTCCGGAGTTGCGTTTGCTCAGACGTGGTTTTTAATTTTTGCGGCTTTAAGTCAGAAATAAAATAAAGTTTGTGCGACAACTTTATTCTATTTCACTTAAGCTGCTTGGAAGCCACTTGAAGCCACTTAAAGACGGCTTGAACTGAGTTGAACTGGATAGGATGCTATCCGGAAATATCCTACCCCCTTGGTAGGATATTTGTGAGGTGGGGCCCGCACGAGCCCCGCCGTTTCTTTCGCTAAGTAACGCACCCGCGAAAACCCGTCAAAGTAACTGAAAAGTCAACCGACGCGTTTTCTTTAATTTCTTAACAGACCATTTAATTGGGCGGTTTATTTCGTGAATTAAATGGGCTGTTTTATTCGTTGAATTAATTCAACGAATTAAATGGGTCGTTACTTACGCGTTTTGCATTTGTTGGCAAAATAATAAAATAGACAACTTGTCTATTTTGGAGGATTGCTATCGTTGTACAATTCCTCTGAACCTCCACCCTCCCCGCGAAGAACGCGAAGAACGCGAAGAACGCGAAGAACGCGAAGAACGCCGGCGACCGGATTTCGACGACGCACACCGTGATCTGCGACGTCGACGAGCCTTACCCGCGACGTTCTTCGGCGACGCCTCTTCTTCCGCGGCCGATCCTCGTTCGGAAACTAAGGTGAGAATCGGATCATTTCTTCTCCCTTTTTAATTTCAATATCAACGGATTTAAACTAATTAAATCCGTTTGATCTTGATCCGGAGATTGGCGACGCGACGCCGGATACCGCGACGACGCGACGCTCCCCCTTCTTCCGCGACGAGCAATTCCGCGACGACCTCTCGTCCGACGACGACGACAAAGTAATGGTTGATTTGAAATATTTTCCTTTCCCGTGATTTTATTTCTTTTCAAATAAAGAACCCGATCGGAACAATTTTAATTTATTTAAAATTGTTGATTTGGTTAATTCTTTTCCTCCCGATGATTTTATGACTAACGCGGAGGGTGCGGGTCTAACGAACAAGACCCGGCAACCCTCCGCCGATCTTCCTTTTTGTGCGGATTTGGCGGGCGACGGCAAAAGCACGACGCAAGGGCCAATTGTTGTTTCCGCAGTGGAGGACACGTCCCGGGAGGAACAATGGCGTAGACGGGAGGCAAAACGGGCCACCGGAGCAACTCCGGCGGCCCGCGGAAGGTGGCGGCGGCGCCCGGCGCGCCGCCGTGGAGAATTTCCACCGCGGCTGAAGCCGCGGCGGCGGCGGCCGGTTCCGCGGCCGCGCGGAACCGGGAACGGACGCGGCGGCCCGGCCGCGTCCGCGTGACAGGCGGCCCCCCGCGGGGCCGCGTTCCTCTCCAAGCCGCGGGTCAAACCCGCGGCAGTTTGGCCGCCCGGCCGAAGCCGAGCCGGCCGGTCCGGTCGGCCGGGCCGCGCCCAGGCCGGACCGGACCCGGCCGAGCCGGTTCGGGCCGGGTCGGGCCGACCCGGTTCGGGCCGACCCAGTTCGGCCGACCCCAGGGGGGGTTTGGGCCGGGTCGCCCCGGGCCCGGAACCCCCGTTTTGGTCCCTCTTCGGTCTTTCGCCCATATCTTGGGCCTGGGACCTCCGATTGACGAACCGTCAGCGGCTACGCGATCCTTGGATCGAGACGGTCGTTTCGGTATATTATACCCAAGGTTTCGGAAGACTTTGGGTTCGTCCGGGTTGGTTCGTACACGAAACCAACCGGGCCCTCGGAGCGGAAACGCTCATAACTTGAGCTACGGACGTCCGAACGACGTACCGTCAGCTGTGGTAGTTTCCTCTAAGTGAGACGGAACTTTTGGCATACTCCGCCCGAGGATCGGATACAGGCAGAGTACGGTCGGGTTGGTTTTGCCCTAAAAACCAACCGGGCCCCTGGGACGAAAATGCCAATAACTGTCAGACCGGGCGTCCGATCGACGCGCCGTCTGTTGCGTTGAGATCCTGTTGTCGATACGGAACTTTTGGATACATCAACTTCGGACTACGTGTCAGTTGATGTATCAGCCTCTCGGCTCGTGGAGCGGACCCTCCTGAACGAGCTCGCTTTGTGCGGGAACCCTAGCGCTGGCTGTGACTTCGACGGCAGAGCAGAGATCCTCCGTGGACTGCGACGACGGCAGAGCAGAGATCCTCCGTGGACTGCGACGACGGCAGAGCAGAGATCCTCCGTGGACTGCGACGACGGCAGAGTAGAGATCCTTCGTGGACTGCGGCGACGACTGTGCAGAGATCCTCAGTGGACTGCGTCGACTACTGCACTCAGCGATCCTACGTGGATCAGTGCTACCGGTTCTGTGTGAGCCTCTGCCTACAGGTTCTGTGTGAGCCCGATCCTGTGTGGGTCCTTACTACCGGTTCTGTGTGAGCCACTGCCTACAGGTTCTGTGTGAGCCCGATCCTGTGTGGGTCTTTTGCGGGGGTTAGTACCTATCGATCCTTCGTGGGTCTGACGACTTAGATGGATCAATGATCATCTTTGACGTCATCTGAAAAAGTATACCTGGTTGAGCTGAATCTTATGTTACTCTCCTTTGTGGATTGTGTTGAACTATCCTATGTGGATTTACTGTTTACTCTCCTTGTGGATTTGAGTCTTGCTTTCCTTTGTGGATTGAGTTGTTCTTGAGCTCGTGAGCAGAGCTAGAATTGGGGACTTAGGTATATGTATGGGCATATACCTAAGTCGAGTCAGATGTTACTTCGTGATTGCATCTTTCTTTTGTGCTATATCCTTGTGGATTTCGGGAGACCTTCGGGGGTCTCGGGGTCCTTACTGAGTAGTTGTACTCACCCCTGCACGGGCTATGCCCGCACCTTGTTGTGTTGGTTGCAGACGACGGACAGCGCTGATCACGGTTGAGGCGTGGAGCAGGACGGTACCTGGAGGTGGACCACTAGGCGGGACGTGCTCGGAGCGGATGTGGGACCCGAGGAGCCTGGAGGCTATCTGTACCCACCCTTCAGGTGGGATTGCCAGTGGACGACACGAGGCCGCCGTCTTTTCTTCAGTTGCTGTACTTTACTTTTCAGTTGTACTTTACAGTTGGGCTTGTATTTCCGGCCCCCTTTACTTTTCTGCACTTTACTTTCCGCTTGCTGACTCTGTGTGGTTGTTACTCATAAAGGCAATGCCTTCCCTGTTTACTGGGATTTTACGCCTTGGTGCTAGTCGCCAGCCCCTGGCCTATTGAAGGCGGGCTTGGGGTAGTCACGGCACGGGCCCCGAGGACGGGTCGTGACAGGCTTCGTTCGAAGCTTTGTACGGGAGGCCATGTCGCCCACCCGTGTGTTGGACCGAGGTTGGGGAGGCAGGTATTCTTGGCCTGGAGGTGGTACAGAGCACGACAGAGAATGTTCAGCTTATACGGGAGAGGATGAAGGCGGCCCAGGACCGGAAAAAGTCATATGCTGATAATAGGAGGAGACCCTTGGAGTTCGAGGTTGGGGACCACGTGTTCCTAAAGATCTCCCCTTGGCATGGACAACGGCGGTTCGGTAAGGGGATTAAGCTTTCTCCCAGGTTCGTCAGACCGTTTGAAGTGTTTCGGCAGGTTGGTGAAGTGGCTTATCAGCTAGCGCTACCACCGCTGCTACTGAGACTACACGATGTCTTACATGTGTCTCAACTCCGATGGTATCTACACGAAGATTCACATTTCCTCGACTGGGGAAAGATGGATATTGAGGATGACGTGACTTTTGTGGAAAGGCCAGTGAGGATCTAGGATTGTGAGGAGAAGGTGCTCCATGGATGGACCATTCCTTTGGTTCAGTACCCAGAGCTTTTTTGAGTTTTTTTCTGTTTTGTTTATACTTGTTTATGATGGAACGCTTTACCTTGTTAATTATGGAACGTGCAGTTTTCCTTATTTTGTGGATGTGTGCTAAGAGTCCTGACAATGGGGTGGGGAGGACCTGATCCCTAATCAAGACGCATTAAGGTGGATGCGATTAAACTCGTGCGAGTGAGTCAGTTCCACCCAAATCGGATAGTATCTTGACATGGGGGAAGAAACTCCCTAACCCATACAACTGGATAGTTTGACCCTCGAATGTTGCTTGGTTACTTGAGGGAGAGGTGTTCCTAGATGTCGATGAGGTTCACTCCTTAGAGGTATCTTTCGAGGTGGTTGTTCGGAACCCCCTCTTTTCTTCAGGTCTAATTTTGATTCTCGAGGGCAAGAATAGGTTGAGAGGTATCTGATGTAATGTTTGGGGCTCACCTAGTCCATTACTTTTCCAAAACATGGCTCCACTGAAATGGTGGCACCGTGATGGTCGCACACCGGTCAGGGTGCCACCGTGACGGTGGCACTAGTTAGGGTGGCACCGTAAAGGTGACACCGTGGCGGTGGCACCGTGAGGGTGACACCGTGGAGGTGGCACCGTGAGGGTGACACCGTGTCCTCACTGAGCGGTCTTCATTCTTTTCCAGTTCCTGACTTTTCCGCTCCCGCAACATATCTTTTGATGTAAATATGATATAATTCCCCCCCTTTCAAGGCCATTTAAATCCCATAAATAATATCTAAAATCCCCTAAGAGTTCGGAAACCCTTAACTTACCAAAATGTGTGGTTTTTCATCGGTTTCACGGCCTTCCCTGTACCTTTCAAATCCGACCCTATTACGCTCTTCCTTATGGTTAAAGAAAATTGTTTAACGTATAGCCATTATGACCCCCTCTCTGAGGAGAATTGTTAAATGGTGATTAATTACATCATGTGTAACTTCCCAACCACGTGGTGAAACCACAATCTGACTTTATAGTTGTTAAAAATCTCATATCCCGTAACAACGAGATCTCATCTTTATATCACGCTAGGAATTATTTCTTCTTCCTCTTGGATAGTCTCCTTTTCTTCTTTGTGCATTTGGAGTTCCCCTTCCCGAGGCAAGTGGTGCTCCTGTGCTGGAGCCTTTCTACTCACCCTTGGAGTCCCCGATGTTCCTCCCCTACAAGTCACACATCCTCGGTTCTTGGCACGTGGAGAAGAACTTCAATCCTTGATCAACCAAGTAGGGATTTTCCTTCGTCTCTCCTTACTGTGTATCATGCAGGGTGGGTACGCTACTATTTTTGTGGTAAAGGATGAAATCAAACCTTAACAAAGATAATAAACAGACTGTTAAATAATAATGGGGTGTGTTTAACAATTCTGCTGCACTTTTTTTTAATTGTTATATGTTGTGAACTATATGGGCTTATGCTCACTGAAAATCATGGTCGTTGGTGGTCTTTCCTTGCGCACTAATGAACCCTTGTCTTCTGTGATGATTAAATGACTGTAACATGGAAATTGGTGAATCACCTAAACTTGATTGGTTAAATGGATTCCCAGTGAACATCAATGCTTGTGTGGTCACCCCGGTTAACCAATAGAAAGAAGAACCTAATGAATGATGTTATTGAACCTAGAAGTTTCCCTACTCTGTTTTGGTAGTAGGTGTGTTGTTCTGTTTGATGCTTACGGGGTGATGTGGATGGGGATGGGATCCTCTGTTGTGGCACGATTGTTGGTTGTGAATCATAAGTTGTGTGGGGCTATATCTCGATGCTTGGTTTGGTTCTAGTACTTTGATGGATCTCATGGATCCCTTTGTTGTTGTGACTTTACAAGAGAACCGGGTGTGAATGCTTAAGTTGTTGTTTGGCTGTTTCTCTTTCTATGGCTTGTGGTTATGCCTGTTAGTTTCCCAGTAGTGCAGAATTTACTTAAATGGGATCACTTGAACATGAAAACAAGAATGGGATCAATGGGGAATTTTTTTCTGGGATAAGTGGTGACATGGTCGTGGGTTCGGTGTTTCTTGTGAAAGAATAGTAATGAGGGTGTTTGTGCTTAAGTTGGTTTTGGAACTCCTAGGTTGGGATGAGTGCTTGTTATATATATTATATAATTGTAGTTCTTATGTTTCTTATTCACACCTCACCCAAGTTGAGCACTTAGTGCCGAACACCCCTATTTCATGGGGGAGGGTGTTTTTACCAACACTCCTATGAGTGGCTAGTTATTAGCTGCTTTTCTGCTCTATTTCCCGAATAGCCCAAGACTCTTCGGGCAGGATGTGATGGCCTGAGGTCCATTATAGCCCAAGATTATTTAGTCAAGGTAGTTTTGGTGGTTGTCCCAGGTGTGTGCGGGCAGGTTGTTTCCCAAGAGTTTTCGGGATGAGGCCTAGGTGTCTTCAGGAGTGGAATTAGTTGTTCTGGACCAGGTGTTTGCAGGCGGGATGTGTGGTTGTGGACCAGGTGTGTGCGGGCGGGGTGTGGCAGTGGGACTGCGGTGAGAATGGTGTGGGAGTTTCGATGCGTGGGATGTCTTCAATAACTAGTGGGGAAGTGGCGCGGGGTACCCAAACATCTATGTATTATTAGTATTGTATTTCTTAAATTGTGTTATTTGGGGTGCGTGCCTTAGTGAGTCTTGGGTGGGTAATTTTCCTTGTTAGGTGTTTCGGTTATCTCTTTTTTCACGAGGCACTAAAATGCCTCCACACTTGTGCATGAGAGCTTTGGGTTTTCCCTACTGAGTATACTTGTATGCTCACCCTACGTATATAAAACTGTTTTCAGGTTTCCAGGAGGACTTCAGGGATCATGCAGGGTCATACTAGTTCAGACGTTGGGATAGTTGTTGTTGCTGTTTTTCTTTATTTGGTACTTCTTTTTGGGGTTTTCTTTTACTTTTGTATCATTTACTTTTGGAACATGCATATGAGAATGGTTTGTTTTGGATTTACCTGTACTTCCACTTTTGGTGTTGTTGGGATTTACTATCTTATCTCTCGATCCTATTAAATAAAAAGGGTAATGTCTTCCATCTTATGTGTGATTCTATACCATTGGTGCTAATCGCCACTCCAGGACCTATTAAAGGCAGGTCTCGGGGGTCAGTATCTCTCCTTCAACTTGAAGAATGAAGGGTATGGAAACCGATTGTTCCTTCTCTCATCTTGGTGAAGGTGGGTTGTGACGGGTCAGCTCTGCTACAGTGTTAGAGATGCTATTGTTCCTGAAAAAATTGGGTTAGGGGCCTTCGGTCACCAGACCCCGGGAGTAGGGGCGCGTTGCCCCTGCATCCCCCAACGAGCTCACCGCAGAGCTCAACCCATGAAATTTGTGGGCTGGTGCGCAGTACGGGCCACAAGCATTCAGCCCAAACGGATCGGTCTACACCAATCCAACAACCCTTAATGTTAATCTTCAACCTATATAAAAATCAGGGAGCATGATTGAGAGACACTATTGATTCTCGTGGCATGCATTTAAAACTGGTATTTTAGTTGTTTTTGTAGATTTGAATTCAAGGTACGAATGAATCTATAAATTATGATACTTGATATGTGAGCTATAAATATGTATAGAAAACATAATCATAATGAAAACTCAAGTTTCCACTAATAGGGGGGTTGAATTGAATCACTGGTGAACTTTTAAAATTTCAATTCTCTTGAAATTAACCCCTACAACTTGTTAGAGTTTTTATCCTTATCAACTTTACATAACAATATCACAAGCATGAAAATATTGGAAAGTAAAGAAAGTTACACAAGATTTACAAGGTTCATCCCTAGTGTGGGTTACTACATCCTTGCCACGGTGATTCCCGTTGGTCCATGAAAATTCACTATAATAGAAAAGTGAATACAATGATCCAACTCCCATTAGACTCCTTTATTTCTATAGGAAATATTACACTTGAGTCAAATCCCATTATAATATTTATATCTCTCGATAAGAAAGATTATACCAACTCCCATAAGTTACAAAAGTTTTCTTGTGAAACTGATCCACAAAAAGTTAAGAAACTTTTCTACACAACTCATTGAAAGTTCATCCGAAAAATCTTTGCCCGATGACCCCTTTTGGTATCTCTATCTGGTGTTACTTCTGTTTTCATCCTGTATACTCAATCTGGTGCACCTTACTAATTGTGCCTCTGATATGTGTTATGTCCAGTGAACAAAACACCTACGCCTCTTACTATTCAGAATCTATGTTCGATACAACCTTTGTCTAGTATCTCTAACTGATGACTGTGCCTGATATCTCTGATCTGTATCTCTATCTGGTGTCTCAGATTGAAGCCTCTATTTGGTGACTTTGATTAGTTCCCTCTCTTATTCAACCATCCTGGTTGGAAACTTGCACCTCTTGAGAAACTTCAGCGGATTATCTCTTTCGTATGGGTGGACAATGTTTATTTATTATACCCATACTGTACTTGCACCCCCCTTTTATAAGTGCGCTCGTAGGAGAAAATACAGAAACTCAAATTCATTTTCCCACCCAATGAAATCTCAAATTTCAAAACTCACACTCAACTCAATTTTACCAGATGCTTCTCAATCCTTATAGAATATTCTTGAATTTTCATGAAAACTTGGTATCAAGAACATTTATTTGAACTTCCTAACGGCGTTAAGGAACTTCTTCAAATTTCCTTAAACTCAACGTTAAGAAACATCTTCAAAATTTCTTAACCTTTCTAGATAAGAAAACGTTGAGTGAACAACATAGCATCGTCAATGTAAAAGGGATTTACAAAGATTTGTAAGCTCTTAAGAACTTCATTCGACACATGTTTTTTCAATGCCTTTTCAAAGAGCTTCTTCATCCGGATCTACTTTGTCTGACTCCCTTCTGTCTATTCTACATCAAACGATTAACTCAATTTGATAAACTCATCATGGATTCCACCGGTTCTCTTCTCATTCAAGTTCTGGCTGATGAAATGGCATTGCTCTGTCTGGTTCATCTAGCATAAACTCTGGTATATCTTGATGAAATTGTCCATCCGATGAAATTACATTAATTTTTTGATGTTCGTCCATCCGATGGAACTTTGACCAAACACATGAATTTGTTAAACTCATTTTGGAGACTCATTGATCATTTTCCTTCTCTTTCTGATGCACTTCCTTTCACTTTTTCATCCAATTATCATTGTTAGGGTCTGTAAAAACTCTTCTCCATACTCATGATGATGGTTCTTTGTCTGATGGACTTGAAGCGACGACTTCATACAACAACATCAACATTGTACACTCTATTAGTTTGGTCACCTAAGCTACCTATGTTTGATGTACTCGAGTCTTTGACTTTTCGATGCTATTTTTGTAACATATAAATATTTATTTCACAAAAGACTTCTTCATAGAGTTATATTGACTCGAAATTTGATCTCACCCCCTTTGTGTGGTCACAACATCCCTGACCCTTCTGGTATTGCAGCTTCAACTTTGTATTACTTCTCAAACATCAATCTTCTTGCACCATTTACTTCCCCCCCCCCTTTAGACTTCTCACACTTTTTACAAGTGTGCGAAAACTCAGTACCTCAGACTTCTTCTTGTTTTTTATCCTATATATTCAGCTGGTGACATTGTCCCTAGTTCGTCTGGTGACATTGAGCATTGTCCGTCTAGTGACATTGTTGTACTTCAACTTTGTAGCTTGAAATTCAACTTCTCATAGATCACTATCTGATAACTTCATCCTTGGTCTGTCTAATGCAATTGGTGTATGTACTTCTCTCTCTTTGTATGAGAGTGTGAATCTTTGGTTTGGATCATGTGAATCTTCATGATGTTAGGAACATGAAGATTGACACAACATCATTCAACTTAGTTTCCTGACATGGTAAAGGAAACTTCCTTCACCTCCTCAAGCACTTTATAGCAAAAAATTTCTTGAATTTTCAACAAATCTTTCTAACTTGATATACAAAAACATTCATAACAAGATATACTGACAAAAAATACAAAACTTGTTACAAAAACATATCAAAGTATCTTTAATCCCCCCCCCCATTTGGATTTGATGGTAGCATTCACAATAAATTTTGACATTTTTTGAAAAATAACTCTTTTCTCAACTTTTTATCAAACCACAACACTTCTCATAGAGGATGTCCTAACACTACACTACTAGATAAAGCAATGTTTTTGAAATAATTCCATCCCCTTGCTGACAAGAAATTTTTGTGGCCATGATAACATAAACTCCCCTCAATTTTTTTTCTCTCCCCGTTTTTATGATAACAATAGATTTAGATTCAGAAAATAAAGTGTTGTACATCTTCTTAAAAAGTTATACTTACTATCATCATTTGAATACATAATCCAAAAGGAGTTGGGGGATACTTCCTTAAGAACTTTAGAAACTTTTTAGTAGAGGCTGAACATGTAGTTATAGCCTCAATTCCTCAAATATTTCTTTCATCATGGATTTGGTGAAAACATCAACAATTTTATACTTTGTTGAAATATACTCAAGAATAAAATCTCCACCAAAAAATATATCTTTTATGAAATGGTACTTAATATCATCGTGCTTTGATCTAGAATGTTGTATATGATTTTTGGAAAGATCAATGAAACTTTGATTATCAAAAATAATCTTCAATGAATTCATAATGATGAAATTCATAATACTTGATATCTAAAACATATCATCGAGGCTTGTTCCAAGACATCTAATACCATCAAATCTTGTGCCAATTCATCTAATACCATCGAGTATTGTGTCAAGACATCTATATAAATGGGCAAGGTCTCGGCCAAAACCATATCTAGTTTGTCTCGTGAGATCTACCAATGTATCGAGGGGTTATAGCAGGCCCCGTATATCACTTACAAAGTCCAATGCATTACTTATATGAAAGGGGTGAAAAATAATCAACATAAACATTCATATTGAGAAACTAACATACAAAATGTTAATACTTACCCCAATCAATAAACATAATTATAAACCACTTAGAGTAAAATGGTGAATGGTAATAAAATTATATATCCTCAATTAAACTGATCATAAATATTCCAAAGAATGAATAAGGATGATATCAATACAACATATCCCTAGTGGATCATAAGTACATTAAAGGATTGATGCCATTGATGAATAAAAATACCATAAAAATGTATTTAAAAACATTCTTGAGGAAAATATCCTTTTCATTTTGAAAATAACCTTTTAAAACTAAAAGTTCCCAAAAAAATTTGAAAAAAAATTCTTTGAAAATAACATTTAAAACTTATAAAGGAATCTTTAAAACATTTGAGTGGTCATGACAGCTTGAAATTTTGTTCATGTCATACATGTTAAAACAAAGTTTCCTTTCACTTTTTTGATAAAATCCAAACAGGTATTGTTTTGAAAATGACATGAAGATTCCTTTCAAAAGAAAATTAAAAAGTAAAAATGGGTAAAAAATTATTTAATAAAATTTTTTGAAAAGGTTAAAAAAAATTCGAAAACATTTTTAGAAAACACCGGTTTTGATGAAAATGAATTTTCGACTAAAAAGAGAAATAAATTAGGTTTTTCTTAAAAACAATTCGCAATCCTTTTAAGTACCAAATAGTGGAAAATTTGTATTATTACTTGAAAAATTTTATGAATAACCAGAGTATAAGAAAATAGATTGATTTTAAGATTGAAATATCAAATAATTCCCCCAAGGGAGACTTAATAAAAATAATCCTCAATAATGATAAGATTGTGAAATAAACTCTTACCACTTTGGTAACTTTTTTATCATAAGACCCATGAAAGAAATAACTTTAAATGAAATATTAAATACCATGAATATAAATGAATTTGTGATTTAACATACAAAAGGGCAGTATATACACCACACAAAATAAATAAGTGGTGAATATGGCGTATGTCTCATGAAAGTAATAGTGTGACTAGAAACCCTTACTTGATGCTTCCTTTTGGTTGAACATGTTTTAACCTCCAGTATAGTGGCTTCAAACATGTTATTAACTTATACCATAACCGTATTAATATTTATAATATCATATATGATCCTTTTATAACATCTTATCACCCGTTCATTAATAATATTTCATTATTTTAATTATTTCAGGTGTTAATATACAACATATTATTTATTTAAATACAATTATATATATCATCCTTTTGGTGTGGTGATGAAAATAGAGTCACATTGCTTCATGAAGGTGGTAGCGACATGTGCATGAATGATGTTATCATCTTTTTAGTGTAAAAAAGAAAATGATATATTATATTTTCAGAATTATAAATATGTTTTTAATATCACAATTATTTCATTTATATCACATATATTCATTAAATTTATCATTATTACTTTTCATGTAAAGCATTCGTGAAAAATGAATCACATCGCTTCCTGAGGCGATAGTTCGTCGTACACACGAGCGACATTAACGTATCCCCTATGGAATGGAAAGTAAAAAAAGGTACATATAATATAATTACTCTAGAGGTATAATTATTTTATAAATATAATATTTATACATTAGATCCATTATCATAGCCAAATGTGAGAGGCAGTAATGGAAAAATAAATGACATCGCTTCGCGAGGTCGTAGTCCTCCGTACACACGAGTGATGATTTTTGTAACCCATTCGATGAAAGTGGGGATGGTTTTAGGTCATGAACTTAAAATAACAACATCTTAGTATATTTAATATATTGAGTTTATTATATAAGCATGTTTAATAATAATTTAAGGATGTGGAGGAAGAAATAAAAAAATGCTCGTTAAAGAATGTTACCTCTTCTATAGGTAACCTCCTTAGGTTTGCACCAAATCCTTCCTAGGTTGTATTTTCACAAAAAATAAGGCTTTTGGGATTAGGGTGTGGAATTTGGGAAGTTATTTTGGTATTTATTGGACAATACAAATGTCTAGAGAGGTATGAATAAGTGAGGGGAGTGAGTTCCCTTTTATAATTGAGGAGGAGTGACATTTTTGTAAATACCCAAAAGTATTCAATAATGGGAGGTCACTCTCACCTAATGTGGATCCAAGATTGATAAATAATTTAGGGTAGATATTATATGGTCTAAAAACACCTCTAACACAAAAAAACACATTTTTTAGAAATTTCATTCCTTTTCCTTTAAGTTTTACTCACCTTTACCATTTTAATTTTCACCACGGTAACTATTTTTTTTAACCTAGGTAATCTATCCTTTAATCCTAAAATAAAATGATCCTTATTAGATAATTTATAAAAAATAAATATAAATATTAAATCCAATTTATTAAATAAAAAAACTATGTGTGAAAAAATAATTTTAGCACAAGCATATGCAATGTGAAAAACCCTGGTTTAATCGTAATCAGCGTAATTAGCTTTTAACTATTTTCACTAATCATTTGGTCAAAAATAATTTAAAATTATTAGATAATTTAAATTATTCTGATTAAAAATATGGAATATATTTTTCGAATTTCAATTCATATAATTGGTAAAATTTAATTTAAAATTAATGTTGAAGATGCAATGAAAAAGCAGTTTTTCAAAGAGAAAATGTTCAAAAGTTGACAAAGTTTTTATATCAAAATTCAATATGAAAATGATTTAAATTACCTAAATTGGATTAATTTATATATATTTGAACTAATTAAACTTTAAAACCAATTAAAAATGTAATTTATCATTATAAATAATTTAAATTAAAAGGCGATTTTCAATTAAAATTCAGTATTTTTCACTATTCATCAAAAAAATGAAACTTTTTAGAAAAAATTTAAAAAATTCACCCTAATATAAATTTGATATTCTGATTTAAAAAATTAATTTCATTTTATCAAATAAATTTTCTATAATTGGTAAGATTTAATTATAAATTATGTGAGCAAAGCGCGACTAAACCGCCATATAGAAAAATACCATTTTTTAGAAAATATTTCTATTTTTTTCAAATGGTTCTAATTTTATCTCTAATAAATGGATGTCCATTTTATTTATTTTATAAATTCAAAAACCATATAATTTTCATAATTTAATTAGTATTATTCATACCCACTAATTTAATGTCTAAATTATAATGATAATGTTTAAATAATAATATTTTAATAAACTATCTTGTTTCGTTCAAACCCGATGTTGCGTGCATTGCAAGTTATCAAAGTTATTGAATTTATTTAGAAAAAAATAAATATATTATAAAGTCTTGGGATGTTATATTCCCTTTTATGCTTTTTTTTGGGGTGTCATACACACTATTGAATATGATATTCATATTTTAAAATCTCAGGTTGTTACATTCTACCCCCTTAAATAAATTGCCTCCTCACAATCTAATCTTGATCTTAGTAATCAAGGGTTTTTCATTTGAAAATGAACTTCTTGAAATCACACATCATGATAAGGGTTAATAAAACATACTCTTGATAATAGATAAGTGAAATACAAAGGTCAGATAGAGTAACACATAACCAGGTTTCTAAGTAGGAGAACATTGTTGGAAGGTAAAGATATGGACATGAAAGAAAAGTGTAAATAATTATAGTGAGTGGTACAGTTCATTGATCACAAAAAATTGAATTATAAATGGAAAGTTAAGGATGTAAAAACCATAAATCTATGATGATTTGAAAGACCATTGGTTCAATATAAATGAAGTTATTAGGATAACATTTTTTCAATATACTTTTCCTAGAGTTAAGAGATTCCTTTACCATATAGACTCGGAATATATGAAAATATAATCACTTGATAAATTTTTATTTCACAGGCACAATTTCATCCTTTGGTTGTGCTTTAATAATTTCTAATTCATTACTTACTCAAAGAAATAAATATCCAAAAATGAATTTTTAATGTATGAGGCACTAAAATTTACTTTTAACTGATCGTAAGATCCATAATAGATTGATAAGTCCTTCCTTCAATTTCTAGTTATTATTATAAGAAAATGGTTAGTTTTAACATCACGAACCGGGTGCCACGCCCCGGTGCCCCGAGCTAGTTCACCACATGAACTTAGGTGTGCCTCCACGAATGCCAAAGGCTACCGACTAGCAGTGTGAGTCTAATATCGATCACAGAGAGACGATGCCCTGTTATTTTCATTAGAGTAATACACTGGTGAAAATAAATAAAAATAATAAACTGAATAAAAAAAACAATACCAATATCTCATAATAAAAAATCATGAAGTGCAATGTCAAAAATGAATAATAAATATGTCATACTAATTTATGTGTTAAGTGTAAATATGAAACCTCAAAAAGTAAAGACACTAACAACACCCAAGTAGATCTTGAACCATATATGGTTCCCTAATCCATGCTCCATCCTCAAATAAGCTATCCAACACGGGGAATTTTCCCTTAACCTGTTATGCAATCATGTAATATATTCGAGTACCAATTAGGTAGCCCAAGTAGGGTGTGAGTACGATTCAGTATTCCACTACCAACAGTGTCTAAAACAATATCTAGTCAAATATTATATGCAATTGTATAAATAAATAAGAACAATTCATAAGTAAACAGTTATCGCATTATCATTTATTCTTTGCTTAACCACATTAACTCCAGGGTTCCCAAGGACACCTGTACCTCAATGCTATATTCGGCCCATGTCAAAGCCTAAAGTGTTCCTAGGTAATATCATATCTTAATACATACTTCGGATCATGCCGGAGCCGAAAGTATTCAATGGTGATATCATATCTCAATACCTACTTCGGCTCATACTAGAGCTTGAAGTATTCTCAAGTGTGGTCATGTCTTAGAGTGTCTTTGTTACCATTCTTTAGTTCATACTTGATTTCTCATGTTACCATTATTAATTTCATGCTTGAATTCCCATGTTACCACTCAAGCATTGCACAAAAGAATGACCATGTTCCCATTATTTTATTCACAAGTAAGATGGCCATGTTACCATTCTTACTTCTCAATTGAATGATCATGTTCTCATTCCTTTACTCACAAGTATAGTGATCATGTTACCATCTATACTTCTCAATTGAATGACCATGTTCTCATTCCTTTACTCACAAGTGAATGACCATGTTTCTATTCATACTTGTCACATTAGAATGACCATGTTCCCATTATTTTAAATATAATTAATTCAACAATTAATTATCAACATCAATTTCATTACTAATTCAATGATTAGTCACGCATGACTATTCCATTAGTTAACTCAACAATTAATTGAACATTTCAATTTCATTAATTAATTCAACAATTAATTAATCACTTCAATTCCATTAGTCAATTAAACAATTAACTAATTACACCAATTTCATTACTAATTCAATAATTAGTTTGTCACATAGATACCCTTAATTAATTCTCCACTTAATTAAGTATGTCAATTCCATTAATTAATTCATCAATTAATTAATCAATATCCACAAATTCAAAACCCCATAATTAATTATCTCATTCACAATCTCAATACTTCATAATTAATTCAATGATTAATTATTAAATTCATAATCACAATGTCACATAATTAATTTAACAATTAATTATTCAAGATCTATAATCTAAATATCACATAATTAATTAAACAATTAATTATCTCAATTTAACATACTCAATATCTCATAATTAATTTATCAATTAATTATCTCAAATCAACAGAATTAATATCTCATAATTAATTATACCATTTATCCAAATCAATAATCACTATATCTCATATTTAATTCAATAATTAATTATCCAAAATAACAATCCAAATATTTCAACCATCAATTAATTTTCCAATTAATTGTTCACATCAATCCCATTAATTAATTCCACAATTAATTAATCATATCAAACTCCTTCAATTAATTCACTAATTAATTAATCTCATCAATCCTATTATTTAATTAGTCAATAAAATAATCACATTGATCCTCACTAATTAACTCATCAATTAATTAATCCCTTTATTTAATTCAATAATTAAATAATCACATAACTCCCATTAATTAATTTGTCAATTAATTAATCCATTTATTTAATTCAATAATTAAATAATCACATAAATCTCATTAATTGATTCCTCAATTAATTATTCCCTTTATTTAATTCAATAATTAAATAATCACATAACTCTCATTAATTAATTTATTAATTAATAAATCCATTTATTTGAATCAATAATTAAATAATCACATAACTCTCATTAATTTATTCATCAATTAATTAATCCCTTTATTTAATTCAACAATTAAATAATCACATAACTCTCATTAATTAATCCATCAATTAATTAATCTCTTTATTTAATTCAACAATTAAATAATCACATAACTCTCATTAATTAATTCATCAATTAATTAATATCTTTATTTAATTCAACAGTTAAATAATCACATTACTTACATTAATTAATTTATCAATAAACTAATAAAATCCACAATCATAAAAATCCCCATAATTAATTCATCAATTAATTATTCAAACTTACTCAATTCAATAACCCCATAATCAATCCCTCAATTAATTATTCCAACTCACTCAATTCCATAACCCCATAATGAATTCCTAAATTAATTATTTCAACTCACTCAATTCAATAACCCCATAACCAATTCATCAATTAATTATTCCAATTAAATCGATGCAATAACCCTATAATTAATTCATCAATTAATTATTCCAACTTAAACAATTCAACTACCCAAATTAATTCATCAATTAATTATTCTATCTTAATCAATTAAATATTTTGATAATTAATCTCAACAATTAATTATCCCCAAATTAACAATATCAATTCCCTAATAATTAATTCAACAATTAATTATCCATAATATATAATCCCAATATCCCTAATTTGAATATTTCCCTTAATTAATTAATTCACCAATTAATTAATTAGATCAATAACACAATTGTTAAACATCTAATAACAATTCTTCAATTACATACACATAATTTTAATTAAGACTTTGGGATTTTAATTATATACCACCTACCTTAATTCTTTGACGAACGATCACCCAATGAAAATCTCCAATTTGAAGCGAATCAATCAAGAACGTGATGATGAACACAGTCAAGATCCGAAACCCAAATCCACGATTAAACAAAAAAATATCTCTTAATTATAGATCTAGATCCAAAATCCTAGATACAGATCCCCTAAATAAGGATCTATATTTAATAAAATATAGTATAACTTCCCTTAAGGAATGAGATAAGAATGGAAGAAGAATGGGAAAACAATTGGGATTGAAATCTCTTACCAATAGAGGTACAGATCTACAATCTGGTTTTCAAATCACCAAGAATAGAGGTTGGGAGCCTTAGTAATTCATCCAGGATCCTCAAAAAATGAGATAAAAAGTTTTGGGGTGAGTTGGGGTTAAATAGGGGTGAAAATAGGGGGTTATAGAATTTAAAATCTAATTTCTGGGTTAATTAGAACCGTATGCATGGTTTTCTAGGAAATGGCGCACAATTTCCCTTAACTGTGTGCCTTAACCATGCACCTATTCAAAGGGGGTGCATGGTTTCTCCTTTTAGGGTGCATGTTTTTTCAAACCGTGAACCAGCTGTTTGAACCCCCACTGCCCTGGGTTAAACAGTTTGCTAGGCTGGGGTGCACGGTTTTCTCTAACCATGCACCAACCATGCATAATCATTTTTCCTTCGATTTTTCTCAAAATTAACCCAAAAAAACCCAAGGTATAACCCAAAAAAGTTATACTAAAAACAATAAAAAATAACACCTTTAAAAAATCCTGGAAAATCTCCAAAAATGGTTGGAATCTTACATTATTACAAGTTATCTAATATGCATAAATATTTATATGGTGAACTGATACATTAATCTCTAAAACCTCATCCAAAGTTAAAATTAAACCATTTTATAAGTGGTTAACCTTATGAAACTTCTAAATGATTAAGATCCAAAACATTAGAAATAAGGTCACTAAATTTTTAAAATGAAATTATCATTAATCCCCCAAACAACATGAACTGGATATTAATCATCACATACCAACCATGTAAATTCCTTCATCATGTATTCTCTTAAATCATGGTAATAACCTAAATTACCATAAAATATTATAGAAAACAAGCATGCTTCCTTATTCCATAAATAAAACACAAATTATTGGATATATTCCTTAAATACAAAAACATTATTAACTTCATCAATGATAACATAAACCACTTTGTCAACAAATCATTTATCAGTTCCAAGGAATTCGGTACTATCCAATTTAATTTATACATATCAATCATCTCTTTATCTCAAAATCATTATCTCAACATCAAGAACATATTAAGGGTTATATTTCCACCAATCGTGTGTTTTCCAAGTAGTTTAACTTGCCACTAAATCATTTTTCTCAGTCATCAGTTCCACTCATCATATGCTCTCAAATCCATTATGAAAACGTACTATAGTACAATACTTATAAATTTCATAATTATTATAACCAATATATCATTGATAAAATACTCAAATAACATAATTCTTGAATCCAAACACAAGAACATTAATCATTCAACTTCATCTATGGTAATAGCATAATCTTGACCATGATTAATTAGCTACTTTTGAGGAATATTTCTTTAACTCTTGGGGCATTAGCTTTCATAGTGACCCATATCCTTACAATTTAATCATTTTGAAACCCTTTTATTTCCATTTCAATCATGATCATGGTGGAATTTATCTCCACAATTGTAGAAAACTATCATTCCCTTCAAGAAAGTACTAGGGTGTTTCTTTCCACAATTATCACATATGGGAAAACCCTTCTTTCCCTTATTCCCCTTACCCATTTTTTTCTATGTCATCCCCTTCTTCTCTTACCTCCATTAGAATACATAATACTTAGATAAATCCTTCTCTATATTCTTAGAACATGATACTATGTCCTTATATGATGAGATTTTTTTGGAAACTAGTTTCCTTCGAAAGATTGGCTTAATACCATCAAAGAAACAATCATTCTTACTCTTTAGATTATATACACTGATGAGGTTCACATTTCTTATTCTAGGCACCATTTCTAAATAATTTCATGCACTATATTAGATTATATCATTATGAAACATAATGCATAATCCCAAAACTAGTGAAATACATAACATAAATTGAAAAATGTATATATAGTTAATCTTATGATCATAAACATGGTTTCTTTGAGGATATATCTATTTTCAAATCCTTTATAATGGGTTTTAGAGAAAATGTGAATTATCCTATGTATATTATCGATAGTATCAAACCATGTATTTATTAAGACTCGTTGTCATTCACCAGGTGATGATCGGGTCAAGCCCAATATACCCTTTTCAGAGTTATACCCCAACGTACATATATATCAGAACCACGTCTACTTATAGTACCCTGACAGGGATCTATTTATAGGGAAACCACATAATCTCTTCCTTACCAAAACTTTAGGATTCTCTTCTATGATTATCCACAAAGTCTGTCATTGGGTTATGTTACCAAATCTATGTTTTCATAAATCTAGTTCCCGAGGTTTTTAATAAAATTCCTTTGATACCAACTGTAGCGTCTCAAACCCAATAGCTTGGAGCCAGTGTCTACTATATTACATTTTCATAAGATATAAGGAATCACATCCTGAAGGACTGAATAGTTCAATATTCTTGGTAAAATAGATATATATATATATATATATATGAAATTCACATAATATTTTAAAACATAAAATACATGAAGAATTTTCTTTGATAATGAAATTATTACCCATAGCGTATCCCTGCATATCAATCACAAAATACTTCCTCATATCCTAGGGAAAATAAAACATAATAAAGGGGTTAGCTCAGATACTCAGTAAGGGTAAGCGTAAAGTGTAAGCTATGAATAAATGAGGCATAATCAATATGGAAAGGTAAATAACTGAAACACATGCCTTTTAATCATTAAATTGAGCATAATATGTTAAGAATAAAAGATAATCAAACAATTCCATATAAATAATCACATAATCTTGAAACTTGACCACGGATATTCAAACTAATTGAATAATCACATGGAATATCAATAATTGAATTCATAACTATGAAATACATAATGTTGGACATCTAAAACATAATTTCAAGGATTTTTCCAAGACATCTAATACCATAAAGTCATGTTCCAAGAAATATAATATCGTTTAGGCTTATTCCAAGACATATATATATATAAATGGGTAATGCCTCATCCAAAACCATATCTAGTTTGTCTCATGATACCTACCGATGCATGGAGGGGCTATAGTAGGCCCCACCATCACTTAAAAAGTCCAATGAATTACTTATATAAAAGGTGTGAAATATAATCAATATAAACATTAATATTGATAAACTAACATACTAAATGTTAATACATACCCCAATCAATAAACATAATTATAAATCATTCAGAGCAAAATGGTGAATGGTAATAAAATTGTACATCCTCAATTAAACTGATCATAAATCTTACAAAAAAAGAATAAGGATGATATAAATACAATATATCCCTAGTGGATCATTAATACATTAAATGGTTTATGTCATCGATGTATATAAATACTATAAAAATATATTTAAAAACGTTCTTGAGGAAAATATCCTTTTCATTTTGAAAATTAAATTTTAAAACTAAAAGTTAACAAAAAGTTTTGAAAAAAAATCTTTTAAAATAACCTTGTAAACTTATAAATTAATCTTTAAAACATTTTAGTGGTCATGATGGATGAAAATTCCATTCATTCCATACACATTAAAA
Organism: Viscum album; assembly: GCA_963277665.1. Classification (NCBI taxonomy): domain Eukaryota; kingdom Viridiplantae; phylum Streptophyta; class Magnoliopsida; order Santalales; family Viscaceae; genus Viscum; species Viscum album. Next base: position 2,033,884,208 of record OY728148.1, read on the forward strand.
CAATGATTCCTTTCAATTTTTCAATAAAATCCGAACAAGCATTGTTTTGAAAATGTCATGAAGATTCCTTTGAAAACATTTTGTAAAATGTAAAAATGGGTGTAAATTTATTTAATAAATTATTTGGAAAATTTTAAAAACATTTTTGAAATTTTTTTCGATTTTTTTTTAGAAAACAAGGGTTTTGATAAAAACAGATTTCCGATCGAAGAGAGAAATAAAGTTGGATTTTATTAAAAAATAATTCTCAATAATTTTAAGCACCAAAGAGTGTAAAATTGTAATATTACTTGAAAAATTTTATTAATAACCATAGTATAATAAAATATATTTATTTCTAGATAGAAATATCAAATAATTCCCCAAGAGAGACTTAACAAAAACAATCGCGAATAGTGATGATATTGTGAAATAAAATATTACAACTTTGGTAACTTTTATATCATAATACCATTTAAATAAATAACATTAAATACCATGAATATAAATTAATTCACTATATAAGATAAAAAATGACAATATATACACCACACAAAATAAATTAGTGGTGAATATGGCGTATGTCTTACAGAAGTAAATGTGAGATGAGAAACCTTTACCTGACCTTTGATTTTGGTTGAACGTGATTTAACCTCATATATAGTGGTTTTAAAAATATTATTAACTTATATTAGAAACAAACTAATATTTATAATATCATATATGATCCTTTAATAACATATTATCACCCAATCATTGAAAATCCTTTGTTATTTGTTTTGGGTGTTAATTGCCTTATTTTCTCATGGGTGTTTTTCCATGAAAGATACGGTTCTTGTGCATATTATATAGTTACATCACCTCCATAATAATAATAATGATATAAATATAATATTTATACATCAATTATACTTTTAATACCAATAATTAAATATGGTTTTGATAGATGAAGTATGTTACGATCATGTAGACGGTAGGTCGTACGTATGTATGAGTAACATTTCCATTTTTCAATGATCATTATGAAAATGAGGTAATTAATATTTTATATTTAAATAATGATAATAATATATTATATAAAATATTATTTTTTTAAAATATACTTATATATATCATTTATGTGGTGTGGTGTTGAAAATAGAGTCACATTGCTTCGTGAAAGCAGTAGTCCACACACACGCGAACGATGTTATCATCTTTTTAGTGTAAAAAATAAAATTATATAATATATTTTTAGAATGATAAATATGTAATTAATATCATAATTATATCATTTATATCACATATATTCATTAAATTTATCCTTATTACTTTCCATGTAAAGCATTAGTGAAAAATGAATCGCATCGCTTCACGAGGCGGTAGTCTTCCATACACACGAGCAATGTTATTGTATCCCCTACAGAATAGAAATTAAAAAGGGTATATATGATATAATTACCCCAAATTTATAATTATATTATAATAATCATATTTAACCATGAGAGGTGGTAATGTAAAAACGAATGACATCAGTTCGTGAGGCGGTGGTCCGTCGTATACATGAGTGATTATTTCATAACCCGTTTGATGGATGTGGGGATGGTTGTAGGTCATGAACTTAAAATAAAAAGATATAAATATATGGAAGATACTTATGTTATTATATTATCATGGTTTAATATTTATTTAAGGAGGTGGTGGAAGAAATAAAATAAAAACGATCATTAAAGAACGTTACCTCTTCTTTGGGTAACCACCTTAGGTTTGCACCAAAATACTTCCTAGTTCAAATTTATGCCCAAAATAAGGATTATAAGATTATGGGATTTAATTTTTTAAGTGATTTGGGTAGTTATTTTCTGATCCAAATGGCTTGGTAGGTGTTAATAAGTGAGGGGAGTGAATTCCCTCTTATAATTGAGGAGGAGTGACATTTTTGTAAATACCCAAAAGTATTCAATAATGGGAGATCAATATCACCTAATGTGGATCAAAAATTGATAAATAATTTAGTATATATATGAAAGGGTATATGAAAACCTGTAAAAAAAACACATTTTTTAAACATTTTATTCCTTAACCTTTAAGTTTTACTCACTTTTACCATTTTAATTTTCATCATGGTAAGTAGTTTTTTAACCTAGGTAATTTATCCTTTAAACCTAAAATAAAATGACCATTATTATATAATTTATACCTACTAATTATAAATATTAAATACAATTTATTAAATAAAAATCTCATGTGTGTGGAAAATTAATTTTAATACAAGCACATGTAATGCGCAAAACCCCATTTTAACCTTAATCAGGGTAATTAGTTTTTAACTATTTTTTCTAATGAGTATGGACAAATATATTTTGATATTATTAGATAATATAAATTAATATTATTCCAAATATTTAATGAATTTTTTCAAATCTAACTCACATAAGTGAAAAATTTTAATTTAAAATTAATCCCGCACACTCGACTAGAAAGCGGGTTTTGAAATTGAAAATGATCAAAAGTTTACAATGTTTCTATATAAAAATTAAATGTAAAAGTGATTCCAATGAACTAAATTGGATTAATTGATATATAATTTAAATAATTTGACTTTAAAACCAATTAAAAATATAATTTATCAATATAAATAATTTAAATGAAAAATCATTTTTAATTAAAATTCAGTATTTTTCACTATTTATCAAAAAATGAAACTTTTCAGAAAAATCCCAAAAATTTAACCTAATAGAATTTTGATATGATGATTTAAAAAAAATTCAAATAAATTTTCTAAAATTTTTAAAAGTTAATTATAAATTATATGCGCAAAGCGTGACTAAACCGTCTTATAGAAAAATATTATTTTTCAGAAAACATTTCTTTTTTATTTCAAATGGTTCTAGTTTTATCTCTAATCCATAGATATACATTTTATTTATTTTATACATGTGTAAACAATATAATTTTCATAATTTATTTATTACTATTCATACCCAAAATTTCAATATCTAAGTTATAATGGTAATGTTTAAATAATAATATTTTAATAAAGTATCTCATTTTGTTCGAACTCGGTGTTGTGTGCATTGAAAGCTATCGAAAAGATTGAATTTATTTTTAAAAATAAAGATATTTTAAAGTATTGGGATGTTATATTCCCTTATATTCTTGGTTTTTTGTGTCTTATACTCTATTAAATATGATATTCATATTTTAAAATCTTATGGTGTTACATTCTACCCCCTTAAATAAATTGCATCCTCACAATTTAATCTTAATATTAGTAATAAAGGGTTTGTAATTTGAAAATACCCTTCTTGAAATCCAAAATCATGATAAGGTTTAATAAAACATAATTTTGATAAGAGATAAGGGAAATACAAAGGTCATGTGGAATAACACATAACCAAATTTCTAAGTAGGAGAACATTGATGACAGACGTAGATATGAACATGAAAGAAAAGGGTAAATAATTATAGTGAGTGATAGAGGTCATTGATCACCAGAAACATAATGATAAATGGAAATTTAAGGACCTCAAAATCATATATTTGTGATGATTTAAAATTTCATTGGTTCAACATAAATGGAGGTATTAGGATAACATTTGTTTTCCAAAATACTTTTCCAAGAGTTAAGAAATTCCTTTAGAATCTAGACTAAGAATATATAAAAACATACTTGATAAATTTATATTTCATAAGAATAATTTCATATTTTTTCTATGATTCTATCATTTCCAATTCATCACTTAATTGAAATTAAAATCCAAAAAAGAAATTTTTATGCCCGAGGCACTAATTTTTTTAACATATCGTAAGATCCATAATGGAATGATAAGTCCTTACTTATATCTATAGTTATTATCATAACAAAATGTTAGTACAAGTTATCCAATATACATAAATATTCATATAGTGAAGTAATACATTAATCTCTAAAACTCCATCTAAATTTCAACTTAAAAAATTTCATAAATGATTAACCTTATGACCCTTACAAAAGATTAAGATAAAAAACTTTAGAAATAAGGTCAATAAATTTACAAAATGAACTTATAATTAATCCCCTAAACAAAATGAATTAGATATTAAGAGTCACATACCAACCATGTGAATACCTTGATCATGTATTCTCTTGAATCTTGGTAATAACCTAAATTACCATAAAACCTTATTGAAAACATGAATTCTTACTTATTCATTTAATAAAACACATATTATTAGATACATACCTTAAATCAAAAAATGTTGTTAACTCCATCAATGATAGTGTAAATAACTTTGTCAATAAATCATTAATCAGTTCCATGGTAGTCAATACTATCCAATTTTCTTTATCCATATCAATCATCCCTTTATGTCAACATCATTATCTCAAAATAAGAAACATATTAAGGTTTATCTTTCCCTCAATCACATGTTTCACAAGAATTTAAAATTTCCACTGAATCATTTTTCTTTTTCATCGGTGCCATAAAACATATGCTCTCAAATAATTTATGAAAAAGTACTACAATACAATCCTTATACATTTCATAATTCTTATAACCTGTATATCATTGATAAAATACTCAAATTACATAATTATTGAATCTAAACACAAGCATATTAACCATTACACTTTATTTATGGTAATATCATAAACTTAACCATCCATTAGATACTTTTGAGGTATATTTATTTGACATTTTAGGGAATTCGTTTGCATAATGCTCCATATCCTTATAGTTGAAGCATTGAATATTGGAAACCTTTTTCCTACCCTTGAAATCATGAGCTTGGTGAACTTTCTCTCCAAATTGTAGAAAAATCCCATTCCCTTCAAGAAATTACCAAGGTGCTTCTTTCCACAATTATCACATATAAGAAAACCCTTCTTTCCCTTCTTCCCCGTATCTATTTTTCTCTCTCTCATCCCCTTCTTCACTTACTTCCATTCAAATCCACAATACTTAGATAATTCCTTATATGTATTTTTATCACATGATACTATATACTCATATGATGAAAAATTTTGTGAGGTTAGTTTCCTTTGAAATATTGGTTTAATCTCATCAAAGAAACGATCATTCTTACTCTTTAGATTATGTTCACTGATACGATTCCCATTCCTTCTGCTATGTGCAATGTAACATCCTGTCACCTTTATAATAGGTATGTTTTAATATTTTTTGTGGTTTTCCTTTTTTTTTTGTTTGGCTAGGACTAAGAAGGAATGGGGAGGAGAGTTATAATGGTGGAGTCAAATATTTTTTGTAATTTTCATCATAAAACCTATGGGTTCTGTAGTCTTCTGGGGATTTACATGCCATGTAATGTGGTTACACAATGTGTAATTTTCACCTAACATATTTCATGAAACTATTACATAGCATGAAAGGATACACGTTTTTTACATTTTAAACTTCATTTATAAATTAAAAACCATCCTTTTAATAAAAAGTGATGGGTTTTTCAGTGCATGTGGGACTCGATAATTACATAATGTTAATTTGGGTTACATTTTGTATAAGTTCCCAAGTGTTAGTTTTAAATAGGTGGGTCGTCTTAAAAATTTTATTCCATTTCCTTCAAGATTCCTTTCTCTCAACCTAAAGTCGTCTCTATGTTATTTTGGATCCCTCCTACCCTTTCAGATCATTTTGTTCAGTGATTGATCATTGTTGCAGTTGCAGTGTGTCTCTATGGGTAAGAAGTCTCCTTGTTTCTCCATATATTTCTATTTACCTACTTGGAGTTTGATATATCATATTGGTATTTATGGATCTAAACATCATGTTGTTTAATCTTGTTTTTTTGTTTGAGTTCCTAGATCTTCTTGTCCCTCATTCTTGTTGGTGGGTTCTGTTGTAGGCGTTGTGTTATCATGAAAAACATAGGTGGTTCTGTTTAAGATGGAAAATTTATTAATCCTTGATTTTATTATTGATTGAAATTGATTTCAAATAAGTTATGAAAACCCAATTGATGCGAATTGAAAATTTAATTTCTATGGTTTAGATTTGGGGAAAAATTCCCAATTCCAATGGAGTTGGAATTTGAGGAATAATTTGAAATTTATGGAAATTGTGAAATGATTTGAATATATTTCTTTTGTTGGAAAACTTCTTAAATTAAATTTTTTAAAAACTATGGTTGGTTTTATTTGAAAAATTATGAATTTATGAAATTAAAACCTATGTATGGTTTTGAAATGAAAATGGAATATTGAAACTCGAAATGGGGAAATTTCCTTTGTAACTATTTTGAAATGATTTGCCTATTATTGATTGATAGATTGAGAACATGCGAGTCTAGGTAGTTAGTAAGTTATTTGGTACAAACACGCTAGGATGGTAATGACCTAGCAATGGATTGACACTTTAAAACTCTAAAAAAACATAGTTCGACATATCTTTTCCAAGGTGAGATGTTAATGGGCTCTATTTAACCTGATCCTGACAGACGTGTGTGCACATTTCCATGATCACGGATAAAAGTTTGTGAGGATCTCATAACTAGAAACTATAATACCTCTTGATAGATGACCATGTTTCTTATTGTGATTTTTTTTATTATATATATATTCCATTGTTTGTGAAACTACTTTTTCTCATGCCTAATGATTTATATAAACTATTTTATATAAAGTGTTTATTTAATCCATGTTTGAAATGTTTTCCATTATTTGACATGAAAATCATGATTTGTTTTAAATATGAAAATGTACTTCCATGCCTATTTTTTTAATTTAAAGCATTATTTGGTTTTTTTATTATAACACATTATTATGGAACACTTGGCAAGACCCTACTAGTATTTTTAGATCACACCCTACCTTTTAATTTTGATATTTTTAGATTTTATCCTGCTAGTTACAGGTAAAAGGAAATAACCTTTTGGAGGTGGAAGTTGTTCTTAATTCCTTGTAGCTTGGATTGGTGTGTCCTTTGGGATGTTTGGTTGTTTTTCTTATCAGTTTTTGGTACTTTGATGGTGTACTTCTTGGGTTTTTTTACCTGTTTGAATTATGGTTTAGTCTCCCTTGGGAGTTTTCTTTGAGCCTACTGATATGTTTTTTTTATCTTGCACTATTTTTGAACAAAAAATCATTCCATATTTTATCTTGTATGATTCCAAGTGCTCGTTTCCAACCCATGGGGATTGGGAACACCCTTCGGGCTATGTCAGTGTCAGCTCAGGTGTTAGGGTACCAGAGTATCTGGTCCGGTTTGTGACATTCCATTTCTAAATGATGTTGTATACTAGATTAGATCATATTATTACAAAACATAATGTATAATCCCAAAACTAGTGAAATACTTAACATAAATTTAAAAATTTATGCATAAATAATCTCATAATCATAAACATGGTTTCTTTGGGGATATCCCTATTTTCAAATCCTTTATAGTGGTTTATAATGAAAATGTGAATTATACTACACATATCCCCTGATAGTTTCAAACCAAGTACACAGTAAGTACCATTTTCATGCACCAGGTGATGATCAGGTGAAGACCAATGTGCCCTTTTCGAAGTTATACACTTAGGAACATCTATTTCAGAACCACGTCCACTTGTAGTATCCAGACTAGGATCTATTGCTAGGAAAACCACATAATCTATTCCTTACCAAAACTTTAGGATGTTCTTATATACTTATAATCAAATTATATCATAGGGTTATGTTCCCAAATATATGTTTTCTTAAATATAGTTCTCTAGGTTTCTAATAAAATTCCTTTGATACCAACTGTAGCACCCTGACCCCAGTTTCCCAAAGCTGGTGTCTACTTTATTCATTGGCATAATATGCAAGGAATCCCATCCCGAAGGACCGAATAGTTTAGTAGTCTTGGTAAACTAGATACATATTTGAAATTTATATTACATTTTAAAACATAAAATACTTAAAGATTTTTCTTTGATAATGGAATTATTCTCCTTATCATATCCCTGCATATTAATCAAAAAATACTTCCTCGTATCCTGGGAAAAAAACATAATAAATGGGTGAGCTCAGATGCTCAGTAAGGGTAAACATATAGTGGAAGCTATGAATAAATGAGGAATATTTAATAAGTAAAGGTATATAACTAAAACACATTCCATTTAATCATTAACTTGATCATAATATGGCAGTAATAAATGATGATCAAATAATTTCATATAAATAATCAAATAACCTTAAAACTTAACCACAAATATTCTAACCAATCGAATAATCACTTGGAATATCAATAAATGAATTCATAATGATGGAATAAATAATGATAAACATCTAAAACATACCATAATGTATTTTTTCAAGACATCTAATACCATCAAGTCTTATGCCAAGACAACTAAAATCATTGAGGATTGTGCTAAGGCATCTATATAAATGGGAAAATCCTCAACCAAAACTATATATAGTTTATCTCATGAGAACTACTGATGTACCGAGGGACTATATTAGGTCCCGCCCGTCACTTAAAAAGTCCAATGAATTCCTTATATGAAAGGGTTGAAACATAATATATATAAAAAATCATATTTAGAAACTAACATATGAAATTTTAATACTTACCCCAATCAATAAACATAATCATAAACCATTCAGAGTAAAATGGTGAATGGTAATAAAATTGTACATCCTCAATTAAACTGATCTTAAATAATAAAAATAAATAATAAGGATGATATAAATACAAAAATATTCCCAATGGATCCTAATTACATTAAAGGGTTTATTTCATTGATGAATATAAATACCATAAAAATATCCTTAAAAACATTATTGAGGAAAATATCCTTTTTATTTTTAAAATTACCTTTTAAAACTAAAAGTTAACAAAACATTTTGAAAAAAAAATATTTAAAAATAACCTTTGAAACTTATAAAGTAATCTTTAAAACATTTGAGTGGTCTTGTACATTGTAAATTATGTTTATCCCATACATGTTAAAACAAATATTCCTTTTACTTTTTCAACAAAATCTAAAAGGACATTGTTTTAAAAAAACATAAAGATTACTTTAATTTTTTTAAAAGTAAAAAATGGGTACAAATATATTTAATAAATCATTTTGAAAAGGTTAAAAACATTTTTTTTAAAAAAAAATTTAGAAAACATGGGTTTTGATGAAAACAGATTTCCGACCAAAGAGAGAAATAAAGTTGGATTTTCTTAAGAACATTTTCTCAGTCATTTTAAGTACCAAAGAGTGGGAAAATGGAGCTATTACTTGCAGAAATTTCATGAATAACCATATGAGAATAAAATATATTAATTTTAATATATAAATATCAAATAATTTCCCCTAGTGAGACTTAATAAAAATAATCCCGAATAATGATGAGATTGTGAAATAAACCCTTACCACTTTGGTAACTTTTGTATCATAAGCCCCATGAAAGAAATAACTTTAAATGAAACATTAAATACCATGAATATATATTAATTCATGATATAAAATACAAAATTACATTATATACACCACAAAAAATAAATAAGTGGCGAATATGGCATATGTATTACAAAAGTAAAAGTGAGATGAGAAACCCTTACCTTACGCATCCTTTTGGTTGAACATGATTTAACCTCATGTATAATGGTTTTAAACATGTTATTAACTTATTCCATAATCATATTTAAATTTATAATATCATATATTATCCTTTTATAACATCTAATCACTCTTTCATTAATAATCTTTCATTGTTTTCATTGTTTCGTGTGTTAATTGCCTTGTTTTCTCATGTGTATTTTGTTATAAAAGATCTGATTCTTGCACATATTATATAGTTACATCATATATAGAATAATAATAATATAATAATTATAGTACTTATACATAAATTATAATTTTAATACTAATAATGAAATATGGTTTTGAAAAATGAAGTACGTTACGAATATGGAGACGGTAGGCCCTACGTACGCACAAGTAACATTTCCATTTTTCAATGATCATTATGGAAAGGATTTAAGTAATATTTTATCTTTACAAAATTATAATAATATTATATATAACATATTATTTATTTAAATATACTTATATATATCATCCATGTGGTGTGGTGATGAAAATAGAGTCACATCACTTCGTGAAGGTGATAGTCCACACGTCTACGAATGATGTTTTTATATTTTTAGTGTAAAAAATAAAATGATATATTATCTTTTAAAAATGATAAATATTTTATGAAAATAATAATTATTTCATTTATATCATATATATATATATTCATTAAATTTATCCTTATTATCTTCCATGTAAAACGTTACTAAAAAATGAATCAGATCACTCTGTGAGGAGTTCGTTCGCTGTACAAATGAGGGACGTTATCGTATCACCTAAGAATTGGAAATTAAAAAATATATATATGATATAATGAATCCATAGGTATAATTATATTATAAATATCATATGCATACTTTATATTCATCATCACACCCAACCGTGATAGGTGGTAATGGAAAAAATAATGACATTGGTTGTGAGGTGGTAGTTTGTTGTACACACGAGTGATGATTTCGTAACCCATTTGATGGAAGTTGGGATGGTTTTAGGTAATTAAATTAACATAAAAACATATAATTATATGTACTATACTGATTTTATTATATAATCATGTTTTAATAATAATTTAATTAGGTGGAGAAAGAAATAAAATAAAAACGTTTGTTAAATAACGTTACTTCTTCTTTATGTAACCTCTGTAGGTTTGCACCAAAAATCCATCCTTCGTTGGATTTCCACAAAAAATATGGAATATATAATTAGGGGATGGAATATTGGAAGTTATTTGAGTAGGTATTTCTCAATAAAAATGGATTTTGAGGTGTGAAGAAGTGAGGGGAGTGAAAGTTCTTTTATAATTGAGGAGTGTCATTTTTGTAAATACCCAAAAGTATTCAATAATGGGAGGTCACTCTCACCTCACGTGGCTCAAAAATTGATAAATAATATATGGGAGATATTATATGGTCTATAAACACCTATACCTAAAAAACACATGTTTTAAACATGTCGTTCCTTAACCTTTAAGCTTTACTCACTTTTACCATTTTAATTTTCACCACGGTAACTAGTTTTTTTAACCTAGGTAATTTATCCTTTAAGACTAAAATAAAATTATATTTTTATATAATTTATAACGAATGATTATAAATATGAAAAAAAATTACTAAATTAAAATCCTATGTGTGTAGAAAATAAATTTTAGCACAAGCACATGTAATGCACAAAACCCCATTTTAACCATAATTGGGGTAATTAGTTATTAATTGTTTTCACTAATCATTATGGTAAAAATCCAGTTAAACTTATTATATCATATAAATTATTCTTATTAAAAATATTGAATCCATTTTTCCAAAATTAAATTCACAGAATTGGAAAATTTAATTTAAAATTAATCTCATAGACGTGATGAGAAAGCGGGTTTTCAAAGAGAAAATATTCAAAACTTTACAAAGTTTTTAAATCAAAATTCAATATGAAAGTGATTCAAATGAAATAAATTGGATTAATTGATATATAATTTATATAATATTACTTTAAAACCAATTCAAAATATAATTTATCATTATAAATAATTTAAACGAAAAGGTGGTTTTCAATTAAAATTCAGTATTTTTCACTATTCATCAAAAAATGAAACTTTTTAGAAAAATACCAAAAATTCACCCTAATATAAATTTTTTATGATAATTTAAAAACTCAATTTTATTATTTCAAATAAATTTTCTAAAAATGGTAAAATTTAGTTATAAATCATGTGCGCAAAGGGCGACTAAACCACCTTATAGAAAAATACCGTTTTTTAGAAAACATTTCTTCTTCTTTCAAATTGTTTTAATTTTATATATAATTAATAGATATACATTTTATTTAATTTTTAAATGTGTAAACTATATAATTTTTATAATTTAGTTAGTACTATTCATACCCACCAATTTAACGACTAGGTTACAATGGTAATGTTTAAATAATAATATTTTAATAAAGTATCACATTTCGTTCAAACCTGATGTTGCATGCATTGCAAGATATGGAAGAGATTGAATTTATTTTAAAAAATAAATATATCATAAAATCTTGGGATGTTATATATATATATATACTAATCTTAGGTTTTTTCAACTTCCACGTGTCACACTCATGTTCTTCCACATCCCTATTCTATTACGTGTCATTTCTCCAGTCACCCACGTCACCAAAAAAACAATCCCCCCTCCAAATTCACGATCTAATTCGTGCTTCTCCCGCTGCACACCAGCGCCCATAGCCTCTCCCTATCCATCAGTTATGGTTACAGATGAAACCCGATTCCTCCATACTCTATCCCCACCGCTGTCGTCGCCTTCCTCTCCCTCCCCTACTTGCATACTCCTCTCCCACCTTTGTTACCTCATACAGTTGTCCATGTGCCCTATTTTCCTCTCCCTCCACAACTCTTTCCGTGACTCCAGCTCCGGCTCCGCTCTGCCTCTGCCTCGATTTCCCTATCCCTAACTGTCTCTCTCCATCCCGACTCACCTCTCCACACTGCCTCCCTCCCCGACGCCCTCCTCGGCCCCTCTTGAGACCGCCTCCCTTGTCGACACCCTCGTCGACCCCCTTCCCTAGCTACGCCTCCACCCACGCCTCGCCTACGCCTCCGCCTCCGACCTCCTCCTTGAATACCTGCTCAACATCACTCTCCTTCGTTCCCCCATCATAAACCTCTAATTGAAGTGGAACTGAACAGGTTCCACTATCATCATCCATATAAATTAACGACTCATCATTCGCTACAGGTTCTCTCCAAATCACAAAATACCTGATTTTTTTCATTCTTCCATCCACGATTCTATCGCATTTGATCATAGATTTCTGTCTAGGTTCGCTTCCATTACTAAAATCCTAATTTTCTTAACCTTATTTAATTCATCCTTTATGTTCGATGGTTCTTCCTCTTTTCTATCCCTAATTTTGTGCCATGCTTTTATTTTTATTCCATTGTTTTAAATGTGGTTTGTGTAGATTTTAGAAATTTTATATTCATTATTAATTTTAATTGAAATTGTAGTATTAGTAAATTTTTATACAGTAATTTTGTTTTAGTAACTTTACTATATTTGAATTCTTTCTTTTTGAATTACTTATGCTTTGTATTTGAAATCTCATTTTATGTACTTGATTACCCACTTTAATGTTCCACTACCTTTCTATGTAATAACTACTACACATTTTTTTCATTTTCAGGTGCATACTTGATGCATTTTAATGATCGCATATCCAAATACATAATGAATACAATTTCAGGTATTCCTATTTTTTATGAATGCATTCTCAAGTACACACTGAATGCATTTTTATCTGGCGGTTTTTTTTTGAAACAATCTGAGACATGAGCTGGTCACCCAACCCATATCCCTAAAAATTTTATTAAAGAAAAAAGGAGTAATGGTGTACACAAGAGGTGTAATGAGATTACACCAACTGAAAACTAAAGGGAAAATAGACATTCTATCGTACTCATATCAGCGAAGAACCCCTAACTGAAGATTACCAATTAGCACCTGCTGTTGTTCACCATTCCATCATCCAAAAGCAGGATTTGATGATGAAACCCTCTCCTTGTGTGGAGCGAGACCGAAGTCATCGTCCCCCATGCGCTTGGAGCTCCTTTCCACCCGTACTATTACTCCTTGATGAAGGCCTGATCTCTATGACTTCCAAGTGTTGTCCCAAGCATGCAGCAAATGTTGGAATCAGCATGACGGCCCATCTGTGAAACAATAGTATCCCAAGCAAGCAAAGCATCCAAATAACTTCACTTTGATCGGTGTTAAGACAGAAGCAGTCTTCATCTAAAATCTCATCACAGCAATCCAATCCCATCTGGCGGTACGTTTCTTTCTCATTTCAATGTTGTTTACAGTATGCAATTGAACTGCTATGTTGTTACATGATTCTAAACTCTTCCTTTGTATTTTAAGCTTCTAATCCCCGCCCTCTACTACATATATTTTAGTTTGGTCCTTTGAAAAATTATTGATATTAGTGTGCATTACTAAGGCACTGTTTCAGTTTATTTATTGTAAATGATCAAAGAATATAAATTTGGATTCATGCTTCTCGAAAAATGGAATGTTCTAAAATTATTTTTATTATTAATTTGGTCCACTATTGCACTATTTCATTTTTTATTTGATATATAGTGACCATAATTACATATTTTTCTATGGAAGCTTCATTATTCAAAGAGTCTGTGATTATGGGTAAAGTGTTCCACCACTTGAAGGTTAGTTTTGATTTATTTTAATTTTCAACATTCTCTATAATTTTTATGTTTAGTTATTTCTTATTAGTAAAATTTCACATTTCCTCTCTATTTTGGGAACTACACTACCATATTTTCCATATTAATTGCAAAAAATATTATTTCATTCATTGCTTGAATTTCATTACTTATCAGTTAATTATTCAATGATCATATCTTCATATGGTCAATCAGAATCGACTTTAAATAAAAATATAATAAAACATAAAGTTCAAAATCTAATGTATTAATATTAATATCAAGTTATAAGAATTATATACTATTCTTACACAAATTTATCATTATTTGTTGAGGGCAGTGTCACTGGATCCATTCCAGTTCTAGATCGTTTTTTTGTGTATAACTATTAATGATTTTTGAATATTGTATTATGAGCACCAAAGAGTAATTGTCGTCTCAATCACCAATCCATACCATTACTGTAACATTTTTGTTTATTTTCCTTTAGTATTAATGGTGTACTATTTCAATGATGCAAGCTTGCTGAATTTTTTACATTGCTTGCTTGTAGGTGTGGGAATCAGTAACTGTGCTCCTTCAATGAGTTTGATTTCTTGAAAAAAGGGTACCAATTTTTGAACTTTGATTCACATTACTATTCACTAAAGACTCATCTCTTTGTTATTTTATTACAAAATTTTTAATCTTAGTTCTACCTTGATTTTCAATAGTGATTCATGTTTTCATTTTTCTCTTTTAAACAGTATTAATGTTATTGATAGTCTACATAATTTATTACACACTTTATGTTGTTATGTTTTCAACAATTATTAAACCATGTCTTCTATTTTGGAGTAATGTTACATTATTTATTTTAATAATTTGTATTATGATTTTTACTATTACATTTTAAAATATAACAAAAAAATCCTTGTATGATACATCATTCAATACTAATATCACTTTCTTATATATTCTTCCTTCTAACGAGCATATCACTTCAGGTTGATGTAAAATAGAAAATGGCCACATACATAAATTGTTTGATATGAAGGTATGTATTTTGATAATGTGTTTTAATGATCTTTTTATTTTATTGCATTATGTTGAGTGTTAAATATTAATTGTGAGTTTTCATTTTTCAAACTATGGATAACCATGGTCATGCAGTTTTACTTCTCTATGACTATTGACCTTTCTTCTAAATGCATTTCTAGATTCCCAATTTTTATTGTTAAGAATAAAAAATTGTCATATATGAACTGAAATTCATTTAAGAGATAGAAAAAATATTTAGTAGATTTTGCATTAAATCCTTTTGTTTATATTCTTCTTTTGATTTATTTACATTCATTTTCCTTTTAGGATGTACTATTGTTTTTTATGTTTCCAACGAGCAATGATGCTAAGAATATTAGTGGAATAGATGGGTTATGTAAATACATCAAGCCTTCAATCTTTCCAGCCATCATAGATAAAGGATGACTGGCTGAGGGCTTTAATTTTTTCATCCATCAGACTATTCTCTTTGATAAAAACACCACTATTCTAAATTCTCAGGTTTTGTTTCTATTCAATAAAACTTTTTTCATTTTTCATATACTAAAATATAGAGTAAAATCCTCAGATAGAACTATGAAGGCTATGAACTATTCAGTTAACATGGTAATGGTTGGATTTATATTTATATTCATATTAATTCCTTCTGATTTTGAAACTGTTGAAACATTTGCTTCTTATAGCATAGGTATTTAATTTCCAGGGAGGTAATATTGCAGCTTTATTACTAGATAATATTTAACTACAATGATGATAGAAGGATAAATTTCCAATTCCCTTTCAACATTTCATCCATGTTATTAAGCTATATGCAAATTATCAACGTATACTTATTATAAGGAGATAATGGTATCAATGATGGTTAGGAGGGTCAGAGATCTATCTTCCATGTACTGTTGTTTTTTCATCCATTGAATTACGATTATCCACAACTTGATGAATTCATTGGTTGTGGTGATGATATTATTTAAAATTTAACATCTACTAGCTATACTAATCCTAGGTACTCCTCCAATCCATGTGTTCATCCTATAGAAAACCATGTTCTTTCCCTTCCTATCTTCCACGCATGTTCCCCACGTCAAACCATTCCTCTCCCTCCCTCCTCCTCCCACTCGCAAATTTCATTCATGCTTCTAGGGTTCCCACTCAGCTCCCTCTGCTGGTCCGCCTCCACCTACTCCCCGACCGGGTACTCTGCCTCAACCTCCTCAGCCTTCGGCTCCCGCGTCTCTACGGTTAAGGTTATACAATCTAAAATTACGCACTTATTGCTCCCTACTTCCCCTATATTCTTCTCTATAAATTTTTTTAACTATGATTTTAGGGTGCGAAAGTGCTCATGGTTGGAGCGGGTGGGATTGTTTGTGAGCTTCTCAAGACTCTCGTCCTCTCTGGCTTTAAAGATGTGCATATCATGATTATAATTTTTCAAAATACATGTTTCTGTAGAATAAAAAAGCATTGTATCCTATGATTAACCTAGAATGCACAGTGACGGTCCTTTGAGGTGCTTGAGTACAATTGGTTTGTGTTTTCATATTCAAGTATTATATAACGTTTCAGGGTTTGACAAGTTCGTTTACTGTTTTTCTACCAATTTTTCATTAGATAATTCTTGGCCTTTTGTACTATTCTGTTATGTCTAGTTTTGAAATGTTTTAACCCGTGATTAGAATGAGGAAATGATGCTCTTTTTACTGCTTTATTTATTTATTATTTTTCTGTGTTCTTAACTAGCTGTAACTCATCTATTTTTCTCAAAAAATATTTTTTTGAAGCAGAAAAAGTTATTCTACAATTATTAAAGATTTTACAGTACTTCTTTAGATATGATTATTATGTCATCAAAGTGATGCAACCATGCTTCCTGTAATAATTTATTAATCCTACAACTATTTTTTTTCTATCAGAATGACATTGATACAATAGGAGTGTGTAACTTAAATAGACAGTTGTTATTTCAGCAAAAACAAGTCGGGTAATCTAAAGCTAATGTAGGTCTTACCATGTTATTTATGTAGGAATTTTTCCCTATGGAAATATATTTGACTAATCATTCCAACAGGTTTCTCGGGATGCTGTTTTGAGATTTAGGTTTCATGTCAGTATGTGCCTTATCATGCCAACGTCAAGGATCCTGAATTTATTGGAGACTTTTTAAGAAATTTAATATTGTTTTAAATGGACTTGATAACTTAGATTCAAGGCTCCATGTGAATCGCCTTTTCTTGTATGCTGATGTCCCTTTAGTTGAAAGTGGGACTAATGAGTTTCTATGATAGGTGATGTTGTACTTTTTTGTTCAATTTAAGCAGCAAGTGTTTTTATAATCATATAATAATTTCATATCTAACATGATTTTAAACTTTTAAAGTTCCATTTTTGTATGCAGTTTAACTCATGATAATGAATATAAATGATTTTTATATGAATTATAGTTATCTATAGATCCTCTGCATTTATCTCCTTTGCCTTCAGCTCCTTTTCCAACGGCTCCTTTGCCTCTGGCTCCTCCGCCTCCGCCTCCTCCCCCTTCGACTCCTCCCCCTCCAACTCCTCTACCTCCACCTCCACCTCTGACTACTATGCCTCCGACTACTCAACCTATGCCTATTTCGTATCCTCTACCCACGGTAAACCCTCATTCCTTATGCATGTAACCTCAACGCACTATAAAACTTCCTCTGGATCACAATTTCTATCCCCTATACTTACGATAACCTCTACAATTTTACTTTTTTATCCTCTACCACCGCAAAACCCCCCACAGGCTCGCGATTTCTATCCCCTCTACCTGCGATAAGCCCTCAATTATTACTGTTGTAACCCGACTCACAATTTTTCCCCCTCTACCTAAGGTAACCTCTATATTTTTACTACTATAACCTCCACATTTTTTATAGTGGTGCTTCCAGCAAATTTCATGGGTATATCCACATGTAGTAATTTTGTCTTCCACAGTTGCATGCCCATTTTTTGGGATGCATGATTTCAGAGGTATTTTGGTAAGTCCTTCAAAATTGATCCTTACAAAATGGTATGAATTGGGTCCCTATAAGTGCCTGGATAAATTACATTGCTACAGTATGGTAGATAGCGTGTCATCGTGGGATAATATTTTGACTGGTTTGGTGTTTCTTCAGTGCCCAGATGTTTGTAATAGAGAGGTTGAAGCGTAGGAGTCTATATAGAGCTGGAAATTATGCATGTTGTGGTTCTAGGCCATCCAATAGAGGTTAATTTAAGACAGGCCTTATTTCATTTTTTCCATTTGTTGTGTTCATTGTCTCTCATTTTGGATTTGTATTTCAGTGTTCTTTTAGTATTTGATGCAAGTTTTTCCCTCCTAGAATGTTTTTTTTTGGAACTATAGATGGTATCGCGGTCTTAGTTTTTGATTTTGATCAAAGTGACATTAACATATTATTTTGATTCCATTTAGTTTTCCAAACATAAAATATAAATTTATGCACAGTTTTATGGTTTCAATTCTAATATCTTTTTTATGAGTTGAATTCTATAGTACTCCTCAAATAGTGCGCTAGACATCATTGTATCACCTTCTTTATTCGTTAAATGAATTTAAATTATTTTTACATAAATATCTTGCTTATCATTTTATGTGCAGTGATTTTCATATTGCAGGTTTAGTTGATATTCCTTGGAAGAACACATGAGATTTGAACGCCTGCTTCAATTCATTTTTGATGTTAAACCATTATATTTTAACCAACCTGCTATCTTTCCCATATATAATGTGTTTCACTTTTCAGTGTATATTATTCCTACCATCTCAGGTGAATACCCAGTTCTCTATAATTTCTATTTCTATTGATTCAGGTAAATACTTAATCCTCTGTAATTTCATATATTTGTTACCTTTGATAAGATTTTTGTATCATTACTCTTAGTATCTCAGGTGAATAATCAGTTCTCCATAATCTGCATTTCAATTGATTCAGGTAAATACTTATTCCTCTGTAATTTCATATACTTATTAACTCTATCAATAATTCTATATCATTTATCTCTATTGTGGTTTGTTGTGTTTTTTTTTTGTATCTATATTTATCTTTCAAGTCATATTGAGTTATCTATGATCATGCTATTCATCGTTGAGTTGGATATATCTTTGGCATGGGGTAAGTGTGTCAAGATAATAGGATCTAGTGTTCTGGGTATTAAAAAACTATCTTTTTTGAATTAATTCCTCATTTCTGGTTTTCTTTGATATCAACTCTAGAATCCATACTCTTTCTTTTTCCACCATTCATACTTCTCCTTTCCGTTTTCCTCCTCTGCCTTCTCTTTTATTATTTTTCTTTATGTTCTCGTTATATCTTGATATATTTTTATCTAAATTTTATGGCCTGCATCAAATTCCAGTTAATCCCAAAACACCAATATTTTGATTATAGAACAAAATATTTATTACATCGTATATTTTATTTCTTTCATTGATGGTTGAGAGTTATGTTTTAGTGATCATGAAATAATTTCTTTAGGGGGATTAGAGAGTATAAACTCACACTCTGCATATTTTTCATTATGACTTTCATTTAAATTTTTTATTAAAAGTAATGATTCTATTTCAGTGCAATTCTTCTTATGTTTTCTGTTCCATTACAAGATACCTTGGAACAACAAGCTGAATATTTTGATTGATAGGTGTGCTCCTTTATTTTGAGGTTTTCTTACTTTGTGTGTTTATGGTTAATGTTTAGTGATACGTGTGTTAAACTTTGGTAACATTTTCATTGAATCTAATCAGATTCGATGGTCTTTCTCTTATTAATTTTATTCAAGATTCTGATTCTCGAAGCTTCTGTGTGCCTGAAAAAATAGAGGAAGAAAAGGAGTTTGTTAATTTTGAGCATTATCAGGATTTAATTACACATCAGTGTAGAGGATGTCAGTACTTTTAGAATTTAATCATGTGTTATTTTTTTAATTCTTTTTTTTATCTCCATTATCAGTATCCTCCCCATGCAAAGCAGTTCATGTCAAATACTATATTTGGGACAACTTTTTGTAAAGGTACTGATGCAATATAAACCATAAATTATAAGAAATTTGTATTAATAGTTACTGACAAGGAAGGTTTGCAACATTTGAGTTAGGATATGGATGAACAAAATCTACGCTTTATTCACATCTGATTGGTTTAGTTTCTCCCTCCCTTTTCTTTTTTTTTATCTTTCACTTTTTATTTCAGTGCACACATTATTGTTATTGTGACTGAAGTTGAAAATGAATTCAAATTTCCATCCTCAAAATTTATAAATTCATATACTTTTAATCTATCTTTTATCATTGTCAACAATTTAAATAATGTCTCCTTATTCTATGTAATTGTATTCCATTATCATACACCATTACTTTCTTATTAAAAATTATTCAAAATTATTGTTTCTTATCAACTGTTATAAATACTAATCTCTTATTAAAAGAAAAATCAGTAATCGAATATGTCGTGCAATAGCACGGGTGAGTACTAGTTATCTTCTATTCTTGGTTTTGTGTGTCATACATACTATCAAATATGATATTCATATTTTAAAATCTCAGGGTGTTACAACAGGCCATAAGATGATGTTCCTTTAACATGCCTAATTATTCTTTTTTACTTCCAAAATATGTGATTCATTTGGGTCACTATGATATTTTTCATACAATGTAACAATATATAAAATTTCTATCCTTGAATTTTTAAGATAGAGAAAGCTTCTTATCAAGTTCCAGAATTCTTTCTGATTCACACTTTTCCCAGCTTCATCTTTACTCAACTTTACACCAAAAAATATAGGTGTCAAAAATTATTTTGATTCTACCATGAAAAACTTTTATAACAAAAACTTGACATAATTTTCCTATTATATAAAGATATATCTTTTTTTTGAACTTGTAGGACTAGAAATAAAGTTAACTCTCATAGAATTGGCATTTTAAAGTTTTTCTTTATTTGTTAAGTAAATTCTTCACAAGTTTTATCCTAGTCACCTGCATAAATTATACTGTCAATGTAAAAAATGATAATAAGGTTACCTATGCTCATATCCTTAATATATAAGTTAATATCAATTTTTCATTTAGAAAATTTCTACTGCTTCAAGAAACTATCAAGTTTAGAGTACCATGCATGAGGAGCTTGTTTCATCCCATGTAAAGCTTTCTTTAGATTACACACCATGGTTCCATATTTATAAATTAATAACCTTCTAGGTTTCTCAATATAAAATTATTCAATAATTTATCCATTTAAAAAATACAACTCAACATCCAGATGATAGAATTTGTAATAATGATGTGCAGAAACTGCCAAACTTTTTTGTATAGTTTCATGTCTCGCAATAGGGGACAATGTTTCTTCAAAATCAACACCTTCCATTCGTGAGAAACCATTTAAAATAAGAAGTGATTTGTTTCTTGATATTTATCCATATTCATTGAGTTTTTTTTAAACACCCACTTTATTCCTGTAACATTATTTCCTGCTGGTCGTGGAATAAGATCCCCAGTGTTTCTGGCTTGAACTGAAGCTTTCTAATTTCCAATGATGTTGTCTAATTCAACCTATTTTTGTAAAGTATATAATTTTAAATATTTTATTCTTGTATCAATTTTTCCATTAAAATACTCTTCTAAATAATCCTATACACCTTTTGTTTCACATTCAACTTCCCTTTTATTATCTTCATTGGATGTCATCAATCTATATTCTGCAACATCTTCAATAATTTTTGTTAAGGATGTTGGATTTTCAATAACTTTCACATCATATAAATAAAACAATTATGAAGTTGTCCATTCCAACATTTTTAACTTATTCCATATGGTTATTAACCAATGAAAAATCTATTTTCAAGCTTCTCATCAAACCTTACAAGATCGAGATTTTTTATCTTTATTAAGAAAACACTCCCAAAAAGTTTAAAGTATTTCACCATTGAATTTTTCTTATACTACATCTCATAAGGGGTCATTTTTTCTTATAGATTCAACAAACATATATTTTTTACATGAAAAATTTTACTTACAATTTCCCCCAAGAAATTTTTAGAAAGTTTATATTCAGCAATAATACTTCTTCCCATTTCCACCAAACTTCTCTTTTTTTTATTCTGCCACTCCATTTTATTGAGAAGTATATGGATCACAGTATTGGTGTTTAATTCCATTTTTATACTCATAGTATTTGAAAGAAATTATTTTATACTCCTTTATATTTTCATTTATCAACTTCAGTATATAAACACCCATATCTCTTTCAACTTCCCTTCTAAAACATCTAAACATCTCTACAACCTCTGATTTATCTTTCATAAAAATTATATTGGTCATCCAAGTGAAATAATAAATTAAATTAACAAATTAAAAATCAAATTTTATTGATTGATATCTCATAGAACCAAACATATCAGAGTGAATGAGATTAATTGGTCTGATGTATTGGATTTTAACTTCCTTATGTCTTCCACTAACCATCTTCCCTTTTTTACATGTTTTACAAAACAACATCTTATTTCATTTTCAGTAGTATAAAGTATATTACAAAACATACTTTGTAAAGTTGGCTCATAATTTTCTATCGAAGATTCCCAAGTCTAACATTCCACAACTTATTTTTATCCTCAGCACTTAAGTAACATGTGTTATAAAAATATCCAATCTAGAATAGGTTGTTGCTGATTCTTTCTCTCTTAGTAACAACTTGTACATATTTCAAGATTTTGATGATACAAGAATGTTTTTTAAAGATAAATTTATTACCATAATTACAAATTTGACTAATGCTCAAAAATCTATTCTTAAGTTCATCAACAAAAAAACCCTTCTTTGATTGTAGTTTCTAAGGTTCAATCTCATCTGTTCCTATTCCTTTGATTTTTAAGGAATTTTAATTGCCAAAAATAACTCATTATACTTCATTTTATTCAAAATATTTTAATATT
This sequence comes from Viscum album, assembly GCA_963277665.1. Lineage (NCBI taxonomy): Eukaryota > Viridiplantae > Streptophyta > Magnoliopsida > Santalales > Viscaceae > Viscum > Viscum album. Next base: position 2,033,907,413 of record OY728148.1, read on the forward strand.
TATATATAACCTATTATATTTTAGGAATAAACACTAACAATAATAAAAGTTTTGTTTCTTTTGTTAGATTTTAGAGTAGTCTCAACAACAAAATATTTTTCCTCAATTTTATTCTTTTCAGATTACTTTTCTTTTATAGCATGGGAAACATGTTTTAGAAGTGTTTTAATACATTATTTAGCATAGTGACCCAGTTGGTAACATCTTCCACAAACTTTTTCTAGACAATCAAATTGATTTTTCATTGGAAACTTTCTAGCATCTGATGTTTTTTATTTTTTATTTAACTTAAGAAAATTAATCTCTTTTATTTCACCATTACTCCCACTTAGTTCATGTCTATTCACAAGGAGAGACACGTTGTGCCAAAAATTATATTCCTTGTTCCCATATATATCAAAACACCAACAATATCCATTGAAACTTGATCTTCTATAGAAGTAGGACATTTCTCTGTAGAAAGTTTGTTGAGGTTCTGCATAATTCTCATCACCTGATTTCTCTAGGCATGTGGAACCCTATTCTTTGAGGTTATTTCCAAATCATATTGATGTTATGTGTTTATCACTTTTTTTCTCAATCCATGTTTTCCCAAAATTGTTTCTAACACCTGCATGGTTAGTAAAATCAAATTAACTTTTATATTTAGTGGGTGTAGATTTCACCTGATTCTAGGAATGAGTTTTCTCAGTAGCTTGATATTTTTTATACTTTATATCTAAAGCCTTATTAAAATTTTTATTCATATTCTTTAAGGTAATTTCCACATAAATGAGTCTTTATTGGGTTTTAAAAACCTCATATTTCTTGTCCATGAGCTTATTGTCAAGATATTCTACCATGTTTCCTTTTTATGCAACTTTTAACTTGAGGTTTTAATCACATCATTGTATGAATATTAATTTTTAAGTAATTATTCCTTTCCTATATTCATTTTCCAAATTTAATTTTTCAAAAATATTATTTCTTTCTTGAGTTTTTTTGTTTTTCTCAAGACATTCCATAAGCTTTGATCTTATCTGATATTATCTATAGGTTTATTCACCTTTCACTTCTTCACTATTTGAGAAATCTTACTTTCTCTCAACATTTGTAAAGAAATTTATAAAATTATATAGAGTTTCATCTTCTAAAGAACTATTTTCAGTTGATTTGTATTCAAATTTATTACTCAAATTACTTATTCTATTCTTTTTAGTGAAGTTTTTATTACTTTCAAGGGATTTCTTATCTTCCTTGGAACTTTTTTTCCTTATAGGGTACATAGTTTGACAAACCATTCACTAGCCATATGAACCCGCACTATCTAGGGTTAAACTATTTTCTAGGCTAGGGTGCACGGTTTTCTCTAACCATTCACCAATTGTGCACAATCTTTCTTCCTTTATTTTTTCTCAAAATTCACCCAAACACACCCCAAGGTATAACCCAAACAATTTATACTCAAAAAAATAAAAAATAACACCTCTAAAAAATCCTGAGAAATATCCAAAAAAGGTCGAGATCTTATATTATTATAGGTTATCCAATATGCATAAATCTTCATATGGTGTAGTAATACAATAATATCTAAAACCTCATCCAAAGTTTAAATTAAACCATTTCATAAATGGTTGACATTGTGAAACTTATAAATGATTAAGATCCAAAACATTAGAAATAAGGTCACTAAATTTTCAAAATGAACTAATCATTAATCCCCCAAACAACATGAAGTGGATCTTAATCATCACATACCAGCCATGTAAATCCCTTCATCATGTATTCTCTTGAATCATGGTAATGACCTAAATTTCCATAAAAATTTATATAAAACATGAATTATTCCATATTCCATAAATAAAACACATATTATTGGATATATTCCTTAAATCCAAAAATATTGTTAACTCCATCAATGATAACATAAACCACTTTTTCAACAAATCATTAATCGGTTACAAGGAATTTGGTACTATCCAAATTAATTTATCCATATAAATCATCTCTTTATCTCAACATCATCGTCTCAACATCAATAACATAATAAGGGTTATATTTCCATCAATCATATGTTTTCCAAGTAGTTCAACTTTCAACTAAATCATTTTTCTTGGTCATCAGTTCCACTCATCATATGCTCTCAAATACTTTATGAAAAGGTAATGTAGTACAATACTTATACATTTCATAATCCTTATAACCAAGATATAATTGATAAAATATTCAAATGACATAATTCTTGAATCCAAACACAAGAAAATTAATCATTCCACTTCATCTATAGTAATAACATAATCTTGATCGTGATCAATTAGCTACTTTTGAGGTATATTTCTTTTATACTTGGGGAATTAGTTTTCATAGTGACCCATATCCTTAAAATTGAATCATTGAACATTTGAAACCTTTTTATTTCCCTTTCAATCATGATCATGATTGAATTTCTCTCCACACTTGTATAAAACTATCATTTCCTTCAAGAAAGTACCAGAGTGTTTCTTTACACAATTATCACATATGGAAAAACCCTTATTTCCCTTATTCACCTTATCCATTTTTTGTATGTCATCCCCTTCTTATCTTTCCTCCATTAGAATCCATAATACTTAGATAATTCCTTATAAATCTTGTTATAACATGATATTATGTCCTCATATGATAATAATGTTTTGGAAACTAGTTCCCTTCGAAATATTGGATTAAGACCATCAAAGAAACAATCATTATTACTCTTTAGATTATGTATACTGATGCGGTTAGCATTCCTTCTGCTAGGTTCCATTTCTAAATGATGGCATACACTATATTAGATCATATCATTATGAAACATAATGTATAATCCCAAAACTAGTAAAATACATAACATAAATTGAAAAATGTATGCATAGTTAATCTCATCATCATAAACATAGTTTCTTTAAGGATATCTCTATTTTCAAATCCTTTATAATGGTTTGTAGAGAAAATATGAATTATCTTATTCATATCCCTGGTAGTGTCAAACCAAGTGCGCAGTAAGACCCATTGTCATGCACCAGGTGATGATCTGGTCAAGCCTAATGTGCCCTTTTCAGAGTTACACCCCAAGTTACATCTGTACCAGAACCACGTCTACTTGTAATATCCTGATAGGGGTCTATTTCTAGGGAAACTGCATAATCTCTTCCTTACCAAAACTTTAGTATGTTCTTCTATGATTATCCTCAAATTCTATCATAGGGTTATGTTACCGAATCTATGTTTTCCTAAATTTAGTTTGCAAGGTTTCTACTAAAATTCCTTTGATACCAAATGAATCACCCTGAACCTAGTAGCTTAGAGACAGTGTCTACTTTATTACATTTTCATAAGATACAATTAATAACATCTCGAAGGACCTAATAGTTCAGTATCCTTGGTAAACTAGATATATACATGAAAATAACATTATTTTTTAAAACATAAAATACACAAAGAATTTTCTTTGATAATTCCATTATTCCCCTTAGCGTATCCCTACATATCAATCAAAAAATATTTCCTCTTATCCTATGGAAAATAAAACATAAGAAATGGATTAGTTCAGATACTCGGTAAGGGTAAACGTAAAGTGGAAGCTATGAATAAATGAAGCACAATCAATATGGCAAGGTAAATAACTAAAACGCATTTCATTTAATCATTAACTTGATCATAATATGTTAGGAATAAAAGATGATTAAATAATGTCATATATGTTATCACATAAGCTTGAAACTTGACCATGGATATTCCAACTAATCAAATAATCACATGGAATATCAATAACTGAATTCATAACGATGAAATGTATAATGTTGGACTTCTAAAACATATTGTAGAGGCTTGTGCCAAGAAATATAATACCATCAAGGCTTGTTCTGAGACATCTAATACCATCGAGTATTATACCAAGACATCTATACAAATGGGTAAGGCCTTGACCAAAACCAAATCTAGTTTGTCTCATGAGACCTACTGATGCACAGAGGAGCTATAGTGGGCCCCACCATCACTTAAAAAGTCCAATGCATTACTTATATAAAAGGGTTGAAACATAATTAACATAAACATTCATATTGAGAAACTAACATACTAAATGTTAATATATACCCCAATCAATAAACATAATCATAAACCATTCCTAGTAAAATGGTGAATGGTAATAAAATTGTACATCCTCAATTAAACTGATCATAAATCTTCCAAATAAAGAATATAGATGATATCAATACAACATATCCCCAATGGATCATAAGCACATTAAAGTGTTGATTTCATTGATGAATAGAAATACTATAAAATATCTTTAAAAACATTCTTGGGTAAAATATCCTTTTCATTTTGAAAATTAACTTTTCAAACTAAAAGTTGAAAAAAAATTGAAAAAAAATCTATGAAAATAACCTTTGAAACTTATAAAGGAATATTTAAACATTTTAGTGGTCATGAAGAATGAAAATTCCATTCATGTCGTACTTGTTAAAACAAATATTCCTTTCACTTTTTTGATAAAATCTAAATGAGCATTGTTTTGAAAACAACATGAAGATTTATTTCAAAACATTTTATAAAATGTAAAATGGGTATAAATTTATTTAATAAAACATTTGGAAAAGGATAAAAATATTTTTAAAAAAATTGAAAATTTATTTAGAAAACATGGGTTTTGATAAAAATATATTTCCGACCGAAAAGACAAATAAAGTTGAATTTTATTAAAAACACTTTTTCAATAATTTTAAGTACCAAATAGTGGTAAAATGGTACTATTAATTGAAAAAGTTCATGAATAATAAAAGTAGAAAAAAAAATATTGATTTCTAGATAGAAATATCAAATAATTCCCAAGGGAGACTTAACAAAAACAATCCTAAATAATGATGAGATTATGAAATGAACCCTTACCACTTTGGTAAAATTTATATCATAATCCCCACGAAAGAAATAAATTTAAATGAATCATTAAATACCATGAATTTCATGAACCATCCAGGGTCAACCTTGAACTGGTCACCCGAGCTGATCTGTGGAAAGTCTCATGAGACTTTCCTGGTCCTCCTGGGCTAGCAACAAGCACCAAGGGAATCATTAGAGGCAATGGGAACAGTTTATCCCAATAAAATAAATAAAGAAACTGAATAATTAAAATAACGAACCAAACTAAAAAAATCAAATTTTTACATTATTTACATTTAAATTAAAGGTACAATAAACTGAATAAAAAAACAAAACCAGAATAACCAAACTGAACCTCATACCTAAGACAACTCCATGTGACCTCAAGGGTCACTCTCCAATCCATACCAAATATCGTCCAAGGTGATTGAGCCCAATCTAGAACCTACATAAGAAACTAAAAACAAAATTAAATTATAGGCATGAGTATTAAAACTCAGTAGCCTAGCTCGATATTCTAATTCTCAATGCACTTCCTTTAAAATAGAAGAAACATCGATTTTCAAGTTTTAACTAAAATATATCAATGTATGATTTTCTATATATTTACTCAAAACAAAGTACAACCCCTTTCCCTTATTCTTTTCCAAAAATTATTTCATTTCATTAGGGAGACATTATAATTTTCAAGGGGAGAATAATGTCTATATTTTCAACCTACACAAAAGCGGATGAAAATATTTTCTTGAAAACAATTTTTCATAATATTTTAAAAACCATCACATCACTTTCCAAGTAAAACACTACGCAAGAGACCATAATAGGGATTACGCAATAAGGGCGATGGAAATATGTATACTCATATCTCAATTATCACTACAAGAAACTAAGAGCTAATCGACATAGGTGAACCCAAGAGATCAATAACTATCCAAAACACACCTCTGCATGAGACACCATCCCCGATAGTATGCCACATATGATGAAATCAAAACTCCCAAACACCCGACCACCCTAACTCAGGACAAACTAATGGGACCAATCCCATAGCAATAAACCCAAATATATCCACCTACTATGGGCCACTAGTCAGTACGTAAACTACCAGTGTGAAAATATTTCTTAGATAATTATCTCAATATGCCTGGTTCCCATATCTCATGTATATAACAGGGGTGAGCTAACTGATCCCTGTCGATCATCCAATCACAATCATATATAATAATAAATCAACAATAGGCTTCACCCCAAGCCACCCCAAGGACCGATCTCATGCCTTAGAAAAATAGAACACAAAGAGTTTCCACTGAGGAACCCTGATAATGGATCACGATGATTCCATAGTGAGGACATCCCATCCATTATACATAGACAAGGCATGAGAAACATCCAATGTAGGTTTCATAATAAATACTCTTATCAATTTCACAAATTTTCCAAATGGGCCTTTAAGTATTTCACAAAACCAACATTTATCAAACATACAATCCATATTTCAAAAAGAGCTGTAAACACACCATTTTCCATTTCAAAACCATTTACATTGTTTCCTTAAAACATTTCCATTACAATTTGGAAACAAAGAATTTCTTAAAAAAGGTTCAAATGTTCCATTCATCAGTAAGGCATATCAAAACACCTTAAAACTCGATACCCATTCCTTGATAAAACCCAAAATCACTTAGGAATACCATACAAGGCACCCAAGAAATAATTTCATATAATACTAACTTGTTTACAAATACAAACCAAGCACTTTATATCACAAGTTACTCACAAAATACAACCAGGCATTTAATCAAACACATGGTGTGCGTTATCTAACACAACAATTCTATTTATCATAAATCAAGTCATAAAATACCACTTTTTACACCAAATGATTAAACCAAGGATCATACATCAACATTTATAAATTAAAAAAGTTTTCAAAAGCATGAAACTAATGGTTCTTAAATTAAAAAGGGCAAGTACATGGGAAAACCTACCTCAAAGGATGGTCAAACAAAGCTTTGTAACTCAATCAACAGCCCGCTCGCACGCACACACTTCCATATATGTATATGTATATATGTATATGTGTATATATATATCCTTAAATTGATGCACGTGTCCCCCCCCCATAAGGGAACACGCACACAGAATATATGTATATTTATACATATCCATACCTAGTAATAAGCATTCGCACCCTTGGAAATCAATTACAACATCCTACAACAATTGCTTGAGACTCATAAACACCATAAGATCATAAAATAGAGGGTGTGAAACCAATAATGAGTTTAGAAGCTTACCCCAAAATGATGGCAGTGGAGAAAATCAACCTAAACTGCCTTGCCTTTGGAAACAGTTTCCAAAACACGGACCAATGGGTCCTGAGTTACTCCTTGCATACCCTAAAATCAGAAGAATCAAGAAAAACTAAATCAAACCCTCACCTAGGGTTTCGGCCGAAAAAAAACTGAAGAGAATACCAGTCGAAGGAGGCATTGGTGAGGTCGCATGCTAGATAGGAGGGCGGCGCTAGAGAGGAAGGTGGCGCTGGCTGGGCAGTGCACCGGAGATAAAGGTGGTACTGGAGAGGAGGTTCAGTTGGGTCGTGTGCTGGAAAGAAGTATGGTGCTGGAGAGGAGGCAGCCAGAGGGGGTTCGTGTGAGGGAGAGGAGGTCACTGGAGGGTGGAAGGGAGGCCACCTAAGGGAGGAAGGGAGACCACTGGAAGCCCGGAAATCAGGGGGTCACGCGCTACATAGGTAAGGGGAGAGGGGGGTCACACCGCATTGTTAAGGGGAGGGGGGAGAAAGGGAAGGAAGATAAGATAAAAAAATAACACCATAAAAAAAGATACTAACCATCATAATAATAATAATAACAACAACAACAATGTAATTATAAAAATAATGATAATAATCTTCATTTCATTTTTAATAATAATAATGATAACATAATTTTCGTAATAATAATGATGATAATAATTTTAATAATATTATTTTTTTTATAATAATACTACTAATAATAATAATGATATTCCCATTAATAATATTATCATTATTATTATTATCAAAACAATACTTTTAATTCTATTTTACTTTTTCTTATTTTATTTTAACTCTTATTTTATTACTCACTTAAATTATTTTTTTTAAGACGGTTAGGTTGCACGGTTGCCTGGGAAAAGCCACGCGGTTTCAAAACTATGATCTGCTTGTGCCCCAGATGCCGCTAAACCCAAAACATGAATCTATGGATAAAAACTCAAATATTAAAACCAGGACTCAACCCAAACCCCGGAAAAATTATTCAAATCCAAGAAAATAATAAAATAAAGTAATTACGAAGCTCGGGTGTGAAAATTATCTCCACCATAACACTTTATGCCCCCGAATATCCATAACAAGGTCGAATCCCAAAACATAAACTGATACTCCTTTACAATTCAAAGAGATTCCCAAAGAGCAATAAATGAAGAGATCATAAAAACACCTCCAATGAGAGAAAGGCTAATAAGATGAACTCAGGAGACCTAAATTGACTCCCTAATAAGTGCCACCCGCCCCCAAAAGCTTATACACCTCTAGTTGATCGATCCAAAAAGGCATAGAATTTCATGATGTTAAATCCTACCTTAAAATACACACACCTTAAACATCATAAAATGAAACTCAAACATTCACCCAAAACAACCAAACGAATTCAAACCACATATGAAAAATACCTTTATAACCTTACTCTGACAAAACCGATGAGAATTCACCCATCCCAACATTTACTCAAAGAAAAACTTAGAATTAGGTGGTTCCACATGAGACCACCCACCACCAAACTGATACTAGGAATGAAATTGTGTTACTGATGCGGGGAGGCCCGAACAGACTCTCCACCTTTAGAAACAAAACAAAACCTGAGATAAAATCGGGATACCAACACAGGGAGGCCCGAATGGACTCCCCACTATAAGAAACATGCAAACACCGAATTCAGCGAGAGACGCAATGGGTCTCCCCACCATAAAAACCAATGAGATTAAATGGACACGAGAACTCTCCCGCACAGGCCAAAAACCCCCACCACAAGGGAAGGGGAGGGAAGGGCCCAACTGATGGAGCATCAAAACCAAAATTGGCACATACCAAAAACTCCACACCCCCAAAATAACACAACCCATGCCACACTTGGTTCACACAAACAGACTATACAAGGCCCCTTTAATGAAGGCATACACCTGGTGAGACACAACCACTGGGATTTTAAGAAGACGAGGCAACTACACCTCCTCATAATCAAGGAAGAACACTTACACCCAAATGGGTCATAACGTGGAAACAAGGTCCTCCCACCTCTTTACACCGAATGGGGATAACCAAAATAGGATAACTACACCGAAGGATTAAACCGTCTCTATATCCCATGTTGAGAACATAACTTAAATCCATGCCTTTCGCATTTTTAGGGTTCTCCTGACTATGCATCGGCTTCACTTCGGAACCTATGGGTGGAGCTTTGATGATTGAAGCATATCCTTCCTCCCAACCAGGCTTCAGAGACCCCTGAACATAACTTCCTTCCTGGCGCCACAATAACCACACCACCTCCCAAATAGAACCAATAGAACTCAACACACCCCACGATTCATTCCACCTCAACATATCACTTTACCATAATAGGGACTCAGAAGTTGCACACACATCACCCCTTTCACCTCAAACAAGGAACATGGAAGAAATAACACAAGCAAAATGAGAAGTTCAGAATTCCCAAATGAAGGATACGCTTATGTCAAAATAGAAGTTATAAAAAGGCTCCACAACAAGGACACGACACTGAAAGACATCACCAAACATGACTCTTGCAACCCAAAGAATCATTATAAGGAGAGGGATCTTAACCTAGGTCCCAAATAGCACACGATTCCCGCTAACGACTATAACAGCCTCTCACGACCAGGATAGCTACGCTAGTGGCCTAGAATGACATCTTGCTAAAAGAAATCAATGAAAGATCCAAAGATCCTTCCTAGGATAGCATCTAGCACCAATAGCTTCAGACTGCATGTCCAGGTGGATATGACCTCCAGATTCAAATATGTTATATTTCACCTTCAACGATTCAAGCAACCCAAGAAACTATGATTTCCTTCAACTCCTCCCGTATCTGCACTTCCACTTTGAGAGAATTCACTTAATTGAAAAATAAGATAAACTGACCTAATCCAAAACCCAAGAGAAGAATCCTTACTTTGATCAACTAGAGGGTTTGACCATAGAGAATCACTCGTTTATGCACTTCAATCGTGCATTAACTCTTCATGGGGGCACGCACTAGCCCAAAAGGAGGACCAAGGACCCAAACCAAACTGGTACATTGGCCCAAACACAACACAAAAATCACCTATCACACAAAAGGAACTGGCATAAAGAATCCCTAAAAAACTCCTCGAAAGAAACCACTATCCATGTTCCCAAAACCATCCCACCAACAAGAACTCAAAATCGAAACACTAATCGACCAAAAAGAATCTTCAGGTTCAAAATGCCTCACAACCAAAATTCTTAAAGTACAAGGAAACACACCAATATACTTTAAATTAAAACACCTTTAGAAATAAAATAGAATTTATGAGTTACATACTCACCAAGGGTATCCCATAGAGTCTCACACATGCATATCCTCATGCCATACCGGGCACCCATCCACTTTTCACACATAACCATGCATGTGGTCACTCATGGGAACACCAAAGGTCAAACAAAACTTTTCTACTTTTCAAAATAAACATTCAACCCACACATCCATTGTCACAACAAAGCTCATTTTATTAAAAACCATTTTAATTAAAAACCCAACTCTTCTCATTTCGAAAAAAATTTCCAAAATCCATTCAATGGTAAATTTCCATTTTTTGAAAAACAAGTTTCTGAAAAACCTCAAGTTTGGATTACAAAAACTCATTCCCATTAAAAAAATTCTCTTCTTACATAATAATCGTTTAATAAAAAAATCCACTTTTCTAAAACTTCATCCAAAACATTCCTGAAAAACGCATTTGTCCACCGTTTTAAAATCAAACCACTTTTACCTTTAAAACTATCATTTTTTCTCAATATCAAAATAAGGTTTTCAAAAGGATTTCCATAACCCAAAAGAATAAAAGACTCATTTCATAATGGTAAACTAGTATTGATGGGTGACTTAGACATATGGTTGGCGGCTATACGTTAGTCACACCACTATCACAGAGAGTATTCTAGGGCAATGTCCCCGGATCCACATGTCTTGCCAGGACCTGAGAGCTCACAGAGGCCACTTTCCCAAATCCCTTTTCATTTCCCAACACCAAACAATCCACAAGAACCAAAGAACACCAATAAACCCATACATCCCATGGTAACCTGAGGTTCAGAATGAGCCAGAGTTCACGACACTCTTCCCGCACCTACCCCTCGAGTCCTGAAAATCCTAATCCTTATACCTTGACATCCCCAAGTAACAATGGGAACTCTAAAAATTAAGGTAAACTAAAGAGACAACCTCCTATGATGCCATTTTTTCACGAACCAACCCTGGTCAACCCTGAATCAGTCACCCTAGATGATCCGTGGAAAGGCCCGAGAGGCATTCCCAATCCTACCAGGCTTGAGACAAGCACCAAGGGCATCATTAGAGACAGTGGGAATGGTTTATACCAATAAAATAAATAAGGAAACTGAATAATTAAAAGAACAAACCAAACTAAAAATTCTTTTCAAAGATTTACATCATTTAATTTCAATTAAAAGTACAAAAAACTGACCAAAAAAACAAAACCAGAGTAACCAAACTGAACTTGATACCCAAGACACCTCCATGTGACCCTGAGGGTCACTCTCCAATCCATACCAAACATCACCCAAGGTTATTGAGCCTAAGATGAAACCTGCAGTAGAAACTAAAAAAAATGAAACTATAGGAATGAGTATTAAAACTCAGTAGGCTAGCCTGATATTCTATTTCCCAATGCACTTCCTTTAAAATAAAAGAAACATAAATTTTCAAGTTTGAACTATAATATATAAAAGTATGATTTTCTACATATTTACTCAAAATAAAGTAAAACTCTTTGCCATTATTATTTTCCAAAACCAAGTTCATTTCATTAGGGAGACATTATCATTTTTAAGGGGAGAATAATGTCTATATTTTCAACCTACATAAAATAGGATGAAACACTTTTCTTGAAAAAAAATCATAATTTTTTAAAAACTAATACATCACTTTCTAAAAAAACACTACACAAGAGAGAAAAATAGTGATTATACAACAAGGGAAATGGAAATATGGATACTCGTACCTTAATCGTCACTGCAAGAAACTAAGAGCTAATCGACATAGGTGAACCCAGGAGATCAATAACTATCCAGAAAAAACCTATAAATGATACCCCATCCCCAGTAGCATGTAACACTCGATGAAATAAAAATTCCCAAACACTCGGTCACCCTAACTCAGGACAGACCAAGGGTCCCAATCCCATAGCAATAAACCGAAATATATCCACCTAATATGGGCCATTGGTAAGTACGTGAACTACCAGTGCAACAATCTTTATTGGATAATTATCTCAATATATCAGGTTCCCATGTATCATTTATATAATGGGGGTGAGCCAACTGATGCCATCCAATCATCCAATCACAAGATATATATAATAATAAATCAATAATAGGCTTCACCCCAAGCCACCCCAAGGACCAATCACATGTCTTAGAACAAATAGAATACAAAGATTTTCCACTGATGAACCCTGATAATGGATCATGATGATTCCAAAATTAGGAAATCCAATCCATTATACATAGACAATTCATGAGAAACATCTAATGGAGGTTTTCATAATAAATACTTTCATTAATTTCACAAAGTTGTCGAATGGGACTTTAATCATTTCACAAAACCAATATTTATCAAACATAGAATCCATCTTTCAAAAAGAGGTGTAAACATGACATTTTCCATTTCAAAACCATTTACACCCTTTCTTTAAAAAAATTCCATTACACTTTGAAAACAAACCATTTCTTACAAAAGTTCCAAACGTTCCATTCATCAGCAATGCATATCAAAATACCTTAAAACCCGATACCCATTCCTTGATAAAACCAAAAATAAATTGGAAAACCCATACAATTCACCCAAGACATCATTTCATATAATAATAACATGTTTAAAAATTCAAACCAAGCACTTTATATCACGAGTTACTCACAAAAGACAACCGAGCATTTAATCGAACACATAGTGTGCGTTATCTAACACAACAATTCTATTTATCATAAATTGGGGCATAAAATACCACTTTTCACACCAGATGATTAAACCAAGGATCATACATCCATATTTATAAATTAAAAAGGTTAGAAATTCATGAAACTAACAGTTCTTAAATTAAAAAGTAGTGATGCAAAATAGGCCTGCGGCCCGCGGGCTTTGCGGGTATGGGGCAGATGCGGGCTGGGCGGGCCAAAACAATTTGACCACTAAGAGTGCGGTCCAATTCAAGTTGAGCCCGCGCAGGTACGGGCCAAAGCGGGTTGATCATGTGTGGGTGCGGGCTGACCCGCAGGCCTAATTTAATTTTTTTTACAAGATATGCTTCTTTGGCATTTTAGTTTTTTTTAACATGATTAAACCATGACAATGATTTCTCACAGTAATGGTCATACTAATTCACCATTCATTTACATGTGAATTTTAAATAGGTCTATATTTATTATTTGAATATGATATTATAATATTTATATAGTAATTATTAACCATATTCACATGGTGTGTTATCCCACCTCTCTAAAAATGGAACTCATCTCTCCTACACTTGGTTTCTATTCTAAAAGAGTTATGATAATTATAATATTTTTTTGGACCAATTTAATTTTGTTATTACTTAATTTTATTTTGTTATTAAGAAAACATGAAAGGACATCATGAGACCCTAATAGCCTCCTTTGAAACTAATCATTTCTTGAAGTGTTGTCGTTCATTCATAGGTCTATTCATTTGCATCGCCACACAATCAATATCATCATTTTTCACCCCTCATTGATCACTCACCTACTTTTCATTGCAATAGTTCACCACCACCACATCGGTATTGGCACATGACACCATTAACCCATAGAAAAATGTTCCATCACATCTCTTAAAACTATAGCTATTGTAAATCCATACTTCTCCCAACAACTAAAATTAAGAAAGAAAAAAAATACAATATTTAAATGATTATAAATAGTATTTTTTTTAAATGCGGGCAGCCCGCGGGCAACCCGCGGGCTTATGCGGGGTAGGGTGGTCTTGGATTTTTTTTGTTCGCATTATATGAGGGATTTTGAAGACAAATCCGTGTGGGTTCAAACCCGCATGGGATTGGCCCGCCCCACCCATTTTTCATTACTATTAAAAAGGGAAATTTCATGGGAAAACCTACATCAAAGGATGGTCAAGCCAAAGATTTATAACTCAAGCAGCAGCCTTCTTGAACGCATGCACTTCCACACACACACACACACATATATATATAGATATATATATCCTTAAATTTATGCACATGTTCCCCTCACCATGAGAGAACACGCACACAAAAGATATATATGTATATTTATACATATCCATATATGGGAATAAGTGTGTGCGCCCTTGGAAATTGATTACAATATCCTACAACAATTCCCCAGGACTCATAAACACCATAAGATCCTAAAATAGAGGATGGAAACACAAAAACGGGTTTAGAAGCTTAACCCAAATGGATAGCAGCAGAGCAAATTGACCTCAACCACATCGTCTTCAGTGGTGGTTGTCAAAACACGGACCAATGAGTCCCGAGATACCCCTTACATACCCTAAAACTGAAAGAATCAAGAAAAAAAGAATCAAACCCTCACCTAGGGTTTCAGAAAAACCAAAAACCAAAGAGAATACCTATCAGAGGAGGCGTCGGTGAGGTCACACGTTGGAGAGGAGGGCGGTGTTGAAGAGGAAGGCAGTTCTGACTGGTTCGCGCACCGGAGATAAAGGCGACGCCTGAGAGGAGGGTCGGCTGGGTCGTGTGTCGGAAATAAGTGCAGTGTCGGAGAGAAGGAGGCCAGAGGGGGGTCACACAAGGGAGAGGAGTCCACAGGATGAAGGAAGGGAGGCTGCCAGAGGGAGGAAGGGAGGCCGCCGGAATCCTATCCAGTAGGGGGTCGCGCAAGGGGTTGCATGATGAAGAGGTAAGGGGAGGGGAGGTCACACCGCATAGGTAAGGGGAGGGGGGAGAAAGGGAAGGAAGATAAGATAAAAAATGAAAACCCTAAAAAAGATACTACCCGACATGATGATGATGATGATGATGATGATGATGATGATGATGATGATGAGAGTGATAATAATAATAATAATAATAACATAATGATAAAAATAATAATTATAATATTCGTTTCATTTTTAATAATAATAATGATAACAATAATTTTCATAATAATAATGATGATGATAATTTTAATAAAAATATTTTTTTATAATCATACTAATAATAATAATGATATTCTGATTAATAATTTTATCATTATTATTATTATTAAAACAATACTTTTAAATATATTTTATTTTTTCTTATTTTATTTTAACTCTCACTTTATTACTCACTTAAATTATTATTATTTTTTGAGGATGGGAGAGTTGCACGATTTCCTGGGAGAAGAAACATGGTTTCCAAACCATGCTCTGCTCGTGTACCAGATGCCGCCAAACCCAAAACACACATCTTTGGATAAAAACTCAAAAATTAAAACTGGGACTCAACCTGAACCCCCGAAAAAATTATTCAAAGCCAATAAAATAATAAAATAAAGTAATTAATAAGGTTGGGGTGTGAAAATGAATATAAATCAATTCATGATATAAGATAAAAATGGCATTATATACACCACACAAAATAAATAAGTGGTGAATATGGAGTAGGTCTCATAGAAGTAAAAGTGAGACGATAAACCTTTACCCAACTCTTTCTTTTGGTTGAACGTGATTTAACCTATGGTATAATTGTTCAAAACATATTATTAACTTATATCGGAGACATATTAATATTTATAATATCATATATGATCCTTTTATAACATATTATCACATGTTCATTAATAATCCTTCGTTATTTTCATTGTTTCGAGTGTTAATTGCCTTGTTTTCTCATGAATATTTTTGCCAAAAAACGGTTATTGTGCATATTATATAGTTTAATAATCTTCAGAATAATAATCATTACATAAATATAATATTTATACATCAATTATATTTTTACTACTAATCATTAAAGATGGTTTTGAGGGATGAATTACGTTATGATCATGTAGACGGTAGGTCATACGTACGCATGAGTAACGTTTCCATTTTTCAGTGATCATTATGAAAAGGAGTTAAGTAATATTTTATATTTACAGAATTACCATAATATATTATATAACATATTATTTATTTAAATATACTTATATATATCATCTATGTGGTGTGGTGTTGAAAATAGAGTCACGTCGCTTCGTGAAGGCGGTAGTCCACGGGCACATAAACGACGTTATCATCTTTTTAGTGTAAAAAATAAAATTATATAATATATTTTCATAATGATAAATATGTAATTAATATCATAATTATATAATTTATATCACATATATTTATTAACTTTATCCTTATTTATTTCTATGTAAAGGGTTAGTGAAAAACGAATCGCGTCGCTTCGTGAGGTGGTAGTACATCGTACACACAAGAGATGTTATTGTATCCCCTACATAATGGAAGGTAAAAAAGTTAAATATTATATATTTATCCCATTTATAATCATTGTATTCAACCATTAGATGTGGTAATGGAAAAACAAATGACATCAGTTCGTGAGGCAGTAGTTTGTCGTACACATGAGTGATGATTTTGTAACCCATTTCATGGAAGTGGGTATGGTTGTAGGTCATGCCCATAAAAAAATATAAATATATGTAAGATAATTAGTTTATTATAGGATCATGTTTTAATAATTATTTAAGTAGGTGGAAGAATAAATAAAATAAAAATGATCAATAAATAATGTTACCCCTTCATTGGGTAACCTCCTTAGGTTTGCACCAAAATACTTCCTAGGTTGGCTTTCCACCCAAAATAAGGATTATAGGATGAGAGGGTGTAAGTTGGGAAGTGATTTGGGTAGGTATTTTCTGATCCAAATAACTTGGGAGTTGTTAATAAGTGAGGGGAGTGAATTCCCTTTTATAATTGAGGAGGAGTGACATTTTTGTAAATATCGATAAGTATTCGATAATTGGAGGTTACTCTCACCTCATGTGGATAAAAAATTGATAAATCATGTATTATAGAAATGAAATGGTCTATAAAAACCTCTACCATAAAAAAACACATTTTTTAAACATTTTATTCCTTAACCATTAAGTTTTAATCACTTTTATCATTTTAATTTTCACCATAGTAACTAGTTTTTTAACCTAGATAATTTATCCTTTAAGACTAAAATAAAATGACCCTTATTAGATAATTTATACATATTAATTATAAATATTAAATCCAATTTATTAAATAAAAATCCCATGTGTGTGGAAAATTAATTTTAATACAAGCACATGTAATGCAAAAAACCATATTTTAACCTTAATCAAGGTAATTAGTTTTTAACTATTTTCACTAATCATTATGGTAAAATATTTGTTGATATTATTAGATAATATAAATTACTCTGATTACAAATATTTAATACATTTTTACAAATTCAACACACATAAGTGGAAAAAATTAATTTAAAATTAATCTCGCGGACCCGACGGGAAAGTGGGTTTTCAAATAGAAAATGTTAAAAAAGTTTACAAAGTTTCTATATAAAAATTAAATGTGAAAGTGATTCCAATGAACTAAATTGGATTAATTGATATATAATTTAACTAATTTTACTTTAAAACCAATTAAAAATATAATTCATCATCATAAATAATTTAAATGAAAAGGCAATTTTCCATTAAAATTCAGTATTTTCACTATTTATCAAAAGGTGAAAATTTTCAGAAAAATCCAAAAAATTCACCCTAACAGAATTTTGATATAATGGTTTCAAAAATATATTTTTTCAAATAATTTTTCTAAAATTGTTAAAAGTTAATTATAAATTATGCACACAAAGTGCAACTAAACCGTCTTATATAAAAATATAGTTTTTCAGAAAATATTTCTTTTTATTTCAAATGGTTCTAATTTTATCTCCAATAAATAGATATCCATTTTATTTATTTTATACATGTGTAAACCATATAATTTTCATAATTTAGTTATTAGTATTTATACCCACCAATTTAACATCTAATTTATAATGGTAATGTTTAAATAATAACATTTTAATGAAGTATTGTGTTTTGTTCAAACCCGGTGTTGTGTGCATTGAAAATTATCGAGGAGATTAAATTTATTTTAAAGAATAAATATATCTTAAAGTATTGGTATTTTATATTCTCTTATATGATTGGTGGTGCATTTCATACACACTATAAAATATGATATTCATATTTTAAAATCTTGGGGTGTTACATTCTACCCCCTTAAATAAATTTCCTCCTCATAATTTAATCTTGATCTCAATAATGAAGGGTTTGTCATTTGAAAATACCCTTCTTGAAATACCACATCATGATAAGATTTAATAAAACATAATTTTGATAAGAGATAAGGGAAATATAAAGGTCATATAGAATAACACAAAACCAGATTTCTAAGTAGGAGAACATTGATGGTAGGTGTAGATATGAACATAAAAGAAAAGCATAAATAATTATAGTGATTGATAAAGGTCATTGATCACTGAAAAGTTGATGATAAATGGAAAGTTAAGGACCTAAAAACCATATATCTGTGATGATTTCAAATTTCATCAGTTCAATGTAAATGGAGGTATTAGGATAACATTTTTTTCAATATATTTTTCCTAAAGTTGAGGAATTCCTTTACAATATAGACTGATAATATATGAAAACATACTTACTTAATAACTTTATATTTAATAGGAATAATTTCATCTTTTGGCTATGCTTAAATCATTTCCAATTCATCACTTACTTGAATAAATGAAGATCCAAAAATGAAATTTTTATGCCCGAGGCACTAAAATTCATTTTTTTAACAGATCGTAAAATTCATAATGGAATGATAATCCATTCCTTTGATCTATAGTTATTATCATAACAAAATGTTAGTAAAGGTTATCCAATATGCATAAATCTTCATATAGTGAAGTAATACATTAATCTCTAAAACTCCATCTAAAGTTCAACTTAAACCATTTCATAAATGGTTAACCATATAACCCTTACAAAAGATTAAGATATAAAAAATTTATAAATAAGGTCACAGAATTTACAAAATGAACTTATCATTAATCCCCCAAACAACATGAAGTGGCCTTTAAGCATCACATACCAACCATGTGAATACCTTCATCATGTATTCTCTTGAATCATGGTAATAACCTGAATTACCATAAAAACTTATTGAAAATATGCACGCTTCCTTATTTATTTAATAAAACATAGATTATTAGATACATATATAAAATCCAAAAATATTGTTAACACCATAAATGATAGAATAAACAACTTTGTCAATAAATCATTAATCAGTTCCATGGTAGTCAGTACTATCCAATTTACTTTATCCATATCAATAATCTATTTATTCCAACATCATTGTCTCAACATCAAGAACATATTAAGGGTTGTATTTCTCTAAATCATGTGTTTTCCAAGAAGTTTAACTTTTCAATGAATCATTTTTCTTATTCATCAGTTTCTTTCAACATATGCTTTAAAATCCTTTATGAAAAACTACTACAATACAATACTTATACATTTCATAATTATTATAACTTGTATATCATTGATAAAATACTGAAATGACATAATTATTGAATCCAAACACAAGAATATTAATCATTCCACTTAATCTATGGTAATAACATAAACTTAACAATGATATATTAGATACTTTTGAGGTATATTTCTTTGACACTTGGGGAATTAATTTTAATAGTGATCCATCTCCTTATAGTTGAAGCATTGAACATTGGAAACCCTTTTCCTACCCTTGAAATCATGAGCATGGTGATCTTTCTCTCCAAACTTTTAGAAAAATCTCATTCCATTCAATAAAGTACAAAGGCATTTCTTTCTGCAATTATCAAATATGGGAAACCCCTTCTTTCCCTTCTTCCCCATATCTATTTTTTCTCTTCCATCCCCTTATTCACTTTCTTCCCTTCAAAGCCATAATAATTAGATAATTCCTTCATTGTCTTGTTATCACATGATACTATGTCCTCACACTACTGGAAATGGGATCTAATACAATGAATTTATACCCACGGTTTAAAGAAACTGTGGGTATAGAGCATTTGATCAAACCTATACGCAGAGTTTTTTAAGAAACTGTGGGTATATACCCTTACATATCTGGCCTCACTTAGGATCCTCCTACCCCTACCACTTAGATGAGCCCTATTCTCCCCTCATATGAGCTTAAACCACCCTGACCTCCTCGCTCCTCCCTACCTCTGCCTCGACCTCGACCTCCCGACCTCTACCTCGATCTCTCGACCTCCGCCTCAACCTCCCAGCTTCTGCCTCCGCATTGACCTCCCAGCCTCTGCCTCTTGGCCCCTGCCTGTGTCTTGACCTATCAGCCTCCACCTCCACCTCAGCCTCTCGGCTTCCTCCTCTACCTCGACCTCCCAGCCTCTGCCTCCCAACCCCTACCTCCCTACCTCTGCCTTCCTGCCTCCGTGTCCACCTCTGCTTCCCTGCCTCCGCCTACCAGCATCCGCCTCTACCTCCCAGCATCTGCCTCCCCCTCTATCTCTGTCGTAGCTCCCTCACCTTCTCACCTCCAACTCATCTTCTCCACCTCCCTATCTCCAGCTCCATGTATTATAGCATGGGTATGTATTTTGTTTACCTAAATTTTAGACTTAGAGAAAAATATAAATTATATTTATTCTTAATATAGTATAAATACTATTTTATAGAAGAGATCCATTTTTTATGATTAAATTACCTAGAATGAGTTTGAGGTTCAAATTTTGAAATAAGAGTAGTTTGGTTTTCTAACCTGAACCTTCTATAGGTTTGGATAGGAGCATCATGTTGTCCAGTGAAATTCTCAATATCAAAATTTTTCATCTAAATTTGATGGCTCTACCTATGATTTTCAGAATCATCCTCATTATTGGTCTCATATGAGTCAACATCGACCACAAATTTCTCATTTCCAGGTTGTTATTTAATTTATTTTCATAATTTTGCAGTATTACATCTTCATAAATTTCATATTATGGATTATTAATCACAAATGTTCTATGATAATTTTAATTTATTTTGACATATAAACATTAATCTGGATTTTTATGATTTTTTTCTCCATTATTTTATCCATTTCCATTGGAAAAATATCCCATAAACATCCCTTCTTTAAATATTTATTTAAACTTTCCCATTTATATTCTTAATCATCATGTAACAAGGGAATCCAAATATTTTGAAATATTTGATAGTAGGATTTCTGTAGAAAAATATATCATATATAGTATTTTGATTCCCTTTTCTCAATAAACATCTATTCTAAATGTGCACAGGAGTTCACATTTCTTCAGTCTAAATGAAATATGAAAACATGTTTTTAGCTACCATGGTTCATCCCATGTCCACAATACTTTTGTTATTCATCTTAGTCACACAATTTTGTTAAGGTGTGTATAGTGTGATATATTAATGCATCATTATATGCTTTATTAATCATATATAAAAGGAATTTCATGTGTATTCATTTCTATTTTCTTATCTTGCACTTTTTATTTGAACACCAAGATTATTTTAAAATTTTCTTTTTAAGAATTTGATAATTTTTATAGACTTTTATTTATTCCCCATATGGAGTAGTATAATCATCAATAAATGTAATAAAATAATGACCAACCTTTTTGAATTCTGCCTTATTGGACTACACATATTTTAGTATATAAAAGTTATATTGGTCTAGTGGATTGAATATCCACTTTCTAATTTGTCCCATGTACCATATTCCCTTTTAGTGAGGTATCATAAATTGATTCTCTATACCTTTGTAGTTTGGGAATATCTATCACGTGTTCTTGTTTATAAATATTTCTCATGTTTTATTGGTGAATATGAACAAGTATTATGTGTAATATATAATCCTTATCCTTTGCACTCATAGATTTAATTAGATGGATCACCAATTTGAAAAAAAAAATCCATGTGTTATTTATCCTATAGTACTGACTTTCCATCCATTGATTTTATAATGATGAAAGGGTTCATCTATAAAAATGATATAATTTCCCTCATCCCAAAGTTTTCTGATGCTAAGGAAATTGTGTTTTATTCCATACATAAATAACACATTTTTCAATTTGTGTCCTTTTGATTCAATATCATTAGTTACAATACATTCGATCCACAAGGTTATATCATTTAAAAATATAACTACTCCTCCTTAATGATCCTTCATATATTTCATGATTTTAGTATCTCCATTCATGTGATAATAACACTCATTATCAATGATACAATGTTTTCCTCTATTTATTACCTTTGATGACACTTCCCTTATAAATGACTTCTCTTATTGATTATTTTTCTGAACTTATTTCCATTTTTCATTATAGGAAAAATATCCAGGGAAATTTTTAATACATTTATCCATACAATGCCTCAATCTCTCACATCTTCCAAAATCTTCCCTTACACTTTATGATCAATTCTGAGGATGGAGACTTGTGGTACTTCAGTTCACAACCTTCTTCTTTAATGACTCATTATTTTTCACTTTAGGATGTATCCACCTTGATTCTTGATTTATTTTAGGTAATCACATATTGTAGTAGTGTGTGTAATATTTTTGGCCAAAAATACCATATCCCCAGAAATATCCACTGAATTTGAATATTCTATTAAATCTATAATTCTATCAAAAACATTACATTCTAGATTCATTGCTTTACTATCTAAATATTCTTTGATATTGCTTATTATCCATGGAGGTTTTATTTTCATGTATTCTTATTTCTTCATTGCATGTTGAAGAGGGTTTCTCGTCATTTTTTATACCTCATAAATTTCTAGATTTTATATTAAGACCGACATTTTTTGGGAAAAAATATTATAATTTTTGAATAATTTGAAGTATAGGCTTAACCGGACTTAATGTGCTATAAATATTATATTTGGTAGATAATTAATCCTTCACTTAAAAGTTTTTTTGAAGTTTTATTTCACCCTTTTTCACATTAATTCACTTATAAGAAGTTTTGATTCTATCTTGGTCATTTTTTTACTTTCAACATAAGTTTTCTTCCAAGATCCTCATTGATATTTTCATGATCAGTAACCTTCATCTTGAATTTCTTGAGTAGATCAAAGGTTTTACTCTCTATGTTGAGATATTCCTCATTTGGTTCAATATTCTTCCCATAATATTTCGTTAAATTTATAGCTTCACTATTTAACATGGTATTCAATTCAATTTGGGCCTCTAACTTAGACATGAGCATGTATTATGTATTTTATTCTTCCAAAAAATATTATTCAATACTTAAAATTGTTTTGTTGGCATTCCACATATTCAATGAAATTGGTTATTTTCTCTTATGATTTATCCACTAATTGGTTACTAGATGAAGTGCATTCCTCTTCTTATTTACTCATCAAATGTTTTCTATTTCTTCCAGGGAATTTCTTCTTGATGTCGCTAGACATGTACACTATTCTACAGGTGGATGTCTATAATCTCATGGTAGTGGTATGATGTGAATTTTCTTCTTCTAAAAATTCATTCCAATATAATATGTTTCCTCCTTGCTTACAAGAACATGTTTTGACCCATGGGGAATTGTGGTTCTTATATTGGGGAAGTGACTTGTATAGTCACAAGAGATAGGTATGCTCTAGTTTAGTTTTTATTTTATTTTCTTTATCGCATCGCACACTTAGGAATTTTACTAATTTCTATGGATGTAGGGTAGTTATATTTTTCAAAGGGGGCCAGAAGGTCACTAGAGGCAGCTACGCGGTTTTCTTTGTAGGGGAGGGAGATCGAGGCAGTGGAGAGATTAATTAGCGTGTTTCATTTTTTTATACCTTTATACTATGTTGTTTCTATTTATTTTATTTTCCTTTGGTGTGGATGTCTGACATATGGATGGGTCAAGATGAAATTTTATTTATTTTCTAATACTATTTTAATTAATTATTTGTGGGAGAAATTGTTCCCGAGTGGTGATTTATTGATGCTCGGACACTTGTGCCCGCCCGTGGGCATAGCCCATCCACCTTAGTTCATCCTAGTATTCCTATATTAGAATCTATGTTTGAACCATGGGAAGGCCTAGGAAACATGTATAATTAGGTGGGGATTGAGAATTTCAAGTAATTAATTGTGAATTCCCATGAATAAGGATTGAGGACATTGGAATTTATAATGAGTGGATATGGGAGACTATGAAATATATATTGATTCTAGAAATGTTATGGGTATAAAAGGTGGTGAAATGATAATGTGTTGGGACTAATAAATTTAAATTCACATTCATAACCAATTTGATAATGTAATATCAGATCATGCTACTATACATTGTTGTATTTAATGATTAGACTTCATCCCAATGCAACTATAGAAATACCTTGGTGCAAAAAATACTCTATCATACACTAGATATTTTGGTTTGAAATTCTCAGTAAAACCTTTATTGACCTCATGGTAGGACTCAGGACTTGATAGAAAATCACAACCAGGGGTAAGGCAGTTATTCCCTTATCACATACACTGAGTAGAGTGCCACACAACCCTAAATACAACAATATCCCCAAAACAAATACCTGATGTTGTCTGAATCTAGCTTCATTCTCTGATACTATGTCAGGAGTAGGGTGGATTTTCCCACTAGTTCTTCTATGAAGATTTCATTCATTCTTAGAGCCACCCCACACAATTTTTTTTTTCTAGGGAATCTCACTCATCTAGAAAAGGAATGGTAAATGCCTCATGATAGTTGGGATCTCTAGATTGACTTGTCAATATCTGTAGGAAAAAACTAAATTCCCCTTGTAAGACTTTCAACTTTTGAACATATCACGCCCAGGAGAAGGGTGATTGATCCCTTATCCGAGACACCAAAGGGAGTTCCACATAACACATATAAAAGATAGTTTCTTGTTTTTATTCTTCTTCATACTCTGGTTTTACAGGCATGAAAACCTTCACCGTATTCAAATATGTGATCTACTGAAATATAAAAATATCTACATTCAAACTATCCTTTCTAACTCTTGAGAATATTGGAATTTGAATCTTTATTTAAAAATATTCATTTAAGAACGCGGTCTATTGAGTCTTCATTAAAAACAATCCTTAAAAGGAAATCTCTAATATCGCAACACTGTATTATTCATTTAAGACATTGAATACTATAGAATCTATATTACCAAAAATCTTCATTCAAATCATCACTGGCATGAGACCCAAAAACTTTATTCATGAAACCATCTAAACCATGCAAGAGTTTCATTCACATGCTACATGTTTTACCTTATGAACACTGCATGTTAGCCTGCTTTTCCACACCTACAGTCGTAGTTCTCATTCTATAACAGCTTCATGGAAGTTTTTGATTCCCTTTGTAATAATATTTATGCAGGCCATTGAAATTATGTGTACCCTCAGCCTACTAAAGTAGTTAAAATTTTCTCCATAATTAATGTGTTTTAAATCAGTTCTAGACTTCAAATATTAAGATCAATTCTAGCCTTAATATATCAGCCACCTCTTCAATTCAACCAGTGAACATGATCCACATACAATTAATAACCTATATCAACTTTCATCTATGATCCAAACACATATCAATATCTTCAAATCATGAATGTTATTTCATTATGCAATTCTTCCATGCATACCTTCACCGTCGGTCCTCTTCGAAAACTTCTTTATGTTAACACATTGAATGAACTCTCCATATATATATTTTCAACACATCTTCATGAAATAGATCTTAATGAAATTATTCTCCACAAATCCCATGCCTCTTCAATCAAACATACCTTATTCATACCTCATATATTTTCCACAAATCCAACCAATCAAGCCTTGTTTGCAACAATCTCCCCCTTTGGATTTTGTTGACAATGTCAAAGCATACCCAAATCATCCAATACAAAACATCATTCTTCTCTCCTCCTTTTTTAATAAAAAACAAAGGATACTTCTCTCTTTGGGAAATATCAAGTCTATTTTATAACCCATCCTTCCTCAATATACTCCATGCACTAAATATGTCCAGAGAAATCATAACATTTAAAACCACTTCATGAATACCAGATTAAGAAATATATTTCCCCTCTTGAATGCATGAACCTATAGACACCAATAGAAAGATATCCCAGAATATGGTTGAAACCAATACAACCTTAAAGATTGAATTTGACACCTCCTTCACTCTATAACAAGCAAGATATCCACAAATCTTCATAAATCCAACATCTTCAGAATGATTCCAGCATTTTTAATTAGATCCAGATTTTAATTTTTTTTATATGATATATTTAGTAATAATGGTTCATAGATTAATTCATAGAACTGTATTCATTATCTCTTTCTTAATTTGACAAATTTTCAAATTTTGTTGGGAAATTTTAGCTTTGAAACTGCATTCATTTGCATAATGCATATCCAGATTTGGCTTTGGTATCCACTGAACTTCAAACGTCCAACATGTAAACACTAATTTTCATGATTCCAATATATTTTCGATAATACCACTGCAATTTTTATTGAAACCCATATCACAAGGAATCTCCTTTCTTCCAAATAAGGCTAAACAATCTGTATGAGCAAAGTTTTCAACTCCCCCTTAATGTCTTCAGTTCCTGCCACCACATAGTGGAATTATTTTACCATGAAAGGCACTTGATAATATTGTATTCTTCAAGAATATTCAAGGTCATCTTGGAAAAACCACTAAAATAATACCATCATGTTAGTGAAAAATAAATTTACATGAAATATTAAAAAATGCTACTTTTTCATAAAGTTGTCCAATCACTTCACCAAGGTTTTCCATCATCATATAGGGAATGAACTCACTTTTGGAGTCTTCCAAGCATGTCTCAAAACCATTGGGGGTCAAGGTACTTGACTTTGACACCTGGATCACTTCAAATAAGCCATGATATTCACTATTTTATAATATTTTATCATGCACAGACATATTCTAGAATGTCTGTACAAATTCATCATAGTTTTCTATAAGGTGATGGATGAGACAATATTGTTTCAAAAAAATTCCTTGCCGCTGATTTCATAATATCCTTTCACTTACAATCTTTATATACTGATTTCAGCATGGAAAACACAAATTCTAGCAAATAAAATCAGATTTCAACATTAAATCCCCAAGATAATAGATTTAACAATACAACTAGATAGACTCCAGCTTGTGGCCTTCAAGGTGATAGGTTTAAAACACCTATTTCACTTAAATTGTTCCTCAAATCATAAATGATTCTTATTTTGATGCACACATAGTGCAACTCCCCCTTAGATTGAATCTCCCCTAAATCAATGCACATATTAGTTTAAACAATATAGAGTAAGGGAGAGGGGGTATCTCTAATATCTTCATTCTATGAAATGCAGTTGGTCATTATGAACCAACCCCTTAAATTATTCTTCCAAGTTTTTCTTTGATGTGAAACACTTGTATAAACCTCCTCATTGCATGAATTGGAATTAACCCCTTTTGTAATGTATATCTCACCGGTAATTAATTCTTTCTTTGAAGCATGATATTTTGAGTTTTTTCATCCCTATTTCTCCATATAAGATATGATCCATCATTCTTCCATTTATGGTTCATAGTGGTATGATTGAAATGGAATAGAAATGTCACTATGGTAACATCTTTATATATGGTATTCTTAAATTACCCATGGATTTGTACTGCATACTTCTTGAAGCTAGAATAAAACTCTTCTTGCTATTTTCTGTTGTTTTAGGATTATCCCTCACTACATGGAGCTCTTCCTCCAGCTTAGTGACCCTCAGCTCCTTCACCTTTAGTATTTCTTCTAGATTATCAATGAGAGAATTATTTTCAGCATGATCTATCATTATCTACTCTTCATGCTATTTTCTAAGGACAACCATGGTGACTTCATGTTGTTTATTAATTTTCATGCTTACCTTCAATTATTGTTTTAGTTCTTCAATTACATCATTTTTCTCTATCTTCTTTCTCATATTAGTGATAAGTTTATTCCAAATCTTCTATGAGGAAATAATTCCTTTTGTTGATTTCACCCACTTATTCTAGGTGTATTGCATAATTTGGTTGTTTCAAATTATTCCAAACAAATAAACCTAATGTATCACTTTGATTGTAACACATACATATTATTTTCCTAGATATTACATAATAAACTGTTAGTCTTATGTATCACTATGAAAATCCATTACATGTTCTTAAGATCTTTTATCTTCTAGTAAAGTCTTATGAACGTTTTTAAGGTTTTATAATTTAAATTCCATTGATGCTTCTACTTCTGATGATCGGTACTTTATCTTTTGGATAAACAATATCTTTTGTCTATAAATCATCTTTTGAAAATGTATCTTCATTCTTTCTTCACTTCAACGTATCTTCCAAATGTGCACCTTTCTTCATCTATCATCTTCTAGATTCACTTTAGATTAGCATCAGTAACTCATCTTGTAACTTTGGGAAAATAAATTCTATAATAAATCATCCTCTATGTAATGTTAATATTTCAGAAATAATGCTTCCAAACATCATCTCTATATGTTCCTACATCATCTACCGTATTGCACACCAAGTTGCAACTTTCATGGGTTGAGCTCTACGGTGAGATCATTGGGGGTTGAAGGGGGAAACACGCCCTTGCATTGGGGGTATGAGGGTCAAAGGCCCCTGACCAAAATTTCAGGTTACTATAGAAACCCAGTTCTGGTTACTATAGAAACCCAGTGCGGGAAGGCTGTATTTTTTTTATAGGTCAAGGATTTATACCCACAGTTCAATAATTGTTGGTATATTATGTCTGGTGTGATAATCTATACCCATGATTTTGTAAAATGTGGGTATAAATATATGTCCACATTTTAAATAAAACCATGTCTATTATGGAAATCTCCATGGCTATACCCACAGTTTCTATAAAACTGTGGGTATAGCTCTATATCGAAACCTCGGTAGCCCACACTTTATGGAACCTTGGGTATAGCCTATACCCATGGTTTTAGGGGCTATACCCATGGTTCCAAAACTGTGGGTATAGGTGATTTTTTCAGTAATTTCATATGATGATAATGTTTGGGAAACTATTTCCCTTTAAAATACTAGCCTAATCTCATCAAATAAACAATCATTCTTACTCTTTAGATTATATGCACTGATACATATCTCATTCCTTCTTTTAAGCGCAATGTAACATCTCGTTAACTTTTTAACTAGTATGTTTTAAGCTTTGTTGTGGTATTCCTTTTTTTGTTGGGGTAGGAATGAGAAGGAATTGGGATGATACCTATAATGGTAAAGTCAGTGATTTTTTGGAATTTTCAGTATAAAACTTATGGGTTCTGCAGTCTACTGGAGATTTACACATCGAGTAATATGGTTACACGACGTGTAATTATCACTCATCATATGTCATGAAACTGGTACACGACGTGAAAGGGTACACATTGTGTACATTTTTCACATCATGTATAAATTAAAAACCAAATTTTTAATAAAAAGTGACTGGTTTTTCAGCGTATGTGGGACTTGATAATTACATGGTGTGAATTTGGGTTACATGTTGTGTAAAGTCCCGAGTGGCTATTTTAAATAGGTGGTTTGGTTGAAAATTGTATTCCATTTCCTTAAATTTTACTTTCTCTCAACCTAGAGTTATCCCCATGTCATTTTGGAGCCCTCCAACCCTTTCAGATCGTTTTTAGTGCTTGATCATTGTTGCAGTTGTAGTGTGTCTCTTTGGGTAAGCAGTCTCCCTGTTTCTCCATCGCTTTCTCTTTACCTCCTTGGAGTTTGATAGATCATCTTGGGATTTATGTATCTAAACTTCATGTTGTTAAATCTTTTTTTTAGGTTGAGTTCCTAGATCTTCTAGGATCTTATTCTTATTGGTGGGTTCTATTGTGGGCATTGTGTTACCATGAAAAACATAGGTGGTTCCATTTAATATGGACAATTCATTAAACCTTGATTTAATTATTGTTTGAAATTGATTTAAATTGAGTTATCAAACCCCAATTGATTCAAATTGGAAATTGAATTTCTATGGTTTGGATTTTGGAAAAAATACCCAATTCTAATGGAGTTGGAATTTGGGGCATAAGTTGAAATTAATGGAAATTGTGAAATGATTTGAATAGATTCATTTTTTTGGAAAATGTATTAAATTAAAATGATGAAAACCTATGGTTGGTTTTATTTGAAAATGAATGAATTTATGAAATGAAAACCTATGTATGGTTTTGAAATGAAAATGTAATATTGAAACTGGAAATGGGGAAATTTCATTTGTAACTATTTTGAAATGATTTCCCCATTATTGATTGATATATTGAGCACATGTGAGCCTGGGTAGTTATTAAGTTATTTGGGACAAACATGCTAGGATGGTAATTCCCTAACAATGGATTGAAGCTTTAAAACTCTAAAAAAACCTAGTTCAATAGATCTTATCCACAGTGGGATGTTGATGGGTCTTATTCAGTCTGATCCTGAGGGACGTGTGTCAACATTTCCATGATCACAGATAAAAGTGTGTGGGGATCTCATAACTAGAAACTATCATACCTCTTGGCAGATTACCATGTTACTTGTGATTATTTTGATTTTATATATATTCCATTGTTTGTGAAACTAGTTTTTCTCATGCCTAATGAGTTATATAAAATATTTTATATAAAGTGTTTATTTAAACCATGTTTGAAATGTTTTCCATCATTTGACATAAAAATAATGATTTGTTTTAAATATGAAAATGTACCTCCATACCTATTTTTTTAATTGAAATAAATATTTAGTTTTTTTATTATGGTGTATTATTATAGAACAATTGGTGAGACCCGACTGGGATTTTTATCTCACACCCTACCATTTCATTTTTTTATTTTTAGATTTTCTCACGCTAGTTCCAAGTAAAGGGAAAGAACCACTTGGAGGTGGCAGTTGTTCTTGATTCTTTGGAGCTTGGAGTGGTGTGTCCTTTAGGATGTTGGGTTGTTTATCTTGTCAGTTTCTATTACTTTGATGATGTACTACTTGGGTTTGTTTTACCTGACCTACTTATGGTACAATCTCCCTTGGGATTTTTCTTTAATCATACTAATATGTATCTTTATCTTCCATTATTTTTGTGGCAAAAAATTATTTCATATATTATCCCGTATGATTCTAGGTTCTAGTTTCCAACCCATGGGGATTAGAAATTCCCTTTGGGATATGTCAGTGTCATCTCAGGTGTCAGGGTACTAGGGTATCCAAGTTAGCTTGGTAAAAGGGTTTGACAATCATGAGAAATTTCTCACAAATCGGATATAATACTCAACTAAACCTAGGAAACTAAGTATATATGTTACATATGTTGTTCTTGACCATCCTTCAATTGTTTCTGTATTTGAACGGTCTATATATATCTCATTTATTGTGATGATATGTCCCAAGAATGATATTTTCTTCAATTAGAACTCACTTTTTCTATACTTTTCATAAAGCTTCTACCTTTTCAAGGTCTTTACCATCGTGATCTGATTCTCGTCATGATCCTCCTTGGTTTTAAAGTACCTTAGAATATCATCTATAAATACTACCATAAATTTTTTGAGGTAATATATAAAGACTCTATTCATCAAGTCTATAATGATTTCTGGAGAATTAGTGATCCCAAAAGGCATCACTATGAACTCATAGTGCACGTACCTTGTACGAAAAGCAATCTTGGGGATATCATCCTTATTCACCCTAACTTGGTAATATCTCGATCATATATCCACACTACTGGAATGTGGGGTTTTCCCCACACTTCCATACCAACGGTTTCATGAAACCGTTGGTAAAGGATGGTTTAGGGAAGCTTTTACTGACGGTTCCTTAGAATCGTTGGTATAGGTGTGTTTGTGGGAGCTTTTACCAACGGTTCTAATGAACCATTGGTATAGATGTAGTTTAGGGGAGTTTTATTAACGGTTCAATGGGAACCGTTGGTATAGGTGTGGTTCGGGGAAGATTTTACCAACGGTTCTAAAGAACCGTTGGTATAGGTTTGGCCTGAAGGTATATACCAACGGTTTTTAAAAACTGTTGGTAAAACTTTCCCCCAAATTACCAGCGGCCCATCCTCTCCCCCATTCACGATACAGAACCCTAAACGGGAGCAGGAGATTTTGGAGCTCCTTCGGCCGGAGCAGTTTGGCGATCTTAGAGCTCCTTCGGCTTCCTTTTCCTCCATCCCATCCAAGGTGTTGAATCTCCTTCTGAATCTTATCAGACCCATCCTAAATTTGGTATCTTCTTAACTGGTACCTTATTTTTATTGAAATTTATCTAATATTTAAGTTTTTAGTTTTGATTTTTATGTGTATATGTTTTTGTTTCTGTTTTGATTTAACCTATATGCGATGAGCTTGTATCGTCATTAAGATGTGTCCAATGGTTCTTGGATCATTGTTTTGTGGAGAATGAATGGTTTAGGACCAACATTAGAAGTAGCTTCTAGTGAGACCATTTTAGTATAAGGTGAAACAATATTATGATCTACAAGGAGGTGATTGAGTTGGTAGAGACCAAACATAGTTTGTTCCTTGTGTTCAAGAACCATAAATAGAGTGTTCCAATTAGGTGGTCATCAGTAAAGATGTAGGTAAGATTTCCAGGTCCTATTTCATGAAGTTGAATATGTGGCGCTATAGTGGTTTTGGATTGTTTGAGGTACTCTTAGTGTATTGTAAACCCTCATTTGTTCCATATTCATTTAAATTGATTTAATATAATTTTTTTCACACACACCATTATATCCTCTCAAACTATATTTAGAGTGTATTTTTATTATTATGGTGTTAAATATTTTAGTAAATGTCCATACTAGCTTCTTTTATGTGTTCTAGGGGTTTAGACTGATGACAGGGCTGCATGATTATTGTGGGGGTATTCTTTTCATATAAATATATCTATACTATGTCATCAAATGAATCAACTAGTTATATTCCTTACATATTTTTATCAAATGATTCTGAAGGAGGGTTGTGTAATCATATGGGGATAGAAAAAAATTAGTTTTTGTTATTGAGTGGTAATTTTAGGTGGGAAGTTGATATGTGGACCACCTAGTTTATGTGATTGTTTATACTTTTATAGAATAGATTAAAGCTATTATGTTGGAGGATACCAAGGTTTTTAGGGTTTTTGTTTTTGTTTTTTATGAGGTGGTTGTGATGATACCCCCTTGACATGATGTTGAGATTGAGATAGACCAAAATCCTGGTGCTTCTCTAATTTCAATAGCTCTTAGTCTGTTGTATCCAATATTGACACACAAAATTATTTTAATAAATCAAATTTTATTGAATTGTAATCATTAATATGTCACAGCTTCAATCATTAAAAAATAATTTCATAAAATATATTGTCATTTCATCTATAAATATAATGATTAAAGGGACATTATATGGATGGAAAATCATATTCATGAGATCTATGAAGAAAATTATAGTGTTTATCAACCCAAAAGTCATGGAAAAAAATAATAAAAACCATATATACTCCTAAACTCAATCTTGGGAATGATTCTTTATATGACCCACTATTAATGGTATTTTAAGGATATTAATCCATAGAAAGCAAAAAAATGTCCTGTAACAGATCAATTTTTCCTAATATTTGTTATAGAGAACTTCTTCATCTTTATTAACTAATTAAGATTCATTTAGTCCAAAAAATCCATAAAATATCATCTTACATCTATGAAAATATAATTTTATCACCTTATATATATGTTCTCTGTATGATAATTATATTTCCCTAAAACATTTCATAATACATTTTATACACTTATAGGGACCATCCCACTCTAAGAACCTACCAAGATTCCAATCCATCATCATAAGTATTTCCTCATCAAACTCTAGGTGTACAATTTCCACACCTATCACTACCCTTGTTGACAGCCCGCCCACCCCACCCCCGGACACCCACCAACCACCTTGGACAGCCCGTGCCCCCCCTGGACAGCCCCCCAACCTTGTTGACAGCCCACCCACCCCACCCCCGAACACCCGCCCACCACCCCCCGGACACCCCCATCCCCCCGGACCCCCCCTGGAAAGCCCCCCCCCTGGAAATACCCCACCCCACCCCCTTGACACCCTCGACCCCACTGGACAGCGCTGCCACCCCCGTGGACAGCCCGACCACCCCCCGTGGATAGCCCGCCCACCCCCCTGGACAGCCTGCCCACCCCCCTGGACAGCCTCACCACCCCCATGGGCATCCCGCCCACCCCCTGGACACCCTGTACCCCCCATGGGCAGCCCGACCACCCCCTGTACACCCCGTACCTCACCCCGGACAGCCCCACCCACCCCCTGGACACCCCGCTCACCTCCTTGGATAGCTCGCCCACCCCCCGGGACTCCCCCTACCCCATTGGACAGCCTGGCCACCCCCGCGGACAACCCGCCCACCTGGAAACCCCGACCCCCCTAGACAACCCCCGACCCCCTGGACACCTCTGACCTCCCGGACGGCCCCACCACCCCCCTAGACACCCCACACCCCCCCTAGACACCCCACACCCCCCTTGGACAGTCCCGCCACTTCCCTGATCCTCATCCTACTCCTCATCCTGATCTCCCTGAAGAAGTTAAAGTATAAAACTCATGTACTCCCAACAATATCCTTAAGGATTATGTATTCCTTGATCCACTTCCAATATCTTACTGGGCAATCCTTGAATATAGGTATTAGAAATTCTGTATCTTATTTTCTTATATACACTGTATTTTGTTGTATTTCTTAATATGATTCGCATATAGAGTAATGTGTCAGTTATGCTTTTATATAAAGTAAACAATTGTCATTTACCTAAATATTTTTTTGATTAAACTTCAATATTATTGAATTGCTTTGAAATGACTTATTGCAATTTTTTTACAGAATGGACAGAAGTTGGATGTACGAAACTGATCAGATTTCAACCGATTTTCAAAATAATTTGAACAGCTTTCTAGATTTTGCATTTGACAAGGCTTCATATAGTGGTCGCATACACTGCCCATGTTTTAATTGTGTTGGAAGAGCTTGGTTGAGTCATGAAGTAGTTAACTATCATATAACCAAATATGGTTTCCAAACAAACTATTATGTGTGGTATCACAATGGAGAGAAAATGGAATCTCAAATGTTGATGATCCAAATGATAGGACTGAATTGGAGAGTTTGATATATGATCGGTTTCCATTTATTCGGCATCATGAGAAGGAAAGGATGTCCAGCCAACAAGATTTCAATACAAGCACACATGATGCGTCCAATTAAAATGATGATGTTGATAGGGTGAAAAAAATTGAATGATGCTGCGATGACTCCAGTATATCGGCAATGTGGTAAAATGAAAAAGTTGGAATTTTTAATCCGATTGTTTCATGGGAAAACTATGTATGGGATTTCAAATACTGCAATTGATTACATTCTTACCTTCTTGAAGGACTTACTTCCAGATGATGCAGATATTCCCTCAAACCACTATATGGCATGGAAGTTAGTTGATGAACTTGGATTCTCAAAAAAAAAATCATGCTTGCCCGAATGATTGCAGCTTATTTTGGGAGGAAACTGCTGAAAGAAATGATTGTATCAAATTTGGAACCTCCCGATGGAAGCCAAAATATGATGGAAAACCATCTCGTGTGCCAAAAAAAGTAATGTGGCACTTTCCATTGATCCCCAGATTATAGAACCTTTTCATGTCTGATGAAATATCCGTAAAAATGTGATGGCATGACACTGAGAGAAAAAAGAATAATGAAGAGTTGGTTTACCCTGCAGATGGATTTTCATGGCAGAGATTTGATTCCTGATATCCTGAATTTGCAGCTGACGTGCGTAATGTGAGACTGGGTCTTTCATGTGACGGTTTTAATCCATTTGGGAAGATGCTTACTTCGCACAGCACATGGCCGGTTTTCATACACATTTATAACCTTCCCCCTTGGTTGTGTATGAAAAAGCCTTACACTTTCTTGAGTATACTAATATCTGGCCCTTCTGATCCTAGCAATGATATAGATGTATACATGCAACCTTTAATAAAATAGTTGAAACTTCTTTGGTATGTGGGTGTGCCCACATACGATGCATGTTTGAAAGACATATTTCAGATGCGTGCTGCGCTTATGTGGATGATCAATGATTTTCCTGCTTATGCAATGATGTCTGGATGGATCACAAAAGGAAAATTGTCATGTCCTGTTTGTATGAAGAATACTCGATTGAGAAGACTGAAATATCGTCATAGTTTTAGTTTTATGGGACATCGACGATTCTTGCCAATGAACCATCCATATAGAAACAATTGTTGAAGATTTGACAATACCATAGAGAATGACGATCCACCTCAGCGTATGTCTGGAACTAATGTGCTTAATGAATTGAAAGATTTCAGTTATTCATTTGGGAAGGGTGTAATGAAATCTATAAAGAGGAAAAATGTTTCCAATGATACCTGTTACAATTGGAAGAAGAAGAGTATATTCTTTGAGTTGTCGTATTGGTCAACCAACTTGTTACGTCATTGCTTAGACGTAATGCGCATTGAAAAGAATATATGTGAAATGTTGCTTTCGATTCTTCTAAATGTCAAGGGGAAGACAAAAGATAATTTACGATCTCGGCGTGACTTGGTAGATTGGGGGATCAGACCAGAATTGCATCCTGTCTGTATCAATGAAAATAAATGGCAAGTTCCATGTGCTTCTTATGTGATGACACCTGCTGAAAAAAATCAATTTCTGGAAGTGCTAGAGACTATTAAAGTTCCTGATGGCTATTCAATAAATATATAAAAATGGGTCAACAGAAAAGAGTTGAAGCTGAAATCTTTGAAGACTCGTGATTATCACGTCCTTTCGCATGAGTTGATTCCAATAGAAATCCATCATCTCTTGTCAAATAATGTTAGAGTCTCAGTTATTTGGTTGTGCTATTTGTTTATAGATCTTTATGCTAAGAGGTTGTCCAAATCCTTCTTGCAAAAACTGTTGGCAGAGACACCATTAATTTTGTGTGAGTTAGAAAAAATATTCCCTCTATCATTTTTTACATGCATGTTGCATCTAACTGTCCATCTTCCAACCGAAATACTTCTTGGAGGACTCGTTTCTTTCCATTGGATGTATCCAACTGAAAGAAACATGTACACATTGAAATCATATGTTCGGAACAGGAATTATCCCGAAGGTTCTATTGTGAACGGTTACTTGTCTCAAGAATGTATGGATTTCTGCGCAATGTATTTTTCTGATCTTACTACGAGAATAAATAGACCAATGAGAAATGAAGAAGAAAAGTATGGGAAAATTGAACCCAGTTTTCCATCACTTCCTTAGACAGGAGGAATTTCGGGATCATATACATTGACGACATTAAGCCTTGAAGAGCGAGAGGCGGCACATCGCACAGTGTTGTTCAATTGTGATTTGTTCGATGAGTATATCAAGTAAGTAAATTGTACATGTATCTCTTATCTTATCTCTTGTAATTTTAAATATTTGTTAAACTATTATTATTTTTATCTACAGGGAACATAAAGAATTGATATATAGAAAGCATCGTTCTTTATCTTTGAGAAGGAAAGAGACTTTTCATAGCAAAGGGTTTTCTGCTTGGTTGAAATTGAAGGTAAAAATATTTCTGTAATAACTAAATAAAAATAATATTTAATTAAGTTTACTATTTGTTTATATTTCAGGTATCAAGTTTTCCTACAGACTCTGTTTCTGAGGAAATAAGAGCTTTGGATTTTGGTCCTAATACCATGGTTCGTGCTTGTAAATCACTTGTGATCAATAGATACAAATTTATTATCACTTAACGAGCAAGAAACATGAGAACACAACATAATGGTGTTATGCTAACTACCACAACTGACTTTTATGCCAGTTCATCGGATACTAGACCTCGTTCTGAAAATTTTGCTTATTATGGAGTCGTGGAGAAAATAATAATTTTGGATTATTACTCACATGGTCGAGTCATGATGATGAAATGTCAATGGTTTGATTCAATGACGAGGCAAGGCACCTTTATTGATGATTGTGGATTTTGAGTTATTGACATGACTCGCACTCTTGCCACTGATGAACCATATGTATTGGCGTCAATGGTGAAACAAGTTTTTTATGTCAAAGATCATCGTCATCCTAAATTCGGAGTAATTATTGAAGTAAATCCCAGACATGTTTTTGATGATGGTGATGATGAAGTTGACATTATCCCTACTGCAATTGGAAGCAATCTGTTTATTACTTATGATGACGCCAATAGCTCAATTGTCAGAGTTGATTGTGAACCCGAAGTTGTGGTGGGAAATATATAGAATCATACAGTCGTGTTCTCACCTACATCATTCAGAGTGTGTATCCTAGTACTTACCTTCAAACCACCATAAATCTTCTTTTACTTTATTTTTTTTTATTAGAATGGTTTTCCTATATATTTTTTTGGGGTTACACATTAGTTATATGTTTCTAATTACTTCCATATTTGTTTTCATTGCAGGAAATGACACCTATTGAAGAGAGGCGACGAAAAAAGATGACAGATAATAATCGTCGCATGATACAGATGGGTGTTCCTCCACTCATCCCTTTTGTGAGTATTTTATTTCAAATATAAATATTTTAATAACTTATAATATCATGTGTTTACTTTTGTGTTAAACTTTTTTTCAGGATCGACCCCCTAAATGAGAGATATCTGACAAGGAGCCTGATATTGCTCCCAGTAGAGAGGTTGGTGGTAAGAGGGGGTGGTGTCAGAGATGGATGATCATCTAGTGGTCCCGGTACTGAGGTCGGTGGTACGAGGGCTCGTGGGGCGAGAGTTAGATAATCCACTGCCACAGACGTATCTTCTTCACCCCATTTTGATCCTAGCGCGTCTTCAGGGACACACGAGATATTTAGACCTCCGATGTTTACACTACCAGTTGGCCAGACATCTATGCCATCATCTTTTTCTTATGGTTCATTATCTCCGAGCTATTATATTCCACCTTCTTCGACTCCTGATGCGACACAGTATGTGGCTAAGGAACGTACACTGAGGGACACTCCACCTATACAGGATATTCCTTCAGCTTCTGCACATCCAGTGACGCCCATTGATCTGACTACCATAGGTATATTTATATAACTCTATCAAATTTTTATACCAAAATTTATTCTATTATAACTTGTACTGATATTATTTTTCTTTAATAACAGATTCATCTACAGATAGGAGGCAGGGAAGGGGGCGTACTCGCTTGCGTGCGGTATGGAACCACCAGACATAGTTGATGGTTGAATACAATGTTGATGGACAAATGATTGAGAAATCTGGACAGGAATGTTGGGGTTTTTTGGTGATGCTAGCCAAATACTCTGATATCATTCCGGTCATCCCTCTCTCTTGGAGACATCTGCCACACGAAGTCAAAGATAACGCATGGGCCCAAATATGGGTAAAAAATCTATTAGATTTAATGTAGTATTTTTTTGTATTTATATGAACTAATCTATTGGGTTTCATCTTCATTTTAACTTCCTTGATGGCGAAGGTGCACGACCAGCATGTTTAAAAGAGTTGGGAGAGCTTTGGAGAGCTTATAAGCATGACTTGTATGTTAGCTGGTGTGATAGAGTGGGCACGGAGTTAGAGACATTACCTATCGTGGATGACTTCCCGATAGAGCAATATCATCAAATGATTACCCATTGGGTGACTGCCAAATTTAAGGTATTAATCTCATTTTAGGTATTTAAATGAGAGTTTTCATATTTTGCATTAATATAATCATATTTATTATTAAACATTATTTAGGAATATTCTGAAAAAACAATAAAAACATTGATTCAAAGCAATACCTCCACACTTTGGGGTGCATAACTATGTCAGATCATGAGAGGCAGCTGGTACGATATATTTGTTTATAATTTTTCTTTAGGAATTTCCCTTTTTATTGTTTCCTACTTAAATTATGTGATTTATTGAATATTGAATATATGATTATACTTGCACTTTATATTGTTTCAATGTCATTACATAAGCACAAATTGAATATTTAAGGATGTATCCCTTGAGAAAAATTGTTTTGCTCCAGTAGAAGAAAAAAAGATGGAACTGCGGTAAATGAATCAACCCAAGAAAAGATTATAAGTTTTAATTTGTTTATTTCAAAGTTTAATATCTATTTTAAAATTTATTAATCTATTGATATGTTTAACAGGCTTCTTTAGAGGCTCTTGATTCCCAAGATCCTGACAATTTTGGGCCACACGATCATTTATATCAGGTTTTGGGAGAGGATCACTCTGGTCGAGTACGCTGCCGACCTGGTAAGAATATAGTCCCGAAGAGGTATTGGTCCTCTCCAGGTATCCATTCTAGTACCACCGAGTTGGAACAGGTCAAGAAGCATGCAAGATAGTCTGATAAAAGGGTCACAGAGTTGGAAGTACAAGTTCAAACGAGGGACAAAGAATTTATGAAACTGATGAAAGCTTTATCTTCATCACTTCCACCAGAGGCTAGCGCGGCTTGTCAGACATTTATGTCGTCAATGAGTGCATTATCCAATGCACCAAGCGGCAGCTATAGTGGCGGTCGAGATGATGACGTTCCTGGTGATGACGAGGATGCTGAAGAGGACGAGGGAGGGGATGAGGATGAGGACGAGGGCGAGGATGGGGCCAAGGGCGAGGATGGGGCCGAGGGCGAGGATGGGACCGAGGACGAGGATAAGGCTGACGATGAGCATGGGGACGATGACAAGGATGACGACGAGGATAGAGATGGCGGTGAGGATGAGGCTGATGATGACAGTGGTGATGGTGATGGTGATCAAGGGCAGATTGATCCATTACATTTTTGAATTCTGTATAACTCTTTATTTTTTAACCTGGTTTTCCACTCGGGGGTTTTCCTCTGCTTCATAGGGATGTTGTTATCAGATCTCTTTTTTGCACTTGATTCTTATTGTATATTTCCTCTACTACCTAGACCTTTATTATTCCTTGCTACTGTGATACCCATTTTTCTATTTTTTATTACTTAGCTTTCGTAGTTAGCCATGTATTTCATGTTTATGTCATTTTCCCATAGAAGTGCATTTTATGTCATTTATGCCTGATAGTTTTATGTCTGATAGTAACATGAATAGATTTATATCTGGAATTAGAATGAACTAAATGATTCCCTGTATGATATCTGGTTTGATAAGTTAATATGGTCATCTTAATGTTCAAAAACAATCACTCGAAATATTATTGATTATGTTCTTATTTTTGTGTTTTTGAAGTGAATCTTGCTGTTTTTTAATTTCCATTCTGTTCAGGGGATGATTTCTATTTTAGTAATGGTGGATCTTCTGGGAATTTTGTGGATGCCAACTAAATTCTATAATTCTTATTGAAGTGTTTCCAAATTTATCATACTTAATGTTTTAACAGATTTCTTATACATAATTATGAATTTCTTATTAAAGTGCTTCCCTATTAGTCATACATAGTATGTATTGTTATTTTTAAATATTACTATATCTGCATGTAAACTTATTTCATGAATGATCAGGTGCTAGGGGAAGAGGTTGGGGAGGGTGGGAGGGGAGGAGAGGGGGGTTGTTGGGTAAAAAGGGTGGGCAGGAGGGGAGGGGCAAGGGGCTGCTAGAGGAAAAGGGTGGGCAGGGGGGAGGGGAGGGGGCTACTGGGTTAAAAGGGTGGGTAGGGGGGAGGGGAAGGAGGCTGTTGGAGGAAAAGGGTGGGCAGGGGGGAGGGGAGGGAAGGGGAGGGGGAGGGGAGGGGGCTGCTGGGTGAAAAGGGTGGGCAGGAGGGGAGGAAAAGGGTGGGCAAGGGGGAGGGGAGGGGAGGGGAGGGGAGGGGGAGGAGAGGGGAGGGGGATACTGGGTTAAAAGGGTGGGCAGGAGGGGAGGGCAGGGGGATGCTGGATGAAAAG
The DNA here is from genome assembly GCA_963277665.1 of Viscum album. NCBI lineage: Eukaryota > Viridiplantae > Streptophyta > Magnoliopsida > Santalales > Viscaceae > Viscum > Viscum album. Next base: position 2,033,949,641 of record OY728148.1, read on the forward strand.
GGTGAGCAGGGGGAGGGGGGGCAGGGCAGGGGAGGGGGGAGGGGAGGGGAGGGGGTTGTTGGGTGAAAAGGGTGGGCAAGAGGGGAGGAAAAGGGTGGGCAGGGGGGAGGGTAGGGGAGGGGCAGGAGCTGGGCAGGTTGGAGGGGAGGGCGGGGAAGGGGAGGGGAGGGGAGGGTAAGGGAGGGGCTGGGTGATGGTAGGAGGGAGGGGGTTGCTGGGGGAAAATGTTGGGAAGGGGGGGAGGAGAGGGGCAGGGGATGGGCTGCTGGGGGAAGGGGCTGCGCGGGGGGGGGGGGGGGGGGGCTGAGGTGGGAGGGGGATCTGTTTCATGTTTCATTTATTTTGTTTCCTTTTATTATTTTAAATGTATGTTACTTCAGGATTACTATTTCAATTTGTTGAGAATAAATTTTTCAACCCTGTTCCAATATAATTTATGATTTCTACTATTTCTTAGCTGTGAAGATGCGTGGTGGAAAATTATTCAGGGAAATCAATAGTTTGGTTATTATGAAGTTCAATGTGCCTTTTGTGATGGGTCTTCTCTTAAAGAAAAGGACACGTCTCTTCTGCTGGGATTTATGATATGAAGTCAGCACAAAATGGTTATTGCTGAAGTGGAATCTCATTTGGTCCAACTTGTGAGTATTAAACATGGTATAAAAAATTCTCCTTGGTTGGAAACTAATATTGTTATAAGGTGCATAATATTGATCATTCATGATGTCCTCTTCAAACAGACCTTTAAGGAGGGTGTCTTCGTTGCGGATGCATTTGGTTCTCAAGGTACTATAGCCAATAATTGTATCATTTATCATGAATAATGGTCCTTTCCATTTATGAATAACTTCAACATATTATTAGATATATTTACATTTCTATACATATTTTCTAGCCTTCTAATGGAATTAGGCTCACTTATTGCAAATGTTTTATAAAACTCAACACTTACTATAAGAAGATAAAAAAAATAATGGTTTATAATATTTTGATGCAGACCATGCAGTCAGAGTTCTCAAAGTCAGTTCTTATGAAGTGCTACCAAGAATGAAGGAAATCATGTCCCTCCATAAATGGTACCTACTTGGATATTTTATTCGATGCTTTTTGCATGATCATTATGTCATTGATGACAGAGATAGGTTGTACTCTGAAATTGATCCTGAACAATGTAAATTAATTTCGATGAATTTAGGCTTAGATGTAATGCTAAATTGATGGTTCTGGTGCAGAAATATAGGTATTCAAAAGTTCTTAGGTTGTTTGTATTTCCGTAAACTAGATAAAGAAATCCGGTTTTGGGTTCTATAACATCTTATTACAATTGATATTGCACATTATGTTACTATCATTCCTCAAATTCCTAACATTAGTTCCCACGTAGTCAGTCTTTCTATAAATTTTATTCCTTATAGACTGTTACTCATTATGTAACTTTTTTTCCTCAATATCATTAACTTTTATTCCTCAATTATGTATTTGTAATTTTTTTCAAAAAGACATCATTTTAAGTGAATACAACAACTGAAAATATGGAAAACCGACCAAAGGCATTCGAATTTTGTTGAAACTTTAGGAAAAATATACATGGGTAATATATGACATGTATGAGTCAACCCCGCCACAATCCGAGGCACGGTGTGGCCAGTATCACTCGAAGTGTCTCACTTTTATTTGAATTGGACAAGATTTTAAGTGAAAAAAACAACCGGCATACGGAAAACCGACCAAACGCATTCAGATTCTGTTGATACTTTAGGAAAAGTTTCCATGGGTCATTTGTGACATGTATGAGTTAACCGCACCTCAATTCGAGGGCCGGTGTGGCCGATACCACTCAAAGTGTCTTTCTTTTGTTTAAAATGGATGCGCTTTTAAGTAAAATAAACGACATACGGAAAACCAACCAAACGCATTCGTAATGTGTTGATATTTTAGTTAAATGATCCATGGGTCATTTGTGACGTGTACGAGTCAACCCCGCCTCAATCCGAGGCATGGTGTGGTCGGCACCACTCAAAGTGTCTCACTTTTCTTTGAAATGGACAACAGTTTAAGTCAAAACAACAACTGACATACGGAAAACGGACCAAACGCATTCGGATTCTGTTTATACTTTAGGAAAAGTATCAATGGGTCATTTGTGACGTGTACGAGTCAACCCCACCACAATCTGAGGCATGGTGTGGCCGATATCACTCAAAGTGTCTCACTTTTATTTGAAATGGACAGGATTTTAAGTGAAAACAACAACCGGCATACGGAAAACTGACCAAATGCATTTAGATTCTGTTGATACTTTAGGAAAAGTTTCCATGGGTCATTTTTGACGTGTACGAGTCAACCCCGCCTCAATCTAAGGGCCAGTGTGGCCGGTACCACTCAAAGTGTCTTTCTTTTGTTTAAAATGGATGCGCTTTTAAGTAAAATAAACAACATACGGAAAACTGACCAAACACATTCAGATTGTGTTTATACTTTAGGAAAATGATCCATGGGTTATTTTTGACGTGTACGAGTCAACCCCACCTCAATCAGAGGTGCGGTGTGTCCGGCACCACTCAAAGTGTCTCACTTTTCTTTGAAATGGACAACAGTTTAAGTCAAAACAACAACTGACATACGGAAAACGGACCAAACGCATTCAGATTCTATTGATACTTTAGGAAAATTATCCATGGGTCATTTTTGACGTGTACGAGTTAACCCCGCCTCAATCTGAGGTACGTTGTGGCCGGTACCACTCAAACTGTCTCACTTTTATTTGAAATGGACATGATTTTAAGTGAAAACAACAACCGACATATGGAAAACTAACCAAACGCATTCGAATTCTATTGATACTTTAGGAAAAGTTTCCATGGGTCATTTGTGACGTGTACAAGTCAACCCTTCCTCAATCTGAGGGATGGTGTGGCCGGTACCACTCAAAGTGTCTTTCTTTTGTTTAAAATGGATGCGCTTTTAAGTAAAATAAACGACATATGGAAAACTGACCAAACGCATTCGGATTGTGTTGATACTTTAGAAAAATGATTCATGGGTCATTTGTGATATGTATGAGTCAACCTCGCCTCAATCCAAGGCATGGTGTGGCCGGCACCACTCAAAGTGTCTCACTTTTCTTTGAAATGGACAACAGTTTAAGTCAAAACAACAACTGACATACGGAAAATGGACCAAACGCATTCGGATTCTATTGATACTTTAGGACAAGTATCCATGGGTCATTTGTGACGTTTACGAGTCAACCCTGCCTCAATATAAGGCATGGTGTGTCCGGTACCACTCAAACTGTCTCACTTTTATTTGAAATGGACAAGATTTTAAGTGAAAACAACTACTGGCATACGGAAAACTGACCAAACACATTCAGATTCTGTTAAAACTTTAGGAAAACGATCCATGGGTCATATGTGATGTGTACGAGTCAACCCCTCCTCAATCTGAGGTGCGGTGTGGACGGAACTTCTCAAAGTCTCTCTTTTGTTTGAAAAGAACATCATTTTAAGTGAATACAACTGAAATTTACACTCATCAACGATGGTAGAAAACTCTTTTTCATGAGTTGGGTAGTTTCAATCATGGGGTAATAAGTGACGAGACTCCTAAGAAAATAAATTTTCACCATATATTATAAACAATACAAGTTCAATGCAAAATTCATCACAAATCATTACATACCCAAATCTGAGATCAGAAAAAAAAAAGGATATGAGACAATTTCAAACTCTTATTCAACTCTAATAGGTATTTCTCATACTATTCTACCTATTAGAATTTGATGGGGAGGTGGGGGGGCTGTGCTGGTTGGGGGGTTGTGCAGGGGTGAGGTGAATTACTACCGGATGATTGTTGTCATATGAAGATTGAAATAGGGAATTGTAGTACATGACATGGTTGGAAGAGTTTGATGGTTTTATGTGTTTTGTTTTTTCTATTTTAGGTGTTTTTTATACTATTTTAAATCTGTATGTGGTTTTTGTGATATTTTTTATGCAGGTGTATAGTGGAGGGGCTACTGGAGGGGGGCTACTGTGAAGCAGTTTTGGAAAAAACTCAATACCAACGGTTTTAAACCGTTGGTATAAGAGTACTGGAATTCTGGAAAAACATTATACCAACGGTTCTAAACCGTTGGTATAGGTGTTCTGGAATTCTGAAAAAACACTATACCAACAGTTGAGAACTGTTGGTATAGGTGTTTTGGAAAATCACATTACCAACGGTTTAAAACCGTTGGTATAATAATTCTCAAAAAATGCAGTACCAATGGTTAGAAACCGTTGGTATACATTGGGAGAAATTTAATAAAACAATATACCAACAGTTTACATCAAACCGTTGGTATAAGGCTTTCCTCACGGCTTACTACCCAACGGTTTGAAAAATCATTGGTATAGCCTATACCAACGGTTTAGAACCATTGGTATAACCTTATTTTCTTGTAGTGCCACCTTGGAGAAGTATTGTGATCCACATAGTTGATAGAACAAGTCAACAATATGTGGAAGAGGATACTTGTTCTTTATCATGATCTTGTTGAGTTCACGATAATCAATAAAAAGGTGCATTGGCTCATCCTTCTTCTTGATGAAGAGGACTGGTGCACCCCATGGTGAAGAACTTGGGAGAATAAACCCTTTATCTGGATTCTCATGTAGTTGTTTCTTCAGCTCGTCAAGTTCCACAATAATCATTCTATATGGATTCTTGGATATTGGAAATTCCCTAAGTATAAGCATGATTGAAAATTCAACCTCTCATCTAGGAGGAAGACCAAACAGTTCCCCGAGAAATGCAGCAATGTATTCCCTCACAATAGGCATGTCTTATAGGATGTTTTTTCTTTAGACTCGATCATTTGGGCTAGATACTCTTGCCTGTAGGGTAATAATTATCCATACTTGAGATATTGGTTCTAAATAAGATTCATCCATCTCCTTGAATTTATATAGAATCGGGGCTTGATCCACGATATAGATAATGATTTCCTTCTCATGGTAATTAATATTTTCTTTATATAGGGAAAGTCAATCCATACCCATAATTGCATCAAATTCCACCAAAGGAAGTATGACAAGGTTTGTTGGAAATTTTATCCCACAAATTGTGACAATGGAGGAGTTATAGACTTGGGATGCAATAATTTACACATTTTCTATTTTCACTAACATATCTACCACCATGCTTTGTTTCAGTGTTTGAATAGTTCTACTAAACTTTTATGATATAAAGAAATGTGTAGAACCAAAATAAAAAAGTATGTTCACTATTATTGAATTAATAACTAGTGTACCTATCACCACTTTGTTATTGGGATCCACTTCAATGGTGGTGATGGAAAAATCCCACCCTAACTATCTTGGAGGTTGTTGGTTGTATCTGAAAACTCTTTTCTTAGGGAATTGGTTTACAAAGTGCCTCGGTTGCTTTCATTTGAAGTAATGGATAATGTACCAAGGGTTGACCAGAGCATTCCTTTCTTCTGTCGCATTAGTGGGATTATCTTATCGGTAATTTTTAGGTAGGATTCCTTCCTCCCTGTAACTAAATCATTTCTTTGTTCCCCTTATGTAATTTTTGAGGTTCTTTTTCCCACACCTTTGACATGTGGGATGTTGAAATTTCTTGGCATCGTTAGATTTCTCCATTGGACTGCCAGAATTAAACTCAACTTTTTGCTTCTTATCCTCATGAAACCCTTGAAATTCTATGACCTTGAATTCAACTTTGAGGGCACATCAGATAATTTATTTATAGTTATCAAAGTCACAGATCTCCAAGTATTTTCATATACTAGGTTTTAGCCCACCAAAGAATTGATCAACCATGCATTTGGGGGTAATGATAAAGCTAGAGGCATATCATTCAAGTCTTGTGAAGTTTGCCTCATATGTCTCGATAGATTTTTCATATTTTTTATTAATGGTGAGGAAACCCCTTTCCATCATAGAGTGTGAGTAAAATATTTATCAAAAAACATTTTTTGGAATTACTTCAACTTCATCGCTTCGATCTCTTCCCAGGGCTTCATATTTTTGATCAATCCCACCACTGATCAACTTCTACCTCCATACGATAAACAACTAGTATAACCTTCTCTTGATAATAAAATTAAAGTATGAAGAATATATTATCAATGGATTTGATCCATTTTTTCATGATTAATGGATCAGATGATCCATTGAATGTAGGAGTCCCTTTTCTTATAAATCTTTCGATTGCGGATTGTTCTCTCTTAGGGGGGTTTGGGCACTCCTCCTGATCAAGGTTTTTATTCATAACCTGAGTCAGCTAAGAGAGTATCATGACAAATTTTGTGATTCCATCTCCCATCATATTGGGAATCTCATTAGGGAAGTCATTATATTACCCGTCGCACTGATTTTTTACCAGATTCCTCCTATTTCCGATCATTATAAAGAATAAAAGGAAAATTAGGGGTGGGTATTTTTAAACTATTAAACATGCAAAGGGGAATACAATTATATTAAATAGATAACTTATAAATTACATATATTTCCTTAACTTATGAATTTATAGGCTTCAATCTATGTTATCCATGATCTGTTTCATAACATATATTCTTATGGGAATTTTTTTTATTCCCTTAATAATGGTTAATGACGAGATTATGAATTTACCAAAGAATATCCCTTAGGAGTGTCAAACTAGGAGCTAGTAAGGCCTATTTTCATGTACCAGGTTACCCCCAGTCAGGCCCGTGAAACCTCATCAGAGTTGTAACCCCTAGGTGCACCTGTTTCAGAACCATGTCCACTTGTAGTATCTAGATAGGGATGTGTTCTTAATAAAATACTTACTCTATACTTACCAAAATTTAGGGATGTTTTCTTATACTTAGTCTTATTCCTAAGGATTTCACTGTATTTTTCTAATCCTAATCCAAAAAATAACTAAACTTTCTCTCTTATACCAACTATGAAAACCCCGCTCTTTATTTCACATTAATACATGATTTATTACATAAAGTTACACTTAATACAACCAAAAAGATTGAGAAGTATATTTTATTTGGGAATTAGATATATAGTATAACATATTGAACATCGGATACAACAACATTATTGAAAACTTCCTTAACATGATTCAAAAATTCCATGGATTTTTAAAACTGCACGGCATAACCTGGGGAAAAACATAAGAAATGGGTGATATGTAAAGCCCATCAAGGGGTAAAAAAGGAAAAATATGAAGAATATAATACAAATTAGACAATATTAATGTCAATGAGGAATGAAAGGAACATGAATAATAATACTTTATATAGCATGATAATCATAACATGGGAAATATGGAAACAAATTAAAACACTGCAACATAAACATAGGTTAAGGTTAAACCCACTAAGATATCATGGTCGAGAAAGTACCATAAAGTAATTAGGTTCAATACTTGTCTTAAAATGACATATAATTATATTAAACATTACCAAATTCATTGGAGTGCTATATAATTTCAGGTTCACCTGTCACTTTCATTTCATTTACATGCTTAAGTGTGCCACATAGATCATACAACATGGATTCATTCATCATCATAATTTATTCCACAATAAAGGAGTGTGTAATAAATACATGTAATTCCCCAATAAAAAGGTATATGTTCATAAATCTGAACGCCTTTGATAGGATATGAGTATGGTATTCACTACACAATAGGTTTGGCATGGAAAATTGTGATGATATTTCAGTAGCATAACGACATCACTTAAAAATTCATAAAAATGGGTTAATGAGAGATAAAGGGGTATATAATCACATATACATAAAATTTGAAGTAATAGAGACAAGGAAAAACATATCCCAACATTAGAAATTGGAAATAAAAGGAATAAGGTAATGAAGAAACATGAATAAAGAAAAGAATCATAACTATATTTCAGTATGGTAATGAGTGTACATAAAGGATGATGAAAGGATTAATGAGACTGAAATGGGAATCTAATAATTTATCCATTAAATTTATAGTAATTTAGATATTTAAGAACATATACCAACATAAGAAAAATTAAATTTAGAGATATTACAAAAAATAAGTGCTTAATAAAAAGAGGAGAGGAAGATCCCTTATGAAATTTCGGTATAGTAACAGCTTAGGTAAGAGTCAAAATGAGAGAGTATAAATGATATATCATTGATATAAAATAAATTTAATAGTAATTTAATGATTATAAATTAATTAAAACATATCAAATTGAAATTAATAAGACTAATTTCAAAGAATGTGCTTGAATTGAAAGGATGTGAGGAAGGTGAGATCCCTTACTTAAATGTATGACTCCAAAAGCTTGGGAGGAGATTCTTGAGAGCTTGTAGGAACCTTGGGATGAATCTAGTGAGTTATGGAAAGATTATGGACATGTACAAAGGATTTTTAGTGAAGATAAATGAGAACTTGGGTGGTTTTATATAAGAAAAGAGGGGGATTTCTTTATTATTTAGGTTTTGGACTCTACATAATAAAATATACAAAACCATAAATTGTACCATGGTTTATGCCCATGGTTTTTACCAAATGGGAGTGGTTTTTATTATTTTATAAGACCATGGGACGAACTTGTTAAAATAATGTCTTCTCTTATGTGGAGGTGAGTCACACTCTTAAAGAAATGATTTTAAAACCTTAAAATATATTATAGGTTTTGGAGGATTAATAATGGCTTTAAAAAATAAATAAAATAAACTTAAAATCACATTATTTTAAAGGTAAAACATTTATTTTTTCATGGATACCATTTATAGTAATTATTTCATCACTTTTGGGTCATTATGATGTCATAAAACACAAAGTATATTTATACAATATTTAATTTTTACCTGAAAATTTGACTATCTCAGAAAATTATGAAAAAATAACCATTAGATAATTTCGAAATTATTATTCCAAAAATAATATCCATTTTATCTAAATAATTTTATAAATATTTAAATTTTCACTTTTAAAATACAATCAACATTTATTAAGAAATGTTGTATTTTTGACAATAACAGTTTTTGAACCCTTATAAAAATTATATTTAGCTTTATAAAAATTATATGATCATTTATATATGATAAAAATTATTTAATAATATTAAAATATTATTTATTTCAAAAATACATTAATTCATAAATTCATTAATTGAATTTTAATAGCAACCAAAAATATAATTTTTTATTTATTGTATCAAAATAAAAATAATTTACAAAGTAACAATAATAGGATGGAAATATATTCATTAGTATATACAAAATAATGTACATACTTGTATTACTATGGAATTGATACATATCCCTTTAATATACCAGTAAACATCCTAAGAGTAAGGTGCGCGATGGTAGAACTTTCATGGGGCAGTTCAGCGAACATAGTTTGGGTCGTGATCTCGATGAGCTTGAACTTCTACCGTAAACAATTTTGCTCATGCTTAAGTTGTTGGATGTAATCTTGGGATTGGTCAAGTGAAAATCCCATAAATGGTATCTCTCTCAGAAGATCCAATAAATGGGCTTCATAGGGTACGATCCTACTGGTTACGGCCATCAGTTCCTTTGTCTGTGTCAATTGGATTTGTTAAAACTCTATATTTATACTAATCATATGATCACCGTTTAGAGACTATATTATCAATGGTAATGATTATTAATTCTCAGTCAAATGTGATAGGATATAATAAAACCAAATAAGTGCATGTGTATTCTATAACCATATTACTTAAAAATAAATTTAAATAAATTAAAAGGGGAATTTTATTTATAATAATATGGGTCGTTACAAACATCAAACAATGAACGATGATCAGAACAAGGATAATCATGATACGAATGACTTACGTAGTGGGATATCCACCTTCATCACTAGGGGATGCATTCTTCACCAACGATCAATCCATAGTCGAGGTAGGACCCATCAATTGTGGTTTTCATCCCTTTTGATTAAATATTTGAATCATAAATTATTATCCTCTTTTAATTCTATGATTGTATGTTCTTCACATGAGACTTGTAGATGAATTAAACTTATTTAATTCGTTTTATTCTTGTTTGTGTCATATTCTCACCATAAATATTCTCGATATATTATTTTTGGACAAGAAAGTTTGGTCATCGATGTTTACACCTTTGTTCTTGTGTATCTCCTCCACTGTTCTTCACATTATTTATTGTTGGATCCCATGGTCACAATTTGACATTTTTGGGGTGGGTTCGAGTGTAATTGAACCCCTGAAATAGTGATGGTTGTGGGAACAATAAACGAGATGGTGTTTTTTGAATGGAACAGATTGTTACTATGGGTGCAGGTTTACAATCGAGGAAGCGATCAAGGTGCGAAAAAAAATGACGATTGATCGAAGGTGGTTTGGGATTATATCATTGATCCATTTTTCCCTGATTTACGCATAATGATGATGTGTGGTGTAACGAGATTGGTTCCAAGTGGAGGTCACATGTGGGGTCTCGTGCTAAAGATTGTTCGGCGTAGATGTGACGGTGGTCAGACATGGATCTCCAACAAGGTGGTCAGACATGGACAACGCAGTGGGCGTTAATATTATTAATAATGATACAAAGGGTGATGAATATTATTATTATGATAATAATAATATATTTGTGTCCATCTTGGGAGACAGAAAATAATAATAATATAATATAATCATAGAGAGAGAGAGAAAGAAGATAATTGTGGAGATAGATAAATGATAATCTTTTAAGAGTTTTTTTATTTAATATTATTAATGATAATGATTTTTTTAAAATAAAAAAAATGAAATGAAATGAAGAATCCAGGGGGAAAGCTGGGTTATGTGCTTAGGGGAGGATTCTCCTTTAAAAAAGGTGGGTTACAACCCACGCACCCAGGTGCGGGGCTTGACCCTGTGACCTCATCCCCATCCCCCATATACCCGTGACAACCCCCTCCTTTATGTTATGTTATTTTTATCATTATAAAATATAATAATGATAATATAAAAGGAAATAAATAAAAGGTATTAATTGGTAATGAAGGGAGCCACCTTGGAGTGCATGAGAAGGGAGGGTGAAGCGTATCATCTACATTATGAGGTAAAAAAATATAATAATAATAATAGTAAATATTATTATTATAATTTTTTGTTGGGAAAACATTGAATCGACCATAAATTCTCTGTGTGACTTCGAATTTATGAACCATCAGTGGCATCATGACCCTGAAATTAAGATGGTCATTTCAAGACCAATGTTGGATATATTTTTTTGGATTGTGGCTCGGGTCCATGAAGCACCCAATAATAATAATATATCATTATTATTGTTATGGAATCTAGTATCTGACGTATCTTTTCCATACGGTGTTGGAATGATGAACTGTTTAAGGCATCACAAACCAGATTTTGAGGTAGATGTTTTGAGATCAATATCAAGTATTTAATTTGGAATCATGGCTCGGGTCCATGAGGCGTAGTTTGAGTGTGATGTGGTGAAATGCGTTTTTTTTCATAGGGTGTCTGATTTGGGAAAGTGAATAGCTTATCCCAAGCATTTTTCACAAGGAACACAACAGTGTGTTCTGTTTGTCCATTCATGGTCATTTTTGATGTCATATTAGTGGAATTGTGTTTTAACTCATTAGACTGACAACAAGCCTTGTGTGTTTATTAGAATTTTGGTCGAGACACATCGTGTAATACCCTTACACGGTGTAGTACTACATGGTCAGTAAGCTGTGTTCAGGCAAGGACATGACCAGATAGAGGAGTGAGGTCACACACCATGTGGACTCCTAACATGTCATTCATTTCTTTAGAATCTTCTTACTCTCGTATCTCTATTGTTTAGACTATGATTATGGAGCACAAGTAGCTTATCTTGAGTTTTTTTCTGTGTATAATGTGATGGTGGCCTTCGTAGTATATTCTGAGATGTGATGAGAGTCGTTTCGAGTGTGATGCTTATTTAGGTGGTGGTCAATGGTGGTAGTGATCAGATGGGATCATCTGAGAGAGGTCAGGATTGGTAACCCCCTATTGTATCAGGGTACAGGTCCCCCATACCTCTTACTTTGGTTTGAGTGGAACCCCCTATGGCACTAGGGTGCGGGTCCTCTACCAACTGAGTGGTACCCCACTAACGCAGCAGGGCATGGGTCCTCTACCTATCAGAGCGGAACACTCCTGCTAGGAAGTGCATGGGTTCTCAACCATTGGAGTGGTAGCCTCCCGTTGGGCAGAGCATGGGACCTCTATATACTATTATAGTGGCCTCCTTCTGCTGGACATGGAATGGGTCCTCGACCATTAGAGTGGAACCCTTTTGTTAGGAAAAGGCATGGGTCCTCTGTCAACTATCATAGTGAAACCCTCCTGCTGGGTAGAGCATGAGTCCTCAACCATCAAAGTGGAACCCTCTTATAGAGTCAGGGAATGGGTCCTCTACCATTGGAGTGATACCTGCCTATCGTATCAGGGCATGGTCCCTCTATTTAGATATCATGCTCCTTGACTATCACTACTACAAAAACGGGAAAGGGAAGCGCCACCTTTTATCAGTTCTTTTCTATCACTGATAAATGGTGCCTTTATCAGTGCTTTTGTAGCACTGATAAATGGATTCTTTATCAGAATTAGAAAAGTGATAATAAAGATCACCCTTTTTTAGCACTAAAATTTTAGCACTGATAAACCCATAGTCCCATTTTATAAAATGGGGTGCACAGTACCCTCTGCTTATCGTGCCCTAAAGCTCTCATGGGACTTTACCCTTGAGACAACTCCCTTCCCCACCTGATCTTCTCTTTGTCAGACCTTCATCACTGCTAGCCCTACTTCGCCTCTCTTCTCTTTGTCGGACCTCCACCACCACTAGCCCTACTCTGCCGCTAGCCCTATTCCGCTACGAACCCTACTCCTTATCCTCCCCCTCGAACCCCTTCCATAGATCCTCCTCCCCACAAACCCTATTTCTCCTTCTCCCCACTGGACCCTACTCCCCGCAAACCCTACTTCAAGTGTTTGGGATTCCTTTCGATGAGGTTTGATTCTTGGCTTCCCATATTTGATCTTTGGTGATGATTTCATAGGAATATAATATTTTTTAATGGATTATGAATTGGTTTTGTAGTTTATATGTGTTGGGGTATATATGATTCTTTTAGTGTGGAAGAGTATCCCTTTGTGTTGGTAAGTTATTTAATTTTTTGGATTAAATTTATTAATTTTGATGCTTATACATGTTAAAACATTATCATGGTAAAGTGTGCAGGAAGTAGAAAGAGGCATGGGATAGAGTGTTGTCAAATTTCAATATTAGGAGGTGTTGATGTTTATTGTCTAAGTGTTGGGTCCTAATGTTAAGAATTGGCTATAAGCAGTTAAGTAGGGTTTTGAATTGGAAAATATTCTAGCTCATTTATGGGTTTCCTTAGTAGTGGGATTACTTTTAAGGGTGGTTTGAGAATGATGGAAGGAAAATCATGTTCATTCAAAAGTGGTTTTAGGAAGAGTTTTATTCCCTATATATAGAAGTATGTGTGTATACAGAATATCATGGAATTCAATCAAGTTAGATACAGTGTGATTTCCCTTGGGATTCACATCTGTGTATAGATGGTCTAGTTTTTATAACACTAGGTTGATGAATAAATGAAATCTTGTAATTTTGAGTCATCTTTGAGGTTATAGATTCTAAGTAAGGTTTTGAGTTTATGTTTTAGGTTTTGGTTGTAGATAAGGGATTGTGATGAAGTTATCAAGAGTGGTTTTCTTCGAGTTTCTTAGAAGGCTAAATATGGTGCCTTGAGTTGTGGTCCTAATGGAATGAGAAACAAGGGAGTGATGGTATTTTCTAGATGTAGGGTGGGGATTATGCCCTAGGGTTGAGTTTCTCAAGGTGTAACATAACTATATAGTTGATCTATTTCAACGGTGATGTAGTGAGGCATCAGTAGTATGAGTTCCCCATGATTCATGGTGTTTCTTGGTTTCAGTAAGGTATAGTTTTATTTAGTCGGATGGTCATGTTTTAGTTGATAAAATTTTTGGATGAGGTGAGTTTGGTTTGAGAGTCTAGGCATGATTATGTACTGATTTATTGACCTCATCCCTTTATAAACCAATAGCCTCTTTCAATTGATACTAAAAGATTCAATTGAATTATTTTCAATGGAATTATTTATCTATTTTTACCTTCAAATTCCTGTGAATATATGAATTTTATTGATTTGGTTAGTCTGTTTGTCCAAATTTAATGATTCATAAGAAAAAAAGGAATCATATTTCTATTTTACCTAAATAGATGGGAATTTTTATAATCTAAAGGTCATGCTTTTGGGAAATAATTTATTTATTGTAGGTATTAATATTATGGAAGGTATTAATAGTTAGTGAGAGGAGGTTTGAGAGGAGGTTTGAGTTTTGGGTAGGGATGGTCGATGTGGTCCTTCTCCCTCATGTGTGAGTTTTTTAACACTAAGGGATTGTTGTTTATCCCTTTGTATGGGAATGTGATTTTTTATAGAATGGATGTAAGACGTGTCTGTGGATATTAGTTACAAGTTTGGGTAAGGTGAGGGAGAGTTATTGCATATCCTTTAGATGTTCATGATAGAATTTATGTTCACTAACCTCAATTTTCTATTTCTTATGTTAATTTGGGTAACAAAACCTATGATATTCCATAGTAATTTTGGATAAACCTAGGTTATTTTTCGCCCCTGCGAACCCCTTTGTGTTTGGAAATGTATCTACTATATTAGTTTTCTCATCAAAATTATATTCTTGTTTTCATTTTATTTGAGTTTGGTCACTAGTTTTGGGTTGTTTAATGTGATTATTTTATTATTAATGGGGTGGCTGGTAGGGGTGGTTAAAAGGATGTTTAATGTTTTGCTGCAAGGGTGGTGGGTTCTAGAACTATTGGTAAGGGAGTTGGAAATTGTATTGATTTTGATGGGGTGTCTATCCTGGTTCTGTTGATTTCCAAATCATTATTTAAAATGGTTAGTCTCTATTAATCTCTATTTTTATAATTGGTTCTATTCTACTGTATTTCTAAGTCTTGTTTTGTGTATTTGAATCATAAATAATAATATTTGAGATTCAAATAGCATGGAGATGAATAAATATTGGATGGATACTAATCGTTTGACAATAGAGTATGAGAATGGAGTGAAAGAGTTCATCAAGTTTGAAAAGGATCACGCAAAGGATCCTTCTCAAATCCTTTTTCTGTGTTTACGTTGTTATTATTCTAGAATAATTACTCCAAGGGAGTTGGAATAACATTTGATATGTCACGGAATATATCAGAGTTATAAATGTTGGAATAAACATAGAAAAAAAGCAAATGTAGCTACTGGCTGGGATAAAACTATGTTTTATGGATCATTAATGATTACAAATATGGATAATGAAGAAGACCGTATGGAGGATGTGATTACAAATGTCAATGATGATAAAGATCGTATTGAGGAAATGACAAGGACAGTTGAAGATGAACTCCGTGATTTCCCAAAATTGTTTGAGAAGTTAAAGAGTTGTGCAAAGACGTCATTATATGCTAGTTGCACTAAATATACAGCATTGTCAGCTGTACTGAAGTTGTATAAATTGAAAGCAGACAACAAATGGAGTGATGTTAGTTTTACATAACTACTTTATCTCTTGAATGACATGCTCCCGGAAGATAATGAGCTCCCAAGCTGGACATATAAATCTAAACGAATGCTATGCTCGATGGGTATGATTTCTGAAAGAATACATGCCTGCCTGAAAGACTGTATATTGTTTCGCAAGGAGAACAAATCACTTATAGAATGCCCAAAGTGTGGTGTTTCCCGATACAAGAAAGATGAATCCAATTCTACGAAATTTTTATGGTACTTTCCAATCATTCCAAGGTTTAGGCATCTATATGGAAGTGAAGAAACTACAAGATAATTGTCGTGGAATACAGAGAAAAGAAATAAAGATAGGAAATTACGTCACCCAGACGACTCTCCTCAATGGAAGAGAATTGATCATGAGTATCCTGAATTTGGAAATGAGCTGAGAAACCTTTGTCTTGCGTTATCTACAGATGGAGTGAATCCTTTTGATTTTCAAACCAGCACTCATAGTACATGGCTTGTTTTGTTGGTAAATTATAACTTTCCACCCTGGTTATGCATGAAACGGAAATTTATCATGCTATCTATTCTTATATCAGGACAAAAAAAAATAGGTAACGATATCGATGTCTATTTGGCTCTTTTGATCGAGGATTTGAAGTTATTGTGGGATTCGGGTGTTATGTTGTATGATGCTTATAAAAGTGAATAGTTCACGTTGAGAGTGATGTTTTATGGGATGATAAATTATTTCCCTGCTTATGGAAATTTTTCATGCTATAGCATTAAAGGAACTCAAGGGTTTCCTATGTGCGAAGAAAATACAGAATCAATTAGGTAGAAACATTCATCAAAAACTGTGTTTCTAGGACATCATAGATTTTTACCTCATCGGCATAAGTACTAATCTTGGATGAAATCATTCAATGGAAGTTCATAATAATGTGTAACAATGTCTCCACTAACAGGTGATCAGCTATTTGAGAAAGTAAAATATATGAACACTGTTTTTGATAAACCATTTTCAAAAAACCTTACAAAAATTGGTTGGAAAAAGATATCAATTTTTTTTGAATTACCATACTGGAATTGTTTGTATGTCAAACATTTTCTTAATGTGATGCATGTGGAAAAAAATGTATATGACAGTGTTATAGAAACGTTTCTAAATGCCACTAGAAAAACAAAGGATGGAATTAAGGCAAGGTTGGAAATGGTTGACATGGGAATACGAGAAGAGTTGACTCTTGTGAAGGGTGAAAATCGAATGTTTCTTCCTCCAGCTGCTTACACTCTTTCCAGGGAGAAGAGATATCAGTTTTGCAACTTTTTCAATGATGTAAAGGTTCTGGAGGGGTATTCATCAAATATCAAGAACATTGTATCAATGAATGATTTGAAGTTAAAAGGTTTGAAATCACATGAATGTCATGTTTTGATGCAAGATTTAATTCCTATAGCTTTACGTTGCATTTTTTCCAAGAATGTTCATCATACATTAACCAAACTTTGTTTCTTTTTCAAAGCTATATACAGTAAAGTTTTAGACCCGGCGAAATTTCCAACTATGGAAAGAGAAATTGTCATCATATTATGTGAATTAGAAATGTTCTTCCCGCCACCATTCTTTGATATTATGGTTCATTTTATGGTTCACTTGGTGAGATATATTTGACTTTGTGGTCATGTTCACTATAAATTGATGTACCCCATTGAATGGTATATGAATATTTTGAAAGGGTATGTCAAAAATCGAAGTCATCCAGAGGGTTGTATTGTGGAGCGATATATTGTTGAGGAATCCATTGAATTCTGTACCGAATACTTATCTGATGTGGAAAGCATTGGTCTCCCAAAATCTTGTAACATTGGATGCATTGAGGGTGAGGGAATTTCTGGAAGAGATGTTGTGACAATCAATATTACAGATCAGGAGTAGGCCCACCTTTATATTTTTCATAACAGTTGGGAGGTTTCTCCATATATTGAAACCCATAAAGAAATTCTTAGGCAGTTGAATCCATCAAGGACTGAAAAATGGATATTAAATACACATAATCACCAGTTTATAGGATGGTTTCAGGATCATATTTTTAAGGAGTTAGCTGAAAATATGAATTCAATTTCAGAATGACTTCGATGGCTAGCCATCGGAACAATTGTGTATGTATTATCTTACAATGGTTATCTAATTAATGGTTATACATTCTATACAAATGAACATGATTAAGATAGTACCATGAAAAATAGTGGAGTTACACTTTTGGCTGAAGCGATGCATGTTTCTGGTAGTAAGGATAGAAATCTAATTTATGTGAATATTTCATACTTTGGCATTATAAAACAAATATGGGATTTAGATTATACGACATTCCAATTGCCGATTTTTCAATGCAAATGGGCTTATAACAATAATAGTGTTAAAATAGATGAATTGGGATTTGTGAAAGTTTATTTTAGTAAATAAGGGTACAAAGACGAATAGTTTATAATGGAATCAAAATCAGTACAAGTATTTTATGTTCCAGATACCGCAAACCGAAAGTGGTCGATTATTCTGTTATCGTCTAAAACTACTGAAGGGTCTGATGAAAATTCAGTTGAGGATGATCCTTTTAGTGGTACGTCGCAATAATTTCATAGTAGTCTCAATGTAGATGATGTATTGTATGTTATAGGAGACCACAATTAAGGTATTTGGATAATCGATAGAGGTTTCAAATCCCTTCAACCTTTGAAAAAAAGAAAGAGAGTTCAATAAACATGTTATATTTTTTTGTAATATAGATCTTATTATCTTGTGTTATTATCTTATCATTAATGAATTTATGTAATCTAAATTAATTGTTCAACCACTTTTGAAGACAATGACTTCTGCATATTCTGGTGCTCCTAACCTCGAGGCTGAACAAGTCTCTCAAGCTGTTGTTGCTGTTGTTGTTGCCGCTGCTGCTCACAGTGCAGAGCAACAACAAGTTTCTGAACCTGTTGTTGCTCTTAGTGTTGAGGTCCAACAACCATCAACACATGTCGTTGCTACCATTTCAGATGAACATATAGATGATATTGATATCGATGAAATGGTCGGGGATAAAGGATCGACGTCGCAGAAAACACAGGTGCGTCATAGTTTGACGGTGTTAGCCAAAGTTCTTAAGGCGAAAAGTAAAGGCATAAAATTTGATGTTGGATGGAATGCATGAGGCTAACATGTGAATCCCAACAAGGATATGTTTAGTAGTTACATTATAATTTTCACTCGGTAATGTGTGCCGATTGACATAGATTCATGGGACCATGTTGTGTTCGGGCTGAAGGATGTGATCTGGGAAGAAATTACGGTAACATTATGATATTATCTCTTTAATTTACTAGAAAATAAAATAATGAAACAGTGTCTTACTCTTCTCAATATCTTGCAGAGTACATTTATAGCAGATGATTCACACAAGAATTATGTAATGAGTCTTGTAGGAAGGATTCATCGAAGTTTTCACACTATTTTAACAAAATGTCAACTAAAAGATTCCAAAGGTAAAATAAACCTGCGCCCACCCCTTGTCTACACTCACATGGTATCCCAAGAAGCATGGGATGCATTTATTGGCTGTCGTGGGGATGAGAAGTTTCAGGTACATTATGAATAATAATACTTTGTTTGAGGATTTGTGTATTCATCACTTTGATTTTCAATATTTTATTTATGAAACAACAACTCAGTACTGAAAATAAGGAATGTGCATCAAAACCAACATACCCCTATCGTAAAGCAAGGATGGGGTATGCTTCACTATAAAAGAAAATGGTACGTATTTTAAATTTACAGTAATATTGTTAGGTTCTAAGAAACAACATCATAATTATCTTTCTATATTTATATGTAGATTGATAAGTCTAAAGACAAAGACACTTCCATCCCACGTCATGTGCTATGGAAGGAGGCACGTGTGAATAAGGAAGGGAATCTAGTAGATGAAAACATACAAAAAATGTGGGAAATATGTGTAAGTATGACACAATAAAAAAATTTGTTTTAAATTGCTATTACATAATAATAATTACTTATTTGTCTATATCTAATAGTCACAGGAATCAGCTACTTATATAGAGGATATAGACCTATTATCGATGGCTTTGAAGCGGCCAAAATAATACGGTCGTGTCAGAGGTGCGGGGTTTGGGGTGACACCCCGAGTATATTTTGAGAAAAAAACAAATGGGTGATAGAAATGAAGAAATGAAACAAATGAGCGAAAGACTATAAACTCTTGAAGAATGATTTCAATGACAGGGAGAGTTTCTAGAAACTTTTATGGGTGGGAATCAAGGAGAAGACACAACTCAAGAACAACCAGCGCGTGAAGATCTCGCCCCACCCCCACTAGCTTTGAGGTGAGCCATTCCCCTCAAAGATCTGTCTTAGCCGTGATAATCAATATTTTAATAAGTGTTCCCATGAAATGTGAATCAGACAAACAATAATACTTTCCTTATACTGATCTTATACAGGGTGATAATGACTATGATTTATATCTGTCAACACCCACCTATCACCTTGTAGCGAGGGCTATGGTGTCAACATCCCAGAGTATAAGCTGCATAATAGACCACTTCCAAAAGTGATGATTATTGTAGCTCATGATCCAAATGCAGAGCTACCTATTCTAATTGATGACGATGATATTCATACGGTCGAAAAGGATATTGGGACATTCATTGCATGGCTATCATAACTTGTAAGATTACATGTGGACAAAGAGGTATTTATTTCCATTTTTTCAAGCTAAACCTTTAATAATTAATGAAAAAAGGTATGAACCAATGGATGTTATTATAGACAGAGAAAGGGAAGGGGGTGACAAGAAATGTGGGCTCAAAAGCATCTAAAGGATCGACCAACCGATCCCAAAGAGATACTGAAATCACAATAACACCACATGTTCTCTATCCACATTTACTAGCATTGAAGACTCGTGTGGATACAAAGCTAAAAAGTGGTAGTAGTCATATAGTGGTTTTTGAAGAGAATATATACGGAGAGGAAATTCAAGATTTCGTTGCTGCTAAAAATGTAAATGAGATCCTTGAATATGGTTGGTTAGGAATCACAGTTATAAATTTATATATGAGGTATGTTTTCATGAATTGATTTTCTAAAAGCTGGTATAATGTGTTAATTATGACTAAATGCATTTTATATTATTGGCAGACGTATATATGAAAAACAGTTGAAGGAATTTTCTCATGAGCTAAAATTCAAACTCGTTAGTCCTCATACCACATCAACACAACTAACAAAATTAGAGCCATCAAAAAGGGATGAAATAGTGAAAGGCTTGCTGAAAACATTTGAAATCAAGATTACATATGACAAACTCTTCCTAATACCAACCATGCAGGGGTAAAACTCTACGATTAAATAATATCAATTATATTTTCACTTATTTTATTACATATTCTTTTTTGTATTTTTAGGAAACATTGGCTGCTAATTGTGGTGAACTTGGATACTCCAAAGATTTATTTTCTGGATTCAATGCAAGGATATCCAACAAACCAACCACACAAGATGGAGTTTGTGAATCTATAAGACACTGCATCCTACGTTTTAGGTCTAAACATCAATTAATATAATTTATATTATCTTTTACTGAGGATTATTTTATGATATTTCAATGTATCAATATCATCTAAAAAAATGAATGAGGATAGGGGATAAGCATAAGGTGGCGAGAAAGTACTACGTTTGGACAAATATTAGGGTATATATAATAAAATTTCACTATCCAAACACATATCAAAACAAGTTACTTATTCTCCTAATGATAAAAGTTTTTATAGTGTCCAAAACAAAAAAATGATAATTATTACAGTTATTATGTTTGTAAATTTATGAGAGAGATCGTTTTCTGTCAACAAACTAGCATCCCTAAAGAGGTATTTTCAAAAAAACACTACTATTTCATTTAAATTATTTATTAATTATTTATTTATATATTTTGCAGTACTACTCTGACTATCAAAAATCCTCATATTCACAAGACGATATATATTTTTTCAGAAATGAGTGGGTCACATACCTGATGGAAGATTGTACACAAATAGCATGAAGATCTGACTTGGGGACGTGTACAATTGGCGGCCATTTTTAAGAGGGGTTAAGAAGATCAAAATATGAAACATTGTTGTATGTAAATGTTCATAAGAAAATTGTAATTATTATTAAATAAAACATAATTTATATAATGATTCATTTTTTCCATTTTAACAGATGAAATGCACCAGCAACATGCAAGAATGATGAACCACTTTGCTTTGGGATTTGGATAAGAAAAACTAGTAAAATCTCCAAAATACCTTCATATCTAACCAAACGCATTAGAATTGTGTTTATAATTTAGGAGAACTATCCATGGGTCATTTGTGATGTGTATTAGTCAACCCCACCTCAATCTAAGGCATGGTTTGGCCGATATCACTCAAAGTGTTTCTCTTTTATTTAAAATGGACAGATTTTTAAGTGAAAACAACAACTGACGTACGGAAAACCAACCAAATGCATTCGGATTGTGTTGATACTTTAGGATAATTATCCATGGGTCATTTTTGATGTGTATGAGTCAACCCCGCCTCAATATGAATCATGGTGTGGCCGGTATTACTCAAAGTGTCTCTCTTTTGTTTAAAATGGACATAATTTTAAGTGAAAACAACAACTGACATACGGAAAACTGACCAAAAACATTTGGATTGTGTTTATAATTTATTATAATGATTCATGGGTAATTTTTGATGTGTAGGAGTCAACCCTGCATCAATCCGAGGCATAGTGTGGCCGGTATCACTCAAAGTGTCTCTTTTTTGTTTAAAATGGACAGAATTTTAAGTGAAAACAACAACTAACGTACGGAAAATCAACCAAATTCATTCAGATTGTGCTGATACTTTAGGAAAATGATTCATGGGTAATTTTTGACGTGTAAGAGTCAACCTTGCCTAAATCAGAGGCATGGTGTGGCCGGTATCACTCAAAGTGTCTCTCTTTTGTTTAAAATGGACAGAATTTTAAGTGAAAACAACAACTGACGTATGGAAAACCGACCAAACGCATTCGGATTGTGTTGATACTTTAGTATAATGATCCATGGGTCATGTGTGATGTGTAAAATTCAACCTAGCCTCAATATTAGGCATGGTGTGGACGGTATCACTCAAATTTTCTCTCTTTTGTTTAAAATAGACAGAATTTTAAGTGAAAACAACAACTGACATACGGAAAACCGACCAAACGCATTCAGATTGTGTTGATACTTTAGGATAACAATACATGGGTCATTTTTGATGTGTAATGATCAACCCCTCCTCAATCTGAGGCACGGTGTGGCCGGTATCACTCAAAGTGTCTCTCTTTTGTTTAAAATAGACAGAATTTTAAGTGAAAACAACAACTGACGTACAGAAAACCGACCAAATGCATTCATATTGTGTTGATAATTTAGAAGAATGATTCATGGGTCATGTGTGATTTATACGAGTCAACCCCGCCTCAATCATAGGTACGGTGTGTCCGGTATCACTCAAAGTGTCTCTCTTTTGTTTAAAATGGACATAATTTTAAGTGAAAACAACAACTAACATACGTAAAACCAACCAAACGCATTCGGATTGTGTTTATACTTTAGGAGAAATATACATGGGTCATTTTTGATGTGTAAAAGTCAACCTCGCCTCAATCAAAGGCATGGTGTGCCTGATATCACTCAAAGTATCTCTCTTTTGTTTAAAATGGACACCACCCCACCACCCCTGGACACCACCCCACCCCCCTGGACACCCCCATGGACATCCCCCATGTAAAGACCCAGAATTTATGTGGAATTTTTTTTCTTAAATACATGAGAATTTTACGAGTCCGCAAAAATTTACGGCGCTTGATTCCGAGGCCCAGTGTGCCCAGAATCAATTTCTGAAGTTTTGTTCGGGTACGTTTAGTAAACGTACGAGCGGGATTTTATAACTTTTAAACCGGTGATCAGAATTGAAATTTGAGGACACCATTGAACTCGCAACACTGATATTCGATTAAGAAGACTTTCACCTCGACGGAAGTTGGTCGAGAATGGGAGTTAGTTTTTTGGAGTTTTTTTTAAGAATAAAGTTAAATAAAAACAAGTGTAGCTTATTTTTATTTTGGCGATTAAAATCTCCAAGGGGAGGTTAGAGGTGGGGGCCACCACACCATAACTTTCCATGGGAGGTTATGGTGGTGGGTCCCACCCGTACATAACCTCCCTTGGGAGGATATTCCATTGTGGGGACCACCCGGGGTTGTAACCCCTTGGAACCCCCAATTAAGTGGAGAGCCTCTTCACATTCCCCCACCATTTAATTGAGCCAACCCACTTCATTTATTTGGTTAAGTTTCACCAATTAATTAAACTTCACCTTTATAAATCTTTTGAATTCATGCCAACGATTAAATAATAGACAAACCTATTATTTTATTTTGGTTGGCAACTTTCATTTGGGTGGGACTTTGAGAGAGGACTTGGAAGAACTTGGAGAACTTCATCCTCTCAACGAAGAACGTGAAGAATGCCTCTTCATCATCCATCGAAGATCGACGAACTCCTTCATCAATCTTCAACCGTGCCAAAAGAGAAGGAGACGATCGCGAAGAATATCGTCATTGACTTCGTCACCTCCGGACGCACATCCGCCAACGACGATTATCCACTTCCTTTTCTGACATCGGCGAATCGACGCCGCCTTCCCGCGACTTCATCAACGATCATCGACAAACGATATAGGGGATTAGAGTAGAATTTATTCCCATTATTATTTGTTCAATTTATGGTTTGAGAATTTCCAATTGATATCACCATAACGAGGAGGGATTAGACAACACGAAAACGGCCTGACCCTCCCCCTTTGATTACTCTCATTTGTTGATGATGGCAGCAGCGCAATGACGCCGCCAGAAGGGTGGACCGCGGTGGAGCAACGTAACTAACGTCGGGTCAACCGCGAGGAAACTAGCGGCACAAGGCTTCCGGTTTACCGGGAGAGTGAGGCGTCGTCGCACCACGTAGAGGAGAAGCGGGCCGCAGTCAGGGCGGGCCACAGTGGAGGGGCACGTTCAGGGAGGTACGCGATAGAGGAGCTGGAGCGGCTAACCACTTGGCCAGCCGGGAGGAGCGGGACCCCGTCGGTTCCTGCATGAGCTGGTCTGGCGCCACCTGGCACCGGTTCGGTCCACACCCGAACGGTTCAACCGTTCGGGTTATCCAGGGGGCGCACGGTACCCACCTGGACGCGGCTTCGACGGACCCCCCGTGGGTCACCGGGTTGCCTCGGGCTGGGCCGCCATCGGTTAGGGTCGCCCCACCGGGCCGGGCCGCCATGGGCCGGGCCGCCACCGTGCTAGGCCACCACCAGGCTGGGCCGCCATCGGGCCGGGCCGCCCCATCGGGTCGGGCCGCGCACGGGTCGGGCTTCCCCCCATGGGCCGAGCCGGACCCGCGGACCGGGTCGGACCTGCGGGCTGGGTCGGACCCCAGTCTGAACCCGTTTTACCCGAATACACCTTTTCGCTCATAACTGGGGCTACAGGTGTCTGATCGACGAACCGTCAGTGGCGACGAAAATCTTAGAGTGAGACGGTACTTTTGGAATATCCCACTTGAGGTTTGGACACATTTTGGGAATAGTCGGGTTGCTTTGAACCTAAAAACCAACCGGGCCCCTGAAACGGTAATGCCAATAACTCACAGACCAAGCGACTAATTGATGCACCGTCTGATGCGTTGAGATCCCTTTGACGAGGCGGGCCTTTGAGATACTTCTTCATGGGACTTCGTGACAGTTGGGGAAACGACCTGTAGCTCGTGGAGCGGATCCTCCCGGAGACGAGAAAGCGGAGTACGGAGACCTAGAAGCTGGCTGAGACCTAACGACTGATAACCTTTCGACTCTGAGTGTTTTGACTAGCCCAGTGGGAAGCGCCTATGTGTGACGTGACAGACCCACAGTGGGGAGCGCCTCTGTGTGACGCGGCAGACCCACGGTACTCGAGAGGATGTGTATCTCAGCAGGCTACGAGGGGGAGCGCCTCTGTGTGACGCGGTAGACCCACAGTGGAGAGCTTCTTTATGTGACGCAGCAGACCCACGGTACTCGACAGGAGGAGTACCACAGTAGTCCAGGATAGTGGGAAGCGCCTCTGTGTGACGTGGAAGGCCTACAGTACTCTATTGAGAAAGAGTGGACCAGTAGCCGAGGTTTCGACAGTTTGACTGGGAGTGTTACATATTAACACTCCTAGAATAAAATCCTGGTTTGAGCTGAGTCAATGACTTTTGTGTTTACCTCATGATTGAGATGGGTTATTAGATAACTTAGGTATATGTATGGGCACATACCTAAGTAATGGTTATTTGTTGATCCATACTTTGTGGTTTATCCTTGTTGGATTTTGTGAGACCTTGAGGGTCTCAGGGTCCCTACTGAGTATCGTTATACTCACCCCCTGAACGGGCTATGCCCACACCTCATTGTGTTGGTTGTGGACGACGGATAACGCTGACTGTGGTAGAAAGTAGTAGGACTGGACAGTACCCGGAGGTGGACCACTTGGAGTGACGGTACACGGGGCGGACAGACAAACTTGGAGTGCTAAGGGGCCCATCTGTACCTACCCTTCAGGTAGGAATCCCAGAGGACGACCCAGTAGCTGCTTTACTTGCTTTCAGTTGTACTTGCTTTCAGTTGTACCTGAATTTTACTGTTGGGCTTGTATTTCCACCCCCCTGGACACCACCATGGACAACCCCCTGGACATCCCCCCACCCCCTGGACACCCCCATCCCCCCGAACACCCCCACCCTCCTAGACACCCCCTACCCCCTTGGACAGCCACCCCAAACCCCTGAACAGCCCCCCGACCCCTTGAATTTTGAATTGAATTATTTATGTATTTAATTAAATTATGAATTATGTGTTAATGGTGTATGGGTATACTTGTTTTATGGGTATAATTGTTGTATATGTATACTTCCTGTAATTACCTTATGAATTATGTGGTAATTTTGTATGGGTATACTTGTTGATGTGCTGATTTTTTTGCAAGTCTTGTTTGGTTGTGTTGTTACAGAATTTTATGTTACAGTAGGCAGGGCATTTATCAGTGCTTTTTTAGCACTAATAAAGGAGCCCTTTATCAGTGCCTTTTTAGCGCTGATAAAGGCTATCTTTATCAGCGCATTTTTAGCGCTGATAAAGGGGGGGGGTTCCCTTTATCAGCGTTGAGCTTTATAGTGCTGTTAAAGCCTGTTTTGAGTGCTGATAAAGCTCGTTTTTTGTAGTAGTGTATGTGACACAATGGTGAGGTGTGTCTTGACATGGATGCTTCTTCAGACAGAAATGTGAGGTGCTAAGCATCAGATATGGTCCCTTTTTAGAGCTCCAGGAAGAATAATTATTCTTATCTAGGTTGTGGAGATGGAGATACCCTTTCTCTCTTGTTCGGGTTTCTTTTTGTTTATATCTGGGATTTTGTTATGGTCATTGTCTTGTATACCGATGGACATGTCTTTGTTGGGTTGAGCTGACTACTTTTATCATGTCTTCTATCGCTCTCTCTTCAGTTTTTAGGGTATCCTATTGGATATGTTTATACTCACACCTGCATGGACTTTGACCATATGTTTCATGTCTTATGCAGACTACAGATAGATCAATGGTGATTTCAGATGAGCATAGGTATACCTGGATTTATTTGACCGCGTATGGTGGTCGGGGCTTGTAGATATTGATTTGGGATCTTTCATCAATTAATTTTCTAGTTATTTTCATTTTGGGACATCTTTTCTAGTTGGACGTATATTTTTTCCCCTTTAGATTTCAATTTACTCTCTCACGCTCTTTTGTATTCCTTAGAGATTATTACATGCATGGTTTTCACCCTAAATGTTAATGTATTTTATTATTATTCCTCTACACTTGTGTATAGATATGATTGGGTGCGTTTATATAGGTACTTTAGGCAAAGGTATCCCATTTTATTTATGTCTTTTGGCGCTTGTCGCTAGCCCCTAGCCTATGAAGGTGGGCTTGGGGTAGTTGTGGCTCGGCCTTCCTCCAGCCATACGGGCCCCGGTGGGTCGAGTCATGACAATCTTTAAGGTTTTATAAAGGGGTCTTTGGCTCATGTGGATTTGTCTTATCAAATTTGATATGCACAGATTCTTCCACAATTTTATTCTTTTGATTGAATACCCCGTGTGATTCATTGGACACATAGTATCTAAGAAATTTTTCTCCATCACTCTTGGATGCATATTTGTCTAAATTCTCTTTTGTTTTGAGTATAAATACTTTTCAACCAAAAACTCTAAAGTAATTAAATTTTGGTTTTCGATCTTTCCTTAATTTGTAAGGGGTTTTCTTTAAAAGTGGTCTAATAAGAACTCTATTAATTATATAGTAAGCGGTATTTACAGCTTCTGTCCAAAAATAAATTGTAAGGTCATACTCATTAAGAATGGTCTAGGCAGTTTCTTGAAGGGTTTTATTTCTTATTTCCACTACACCATTCTGTTTTGGGGTCATATGAATATAAAAGTTATGATCATATCCATGTTGTGAGTACAGATATTTAAAGTCCCAATTTTCAAACTCACGACCATGATCACTTCTTAATATTTTAATGCTAAGTCCACTAAGGTTCTCTACAGATTTAATATGTTTAAAAAAATATGAAAGAACTTCTCTTTTAAAAGCAAAGAAAAATACTCATGTATATCTTGAATAATCATTCACTATAATATAAGCACAATGTTTTCCTACTAGACTAGAAACTATAGAAGGACCAAACAAATCCATGTGAACCATCTCTAAAGATTGAGAAGTTGGAACTTATTTCTTTTGTTTCAAAGAGATTTTGTGTTGCTTTTCCTTTTGACCAGGATTACATACTTTGTCTCTTGGGGATTCTAGTTTAGGAATATCCTTGATTAAACCTTTCCTAGTTAGCTTCCTAAGTGATTGTATATGTTAATGTCCTGGTATCCTATTCGAAATCAAATATTCTTTGTGAAATACACTTAAAAAAGAAATATTTTGAGAAAATAAAGAATTTAAATCAACGACATGGCATTATTATTTCGCAGGGAAATAAAAACTAAAAAATGATTAGAATTATAAACTTTATAGGCATTATTATCAAATTTAACATGATAACCATCATCACATAACTGTGAGATGCTAAATAGATTATACTTTAATCCATATACAAATAAAAATCCAGAAATCAAAACTTACTGATGTGACTGAGTCCAATTATTCTTCATTTTGTATTATTGCCAAAGGTGACATGTCTATTATTGGATTTTATTAGGTTCTTTAAACTTAAGTAGTTCCCAATAATATTTCTAGAATAACCATTTTCTAGATACCATAAGTGTTTACTGGTACTCTTCAGGCATGTTTCCTGCAGCAAAAGGTTAAACAATAAATGATTTTGGTACCCTTATTTTCCTAGGTCCAAAAAATGTTAGTAATAAGAGTTTTAGAAATCCAAAATTGTTTAACTAGTTTTCCATAAGTAGACCTTGGTATTTTCAAAATAAAAAACTTTATTAGATCCAATAGAATTAGAACTATTTATATAACTGACAAAATTATAACTAGGTAAAAATTTATTCCTATAAATTTTCCTCCGTCCAGGTTGGTAACCAATTCCTATAGTGTATTTAAGAGTAGTTTTCTTACCAAGAATATATGTCAGTGTTTTTATACCATTGGTAAATCTCTCAATATCATTATTTAATTTCTCATTGGTAAACTTAAGCTTGTCATTTTCCCTTAATAGTTGTGCATTTTTATCCTTTTCAATAGAAAAATCAGTTTTGAAATGAGCAGATAAAGCATGTTGCTTCTTTAAACTTTTGTATTTATCTTTAAGCTTATTAAATGTTTCTTCCAAGATGTTAAAATATTTAAATAGTTCATCACTAGACATATTTTCATCATTATATTCATTCACATAAA
Organism: Viscum album; assembly: GCA_963277665.1. Taxonomy (NCBI): domain Eukaryota; kingdom Viridiplantae; phylum Streptophyta; class Magnoliopsida; order Santalales; family Viscaceae; genus Viscum; species Viscum album. The sequence goes on from OY728148.1 coordinate 2,033,979,278, forward strand.
GGTTAGAAATATGAACATGAGATACAGGAAAAATATTTAATACCTCATATGTGTTTGTCATGAAACACGTATTGGCTTTATTATTTCTGTCAGAGTCAGAGTCACTTGAGCTATCTTTAGAGGCACTTTAGGGGGAATTCATAGCCTTTTTATAATGTTTGTATTTATCCTCATACTTATTCTTATGTTTTAGCTTGGGACAGTCTACTTTGATGCGTCCTTTCCTCTTACACTCATAACAAGTTATTTCATTTGTGGAGTCATTATTTTTTCATTCTTTCCTCTAGTTTCCCTTATTGTCATACTTTCATCTATAATTTGACTTTTTTAAGAACTTATTCATATTTCAAAACTTCTTAAACCATCAATCTAGGTGTGTCATTTCCTCATCATCGTTTTAAGGTGGTTCTTCATCACTCAAACTATCAACCTCAATCTTATCTTTTAGCTCTAAGTCAAAAGTCTTGAAGGCTGCTGACTTCCTCTTTGGTTCTTCCTATTTGTTCACTTGTAATTCTTCTTTTTAAATCATAAGCTTCCTGATGATCACCTTCACTGGTAGTGTACTGATGTCGTGGGATTCTCTAATGGACACAGAAGTTCTTCTCCACCTTTTTTATAAGCATCTGAGAAGTCACATGACTTGGTCTTTGTCAGCAATCTATTTCCCAGTGCATGCATCGTGTTAACAATCTCATTTAACCTTAGATGCATATTAGAAATGGATTCATCAAGATTTATATTAAAATTATCATATTTATTAGTATACTTATTTAGCTGCATTTCTTTAACATTGGAAGTCCCTTCATGAGAAACAACTAGTGTATCCCATATCTCAAAAGCAGCAGCACAAGTAGATATTCTGTTAAATTCATATTCTCCTAAAGCATAGTACAAATCATTCATGACTTTATAGTTTGAATCATAGGCATCTTTTACAGTAGCATCCCATGTATTTCTTTCTCTTTTGGGTATTTCATATTTGTCTGCAATTGTAGTTCAAATATCAAATATCATGCTCTCTAAATGTCATGGGTGGATTATTGTTCTTCCTATAAGAAGTTGGGTCACAATATGACGGTCTATAGGCATGAGAGCAAGAATAAAGTGGATGCGGGGTTGGAACGAAGGGTGGCTATCGCTGATGAAGGCTCGAAGAGAATGGATTTGGCTGTCAATCCTAGTGTTCGAGGCAGGAGCCAGGATGATGGGCGAGTTGGACAGTTTGGAGTTGAAGCGACTGAAGAATTCACAGTAAGAGATAGCGCAATGCAGAAGAACGAACATTGGCTTCCACCGGCCCCCAAGGTGAGTGTGGTCCTTGATCGGCTGAAACGAGAATTGAAAAAAAGGTGTGAGAAGGAAGTAGTAGTGGTAGGTGATGGCTCCATGACCATGGGGGTCGAGATGAACTGTGGAGATGGGGCTCTGATCACCAGGCCAAACTCAGCACTTTTGGAAGCGCCTCCTGAACTGTATTTGGAGGCAGTGAGAGAGAACAGGAGTGTTAGGGGTCAGAACCTCTCACGGAAGTGTACTCCAGAAGGTTTGGTGAGTCAGAAATTTGATGGTGAGACCAGTCAGGTTCATGTTTGCATCCCGACCTGCAACCAATTTTCCGGATTGTAAATCGAAGGGGCGGTCAATGATCGGGAAGGTGGCCAACAGGGACATGTCCCTATAGAGGGGGCAGTTGCTGATGGTGGTGACTCTGAGGATGAGTCCCCTGGTTATTTTTCTGAGGATCATATAGGTTGTAAACATTCTCAAGGTTTGTATAGCCTGAGAAAGAAGAAAGGTACAAAATCCAAATTGGATGCGGGAAGCTGCACCTTAAACAATGGGAGGAAGAACAAAGGATGCAGGGATTATTCTTCCTTACTGAAACCAATGGAGACTATATCAAGCAAAAAAATCAAAGCAAATGAAATGGAGCGCCTAACTACTGATGCTAATGTTGTGCAGGGAAAGTCTGAGAAGGAAGGTCTTGGCCAGGGTTCGGGCAAGACTAAGAATGCTAGGGGTGATCGGTCTCTGGAGACAGAGATGGAGAAGGCCAATAACAAGGACCCATGGGAACTCCTAGCACATTCGGGAGAAGATATGACGGAGAAGGTCCTTGTTATCAAGGCCATAGAAGAGGAAGCGAACATAATGATGGGACGAGGTCTTCAAGTGGAGACCAATACTGAGCAGACTGAATGGATTGATAAACAGGATCTAAACCTGGTAAGATGTTTTAATGAAGGGAGGATCAACTACGAAGATTACAATCAAACTTGGGAGAAAATGGCGTACCGCTTTGAAGACTTTATAAGGGAAGATCCAGAAACACAGGTATGTACGTTATCTTGGAAATTATTTAGGGATAAGGTCTCTAATAGTCTCAAATTATGTTTCAATGAATATGTTATGTCTTTTGATGGTGTCATTTCTGGGTGAACGTTATGGTTTCTCACTTTTCCCTCAAAAGTGATTTGATAATAAAAAAGTTAAGTTGGCATGGCATGGCATGCTCTCTAAATGAATTTTCATTTTGATCGTCCATTGAATATAATTTGTTCCATTAAAATAAGAAGTCTGATTAGTGGCAGCTCCCTCAATCTTTGCATTATCCAAAAAGATATAAATTTAGAGCTAACATAAATTAGCATCTTTAGGTAAAACTAGATAATTGTAAAAATTATTTTAAAGCCCTTGATACCAAATGTTGGTCAGAGTGGACAACTCGAGAGGGGGGGAGGGAGGGTGAATTGAGTTTTCAATAAAAATTTATTTTAAAAACAATTTAAAACTTAAATCCCCCAAATTAATAAAAGCGCCCATTTAACTAAAAGTGTAGAATTATATAATTTGATCTTTTGAAAAGATTCTCAAAATCTCAATCACAGCTCAGTTAAAATAACTTTGAAACTACTTTAACATTTGAAACTAATCTAACAGGTACAAACACATTATATAAAACACAACTTAAAGACAATAATCAAAGTAAAGTTTTGTAAATAAGTTTTGAAAATAGAGTATAGAAAAACAAATAAAGACACAGCATAAATAAACAAGGGGTTCAATTTCAAACTGAGGTTTAATCCCTTCCATTTGGAAATCGCTTGTTGCCTAACAATTTATTATTAAATAACCTCATCTACAAGCTTGATCAAGTTTTTACACAACAACTCACATGGTTTTCCAAGAATAAATCCACTTCCACAGTTCTGTGTGGGATCATAGATAAGTAAGTGTGTGTGTGTGTGTGTCTCGCACTCTCCAGTTCAACTCCGGAGCTGGTGCTTAAGATTTACAAATAAAATGCACATAAATAGCTTGAAAGTAAATAAAACATAATAAGAGAAAGATAAGAAATTGATCCAGTATAGTAAGTTGCTCTGTTATTCTGCAAGTAATTCTTCTCTTCTTGTTTTTGTTTCTTGATTTGCAAGAGATGGTCGAAGACATTTGAATGTTCTTTGATGCGTCGATTGAGTTCAGGAACAGCGTTTCAAACACTTTTCAAAACAGAGTACTGGTTCGTCTTATTTCTTGTATGTTCAGAAAAGTACGTGTGCTCTTGTATATTTTTTTCTCCCCCATCTTTTTCTTATCTTTTGGTTGCCTTAAAAAAAATCTTCTCTGAAAAATAGTCGTTGAGAAATCATCATGAAGATCCTTGAATTTTAGCAGCAAATCTGAGGTAATTTAATGCTTCTAATAGACATTAAATTCTTCACATAACATTGGTTGGGTTAGTATTAAAAATATATATATAATACTTACCTTTAGTTACGATCGATTTAAAGCTGTCACATCATCATTAACGGTCGCTTCATTTGGCCACTTTAGCATCCATGTTATCATTTGTCAATTGTTATGAATTGTTGGACCATACGGTCAATCATTTGTTATTACGATCGATCTCTTCGTAGCGGTTGATCTTTTAATGCTTACGATTAATTCCATACCCAGTGAGATCTCTACATGGTTTCTCCGAATTTGCTTAGCGGTCGATAGGTTGCTCATGCAGTTGATCCAACTAACTTTGCGGTCACTTGGGTCCTTTGTCGTTTTTGCCGTGAATGATCAGATGTCCGTGTGGGCGATTTGTCCTTTGAGAAAAACTCAACCACGGTTGCTCGAGACAACGTGCAGTCACTTTACATGACTTGCAGTCACTCGTATCCTTTGTCATACAATCTTCACGCTCGATCACTTATATGGGGCGATCGTTTCCAAACTTAGCAAAATTCAGTGATAATGCTTTTTGTTTCACAAAACACAGAATGAGTTAGAATGAATATAAACATGATTTGTGATTATTAGAACAATGAATTGCTGGACTAATACAACAATAATATTTTTTTTAACATGTGACCTCGTGATGGATAAACTAAAAAAACAGATACAAATTCATCAAATTTGTTATTTTTCGGCAATTGACACAATGATATGTTTCTTTGCATATGGTATTTTTATAAAGTAAAAAAATGAGTAGGGATTCACAAAGGGGGGAAAAGAAGACATAAAACAAATTCGTTACTTTTTAAGACAAATGCATGTTATAAACAATATGGAATGTTCTGAAAAGATACTAAAAAAGTACCAAAATCGATGCATTGATTAATTTATCTTACCGAGTAATTGTCACACACAAAAGCTATATTTGAATTTGACAACTCTAACATAATTCGTACAATTAAGGAGAACAAGTCTCCATGTTCCATATGAGAAAAGTCTCGTGCATGTTATCTAAGAGTTTATTTAAACGAAATAATCCGTTTAATCTAACAAGATTTATTGTGAGCCTAATCGAACATTGAACAGTTTAGATGACTTAAATGATTCACATGTACTAATATTATTATTTCTCAATTGTATTATTGTATTTGAACTGAGTCATAAACAAGAAAAAAAGAAAAAGAAAATACAAATTTCAATAAACACGGCCGAGCCAAGAGAATAGGGCTAAAGAATGAGGGCAAAATAGTACTGAAAACAGGCTGGAAGGAGGTTTTGGAGCTTCGTAAGGAAAATAGAATGTACTCCCGCCCAAGCACCGTGGTCGAAGTGAGTTCATGCTTAATCGGTGCTCGTTTCGAAGCCGCCGTGATCAAGCAGCCGTCATCGAAGAAGAGGCGTCGTGAAGCTTTGGTAGAGTACAAAACCCTAGTGTCCGACGATGGGAGCCCGTCCCCCCTACTCCATGTGACGCCTCAAGTGATGGTGACGGATTTCTTTGTTTTTATTGGCGCTGTGGAGTGATTACCAAACTTCTTGCTCGTAAGAGGGGCGCTGTGGAGTGATTACCAAACTTCTTGCTCGTAAGAGGTATGCTGTATTTTTCAAGGATATTGATACGACAATAGAAATCCTTCACCATCACTTAAGGCGTCACATGGAGATGGCAAGTGGTTTGTTGGACAGGTAAGTTCCTGTTAATTCTTCTTGAAAGCATGTCCTAACTTTGAAATCCTTTACTGGTTTCAGTGTTAGTCTGTGTAATGCTACGTTGTTTTGTATTGCTTGTGCACGCTGTTTATTCACCATCAACAAGTGTTGCTCGTAATTTTTAAGTTGATTCCAATGTTTTATTCACATTAGTTTTCAGGATTTGGTATTGTAAAACTGATTGAATAGAAATGTTTCTCATAATGCTATTATTTTTCGTGAATTAGTTTTTGAGAAACTCAATAGTTTGTTTGGTATGCTCGGAAAATGTGCGGTGCAATGTATTAAATAATATTAACATGTCATGAAACTTAAAAATAAAATCATAGAACCATGGCAGGAGGGAGAGAGAGTGACGGGAGAGAAAGAAAGAGTGATGGGGATTTTAATTCTCACGAAAATGAATCCCACATAAATGTTATCTTTTCACTTAATCAAGAGAGGGAGGATGCTTTTGGTGGGGGAATGGAGGGCATCCATTTGCTCACCATTTTTGGTGCATCTAAGGGAAAAAGAGTATATCCACAGACTTCCCCTCACACTTTCATGAAATTAAATTTTGCAAATTGTTAAATTGGTGCATCACTATGTCACAGTCAAGCTTCTGAAAAACTCTAGTTGGCGGTGCTTTCATAAATAGATCAGAAATATCGTTGCTTGATCTAACATATTACACATCAATCTCTTTCTTTTTCATAATTGCGTGGATGATAAGAGCTTCATAAGTGTTACCAGCCTAGGCTCGCACCCGAGTGTTGACCCATTAGTTAATCCACGACTCCCTATTCTACACACATACCAACAGTGGGGTAGAAAGGAAAACTCGGGTTAGTCTATTAGATGGGTATAAAGGTGTACATGGTTGTTACGGGGTATTCAGTTATAAAGTAGAGACGGTATCTGTTGGAACATAACCAGGTGGGAGCTGCGGACAGACTCTTGTACCATTTTCACCGGCAGCAGGAGGATGACTAGGAGGACTCTACGTTTCTTATTGTATATCTCACACAACTGTAAACACATTATACTGGTAATATCAACCAATTCTCTTGTTTCTTCTTGTTAAATCCAGTTTTATTATATTGGGTATTTCCGAGTCCTACATTGGAATACTCCACCATGTATTTCATCTTACGCATCTATAAAAGAATGTCCCCACTTCACATTGAGGCACAGGGAATTCGCCATCTACATGGTATCAGAGGGTACTCCCTAATTATTCCCCCCCTCCCAGTTCCAACTGGCCCTGCCCTCCCTACGTACTCCCGGTTCTGTTTGGCCCTGCGCTGCTCCTCTCTGATCCGGCCCCCGCCTGAGAGGCGACCTCCTCCCGTCGCGAACGACCCCCCCAGCGGCGCCCTCCCGTCGCGAACGACCTTTTGCGCCTCCTGATCCCGACGGCCAACCCCGCCTCCCACAGCGGTCCCGCATCCGTCGCGCCTCCCGTCGCGGCTTCCCGGTTTTTCTTGGCCACACCCTTCGCGATCTCGACGTCGTCGCTTGGCCGCCCACGATCCTCCTCCCGCGATGCTTCTCCCCTCTCACCAGCACCTCCTGCGGCTACTCCCCGGACGCGCCGTCTGATGCGTTGAGATCCCTTTGACGAGGCAGACCTTTGATATACTTCTTCATGGGACTTCATGACAGTTGGGGAAACGACTTGTAGCTCGTGGAACGGATCCTCCCGGAGACGAGCAAGCAGAGTACGAAGACCTAGAAGCTGGCTGAGACCTGACAACTGCTGACCTTTCGACTCGGAGTGTTTCGACTAGCCCAGTGGGAAGCGTCTCTGTGTGACGCGACAGACCCACAGTGAGGAGCGCCTCTGTGTGATGCGGCAGACCCACGATACTCAACAAGAGGTATACTGGAAGAACCCGGTTCTTATTCTTGAGGTACGAGTTTCTTCTTTTCTCTTTTCCTTAAGTGTTTTTGAGAAAATAAGGAAAATGGGGAAAAATCACAAATTTTGTGGGTACACTCCGTGCACTTTTCCACACGCCGTGTACTTTGGCCGTGTAGGATGAGTACACAGGGTGTGTAGCCATGCTGGCGATGAAAGGTGTAAAAACCGACTACACGCCGTGTAGTTTATATTTACACGTCGTGTAGTCAGTCGGCAGACGAACAGTAAGGCGGTGGAAGCAGCCCCCACCTGAGCGACAGTGCACGCCGTGTAAATCAGGAATACACGCCGTGTACTCATGTTGACAGATGAACAGTGTCGCGGTGGAAAGAAGCCGCCGAAGGAACAGTTAAAAAAATGAAAAGTACACGCCGTGTACTCAATAGTACACACCACATAGTTTGTTTTTTTCGCTTAAAATGGGCAGTAGCCTCCTCTGTTCACAGAGGATGCTTAGAACGCCGGAGAAGCTTGGGAGAGACGGCCGGAGCTTGGAGGACCTCCCGACCGCACACCAGGAACCCGTTTTCTGCACCGTCAATCTCCTTGGAACTGCACGGGTGAGTTCTTCCTCCTCCTTGCGTAGTTCTTGCCAATTCTTCCTCTAAGGGAAGTTATTTTAGTTTGAACGAGGTTATGTTCACCTCAGATCTACGTCGTTCTTGTACGATTCGAGGAGCGTCGTTCACGTATACCGATCAGGGGTGATCGAGGTAGGTGGTCTGGTGTTTAAATTCCAACTGTTGTGCGTTTTTGTGTACCATTGTGCTACGAACCCATCTTGGGGTGTCGTGTGGCTGAGGTCTTGGCTGTTTTAAATACCTAGAACTGTATAGGTAATTAAATGTAATTGTAAACTGCTGTTTGTGATCGCTGCTTGGATCCAGGACCACCCCTGGGGTGTGTTCCTCTGTTTAGCCGTTTGGCCAGGTTACCCGAGGGTATATCGTAAATTTTAGCATGTCTTAAATTACCTTGAGAGGAATTGTATATAAATTGCTTGTTTATATGTTGGGCATGACCCGGTTACTTGTTTAGCCTGAGGGCGGTGTTGTGATTTGCCTGTGGGCAGTGCTCTGTTGAGGGCAACTACTTTCGTGCCCGTGGGCAGTAGATTCTGTGCCTGTGGGCGACACCTCGTACGCCTGTGGGCATTATTCGATATGCCTATGGGCAGATTCCTGTGGGCAGATTCCTATGGGTTTGGATTCTCTTTACCTGAGGGTAAGGGTTTGCGTGCCTGAGGACACTGACTGTTTACTTAGGAAATTCACTGTGGTGATGTCTTATTTTGAATGGTCGAATGAATATTAAAAATGACAATATAACTGGTAAAGTTAGTTACTTTTGAGTACTGCTTAGTTTATTGCATTTATTACTGCACACTGCTGTTGCACATTTACATTGATAGTTGGGCATGGGCCTTTGGTGGGTGCCTACTGGGATTTATTTCTCACACCCTGTTTGAGTCATGTCTTCGGCCCAAACAGACTATATTGGTGCAGGTGTGGATAAGGGAAAAGGTCACTATACAGGTACATGATTGTTGCAAAGGAGGAGGAGAGCATGAGACTGAGCTTAGGTTTGCGATGCTGCTGAGTTCCTGTTGCACTATTTTGTTTTGTTTTGTTGTACCTTGTACTTTAAGCTGTATTGTATTGTATTGTATTGCAGTGTATCCTGTTCTGGCTGTTTTCATAGAATAGTGACATGCTGCATTTCCATATATATATATGACTGCTGGTTCTCTTTTGCTTCGGTTATCCATTCAGTTATATTTTGTTCACTGCTTCCGCTGTTGTATGCTATTTATCTTTTCCGTTGCGCTACACTTTGACAAATGAGGGCATAATTTCCCCACTATCAGACCTGGGCCCTCATTGCTAGTCGGCAGCCTCTGGCGTTTGGGGAAATGCGCTTGAGGTCATGTAACCAACCGGGTCTGGGGTACCCGTTGAGTGGCTTCCGGAACCGCGACGTTACAAAGTGGTATCAGAGACGGTTCTTTTCTTTGACTTACTATTTGGAGCCTTAGTCAGGGATAGGACGAAAATGGTAGTTGGTAATAAGCTGTGCCCGAGAGTAGCTAACCTGTGTACAGGGAAAAGCCAGTCTACCTCGTATTTTTGCAATTATTCTGATTTTGCAAATTTTATAGTTGATTTGATTTTCACCGTTGGGTGACGCACTTGTTATTGTGCTGTTTATATTTTGTCCATGGGTTATATTTAGTTGCAGCCCGATGAGATGAGGGTATGCCATCTCATGCATCATTTAGGCACATGCTAGAAATTACATGTAATGCACAGTTCTATGCCATGGAGGCGCATTAGAAATTGCATGTTGTTGTGATAATCGTTGTGCTAGAAAATCATGTTGTTGTGATAGCTGCTTTGATAAATACCTGCTATGTGATAGGGTATTTTTGTGTGAGCTTGTTGATAGGATGGACGCCAAACTTTGGTTTTTGGGGAGTATGGGACCTCAATGACCGAAATTTGGTGGATCATTGACTTGTTTACTTGTGTATAACATGTATAAGATGCCAAACTTTGATTCGCGGGGAGTATAGGCTCTCACGGGTCAGAATTTGGCACTTAAGTGTTGTTTTTCAGTATTTTCTGGGTTCCAGAGTAGTTTCTGAGGCTTACTGTTCGGAAAACCCAGGATACACGCCGTGTAGTTCCTTGGACACACGCCGTGTGTTCTTCTGTTCGGGAAGAAATGAAAACTTTTTGAGTACACGCCGTGTACCCGCAGTACACGCCGTGTAGTCTCTTCCCGTGTCATAGACCGTGTGGGCAGGGACACGGGGTAGGGATTGGCTTGGGGAAACACGCCGTGTACCGGATGTACACGCCGTGTAGTGTTGACCCGGAGTCCACCCGTGTAACTAACAACACGGATGACGAAACCTTAAGACATACACGCCGTGTCCACCGTGGAACACGTCGTGTAGTCTGACCTGGGGACCCGGCCGTATAGCTAATAAACACGGGTCGGTGTTACCTCTTCTTGAACACGCCGTGTACCTGTGGGACACGCCGTGTAGTCTTTACCGGTGGGAGACCGTGTGGACTTAGCCGTGTGGCTGGGAAAACGGGGTGGTGTACACGCCGTGTGCGGGTGTAACACGCCGTGTGGTGTCAGCCGAGTAGTCGGCCGTGTCACGAACGACACAGGCAATTGGAAAAATTAAACCATGCACGCCGTGTAGATGACATACACGCCGTGTAGTCTTGTTCAAAGAGAGCCGTGTGGCTTAGCCGTGTAGAAGGACTCGGGCAGGGAATGAGGATTCAAGTACACGCCGTGTATTTAGAAGACACGCCGTGTGTTTGGGGTGCTACACGGCCATTTTAAGCTAGAGTACACGCCCACGTGAACGGCTTGTGAGAACACGCCATGTAGTATTTATACACGCCGTGTAGTCAAGTTTTGTAAATCTTGAAAACTTTCTTTCTCCGTCTCCTTGTTTCGGTCTTTGATAATCTTGATCTAAGGTGTGCGTTTGACCTTGTAGAGTCATGCCGCCGAGACGACCACGCGTTGTTCGCCAAGAGAGCGACAACGATTATACTCCAGAGATGGTAGGCCATGAGCCACCAGTGGATCCTCCAGCAGAGCCAGATGCGGCGCCAACCGTTATACCGGACACAGGCGCGGATGCACAATTCGGTGAAGGCTTCATGCGGTTTATGCAGATCTTTCAGGGAGCACCGCCGGCTGCCGCATCTATGGCTGAGCTGACTCGTATCTTCCAGCTGCAGCATCCGCCTACGTTTTCAGGGGATGACGGACCACAGGCTGCGGAGTCTTGGCTGGATTCATTGCAGACTATTTTCGAGCATCTTGAGACGCCTTCAGGGCGGAGGGTCAAGCTCGCGACTTATATGCTGTGTGATTCCGCCAAGAGGTGGTGAAATGTTACCACTCAGACAGAGCATCACAGAGACATGGCGTGAGAAGATTTTCAGACAGCCTTCTATGACTTCTTGTTCCTAGAGACGCTGAGGGCAGATCGAGCTCGAGAGTTCATGAATCTGCAGTAGGACGCTATGTCGGTGATGGATTATTCTGCTCGCTTCACCGAGTTTTAGCGTTTTGAACCTGTTCTGGTGGGTGATGAGACGTTGAGGGCTAGACGCTTTGAGGATGGTCTTCGATATGACATCCGAGCACTGATGAATGTTTTCAGATTGCCTACAGTACATGCTATTGTGAACCAAACACTGATTACCGAGCGGAACCTGCGGGAAGCTAGTGGTGCAGGCCAGGGCGGTTCGACACCAATTTCTGGTACTATTTCTACCGATAAGAGGAAGAGACAGATGGACTTCTCTCACGGTGTCGGTACTAGCCAAAAGAATGCTTCAGGTGGCCAGGTCATGTGCTACCAGTGTGGTAAAGAGGGGCACAAGAGACCATAGTGTCCACGTGACCCAGTGGAATGCCGAGCTTGCGGCAGGATGGGGCATCTGCAACGCTTTTGTAGGGCGTTTCCACCAGTGGCTAGTGAGAGGGGTTCTGTGCAGACTCCGCGTGCGGGAGCAGGACCGACAGCTTCTTACCAGTCGGGAAACTGGAATACGTCAGGGCATGCAGACAGAGATGGTGGTCGTGGCCGTGGTAGCCAAACACCAGGATCTCAGAGGCAGCAGGGCGGGACAACTCATGGTAGCCAGGCTGTGTCGCACGGCTGTGGCACTGGGCAGACATATGCAGTGCAATAGACTCAACAGGAGCAGGATCCTGGACCTTCTACCGTCAGAGGTACTATTCTAGTAGTTTCTGTTTTATCTTCAGTACTTTTCGATACGGGTGCTACACATAGTTTCATATCTGTGCCCGTTGTGAAGAGCCTTGGGCTCTGTGTTTCTTCTTCTTCTGATGTTATGACGCTAAACACTCCGTTGGGGATGAGAACGACATGTGTGCGTCAGTGCAAAGAGTGCCCCCTTGAGGTTGGTGGGTGTCACTTTCTATGGGACCTCTATGTCTTAGAGATGACAGCTTATGATGTCATTCTCAGGATGGACTGGTTGGTTCCCTTTCAAGCCTTTGTAGACTGCTATCGTCGCAGGGTGCGTTTCACGTCACCAGAGGGCGGAGAGTTTCTATACAAGGGTGAATGGGATGTTCAGGCGAGTCGAACTGGACCAGAGCATCGTGAGCGACGTGGAGTCACAACCCAGATTGCGAGTTTATATCTGGATGACCAGGGAACTTGTCAGAAAGATTTCCCTCCAGTGGTTGATCGTTTCAGGGATGTCTTCCCGGACGACTTTTCAGGTCTACCTCCGGAGCGAGAGGTGGATTTCTCTATCGAGCTTTTGCCAGGAGCAACACCGGTGTCCATTCCTCCTTATAGGATGGCTACACCAGAGTTGCAGGAGCTCAAGAGACAGTTAGAGGAGTTACAGGCAAAGAGTTTCATCTGACCCAGTACTTCTCCTTGGGGTTCTCCGGTCCTTTTTGCGAAGAAGGCGGACGGTACTCTTAGACTTTGTGTGGATTATCGGAAGCTGAACCAGTTGACGGTTAAGAACCGATATCCCTTGCTGAGGATTGATGATCTTTTTGATCAACTTCGAGGAGCACGAGTATTCTCGAAGATTGACTTGAGATCCGAATATCATCAGTTACGCGTTAGATCATCTGATATACCTCTCACAGCCTTCAAGAGTAGGTATGGTCTATATGAGTACTTGGTGATGTCGTTTGGACTCACGAACGCGCCAACAGTTTTCATGGCTCTGATGAATCTTGTGTTCCATCCTTATCTGGATTTCTTTGTGGTAGTCTTCGTGGATGATATCTTGGTGTACTCTCACACTCGACACGACCATGCCACCCATCTTGAGATCGTGCTGAGTACACTGAGAGAGCATCGACTATATGCTAAGCTCTCAAAGTGTCACTTTTGGATGGACCAGATTCACTTCCTGGGTCATATCATCTCAGAGGAAGGAGTTGCAGTAGACCCATAGAAGGTGAGAGCAGTAGTTTCCTGGGAGCAGCTTAAGAACGTGTTTGAGATACGGAGTTTCTTAGGGCTGACTGGTTACTACAGACACTTCATCCAGGACTTCTCCCGCTTAGCAGCGCCGTTGACGGGTTTGACTAAGAAGGGTGTGAAGTTCGTTTGGACAGAATCTTGTGAGACAGCCTTTCAGGAACTGAAGGGAAGGTTGACATCAACACCAATCCTGATACTCTCAGAGCAAGGGAAGAACTATACAGTTTACTGTGATGCATCAGGTATTGGGCTGAGAGCTGTGTTGATACAGGGCGATCGAGTTGTTGCGTACGGGTCTCGGCAGTTGAGGCCACATGAGAGGAATTACCCGACGCATGGTCTCAAGTTGGCTGCAGTTGTTCATGCGTTACGCTGTTGGAGACATTATCTCTTGGGAGAGCATTTTGTGGTTTTCACCAACCACAAAAGTCTCAAGTACATCTTTACTCAGCGTGACTTGAATCTGAGGCAGCGGAGGTGGGTTGAATACCTACAGTCCATCGATTTTGAGCTTGCCTATACACCTGGTAAGGGTAACGCTGTTGCTCATGCACTGAGCAGGAAGACTCAGATACAGGCAGTTCATGAGGCCAGTGGTGAGTGACGGTTTATGGCTTTGTTCTCTGAGATGCATTTGGAGGTGCACGACAGTCAGGGGCAAACCTATCTTTCATCTTTAGCTGTGACTTCTACCCTCTTGGATAGAGTGAGGATGAGACAACTATCTGATTCAGAAGACCTATTTCTACGGGAGTCGGTGGTAAGTGAGGACCCTCCTCCTGGTTGGATGATAGGCGATGATGAGGTACTGCGTTTTCATGGACGAGTGTGGGTTCCAGGGGATATACGCGAGGAGTTGATGCGAGAGTTTCATGCTTCAGCTTGGGCAGTGCATCCCGGAGTTACCAAGATGTACCGCGACTTGAGACGTCAGTATTGGTGGCCGGGTATGAAGAGGGAGATAACTGGTTTTGTTATGAGGTGTTCCACCTGTCAGCAGGTGATGGCAGAGCATCAGAGGCTAGTCGGATTGTTACAGCAGTTACCCATTCCGGAGTGGAAATGAGATGATGTCGCGATGGACTTCGTGACTGGGTTGCCGAGGTCACCTCGAGGCAATGATGTCGTGTGAGTTGTTGTGGAAATACTCACAAAGGTAGCTCACTTTTTGCCGATCAAGGAGACCTTCGGAGTTGACGAGCTCGGGATGTTGTATATCTGAGAGGTCGTACGTCTTCATGGGGTCCCTTGTTCTATCGTTTCAGATAGGGACGCCCGTTTTACATCTCGTTTCTGGCAGAGTTTTCAGAGGGCACTGGATACCACTACTACAAACATGGCTTTTATCAGCGCTAGAAAAGCGCATTAACAGCGCTAAAAAACGCGCTAAATTAGACAATCTCATATCAATTGATTCTTCATCCTAATCTTAGGTTTTTAATGAACCTTTTCTTGGTTTATGTAATTTTATCACACAACACTTCATATGTCTACATCATGAAATTTATAAAATTTCTTACCCTCTATTTTTAATTTAACTTCGCCTAATACACTTACTAAGCCCATAGATACCTATCAGACTCACATAATCAATTAAATGATCTTGCAATTTTGTAAAAAAAATCATATAATATAAAATTCATGTTTGACTTCTACATTGACCTCACGATACAACCTAGATCGGATTATCTACCTCACCCTCATGACGCGGAACCTGATATTTCTTAAATCAAAGCATGTGAAAGCTTGGGTCTGCAACTGGTCTTGTGAAAAATACACAGGATAGAATCTGGCAGTGGCTGTTCTTGAATAGCTTGGTTGTGCTGCCTTGTTGAGGATGCTCTGTGCTGGAACTGTGAGATAATAGACAAAATTAGAAAATGAAGGTTGTGATCTATGCTTTCTGGTTGGGATTCTATGATGAGTGAGGCGGTACGCAGGATGCATGTGTTTGATGTATAATTACAGATACCATTGTAAAGGGACATGATGATATATATAGATGTATATGTTAGATGAACACACTTTTTTTGTTTTAAAATACCATAAAAATAACAAAGTACATGTATGCAAAATTTTTGGATCATTGCAGAACGAAATGAGGGACATTTATGGGTTTTTGTTCTACCGATTAATGAATAATAAATTGTTTTAACAGCTGTAAACGGTTGTAATTTATGGGTATTTGAAGGTGATGCGGAAATGTCGGGAGTTGCAACGACAAAACAACGATTCAAACAAGAGTAAAAGGGTGGGGGAAACAAAACGAGAACACATGGATTTACGTGGTTCGAGAATAATCCCTACGTCCACGGAGAGGTAGAATATTCACTATGATTCGGGAGCACAATTACAAAGAGTTTCTCAAAGTTTCTTAGAGTTTCCCACTTCTCAAAACCCTATCCCGAAATGGGCTAATAAGGAGGACAAAACACTATTCCACCAACCGTCAGAAAATCTGCTCGCAACAGTGAAATGTGGCTGCCGGCTGGAAGTCCAAGGAACTACAGTGAAAGGCGGTTGGAAGTCCGTGTCGCTACAGTGCCCTGCCGGTGTCGGTCAGTCAGCTCTGCTACAGTGGTCAACATTGCTACAATCCACAAAAAAATTGGACCGACAGCCTTCGGCCCCCCGATCCGCCAGAGCAGGGGCGCATTGCTTCCTTCAACCCCCAACGAGCTCACCGCGGAGCTCGACCCGCGAAAGTTGCGGCCTGGTGCGCAGTATGGGCCGGAAGCATTTGACCCAACAACATCCAGAACGGATCGGGCTACACCAAACTAACAGAAGGATCACGTGTTGCATCTTCCTTGATACCTAATTTATTGTTTCAATCCATTGGTAGTTTTTGATGTTAATTTTGTGACTCTCAATGGAGCTAATGATAAATTTCTTAAACCAATTAAATATTATTTTATCATGTCTGTTTTCCCTGGGAAATAACCTTGTAAGACACATATAATGTTCTTGTTGTGTTGTAGGGCGTTACGTTTATTCATCTATTTGGCTCTCAGATTCCCTTTGGTTGTTCTATTTAATTATATTTTAATTTGGGTATGCTATCTTTTTCCATAAAAATCAGTGTTGTCTTATGCGCAGACTTTATGCTCCCTCATATACAATTTTGGTTTCAGTAATAGAAATATTGTTAATACTGTCAAATATTTTAGCATGGTATCAGCTTTAATACGCGTTAAGTTTTTGTTTTTGGAAGATGATCATGTGCGGACTTACTATTTGTTGGAGTCTGTATCCCACATCGGACTTGATGTCCGGTGTGGTCTTTACCATTTATTATAAATACACCCCAAGGGCTCCTTAGGAGAAATACCTTGGGGGTTCGGGTTCCTCTATTTCCCCCTTCTACATGGTATCAGAGGAGGTTTTTTGAACCCCCAATCCCTCCCTCCCTGTTTTTTCTTTCTTTTTTTTTCCCCTCCTTTAGGGTTTCCCGTCCGGGGGGGCGGCGGTCTCCAGGCCCCGTAGGGTTACTGCCGCCGCCCCTCCGCCTCGTCCCAGCAGGCCTCTGCCCTGCGCGATTTCCCGGCGCCTCTCCCTGGTTCTCCAGCCACCGGCGCCTCGGCTCTCCCACCCTGCGCGACGGCCCGCCTTCCGCAGCGGCTCCCTTCCGCGACGGCTCCCTGCGCGCCGGCCCTGCCACCTGCTGCGGCATCCCGACGCCGGCGCCCGCCTCTCACTCCCGGTGCGGCTCCACCTCCCGACGGATCTCCTCCCTCTGGCGCCTCCCGCGCCTCCTCCTCCCGGCGGGCCTCCCTTCCCGGCGGCCCTCTCCTCTGCGCATCCCGTCGGCGGGCCTCCCTCCCCGGCGGCTCCATCCCAGCCGGCTCCATGCGCCGGCAACCTCCCTTCTCCAGCAGCCGGCCTCCAGCTCCGGCCGGCGACCCCTCTCCGGCCGGCGACCCCTCTCCGGCAGCCAGATCCGGCCAGTTCCGGCTACTCCCGCCAGATCCGGCGAGATCCGGTCTGTTCCGGGCAGTTCCGGGCAGTTCCGGGCAGTTCCGGGCAGTTTCGGGCAGATCCGGGCAGATCCGGACTGTTCTGGGCAGATCCGGACTGTTCCGGCCTCCACCCGTGTCGGCCGCTCCACGCCGGGGGCCTCCTCAGGTTTCCAGCGCTGTCTCCCGGCCTCCTGCACCCTCGCCGGCCTCCTCCTGCGGATCCCCGCCTCGCCGGCCTCTCCCGGCACCTCCCGGCAGCCGCATCTCTCTCCGCCGGCACGTCCATTCGCTGGCGCAGTAGCTCGACATCCTCGGATTTGGGCCCGTTGGCGCCGCCAGTCCCGCAACAATTCTGCGGAATCCCCGCCTCCCGTCGCCGGCCCCGCAAGTGCGGTTTTCCCGGTGCTAGTTTGGATTTCCCGGCGTTTCAACGACCGGCCCCACTAGTGCGGCATTCCTGGCGCTCCGTCAACCAGCCGATCTGAGTGGTTTCTTCTACTGCACCCGCAACCTCATCCATCCTTCATCCTGCGGAGGAGCTTCGCTCGTGAGGGGGAGCAGCAGCAGTTTTCTTTTTATTTCGTCATGTTTTGTCATCAAGCTGGGTATGTCCAGCTTGAGGGGGAGTGTTGGTCTCTGTTTTTCTTGCTTTCTTTTCATTATGTGTCCAAGCTAGGTACACCTAGCTTGAGGGGGAGTGTTGGAGTCTGTATCCCACATCGGACTTGATGTCCGGTGTGGTCTTTACCATTTATTATAAATACACCCCAAGGGCTCCTTAGGAGAAATACCTTGGGGGTTCGGGTTCCTCTATTTCCCCCTTCTACACTATTGATTCACTGTTGCTCATATTATTATTGTTATTTTTATAATTAATGTCATTTGCATTATCATCCCTTAAAAAACCATTGCCATCTGAATTTGTAGCAGTTGTCTGTTCATTTGTTGTGAACAATAACCCCATGACCTGTAGCATACATGTTTGCTTGTACCTTACCACATAAACCTTACCTGGCTGAGGTGCAACTCCTGCATAAATTGTAGCGATATTCAGATTAATAAGTTTTTCAGATAACGTTTTTATGGGAGTTTTTTATTTAGAGGTACTTATCTCCATAGTGTTTTTTTTTTCAGTATGATACTCTTCTTTGAAGTCAAGAGCATAAATTTCTTGTTTGATCTATTGACATGTGCATGTTTAAAGAATGATCCTTTGGTGCAATTTCACATCACTTTTAAATTAGCTCTTCATGTAATCATCTGATTAATATATACGTTTTTGCACAAAAAAAGGTGCTATTGCGCAAGTGCTTTGACAGCACTTATTGAAAATTCCTTATAGCACTTATCACCTATGATAGGTGCTTTTGCATTAAATGTTTCTAGATTGCTTATTGAAAGAGCATTTTCCTACCACTTATTTTAGTGGTTTTCTTCCACAATATAAGTGTTTTTTTTTCAGAAACAGGGCAAACAATACTTTTTGTTTTCTCGAACTGGTTATCATATGTGATGGGTGCTATAAGCAGTTTTCAGTAAGTGCTGTCCAATGGACCCTTATAGCACTTACCATATGATAAGTTCTTCTGTGTAAGTGTTTTCAGATTGCTTATTTTTTGCCACTTATTTAAGTGGTTCTCTTTTGGAATTTAAGTGTTAAGTGTTTTTTCAGAAACAGTGCAAACACCACCCTTTTTTCAACTGCTTATCACAATTGATTAGTGCTGTAAACAATTTTCAATAAGTGTTGTCAAGCTAACCCTTATTGAGTAAATGAGATGTAGATCCAGACGTGAATGGTGGTGTTGAACCAATGTAATGCAATTTACTGTATTCATTCCATCTCGACAACTAGAAACTCTGGATTGATAGCCTTTTGATGTTTCTTAGCGATATTTTTATTGGAAATGCATAAAATTCATCACATTTTTCAAATTCTTGATAGAGTATGGATGAACTGTTTTTGAAGTAGAAGCAAGGCTATTTGAGGATATGGCTGATAATGCCTGGGTCCCTGCAAAAATCCTTGAAAAAAAGGGAAATGAATTAATCTTGGTGGAGTGTCAGAGCTCAGAGAATGGAACAGTGGATGAGGGTCCAATAAGAACAACAGATATAAGCCATGTACCGCCTCTTCCTCCTGCCTTGGATAACCAGAGTTATGTGCTGTTAAATGAGGTGGATGCATTCTTTGTTTTTTATTGGCGCTGTGGAGTGATTACCAAACTTCTTGCTCGTAAGAGGTATGCTGTATTTTTCAAGGATATTGATACGACAATAGAAATCCGTCACCATGACTTAAGGCGTCACATGGAGTGGACAAATGGCAAGTGGTTTGTTGGCCAGGTAAGTTCCCGTTAATTCTTCTTGAAAGCATGTCCTATCTTTGAAATCCTTTACTGGTTTCAGTGTTAGTCTGTGTAATGCTACGTTGTTTTGTATTGCTTGTGCACGCTGTTTATTCACCATCAACAAGTGTTGCTTGTAATTTTTAAGTTGATTCCAATGTTTTATTCACATTAGTTTTCAGGATTTGGTATTGTAAAACTGATTGAATAGAAATGTTTCTCATAATGCTATTATTTTTCGTGAATTAGTTTTTGAGAAACTCAATAGTTTGTTTGGTATGCTCGAAAAATGTGTGGTGCAATGTATTAAATAATATTAACATGTCATGAAACTTAAAAATAAAATCATAGAACCATGGCAGGAGGGAGA
Organism: Viscum album; assembly: GCA_963277665.1. Classification (NCBI taxonomy): domain Eukaryota; kingdom Viridiplantae; phylum Streptophyta; class Magnoliopsida; order Santalales; family Viscaceae; genus Viscum; species Viscum album. The sequence goes on from OY728148.1 coordinate 2,033,999,319, forward strand.
GAGAGTGACGGGAGAGAAAGAAAGAGTGATGGGGATTTTAATTCTCACGAAAATGAATCCCACATAAATGTTATCTTTTCACTTAATCAAGAGAGGGAGGATGCTTTTGGTGGGGGAATGGAGGGCATCCATTTGCTCACCATTTTTGGTGCATCTAAGGGAAAAAGAGTATATCCACAGACTTCCCCTCACACTTGCATGAAATTAAATTTTGCAAATTGTTAAATTGGTGCATCACTATGTCACAGTCAAGCTTCTGAAAAACTCTAGTTGGCAGTGCTTTCATAAATAGATCAGAAATATCGTTGCTTGATCTAACATATTACACATCAATCTCTTTCTTTTTCATAATTGCGTGGATGATAAGAGCTTCATAAGTGTTACCAGCCTAGGCTCGCACCCGAGTGTTGACCCATTAGTTAATCCACGACTTCCTATTCTACACACATACCAACGGTGGGGTAGAAAGGAAAACTCGGGTTAGTCTATTAGATGGGTATAAAGATGTACATGGTTGTTATGGGGTATTCAGTTATAAAGTAGAGACGGTATCTGTTGGAACATAACCAGGTGGGAGCTGCGGACAAACTCTTGTACCAGTTTCACCGACAGCAGGAGGATGACTAGGAGGACTCTACGTTTCTTATTGTATATCTCACACAACTATAAACAAATTCTACTGGTAATATCAACCAATTCTCTTGTTTCTTCTTGTTAAACCCAGTTTTATTATATTGGGTATTTCTGAGTCCTACATTGGAATACTCCACCATGTATTCCATCTTACGCATCTATAAAAGAATGTCCCCACTTCACATTGAGGCCCAGGGAATTCGCCATCTACATGGTATCAGAGGGTACTCCCTAATTATTCCCCCCTTCCCGGTTCCAACTGGCCCTGCCCTCCCTTCGTACTCCCGGTTCTGTTCGGCCCCGCGCTGCTCTTCTCCGATCTGGCCCCCGCCTGAGAGGCGACCTCCTCCCGTCGCGAACGACCCCCCAGCGGCGCCCTCCCGTCACGAACGACCTTTTGCGCCTCCCGATCCCGATGGCCAACCCCGCCTCTCGCAACGGTGCCGCATCCGTCGCGCCTCCCGTCGCGGCTTCCCGGTTTTGCTTGGCCACGCCCTCCGCAATCCCGACGCCGTCGCTTGGCCGCCCGCGATCCTCCTCTCGCGATGCTTCTCCCCTCTCACCAGCACCTCCTGCGGCTGCTCCCCCGACGCACCCTTTCTTCTCGGCCACTCTCTCCTGCAGCATCGTCCGGGCCCGCCCTCCAGCAGCCTCCTCGGTGCTCCCCGACCCGCCTCCGACGATGCATCCCAGCCCTGCCCTCCCCGACACTCTTGCGACAACGTCCCGACCCCCGCCTTACTTGGCGACTCCCGACCCGCCATTCCCCGGTGCTTCTTGTCCCAACAACTCTTCACTGGTTGGCTCAACCGCCCGCGTCCCTCCAGCACAACATTCGGTCGCCAACTTTCCTGCAAGGCCGCCCCCTCACCTCTAGCGTCGGCCTTCCCGCACGACAGCCCCACGCATCATCCGTGCGTTTGTGCACCCGCCTGAGCAGCTGTCCCATGATCCACCTTCGGCAATCCCACAAGGCGCCCCCCTTCATCCAGTACCCGTTACTCAATGACGCTCGTGACGGAGGAGATTGTCTTTATACAATGTTATCGGGCGACTGTGCCACCGTCCTCTTCTCCAACCCCCATTGCTCAGACTGACAGCTCTACCGCCTGTGTTTCTCATCGTCAGACAGTTTGGATGCTTGACTCTGGTGCGTTAGAACATCTCACAGGGGACTTCGGTATGTTCACTACCTATCATCTGTACACAGGTGACTCTACAATTACTGTTTCTAATGGCTTAACAATCCCCATCCTCGGATTTGGCACATGTCCCTTGACCCCGTCTATTCACCTGACATCGGTCGCTCATGTTTCTCAAAGTCCATTTAATCTTATCTCCGTCAGCAAACTCACTACAGACTTAAATTGTATTGCTAATTTTACCTCATCTGTTGTTTTTCAGGAGCAGACGACGAATCGGGAACTTGGTCGAGGTTATCTTCGGAATGAGGTTTACATGTTCGATACCCCACCATCTCTTGCTTGCTCATCCACCTCAGCCCATGCCCTTGACCTATATTCTCGCTTTGGTCATCCATCGGCTTCCATCCTACATAAACTTTGCCCCCAATTCAGTTCTCACCTATCATTCCATTGTGAATTCTGCAAGTTTGCCAAACATCACCGTGCGACGTATGTTCCTCGACTGGAACCACGTGCAGCGGATCCTTTTGATCTTGTTCATTCCGATGTCTGGGGTTCTTGTCGGGTTCCTAGCCAGTCCAAGTACAGTTATTATATCACCTTTATTGATGACTACTTCCGCATGACATGACTTTACCTGCTTCATGATTGGTCTGAAGTATTTTCTACTTTTCAAACCTTTTATAATGAAATTAATACTCAATTCTCCACCTCCCTTAAATGTCTTCGCTCTGACAATAAACGAGAATATTTATCCACTTCCTTTCAGTAGTTTCTTAAGGATAAAGACATCATTCATCAGACAACCTGCCTTGATACACCTCAAGAGAATGGAGTGGCTGAGCGGAAACATCACCATATTCTGGAGATTGCTCGTGCCCTCCTATTCCACATGAAGGTGACTCCTTTTTTGGTTCGATGCCATCATGACTGTTACCTACCTCCTAAACTGTCTCCCTTCTTCTATCCTTCAAGGGGAGACTTTTTTTCGGACACTGTTCTCCTCTCCTTCCTCACTCACTTCCACTCTGTGTGTTTGGGTGTCTGTGTTATGTTCGGGACACTCGTCCCAACCTCTCTAAACTTTCTCCCAAATCCCTCTGTTGCATTTTCCTCGGATATTCCCGCATTCAGCGCGAATATCGGTGCTTCTCTCCAGACTTACGGCGCTATATCATCTCTGCCGATGTGTCGTTTGTTGAGAGCTTTCCTTTCACTCTTCCCCCCCCCATCCAGACACCACCATCGCTTGTAGCATCGATGACTTGCCCATTGCACTCTGAAAAGGTACTCGTTCCTATCAGGATACTCTTCTGTTCACATCCTCATACAGGGGTCTTTCCACTCTGGAGACGATATCAATTCCCCGCACGGTTGACGATGCTAAAGCTCACCCGGGGTGGCTATAAGCGATGCGGGATGAACTGCAAGCTCTGGATGACAATCATACTTGGGATCTGGTCCTCCTTTTAGAAGGCAAACAGGCGGTCAATTGCAAATGGATTTATACGGTCCGTCTCAATGCCGATGACACTCTCCACCGCCTCAAAACCCAACTTGTGGCGAAAAGCTTTGTTCAGACATATGACATCGATTATTTTGAAACCTTCTCTCCGGTTGCCAAGATGACATTTGTCCGCTTATCCATCTTTCTGACCGCTCATCATCACTGACTGCTTCATCAACTGGATGGAAAAAATGCCTTTCTCCACGACTTTTTTGAAGAAGAGGTATATCTGTAGTAGCCTCCCAGATTTCGTATTTCAGGAATCGACTATCATGTCTGTCGACTTCCTCGCTCTCTATATGGTCTCAAGCAGTTTCCTCGTGCTTGGTTTGGCCGCTTCAGCACTGTCGTCACCGCCTTTGGACTCTCGCAGTATGAATGACCACACCGTCTTCTACTGTACGACGTCCAATGGCTGCATCCTGCTGGTGGTATATGTTGATGATATCATCATCACCAGGAGCGACTCCACTGGAATCGCCCAACTCAAGGGGCATCTTGCCACCACTTTCACACCAAAGATCTTGGTCCTCTCACCTACTTCTTTGGCATCAGGGTCTCCCATTCTACGGACACCATCTTTCTCTGCCAACAGAAATATGCCATGGATATCTTGCAGGATGCGGGTTTGAGTCAGGCAACTGCCATGGACACTCCTCTTGAACCTAGGGACCGTTCTCTCTATGACGACACGACTCCCTTTCCTCACCCAGAGAGCTACGGTCGTCTTGTGGGTAAACTCAATCACCTCACCATGAAACAACCGGACATTGCCTGCGCTGTTGGCAAAGTGAGTCAGTTCATGGAGCATCCGACCAAATCTCAGTGGGATGCTGTCCTCCGCATTGAAAAATACATCAAGAAAGACCCTGTCCGTGGTCTTCGATACGCACATCACACTCATATAAATGTTGAGGCCTTCTATGCTGCTGACTATGCTGGTTGCCTTGCTACTCGCAAGTCTACTTTTGGGTTTACCGTTTTCGTGGCAGGTAACCTCATCTCTTGGCGCACCAAGAAGCAGACTATTGTCTCTAGATCTAGTGCGGGGGCTGAATGCCGTGCCATGGTCACGATCACTACTGAGATTCTTTGACTTTGTCATCTACTCCATGAGGTTGGCTTCCCACCGCAGACGTCTGCTCATATCTGGTGTGACAATCAGGCGGCCACGAAGATTGCTTTGAATCCCGTCTTCCATGAACGAACGAAGAATATCGAGGTGGACTACCACTTTCTTCGCCATCATCTCGAACAGAACCATATCAGTTTCGGCCAAATTCCGACGACGGATCAGTTTGCCGACATCTTCACAAAAGGCCTCCCGGGAGCTCGTCTGGAATTTCTCAGTATCAAGCTGAGTATCCACAACATCCGCAACCCAGCTTGAGGGGGAGTGTGTATGGTCTTGTTCGCTGTCGTCTTTCTTTTGTGGGACTCTTGGTCCAAGCTGGGCATGTCCAGCTTGAGGGAGAATGTTAAACCCAGCTTTATTATATTGGGTATTTCCGAGTCCCAAATCGGAATACTCCACCATGTATTCCATCTTACTCATCTATAAAAGAATGTCCCCTCCTTACATTGAGGTATGGGGAATTCGCCGTCTACACTTCTGCTAGATCTTTCTCTTTCCAGCCACACACACACACTTGCGTGACAGTTTGACGACTCAGTTGGGGATGCTTTTGCTGGAGAGGAAAATCGAAGGCAGAGACGTCTTGCATTTGGAGTAGCGAGTCACACGAGTTGCATACGTTGTACACGTATAGACATTTCCGAATTGTTTAGAAGTGGACGACAGAGAGTTCGATTTTCTTTTCGCACGAGCAGGATAACAACGTTCTGATTTTGATGCAAACAAGAATGGAGAATCGAGTGTAATTGCTAGAATCACCCATGGAATGTATAAAGTGATGACTTCGATGTAGGAAAACATGGAGAAAATTATGCGTATGCAGAATGAGAGCCAACAAGTGGCTTTGGATGTGGTGCAACAGACAGAGGAACGCGTTATACTAAGAGTTTGTGACTTGGAGGAACAATCCTTGAAACGCTTAAAAGGTGTAGAAAAGTTTGTGGAATGGGGATCAGAAGTGGAGAAACAAAGCAAACCTGCGCTGAAAAATTTCGGAGTCCGAGTCGAAAACTGTGGAATTCGATGCGCGTCCAGGGGAGAATTATTTTGCTGAGGTTGTTGTGTTAGATGGGATGCACAATGTGTTGGGTCGAACTGCCAATGTTTGATGGAGACGATCCATTTGGACGAATTACCAAAGCAGATACCTATTTTTTGGTTAACAGGACTCTGGAGGATATGAAATTGCATTATGCACAAATATGCATGGAAGGTACAACATTATATTGGTTTTTTTCCTGGCATAGAGATACTCCTGGTTCGTCCTGGAGGGTGTTCAAGCCGACACTTATGAATCTATATGGAAGAAATACTGATGGAGATCCATTGAAATATCTTAAAAATTTGAGACATACCAGTTCAGTGGATGAATATATTGAGGAGTTCGAGCATATTGCTTTGAGATTGTCGGACTTTCCAAAACCATGGTATATGAGTAAGTTTATAGGAGGGTTGCGTCCCGAGATAGAGAACCGAATCTCCACGCATGAGCCGACAAATAAAGTTCAGATGTTGGTCCCAGCAAGAAAGGTTGAAAAAGAGCTAATCAGCGAGGGAGTACTTCGGAATACTCGTTCACGTTCTGAAGTACCTGCTTTGTCACGAAATTTAGGAGTGGTGACGACGAATTTGCCCACGAATCTACCTATTTTTGTACGAAATCACCGAAGAATTAAAGAAGAATGTAGAGGAACGCTTGAATGGGGTAAGGGCGTTGAGTTGACAGGAACGAGAATACCGCAAGTTGAAAGGTCTATGTTTCCGCTGTGGACAGCCATTCAGACCAATGCATAAATGCTCCGACAAACATCTTCCGGTGTCGGTTTGGGAAATTGAAGAACCAGAGGAACCGCTGGGAGAGATAGATAATGCAAGGAGCAAGATGAATGCTTGATAACTGAGGGGGAAAAACCGGTTGGGCAACTGATAGTTATGGCAGGAGAATATGTAGAATTCTGGAGTATGTGTGAAGCCGAGACAAATTCGATGATGCTCGCTGGACATCTCTTTGGTGTTCCGGTATTGATATTAGTGGATAGTGGAGCCAACCATAATTTCATATTATGACATCTTGCGAAGTTAGCAAATGTGGAGGTTAGCCCGACTAACACTTTCAGAATTGAACTTGGTAACGGCTCGAGAGATTTCTCTCAAGGATTATGTAAACAGATAAAACAAGACGAAACAAAAATAAATCATCCGCGATCACACCTCCCCCTTGAGGTGAAAATGATGGATGATGGAAGATGTCGTCGAAATAGCCGGATTACATCAATGACGCGGCAAGTCGTCGAGGCGCAACAAAGGAACCGCGCAAGCAGGGCCGGTTGACGGGGTGTTGGGAAAGCCGCACAGGCGGAGCCGGTCGACGGGACGCTGGGAAAGCTGCATAGGCGGGGCCGGTCGATTGAGCGTCGGGAAAGCCGCACAGGCGAGGTCGGTCGATGGAGCGCCGGGAAAGCCGCACAGGCGGGGTCGGTCGATGTAGCGCCAGGAAAGCCGCACAAGCAGGGTCAGCCAACGGGATGCCGGGATAGTCGCACAGGCGGGGCCGATTCTAGAAATCGCGCAATAACAAACGACATGAGCACGAACAACCTCTTGGATCTGGAAATCGCGTGCAGGAGAACTTTGCGTTGGAGAGAAGGGGTGTGTCGGGGATGAGGGCAGTTGCGCAGGAGGGTCGTTGCGCAAGAGGGCACACAGGGAAAGGAGGGGTGCGATTGTGCGCAAGGGGGACGTCGATTGTGCGCTGAGGAGCCGTTGCAGGGAGGGGAGCCCGCTGGAGATTGCCTCTCACGGGAGAGCGACGGGAGGAGGAGGATGTCGCGCAGGAGAGGCCGGCGACAGGGCGCAACGGAGGAGCTGTGTAGGCGGGCTAGCGGGGCCAGTCGACTAGATGTTGGGAAAACTGTGGAGGAGCAGCGCAAAGGGTGGGGGGCCGTCGCGGGATGGAGTGCGACACACAAGAGGCCGACGACAGGGCGCGGGAGAGCCGACTACAGGGGCACAACAGGAGGGGCCATCGCGGGACGAAGGTTGACGCGGAGGAGGCCGTCGATGGTGTAGCTCCCGCGGAGGGGCCGTCGTACGGGAGTTGTCGACGTGCAGGGCTGGGGGAGCTGTGCGGGAGCTTGCTAGTGATAGGTGCGGGAGTGCCGGCTACAGGGGCGCAGCGGGAGGGGTCGTCACACGGGAGTGGCGGAGGAGCCGCACAGGAAGCGGCCGACGAGACGGGGCACGAGTCCAGGCAAAGGAAGGCTCGTCCCGTTGGGAGGGCTGCATGAAAAGACGAAGAAGGGGTTGGGGGGGTGGGGTGACTCATTCCGCTAGGAGCTGCCGCCCCGACGGGGGGAATACATAGGAGTCCTCCGAGAAAAAAAATAGAGGGGAGGGTGGGCTAGGGTTGAATAACTTGCTCTGATACCATGATACCATGTAGAATATGATAAGAGTGGTGACCCCAATACCCAAGATGCCTTTCTAAGGGAGGCCTTGAAATTATTTTATAATCAATAATAAAGATGACAAAACACTCACGTCCGATGTGGGACACAAACTCCAACAGTTATCACAGTTGATACTTTTGTTTTTGACACTGGAGGACCGGATGTGATTTTAAGGATGCAATGGCTGAGAAGTTTGGGTAGTGTTTTGACAAACTGGGGACATAAAACCATGAAGTTTTTTTTGGCAGGGGCAGGAGATCAAATTGTAGGGAAATTCTGTTGGAAAGGGGATTTTAAATGGGTGTCAAAACCTCTTTCAGTCCAAGACTTTGTTTGTAGAAGGGTGGAATTGGCGGACCTGACTTCAGATTCCAGCAAGGGTAGTTAGAAATGGTGCTAATGATGACCATAATCAGTTGGAGAAAATTTTGAACAAATTTCAGTTTATGTTTGAAAAACCTAAAGGCCTACCACCGAGCAGGGAAACAGACCATGTTATTACTCTTGTGGTAGGGGTGATTCCGGTGAGTATTAGGCCATACAAGTTAGCTCATTACCTTAAAGATGAGGTAGAGCAACAAATTACTACAATGATGGAACAAGGAATAATCCAGCATAGTAACGGTCCTTTTGCTAGTTGCATTATACTTGTTGTAGATTGGGAAAACCCCCTTACCTTCAAGGTGAGGCGGAGACCTTCTTTTATAGATTGAGAAAAATGAATACACAAAGGAGTATTCCGATGCGGGACTTAGAAATAGCCATAATAATAAAAAGAATAAAAAAGAGGGTTTAACACTCCCCCTCAAGCTGGATATGCCCAACTTAGACAACGATTCCCACAAAAAAATGACATCATACATGACCAGACACACTCCTCAAGCTGGGCTGCAGATGCGGTGGATGCCCAGCTTGGAACTGAGCAAGGTTAGGCGAGCCCCTGGGAGGCCTTTGGTGAATTTGTCAGCAAGCTGGTCCGCCGTCGGAATGTGGCTAAAGCTGACATGATTGTGCTCCAGGTGGTGTCAAAGAAAGTGGCAATCCACCTCAATATGCTTCGTGCATTCATGGAAGATGGGATTCGAAGCAATCTTGGTGGCTGCTTGATTGTCACACCAGATGTGAGCAGATGTCTGCTGAGGAAAGCCAAGCTCCTGGAGGAGTTGACGAAGCCAAAGGATCTCCGTAGTGACGGTGGCCATGGCACGGTACTCAGACTCCGTACTGGATCGGGAGACGACAGTCTGTTTCTTGCTGCGCCAAGAGATGAGGTTGCCTGTCAAGAATATGGAAAACTCAGAAGTAGATCTCTGAGTAGCAAGACAACCAGCATAATCAGCATCACAAAATGCCTCAATATGCAGATGAGGATGCTGGGAGTAGCGAAGACCACATGCAGGATCTCGCTTGATATATTTGGCGATGCGGATGACATCATCCCAATGTGAGGTGGTCGGATGCTCCATAAATTGACTCACTCTGCCAACAACACAGACAATGTCGGGACGAGTCAGGGTAAGATAATTGAGTTTACCCACTAGTCGACGGTACCGCTCTGGATGTGGATGCAGTGCCAAGGAGGCAGAAAGAGACCGTTCCCCAGGCTCCAGAGGAGTGTCGACAACAGTGGCCTGTGTCAGCCCAACATCCTGTAGAATATCCAACGCATACTTCCGTTGGCAGAGGGAGATGATCTCCGAAGAATTGGAGACCTCGATGCCTAAGAAGTACGTGAGAGGACCGAGATCCTTAGTGTGGAAGTGCTGGTGAAGATGCCCCTTGAGATGTGTGATACCCTCAGAGTCCCTGTCAGTGATGATGATATCATCCACATAAACGACTAATAGGATGCAGCCAGCGGAGGTCGTCCTGTAGAACACAGCGTGGTCCTTCATGCTGTGAGAGAGCCCAAAGTCGGTGACGATCGTGCTAAAGCGGTCGAACCAAGCACGGGGAGACTGCTTGAGGCTGTAAAGAGAGCGGTGGAGTCGGCAGACTTGAGACTCGGCGCCGGAGGCACAAAATCCGGGGGGCTGCTGCAGATACACCTCTTCCTCAAGGAAGCCATGTAGGAAGACATTCTTGACATCCAGTTGATGAAGAGGCCAATGATGATGGGCGACCAGAGAGATGAATAATCGAACAGAGGCCATCTTGGTAACTGGTGAGAAGGTATCAAAGTAGTCAATACCGTAAGTCTGCTCGAAACCCTTGGCCACCAGGCGGGCTTTGAGGCGATGAAGAGTGCCATTGGGATTCAGCCTGACTGTGTAAATCCATTTGCTGCCGACCGCCTGTTTGCCTGCTGGAAGGGTGACAAGATCCCAAGTATGGTTTTCTTCCAGAGCCTACAATTCATCCCGCATTGCTACTAGCCACCCGGGGTGAGATTTGACTTCACCAACTGTGCGAGGAATAAAAACTGTCTCCAGAGCTGACAGACCCCTGTATGAAGATACAAATAGAGGAGTACTCTGACAGGAGCGCGTACCTTTCCGTAAGGCAATGGGCAAGTCCTCAGGCGGCGGGGCAGGAGCATGAGACGAAGCGGGGACGACGGTGTCATTGGCTGGGACGGGGGATATAGTTGATGGACGACGGGAGTAGACTTGACCAAAATGGGTGTCAACAGGGGTTGACACCGGTGGAGGGTGGATGATGAGAGGAAGACAATCATCGATGGCGGGGTTAGGATGAGGATAGGGAAGGGAGAACGGAGAGCTCTCAACAAATGCGACGTCGGCCGAGATGACATACCGCCGTAGGTCGGGTGAGAAGCAGCAATATCCGCGCTGAGTGCGGGAGTAGCCAAGAAAAATGCACCGGAGGGATTTGGGAGAGAGTTTGGAGAGACCACGACGTGCGTCGCGAACGTAACAGAGACATCCAAACACTCGAAGGGGAAGGGAGTGAAGAGAGAGAGAGGAGAACAAAGCCCGAAAAGGAGTCTCCCCCTGAAGGATAGAGGAAGGAAGAGGGTTTATAAGGTAGGTGGCGGTGAGAATTGAATCTCCCCAAAAATGCAGAGGCACCTGTCGGTGGAAGAGGAGGGCATGAGCAGTCTCCAGAATGTGTCTGTGTTTCCGCTCGACCAGGCCATTCTGTTGGGGTGTATCAGGACATGAGGTCTGATGAATGATGCCTTTTGTCTGGAGAAACTGCCGAAAGGGAGTGGAGAGATACTCACGCCCATTATCCGAGCGGAGACATTTTACAGAGATGGAAAATTGGTTTTGAATTTCATTGTAAAAGGTTTGGAATGTGGAAAACACTTTGGAGCGTTCTCGAAGGAGGTAAAGCCAAGTCATTTGTGAAAAGTATCAATGAAAGATATATAATATTTATACCCCAAATGACTCGAAATGGTACAAGGACCCCGCACGTCTGAATGAATCAGATCAAAAGGGTTTGAGGCCCTTGTATCCACTCAAGGAATGTATGTAGTGTGATGATATTTCGCAAATGTACATGACTCACAATGAAAAGAATTATGCCAACTAAAGTCTGGAAAAAGGTGATGAATGGTGGTGGCAGGCTGGTGTCCCAACCGGGAATGAAGATCCAATGCTCGAGCAGAGGCAGACGTGCAAGCGATGGGTGGCGGTGCATCGAACATGTAGACCCCGTTTCGAAGCTGGGCTCTACCAAGTTCCCGGTTCGTAGTCCGCTCCTGAAGTACAACACCAGAGGAGGTAAATATGGCAGCACAGTTATAATCTTGTGTCAGCTTACTGATCGAAAAAGATTAAACGGACTGCGGGGCACATGTGCCACAGATGGTAGGTGAATCGATGGAGTCAGGGAGCATGCGCCGAAGCCCGAAATGGGGATAGTGGAGCCACCAGCGACGATGATGGCTGATGAACCGGTATAAGGGCAGTAGGAGGTCAACATACCAGCATCACCGGTGAGGTGGTTGAAGGCACCTGAGTCGAGCATCCATGCAGGGGAGCGACGACCGACGAAGGCAGTGGAGCGAACAGAATGGGCCAGAGAAGCCGAGGATGGCCCGGGTCCTGCGGGGTCCCGAGGATCATGAGTCAGCCGGATGTCGGCCATAGACAGGTCCACAGATGGTGGAAGAGTGGCGACTGCCGAGGAAGCCTCCTGGACCGCTGTGTGTCCCTGCCTTGGGCGCTGAGATGGACGTCCATGCAGAAACCAACATCGGTCGATCAGGTGGCCAAGCTTGCCACAATGTTGACAGAGAGGACGTGGACGACTTTCCACACGACCACGTCCACGAGGGCCCGAGGAGCGTCCACCGCCATGACCGACGAGAGCGGAGTGGTCGATAACTGGGGCGGGAGGGGGAAGAGCCCGCTGGGCCTTGCTCAGCCGATGATAAACCTGTGGGATCTCCAATGATGAAGGGCTTACGAGCAGCTTGGTTGCCGTGGTGGCAAACTCCGGAGCGAGGCCGCTGAGAAGAGTGAAGACGCAGAGTTGGTCCCGCTGGGTCTGAGCCTCTGCCGGTGTCTGGGGAATGGGCCACAACTCCTGCAATTCATCACGAAGCCCTTTCCATTCCATGAAATATGCGGTGAAGGACTGGTCCTGCTGTCGAATATGGGACAGGCGCTGGAGGATATCGGAAACCCGAGCCAGGTTGTTGGTCTCGGAATACATGATGTTCAAGGAGTCCCAGAGTTCCTTGACTGTATTCGCCGTGCAGGTGACATCCGATCGATCCATTGAATTGACCAGCAGAGCGAAGATCTTGCTATCAGCAAGCTTCCATGAACGGTATTTGGGGTCAGTCGAAGCCGGGGGAGGATCCTCAAGGTGATGATCAAGGTCCATCCCGGTCAGGGACATCACCACAGTCTTCCGCCAGATGAAGAAATTTGTGGAGTCCAACCGGTCATCGACGAGGCGGGTGGAAGCGGTGATCATTTGAGGCCAAGGGGAAGAGTCTGCCATGGAAGCGTCAGGTAGCGGTCTAAGACGCAGTTGTGGGCAGCGCCAGAATCAGCGGGGGGTCGGGCGCGCCGTGAAGCCATGTGGAGCCGCGAGATGCAGCGGACAACGGGAGGGGCGCCGGGAGTCGGTGCAAGCCGTGTGCAGGAAGAGCCGGGAGGATGCCGGTTTGCCTAGAGGGAGCCGGTTTGCCTGGAGGGAGCTGCCTGGACCGGTTCGCCCAGACCAGTTCGCCTGGACTGGTTCACCTGGAGGGAGCCGCGGCTGGAAGGAAAAAAAACTGCTGAGGTCGGCGTGGACGTCAGGATCACGGGAGGGATCCGCCGGGAAGGAAGCCGGCATGGAGGACCGTCAGGTGAAGTCGCCAGGGAGCAACGGGACGAGGCCGACCGAGCGCGTTGGGAGGGCGGGGCCGTCGCACGGGGAAGCGGCACAGGGAGGCGTCGCGATGGAGGGCGGGGCTGTCGCTCGGGGAAGGCAGGGCCGTCGCGATGGAGGGCCGTCGCGATGGAGTGCCGCCGGGGGGGGCTGCGGGAGGCGCCACGCGCAGAGGAGGAGGGCCGTCAGGTGGGCCGCGGGAAGTGCCACGCGCAGAGGAGGGCCGCTGGGGGGGGGGGCGTTGGAGGCCGGGGCCAGACGGCGCAGGGAGGCGCAGGGTGCCGGGCAAGAGCGTCGCTAGAGGGGCCGCAGAGGGCAGATCGAGGAGGGAGGGGCGGTGCGACCTAGGAGGGAAGGATGCCACTTAGGGCAGAGCCGGAAAAAAATAGAGGGAGGGCTCGGGAATCGGGTTCCCTCTGATACCATGTAGATTGGGAAAACCTCCGTACCTTTAAGGTGAGGCGGAGACATTCTTTTATAGATTGAGAAAGAGGAATACACAAAGGAGTATTCCGATGTGGGACTCGGAAATACCCATAATAATAAAAAGAATAAAAAAGAGAGTTACACTTGTAAAGAAAAAGGATGGAAGTTGGCGAATGTGTGTCGACTATCGAGCACTTAATAAACTCACTGTTCCGGACAGGTTCCCTATTCCAATCATAGAGGAACTATTGGATGAGTTACATGGTGCCAATTTTTTCTCTAAGTTGGATTTAAAATCCAGATTTCATCAGATTTGAGTTAAGACAGGGGATGTTCACAAAACTGCGTTCCGAACACACGAGGGGCACTATGAATTCCTTGTTATGCCCTTTGGATTGATGAATGCACCAACCACTTTCCAATCCACAATGAACAAAATGTTCAAAGATTTTTTGCGGAAAATTGTTTTGGTTTTCTTTGTTGACATTCTTGTTTATAGTTGTAGTTGGGTGAATTCCCCTTACCTCAATGTGAGGTGAGGATATTCTTTTATAGATTAGGAAACCAATATACAAGACGGGTAAGTCCGATGTGGGACTCACCCATTTACACTTAAATGGGTTCCAACACTCCCCCTCAAGCTGGACATGCCCAGATTGGATAGAGTCCCACACAGAAAGAATAACAAGACAATCTCAAACTCCTCCTCAAGCTGGGCCATGGAGGCTGTGAACACCCAGCCTGGAAGTGAGAGACTCAAGACGAGCTCCGGGAAGACCTTTGGTGAAGAGATCGGCAAGCTGATCGGCCGTCGGGATATGGCCGAAACCGATATGGTGCTGCTCCAGATGGTGGCGGAGAAAGTGACAGTCCACCTCGATATGCTTCGTCCGTTCATGGAAGACGGGATTCGAGGAAATCTTTGTGGCGGCCTGATTGTCACACCAGATATGAGCAGGAGTCGATGCCGGGAAACCGAGCTCCTGGAGAAGATGACGAAGCCAGAGGATCTCAGTAGTGACAGTGGCCATGGCCCGATACTCGGCCTCGGCACTAGAACGGGAGACCACAGTCTGCTTCTTGCTGCGCCAAGAGATGAGATTACCGGCGAAGAATACGGCGAATCCCGAAGTAGACTTGCGGGTAGCGAGGCAACTGGCATAGTCCGCATCACAAAAAGCCTCAATATCCATGTGAGCATGATGTGAGTACCGAAGGCCGCGTGCAGGGTCTTTCTTGATGTACTTGGCAATGCGGAGGACAGCATCCCACTGAGAGCAGGTGGGATGCTCCATGAACTGACTGACTTTGCCGACGACACAGGCAATGTCGGGACGCGTCATGGTGAGGTAGTTGAGTTTACCAACCAAGCGCCGATAGCTCTCAGGATGAGGAAAGAGTTCCGAGTCGAAATGAAGGGAGCGTTCCACATGCTCAAGGGGAGTGTCAACTGTGGTGGCGGTGCTCAACCCGGCATCCTGCAATATATCAAGAGCATACTTGCGCTGGCAGAGAGAGATAGTGTCCGCAGTTCGGGAGACCTCGATGCCAAGAAAGTACGTGAGGGGACCAAGATCGTTGGTGTGAAAGTGTTGGTGAAGATGCGTCTTGAGGCTGGCGATGCCTCTGGAGTCGCTCCCTGTGATGATGATGTCATCAACATAAACGACAAGCAAGATACAGCCGTGTGCCGTCGTACGGAAGAAGACGGTGTGATCTTTCATACTCCGAGAGAGGCCAAAGGCGGTGACGACAGTGCTGAAGCGGCCAAACCAGGCGCGAGGAGACTGTTTGAGGCCGTAGAGGGAGCGACGGAGACGACAGACATGGGAGGCGGCACCAGAGGCAGAGAAACCAGGGGGCTGCTGCAGGTAGACCTCCTCGTCAAGAAAGCCATGGAGAAAAGCATTCTTAACGTCGAGTTGATGAAGTGACCAGTGATGATGAGCAGCTAGAGAGATGAAGAGGCGGACCGAGGCCATCTTGGCGATTGGAGAGAAGGTCTCAAAGTAGTCGACGCCATATGTCTGAGCAAATCCCTTGGCGACAAGCTGGGCTTTGAGGCGGCAGAGAGAGCCATCGGGATTGAGACGGATCGTGAAGATCCATTTACAGCCGACCGCCTGTTTGTTTGCCGGAAGGGGAACAAGATCCCAAGTACGGTTGGCATCCAGAGCCTGCAATTCATCCCTCATTGCGGCTAGCCACCCGGGGTGAGATTTGGCTTCACCGACCGTTCGAGGAAGCGACACGGTCTCCAGAGCGGACAATCCCCTGTAAGAAGATACAAAGAGAGGAGTATTCTGACACGAGCGAGTACCTTTCCAGAGCGCAATCGGCACATCCTCGGGAGCTGTGTCAGGAACATCAGGTGAAGCGGGAACAATGGTTTCCTCGGCCGGGACGAGAGGTACAGTGGAAGGACGACGAGAGTAGGTCTGTCCAAAGAGATGACCGGTCGGAGGAGACACCAGAGGCGGGTGAACCATGAGCGGAAGGCAGTCATCGATGGTAGCGTCAGGAGAAGGAGAGGGGAGAGTGAAAGGAGAGCTCTCGACAAACGAAACGTCGGCAGAGGTGATATACCGGCGGAGGTCTGGAGAGAAGCATCGGTACCCGCGCTGAGTGCAGGAATACCCGAGAAAAATACAGCGAAGGGATTTGGGTGATAGTTTGGAGAGATTGGGGCGAGTGTCCCGGACATAACAGAGACATCTGAAGACACGGAGTGGAAGGGAGTGAGGAGGGAGAGAGGAAAACAGGGCATGAAAAGGAGTCTCCCCCTGAAGGATGGAGGAGGGAAGACGATTGAGAAGGTAAGTAGCAGTGAGGATGGCATCCCCCCAGAAAAGAAGAGGTACCTGGCGGTGGAAGAGGAGGGCACGAGCGGTTTCCAAGATATGTCGGTGTTTCCGCTCGGCCACCCCATTTTGCTGAGGGGTATCAGGACAGGAGGTCTGATGGATGATGCCGTGGGCCCTCATAAACTGCTGAAAATGAGTGGATAAGTATTCTCGCCCATTGTCAGAGCTGAAACATTTCACAGGGAGAGAAAACTGTGTCTGGATTTCCTGAAAAAATGTCTGAAAGGTTGAGAGAACCTCTGTTCGATCGCGAAGAAGGTAAAGCCAGGTCATGCGGGAGTAATCATCAATAAAGGTGATATAATAACTGTACCCTGACTGGCTAGGAACCCTGCAAGGACCCCATACATCGGAATGAACAAGAGCGAAAGGAGCTGCTGCACGTGGTTCCGGGCGAGGAGCATACGTCGTCCGATGATGTTTGGCAAACTTGCAGGATTCACAATGGAAGGAGAGGTGAGAACTGAATTGGGGGCAAAGTTTATGGAGGGTGGAGGGTGGTGGATGGCCAAGGCGGGAATGGAGGTCAAGGGCTCGGGCTGTGGTGGATGAGCAAGCAAGGGATGATGGGGTATCAAACAGGTAAACCCCATCCCGAAGATAACCTCGACCAATTTCCCGATCCGTCTTCTGCTCCTGAAAAACAACACCAGATGAGCTAAAAGTAGCAACACAATTCAAATCTGTGGTGAGTTTGCTGACAGAGATAAAATTAAAGGGACTTTGAGGAACATGAGCGATCGACGTCAGGGGAAGAGACGGGGTCAAGGAACATGTGCCATATCCGGTAATAGGGATTGTTGAGCCATTAGCAACAGTAATGGCAGAGGCACCGGTGTACGGATGATAGGTAGTGAACATTCCAAAGTCTCCTGTGAGATGTTCTGACGCACCGGAGTCAAACATCCAAGCTGTCTGTCGATGAGAAACACAGGCGGTGGAATTGCCAGTCTGAGCAAGTGGGGCGAGAGAAGAAGATGGTGGCGCAGTCGCGCGATAAGATTTTACCAAAGCAATCTCCTCCGGCGAGAGTGTTGTCCTGTAACGGGTACTGGATGAACGAGGACCGCGGCGCGGTAGAGCTGATGATGGAGGATGGGAGAGCTGCTCGGCTGAGTGCATAGGTGCTCGGGAAGGCCGACAATGGAAGTGAGGGTGCGGCCCTGCCGGAATGCTGTCGTCCGGAGGTGATGCCGGAGGGGCCGCTGGGAGACGGGCTGGGGAGCGGGACGGGAGAGGCCGCCGGAGAGGGGTCGCCGGACTGGAGGGAGATCCGCCGGGAGCCGGGAGCCGGGAGCCGCGAGCGCGCGGGAGCAGCGGGAGGCGCCGGGAGCAGCGGGAGGCGCGGGAGGCAGCGGGAGGCGCTGGAGGCGCTGGAGGCGAGGGTGCCGGGAGCGCGCCAGGCGAGGGTGAGGGTGCCGGGGCGAAGCGGGGCGAGCCGCCGAGAGCGGGACGTCGAGGGTGGGGTGCGCCGCAGCGAGGCACAGGGAGCCGAGGAGGCGGAAGATGGCGCGCGCAGGAGGGAGCGGGCCAGGAGATGCCGCCGGGAGCCGGGAGCCGCGTGGGAGGGCCGGCGAGGGTTTGCTGGGACGAGGGCGCACCGCGGGAGGACGGCGGACGCCGGGCGCCGGGCGAAGGCCCGCTGGGCGAGGTGGCGGGTGAGGGAGCGGCCGGGGCTCGAGCGCTGCTGGGAGGCGGACGGTGCGGGGGCTAAGGCGCGGGCGAGGGCGAGGGAGCCGCGCGGGCGGGGGTGCGGGGGCCGACGGGGCGAGGGAGCCGCGAGGGCTAGGGCACACCGCTGGAAAACGGGGGACGCGGGGGCCGGGAGCCGCGTCTGGAAGGAGGCCCGCCGGGAGGTGGAGGCGCACCAGGAGGGAAGACCGTCGTGAGCAGAGGGGCGCCGGGAGGGAGAGCCTGCCGGGAGGAGAGGTGGCCACCGGGAAGGGCAAGGCCAGAGGGGGAAGAAAGGCGGGGCCGGACAGAACCGGGAAGCCGCAGGGAGGGAGGGTCGGGATTAAAATCCCTCTGATACCATGTAGTTGGGTGAATTCCCCTTACCTCAATGTGAGGTGAGGATATTCTTTTATAGATTAGGAAATCAATATACAAGACGGGTAAGTCCGATGTGGGACTCACCCATTTACACTTAAATGGGTTCCAACAATAGTAAAACTTGGGCAGACCATATGTGCCACTTACAAACTATCTTCCAAGTACTGCTACACAATCAGCTCAGCTTAAACAGGAAGAAATGCTTTTTTGCACAACCGTCTATGGAATATTTGGGTCATGTAATCTCTTCCGAAGGAGTTTCGATGGACCCCACGAAGGTGGAGTGTGTTCTTAGCTGGCCACGACCTCAAACTGTGAAAGGTGTTCGAGGATTTTTGGATTTGACTAGGTACCGTAGAAAATTTGTTGCGGGTACAACAAAATAGCTAAACCCCTTACTGAATTGACTAAGAAAAATAGTTTTCATTGGTCTCCTGCTGCAGAACAAGCTTTTGTCGCTCTCAAAGAGTGTTTGGTTTCGACACCTTTATTAGCTTTACGGGATTTTCTCCAGCCATTTGTCATTGAGTGTGATGCTTCCGGATGTGGGGTTGGTGCTGTCCTAATGCAAAAAGGACGTCCAATGACGTATTTCAGTAAGGCTTTGGCTGAAGTCAATGTTTCCAAATCTGTTTATGAAAAAGAAGTAATGCCACTTGTTTTAGCAGTTAACCATTGGCGGCAATATCTGGTTGGCAGACATTTTGTTGTTTATACTGATCATAAAGCTCTTAAACATCTTCTTAGTCAGCGGTATCACACCGCAAATTAGCAGGACGGACAAGCTAAGTTGTTGGGACTTGATTTTGAAGTGCTGTATAAACCTGGGCGCAACAACCAGGCAACAGACTCTCTTTCTCGACGAGTTACAGGCGACCTTGACACTTGCAGCGAGCCTATTTTTTTGGGTTCGGCAATTTCAGAACCACTTTGGCCGGATGTTGACACAGTGAAAGCAGAAATCCACCAAGATCCTATGTTATGAAGTTTAATTTCAGCTTTGGAACTCAAGCCAGCTTCACGGCAGGGATATTCCTTGCGTCATGTGCTGTTATACTACCGAGATCAGTTAGTTTTGTCCTTCCAGTCCAACCCTATTCCTAAATTTCTGCAATATTACCACTCATCTCTTGTTGGTGGCCATGCTGGGTTCCACAAAACTTATAAACGGATGGACGATGGTTTGTTTTGGAGGGGTATGACAAAGCAGATTCAGCAGTTTGTCCATGAATGTGATAAGTGTCAGCACCATAAATATCAAGCTATATCAGCCACTTCCGATTCCAGATTTAGTTTGGGACGAGATTTCGATGGACATTATCTCCGGCCTGCCCAAGTCCCTGGGGTATTGTGTTATGTTAGTTGTTGGGGATCGTTTGACCAAGTATGCTCATTTTATGCTGCTGCGACATCCTTATACAGCTAAGATTGTGGTTGAATTGTTTTTTAGAGAAGTAGTCCATTTGCATGTCATTCCTCGTTTCATTCTCAGCGATCGAGATCTTATTTTTGTTAGTAATTTTTGGAGAGAGCTATTCCAGTTTGGAGTGAACCACCTTAAAAATGAGTTCTTTATATCCAAACAGATGGTCAAACGGAAATTGTTAATAAATGTCTTGAAACTTAGTTGCGATGTTTTGCTTTAGAGAGACCCCTTTCTTGGGCCCGGTGGATACCTTGGGCCGAATATTGTTATAATATGGCTGCACATTCTCCCACCAAAATGTCCCCTTTTGAGGCTGCCAATGGCCATATGCCTCCTGTTTTGTAGCGTTTTCTTGCAGGGGATTCGCCAGCAGAAACCATGGCTACACCTTGCTGAACGTGATCAGCTACTGCTCCAACTCCGACACAATCTTTCCTGTGCTTAGCAGTTGATGGTACGGGCTGCCAACAAACATCGAAGAGAAGTTTCTTTTGATGTTGGAGTACTTGTTTTTGTCAAACTCCGACCCAATGTTCAGACTTCAAAATCTTATAAGTTAATCCCAAGTTAGCTGCCCGCTTTTATGGCCCTTTTCCAATTTTAGCCCGCTTGGGAAACGCTACTTATTTACTCTCTTTGCCGGCTACTTATCGGCTTCACCCAGTTTTCCATGCATCGCAACTCAAACGGATAATTGGGAATTCTACGGTTCATTTTGAGTTTCCGAAACCGTGGGATAGCAACTATTCCCTCAGATCTGTCCCAGTGAACATCTCTGCTACCGGAGCAGACCTCAAACATTTCAGCTTTGTTCCTGATTCATTTTTCACCATGGTCTTCCATTTCTGAAACACCTTAAATACATCAGATTTTCTTTTTAGAAAGTAAACCCATACCTTCCTAGTTGAGTCGTCGATAAATGTCACATAATATAGTGACCCTTTAAAGGAATATACCGGTACAGGCCTCCAAACATCAATATGTACCAGGTCCAGCTTCTCGGCCTTCAGTGTTCTGCCTCATTTTGCAAAGGATACCTTATTGATGCGAATCATGTTGATGCAAACCATGTTGATGCGAACCATGTTGAAGGCACCGGGCTGATTACCCAAGTGGAGGAGTTGGATTTGCAAGGCCCGATGACGCGTGGGAGATTAAAGAGGCTCAATGCTACAATGTGCACACATCTTGCTTCATTAAAGGTCCAATGGATCTTGCCTTGCATGGATGGAGAAAATGGGCCTATAATATCACTTATTCAAGCCCAAAATTGATGTTTAAAGCTTGGCTCACATGGTTGCACGAATTTGGATGCCTTGCCCACATGGAGGATTCTAGAAATGACATCTTTGGACACCAAAGTCAAATCCGGTGGGCTATGCACTCAAAGTCAAATCCGGTGGGCTATGTTGGAAAGTTGTGTGCTATTTTTCCAAAAGTCTTTGTTGGAATTTATCTTTTTGACTTTTAAGAGGACAAGGTAGGTTTAGACTTTATGAGTTTAGGGTATTAGACCCTTGACCATTGTATCACCCCCTTGGCTATAAATAGCCATCCCATGACATTGTATTTTCATTCAAGAATTAATTGGGAGCTTATGCTTTGTTTCTCTCCGTTGTGTGAGGATTAACCCGGGTTTTTCCCCCTTGCTCTTGTGCATTCTTGCCTTGTCAATCTACAAGTTAGATTGGCGATTCAAGATCACAAAGCCCCCAATTCCGTGCCTCAACCCAAGTGCGTTGTTGTGTGGATTGGCTATCACATCCCTCCCTTGAGTGTGTTGTCTAAGTAGTAGGTTGCGCTCCTTATAGCGTTGATTGACTACTTGCATCCGCTATCCATACCCATCATCCGCCACCTAGCCCCGAATCACATTCTTCATCCGCCGACCTACGCTAGGAAGATCGGGCCACCCCGTGCGTCTCACATCACCTATGCTTTCTTAGGATACAATCTTCACATAAGCCAACTTCCACTGACTTCAGCTTTGCTAGCATTTCTTTTGGTTTCCAGCATCTTCATCCTCTTCTCACTCATGTGGTCTAGCCTATAGTGCCACAGTTGTGATCCCCGATAGAATTTATTGATGCAAGCATGTCCATGCAAGTCTCTATCATGTTGTACAGGGTACCATTCTTTGCTCCAAGAGCTATGACCATAGCTCCCTTGGTAATTTTCCATTCACCACCAGTGAACGTTGTGCTAAAACCTGCATCATCAAGCTGCTTGATAAAAATAAAACTTCTTCTTAGTCCAGGGACCTTACATTCTCGAGAACCAGCAAACTCTCACTGTTGGTTTTAATCCGTGCATCTCCCTTCCCCATAATCTGCAAGGACTCATCATCAACAAGATGTACCTTGCCAAAATTTTCCAAAACACAATTGTTAGGGAAACCCTTCTCCCATGTGGAATGGAAGGATGCTCCGAAGTCTAAAATTCATGCCTCCATAGGGTTATCCACACTCAGTAACAACACACCATCAGTTCCTTCAGCTGTCGTGCTTACTGTATTAGTTTCAGGTGCCTTCCGTTTTTCTCTGCACTCTCCACAAATCCAACAGGTTGGATCAGACCCCTTTGCCTTGTCTCGACTCTTTCCTCTTGATTTTGATTGTTCTCTCCAATTATCCGCATATCTTCCTGTTCCTTCCATGTTTAGAGCAGAACTAGAGAATTTGCCCGATTCTCTTCGAATATCTTCACCGAGCATCAGGTCTCAAACATCTTTCAGAACCAGTTTTGTATTCCCCGAAGAACTGCTCATGGCTGTTACAATTACTTCCCAACTATTAGGTAATGAAGATAGTAAGTGCACACACATCACCGTCAAGTGCAATTTCCGCCGATGTGAACTGACTTGTGATGGTGTTGAATTCGTTGATATGATTTGCAACAATCCTCCCTTCAATCATTTTCAGATTGAGCAGTCGTCGCATCAGGTACATTTTGTTCGATGCAAATGGCTTCTCGTACATATTTGCGAGAGATTTCATCAACCCAGTTGCTGTCTTCTTCTCTCTGATGGTGAACGCTTCTTTTTTTACCAATGTAAAACGCACAACACCAAGAACCTGTCGATCCAGTAACTCCCACTCCATCTGGTCCATATCCATTGGTTTTACACCCATAAGTGGTAGGTGCATCTTTTTCTGATAAAAATAATCCTTGATCTGCATCTTACAGTAACTGAAATAAGTTCCGTCAAAGCGATCTATCTTCACCTTGCCTTCTTCTATAGCCAACGTTTGATTCGAGAAAACCGAAACTTGATCTTTCGAACCGAAGCTCTGATAGCAGTTGTAGAAACACCAGGAGTAATGAACGACAAACGGTTCACAGAAGAGTAAAAGGGAAAAACAAAAGAACTAGAAGAAGATCGCAAGACACAAAGATTTATGTGGTTCGAGAAAAATCCATACGTCCTCAGAGAGGCAAAAAAATCACTATGATCGGGTGCATAATTATAGGGAGATTTTCAAAGTTTCACACATGAAGAAACCTTAGCTTGAATGAGCTCTCATAAAGGATACAATGCAACTGTTCCACCAACCGCACAATATGTTTGTTATGCTACAGTGTCACAGCCACTGAAGTCAAAGCTGCCATAGTTATTTATGGCGCATGATGCACAACGGCGACAAGGACCCCCGGTGCAAAAGTGCACGACACGGTGCATGACGTGTGCCAATATTAACTTGCGGATCACAAAAGAGGTGTATACATATATCAGCAATAACAAATAATAAATTATATAATATATACATAAATATAGAAGATTTGTCAATAATTCATATTTCATACATAAAAAAAAAGATGAAGTCAACAATGTCACCAACAATTAAATATTAAAAACCATATATCTCAAAAAATCATATATCTCAATTCTTGAAATATATTAAAAACCGTATATCTCAAAAAACCAAGCTGGGTCTTTCCTTGCCTTGCCTTATACATTTTGAAATAAATCACAGGAAGAAAAAATGGCAGTAAAAATAACAATAGAAGTAATTCGAAGAAAAAAAAGGGGCGAACATAAATAAAATTGAATTAAAAACAAAAAAGTGACTGGTTCGCATAGAAGGTGCGCTTGCGCTGGACAACAACGCGTATCTGAGTCGCGGCGGTCGTGAGAGCTCGACTGGGTCGCGGCGGTCGAGGGATCTCGGGTGGGTCGTGGTAGTTGATGTGGTCCGACACCGGTTGGGTCGCTGCGCTCATGGGAAGAGTAGAGTGTTGCGTAGCGTTAGAAAGGAAGGTCGGTGTTTGACCTCAAAAGAGATATTTTCAATCAGAGCGTACGAGTTGGCAGGTTAAAAAATGCAAAAAATAAAAATAAAAAAATAAAAAAAGCGCAATGGTGCGCGCTGCAGTGAGCCAACTTAGATGAGCCATGACGAAGCCATGGCACGACGCATCACCACCTGGCGTTAGCCATGGCGCAATGGTGCGCCATGGGGTGTGCCATTAATAACAATGCAAGTTTCTACGGTGTCAGTGACAAGAAGTCCGCAAAGCTACTGTGACCGCTATCTCCAAAGTCCGAGATGCTAAAGTGT
Organism: Viscum album; assembly: GCA_963277665.1. NCBI lineage: Eukaryota > Viridiplantae > Streptophyta > Magnoliopsida > Santalales > Viscaceae > Viscum > Viscum album. The sequence continues at coordinate 2,034,023,813 of OY728148.1, forward strand.
CCTGTCGCATACTGCTACAATAAGTCTGCACTGCTACAGTGCCCTATCGTTGTTGCTGGTCCGCCCTGCTACAACAAGTCATCATTGCTACAGTCCCCATAATTTGGGTTGAGGGCCTTCGACCCCCGGACTCCCGGAGCAGGGGCGCGCTTCTTGCGGAATCGCCGGGAGACACGACAGAAACGAGAAAAAACGAAAAGAAAGAAAGCAAGGGACACAACGATTTACGTGGTTCAGGAAAAATCCCTACGTCCACGGGAGAGACAGAATTTCACTATGATTTGGGAGCACGAAATTACAGAGGATTTTCAGTAGAAACCCTAGCCCGAAAATGGGCTATAAAACAATGGAGAAGACGATCACTGTTTCAAAAGTGGTCCGCGTCGCTACAGTGAACGGCGGCTGGCTTTGTCAAAAGCGCTACAGTAAAGTTGATGTAACGACCCAATATTTTTGAGTAGTATATTAACTTACTCTTAATGATTTAATAAGATGTTAATGGTTAATGCAGAAAGAGGAGACGATGGCTTCATCCAGTAGACTCGAACCTTATGAAGCCCACTTATCAGAGTTTGGGAAGGAGGTAGCATCTGTGGGCTTCGCTTTGGACCAAGCCCAAGCCGAACTCCAGCGTGTCAAGCTTGAACGGAAACGCCTGCGGGAGAAGTTCAAGTTAGTAGAGATTACTACTAGGGCAATGTTATCTGAGCCTCTTTCAGATTCTCTCACCATAGCACACCTTACACTTAGGTCATATGCCGGTGTTATAAGGGGTTATGTGATGAGACCCTAACCTCTTTGTGTAATCCTTTGGGATGAATGAATTGAGATTTCTTCCTTTAGTGATGTTTGTGAAATTTCAAATGTCCGAATAATTTTAGGATGTATTTTATTGATGAATTTTGGAAAAAGGATATTTTAAAATATTTATGTAAACCCTAAATAATTAATGATGTGTAATGATTTTCAAAAAATGGTCTTCTACAAAAGTGTTCAGTAAGGAATTTGGAGTCTAATAAGATCAACTTAATTTTTGATGAATAGTAAATTATGAATAGTGATTTTACGTTTGAGATTAGTAATGTGACCAAATGGATTAGTAATTTCACTCAAAGAAAGTTTTAATATAATTTAAACACCTAGATTAAGTAATGTGATTCCATAAAATGGGTAAATAACGGTTTCATAAATTATTAGCCAAGTATTAGTTTTTTCTAATGAATAGTGTTTTTTAATTAAAAATTTAATTAAAAATAATTAGAAAATTATTTTTATAAAAAGGACTTTATTTTTGAACTCAGATCATCGATATTATGTTATGGTAATTTTTGGGGATTTTTCTGGAAAAAATGAATTCTCAATGAATAGTGTTTTTATTTAAAAATTAAATTAAAATTATTTAGAAAATTATTTTTATAAAATGGAGTTCATAAATGTAATTAGAGCATCGATATTTGGTTAAGGTGAAATTTTGGGATTTTTCTGAGAAAGATGAATTTTTCAGTGAATAGTAAAAATGCAGTTTTAGGGTTTCGGTATGTTTAATGACATCATAACTGTGTCATGATGATGTCATGAGATATTTTAAGGGTTGGGCGGCCAAGGGTGATGAATTATTGTTTTGGGGGCCCCATGTGGCCTAACTCCATGGTAAATGCCAAGGGAGAGCACATGGTTTTGAGAAAAACACTTGTGAGGTGTCCCTTGGCCATTAATGCCTTGTCCCCTCACTTTCCCTATAAATACCCACCCTTTCCTCCTTTAGTTTTCACTCCCAACTCTCCCCCAACGAAGTTCTGGTCTCCTTACCTCCCAAGGAGTCCTCCCAAGGTGCCCCCAAGCTCTCAAGGTCCAAACCTTTGAGTTTTAAGAGTTACGTTTTAAGGTAAGGGATCCGACCTCTCTCTTTCTTTTCATGTAATCTCTTTTATGTCATTCCTTTTATGCTCCATGTTCTTATGTGAGAGGATGTTATTTTATATTCCTCTTACTGCCCTTTTCATGTTTATATGATGAGAGATCCCCTCTTACTCTCATCATTTCGTTTTATGAAGGTTTAAGTAACGCCGTTAGGCTGCCGAATTTTTTAAGTGATTCTTTCACCCTTCTCATTTTTTCAAGTTCGATTTTCATGTCAAATCTTTCAAGTTCCTTTTTATTATGTTGGAGTATGATCTCTATATCTGTCATACTGATCTCTTATGATCATATGATGAGAGACCCTATTTGATCTTGTCAAATCATTTTTTATTGAAGATTAAGTGACGCCGTTTGGCTACCGAATTTTCATAAGAGAAATCTTATTTTTGTCTCAAATCCATGTTTTTCATTTCATATGGTATATCTTTCAAATTTCATTACCATGTTCTTAAATCCCTTATATTCTATCCCCCTACTGTTTTATGGATCATTTATGAGTGGGTGACCCATGTCCCATCTCTTTTCAATGTTTTCTAAAACCTTGCAACATAGCTGTTATGCTGCAAAATTTTCGTCTCAAAATGCCTCTCTCTTTCTCAAAATTATTTTATGTTATAAAGTGAATACTCAAAGCTCTTATTTCTACAAGGGTATTCACATATATATCAAAATGTTCTATTTTAAATTCTGGGATTTACATACATGAAACCCGCTTTCCCTTTCCGTGGGTTTAAAGTGACACAAAGATCATGTCTTTAAAGCAGTTTTTAAAACGTTATGATTACGAAATGAAACCCATTTCTTTTATGTTATATGAGTTGTTTATGAAATGATTGATGATGATATGTGTAGCTCACATGATAATAAAGACATGTCAAGGGTGCGCCCAGATAGCGCTCCAATGCATTGGGTAAAGACTTAATCTCTAGAGATGACCATTTTTAACAACGCCTTGGTGAATAACCTTGATAATTTTTAACGACGCCTTGGTGAATAACCTTGGTAATTTTTAACGACACCTTGGGGATGAACCTTAGTGAAACGAAACGATTGTCAATATTAAATGTTGTAGCCACATCTTCAAGTTATGAAAAATGTTATTTTTATTATGATGTATCTCATGATTCCTTTCTCATGCCTTAAAGTTCTTTTCATGTCCTTATTGAAGTATCTCAAGTTCACATGTAAAATGTTTCTCTTGTTTCCCTTACTGGGCCTTCTGCTCACCCTTTCTTTTGATGTATGTCCCCAGGTTATGAGATGCAGTAATGAACCTAGGATAAACTTAAGAAGAAGCCTTTAAAGTGTTTAAGAAGAATGTTTTATGTTGTTTTCATGTATTATGTTCCTTGTTTCCAAGACACTAAACCTTAAAGATCCTCAGTTCCGTGTAATGGAATGAAAGTTATGTTATAAAAAAACGGGATGCTATAGTTGACCCCGAAATCCGCACCGCTACATTGCCTGTCGGGGTCACCCAAAATGCGAGCTCAGGAACTGAAGGTGACAACACCCCCGATTCGGTAAGTTAAGTGTCAAAATCGATGCATTGATTTTTTTATGATGAGAGGTTGCCTTCTCATGCTGGCACGTGGTAGATGCGGAAATGCCGGGAGTCGCAATGACAAAACAACAATTCGGAGAAGAGTAAAAGGGAAAGAAAAAAAACAGAACAAGAACCCAAGTCAAAAGTGCTACAGTGGGTGCCGGCTGGAAGTCCAAGGACCTACAGTGAATGACTGCTGGAAGTCCGCGTCGCTACAGTGTCTGTCGGTCAGCTCTGCTACAGTGTTGGCATTTCTACAGTGGCTCAAACATTGGGCCGGGGACCTTTAGCCCTCGAACCCCCGGAGCAGGGGCGCGCGTTGCCCCCTGCAACCCCCAACGAGCTCACCGCGGAGCTTGACCCGCGAAAGTTGCGGGCTGGTGCGCAGTACGGACCACAAGCATTCGGTCCAACCGGATCAGATTACATCAATCCAACAGTGGTTTCTATTCTCGTACGGTCTAAGGTTAAAAGTAGGGAATGTGCCAGCACTCCGTGATCATGAATTCTGTGATGCCCTCCACCAGAATGCGATGCTTGCAAGCTTTGCATTGCTTCTCAATTTATGTTTATATTTATCAACGCAGGATAGAAATATATGAAAGTTTGACTTAGCTATGCGAGTGATGGGTTAGTTACACATATATTGAGTCCGATAGTAATATTAACTCCCCCTCCCAAATGAAAGAAAAAAGAAAAAAAATAGAGAACATGATTCCTGGGGCTAGAAGTTTTAGTTGTAGATTGCGGAGGCTAAAATTAAAGTTGTAAGGTCACCATTAAGGTGTTGTGGTCCTAAAACGCCTTAGGCAGGAGGTACTAGAAAGGTGCACGTCTAAGTGAATTAGCGCGCTGCAATAAGAAAAAAATGCTAAAAATGTGTTATATAAAGTTTTAAATAAAAATAGACATTAGATACTGTTGGAATGGAAACCGTACCTCACAACAAGGTAGGATTCTTTATTTATAGATGAGAAAAAGAGTACAATAGATAACCCATACTGATGTGGGGCACGAATATTAAAAATATCTAATACTCTTTAACACCCCCCTCAAGCCGGGACATATATATTTTTTATGACCAGCTTGGTACACAAAAAATGGACACGTGGTCTAGACACTCCTTTTGTGAGAACATCCGCAAGTTGATCAGAGATGTGAATATGGTTGAAGATGATCTTCTTCTTCTCAAAGTTTTCTCGAATGAAGTGACAATCAGCTTCAATATGCTTTGTCTACGCATGAAAGACTAGATTTGTGACAATCTTGATAGCAATTTGATTGTCACGCCAGATATGTGCTGATTTTTTTCCAGTATACCCAATCTCCTGTAGAATTTATTCTGCCAAAATAATCTTTACAGTCACATATGCGATGACACGATACTTCGACTCTACATTTGATCGGGACCGCTTTTTGTTGGCAATTCCATAAACTAACTGACTTTAGTAACCACATGAGGAATATAGGGTCGAGTCATCGTCAAATAGTTAAGCTTCCCAACAAGTCGTTTATATCCGTTGGGTGAAGAAAACATCTTGTTGTCAGTATGAAGTGATTTTTCTCCAGGTTCGAGGGGTGAATCAACCGAGTCAAGTCGAGTCATTCCAATCTCCTGTAGAATTCCAAGAACATACTTTCTCAGAGATAGAGAAATTCCTTTGGTATTTCTGGAGACCACAATTATCAAGAAATATCGTAATGGACGCAAATCATTCAGATGAAAGATTTGAGTCGGTCAATGCCAACGTTATCATTTCTAGTAATGACAATGTCATCCACAGACTATCAAGAGAATGCTGTCTGCTGTAGATTGATGATAGAAAACAGAATAATCATTTATGCTTTGACACATAACAAAGCTAAGCACAACGGTGCAAAAACGCCCGTACCAAGCACGAGGTGACTGCTTGAGGCCATACAATGATCGATGAAGGCGAAAAACTTTAGAAAACCCCCCTTGAGCAACAAACCCCAGTGATTGCTCCATATAAACTTCATCAAGAAAATCATGAAGAAAAACATTTTTAACATATGGAAAGACCAGTGATATGAGACGATAAGAGAGATAAATGAAGCGGACCGATGCCATATTGGCCACTGGAGAAAAGATATCAAAGTACTCAATGCCACGTCTGCGCATAACCCTTGGCAACAAGTCGGGTTTCGAGATGATTAAAAGTTCCATCGACATTGACTCGCACATTATAGATCCACTTGCAACCAACAACCTGTTTATCCAAAGGGAGATGGACAAGATCCCAAGTATGTTGGTTTCAAAGGCTTGAAGTTCATCTTGCATTGCTTTTAACCAGCTGGGATGTGATTTTGCCTCAGCCACAGTGCGGTGTCGAGTGAGCAGCTAGTGTCGTAATAACTCGAGAGGTAGCCACAAATAAGCCTTGATAAGACTGACATGAGTGGGAACCTTTATGAAGTGCAATAGGCAAATAAGCAACTCTGGTGATGAAGGATCAGGATCAGGTGATTCGTTCGGTGTGGTAACATCAGGCCCCGGGGTGGCAGGTGTGCTAGGTCGGCGAGTATATACTAGCCAAATTGTGATCCAACAACATCATTAGGAAGAGATGGGGGTAGTGGAGTATCGAGGGAATATAGTAAAATAACTTCGGAATCAAGAACGACATATGGTGGTGGGAAATCGGGAATAGGAAAAACTGAGGATTCGACAAAGGAAACCTCAACCGATACGACATAACGACGCAAATCCGGAGAGAGCAGCGATATCTGCACTGAGTTCGGGAGTAGCCAAGAAAGATGTATTTGAGAGCGCGCACATCAAACTTGGCAACCGATGGGTGAATATCCCAAACATAACACACACAACCAAAAATGCATAGAGACAGGGAATGAGGTGATGTTGGAAGCAAAGAATTGAATGGTCTCCCCTGAAGAACAAATGATGAAAGTCGGTTGATAAGATAAGTGGCTGTGAGAATGATATCTCCCCAAAAAACGGTTGGAACTTTCTTCTGAAATAAAAGTGCACGAGCAACTTCTAACAAATGACGGTTCTTTCGTTCAACACCGTTTTATTGAGGTGTATCAGGACAAAAAACGTTGGATGGATAATGCCATGATCATCTAGAAAAGATTGCAACAGTCTAGATAAATATTCACGACCATTGTCAGAATGCAAACGGTGAAGTTTAGTAGAAAATTGGGTGGCAATTTCTTGATAATATGAGCGAAACATGATAAAAATTTCATAACGATTTTTGAACAAATAAAACCAAGTCATTTGTGAAATTATTGATGAAAGTAACAAAATATCGATAGCCCAGTTTAGATGGACTAGGACTGAGTCCTCGGATATTAGAATGAACCAAATGAAAAGGAGTTGATGCACAAGAGATTGTTCAGGGAATATAGGTGACCCGATGATGCTTTGCGTAATGATAAAACTCGCAGTTAAAAGGAAGAAGAGGACTCAACCCTGGAAAAAGTTTCTGAAGAATGGGGGGCAGGTGGATGACCGAAGTGATAGTGAAGCTGGAGGGCATGAGAAGAAGTGGCAGGACATACGAGGGAGCTGGGGCCGAGACAAGCACCTACACACCACCCTGAAGGCATCCATTACCAAGCACCCGAGTTTCCAAATGCTCCTGAAAGATAACTGAAGTAGGTGAGAAGATGGTCTAACATTGTAAATCAGCTGTAAGTTTACTAAGAGATAGTAAATTAAAGGGACATTTGGGAACAAATGCAAAAATAAATAGCGTGAATCCAGACATGATCGTACAACTCCCATAAACAGTAATCTGCACTGTCTAACCTTCGACCACAGTAATATTACCTCCATTTGAAGTCGTGCATTAGGATTGAAGAATACCTGCATCCCCAGTGATGCTCTGAGGCACTAGAGTCAAGAACCCCCTGAAGGTTCCGGGCGCAGCGGAAGCGCGTGGGTGGATGTGCCCACTTGGCTTTTTGTCATTAGCAATGATCAATCCGGGATCAATACGACGATAAACGCCAGTCTCCACGGATCGAATCACAGAAAAAGACAAAGAAGATGGTTTGTCCCGGAACCACAAACAAGGATCGTTACAGGTTGATTATAATTAATTTAATTAATTATAAAGAAATACCTTTTGGGTGTTCTTTCTTCGTTGATGTTCTTGATCACGTTGTCGATGTGATCCGTCTTTGCGTCGCAGAAGCCAAGTGTAGACTCCCTCTAGCGGTGATCCACACGTGTACCTCGTATCTTTGGACGTCGCCAAAGGATTCTCCGGGTGCTAGCGTGGAGAAGCCTTTGCTTGCGTTGTCCACCTTAGATCGTCTTGATCCGATGGAAGATGATCTCTCTCGGTCTTGAGAGCGTTCTTGGAGGAAGAGGTTCTTTCGGCCTTGAAAGAATTCTCCAGAGATGTTATGCACAACGATTCTCTTGTGTAGGAAAAAAGTTGGGGTTGTGAGGATATTTATAATCGAGCTTGAGGTTGTAGAGTTATGACAATAAATAAACGCGTTATGCGTTTCATTTATTTCATTAACTCTTATTGAAAACCCCCATGTCGAATAATTAATTCCTTGACATGCGCTCACGCTGATTATAATAAATATCATTTAATAAAATGATATTATATCCTCAAAATCCCGACTGGAAAAACTACACGGCATGTAATAATAAATACACGGCGTGTACTTGTTTTTCATTGAAAACTACACGGCGTGTACATTAAATGTACACGGCGTGTATATCTTGTTTTCATTTATTCATTTCTTTTCCAAAATAAAACTACACGGCGTGTACATTTAATAATACACAGCGTGTACTTGTTTTATTTTATTTTTCCTCCATCATTTAAAACAACTTAGGCTTTCTTGAATAATTATTAAACCACGTACGAGAATAATCTTTATTCAACTTGAGATACTTGGATACACTTAGTGTGTGACCCTCTAGGCCTTTTTCTCGTTGGCATTAGGCGGGTTGCCTAAAGTCCAAGATTACTGTCTAGCAACGGGTCAAGGCACCCAAGAGAAAGAAGTTGACGCCGCATTGACGTATCACCTCATACGAACGCTTACTGTGTAATTTAATCCCTTTGTCTCAATATCTCATCAAGCAGGTTTCATGGAAGTGTCATAAACCTATATGCTTGATCCGTCGTTCTTTGACTACCTGAAATAAACTCGTCGTTTACACCATGGCCATGGAATTTAATGCGACAGTTCTATTTCAATCAAAGGGCCGAGATATCAACTTCCATAAATAGAAGGGACAAATCCTTCATCGACTTATCCATTAACAACATGTCACTCGTGACGCATCCAACGTACCCTACTTTCCGTCAACTGTCTGCGTGACGGTTTTCGTCAGTAAATCTAAGTGCGCGAGTCATGACATGAGTCAATGATAATCTTCCAGTCTAAGAACCATTACACACGCTCGTAGATAGCAATATCCGATGACACCAAGACATGCGGAATTACTACTGGCGGGTCTGTTCTCATAATCTCCCATCTTGGAGATTACCAAGTGCGAACTCCATGAGAGAAAGTCTCGTCTTCTTACGAGTACTCGCACATGACGGTCTGTATACTATGTGTCCTATCATAGTATGTCATCCAACCGCAGAACTTTATTTAAGAATATTGTTATAGCATTTCAAGGTTCTCATCATAGCGGGGATCTGCTATGACCTTATTAATGCAACAAATATTCCAGGACATTATTATATTATAGTCATGCAGAAAAATGAACAATATATAATAAGTGAACATTCATGTAATCAAAGTACAAAACAGTTTGTTCTGAGAACACCAACCCTTACACCCCCGAGGTGGACCGTTGGGATAGACATACCGCTGGAGGATCACCATGAGCAACAATGACGTTCGATGATGCCATTGGGTGATAAAAGATCAAAGGCAGAGGGTTGATGGGTGTTGAAGATGCACGTTGAGGTGATGAAGGTGCACAGTTGGTAGACAATAGGTGCTGAAATTGCACAACCTTTACCTACTACGATCGATTTTGGCAGAGGAAGCCAAGACAAAGTCATGGTTTCGGCTCGAGCACGCAGGAGGAACTCCGTGGTGAAGTTGATTGCTGATGGTAGACGAGAGGTGGGTTGTTGCGAGAGGGGGACATGGCGGCGGGTAGAAAGTAGGCGATGAAAATGTACAATCGGAAAATTTGGATATCAATTAGGTCATAGAAGAAATAGTATCATTGATGGCGATGGGGTGAGGCTGTGCAGTTTGGGGTGTCACATAAGGAGAAGTGATGGGCTGGGGGGTTGGCGCATAGGGAGGGGTGGTCGGTTGGAGGGGTCGCACCTGGGCAGGCGATGGGGTGGGGTGGGGGGGTTGTCGCACAAGGAGGGGTGACGCGGAAGAGTGATGTCGGACAGGGAGGGGCGACATGCACAAGGCCGGTCGTGCAGGGAGGCATCGCGCAAGGAGGGCCATCGCACTGGGGGTGCGGACGCTCACAGGGCGGTCGAGGAAGGGGCTGTCGCGCAGGGGGCCGTTGCCTAGGAGGGGTAAACGTGCAGGGATGGACGACATGCAGGGATGGGCGACACACTAAACCTGCTCTGATATCAAGTTGGAATGGAAACCGTATCTCACAACGAGATATGATACTTTATTTATAGATGAGAAAAAGAGTACAATAGATAACTCATACCGATATGAGACACAAATATTAAAAATATCTAAAAATATCTAATATTCGTAACAAACACCGAGGAGTAGAAATGAAAATCTATTTATATGCAAGACGTCTTCTTTGTTTCTTGTGTTCTGCGTATTGAATTAGCTGTCACACATTGTCAATTACACACACAATTGTGAAATACATGTAAGAGAACCCTAAACAACTAATTTATATTTTAATACCTTTACCCTAATACTAGATTAATTGATTTGGGTTTTAAAATTTTCCTAAACTAAAAGAAATTATTAGGCTTAAAATCACCGGGTTGGTTTTTTAGTGCTCAAACCCAACTTTTATTTTAGTATGCAGTATGTTCATTAATTGTCTATTTTTCATTACACTGAAAAGTAAGGTTGATGTTATTTTTCTTTCCAAATGAAAGATCCATTTCTATTGATTTTCCTGATCAGTTGTATTGTTTTAATTTGTGCAGGAGCTCAACATTCAATTGTTGTTGGACCAGAGTCGGAGCAAAATAACATTTATAGAAAGAGAGGAATACCACTGAAAATTGCTGTCAAATCTGTGCAAGATTCTGGTACTATAGTTTATTGCTTCAAAGCAAATTCACACTTGCATAGAAAGAAAGGACTGTGAAATCAATTGTTCTTCAAACACCTTCACGAGGAGCAGTTCACTGTCATTTTTACCCTTCATCTTTTTTTTTATTAATTGATTATGAATTTTATTTTGTGTGGATAATGAGATGGAAGTGAAAGTTGTGCCAGATGCAGTGCTCAAAGGAATCTCGCAGTAATAGGAATTAAGGCTGCGTTTAGTTTTGAAAAACATTTTCTGTTTTCATTTTCCAAATATGTATTAGAATATATGTTATGAAATGTTTTGAAAAGTGGAATGAAAACATGAAACCGTGGTAATTACATGTCGAGAATTCTTTGTTTTATTTAAAACATGAAAACAAGTTCTCTTTAATTTCCAAAAATCTATCATTTTCATTTTCATTTTCTAAAAAATGTTTTTGATTTACATAATTCTCTAAGTTTTCTAATTCATTTTTAGAAAATGAAAACATAAAATATTTTCCAAAACCAAATGCAACTCAACTGTCAGGAGATAAGGACCTCACAACAGAATGACAAAGTTGAAAACAACCAATCTTCAGTGGGACACAGGAGCATGGTAAACTTCAAAGAAAATATGACCTGCTCTAAGTTTTCATGGGGTATTTCACGGATAAGTAATGCTGTTATAATTTTTTGCCTCTGGGACACAAGCTACCAATGGATTTGCTTTGTTTTTTTGTTTTTTGTTTTACATAATCTTATATTAGATGGTATAACTAAAGCTCAGAACCCCACCCTTTCTCATATTTTTGTCAAATAGATTCCTTTGCCACCTTATGAAACAACAATACTCTAATTTTAGAGGATGGTCACATTTTTACATTTTACAAAATCAACAGATAACCATTACAATATGACCAGAAGGCTAAAAAGATCATCAGTGCAACCACAGTAGGCATATTATCATTCAGGAAAAAGTTTGATATATTTTGTGATGTCAATATCACAAGGTTGAAATGAACCACATGTTTGGTGATCAACTGTTTTTCATATTTTAATTTTTGGTCCCTTTTCCTTACCGTCATAATATGATTAAACCTCTCATTCATGCAGGAGGGCACCACAATGAATGATAATAAACCACTCATCCAAACTACAAGGGGAGGCCAAGCCTCACCACTGGTGAAATGTACAAATTTTTCTGAAGGAGGTTCATTTCAAGTTAAAATCACAGACCAGGTTAATTTCAATCCTTCTGTTTAAAAAGCACTCTGGACAGCATCTTTGCTGGGCTTGTGGAGCTGGAGACCCATGGGTTTGACGTGAGGCCCGTGCAGCACCGAGTGTTGTCCCTTAAATTGAGCAGTGAGCCGCTCACGAAGCAGTCAGAAGTGGTGGATGCTCGAATCAGGGAGCATCACCGGAATTGGATGATGGAGGAGTTGGAAATGAGATTGAGAGGATGATGGAGGAGTTGGAAATGAAGTGGTCGGAAGCTTTGGTGAAGTGGGCAGCTGGGGATTTTGCGGCAGGTTTGTTGAATTCAGAATTGGATGGCATTGGTGAAGAAATGCGGCTTGCCGTGCCTGAGTTTGAAAGAAGGGTGGCTGGGCTTTACGAGTTGGTGCATCTGCTGTTTTTTGGTAATTGGCTTGGAGGAGGTGTGTTGAACCATGACTAGTTGTACATGATGCATGGCTTTAGATCTGGTTAATCCATGTTCATGCAACCTTTTGTGTAACCTTTTGAGGCTTTATAGAGTTGAATGAATGATTTTGATATGCCATGGGTGATTGTCATATTCCATGATGCTTGATACGTCGAAATGCCATTATCAAACCTATATGACAATTGGGGAGCATGATTGAGAGACGCTATTGATTCTCGAGGCATGCATTTAAAAATGGTATTAGAGTTTTTGTAGATTTGAATTCAAGGTACGAATGAATCTATAAATTATGATACTTGATATGTAAAACATAATCATAGTGAAAACTCAAGTTTCCACTGGGGGGTTGAATTGAATCAGTGTTGAACTTTGTAACCTATGCAACTTGTTTGAGTTTTTATCTTTATCAACTTTATATAACAATCTCACAAGCATGCAAATATTGGAAAGTAAAGCAAGTTACACAAGATTTACAAGGTTCATCCCTAGTGTGGGTGACTACATCCTTGCCATGGTGATTCTCGCCGGTTCATGAAAATTCACTATAATAGAAAAGTGAATACGATGAGCCAACTCTCATTAGACTCCTATCTTTCGATAGGAAAGATTACATTTGAGTCAACTCCTGTTAGAATCTTTCCATCTCTCGATAGGAAAGATTATATACTCCCGTCAGTTACAAAAGTTTTCTTGTGAAACTGAGCTACAACAAGATAAGAAACTTTTCAACACAACTCACTGAAAGTTCATCCGAAAAAATCTTCGCCCAATGACCCCTTCTGGTATCTATGTTTGGCGTGCCTTCTATCTTCGTCCTATATACTACATCCGGTGCACCTTATTAACCGTGCCTCTGATATGTGTTCTGTCTAGTGAACAAAACACCCGCACCTCTCACTATTCAGAATCTCTATCCGATACAACCTTTGTCCGGTATCTCTGACTGATGACTATGTCTGATATCTCTGATATGTATCTCTATCCGGTGTCTCAGATTGAAGCCTATGTTTGACGACTCTGATAAGTTTCCTCTCTTCTTCAACCATCTTGGTTGGAAACTTGCACCGCTTGGGAAACTTCAGCTTATTAGCTCTCTCGTACGGGTGAACAATGTTTCTTTCTTATACCCATACTGTACTTGCACCCCCTTTTATAGGTGCGCTCGTAGGAGAAAATACAGGAACTCAAATTCATTTTCTTGCCCAATCAAAGCTCAAATTTCAAAACTCCCACTCAACTCAATCTCACCAGATGCTTCTCAAGCCTTCTAGAATATTCTTGAAGTTTCATGAAAACTTGGTGTCAGGAACATTTCTTTGAACTTCCTAACGGCATTAAGGAACTTCTTCAAACTTCCTTAAACTCAAGGTTAAGAAACATCTTCAAACTTTCTTAACCTTTCTAGATAAGAAAACGTTGATTGAACAACATATCATCGTCAATGTAAACGGGATTTACAAAGATTTTTAAGCTTTTAAACTTCATCTGATACATGTTTCTCTAGTGCCTTTTCAAAGAGCTTCTCCATCCGGATCTTCTTTGTCTGACTCCCTTCTGTCCATTCTACATCGACCGATTAACTCAATCCGATAAACTCATCATAGCTTCCACCGGTGCTCTTCTCATTCAAGTTCTGACCGATGAAATGGAATTGTTCCATTTGGTATATCTAGCATCTACTCCGGTATATCTTGATAAAATTGTCCTTCTGATGACATCACATTGTTTTTTCGATGTTCGTCCATCCGATGGAACTTTGACCAAACACATTAATTTTCTAAACTCATTTTGGAGACTCATTGATCATTTTCCTTCTCTGTTTGATGCACTTTCTTGCACTTGTTTGTCTGATGATCGTTGTTAGGATCTATAAAAACTCTTCTCCATACCCAGTCTGATGGTTCTTTGTCTGATGAACTTGAACCAACAACTTCATACAACAACATCAACTTTGTACACTATATTTGTTTGGTCACTTAAGCTGCCTGTGTCCGATGTACTCGAGTTGTTGACTTTTCGATGCTATTTTTGTAACTTATAAAGATTTCTTTCACAAAGACTTCTTCATCAGGTTATGTTGACTCGAAATTTGATCTCTCTCCCTTTGTCTGGTTACAACATCCCTGCTCCTTTTGGTATTGCAGCTTCAACTTTGAATTTCTGCTCGAACATCAATCTTCTCACACCATTGTACTTTCCCCCCTTTGGACTTCTCACACTTTGTACAATTGTGTGAAAACTCAGTACCTCAGACTTCTTGTTGTTCTTTATCTGGTGACATTGTCCCTAGTCAGTCCGGTGACATTGAGCATTGTCCGTCCAGTGACATTGTTGCACTTCAACTTTGTCACTTGAAATTCAAGTTCTTATAGATCACCCTCCAATAACTTTAGCCTTGGTCCGTCCAATACAACTGCTATATGTACTTCTCTCTATTTGTATGAAAGTGTGAATCTTTTTCTTGGATCATGTGAATCTTTATGATGTTAGGAACATGAAGATCGACACAACATCATCCAACTTAGTTTCCTAACATGGTTAAAAAAAATTCCTTCACCTCCTCAAGCACTTTATAACAAAAAATTTCTTGACTTTTCAACAACTCTTTCTAACTTGATATACAAAAACATTCATAACAAGATATGCTGACAAAAAATAAAAAACTTGTTACAAAAACACCCCAAAGGATCTTTAATCCCCCCTTCGGATTTGATGGCAGCATTCACAATAACTTTTGACATTTTTTTTTAAAAACAACTCTTTTCTCAACTTTTTATCAAACCACAACACTTCTCATAGAGAATTTCCCGACACTACATCACTGGATAAAGTAATATTTTTGAAATAATTCCATCCC
Source organism: Viscum album (assembly GCA_963277665.1). NCBI lineage: Eukaryota > Viridiplantae > Streptophyta > Magnoliopsida > Santalales > Viscaceae > Viscum > Viscum album. The sequence continues at coordinate 2,034,039,023 of OY728148.1, forward strand.
TTGGTGTCAATCAATTTTATGGACATGATAAGATAAACTCCCCCTCAATATTTTTTCTCTCCCCGTTTTTATGATAACAATAGCTTTAGATTCAGAAAAGAAAGTGCTGCACACCTTCTTACAAAGTTATACTTACTATCCTCCTTTGAAAACATAATCTAAAGGGAGGTGGGGGAGACTTCCTTAAGAACTTTAGGAACTTTTTAGTAGAGGCTGAACATGTAGTTATAGCCTCAATTCCTCAAATATTTCCTTCATCATAGATTTTGTGAAAACATCAACAATTTGATACTTTGTTGAAATATACTCAAGCATAACATCTCCACCAAAAAATTTCTCTTTTGTGAAATGGAACTTAATATCAACGTGATTTGATCTTGAATGTTGTACAAGATTTTTAGAAATATCAATGAAACTTTGATTATCAAAAACATTCTTCAATGATTTTCTAACATTCACTCTCAAATCTTCCAACTGAACTTTCATCCATATCATTTGTGTACAAGCATGGATAGAGACAACATATTCTACTTCCATTGTACTTAAAGTAATGAAACTTTGTTTCTTACTATGTCATCTCACACAATATTCTCCCAAGAATAAAGATCCTCCGAATGTTGACTTCCCATCATTGAAATCTCCAGATCAATCAGTATCAGTTTATCTAAGAAAGTTCATGTCACAACTTCTTTTATACAACAGATGTATCACCCTGATCCCAGTAGCTCATAGCCGGTGTATATTTTATTATATTGGCATAAGATACAAGGAATCATATCCTGACGGACTGAATAATTTAATAGTCTTGGTAACCTAGATACATACTTGAAATTCACATTACATTTTAAAACATAAAATACACAAAGAATTTTATTTGAGAATTCCATTATTCCCCTTAGTTTATCCCTGCATATCAATCACAAAATACATCCTTGTATTCTAGGGAAAATAAAATATAAGAAATGGGTTAACTCAGATGCTCAGTAAGGGTAAGTGTACAATGGAATCTGTGAATAAATAAAGCATAATCAATATAGAAAGGTAAATAAATGAAACACATGTCATTTAATCATTAACATGATTATAATATTATAGAAATAAAAAATGAACAAATAATGATATATAAATAATCACATAAGCTTGAAACTTGACCATGAATATTCTAACTAATCGAATAATCATATGGAATATCAATAACTGGATTCATAATGATGAAATGAATAATAATGGGTAACTAAAAAATACCGTCGAGGCTTGTTCCAAGACATATAATATCATCGAGGCTTGTTCCAAGACATCTAATACCATCAAGGATTGTGTCAAGACATCTATATAAATGGGTAAGGCCTCGACCAAAACCATCTCTAGTTTGTCTCATGAGATCTACCGATGCACCGGGGGGCTATAGTAAGCCCCAACCATTACTTACAAAGTCCAATGCATTCATTATATGAAAGGGGTAAAACATAATCAACATAAACATTCATATTGATAAACTAACATACAAAATATTAATACTTACCCCAATCAATAAACATAATTATAAACCATTTAGAGTAAAATGGTGAATGATAATAAAATTGTACATCCTCAATTAAACTGATCATAAATATTGCAAAGAAATAATAATGATGATATCAATACAACATATCCCTAGTGGATCATAGGTACATTAAAGGGTTGATTCCATATATTAATAAAAATACCATAAAAATATCTTTAAAAATATTCTTGAGGAAAACATCATTTTCATTTTGAAAATAAGATTTTAAAACTAAAAGTTCAAAAAACATTTTGAAAACATGTTTCTTTGAAAATAACATTTGAAACTTATAAAATTATCTTTAAAACATTTGAGTGGTCATGATGGTTGGAAAATTTTATTCATGCCGTACACGTTAAAACAAATATTCCTTTCACTTTTTTGATAAAATCCAAACGAGTATTGTTTTGAAAACGACAAGAAGATTCCTTTCAAAATTTTTGTAAAAAGTAAAAATGGGTAAAAATTTCTTTAATAAATTATTTTAAAAATGTTAAAAACATTTTCAAAAACATTTTTATAAAACACTGGTTTTGATGAGAACAAATTTTCGATCGAAGAAGGAAATAAAGTTAGATTTTCTTAAAAATATTTTCTCAATCATTTTAAGTACCAACGAGTGTAAAAATGGTACTATTACTTGAAAAAGTTGATTAATGACCATATTCTAAGAAAGTATATTTATTTTAAGATATAAATATCAAATAATACCCCCAAGGGATATTTAATAATAATAACCCCGAATAATGATAAGATTATGAAATAAACCCTTACCACTTTGGTAACTTTTGTATCATAATACCCATGAAAGAAATAACTTTAAATGAAACATTAAATACCATGAATATAAATGAATTCATGATTTAACATAAAAAATAGAGGTATATGCACCACCCAAAAGAAATAAGCAGCGAATATAGTGTATGTCTCATGAAAGTAAAAGTGAGATGAGAAACCCTTACCTGATGATTCCTTTTGGTTGAACGTGATTTAACCTCCTGTATAGTGGCTTAAAACATGTTATTAACTTATACCTGAACCATATTAATATTTATAATATCATATATGATCCTTTTATAACATATTATCACCTGTTTATTAATAATCTTTCGTTATTCTTGTTGTTTCGGGTGTTAATTGCCTTGTTTTCTCATGCGTTTTTCCATGAAATATCCAATTCTTACACATATTATATAGTTATATCATCTCCATAATAATAATCATGAAATAATTATAATATTTATACATAAATTATAATTTTACTACCAATCATGAACTATGGTTTTGAGAAATAAAGTATGTTATGATCAGGGAGATGGTAGACTGTATGTATGCATGAGTAAAGTTTCCATTTTTTAATGATCATTATGGAAAGGAGGTAAGTAATACTTTATATTTTCAGAATGATCATAATATAATATAAAAAATATTATTTATTTAAATATACTTATATATATATATCATCCATATGGTGTGGTGATGAAAAGAGATCCACATCACTTCGTGAAGGTGGTAGCGACATGTACACGAACGATGTTATATCTTTTTAGTGTAAAAAAGAAAATGATATATTATATTTTCAGAATTATAAATATGTTTTTAATATAATAATTATTTCATGTATATTACATATATTCATTAACTTTATCCTTATTACTTTTCATGTAAAGCGTTAGTGAAAAATGAATCAGATCGCTTCGTGAGGTGGTAGTCCGCCGTACACACGAGCGACATTATCGTATCCCCAACACAATGGAAAGTAAAAAGGTACATATGATATAATTACTACAGAGTTATAATTATTTTATAAATATCATATATATACTTTATATCCATCATCATATCCAACCATGAGATGCAGTAATGGAAAAATGAATGACATCGGTTCGCGAGGTGGTAGTCCGCAGTACACACGAGTGATGATTTCGTAACCCATTCAATGAAAGTAGAGATGGTTGTAGGTCATGACCTTAACATAAAAAAATATCAGTATATTTAAGATATTTAGGTTATTATATAAGAACTTTTTAATAATAATTGAAGAATGTGGAGGAAGAAATAAAATAAAAATGCTCGTTAAAGAATATTACCTCTTCTTTGAGTAACCTCCTTAGATTTGAACCAAAATCCTTCCTAGGTTGGATTTACACAAAAAATAATGATTATAGGATCAGGGGACGGAATTTGGGAAGTTATTTAGATAGTTATTGGCCAATAAAAATGGCTTGATAGGTGTGAATAAGTGAGGGGAGTGAGCGCTCTTTTATAATCAAGGAGTGACATTTTTGTAAATACCCAAAAGTATTCAATAATGGGAGGTCACTCTCACCTAATGTGGCTCAAAAATTGATAAATAATGTAGGGTAGATATTATATGGTCTATAAACACATCTAAAACATAAAAAAAAACACATTTTTTAAAAATTTCTTTCCTTAACCTTTAAGTTTTACTCACCTTTACCATTTTAATTTTACCATGGTAACTAGTTTTTTAACCTAGGTAATTTATCCTTTAAGACTAAAATAAAATGAAAATTATTAGATAATTTATACCAAATAAATATAAATATTAAATAAAATTTATTAAAAAAAATCCCATGTGTGAAATATTAATTTTAACACACGCACATGTAATGCACAAAACCTTGTTTTAACCTTAATCGGGGTAATTAGTTTTTAACTATTTTCACTAATCATTTGGTCAAAACTAAATTGAAATTATTAGATAATATAAATTATTATGATTAAAAATATGGAATATATTTTTCTAAATTAATTTCACAAAGTGGAAAAAATTTAATTTAAAATTAATCCCGTAGACACAACGAGAAAGTGGGTTTTCAAAGAGAAAATGTTCAAAAGTTGACAAAGTTTTTATATCAAAATTCAATATGAAAATGACTCCAATGACCTAAATTGGATTAATTTATATATATTTGAACTAATTAAACTTTAAATCCAATTCAAAATATATTTTATCATTATAAATAATTTAAATGAAAAGACAATTTTCAATTAAAATTCAGTATTTTTCACTATTCATCAAAAAATAAACCTTTTCAAAAAAATATCAAAAATTCATCCTAATATAAATTTGATATGATGATTTAAAAAATTAATTTTATTTTATAAAATAAATTTTCTATAAGTGGTAAAATTTAATTATAAATTACGTGTGTAAAGCGCGACTAAACTGCCTTATAATTTATTACCATTTTTTAGAAAATATTTCTTTTTCTTTCAAATGGTTCTAATTTTATCTCTAATCATTGGATATCAATTTTATTTATTTTATACATTTATAAACCATATAATTTTTATAATTTAGTTTATACTATTCATACCCACCAATTTAACGGCTAAATTATAATGGTAATGTTTAAATAATAATATTTTAATAAAGTATCGTGTTTCATTCAAACCTGATGTTGTGTGCATTGCAAGCTATCAAAGTGATTGAATTTATTTATGAAAAAATAAATATATTGTAAATTATTTGGATGTTATATTCACTTTTATGCTTGGTGTTGTGTGTCATACACACTATTAAATATGATATTTATATATTAAAATATCGGGTTGTTACATTCTATCCCCTTAAATAAATTTCATCCTCACAATTTAATCTTGATCTTGGTGATCAATGGTTTTTCATTTAAAAATACCCTTCTTGAAACCCCACATCATGATAAGGGTTAATAAAACATCCTCTTGATAAGAGAGAAGAGAAATACAAAGGTTAGAAAGAGTAAGACATAACCAGGTTTCTAAGTAGGAGAACATTATTAGCTGGTGAAGATATGGACATGGAAGAAAAGTGTAAATAATTATAGTGAGTGGTAGAGGTCATTGATCACAAAAAGTGAATTATCAATGGAAATTTAAGGATGTCAAAACCATAAATCTATGACGATTTGAAAGACCATCAGTTCAACATAAATGAAGGTATTATGATGACATTTTTTTTCAATATCCTTTTTGCTAGAATTGAGAAATTCATTTACCATATAGACTAAGAATATATGAAAATATAATCACTTGATAACTTTTTATTTCATAGGCACAATTTCATCCTTTGGTTGTGCTTCAATCATTTCCAATTCATCACTTACTCGAAGAAATGAACATCTAAAAATGAATTTTTAATTCACGAGGCACTAAAATTCACTTTTAACTGACCGTAAGATCCATAATAGATTGAAAATTCATTCCTTAAATTTATAGTTATTATTATAAAAAATGGTTAGTTGTAACATCCCAACCCAGGTGTCCCACCCCGACGCCCCGAACTGGTTCACCACGTGACCTCAGGTGCTCCTCCTCGTATGCCAGAGGATTTCGAATAGCAGTGAGGGTCTAATATAGATCACGAGGAGACTATAACCTATTTTTTTCATCAGATTAATACACCAAATAAAATAAATAACAATAATCAACTAAATAACCAAAAAATACCAATATCTCATGATAAATGAAGCATGAAGTTCAATGTCAAAAATGAAAAATAAATATTTCATACTAATGTACGTGCGAAGTGTTAATATGCAACCTCAAAAGTAAAGACACTGACAATAACCAAGCGGATCCCGAACCACGTCCGGTTCCATCATCCACGCTCCATCCCCAAATCAATTATCCAACACGAGGCCTTTTCCCTTAACCTATCATGCAATCATGTAATCTATTTGGGTACCGATTAAGAAACTCAAGTAGGGTGTGAGTACAACTGAGTAGGCCACCACCAATGGTGTCTAAAACAATATCCAGTCAAACAGTGTATGTAGTTGTATAAATAAATAAGTACAATGCATAAGTAAATAGTTATCACATTATCATTTATTCTTTACTTAACCACATTATCTCCAAGGTTCCTGAGGACACCCATACCTCAACACTAGCTTCAGCTCATATCGAAACCCAAAGTGTTCCTAGGTAATATCATATCTTATTACCTGCTTCGGCTCATATCATAGCCCTAAGTATTAAAAGGTGATATCATATCTCAATACCTACTTTAGATCATGCTAGAGCCTGGTGTATTCTCAAGTGTGGTCATTGTAGGACCTCGGGACACCCTGAGAGGGGAGGGGTGAATCAGGGTGTCAACTTTTTCTTCATAAAGTTGTGGATATTGTTCCCAAGTTGGTAGGAACTACTTAAACCTATATTATGGATACGATTAGCAATGAAACATTCACATGCAAAGAGATAACACAACAATTTTACCTGGTTCACCACTAAGGGCTACATCCAAGGAGAATACACTGACAAGTTTCTAGTTGTACCAAATTCCACTAATCTTCACTAGTTGTGGATTACAATGCTTCGGGAACAGTCACTCTGTCCCAGGCTCACTGCCTTTATAAAGGTTCAGGGATAGCTCACTGCGTCCCTCGGGTCACTCCCGTTGACTCCCCCTGGCTCACTGCCGTTGGTGAAGTCCCACTCAGTTTATAGACGTGAAGGTCTCTTCAATAGATTTGCATTGAAGTATTTGTCTCCATTTTAGCATGAGACTTTTCTTGCATTAGGGTTCAGAGTTAATGCTTTTTTCAGTTGAAACCTTCTTCTTTAGTGAAATGAATAATACACTAGATCCTCTTGTCTTCGTTTGCCTGAATCACAACCACTGATGTGATTACTCAATAATTGAAGCTCAGCTTACTTGGCATTGTCATAATCAGTTCTCCATGCGTGCATGAGATCATGAATTTATCATTTAGATTTCATCTTTAATCTCACTTTACACCGAAAGTATCAGGCAATGTTTCAGCTCTCGTGAAGCTCCAGAAAGATGGGTGTGCTTAAACAATAACCGGTGGTCTCCTCAAATCCCGGTGCGCAAGTCGCAACACGGCACGCAAGTCCCAATACGGCGCACAAGTCTTCGGCACGCAAGTCCAAACTGGCGTGAAAGTGTCACCAAAGCATCTGCGCGACACTACCTTCTTGAACTACAAACCTGTGCGACTCACTTCCTTTCTCACCCAAATCACCTTGGGCGCGCAACCATCAATCGGCGCGCAACTTCTAAAGCTGGCGCGCAAGTCTCTTCAAACCACTTGCACGACCACTCACCACTTTCGCGACTCCTACATATGCGTGACAAGAGATCTGATTTTCTATAAGGGTTGAGCTCATAGGAAATGAGGAGGGGTGGTCCTCTATTTATAGGCAAACTGGTCAACCTGCGCGGCGGTGCGCAAGTCACCCCTCAGCACGCAAGTCTCGGCGCGCAGCTCATCACCCCTAGCCTCTGTCACGCAACTCACTTGCGCGACCCAACCAATACTTGCGTGACCTTCTTTCCTTTGCCATATTTTGAAGTTGTGTTCTTAAAAAACAATAGGCATGCAAGTTTGTGATCCTTCTAGGCACTGGAACACAAGTCTCTTCACGGCGCGCAGGTCACTTGCGCGACCAACCCAACACTTGCGCGACCCTCTTCCCTTTTCCATTTTTCTATGTTCTGATCTTGAAAATCATATGGCGTGAAAGTTTCCTCTCCATCAAGTACACGGTGCGCAAGTCTCTTTTCCAAAAACACTTTTCTCCATTTTTCGATTTTCAGGCCCAAAAATTTGGCAAACACTGGGAAACGGCGCGACCTTGTATCTGCTATTTTTGTACCGCCTCCAGATCATCCATTCCTTGGTCGATGTTCTTTAATAAAACATGGATCATTAAACATAACCCTTAAACTCGACATGCCACCATGGAATATCCTTTGTCAACAAATTTGTATGTCATTTGTTTGCTTTGTCAACAAGAACAATCACCTCAAAAACACTTCTTCTCAGTGATTTGAATCCTTCAGCAACTCTTCTGCTTTCATCAAAAACTCCACTATCGTGATATGTATTCTTTGAAGGAACAAATTTAGCTTCATCATCTTCTGAGAAAATGTGATGTGCATGGCCATCTCATAATTTCAATCTCCGCATGGCCATCTCAGAATTCCAATCCCTTGCACATTGTCTTCTTCTTCAACCGTCATTATCTACTTCATGCAAAGCATATGATTCAATTCTTCAAGAAGTCTCTTGCATGGTTCTCATGCAATCATAAGGTATTGCATGGTCTTCATCAAAACCCCATTCTTCTTTAATCATCCTCAGATGAATTTTACCTCACATTCTTCATTGTTGTAAACAATGTGTCACATTTGACACATGTTCTTTGAACTTATGATTAGTACAACAATCGTCTGAATGTCCATTCCTCCATTTCATTGGAGTACTTATTGATGTCCTTTATTTTGATATTCATTGAAAACTATTGACAACAAATAAAACCTTATATACAAAGTGGTTCCAAAAATCCCCCCCTTTGTATTTTATTTCCAATACCTTATACATCTTCTGAAATGATTTCGTTAATGTCAAAATGAGAACCTTCTCTTCAATCAACTTTTCTTTTCAAACGTTCATTTCACTTTCTCCCCCCCTTATTGACAAGGAATACAAAGCGCATGGTAGGGAGGGTATCAATCCATACTTAATAAATGTTTCATTAATCATTTCACTATAAGTCTACTTGAGCAATGCTCGATGTAGAAAATAAGAGGATTTGATTAATTCAACAAGGATGTCCATTATTCACAGATCATGATACTGACATGAGATGAGAACTCATGTATTTTTTCTTCAAGGGTTTACCACTTTTATTTCAGGTAGAATAAATCAAACACAATAGGGAATAATCAAACTGATACTCCTGCACTCACATCAGCAAACAGATCAAAAACATTCAAGTGATATCGGTAAGATAAGTGACCTTGGGGCACATCCATTCTTCTTATGTCACTGATCAATTCAGTTACTCCCCTTTGTAGAATGATCTTTGATCTGAGTGACCAAGGGATAGAGATTGAGAAATGTAATACCTTCTCCATTGACATGTTCTTCATGAAATTCACAGAGTAACTGCATTTGAGTCCAGCTGGAGTTGATATTGATTGAAAGAGTGATTTTGGAAGCTTCTTCATTTTTCTCCCCCAAAAGGGAAACACTCATCATCATCTTCATCAAGAGTGATCCTTCACCATATTAATCGTTGAATATCAATTGACGAATCTTCCAAGGATGGGAACATCTTTATCTTAGCTATCAAGAGTTGACAACATTCACTACTTCTCAGGTTCTCCCCCTGAGAGCATTCTTCACCTTCAATTCTCTGCATTATTAGCACAAATACAATACACAAATGATTAAGGGAATAAGGTGGTTCCTCCTTGCTTCATCAACATGAGCTGCGTGGTTGAGGTTATTTTCTCAACCAAGTTCCTCTGTTCATCCTACTCTTCATGCCTGCACATTTGAACATATGTTCTGACATTTGTTTATGTGGCATGGATTTCTTCACATTGTCTTCTACTTTGTGTGGGGAATCGTTCTGCTTAATAGCCATCATGAATGATACATTCTTACTCCTTTTAAGGACTGATTCTTGCTCTGGTATTAAGGTTAGGAATCCTTTTGCAATGTGACCATATTTCTTGCATCTCTCACACAAAACTTCTTTGAAACATGTGTTTCTCTTGGTTTGCAATCTCTCCTGCACTTTGTATTCATCACGTGGAAGTTTTTCTTTTTTACTTTAGCACTAGCCTTGGACTTATCATCTTCAAGTTTCCTCATTCTTTTCAAATATTCTGGCCAGATGACCAATATGTCATTCAGAACTGTTGCAGTAAGTTTGGATCTTCTACATGGGTTCATCTGAGTTTCATCCCACTCAATTTTTCTTTTGGATGAATGGACCTTCAATTTCATGGATCTAAAATCCTGGGTTTTCTCAGCTTCCCTTCTTGAGATCCTCATGGGGAAATGTGTGTTCGTACTATTCTTCTGATTTTTTCCCAAGGTACTCACTTCATACTTAGACGGCATCAGAGGTATTTTGTTCATATCAGCTCTGGATATCTATTGACATAGGCATACACAATTCTTCTGACCACTGCCGCTGCATACATCACAGATGTTATCAAGCATTCCAAATCTGTTTGCTGTAAACAGATGCTTCTGGACCTGCAGATGTTGCTTCTTCTTCTCTGGATTTCTTCCCTTTGATACATGCTTCCTTTGTGATTTTCCATTAAATGGATTGTACCAACAATCTAGTGCACAATGCCCAAATCTGTTGCAACACCAACATTGACCCACAACTCTTTTCTTCTTTGTATCTTCTGTATGAGGTTGTTGGGCCATCTTCTTAATCTTTTTTGCTCTATTTGAGGAACCAACTTCCTCCTTTCTCTTCCCATCCACCCTAGCCATGTTGGTAGGTTTCTTCTTCTCACCTTTCCTCATCCATACTCGTTTAGAATTTTTCTTCTAGCCTGCACTGATTGTGGGAACGCATTTAGAAACCTAAGTACAAGATGGTTTGAATGGTAGATTCACTTCCTCAGTTGCTTGTGGGAGATCAATGAGTGAAGTCATGACCTTCTTATCACATGTTGGAGGTCTTTTGACAATAGAATCTTCCAGTGAGCTTTGAGTACTAGAAACAACTGATTCTTGATGTGGATAATCAAGAGTTGTCATAATCTTCTTGTCACATATTGGAGGTATTTCAGCTTTAGATTCCTCCAACAAACATTGAGTACAAGCATCACTCATTTCATTCTTTTGTGAAGTCTCAATATGTGTATTCTTAATCTTGGTCAACTGGGCTTCCAATTTTTGACTCTCAATATTGAGGATGATCTTATGATCTTCAATCATGATCATCTTCTCTTCAAAATTCTTCTTAAATATTTCAACCTCATCTTCATGCATCATAAATTTGTTTTGTAACAACGAGTCAAGTTCCATGAATTTCATGGAAGTTTCTTACAAACACAAACTGTTGACTTATTTTCTCTTTTTCATCACAGCTTCAAGTGCATGGATCGTTTCTTTTAGAGTCTTATTGACTTCCTCTTTTTATTCAAAGACTTTAACCTGTTTGGTGAGCTTCATACTTTCCAGAACTTTTATTTCCAACCCCTTTTCCATATTGTCAGCTTCCCTTTATAATAGAGTGATCTCAACCTGCATATATTGGAATAGGCTACAAATAATAACAACCCTTTCTTCAGGAATATCATGCATATATGTTTTGAGTTTTTCCTGAAATCTTGAATTAGGGCTGTCATCCTTTCCTCTGGAGGAATTCTGAGCCACCTGCTCGATACTTTACAAGCCTGATGTTTCTTCATTATTGGAATGGAATGGAGAACAAGACACAATATCTTCTTTGGTCACGAGGTACTTCTTCATCAGCTTGTTCTCTTTCTTTTTCCTATTTGTCAAAGTCTTGGTGGATATAGATTTCTACTCTGAATCTTCATCAAAACTACTCTTCATGGTTGACTTTAGGAAATTAACTCAAATCCTCTTCTCAATAGAATTAATGGAGAATATCCAACATACGTTAACCTTCCTCTGATACCACTTGTAGGACCCCAGGACACCCTGAGAGGGTAGGGGTGAATCAGGGTGTCAACTTTTTCTTCATAAAGTTGTGGATCTTGTTCCCGCGTTGGTAGGAACTACTTAAACTTGTATGATGGATATGATTAGCAATGAAACATTCACATGCAAAGAGATAACACATCAATTTTAATTGGTTCAACACTAAGGGATACGTCCAAGGAGCATACACCGACAAGTTTCCAGTTGTACTAAATTCCATTAATCTTCACTAGTTGTGGATTACAATGGTTTGGGCACAATCACTCTATCCCAGGCTCACTGCCTTTACAAAGGTTCATGGATAGCTCACTGCATCCCTCGGGTCACTCCCATTGACTCCCCTTGACTCACTGCCATCGGTGAAGTCCCACTCAGTTTATAGAAGTGAAGGTCTCTTTAATAGATTTGCATTGAAGTCTTTGTTTCCTATTCAACATGAGACTTTGCTTGCATCAGGGTTCAGAGTTGATTCTCTTTTCAGTTCAAACCTTCTTCTTTAGTGCAATGAATAATACACTAGATCCTCTTGTCTTAGTTTTCCCGAATCACAACCACTGATGTGATTACTCAATAATTGAAGCTTAGCTTACTTGGCATTGTCAGAATCAGTTCTCCATGTATGAATGAGATCATGCATTTATCATTTAGATTTCCTCTTTAATCTCACTTTGCACTGAAAGTATCAGACAATGTTTCAGCTCTCATGCAGCTCCATAAAGATGGGTGTGCTTAAACAATAACTGGCGGTCTCCTCAAAGCCCGACACGCAAGTCCCAACATGGCACGCAAGTCCCAATACGACGCGCAAGTCCAAACTAGCGCGCAAGTGTCACCAAAGCATCTACGCGACACTGCCTTCTTGAACTACAAACCTGCGCGACTCACTTCATTTCTCGCTCAAATCACCTTGGGCGCGCAACCATCAACCGACGTGCAACTTCTAAGAGCTGGCACGCAAGTCTCTTCAAACCACTTGTGCGACCACTCACCACTTCCGAGACTCCTACACCTACGCAAAGAGAGCTCTGATTTTCTCTAAGGGTTGAGCTCATAGGAAATGAGGAGGGGTGGTCCTCTATTTATAGGAAAACTGTTCAACCTGCACAGCGGCGTGAAATTCACCCCTCAGCGCGCAAGTCTCGGCGCACAGCTCATCACCCCTAGCCTCTGTTGCGCAACTCACTTGCGCAACCCAACTAATAATTGCGCGAACTTCTTTCCTTTGCCATATTTTGAATTTATGTTCTTGAAAAACGATAGGCGCGCAAGTTTGTGATCCTTCTAGGCACTGGCGCGCAAGTCTCTTCACGGCGCGCAGGTCACTTGCACGACCAACCCAACACTTGCACGACCCTCTTCCCTTTGCCATTTTTCTATGTTATGATCTTGAAAATCATATAGCGCGCAAGTTTCCTCTCTATCAAGTACACAGTGCGTAAGTCTCTTTTCCAAAAACACTTTTCTCCATTTGTCGATTTTCAGGCCCAAAAATTTGGCAAACACTAGGAAATGGCGCGACCTTGTATTTGCTATTTTTGTACCGCCTCCAGATCATCCATTCCTTTGTCGATGTTCTTTAATAAAACATGGATCATTAACCAAAACCCTTGAACTCGACATGCCACCATGTAATCTCCTTTGTCCACAAATTTGTATGTCGTTTTTTTGCTTTGTCAACAAGAACAATCACTTCAAAAACACTTCTTCTCGGTGATTTGAATCCTTCAGCAACTCTTCTTCTTTCATCACAAAATCCACTATCATGATATGTATTCTTTGAAGGAACAACTTTAGCTTCATCGTATTCTGAGACAATGTGATGTTCATGACCATCTCATAATTTCAATCTCTGCATGGCCATCTCAAAATTCCAATCCCTTGCACATTGTCTTCTTCTTCAGTCGTCATGATCTACTTCATGTAAAGCATATGATTCAATTCTTCAAGAAGTCTCTTGCATGGTTCTCATGCAATCATGAGGTATTGCATGGTCTTCATCAAAACCCCATTCTTCTTTAATCATCCTCAAATGAATTTTACCTCACATTCTTCATTGTTGTAAACAATGTGTCACATTTGACACATGTTCTTTGAACTTATGATTAGTACAAAAATCGTCTGAATGTCCATTACTCCATTTTATTGGAGTACTTCTTGATCTCCTTTATTCTGATCTTCATTGACAACTATTGACAACAAATACAACCTTATATACAAAGTGGTTCCAACAGTCATATCTCAAAGTGCCTTTGTAACCATTCTTTAGTTCATACTTGATTTCCCATGTTAACATTATTAAATTTATGCTTGAATTCCCATGTTACCACCCAAAAATCACACAAAAGAATGATCGTGTTCCCATTATTTTATTCAAAAGTAATATGACCATGTTACCATTATTACTTCTCAAGTGAAGTATCATGTTCCCATTCCTTTACTCACAAGTACAATGACCCTGTTACCATTTATACTTTTCAATTGAATGACCATGTTCCCATTCCTTTACTCACAAGTGAATGACCATGTTTCTATTCATACTTTTCATATTAGAATGACCATGTTCCCATTCTTTTACACATAATTAATTCAACAATTAATTATCAACATCAATTTCATTACTAATTCAACAATTAGTTAAACACGACTATTCCATTAGTTAACTCAACAATTAACTGAACATTTCAACTTCATTAATTAATTCAACAATTAATTAATCACTTCAATTCCATTAGTCAATTCAACAATTAACTAATTACATAAATTTCATTACTAATTCAACAATTAACTTGTCACATAAATATCCTTAATTAATTCCCCAATTAATTAAGTAAGTCAATCCCATTAATTATTTCATCAATTAATTAATCAATATCCATAAATTCAAAATCCCAAAATTAATTCCACAATTAATTATGTCATTCACAATCTCAATACTTCATAATTAATTCAACAATTAATTATTCAAGATCTATAATCTCAACATCACATAATTAATTGAACAATTAACTATCTCAAATCAACAGACTCAATATCTCATAATTAATTATCTCAAATCAAAAAAATAAATATCGCATAATTAATTATACCATTTATCCAAATAAATAATATTTATATCTCATAATTAATTCAATAATTAATTATCCAAAATAATAATCTAAACATTTCATCCATCAATTAATTCACCAATTAATTGTTCACATCAATCCCATTAATTAATTCCAAAATTAAATAATCATATCCAACTCCTTCAATTAATTCACTAATTAATTAATCCCATAAATCCTATTATTTAATTCATCAATTAAATAGTCACATTGCACCTCATTAATTAATTCATCAATTAATTAATCCCTTTATTTAATTTAATAACTAAATAATAACATAACTTCTATTAATTAATTTTTAAATTAATTAATCCCTTTATTTAATTCAACAATTAAATAATCACACAAATACCATTAATTGATTCCTATATTAATTATTACCTTTATTTAATTCAATAATTAAATAATCACATAACTCACATTAATTAATTTATCAATTAAAAAAATCCATTTTTTTTGATTCAACAATTAAATAATCACATAACTCTCACGAATTAATTCATAAATTAATTAATCCATTTATTCAATTCAAAAATTAAATAATCACATAACTCTCATTAATTGATTCATCAATTAATTAATCCCTTTATTTAATTCAATAATTAAATAATCACATAACTCATATTAATTAATTCATCAATTAATTCGTTAATTAATTAATCCATTTATTTAATTCAACAATTAAATAATCACATTAATTCCATTAATTAATTTATCAATAAATTAATCAAATCCACAATTATAAAAACCCCCATAATTAATTCATCAATTAATTATTCCAACTCAATCAATTATTCCAACTCACTCAATTCCATAATGCCATAATTAATTCCTCAATTAATTATTCTAACTCACTCAATTAAATAACCCCATAATCAATTCCTCAGTTAATTATTCCAATTCACTCAATTCAATAACCCCATAATTAATTCATCAATTAATTATTTCAACTTGAACAATTCAAAAACCCCAATTAATTCATCAATTAATTGTTTTATCTTAATCAATTCAATATTCTGATAATCAATCTCAACAATTAGTTATCCTTAAATTAATAATATCAATTCCCTCATAATTAATTCAAAAATTAATTATTCACAATCTATAATCCCATTATCCCCAATTTGAACATTTCCCTTAATTAATTAATTCACCAAATTAATTTATTCGATCAAGAATGCAATTTCTAAACATTTAATAAGAATTATATAATTATATACATATAATTTCAATTAATACTTTTGGATTTGAATTATATACCACCCACATCAATTCGTTAATGAATGATCGCCCAATGAAAATCTCCAATTTGAAGCGGATCAATCAAGAACACAACAGTGAGCATAGTCTAGACTAGAAACCCAAATACACGATTAAATGAAACAAGATATCTTAATTCTAGATCTAGATCCACAATCCTAGATCTAGATCCCCCAAATATGGATCTATATCTAATAAAATAGAGTATAAATTCCCTTAAGTAATGAGAGAAGAATGGAAGAAGAACGAGAAAATAAATGGAATTGGAATCTCTTACCAGGAGAGGTGCATATCTACAATCCAGGCTTCGAATCACCAAGAACGGAGGTCGGGATCCTTAATAATTCTTCCAGGAGCCTCTAAAAATGAGAGAGAATTTTTTGGGGAGAGTTGGGGTTGAATAGGGGTTAAAATAGGGGGTTTGAGAATTTAAAATCTAATTTCTGGGTTAATTAAAACCAAGCACATGGTTTTCTGGGAGGGTGAACACTATTTCCCTTAACCATGTGCCTCTTCTAAGGGGATTAATAGTTTATCATTTTAGGATACACGGTTTGACTAACCATGCACCAGCTGTGTGAACCCCCATTGTCCAGGGTTAAACGTTTTTCTAGGCTGGGGCGTATAGTTTGCTCTAACCATACGTCAACCGTGCATAATCCTTTTTTCCTTCGATTTTTTTTCAAAATTCACCCAAACACACCCTAGGGTAAAACCCAAACAATTTATACTCAAAATAAGAAAAAATAACACCTCTAAACAAGCCCAAGAAATCTCCAAAAAAGTTCAGGATCTTACATTATTGTAGGTTATCCAATATGTATAAATCTTCATATAGTGAAGTAATACATTAATCTCTAAAACCTCATCCAAAGTTGAAAGTAAACCATTTCATAAATGGTTAACCTTAAAAAACTTACAAATGATTAAGATCCAAAACATTAGAAATAAGGTCACTAAATTTTCAAAATGAACTTATCATTAATCCCCCAAACAACATGAAGTGGATCTTAATTATCACATACCAACCATGTAAATTCCTTCACCATATATTCTCTTGAATCATGGTAATAACCTGAACTACCATAAAAATTTATTGAAAAAATGCATTCTTCCTTATTTATTAAATAAAACATATATTATTGGATATATTTCTTAAATCCAAAAAATATTGTTAACTCCATCAATGATAACATAAACCACTTTGTCAACAAATCATTAACCAGTTCTAAGGCATTTGATACTATCCAATTTAATTTATACATATAAATAATCTCTTTATCTCAATATCATTATCTCAACATCAAGAACATATTAAGGGTTATCTTTCCATCAATCATGTGCTTTCCAAGTAGTTCAAATTTCCACTGAATCATTTTTCTCGGTCATCAGTTCCACTCATCATATTATCTCAAATCATTTGTGAAAAAATACTGCAGTACAATCCTTATACATTTCATAATTATTATAACAAAGATACCATTTATAAAATATTCCAATGACAAAATTCTTGAATCCAAACACAAGAACATTAATCATTCCACTTTGTATGTGGTAATATCATAATCTTGACCATGATCAATTAACCACTTTTTAGGTATATTTATTTTACACTTGGGGAATTCATTTGCATAGTGACCCATATCCTTACAATTGAATCATTGAACATTGTAAACCTTTTTATTTCCCTTTCAATCATGATCATTCTAGACTTTCTCTCCACACTTGTAGAAAACTATCATTCCCTTCAAGAAAGTACCAGAGTGTTTCTTTCCACAATTATCACATACGGGAAAACCCTTCTTCCCCTTATTCACCTTATCCATTTTGTATATGTCATCCCCTTATTATATTGACTCCCTTAGAATCCATAATACTTAGATAATTCCTTCCCAATCTTGTTAGAACATGATACTATGTCCTCATATGATGATAATGTTTTGGAAACTAGTTCCCTTCAAAAGATCAGCTTAAGCTCATAAAATAAACAATCATTCTTACTCTTTACATTATGTATACTGATATGGTTTTCATTCCTTCTGATAGGAACCATTTCTAAATGATGGTATACACTATATTAGATCATATCATTATGAAACATAATATATAATCCCAAAACTAGTGAAATACATAACATAAATTGAAAAATGTATGCGTAGTTAATCTCATCATCATAAACATGATTTCTTTAAGGATATCTCTATTTTCAAATCCTTTATAATGGGTTGTAGAGAAAATGTAAATTATACTATACATATTCCCAGTAGTGTCAAACCAGGTGCATAGTAAGACCCATTGTCATGCACCAGGTGATGATTGGGTCAAGCCCAATGTTCCCTTTTTAGAGTTATACCCCAAGGTACATCTGTACCAGAACCACATCTACTTGTAATATCCTGGAAAAGATATATTTCTAGGGAAACTGCATAATCTCTTCCTTAACAAAACTTTAGGATGTTCTTCTATGATTATCCTCAAAGTCTATCATAGGGTTATGTTACTAAATCTATGTTTTCCTAAATATAGTTCCCAAGGTTTCTACTAAAATTCATTTGATACCAACTATAGCACCCCGAACCTAGTATCATAGAGCTAGTGTCTACTTCATTACATTTGTATAAGATACAAGGAATCACATCCTGAAGGACTGAATAGTTCAATAATCTTGGTAAACTAGATATATAAATGAAATTCACATTATATTTTAAAACATAAATCACTTGAAGAATTTTCTTTGAGAATGTCATTATTCCCCTTAGCATATCCCTACATATCAATAAAAAAAATACTTCCTCATATCCTGTGGAAAATAAAACATAAGAAAGGGGTTAGATCAAATACTCAGAGGGTAAGCGTAAAGTGGAATCTGTGAATAAATGAAGCATAATAAATATGTCAAGGTAAATAAATGAAACACATGTCATTTAATCATTAACTTGATCATAATATTTTAGGAATAAAATAATATCAAATAATGTTATATAAGTAATCACATAATCTTGAAACTTGACCATGGATATTCCAACTAATCGAATAATCACATGGAATATCAATAACCAAATTCATAAAGATGAAATTCATAATAATGGACATCTAAAACATGTTGTCAAGGCTTGTTCCAAGACATATAATACCATCAAGTCTTGTTCTAAGACATCTAATACAATTTAAGCTTATACCAACACCTCTATATAAATGGGTAAGGCCTCAACCAAAACCAAATATAGTTTATCTCATATGACCTACTGATGCACAAAGAGGATATAGTGGGCCCCACCGTCACTTAAAAAGTCCAATGCATTCCTTATATAAAAGTAGTGAAACATAATCAACATAAAAATTAATATTGAGAAACTAACATACTAAATGTTAATACATACCCTAATCAATAAACATAATCATAAACTATTCAGAGTAAAATGATGAATGGTAATAAAATTGTAAATCCTCAATTAAACTAATCATAAATATTCCAAATAAATAATAAGGATGATATCAATACAACATATACCTAGTAGATCATAAGTACATTAAAGGATTTATGTCATTGATGAATATAAATACCATAAAATATATTTAAAAACATTTTTGGGGAAAATATCCTTTTCATTTTTAAAATTAACTTTTCAAACTAAAATTTCACAAAAAATTTTGAAAAAAAATTCTTTGTAAATAACCCTTCAAACTTATAAAGTAACATTTAAAACATTTGATTAGGGTGAAAGGGGAGTTACTTGGCGGCAGAGGCAGGTCTTTAGTGTCCTTGGTAAATCTGCAGTGATGATGGAGGTGAATAAGTGAAGGAATTCATTAAAGGAGAGATAGGTTATTGGGGATGACCCACGCACAGATGAACCCCTCGCTGGAGACCCCTAACCCACAGCCATGCTCATTCGCTGATGTTGTCATCGGAAGATAATCGGAGGTACCTGTTGCTGGCCTTAAAGACAACGCGGTTCCGGATCTTGAAGTTAATCCAAAGTATTTTCGACACCGCGGGCAGCCTGCGATTTCTTTTTCATATTTGGAGGTGAGTTCTTTTTCCTCGGATTTACACCTTGTTTTGGTTGGTAAATTTCCTGTTCGTAGGACTTCTCTAAGTTTCCTTAGAAGAGCATTAGAAGGGATTGGGTTTTTAGATTTCAGCATCGGTCTGGTTAGCTCGCACATAACTATCTTCTGATTTGCTACTAAGGATGACTACTATAGACTTTGGTCTAGAAAATCTTGGTTTTTTGGTGGATACCCCATGAAAGTACTGAAATGGACCCTGAATTTTGACCCATTCAAGGAATCCCCAATTGTTCCACTCTGGGTTGGTCTCCCAGGCCTACCCCTGCACTTGTTCAAACAACCTTCCCTCTTCCCAATTTCCATTCTCATTAAAACCCCATTAAAGATGGACTCGACCACTAGGAATCTCTCAAGTCCTTCAGTTGCACGAATCTGTATTAATACTGATGTTTCTAGGGAATTTCCTTCTCAAATCTGGATCTAGAATGGTGAAACCAATTTTTTTCAGGATGTTGTTTATGAAAATTTACCTTCTTACTGTCAATGTTGCCTTAGACTAGGACATGCCTCAAAGGATTGTGGAATCAAAGATGCTTGTCATGAAACTAAAGAGAATATTTGGATTGAGAAAGGCAAGACAAATCAACCACTTCCTTCAAAATCTACACCTAGCAGATTGCAAGATGGGGCTCAGGCCTCCCCCAAGGAGGTTCCACCTCCGGTTGTGGAATCAAATAACCATTACAGTCCACCCCCACCTCTTGAGGATGTGTTGGCAGTGCAAATACAAGATGATACTCAGGAGTATGAAAATGAAGGGTGTGAACCATATGAAAATAGTGATTCAACTCATCAGGAAGAAGATAAAACTACTCATATTGAGGAAGATTATTTGTGAACAATGACCAGGAAGGGGAAAAACCAATAGCTGATGCTGATGGGTTCATCACCCCTAACCCTAGAAAAATGAGGAAATGCAAAGACTACTCTCAACTTTAAAGAACCATAGTCACACGTTCATTGGACATCTCAGGTCAGGAAGTCTCTACCATTGACACAACTCAACATGTAGAGTCCCAACAATATGATAAAGGAGAAAATTCGCATAACGTGCCTTGTTGTGAAGATCCTAAATCTACAGAGAAGCTTCGAGATGAAATCCTATATCAATCTTTAAGAAGAGGAGATATTTCAAAGATACTTACTTAGCCATAAAGTCAGATATATTCAATGAAATAATGAAGAAGGAGTTTCAAAAAACTCCCTAACTCATCTTATTGGTCGGGTGAAAGCTAGAAGACCTTGTTTATGGGATTCGATTACTGTCTTGATCTCGTCTGATCTTTGGAAATTTTTTTGAGATGATCTTGCTATTTTTTATCTGGAATCTATGAATTTATGCTTCTCTGTCTCGACTCTTTCTGGCTGGAACCTGTTCACGCTCCAACTTAAGTGGTCCAGTTCCAGATCTGTTTTTGTAGATCTGCTTGATTGTGATACTTTACTGCTTGATCATTGCACTGGTTATTCGGTTGCAGCTCTGCCTTGATGAGGAACTGTCCTGGAAGTGCATAAAGAATGGAATTTCTGCTCTACCATCCTGATCTGAAATTTGAGTTGGCTGGACTTTTGAGGATCTGCTTACCTTGACAAAATGAAGTTGACTTTTATGTTTTGATGGAAAATCTATGTGGTGCTTCATCTTCAAGTAGTATGTCCTGTGCATGAACTTGCTAAAGGGTTGGTGTTATGTTATAGATAATTGGGATGAACCTATTTTTGAGTGAGTAGTATGACTCATCCTCAGCTCTGATCTGGATTTCTGGATGTCTGGAAAGAAGACATAGATGCTGTTAAAAATATTTTCTACATTACTATTTGGAAGGGAGTTTAAGAATTTTTTCCGAAGTTGTGAATTGCATGCTGATAGAAATCCGGAGTTGAAATTCTAGCATAGTTGAACTCATGCAGAGTTTCATCCTGAGTTGGAGGCAGATGCAATGATGAAGCAGCACAGACTGTTCTCCCATATGTAGGATTTTCATGGCCCTCATTTTCTATGATGTGGGGATGATGCAGGTTTGAGTTCTCTCTTTTCAATTTTAATTTCAATGCTTCATTAGTTGTTGCTGTAATTTTTTGATGGTGTAAGTTAATTACACCTCGTGCTTCCTTTGTTTAACTTTTTATTCAATAAATTCCATTGGGCATGAATTGGGTGACTAATTCATGTTATTTTCTCAAAATTTAAAACATTTGAGTGTTCATAAAGGATGAAAATTCCGTTTATGTCATACATGTTAAAACAAATATTCCTTTCACTTTTTTGATAAAATCTAAACGAGCATTGTTTTGAAAACGACATGAATATTTATTTCAAAACATTTTTTAAATTGTAAAAATGGGTATAAATTTATTTAATAAATCATTTGGAAAAGTTTAAAAACATTTTCAAATGAAAATTTGAAAACATTTTTAGAAAACACAGGGTTTGATAAAAAACAGATTTCCTACCAAAGAGAAAAATAATGTTAGGTTTTATTAAAAAAATTTATCAATAATTTTAAGTACCAAAGAGTGAAAAAATGGTACTATTACTTGAAAAAGATCATAAATAATCAAAGTAGAAGAAAATATATTGATTCCTTGATAGGAATATCAAATAATTCCCTAAAGGAGACCTAAAAAAACAATCCTGAATAATGATGAAATTATGAAATTAACCCTTTCCACTTTGGTAAATTTTATACCATAAGACACATGAAAGAAATAAATTTAAATGAATCATTAAATACCATGAATTTCATGAACCAACCCGGGTAAACCCTGAACCGTTCACCTGAACCGATCCGTGGTAAGGCCTGAGAGGCGTTCCTGATCCTCCTAGGCTTGAGAAAAATTCCAAGGGAATCACTAGAGACAATGTGAATAGTTTCACCCAATAAAATAAATAAGGCAATTGAATAATTAAAAGAAAAAACCAAACTAAAAATGATTTTCAAAGATTTACATCATTTACATTTCAATTAAATGTACAAAAAACTGAACAACAAAACAAAACCAGAATAACCAAACTGAACATGATACCCAAGACACCTCCATGTGACCCTGAAGGTCACTATCCAATCCATACCAAACATTACCCAAGGAGATTGATCCTAAGCTGTAACCTACAGTAGAAACAAAAAACAAAAGGAAACTATAGGCATGAGTATTAAAACTCAGTAGGCTAGCCCGATATTCTATTTCCCAATGCACTTCCTTTAAAATAAAAGAAAAATCAATTTTAAAGTTTGAACTACAATATATAAAAGTATGATTTTCTACATATTTACTCAAAAAAATTAAAAAACCTTTCCCTTATTCTTTTCCAAAACCAAGTTCATTCTATTAGGGAGACATTATCATTTTCAAGGGGAGAATAATGTCTATATTTTCAACCTGCACAAAAGAGGATGAAACACTTTTCTTGAAAACAATTTTTCATAATCTTTTCAAAACCAACACATCAATTTATAAGAAAAACACTACACAAGAGAGAAAAATAGTGATTAAACAACAAGGGAAATGGAAATATGTATACTCGTATCTCAATCATCACTATAATCAACTAAGATCTAATCGACATAGGTGAACCTAGGATAACAAGAACTATCAATAACATACCTATACATGAGACCCCACCCCTGGTAGCATGTCACACATGATGTAATAAAAACACCCAAATGTATGACCACCCTAACTCAGGATAGAATGAGGGGCCGAATCCCATGATAATAAACCTAAATATATCCACCTACTATGGGCCACCAGTTAGTATTGAACTACCAGTGTGGCTATATTTCTTAGATAATTCTCTGAATATATCAGGTTCCCATGTATCATTTATATAATGGGTGTGTGCCAACCAATTCGAGCCGATCATCCAATCACAAGAATATATAATAATAAATCAACAACAAGCTTCACCTCGAGCCACCCCAAGGACCAATCTCATGCCTTAGAACAAATAGAACACAAAGATCTACCATCGAGGAACCCTGATAATGGATCAAGATGATTCCACAGTGAGGAAATCCCATCCATTATACATATACAAGGCATGAGAAACATCCAATGGAGGTTTTCATAATAAATACTCTTATCAATTTCACAAAGTTTCCAAATGGGCCTTTAAGCATTTCAAAAAAACCAACATTTATAAAACAATACAATCCATCTTTCAAAAAGAGGTGAAAACACACAATTTTTCATTTCAAAACCATTTACACCATTTCCTTAAAACATTTTCATTACTCTTTTAAAACAAACAATTTCTTACAAAAGGTCCAAACATTCCATTCATTGACAACGCATATCAAAACAACTTGAAACCCGATACCAATTCCTTGATAAAACCCAAAATCACTTAGGAATCCCATAAAAGGCATCCAAGACATCATTTAATATAATACTAACACATTTAAAAATTAAAACCAAGCACTTTATATCACAAGTTACTCACAAAATCCAACTAGGCATTTAATCGAACACATAGTGTGCGTTATCTAACACAACAATTATATTTATCATAAATCAAGGCATAAAAGACCACTTTGCACACCAAATGATTAAACCAAGGATCATAAATCAATATTTATAACAATTCCTAAGGACTCATATTCACCATAAGATCCTAAAATAGAGGCTGATAAATAAACAATGGGTTTAGAATCTTACCCCAAAATGATGGCGGTGGATAAAATCAACCTAAAATACCTCACCTTCAAAGACAGTTGCCGAAACATAGACCAATGGGTCCCGAGTTATCCCTTGCATACCCTAAAATCGGAATAATCAAGAAAAACAAAATCAAACCCTCACCTAGGGTTTCGGACAAAACAAAAATTGAAGAGAATACCTGCTGAAGGTGGCGTCAGTGAGGTCATGCATCAGAGAGGTGGGAAACACTGGAGAGGAAGGCAGCACCGGCTGGGTCGCGTGCTGGAGATGAAGGTGGTGCCGGAGAGGAGGTAGTCAGAGGGGGGTTGTGCGAGGGGGAGGAGGTCTCCAGAGGGAGGAAGGGAGGCCACTAGAAGCTCAACTAGCAGGGGGTCGTGCACTGCATAGGTAAGGGGAGAGGGGGGTGGGGGGGGGGGCTTGCATATCAATCCTAAAATAATTCCTCATATCTTGGGGAAAATAAAACATAAGAAAGGGTCTAGCTCAAATACTCAATAAGGGTAAGCCTAAAGTGGAAGCTACAAATAAATGAGGAATAATCAATATGGAAAGGTAAATAACTGAAACAAATTCCATTTAATCATTAACTTGAGAATAATATGTTAGGAATAAAAGATTATCAAATAATTCCATATAAATAATCACATAATCTTGAAACTTGACCATGGATATTCCAACTAATCGAATAATCACATGGAATATCAATAACTGAATTCATAAAGATGAAATGAATAATGATGGATATCTAAAACATACTATCTAGGATTGTGATAAGACATATAATACCATCAAGTTTTGTTCCAATACATCTAATACCGTTGAGGCTTGTGCCAAGCCATCTATATAAATGGGTAGGGATAGACCAAAACCATATATAGTTTGTCTCATGAGACCTACAGATGTATGGAAGGGCTATAGTGGGCCCACCATCACTTTAAAATTCCAATGAATTCCTTATATAAAAGGTGTGAAATGTAATAAATATAAATATTCATATCAAGAAACTAATATACTAAATGTTAATACATACCCTAATAAATAAACACAATCATAAATCATTCAGAGTAAAATAGTGAATGATAATAAAATTGTACACCCTCAATTAAACTGATCATAAATCTTCCAAAGAAATAATTAGGATGATATAAATACAACATATCCCCATTGGATCATAAGTACATTAAAGGGTTGATTTCATTTATGAATGGAAATACCATAAAAATATATTTAAAAATATTCTTGAGGAAAATATCCTTTTAATTTTGAAAATTAACGTTTAAAACTAAAAGTTCACAAAAAGTTTTGAAAAAAAATTCTTTGAAAATAACCTTTGAAACTTATAAATTAATATTTAAAACATTTGAGTGATCATGATGGATGAAAATTCCGTTCATTCCATACACATTAAAACAAAAATTCCTTTCACTTTTTCAATAAAATCCAAAAGAGCATTGTTTTGAAAATGACATGAAGATTCCTTTGATTTTTTTTGTAAAATGTAAAAATAGATATAAATTTATTTAATAAATAATTTTTAAAATCTTAAAAATATTTTTGAATTTTTTTTGATTTTTTTAGAAAACATGGGTTTTGATAAAAACATATTTCCGACTGAAGAGAGAAATAAAGTTGGATTTTATTAAAAACATTTTATCAATAATTTTAAGTACCAAAGAGAGAAAAAATGGTACTATTACTTGAAAACGTTCATGAATAATCATATTAGAATAAAATATATTTATTTATAGATAGAAATATCAAATAATTCCCTAAGGGATACTGAACAAAAACATTCCTGAATAATGATGAGATTGTGAAATAAACCCTTACTACTTTGGTAAATTTTATATCATAATCACATTGGAAGAAATAACTTTAAATGAAACATTAAATACCATTAATATAAATTAATTCATGATATAATATAAAAAATTTCATTATATACACCACACAAAATAAATAAGTGGTGAATATGGCGTATATCTCACAAAAGTAAAAGTGAGACGAGAAACCTTTACTCGAATTTTGATTTTAGTTGAACGTGATTTAACATCCTTTATAGTGGTTTGAAACGTATTATTAACTTATATTAGAAACATAATAATATTTATAATATCATATATGATCCTTTAATAACATATTATCACCCATTCATTAATAATCTATCATTATTTTTATTGTTTCAGGTGTTAATTGCCTTGTTTTATCATGTGTGTCTTGCCATGAAAGATACTATTATTGCACATATTATATAGTTCCATAATCTCCAGAATAATAATCATAATATGAATATAATATTTATATATATCAATTATACTTTTAATACCATATGATATATGTTTTTGATAGATAAAGTATGTTACAATCATGTAGATGGTATGCCATACGTACGGATGAGTAACGTTTCCATTTTTCAGTGATCATTATGAAAAGGAGGTAAGTAATATTTTATATTTCTATAATTATAATAATATATTATATAACATATTATTATTTTTAAATATACTCATATATATCATCTATGTGGTGTGGTGTTGAAAATAGAGTCACATCGCTTCGTGAAGGCGATAGTCCACACCCACACGAACGATGTTATCATCATTTTAGTGTAAAAAATAAAATTATATAATATATTTTCAGAATTATAAATATGTAATGAATATCATAATTATATCATTTACATTACATATATTCATTAACTTTATACTTATTACTTTCTATGTAAAGCATTAGTGAAAAATGAATCACATCACTTTGTGTGGCGGTAGTCCACCGTACACACGAGCAATGTTATTGTATCCTCTACAGAATAGAAATTAAAACGGTATATATGATATAATGACCCCATAGGTATAATTATGTTATAATTATCATATGAAACCATGAGAGGTGGTAATGAAAAAACGAATGACATCGGTTCATGAGGCGGTAGTCCGTCGTACACATGAGTGATGATTTCGTAACCCATTTGATGGAAGTGGGGATGGTTATAGGTCATTACATTAACATAAATAAATATAAATATATGGAAGATAATTATTTTATTATATGATCCTAGTTTAATAATGATTGAAGGAGGTGGAGGAAGAAATAAAAAAACGAACGTTAAAGAACGCTACCTATTCTTTGGGTATCCTCCTTAGGTTTGCACCAAAATACTTCATATGTCATGAACCGTACTAGTGGGGCCCACTTTGTGACTCCCCAAGCCCTCCTCTAATAGGTCAGGGGCTGGTGACTCGCACCAATTAGGCATATCACTAACATGGGAGGCATTTCCTAAGTACCTGTACACACGCACACATCTCCAAGCCCACCGATGCTGAAATGTAAAAACCACTAAGGAACAAAATGCATGCATACAATTAAACCCAACCAACAGAGTACAATGGAAAGTAAAGTGTGAAAAGTAAACTAGGAAAGAATATAATCCCACCAAAAGAAAGAGTCTGCAAACTACAAAGTTCAACCTGTAAGCAAGAAATAGGTACTTGGACTACTTCTCATAGTCCTAGGATCACCTCGGCCTATAAGGAAGATCAAAAAGCTCGATTTGTTCCTGGTCTGCCTGAGACTCTGTCAAAAGGCCGCTCATCTTCACAAGACATGACACCATTGAGAAAATACTATGTAAGGGTGAGTATAAAAATACTTAGTAGAGGACCCCGAAAACCACAAAGAAATACAAAAAGTAAAGGTACAGTCGGCTCTACATAGTATATGTCTACATAACATATAACAAGAGAAACATATCCAGATATACTAAAAAACTGGACCCGTAGTCTAGAGGTAAGTCACAACAACCACATACCCACATTAGGGATTCAGTTCAAAGATTCTAGGAAGTACTAATCCTGGAGAACTCACTCCATGAGTCTGATAGATCTGGTGACGTCCATCCAAGAATTACGTCTGTCGGGAAGTGTCACGAGAGAGATAGATGCACTGATAGATCTGAAGAGAGAACATATGCACTCATTTTGGGAGAATTCAATCCTGAGTGGGGAAAGATCATGATACATGAATGAATATCACTGCAAGGGCCTTGGTGTATACCATGAATCATCTGGATTCACCTGCTAAGTAGAGGATCAAAATCCTATAGGATTGGTCACGTCGATACCTGACTCTACCTAGGGCCAAGAATGGGTAGAGGATCTTACTCTAGGCCTCTCATAGGGATTATGAATCTATCCAGAAAGTCCTCCTAAAGGGTTCATACTCATGTGGATGGAAATGATACTTAAAATTCAGGGGAACGGGAAAAGTGGGCACTAACCCAAACGAAACTTGTCCAAGGAAAGGTGGACAAGGAGATCAAGCCATGTAGAAGAGAGTTCACAGTGTGTAGCAGAGTCACACGCTGTGTGTCTTGACTCAAGGTACTGCCTGTATAAAATGACCCAAGTCAGAAAAACATGTCGTGTAGAAAGAAAAGTACATAGAATGTAGAAGAACTTAAACGCCATGCTCCTTCAACCGAGGTCCACCCGTGTACCCTGTCCATGTGCCGGTACAGGGTGTCAACCCGTGTCTGCTAACCCGTGTACCAGTACACAGGGTAGCCCGCATATCTGGCATGGTCTGGCCGTGTGGTGGAGTACATACTGTGTACTCCACCCCATGTCCGTGTATCTCTCGAGATACATGTTGAGTCCCCCGTAAGGACCCACATGCTTTGTGACAACTGTTACATGCCATGTCATCGTTTACTGTCACCCGAAACCCTATCCGCTTCAGAGCCGGCCCCATATGCAGTGTTCTTTGGAGAACATGCCGTGTTCTTCACAATTTTCTATAATTGTGGTTCTTCCTCTACACGCCTCCAGTTATCTTTGATCCATCAATCAGGTCATATAATCTCCATGAAACTCAAGATTCGAGGTCTCCCTGCCATGGAAATGCCGATTCGGTAAGTTTCGAGCATCCGATTGGCTCTAAAAATGCATTTTGATCATCTGTGTGAAGAACGATTGAAGAACGATTTCTTCCAAAACGTGTCGATTCGTCTAATTCCATCGGCATATCACCTTCATTGGGTCATCACGATATCAAATCTAGGATTTGGGATTGTTGCATTGTGAGGTAGACATGCAACAATCTGTTTTTCATAACCCCATGAATAATGTGGGGTTAAAAAGGGGAGAATAAATCCAAATAACGAATTGAGAAATAAACCTCCACCATCATTCATCACGACATTGATCCAATACCATTAGAAGGATCAAAGGGATAAAATAAAATATAAATCAAATCAAACATGGATCAATTCCCCAAAATGAACTCTATAAAATCCCTCCCACAAGAACGAACGATTCATGGGTTAACCTGTTCGTGGGTTGATCCGGATTCCTTTTTTAATCCAATAACAGGAAAAAAAAAATCAAAAAAACAACCCCTACCTCAGGTTAGGATCGATCGCTGATGAAGATGGATTGCACTTCCATCATCGATGATATCCTCTAACTCCTCTGGCACCGCGATTCACGAACGGTCGATCCATCGCCATTCGTTTTCAAGAGGTTTCTCCAAGGGATATCCTCTCCACGCCTCCAGAGAATTTCAGGGTTATGCGGCTAACTCTAGAGATTCTGTTTAATATCTTATTTAAAAGATCCCATCACTGCATTGATGTAAATTAAATAAAATAAAATAAATTATTTTATTTTATTTCCTTAAATGTCCAAAAAATAACTTCTACATCCGACCCGAACCAATCAATGTTAGGCCCTGCCTAAGGTAAATTCACTGCTATGAACACAACGATGCCCTTATATTTCTAATATGTGAACCCATTTAAAAGTTATTCCACTTTTTTAGGAAAACTGATCACGTGCACTATTTAAAATTTTAATTTATTTCAAACAATTATTTTGGGAACCTTGGGCCTCAGAATCGTATGCTGTCATAAATCCTGTTCTCAAAATAATTCCATATAATATTTAAAAATAATACATAGAAAATCCAAGAAATTACATTCTCCCCACATTAGGGATTTACATTCTTGAAAAGACAAAACAAAGGATACTCAAATAGATGTGGGTACTGGGCATGAATCTGAGCCTCCTGCTCCCACGTTATCTCTTGAAGATTCTTGTGCTACCATCGGACACACACCAAGGGAATCACTCAACCATGAAGGATCATCTCCTATCAATCCTCGATCTCCACTGGGTACTCTGAAAAGGTCTCTCTATCCTTGATGTCCATCTCGCCCTAGTGGATGAAGTGCAATGGGTCATGTACGTACCTCCTCAGCTGCAACATGTGGAAGACATCATGTACCCGGTTCAATTGCGGCGGTAGATCTAGGTAGTTCACCTCCTCTCCAACTCTACATAGTATCTAAAAAGGCCCGATGAACCTCAGAGACAATTTTCTGACCCAACCAAATCTCTGAAACCCTCGATGAGGTGAGACCCAAATGAAGACATGGTCTCCCTCCTCGAACTACAGAGGTCTCCGTCGTCTGTCAGCATAAGACTTCTACCAAATTTGTGTAGTATTCATCCTCTCCTAGATGATCCACACCTTCTCGGTGGTGGCTCACATCAACTCTGGACCCATGAGTGCTGAATCTATGGGTTCATTCTAATAAAGTAGTTATCAGTAGGTTCATCCATATAAAGCCTCAAATGGTGTCATATAGATGGTGGAGTGGTAGATTTTGTTGTATGAAAACTCCACCAATGGTAGGTGGTCCTCCCAAATGTGACCAAAATTCAACATACAGGCCCACAACATATCCTCTAGAACCTAAATAGTTCTCTCCATTTGAAAATCAGTTTGGGGATGGAATGATTTTCTCAAGCATAGCTGATTCCCAAATGAATCATACAATCCCTTCCACAACTGGGATGTGAAAAGAGCATCGCGATCTGAGACTATCATCAAATGGATTCCATGAAGCCGAATTATCTCCTACTGAGAGCATCTACCACTACATTACCCTTCCCAAGAGTATAGATGATCTTGAATTCATAATACTAGAGGAACTCTATCCATTTCCTCTACCTCATATTCAGATATTTTTGAAATAATATGTACTTGAGTCTCTTGTGGTCAGAGTAGATGATAAACTGTTCGCCCACCAGGTAGTGTCGCCACATATTCAATTTTAAGACTACCGCTTCCAACTTAAGATCATGGGTTACATAGTTTTTCTAATGTGGCCTTAGCTATAGAAAACCATAATAAATCACCACCTATCTCTTCATCAGGACACAACTAAGCCCAGTCCCTGATGAATCATAGAAAACTATGTACTCGACACCCACTTTTAGAAATCTAATGATCCGTGTACTCGTCAAAATCTGCCTCAACTGTTGGAAATCCTGCTATCACTTCTCCATCCATATGAAAGGTTTCCCCTTCCAGGTCAAGGCTGTCATCGGTACTAATATCCAGGACAAATCAAGGATAAATCTCCGGTAGTATCCTACCAACCCAAGGAAGCTCCGCACCTCTGTCACACTCCGGGGTGGATCCCATGATAACACCACCTCGACCTTGTCTGGGTCCACTGGTACTCCATATACTGAGATAACATGTCCTAGAAATTGGACCTCCTATATCTAGAACTGGAACTTTTAGATATTCCAATAAAGTTGGTGCTCTCGAAGTATATCTAGAACCACCCGAAGGTGTCTTGCATGCTCCTCCTCTGATGTTGAGAACACAAGGATGTCGTCAATGAATACAACTATGAACTGGTCTAAGTATGGCTGGAATATCCAATTCATAAGTTCCATGAACACTATAGGGGAATTCGTCACACCAAAAGGCATCACCAAGTACTCGTAGTGGCTGTAGTGGCATCTGAAATCCATCTTCGATATATACTCATCTTGCACTCATAATTGGTGGTAACCCTATCAATGGTCAACCTTAAAGAGCCATTGTTCCCCTATTAGTTGATCTAAGAGGTCGTCGATCCTCGGCAATGGATTCTTGTTCTTCACTATTACCTAATTTAGGCGCCGATAATCCACACAAAACCTCAAACTCCCATCCGCCTTCTTGGAAAACAAAACTGGGGATACCCAAGGTGAAACATTGGTTCTTACGAAGACCTTTCTCTACAAATCCTCCAACTATACCATCAGATTATAAATCTCTATGGGATCCACCCGATACACTAGTGAGGATATCAATGCCATACTAGGGTGTAATTCGATGCAGAAGTAGATATCTTGATGGAGAGGTAATCCTGGAATATCTTCTGGAAAGATGTTCTCGTACTCCACCACTACTATTGGGAACTGAAATCTCACAAAATATACTGCTTCGAGGGTAAATCTATCAAAATAAAGAGTGATCGGCTTCACCCTCCTATGCATGAGTCCATTATGTGCTGCCTGGGTTTCCTTTTCACCAAAAAAAGAAAACCTCGTTCCATAACTGCGGACACATCGTACTCTTCTCCTAAAGCAGTCAATCTGGGCATGGACCTAAGATAAACAATCCATACTGATAATGATGTCGT
Organism: Viscum album; assembly: GCA_963277665.1. Lineage (NCBI taxonomy): Eukaryota > Viridiplantae > Streptophyta > Magnoliopsida > Santalales > Viscaceae > Viscum > Viscum album. The sequence goes on from OY728148.1 coordinate 2,034,072,611, forward strand.
AAGGCCTCGATGCTACCACCAAGAGGTTCTAATCAAAACTCTCACCTCCAAGGTTAAGATCACACTATCAGAAAAGATGCATGATCATAGAGTCTCCTCCCACAGGTGTCTCCATGTTTAAGGGTTGAGTCAATAAATCCATAGGAATCTCAATGTTTTGTACAAGACATGTGGCGAGGAAATAATGACTGACACCTATGTCTATAAGTACAAAACTAAGGTATAAAAAACAAAGATTGTACCTCAGATCATACATGTAGTCCCTAGGTCATATAACTTGACCATATGTAGATCCCCCCCACCCCTATCCCCTATCTCCCTAAGCCCGGTGCAAACCTCTTGGGGGTGGTAGTGGAAGTAGGTCAAAGAATTTTCCACCTTCTGCAGCTCTCCCTACTCCTGTTCCATGTCCACTGCCTGGAGGGTCTGCCTACTCCACTCTATGCCTCTTCCTCATTGGTTCATCCACCACCTAACTATCAAAAATTTGATGGGTTGGGAAATCTCTTGCAAGATGTACCCTAACATTTCATAAGTAGAATCACATCTCCCTAGGCTAACTGGATCCAGCCTGAGAGCCTTGGACCGTAGGTCCCCTGTATTGGGTCCTCTTGTGATGTCTCCCACATCCAGATCCCTATTCCTGATGTCGGATCCCTACTGGCGAGGTCTCTGCACCTATCTACCTTCTCCTGACTGCCACTGGCTGTCTCTGCTCATCCAAGAAGATCTCGATGACCAAAGATCTCTTGAGCACTCCTACATAAGTCAAAATTCCTAAAGGCACTACACTAGCTCAGATGTCCCATCTTAGACCTCACTCGATGGTCCGTGATCTGAAGTACTGATCCCTTACCATATACATCGAGTACCTGGTGAGGATAGTGAACCTCGATGAATAGCCGGTCACTGTTAAACTACCCTTCTAGAGCTGAAGAAGCTCTTGGATACGCATTGATCTTAGCATAACCAGAGATAAATCCTCCCTAAAGATTATCTCTAACTCTTTCCATGAAAGAGTCTCCTCGTCGTGAGTCTGCATGGTCAAACTCTACCATTTTCCCACCGAACCCTGAAGAAGGATTGCTCCTAGGATCACCATCTGTTCTGCTGGTGTCCTCACTAGACAGAGAACTCTGGTCACTGCCTCAATCCATTCCTCATCCTCCTGAGGGTCGGGCTCACCTTAGAACCTATGGGGTCTCTGTATCTGAAATTTATGGAGCGTTCTCACCCTGCACTCCTCATCTACTGGTACTGCGGGTACCACATGCTGCTCTACTGGTGGTGGTATAAAAGGTGCACCACCTAGAGGTAATGCATGGGGAACCAGTTCCTGAATCGAAGCCTCATCACTGAGGGGGTCATCCTCGTGAACGAGCTACTGAATCCTAGTGGGTATGCGTCGCAGAGGCATCCTACAAGGAAACAAGATGTATCAAGATCAAAGAGTTTATTTGGGAAACTCACACTAAAGGACATGAAAAACACAACCCATTACTATATGATTCATGTACCATTATTTTGTTTCCCTATAACTAGTGTTCTCATGTACCGAGTCAAAAATCAAGTTATTAGAGTCCTGGTGTATGGTTACATCGGCTGCTCACACCAACACTAGATTCCATGGACTGAAATACGATCTCGAAACACTTAACACTATTTCCCCAAACCAATCTCACAAAATCTTGATCCTAAGGTAGAACCGACCATCTCTAATACCACTCTGTCATGACCCGTCTTAGTGGGGCCCATGTCTTGACTCCATAATCCCGCCTCCAATAGGCCAGGGGATGGTGACTAGCACCGAGTAGGAATATCACTAACATGGGAGGCATTACCTAAGTACCTGCACACACAAAAACATCTCTAATCCCACTAATGATGAAATGGAAAAACCACTAAGGAACAAAATGCATGCATAAAACTAAACTCAACCAATAGAGTATAATGGAAAGTAAAGTGCAGAAAGTAAACTGGGTCAGAATACAATCCCACCAAAATAAAGAGTCTGCAGGCTACAAAGTTCAACATGTAAGTAAGAAATAGGAACCGGGACTGCTGATCATATCTATAGAAACACCTCATCCTATAAGCAATCTCACAAAGCTTGGTCTGGTCCTGGTATGCCTTGTAATCTGTCAAAAGGCCACTCGTCTGTACAAGACACGACATGTGTAAGCAAAGCCCGTGCAGGGGTGAGTATAACAATAATTAGTAGAGGACCCTAGAAACAACAAAGAAATAAAAAAAGTAAAGGTAAAGTCAGATCAACACAGTATATGTCTACAAAACATATAATAAGAGAAACATGTCCAGATATAATCAAAACCTAGACCCGTAGTCTAGAGGTAAATCACAACGACCGCATAGCCATGCTAGGAATTCAGTTCAAATATTCCACTAAGCACTCGTATGGTAGAACTCACTCCACAAGTTTGATAACTCTGGTGATGTCCGTCTGAGAAGTATGTTTTTTGGGAAGTGTCACAAGAGAGATAGAAGCACTGATATATCTGAAGAGAGAAAAAATGAACTCATTTTAGGAGAACTCACTTTTGAGTGGGAAAAGATCACAATACATGGATGGGGATCACTGCCAGGGCCTTGGCATATACCAAAAATCATCCAGATTCACCTTATAAGTAGAGGATCAGTGTCCTGTAGGATTGGTCACATCGATAACTGACTCTATCTAGGGACAATAATGGGTAGAGGATCTCACTCTAGGCCTCTTGGAGGGATTCTAACTCTATCCAGAAAGTCCTGCTAAAGGGATAATACTCCTATGGATGAAAACAATACCGGACCTTCAGGGGAATGAGAAAAGGGGGAACTAAACCAAATGGAACTTGTCCAAGGAACAATGAACAAGGATATCAAGCTGTTTATAAGAGAGTACACGATGTGTAGAAGAGTCACACGCCGTGTGTATTGACTTCAGGTACTTCCCATGTACAACAACCCGTGTCAGAAGAACATGTAGTGTAGAAAGAGGATTAAACGGAATGTAGAAGGACTTACACGCCGCGACCCTTCAACTAAGGACCAACCATGTACCTTGTCCATGTGCCAGTACATGGTGTCAACCTATGTATTCCAACCCGTGTACCGGTACATGGGGTAGCCCGCGTATCCGGCATGGTCTGACCGTGTGGTGGAGTACATGCTGTGTAATCCACCCTGTGTCTGTGTATTGCCTGAGATACAAGCCTAGTCCTACATAAAGACCCATATGCCATGTGACAAATATCAAATGTAGTGTCATCACTTCTTATCACCCAAAACCCTAGCCGCTGCAGAGCCGGACCCACACGCCGTGTTCTTCGGAGAATACGCTGTGTTCTTCACAATTTTCCAAAATTAAGATTCTTCCTCCATGTGCCTCTGGTGATCTTTGATCTATCAATATGGCTGTCTGATCACCATGAAACTCATGATTCTAGGTCACCCCACCATGGAAATTCTGATTCAGTAAGTTTCAGATGTTTGATTGGCTCCAAAAAACGTGTTTCAATTATCCATGCGAAGAACAGTCAAAGAATGATTTCCTTCGAACCATGTCGATTTTTCTACTTCCATCATTATCGAACCTCCATTGGGTCATTAAAATGTCATATATATGATATTGGATCGTTTCATTGCGATAAGGACGCACAATGACCCATTGTTCATAACCCCACAAAGAACACAAAGAATGAGGGGTCAAAAAGGGGAGAAGAAATCCAAATAACGAATTGAGGAACGAACCTCCACCTTCATTCATCATGGTGTTAATCCTATCCCATTAGAAGGATAAAATATATAAAATAAAATATAAATCAAATAAAACATGGATCAATTCCCCAAAATAAACCTGATAAAAGACCCTCCCGCACGAACGAACGATTCACATGTCAACCTGTTCGTGGGTTGATCCGCGTTCATTGTTTAATCCAAGAACAAGGACAAATGAAATCAAAACAACAACCCCTACCTTGGGTTAGGATAGATCACTGATGAAGAGGGATTGTGCTTCCATCATTGATGAGATCTTGTAACTCCGTTGGTGCTGCGTTTTATGAATGGTCGATTTTTCTCCGTTCGTTGTCGATAGGTTTCTCCAAGGGGTATCCTCTCCATGCCTCCATATAATTTCAATGTTATAAAGATAACCTTGGAGATTTTTCTTAAAATATTATTTAAAATATCCCATTGCTGTATTGATGCAAAGTAAATAAAATAAAATATTTTAATTTATTTTATTTCCTTATATGTCCAAAAACTAACTTCTACAGTCGACCCGCGCCGGTTTATATTAGACCCCGTCTAAGGTAAAATCATTGCTCTAAATGCAACAATTCCTTTAGATTTCTGATCTGGGAACTCGTTTAAATATTATTACACTTTTTAAAGAAAACTACTCACTCACACTATTTAAAATTTTAATTTATTTGAAAAATTTATTCTAGGCACCTTGGGCTTCAGAATCACAAGCCGTTGCAAATCCTGGTCTCAAAATAATTCCATATAATATTTAAAAATAATAATTGGAAAATCTGAGACATTACATCCTAGGTTGGATTTATGACCAAAATAAGGATTCTAGGATGATTGGATGGAATTTGGAAAGTGATTTGGGTAGGTATTGTATAATCCAAATGGTTTGGTAGGTGTTAATAAGTGAGGGGAGCAAATGACTTTTTATAATCGAAGAGGAGTGACATTTTTGTAAATACCCAAAAGTATTCAATAATGGGAGGTCAATCTCACCTCATGTGGCCCCAAAATTCATAAATAACGTAGTATATAGATTAAACGGTCTAGAAAAACCTATACCCCAAAAAAAAAACATTTTTAAAACATTTTATTCCTTAACCTTCAAGTTTTACTCACTTTTACCATTTTAATTTTCACTATGGTAACTAGTTTTTTAACCTATGTAATTTATCCTTTAAGAATAAAATAAAATGACACTTATTAGATAATTTATACCTAATAATTATAAATATTAAATTCAATTTATTAAATAAAAATTCCATGTGTGTGGAAAATTAATTTTAATACAAGCACATGTAATACGTAAAACCCCATTTTAACCTTAATCAGGGTAATTAGTTTTTAACTGTTTTTACTAATCATTATGGTCAAATATTTGTTGATATTATTAGATAATAAAAATTTATATGATTCCAAATATCTAATACATTTTTCAAAATTCAACTCACATAAGTGAAAAAATTTAATTGAAAATTAATCCCGCAGACTCGACAAGAAAATGGGGTTTCAAATAGAAAATGTTCAAAAGTTTACAATGTTTCTATATAAAAATTCAATGTGAAAGTGATTACAATGAACTAAATTTGATTAATTGATATATAATTTAACTAATTCGACTTTAAAACTAATTAAAAATATAATTTATCAATATAAATAATTTAAATGAAAAGAAAATTTTCAATTAAATTTTTTTATTTTTCACTATTTATCAAAAAATGAAACTTTTCAGAAAAATCTCAAAATTTACCCTAAACAAATTTTGATATGATGATTTCAAAAATATTTTTTTCAAATAAAAATTTCTAAAATTGGTAAAAGTTAATTATAAATTATATGCACAAAGCCCGACTAAATCGTCTTATAAAAAATATTATTTTTCCAGAAAACATTTCTTTTTATTTCAAATGGTTCTAATTTTATCTTTGATCAATAGATATAAATTTTATTTATTTTATACATGTTTAAACCATATAATTTTAATAATTTAGTTATTACTATTCATACCCACAAATTCAACATCTAATTTATAATGGTAATGTTTAAATAATAATATTTTAATAGACTATCACATTTTGTTCAAACCCGGTGTTGTGTGCATTGAAAGCTATTGAATAGATCAAATTTATTTTAAAAACTAAATATATTATAAAGTATTTTGATGTTATATTCCATTTTATTCTTGGTGGTGTGTGTCACACATGCTATCAAATATGATATTCATATTTTAAAATCTTAGGGTGTGACATTATACCCCCTTAAATAAATTACATCCTTAGAATTTAATCTTGATCTCGGTAATAAAGGCTTTTTCATTTGAAAATACCCTTCTTGAAATCCCAAATCATGAGAAGGGTTAATAAAACATAATTTTGATAAGAGAGAAGGGAAATACAATGGTCAGATAGAATGACACATAACCATATTTCTAAGTAGGAGAACATTGATGGAAAATATAGATATGAACATAAAAGAAAAGCATAAATAATTATAGTGAGTGATATAGGTCATTGATAACTAGAAATTTAATGATAAATAGAAATTTAAGGACCTCAAAATCATATATCTGTGATGAGTTAAAATTCTATTGGTTCAACATAAATGGAGGTATTAGGATAATGTTTTTTCCAATATACTTTTCCTAGAGTTGAAAAATTCCTTTACCATATATACCGAGAATATATGAAAACACAATTGATAAATTTATATTTCATAGGAATAATTTCATATTTTGGATATTATTCAATCATTTCCAATTCACCACTTACTTGAATAAATGAACATCCAAAAAATAATTTTTTTTCCCAATACACTAAAATTAATTTTTTAACTGATCTTAATATCCACAATAGAATGACAAGTCCTTACTTAGATCTATAGTTATTATCATAACAAAATGTTAGTACAGGTTATCCAATATGCATAAATATTCATACAGTGAAGTAATACGTTAATCTCTAAAACTCCATCTAAAGGTCAACATAAACCATTTCATAAATGGTTAACCTTATGACCCTTAAAAAAGATTAAGATAAAAAAATTTAGAAATAAGGTCAATGAATTTACAAAATAAACTTATCATTAATCCCCCAAACAACATGAAGTGTCTATTAAGCGTCATATACCAACCATGTGAATACCTTGATAATGTATTATATTAAATCATGGTAATAACATGAATTACCATAAAACCTTATTGAAAACATGCATGATTCCTTATTCATTTAATAAAACAAATATTATTAGATACACACCTTAAATCAAAAAATATTGTTAACTCCATCAATGATAGTGTAAAAAACTTTTTCAGTAAATCATTAATAAGTTCCATGATATCTATTACTATACAATTTTCATTATCCATATAAATCATCTCTTTATTCCAACATCATTATCTCAACATCATGAACATATTAAGGGTTATCTTTCCCTCAATCACATGTTTTTGAAGAAGTTAAACTTTCCACTAAATCATTTTTCTTGGTCATTGGTTCCATTCAACATATTCTATTAAATCCTTTATGAAAAAGTACTATAATAAAATCCTTATACATTTAATAATTCTTATAACCTATATATCATTGATAAAAAAACTCAAATTACATAATTATTGAATCTAAACACAAGCATATTAATCATTCCACTTCATATATGGTAATAGAATAAACTTAACCATGAACTATTATATACTTTTGAGGAATATTTATTTGATACTTTGGGGAATTCATTTTCATAATGTTACATCTCCTTATAGTTGAAGCATTAAACATTGGAAACCTTTTTACTACCATTAAAATCATGAGCATGGTGACCTTTCTCTCAACACTTATAGAAAACTCTCATTCCCTTCAAGAAAGTACCAAGGTGTTTCTTTTCATAATTATTAGATATGGGAAAACTCTTCTTTACCTTCTTCCCCATATCTAATTTTTTTCTCTATCATCCCCTTCTTCACTTGATTCCCTTCAAATCCATAATACTTAGATAATTCCGTCACTATATTTTTATCACATGATACTATGTCCTCATATGATGAGAATGTTTGCGAGATTAGTTCCCTTTGAAATATTTTCTTAATCTCATCAAAGAAATGATCATTCTTACTCTTTAGATCATGTGCACTGATACAATTCACATTCCTTCTTCTAGGAACAATGTAACATCCCATTACCTTTATAATTGTTACATTTTAATATTTGTTGTGGTTTTCTTTTTTTGTTGTTGGGGTAGGCTTGAGAAGGAATTGGGAGGATACTTATAATGATGAATTAAGAGATTTTTTGAATTTTTAGCATAAAACCTATGGGGTTTTCAATCTGCTGGGGATTTAAATGCTGTGTAATGTGGTTACACAATGTGTAATCATTTCCCAAAATATGTCATGAAACTGGTAGAAATCGTGAAAGGATAAACGTTGTGTACATTTTACATGTCATTTATAAATTAAAAACTATACTTTTAATAAAAAGGGATGGGTTTTTTTAGTGTATGTGGGACTCAATAATTACATAATGTGAATTTGGGTTACATGTTGTGTAAATTACCAAGTGTCAGTTTTAAATAGGTGGGTCGGCTTGAAAATTTTATTCCCTTTCCTTCAAGTTTCCTTTCTCTCAACCTATATCCATCACCATGTCATTTTGGATCCCTCCTACCCTTTCTGATCATTTTTTTCAGTGATTGATCGTTATTGTAGTTGCAGTGTGTCTCTTTGGGTAAGTGGTCTCCCTATTAATACATCTCTTTCTCTTTACCTCCTTTAAGTTTGATAGATTATCTTTGGATTTATGGATCTAAACTTTATTTTGTTGAATCTTGTTTTTTTGGATGAGTTCCTAGATATCATGGGCCCTCATTATTGTTGGTGGGTTCCATTATAAGTGGAGTGTTACCATGAAAAATGTAGGTGGTTCCATTTTATATATACAATTTATTAAACCTTGATTTTATTATTGATTGAAATTGATTTCAACTAAGTTATGAAAACCCAATTGATGAAAATTGAAAATTTAATTGTTATGGTTTGGATTTTGAAAAAAATCCCCAATTACAATAGAGTTGGAATTTGGGGAATAAGTTGAAATTGATGGAAATTGTGAAATGATTTGAATAGATTTCCTTTTTTGGAAAATTGATTAAATTAAAATGATGAAAACCTATGGTTTCTTTTATTTTAAAAGGCATAAATTTATGAAATTAAAACCTATGTATGGTTTTGAAATGAAAATGGCACATTGAAACTGTAAATGGGTAAATTTCATTTGTAACTATTTTGAAATTATTTTCCTATTATTGATTTATAGATTGATAACATGAGAGTCTGGGTAGTTAGTAAGTTATTTGGGACAAACAAGCTAGGATTATAATGACCTAGCAATGGATTGATGCTTTACAAATCTAAAAAAAACCTAGTTTGATAGATCTTATCCATAGTGGGATGTTGATGGGTCCTATTTATCCTAAGCCTGAGGGACATGTTGCATATTTTCATGATCATAGATAAAAGTGTGTGAGGATATCATATCTATAAACTATCATACCTATTGGTAGATGACCGTGTTTCTTTTTGTGATTGTTTTGATTATATACATATTCCATTATTTGTGAAACTACTTTTTATCATGCCTAATTATTTATATAAACTATTTTATATAAAGTGTTTATTTAAGCCATGTTTGAAATGTTTTATATAATTTGATATGAAAATCATGATTTGTTTTAAATATGAAAATATACTTCCATACCTATTTTTTTAAAAATTGAAAGCATTATTTGGTTTTTTTATTATGAAATATTATTATGGAACACTTGGTGATACCCTACTGGTATTTTTAGCTCACACTCCACCTTTTTATTTTGATATTTTTAGATTTTCTCCTGTCATTTACGAGTAAAGGTAAAGAACCTCTTGGAGGTGGAAGTTGTAATTTATTCCTTGGATCTTGGATTGGTGTTTCCTTTTGGACATTGGGTTGTTTATCTTGTCTATTTCTGGTACTTTGATGATGTACTGCTTGGTTTTTTTACCTGCTTGACTTTTGGTATAGTCTCCATCGGGATTTTTCTTTGAGTATACTGATATGTATCTTTATATTCCACTATTTTGTGGCAAAAAACCATTACATATTTTATCTTGTATGATTCCAGGTGCTATTTTCCAACCCATGGGCATTGGGAACGCCCTTTGGGCTATGTTAGTGCAGGATCGGGTGTTAGGGTACCTGGTTATCTAGGCCAGTTTGTGACATGCCATTTCTAAATGATGTCATACACTAGATTGGATAATATACTTATGAAACATAATGTATAACACCAAAACTAGTAAAATTATTAACATAAATTTAAAAATTTATTCATAAATAATCTCATAATCATAAATATGGTTTCATTAGGGATATCCCTATTTTCAAATCCTTTATAATTATTTGTAATGAAAATGTTAATTATCCTAAGCATATCTCCTGAGAGTGTCAAACCAAGTACATAGTAAGGCCCATTGTTGTGCACCAGATGATGATCGGGTCAATCCTAATGTGCCCTTTTTGAAGTTATACCCCTAGTAACATCTATTCCAGAACCAAATCCACTTGTAGTATCTAGATCGAGATATATTTCTAGGAAAACCACATAATCACTTCCTTACCAAAACTTTAGGATGCTATTCTATACTTATCATCAAATTATATCATAGGGTTATATTCCAAAATCTATTTTTTCTTAAATCTATTTCTCTAGGTTTATAATAAAATTCCTTTGATACCAACTACACCACCCCAACCCCAGTTTCCTGAAGCTGTTATCTACTTTATTCCTTGGTATAAGATGTAAGGAATCCCATCTTGAAGGACTGAACAGTTTATTAGTCTCGGTAAAATAGATACATATTTTAAATTCATATTACATTTTAAAACATATAATACTCAAATATTTTTATTTGATAATGAAATTATTCCCCTTATCATATCCCTACATATCAATCACAAAATACATCCTCGTATCCTAGGTAAAATAAAAAATAAGCAATGGGTGAGCTCACATGCTCAATAAGGGAAAAAATATAGTGGAAGCTATAAAGAAATGATATATAATCAATATGTAAAGGTAAATAACTAAAACTCATTCCATTTAATCATTAAATCGAGAATAATATGGAAGGAATAAATGACGATCAAATAATTTCATATAAATAATCAAATAACCTTGAAACTTAACCAAGAATATTCTAACCAATCAAATAATCACTTGGAATATCAATAACTAAATTCATAATGATGGAATGCATAATGATGAACATATAAAACATAACATCAAGGATTTTTCCAAGACATATAATACCATCGAGTCTTATTCCAAGACATCTAAAATCATTGAGTCTTATTATAAGACATCTATATAAATGGGCAAGGAATCAACCAAAACAATATCTAGTTTATCTCATGAAAACTACCGATGCATCGAAGGAATATAGTAGGTACCTCCCGTCACTTAAAAAAACCAATTAATTTCTTATATGAAAGGGGTAAAACATAATCTAAATAAATATTCATATTGAGAAACTAACATATGAAATTTTAATACTTACCCCATTCAATAAACATAATCATAAACCATTCAGAGTAAAATAGTGAATGGTAATAAAATTGTACATACTCAAATAAACTGATCATAAATCATAAAAATAAATAATAAGGATGATATCAATACAAAATATCCCCAATGAATCCTAAGTACATTAAAGGTTTTATGTCATTAATGAATAGAAATACTATAAAAATATCTTTAAAAACATTCTTGAGGAAAATATCCTTTTCATTTTGAAAATGACCTTTTAAAACTAAAAGTTAACAAAATATTTTGAAAAAAATTTATTTGAAAATAACATTTGAAACTTATAAAGGAATATTTAAAACATTTTAGTGTTCATGATGGCTAGAAATTTTGTTCATTCCATACACATTAAAACAAATATTCATTTCATTTTTTTGATAAAATCTAAATGAACATTGTTTTGAAAACAACATAAAGATTAATTTAAATATTTTTTAAAAGTAAAAATGGGTAAAAATTTATTTAATAAATCATTTTTAAAAGGTTAAAAACATTTTCCAAAATATTTTTTAGAAAACATGGGTTTTGATGAAAACAGATTTCTAACTCAAGAGAGAAATAAAGTCTGCTTTTCTTAAAAACATTTTCTCAATCATTTTAAGTTCAAAAGAGTAAAAAAATGGTACTATTACTTGCAAAATTTCATGAATAACCATATTAGAAGAAAATATATTAATTTTAACATATAAATATAAAATAATTCCCCCAAGTGATACTTAACAAAAATAATCCCGAATAATGATGAGATTGTGAAATAAACCCTTACCACTTTGGTAACTTTTGTATCATAATCCCTATGAAATAAATAACTTTAAATGAAACATTAAAAACCATGAATATAAATTAATTCATGATATAACATAAAAAATGACATTATATACACCACACAAAAGAAATAAGTGGTGAATATGGCATATGTATTATGGAAGTAAAAGTGAGATGAGAAACCCTTACCTTACACATCCTTTTAGTTGAAAATGATTTAACCTCATATATAATGGATTTAAAGATGTTATTATATTAAAACATAACCATATTAATATTTATAATATCATATATTATCCTTTTATAACATCTTATCACTCATTCGTTAATAATATTTTGTTATTTTCATTGTTTTGTGTATTAATTGTCTTGTTTTCTCATGTGTGTTTTGACATAAAAGATTTGGTTCTTGCACATATTATATAGTTACATAATATATATATATATATATAATAATATAATAATTATAATAATTATACATCAATTATAATTTTAATACCAATAATGAAATATGGTTTTGAGAAATGAAGTACGTTATGAACATGGAGACGATAGGCCATACGTACGCATGAGTAACGTTTCCATTTTTCAATGATCATTATGGAAAGGAGTTAAGTAATATTTTATCTTTATATAATTATAATAATATCATGTATAAAATATTATTTATTTAAATATACTTATAGATATATCTTCTATGTGGTGTGGTGATGAAAATAGAGTCACATCGCTTCGTGAAGGTGATAATCCACACATCCATGAACGATGTTTTCATATTTTTAGTGTAAAAAATAAAATGATATATTATATTTTAATAATGATAAATATTTCATTAATATAATAATAATTTCATTTATATCATATATATTCGTTAAATTTATTCTTATTAACTTCCATATAAAGCGTTAGTGAAAAATGAATCATATCACTCTACGAGGCGTTAGTTCGCCGTACACACGAGGGATGTTATCGTATCACCTATGAAATGGAAAGTAAAAATATATATATGATATAATTAATAAATAGGTATAATTATTTTATAAATATCATATATATAATTTATATCCATTATCACACCCAACCGTGATAGGTGGTAATGGAAAAAGAATGACATCAGTTCATGAGGTGATAGTTTGTTGTACACACGAGTGATGATTTCATAACCCATTTGATGGAAGTGGGGATGGTTGTAGGTAATGAAATTAACTTAAAAACAAATAAGTATTTTTAAGATAACTATTTTATTATATAATCATGGTTTAATAATAATTTAAGCAGGTGGATAAAGAAATAAAATAAAAACGCTCGTTAAAGAATGTTACTTCTTCTTCCTGTAACCTCTATAGGTTTGCACCAAAATCCTTCCTATGTTTGATTTACACAAAAAATATGGAATATAGAATGAGTGTATAGAATTTTTTAAGTTATTTGGGTAATTATTACTCAATAAATGGCTTGGTAGGTGTGAAGAAGTGAGGGGAGTGAAAGTCCTTTTATAATCGAGGAGGAGTGACATTTTTGTAAATACCCAAAAGTATTCAATAATGGGAGGTCAATCTCACCTAACATGGATCCAAAATTGATAAATAACATATGGGAGATATTATATGGTATATAAACACCACTACCACAAAAAAACATGTTTTAAACTTGTCATTCCTTAACCTTTAAGTTTTACTCACTTTTACCATTTTAATTTTCACCACAGTAAGTAGTTTTTTTAAACTAGGTAATTTATACTTTTAAGACTAAAATAAAATGAGACTTATTATATAATTTATAAATAATTATTATAAATTTGAAATATAATTTATTAAATTAAAATCATATGTGTGTAGAAAATTAATTTTAACACAAGCACATGTAATGCACAAAACCCTGTTTTAACCTTAATTAGGGTAATTAGTTATTAATTATTTTCACGAATAATTATAGTAAAAAAACATATGAACTTATTATATAATATAAATGAGTCTTATTAAATATACTTAATCCATTTTTACAAAATTAAATTCACATAATTGGAAAATTTAATTTAAAATTAATCTTAGAGACATGATGAGAAAGCGAGTTTTCAAAGAGAAAAAGTTCAAAAATTTACAATGTTTTTATATAAAAATTAAATATGAAAATGATTCCAATGAAATAAATTGGATTAATTGATATAATGTGAATTTAAAAAAAATTCAAAATACAATTTATCATTATAAGTAATTTAAACGAAAAGTTAGTTTTCAATTAAAATTCAGCAATTTTCACTATTCATAAAAAATGAAACTTTTTAGAAAAATAAAAAAAATCACTCTAATATAATTTTTTTATGAAAATTTAAAAAATGAAATTTATTTTTAAAATAAATTTTCTAAAAATGGTAAAATTTAATTATAAATCATGTGCGTAAAGGGTGACTAAACTGCCTTATAGAAAAATATCGTCTTTTAGAAAACATTTATTATTCTTTCAAATTGTTCTAATTTTATATCTAATTAATAGATATCCATTTTATTTACTTTTTAAATGTGTATATAATTTTTTATAATTTAGTTAGTACTATTAATACCCACCAATTTAATGGCTAGGTTACAATGATAATGTTTAAATAATAATATTTTAATAAATTATCATGTTTTGTTCAAACCTGATGTTGCATGCTTTGCAAGATATAGAAGAGGTTGAATTTATTTTAAAAAATAAATATATCATAAAATATTGGGATGTTATATTCTCTTTTATTATTGGTTTTTCATGTCATACATGCTATCAAATATGATATTCATATTTTAAAATCTCAGAGTGTTACAACATGCTATAAGATGATGTTCCTTTAATATACTCGAGTATTCTTTTTTACTTCCAAAATATGTGATTCCTTTGGATCACTATGATATTTTTCATAAAATATAAAAACATATAAAATGTCTATCCTTGAAGCTATACGATAGAAAAATATTCCTATCAAGTTCCAGAATTCTTTCTGATTCAAACTTTTTCCATCTTTATCTTTACTCAACTTCACACCAAAAAAGATAGATGTTGAAACTTATTTTTGATTATACCATGAAAAACTTTTATAAAAAAACCCTTGACATATTTTTACTATTATATAAAGATATATCTTTCCTTTTTTTGAACTTGTAGGCCTAAAAAAAGTTAACTCTCATAGAATTGACATTTTAAATTTTTTCTTTATTTATTCAGTAAATTCTTTATAAGTTTTATCCCAGTCACCTACATAAATTATATTATCATTGTAAAAAATGATAATAAGGTTACCTATGATCATATCCTTAACATATAGGTTGATATCGATTTTTCATTTATAAAAGTTCAACTGCTTCAAGAAACTATCTAATTTAGAGTACCATGTATGGGGATCCCATTTTATCCCATGTAAAGATTTCTGTAGCTTACACACTATGGTTCAATATTTATAAAGTAATATCCCACTAGGTTTCTCAATATAAACTTCTTCATCAATTTATCGATTTAATAAATACAACTTAACATCCATATGATATAATTTTTTATAACGATGTATATAAACTGCCAAACTTTTTTTATAGTTTCATGTCTCACAATAGGAGAAAAGGTTTATTCAAAATAAACACATTCCACCTATGAGTAATCCTTTCATACAATAAGTGATTTGCTTCTTGATATTTATACATATTCATTTTTTTTCTAAAAAACCACTTTATTCCTATAAAATTATTTCCTGCTGGTCATGGAACAATATCCCCAGTTTTTCTGGCTTGAACTGGAGCTTTCTAATTTCCAATGATGTTGTCCAATTCAACTTATTTTTATAAAGTATAGAATTTGATATATTTTCTTCCTCTATCAGTTTTTACATTACAATAATCATATAAATAATCTTGTACTTTTTTTATTTCCTATTAAACTTCCCTTTTATTAGCTTCATTGGATGTCATCAATCTATCTTCTATAACATCTTCAATAATATTTGTTAAGGATGTTGGTTTTTAAATAACTTTCACATCATAGGAATAAACAAAATTATGAATTAATTTATTCCAAAATCTGAACTTATTCTATTTAGTGATTAACCTATGAAAATTCCTTTTTCAACCTTCTCATAAAACCTTACAAGATCCAGATTTTTTATCTTTATTTAGAAAATACTCCAAAAACGTTTAAAGTATTTCACCATTGGATTTTCTTGTACCAAATAGCATAAGGAGTCATTTTTTTTTCTGGATTCAGAAAATATATGTTTTTAAATGAAAAATTGTACTTATAATTTCTCTCGATAAAATTTTAGAAAGTTTATATTCAACAAGAATACTTCTTCCCATTTCCACCAAACTTCTGTTTTTTTAATTCTTCCACTCCATTTTTTTGAGAAGTGTATAGAGCACTGTATTGGTGTTTAATTCCATGTTTCTCCTGATAGTATTTGAAAGAAATTATTTTATACTCATTTCTATTTTTAGTTATCAACTTCAATATATAAACACCCATATCTCTTTCAACTTCCATTCTAAAACATCTAAACATCTCTAGAACATATGATTTATCTTTCATAAACATTATATTGGTCATCCAAGTGAAATAATAAATTAATGTAACAAAGTAAAAATCAACTTTTTTTTATTGAAATCTCATAGACCCAAACAAATCATAGTGAATGAGATTAAGTGGTTTGATGGATTGGATTTAAACTTTCTTATGTCTTCCACTAACCATCTTCCTTTTCTGACATGTTTTACAAACAACATCTTATTTCATTTTTAGTAGTAGAAAGTTTCTTGTGAAACATACTTTGGAAATTTGGTTCATAATTTTCTATCAAATATTCCCAATTCTTATATTCCAAAACTTATTTTTATACTCAACACTTAAGTAACACATGTTACAAAAATATCCAATCTAGAATAGGTTGCTGTTGATTCTTTCTCTATTAATAACAACTTATACATATTTAAACATTTTGTTGATATAATAATATTTTTTGAATATAAATTCATTACCATCATTAAAAATTTGACTTACTCTCAACAAGTTGTTCTTAAGTTCATAAAAAAACCTTCTTTGATTTTATTTTCCGAGGATCAATATCATATGTTCCTATTCCTTTGATTTTTAAGGAATTGTAATTTCCAAAAGTAACTCATTCTCCTTCATTTTCATCAAAATAATTTAATATTTCTATATCACCTATTATATGTGAGGAATAAAAATATCAATAATCTAATGTTTATTTCTTTTTTTAGATTTTAGAGTAGTCTCAAGAAAATATATTTCCTTAATTTTCTTTTCTCTAGATTCCTTTTCTTTTCTAGCATAATAAAAATGTCTTAGAAGTGCTGTTATACATTATTTATCATAGTGAACTAGTTAGTCCCATATTCCACAAACTTCTTATATACAATCAAATTGATTTTTCATTTGAAAATTTCTAGTATATGATAATTTTTCTTTTCTTTCTTTTTGAAACTTAAGAAAATTACTCTCTTTTATTTCACCATTACTCCCCCTTAGTTAATGCCTATTCACAAGGAGAGACATGCTGTGAAAAACGTTATATGAATTGTTACCATATGTATAAAAACAACAACAATATCCATTTAATATTGATTTTATATATAAGTAAGACATTTCCCTGTAGAAATTTTGTTGAGGTTCAACATAATTTTCATCACATGATTTCTTTAGGTGTGTGGAACCCTATTCATTGATCATATTTCCAAATAATGTTGATGTAATGTGTTTCCCAAATTTTTTCTCAATAAATGTTTTCCCAACATTATTTCTAACACCTGCGTGGTTAGTAAAATCAAATTAACTTTTACATTTAGTGGGTGTATATTTCACCTGATTCTTGGAATGAATTTTCTCAGTAGCTTGAGATCTTTCAGAATTTATCTCTAAAGCCTTATTAAATTTTTTATTCATCTTATTTAAGTTAATTTCCACCTCAATGAGTCTTGATTGGGTTTTGAAAACATCATCTTCCTTATCCATGAGCTTCTTACTAAGATATTCCACTATGTTTCCTTTTTATGAAACTTTTAACTTTAGGTTTTAATCCCCTCATTGTCTATATTTTTATTTTTAAGGAATTATTACTTTCCTATATTCCTTTACCAACTTTATTTATTAAAAAATATTATTTATTTCTTGATTTTTTTTATCAAGACATGGAACAATCTTTGATCTTATCTGATATTATCTATATGTTTATTCACCTTCTGCTTCTTCACTATTTGAGGAATCTTACTTTCTCTTAATATTTTTAAAGAAAGTTATGAACTTCTCTAGAGTGTAATCTTCTGAAGAACTATTTTCATTTGAGTTTTATTCAAATTTATTACTCAAAATACTTCGTATATTCTTTACAGTGAATCTTTTATTACTTTAAGGGGATTTATTTTATTCCTTGGAAATTTTTCTCCACTTATTCCATTGAGGTTTTTCTTTAGAATCATCTTCATATTATCCAAATTTCTTCTTAGGAAATTTCATAGAAAACTACAAAATTTCTCCACACTTTAAACATTTAATTGGGATTTTACCTCTATATTTTCCTCTACCACTCTGATAGTTTTTGGAGATAAGATTTTTTATTCTCTCATTTTATTCAACATAAAAATCCTTATCTTCAGATTCATTAAGTTCCAAAAAATGATGTTACAACTAATAAAGATTATTCTTCATTTCTTGAAAATCTATTTCCTTAATATTATTTTTGAATACTAAATATTTACTACTCTCATAAGAAATAATAAGTTTATGAAATTCATTAAGAGATAAATCATATTTATCTTATAAGGTAGAAATTTTTGAGTCAAATCTATCTAGAAATATTCTCATAAGATTCTTAACAATGGTATAATCTTATATGCCATATTCAAATCCTATGATGCCCCAAATGACTTCAATAATTACTCATCAATAGTTACATCAACTTATATTCTGATATCTTTAAACTTCCTATGACATATTTGTATATTTTATTACTTTTACTTTGATAATTCCATCAAAGACACTTTCAAGTTTGTCCCAAGTTTTCTTAGCTATCTTGAGACCCATCACCTTCATAAAAAAATTTCTAACATAGACATTAGAATAACATTTCTATCTTTTTTTAGTGAATGTTATAGGAGAATATTTTTCAATGGGTGGAAAACCAACTGTAGATGCATCAATTTACTTCAAGTCAAGAGACATAAAATAGAGTATCATCATGTTTTTCTAACCATGATAATTTTTTCCATCGAAGGTAGGAATACATCTATTGTTAACTGGGTTGAGATTATCAATGACAAGGATCAAACATGGGAAATCCCCTCTCATTCCACTTGAATATCCTTAGAATTGTGAGAACCATTTAGGGGGGGGGGGTTGAATTAGTGGTGAAATATTAAAATTTCAATTATCTTAAAATTAACCACTACAAATTGTTAGATTTTTTATCCTTATAAACTTTATATAATAATCTTACAAGCATAAAAATATAGGAAAGTAAATCGAGGCACATAATATTTACATGGTTTCCCCTTAGTGTGGGTAACTATATCTTTTCCATGGTTACTCACATTTGTCCATGGAATTTAAATATAAAAAAAAGTGAATACAATGAGCCAACTATTATTATAACCTTTCTATCTCCCAATAAGAAAAATTACACTTGAGTCAACTACCATAAGACTCCTTCTATCTCTCAATAGGAAAGATTATACTAACTCCCACCAGTTATAAAAGTATTTTTATGAAACTGATCCACAACAAGATGAGTAAATTTTCAACACTAATCACTAAAATTTCATCCAAAAAATATCCATATGAATTCTATATTCATTCGATATACTTCATCCAATGCACCTTACTAACTACGCCTCTAATCCGTGTTTTTTCCAAGAAAAAAACACCCCACCTTTAAATATTTAGAATCTATGTTTGACACAACCTCTATCTAGTATCTATAATTGATGACTATATCCAATATTTATAATTTGTATCTTTGTTTATTTTCTCAGATTAAATCCTCTATCTGATGAATTTGACTGGTATCTCTCTTCTTCAACTAACTCAGTTGGAAACTCATAATTCTCGAAAAACTTTAGTGCATTAGATCTTTCATATGGGTGAACAATGTTTCTTTCTTACACCCATACTATACTTACACTCCATTTTTATAGGAACACTCATAAGATAAAGGTGCTAACTCAAATTTATTTTCCCACTCAATGAAAACTTAAATTTAAAAATACCCGCTCAAATAAATTTAATTGGATACTTATAAATCCTTCTAGAATTTTCTTGAAGTTTCATGAAAACTCAGCGCCAAAAACATTTCCTTAAACTTACTAATGATGTTAAGGAACTTCTTCAAACTTCCTTAAAATAAAAATTAAGAAACATCTTCAAACATTCTTAACCTTTCTAGATAATAAAATGTTGAGTGAAAAACAAATCATCATCAATGTAAAATGGATTTACAAATATTTGTAAATATCTTAAGAACTTCATCTGACACATGTTTTTCTAGTTCATTTTCAAAGATATTCTCTATCTGACTCTGCTTTTTTTGAATCCCTTATGTCCATTCTACATCGAATGATTAACTTAGTCTGATGAAATTAGCATAAATTCCATTAGTGCTCTTATCATTCAAGTTTTGACCAATGAAATAGAATTGCTCTGTCTAGTGCATCTAGCATCTCCTATGGTATATTTTAATGAAGTCATCCATACAATGACATCACATCATTTTTCCAATTTCTGTCCATCTGATGGAACTTTAACCAAACACGTGAATTTGATAAACTCATTTTAGTGACCCATTGATCATTATATAATGAAATTCATTACACTTGTTCATATGATCATAGTTTTTAATATTTTTATGATCTCTTATCCATACTCAGTCTGATGGTTATTTGTTTTATGGACTCAAACTTATGAATTCATACAAAAAAATAAAATTTGTACACACCGTCTATTCGGTCAACTCATCCACCTCGATTTAGTGCACTTTAACCATTGAATATCTGATATCAATTTTACAACTTATAAATATTTTAATCACAAAATAATTCTTCATTGAGTTATGTTGACTTGAAATTTGACCTCTCTCTCTTTGTTTGGTTACAATAACCCTGCTCTGTTTGGTATTGTATCTTTAACTTTGTACTAGCACTCAAACATAAATCTTCTCAAACCACTGTACTTATTATACCTTCGGTCTTCTTAAACATTTTACAAGTTTGTTCAAACTCATAACCTCAATATTTTTATTATTCTTTTTCAGGTATCTTTATCCAGTGACATTGTCCATAGTCCATTTGGTAGCATTGAGCATTGTCCATATGGTGACATTATTTTACTTAAACTTTGTAGATCAAACTTCAACTTATTAAAAATATATATATCTGATAACTTAAGACCTGGTCCATATGGTTAATTTTTTTTTACTTATATCTATTTTTATAAAAGTGTATAACTTCATCTTGGTTCATCAGAATCTTCATGATGTTAAGAACTTGAAGATTGACACAACATCGTCTAAATTTAGGTAAGTTTCCTAACATGGTTAAAGAAACTCCTTTAACCTCCTCAATAAATTTATAACAAAAAATTTCTTAACTTTTCAATATCTATTCATAAAATTATATACAAAAACATTATAAAATATACATAGACAACAAATAAAAAACTTACTATAAAAACATCCTAAAGAATATTTAGTTTAGAGCTTGCTATTATTATTTTTATTCTGATTTTATTTTGACTTTATATCTCAACCCTTGGATGAGTGAGGTTATTGAGTCTCATTCATCACACAAATCACATAATAAATTATTGATATATTCATTATTGATTATCATGCATTATGCATCAATAATTGGTGGTGGAACCATCCCATGATTTTCATCGACAGAAACACTGATTTTTTTGGGGATGATTCAAGACCACATATAACAAATGAATGATTTGATAATTCCTAATATATTTTATTCATTTCAAACACTATTATGTATAAGTTGTCTTAGTTAATTTAATGATTTAAGGTGAAACTCACAGGTGGCAGGATATGATGATTTAGGCCAAGAAGTATGTGAATTTGACCTAGAATAAATTCTAAAATAAGTTCAAATAGTAGTTTTACTTAGAGACAATGATGGTGGGAACAGATCAATAATTTATTGAGTTTCATTAATGTGATATTTTAGTTATGGATTATAAATTTAATTTTAATGATCTAGTTTTCTTTTCATTGACTATGGAAAGTGATGATTCAAAAAAGGATCGATGATTTGAAATGGGTCCATGACCCTAAATACACTTGAAAATGGTGTTTATTCTTTTGTCTAATGATTTCAGTATATCTAATAAGATGATTGTAGATGAATTTGATATTTAGAATAATTTTGGAGTTAGTGAGTTTTCCTCCTTTGAGAATATGGGAAATAAAAAATTTATTATAAAAAAGTGATGGCTTATGGAGTCTTTCTAGGGAGGTGGAAGGTCTGGGAGAGAAATTATGGGAATGATATCCCATTATTTATACAAAAGACCTATGTGATGTGTTACCAATGTAGGAATATAGGCCCGCAAAATATTTGTGCCCCTCAGAGAAGATGAAATGTCATTGGTATAATAAATGGGGTAATCTGAAGTGGTTCTATCAGAACCCACCCAATAAGGGTATAAGCATGGGATCTAGTTAGGTATAATTATCTCAAAGTATATTGAGTAAACCACATTAGATCTTAAATTTCCCTCTTATTAGGATGGGACAAGGGACTTAGTTTAGTGCTAGAGACCCACCACAATAGGGGGTACCCCACCAGGGCTAGGGGTTGCACTAGTATGTTCAAGGTCTATTCTAGTAATGAAATTGAAATAGAGGCCAATGTTTTTCTTAGTAATTAAGTAGAATCAATAAAGGGATGATGTGAAAAATGTAAACTATTCAATGTATTCTTCTAGTGAAACATACCCTTTAATTAATACTTTTTAAAATGGGTTTGTTACATTTCCATATTTCTTCTTGTTTGGTTTTTCAATATAGATCGAGTAAGAAGGTTATCAATAAGTCAACAAGGATAAACACTCTATAATGGGATTAGAGGGAACTGATGAGTTGGTGTTTGATATGAATCCTCAGGGTTGTGAATTATGGGTATTTTTATAGATTTTTATCATCCTTGACATGCTAGTTTTCAACAAATTTCTTAGGACGGACTGGTTGGTCAAATGTTGAACTTTTTTTGACTACTAAATTCAGTAGGTGAATTTTATTTATCTTGGGTCTTTCCAATAAATTTTTGGGACTTTCAAGAATAATTCATGGGACCTGTGATAAGGAAAAGTCTATAACCATTGCTTTATAGATTATGAGTTGATGTTGGAAGAAACTGTGGAAGTGAAGAGACCTGATTTATCTATGGTCATGGATTAAATTTAAAAATATTCATTTATTTTATGATGATTGGTTTTCTTGGTTACCTTTAGTTAAAGAAATTAAGTTTTTTATTGAGCTATAACATAGAGAAAAGATGATGTTGATATCCCTTACCATATTGATTTGGTAGAGCTATGGAAATTTGAGACCCATTTGGAGGGTCTTTCAGACATAGTATTTATACAACTAAGTACCTTATTATGATGGGGTGACCTTGTATCAGTTACCAAGAAATACACTAACATGTCGTTCTTTGCATGAATTATAAAAAAATTAATTAGTAATGATTAAAGAGCACAATTTATTTTCAAGTATTCTTGATTTAAGGGATAAAATCATAGGTGTTAAATGATTGTTGAGGATCAATTTATGATTAGTTTCCCACAAGTTTAGGGTTCAAAATAAAGAAAATTCTAAGGTGAAATTTTGTGGCTGGTACATGCACTGTGATAATTTGTAATGTTTCTTGGTTCGATTAATATGATAATATATTTTATGGAATTGATAAATCATATTTTTTTTACCATTTTCTTAACTTATTTTTCACAGATTTCATCGATGGAATATTGGTGTGCTTGAACATATAAGAGGAATAAGAGGAGTATTATGAGATTTTATTGGAAACACCATGAGAATATCATATTTAGGCTAAATTATATAAGGTGTCAATTTAAGTATTTGAGGTGAGATTCTTAGGTAATGTAGTGATAAATAGTAAGATATCTAGAAGATGTCGGGGATGATATTTTTGGAAAATAACTAAGATTTTTTTAAGGTCCAGATATTTTAGGATCATTAGGATTATTTAACCATTTTGTTCATCACTTCACATTATTATTCATACTAATGGATGATTTAATGTGGCATGGCATAGTTTTTTTGTTCAATATACAGTGTGAGGTGGTTTTTAGTACTAAAAAGAGGATTATGATGATGATAACCATAGTGCTTGTAACATCCTAGGTAAATAAAGAATAAGACATATTTCATATTTATTAATATTTGTGAATTAAATATTAATTTTACTTAAAATGGATTTCTATGTTAGATAGCGTACCCGATACGCAACAACGAGTTTCTTTGAAATCTTACATTGCATGCTAATAATATAATATTATTATTTAAAATGGTAGTTAATGCATAGCCATTGTACTAGCGGGAATGAATAGAACTAACTAAAATATGACTATACATGTTTTTTAAATGTATTTACATTTATCCAATAAAATTTAGAGGCTTAAAATGTGAATGAATCTAATTTTAAGTATAGTTTACATTAAAAGGTTGATTTACCGCCTTTTAATGGAGAACCCTCTTTAAATATAGTTTTTGATACTTTAATACATTATAATTTAACAAATAAAATCCTTCTTTATAATGGGGACATAAAATTTTACTTTGGGTAATTTTTTGGTATTTTTCTGATAAAGTTCATTTTTTAATGAATAGTGAAAAATATAGTATTTTAATTCAAAAGTTCCTTTTAATCTAATTTATTTATATGGTTAGATTATCTTTTTAATTGGTTTTAAAGTTAAATTAAAATATATTTTTACCATTTAATCCAATGTTGTTCATTGGAATTAATTTAACTTTGAAATTGGACATAAACAAGTGTCAATTTTTTGATAGTCATTGTTTCTTAAAAACACACTATTTGTTTTGACAATGAGAATTAATTATAAAATTAATTAATTAAACTTATATGATTTGAATTTGGTAAAATAGAAATAATTTTTGAATTCGGAATATCAAATTTAGCTTAGGGTGAATTTTTGGTATCTCTCTGAAAAACTTCAATTTTGATGAATAGTGAAACCACTAAGTAGTAGTTAAAAAAACTGACTTTTTCATTTAAATGAAATTTTACCACTTATGTGAATTGAATTTATAAAATCCAACATACATGGTTGTTATAAAGAAGTAAAATGTGGTTCAATAAGATGAAAATAATTTTTGGGGAATAGAAACTTTTGACTTTTATTTACCGCAGTTAAAGGTAAATAGGGTAATTCAAGGTTAAAAGAATATTATAATAATTCAAAATTACCTTAACACTTATCCAAACCTTATTGGTTGAGTAATTTACGACCATGATAATCTTTGGGTCGATTTTGTGACCCCATTGATCCACTTGGGAGTGATAATGACAATTTAGATTAATTAACTTAAAGTAAAGGCAAAAAAGAAAAAAGAAAATATCTTTTAGTAAATTAATTTTTATAAGGGGTTATATAAATTATATTTTCGACTATAAATATTTATTAGA
Organism: Viscum album; assembly: GCA_963277665.1. Lineage (NCBI taxonomy): Eukaryota > Viridiplantae > Streptophyta > Magnoliopsida > Santalales > Viscaceae > Viscum > Viscum album. Next base: position 2,034,098,440 of record OY728148.1, read on the forward strand.
AATATAAAAAGATTTTCTATATCATGGTATTTTTTTTATAAATTTTATACTACAAATAATTTAAATTATTTATGACATAATAATGATGCAGTATTTACCTCTTTAATACATGATTTATATAAATAAGATTATAATGATTAAAATATCTTCCAAAACCTGTCCAATTCTTATTGGATGATTTTATTTATACCATGAGTCATATTATATTCTACTATAATTATTTTTTTACCATTATAAACCTAATATAATTATATAATAAAATAATCTTTTCACACTTTCCTAAAGAGCCCCTCCTCCCCCTTATAAAAGGAGACCACTTATAACCAATTACTCACACCTCTCAAACCTTTTGGATCATACAAACTCTACCCAATTAAGCTCCCTAAATCCCTATCCTCCTCCTAGAATCCTTACCTTAGGCAGAAGTCACTTCAAGAAGTCCTTTTGGTTCAAACCAAAGGAAGTTACCCAAATCAAAGGTAACAATTTCTCTTAAATTGTTTTCTTTTATTTTACTTCCCAAACCCCTAAACTCTTTTTATTCCTTTATTTTGTAACAAAAACAGTATCCTAAATATACTAGGATTTTTTTATGAGAAGTATTTTAACTATTATTACACACACCTCCATCTAATGGGTGAAGAACATAATGTTTCTGTGGATGGCAAACAAACGCCTCACGAAATGATGATTGTTCAATTATCTCCTACCACCTCTAATGGTGAACATTATGATGAAACTGTATTAATATATGATATATATTATTTTTATGTTCTATTTATGCTTCTGTATTTTATGTTTATATCATACCTTTATGGTTTCCATTATGGGTAAACACAATAATCTCATTAGAGGAAGTGCGGACTACCGCCCCCTCAAAGTGATTTGACTCGTTCATACCATATGCAGTACATATAAAGGATGGAGTTAATGATATTATATATGATATTATACTATAATTATAATATAACTATGTATAATTATGTTTTAATTCCATTAAAATAATAAATAGAAATGAAAGTAGCGTTCATGCGCACGTACGACTTACCGTCTCCATGAACGGTGCATTTCATTTCTTACCTCCAAATGTTATGTAATATTATAAATACATGTATATACTGTATATATATGATATATATGATATCTAAATCATGAATACTATTCTGGATATAATGGACTATTGACCACATGGACAACTTGTAAATATAAGGTGTTTATTTTTGACTCAAGTACCAAATATCGACAAAACGACTATTATTAACTTAAATAATTGAATAATGATTATAACATGGTAATAAGTGATATAAAAGGAATAATAAACTTGAAAAATATTCTTAATCAAGTAAAAATTAACTTTAGTTTATTATTCAGGAGATTAAATAATGATCGATTCAAGTCGGACACGGGGTAAGGGACTTCGTCTCAATCTACTTTCATTGAGGCATAGTTTATTTTATACACAACTTTCTTTTATACGGTGTATAAAACCCTTTTACTTTTACTTTTATTCAAAAGTAATCCTTTCTCTTTGAATTGTTTTACTAAACGACAAAAAGTAATGATTCTTTTAACGTAAGTGGTGACAATGACCTTTCCGCCGCCATGAGTATTATTTGATCTTTGGATTCCTTAACAAGACGTACATTTAAAAAAAACAAATACCATATGATATTTTTATGTATTTTGGTATTGAAAATGATTTTGAGAATGGTTTTATTATTTCAATATATTGAAATGATATTTTGTTATTGCAATGTGGGAATGTTATCTTTCCTTTATGCTTATGTTATGTGTTATGATCATGTTATGGTTCTTGGGCATTATTTACATATACAGGTGGTTCTGTGATAAACCTAGGGCGGGTGAGCCCGAGATAGCTCTCCAATGAATTGGGTAACATGACGGAGGTAAACGTGAATGTTTCTTCTAAGAGATTTAGGGAATATACTGTGATGGGTATTCCAAAGTAACTCCCTATGTAGCTGTGATAGCTACAATGTAAGTATGGTATGGATGCCACAAGTTACATTTATGATTTATGATTTCTATGTGTTTTTCATAAATATTATGATTTCATGAGGTAAGTAAAGGATTTCATGTTTTTTATGTATTTATGAACAAATGTTTTCATTCTTTGTTTTATAACCCTTACTGAGCTTTTTATGCTCATCCCAAGTTTTGAAATGTTTTCATAGGACTTAAAGATGAATAAGGTCAAGAATGGGATCAAGGAAAAGTCATGCTTTCTAAAACATGGAACTAGACATGACTCTTTTTTTTCAAGAGTTTTTATTTTATGAAAAAAATGGAAACTGTGTAGAATTGTCTACCTTGTAATCTTTTTATATGTAGAAGTTATGTCCTAATTCTCTAAAACTCTAAACCTGAAAAGATCCTTAATGTGAATTTATTTAATTCAATATTATGTAATGTTTAAGGCCGGGTCCTTATAGTGATGGTAAGACTAGTAAGATATACATGGTGTATAATAACACCCCAAACTGATATGACTACTCAAACTTGACCTATATACTAATCCAAAATGTTACTTGGACCTTGATGAGTCCCCTGAATTCTAAAGGTTGAGATTAACTATAGAAGTCTTAATAAACACTACCATTATGGGAAAACTTACCCTTACTACCCACACCCAACTCACATAACTTTAAAAACAATTATCAACTAGCCCATGAATGTAAATTCATATATAACATGAAAAAATGGAAAATTAACTCACAATAATAAAATAAAACCAAACCCCAACCATAAAATAAATGAAGAATGACCACCACTGATTCCATACCTAATCACCACTAGTAAGTGATTAACACATAACCCACATCATCCCAACATCTCAAATAATAACATGAAATTCAAATTTAATATCATTTTCATGTGTAACAAGATTCACATGCATTGGATGAGTATAAAAACTTAGTAAGACATCCCCTTATAACCCAAAATGGGTTCCATGTATGTATAAATCATGGGTGTTTTCACAAGTTTCCATATATAATGCATGCTACACACCCATGATAAAATATAAATATGATACATAATATCTAACAAGTAACAATAATAAACCATAATAATACAAATGAAACTTAATAAATAAACCAAATGCTACACCGAATCCCTTGATGGTTTCCCAGACACATCATACTTCCCCCCAACACACTACCAAGCTAATCCCATTACTTGAAAAACCCAATCCTTAATCATGACCACTTTCCAAGCTAAAAAGCCACTACACACACATCCCCACATGACCAATCCCTACTTGATGAATCTATACAACTCAAACCATTGTCAGATACATCTTATTCCTATTTCCCAAAATAATCACAATTCTAAACGAACATCTACAATTTTAATAATCACCCATAATAATTTCCCATGCTTATCAAAACAACCAAAATTTTACACATAAATAAAAATAAAGTGGAGTCATACACCCCAACCATAATTAACACTATATATTTTTATCCAATGAAAAATCCCTAATTTTAATACCAAACATAAACCCCCAAAATACCCAATCAAAGAAAAAAATATTCACATACACCAATCCAACATGAAATAAAACACTAATGAAATGAAATAAAATGATAAAAAACTCCCTTATCCTCTATAAAAAAAATCCCCACCAATCAAAAGGGTTTCATTATAGTGAAATCCCAAATCTAAATCCCTAGATTCAGACACCATAGTGAGAGAAAAGTAATAATATGCAAAGAGTAGGATAAGAAAGATGACTTAAATTTTAATAAAAAATATAATACATTGTGATGGAAGGATAAGTATATTTTTATGAATAGAAAGCACTAAAATTTCCTAAGAAGTGGATTTCCTTGATTATCCTACGCACAAGGAACAAAATGGGATGTGTTTAGAAGTTCTCAAATTAAAATCTAATCTTTCAGGGAACCTTTTAACAAATTCATGGTCAATTCATGATTCATTATAAATCATGTATCACCCATGTATTCCAAACTATCCCACATTTATTGAAATGTATTATTTTGCAGGTTTTTCACTGATCATGCGCCTCCACCCAAATTCACTAACAAACACCTCTTAGCACTCCCCCACATTTCAAAATATATTATAAGGTTAAATAATATTCAATCAACATATAATCACCATTTCAAAACTAGGGGTGTACCATTGGTTGACAATTTTTTTTTGTTTTTTTTTCAAAAACCAAATCAACTAACATTTTAAAATACCTATATCAAACCAAATTTATTATAAAAAAATAAAAACAACAAATTATTTATTAAATAAGTTGTTCAAACTGAAATAACTAAATTAATTTTTTAAATTAAAAATCTAACAAGTAAATTATTTATAGTATCTAAATTTTTTCATGATAACATAAATTTTTAAAAAAACCTAAACCAACATTTGAAATGATTATTTAATTTATAAAATTAATTATATTTTCTTTAATTAATAATTTTTTTAAAAATATATCCTTTTAACAAATATAGTCAGTTAATTTGGATAATTTTGTTTTATGATTCAAAACTAAAAACCGACTGACTTAATTATCATAACTAATATAAAATCTGAATTAACTAAATTGTTAAAAAAAAAAATGAATTATTCAATTTTTTCCCAGCGAATTAATTTGGTATAACTAAATTTTTTACTCACCCCTAACCATAACCAACCAACCCAGACACATAAAAGTTTTCTCAATTTATCCCAAAATTTGGATATTGAAACTCTACCACAATTTTATGTTTTTTTCCTAAAAAAACTTGTTGCATGATAATCCTTCAACTTCTAACCATAAGGATATGTGTGAAAACTTTAAACCTTTTATTTTTTTTCATCCTTAAAAAACTAGTCACAAGTCCACACTTCAAATTGTAATTATAAAGTGGGTAACATAACTCTCCCACCACATTTTTCATCCTAAAAAATATAGATCATAAATAAAGCCAAAAATGTCTACCCTGAATAAAGTAGGACTAATCATGTACTCCTCTTCACCAATAGACCACCTATCATAAGGATAACTCTCCACTAATCACAATATTTCTCAACCATTGAGTCTGTTAAGAACATTTGGTCTTAATGAAACTAAAACCAATCAATCTACACATCACTTTCTATGCACAATAATATAAAATCCAATTGAAAAGAACCACAATAAAAGCATTCCCCATTATTCTCGACACACCTTATGCCATACCATTTGATAATAAATAACTTTATTGAACTTTCAAACCTTTGAAAAATAATATGAATCACTAGAATGGTGTTATCGATACAGATGGGAACTGTCTGACACCCTGTGGTTGATAGGCCATTATCCTGGGAAACATATACAGAGCTGCCAGGATGTATGTATATATGTCAATGATGCATACTACTGGTATTTTTTTCAAATAAATGGAGGGGAACTTCTAGTGCTTCATAATAATATTATTTTGATAATATAAAACTAATGGGTTCATGAATTGTCCTCACCTCATTATTGTGCATAATAATTATCTGTCAATATCTCCCTCATTTTCTATTCCTTCCAAGACTGAGAAGAATAAGAGAAAATTACATCAAGCCTGAAGGAACATGAAGCGATCAAGGTGAACAATGCAAGATGGTCGATTAGTAATGATAGTACATGGAGGCTCATTGGTGTTGTTCGGAGATCAAAGGACCACATGAGAATCACCACTGGAGGGGATCTTCATTAGACCATCACTGTACAACGAAAATACACCAATCAAGTTATAACAATTAACATCACAAAAGAACAAATATCTCAAGACCAAGGTAATATTTTTTTTTCAATTAATTTTAAAATATCATGAAAGATCCTATATCTCAGTTCTAGAAAAATTATTTTTTAATATTTTTCAGAAAAAAATTCACAGGTTATGGAATTCTCGTCATGTAAATTGTGAATGATTCATTGAATACGAAAAAATTTGACTTTCCTATAGGTTCAAAAGGTGATTCCACTGCATCCAGAACCATCAGGTCATTCCCTCACAATTTTTTTCTTCTATTTCCACCGGGTATCCTGGTTCTGTTGATTCTAAGAAGATTTTTATGAAGGGAAAACGTCAACAAGCCTCAACACAAGTGAATTATTATGTGATGCACTTTTCCCAGGGTGATCCTTCATCTTTGGATATAATTGGTGGGAATTCCCACCACTTGAGGATATTTAAAACCATGATCGACCAATACAATGATGTTTCTGAAGACTAATTATAATTATTTTTCCTTTAATATAATAATAATATGTATAATAGAAAAAAATAAAGTTGAAATACATTTTTTAAGATCCCCAAACATGAGGTCATATGAAAAATTGAAGATCTGAATGAATAAAAATATAATTCGTAAATAAATAATAAAACTAAAATAACTTAAAAAATTAAAATAAAAAATTAAAAAGAAAACTACCATGGCATACTGAAACACGCTTCATTACTTTATGAACCTAATTATGGTATTAATTTATTTATTTCTAACTAATATTCAACTATTATGTTGAATATTTCTCTAGAAAAACAAATTAACAAATATAAATTAATAAAAAAATTATTAGATAAAATTAGAAAAATATAAACTCAAATTTTTATCAATTAAATCAAAAAAATTAGACAAAGTTATCTTAAAAGTAAAAAAATTAACATTAAAACTCTAAATCTTAAGGCCTTGGTTGTTTTTGAAAAATATATATTTTTTATTTTTTTAGTTATGAAAATGTAAGAAATAGATAAACTAACATATTTTCTAACATTTTTTAAAAAAATGGAAGGAATATATATTTTCTAAACCCAAATAAATTCTAATTTTCTGTTATTTTTCAACTGTATGTCAATTGTATATTAAATTCCTAAAAAATATTTTTAGATTTATATAATCTAATACATTTTATAATTAATTTTTAAAAAATTAGAACAATAATTATTATTTAAAATTAAATCTAATCTAATATTTTTAAATAATTATCCCTATTATTACATATACATTTTCAATTTAAAAAATAAGTGAACTAAAAAACAAAAATAGACATAAAATGAAAAATATGAGGATGAAGTGAAAGATTAAATAGTTTGTATATCATAATTTATTAATTGAAATTTTGATAAAATAATAAACCAGTATTGTGTGAAGATCCATTAAAATAAAAAATGAAATAGAATTATGAAATTAATTATGTGTGATCAAATCTCAAGTCGGTAATTCAAAATATTTTCTAAAAATATAATAATGATATTAAAAAAACCCATGCTGACCAGATTTGGTATGAGGGAGAGGGGAAGGTGTAGCATTGTAGGTGTTTTTGGGGGATATGAAAGAAGTAGGTCAGTTTATCATAAGGGAGTAGAGTCGAGGTGAGGACATCGACCGACTAGGTAGAGGGGGAGGTGGGACAGGGGTAGCGTTCGACCTTTAGTGAGACAAGTTACACTTTGTAGATGTCAAAAAATAAAGGTGGAAATAGAGGTGATAGTAGGAATTTAATACTAAGGGAGATGGGGCTAATGTGGTTGGAGAGAGTGGGGGAGGATGTGATCTGGCCGTAGAAGGTGAATCATCGGAGAGGGGGTGTTGGTTGCATTGTGGGAGAACAAGTGAGTGGTGATGTGCAAATGAAGGATAGGGTTTATGGAGGGAGGGAGGAGAGGGCAGTGTGGGTAGGGTCAAGTGGGAGAGGCTGAAGTAGGAGAGTGTTTGGGCATCGGGAGAGACCAGAAGGGTGTGAGAGCCTGGGGAGAAGCTAATTTGGGTAAGGCCACCACCAAGAGAACACACATGAGGAGCGATTCTTAGCAGTGATGAAGATAAAATGTAAGATTAGGGTTATGGAGGGGTCTTTTTTGTTGCCCTTATTAGGGGAAGTTTCCCAATCCCATGGGATCACATATCTCGTCCATGGGCCGGTCGTTTTTTCAACCTGAAAGGTAAATAGATAGTTGGGATGTAGATATCTGCTCCATATTATTCTGTTTGGATAATAGTGGTTCCTTATGGATTAGAGAATACCAAAACCCAAGTTGTTCTCTAGGACATGTCTATTCTGGGAGCATTTTCTATGTTAGGAATCTAATATCCCTGAACTATTGGTGATATGTCTTATATTTCATATGATTTTAAAGTTACCTACTTGAAATTTAATTAGTTTTCTACAAGTTATTGACTTTTAAAGATTAAAAAAATTTAAACTACAAGTAAAATGTAAATAAAATTTAAAACATAATCAAACATATAAAAAATAGTTGAAAATAAAAAGAATTTCATAAATATAATAAAGATACAATAATATTGATGATAGAAAATATTTGTGTTTCAAATCCTTTATGTTAATAGAAAATAAATAAATTAATGTGTAAAATCAATGTCTATGATGAGGTCTCTTCCATTAATCTAGTGTGTGAATGAGATACCTGTATCGAGATCATCAACCTCTATGATGGGGTGGACTGTGATGAGCTAAAGGGGAGTGTTCTTTTGGTGCATGAACATCAACTGTAGAATAATGAAAAGTTAGTCAACCACATTATCACTATGATCAATTATGAAGAAAAACAATCTCCTAATTGGTAGTAATATTTAGGAATGTTTCAAATGCCTATGGGTAGTCTTACTCCATGAACTGAAGTCTTACATGCTAGAATCTTCAATCCCAAATCTTCTTATTAAGTAGGAATGTGATTATGAGTTTTCTATCCATAAAAAACCCTTGAATGATGTTCTAGATGTTTATTGTTTGAAGTTTTCATCCATGTATAGTAAACTAATAAGTAACATAAAAACATGGATGCCTAGAGTATGCTCTAGTATCTCCATGATCATTATTAGGAGAGAGAAAGATAAGAAAAAATTGAGATATCGAAGGCACTCTTCATGAGAAAACATAGGGAAGGTGCACTATCTGGGCCTCACATAGTCAAAATAAAAGGTTTCATTGAGTATCTATAGGTTATAGGGTTTAAGATGACCAAATAACTACCCATTGATCTTATTGTTTCATCAATACCTCATATATTCTCCAATTTGGTTATAAATTTCAATATTAACAACATAAATAAGTCTCTCCCATATCTTATCACTCTATTTCACTATGTTTATAAGGATATGATGTGTAAAAATTCTTCTATCCTTATGGTTAACGAAAGGAAAGTTTGTGTGAAGATATCCATGTCTCGCTTCAAATCTAAAGCTTCTTCAAATCACCCATCCAAGAAGAGGAGGATCAAGGGGAAATCAAGGGAATAAGGCACTATTTATTTTCCTTGTGGTGATACGACCCACTAGAAGAAAAAATACACCGAGAAAAAGAATAAAAGGGAAGCTTTAGATGCATTTATTATCAAGTAAAATTTATTTGTTCCTACAAATTGAGTATTGGATACAAAATTTGGTGATCACATATGTATTCAAATATAATAACCAAGTAGATTTCAAAAATTTCTTATGGTGAGGTGGATCTATGAGAATCTAATAGAGACAAACTTTATATTGTGGATATTGGAGATTACCACCTCACTTTGCTGACTGGAATGATCTTGGTTATGAATGATTTCTATTATGTGTTATTAGTTACCAAAAATATTATTTATGTGTCCATATGTGATAAATATGGATTTATTTTCAAATTTTGGAATAAATGTTGCTTTATTTACAAATAAATAATTTTTATGGTAATAAATATTTAAAAAATAGTCTTTATGTGTTTGATTACATAAAATAAGTAATGAAAATTGATAATGAAAGTATTTCACATGACTCATACCACACCAAAAAATGGAATCACCAACCAGGCCATGCAAATGAAAAGTGTTGACTAGATTACACCAAGATGGATATTTGAATTCATTTGATCTAAAACCACTTGGTGTATGCCACACAAGTTTACATGGAAAAATTACCAAATCCCTATTTAGTGGAAAAGGTGAAATGGCCACTGAGCTTCTTTAGTTTCTTCACACCAATGTGTGTGGACCATTTCCCGTTGAAGCCTGGGGTGGGTACTCATACTTCATAACTTTTACTAATGTATTTAGTAGATAGATATATGTCTACTTAATGTGGTATAAGTTTTATTAATTTGAAAAATTGAAGGAATATAAGAATGAAGTTGAGAACCATCTTAATAATAATATTAAGAAACTCTACTAAGACCTTGGCAGAGAATATCATAATCAAGACTTCATTGATTAATTATGGGAGTCTAGGATTCTATCCCAACTCACTCCTCATGATACACAATAATAGAATGGTTTATGTGAAATGAGTAACCACTCACTATTAGACATGGTGAGATCAATGATGATTCATTTGATTATTTTATTATTCTTTTGGGGATATGCATTACAAAAATCATTACACATTCTAAATCAAGTTCCAACTAAAGTGGAAAATGGTATTCCATATGAACTTTAGTATGAAAATAAACTCATGTTTTTTCATGTATGAGTGTGGGGGATTATAAATCATTTGTTAAGGCAATTTCTAGAAAAAACTTCCAGATAAAGGAATTAAGTTTATCTTTATAGGACACCCTAAGGAAACAAGGGGGTATTACCTACATGACCCCTAGATTGTGCTTGATAGACATCCCACATTACTTGATATGGATCATATATCTAAAATATATAGTAAGAGAGATATATATTTTGATGAAGTATCAGATTAAGATACATAATAGTTATAATAGGAACATATTCCATCAACCCCTATGGAATAACATGTTCTAGAAACACAAGTAATGAAATGAAGTATGAGAGAGATTAGAGATCCAAAATGATATTTATTTCTAGTGATAGAGGATGGTGAATCATTATTATTTGATAATAATGATCTTGTAAACTACAAGGAAGAAGTAAGTGGCATAAAAGATACTAAATGGAAATAAGATATGAATTCTGAAATGGATTCCATATACCATGTAACACCCCAACATTTTTTGATTTTTTTCGAATTAATTTAACCTTTTCGATATTTTTATTTCATGAAACACTAAAGATAGTTCATTTTATATTAAAACACTATGTTTGGATTTTGTTATACGTAACACCAATTTTCTCATTCATTAAACGCAATATAAACTTTGGCCTACTCTACATAGAACACCAAGGTTATCTTGCATTATATGCAATAATGACTTTCCTCGATGACTTGCATAACATGCAAGAACGAGGTTTACTGAACAATAATATATTATTAATATATTATTATTTAATATAATAAGATAAAAACTTGACGTTAAATTAGAGTTTATGAATAGTATTAACTAATTTATGAAAATATATGGTTTATACAATATAATATAAATTTATAGGTTACTAATTAATTATAAATGAATATAAAAACTGATTGAATGTAAAAGGAAATATTATTATGGTCACAAATCTATTTTACCCAAATAAGTTAAATTTTCATTTATGTATTGTAATGAACTAATTCAAACATTCCTTTCACACTAAACATTTAATTGGCCTATGTTACACGCAATACCAAGTTTCTACGAAACATAAATTTATTTTTATAATTATTTAAATGAGTTAGTTATAACCTATCCGTTAAAAATTAGTAATATTAATTGTAATAACTACTTATAAAATATTTTTTTAATGGTTTTATATAAATAAAATATATTAATAATGAAAAATATGATTTTTATTAAAGCCTTTATATGTTTTAAAAAATACTATTTTCTCAAATGAAATACTTTTCATATCCATCAGTGAAAAATAATAAAATTAATTTTAGACACTTTTATAAATTTAATTTGATAAAATAAACATATTTTTTGAATTCATAACTTTGAAATTATCCTACGGTAAATTTTTGGGATTTTTCTAAGAAACTTCATTTTTTAATGAATAGTGAAGACTACCGCGTTTTAGTTAAAACTACATTTTAGTTATTACATAGATCATGAGTTATTTTGAACTACCACTACCCAATAATTCCCTGAAATTATTCAAGTAACTAGAAATACGAATTATGGGTAAGTTATATATGGACTTAAAATTTTTATAGATGTATAAAGAGGATTATTTCTTTTATAAGGACTTAGAGCTTCCATTGAAAGGATTCAAACTGAATGAAATGGATAAAGTGAAAATGTTAATTCCTGATAGGATGGAATTTGGAATGATACATATTCCATTTTCTTGGATTTTTTTCTATAACATTTGGGAGTTAAATACCAATTTGGTGTTCATGATATTTGTTACTGATATATTTGAGAATCCAAAAGTAATGAACGTAGAGTTTATGATGAAGAATTTATTCAGAATGAGAATATCATGAGGAAGGCCAATGATAGACCATTTCATTGAATTTATCATTATAAATAGCTAGTACTAAGTAGTAGGAATGATTTTTTATATCTAGTTTGGGATTTGTTTCTACTATCATCACCCTTAATAATCATGGGATGCTAAAGTTCATAGTGGTGGGTGCAGTCACCTGATAGGGGGTGAATCAAATATTCTTGTGTTACTGAATTATTTTGATCATATTGAATTATACACTATCAATATTTGATTTTTTATCATTTAGTATACTATAAGGAATTTTTTATGATTTTCATCAACATATTCTCAACACATGTTAGACCCAAATTAAGAACACACAAAACACACATATTTTTAAAAGGTTTGTTCCTAATGTTGGTACCAATTACTTGATTTTTTTTGGGTTTGAATATGAGATATATGAATATAATATATTACAAAATAGAATATAATAGGACTGATATCATCCCAATCCAAAAGGATATCTCCATAAAATCCTATTCTATCTCCCAATATGAATTAAAATCTCAAGATATTATTATTTATATTGGCTCCCACCAATTCAAAAATTCTATCATGAACTTCTGGAATAATATCTTCAAGAATACTATTAATTTCAATTCATAAAAAAGTAAGATCCTCATCAATGAACATATCTTCATATATTTCTACCTTTAGGTACATCATGCACATCATCATTATCTTTCACCTCCATACTCAAGTAAATATACATCCATTATAAAACTTGTAAGGTTGTATGCACACTGTCCTTCTTCTCACTCTTCAGGACCCTCGATATAGAAGTTGTAATAGTGGCCATTTTCACTTCTAATTAATATTCTATGATATTAGGGTATTATAGTTCTTAATATTCTTCATTCTTCCTCAATGCATAGGTTATTCATCCGAGATTCACAAGCCACCTTCATTTTTTAATGCATAAAAATATTCATTTTGGTATAAAATATTGAGTACACTCTATTAGATTTATTCCTTATAATTATTCAACTATATATATATATTACTAAAAAAATCACTAAAATATATTTTTCATAAACCTATGAAGTTTATTTACATAATTCATATTCAAATCTTCCTTGATTTGGGGTAGTGCAGTCTTCTTCTGAATTATCTTCCAAATGGTTCTTGTATGATAAAATCCTCTATAAAATCCATGTGATATATTGGAATATCAAAATATCATCTTCTATATAAAATATAGGTCCATTTAATCAATGGTATCATTCATTATCACATGAAAAAAACATCAGTCTTGAAATTCTCCTTTATTAGAATAATTAATGGATTTATTATTCACTCAACTAAACTTGAATAATAATCCTTTATAGAAATTATGAGATTTAATTCACTGAAGAATGTCTTTAACATCATATGGTTTATTTCAAATATGTATTTATATAAATTTATACATTTCAGAAAACAATGTTATCATATATGTAAATTGATCTTACTATTTAATTTTATTCCATGCCTTTTCATATTTTCAACTTCAAGATATGTTTCATAATATTGAATGAATCTTATAAATACATGGTGATCTCTTCCCTTTGATAAATTTTTAGAGTCTCTAGTGTGCATGAATCTTATGAAGGAGTTAAATGAATCTTAAAAAATAGTTAATTGACTTTTATAAAATTTTATAAATGACTATCTTGGATTTCAGGCTAATTTAAAATTCATAGTGTTCTCCCAGATTTATTTTGACAAAATCATCAAATTAACTCTTACTCATCTGACACATAGCTAAATTAAAATAATATATAGAGATTTACTCTTATTTATTTTTGATTTTTTTTAAAATATTTGGTTTTACTCACATATTATTCATACAAACCAGTGTGATAACGCCTATGAATTAAACATTTGACTTTAATATTGGGTCTCAATGACCATTACAATTCTAAATGGGTCTCCTCCATTTTTTGAATTTTACTATAAAAAATAGTAATAAACCTTATGGGAACTTCATTACTTTGTTAAATTATCCTTCCCTACTCTATAATGAATCTTACACATTAAGACAAATGAATCATGTGAAATATTTTGATAACCCCTATGAAATATGATGGAACTAAATTCCTTATCTAAGTGATATTATCTATGTATTACAAAACCCATAATAAATTCTCACATGTGGCTGGGTTCTCTAGTATTTCATTCATCAATTTCCCCCCTTATTCATAGCTCAATCAATCGATTTCAATATCCAGCTTCAAGAACATTTTCAAAAACATGTTGTAGGAAGTGCATCCTTATTTAACTACACTTTTCCTAAATCCTTTAAAAACTATTTATAAAATAATAAAATATATAAAAATTCTCCTTGAATAAATTTATAATAGTTCTCCATGTAGAAAAAAATTCCCAATACATAGGAAATAATATTAAACTTATTTGGGATCTTCCACCATCAAGAAATACATACTAACAAGATTATTAAAAAAATAGAGTCACAATACATTAGTTTCTTTAATATACCCCTTTATATTTGTTTTCAATACACTTAATATATTTTATATGAATAATTTCTAATATGTGTTCAACAGTCTTATTTTCTCAAATTAGTTCTTTTATCACCCCTTGTTGATAATAAATAAAATTTTCATAATGTAAGGGGAATGTTTTGATCATTTATTTTCTAGAGTGTAGAATTTTTTTCTACTACCATTACCCATGGAATATTAGTATGTAATGTTTACTATTGTAAAAAATTATAGTGGAATGTATAATATTTTTTATAAAGTTGTTTGTGGCCTTATTTTGAATGAGGAAATCAAGAAGAGTGAATTCCAATCATGTACCAAAAATATGTTCAATGAAATAGGTATAATAATTTTTTTAACATGGTAAGATTTATAAAAAACAAAAAGAAAATATTGATAAAAGTCAAAGTAAATCAACTAGACCTAAGCCTATATAATGTAATTTTGGGAATGTTTATCTGAAAAATTATTTTAGGGATCATAGGATTAATTTTAGAAGGTTGGATTCTAGTTGATATATAAATACTCAAGTTGTGGGTGAAATTTGTTTCCTTCACATAAAAAACACACCATTAGAATCATTGATTTTTGATTAAAGAGTTATGTTTCATTTTACATATAAGAAGGGGATCATTTCTATTTATGTTTCTAAAAGATTCATCCCATTTATTTTTATGGATAATGTATCCCATGAGATTATAGTGAAAGGATATGTGAAGTTCATCATATAAAAAAGAAGTTTGTTAGAGCCATAAGAAGTTCCACACCTACCTAGTTTATAGAAGAACAAAATGTTCATTGGATATATAGAATAATGAGGATTTTCTACATATTTTTAAGATGGATTGAAGAAGAATAATTAGGGATCCATGGTGGTATTCATAGGTGTTAAATATGGTAATTTGTATCCAACAAGAAGATTATATGGAGAAAAATTGGCTAAAATAATAAATTCTTGAAATTTAGAGTTGTGGAATTTTCATATTGGGTATATGAGTTAGAGGAACATGCAATCCTTAATAGATAAAGGTATACTAATGATTAATCACATGGATTTGAGAACATGTGATAGTTTTATTTATGTAAAGTATATAAAGTTTTCATTTGTTCTAAAAGATATGTACCACAATCTTTGAAGTTAGGGATTATACATATAGGTATTTTGGGGTCTTCTCCAATATATTCACATGGACTGTCATTGTACTATGTTACCTTTATCAAATATAAAAAATAAAAGGTATGGGAATACTCTATTAAGCACAAATCTAGGGGTCATAGGAGTGTTTTTTCAATAGGTTTCATGGTGCATAAAGTGGATAAAATTAATTTTAAGTAAATAAGGTCTAATAATTATGTAGATTATGTTATCATGTAATTATAGAGGTTTTAATAAAGAAAAGAAATCATGTTCACAAATATTTTACTCTATATGTCGAAAAAAATGGTGTAGTAAAAAAATAAACTGAACATTGAAT
This sequence comes from Viscum album, assembly GCA_963277665.1. Classification (NCBI taxonomy): domain Eukaryota; kingdom Viridiplantae; phylum Streptophyta; class Magnoliopsida; order Santalales; family Viscaceae; genus Viscum; species Viscum album. Next base: position 2,034,114,697 of record OY728148.1, read on the forward strand.
GAAAACTCTTAGAGCATGAGGTTCAAATGAATATTATGATAGAGCCAAAAAATTTTCCACTTATCTTATTAACAGATATCTTTCCACACCCATGGAGCTAGATATTCTTGAATAGAGGTGGTACAAAAATACTATTGACATATCTCATCTAATGGGTTTTCCAAGTTTCTTATATGTCCATGATAATACCAAATATAGGGAAATTCTTGAAGAAAAGTCTCAATCATGTTTCTTTGTTATGTATGGTACTGAAAACATTATATTTCATCTTCATAACAATGATAAATACAATTTCATTAGAAGTAAAAAATGCTATCAACAATGAGAAGGTGTTTTGGAAGGACCAAAACATGGTGGAATATTATGTTAAAAGTAAATAATCAATAAATCCTGTCTATAATGATACGAATGGAGGTACTATAAGTACTAAAATTGTAGAAATTTTGGGTAACATGGAAATTCAAAAATAGATAGCAAGAAATTAAGAAGTAATAGAGTTATCTATAAAAGTAAATTCTTGAGACATATATCTAAAAGAAAAATTTCTAAAAGTAGGGGTTATGGAATGAGAAGAGCTTAAAAATTAGATTTCAAAGAATATAAAATATCACAGGGCCTCTAACAAGAAATCTAGTGGTATAGGAATAAATAAATTAGTAGATAAAAACTCAAGTAAAACCTTACAATAACATAATTTACCAAGATGATACATATAATTTTTTTGTTACATATCTAAAAATTATTCATGCCAATAAAATATTCTTTCAATATTACTTAAAGGTGTTTTAATTCATCTAATTAATATGATTAAACATAATAAAAATATACAATGAAATTTAATTTTATAAAATTAATGATACAAAAAATTAGTTTAAAATATATGAGTTATAATGAAACTAAACTTTTAATAATGTGTGGTATTTATGATCATTATAATCTTAAAAATCCATCATAATACATAATAACAACATTTTACATTTCTTATTTGATGATAACACCATGGTTAAGAAATAAGACATTTAAAATAACAAACATCATACTTATGTGTATGATAAAACTTGTATTAATGCAGATAAAAGTTATCTAACATCATTGGAACATAATTAATTTAATTTAAATTATTTATTTATAAGTGAACCATGTTCAAAAACTCTCATGAATTGTTGAATTATTACCTCTCTAATAGGGTTTTAGGGAGTTATCAGGTTCAAGTCTCTCTAGCTTCCTACATGTGTGTTTCATGTTTCTTTGAATCTTTGTAGTCCCCTTCCGTGGATGTTTGTAATATAATATATTAATTATAAAAAAAATGTAACATGATAAATTTAATAATAAATAACAAATAGAACTGAATAAAAATTACTAATTCAAAAAATATTGAAAAATTTCACGAACAAGAACCATTAAAAAGAATAACCAATATGCTATGAATTCATATGGATGAGAAACACATAACAACCAATGTCCACTAAAATATAAAAATTTCATCATGAATGAAATTATAATTAATATTAGATCATAATTATATAAGTATTCTTGCTAGTCAATGAATAGAAGAAACCAACACTTAATATATATATTTTATAATCCTTTATATATATATATATATATATATATATATATATAAACCTAGAAGCATTCCTCATGTAATACACAACCTTTGAAATGCATTCTTGATCCTTAAAATCATAAATAGGAGTATTCTCATTTTGAATTGAAATAGTATGAATATATTGAATTGTATAAGTAATAAATTAAGTCACTATAAGTTAAATTTACATAATAAAATAAAAATAAAAATTTAAATTTACTCATAGTGAATAGAATAGAAACATAGGTACGTAGAGCTTATCCATAATAACAACACCCATGATATATTCTATAAATATTTTTAACATATATTACCTCCAAAAATATATTATCACTCATAAAAAACTCATAAAAATTATTCAATATAAATAATTTAGTGAAAATTCATTTACCCCTTGAAATAACTTATAATTATCTAAAGATGCTAGATCCTAAGACTTTTGTTTATTTTAAAATGACTATTTAGATTTTAGATAATTCTACTTAAGGTAAATGTAATAAAACATTTTATGTAATTTTAAAATAAAATAAAGTAAAAAATGAAAAAATAACACATACCTCATTGTAATTAATTTTGTCTCATTGATTCCTATTATAAAAGAATAAATGAATAAGTCAACAAGTAAATAACAATTAATTTTACAAATTTATTTTATAAACAATTCTTTTCATACAAAAAAGGCTTCCTCCCATTATATGGTGAAAAATTTATTCTATAAAATTTATATCTAAAAACTTGTATTTAAAGAAGGAATTATCATCATGTTTCTTCCTGAACATATAAAGTGAATAAAATTTGATTTAAAATATCCCAATCTAATTTCCAAAAAATGAATTCATCAATTCTTAACTACTTTTATATAGATATAGTAAAATTTTATATATAATTAACTAGATAAAATGTTATTCATATGATATATATAATATTTGAACCACTGTAAATAAAATCAATTGAGATATTTTATTATTATGAACTCCCCTGATGGATCTTTAATTTTATGGTAAATTCTTCTCTAATGAGGATATAATTTATTAATACTACCTTGAATATACATGGTTATTGAACTTCTAATATACTTTTTATTTTTTTATCATTTAATCTAATTATAGAAAAGGATTGGAGTTTTGCAATTACATTTGATTATAATAATAACGCACAATGTCCAAATGTGAAGTAGTTTATAAGTTTCATATCCATGAAAATTTGTTTTAGGATTAGAAAATTATATCCTGACCAGAGGATAATTTATTAGATGATGAAATATATATTATGGGAGTTCATAATGGTAAAATAAATCAACAGTTTTTTTTTAATTATTAAAATATTATATATTTTATATGACAAAAATTTGGTCTATTCAATTACCGATGAAATTAATCTTTCCTTATATGAATGTTATTATGAAGAGGTGGATTTATTTTATGGAAATTAGATATAGTGATTGTAAATAAATATTAACATCAGTTTATAATTTTTGGGAAGAAATAGTATGTAAATCCATACATTAAATATTGGTTTTTAGACATAGAGACATGGAAGAATTTTTTTTCACCAACTGATAATAATAAGTATTTATGGTATGATAATTTTTATTTATAAAATCAAATTTTAAAATTATTTTTCCATTTAATAATGAATTATATATATTAATTCATGACTGAATCATGAATTATTATGTATAAATCATTCAAAAAATACCAACTAGATAACTAGTTATATAATATATACCCTCTTAAATTGTCATGTTCAAGATATCCTTTATTGGAGAATAAAATGACCACTAAAAAGTTTGTAGAATTAAGAGTAAAATATAGTAATGGATTTAGAGAGGTTTAGGTTGTTCCTGCATCTTTCCACACACCATGAAAAATGGAAACGGGAGAAAAAAGTAGAAGTTTCTTACTAATCTATCAAAATAGGTATCTGATAATATTTTATTAAATTAATTTTTATTATTTTTAAATATTAGTATTTTTGAAATTAATATCACTAATATTACATTTTAATTTATCATTTTAGGATTCCCTTATACTATAAGTGACATAAGGGAACCTTATTTCTTAGGGTAGTATGGGCATTCTGTCAGTTGTTTTAGGTAATCAAGAACCCTCAGCCCACATAAGATTATATGAGGTGGGTGTTAGTATCATAATTGTTTTGGATATCCAAGTATGTAATCATGGGAGGCATAATACAAGGAAGAAATATATTCCTTAAAGGATAAAATTTAATAGATGAATTAGTCAATGGATGATAAAATTAAATTTTTTATACAATCAATGTTTGAATAAATATCAAGAGAGACCCTGCCTATGTAGCCTACATATTGAGACCCTCACCTCCTCATTTAGACCCAACTATGTATTGTGAGTTACATACAAGGGATCTACAATTACATATTATATCACATGGAATTGTGCATAATTTTTGTATTATGTACATCATTAAATTATTCATTTATATCCAGAAAGAGTATGGTATATGATATTATTGATCCAACTGCTCTATTTTCATTTCCTACTAAAAAGGTGGCCATAGTTGGATGGAGTATGAGTCTTTTTTTACTCTTTATTTCTATCCCTGTTTTTCATTTGGAATATGAGGTATGTGTTGTTTTTTCAATTTTTATTTACTTCTGATATCAAATAACTTGTAATGTTTTCTTAAATTTACCTTAAATAAGAGTATCTAAAATATAAATAATCATTATAAAAGAAATAATACTTTCAAGAAATAGTATATTTAGAGACATCTCAGGTTTATCATGGGATAACAGAATTAATGGTGAATTCATTCATATTAGAGATTTTGTATGAGTTCCTGATGAGTACTGATATACATATGAGGGACTACATATTAAGAATATTAAAAAAAGACATATTGGATGTTTTTATTGGTGACAAGCTCTCAATAACCATATTATAGTTGTTTTCCATGTATGTAAATATAAATTTAAATATTTTTTTATTAAGTTAATATAACTTATTATGATTTAATTTATTAATAATCTAGTAAGATATATTCCCACATTTTTAATAAAAACAATATTACTTTCATTTATGGTTTTTTGGATCCAAAATACATTTTAATTGTTGTGAAATACCTAAGAAATCATGTTAAAGATAAATATTTATCTAAAATATTTTAAAATACAAATATTAAGTGTTGATTTCTTATATTAATTGACTAGTCAGAAGACTTATAAAATTATGAACTACTATTCATTATAATTCCATTTATGGTAAAATTTTTATAATTTAGTGGAAATTGGATGCTATTAATATTTTTTCCACAATATATTGGTTATGACATTTACTGGGTGAAGTTCAATAAAATTTTCAAGATTTTTTGAATTTTTATGTTTTATTATATTTTATTAGTTCATTAATATTAATTTTTTTCAGGTTACATTTGGTTTTAAATTAACTTATGAAAATATAATAAGTCTTTCATAGTGTTTAACTTGGAGAAAATTTCAATAAATAATCTAAATGAAATTAATTATGGTCCATTATAGATTGATATGTTTTATATTAGTTAATACTTGTTTTATATTACACATAGATATTGTGTCACTTATTTTCAAAGTGTAATTTAATAACCAAAATTTTATTATCAAAGAGGAATTTTAAATGTCTTTATTTATTTTATTATGGATTTTTAAGAATATCACAACTGGAACACCCATATATTTATACAATATTTGTTCTATTACAACTCTTATATTTTAAGCCACTATGTTGCATTGTTAAATTTATAACATTTATTATTTTGAATATTTTTTATAATGTTTCATCATATTTGATAGATGACTTAAAACACTATAGAGGATTATTTGTATACAATTTTAAAATCCTGATTAATTTTTATACGTATATCTAAAAGTTTATTATATGTGTATTATCTCGAAAAATGGTTTTGTAGTAAGGTTTGTATTGAGTTTTTATTTTTTGTTTGTTACTTCTTATACTACTATATTTATGGTTATAGTACATGGGTTATTGTATTTTAATATATATATATATATATTTTAAAAAAATTAGGTTTCTCAAGTATTGTAAATCTTGGTTTCTCATAGTCTTCAAGACTAGTAGTTTTTCTCACGCTATATCATCTTAAAAAGATCTATTATCTTAATAATGAATGATATTTTATTATATCATATTATAAGAAATATAAATTATTATAGAAGAAAATTTAGGACAATATCCATTAATTATAGCTCATTCACCAAACTTCTGATGCAACATAGATCTAGCATTAAAAATTCATCTGATACTCTCTTTTATATGGGATTAATTTAAAGTTTTCTACTATAGTGGAAAAAATTTCCATCAATCACACTATGTTTCATAGATCATTGGTTTATATTAATAGTAAAATATAATTGATAACAACCCAAAAAATTCTTGTACTAACCACATTGACAAGTCTATGTCCATCTGGGTTGGCCCGAACAGTGTAAAAGATCAGCCCTGGCCAATCCTTAGGCTAACTGATTCTTTTTATAGGCCGGGTTTTTTGGTCCTATTAATTATTTTCCACATCCTTATATTCCCCCAGTATTTCTTCCACCATCACATTGTAATTATCCCTAATTACTATCATTTCTAACCAAGAATGGGGTCATGTATGTTGGGATAGATCAGGAGACTAGATAATGAAAACCCAATGAATGTGATCACTAGATAAAATAAAAACCTAAATGAACTAAAAAACAAAAAACCACTAAAAAAAGAGTATAATTAAGTGAAATAAAAAAATCAACCATAAACGCATCATAAAATACCATGAAATGTTGAAGAAGGGGTTCAGTCTCGGCAGGTATATCATAAATTTAATCACTAATTTTTGAAAGGATCTCAACAACAATAAATGATATAACCAAATCAAAGGGAAGAAAGAAATGGATGACTCCCTAGAATAAGGTTTGAAAAGAAGATAAATGGGATAAAGAGAAACAAACTGAGTTAATGATGAAAATATGATTCTGAATTAAGTGGATGAGTTTCATAACCAACAAAGAGAGCACAATGAACCCTAGGAAGGAGGAAGGTGATACTAATAGATAAAATAGGGAACTAGGGGAATGAGGCACCAAAAACCAATTTATAAGGATCCTATTCATTACCCATAACCACACCCCTCATAATTTCATTTTTTAAATATAGAAACCTAAATGAATAATCTTTAGTTATGTGTATTTTGATCCAAGATTTCAAGTCATCTTAGGAAAAAATATAGCATCATAGACCCAGCTCGACCAAATCCTATTCTAAGGAACAACCCAAAATAACCTAGGATTTTTTAAGCCAAACATAATTAGTATTTGAGTATTATTTTAGGGTTTTTGGTCCATAATTACATCCCAGTATATAGTCATTAGATTTAGGTTTTCAATCGGTTACACTACTTATGTCGAATTTATATAAAATACTATAAAATGTAACCACATTCATATCCACGATCACTGACCATGGCTATAGGCCACCTAACCACATCCATATCCTATGAACATGTTTATCCCAACCATATAGGATATTTATGTTTTAATATCCCCCACATCTATCACCATATAATTCTACCATAGTCATATTCATGATTATAAAGGTAAGAAAATGTGGAACCTATTCCATAGTTTCTTGACCATGGTGATAGGTTAGTTTTCAAAAAAAAAAAATTTCAATGTGTTTTTATCTTGCATATCCCACATGGAATTAAGACTACCTTAACACTCTACTAAAATTGTTTTATGTATATATATATATATGTGTGTGTGTGTGTGTATTTAAATATAATTATTAACTACTATGTCCATGGTAAACAGTTTCCATAGCCACTCTAAGGCCACAAACACCATTAATTCGTGGTCGTATCCCCTAGGTACCAATTCTAAATCCATGGTCAAATGAGATAGTGTCAATAGTGTTTTTTTTGTGAAAATACATCAAATTGATTTCAATCTTGGTCATAGATGTAGGGTTTGTGGGCTATAGACACAACCTGATGCTGACCGTGGACATAAACTATTGGTACACTAAATAATTATTACTCGAAAATGTGTGGGGAAAACTATATCCATTTTAAAATATTGATCCTGGATATATTTTCCTTATTTACATGAACACAGATAATCATATCAGTAGGGGTATGTTTGTAATACATTATTCTAGTAGTGTTATCATAATTATTTTTCCTCTAGAAATATCTATTATGGTGGAAACAACGATGGATGTTTCTATAGAGTAAGAGGTCACGTTCATCCATTCTCATAGTGCACACACTATGATAGGATCAGTTACAAGATTGAAAGTTATTGGAAATTTCATGATCATCACTGTAATATGAAATCAAATATCTCAAATTGATGGATTCTCTCTCTTAGTTGTTTTTCATAATTTCCACATGAACAGAGCATGAATCCCTCTATAAATATCTACATTTGAATCCAAAAATCTCAGGATATTGGTATCAATGTGTTGGGTGATAGCATGATGGATCTAGATTCCTTCCATCATCCCATGTCAATCGAACACATGAATTTATGTTCTTCCTCTCAAGAATATTGAGATAATTGGTCAGTGTTCTCACTAGTCATAGAATAGAGTAATATAATTAACATGACCATAATTCATGACATAATAGTGAATTTGATATATGGTTTAAGAAAATAGGAACCAAAAAATGGCCCCCGACCTTTTTACCCAGTCTATAATTAACCCATAGACATTATAAACAATTTATTTAATAAAAAATAAAAGTACATCATGGACTATTATTGAATATATTACCAAATAAATAAATAATTTTATTTAAGAAATATAATAATTAAAATTCCTACAAGATTAATAATAAAACCATTAATTAATCATAAAGAGTTGTCTCATTGACTATTCCCATTATCTCCCATAAATAAAATTTCTATGATTATTTAACTCAAATAACATGCACATATTTAATAATGATAATTAATATTTCCGCAAATCAATACTAACATAGGCTTCAATTATGAAAAAAAGTTGAATAGAAATTGATCCATAAAATTTTACTATATCTATTCATATTATCATATTAATCATAATCTAATAAGCATTCAGATCCACTTAGTGTGTAACCCTCTAGGACCCTTAATTGATGGTAACAGGTCTAACCTATAGACCAAGAGTGGTATCTAGTAACACATCATGTCCCACAAAGAGAAAAAGAGATGTTGTAGCAATAATAACCTCCTATGAATGCTACTACATAATATAATACTTTTTTCAATCGATATCTAATCAAGCGGGGCACATACATATGCCATAATCCCTTAAATAATGATCTATATTTCTTAAATTTGTGATAATAACTTTCCTACTACTACCTTGGACATTTATTTGACTAAGTCACTTTCATATTAGTCAAAGGTACCAATATATCTTCCTCCATAACTTAGAAGGGAAAAATTCTCTCTTGATCATCCAATCAATCATCATACCACTCATGACGTATCCAAAACTTTATATTTCACTAAAAGAAAATAAATTACGTTTTTATCATGTATCATAGTGACACCTTCATGATATATACTAATAATGACCTCATGTTTAAGTAATAATACACATTATTAAATAAAGTAATATCCAATAACACTCATGATATGTCAAATTATTATGGACGGGGTTTCCTTATGAAATTCTGATATGGAGATCACCATGTGTTAACTACATAAAAAGTAAAAATGATTGTAAGAATCTAACACCTGATAGTTAAAAACCACCTATGTTCTATTATAATGATGTGTCGATACCATATGAAATATCATTAATAATATTATCATAGAATATCTATATTATCATCATAGAAAGAACTATCCCAATGTGATAAATATTCTAAGGATGTTATCAAAAAAGAAAATAAGAAGTATAAATAGTATGTGAAAAGAATATTCATCGTATATATATCTAAATGTATACATGGATTGGTAATCAAAATTACATAATATAATGTTGGTTCTAGAGAACCAACATCATGAAAGAGTTGAAAAAATTAGATAATCCGAGTTGTGAATGTGGAAATGGCATGATAATATAGCTTAACACTAGATCAGAAGATAATGATTTTCTTTTTATTGAATCATGATATTATATTACTGCCATGAAATAACAAAAACCCATAAAAAGAATTTCAAAAATATAGGAAACCCGCGTCATCATAATTATAAAATTTTTCAATATTTATTTTTTCATTATTAGAATACATAAGACTATAATAATGTTCATGTTTAATGAATTTGCTGATGATAAAAATAAATTTCCACTATGTTTTCATTAAATGTTCTATAAATTTAATAAATTTTCTCACAATGCATGCAATATTAGAATGATTTATCATGTGGTGATTAAGTTTCATAATAATTAATTTATTTATCTAAAAAAAGATAATGGTTACTAAAATCACGAAAAAACATTTTTTAAGACTCAAGAGTGTCAATTGTATCCATATAAGCCAATCTGGTCTCATGTAAGATACCACATACATATTTTTATTGTAAAAACTGTATTTTATGGCAGTATGATACTTTATTGTCAAGAAAATATTTCATGAGACACAAGTCATTGGTCTAAAAACATTGTGGAAGATAGGACCTGAGATGATTGATTATTATTTAATTTCTGCCTATAATAATGATATTATCAATATAGGAAACCAAAAAGATACTATAAATCATGTTTATAAGTAAATGATGGAGTGGTATTTCATAATCTGAAATATCTCAAATGTAATGATGATCATAATGAAAAATATATTGCATATATAATTATAGGATTACTCAAGTCTAAAGAAAGTGTGTTAATGTAGATACAACCAAACATATCCTATAACCTTCAATTTGAATATTGGATCCATTTACAACAATGACATTTATTAAAATTGAAGTAGATATTACTCATCAGAAATATAAACTATATGGTGGATGACATGTTGTACCTATAAATCAAGTCGATTAATCTATAAATAATTTCAATGGTCTAGTAATAGAGGGTCATTACTATATAACTACCAATAGACATCAATGGTGTGATAATTATTAGGACATTGAGTGTAGTGTTTCCTATATTTGAATCATCCATGTAATCTAGGTAATCCACCTATATAAGTCGATCTACAAGAAACCATTATGGAATAATTATAAAGGTATGTGTAAACCCACGGTGAATGATGGTTGGCATAAATTAGAGCATGAGAAACTATCTAGAACATAGTTTTTAATAATGTTCCCTGACATGAGCCATGAATCCAAGGCATGTTCTGTGGTGTTTTCCACCTCATTAGGTCCATGTTAATGGAAAATTAGAATGGTATTCCATTTTTATGAACCATATATTCATCAATGATAGTAATATAATGTATTATAACATGCCTCTCCAACCCCCCACCCTGCCCATTTTCTGAACCCTACTTGACCCGACATGACACCACTCAGTGATGACGGACCAGCCCTAGATTGGCACACCTCTCCCTACCCTGCATTCATATTGTCCTAATCCACACCTTAAATATTTATAATTAGTGTAAATGATGCAAGTTTATTAAATTAGTTGGAGCCAATGACTATGAACCACCAGATATCCCACCACCTGTGAATTTTTCTTCTATAGATAGTTCTATATTTTCTTTTCATTTTTTATTGAGGTTTTTATATTTTTAATTTTACTAGATTTTATGTTCTTTATATATTATTTATATTTTATAATGGGTTTTTTATTTTTAATTAATTTTTCATATTCCTAGTTTATTTTATTATATATAATATTTTCATCATAAATGAAATTTCTAGGTACAACATTGCGCACCATTTTTCCATGGACACTTATCACCATTTTTCATTGTGAACCATAAATAACTATGATAAAGGAATCTTCATTATTTTTAGGAATAAATCATAAATCATTCATCTCATCAATGATAAGCTCTATTCATATTAATCTGGTGGAATGAGGTGTGAAACCAGATGTAGTGTGAATATCTACTAAAAAAATATTAAAGAAAATAAATATTATTAGTATCAGAGAAAAAAATTAATAAGAAACCCATAAATTAATTTCATGTATTATCATTCATTTCAAAATTTATAACTAGTAAATCTATTCAATTAAAAAATATAGAGAAAATATTATTATAATGTTTTTTCTATTTCCAAAAAGTGGTATTCTTGGAATATGAAGGATGATTATTATAATGCCCCATAAATTTGATCACAACGATAATCATCTTCTACAATATAATTAAATTAGCACATTTGAGACCATAATTTACCAATCAGATGGAAATTTTCATCATGTTTTAAATGGTGAATGTTGATGATGTCATAGTGTAGAAAATTAATAAATAGTAGGATTTATAAAAACTACCCATTTTAAGTAATAAAAGAATGATACAAGAAAAAGTATTGATGATAATGTGTTTTTATGGTTATCAATGTCAAAACCAATGTTTTGATTCTACACAATTATGATACATCAAGTAGTGTGTCGAAGATGAAAATCAGAGTGTTGAAAAAATCCATGATATCATGAATGTAGGGTTGTTGAAGGTGAGAATCTGTAGTATGGACCGTGCAATGGGAACCCAAAGGAATTAAATGGAGGAAAGAGGATCAAGATTAGTATGGTTCCTAGTTAGTGATCATCATGAAGGCACACACATCCACAAACATTCAATGAAGAATAGACATTCACAATGATGCAAGACATAGTCAATGATGGAGTCTAATTCGATGATGGAGGAGGGGATACATGTGGAGTGGGGAGTGGGAATGAATTTTTTGAAGGTTACATGAACAAGAAGGAGTTTAGAAGACCCTAGGTATACTGGTGAGATAAATGAGTGAAACTCATTATGAAATAAGGTAGAAACCATATATATCTAAATATATATCCCTTAAATGAGGCTAGATCCTTTATTTATATGGTTACTAATATAAAAGATATGTGGGAAATACAAAATTAAATATTTAAAAAATGATTTGACGATTGGAAAAGCCCATTCCCCAAATTAATATCTTCAATACACTATAAGAAAAAACACCTCACAATAGAATACATTCCTCTTATCATTCAAAATTCAAAAACATGATTAGGGATAGGATAAGACTATTCCGACACACAATATACACTTCAATAAAAAACACATTAAAGTTTGGATACATTCTTAATATCAATTAATTAGTTGGAATCTTTAGTAAATTCATTACAATAGCTCTATTAATGTTTCATGATACCAAGTTGAGGATTTACACAATCTTTACACAACATAATGTGGAGTGTGCAATCAATTTATCTTTTTTTTATCGAGACTCTTATATTCCAAACCAATGATTACCATGATTGAGAATGTATTGATATTAGTTATATAAAATTTTGATTAGAGTCATAAAGTATTTATAATTATAATTTACACATTGGTTTTCTCACATGATATATTTATTTTGTAAATTCAGTCCTAAATGGATGAACCCATATTGACCACTCAATGGAATTTTAGAGTTTCGCGAGTGGCCTAATAACTTGTCTATCGTTTTTGAAGACACATTGGTGTCAACAAAACTTATGGTTGGATCTACACAAGTGAAAGTTTCACATGAAGTTAGGGAGGCTAATTTCCCCTACGAATTTTCTCCCTCCAAAAGAATTTCCTAACATCCAAGGTGCCCCTTATTTATTATTTTACCATTAGAGTTATAGGATGTCATAAATTATCACTTTCAAACACTTTTTGACATGTTTGGAAATGATCAACCATTGGTGGATATATTTAAACATTATTTGTATTTATCTTGGTGTTTAAAATTTCATTCAATGGTGGGGAACCTCTATAATTTCCATTTTTGTGTTTGTATTCTCTATGATGTTACTCCACTCGATCTTGGTCAAGTGGGTCACACCATTATGAAATTATGTATTTCATCCACTTCTGGTGGATAAATTCCTTATCCAAGGGTATAAATATCTTATTTTCTGCATTGTGTCTTTAGATGCGGGGTCTTCCCCTCTATTTTCATAACCTTGTGATTATCAATGGTATAAGTAATAATACTAGTTTTTTCTATGGGTTGAAAATTTATTTTTTTACTTGAAGGATCCCTCCTTTCATCTAATTTTTTTACATGGACACTAATGCTACAATTTCATGTGTATTTGATTATTATTCAATAATAATCACTTATGGTATAAAATTCAATATGAATATATGATCAAGTACTCCTAATTTTTTCATCTTCAGGGTCACTTGTTGGATTCTAACAAATGCTAAGATAATAATGGTTTTCATCCCGATTGGGAATATTTAGATCTAGTTTTTACACATTCATCAAATTCATATTTTCATAATTTTCAAAGTGTTTGATATTTCTATCTAAGGTGGAAATAAGATAATAATTTGAACCATTCAAAGGCATCAACTCGATTAGGCACCACTATGGCTTGGGAATGCATGGATTGTTATCCCCTAATGATTATTACTCATACATTTGGATAGAAAGTGTCATCATCATGCTCTATGATCAATCCATTATCTATCCATGGTGATTTCAAGGCAAATTAGTTGATAGATTATATTATGCCCATTTTACCCCAGAAGGTTGACCTTAGAATTAAGGGTCTCCATAAAAAGTTCAATGGAGGGCAGGGAAGGCATATAAGGTAGAAGATATAATTTAAGTACAACTATAAGAAATTAAGGACTAGAGGATCTATATCTTTCTACTCAAGGTTATATTGTGTCACTATCTATTAAGGAAAAAATAATATGTAAAACTCTTCCCTAGGATCTACATGGTTTGTTTATTTAATCCTTAGGAGACCATGTTCATACTACGAATAAGGTTAAGTAACCAATTATCAACATAGAAGGATTAAATCTTTATCAATGAAAAAAATTCATCTCTAATTTTTCTTTTTTATTGGAAAGATGAAATATTGTTATACCTCTTATAAAATATGTAAATAATTAAGACAAAACAAATTATGAGTAGGGAAAGGGGTATACTTCACAGTTTACAGTTTCTAGAAATTATTATAGAAATTTTAGGATTCACATCAATATAATAGGTTTCCAGATAAATAAAGGACAAAATAAAACAATGAGAAAGGAATGAGAAGAAGATCTCATATGACATAATGATTTAAGTGGTTTGGGAATAATCCATACACCCATGGAGAGGTAGAATTTCACTATGATTTAGGAGCACAAATACGGAGGGAAATATTAGATTTTCACAATATAGAAACCTTATCTAAAAATGATCTAAAAAGTAGATGATGGAAAATTCAAACAACCAAATAGTAATTCCACTATGATAAAGTGATTAGTTTCTAAAAGTACACACTACTACTATGTTTTTCCCACCCAAGTCCAAGATACTATAGTGTCTTATGGCAAGGATCTAGTGAAGCTACAGTATCATAGCCTCCAAAATATGAGATGATACATTAAAAATTACAAATTTCACAATGATATTTCTCCCTATTGGTGTCAGTTTGTTAGATCTTCTATAGGTGGTTAGAGTTTCTAAAGTTCCCAAAAATTTGGGATGGGGACCTTCGATCCCTAGAGTAGGCGCGTGTTTCCCCTACAATCCCCAATGACCTCACTCCCAAGCTCAAACTGTGATAATTAGAACCTAGTTTCTTATACGGGACACTATCATACTACCCAAACCCATCCAAATGGACCGGGTTAAAATAATCCCATAATATCCCACTTGCATCCAATCCCTCTAAACTGACCTACATTGATGCAACTGACTTATAAAATATACTTAATATGAGATCCTCATCTTCTTTCCTCATCATTGCATACTTTCCATTCACACCTTCAATTTAAAGTAGGAAATTTTTGAAATAAAATATTTTTTACCTTTTGTTCTCCCATATTTTTCTTCTCACCCTCCATTCATTAGTAGAGACCAAAAAGGCACAATTGTACCTCAAATTCTTCATTACCATCATATTTGTGAATTTTTTTTCCTGATTGTTGGTTCCATGAATATTATGTAGTGTCAAAAAACCATCATGTATAATGCCTCTAATAATACACTACTTCAACTAAATATGATTCATCTGAGCATGAAATATTGGGTTCATTATAAGATGTATAACACTCTGGATATCACAGTGAAATACATTTTCCTCTCAATTTTTACCCATATCATCAAAGAATTTCTTCATCCAAATTATCTCATTTCTAGATTCTGTTATAGAAATGTATTTTTCCTTTATGGTGGATAATGCCACCGCATTCTGAAACTGTGATATCATGATTATTGTAGTTCCTCTACATGTATATATATAACCTATAGTACTATTCCTATTATAAATATCACCTTTATGGGCGACATCCATATATCCCTGCAATGAATTTTCTCTACCAGAGCATAGATACACATAATTTATTCCTTTAAGATACCTCAATATCCCCTTCATAGCTTACCAATGTTTCTTTCTAAAGTTATCCATGTACCTGCTCACAAGTCCCACCACATAACTAATGTCAGGAAGAGTACAAACCATGACATACATCAGGCTTCCAATAAACGATGTGTGTGGAACCGTTTCCATATACTTAAACTATTTCTCCCTCTTTGGTGATTACACATTTGACTATTCAAAATGGCCTACCATGAGAATAGTGATTGGATTTTCTTCTAGTATAATGAATCTTCTTAGAACCATTCCAATGTATTCAACCTATGATAACATCACAGTTCTAGCTACGTGGTCACTCTTAATATTCATCACCAAAATCTATCTATTGTTCCTGCAATATTTCATCTCAAACTCCTCATCCAACCACCCTTTCATCTCATCAATCCACTATATACATGATCCTGTAGTGAGCATGTCATCAGCATATAGAATAAATAAAATGTATTCATCTCAAAAATACTTGGTGTAACAATATTGATACATTCTAAACCATTTTTATTCATTTTTATTCCTAAATGATTCAATATTTTTATTCATCTTCTTTGGTGACTTTTTTATTCCATATAATCTATTTTGGAGTTTTCACACAATGACTTCCTTCCTAAAATAAATGTATCCCTCTAGCTACTACATATTGAAATCCTACTCTAGATATCCATCCATGAAATAAGTCTTGACATCAAGTAGATCAAGATTTATGTCTTATGATGCCACAATACTGAGAACCACCCAGATGGTGGTAATCTTCACTATAAGTGGGAAAATTTCAGTCAAATCTATTTTTTTATTCTATTAAAAACCATTCACCACCTTCCTTTATTTTTACCTATGAAGGATTATTATAGATGGAAAATATGACTAGAGTATAGTGAATATATATATATTTTAAAAATTAAAAAAACAATCAGAGTTTATAAGATATTATACCATAGTGAGTGCAGTGTTCTTGAGTTGATTTGAAGCAGAAATAAAAATGAAGGAGCATAAGAATTATAGTGGTTTGAATCCCCTAGATCCTAGTCCACTTCTCAACCTCTTCTACTCCTTGAGGATACTGGTACCCACTAATAAAAAAACTTCTAAAGGTGTGATAACCTTGTTATATACCCTTCCTTTTAAACAACATGACGGTATAACCTAGTATTCGATATTGGATACAAACCTAGTCTGTTTTACTTGAAATTTGATCGAGAGTCAAAACCCTGACATCCTTTTAGGACGTCGAATAATCATAGAAAATAAATAATCTCTTTCTATGAGAAAAACATAAACCATACATGAAAAAATTATAAATAGAATGAAACATATTACATGAATAAAACAAATACAGTTAAATCAGTAGAATATGGGATTTTCGATGAAGTTTAAGCTCGATGATTGTTACCACTTGGCATGAAAAAATGTTTAATATGAAGTCCTTATATGATCACAGAAAGAGTGTATAAGTCTTAGAAGTCTGTTAATAGTTCTGAGCACAACAAAATATCACATATGTATAACATATTCTCTCAATGATTGATCATCATAGGTATATTCTATTATTCCTTGAAAAAAAATCCCGTATCTTTAAAAAAGATATATATGAGGAGCGTGTACATATCCAATATCAGGATGACACTAATTAGTGAAATCAAAATAAATAATATGACCATTACCTTATTTTAATCCTCAATGAATAATATAGAATTACAATGGATATTTATATTTCATTATTAATAATTAATATAAAACAATTAATATATTAAGTAAATAATTTTTAAAAAAATCATGATTATAAAAATTTGAAATAAATATATAATCTTGTATATTATACATACATAATAAATTCAATAAAATAGAGCATGACATGAACTTCAAACTACCTGAATAAATTTTTATAAAAATACTGTTACAATTATTTTTAAAAACTTTAAAAATTTATTTCAACATAAAATGATAATATGCTTAACCAAATAATTTATTTATAATAACATTAATTGAAATAAGAAATAAGAAATTTTAATTTTTTTTATTAACAAACGATGTCTCCTGACCTACCAATAAAAATAGAGAGAGGTTGATCATGACTCACTGCTGAAAACAGAGAGTGGTGGATCGTGACTTACTATAGAAAATAGTGAGTGGTGGATTATGAACTACCATTGAAAATTTCCAACAGTGTCATAATAGGGTATAATATACTATTGAAATTTCAAGAAAAATAAATAGAACCAACCAAAATTAAACCAATTCCATGTAACTTAGCAATAAAATTCTTTAGGGGAAGTAACTAAATTTTTTTATACCATTGGATTTACAATGGTGACTCATGGATCACTGTTGGATATTTCAAGCGATGACTCATAACCAACCATTGGAAGTGTTAAATAGTGGATTATTGAAAAATTTACAAAAAAAGATAATAAGATAGATAATATTCCTGAAAATTTATATAAGAAAAAAAATTAAAATTGAAAGGACCTATTGTGGAAGAAAAAATTGATACTATGAAGCTATTGCCAACACATTGAAGGTGCCACCTGAAAAATAAATCACTCTAAGAAGATTATGATGTACAAAATGTTAAACAAATGATAAAAAATAAATAAATTTCAAATAGAAAGAAAATCAATTATTAAATAATAAAACAAATTAATACAAATAAAAAGCTATTAAATAAGATGAGAGGAATAAAGAACTCATGTTTCAACTTAAATATGGGTTTTCCAAGTATCTGTATAGAAAAGATAAAACAACCTCAAATAGAAATGATAAAACTATGTCACCAAAATGAATAAGGAAGAAGAGCTTGTTTGGGATCTTGATAGATCTTCTATAAAGATATTAAATAGAAAAAATGAAATAACCAAGGGGAAAAGATAACCCACCATTAAAGTCCAATGATGAGTAACATAAACCACCATTGATGTCCAATGGTGAGTAACAAGAACCACTATTGTGTTCTTCCAATGGTCACTCGACTCACCCACCGTTGGTATTTTCCAATGGTGACTCAACTCACCCACCATTGGTATTTTCCAATGGAGACTCGACTCACCCATTGTTGGTATTTTCCAATGGTGACATGTTAAAAAACCAATAAATAAAGACCAAATAACCATTAAAGCATCTCAAGGAAATGATGAAGATATTAATGTTTAAAACTTGAATGAATAATTGTAAAGATATAATGAAACCAAAAAAGATAAAACCATATTATTGATGAAATGTCGAAATACTAACACGAGTTCAAGTATATCAAAAAACAAAAGAAAATATAGTTGAACTTGAAAATATGAGATGCACTGGTGTAGAGATATTGGTGAACTAGAAGTCACCAGTCGGACAAGGAATAATATATAAGAATAGAGAAATGAGGATGCATAAGATTTCATAAGTGGGTGCAGTATTTAAAAAAATGATCGAATAGCTTGAACCGAACAAATGCTATGGTTGAGAGTGTGTCTGAGTTTTTAACTCAGATTAACAGTAATGTTCGTATGAGCATCCGACATCATTTTGGATAAATAGAGGATGGGTGATATAACAAATAGTTAGTTTTTATCCTGTATTCTAAAAAACAACAACACATACACATGGCGGGTGACCTAGCCCAAACCATATGCTCTTTAGGAACAATCCATGGGAATTATATACGGGTCCATACATGATCTGATTGAAATATGAAAACCAGTTACACTGGCCTACATGTGGGAATTCCTATGGGGTTGACCCAATGGCCCCCCCATGTGGTTGAGAGCTAGCCACTTGGGCTCTCAGGGAAGGCTAATATTTTTTATTTAACATTATTAAAAATATGGCCTTAAGTAATTAAAAAAAATACATAGAAACATTGTAAGATTTAACAAATAATTTTATAAAAAAATACCTAATTATATTTAGAACATCTAATTAAAAACACTTGAGAATAAAAATAAATTTTAGAAATTAAAAAGTTATAATAAATAAGATAATTTCATAAAAAAAGTAATCAAATGAGAATTTAATAAAATTTTGATTGAGTGTAATTTATTGAAATAAATAAAATAACTAAATTATTAAAAAACAATTTCACATGCTAACAAACTCTCCCTTTTTGTAAATTATAAAACAAAACATTTATTAAATTTTCAACAAAAATCTCCACCTTTTTTAAATTTATCAAAAATTAAAAAATATAAAACATACTCTCATTTTTAAACAATAAAAACTTCTTTAAAACAAACAAAGTGGTTTATTATCATGAGATTGAATAGATATATATAATATTCAAATAAAGTATAATTAATATAGTGTTAATTTAACAATGAAATTTAATACAGTATGAATTAATTACCATTTGATCAGAGTGAAAAATATTTATCAAAATAGAATAATTACACAAAATTGATAAGCTTCTTTTATGTAATGTTCAAACACTAGCATATTAAAAAAATATTGTTATATTCAATGAAAAAATAATAATAATTTTCAGGAATATTTAGATAAAACAAATGATTCCAAAAGAAATGAAAAGTTTATTTTCATTAAGGGTATTAAACATATACTCTCACTGAGTTTAAGAATAAAAGTATTAGATTATAAAAAAATCAACAAAACAAATTTCACTATCAAAATTGTTTTCAGCAATTTAAATAAATGAAAAATTAAAAAAAATGTTCAAATAAAATATTTTGTAAAATAAATTTATCTTAATTTATTAACTAAGACTAAATTCACCATGATAAAATTAAATCAATTTTATAATAAATTTACTATTTAAAAAAATTAATTATTTTAAAAAAATATTTCAACTAAGAATTTTTAAAAACTAAACTATAAAGAAAATAATACATTTGGATGAGTGTAAAAGTGACGCACGCCTGTCATAGGGCATGGAAAAATAAATTTAATTTTCCTAGTGAAACATAGAGGCTAACCAGGGTTGTCTCTCTTGAGGAGATTTTTTAGTCGTTCACTCACTTAATCTAATTTAACTAAACTACTTATTTTTTTGTTGTTTTTATTTAATCTAGGAATGGAATGCAATTTAATTTAAATAAAATATAAAACTAACATGAAATGACAAAATTAAATTAATTGAGAAAGAACTTGGACTTTATGGGTTGGTTTATGGGTTCCATAATTCTCCTTGTTGGTATTTAAAGTATGTTTGATAATTCAATTATGAGATCTCATTCATGAATTACTATTAATTTATTTATTGGTGTGAAATCTTGAATGAATTTAGAAATATTAACTTGACCTCCTCCTATAATCAAGGTTGATGTCACACCTCGATCGAGAGTGTAATATCTTCCAAGACTTGGCTCCATTGTATGCCATTTAAACCAATTAATGGATCAAATCCATCATATGAAGAGCTTGTATCTAGTAGAATGGAGGGAAAAGATTTATTAAAAGAATAGAAATGAGTTTGAGATCATTATCATGGTGGACGATCACTACACCCGTGCACATCACTCTTGATCATCACAAACTTAATTAAACATAATAATTTAAGTACAGAATAAATGAAATTTCCACATTCCTCCCCCATGCCAAATCCTGGGTTAACCCCTCATTTTTTAGAGTAAGAGGTCACAGTGGATAATATTATAATAATAAAAGAATAAAAGAATGAGAAAAGATAAATAAGAAAACATGGTGGATGGGTGGACACAGAAATAAAAAAATGCATTGATTTATTTGAAATCTAAATTATAATTGAAAACTAAAACAAAAAAAGAAAATAAAGAAATTAAAAAGAAATGTGGAAGAGTTGCGCCCGACCTCCCTCAGTGGAGATATCCTTCTTGGTGTCTTGAAGGAATGGATGGAGAATGGGATGATTTTGGAAGGAGGTGAGGGCCTCCTTTTATGAACAGAATTCTTTACTCTGAAAGTTTTCACGTTTTTGTCCCACTAAATGAAGGCATAATTCCTGTTAACTCTCCCATTTCAGATTCTGAACATAACAAGGTAGTGTTCACTAACTCGACCCCTGATTTGCTCACCCCCAATTTTATACCTCCACTGAATGAAAATTCAGATAACCAAAAAATTGTGACCATGCCCATTGAATCTTCTAGGGAAATAGGTGATCAACTTCCTGTATCACCTACTATTCCCCAGATATTGGGCTCCTTCACTGAGTCAAAAGTGACCACACCTATGAATTATAAACCTTCTAATAATGCTTTGGCTACTAATATTTTTGGAACTTCTAACATTATTGATGTTTCATTGATGAGTATCCAGGAACTGAAGCCCACCCCAGCCTATTCTTCTACTCTTAGGAGATCAAAAAGGAAAAAAGTTTCAGGTAGTTAGAAAAAGAAAAAGGGGAGCTCCCGATCTAAATCCAGGTTCTAAATGGATGTCATTTTTTGGAACTGTTAGGTCTTAGCAAACCCTGAAACTATTTCTGTGCTTAAAATAATTGTTTCGACTCATAATCCAAAGATTTTTTCTATCGATAAACACAAAATTTGTTTTTCTATGAAATTTATGCATTTTCTACTTTTGGTTATAATTTTCTTGGTGGATGCAATAATGGTAGTACTTTTGATTCACTTTGGGTTTTTACCATAACTCTTTGTAGAATTTCAATGCTTATAATTTTTATGACCAATCGTTCACTTTTGATTTTAACCGAGATGGTTCCCATATATTTTACACTATATTTTATACCAAGAATAGATACCAAGATCATAGAACTATTTTGCATGACCTCTCTATTTTAGCTACCACAATTCAAGATCCATGGTTGGTTCTTGGTGATTTTAATTCTATTCTCACCCCCAGTGAAAAAATTAGACCATATCACTCTCACATTTCTTCAAGAGAATTTATGGCCATGTTAGAAGATTGTAATCTAATTGAAATAAACCTTACAGGTGCTAAATTCAATTGGTACAAAAGACATTACAATAGTACTATTGCTAGAAAACTTGATAGGGACTTCGTGAATGTCCCAGATTTGGATGCCTGAGACACTATCTCTAGCATCACCTTACCCAAATTAAGTTCGGATCATCACCCAATTCTTGTGAATATCCTCTCCAAAAGAACTAAACCCAGTATTCCTTTCGAATTTTACAATTCTTGGTCTCTGGACACAGAATTATCTCTTCTCATAAATAATTGTTGGGAATCCATGAATCACCCATCTGACGCTTTTGCTTGTACTACTAAACTCGAACATCTCAAATAGTGTCTCAAGGGTTGGTGCGAGGATAAATCTAAAAAAATTGACAAATAAATATCCACCCTTGATGCTGAGATAAATAAAATTCAAAACACTACAACAAATGATAATTTCTCCTTAGATCCCTAGAATTAAATAAGCATATCTTTGAAACTAAATTCCCTTATGATGATTAAAGACAACATACACAAGAAATTTTTTAAAATGAAATGGCTCACTGATGGAGATAGAAACTCGAAGTTCTATAATGATATTCAAATAATTAGAAAAGTCTATAGACCTCTATCTTTTCTCAAAGATAATGACACCCTCTACGAAACTTAAGCGGCCATAGATAACCATGTGGTCTCTTATTTTAACAATATTTTCAATGGTATGATCATAAACAAGGATCTCCTTCCTGAGGCAATTACAACTATGGTTACTAAGGAAGACAATAACATTCTCTTGGGAATACCTCTCAACCATGAAATCAAGGCCACTATTTTTAGTCTAAATCCTGATAGTACCCCCAATCCCGATGGCTTCAATAATGGGTTTTTCCAAAAGCACTGGGAAGTTATTCAAACAGATGTTTGTAAGATTGTCAAATATTTTTTCTCTAATAGTGGCCTTCCTCATGGTCTTAATGCTCAATTTCTTACTCTTATACCCAAAGTGGACAATGATTCTAAAATCCATCTCTTCCATGCTATTTCTCTCATCAACTCTCTTTACAAAATCTTTACTAAACTCTTAGCCAAAAGGCTTTCTCCTCTATGCAAAAAAATCATATCTTGGAACCATTTTGGATTTATAAAGGGTAAGTCCATTCAGGATTGCATTTTCCTTGCCTCATAATGCACCAATTATCTAACAAAGTCTTAATATGAGGGAATGTGTCCATTAAGATCGACATTAGTAAATCCTTTGACACCATAGACTGGAATTTTATTTTCAAGGTTATCCAGAGCTTCAATTTCAAATATGTCTTTATAAGCAGGATAAAATCTATTTTTAAATCGGCTTACCTCTCCATCCTTGTCAATGGATCTCCTAATGGGTACTTTAAGTTTACCAAAGGAGTCCGTGAGGGTGATACCTTATCTTCTATTCTTTTTTCCATCATGGAAGATTATATTAGCAGACTGCTTACCCAACTTGTTGAAAAAAATAAACTCAAGCCTATTCAAGAAGCTCGTAACCTAAATGTGTCGACCCATATTTTATATTCCGATGACATAATCCTATATCTAAATGGGGTAAAAATAAATATTTTTATCTTAAAAACTCCTTATCCCACTATGAGGAGGTCTTTGGGAAACCCATTAGTTAGAAAAAATCATTTATCTTATTTATAAAAATTTTCCCTTCTAATATAAAATCTATAATCATTGAAAACCTATGTATCAAAGAAGGAGTCTTCCCTTTTACCTATTTTGGTGTTACCTCATTCTGGGGAAGACCTAAATCCATGTATTTCACTTCTGTTGTTGACCAGGTCATCAACCAACTTTCTTTCTAGAAAGGAAAATACCTCTCCATGGTTGGTAAGATTTTCCTGGTTAAGTATACCATCATCTCTAAACTGGTTTACTCACAAATGATCTAAAAATGTATGATTAATATTATTAAGAGAATTAATGGATATATCAAAAACTTTGTTTATTCTGGAAGCATTATTGAAAGAAAACTTGTTACCATTACTTTTTCTACTTGCTGCAAACTATTAGAAAATGGTGGTCTAGGCATCAAGAATCTCAAGCTCTTTTATCAGGCTCTTCAATCCATACCCACTTGGAGATTGATCAATCTCAATTCTAAATCCATTGATTTTCTAAGAAATAAATTCCTAGAGAAACTAAAAAAAAGGAAAATTGAGATATGTTAACTCTTCGATCTGACCCTCCATCAAAAACTCCTTTGCCAACATTATAAATAATTATAGATGGATGGTCAGTATGAACTCTTCCATGAAATTTTGGATTGAA
This sequence comes from Viscum album, assembly GCA_963277665.1. Classification (NCBI taxonomy): domain Eukaryota; kingdom Viridiplantae; phylum Streptophyta; class Magnoliopsida; order Santalales; family Viscaceae; genus Viscum; species Viscum album. The sequence continues at coordinate 2,034,139,894 of OY728148.1, forward strand.
AACTGGTCTGGAACCCCCCTCATTTCCTTGTTGCCTCCTAACTCCCCTCTGGATAACATCAACTGCACTATTTAGGAGGTGATGCACTCTCATAACCTTAACCTCCCAAATTCCATTATGTAGGTGGTTGATAGCCACCTCTTCTCTAACGCGGATGATTTTCTCACTTGGGAACCTGCTCACAATGGTATTTTAGATTCCAAAAGTTTTTACAATCATAATTTCACTAACTTTGATCCTATTTTTGGTTAGTTGAAACACTTCGACAAATATTGTATTAAACCCTATAGACTAAACCTTATCTAGCATATTGCTCATAATCGTATTCCTACTGAGGTTTTCCTTCAGTATTTTGGTATTAAACTTTGATCTAAATGTCAACTCTTTCATCAGCATAGAGAAGATGCTAACCACCTATTTTTATCTTGTGCTACAACTTCTGATCTTTGGAATTTTATTACTGACCTGTTTGACTGTAGATGGATTCACTCTGACTCTATTTACTCCCAACTAAAATGTTTTGTGAAGCTTGATACCTCGCAGAAAATTAATAATATATTCCTTTCCACTATTTCTATGCTCCCCCACATCATCTAGTATAATAGAAATGATATTATTCACAATAAACACTCACTCAATCTTAATATAGGCCGGACGATAATTCTCATCGCCATTGGGGATGCCGCATCGCTTCAAAAAGCTCATTGTGAAAACTCAGTTAGAGACTTTGTGATCCTCCAACGACTTAGAATTGAAGGCCTCTACAGAAATACGAGACACTCAATTAAGGTGTTCTGGAAAACCCCGCTTCTTGGATGGATCAAGATCAATTTGGATGGAGCTTCTAAAGGAAATCTAGGTCCTTCGGGCTTTGGTGCTATTTTCAGAGATTTTCTGGGTCATTGTTATGGCTGCTTATTTGGAATCTGCGATAACACCTCCTCTCTTGAATCAGAAATGATGACTGTGATCCAGGCTGTTGACTTTGTTAAAATAAAGGGTTATAATGACCTCTGGATTGAAAGTGACTCAACCACCATTGTCTAAGATATTTGAAATGGGGTGTTCCACCTTGCCTGGCTGCTTACAACTTGATGGATAAACTACCTTGATTCACTTAGGGAGTTTAGATACATTGTCACTCATGCTTATCGTGATGTAAACATGGTGGATAATGGTCATACCAATAAAGGAATAAAACATAGTGTTACGTGGAGCGATGACCTACCGATTGATCTTCTTCCTCTCTATGAAATATATTGTAATAAAATCCCCTACTTCAGACTTTTTTAGTTCCTTTTTTGTTTTTAATAAATTGTGAATTGTTATTTGACTGAGGCATTACCTTTAAAAAAATTTACTTTTGGTACCCAGGTTGTCATAATTTATGAAGAATTCACAAAGATTTATTTTTTCCACCTGTATAGATTTAGAACATTTGCTTCTAAGTGAATTTGAATACAAATTATTTGGTAAAACAATTATATTATGACCATTATATTGAGTGAGTCTCATTGAGAATTCATTGGTATAATTTCCTTTCATTCTAGATTTAAAAAAAGTTACAATAGAAATGAATCATTTTGAACTTCTAATAAAAGTATTATTATTTAATTTTGGTGTAAAACTATTATAAAACAAGCCATTATTGTTACTATTTTTTTTACTATCAACATCATTTTATCATGTTGTTCTTTACCTTTTTCAATAATAAATAAATCCTCTTTAAGATTAGCAACTTCATTTTTCAAAACCATGTTATATTTTTTAATAGTTTCTAAATTTATATAAACCATTTCATTAGATCCATATACCATGTTTATTAAACTTTTATTTTCTTTATTTAGTTTATTACATTCATTTTTTACTTTAGTTAAATCATCCATAACTAAAATAAATCTTCTATCCCGATATTTATCATTTACTTCCAGAAATTACTTAAGTCTTTCAATTTCGTTTTTCAGTTTCAGAACCATAGAATCAAAATTACTTTTATTTTATTCATTCTATGAAATAATTATATTCAAATTTTCACATTAAATTTTCATTTTATCATTTTATTTGTAAAACCTCTTAATTTTACACTTAAATTCTCTATATTTTCAATCATTTTGAAACTTCCATTCCTCAATTCTTCATTGTCTTTAAGTATTTGTTTACCTCAAGAATTATTAGGATCAGAATCACAATTAGAATAAAAATTAGTAACTTTTTCATTTTCATATAATGAATTATGATCAATATCAGAAGGAGTTATTAAATGTGTGAAGAGAGAATCATTTACCTCACATGTAATACCCATCAGGGAAAGTATACTTGTTTCCTTTTAACTTCCAAAGTCACTACTTGAGTCAGAACTATTTGAGCAACCCCATCATCTAAATAGAGAATTTTTTTCATTTATCCTTTTGTATTTTTACTTATTTGAATGTTTGAGTTTTTGAGAAATCAGGCCTGATGTGATATTTATTCCTTCACTCACAACATGTTAAATCTGAAAAATCATTATTCATAATTTAATTACCTTTCTTGTAATAATTTTCATTCTTCTATCCAAATTGTCTCTTACCACCATTTCTTGTCATAAATATTTCATCTTTCTTACTGAAGTGAGAAATATCCTTGTCATTTTCCTAGAACTCTGGATTAGAGGAATTAAAAGTATAAATTACACTATATTTATTTCCAGTAACTTTTCTCTTTGTATAATCCTCATAAAAAATATTTTTCATCTCTAACTCATACTGCAATATAGATCAAACTAGTTCATCTAAAGTATAATACTTAAAATATGTACTTTCATCGATGGACACCATATTTTCGTGTCATACTTTTGGAATATATCTTAGTACTATTTCCAATTGAATTTTTTGTTAAATACTTCTCCAAGGGAACTCATACCATTAGTTATACAATTTAGTTGATGGAACATCTGATTTATAGATTCTTATTCTCCCATCTTGATGTATTAGTATTATCCACCAACTATTCCTAGGTTGGTTCTCTTCAGCTTGTTATTACCATAATGAGCCACTTTCAGTATCATCCATATTACATGGGTTGTATTATAGGATGAAACATGGCTATATAAACTTTAACTAATAGAATAATACACAATATTTTTAACTTTATAGTTCAAAACATATTTTACCAAGTCATTACCTAACATTTTCTCTAAATTAGTTTTAGGCAGCACATATGGATTTTACATGATATTCTAGTGATCCAAACTAGGTTGTTTAAAGTAGTAATCCATTCTATCTTTCCATTATTCATAGTCACTCCCATTAAAGAATGAAGGTTTTTGTGGAATCCAACCATCATTGGCATTAAAACACGCCATCATAAATGAAAAATTCTCTTTTGTTCCTTAGACTATTAAGTCTAGGATATCAAGTTAACACGTAGTTAAAAAAATTATGAAAAAAATATAATTTTCTTAAAGAATAAAACAAATAAAGATGCTAACTTATCATATCCCCAACTCTAATACCAATTGATTGGTATCATAAAAAAAAACAAATACCAATCTATCTAAGACTTGGGTATGATAATAATTGTTGGATATTGGAACCACAGATCTATTTACATATCTTTGATACAAATTTATGAATCGTTATAGATGGAAAATATGACTAGAGGGGGTTGAATAGTCATTTTAAAAAATAATTATAAAAACAATCTGATTTTTTAAAATATTAAAATGTAGTGAGTGAAATGGTCGTCAGTTAAGTTACAACAGAAATAAAAATGAATGAACAAAAGATTTATAGTGGTTTACATCACCATGATCCAAGTCCAATCCTTAACCTACTCTACTCCTCGAGGAGACTGGTACCCACTAAGAAATTGACTTTAAAAGGTGTGAGAACCATATTAAAGGCCTTTAGGAGAATTAAAAAAAATAATAGTATTGGATGTCCAACGGTGACTCATGAATCACGATTAGAGATGTCCAGTGGTGACTCATGACCTACCATTGTAAGTTTCCAATGATGGCTCACTAAAATAATTTCCAAACAATAAAATGATAATTAGACAGATAATATACATGAAAAATTAAATAATAAAGAAAATTTAAAACTGAAAGAGCCAACTGTAGCAATAAAAAAAATGCTACTATAAAGATACTACTAGAGAAATGAAGGTGATACCTAAAAAATAAAGCACTCGAATACGATTATGATATACAAAATGATAAAGATATGATAAAAAATAAATTTAAAATAGAAAGAAAACTATTGATAAATAAAATAAAATAAAATAATATAAATAGAAAACTATTATAGAAAAAGAGAGGAATGAAGAGATAATTTTAGATCTTGAAGAAGTTTTTACCAAGTCTCTATAGATAAAAGATAAAACAAACACAAAAAAGAAAAGATAAAATTATTTCACCAAAATGAATAAGGAAGAAGATCTTCTTTGGAACTTGATGAAGCTTCTATAAAGACTTAAAATAGAAAGGATTAAGAAACTAAGGGGAACATATAACCCATAATTGATTTCCAATGGTGAGTAAAATGACCCATCATCAATGTCTAATGGTGAGAAATGTGACCCACCATTGGGTTCTTCCAACGGTGACTTAACTTATACATTGTTGGTATTTTTCAATAGTGTGTCAACTCAACCACCATTGGTATATACTAATGGCGACTTGACTCACCCACTATTGTTATTATCCAATGGTGAATCATGAGAAACCAATATGATAAGGAAAAATAACTAGACAAACATCCTGAGGAAGAATATCAATTGCTTTCTATTTTAAAACTTGAAATAATAAGCATAAAGAAATGTTGAAACTAAATGATATAAAACCATTGGATTGAAGAAATGTCAAAAAAATAACATGAGTAAAATATGATCACAAAATAGAAGAAAACACTATTTAACATGAAATAAATAGATTTACTTGTATAGATATGTTGGTGAACTAGAAGTTAGTGGTTGGCCGAGGAATAATATTGCAAAATAGAGAAAAGAAGATGCTTAGGATTTAAAAAGAGGCTACAGGAGTTTAGAAAGGATCTAGCAGCTTGAAGATAACAAATCTTATGGCTAATATTCTATCCAAGTTTTTAACTTAGATGAATAATAACACTCATATGAGTTTCCCACATTAGTTTTAATACATGAAAGCCAAGTGGTATAACAAACATAGTGCACTGATCCTCTATTCAAAATAAAACACAATATGCACACATGATGGGTGACCTAGCCTAAACTATTATCTCCTCGGGAATGATCCATGGACATTATACACAAGCCTATATGCGATCCTCTTTCACTATAAAAACCATATACACCAGGATTCTTGTGGGTTTTCCTATAGGGTTGATCCAATGGGTCCCCTATGTGTTTGAGAGCTATCCACATTAGCTCATAAGGAAGGCTATTATTTTTTCATTTACATTATAAAAAATATGACCTTATGTAATTAAAAATTAATACTTAGAAAAATTATAATATTTAAAAAATAATATTATAAAAATAAATAAATTATTAATTTTAGAACATGTAATTAATAATATTTGAGAATATAATAAACTTGAAAATTAAAAAGTTGTAATAAAAATGATAATTTCATGAAATAATTTAATAAAATGAGAATTTAAAAAAAAATATTTAGTGTAATTTATCAAAACAAATAAAAATGTTAAAGTATTTAAAAATAAATTCAACTACTAACAACCACCTCTTTCCATCATGTTCTTCCTTAACCCATCATACCCACTTGTTTTGAAAATATTTCTTTCATGTGGCAGTGGTGTCAACTCCTTAGTGTTGTTATCATGCAATGAGGAAATCCCCTCCTTCATAGCCAAAACCCACTTTCTCAACTCCTTCTACTGCATTGCTTCATCAAAACATTATGGTTATACACTATCCTTCAATAAAAAATACTATAAGGATGGTGAATACCTATGAATAATAATTTTTACGCTTGTTGATCTCCTCAAATACACTTGAGAAGTAGGATCCACTGATTTTGGCATCACATGATTAGGAACACATTCAAGATCCAATTTATCATGCCACTCTGATTTATTATTCACATTATCAATTTAAACTAAATTATGGTCCTTGTACATGATAGCTTTATTAAATACCTTGTTTTGTCCCCTGATTATCATCTTGTCTAGATCATCCCAAAAGTAGTAACTGAAATCCTCATCACCATAGACATTAAAGAAACAAGTTTTGGACTTATCATTAAGATTTTACCTTTCATAAGCATCAATATTTACATATAAAAAATATCCAAATACTCATAAATATGAGATTATTACCTCTTTACTAGACCAATGATATTTGGGTAGACATTCTCCCATTGAAACATACAGAAACCTACTAATGAGAAATGCTTCTATGTTCACTGTATTATCCTAGAAAGTCTTGGTTAAACATGAGTGTATCCTCATACTCTTGGAAAGTTCATTTAGTTCCCTATTAATCATTTCATCTACTCTATATTGTTGTGGTGTTCTTGGAATAGTATTCTCCCACCGAATACCATTATTTGAAATGAATTCCCTAAAATCATTACTACCATACTCTCCACCATTTTTAGATATCAAACATTTCGTATTTTTTACTAACTCTTTCTCTCACATGGTATTCTACTTATGAAACATCTTAAATAAATAAAATATTATTTTTAGAAAGTAAAAATATAACTTCCTTACTGATTCATTGATAAATGTCACATAATATTGGGGCCCTCCAAGGGAATTTACTAGTGTAGGCCCCCAAACATTAGTGTGAACCTGGTCAAGATTCTCAACCTTAAATGTTTAGTCTCCTTTTGTAAAAGAAACATTCTTTTTCTTTGTAAAGATATAATATTTACATAGTCTAACATCCAATGAATTTATCTCTGGTTGAAATAATTTTATTTCCATAACCTTAATGCCATTATCACTCATATGTTCTAGCCTATAGACCCACAATTTTGAATCTTCAAAAACATTTATTCATGCAACCATTTCTATTCATGTTTCTATAATTTTGTACAGGGTACTGTTATTTTCTCCCTAAGCTATGACCATATCTCCTTTAGTGTTTTTCCAAGAAACACTAGTGAGTGTGATACTAAAACCTACATCATCAATATGTCCAATATAAAAACGATTTATTCTTAAACTATGGATATAAATCATGTTTCGCAGAACCATAAAACTCCCACTCTTGGTCTTGATCTGCACATATCCATTCCCCACAATCTATACGTGTTCATCATCAGGAAGATATACCTTAACAAAATTCACAAAAACAAAATTATTCTGGAAACCCTTCTTTGAAGTGGAATGAAAATATTCCCCTAGGTCTAAAATCAAACACTCTATAGGGTTATCCATGATAAGAAACAACAAAAAATTAGTTAATTTATCTACTATTTTTTCTCTATTTATTTAATGTGATTTCTGTTTTTCTCTACACTCTTTCATAGCATGTCCTTTATTCCCAAAAATCCAATAGGTAGGACCATCAACCTTTGCCTTTTATATTCTATTTCCTCTTGAATTTGATAATCCTTTAATATTATCTCACTAAATATATCTTCCTCTTCCTTATACATTCAAATAAGAACCATAGAATCTTCCCAATTCTATTCTTCTAATATCTTCACTGAGGATCAGGTCCCATAGATCCTTTAGAACAAGCTTGGTATTCGCTGAAAAATTCCTCATGACTCGTACAATCAATTTCCAACTATTAGGTAATGAAGATAGTAAAACCAGTGCACAAACCTCGTCATTAAGATAAATATCCACTGATGTAAACTGATATATGATGGTGTTGAATTGATTTATGTGATCAAAAATAATTACCCCTTCAATAATTTTTATATTGAACAACCATCAAATCATGTAAACTTTGTATGATTCTGAAGTCTTCTCATACATTTTCACGAGGGATTTCATTATTCCAACCATCGTATTCTCCTCTATAATATTAAATGCTACATTTTATTCCAATATAAGGAACACAACTACCAAAACCTATTGATCCAGAAGATACCACTCCATCTACTCCTTGTTTATTGGATTTAACCCCAAAATAAGAAATTGAATGTTCTTATGGTTAGAGTAGTCTTCAATATACATCCTCCAATATCCAAAGTCAGTTTCATCGAAGCTATCAATTTTCATCTTTCCTTCATATATATCCATCATTTAATTAGATAAATTGAAACTATACCTTTGAAAATATTTTTTAATGAAATGTAGACTGTCATAGTGGAAACACATATCTTCATATGAAGAAAAGATAGAATAAAAAAATAAGAAAATAATGGGAAGAACATCTCAGATGACATGATGATTTACATAGTTTGGGAATATTCCTAACATCCAAAGATAGGTAGAATTTTAATATGAATCAGAAGAATAAATATATATATAAATATCATATTTTCACAACAAAAAAACCCTAGACCAAAAAGAGATAAAAAATAAGATGATGCATTGTTCCAATAACCACATAGAAATTCCATTATGAAATAGTGAATGTTGACTAGAGGTCCACACTATTAGTTTTTCATCCACCCAAGTCTAAAATGATACAGTGTCTGGTGGAAAGAAGTATGCAGAGAAATAGTACCATTGCCTCCAAATTATGATCTAATATAGAAAATACTCTAATGTATGAACTGCTATAGTGTTCTATCGGTGTTAGTAGGTCAACTATACTACAATCGGTTAGAGTTGCTATAGTTCCCAAAAATTTGGAGTGAGGAGATTCATCCCCTGAACCCCTAGATCAAGGATGCATTTCCCCTACAACCCCCAATTATATCATTGCAGAGTTCAAACCATGAGAGTTCCTGCCTCATGTCCAGTATGGGGTGAAATAATTGAACCCAACATCATTTAAATAGACCGAGATACACCAATAAAACAATATCCCACTTGGATAATGATCTTATAAAATGAATTGATTCAATTCAACTAACTTAGGAAACTTACTTAATCCAATATCATCCTCTTCTCACTCATCGGTACGTCCTTTCCATTCACAGTTTCAATTTCTAAATGAAATTCATGAAATACCAGTTGTTTTCCCTTTTTTGTCCCAATGTCTTCTCCCATATTATACCTCTCATCCAACATTAATTAGTGGTGACCAATAGAGTAACAGAAATGCCTCAACTTCAATATTACCAACTATTTTATCAATATGTCAGCCTTATTTTTGGTTCCACAAATCATCTGTAGTGTTAGAAACCCATCCTATATCAATCATATTATAAAATTATACTTCAACTAAATGTTATTCATCTAGGAATGAAATATTGTCTTATTTTAAATATTTATATCACTCTAACTATCATAGTGAAATACATTTCCCCATCACTTTATAACCAGATCATCCAAAAAGTTCTTCATCCAAACCATCTCCTTTCCAAAATCTATTACCATAATGTATCCTTACGCTATGGTGGATAATTCCACCACCTTATAAAACTATGATATCTAACTTAATGAAATTTATCCATAGGCATATACATATCCCATTTTACTCCTCCTCTCATCAGCATAACCTCCTTGGCCGACATACACATATACCAGAAATGGATTCCATTTTACATAGTATAGAGATACTTCATTGCTTCCTTTTAAATACCTCATTATCTACTTCACATATTTCCAATGTTTATTTCCAATGTTAGTGACTACCTACTCACATATACCACCACATGATAAATTTTATATCAAGTACATACCATGGAATAAATTAGGCTTCCAATAGATGATGTATATGGAACCTTTTCCATATACTAAACATCTTCTTCTATCATCGGTGATTTCTCCATTGATAATTTAAAATGGCCTTCCAAGGGAATAAATGATGGATTTTCTTCTAGTATACTTAATATTATTAGAAACATTCCAGTGTATTCATCCTATTATAATATAATGGTTCCATCTATGAGGTCTCTCTTGATCTGTATCACCATAATCTTTCTAGCTTCCCCAAATTCCTTCATATCAAACTCCTTATTCAACTGCCCTTTCAACTTATCAATCCTTTGAATACATTATCCTTTAATGAGTATTTAATCCACATATAAAAGATATATAATGTGTTAATCACCAAAAGACTTGGTGTAGAAACATTGAGCCATTTCCCATGTCTTTTATTCATTTTTAGTCATAAATGAATCAAACTTTTTATTATATTGCATGGTTTCCTACTTCAAACCATGTAAGCTCTTCTAGAGTTTTTACACCAGAACTTCCTTCCTAGAATCAACATATCCCTATGGGTTCTGAATATAGATTCCCTCCTCTGGATATCCATGAAGGAAAGAATCATTGACATCAATCTACTCAATATGCATGTCTTCTGATTCCACAATGCTGAGAACCACCCGAATGAGGGTAATCTTCACTACTAGTGATAATATTTTAGTGAAATCCACTCCATAATTCTATTGAAAACCTTTCAACACTATCCTTTATTTTTATCTCTTATTTCCATCATGTCCTTAATTAACCTAGTATACTCACTTTATATATAATTCTTTCTTTCCTTGTGGTAGAGGTGTCAACTCCAAAGTGTTGTTATCAACCAATGAGTAAATCTCCTTCTTCATAGACAACTCCAACTTTATCGACACCTTTAACTGCATTGATTCTTTAAAACATTATAGTTATCCATAACAATTGAATAAAAAATAATTCAAGTATTATGAATACCTATGCATAGGCATTCTTACCCTTTTTGATCTCCTGAACTCCACACAAGGATTATACTCAACTAGTTTTTCCATCACATGATCTGGAAGGAATCCTTTTGTTTTTGGAACCTTCATCCCATTATCACTCACGTGTTCTTTTATGTAGTTCCATTTTTTTGAATCTTCTATAGCATTTATCAATGAACCATTTGTAGACACGTTCTTTTTCATGTTATATAGGGTACCATTATTTCAACCCATAGCTATAACCATAGCTCTTTTGGTGATATTCCATGCACTAACATTGAACATGGTACTAAAAAATACATCATAAACCTATTTAATGTAAAAATATTTCTTCTTAACATAGGTATATGCCTCAAATTTTCCAGAAATAGTAAAATCCCATAGTTAGTCTTGATTTGTGAATCTCCTTTCCCTATAATCAACAAGGTTTCATCATCTGCATGTTGTACCTTGCCAAAAATTTCAGAAAAAAAATTGTTTAAGAAACCATTATATGAATTGGAATGGAAAGATTGACCTGATTCTAAAATATATGAATCCATAGGGATATATATGTTCAGAAGAAATACATAATCATTTCCTTCATCCACTGTGTTTTCTCCATTGGTTTTAGTTTCCATCCATTTTATATGAACTCTTTCTTGACGAGTCCTTTATTCCGAAAAATCTAGCAGGTTGGAACCACCCCCTTTGACTTGTCTCTACTCTTTCCTCTTAAATTTGATCATCTTTTATGATTGTCTCATTGAATATATCTTCCTATTTTTCTTACGCTCAAATCAGAACCATAGATTCTTCCTGATTATATTCTTCTAATATGCTCACTGAGGACCAGGTCCCGCACATCCTTCCAAACTAGCTTTGTATTCCTAAAAGAACTACTCACTATTGTTATAGTCTCTTCCCAACAATTAGGTAATGAGGCTAGTAAAAATAGTGAACATACCTTATCATAATTCGAAATATACACCGATGTTAACTGACTTATGTTTGTATCTAACTCATTGATGTGATCTGCAATAATCCCCACTTCAATCATTTTTAGATTTAACAATCATCACATTAGGTGCACTTTGTTTAATTTTCAATACTTCTTGTATATATTCATAGTATCATTCATTATCCCAAAAATCGTCTTATCCTCTATGATTTTTAACACCATATTTTTTCCACCATAAGGTGAAACCCCCCAGAACTTGGCGATCCAGAAGCTCCCACTTCTTATGCTCCAGGTCTGATGACTTTAAACCCATATGATGAAAATGAATTTTCTTCTGGAAAATATACTCTTCAATATAAATCCTCCATTATCTAAATTCATATCCATCAAAGATATCAATATTCACCATGAATTATTTTATATCCATCATTCAATTTAATAAATCGGAACACAACCTTTGATACCATATATTGAGTTAATTATAGGAGTTACAACGAGAAAACATGTTTATAGATAAAGAAAATAGAGAATAAAACATCAAGAAAATAATGAGATGAATATATCAAAGGACAACAATTTATTTGATTCTAGATGAATCCCTACATCCATGAAGAAGTATAATTTCAATATGATTTGAGATCACAAATACAAAGAGAAATATCAGAGATTAACAAAAAAGAAACCCTAGCCTAAAATTTACGAAAAAAGAAGATGATACATAGTTCAAACAACCATACAGTAAGTCCACTAGGCTAAGGTGAATGGTGTCTATAGGTCCACACTCCTATAGAGTTTTGGCCACCCATTTCCAAGATTCAATAGAGTTTAGTGGAAAGAAGTCTACCGAGCTACAATACCATTGCCTCTAATGTCCAAGCTTACCCAATGTCTGCACTACTATAGTTCCCTATCAATGTTGGATGGTTAGCTCTGTTAAATGTGGCCAGAGTTTCTATAGTTCCCTAAAATTTGGGATGGGTACCTTCTACCCTTAAACACCTAGAGAAAGGGCACGTCTCCCCTAGAACCCCCAATGAGCTCACTGTGGATATTGAACCATGGCATTTGTGACCTGGTGTCCAGTATTAGCCGCTATCATTCGGCCCAACATCATCCAAATGGATCGAGCTACAAAAATCCAAAAAATCTGTAAATTGAATATTGATCCTCTAAACTAATCTACTTTAATGCAACTGAATTAGATAACTTACTTAATCTGAGCTCCACCTCTTCTTCACTCATCGGTTCATGCTTTCTATTAACAACTTCAATTTTAAGAAATAGTTCATGAAATACCAACTATTTTTCCTTTTGTTCTCCCAAAAGGTTCTCCCATATTTTGACTCTCATCCTCCATTCATCATTGGATACCAACAGAGGCACAACAATGCCTCAACTTTTGTATTATCATCATATTTTTCAACATGTATGCCGATTTTTTTGGTTCCAAGAGTCTTCTAAAGTATTATAAATCCATAATATATGAATCATCTTATAAAATTATACTTCAACTTAATATGCTTCATCCAGGGATGAAATATTGGGTTCTTTGCATGATGTATAGAACTCTTACTATAAAAGTGGAATACTTTTTCTTATCTCTTTCTACCTTTCTCATCTAAGAAGTTCTTTAGAAAAACTATCTTCTTTATATCTTTTTTTAAAGAGAATTATTCTAACTCTATGGTGGTTAATGATACAACTTTCAGAAACTGTGATACCCATATTAATATAATTCCTCTATAGGTAAATATATAACATGTTTTACTCCTCCTTCCATCTAAATAACCTCCATGGGTGGTATCCATATATCCCTACAATTAATTATATTGACTATCCTCATGTGGGTAGAGTTCGAGTGACTCTTTAGGGAAGACTTATACCCAACCACATTGAGATTAGTGTGTATACAGAAGATTATGTAACTTTTACAGGGTGATATGACTGTGGAAGAGTTTTTGGTGAGGTTTACAGACCTATCCCATTTATCCTTGGATATGGTTTGGGATTCTTTATTTAGAGCATGGACCTTCAAGTAGGGATAACACTCAGTGATCATGGAGTTTATGATTCTTCTGTGCATTCCCACATATGATGGAGTACTGGAGAGATATATGGTAGTAGAGATATTCTTGTCATAGGAACAAATGGATGTGGCTCAAGGTGGTAGTCATGAGGTTGAGGCATCTGCAACAACTGCTAGATGAAAAGTTAAAGGATCGCGACATAGGAGGAATACCCATGCCCATACTCAAGCATATGGGCCTGTAGAGTAGGAGCATCACCGAGGATTAGGTCAACCAAATGAGAGGCAGTGTTATGCTTACGACAGATGGGGACATCTTGTTAGAGATTGTCTAAACCTTCATGCTACTGAGAGGGATCCAATCGATAGACTTCCTTAGTAGAGGTAGTTCTTGGATCAGGGATTTATACAAGGGGGTGGGAAAGGTAGAGTTTCTAGGATAATAGTAATAGGTGTCAGGTAGTTTGAGGTGTTTCCACCACCACCCCCAGGTGGTCCACAGTAGGCTTAGGGAGATGTGGGATGTGGGCGAGGAAAACTAAAAGACATAGTGGAATTCAACCCAGAATTTCCAAGGATGAATAGAGGTACACCATGGATCCTTTATACTTTCTTTAGTAGAAATTATTAGATTCATTGGTGGGTATACTATTCTTTCCACTTCTTGCTCAAAGTTTAAACCAGGGTAACACAGGGTGTCGGTAGAACCCTATGTTGGTATTGTTCGACGTAACTTCAAATTCAACAGAATGAGAGGTCCATTCCCCACCAAGATGCATTTCTATGACACGACTAAAACCGTGTAGGAGATTTAGTGCTACCAAAAGAGGATAGTATCGAGGTACGATGGATGAGTCTCTCTGACTTATGTGTTCAAGGAGAGGTTGAATAGTAGAGAGACTTAGAATCATTCCATAAAAGAAGATTTAGACCCTATGATGTTTTTGTAATATGGATTGTTTTCCTACCATATGTACTCAGCATGGATTCCACTAGTGGGTGTGGTAGTGTTTCTGGTTTGGGATACTCTTCTTGCAAGAGGGGCACAGACACACGAGGTATTCCACATTCTTTTTGGATCTAGATTCTCAAGGTTGGATGAGTCTACCATCCTGTCTTGTTTGTCGGTACCCTAATGTGTTCAACATCACCTTGAATGTAACATGATTGAGGAGGCTATTGAATTTTCCATACAGGGGTGGAAGTGAAATTCTGAGTTTCATCAGTATATGTGAAAGGTTAGGGAAGTGGTGCACCACTAGACCCCATGAATGTAGATGGGATGTGGTGCTTGGCACTTTCCCACCTATTTTAGCTGAGGATACATGTGATTTTTTGTTGCATGATTTTTTCCTAGTATAATCTAGACATAAGAGTGTTTTTTACTTTGTTTTTCCCATTATTTCATTCTTGTAAGAAGCAAAGAAACCCTTGGTAAGCTCGCTAGAATTGGAGTCCTAGTAGTAGAGATCAATTTATTTTCCCCTATACCTAGATTTTTTTTCTCTTAGAGGATGAAAATAATTAAATGTGGTAGTTATGTAGAGACATGGGTTTTAAAATTTAAGACTTTGGATTATTTCTAATATAATTAACTAAGACAGGTGCTAGGTTGGATTGGGAATCAGGGACCCAGAGAGCCTCAATGCAGTGATTTTTAAAATAATATAAAATAAATTTTATCATCCATGTGCATAGTTTTACTTGAAAAGATGAATAACTCCAAAATGGAGTCTTAGATCATATTTATAATACTGTGGCTTATTCCAAAACGTTGTGTTTAACCTAGGCACAACTTAAAGTTGTTCACACTAGTAGGTTTGTGTTGGCGCCAAAATATTGCATGAAAAGAAGGGGTGGAAATGAATCCCCGCACGCTGCCTCGCAGAGCTCCGACGGGAAGCACCCCCTGAGCATCAAGGCCGCCGCGAAGAACATGAGGTGGTAACGCTCCGTGAATGCCCTGAAGTTCGCGAGTCCGCCGCGAAGCACAAGAGGTGGTAACGCTCCGCGAACACCCTGACGTTCGTGAGTCCACCGCGAAGCACAGGTGGCGGTAATGCTCTGCGAACGCCCTGAAATTTGTGAGGCAGCCGCGAAGCATAGGAGGCGGTAATGCTCTGTGAACTCCCTGACGTTCGCGAGCCCACCGTGAATCACAGGAGGTGATAACGCTCCGCGAACGCCCTGACATTCACGAGCCCGCCGCGAAGACCGTGAGGCGGTACAGCTCTGCGAACGCCCTGACGTTCTTGAGGCCGCCACGAAGCACCCACCACCCCTTCACGCCGCGAGAGTTATACTTCACGGTGCCCCTTGCTTATAAATAATGGGTTCCCCCTGAGCCTAGGGGATGGACGATCCGACCTTTCGGCTTCTCAGCTCCCGAATCGCGAAGCACCCTTCGCCCCCGGGAATCATGAGCTCTGTGAGGTACTTCTACTTCGCGAGATGCCTTCACCCTGTCTTATCTTAATACCCTCTTCCGAGAGGGATGCCCTTTGCGAAGCCTAAGGGAATTCGCGAAGGAAGGGGATTCCCAAGGGAACCTGGGTAGCCACGGAGCGTTTATGCTTTGAGAAACACCCATCCTGTACTAGTGATCCACATGCCAAGGCGGGGTCGCTGTACATCGTGAAGCACACTACTTCCCAGCACCTTGCTTCATGAGGCCCCTCTACTTCGCGAGGCAGTGCTTCGCGAATACTATTACACTTCGCGAAGAACCTCCCATTCACACCCATGCCCCATGCTAAGGTTGAGGCACTCCACTTCGCAAAGCATACTCCTTTCCTTGACAATTCCTCTTCCTGTGCGACCCTCTCGGTTTGCATGATGTGATTTCAAAATCCCGTGGACAACACCACCCATAGAGTTGCTTCGCCTAATGCTTCTTCGCATAGGCACACTAACGTCTATTGCTTCTTCACATAGCCATGCTAACGTGGACCCCTCGATGGTTCGCTCCGCGACCCCCTTTACCATGGCCTTTCCAGTACCTTCCCTCCCCCAAGGAACAGAGGGTACCAGTTATGTAAGTCCTAGGGGTGTAGAGTAAACCCACCATGTCTAAGCTGCAGGACGTTAAACTGCCAAGAACCTCGTCCTCAACACATGAATTTAAACTGTGATCCGACCCTGTGCCTCACACGCAGGGTCCTCCCCAGATCAGACATTCTTTACGCCACTCGTCTCCACGGGAATGGAATTACCCTCACATGGGATGATATCATCCTTCTCGGAGTAGCGTGTGTCCACGGGAGAAGGGAAACCACCCTGGCATAAGCCCCAAGCCTCTCTTACGGAAGGTAGCACCCATGCACCTCCGTACTTCCCCACTGCCAAGGCCAGTGGAGGGCGTGATAGGGAATGGGGCACCTTCCATCTTTGGTCCCAAATCCTTCTCCCACTGTGCTTTGTCGCACTTCGGGCCTCCATTCTGGAATAAGTCCCAACACCATGGGCCGCCCAACGCGTAAGACCCTCTTTGTTTCTCACGGACGCACCCTTCGTGACGTGATCGTCAGGTCTCTGCTGCCTCTTGTTTCTCACACCGAGCACGACTCACGTGGGCTTAGAGTAAGCATTGTCCATGAAAACACCCCGTCCAGCATGACGTTAAACTGTATACCCCCGTCCAGCATGACGTTAAACTGTGTGCCTTCTAGAATGACGTTAAACTGTATGCCCTCGTCCAGCATGACGTTAAACTATGTGCCGTCCGACATGACATTAAACTACACATCCATTTGAACTACAAGGTCTTTGATCCATGTCAAGTAATGGTACGTAGGAAGCCTCCATGAGGTTCAAGCCCACCACCAATCATTTCTTCACATCAGGTTCCACCCTCATCCAGCATGACTTTAAACTGTAATTCCAGTCAGACGGCAAGCCGTTGTGACCAACCCGAACTACGAATACTTTGATCCGTCTCAAGGCACGGTACGTAGGAAGCCTCCCTGAGGTTCAAGCCCATCACCCATCAGACCAAGTTCCCTTATTCAAGTCAGTTTTCCGACACCCACCTCCATTACCGAACTATGAGGACTTTGATCCATGTTAAGGCATGGTGCGTAGGAAGCCTCACGAGGTTCAAACCCACCACCAGTGGACCCCCAGATTCACCTTCACGTCGGTTCTCCGACGAAGCCCCTTTGAACTATGAGGTCTTTGATCCATGTAAAGGCGTGGTATGTAGGAATCCTCCCAGAGGTTCAGGCCCACCACCTGTTGGTCATTCCGACCTTCTTCACGTCAGGTAACCAGCACCTGGGCAGCCTAGTGTATAAGTCCCGCACCATCCGGACCAAGGTCCTCACTCACGTCGGTTCACTGAAACACCATTATGAACTACATGGACTTTGATCCATGTCAAGACGTGGTACATAGGAATCCTCCATAAGGTTCAAGCCCATCACCCAGTCATTCCGACCTCGCTCACGTTGGTTTACCCCCATCCCGCATGACGTTAAACTGTATTCCACATTCCATATGAACTACGGGGACTTTGATCCATGTCAAGGCATGGTACGTAGGAAGCCTCCACGAGGTTCAAGCCCACCACCAGTGGACCCTCAGGCTCACCTTCACGTCGGTTCGCTGACAATGCTCATCGGGACAAGGTCCACCTTCATGTCGGCTCGCCGGAGTCATCCCGAACTATGCAAACTTTGATTCCCTACCACGGGGATACGTAGGAGGTCTCTTCGAGGCTCAAGCCCAATCTCACTATCTCCCTTGCGATAGTCCCATCTCAGTCCCCCTCTGATTCATCCATCCATCCATCATCCACCCTGATTCTCACCCGGACCGCCATATCCCAGCAAGATCATGCCATCCCGCTCCTCTTCACAACATTCAGGAAGCCGCCCATGGGTTGGCCCCGATATCAGCATCCCTTCAAGGGAAATTCATCAATTTGATCCAATCCAGCTAGTGTTTTGATCAGGCCGATCCATCTCCGCGGTACGTTAACCTCGCAACCTACCTCGTGATAAACATGAGATGCCTGAGGAAAACCTCGGATGGCACGCCCTTGGCTTAACCGTCTCTGCTGGACGTTAAACCTACGACATACCCTGTGTCAAACATAGGAAGATGAGGAAAAACTCCGATATATGCCTATGGCATGTAATTCCCCACGCTCGATGTGGGATGCCTCGGGCTTCCACACCCTTGAGAAGCCCTATGACAAGGGACAAAAGACAGACACGCCAGTTCCCCAGCATTCAGACATGCTACTGATGCCTTGACGTGACTACTCCCCCAACTGAAGATTGCTGCCCTGACCGGACCCTTTGGAATGTACTGACAGAAGCAGTGTAATTAACCGGCGTCCATGGAAACATGGATCTGAGAAGAGTTTCACGAGCAATGTATTAAATATATGAGGGAGACCCGGACTAGGTGAGGAGTTCCAAGGAGGAATCCACGAAATGAAGAACCAACATCCCATCATCCCGATTTCGATCAAGGAGAAAAAGTCCCTGAACAAGGAACGAATTCCGCCTTCCCTTGGAAAGCGGGAATGTGGGGAAACAGCTGCACATCTGTTGGGTCGGAAAAAACAAGGGAATGATGGCAAGAGGGGGGTGAATTGCCTTTTTAAAAAATTGATTAAGAAATTTAAATCAAAGTATAAATGCAGCGGAAAGTAAAGAGGCAAGACACAAGAACTTGATAACGGAGTTCGGCCAAAACCCGGCCTACGTCTCCGCTCCCAACTCAACCGTTGAGAGATTCCTACCGCTTGCTTTTCAATGGTTTTAGCAAGAAACCCACTAGGCTTTAAGGTAGCACTAGGACCTATTACAGCTTGCTTTTTGTGGTTTAGCAAGAACCCACTTGCTTTTAATGGTTTAGCAAGAACCCACTAGTCTTTTTATGGGTGAAGACTAGATCACCGAGACACAAGCCTTTTAAAGGAAAAGCTTGAGAAAACCTCTTCACACCTTAGTGGTGGTGTGAGAACCCAAAGAAGGGGAGATGAGAAAAGAGTTGGGGTTTGTAGGCACAAACCCAATTTTAAAGCTCAAAAAGAGATAAACAATAAAACCCGTAATGGAGAAGCCTTGGGCGCCTTTGATTGATTGATGATGTTTGAGGGCCGCTTCCAAGCTTCTATGGAGGTGCTCTTGGATGTGGAAGTTGTTGGAGCACTTTGGGTTCCCTTGGAACAATCCGTCGGAGCTTCGCCAAAGATGTAAAAATGTGTCCGGTGGCTTGTCTCTTGTTCCGGGGCTTCCTAGGCCTTTATTTATAGGCTAGGAACCTTCAAGTATCCGTTGGAGGGCTTTGGAGCCGTTGGAAAAGGCCTCGGAGCCGTTGGGAGGCTTTTGGAGTTGACTGGTCAAAGCCAACGGCTAGTTTGACCAGTGCTACCGGCTGGCCGGTACAGCTCCACCGGCTGGCCGGTGCCTTGGCAGTGGAGGAGAAGTCTGGTCCAGGGGCCACCGGTCGACCGGTACATCTCCACCGGCTGGCCGGTGCCTTGGTAGAGAAGAAGAGTCTTGATCCAGGCTCCACCGGTCGACCGGTGAGGAGCCACCGGCTGGCCGGTGGAAAGACAGTAGATTGCACTATTTGGGCTGGATGCCACAGGTCGACCGGTGGCAGAGCCACCGGTCGACCGGTGGGGAGGCAGTAGCTACCCCTTGAGTCTGGGTGCCACCGGCTGGCCGGTGGTGAAGCCACCGGTCGGCCGGTGGACTGAATTTCAGTCCATTTCTGCCTCTTCCTTGGTCAACTTCTTGGCAATCAAATGCCTATCAACACAAACACTTAAAACACAATGTTAGATAAAAATGAAAGTGATTGTGATCATGAAAATCAAACAACGAGAGGTTCGAGATGTACAACAATCTCCCCCTATTTTGATGATCACAATCACCAAAACAATTAAAGTAAAAATGAAATTAAAAGGAAATGCAAAGCATGATGAAAAAGGATTCTCCCCCAATCAATCAAGAAATTTCTCCCCCTTTGTGATTATCAAAATAGAATGGGGCATAAAACTTGATTGAGGGAAATTGAGATTTTAAAAACAAGATTTGAGATTTGAAAATCAATTGAGATTTTTGAAATTGAAATGAAAATTTGAATAACAGTTTGAATTGAAAGTTTTGAAACAAAAACAAATTCGATACCAACTGTTGGAAACCAATTGAAAATTGAAAATTCTAAATTGATTTGAAAAAGAATTGAAAATTGAAATTTGAAACCAAATGTAATTTTTGAATTAAAAATGAGAAAGTTCTCCCCCTAAATAAAAATAATGAATCACCGGGGAGTGGGATTTTGAAAAGAAACAATTTTAGGCCCGGAGAGACTCGCAAGGAGGGATTTTTCAATCCAAACTTGTCTCATGGCGGGTCTTCTCCTATAAAACTCGTCACTATAGAAAATAGACTTGGGTTGGCCATACCGGGCGTTTTTACAATTACACTCATAAATGAGATGCCCGGTTTTCTTGCAATAATTACAAAATTTGTAATCGGAGCTCCCCCTTACAAAAACAGTTTGAGCATGGGAGGAGGAGGCTCGGTTGGTATATCCTAACCCTTGGGTGGTTCTAGATATACGTTGGGAACCAAGCAAATTGTTCAAATTTTGTTCCCCTTGGGTGAACTTAGCAAGGGTCTCCCTAAGGTCTTTGATGGTTGATTCCATGGAATCAACATTTGGAAAATTTTGGATTTTAAGGGACATCTCCTCCTTCTCTTTGAGAAGTTGTTCTTTTTCGGAGGAGAGTTTTTTGAAAGACTTTTTTAACGCAACAAATTTTGAAGAAAGCTCATGAAAACCATTTTCTAGTTGATCTCTAGCATGAGAGAGTTCTTCATAAGATAAATGATTTAAAGAATTTGAATTTGAAGAACAAGAGGAGGAGTCGGAAGATGTTACCTCATGGAATGCCATTAGGCATCTTGTACCGTTGTCGCTTGAGGAGGAGGAGGAGGAGGATGAGGAGGTGTCACTCCATGTCGCCTTGAGGACCTTTTTCTTTCCTTTCTCCTTTGGCGTGGCCCGTTTCTTGTTGAGTGGGCAATCGGGCTTGTAATGGCCCTTTTCGCCGCACCCGTAGCATTTCACCTTGGGCTCGGGTCTTGCGGTGGGTTCTTGCTTTCGATGCTTGCGGGATTTCTTCTTCTTCTTGTACATCTTCATGAATTTTTGCATTTGGCGGGCGAGATTCTCCATTTCTGAGTCGCCGCTTGATGATGAGGAAGGAGATGAGGAAGAAGATGAGGAGGAGCTTACTTCCTTTTGTACCTTGAGGGCGATGTTCTTTGGGGTCTTGATTGGTGTGCCCTCCTTTTGAGCTTGCCTCCTCATCGTGATCTCGTAGGTCATTAGGGATCCGATGAGCTCCTCGACCGGCATATTTTTGACGTCCTTAGCTTCTTGGATCGCCGTCACCTTTGGTGCCCATGAGCTCGGAAGGACCCATAGAATCTTCTTGACCATCGTCTCGGCTGAAACATCATCACCAAGATATTTCCTTCCATTGCACACGTCAGTAAAGCGAGTAAACATATCAGAAATAGATTCATTTGGGTGCATAGAAAAAGACTCAAAATCTTGACGAAACATGTCCAACCGAGTGTCTTTGACTTTGTTAGTACCCTCATGAGTTACTTCTAAAAGTTTCCAAATTTCATGTGAGGAGGTGCAAGTAGACACTCGATTGAATTCATTTCGGTCTAGGCCGCAATGAAGAGAATTCATGGCTTTGCCATCAAGCTCAAAATTTCTAATGTCGGCTTGGGTCCATTTGGATTCGTCGGGAGTAGACAAAGTGTAACCTTGCATGACAATTTTGTAAATGGGATATCCTATACTCCTAAGAAAGGTAGTCATGCGGGTTTTCCAATAATTATAGTCGGTCCCATCAAAAAATGGAGCCCGACCCAAAGAGTAGCCCTCGGGGGCGAAAGAGGTAGATGCCATCAAAAAAAAATAAAAAAGATCTTAACTTTGAAACCGGGTTAAGGAATTACTCAAAGGTCCCTCTGATACCAATTGTTGGGTCGGAAAAAACAAGGGAATGATGGCAAGAGGGGGGTGAATTGCCTTTTTAAAAAATTGATTAAGAAATTTAAATCAAAGTATAAATGCAGCGGAAAGTAAAGAGGCAAGACACAAGAACTTGATAACGGAGTTCGGCCAAAACCCGGCCTACGTCTCCGCTCCCAACTCAACCGTTGAGAGATTCCTACCGCTTGCTTTTCAATGGTTTTAGCAAGAAACCCACTAGGCTTTAAGGTAGCACTAGGACCTATTACAGCTTGCTTTTTGTGGTTTAGCAAGAACCCACTTGCTTTTAATGGTTTAGCAAGAACCCACTAGTCTTTTTACGGGTGAAGACTAGATCACCGAGACACAAGCCTTTTAAAGGAAAAGCTTGAGAAAACCTCTTCACACCTTAGTGGTGGTGTGAGAACCCAAAGAAGGGGAGATGAGAAAAGAGTTGGGGTTTGTAGGCACAAACCCAATTTTAAAGCTCAAAAAGAGATAAACAATAAAACCCGTAATGGAGAAGCCTTGGGCGCCTTTGATTGATTGATGATGTTTGAGGGCCGCTTCCAAGCTTCTATGGAGGTGCTCTTGGATGTGGAAGTTGTTGGAGCACTTTGGGTTCCCTTGGAACAATCCGTCGGAGCTTCGCCAAAGATGTAAAAATGTGTCCGGTGGCTTGTCTCTTGTTCCGGGGCTTCCTAGGACTTTATTTATAGGCTAGGAACCTTCAAGTATCCGTTGGAGGGCTTTGGAGCCGTTGGAAAAGGCCTCGGAGCCGTTGGGAGGCTTTTGGAGTTGACTGGTCAAAGCCAACGGCTAGTTTGACCAGTGCTACCGGCTGGCCGGTACAGCTCCACCGGCTGGCCGGTGCCTTGGCAGTGGAGGAGAAGTCTGGTCTAGGGGCCACCGGTCGACCGGTACATCTCCACCGGCTGGCCGGTGCCTTGGTAGAGAAGAAGAGTCTTGATCCAGGCTCCACCGGTCGACCGGTGAGGAGCCACCGGCTGGCCGGTGGAAAGACAGTAGATTGCACTATTTGGGCTGGATGCCACAGGTCGACCGGTGGCAGAGCCACCGGTCGACCGGTGGGGAGGCAGTAGCTACCCCTTGAGTCTGGGTGCCACCGGCTGGCCGGTGGTGAAGCCACCGGTCGGCCGGTGGACTGAATTTCAGTCCATTTCTGCCTCTTCCTTGGTCAACTTCTTGGCAATCAAATGCCTATCAACACAAACACTTAAAACACAATGTTAGATAAAAATGAAAGTGATTGTGATCATGAAAATCAAACAACGAGAGGTTCGAGATGTACAACAATCTCCCCCTATTTTGATGATCACAATCACCAAAACAATTAAAGTAAAAATGAAATTAAAAGGAAATGCAAAGCATGATGAAAAAGGATTCTCCCCCAATCAATCAAGAAATTTCTCCCCCTTTGTGATTATCAAAATAGAATGGGGCATAAAACTTGATTGAGGGAAATTGAGATTTTAAAAACAAGATTTGAGATTTGAAAATCAATTGAGATTTTTGAAATTGAAATGAAAATTTGAATAACAGTTTGAATTGAAAGTTTTGAAACAAAAACAAATTCGATACCAACTGTTGGAAACCAATTGAAAATTGAAAATTCTAAATTGATTTGAAAAAGAATTGAAAATTGAAATTTGAAACCAAATGTAATTTTTGAATTAAAAATGAGAAAGTTCTCCCCCTAAATAAAAATAATGAATCACCGGGGAGTGGGATTTTGAAAAGAAACAATTTTAGGCCCGGAGAGACTCGCAAGGAGGGATTTTTCAATCCAAACTTGTCTCATGGCGGGTCTTCTCCTATAAAACTCGTCACTATAGAAAATAGACTTGGGTTGGCCATACCGGGCGTTTTTACAATTACACTCATAAATGAGATGCCCGGTTTTCTTGCAATAATTACAAAATTTGTAATCGGAGCTCCCCCTTACAAAAACAGTTTGAGCATGGGAGGAGGAGGCTCGGTTGGTATATCCTAACCCTTGGGTGGTTCTAGATATACGTTGGGAACCAAGCAAATTGTTCAAATTTTGTTCCCCTTGGGTGAACTTAGCAAGGGTCTCCCTAAGGTCTTTGATGGTTGATTCCATGGAATCAACATTTGGAAAATTTTGGATTTTAAGGGACATCTCCTCCTTCTCTTTGAGAAGTTGTTCTTTTTCGGAGGAGAGTTTTTTGAAAGACTTTTTTAAAGCAACAAATTTTGAAGAAAGCTCATGAAAACCATTTTCTAGTTGATCTCTAGCATGAGAGAGTTCTTCATAAGATAAATGATTTAAAGAATTTGAATTTGAAGAACAAGAGGAGGAGTCGGAAGATGTTACCTCATGGAATGCCATTAGGCATCTTGTACCGTTGTCGCTTGAGGAGGAGGAGGAGGAGGATGAGGAGGTGTCACTCCATGTCGCCTTGAGGACCTTTTTCTTTCCTTTCTCCTTTGGCGTGGCCCGTTTCTTGTTGAGTGGGCAATCGGGCTTGTAATGGCCCTTTTCGCCGCACCCGTAGCATTTCACCTTGGGCTCGGGTCTTGCGGTGGGTTCTTGCTTTCGATGCTTGCGGGATTTCTTCTTCTTCTTGTACATCTTCATGAATTTTTGCATTTGGCGGGCGAGATTCTCCATTTCTGAGTCGCCGCTTGATGATGAGGAAGGAGATGAGGAAGAAGATGAGGAGGAGCTTACTTCCTTTTGTACCTTGAGGGCGATGTTCTTTGGGGTCTTGATTGGTGTGCCCTCCTTTTGAGCTTGCCTCCTCATCGTGATCTCGTAGGTCATTAGGGATCCGATGAGCTCCTCGACCGGCATATTTTTGACGTCCTTAGCTTCTTGGATCGCCGTCACCTTTGGTGCCCATGAGCTCGGAAGGACCCATAGAATCTTCTTGACCATCGTCTCGGCTGAAACATCATCACCAAGATATTTCCTTCCATTGCACACGTCAGTAAAGCGAGTAAACATATCAGAAATAGATTCATTTGGGTGCATAGAAAAAGACTCAAAATCTTGACGAAACATGTCCAACCGAGTGTCTTTGACTTTGTTAGTACCCTCATGAGTTACTTCTAAAAGTTTCCAAATTTCATGTGAGGAGGTGCAAGTAGACACTCGATTGAATTCATTTCGGTCTAGGCCGCAATGAAGAGCATTCATGGCTTTGCCATCAAGCTCAAAATTTCTAATGTCGGCTTGGGTCCATTTGGATTCGTCGGGAGTAGACAAAGTGTAACCTTGCATGACAATTTTGTAAATGGGATATCCTATACTCCTAAGAAAGGTAGTCATGCGGGTTTTCCAATAATTATAGTCGGTCCCATCAAAAAATGGAGCCCGACCCAAAGAGTAGCCCTCGGGGGCGAAAGAGGTAGATGCCATCAAAAAAAAATAAAAAAGATCTTAACTTTGAAACCGGGTTAAGGAATTACTCAAAGGTCCCTCTGATACCAATTGTTGGGTCGGAAAAAACAAGGGAATGATGGCAAGAGGGGGGTGAATTGCCTTTTTAAAAAATTGATTAAGAAATTTAAATCAAAGTATAAATGCAGCGGAAAGTAAAGAGGCAAGACACAAGAACTTGATAACGGAGTTCGGCCAAAACCCGGCCTACGTCTCCGCTCCCAACTCAACCGTTGAGAGATTCCTACCGCTTGCTTTTCAATGGTTTTAGCAAGAAACCCACTAGGCTTTAAGGTAGCACTAGGACCTATTACAGCTTGCTTTTTGTGGTTTAGCAAGAACCCACTTGCTTTTAATGGTTTAGCAAGAACCCACTAGTCTTTTTACGGGTGAAGACTAGATCACCGAGACACAAGCCTTTTAAAGGAAAATCTTGAGAAAACCTCTTCACACCTTAGTGGTGGTGTGAGAACCCAAAGAAGGGGAGATGAGAAAAGAGTTGGGGTTTGTAGGCACAAACCCAATTTTAAAGCTCAAAAAGAGATAAACAATAAAACCCGTAATGGAGAAGCCTTGGGCGCCTTTGATTGATTGATGATGTTTGAGGGCCGCTTCCAAGCTTCTATGGAGGTGCTCTTGGATGTGGAAGTTGTTGGAGCACTTTGGGTTCCCTTGGAACAATCCGTCGGAGCTTCGCCAAAGATGTAAAAATGTGTCCGGTGGCTTGTCTCTTGTTCCGGGGCTTCCTAGGACTTTATTTATAGGCTAGGAACCTTCAAGTATCCGTTGGAGGGCTTTGGAGCCGTTGGAAAAGGCCTCGGAGCCGTTGGGAGGCTTTTGGAGTTGACTGGTCAAAGCCAACGGCTAGTTTGACCAGTGCTACCGGCTGGCCGGTACAGCTCCACCGGCTGGCCGGTGCCTTGGCAGTGGAGGAGAAGTCTGGTCCAGGGGCCACCGGTCGACCGGTACATCTCCACCGGCTGGCCGGTGCCTTGGTAGAGAAGAAGAGTCTTGATCCAGGCTCCACCGGTCGACCGGTGAGGAGCCACCGGCTGGCCGGTGGAAAGACAGTAGATTGCACTATTTGGGCTGGATGCCACAGGTCGACCGGTGGCAGAGCCACCGGTCGACCGGTGGGGAGGCAGTAGCTACCCCTTGAGTCTGGGTGCCACCGGCTGGCCGGTGGTGAAGCCACCGGTCGGCCGGTGGACTGAATTTCAGTCCATTTCTGCCTCTTCCTTGGTCAACTTCTTGGCAATCAAATGCCTATCAACACAAACACTTAAAACACAATGTTAGATAAAAATGAAAGTGATTGTGATCATGAAAATCAAACAACGAGAGGTTCGAGATGTACAACAACATCCTCCATAAACGGATGACCACACCCCAATGAAAGCGTCGGAAATAGAAATGGTGAACTCGACGTAAAATTCTTTTCCTCAATGTGGAGATTAGTAGCATTAGAGACACCAGTAGTTTAACGTGTCACCGGATCCAGATATCCGGTGCTGGGTCCCGCCAAGAAAATAGCAGGCCTGGAATGAAACTCATCGGAAGTTGGGGCAGTAGAATGTGGGGCATTCCGTTCTGCAACGTGTTGGCGTGGATCCCTCTTACCGATGTGGAGAATGGAATGATGCTGGGGCATTGGTTGTCAATCCTTTTCCTCACAGTGCTGATGAGTTGATCTATCTATTTCCCATGAACTAGGTTGCTGCTATGGAGACACGATCACCACCCGCTCGCCTATGCAGGGGTGGGGGAAATACCGGTACAGCTGCCCCGCGTGGATCTGCTGCCACCACGACGACCTCTACATCTGTGAATACGGGGCTCCCACGTCCCCTCTCCCCGTCAGAGATCATCAATCGAAGGGTGATCAACAACCTTGTACACAGGTACGAGGAGGAAGGGGTCATCCCAAATCGGGATATGGCCCACCTGGACCTGGAGGCATCCAGGCGCCGCCATCAACGCCGCCCTCAAAGGCTGCGCAGGGAGCCCCTGCTCCCCACCCCAATATTCAATCGTTTCGGGAGCCTGTCCCCGGAATGCCTCGAAGACTGCTTGCCTTACGCTGATGAGGTAGGTGATGTCTAGATCGGCTCACTCAGAGTCCCAATCCAGGGGCTCCAGGCAAGGGTTCTTATCCGGATGCATCAGCGCCGCTGACCGGCTTCACCAGAAGAGTAGGTAGGCTATTCCCCTGCACCACCTGCACTAGCTCATCTAACCTGGCGTCAAAGTCGGGCCCGAGCTGAGGACGCTCGTCAAGGGGCGTTGAGGTCAACAAATACTGTGGCTCAAGCCACCGCCGCCATGCATCATGGAGTCCCTTCACACACTGAGCAGGGGCACTCCTTCACCTAACCAGGACCGAGGCTCCAACCGCCCCATGGGCAGGTCGGGTTGGCCCTTGGGGTTGCAGGCCTGATTGGTGATCGCCCCGAACCAATTCGCGTTAATGTCACCCCATACGGAGGGCCTCCCTGTACCACTATTCCACAGAGCGTGGGCCTTCCCCGCTCCGAAGCTCTTCACGGAGGTATGCCTCGTGCTACCCCCATATCAAAGAAAGACCTGCCCCGTGGTAGTGATGTGTGGCGCGGAAACCTCTCCCGCGCCCACCATACAGGGTATGGAGTCCCTTCTCCTTCCCCCGACTGTCGATGTAAAGGCACTGCCCATCCGGTCCCTCTCCAACATGGGGGTCCTCCCTACGTCCTCTCTGCAACTGGTGAAGGTCCTCCTCGCCCTGGAAACTTGAGGAGTGAAGGTCAGCCTCGCTCCGCCTGCACCGACCATGGAGGTCCTCCCCATGCTCCTTCCTGTTCCAACATTTGTTCCTCCCACGTGGGTGCTGTCCATGGAGGCCCTCCCCATGTACCCTTCGACATTTTCCCTGGTTCCCCTCACACCCCGGTTATCTCAAGTGAGAACCCTCTCCGCCATGGCATCAGCGCCACCCCGAGACCACATGTTAAGGATCAACCTTGTCCCGAAAAGCCATCTAGGGGCAGGAGAGAGGGTCGTCGCTGCCACAAGAAGAGTCCTGGGAAGGCCCGGGTGGAGATCAAACCTGCCCGTTTCTTGGATTCTGAATTGGAATGCGACTCAGTGATGGAGCCTTCTCCCCGCTTCTCAGTGTCAAGGACTGGGGAATGAACCAGACACATCAGCCTCATCCTCCCAGAATACGAGGTCCACCGGATTCCTGCCTCCCTCTGCAGGTACATCAAGGAGGAAGAAATTATAGAAATTCCGCAGGTCCCGACCGCGCAATCACCACCGTCAACACCAGAAGCACCCTCTACCTCTACCAGAGATCACTGAGAGCTATTTTGGGGACCAATGTCGGTAGAGAAATGAAATGACCTATTGCTGAAAACCGCAATTCCGGTGCTAGAAGATGTGGATATCAGCCCATCGTATCGTGATATCGTGGTTAGGTCACCTCACTATTTAGAGGATGGCCCGGAATTCGGCGTCCAGTCATCTCATTCGCCGTATTCTCCGCCGCCAAGTTTACTGTCCCAGCGGTCCGCCTCGGTACCGCTACCGGTCCCTCATCCACCTCCGGTTGACGAGTGGGGAAATATGAGGCCAGACCCCGAGTCCGAACCCAAGAGCTTCTGGAGCATCCTCGCAGCGGATCACTTCCCGGAGAAGTTCTAGCCGACGGCAGTGCCAAACTTTTGTGCACCATAGCCCCTTACCCCAGAGGAAGTGGGGTGCTTCCACCGAACCCTATGGGCGACACACTTCCGCCTTCGTTACGAGTGGGTGATGTACCCCAGGAGTTGAGAGCACTTTGAATAAATCGTCAAGCAATTCCGCCTGATTGATTTGGCCGCACTCCCTCTGGCCCAGCACCCTGAGTCACCAGGCCGTCAGAGCACCCTTTAACAGAAATGCGTTCAAAGTTTCAAAGTACTCTGCAGAGTCATCAGGGAAGCTACCTCCCATGTGAATGTCCGTGGCTAGGGACACTATGCCGCTCTCCTATTCAGCCCTATCCAACGACAGCCCGATTCATTATGCGACATTGAGGACATGCCCTCGAGAGGGGTCACGGTCCACATGGCTGACGTAGTGGACAAGGAATACGAGCTTGAATTTCTCGATGGAGACTTACCCCCCGAGGGCATACCGCCACTGCTGGACCCATAAAGGAGGGTTACCCGTCAGAAAAGGAACCTTCTAGGCCTCCCTGTACCCATCGAGTCGCTGGTACTCAGTCGAAATGCCGATAAGGGTAAGGAGCACGTCAGAACTTTCAAGCACTCCGACCTGTCCGCCTCTGTACAGAAGACGGATGAAGATCCCGAGAAGGCCGTGTTACACCAGCAGCTTACTGAGCAGAAGAGGCTGGTTGACGAACTCCTGGCCGAGCGCGCTGCAGAGCGATGACCCGACTATGGTAATCCCAAGCCGGGGCAGCAGGGGCAAGA
This sequence comes from Viscum album, assembly GCA_963277665.1. Classification (NCBI taxonomy): domain Eukaryota; kingdom Viridiplantae; phylum Streptophyta; class Magnoliopsida; order Santalales; family Viscaceae; genus Viscum; species Viscum album. The sequence goes on from OY728148.1 coordinate 2,034,170,476, forward strand.
ACATATTCCCCCCGGCGAGATGCCTCCGGGAAACCCTGATCATGCTACTTCCATAGACAGGGTAGAAGCAGGAACTCACGGCAAGAGGGCGCGATACGTCTCGCCAAACCCTCCTGGACGATGGGGTAATCTATGGAATCCATCTCGGGTTCCCCTAGCTACCCCGCAGGCCGTTCCTCCAATCATTCCACGAGCTGCTAAAGCCATCTACCATGTCAAAGAACCTGGAAACGCACTTGTGATTAGGGATCCCCGTCAAGACAGGGACCCCCACCTGGATGACCTTATAGCGGTGCTCATTACCCACCTCAAAGCGTTGGAAACGTGGCAGGTGGTAGTCCCACTGGATGGCAAGCCATATCTCGCATGGGTGGATGACATGCCCACACTCCCGGGTTTTGGGAACCCCACTTTGTCGCCCTTCAATGGGACATGGGACCCGCGGCAGCACTTGGCCCACTTTTCTTCTAGGTGTGGCCCCATGCTAGGGACTCTGGCCCAGCAAGAAGCCGCCAAGCTCCGATGTTTCGTGCAGACATTGGAGGTCCCCTCATTAGTCTGGTATAACCAACTCCCTATCGGATCAGTGACCGGTTGGGAGGATCTCTGCCGGCAGTTCCTATAACAGTTTAGCTCCACCATGCAAAAGACCAGCATCGTAGACCTCTTCAAGTGCAAGTAAAGGCCTGATGAGCGAGTCGCGGACTTCATCGCCTGGTGGAAGGGACTTACATACTCCCTCGACATGCCACTAACTCAGGAGAAATTACTGACGATGTGTGTAGGGAACATTAAAACGGAGCTGGTTCCTTCCCTGATCACCTAGAACTACCCTGGAGGGTTCCAATATTTCTCAGATAAGGCTCATCGCCTCAAGGAGGCTCTACAATAGGCTATTCAGGCACGCTTTCTGCCCCCTGTGATCCCATCCAGGAGGGATGCCAGAGCCGAACCCGCCGCGGTGGCCCAAATAGAACCCCCCAGGCAGCTGGAATTACTGCCAACAACAATGGCCCTGTAACCCCACAGAGGTCCTCCACCTCAAGCGTAGGCTCCTGCCCAACAACAACCACCTGAGAATCGACAGGTTCCCCCGCGCAATGCGCCACCACCACCTAGGCGAGACAATCAGGCGCCACCTCCTCAGCAGGCCCCTCCAGCCCCTCGTCAAGGCCAGGACCCCAGGTCCTTATATCCAGAAAGAAGGCACCATACCTATTCATTCAACGAAAATCAGGTCCCTGACTACTTCCGAAGTGCTCTAGAGCAAGGGATTGTGCGCCTACCCGAGTGCAGAAGTCCGGCAGAGGTGAATCTCACCGATCACCCCAACTACTGTCCTTATAATCAGATTCTGGGGCACACCATCAAGCAATGGTATGTGTTTAAATACTAGATTCAAGACTAGGTTGACAAAAACATAGTCAGGTTGGGCCCGATACCAACACAAGTAGCGGGTGTCTTTGTAGGGCCAGAGATCGGTAGCGACAATGAAGGCGAGTGGCAGAAGGTTCCCAGCCGTGGGTCCCAAAAGTACGACGACTGGATGGCTCGAAAAACCATCGCCCGTGCCCATGGTATCATTCGGGCATGCCTGAATCAGCCGGAGCCTTCGGGGGAAGTAGCCATTACCTCTGCATCGTCTTCATAACCGACCTCTTCCCAAAAGGGCAAGCAGCGACGACGCAAGAAGAAGCAACGCACTCCACCACTACCGTCGTCATCCCGCACTCTTGGCGACTTTATGCCCCCTAAAATGGGGATTCCTCCTAGAATCCGCTTGGTGGTGGATGACTCTTCGAGTGATAGTCAGGGGTACGCTTCGGTTAACACTTTGGAGCTGGTAAATCCCTATATGACTGCTGACGAGGGGGAACTCCAGGTGAGCCTCCCAAACGTTTCCAGTCGATGTCAACATCAACGGAACCACAACCACGCCGATCGTCGAGGCACGTCAGCGGGAACTTTCAGTCAGGTCGTGCATGCTACTGAGACCAGACAGCATGCTCAGCACAGAGCTCAGCATGTGCAACCTCATCTGATGCCCTCGGTTCTACCTCCACTACCATTTGTGCTACTAGATCAGGCAGAGCTGCCTCGTCCGTATCACAGTCAGCCTTGCCTGCCTACAAGACAATCTCCACTGTCCGATCCTAATCTGGCGAATACTCTCCAGGCTTCAACTAGTAGGCAGCGGGATGTGCCCAGCACTAGCCAACCGCCGGTTCAACCGGCAGGACCCGCTATGCCTCCAACTGCAGAACGACCTCCTGTAAGAAGAGGATCACACTTGGCACGAAAGTATGATGTCTTGAAGCACCTGGCTAGCATTCTAGTAAGGATTTCTATCCTTGAGGCCCTTCTCCTATCGTCTGAAATGAACGAAGCACTTGCCGAGGCCCTAAGGATCCCCCTCCCATTTGAAATGGAGGTAACAGCTGCGGAAGCCTTCAACGCCAAGGCAATTGAGAACGTCGAATGCAAGGCAGTTATCTCGTTCTCCGGTGAAGATGAAGACCCTCCCATACAGGGGCATATTCGACCACTGTACATCACTGGCCACTTTAATGGCATGGAAGTCCACCTTTTCCTCGTTGACACGGGTTCCGGGATCAACCTAATCCCGACTTGGACACTGCGAAAGCTGGGTCTGTCTGAAGATGATTTGATGCCCTCTGACCTCAGAATCTAGGGATACGACAGGACCAAGCAATCCCCAGTCGGTATGATCCGCCTAAAGACCCAGTTCAACGACCTAATTGCCATCACCTAGTTCATATTTGTCTCTCAGGACACCGCCTACAACACATTGATGGGTAGGCCATGGCTCCTTCTACACGCAACGGTCCCTTCTTCGTATCACCAATGCCTCAAATACTCCCTCAATGGTCGAGTAGGCGTGATCTAAGGAGATGCGTCTCCTTTCGCCTCTTGTGAAGCCCGCTATCTGGATGCCTATTATTACAAGAGAAAGGATAATCAAGTCCTAGTAAGTGAGGATAAACCCGCCCCGGTCGCAAGTGATCCATGGGCAGGCCTGGATGACGCCTACATCTTCCCGATCCATCGATTGGAGGCCACGACCCCAGACATGGGGCAATGTTTTATTGTTTCGGGTATGCAAGGAAGGTGTGTTACCATGTACAAGCGACAATGGAAAATCACCTCGTAATCCTACACCAACCAGGCTCAGGTGATCCCGGAGCCCACTACCCCTGTGCGGTACCAGAATGTCAAGCTTATCACAATGGCAGTACATCATACGTGTCTCTTCCACCAGGCTGGAATCAACCGACTTAGGCCGATGCGTCACTACTACTTTGATGTCATCAAACATGGCCCCTTAGGCCGAAGGCCAGATGGGATAAGATCGACTACCTTTATTTCTATGGTCTCAGTGGTGAGTGGGTCTCCTGATATGATGACCAATGCTGACCAAGCCGGCACTAGCTGCCTTTTAGGGTTTGATAGCCCAGAAGAAGCCCCCTTTGCGGGAAACCCCTCCACGGGTGGAGAGGAAGATTTGGAGGATGCTCCCCCGACCTTTGAGGAAGGAGTCTCTACCACAGTTGATGAAGTGGTATAGGTGAACCTTGGTAGTGAGGAAGATCCGAGACCCACATTGATCAATGCAGCCATGTACCCCAAGGAGTAGCATAGGTATGCAGACTTTCTCAAGCAACACCGTGATGTGTTTTCCTGGAGTTACAATGAGATGCCAGGACTAGATCCCCAGGTAGCCGTTCACCGCCTGGGACTCCCGTCAAACCATCGCGGGTTTAAGCATCCTCCCAGAAAGATGCACCCTTCTCACGGTGCTATGGTTGAGGCCGAAGTTGACAAGCTTATCAAAGCCAACTTTGTCAAGGAAGTCCAGTACCTCAAGTGGATTACCAACATTGTGCCAGTCAGGAAGAAGAATGGGCAGATTAGGGTCTGCATCGAATTCTGCAACCTTAATCACCACTGCCCAAAGGATGACTTTCCCCTCCCGGTGACCGAGTTATTTATTGATTCCATGGTCGGGTTCCAAGATCTCTCTTTCATGGATGGTTATTCCGGGTACAACCAGATCCGGATGGCCCCCGAGGACGAGGAGTCCACTTCCTTCAGGGCTCCCCAAGGTACCTTTTGTTACTAGGTTATGCCCTTCGGCCTGAAAAATGTAGGTGCCACTTATCAGAGGGCCATGCATCGCATATTCAGGCCGATTCTCGGGAGGATGGTGGAATGCTACATGGATGACCTAGTGGTCAAATCGCGCCAGCAACAAGACCATCTCAAAGACCTTGAGAAAGTGTTCGCTATCCTCCGTTCCCGCCACCTGAAGATGAACCCATTAAAGTGTGCCTTCGAGGTCACCTCTTGGAAGTTTCTTGGATTTGTTTTTAGACACCAGGGCATTGAGATCGACCCAGAGAAGATCAAGGCCATCATCCAAATGCCTCCCCTGAGCAATATTTGGGAACTTCGAGGTCTCCAAGGCCACTTAGCCTATATACGCCGGTTCATCACGAATATGGCCGGAAAGTGTAAGCCCTTTTCCCGGCTCATGAAGAAGGGCGCCACCTATGAATGGGATGAAGAGTGTCGGACCGCCTTTGAGGAAATCAAGCATTACCTGCTCCAACCTCCGGTTTTGATGCCACCCGTCTTTGGAAAGCCGCTGGTCCTTTACGTGACTGCCTTGGAATGATCCATCAGTGCACTTCTTGCCCAGAAAAATAACGAGGGTACAGAGAATAGTCTCTACTATCTCAGCCGCATGCTTCTCGATACGGAGATCAGATACTCCCCTATCAAAAAGGGCTGCCTTGCGCTCGTTTTTGCCATACAGAAGTGCTGAAATTACCTTTAGCACCATGAGGTACAATTGGTCTCTCGGGTAGACCCACTGAAGTACATCCTGAACCGCCCCATGTTGACTAGCCGACTAGCACGGTGGGCGGTGATCCTCCAGCAGTTTGATATCAGGTTCGTACCTCATAAGGCCATTAAGGGACAGGCGTTGGCAGACTTTTTAGCTGTCCATCCAACCTCCGCGGATCAATCCCTAGACCTGGATTTTCCTGATGAGATGATCCTCTCTGTATATCATTCCATCTCATGTTGGAAAATTCACTTCGACGGTGCCTCCCAGAGCCCCACCGGTAGGAGGCTCAATGATCCTAAGCTCAACAGAGTGGGCCTAGGTATCATCTTCGTCACCCCGGTGCAAGACGTCCTACCATACTCATTCTTGTTGTCAGAAAGTTGTACTAACAATGAGGCAGAGTACCAAGCTCTCATCACCGGCCTCGAGTTGGCCCTTGAGATCAACGTGCCCCATCTACATGTGAAAGGAGATTTTGAGCTGGTAATCAAGAAGGTCAATGGCGATTATGTCGTCAGGAATCCGGAGCTTGTGCCATTGCTGGAGTGCACCCTCCGCTTAATTGCCCAGCTCTCCTGTCGTCCAGAGGTCACCCATGTCCCTCGGTCACAGAACGGTCGAGCTGAAACTTTGGCCGGCTTAGCTGCGCCGCTCGCGGAACCCGAGCAAGATGATTTGATCATACACGTGGCACACCGGAGAGTCATTGCCCCATCATCCAAGAGGATAATGACGGCCTGTGGGTAAGTCATCTCACCACCAGACCATCTGCGTCAGGGGTCCCGGGTTCGTTAGACACAGTGGTTGAAGCCACTCCCGACTGGAGGGCACCCTTTGTCGAGTATCTCCAAAATGGTTGCCTCCCGGAGGACCGGGCCGAGCGCGAGAGAATCCAACGCCGCGCGCTGCCATTTACCCTCCAGAGTGGTCCCAGTCTTGAGAGGATCCTCTATAAGTGGATCTTCAATGGCGTTCTCCTCCGTTGTATTCAAGGAGTCGAGATTTCTCAGGTTATGCAGGAGGTTCACGCCGGTTCCTGTGGTTCCCATCAAGCTGGGTCAAAGCTGTCCCATCAAATTTGGAGGTTGGGGTACCTCTGGCCCTCTATGATCCATGATTGTATCGAGTTTTCCAAGAGATTCCATGCGTGCCAAGTTCATTCCAACTTCCTGCATCGGCCACTGGAACCCCTCCACTCCACCAGGTACTCTTGGCCATTTGTGGTGTGGGGACTTGATGTAGTGGGACCATATCCACCAGCAACAACTCGCTAGTGTAGGTTCATCCTAACTACTACAGATTTCTTCTCCAAGTGGGCAGAGGAAGTTCCACTCAAAGAGGTCAAGGCCCGTTCCATCGCCGACTTTGTGAGCTCCAATATCATCCACCGGTTTGAGGTCCCTCACGCTGTCCTCACCGATAACGGCATGAACTTCTGAGCAGCTGAGCTAAAAAAATTGTATTCCAAGTACAATATCCGTTCGAACCATACCTCCTGCTATCATGCACAGGAAAATGGAAAGATCGAGGCGTTCAACAAGACCCTCTCTAACATTCTGCAGAAAATGGTTGGTCAGAACAAGAAAGGTTGGCCGGACAAGCTCCCCAATGCCCTATGGGCTTATCGAACGACGACTCACAATTCCACCTAGGTGACCCCATATTCCCTGGTGTATGGGGATGAGGCCGTCCTACCCATTGAGATCCAGCTTCCATCGTTACACACTGCAGTCTATGACCAAAAAATGCCAGATGAGGTGGCCGAAATCCATCTATCTTAATTGGAAGCACTGGATGAGAACAGGCTGCATTCCCTGCACAATCTGGAAAGGCATCAAAATAAGATAGCAATGGCCTTCAATAAGAAGGTTCGCCTTCGCTCTTTTCTGCAGTGCGATCTGGTTTTAGCCCTTCGAGCGCCAATGATCCCCGGTAGGAAACCACCCAAGCTAGAGCCCAAATGGTAAGTAACCTACGTCATCCACAAGGTTTACCCCAACGGAGCATACTCCTTGGCGACCACGAATGGTGAGTGCATAACTCCTCCCACCAACGCCAAGTTCCTCAAGCAGTACTTTGCCTAGGGCAAGATGGTCCTGCACGACCTTAAACTGCATCCTCATCCTGCAAGATGATAAACTACAAAATGGTCCGAGCTCTATGACCTTAAACTAAGATCTCTCCCTGTCCTTACTATAGGACGTTAAATTGCAATCCGTTCAGGTCTCCCTGACCACGGCTCGGCCTCAGGTCCCCTGGTTTTCCCTGACTCACTCTCTTGCGGGAATGTATGGTGTGGTGTGGGACTACATCCTCATTCATGTCGGATTACTCACCATATTGTACATATCCCCAGATGAGATGTGTCCCTCATCCTGTATGACATTAAACTGCACTTCTAGAACTACATATGGCTTGATTCCCACCTAATGGGATACGTAGGAATGCTCAGATGTCTCATCTTGAGCCAAGCCCTGAACTCTTCTCTTTGACTGTCCCCCTTGGGTATAGTTTCCTCGGAGGGTCCTCGCATGATGTGGAGTGGGCTTCCTTATCCCCACTCATACGAGGATTATAATGGTCACGCCATGTGCCCACTCCCATTCTTCTATCCTCCCACGTCCTCACCACATGACGTTAAACTGCATGGCCTTCAAGAACTACGTATGGCTTGATTCCCATCCTAATGGGATACATAGGAATGCCCGGACATTTCGTCTGTTGGCCCAGCCCAAAATCCAAAATCTTCCCCTTGGGTCAAGACATACGGCGTGGTGTAGGATTACGTCCTCTTTCGTTCTGACTTACTCACCGCGCCGTACACCTCCCCGGATGAGATATAGTTACCTCTTTCCCCGTCCTCATTGCAAGACGTTAAACTGCAAATTGGGCAGACCTTCCTGACCGAGGATTAGCTTCAGGCCCCTCGGCCTCTCTGGGCCCACAAACCTTGTACTTACTGCAAGACGTTAAACTGCAAGCAGGTCAGGCCTTTCTGTCCAATGCCTAACAATCAAGCCCCTTGGCCTTTTCGCCCCCCTGGCCCAGGTCCTCTCTTATGGGAGTGTATGGTGTGGTGTGGGATTATGTCCTCATTCACGTCGGTTTATTCTCCGTACCGTACACCTCCCTTTCTTGGGGGTATATTACTCCCCTCATCATCCCGCACGATGTTAAACTACATCTAGAGAAGTACGTGTGGCTTGATTCCCATCCTCATGGGATATGTAGGATCACTTGAATGTCTAGGCTTTGGGTCCAGCCCCATCTCTCGGGAATCTTCATCCCACCTTGGACCCTTGGTCTACCCTTCCTCCATGAGAGGATTATATGGTGTGGTATGGTATTATGTCCACATTCACGTCGGTCCTGTAATAACCATGCCATGTGCCTCTCATTCTCAAGATGTTTTGTCAACCCTTTCTGACGGTTCACCGATGTGCCTAAGGGTACTCCGGTTTATTACCGGGAATGCCAGACTTTACTCGGACATGTCTGCACCCGCTTTCCAGGCTTTGTGCATCCCTTCATCAGGGATTCCATCATCTTTCACACCTGGAGGGACCCCCAAGAACGGCCTGGATACTATGCCCAAGGGCTCTCCTACCATTATGGGCCAACGCCACCGAGGGTTTCAGACAAAAAATCGATAAAAATTCCGCATTGTGAATATGGTCCGCGGTCGATGCTCGTTTGTTGTTCCCACCTCAGGCTAACGCGATATGGAAACTGTTTTTTCCGCCACGGTTAATGGTTATCCTCTATCACCATGCCAACCCCATTAAGCCCAAAATTTAGGTTACATGATTCACATCCTTTTCCAGTCTCATCATGTCCATGTAGAGTTTTAGAACTCTTGGTACTATTCCTCCGTGCACGTCTGCACGTTGGCGGAACAAAGCCATGTCAAAGGTGTCCTTCGGGGCTCTTCACTGACTCCCCCTAATGGGATGTTTCGGGTATTGTGATAAGGATCTTCCCCCCTTGTTTCCCACACCAATTATAACTCACGTGGGCTTAGGGATCAGGCCGAGGTCTGTGCTTACCTGGAAAGTTGTAACCCACCCATGGTCCGAGCTCTAAGACCATAAACTAAGATCTCCTCGGAACTACGCTCAGCCAGAACTGCCATCCTCATGGGATACGTAGGACCGCCTGAACGTATCGTTTTCAGGTCCAGTTCATCTGGGAGCTCATCTCCCCCCCATTAACTTTCACCTCTATGTGGGCCCCTTGTCCTGAGGTTCCTCTCTCGGGACTGCGTACGGTATAAGGTGGGATTATGTCCCCATTTGTGTCGGTTATGCCGCGCGACACCATACACATTCACCACCTAGAATCGTCTCTGCTACGTCTGCACTGCATGACGTTAAAATGCATGCTTGGTCCTGTCACATGACCCTAAACTGTGACATTATCGTCCTGGACGCACGACGAAAAACGGCACTGCGTTGTGATGACCTCGTTGTAGAGGACATCACGTTGGGTATTGGTCACGTGCCATGCCATTTGTCAACTCCTATCACGACTTGATTCTTGTGGTGACACCAGGGCCTGCTACCCTAGGCCTGTCGCATCACAGAAAAAACCACTCACCTTAAAGGACATAAAAGATTTATCAAATTCTGCTTCTTTTGGTGCAAGGGCCATGCTCGCACTTCCCTTTTCCCCTGGAACTGGTACCTTACCGTGCCACATTTCAGAACTACGTATGGCTTGATTCTCATTATCATGAGATATGTAAGAGCGCCCGAGGACAGGACCAGCCTAACCTTCATGTTCGGTCCCTTGACTCAAGCATTTCCCCAGATAACACATGGTAAGTAGGGCTTAGGTCCTCATTCACGTTGGGTTTTGTAACCGCCTTGCCATGTGTCCCCTGCTCCCCTTACACACTCATGGTCCGAATTCTATGACCCTAGACTATGATCTCCCTATGGGAAAGGACTCTGATCCCTCTATCTAATACGTCTCGTTGTCGTATTCAGATGTGTTTTGACAAAGATCCCAAAGTGTGGGATTTTCATAGGGACATTCCCCTAATCCCATGACCAAGCTTCGTGTGCTCGCTATTTGGATCCTCATCCTCTTCCACATCCAAAAGGACCCTCAGATGACATGGATACTAGGATTAAGGTATCTCCATGGAAGTTGGGCTTAAGGGATCCCCTTTCGTCTCAGGCCAACGTCCCTAAGGATCTCTGACAACATTTGCGACATGGTCCCGTGTTTCGAACATGGTCAACGGTCAACCCTCATTTGTCTGTCGCCATTCTAGGATAACGCGATATGAATGATTCATTTCCGTCACGGTTAAAAGTTATCCTCTATCGTAACGCCGCCGTCATTGTGATCCAAATCTCAAGTGTCACGATTCACACATTTCCACTTCCTCATGTTCAAGTGGAATTACAACATATTCGGCTCTATCTCTTCGCGCATCTAAGTGCGCCATATGGGCGTGTCAGTATTATTGGGCCGGTATTCACCGGGCGTCCCATCGCCCTAACATGCTCCTTCTTGTGTTGGGAAAGTTCTTCATTACTTCTTGTTTCCCACATCGAGTATGACTCACGTGGGATTAGTAGTTTTGGTGAGATATGTACCGATGCAACCAGGCTTCTCATCGTCCCGCATGACGTTAAACTATGCTTCCAGAACTACGTATGGATTGATTCCCATCCTCATGGGATACATAGAGACACCCTGGTATTTTTCCTAGGGTCCATACCATAGGAATCATTAATCCTATCCTTCCCCTTTCTGGCCCCCTGGCCGGACCCCTCGCTAGAGAGGCCCTGTCCCAAAGAAGGAAGGATCCATAACCAAACCAATGCACCCATCTGGCGTACTCCCACCACGGTGGTGTAACTACCTGAGTGTTGGGTTCTGTTCGGACAACCCATCTCTCCATATTCCACGCTTTGTGTACCACTTATTCGGACCCTCGTCCCCTTTCATGACTAAAGGGACCCCCTAACGGCCTGGTCCCATTCCGCATCGGCTCACCTACCGTCCTGGGACAACGTTCCGGAAGACTAGTCGTGTTTGAAAGGACCCCCTAACAGTATGGATGCTTGACCTAGGGTCTGCCAACTGTCCTGGGCCAACGTCCCGAAGGATTGACCGACAACATTTGTGACCTGGTCCCGTGTTTCGAACATGGTCAACGGTAGACCCTCATTTGTTGTCCCCATTTCAGGTTAACGCAGTAAGGATATCGTTTCTCCGCCACAGTTAACGATTGTCCTTTATTGTCACACCATCCCCACAATGTTCCGAATCTTTCGTATCGTGATCCGCACTTCCCATTTCCATCTGTTCAGACCAATTTCAGCGCCCCTGGCATTTAACCGTTCATGCATAAGAGCACGCTAAAAAAATGGTAATTCGGCTGTTCTGAGAACCTCCTTCTCCTGCCAGGCCTCTCCCACCTTCTAGAAATCCGGACTGGTTATCCAAACCCTGAATACTCGAAGCTTGTTTTCCATTCCCATGTTTGGTGGGACGATGAGGCAACTATCTCCTGTTTCTCACATCGGGCTTGACCCACGTGAGCTTGGGGAATTGTCGCCGGACGTCCCGCCAACATTGCAGGGATGTAATGAACCGATGCTAACAGTGGAAATCGTGCATGCTACGATATTCAAAATAAGAAAAAAATTGAATCGTGAAAGTACCATTAAAAAGTTTGTAATTTGTTACAATACCCGGGGGTCGACTCCCCCCATGGATGGGTTGACCCCGTCAAAAGAACATTACAGCTCCGCCACCCTTTGGCTTGTGTCATCCAAGACTTACTGCCACTGACTCAGCTCCCGCTCCTCCTCAACAGCAGCGGGGCGCAGTTCGTTAGCCTTGGATCTGGCCCTCTCTATGCCAGCCTGAATGGCAACCATCTTTTCAGAAGCCCGCCTCATATGCTCTTCTGCCTCTGCCAGCTGGGCCTTCAACCATGAGATCAGCTTAGATTGTGCATTAAGAGAGGGTGAGTGCTCATCCGCCTGGGTCTGCGCCTGTTGGACCTCGCTCTCAACCTCCTGGAGCTCCTTGATGTTGGTCGCCTTCCTCCGCTGCCAGCCCACGCTGAGCCTGCGATCATACTCCCAGATCTGCTCGGACATGAGATCTCGGATGAGCGCATGAGGACATTGCGCATCCACTCCCCCAGCGAATGGTTTGCATAGCCCCGAGTGAAGCCTGTCCATTTCGTTCATCCATAGCCTTTGGGGGGTGTCCTTGATGAAGCGCGTGATTAGCTTCCACGATCGGCGGTAGACTATGATGCTGTTTTCCTCGTCAGAGGCCGTTTCGTCCCAGTCTGCGCAATTGGCAGGCTCGTACGCAGGATACGCCCGCAGGAAGTCCTCGGCAGGATCTACATCTGGTGTTGAATCCGACACGACATCAGGCATGACCATCACCACGGGAAAAATGAGCATTTGCGACGGGTTATTTGCGTCGGGAATAAATCCCGTCGCAAAAAGTCCTGTTAAAAACTTATTTGCGACGGGGTTATTTACCCGTCGCAAATAAGTATCCTTTTGCGACGGGACAGCTTTCCCCGTCGCAAAATGACTGGCGCTGTTTGCGCGCCAAATCGCGGGAAACTTATTTGCGACGGGGGAATATTCCCGTCGCAAAAAACCGGCGACGGTAAAAGGTATTTGCGACGGGAATATTCCTCCTTTGACCGTAATAAATGTCGGCTAAGGTATTTGCGACGGGTCCCGTCGCAAATAATACTATTTGTGACGGGAATCCCGTCGCAAATGGACCCGTCGCAAATAATCTAACCTATAAATACCCCCATCCGTTTTTTTCAAATCATTCTCAAACTCCATCTTCTTCTTCTCTCGAAGTTATATTTCTAAAGTTCAGTTTTTCTCCAGTTTAATTTTTTTCTCCGGAGTTGATATTAAAGTTTTGAAGAACGATCAGAGCAGATCAATTTTCAAGGTATTTATGTTCATTTTAATTTAATATTTATTTTTAATTTTTTATTAGTTTCAATTATTCTTAATTAGTTATAATTTAATTATGTTTACATTGTTTTGTTACTTAATAAATTTAAATTATTAGTATTGTTCATAGTTAATAGTAATTAGGAATAATTAGTAATAATTTTTAATAATTAAGAATAAATATTAATAATTAATAATAAATACCAATAATTAGGAATAATAACATTATTACATTATTAGTATATTTTATTATTAATATTAAAATAATATAATTTTTTATATATATATACAGTTCTCTTTTCATCTGTGTGTTTGCTGTCTTCACATGTATTATTTGTATGTGGAGATAGAAAACGCACAGATGAAAGGAGAATTGTATATAAATTAGAAAATTATATTATTTTAATATTAATAATAAAATATACTAATAATGTTATTATTTGTAATTATTGGTAATTATTCCTAATTATTGGTAATTATTCATTTAATTACTAATAATTAGGAACAATTACCAATAATTATCAATAATTAGGAATAATTAGTAATAATTACCAATAATTAGTAATAATTACCAATAATTAGTAATAATTACCAATAATTAGTAATAATTACCAATAATTAGTAATAATTACCAATAATTAGTAATAATTACCAATAATTAGTAATAATTACCAATAAGTAGTAATAATTATCAATAATTACCAATAATTAGAAATAATTTGTATTAATTACCAATAATTAGTATTAATTAGCAATAATTAGTAATAATTACCAATAATTAGTAATAATTACCAATAATTAGTAATAATTACCAATAATTAGGAATAATTACCAATAATTAGTAATAATTACCAATAATTAGTAATAATTAGTAATAATTAGTAATAATTAGTAATAATTACCAATAATTCGTAATAATTAACAATAATTAGTAATAATTAACAATACTTAGTAATAATTACCAATAATTACCAATAATTACCAATAATTAGTAATAATTAGTAATAATTAGGAAAAATTAGGAATAATTACCAATAATTAGTAATAATTAGTAATAATTAGTATTAATTACCAATAATTAGTAATAATTACCAATAATTAGTAATAATTACCAATAATTAGTAATAATTACCAATAATTAGTAATAATTACCAATAATTAGTAATAATTACCAATAATTAGTAATAATTACCAATAATTAGGAATAATTACCAATAATTAGTCATAATTAGTAACAATTAGGAATAATTACCAATAATTCGTAATAATTAACAATAATTAGTAATAATTAACAATACTTAGTAATAATTACCAATAATTACCAATAATTACCAATAATTAGTAATAATTAGTAATAATTAGTAATAATTACCAATAATTAGTAATAATTTGTAAAAATTAGGAATAATTACCAATAATTAGTAATAATTAGTAATAATTAGTAATAATTAGTATTAATTACCAATAATTAGTAATAATTACCAATAATTAGTAATAATTACCAATAATTAGTAATAATTAGTAATAATTACCAATAATTAGTAATAATTAGTAATAATTACCAATAATTAGTAATAATTAACAATAATTAGTAATAATTAACAATACTTACCAATAATTACCAATAATTACCAATGATTAGTAATAATTACCAATAATTACCAATAATTGGTAATAATTAATAATAATTACCAATAATTAGTAATAATTGTTAACAATTAATAATAATTATCAATAATTAGTAATAATTATTAATAATTAGTAATAATTAATAATAATTACCAATAATTAGTAATAATTACCAATAATTAGTAATAATTACCAATAATTAGTAATAATTAACAATAATTACCAATAATTAGTAATAATTAGTAATAATTAGTAATAATTACCAATAATTAGTATTAATTACCAATAATTAGTAATAATTACCAATAATTAGTAATAATTACCAATAATTAGGAATAATTACCAATAATTAGTAATAAATAGTAATAATTAGCAATAATTACCAATAATTAGTAATAATTACCAATAATTAACAATAATTACCAATAATTACCAATAATTAGTAATAATTAGTATTAATTACCAATAATTAGTAATAATTACCAATAATTAGTAATAATTACCAATAATTAGTAATAATTAGTAATAATTACCAATAATTAGTAATAATTAGTAATAATTACCAATAATTAGCAATAATTAACAATAATTAGTAATAATTAACAATACTTCCCAATAATTATCAATAATTACCAATGATTAGTAATAATTACCAATAATTACCAATAATTGGTAATAATTAACAATAATTAGTAATAATTACCAACAATTAGTATTAATTACAAATAATTAGTATTAATTACCAATAATTAGTAATAATTACTAATAATTAGTAATAATTAACAATAATTACCAATAATTAGTAATAATTACCAATAATTACCAATAATTAGTAATAATTACCAATAATTACCAATAATTAGTAATAATTACCAATACTTACCAATAATTAACAATACTTACCAATAATTAGTAATAATTAACAATAATTAGTAATAATTACCAATAATTAGTAATAATTACCAATAATTAGTAATAATTACCAATAATTAGTAATAATTACCAATAATTAGTAATAATTACCAATAAGTAGTAATAATTATCAATAATTACCAATAATTAGTAATAATTAGTATTAATTACCAATAATTAGTATTAATTACCAATAATTAGTTTTAATTACCAATAATTAGTAATAATTACCAATAATTAGAAATAATTAGCAATAATTAGAAATAATTACCAATAATTAGTAATAATTACCAATAATTAGTAATAATTACCAATAATTTGGAATAATTACCAATATTTACGAATAATAACATTAGAACATTATTTGTATATTTTATTATTAATATTAAAATAATATAATTTTCTATATTTTATACAATTCTCTTTTCATCTGTGTGTTTTCTGTCTCCACATGTAATATTCGCATTCTTTTTCAAAATTATCAACCTACTCGCCAATGAAGAGGTGAAAGTGAATGCAAATATTACATATAGAGACAGAATGTTAAACACACAGATGAAAGGAGAATTGTATATAATATAAAAAATTATGTTATTTTAATATTGATATTAAAATATACTAATAATGTAATAATGTTATTATTATATAATTAATGTTTATGAAAAAATTATATTAGTATTATTAAAATAATAAAAAATCAATATAATATTAAAATTATCAATATTTGTAACATGTTTTGCTTTATTCTCAATATATTCAATCTTTACTCGAGTGTTTTTTCTAACAAATTATTCAAAACCAATAATGCTTTTATATTTTATAGAGAAATATGAAACAACGAGGTCATCAACAATCATTATTAGGTGACCGCATATGGATAAATCAACGTAGAAATCCAAACGGTTCTGGTTTAAATCCAGTATATGTTGAGGGTGTGGAGACTTTTTTATCATTTGCGGCATCAAATCCAGAATTTGTTTCAGAAGGCAAAATAAAATGCCCTTGCAAAAAATGTGCATTGAGAACGTTTGACACGTTTGACAAAGTGGGAGAACATCTCTTGCGTTTTGGTTTTCAACCAGATTATGTTTTTTGGTATCAACACGGTGAACGCAGTTCCAGAGTAGGTGATACCAACTTGATTCCGGATCCATCCTGGTTTCAAGATTTAGTACATGATGTTGCAGGTTCATCTATTCAACATACAGAAACTCCGACTGATATAGCTTCAAATCCTGAGTTGGCACCGTCTGAATTTTATGAGTTGTGGAAATCTGCTGAGGATGAATTATATCCTGGCTGCAAGATGAGCAAATTAGAAGCAGTCGCAAAATTTATGGCTATCAAATCAGATAACGGAATGTCAAACACCTATTTTGACCAGATATTTTCTTTGATGAAAACACTGTTACCCGAAGGAAATGTTTTACCTGCAAATTACTATGAGAGTAAGAGGCTGGTTCGAAATTTGGGACTTACTTGTCAGAAGATTCATGCATGTTCAAATGACTGCATTTTATATTCTGGGGAAAATGAGTCGTTGGATAGTTGTCCGACATGTGGGCAACTGAGATATAAAGAAGGACAACACGGGAAGTCTGGTTTGATTCCTGTAAAACAGTTGAGATATTTTCCACTTACATCCAGACTTCAGCGTTTATTCATGTCTAAGAATACAACGGCAATGATGTCATGGCATAAAGAGAATATTTCAACCGATAAAAGCTTGAATCATCCAGCCGATGGTGATTCATGGAAACATTTTGGTAGAGTGCATCCATCCTTTGCTTTAGAAGATAGAAATGTTTGACTGGGCCTTTCCACTGATGGTTTCTGTCCGTTTGGATCTTGTGGTAGTCAATATTCATGTTGTCCTGTTTTTTTAACTCCGTACAATTTACCTCTATGGATGTTGATGAAGGAGCCATATCTCTTTTTGACATTACTAATTCCAGGACATCCGAAGAAAAATATTGATGTTTATTTGAAGCCATTGATTGATGAATTAAATTTATTGTGGAGTACTGGTGTCAGTACATATGATGTTGCAACGAAACAGAATTTTATACTGAGAGCAGCATTGATGTGGATAATAAGTGACTTCCCGGCTTATGGGATGTTATCTGGATGGAGTACACATGGTCAGAAATTATGTCCTTACTGTATGGGAGAGAACAAAGCATTTATGCTCATTCATGGAAAGAAACCTTGTTATTTTGACTGTCATCGCAGATTTCTTCCAGCTGATCATCCTTTTCGCAGAAACAGATCTCATTTCAGAAAAAGAACAGTTGAAAGGGATGGACCTCCAAAAAAGCTATCAGGTTCGGAGTTAAAATCAGTTGTATTTTCATTACCTCCCATCACTTTTGGTCCCACAATAAACCAACAAAAAATTTCTGGTTTTGGGAAAGAACACAATTGGATTAAACGTAGCATATTTTGGGATTTGCCATATTGGTCTGATCTGTTGGTCTGACACATGTTAGATGTCATGCATATTGAGAAGAACTATTTTGATAATTTGTTTCATACAGTTTTGGATACGCTAGGAAAGAGAAAAGACAATGTAAATGCACGTTTAGATCTTGCCCAAATTTGTAGGCGTCCAGAATTGGAACTATTTGAGAATGTCAGAACAGAAAGGTTACTGAAACCAAAAGCAGCTTATACACTGTCTAAAGAAAACCGTTTATTATTTTGTCAGTGGATTGCAGATTTGAGACTTCCAGATGGCTGTGCTTCTAATTTGGGTAGATGTGTAAAGAATGGTCATATTACTGGATTAAAAAGTCATGATTGTCATGTTATAATGGAGAGACTTCTACCCATTGGATTAAGAGGTCTGTTGAATTCTGTGATTTGGGATTCAATAACAGACATGTCTCATTTTTTTCGGGAAATTTGTGCGGCTACGACAGATTATGATGCTCTAGGCAAACTTGAAAAAGATGTTGTTGTAATTATATGTAAACTGGAAAAAATATTTCTGCCGTATTTCTTCGACTCAATGGAACATTTGATGTTACATTTTCCATATGAAGCCAAATGTGGAGGTCCGGTACAGTTTCGATGGATGTACCCATTTGAAAGATGCATGAAAAAATTGAAAAGAAAAGTACGTAACAAATCATCTGTTGAAGGATCTATTACAGAAGCTTATTTGCAAGAGGAAATATCTTTTTTCTGCTCCCATTATTTTGAATCTGAGTATCCTTCAAAACACAACCGAATGGGATGGAACGAGAGAAATATTGATGAAATCGACAATCAATTATCTATTTTCAACCAGTCAGAGCTTGGTTTTGGTGGAGTTTATGAACACTGGATTTCAGATGATGAACATCTGAGAGCTCATACGTATGTTCTGCTCAACTGTGAAGAAATGACATCAGTTGTACTGTAAGTGTTTATATCACTTATTCTATCATTTATGTTACAATAAATAACTTTGGTTTTTATAGGTTGTATGATAATCATATCAAGAAACAAATTCCACAAATTACAGCAGCTGCTCTCGAAGAACGTCGACTGAAACATTTCTCTCAGTGGTTTCAAAAACTGGTAACATAAATTCTTTATCTTTTAGCAACTCATTCAATGTATAGTTTACTATATTGATAATTATTTCACAAATTTTCAGGTGTCTCGACATGCTGATAAAATTGACAAACGGCTGTGTGTATTGAGTAACCCACCTTCCAAACTTGTTAAAACTTATAATGCATATGTGGTGAATGGATTTAGATTCCACACACATGAATATGGGGAATCGAAAAAAACAATGAACAGTGGAGTTAGCTTGAGAGGATCTCATCATCGAGAAAATGAAGTTGACTTTTATGGCATACTTGATGAAATCATTGAACTCTGTTATCTTGGACAACATTACATAACCATGTTCAAATGTCGATGGTTGGATACAGAGAGAGGCGTGCGTGTTCATCCGACTCATGGAATAATTGATATTAAATGTAAAAGTGTTATTGCAGTAAATGAACCATTCTTATTGGCTCAACACGCACATCAAGTTTATTATGCAAAGTACTGTGCAACATCAAGAGACTTGACTGATTGGTGGAGTGTAATAAAAATCAAAATTCTAGACAATCAGTTTAGTCAAAGTGAATGTGCTTTCACTAATGTGTAAAGAATTGAAGTTTTTCAAGAGAGTACTCAAAATCAATCTTTTTTACAAAGAGACATGAGTATCGATGAAGACACCCCACATTTAAGAGTCGGTGATGACGATGATGTTAATGATGTCACATATGAATTTGAAATGGTAAGAGATGAAGCAACTGTAACTCGAATGGATATCGATGATGTTGAGGAGGAATATGAAGATGACATTGACATATATGAAGATGATGATGAATATGAACACTGATAGCATTCCCTAGTATTTATATACAATCATAATATGTATATATGTATATATAATAGTAATTATCAATTATTTGCTAACATTAACATTTTCTGTTTCAGATGGACGATGCCACATTTCGTGAGTTGGCGGATGCTGACCTGACTTTCGATGCGGATGAGTTGCTGACAGATGACCCTCAGCCTGCAGGCGCTCCAGGGAGTACGCAGAGGGGCCGCAGTCTTGCACGATTGATGATTCCTGACCCCGTCCCTGAGCGACGTCCACGTCTTGGGTTTGATCCACGCACAAGGAGGTGTGATAACCTGTGTGATAACCTGTGGATTAGACTAAGATTTCATTAATCTATTCACATAATAAATGTTTATTACTTTTTCAATTTTCCGCATATAGTAGTTGGACAGGGCAGCGCTATTTTGCGCAACTATTTCTCTCAGTCGTGGACCACATGGGAGCAGATTCCCATTGATGTGCAGCAGGCCATGTTCGGCCATTGGTTGGTACGTACGTAAATAAATAATTTTTATTTTGAAAATTATTTCATTTTTAACTTGATATTTTGATTTATTTATAGGTTTTATGGTATTCGATCGAGGATACCATGCGTGACGCCATCCACGAGGCATGGGAGGTGGCCATGCGTGATCTCCTTCGTCAGTTTTTGCACAATTTAAGAAAAGCTGCGATGAAGAAAGCAAGAGTGTCAGATTTTGACGAGTCATGTAGAGCACACCGACCAGAGTATATTTCATCCCATGTATGAGATGGATTATGTGCGCACTGGTTGAGTGGTGCCTTTCAGAGGAGATCATCGGTGGGGAGGCAGAATCGGGGGAGACAAGAGGTGACTCATCGAGCTGGGAGTTGTTCTTTCAGTACTCATAGACAACATCTGGTACGTACATTATTTATAAATATTTTATATAACTATAAATATTAACAGTTTATTTTTTATTCTTATAGGCTGTCGAGCACCCCGAAATTACAGAGTACGACGTATATCGGAGGATGTATAGTGATCCTGCTACTGGGGAACTCAGAGGTGATCGTCAGCATCACATCGTGGTCAATATTATTTGTTTTCAAGTTTAAAAATTAACTGCATATAATATATTCACAATTTTAATTTTAAATTGCAACTATAGGAGTCATATGAGGCCGCAGCGTCATAGGCCCGGCCTGAGAGTCAGGACGAGTCATCAGATCAGACCACTGCCCGTCAGTTTGATGAGGCGGCATGGATGCAGGCCACCCAGTATGCCTTCGAGAAGGGCCGGGTAGTTGGTATCAGCTCTCGACTGACTCCCGGAGATTATTATGGCAGTGCTGCGATGTTGGCGTCCAGCTCGAGAGGAGCTCGTGCATCTTCTTCTACTACACAGTATGAGGATCAGTTGCGATCTCAGACTGCACAGATAGAGAGTCTCTGACAGGAGCAGGAGCAGATGCGTCAGCAGCATGAGGAGGAGCGTCGAAGCCAGCAGCAGCTGTACGAGGAGCAGGCGAGTCGGTGGCAGCAGCAGCATCAGGAGCAGATGGAGTACATGCGCCGACTCAGTCATGCTTTAGGGATGGATTTTCCTCCACCACCATCTGCAGATCCCCCACCTCCCCCCTCCTTCAGATTAGAGATTGTACTTATGTTATAAAATTTGTGAAATAAAATTATTTTTTTTTTTCTATTCGTAGTTTCTGTCTCATTATAAAATATTAATAATATTATATTTTTAAATAACAATATTAATATGAACAATAATATTATTTATATTTTATAATATTAAATTATATATATATATTAAAATTTTATAATATTATAATTTAATTATATTTTTTGTAATACTTGAATTATTTTAATATTTGAATGTAAAATAATTCTATTATTTTTATATTAATTAAAATAAATTATTAATATTTTTTTTATTTATGAATTATAATTCTAATATTATTATATTAATTAAATCATTTATTAATATTCTATTATTTTTTATTTTTGAATTATAATTCTATTATTATTATATTAATTAAAATAATTTATTAATAATTTATTATTTTTATTTGTGAATTATAATTCTATTATTATATTAATGAAAATAATTTATTAATAATTTTTTTTATTTTTTTATAGTATTTGCGATGGGATACTATGCCCGTCGCAAATACTAGTATTATTAATAGTTTTTTATTTTTTTTAAAAAATAGTTTTTGCGACGGTACCGTCGCAAAAGCTATTTGCGACGGGTCCCGTCGCAAAAGGTATTTGCGACGGGCCCATCGCAAAAACTATTTTAAAAGTTTTTTACAAAAATACGGAGTACTATTTGCGACGGGGAGAATGACCGTCGCAAAAAACGGCTTTAGCGACGGGCCCGTCGCAAATAAGTGTTGTTGTGACGCCGTTTTCAACAACGAGCTATTTGCGACGGGATCCCGTCGCAAATGCCCCGTCGCAAATACCTGTTTTTCTAGTAGTGAATGCTGGTGGCCCCGCCGGTGATAGTGTGTGTTTCAGCTCGGGGAGATAGGGGGACTATCTCCACCATCACCGGCATGCCCCTAGGAGGGATGCCGCCAGACATCCCGACCAGCCTTGCCGCAACCGCCCATGCCAGTCGAAGAACTGTACGACAGAGAGGGACACAAGAATTAGTTGGAGCAATCTACATATGATAACAATGAATCTAGTAGATGAAACTTATAGAGATCGATCTCCTGGTGCTTCTCTTGAGTCGATGCTGATGGTACCCCGAGGTGTGGCCCTCCGTATACTGTTGGAAGGTCTAGAGATTCCTGAGGAGCCACCTCGGGTGCTCTGGCCCCACCAGATGCAGAACTGGACACAACCGTATGCGCGGGTTCTGAAGGTCCTACATCGTCACCCGCCAAGGGGCGAGAGCGAGGCCTGCGTACAAGTTCCTCCTGCATGGTTCAAACATCGGTGATAAATCCGTGATGGCCCGAGAACAGACCATAAGGAAAGAAGTTCAGAATGATACCTCGAGAGCCTCTGCGAAATCATCAGAATCTGAGTCTTGGTCTCTTACTTCACCCTCCTCTTACGGGCTCCCTCCGTCAGCCTCATCCTCCCGAGAGGAGTCCTCTAATTCTCCCGGAAGTGGGAAGCGCTCCCTCAGATCGGTAGCTGACAGCTGTGGGGGGACCGTCCAATCCAGAAGTACCCTCACCCGGTCTGTCATTGGGTGTGGGACCCCACTAGAGTGAACGTAGTCCTCTATCTCGTCCAAGTATTGCTCCGCCTCCGTCGAAGACACCGTGAAACCAGCCCAGACTGGGCATATGTCCGATAACTCCATCCCAAGGTGATTCAAGTGCACCCACATCTCGGGTGGACTGAGGAATTGCCGGTTGACATCCCAAATGTCCCAGGCCTCCGGGAAGGCTGCATCCTCTACCATGTCGATATGATGCAGCCGCTTCCCCGGAGCCTGAGTGGATATCCTACGAAATCCCCTCGGTGGACGCCCCTCTGGATGCCATGCTCTTATGGAATCACCGGATCCTCCGCTGCTGCCACACCCTCGGCCGGTGCGGGTCTCACCGCCACGGCGGCCCCGCCACCGCGAGAGGCCCTTACTGCCCTCCGACCCCGACCTTGGGATACAGGAGGCCCGCCATCGCCAACCCGAATAGTTGGCTGCCTCAACATCTCCCCCGGATAAGCAGCCTCCCAGCTAATGGCATACTCCCTCACCAATCCAAAAGCGGCGGTGGATGGAGGCAATGTAATTCGCATCTTCCCGTCTTCTCATGTGAACATGAGCCACAACTACCTCATCACACACGGGTGCTCCTCATGACTCACCTCCCAGTAAACCTGCAGGGTCATCCACTGGAGGCACTGGAACTGCCTCACAAACCGATGCGGGGTGTACGGTTCACAGAGCGGCTCATGATCCACTCATGCCACCAAAACTCCGATTCGAAAGGCCAGGAGATAAGCCTAGTGCTCTTCCGTTCCCTGCCCGTCGTTAGTGAGTATCCTCGTCGGCAATGGAAATGGGTGGAAGTTAAACTCATCCGCCCTCCACACCCGGTTAAGCACCATCAACACAGTTAGTTTGAATGGGAAGCTCCCGACCGCATTCAGAATGGAGGGGCGGAAGTTTGATCCCGAAGGTGAGATAGGGTTTGGATACTTGTAAATCCCCCTGTTGTGTGCTTCAATCCACCTATACAGAAGGTGGAAGGGCCCACATATCCTTGGCGGCTTCGTGCCCTCGCTAACGTGCCGCAGCATCCTGTACAACTTGGAGAGCATTGGAATCCCCAGGTTGACCCGTTGCCCCATGGCCAGCACCGACGCAATGATAAACGAGCTGGGCCGCACCCCCATGCTGGTATCCCTCACCGGTAGGATCCAACTGCAGATAAGGGCCACGATGAATGCCTCCAGCCTAACTATCGGCTGCTGTTCAGTGCTGACACTGAAACCCCAAGTCTTCCATTGGCTGTCCTCCAAGACCCGCTAGTACGAGTGCTCCTTGCCCCGTTGAGCCGCCTTCAGACAAGTTCGAGGCCTCGGAGGAAACTCTCGATTCTCTGGGAAGTTCAGGAACCGCTCGAACCACTTCTTAAAGTGGACATCCCTCACTGCTTCCTTTTCCTCTCTAGGGACAAGTTCCATCTGTGCCAACGCCAGTCGCGACATCTGCTTCGTATCCTCCCACACACTCATGACGGGGAGGAACTCATCATACTTGGCCCCCAAGATTGGAACCCCCGAAATCTGGTGGACATCCCACAGGATGATGCCCACCTCCCCATGGTGCAGGTGAAAAGTATTGTTCCTAGACGACCATATGCTTAGCAGCTCTGGCATCAGCTGTTTCGGTTGGTAAATGTGGAATTGGGAGGCCCATGCCGCCTCATACAAACCCACTCTCCTCATCTCGGACCCAAACTCCTCACATGAGGTGCCTACCCAGTAGGCCCATTCCCAGTCATTGGTGAGGTTGCCGCCCTGGAACAGGTCCCACTCATCGGACCACCCCTTCTTCGAATCCTGTAAATCCGCCTTCAGCATGGTACGATACAAAGGAGGGGACGTCTCTGGTTGCAGTGGATTCCAGTCAATATTGTTCACATGGTTGTAGAGACAGTCGACGGTGACGGGTGTGAAGTCCTCCCACACATGACCATTGGCTGCCCTGAACCACTGGCGTTGGCATGGCGTGCTCCTGAACCAACAAGCCGGTTCGTCCTTAGTCGCCTCAGGGATGAAGACATCATCCCTCAGCCTGAAGCCATACAAGTGTAGCTTCTTGCACTGCGGATAGTTCTTTTGACCCTCTGATAGCATTTCTGTCAAAGAAGTATAGTCCGAGTGGCGTCGGACCATCTCCCCTAGGCCCAAACAGTTGGCCATCTCATCCCTTGAGGCGACGTCTGCAAGGACCCCCAATACAGCCTCTCGATGGGCCATTTTGGTTTCGGCACTCAGAAAAGGATTTTTTCGGGCTGGATTTCGAAGATTCCTCGTGAAGCTCGGGCACAAAACCAAACCGCGATGTCTGTCCTAGGCTGGAAAACAGAAGTTCGCTTGGCACGGTTGCGGAGTCAGAGACTCGCGATCCGCCGCGAAGCTCGATTCGCGGAGAGCGGACACGGAGCTTCGCGAAGTCGAGAGCGCAAGAGGAAAAAAGTCGCGAGAGGAAAAAAGAGAGGTTAGCCCCCCTATTTATAGGAATCGACCCTAGAGCTTCACAGTGCATTCCTCCTACAAGGAGCATCGCGGCGCGTCCGGACCGCGTGACCACCGGGAGCCCCGCGGGCCCCTTCGCGAGGCCGTATCGTGAACTGTCGATCATTTTGGCGATTTTCCCTCAGACTTCGACCCTTCTTCCCTCCGTGGCTCCAAGTCTGAGGGGGGGAATTTGTTGGCGCCAAAATATTGCACGAAAATAAGGGAAAGAAAAGAAGCCCCGCACGCTGCCTCGCGAAGCTCCGACGTGAAGCACCCCTCGAGCATCGCGGCTGCCGCGAAGCACAGGAGGCGGTAATGCTCCACGAACGCCCTGACATTCGTGAGCCCACCGCGAAGCACATGAGGTGGTAATGCTCCACGAATTCCCTGACGTTCATGAGCCTGCCGCGAAGCACAAGAGGCGGTACCGCTCCGCGAACACCCTGACGTTCGCAATCCCACTGCGAAGCACAAGAGGCGGTAACGCTCCGCGAACGCCCTGACATTCGCGAGCCCGTCGCAAAGCACCCGCCTCCCCTTCGCACTGCAAGAGTTCTACTTCACGACGCCCCTTGCCTATAAATACTGGGTTCCCCCTAAGCCCAGGGGAAGGACGATCTGACCTTTCGGCTTCTCGGCTCCCAAATCGCGAAGCACCCTTCGCCCCCGGGAATCATGAGCTCTGCGAGGTGCTTCTACTTTGCGAGATGCCTTCTCCCTATCTCTTCTTGAGCCCCTCTTCCGAGAGGGATTCCCTTCGAGAAGCCTAAGGGAATTCGTGAAGGAAGGGGATTCACAAGGGAACCCGGGCAGCTACAGAGCATTTATGCTTCGCGAAACACCCATCCTGTACTAGTGATCCACATGCCAAGGCGGGGTCGCTTTACATCGTGAAGCACACTGCTTCCCAGCACCTTGCTTCGCGAGGCCCCTCTGCTTCACGAGGCAGTGCTCTGCGAATACTATTCCACTTCGTGAAGCACCTCCCATTCACATCCCTGCCCCATGCTAAGGCCGAGGCACTCCACTTCGCGAAGCATACTCCTTTTCTTGACAATTCCTCTTCCCGTGCGACCCTCCAGGTTTTCACGATGTGATTTCAAAATCCCATGGACAACACCACCCGTAGCGTTGCTTCGCCTAATTCTTCTTCGCATAGGCACGCTAACGGCTATTGCTTCTTCATATAGCCACGCTAACGTGGACCCCTCGATGGTTCGCTCCGCGACCCCCCTTTACCATGGCCTTGCCAGTACCTTTCCTCCCCCAAGGAATAGAGGGTACCGGTTATGTAAGTCCTAGGGGTGTGGAGTAAACCCACCTCGTCCGAGCTATAGGACGTTAAACTGCCAAGAACCTCGTCCTTAACACGTGATGTTAAACTGTGATCCGACCCCGTGCCTCGCACGCAGGGTCCTCCCCAGCTCGGACATTCTTTACGCCACTCGTCTCCATAGGAATGGAATCATCCTCACATGGGATGATATCCTCCTTCTCGGAGTAGCATTTGTCCACGGGAGAAAGGAAACCACCCTGATATAAGCCCCAAGCCTCTCTTGTGGAAGGTAGAACCCATGCACCTCCGTACTTCCCCACTACCAAGGCCAGTGGAGGGAGTGATAGGGAATGAGGCACCTTCCATCTTTGGTCCCAAATCCCTCTCCCTCCGCGATTTGTCGCACTTCAGGCCTCCATTACAGAATAAGTCCCAACACCATGGGCCACCCAACGTGTAAGCCCCTCTTCGTTTCTCATGGACGCACCCTTTGCGACATGATCATCAGGTCTCTGCTGCCTCTTGTTTCTCACACCGAGCACGACTTACGTGGGCTTAGAGTAAGCATTGGCCATAAAAACACCCCATCCAGCATGACGTTAAACTGTATGCCCCCGTCCAGCATGACGTTAAATTGTGTGCCATCCAGCATGACGTTAAACTGTATTCCCCCGTCCAGCATGACGTTAAACTGTGTGCCGTCCGGCATGCCGTTAAACTACACATCCATTTGAACTACGAGGTCTTTGATCCATGTAAAGGCATGGTACGTAGGAATCCTACATTAGGTTCAAGCCCACCACCCATAATTTCTTCACGTCAGGTTCCACCCTCGTCTAGCATGACGTTAAACTGCAATTCCAGTCCGACGGCAAGCCGTTGTGACCAACCCGAACTACAAGGACTTTGATCCATGTCAAGGCACAGTACGTAGGAAGCCTCCCTAAGGTTCAAGCCCATCCCCCATCGGACCAAGGTCCCTTCTTCATGTCGATTCACCAACACCCACCGCCATTCCCGAACTATGAGGACTTTGATCCATGTCAAGGCATGGTACGTAGGAAGCCCCATGAGGTTCAAACCCACCACCAGTGGACCCCCAGGTTCACCTTCACGTCGGTTCGCCGACGAAGCCCCTTTGAACTACGAGGTCTTTGATCCATATCAAGCCATGGTACATAGGAAGCCTCCCAGAGGTTCAAGCCCACCACCTGTTGGTCACTCTGACCTTCTTCATGTCAGGTAACCAGCACCTGGGTAGCCTAGTGTGTAAGCCTCGCACCATCCAGACCAAGGTCCTCACTCGAGTCGGTTCGCTGACACACCATTATGAACTACATGGACTTTGATCCATGTCAATTCATGGTACGTAGGAAGCCTCCATAAGGTTCATGCCCATCACTCGGTCGTTTCGACCTCACTCATGTCGGTTCACCCCCATCCCACATGACGTTAAACTATATTCCACATTCCATATGAACTACGGGGAATTTGATCCATGTCAAGGCATGGTACGTAGGAAGCCTCCATGAGGTTCAATCCCACCACCAGTGGACCCCCGGGCTCACCTTCACTTCGGTTCGCTGACCATTCCCATCGGTCCAAGGTTCACCTTCACATCGGCTCGCCAGCATCATCCCGAACTACGCAGACTTTGATTCCCTGCCACGGGGATACGTAGGAGGTCTCTTCCAGGCTCAAGACCAATCTCACTATCTCCCTTGCGATAGTCCCATCTCAGTCCCCCTCCGCTTCATTCATCCATCCATCATCCACCCTGATTCTCACTCGGACCACCATATCCTGGTGAGATCATGACATTCCGCTCCTCTTCACAACATTCAGAAAGCCTCCCACAGGTTGGCCCCGATATCGGCATCCCTTCAAGGGAAATTCATCAATCTGATCCACTCCAGCTAGTGTTTTGATCAGGCCGATCCGTCTCTGCTGGATGTTAAACTCGTGACCTACCTCGTGATAAACATGAGATGCATGAGGAAAACCTCGGATGGAATGCCCATGGCGTAACTGTCTCCGCTGAACGTTAAACCCGCGACATACCCTGTGTCAAACATAGGAAGCTGAGGAAAACCTCAGATATATGCCTATGGCATGTAATTCCCCACGCTCGATGTGGGATGCCTCGGGCTTCCACTCCTTTGAGAAGCCCTATGACAAGGGAAAAAAGACAGACACGCTAGTTCCCCAGTATTCAGACATGCTACCGATGCCTCAATGTGACTACTCCCCCAACTGAAGGTTTCTGCCCTGACCAGACCCTTTGGAATGTCCTGACAGAAGCAGTGTAATTAACCGGAATCCATGGAAACATGTCACCGGGAAGAGTTTCACAAGCAACGTATTAAATCTATGAGGGAGACACGGACTAGGTGACGAGTTCCGAGGAGGAATCCATGGAAGGAAGAACCAACATACTATCATCCCGGTTTTGATCAAGGAGCAAAAGTCCCTGAACAAGGAATGGATGCCGCCCGCCCTTGGAAAGCGGGAATGCGGGGAAACAGCTGTGCATCCTCCACAGACAGATGCGCACACCCCAGCGATAGCGTCAGAAACAGTTTGGTCAGAGGTGAGTTGGCATGTTGGTTTATGGTGGAATAATTAATTAAAAAATTTAATTAATTAATATAACCTACCCTAATACCCTCCCCCCTTTCAATTTTTGGTGCATGAACAAATATGAGTTCTACTCATCCTTTTCTACCCTTTGTAAACTAATGGAAATCAACGTTGAATCATGGAAATGAAGTGCGTCAATTAAATTTTTGAAATAGATCATCATCAGATCAAATAGAAACATGATTCGAGCACCATTCTTCATTCAAGGATTCAATATTTCTCCATCAAGGTAGGTGGTTTGATTTTTAGTCCCGATCCCATTATTTTTTCGTTTTTAAGGTTCTAGATCCCAATTGAATTTTTTTTATCACTTCTAGGTAGATTTATGGGATTTGGGTTGAACCGGGGTGCATCGGGAGTTTTTTCAAGTGATTCTTAACTAGAAGTACTGACTACATGGTGTGTAGTCTAGTGACACATTTTGTGTAAACCTTTTTATTTGGGGAATATGATATTTGGAGGCTACACACCATATTCCAGGGTTACATGTCATGTAGTACCCAAATCCACATGTCTATAGGAAATGGATTAGAAACTCATGTGGAAACACATGGTTGTGTACTAACACATGACCCAAGTACAAGAACACGAGGTTCAGTACATAGAAACAGGTTAAACTACACATCCATGGGATGATTTCAGAGGTACACACCATTTACTCCTTATACACTCTATCTACCCCTACATGGGTTGGAAAACCATGTAGACTAGATACATGAATAGGTGCTTGGGCAGGCTCACATACTATGTGTGCCTCGGTATATGTTGTGTACTCCTAGGGGATCTCCTTGAGATCTTCCTCCTTTCGTAACTCCTTATCCATGACTCAGATTCAGGATTATGAGTAGCCTATCTTGAGTGTCTTTTAATGTAGAACATGATGATGGACTTTTTTTTAGCCTATGATATATGAGGTGGTATGTTCAGATCAATATGTTTGTGTAATAGTGAAAATCTTCGGTAGTGGTAATGGTGGATCACTGGGTTGACACCAGAGTCGATACCCTTCCCTTCGACTTTAGGATGTGGTCCCCCTAGACCCTTCAGACCTGTAAGGTGGTGCTACCCTATTGAAATAGGTCATGGGTCCCCTACCCATGACAATGTTACTTCACAATGTATGTTGAGTATGATAATCTTCTTATAGGTACTTGACCAATGTTAGATATTAGTGTGGTTCTTGAAGAGAGAAATCAGGACTAGTACTCCCCTATGGACTCAGGGCATGGGTTTCCCTTACATCTTTTATTTTGTAGAGACAAGACTCCCCACATAATTTTAATGAGTTATTTTACCTTTTTTTAGTTCTTTGGGATGAGACATGGTGTTGCACAACCTTGGACTCATGAGTAATATGAAAAATTTACCAACCGAGAAACATGCTTGTGACATGACCTAAAACAGTGTGGGAAAGTTAGTGCCACCCAAATTGGATAGTATCAAGGTGTGGTGATTGAGTTCCTTATAATTTTTTGTTCAGGGTAGACATG
Source organism: Viscum album (assembly GCA_963277665.1). Taxonomy (NCBI): domain Eukaryota; kingdom Viridiplantae; phylum Streptophyta; class Magnoliopsida; order Santalales; family Viscaceae; genus Viscum; species Viscum album. The sequence continues at coordinate 2,034,201,348 of OY728148.1, forward strand.
TTGAATTATGGGCATCGTCAATGGACTTACATAACTATTGTTACTCCCCTAATGGTTTAGGGTGCAGGTTCCCAGTATCGTTTGTAAAGTTGAACAGTGCTCCCCTTACGTACTAGAGAATATTCCCTCCATAATTTTTGTCTAGATAGATTATGAAACCCCCCATTGAACTAGGTGGAGGGTCCTCTATCCATGGAGTCGGTACTCCCCAAACATGACAGGGCGCGGGTCCTCCGTATGTGACGTATAGGTAGAGTGGGCACTCCCCTATCATGTTAGGGTGTGGGTCCTCTAGGAGTCAGAACTCCCTTGTCATTCCAGGGTTTGGGTCTGCCATATGTGTTGTTCTGGAAGATTCACTACTCCCCTATCGTACTAGGGAGTGGGTCCTCTAGCATGGGGTTGGTGAACCCATGTTGTATCAGGGTGCGGGCACCCCTTAGTTAATGAGCTCAAAGAGTCGATACTCCCTCATCATACCAATGTGTGGGCCCACTAGACACATAGTGAAACTCTCCTACCAAGTTAGGGTATGGATCCTTAATATATGGAGTCTATACTACCTTGTCGTATTAGGGTGTGGGTACTCCATTCTCTAAGTGGTACTCCCCTATCATCCTAGGGAGCGGGTCCTCACCTACAGAGTGGTACTCTACCATCTCCGAGTTGCAACAGGGAGCAAGTCATCTAATAGAGTTGGAGCTCCCTCGTATATTGAAAATTGTTTCGAGGAGTGGGCCCCTCCACTTGATATGAATCGTACCTAGTTAGGATTTTATGCTACCTCTATGGAACGAGGTGCATGCCCCTCTAAACAGAAGTGATAGAGGTTCAGAGGGTTAGCTAGGAGCTAATTATCCCTCGGCTATAGGGTAGTGGAAAGGTATGGGTCCATCCGTTCCCTCTCATAGAGAATATTCATAAAGTTCATGGTTTAGATAATTTCTCCCTCAACTACAAGGCATTGGTGAGGAGTGGGCCTCTCCACTTGGTTTCTTTACCCTTGCACAGGGTGCAAGTTAGTGATGGAATAACTTATGGTGCAAGGCACTAGAGTTTGACCATATCGGTTGTTCCTAATGGAGCACGTTATATCGGATGTACCATTAAGAATTGTAGAGTTGTACCTGATGGAGTGTATCTCTCATACGGGTTCCCTTTGGGATGGATAAGATCATGGAGTGTGTTCTCCTATTCTGTGTTACCTTTAGAGCATCAAATATAATCATATCGTTAGGTATGAGGTTGGAACCTCATGAGAATTCGAGTCAAAGATGAGTATATCTGGGTTATGTATAGGATCCCTTGTGGTGTTGTCACATTCTAGGTTGACACCCCTTAAGGACTAAGTATACAAACCACTTCTATGCCCACACCTTACTTTTGGTTACTCTCCTTCCATGGGAGGAAAAGATGAAAGGGGTATGCCACATGATTTACATGTTTAGCTTCTTGTGGATAGATTAGATCACTCTCATGCTAATGGTGGTGAAGGATTGATGTTTAGTTTATCTACTCACCATTTTAAGACCCCTGTGCTTGTATGATTTTACTATTTACTGGGTTGTGCTATGGGATAGGGTTTTTCTTACACTTTCCTTTGAGTATCTTTTGACTTAGCTGACTATTAATGTATAACTGAGAATGATTCGAGATAGAGTTTCTCTCTCGATGGGGTTCCCTCTAGCTAGGTCAAGTGGACTATCACCTTTCAGTTGGTCCCTTTTATTTTGGGTTTTTGGGGAACCTAGTGAGTATTTTTATACTCACCCCTTCATGAGCCTAGAACGTACATGTTTTTTGAATTGGAATACCACTAGACTTTCGATGGAGTTGACATAGGACCTGAGATATGTCAGACGCTTTTATAGTTTTCTTTTTCTTGGTGATTATCTTTCCCTTTTTTTACTTTATTACTTTTGTTTTACTCCGGTTTGGGATAGATTTTTTCATTAATTTTATTTTGATCATTTTATATCTATACACTATTTAATTGAGGTGTTTTTGGGTGTGTGCATATAGGTACATTAGGCAAAGACCTACATGAGTTTAGTGATACCTTCGGTGCTAGTTTCCAACCCCTGGCCTATTGAGGAAGAATTGGGGTAGTTGCAGCTCGATCCTTGACATGGGTTGGGTTGTGAAAAAATAATTATAATAATAATATGTTGTTTCATAGAAGTGTAGTGTTGCATGTAATACAAGCCAAATCAGTGTTGTATGTAGTGCAAAATAAAATTTATGCTGCATGTAAAGTATGATAAACTTGGTTTTGTGTATAAAGTAATCCAATATTTGTTATTTTATATAAAAACTACATTCAATGTCATGTGAAAAATAAATATCAAAAATATTAAAATTGGTTGAAAAAAAATTCATCAAAATATCAGGATGTTACATTCTACCACCCCTAAAATTAATTCTGCCCTCAAAATTCACCTTGGTTATTAATGGCTTAATAATTAAATTTTCCTTTCATAGAAACCCACATTGTAAAAATGAATACTAAAAATTCCTTAAAAAATAATGTTGGAAACATGACGGTTACCCAAAGTAACATATAAATACGTTTCCACATAGGAGAAAATATATGGGGAGTGAAAATATGGACTTTGAGGAAAAACATAAATATTTATAGGGAGTGACTGAGGTCATAAATAACAAACAAGTTAATGATTTATGGAATTTTGAGGGCCTAAAATTCTTAAATATTTAATGATTTAAAATTCAATCAGTTAAAAAAAATTAATTTATTAGGACTACATTTTTTTGGTCATTTCACTAATGTTTAGTAATTATTTTATTGATAATGAATATAAATAAATATACATTCTTGATATATTTATATAAATAAAATTTAAAACTTTTTTTATTCGATCAATTTCTAATTCATTCATTACTTTAGGAAATGGATATCTAAATATTAACTTTTATTTCTGAAGAACTAAAATACACTTTTAACAGATCTTAAGGCCCATAAAAGATTGAAAAGTATTTTGATTTATCTCTAAAAATTATCAAATGTAAATATGGTTAACACATTAATCTCTAAACCTAAAAAGTAACACTACTGGTTCATCATTAATATTTATTCATAAAATATAATTACACATTAACCAGGACATCACATTGTCCAGTGGTAGGTGTAAAACCCATATATTACTTCGATCATGGGTTGAAGACCCGTGGCCTTGTCAGACATGATGGGTTGGCATCCAATATATATAATATCCTTTTCTAAAACTACGTTAATATAATTTCTAAAATAAAAATGATGGAAATACTTGAAATAAGGTTAGTATCTTAATAGCCTTTTAACTGAGGTTTTCAATACAATCTCAATACATAAATACATCATATGATGTTTAACATAAAAATTCCATAAATGGATAACCTTATAACCCTTCCTAATTATTAAAATCTATAAAATTAGAAATAAATTCTTGAAAAAATATTAACATTGATCCCCCATATATCACAAAGTAGATCTTGGTTTTCACATTCCAAAAAAATGAATACCCTCATCATATATTCTCTTGAAACATGGTAATTACCTGAATTATAATGAATAATTTTAGAGAACATGCATGCTTCTTTATTCTATAGATTACTAGATATATTACATAAACTAAACAAGTTATAAACTTCTTCAATGATAACATAGAATACTTTGTCAAAAAATTCTTTATCAGTTCTGTGGTAATCAATACCATCAAACATATCTTTATCCAAACAACATTATCTCAACATCAAGAATAAATTAAGGGTTACCTTCACTAAATCAAAATATCACCTTTCCATGATATCACTTTTCTACCTCCCCAGAACCATTCAACACATCCTTTAAAATACTTAATAAAAACTTATATTGAAAACAATTATATATTTCATGATTCATATGTCATAATCTTTGAATTTTAAAACATATACAAATCAATTATCCAAGTTTATTCTTAAAAAATTACTCAGGATTCATCATTATATACCTTAATACCCTTTTCTATAATATTAAATATGAAGCATGTATAAAGGTTCCTCAACCTAAATCTGATTATGCTTCTTATGTTTAATGTAGATAATACTAGAAGAACATCATGTACCTTTAACATGCCACTTGCAACCACTTTGTATTCAACAGTATAACTAATACCTGTGGACCTTCTTGATTCTCTTCATGAGATTTCCACCTATAAAATTTATTTTCATCATGCCCATACTTTAGAAATATGAAACATTCAATGTTAACCCAGTTCATTCCAGTTCCTACTATTTATTAAAACTAGAAATAATATGGTTATAAACACTTCCCATAGAAGAAAACCACATAATCATGAAAATTTACTTATAGTATGTTTAAATAATGAAACATAATTATTTAATATATGACATCATAGGTTTATACTAGGTTATTAAAATTTATTTTTATTTAAATCACTGTTTATGGTTAATAAAGAGTTTTAGAATTACCAAATCATATCCACAGGGAGTGGAAAAATAGGCGTGGAGTAAGGTCCATTGTCATGTATTGGGTTACACTTGAGTCAGGCCCAACATACCTTTTCTGAGTTGATACCCCTAAGTACATCTATTCCAGATCCAAATATATTTTAAGTATCTAGATGGGGATGTAATTATAGGAAACAACTCTCTTTAACAATCACCAAAATTCCATGACATTTTCCTATACTTTTCATCATCCTTAAACTTATCCTTAGATACATCCCTAGACATATCCTTAGAAATACCCCTAGGGATCTCACTAAAGTTTTATCATCCTAGTTTCTAAAGGTTGAATAAAAATTCATTCTGATACCAACTATAAAGACCCAGGATAAACATACATAGGCATTACATCATATTTTTAGAATACATAATACATTAAAAAAACATATTCCCAAACACCGTGTTAGTTTAGATTCTTCAGAAATATGGAAATGTAAATGCTGGTTTATGAGTAAGATATATTATCTCCCACTAGGTTATCCAATAATATTACCCCTCTTAGACATATCATACCTAAAATATATATTCATAACCTAGGGAAGGAAACATAAAAGAGGTGAGATCAGATGCTTAGTAAGGGTAAACAATGGAGATATGTAAGCATAAACAAGAGCATAAGTGTATGAGAACATGATCATAAAATTAGAATACCATACCCTACATATCATAAACATGGAATAATGATTTTAAATTCATAATTCATGAATCTTAATGAAATAAATAACATAATAAATGAAAGAATAACATGGGAGTATCAAATGAGATTTTGGAATATACATAGATATGTAATATCATTCCCAATAAGTCCGGATGAATTTATAGAACTTATCAGTGCACTTCATGAGAACTAAACCTAATGGGTAGAACAAACCATCCTCCCCAGTCACAATCATTTCCTTGTAATATATTTGGTTTACCCATATTACCATAGTGGATCGGGTTTCCCCATCTTCTATCTTCATGGTGACTACAACTACTGGGCAGAACAGACCACCATTCACAGTCATAGTCCTTTATATGTAAGGTATCATGTTTCCCCATATTCCCATAGTGGGTCAATCCCATAGAATTGATTCCTATCATTATATAAAAAGATATAAATCATTACCTAATGAATTTAAGTGATATGTATGTCCCACCCATCTCATAATAAAATCATTCATACATGTGCCATAAGATAATAAAAAATTCATCATATCATGACCCATAAAAAGATAAGGGTTTCATAAACATTCTATCATAACCCATGAAATGAGATAGGTGTCATACAAATGTAATCATATCTTAACCTATGAAAACATATAGGTTTCATAATAATTTCATCAAAGAGTAACCTATTAAAAGAAGCATATTTCAAAAGCATAAGACCCATGGAAGAGAAATTAGTTTCATAAACATCAGGCCATCAAAACATAAACCATTTAGAGATTGAATATGAATGAAACAATTCAATAATTTACCCATAAATTAATTATTAACACCAATGGTTATCATCTTTGATGGAAAATAATTACAAAATATCTTTTACAAAATTTTCTTGAATAAAATATCCCTTCTTCTTTGAAAAGGACTTTTAAAACATAAAAAATTAACAAAACAATTTATTTTAAATTGAATTGAAAACATATAAAAAAGTCTTGAAATCATTTTGAAAACCTTTTCCCTTGAATATTTATAAACTAATATTTATTTTTTTGAATACTTTTATCTTTCAAAACATATAAAAGATGCTTCAAAACATTCTTGAAAACTGTTTTCCTTGAAAACTTATAAAAGAATATTCAAAACATTTTGAAAAAAATTTTAATTGAAAAAATTTAAAATAATCTTAAAAAAATTTAATTTTTTTTCATTGAAAGCATATAGTATAAGATTGAAAACATTTTCAAAAAATTTCTCCTTAAAATTTTATAGAATAAGTTTCAAATAATTTTAAAATAATTTTTCCTTGAAAACAATTTAAAATATTATAAAGAATGATGAAAAACTTTTTGAAAACTACTTATTTGAAAAAACATTGATTTTTTTTAATGAATTATTGATTTTTTTTGAAAACCATTTTTTTGAGAACACTTTGAAAACTTATATATAATTATTGAAAAAAAATTAAGAACTTTTTCGAATAAAAGGTTTTGAAAGAATATAGATTTCTGACTGAAGAGAGGGGTAAAGTAAGACTTTCTTAAAGAAACATTCTTAATAATATTATGTATCAAAGAGTAATACATGACTATATCATTAATATATATAGGAGAATAAAATTCATGAGTTATCATGAAATATGGATCATAATATTTCATCTATGGAAGCATAATTATAAAAAATATCGACAAACAATGAGATTGTTTCAATAAACTCTTACCACTTGGTAACATTGAATTATACTCCCCGTGTAAGAACATGAAATTAAATGAAGATTAAAATATAATAAAAAGAATTAGATTAGTTATTTAACATTTCAATGGAAGTATATACACCTCATAGAAAAATATAGGTTCATAACATGGCATGTGTCTTAAAGAAGAAAAATTGAGACAAAATTACATTACCAATTTGGTAACTTTTGAAATATAAACTCCATGAAATAAAGATTAGAAAATGGATATTTAAATAAAAAAAATTTAATTATAAGAATAATATAATACATTTATGTTCATTATAAACACCACATATAATAATTTTTAGGTGAACATGTCTTTTTTTCCCACAGAAAATAAAAGTGAGACAAAAAACCCTTACTACTTTAGTAACTTTAGAATCCTGATCCCCATGAAAGAATAACATCAATTTAAAGATTTTAATATCATTAAATAAATTAAATTAATTATATATCATGTCATAAGGTAGTATATACACTACAGAAAATATGCTAGTGGTGAATATGTCATGTATCTCATGGAATTAAAAAGTGAGATAAAATTCCCTTACCTTATGTCTTGAATCTCTTCATACTTATACAAACCTCATGTATAATAAATCTAAGTTTATTATACATATTTTAAAGAAACATAATTTTATATATAATACCATCTATGTTCTTATTATGAATTTATATTACCCTCTTATTAACAATTCCAAGTTAAGGTTTCGTTTCAGGTAATATCCACTTTGTTTTTCTCATGTGTCTTAATTTGTTATATTTTTTGTCATCATACTTATATAATTATTTTAAGAATGTAAAAAATTATATAAGACTCATTTATAATTAGTATATATGTATTTATAAAAATCTATATAATATATAAATTTTAAATGGAATACACCATTCATGGAGACGGTAGGCGATACGTACGCATGAACGTTGTTTCTGTTTTTCTTTGTAATATTTAATGAATGAAAGTAATTTAAATATATATATATATATATATAGTATCATTAAAGTATAATTGTTATGTAATATATATAATATAATTTCACTAAACCCATCCTTAATATACTCCATGTAGTGTGTGAACAAATCACAATGATTTGAGGAGGCCTTAGTCCACACTCCCCCAAACAAAATTATCATATTTACCCAAAATTTATAGCATGAAGGTATGTGTTATATAATAATTAAATAATAATAAATGAATAATATATATATTATATATCATATAAAATTATAGTTTCCATCATAATAATCAACCATGAGAGGTGTTAAAGGAAATATGAAAAACATCGTTTTGTGAGGTGTTAGTCATCGTACACAAGAACGATAAGTTTATTACCCATTATATGAAAGTGTTTGTAAGTATAGGTATAAACCTTATCATAAGAAAATATCAGCATATTGAGGATATTAAGGCTATTATATATGCATGTAATATGAATAAATTTGACAGTGGAGGCAGAAAATAAAGGAAAGGAGTTTGACAAATGATTTCCCCTCTTCTTTGGGTAAATCCTTTTGGTTGGCATCAAAGGGAATCAATGGTTGGATTTCTAACCAAAGGGAGGATTCAAGGAGGAAGGGAGGGAATTTTTGAAGTTAATTGAGCATATATTGGACGAAACTAAGTGGTTTTATAAGTTTTAATAATAGGGAGAGGTGATGGACTTTTATAAGGGAGGGAGGGGACATACTTTTCATTTTTGAGAACAAGTTAGGTGTACCCACATTTTTACCTAAAAAAGTACTAAAAAACAAAAACAACTCAATAATGGAAGTTTTATTGCTGAAATATTTCCATAAAATGTTTGTTGGAGAAGTCTCTTGGTCATTTTGTCCCTTAAGTTTAAGGTGTATCCCCATGTTATGATTAATTTTACCTTAATTGTTGTAATTAATTTTAATCACATTCACTATTATTTTTGGTCAAAAAATATGTTGATATTATTTGAATATAAATATTATACTGATTAAAACCCTGTAGGTCCATTTAAAAAAATTCAATTTATAGAATTTCCAAAGTTAAATTTAATGCTAATCCCACAGGCGTGGTGAAAAAGAGGGTTTTTAAAAGTGAGAATGTTCAAATGTTCATTATAATTTTATATCTAAATTCAATATAAAAATAATTACAATAACCTAAATTGGATTAATATACGTATAATTGATCTATTTTTACTTTTAAAACAAATTAAAATATAATTTAACTATATAAATAAATTATATGAAAAAGTAGTTCTGAATTAAAATTCAGTTGTTTTTTACTATTCATCCAAAAATGAAATTTCTATGAAAAATCCAAAAAATTAACCCTAATCCAATTTTTACATTATAAATTCAAAAATTAAGTTTATTTTATCAAATTTAATTTCTAAAATTTCCTAAATTTAATTTTATTATTCTTCACAAAAGGATATAAAAAGCAGTTCTTTTAAGAAAATAGTATATTCAAACATATAAAGACTTTAGTAAAAAGTGTATGTCTTATTAAAACTATAATTAACCATAATAAATAATATTTAAAAATTAGTTATTACCATTCATATTATAATTTTTAAAAGTTATGTTATAACTATATTTCTGAAATAATTATAGTAATAAAATGTTTCATAGAAATTTAGTGTTGTGTGTAATGAAAGCTAAGTGAGTGTTTCATGTAGTGCAAGATAAAATTTATGTTGCATATTGTATATGATTAACCTGGTGTTGAATATAATTCAATCTAAACATAATTATTTTATATAAAAAAACTATATTTAGTGTTGCGTGAAAAGAAAAATATCAAGAAGATTAAATTAATTTAAATTAATAATTCACCAAAATATCAGGGTGTTATAGAAGAGTAATGGTTTCTATTATTGAAACTACAATAAAAAACCTAAACCAGATATATCTGTAAAGTATTTTAAAAAATCCATCATGGCCTATTCCAAGTAATCCATTTTCTTGCCTACATGGGCTGGATCTAGGTTATAAATAACGAAGGCATCCCATCAAGTCCTTGGATCATCTCCATATTAAATTCAGTAACAACTAGGGTAGAACCCAAGGAGCATGTCCAAGGTGGTCCAATGAAGCTGTATCAAAGGAGTAGAAATGTCATTGGCATTTAATATAATTTGGATCCATAAAATAGAAACATCTAAGGCATCCAAATCATTTATCATTCACAACCCATTTCATAATCATTTACAAACAATGAGTTCATCCAACTCATTCCACATTTTAATTTGAACCCATTTAACCATTTTAATAACATGTAAACACATGGAAATGAGGAAGTATCCCTCTCATAATGTAACTTTTAATTCTTGATGGATCCCATTATGATGGCAATCTCACACACACACACCCAAAAGGGTGGTAACCCATGGGAAGATACATAAATACACCCCATAGGTGGTCTAGGTTGAGGTTTCCAACCTATAACCATATCATGGCAATGTATTTGAAACCTATAAAGGATACAAAAATTTAATAATGGAATTTAGTAAATTTAATTAAAAAACCCGTAAGGTACAATGTGTGGAACAATAAAAGCTTGATGTAAAAATAAAATTTGTGGGAAAAGGTATAGAACACCTACCTTATGTCTATGGTAGAACACTAATCTAGAATAAAATCCATAAATGAACCAAATCATAAGAAAATGGATGAATATACTAATACCTTAAAAATATATAATATAATCTTACACTATAATAACTATATAGAGAGGGGTAGAAACAATGAAAGGAGAAATATGAATGAAAAACTCACCAATGGCTATCCAATGATATGATCAGATCTCAAATCAAAGGTTGGATGATGAAACTATTTTAAATATGAATTTTTCATTTAGTAAGAGATCCTATGGTGGTCCTACTATGAGTGCGATACATTACAAATTATTTGAAAAGAAAATCCCAGTGACATTACAAGGATTTTAAGCATTACATGATGTGTAATGTTTGAGTTTTATCCCTATATAAAAAAACCATTACACATCATTAAAGGTTATGGAAAGACCAATACACATGGATTATTTGATACACTCCATGTATTACAAATACATAATGTGTATTTGGAATGAAAACAACCTTCTTCCCCTTACTTTTTCATTCCTAAAACAAACCAGACCTACACAAAAGACTATAATTATGGTTTAAATCAAAAAAGTGATCTTAAACAAGAGTCTAACTAGAAAAAATATCCATAAATTAATGGAAAACCCGAGATATTAAGATATCCTTATATTATGATAAAAAACCCCCAAGTTTATATTCTAAGGGTCATGTGGATTCTGAAAAGAGTTCCATCTAATGATCTTATACATCGACCTCCCTATTCACATCATGCCCTATAAATGGTTGTTCTACAATATCACTCATAATAGAGGGATAGAATGAACTTGAAAAAATCATGATCTAATAAAAAATCATGATATAATAAAAAATAATGATAGGATGTTACTCAAATGACGCATCTACCTATAACTCAACCACATACAGCTGACAATTGTGGCATAGGTTTGAGTGATAGCGACATAGCTATGATACATAGAAGACGAAGTTCATGGATCAATAACCATGAGGTAACTGCAAATGATAGTCTACGAACCCAATTCTCTCTAGAATCTAGAAAGGACTGGTATATCATGGAGAAAACTTACCCTGTCTCTAAATATATCTATGACCTAGCCTCATTGATATATGAAAAATACCTTATCCCCAACCATAAACTCTAGAGGTCATCAATGTCGATGAAATTAGGATTTTTTATAGAATGTGCAATATCCATACTCTTTCTAATAAACTGGACCTATTATGAAGTCTCCTGTATGAGATAATATCTAAGAAGTGCTACATCTCTAGTCTCTAACTAGAACTGAGGTGATCATATTGGCCTACTATAGAAAACCTCATGAGTTTCCATACGTATATATCTATGATAGCTATTATTTTAGGATAATTAAACTCAGGTAATATACCTCTTCAAAGAGCTCCCAAAATCGATGAAGTATGATATAAGAATGTACTCTAGAAATTTTATACTGCACTATGATTTTTCATCGATCTGATGGTGGTTTCCATGCTCAAAATATTTTATGTACCCAATGCCCTTGGTAAAATTTTCCAAAATAAATATGTAAACTTGGTGTCCCTATCTGATACAATTATATGAGGAACCGCATGATGATGTATAATCTCATGGATATAGCATCTCCCATGATCATAAAATGGGAATGGATACCTGATCAGAAGGAAATGGGTGATGTTTTTGAGACTATCCAAAACAACATAGAAGGCATCACTGCCTCATGGAGACTTCTACAACCTGGTCATAAATCCATCACAACATAATACCATCTCTAATAAGGGTTGGGTAACTACTGTAAAATCCTTAATGATATTTTGTTTTATGCACTCACCTAATGAAAAGTGGAACACCTCATAACAATTCCTATTATTTATATTATCATCTTGGGAAAAAATATTGATGGTGTAAGTTACCATAAATCTTGGTGATGTCGGGATGTACTTCCCATCTTAAGAGTGAAATTCCCATATCAAATCCTATCAAATGTATCTTGAAACCCAAACACCACCATGTATGTTTATAATATCATCCTCTCCAATAGTCCAACAAGGCGGTGGTACCTCAGCTACCACGCTCTCCTATAAGACAAATTTATGAGAATCTGACAACTGCCTCATTCTTACCCTATCCAGAAGAGTGGAAGTCACTACCATGGATGATGGAATACTCTATTCATGACTATTATGCACCTATAAGTTCATCTTAGATATCAATTCCATTAATTTATATTCACAACTAGCCTTCTAAACTACTTGTGTCCGAGTCTTCTGTATTAGAGTGTCTGATACTGCATTGACTTTACCAAACATATAGGCTAGATGAAAATCAAACAACTGGAGATACTCAACCACCTTTATTGTCAAAGGTTCAAGTCTTTATATGTAAATATGTACATGAGGTTTTTGTGTTTGGTAAACACCAAAAATTATCTACCAATAAATAGTGGCTCAAAAAATTCAAGGTTTTAATAATTAATGCCGATTGAAGATTTTAAATTGGGTAATTCTACTCATGAGGTCTCAACTTTCGAGACCTGTATTCTTTGAATCTATTACCCTATGTCTAGAAAACTTCCATATCTATACTTTATTCTTCACAATAAACCGTCTGGATTTTTTCAGGCTCTAGAAGAATCAGTATCAACATTGAAGTCAACCATCCCTTAAGGTTCTAAAAGGATGGATCACATACATCTGACCATGAGATATTCAAACTCTTCTTAGTGAATCCCATAAGAGGTGTTTCTAATCATGATAAGTACTTTATGAAACTCTATAATAACCATCCAATCCAAAGAAACAATAGATATCAATGAAATTTTTATGATGATTCCAAGAAACCAAAACAATCATGTTCTATGGGTCCATAGATACTACTATCTAAAAGATTATGTGACCTATGAAGTGACCTTTATCTATCAAGAACTAACATTTTTCAATATTTTCATAAAACTTATGATCTCTAATTGTATTCAGAACAATTTTAATATGTTTTTCATGATCATATCAAGTCTGATAATACACTAATATTTCATCCAAAAATTCCGCCATAAGTGAATCTAGATACGGGTTTAAAACCCAATTCATCAAATCCATGAAAAATAATGTTCATTTTTGAGACAAAACGACATAAAAAATAATCATAAAATACATTCATGCTATGAAAATTTGTACGAGGTATATCTATTGGGATGACACAAACCTAGTGATAACCTGACCTCAAATTAATTTTATATAAAACCCATTATTCTCGAATCTGATCAAAGTGATCATCTATATGGGGTAAATTATGCTGATTAATAACTTTCAAGAGGTTAAACTTATAGTAATACACACATATCCTACGGTTTTTTTCTACCTTCTTGGTGAAATGGTCCTATGAACCCCATAGATAAATACTGTTTCATCTAAACCACTTTGATTCTACGTCCTCTAGTTATATCTTGAGCTCTGGAAGCTCAGTATTGGATATTCTATATAGAGGGACGGATATTGGTGACGCTATTAGAACCATCCCAATACATAAATCTTCCTCTATCTTAGGATGTAAACAAGAAATTTCATCCAGGAAGACATCCCTAAAATTATCTACTATAGAAGGGAACTCATCTTTCCATATTCCTTGATCATCCAAATATAAACCTATAATATGGGCTATCATCCTACCCAACCCAAGATTCTATGGTCTGGCTCTACCATCTTGGACATCCCAATCACCCCTGTGGATATAACTACTTCCCTCTATTTATGTGAAAGATTTTATCTAGCGATTGCAATAGAAATGGGCATTGTAAGAAACCAACCAATACATTCTGAGTATGAAATCAAATCATGTCATCTCCAGAATAAAAGACCCCAAAAAAGTGACACCCATAATCCTTAAGGGGATACTCACTTCATTGGAATACAACATCAGATCATATCCCAAATAGACTATCAAGTTTCATAATTCCATAATAAAACATCACATCAAACCCAAGGATATCCAAAATAGGTACATATATGAATGAATATGAAAAAACTATACCAATATGGGAAGATACAAGAGAAAATCTTTTGAAAGTTTAACTCTCACTATAGATGTCTCAGTGATCTTCTCATTAGGTATAGGTTGTATTGAATATATCTATCCTAAACCATGACCCTATGAAATAATATGACTACCCTGAGTATGCCTAGTATCTTGTTGAGGTGATAATAGTTTTTGGATCCCTCATCCATGAATATTTCCTCCGCTTGAATGAATAGTAGTACCATAAAACCCATCCTGACATAGATCTATGAATCCCTTTCATGAGCCTAGATTCAGAGAATACCCCATCTCACTGACCACTAGAGGAATGGTCCAACAAAATCTCTATATATGGAAGATCCTACCACATGTTCGACACTCAACTAGGTCTCTATCACATTGGTTCCTCATGTGTCCAACATTCCACACTGATGAAAGAGAACACAACTACAATCACTCACACCATGGAAGATATTCCCCTCACGATAAGTCTCAAAAATTTCACTTCCTAATAGGTGAAACTAAACCACTCAATTGATAATCCGCACTAGCCTAATCTGGGACCCCTATATCCCTCATGTTATGTTTGGTAATCAGTACTTGATTCACAAAATCTATTGTAGTAGTCAACCAAAAAATGTTCAAATGTTATGGAGAAACATCCTTGAGACCTTCCTCAAAGAGTCTCTCCATAGAGGGATCATATTCAAGATAAACTGTCACAAAATGATGAAGCTCTATGAAGATAGCTAAATATTTCATAACAGTCATCCTATCCTACTCTAGATGTATAAACTCACTAGATCCTTTATCTCTCAGAGTATCAGGAAAGAATAAGTCATAAAAGATGTATTTTAAATCCCTCAAAGCCATATCCTAAATCCTATCATCCTAGTTTAGAGAATCCCATCAGTTCATAGTGGTTCCCTAAAGCATATATGTTGCATGATTGACTCTCCACTATGGAGGAGTCTTCATATGCTAAAAAATCGATAAAATAGTCTGAAGCCATAGATCAATAGATTTTTGACCACCATCCCTCAAGAAAGTTGGTTGATGATGGTTCTAGAACACACACATCAACTCTACCTTAGTCAAGTTCGGTTGTGGTGCTACCTAAATGGTCTACATAAAGACCTAGAAACTCTTCTAGAAATGGGAACCAACACCGAAATCAGGAACAATTTGAGGTGACACTTTTAGAAATACTATAGGTTCTACTGGAATTCTATTTCCCACCACCTCTAGAGCATGGTCTTCACCTACCTCATGGAACATGACTAGATGTTTTCATGGTTTCATATCTCTAAAATTCCAAACAAAAGACTTAGAAAATACTTATTAAAAAATATATCACAAATATAAATAGAGGATAGGTACAAGACTTCATATAATCAAGAAAAACTCCTATACCTACTCCTAAATCAAATTATCAGTAATATAAATGATCATAAATAACCCCAAAGACACTCCATACTACCCACTACTATGGTTAGGACTAGTTCAAGATCTCTATTTCACAACAGGTGTCCTAGTATATGGACTATAAATTATAATTTATAGGGGAAAACCCATTTAGGATTCAGTCGGAAACTTCATTTAACGACAACCTTTCCACTTCATAATTTAAAATCATTTAACTTCATTATCATTTATATAACAATTCGCTTTAAATGGTTTACTTCTATATGTCACCATATCCAAGTTATAAGAGACCATACACCATATAAATTGAAGTGTGGTTTCAATTTAATCACAACTATAACAAAATCCATCCCATGAGACCAATGGAACATGACTCAACATGAAATAATTGACTTCTTAATGTGTTTGTTGTAGTATACACAAGAAAACAATTTCAGGTTATAGAAGGAACAATAAGTTACAATTATGTTTCCCAATCTCATGTAAGAAAATTTTAGTCAAATAAAAATTATATCACACAATGAAAACATAATAATATTATGAATTCAAGTAATTCATCCTATATTACATGGAATATACATAGTATGTGAATTCTATAAGGTGACTAAAATGATGCATGATCGAATATTCCTTTCTATATTGGGCTAAGGAAAAAATCTATAATAAAAAGGAACATAAAACATTAAGTTCATCACCCAAAGAGAACATCAAGTCAACTGTAATTAGAAAAATCTATAACAATATATCACATCTAGAAAATTTGGCTTTATCCTATACATGGGTTAGATACACACAGGAATGGCTCATTACCACATTCCAATTTTTTTATAATGACATTTCTATTGTATAAAAATAGTAAGGAATGTAAATAAAAATCCTCAAATACAACTTTATAATGTTCTAATCTGGAAGAAACCAAATAGTTCCCGAAGCTGGTTGATCACATAGCCTCAAGCACACCTCCCCATACACCACAGTCTCTCGACCAGTAGAAAGGGCCTGTAATGGTATAGTGGGGAGATAATAACCTCATAATTAGACTAATATAGTGGTATCACAAATAATAAATAATAGTATTCATAATATAAATCATGATTTAAGATAACATCCATATGACAATATTAATTATCAAAACCAAAAGCAGTGTCATTTACAATATGATGAACATGTCATGTCTCTATAAAAAATGTTAGGAGATACATGGAAATAGACATCTGGTATAATAAAATTGTCAAAATAATAGAAAAAAACAAAAATAAATATCTCTAGATAGTATCAAGAGCATAGATCGATCCTATTATCTCATTATTCTTTTTCACAATCAATCAATCATCATAAAGAGGGTTATTTACCCATTCCCAATTTTTATCCATGAAGTCTATCGAGGAACCTAACTGTGGACCTAACATGGTGCGAGATAAGACTCAATAGTCCACCATAAATTATTTATATACGAAATCCATTCTATTTATGTAATATGAAGAAGATTGAAATATATAATAGCTGCATAAAAGAATAAATAAGTGTGATACTTTCTAGCCAACAAGGATCACTATGAACCAATAATCAAACACATGCTAACTATAAATCATGATAAAACATGAGTAATACTATTTAGTCTAAAAAATGTTATAAAAAATCCATACTAGGGATATCTATAAAGCATAGTAAACAAAAACTGCAGCCTATTATGAGGATTCTGGTTTCTAGCATAAAATAAATAGATCCAACGTATAAGGGACCTGAGTGTCCCCTCAAGTATATGAATCATCTGTATAGAAAACTCTATAATTACTTGTGTGGAGCCCAAGGAGCATGTCCACAAAGAATGTACAAGGAGGTCCAAGAAAGATATATCCCTAGAGTAACAATGTCCTTGGTATCCAATATAATCAGGATACATGGAGTTAAAATTTACAATGCATCTAAATCATTTATTCATTCAGTAATAATTCATAAAAAATTTCACAATCATATAAACACCATGAATTTAACCAAATAATTAAAGATTTTCCATTTAACCCATTTTAAAATTTTAATAACTTATAAACACAAGGAAATGAGGCATAATCCCTCCCAAAAAATATCATTTAATTCATTATTTCTACCACTATGATGGAGATATAACACACACAAACACACACCCAATGGGTGGTAAATCATAGGGTAGATAAATAAACACTCCTAACAACTGTTCTGGGTTGAGTTTGTCATACTCCAACCATATCATGGTACTAAGTTATCATCCTATCAAGGTTCCAACAATTTATGCAACCCCTTTATTAAATTTTGTAATAATTCTAGGAATATCCATCACATGGTACAATAGAAACTATATATAAAACAACTATATATTCTAGGAAATGGCATGGGTTACCTAACTTATCTCTATGATATAAAAATCATCTAGTATCAGATCCTAATTAGACCTATATCCAATGAAAATGGAATAATTGATGAATACCTTGAAAATAGGGCATATAATATTTCACTAGAATAGCTCCATCAAAAGGAGGAAAAAAATGAAAGGCACAAGTGTAATGAATAACTCACTAGTGGATATCCAACAAGATGGTTGAATCTCAAATAAAAGGCCGGATAATGAATCCACAACAAATCCTAGGTTAGTATTGGGGTAGAGCTCCTCCCGTGGTCGTCCTATGAGTTAAGGAAGAGGATGGATCTTTTGTAAAAAAATGATTCCCTCCCTCTTATTTTTAAAAATTAACATAGTTTGATTACACTATCAGTAAGATTTACACACTATACAACGTTTGGGTTTTCCCCCTCAAGGGAAAATCCAAAACATGTTGTGAAAGGTTATGGACAAATCAATACACATCATGTATTTGATACTTTCCATGTATTCCAAATACACATCATGTATTTTTCCTAAAATTGACCTCTATCCCCCTAATATATTCATTACCAAAACAACCCTATCCAGCAAAAATGTCTGACTTTAGAGTCTAATCCAAGAAATAGAACTTTACCAAGATTTTAACAGGAAAAAATGGATCTTTACCTCATAAGATAACAAAAGATCTTACAATGTTCTTTGAATCCTCTATGATTCATGTATTATGAAATGTCATGATTTTTTTTCATGACTCGATATTATGATATATGATATGATGGGTATGGTTTTCAAATGTTGATCTCATGTTATCATACCTTTTTATCATGTTATTCTTGTATGAAAGTTCACACAATCCTCAGAACCATAGATTATCATTTTTTCCGTAGTTGAGTTTTAAAATGTCGGGTCATGGTAAGGGAGGAAAGGTACTGGGAAAGGGTGGAGAAAAGTGCCACAGGAAGGTCCTACATAATAATATCTAGGGCATTACCAAGCCTGCTATCCGACGTCTCATGAGGATGGGTGTAGTGAAGAGGATAATTAGATTGATCTATGAGGAGACTCGCGGGGTGTTGAAAATTTTCTTAGAGAACGTGATTCGTGATTCTGTGACCTACAAAGAGCATGATAGGACAAAGAAAATGACGAAAATGTATGTAGTCTATGATTTGAATAGGAAGGGAAGGACCCTCTCTGACTTCGGAAGTTGATTTGATTTTCTCTGTCTGTTGTTCTCTTTATATACTTCTATGTCTGCAGTGTTTATACTTCAGTGTGTGGTCTCAGGGTAGGGGTTCTGATAATGTAATTTTATTACTTTAAATTATCTGATTATTATTATATGATCATTGATATCTCCCTTGTTTACCCTGGATGAGAACCTGATCTCACCCTCATTTATGTTTTTGTTCCAAGTTTATTAATAAAGGTTCCATTTATTATATATATAATATGGGTGATAGTTATGAAGGTATAAGTGGGAGATGATGTAGAACTATAATGAACCAGTGGTTTATGTTTCCATGTTTTTAAATAAACTAGTACTATAAGATTTTAGCATGATTCATTATGTTATGTAATGAATATTCTTCTATTTAAATGTATTATCCATGTATGAAAAGTATGGGTTGCAATAATAAGTCTCTTCATTGAGGGTAGTGTGGGGTATATAAATTATCCCTATAACTGATCCCAGGATAAGGAATATAGGTGTCACTATGTATCCCATAATATAATAGTCAATATATACTCATTTTCGGGGTTTCTATGGTAGGTGAACAACACTAAAGACAATGAGTGGTAAGAGACCAACCCCACCAGAAATGGGCACCATTTTAATGTAGGGATAAATATTAATCAATTTTAATTCACCTAATTAGGAATATTCCATATTGTTTTATATGATTAATTGAGGACATTGAACACATGATTAAACATCATACAGTAAGGAAATGAGTGGGTTTTACGGTTTAGAGTAATGTAGATATGGTTATCAGGGATTTTTAATTAACATCATACTATTTAGATGAATTTGGGGTTCCTAAATTTTGATCTCGAGGTTTGTAAATTATGTTTAAAAAACAACATAACAATCACTCTTATGATCATACGAGTCATGAAAAATGTGATAAATAAGGGTTGATGGGAGATCAATCATGTCACATGAGAGCTTTAGAAATAGATTTTTGGTTTTGGGGTACAAATGTATTATCAAACACCATGTTTTCACATGAAGATGGGGGACCTAATTTTTTATGATTCAAGAGACTGATCCATTTTCCAACATTTGATAATACATGAGTGGGTAACACTAAGGGTGTAAAAAGTTTTATTGAACATATAAGGGTTGGGTCATGGAAAATTGTGACCTCTAGATTTCAAATCATGAGGTGGGTGACAACTGGGTTGGAAAGGACTACTCACCAAGTTTGAAATTTAGGTTCCACTATTCTACAATTTGAATGGGTGGAAACAAGTTGCAGATTGACCACTGAATAATTTTTGAAATACTTGATTTATCAATCATTTTTTCAGTGAATATTATAGGATGTTAAGTCAATATGGGAGGTGGGCCTTTGGGGTGTTCTTCCATCACCATAATGGATTCCTTCTAGAAATAAAATTTTTAAGAGGTTTTTAACTCGAGGAAGGGGGAAAGTGGGTGTGAAAAAGGAAAGAAGATGATAACGTAGAGTTTGAACACTATGAGGGTTGTGCAGTCTTACATTTTTCATATCCACATGGAATAACAATGATTATGGAGTGACATATAGGCATATAGGCTAAAATTAAAATACCAAACCCATGGTGGGGGGGGGGGATAATGTAATTAAATTTTGAATTGGGGAACCATTATAACTCCTGAAAATACATATTTAATGCTCATATTGATCAAAACAATGGGTTTTACCAATTGAATATCATTTAACTAAGACCATGTGGAATAGGTAATATATATGGAAATTGGGGAGAGGTATAATTGATATTAATTGTATCATAGTACTAATCTTATGACCTCAAGGGCAAGATAGAAAAAATTTCATGTCATGATGATTGAACTATTGGATGAATGATTTATAGTTTAATTTTTCATAAATAATATCATAAGGAACTTTATTTTAAGGTTATACATATTATAACTTATGGGGATAGATAAAATATATTTCCAATGTAAATATAACCCAACATGAATGGAGTTCCATAACACCAGATGACAGTATAGACCACATCATGAATAAGGGAACACATTTTATATGTTCCTGATGCATGATCCATTTGATGTGACTTTTTTGTTAATGTGTCCTAGGATAAGGTCATATATATTAATTTCATGCAATGAGTATGAATTATTGTGTAGTTTAAAGTCATAAAACTAAGACAAGGTGTATTGATGTAGAATTCATGGTGATAAGGTCGAGTAAAAACATCAATGTGGATTGAGAGCTGGTACACCAATATAGACTACATCAATGGTCAATTCGTAAAATTTATAGTAATGATGATCATACTATGGTTCCTATTTTAGGGTTATCAAACTCAAATCATTCTTTTGGAGAGTAGCATCCTCTTTTTATCAGGAGAATGTAACTCGATAAAGTGTAATCAAACATCATTATAATATGTATGGATATGGGGTATTTGCAGTTAGGACAAATATGTAAGACTCAAGAGTCACTAAATATATAATGGAATGTAAATCAAGCTAGAAATAGATCTTAAGTATTTTTTCATCTATACAGACCTAGATCATATATATTATAATATTGGATAAGCACATGGGTTCTATTGTTTTAAATGAGGATGAATACCTTACATGAATGGAGGTATAACGAAATCACCACAACATAACTAGGTAAGGATAGAAAAGCTGTGTATTCACCTAAAATAGGATACCCATACATAAATATATGTATATCATGAAGTGGGAATAATTCCATGAATGGTTCTTAGGGAATAATCCATATGGATTGAGCTCAAATTCAATGGAATAGGGGAAATGGAATGCGAATATGAGTGGGAGAAAAAAAGGATGGAACCCGATGTTATTGGATTGAAGTCTCACTAATGAGATGACACCATGCCAAATATCCCATGGAGGTCTAGCTCATGCATTGGATTATCAATGTGTTATCATCCTAGAGTTATGAAATTTATAGGGGAACAACTCATGTCAAAGGATAAAATTTAACACTAGGAAAACATAGAGGTTAAATATTTCCACGTTTCTTAGGATAATAAATCCATGCAATAATACATATTCTATAAGGTGGTAATCAAGCCACATTTATTTCTAGGAGTGATAAAGAAGATGAATAAATTTGAAAGGATAGGGAAATTTGTAGGAAAATGATATTATATCACTCAATTTTATGTCATCCTATTAGGATAATTCTAATAATTTTAACATTATGAGGTAAGGTAATTTATCACACAACATAACATCATATGGAGAGAACACAATTATTTATAGTTTAAGGTCTGGAAGATAGAACTTTATAGTACAATTTAACATCATGTAGTTATGATGAAATGGTTTTCATGATTTTACTCAATAATTTTAGTGAAATGATAAAAAAATCTTATAATCATACATGTGTCATGATCGATGTGAGAAAAAAGGTTCAATGGAATATTTTTCATGTTTATTGAAAAAAACAGTGGGAATTGAAGGGATATGATCATAATGCTTCAACAACCACCAAGAAAAACTATAATGATGGGGGATTGCCTGTGTGTGATCTAAAAGACCAATTTACCCTTCCAACATGCATATATGTATGAAAGGGTAACAATGATGGTGTTAAAAACATCCCATTAGTATAGATAAGTTGAATATGTGTAAATGTTTTTGAGGAGTATGAATTTAGGATTAACATTATTGAAAGGATGAGGATGACCATTTTACATGTTTAATAAGTAGGTTTTTCTAACATATAATCAGGTATGTATACTCTGAGACATATACCTTGTATGGTAGGCAAGACATTGAAGTGTTTTACCATAACTTTTGGGGAACCTATTTGGAAAAACTAAGAATGATTCATTAATGGAATATACCATGGATATGAGGTGATCCTTGGGGAATTATTCCCTCACTATAGGGGAGTCTATAAAAAAACTAAGATATTTGTTCTTCTAGGGAATGTAACCCAAATGGGAGGTGGGAAAATGGTTGTTATTCTATAACTATAAAGGATTCCATTTATAAAATAACAATGATAGGGAAATTTAGATGCTAGAAACAATGTGTGGTGATGATAAGGAATCATATTCTCATAGGGGATTTGAGATCCCTATGGAAACACCATCATGAATTGGGAATATCAATGGTGTGAATATGGGTTGATAGTGTTTCAAACCCATTAGAAATAAGGGAAATGTTTGTTCATTCATTTGTGGAAAATGGGTCGGTCACTGATTCTTTATTATTTATGTACATATTTCTCAGACCTAATTTTTTTTAGGTCATATAACTTAGTTTATGGGTGATAAATGTTTATGTCAAAAAAATCAAAAGGAGGAGTAACATGTGGTATTCTATGTCTGAATATGGGGGTAAATATAGATACAATTTGAATTGGAAGATCCATTCCAATATAGAGAAACTCCAAAATGTTAGAACATAGTTTAATGTCATGATGATTAGACCATCTTTTCAAATAGATATAATTTTATCAATGTTAAATAGGAAAAGTAATACAATTAAAGGGACACAATTAGAAAGTGAATGTGAAGTAATGTGAGACATACATTTAGGTCTAGGTTTGAAGACTCATGCATCACTACATATCTGGTGAGGCGATAATCAATACACTTATAGTTTATGCATGTGACATGGTTGGAGACTTACACTAATGGGAAAGTGGGAAACTTCTCGGTGAAGTCTCCAACATAGTTCTATAGTTTAATCATAATATAGTGAGACATTATCTATATATTTTAAATTTATTTATCAAGGAACCATGATACACATTTTAATGTCATGAAACTAGGAATAGTATTCCACGTAGTTTAGAGTCATAAAGTAATGATTATTTCCCTTCAATATTTTTTCATTTGATAAGGAATGTATGTGATACAGTTTACATTCCTATAGATGGGACATTAATGTCATGAATTTTAGGGCCTTGTGAAAAGGCCTAGTGTGATTCCCTTTGAGTTTATGAATCATGGACCAAGGGTTACTTATAGTTTGAATTCATATGATGAGGAACCTTGTGCCTAATGTAATGTTATGCAAAATACATATTTAGGAAACTTGTGTTCATGGGAGATGTGATACGCTCCATATATATGATGATCAATTAATATATATAATTTAAATTAAAATTTCAAATTATAAAGGGACATTCGCATTTTAGATTCTCCATTAGTGGTTTTCTTCTAGGCAATAGGGGTTTTGTCAATTATAAAACCAAATCACCATGACAAAATGAGATGAGGTAGGCCTTCTTATTAAATACTTGAACCACTTAGTTTTTATTAACCTCAGGATTATACAATTATTGGTTCTTGTTTTCATTGAGGGATTCCATCTCTAATAGATAGACCTATATAAATGTATTTTGAAATAAAATAATAATAGATAGTTATCTAGAGTGTTGGCAGCTGTGACTCGGTGCGATTCACTAGTTGTATTACATACACTAGGGTATAAATAATCACATGGGTGGATGTCTGAGTAGTCATCTGATATACCCTAAACACATTAGTGATATTTCTAGGATAACTCTTTTTGTCTTGATCCACCATCTTCTATATAATTATATAGAGGAAATTCCTAAATGCCTTGATCTATCCATTTTCCTATGATTGATAGTGGAAAGTATAGTTGGTCCTAACTCTATGCTTGGAATATAGATTGTTCAGATTGGTCGATCAGAAGTTGATACCATTTTCCATGAGAATAGTGTGAGGTGTCCCAACCTATGAATGATGCAGGATATCAAATAGTTGATCACATTATTTTACTTTAACTCATTCATTTTAACTAATATATCCCAATTTTAGATGAAATAAATTATTTTATGGATGCATATGAACTACCTTTCTTCTACTATTGGGTAAATACCCATGATGTCAATACCCCATATGGTGAAGGTATGTGATAATTTTCTAGTGTAGAGAAGCTCTGGTGGTTGATATAGAATGTTTCATAAAGTTGGAAATCATGGATCTTCTTGGTGAATTACACACATCCACAAACTATAGTGGACCATAAGTATCCTAATCATTAAATATATTAAGATAAACTTAACCCTGTTTGATAATCCCCAGATACATTAGAATGAATCTCTTTCATGAGCTATGTAATTCACATTTCATTTATGAAACTGAGAAGGATTCTATCAAAGATACATCTATTGAGGACTTACTCTAATTTGGGACCAACATTGAGTAAGGAATTAAAAAATCTCTTGTGTATTAATTCATGATTATCATAGCTTGATAGTAGAGTTTCATGGTTGAAGAACTCGATTAAGGGAGATATCAAATTAGTTTATCCCTATACCATAGGGGAATTTTAGTGTCTTGTTTGAGGAAGACAAGTGTTGAGATTATTTTTCACTTAACATTCATCAATTACAGTAGCATAGGAATCAACATACAATTTTATAGGAGAATGAACATTTTAATTTGGTCTATTTAGTAAGATACATCACCATGTTTTCCATAGATTCTACCAAATAATTTTGAGGTCATGGTACATGAGAACTGGTAAGATAAGTGGGAAAACTAACCATCAATTGATGGGTATGATCAGAAAAGTAAATGTTCTCTTTCTTCTTTATAGTGTAGCACTAATGATATGCTTGATTACTAGATTAATTTTTCTTATCACATCCAATTAGAGAACCAGGATCTCAAGTGTGATCTCAAGATCAATTTTCTAGGCTTGGTATTTAGCCTCATTATTGTGGAATCGTTTTGATAGGAGGAAAGATTACAATATAAGGTAATTTTATGGAGGTTTTAATAAAAATCTAAGGCCAACCCTATTGGATTTAGGGGCTTTCATCCTCCTCACAGTCAAACTTTAGGAGTCACTATAAATGTTCATATCCTATTATGGTTTTTTTATCAATTGAGTGAGTGTTCTTATTAGTAAACTCAATATTACATTCAAAATATATGTGAATAGGTTTACATAAAGTAATTATACCATAAAATTTCCCTTTATGGCCATTAGGGTGTTAAACCATTGGTTGAACTATAAAAGTATCACTACACATTATAGAATTTTTTTAGTCATCATGGGATGATTGAGAATTTACATAAATGGTTCAATACTGTATATTAACTAGAACTTCTACTATTTCCTATAATGGAGAAATTTCTAGAACTTAATGAACTAGTAATGTTATTTTTTCTCGATGGAAGAATGTATGGTATCAATATCTAGCAACTTATAACTATGTTAATATCAATATTTCCCCTTACCCTCATTTTTATTATGAACTAGGAGGGTATCGAGGTATATTTTGAGTGAAGTTATATATTTGACCAAAGGTATTCCATGGATAAGTTACATAAAAATTGGGGTGGGAGGAACAAAAAATTCTACATAATGTCTTAAAATTCAATTTGACACAATTCATCCCACTGGTAAGTGATACATTTCATCATCATCATAGAGATGTAATTACATTTTCTTCTAGGTTTAAGATAAACTACAAAAATATAGGATATATTATCTTGAAAACATAATAGTTATCACATATTATAGGGAAGGTGAATTTTAGTTATATCCAAGATCTTGTCTATTCCCATCCCATTGCCTCTGTATTAGACAAAAAAGATGTGTAATTTTCTAGAGGTGATGGGGAGTGTTGATCATACCAAAAAAATTATTTATATTTATTGAAATGGTAATAGAATTGGTAGTATTTTACCACCATGTCATCAACATAAAACATCTCCATCATTTTGAGAGGCATGATGATTTGATTCATGTATTATTGGTAGGTTTATACGGTTTTATTTAAGCTAAATGGGATCACTTGATATAAATATATTCCATGGGGTTCCCTGGGTGATGTAACATATTCATCCTATATGGAAATTTTCATTTTATTGTATCCAAAATATTAATCCATGAAGGAGAGGTCATGGATTTTGGTGGTTGTACCAATTCAAAACAATATGACGAGGACAAGGAATTCCTTATTTAGGAAGTAGAGGAAAAGGTCTTAGAAGTTGATACATGCTCTGAATTTCTTAATTCTCTTCCAAACCGTATAATGAAAGTAGACCACTTGAGGTATTTGATCACACTAATGACATTTTATTTGATAATATTTTCAATATTTTCCTTGATCCTACCACCACGGGAGGGATTCATTCTCTTAGGTTCCTACTTATATCCACGATGACCAATATGAAGGCCAAGCTATGTAATAATGAACTGGAGACCATGATCTACATCTCCTTTTATTTCCATGTGAATTCATTATGATTCTATTACAGTAACAAAACATAATTATCCTTTTCATTGAGAGACATGAAGGGAATAATCAATGTTACCATGGGGTCCTCGATCCCAAGATTGACCTGTATCAGCTCATCAATGGTCTTGGAAACTCCTTCTTCAATTGGAGGAGTGGATTTATCCAAATTCTATTCCTTAGAAACATGGGGAATAGAGGGGGATATGAACCCTCAGGTACTGAAAACAATGACTTGGAATCATATTTGTATATTATGGTGGAATGTTTTAAGTAAATTTATATCCTTCTAATTCTGTAGAGAATGTACTGATAGAGGTAGTGCATCCTATCCCATATGGTCATCTATTCCATGGTCTGCCTACCATGTTGAATAATTATGATTTAGTGAGCTTATAACGGGACAATCCCACTATTTTATACAAATGGGTATGATAATAATTGATAGGAATCAGGTTAATCTACTGGAATTTAATGTGAGAGGGTTTTCTAGGTTACAATAGAACCTATCCTTATAGGAGTAGGAGGTGATCAGAGTGAAATTATTTTTTTTCCTAATGGAATAGACCAAAAGGTCTTGAGTTTTGTATTACAGATGAAATATAAAAAATTAAAAATTGTAATCAAGGAATCCCATAGATCTATTAAGGTGGTTCCCAAGTCATTAAGGACATTTACACACTCATTTTATTTGACCTTAGGTAGCTTTATATCCATTTTTGTAATAACTAACATATAGTTAGTGGGTTTAATAGGAGTTTAAGGGAGTGGAATAACCATAGATTACCCCATAAAACTATTGATATATTGTATGAGGTATTGGTGGTATGAATAAGGGATTTTTTAACTAGATCTCTAGCCTTCCCAAAAATGTTTTGAAGGTAGTCTCTAGTAAGACAACCAAGAATTTGGTATTTGATATCAAATGTTCATACTGGGTCGTCAGTTTATTTTTTCTAGTTGTTTCTGATCACTCTTTTTATATCCCTAAACATTCAACTTATAGGGGGTTATATTTGTCACTATGCATCCCATCTTATATATCATTTTACTTAAGATGAGATTATACTTGATCTAGTATCCACCATGAATCAAAAAATATAAATTAAACTAATATTTTATGAGAGTTATAGGTGTAATATAATCCCCTTTATGATGGTATCCCCATATTACTAGAGAAGGAGATGATGACATGGTAATCCCCATGCTTACATTTCTATACAAGGTAGGATTCAACATTACCCACTTTGGACTGAAACACCATATGGATCTTAAAGGCCTTGATGGTGGCCATAAAAATATACTTCAATCGGAAAATTTCATCATGGATTGGGATCTTGGATGAGATGAAAGTGATATTCTTGATCACATAACACTTTTACGGTAGGGGCATACTCTTTCTTATAATGGGTTTCTCCCTAACTAGAAGCATGAAAGTCCCTACAGACTATATTGTATAAAAATGTTTGTAATCTAGCAATTTTAGTTGTTGGTAAGATGATTGAAGGTTAGTGAGGTCATTAATCAAAAGAATGGGTCATGAAGATACACTGTATAATGCTCACAGATATGTTTGTTCTTGTTTTTCTAAAAAAATTCCATCATTATTATCTTAGTATATTTGAAAACATTTCCTAGAATATCTCCCTAGGAAATGTTCTTGATAGAGGGGAATTATCATTTTCCATAAAAACATTGTTGAGAGGAATTGAGAGGTATTAATGGGTGTGATTCACTTTTAGCCGATGAATATTAATCCACCAATATGATTATGTTGACAGATGTATACACCCAATTCCCATTAGTGGGGTTTTAAAGAGTCAAATTTATCTTGGGGATTACTCAAAATGTAAAAGGGGGGATGAATTCCGTGATGGTGTGAATAATATTTTTCTACAGTGGAGTCTCCTAATCATCCTTGTTATGTTGATTAAGTTTACTTTTAGTATTAAAAGTCCATAAAGTTAAGGGCTTATCTGGATAGGTTGAATTGTTCAGGTAAGGTACTAGCTAATTCAATTCTAAAAATATGATCCCATGGGATTATGTGATTAAATTTTATTCTAGCTAATCATCAAAATTATGTGACCTTAAATCCAAAACTTACTTCCAATAACCACTTCCATGTCATCCTCGAGTGGAGAAAAAATCTAGGTGAAATGTGTCTGAGTATCACCAAATCCAATTTTATATGATCTACCATGCCCAAAATGTTTTACTTTAATAAAAAACATTCCTTGATATTGTTTTAATGGAACTAGTGGTAGAATTAGTATTTGGTATGGATCTTCAACTTGACCTATTATGGATTTATGATGTTTTAATGATTGAAAAATGTTCTTCTCCATGCTACATATGAAAAATACAGGAATATCCTCATCCATGAAGGAGTAATAAATGTTCTTAATGTTAGTGAAGGTCATAAGATCTTTTATTATATGGGGTAATCGATCTATATTCTCTATGTAAGTCTAGGACTTATAGGGATTATTTTGTGGGGGGTAACCTGGATCCATCATGTCTAAGGGTACAAGACCTATATAAAAATTGTTTCTTTTCTTCTAGGATATCATTTTGGATTAAGAGTTAATGAGATAGAACTTTTTTTAGTCCACTAAAATTCATCCTCTAGGTTATGGTACCTATCAAATAACTCTCAGAATATGTTGGGGGTACTTCCATGAGATGAGGGTTAGCAAAAACTCATATTGGGTGTTATTCATGAAAATTTACAATGATTATTTCTAGGGATATTATATGTTGATGGAGTAAATCCAAAAATTCTCTTAGAAAATGATGTCAACAATGCATTCATTATCATGTGGTTTGAAA
Organism: Viscum album; assembly: GCA_963277665.1. Classification (NCBI taxonomy): domain Eukaryota; kingdom Viridiplantae; phylum Streptophyta; class Magnoliopsida; order Santalales; family Viscaceae; genus Viscum; species Viscum album. Next base: position 2,034,231,874 of record OY728148.1, read on the forward strand.
TTGTCTAGGATGATGGTACCCTTCTATTATAGGGAGGAGTTAAACTGGTAGAGAAATTATCAATGAAGGTTCTCTTAGTTGATGACAGATCGTGGTGCTAGACTACTATACCGGATGAAAATGGGTCCTTCCAATGTCTATACATGGAAATATATTTTGGTATCCTTCTACGAATCTAGGTTCCCATCATTAGGATTCACCGAGAGGAAAAAATTTCTTGGTGATAAATTAGGTCACTCATTCCAAAAAAGGACGAAAAACTCATATTTTCAAAATCTTGTGGTGGGAGAACACTTCCCACCCATTTCGGGTATGGATTCATTTAAAGATGTTCAATGTCATGTTTTATCTCAAAAACTTCTATGTTATTTGTGAGGGAATTGATCAACTCAATATGAAAGGAATTTTTATGAGTCTTCCCTGGGATGTTTAGATGACATATTTAGAGGATTAATCATGGTAAAATAGTGGGAAATTAAATTTATCCACTATATAAGGTACCATAGGGAGAAATAGACTATATATTAGAATGGTATATACTCTTGAGTCATCCTCGGTCAATTGACCATGTATTAATGGATGTCGAGGTTAGCTGGGAGGGATGGAAATTTCTCCTTCAAAATCCTCAAGATTGATACATTATCCTTAGTGAATCTTGGTGATAATATTATTAGATATATCATGTTCCTAGAGAAAAGTATAAATTATATCATACATGATGGTTTTACTAATGGGTTAAGGATCGTCAATAGGATCAAAAACAAATTTTACTCCATTGAGGTATCAATGGGTTCTTAGGTGTAGTATATCAGGTAGATTACATATACCAATGTATTTCCTCTACTTATGAGTGTGGAAAATCAAATGATTCACCTATCATTGTAAAATTGATGACTGAAAATATAATATTATAGACACATCAATGGAATCACATTCATGATCATTGTTAGAATTATCATTAACAAAATTTACCATAATAATGGGTGATGATGAATAGTCAAAAACATAATTAAATAGTCCTAAAATGTTTGCATGCTGTTGTAATCCTAGAGGGATGATATTTAGGGTTTTATAATACCGCTATAATCTTACTTGAACATAGTAATATCCCTATTAAACAATTGAAAATAACACTATGTCACTATTAGTACACATGTTCCATATTTCCCGAGGATATCCACTAGATATATAATGATAATATATTTGGATCATTATTATTTAAAACTTTTTGAACTGTTTTTTGAGGTCTTGATAGTTCTTAGATCTCCCAAGGCAAGTCATATGACATCCTTTAAGGTGGTTTAACATCACCCATAAGATATGTCATGGTAAGGTGACATGGTTTTCATGGATTAGTTCCTAGATGGAGACATGAAAAATTCATTTTTGGACAAAAAATGACCAAAATTTGTTTAATGGCCAAGATTTCCACTCGATCATATCATCCCCATGTTCTATTTTAAAAGGTCTATGGTGTTCATGCTCACTTCAAACATCTATACTAACATGGAATAATTTCAGGGGTGGGAGATATGAAAACCCCCTCTATTATAGATCCCCAAGTTGGAGTGTTGTCTAAAATACCCCATCATGAGATTATAAGGTATCCTATTGAGTTTCCTCATGCCCATATTTATTTGTATATATAATTATGATACTAGGTCCTTATTTTTGGGAATCGTGTTAGCTTCTCAAGGTTTAACTAGATATTCCTCCTCATCTGAGAATTATATGCCATAACTTGATGCCCCATGCCTCTAATATAGAGGTAAATATAAGGTATGATGATAATTATAGGTAAGAATCCATGGGAAGTCCTATAAAAGAATAATGAACATCTTGTATAAAAAGGTACATGTAGAGATCCATCAAGATGGTAAGAGCCTTAGTTTATAGAATGAACATCATCAATCATTGGATACCAACCTCAAGAGGTTGTGGCGGTGGAGGAATGGATATCTATTTTGAATCATTATTTTTCCCATATTATGAAATAAAAGGGTTTACCTAGTGTTAGTTCTGCCAGTTCTTCCTTCCATGTTGGTGAAGAGGTTCCTTGAGTGTGAGTGAGTCTAAATCCCAATGACCCTCTAAACAATCATTCTTGTTTGTGTAGTTAGAAGGGTCTTCATGATGACTATTAGACTCATCTCTATATGGTGGAACATTAGGGTAGTTTATTTTTTCAATATATATAGGAACTCTATGATGGTTTTTTATAGATATATATATTAGGATATTAGACCCAACAAGAATGTTTAATGGTTTGGGTGTTAATTCTAATTTTGAAAAAAATATTCCCCTGCACTATTGTCAAGATATAAGGGGATAAAACACCAACTACATAGGTAATGGGAGTTAAGGAAAATCATATAATCATGAATCATTATAAATTTACCCTTGACATGGGTTATATGAATTATGGGTCGAGGTTTCTAGAATAAGGATTAGATCAATATGTACGACTACTGTATGGGTGGCCCTATATTGTTAATGACATAGATTGGAAATATATACCCTTGGAAACTCACTAGTGGAAGATAAATATGGTGTCTCTTGGATTTCACATATTTTCTTAACATATTGGAAATTAGTGTTTGTATTCCTTGAAGAATGATTCCAAAAGTATTTTCCAGTGATAGTTGGAGGTACTTGCTCCATACGAGATCTCTATTGTGAGGTGTGATTGTATAGTGTAATGGAATCATCATCCACCCTAGCCATGCAAAAAGTTGTGTTGATGTATTCCTCATCATATTTTAGGACCATGTAATCGATGAACCTCCACTGAAATATTTCTATTGGGGAAGGGGCAATGATGGGTAGTATCCATATGAGATGTGGATGTCGTCACTTGGATGTACATATGTGTGATTTCTATATGTGGTATCCTCAAGGTTATAATAGTATTATGGGTGGTTATATAACACCCACATCTATTAGTGGTGGTTGGGGAACCATTCATATATATTTTTTAGGATTAACTTCTATTAAAAAAAGTGAATTCAATCATATGTAAATTCCCAAGGATGGTGATGCCCAACATGGCCGATGTTACTCATTTACTCAAATCCAAATGAGAAGGGATGCATGTCGGGTCACTATTCTATTTTATGATTCATTCCACTAGGAAAAATATTAAAAAAAATTTCTTAGATAGTTACAATCTAAGTCCAAAGTTACCTCTTTCCAAAGGAAGGTTTCCTATAACCACTCTGGGTGATAATGATGAAACCTTGATTGGAAAATGATGATATAATATAAACACTTCCCTCCAAGGAGTTTTTTATAAATCCTTGAATCCCTCATAGACATAATAAAACACTAATGAATACTAATCCTAAATCTATATATATATATACATGAGTTACTTACATCACTTATATCCATGATAGTGTTAACACCTTGTAGTCGAAGTAGATGAGTTTGTCAGGAATGCTTGGAATTGAATGTTTCTTTATCATCCTGTAGTTAAAATATGCTAGAATCCTATTATCACCATATAATCCATCTTAATATCATCATATAAGGAATACTATACTCATAACACAAGTCATGTTATGCTCATCACATAAGGAAATACTGTCTTGTCTCCTAAGGTTCCCATGATCATCAAAAGGGGACTCTATGTTTGTCCCATGTGGAATTATAGAAGAAAATGCTCTTATCATAGAAGTTAAATTGGATTTTTATCTATGAAATCCCATTCCTTTCACATTAGGAATCCTATTCTCATCAGATGATTTATCCTAGGATCATCAAATAAAGGGTCTTTTTCACATCACATGAGATACCTTATGCTCATCACGTAGGGTAGGATGTGTTTTTGATACATAAATGTGGTATCACATCCTCAACTATTCACACAAGGTGTCTTATTCTCATCATATAAGGAATGGTAAAATATCACTATCACATTAGGGAAATCATAATTTATGGTCCAGGGGTGGTGGTCCTCTTATTCTTTTCACATAGGGGAAATCATAATTCAAAAGTCCAGTGGGGGTGGTCCAGTTACGATCATCACATAAAGTTATAGAAAAGTTAGTATCCATTGGAAATTCCCATAGTTTAACAGAATTTTGAGAATTTTTAGGGGTTTGGTGAGATTTTCAGTGTAATATAATAAAATAACAAGTTTAATTGATAAATCCTATTTAGGGGGAGATAAAATGGTGATTGTGTCCAGATTGAATTCCCATAAGGAATCCTACATAACCTACTAGAATAAGAACCGGATACCATATATATTGAGTTATATTGTTTAAGGATATGAGACTAGAAGATTCCATGTAGTTTAATATCATATAGTAAGGGTGATGTTACCATGAAAATAGAAACAATAATGTATTTAGTGGGACTTATAAATGAAGGCCTCACTATTTTAAGAATAGATCATTGAATTTAATGGGTATAGAACCAAACAATGATGACATCACCTGGGATATATAGATATTAGGAGTCATTGGTACTACATGAGTGCAAGAATTATATTTTATGCTTGTGCATTCAATTTCTTGAGGCAAAAAACTGGGTTGATGACATTGGTGGAGGAATGGAATGTCAGGAACTACACCTACTAGGAGGAATGAGTACTGTATGGAGTTTCAAGGATGTGTATGATATTTTTGTGGGTACTTCCCCTCTGCACATAACCCAATTAACATGTTCGGTGAATTTTGGTTTTGGGGATTAAACCTATTAGGATTCCAAATCATCTTCTTATAAAAAATGGGTATGGATACTTCCCATCTCATTTATGATTCAAATAGAATATGGTTAGAAATCAATAATATCAGTCATGGATTTAGAGATTACATAAATAAGTTTAGATCAAATATTTATGGGTCCTATAATACCTTGACATTCATGAAATCATGTTTGGTGAAATGAGGGATTAAAATGGATTATTTTGGTACAATTTTCATTCAATATTGGAGTTTCATGAGATCCTAAGTTTTATGATGATTATAGATTTTCAGGACGTGTGTTATTCCTTATAGAGAGTTTCACGGGAACATACCAAACTCATGAAAATACTTTTAAGGACATATGTGAGATAAATTTAATAAAATGGTATCTTTTGGAATCTATGGTGGTTGTTTCTAGGAATAAAAAGTTGTGTTAAATCCAATGTTATATTATTTGAGATATCCAAACCTAAAATATATGTGTATGCATATCTATACCTTCAAATTTAGAGTTAGAAGTATTTATAGGCCTTTGATCTTAAGAATTATGGTTGTTTCCTAAAATCATTTCATAGAAACCTGATAATTCAGATTTATTCAATATTTTTAAATAGATTCTTACACTGATTTGTTCATAAAATATTCACATTTTCATCAAAATGTTCATAATTTGATATTGAATTCAATATGAGATCATTTTTTAAATAATTCAATTTTGATAACAATTTCATATTTGGACTATAAAATAATATATTATCATCAAATTCATGTGATTCATTTCTATAGGGTTCCTATAATATTTATCTATATTTTTTGACTAGATTTAGAGTTGGATTAATCATTTTGAGTACCATTTTAATCTAATATGAATACCCACATTTTTTCAGTCATTATAGACAATCTTTTATGTTTTTATTACTAAAAAAATTCATAAATAAACAATTTCTGAAAACAACTTATATTTTTTGGAAACAATGTTTTTTCAATTATGTAAAAATATCAGGCTTCAGTTCCTCTATTTATTGGCCCGACCGAATAATTTATTGAAGAAATTTAAATAATTCAATAGTTTAGAAAACTTTTAATGAGAGGTAAATATATTCCAAACTATCAATAAATATTTCATAAAATTTCACATGAATATATATAATATTATTTTAGAAACCCAAAAATTTCATACATAAGTATTATATATTTTATAATATTATTCATTACATTATAAAAGACACACCTAAGGATTGTAATGGATTAATACCTTTTGAGTCTTGGTATATAATCTTCTTATTAAGTGAATCATATTCAATGTTTTCAAAAAATATCTTTCCATTTAGTAAACTTCATAGACATACCAAACTTAAAACATTTCCTCATAATATAGGGAAATGAAACATATGAAAGGTTGAGATCAAATGTTTGGTATGGGTAAATAAGGGAAAATACATAAACATAACATGAACATAAAAGTATCAAAACTTGATAATAACATATGAAAACCATACCCTACATATCAATTATACAAAACTGACATCATGGCATAACTATTGACATTTCATAATACATGAATCATATGGAAATATAAGAATATTTTCCATGTGAGTATAACATTTACATAAGGCATGCAATTTTGGTATACACATAATCAAAGAAAATCATTTCCTTAGTAGACATGTATCATTTCAAAAGCAATCATAGTGGAATGGGTTCACTCCCCAAACCATCGTAGTAGTCAAGGGTCACACCCAAGACTATCATAGTTGATAGATTCCCTTACTGAACTAGGTTCACTCCCCATTCTAGTCCTATTTATCTCATGAGATATTATTCTTTACCCAATACATTGCAAGGGGATATAGGTCCCAACCATATTTGGTTATAACATAACCACCATCCTTGGTTATAAATGAACCATTATCAGATAATGGAAATAAAATATATCCATTTCAAAAGATCATAAAAAATTCAACATATCAATACTCATGAAAATAAATAGGTTTCAAAGACATTTCATCAAAGCATATTATGTAGAAAATAAATAGGTTTCATAATAACATTATCATTTTCTCAAAGCATAACCCATGGATAAGTAGTGGATTTCATAATCATTTTATAATTTTATTACCCATGGAGGATAATTAGGTTTCATAATCATAATTTCAACATAAAAATAAACCATATAGAGACAGAATAATAATGGTATCCTTGGATTATATCCCCAATAATCAATAAGTAGCAATAAAGGATTTCATCTTATTAGGAAAATTATTTTAAAAATCACATAAAACATTTATTTTGGGAAAAACATTTATTTAAAAATCACTTTTTAAAACAAATAATTCCTAAAATATTTTGTTAATACATTTAATTTAAAATAAAATTGAAAAAACATAATGAATGATTTAAAAAACATTTTAAAAATTTCTTGAGAAAAATACCATTTACGCCATAAAAAACACTTTAAAAAAAAATTTAAAAATACTTTCCATTAAAAATAAAACTAATTTCTTATAAAGTAATATTAAAATAAAATAATGGTCATGACAATGAGAAATTACATTCATGCGGTACACATCAAAACAAAGATTCATTTCACATTTTTGGTAAAATAAAAACATGCATTGAATGGAAAATGACATGAAAATTCCTTTGAAAACATTTATTAAAATCTCAAACATGGGTAAAAATGTATTTAATAAATCGTTTTAATAATGATAAAAATATTATTGGAAGAATTTTTATAAAACATGGTCTTAGATGAAAAAGGGTTTTCGACCGAAGAGAGAAATAAAGATGCTTTTTATCAAAATAATTATTTTGAACTATTGAGTACATAAAGAGATTAAAATGGAGGAAAGACATGTATTATCATGAAATAACTAGAGAATAATAAAATTAATGAGTTTCTTGACTTATGGATCATAATATCTCATCATCAGAAGTATACACATAAACCATCTTGATAAATGATGAGATTGTATCATAAAACTCTTACCACATTAGTAACACTAAATCACAAGCCCCATGAAATAATAAAATTAAATGAAACATTAAATATACTAGGAATAAATAAATTCATGATATTATATTTCAAAGGGAATATATATAAACTTGATAAAAGAATATAGGTTCATATCATTACATATGCCTCAAACAAGGAAAATTGAGAAAAAAATCCATTACTGTATTAGTATATTCTAAACCATAAACCACACAAAAGAGAGGTAATAAAATGGATATTTAAATACTAATAATTTTATATATAATCATCATAATATACATTCATGGGTATTATAAACACCACATAATATAAATAGTTAGTGAATATGGAATGTGTCTCGCAAAAGTAAAAAGTGAGATGAAAGTCCCTTAATATTAGTCTCGAGTTTCTTCATACAGTTTTATAAATCCTATATAATATATATATGTTTACTATAAATAAATTAAATAACCACGCAAACACAAAAAAATATATACAATACCATATATTATTTACTTATGACATTTTATTATCAATTTATTAATAATTCCATGCTAATGTAATTTTTTGGGTAATAAACGCCTTTTTTTCATGCATGTTTTTCTATTTTATTCTTATACCTATTAATTTTATCATGTTACCCTAATAAAAATAATTTAACCATGGTATAAATATAATATATATTCATTATATATATATTTAGTGTAATATATTAATTTTAGAGGTAAAAAATGAAATACACCATTCATGGAGACTATAGGCCATATGTATGTGTGAACAATATTTACATTTTCATCACGAGTGAAATGAAAGAAAGGTAAATAATATATTATCACTATAGAACAATTTTAATTTCATATATATCAAATATTTTCATTAAAACCATCCAAATTATGTTCCATGTAAAGCATGAATGAAACACATTGTTTCTCATGGAGGTAGTCCACCCTACACTTGAGTGACACTATCATATTACCCCATAGTTGAATGTATAAAGGTATATGGGATATAATAATTCCATAAGTATAATAATATAATAAATATAATTTATAAACATTTAATCCATCATTATATCATTTCATGATAGGTGATGATAGAAAACTAATAACATTGGTTTGCGAGGCGGTAGTCCGCCATACAGAGGAATGATTAATCCATAACCCATTTGATGGGAGAGGACATTGATTCAGGTTATTAAATTAACATAAAAATAATAATAGTGTATTGAAGTTATTGAGGTTATTATATCATTATGTTTTAATGAAAATTGAAGGAGGTGGATGAATAAATAAAATAAATGGCCCAGTTAGGCATGTTAACTCTTCTTTAGATAACCTCTTTTGGTTTTCACTAAAAGGCCTCATATAATGTATTTATATAAAAATTTAGGACACAAGGATGAGATGTTGGATGTAAGAAATTGTTTTGGTTATTTATTTTCTAAAACAATGTGTTTTGGAAGTGTTAATAATAGAGGAGTGGGGGTGGCCTTTTATAAGTAAGGTGAGTGGAACACTTGTAATTTTTGAAAATAAAAATATTTCACCATGTTTTTCACATGAAAAATGGATAAAAAAGGAATATTATTGAAAATAGAATATTTTATGTCTAAATATGGATATAAAATTGATGTTGTAAAAGTTTAGGGTCAATGTTAACCCTAATCTGTTTTGTTTAACACCATGATAAACCCATTTTTACCTTAATCATAACAATTTTTTTTGTTTTTAATATTCATTATGGTAAAAAATTAAAATTAAATTAATATATAATATAATTTATGATTATTCAAAATATTTAATTCATTTTTACAATTTACATTCAAATAATTAGAAAATATTTTTTAAAATTAATTCCACAGATGTGATGAGAACACAATTTTCCAAAGAGAAAATGTTGATAAATTTTAAATGTTTTTATATAATAATTCAATAAAAAATTGAATAAAATGATATAAATTTGATTAATAGATATATAATTTATCTATTTATACTTTTGAAACTATCATAAAACAATTTTGTTGTGTTTAAATGTATTAAATGAATTCACAATTGTTTTTGACGCTTTTACGCTGGGGCGTGCATGCATCAATCACACGGGGGAGGACGCGTGGCTTGAGGCCCCGCATTACCGCTTTCCAAAGGTGGGTGACATTTATTCTTTGTTCAGGGACATCTTCTCCTTGATCAAAACCGGGATGATGGGATGTCGTTTCTTCCTTCTGTGGATTACTCATCGGAGCTCGTCACCTAGTCCGGGTCTCCCTCATAGATTTAAGACGAGTTCATGAAGCTTGTTCCCGGTGCCATATCTGTATGGATGCCAGTTAATTACGCTGCTTCCGTCGAGACGCTCTAATGGGTCTGGTCGGGGTAGCAACCTTCGGTGAGGAGAATGGTCACGCTGGGGTGTCGTTGGCGTGCCTTGAAACTAGGGGATTGGAATGTCTATCTTTTGTCCCTTATTATAGGGATTCTCGAGGGCGCGGAATCCCGAGGCATATCACATCGAACGCGGGTAATTGTGTACCATATGAGGTTTTCCTCAGTTTCCCATGTTTAACACGGGTTATGCCGCGAGTTTAACGTCTGGCAGAGACGGATCAGACTGATCGGAACACTGAGAGTGGATCAGATTGAAGGACCCCCTAGGGGGAACACTGATGTTGGGGCCAACACGTGGGAGGCTTCCTGGATACTGTGGAGTGGAATGAGGTGGCATGATCCCACCAGGATGTGGAGGCCCAGGTAAGGATCAGGATGGGTGATGGAGTGACGGGCTTAAACCTCATGGAGGATTCCTACGTATCCCCATGGAAAAGAATCAAAGTTTGCGTAGTTCGGTGATAGGGTGGGACACCTGAAGAGGCGGCCTGTGAGAATGAACGCATGGATTAGAGCCTGGAGGAAGTAAGATCTCCGGGCTAGGGCATGAGCTTCCAGAGGCACGTGGGATCGAGGGAGAGGTCAGGATGAGATGTGGGTGTGAGTTATGGGGCTTACCCTATAAGGTGGCCCATGATGGTGGGTATGGGGCTTACGCTCTGAGGCGGCCCATAACGGTGGTTGTGAACCGATGCGGAGGGGTTAGAACAACTGAGTGATGGTCTTGAACCTCAGGGAGGCATCCTACGTACCATGCGTTAGCACGGATCAAAGTCCACGTAGTTCGGGGCATACAGTTTAATGTCATACGGGATGAGGGCATACAATTTAACATCATGCGGGAAGATCAATTTGGGGATTACACTCTGAGGCAGCCCAAAGTGTTTGGCGAAATGACGTGAAGAAGTCGAAATGACCGGGTGGTGGGCTTGAACCTCATGGAGGCTTCCTATGTACCATGCCTTGACATGGATCAAAGTCCTCATAGTTCACCGGGATGGGGCTTACGCTCTGAGGAGGCCCATGGAAGGATGTCATGGTCGATGCTCGCTCTATTACCATGTGAGTCATGCTCTGTGTGAGAAACAAGAGGCGACAAGGACTAGACGATCATGTCACAAAGGGTGAGTCCGTGAGAAGCGAAAAGGGGATTACACATTGAGCGACCCAAAGAGGAAACAGGGGCTTACTCTTGGTTAGCGGCCCTTGGTGCCAGGGATTACTTCAGGATGGAGGCCCGTGGTGCAACAAAGCATAGAGGAAGAGGGATTTGGGACCGAACAGAGGATATGACTCGTTCCCTATCACGCCCTCCACTAGCCTTGGCAGTGGGTAAGTATGAAGGTGCATGGGTGAAACCTTCCGCAAGAGAGGCTAGGGGCTTACGCTCTGAGGAAGCCCTTCCCCCGTGGAAAAACGCCACTCCAAAAGGAGGATATCATTCCATGCGAGGAAGATTCCATTCCCGTGGAGACGAGAGGCATAAAGAATGCCCGAGCCGGGGGGACCATGCGTGCGAGGCATGGGGTCGGATCATAGTTTAACGTCATGTGTTAAGGACGAGGTGCTTGGCAGTTTAACGTCCTGCAGCTCGGACGAAGTGGGTTCACTCCACACCCCTAGGGCTTACATGCCTAACACCCTCTGCCCCTTATGGGAGGGAAGGCATTGGAAAGGCCGTGGTGGAGGGGGGCCGCAGGGCAAACCGCCGAGGGGTCCATGTTAGCGTGGCAATGGTGGATGGGGCTTACGCATAGAAGCTGCCCATGTGCCACTAAGGAGTGGCAACGATGGATGGGGCTTACGCGTGGAAGCTGCCCGTAATGTCTTCCTCATGTCTGGCCATGAGGGAATCCAAACTCACTGGTGGGTTGTGGTATGCACCTATGCGCTAGTGCACAAGCGGGATAATGACAACGATGTTGGAATCGGCCTGAACAAAGGGATATGAAAAGTGTGAATCACATGCCCAACATTTGGAATGCATTGAGAGTGGCGTTGCGATAGAGGATAACTGCTGACCATGTTCGTAACACAGCATCCTGTCACGTTAGCCTGAAATGAGGACAATAAATGAGGGATGACCGATGACCATGTTCGCAACACAGGGCCTAACTCAAATATTGTCGATCAGTCTTCTGGTACGTTGGCCCAGGACAACAGGCGAACCATAGGTCAATCATCCATACTATGACAAAAGGCAGACCAAAGGTCTATCACCCATATTGTTACAGCAGAAGGACTATAGGTCAATCATCTATACTGTTAGGGGGTCCCTTCAGACATGGAAGTGGATGCAGACCCGAATGAAGGACACACAAAGCGTGAGATGGAGTGATGGAATGTTTGAACGGATTACAACGCCCTTGAAACTATGCCATTGTAATCATGGAATTAGGCATCTTACACTTATCACATAAGGAATCTCTTGTTTGGAATAAGAGGCATCCTATTATTGAATGATAGGGTATTCTACTCAGGGGAATTTATGATAAGAATCTCAACTCACGACATAGGAAACGAACCAAGAGGAATATGTCAACTCAAGGTGTTTCACGTTGTGTGGAGGAGTATCTTAAATCATGGTATTCCCTAGGTGGAAGGTGGGTGTACAATGGAAAATCCCGACATTGCAGCCCATCATCGACGTTGAGAGGCGGGGCGGGGGCACAGCCCCCGCGGTATAGATCGGCGGGAGCAGGCCAGTATACTATTGCGCATAATAGGAGCAACACACAGGATAAGAGGCATGCAATAAGAAGGGGTTGCACGCAATAGGGTAGGTGTGCGCGGAATTGAGGCTGTTGCATGAAAAGCACCGGGTCGGTGTGAAATCAGCGCTGCTGCGCGAAATAGGGGCTGAGGTATTGCGTGCGACTTGAAGGGATTGCCCGCAAAGGAAGGGATTGTACACAAAGGAAGAAATTACGCTCCATGGAAGGGGTGTGCGTGCAAAGGAAGGATTGCGCACAACTTGGCTGGCCTGTGCGCAAAAAGAAGGAATTGCACGCAAGGGGCGGACCCTGAAGGGGCTGGAAATTAGTTTAAGCCTTGGGGATCTCGCGTAAAGGCGGATCCCGGGGTGACTTGGCATAAAAAAGAACCATAACTGAAGGCCATATTGCGCGCTCAATTACACGCATGAGAGGCGGTTCGAATTTCTCGGCCTGCGAAAAGGAAGGGGTCGCCTTCTATTTATAGGCATCCCGGGGTGCGAAATCTAGGGTTGCGCAAAATAATTGTGCGACAGAGGCGACATCAAAAAATATCAACCGCGCAGGATGCGAGCGCGAAATTATTTCGCACCGGTGTCGAGACTTTTCGCGAATCCCGTGTTTCCTTTCGCGCAGACAACATTTTTCCACGTGAGTGCCCTTTAATTTCACACACCACTTCCGGGCTCTCTAGACCGGGCCTCTGGGTCCGAATATGACTTTGCTTTTCCGTTCCGGAACTTTCTCCGATAGTTAAGTGCTTTTGGGCGTCTACAACAATTCTTAATAAAACCAAGTATTTTTCACTGTTCATAAAAAATGTATCTTTTCAGAAAATTCACAGAAATTCATTCCAATATTTTTTTGATGAAGATTTAAAATATTAAGTTTATTTTTAAAATTAATTTTATAAAAGGGAAAAAATTAAATTTAAATTAACTTTTCAAAAGTTGAAAAAACGTTTTTATAGAAAAATAATGTTTTCTACATAAAATTAGATTTATTATTATTTATTAACTAAAAAACACATAAGTTTAATGTTAATTTTTTTGATTATATAAAATATAAATTTTATTAAAATTATTTACAATTTTTTTGATTAATTTATTGAGGTAAAACACATTTGTGTACATAGAAACAATTATTCATAACAATATTTCCTTTATTTTCAAGTAGATTTTATTTTTTTTCTAATTAATTAGTCACCAAATAATTCATTTTATATACTTGTTTACAATATATATTTTCGTAATTTAGTTAATCTTATTTATTATTTTCATTACAATGGTTAGGTCTTACTAATCATATTAAATAATAATATTTTAATTGTATTCCAGGTTTCATTTAAACTCAATGTTTCCTGTAATGCAAGCTAAAATTGGCATTGTATATAACAAAAAATATCAAAATGATTGAATTTATTTGAAAATAATTCAAAATATCCTAGGGTGTTACAATTTAACCCCCTTAAAATGAATTTATCCCTTTAAAATTTTCACTTTAGTGCTAACAACTGTGGACAGTTTTGCCTCATTACATCCTCTAGTTACCACATATCTTCCTCAAGATGGCGGTTTCAAAACAAAATTGACCATTTGAGTGGTCCTATTTTTTTTAGATTTATCTTTATGATCAGTAATCCCCCCAATCATTCTTCCTAATAAATATCATGATCAAGAATCATGAACTACGAGTTCAGTACATGTGATTGATCAGGTATGTACATCCTTAAAAGAGATACATGTAACATATCATGAACCTGAGAGAGGTTCGGTGGAAGCACCAAATAATAATATAATGTCCCCATATAATTTACTATTTCAAATAGAATTATTTACCTAGGTAATAGTTTTCCCTTCTCTCCAAATCTCATTATATTATTCACTAAAAAATTATTAGAAACACCTTTTCACCAATATTAAATTATGGACATCATTGATGACTATCAACATAACCTTTCTAATGAATTTTTTATTCTCTCATGTGTTGTTGGATGGATCTGACCTTCTCTTATATTCATCAGATATTTTATGTCCCCATATATTTCTTTATAAAACATCATTATAGTATATTGTAGATATACACTATTTTTAACATAGACCTTCATAAAGATCCATATGAATGCTCAATTAAAATATATTATTATATGAAAATTACATGAGAGGAGGGTGATGATCCCAACCAGATTTCAAATACATAGAAAAAGATATTATCATACAATATAGGGTTTTAATTTTTCTCTCAAATTAGCCATTTTTATGGGGATGATATGTAACATTGTAACATATCTCTATATATAGGGCCTACTGAATACTTCTCAAGAAATTCAATTCAAAACTCAGATC
Organism: Viscum album; assembly: GCA_963277665.1. NCBI lineage: Eukaryota > Viridiplantae > Streptophyta > Magnoliopsida > Santalales > Viscaceae > Viscum > Viscum album. Next base: position 2,034,246,982 of record OY728148.1, read on the forward strand.
ACGATTAGATACAAAAAAAGTTTTACTCCCTGAAATCCTTTATACATCCTTAATATATATACTATAAATATTATAAAAATAGAATTCTTATCTGATAGAAAAAATTTGTGCTGACTTTGTAAGGTGATCATGTAAAACCCATATAGAATTTTCCCTTTAGATGTATTTGGGTGTCTAAAAAAACATTATGATGTAATACCATTTCCATGATGGTGTTTATAATTATAGTGACATCGTTTTAGACCACTATATCATAACCTTGATATTATAAAATATTAATAATCAAGTTACATACTTACCAATATATCTATTTATGTTTTCTAACGATAAATAATATTTCCTCTAGGACAGTGGTAAGTGATATACCCTTTTCACCCTTAGGTTTTGGTTTCAAGCCCTATGGAATTTATAGACGTCACAAGTTTTTCCCCAACTGGTGGGTTATCCTTTTTCAAAAAAATACAATAGAAAACATTCTAAGATTTAAATAACCCACAATTACCATAAAATCAAAGATAATATAAACCATAATGGTCACTAATACCTTTAATCATATTTCCATGGAAATGAATTCCTCCTCCAAACCAAAGGGTTTTATTTCCATAAACATCTATCAAAATATACTTAATCTTGATAATCTCCCATGACATAAAATCTCAAAAGTGTTGTCTAATACTATGGAATTATGATCAACCTTACTCTTATAAACCCATGATATAATCTATAACTATTAACTTCACCTTAAATGGAGACATGTATAATTCCAAAAATAATGAAATCCTTAGATGATTCATGATCCTTATAATAGAAATACCATTGAAAAAAATACTTAAACAAGATAATTATTAAATATAAATATATAAATACTTCAACCCTTTTACTTTAATTATTTTAAATAACATAGGGCCTTACTTGGTATAGGGGATAAAACTTAGTTTAATGCATTGACTTGGATAATTACCAACTTTCTAACATGAAATACATTGAATTACATGAAAATTAATTTATCTATAACCTTTATTTCCACATAGAAAACTTCATTCCCTCCATATGAGAAAATTTATAGGTTCTTCTTCCCACCTTCTTGACATGTAAGAAAATGAATCTTCTTTTTCTTCATGGTCTCCACCACCCACAAATCTCACCAAACTCTATCCATTTATTCTTTTGTGTGTCTGAGAGTTAGTTAAGTTTTGAGTTATTAATAATATATCATGATAATTGATTAGGTATAGTCAAAATTTCCTTTACTCAAGTCATCATCATGTTTATTTTCTCATCAACACATTTTCTATCACATTCATCTATAACCTAGTTCCTTCTGGTTCTTACCATTGACTAAATTAAAAAATCTTTGTATTAGAAACAATAATTGTAGTGGAAAACCACATAATCATGAAAAATAACATTTAGAATATCTAAATTGTGACAATTTTTTTAAATTGATGACTCTGTAGGATTATCTAGGTCATTTATGGCCATTATTTAAATCCTTCATGATGGTTCATATAGATATTGTGAATTTACAAAGCATATCCCATGAGTGTGTCAAAGAAGTACATATCAATGCCATTTTTCATGAACTAGGCGACGATCGAGCGCATATAAATGCCCCCTTTTAAGATTTATTACCCCATAGTACCTCTATGCCAAAGTCGCTTCTACTTGTAGTATCTAGGCAGTGATTTAAATGCTTAGAAACCACCAGCTCCATCCTTCACCAAAATTCAAGGACATTTTCCTATAAACTAACTCATCCATACAGTTATACTTATTCATAACCCTAGATTTATCCTTAAAAATATACCTAGGGATCTCAATAAAGTTCTTTTATCATTGTTTCCAAAGGTTAAATTATCCTTTTCTATGATACCATTTATAGCAACCCAAACATTTCACAAATATTTATTAAAAATTTTAGATGAATATTTATTAAATTACACAAACACACAACTGAGGATCATAACGGTTTAGTGAGTTTGGAGGCTAGGTACACATTCATATTATTTAGTGAATGTTATTCAATGTTTCCCATAAAGATCAACCCATTTAGTATTATTCACAGACATACCATAATTAAAACATGTCTTTATAACCTGTGGAATGTAAACATAAGAAATGGTGAGATTAAATTCTTTGTTAGGGTAAAAAATGGAAAATACTTAAACATAAAGTGATCATAATGCTATGAGAACATGAACATAACATTTTAAAAGAATAATATGCATATCAAAGATTAAAATCATGAATCATGGGATAAATATTTTTATTTTATAAGACATGAATATTAAGGGAATTAAATAACATGATACATGAGTGAATGACATTGACATTAGACATGGAATTGATTTATACACATAATCATAGAATATAATTTCCTTAGAACTCATGAATCATTTCCAAAACTATCATAGTGGAATGAATTCACTCCCCAAACCATCATAGTAGTCAAGGTTCACTTATAAGACTATCATAATGGATATAATCCCTTACTGAATTAGGTTTAGTCCCCATTAATATACTGTCTATCTCATGAAATATGAATCATTACACAATATATTGGAGGGGGACATAGGTCCCACACATATTTAGTTATAATTAAACTACAATACTTGTATATAATGTAACCACTTCCATTTTCTATTACATAACCACCTTTACATAATTAATATCATACATATTTGTATAATAAGATCATAAAATATTTATCATATCAGAACCCATGAAATGAAATGGGGTTCAAAAACATTTCATCATAACATAAACTATATAAAAGAAACACTATTCATAATCATTTCATCATTTAATCAAAGTATAACCTACAGTAAAAGAAGCATCATTAATAAGCATTTTATCTTGGTATAACCCATGGAAGAGAAATATGTACTAGTATTTTAATGTCATCCAATAGCACGAAGGCCTTAATTTTTTTGATTATTTGATAAATCCTAATTTTAAGAGAAGAAGGTGGGGGGACCCAATTAGACTCCATAGACTTAAGAAAAATCACACCCGAAGGGAAAAAAGAGTAAAACCAGACTGACAACAAGGAGCTACCCCTCCATAGCAATTGATCATGATGAGACTCCACCTTTTCAAGGTCGTTCAAAAAGAAAGAGTCATGTGACAAAGCACAGGCCTGATCCGATGGTTGACTCCATACCCTCTCAAACAACCAAATCCTAAAATCTATGCAGAGATGAAACACTAGCTCTAGCACCTCCTCTGGGACCTATCTAAGTGGTCAATTCTAGCAGCACTAACTTTCCACCTTCAGGATCAAATAGAGACCAGTTAAAAATATATAAACCATGAACATAAAATGACGATATGAAAATCATTCCACAAGTGTGTGGGCCCATGTATAAGGCTAATTAAGTATTCCCTCTAGCTGCATGTGTGTGTGAGGTCTCCCGCTAGGTCATAAGACCATGTTTGTGTAACGTGTAAACTAGTGATGATACATCGTAGCATGATTGAACTGAGGATCACCATCACATGTTTGATATACCACTCTTCCTCCACATCGAAAAACCATTGTGGGGTTCTGATATGTTTTAAGTGTTCATCCGAACTGAAAAAATGGATACATTCTCCCCAATCAGATCAGTTATTTTCAATCCACCCAATCTCATAATGATCTATGGTGCTTGTTTTTAAACTCCCACACCCCAGTGTTAAAATTTCAGTCATCTTCTCAAATTTATGATCATTTTAAAATACACATTAATCTATGTCAAAAACTCCATTGCTTATATATATGATTATAAATCATGTCGATCTTGCAGGTTTGTATCACTTGGTCTTGGCATCTACTTCTCACATAATAATTTCAGTTTCAATAGTAATCTTTTTATTCTTCGATCTATTCTATCATCTCTCTGGATTCACTAGTTTTAATCCTTATCCATTGTTAGTTGTTCTATGGTGAAACTATTGCACATAAATGGTTAGTCATGAGTCACCATTGGACATATCCAATGGTGAGTCATGAGCCACTCTCAGACTCCAAAAATTAGTAATGAGACACCATCAGACACCAACAGTGAGTCATGATCCATTATTGAACACAAAATGTGTGTCATGATCCACCATTGGATACCAAAGGTGAGTCATGATTCATCGTTGGACATCAATGTTGAGTCATTTTTACTCACCATTGGACATCAACGGTTATTGATGAGTTACCATTGGATACAAATGATGATCCATTTTTACTCATCATTGAACATAAATGGTTGGCCAGTTTTTACTCACAAGTTATTATTTATTTCTTATATTTAGAGACTTGGTATAATATTCTTCAATACCAAAAAAGATCTCTTAATTATTCAATCATGTAATGACCTGAAATTTTATAAATAAAATTCCACTTTTCATTTAATTAAATGTGTTATTTTCTATTATAGCTATAGAAAACACATGAACTAATTCAGTTTTAATATATCCCATCAATTTAAATGACCATTAATAATATTTACCATTGATAAAATAGTCTTTGAATAGTGATCACATGATTTGTATGAATATAGGGTTTTAAAAAATCCAATTGACATAGAGAAAGTAAGTTATGACCTCAACCAATAGGATCACACCATATGAATACCCTTTATTAGAGATTACAATGGAGATAACATTACTGATATTTCCATTGACCAATAATAATCTATGATCCAACAACTTAATCCCAAATGGATCCATTTACGGGATAATTTCAAGCTCATCAAGATCACGATCCAAACTATGTTCACCGAACAAACCCATGAAAGTCACACCATCACGCACCTTACTACCAGGGAATCTGCTGGTGTATTTATGTGTTATGTATTAATACCCTAGAAATATGAGTATTTAAATTATTTTTTATATAATAATAAATATATTTTCATCCTATTATTTTTACTTTATAAATGATTCTTATTTTGATACAATAAAACATAAATAGTATTTTTGGATAATATTAAAATAAAAATAAGGAATTTATTTTATGTAATTAATGGATTTTGGAAATAAATAATCTATTAATTTTTTTTATTAAATCATGTTTATAAAATATAAAGTATCATATAATTTGTATGAGGTCAAGTGTTATTTTTAAAAGTTTTCGTAATCTGTTATTGTCATAAAACCCATCATTTATCAATATATATCAATTAATATTTTAAAATTGAAATTAAAAATATTTATAAAAATATTTAGATAAAATGAATTTTATTTTTGTAATCATAACATCAAAATTATTCAATGGTGATTTTTTCATAATTTTCTGAGACAATCAAATTGTTAGGTAAAAATTAAATAACACATAAATATAATTTGTGCATTATGACACCATAATGACCCAAAAGTGAAGTAATAAATACTATAAATGTGATCCAAAATAAAATATATGTTTTACCTTTAAAATAATATTATTTTATTCTTATTTGGTTAATTTTATAAATCTATTATGAATCCTCCAAAACATATAAATATTTTAAGGTTTTAAAATCATTTCTTTAAGAGTATGACTCACTTACACATAATCAAGAGTATTATTTTATTTATTTATTCTATTTTAATTAAGAAATAATTAAATCCACTCCCATTTTTTTATAAACCATTGGAAAAAATAATTTCATCATTTTTAGTGTTTTTATTTTATTATATAGAGTCCAAAACAAAATTTCAAGAAATATTAAAGAAATCCCCACTATTTTCCTATATAAACCAACCTAATATCCCATTTATCTTTACTAAAAATCCATTTACGACGTCCTTACTCATCCATACCCTCTCTAGAGTCCTCACAAGGCTCCCCAAGCTCTCAAGAATCCCCTCCCAAGCATTTAGAGTCACACACTCAAGTAAGGGATCATTTCCTTCTCTTCTTTATTCAAGTTTCTGTATTATCTTATTCCTTCTATTTACAATTCCTAATGTTGGGATATATATTTTTATATCCCTATTTCTTCAAATAAAATTTCCAAATTATTATATTCCTCTTCCTTTCATCAACCCATTTTTTGAATTTTTATGTGACATTGTTATGCAGTTGAAATTTCACCCCAATTTTCCATCCCAAAACAATTGTGTAGTGAATACCATACCCATTTCTTTTCAAGGGTGTTAAAATTTATACACTTATAATTATTTGAAATGGGACTTACATGTACTTATTCTAAACTCCCTGATCATGGAATAAAATATAACGATGAATGAATCCTTGTTGTACGATCTATGTTGAAAACTTAAGCATGAGAATGAAATAAAAGTGATGGGTCCACTCAAAATTATGTAGTGCTCAAATGCATTGGGTAATGTTTAGTCTCATGAGACATCATTTTTGGATATGAAGTTAACCTTATTCCTTTATGGAACATTTTTCATCATGATGTATTGGCAGTTAGCCTTGACCTCTTTTTATGATGCAGTGTTATAGGTTGTTTCCACATTTCCCATGTTATGATTATCATGATATATCATGCCTTATTATCCATTTTACTATTATTAACCATTGATATTACTATTGTATAACATGTATTTCCTTATTCCATTCTTATTACCATACTAGGATTTATATCTCACCCATTTCATATGTACATCCCAATTTTACGTGCGAGCATGTTAAGGATGTTTTCAACAAATATGTTGTTCTTCTTGTTTCAAATTGTTATGTAATGTACCTAATTCATAAAGAAACTAGAATTATTGATCATATGGTTATTATTATGTGTAATCTTATGTAATAAATGATGAATTAATGTGTAATAAAGGTAAGGGTTGTTATATTCGGTATCATAAGAAAAGTTTAATCAATTTTTGGATTAGGATTAGAAAACTCCAGCAAAAGACTTAGGATAAGACTAAGTATAAGAAAAAAACCCTAAATTTTTGGTAAGTATAAACTCAGTGGTTTATCAATAAAATACATCCCTATATGGATACTATAATTGGAAATGATTCTATCCCAAATTTATCTAGGGGTGACAACTCCCATAAGGTGCATCAGGCCTAGCTCGACATAACTTGGTATAAGAAAATGGGCCTTACTATGCACTGGGTTTGATACTCCTAGGGGATATGATTTGGTAAAATCAAAAGATCATTACGAATCATTATTAATGGAATAAAAAATGTCCATAAAAATATATGTTACGAAATAGATAATGTATAACATAGATTGAATCCTAGATATTCATAAGTTAAGAAAATACATGTATTTTATAAGTTATCTCTTTAATGTAATTGGATCCCCTTTTATGCGTTTAATAGTTTAAAAATAATACTCCATAATTTTCTTTTTATTATAGACAATGTTTATAAATATTAGGAATTAGTTAAACAATAATTTTGATAGAAACTGCGACGAATTCCCCAATGAGATACCTAACCCGATGGGAGCATGAATTGAAAACTTTATGATGATACTCCCTCAGGTGAATCGGGTTATGAATAGAAACATGGATCAAGAGGAGCACACAATTCCACCTAAGAAAGAACAACCTTCATTTTAGTCCTTTATTAGACAAAGGCCTCCGACTTTCAATGGATCATCTAATCCCTTAATCATGGAACAATGGATCAACTTCCTTGAGAAGATCCTATCCATACTATAATATTTTGAAAATGAGAAGGTTCTACTGTATGTTCATCATATGGAGGGAAAAGATGATCATTGGTGGAAATTGATCAAGAATATGAAGCATGAGTAAGAGAAAAAAGTGATGGGGTGGAAGGTATTATAGAAAACGTTTTTTGATAAATATTTCCCTCATACTCTCCATCATAAAATATAAAGGGACCTGCATTCCCACATGAAAAAAGATGAAAAATCTATTAGAGAGTATGTGGAAACATCACAAGAATTTTATGATACACCTATGTATTTTTTTTACCCCTGAAATAAAGGTTGAAAGATTATTTTGTTGGATAAAACCTAGTTTATGAAAATCCATAGAAATCCATGACTTTGATAGCTATGAAGAAATTGTCTGATTTTCCCTCAAAGTTGATATGGATATAAGAAAATATCAAATTAATCATGGGGATAAGAAGTCAAAATTGGAGTTTAATTTGGGTGGTCCAATAGAGAAATATATTGGTTCCAATAAATTTCAACATTCTTATTGGTAAAGGTGCATAAAGAAGCACTCCAAAAATTTCCTAAGGGGGAAAATGAAATTATTTAGGTGTGGAAAGTTAGGTAACCCAACTAGTGAATGATGATAAGAGAAAAATACTAATTAAATGAATTAAATGAATGATACAGTAAACCCTCAACACATTTTTCATTTCTTCAAATTCAATGAACCAAGGCACTTTGAAAAAAATTCACTAATCTAATGGTTTTTGGATACAACCAATAACATATAAGACCATAAGGGTGGTATTTTCCATCACAATCATTGATATGTATCCTGAAAACAATGTGGTGACATGAATTCTAGTTATTCATTAAAGAATAGAAAATTTACACTTTTATTCTAGTTCTACGCATTCATTCACATCACAAAAGGTAATTATAACTACTCAAACACCACCACAAATCATGGAAGTAGAGTTGGTGAAAATGGAAAATGGGGAAAGTATTGCATCCTAAGTATATATAACTACTCCCGTATGAGGTATGGATAATATGAGTTCACAGTGATTCCTTTAGGGTTCACTAATTCTCCATAAATATTCATGAACATGATGAAAATAGTCTTTATATATTACCTTAAAAAATTTGTGGTACTATCTATAGATGATATTTTAATATACTCCAAAAAAGGAGAATAATGAGGAGTGACTGAGAAATATGCTAAAGACCTTGGAAAATAATATTATTTATTCTAAGTATTGAAAAGTTGAGTTCTGGTTGAATGAAGTCTCATTCATGGTGCATATCACCACAATAAATGGGATATCTATGGATCCTTCAAAGATATAAGAAAATGAAGGATGGTTAAGGGTAATATTTTTTTTTTCAGATATCCATAGTTTCCTTGGTTTATATGGGTACTATCGTTAATTTTTGAGAAATTTATTTCAATTTTCAAACACTATAACTAAGAAAACTCAGAAGGGAGTCAAGTTTTCTTAGAATGTTGAATGTGAAGAGAATTTTAAAGAATTGAAAATAAGGCTTATCACCACACCCGTGATCACACTACCCACAAGTGGATAGTTTTCATGGTATTCAGTTATTATTAGAATAAGGGATTGGGATGTGTGTTAATGGAGAATGAAAATGTCATAGCATACGATCCAAGGAATTCTAAAGGTCATGAATAGAACTATGAAACACATTATCTAGAGTTGGCTACAGTAATCTTCACTTTGAAAAAATAGAGGCATCAACTCTTTGGGGATAAGTTTTGTAACACCCCAAGGATTTATAAATAACTTTAATATTGGAAGCATGAAACACTGGGCCTCCATAAAAAACCACTTTCTTATATCCTATCCAGTAAACACAATTTTTCTAACTATGTGATTTGAATTTTGAAAAACTGACATACATGGTTGCGTTCAGTAAGATATTTAAAGTCTGATAAGACAAACTTATTTTTTGGTGAATAGTAATATGAATAGTAATTTGACACTTATGAATAGTAAATAATAATATTATTTTATTTTCTTAAGGTTATAAGATAATGAGATCTTGATTAATTTTTCAAAGTGATATAAAATGAATTATAGTTTTAAAACTGTTATTTTTCGAATAAATTGTGATTTTATTTAAAAATTAAATTAATAATATTTAGATAATTTATTTTCCAAAAATGGATTTCATTTTATAATTCAGAATTTTTATATTAGTTTACACTGAATTTATGACAATTTTATAAAATACTTTAGTTTTTTTGTGAATAGTAAAAATATAGTTTTGAGTTTTCGGTATGATTAATGAGATAATAATGATGTAATAATTAATATAAAAATATGGTAGTCTTGTTTAAATTAAAATATTATATGAGGTGTCCCAAGTGGCCAATACCATGGGCAAACCCATGGTTTTTTATATACCACTAATGAGGTGTCCTTTGAAATTAATAAAAATCTCTCTCACTTTTACTATAAATACCCACTCATTAATTCGTTTTCTTTCATAAAAAATTCATCATCCTAGAATATCTTTTAGTTTAAAATCCATATTTTTCCTCACAAGGTTTCCTCAATCTCTTAAGGTCCCAAACTTCATGTTTTAGGAGTCACTCTACAAGGTAAGGGAAACTACCGCCCTTCTCTTTTTTAAGCACTCTTTTTATGTTATTCTCTTTTAATTTCAAATGAATTATGTTAGGATATGTCATTAAATATTACCCTTACTTTAAATATTAGGTAAGAATTATTATATATATCCATTTTTCTCTCATAAAAATATTTTATTAATTTTTAGTGACGCCGTTAGGCTGCCAAATTTTCGTAAGGGATTTCTTAACTTCTCTTTTTATTTTGATTTCCTTTATTTTCCTTTTCTTTCCTCACCTCCTTTCATCCAAATTTAATGATAAATAAATTAACATAAAATTATTTTTTTATGATAATGGAATAATTCATCTTCATCTCTCCTTTCCCCTTCTTTTTTACTATAAATAAAAACACTATCCGAGATGTGTTAATTTATCACATTCAAGGACGATGGGTTTTCAATTTCTATTACCATATTCAATTTAGGTCATGAAACCATTTTTATTGCTTAAATAGAATATAATATATGTATTATATCTTATTTAAGGTTATGGAATCTTTTTTTACAAATGATAAATCAAAATGAGTTCGTTTTGATAAAAAAACCGCCAATTAACCCAAATAATTATCATTAAAGTTTTATATAATGATTCATCTTCACTCTAAATAAACAAATAAATTTTATAACTTTGAAATATTATAGATATTAAAAAATAAAATAAAAATTCTATTCTGGACAACCATTATCATCTCACATTTTTATCCTTACATGTATATAAGTAAACCGTTCATGAATACCAAGGAAGAAAACACTCCCAAACAATAAAATTGAACCACTTAAACCCATAAAGAAGGCCATGAATGAACTTAATAAGGATATAATAAATAAATTACATAAATAATAATTTCTACAAATATTAATTAATGAATTTATTTTTTTATCTAGGACACTAAGATCAAGTGAAAAACACCATCAGACTTAAGGTAAGGATTTTATACCCGAATCTCAATTTTCATTCGGGTTACTCTTATTCTCTACATACCACAATTAAATTATTATTTATTCATATAAACTCCTAATATATTATTTGATAATTATATATATATGGGTACCAACCATAATCCTACTTTCATTTATGTGGTGTTATATTTTTTAAAAGGATCTTTCTAAAATTATTCCCAAAATATATACTCGATTCAAGGGAATTTCTCAAATTCTTACCTATTTTCAAGGGGAATCTATATTATATTTTTTAGCAAACATTATATTTCTAAAATCACTAATTTTATCATGAAAATAATATCTTACTTAACTTATGGTTTTATACAAATAGTATTCCAAAATAACTCTTCTTTTTAATGTAAAAGAGTATTTATCTCAAGAATTACTCGATGATTTTATAAGAGTATCTTTATCTATTTCAACACTCTTGTTGATTCTTATGTATTATTGGGATTAATATTTTATGATATCATTTAACATATTTAATTTAATGTTTTATTATTATTTTGACCATGGATGTGCTATCTTAAAACCATTCACTAATTTACTTTGAATGGTTAGTGTTTAAGTTTATTGTTAGGGGAAAATTATCTACATTTCATATGTTAGTTTAAATATGAATGCATATGTTGTTTATGTTTATCCCCGTTCATATGAGAAATACATTGGACTTACTAAGTGATGGTTGAGTCTCACTATATCCCCTCAATTCATCAGTAGGTCTCATGAGACAAACCACGGTCTTGGCATAAGGCCTTGAAAAATGATCATTTATGGTCTCGACAAGAGGCCTTGAAGGTATGGTTATGATGTATGGGATTATGAATTCCTTCATTATGAAACTATTAATTGAAAGTTCATGAGGTTACTTGACTAGTATAATACCCATTATTATGATTTATTATGGAATTATTTATTCAACTCTTATTCCTGCTATAATGTGTTCAAGTTCATTTTTAAAGGCATGTGTTTTTAGTTATTCACCATGCCTAATGTTTATGTTTATGATATATTCCAATGTATTTATTACACTTAATGATCATTTGAGATGACCAATTTCTTATGTTTCATTTTCCTAGGACATGAAAAGGTATATTATAAATGGAATACAGAAATAATCTAGGAGTTATGGATGTTCTCAAAGGAGTTTCTAAATTGTATTTCCTTTCAAGTTGTAATGTTGAACTTTTGTATGTATTTGGTTTTACAAAACTAATAAATTATTAATTCCTTCGGTATATGAATTTATTTTAATCATGCCTATGTAATCAAATAAGGCACCAACTCTCAGAAAATAGGGTTGGGTCTTTATAGTTGGTATCAAAGGAAGTTTAGTAGAAAACATGGAAACTATATTTAGAAAACATAGATTTGGGAACAAAATACTAAGATAGTATTTGAGGATAAACATACAAGAAAATCCTATAATTTTTAGTAAGGAATATATTATGTGGATATTTATATAAAATAAATCCCTATCAAGATACTACAAGTGGACATGGTTTTGGAACAGATGTACCTAGGAGTAACAAATCCGACAAGGCATTTCGGGCTTGAACCAGTGTGTCTTTGTACATGACAACGAACCTTACCGTGGACTTGGTTTGAGTCTCTCAGGGGATATTATTATGATACTTCACATTTTATTTACAATCTATTATGAAGGATTTAAATGTAATTTTTTACTCAAAGAAACCATGTTTAGGATTATGAGATTAGTTATGTAAAGAATTTCAATTTATGCTAAGAATTTTTCTACGTTGAGATTATAAATTATGATTTATAACCTGATCTAGTGTATTCCATTATTTAAAAATTGCACCTAGTGGAAGGAATGTAAACCACATGAATGTGTGTGTACCAAGTAGGGATTTACCCCTGATGCAAGATAATGATGTTGGCTATGGTGCTGTGACTCATGTTGAGAAACTTATAACTATACTGAGACAACTAAAACAGGTTAAGAATAATAACCTTACCCATATGGAGCATTCGGATCTACAATATGGGGGAGATATGTTAGACTTCTTTATATGACAAACACCTCTATCATTTAATGGGACTACAAACCCATTCGTAGTAGAGCAGTTAATAAGTTAATTAGAAAAGATATTTCTCACTTTGGTATGTAACAAAAGATAGAAGGTTATAATGGTAGTTTATTGACTATTGGGAGATACAGATCAATGGTGGTATTTAATCCAAAACATAAAGGAGGAGTAAGAAATAAAAGAAATTTAATGGAGTTATTTTAAGGAAATATTCTTATAAAAATACTTACCTCATGAACGGTGATCACATATAGAAAGGTAGTTTTTAAATCTGAGGAAAAAAGAGGATGATAATGTTGCAAATTATGAACCTAACTTCACATGGTTATCTAGACATTCCATGAACTACATACATAATCCAATAAGTAAGATTGATCAATTATTTGATGGTTTAAAACCATCCTCCGAAGGGATCTAGTCTCCCAAATTTTCTCATCATATGAAGATATAATCTCAAGTGCTATCAATATAGAAAATGAATTCTCTTAGTCTTATGATTTTAAGGGAAATCAAGATAAGAAGATGGATGTTGAAAACTAAGGAAGAGGAAACAAAGAAATGGGGAGTATGGGAATATTTGACCTTCCACCCTGTGATAATTGTAGGAAGCGGAACCCTGGTACTTTCCTGAAGGGTATGGGTGTTTGTTACAAGTTTGGAGAAACGGTTCACCTATCTGAGGAAGTAAGGGTAAGAAAGAAGCTACCAATGTTCAATGCAAAAATTTCAGGTATATGGGATATTATGCAAATGATTTTCCTAGGCGTCAAGGAAATGTTCCCCAAAAAAGGACACTGGAGTAAGGCCAAACTTATGTGAACAAAATTGCTGATATTGAAGTACCTAATGATGTGGTGTCATTCACTTTAATTGTTTCCTAAAACTTAATAAATGATTTATTTAATTATATATTATTGAATTATTTCATATCTTCCCAATTTTCCAAGAAAATTATATTTTTAAAATTTTATTTAATAAGGGAGTTGTCAGTCAAAACTCCTAAGGGAAGTATCATTGCAACAAAGTTGTGTCAGGTAGTCCCCATTATGTCATATAAACATGCATTATATTCTAATTTTATTATCATAACCATGATTTAATTTGATATAATCCTTATTATGGATTTTCTTTCATACCATGATGTGAAAATTTATTACAAAAAGAAGGAGGTTACAATTTTTGTGGATGATGTAGAATCTCTTATCTTTAGGGCATAAACATCACCATATGATTCTCATCTAGATCCACCCCCAATAGCTCTACTGAATTCAATTATTGGGGAGGAATAGAAAATAATATCTATGGGTAAGTAAATTAATGTTCAAATAGAGGGTGTACCTATTATGAAATAATTTCTTGATATGTTTCCATAGGATTTACCTGGACATCCTCAAGAGCGGGAATTGGAGTTCTTTATTGATTTAATTCCTAGTTTAAGGTTTATATCAAATAATCCTTATATAATGGATACTATGGAATTATTAGAACTAAATTAACAACTAGAGTAATTGAGTGATAAAGTATTTATTCGACCTAGTGTATCTACATGGGGATTCCCTATTACTTTTGTTAAGAAGAAATATGGATCGATGAGGTTATGAATTGATTATAAGGAGATCAATGCTATAATAATAAATAACTAGTATCCTTTAACTCACATTTATGATTTATTTGATCAACTTCATGGAGAAAAATATTTTTCAAAGATTGAACATTGATCTAGATATCATTAATTATGAGTGAGGAAGGAAGATATTCCAAAGACAATGTTTCTAACCAGGTATGGGCATTACAAGTTTACAGTAATGCCTTTTGGACTGACTAATGCACCCTTTGTCTTTATGGATCTAATGAATAGGGTTTTCAAGGAATATCTTGATGACTTTGTGGTAGTATTTATTGATGATATCTTGGAATACTCCAAAATCTATGAAGATCATGAAAATCACCTGTGTACTATTATGAAGATTCTTAGAAGAAATAAATTATATAGAAAGTTTATCAAGTGTGAATTTTGGCTTCAATTAATTTACTTTATTGGTGAAATTATCTATAAGGATGGAATATTTGTTGATCCTGCGAAGATAAATGCTGTTCAATAATGGAATACTCCAACAAACACAATTGAGTTATGTATTTTTATTGGTTTAGTAGGTTATTATCATCTTTTTGTTCAGAAATTCACATGTTTAGCCAACCCAATGACCAAGATTAAACGTAAACGGGTTAAGTTTGTATGGATAAAAGAATATGAGGGAATTTTCGAAGAATTTAATAGGATATTGATGAATGCTCTGATCCTAACTCTATCATCGAGGAATGATAGGTTTGTGATCTATAGTGATGCATCAAATAAAGGACTTGGTTTTATCCTTATGAATAATGATAGAGTTATTTCTTATGCATAAAGGCATTTAAAAATTAATGAACAAAACTATCCTACTCATAATCTTGAGTTATCTGCTGTGATCTTTGCTCTAAAAATATGGAGACAATATCTCTATGGTGAAATATGTGAGATATATATGGATCATAAGAGTCTGAAGTATATATGTTCACAGAAATAACTCAACATGAGGAAAAGGCGATGGCTCAAAATACTAAATGATTATGATTTTTCCATACACTACCAACCATGAAAGGTAAATAAGGTAACTTATTCATTAAGGAGGAAGGATCATGGAGTTTTAAACAAAATGAGGATTGAAAGGGATCCTGTATTCATGGATCTAATAAGTATGAACATATGAATTATCAAATAAGGTGAAACATTATTACTTTTTCAATTGGTTTCACAACCATATTTATTATAATGGATTAAAATCTCTAATCCTGATGATTAGAACCTTCAAAAAAAATTAATGTTGTGAAATATGGGAAGTTGGCTGACTTCGTATGTGAAGATGGAATTCTAAAATTTGGAAAGAGGCTTTGTGTTCTCTATATACTGGAGTTGAAAAGGGAGTTATTGGACGATTACCATAACTCTAATTTCTCTATACACCCTAGTAGTACTAAAATTTATAGATATTTGAAGGAACATTTCGGGTGGTACAACATGAAGTGGGAAATTGCCGATTATATATCAATATGTTTAGTCTGTCAACAAGTTAAGGCCAAAAGACAACATCCTAGAGGAGTTATGAAACCTCTACCTATTCCTATATGGAAATGGGATGACATCATCATGTATTTTTTCACTGGATTACCAAAAACTCTAAGAAAGAATGATGTAATATGTGTAATTATGGATAGACTTATTAAATCTTCACATTTCCTCACTATAAGGGAGGATTTTCCACTAGAGTGACTTGCACGACTCTATATAATTGAATTTGTAAGACTTAATGGAGCACCTATCTCAATGGTGTCTAGATGTGATCCACAATTTACATAAAAATTCAGGAAAACTCTTCATAAAGATCTCGATACTAATTTTCAATTGAGTACTTCTTATCACCCTCAAACTGACGGGAAATCAGAAATGATGATCCAAACTTTAGGGGACATGTTGAGATCATGCTAACTTGATTTTCATGGTATGTGGGATTAGTATATACCTTTTGTGGAGTCTTCCTACAATAATAGTTTCCATTCAAGCATTCAAATTACACTATATGAAGCATTATATGGAAAGATATGTCATACACCAACATGTTGGGATGAAGTCGGTAAAAGGAAGATTGTGGGTCCGGAGATTGTGGAGGAAACAACAGTGAATGTAAAGACTATTCAAACCTATATAAAATCAGTTCAAAGAAGAAAAATGATCTATACTAATAATTGAAGGAAGGATTTGGAATTTCAAGTGGGAGATCATGTTTTCTTAAAAGTATCTCCATGGAAGTGTGTTATAAGATTTAAGAAGAAATGGAAACCGAGCCCTAGGTACATAGGAAAATTTTAAGTTCTATAGAGAATTGAAGTTGGGGATTATAATTTGGAAATGCCGCCTATCCTTTCTAAGGTACACAATGTGTTCCATGTCTCATTGTTGAGAAATTACATTCCAGACCCAACACATGTTCTCACTTCTAATGGTATAGAATTGGAACATGACTTATCTTACTGTGAAGAGCATATCCAGATTTTGGACACAAAATAACGGGTGTTGAGGAATTGAATGACTCAATTATTAAAGATAATTTGGAAAAATCCTAAAATCAAAGAGGCAACATGGGATCCTGAGGAGCTTATAATGAAGAACTACCAAAATATTTTTTGTAAGGCAATATTTTAGTAATTTTGAGGTTGAAATTTTTATAAGGAGGGAATAATGTAACACCCCAAGTATTTATAAATAAATTTAATATTGAATTCATGAAACACAAAGTCTCCACAAAACACCACTTTGTAATAACCTAGCTAGTAAACATAATTTTTCTACCTATGTGATTTGAATTTTGAAAAATTGGCATACATGGTTGCGTTCAGTAAGATATTTAGAGTCTGATAAGAAAAACATAATTTTTGGTGAGTAGTAACATAACCTTATTAATAGTAATATGAATAGTAATATGACCATTATAAAAAATAAATCATATCATTATTTTATTTTATCATGTTCATAAGATAAGGAGATTTTGATTAATTTTTTCAAAGTGAAGTAAAACAAATTATAGTTTTAAAATTGTTATTTTTCGAATAAATTATGATTTTATTTAAAAATTAAATGAATAATATTTAGAAAACTATTTAAAAAAATGGATTCCATTTTTCAACTCCTAAAATAGATATTAGGTTATGCTAAATTTATGATAATTTTATAAAATACTTTAGTTTTTCATAAATAGTAAAAATACAGTTTTGGGTTTTCAGTTTGATTAATGACATCATAATGATGTAATATTTAATATAAAATTCTAGTCGACTTTTTTACATTAAAATATGATATGAGTTGTCCCAAGTGGCCAATACCATGGTAAAATACTATGGGAAACTCCATTTGTTTTCATATACCACTAATAAGGTGTCCTTTGAAATTAATAAAAAACTCTGTCTCTTTTACTAAAAATAACCATTCATTACTTCATTTTATTTCATTAAAAATTTATCATCCTTGAATATCTGATATTTTTACCTCCCTATTAGTCCTCAAAATGTTTCCTCAATCCCCCAAGTTCCCAACCTTATAGTTTTAGGAGTTACTCTATAAGGTAAGGGAATCTACCACCCTTCTCTTTTTCAAGCACTCTTTTTATGTTATTCTATTTTAATTTAAAATGGATTATGTTGGTATATGTAATTACATATTCAAATTACTATAAATATTATATAATAATTATTATAGACCCATTTTTCTCTCATCATAATATTTTATGAATTTTAAGTGATTCTGTTAGGCTGCCAAATTTTCGTAAGGGATTTCTCAACTTCTCTTTTTTATTTCGAGTTCCTTTCCTTTCTTTTTCTTTACTCAACTAATTTCATATAAATGTTATGATAAATAAATTAAATTACATACACTTTAATTTTTTATTATAATGTAATAATTAATCATCATCTCTCATTTCCCCTTCTTTTATACTAGAAATGAAAACCCTATTCGAGATGTGTTAATTTATCACATTCAAGGACGACGAGTTTTCAATTTATATTAATGACTTCAATTATGATCATGAAACCATTTTAATGGTTTAAATATACTATAATATATGTATTATAAACTATTTAAGGTTCTATAATCTTTTTTTACACATGATAAATCAAAATGAGTTCGTTGTGATAAAAAACCGCCAATTAACCCAAACAATTATCATTAAAGTTTTATGTAATGATTCATCTTCATGCTCAATGAACAAATGAATTTTATTACAATTTAATATTATGTATTTTGAAAAATAAACTTATATTATGGACAACCATTATCATCTCACATGTTTATCCTTACATGTATATAAGTAAATCGATAATGAATACTAAGGAAGAAAATGCTCCCAAATAATAAAATTGAACCTCTTAAACCCATCAAGAAGTCAATGAATGAAATTAATAAGGCTATAATAAATAAATTACATAAATAATAGTTTATATAAATATTAATTAATTAATTTAATTTTGTTATCCATGGAACTAAGATCAAGTGAAGAACACCATCAGACTTAAGGTAAGAGTTTTCTACCCGAACCTGCATTTTCATTCAAGTTACTCTATTCTCTACTTACCAAAATTAAATTCTTATTTATTCATATGAACGTGTAATATATTCTTTTATAATTATATATATATGTGTAACAAACATAATCCTACTTTCATTTATGGGGAGTTATATGTTTTAAAATGATCTTTATGAAATTCTTCCCAAAATACATGCCCGATTCAAGGGAATTTCTCAAATTCTTACCTGTTTTCAAGGGCACTCTATAATCTGTTTTTTAGAAACAATTATCTTTATAAAATCACACATTTTATTATTAAAATAAATTCTTACTTCACTTCTAGTTTGATACAGATATTTTTCCAAAATAACTCTTCTTTTAAAAGTTAAAGAGTATTTATCTCAAGAATTACTCGATGTTTTTATAAGAGTATCTTCATCTATTTAAAAACACTTGTTGATTATTATGTATTATTGGTATTAATATTTTATGAAATCATATACCATATTTAATTTAATGGTTTATTATTAGTTTTACTGTGTATGTCCTATCTTAAAACCATTCACCAATTTACTCTGAATGGTCAGTGTTTATGCTTAATGTTCCGGAAAAGTTATCTACATTGAATATATTAGTTTTAATATGAATGTATATGTTGTTTAAGTTTATAAAAATTCATATGATAAATTCATTGGACTTATTAAGTGATGGTTGGGGCCAACTATATCCCCCAATTCATCAGTAGGTCTCATAAAACAAACTATGGTCTTGGCAGAAGGCCTTGACAAAATGATAATTTTTGGTCTTGGAATGAGGCCTTGATGGTATGGTTATGATATAAGAAATTATGCATTTCCTAATTATGAAACTAGTAATTTAAATTTCATGAGGTTATTTTACTAGTAGAATACCCATGCTTATGATTTATTATGGAATTATTTATTCAGCTCTTATTCCTGCCATAATGTGTTCAAGTTCATTTTTAATGGCATGTGTTTTTAGTTATTCACCATGAATAATGTTTATGTTTATGATATATTCCACTATATTTATTACCCTTACTGAGAATTTAAGCTCACTCCTTTCATATGTTTCATTTTCCCAGTACATGAAGAGGTGTATTATGAATGACATGCAGAAATAACCTAGGAGTTATGGATGTTGTCAAAGGAGTTTCTAATTTTTTTTCCGTTCAAGATGTAATTTTGAACTTATTTATGTATCTGGTTTTCCAAATCTACTAAACTATTCATTCCTTTGGGATACAGATTTCTTATAATCATGCCAATGTAATCAAATAAGGCACCAAGTTGTACAACTCGGGTTGGTTATTTACAAGTTTAAAATATATATAGACCACAAAATTGTAAAATATATATATTCACATAGAAAGAGATGAATATGAACCAATGAATATGGTTAGAGAAGATCAAGGACTATTAAATCTCAATTCAATACCATCCTAGTAAAGTGAATTGTTTTTGACGCTTTTTACGGGGCGTGCATCCGTCTGTTTCGGAGGACGTGCTGACTGTTGCCCCACATTCATACTTTCTAAAGGCGGGTGACATACGTCACTTATTCAGGGATGTTTTCTCCTTGATCGAAACAGGATGATGGGATGCCGGTTACTCCTTTCATGGATTCCTCCTCGGAATTCATTACTTAGTCCCGGTCTCCCTCATAGATTAAGACATTGTTTGTGAAACTCTTCCCAGTGCCATATATTTATGGATTATGATCAATTAAACTACTTATATTAGGAAATTCCAAGGGTTCTGGTCAGGCCAGCAACCTTTGGTCAAAGTAGATGAAAAAATCAGGCATGTTGGGGCATCTCTGGATGCATGGACATTGGGGAACCTGTATTCTTCCTCATAAGAGGGAATATCAAGGGAACAGAACCCAAGGAATACCACTTCGGTCATAAGGTATTATATTCCATAGGAATATCTTTGAGGTTTTCCTCAGCCTCCCATGTTTAACACGGGGTATGCCGCAAATTTAACACCTTGCGAAGACGGTTATGCAAAAGGTGTGTCTTCCGAGGTTTTCCTTAGGAATCTCATGTTTGACATGAGGTAGGATGTGAGTTTAACATCTTGCGAAGAAAAAATGAGAGTGATCAGAACATCCCATAGAGGAGGATCATATTAGTACATCCCTATGAGGGAGAACCTGGAAGGTTTACCATATGGATGGATCAGAACGCCCAATGAGAAAAAATTCGAGGTGGTGTGTCCCATAGAGGGAATATATCACACCGTGAAGGATGATAATGACACTACTAAGGGAGAATTAGAAAGAGTGCACCCCAGAATGGGAAACACTGCATGGATAGGTCAGAAAGCCCAATGAGAGAGGACCCAGAGTGGTGTGTCCCATAAAGGAAAGACGTCACACCATGGAAGATTATCTGGACACCACTGAGGGAGGATTATGGAGATTTCACCCCATAATAGGGGACACCAATTATTACCATTGTCTAGGATTGAACCACATGGATGTTTCCTACGTACCCTGTGTATATGACAGAGATCAAAACCCACGTAGTTTAAAGGGGTGGTGAATTGGGGTGTACATAATGGACAACAACCAAGAGACATGCTGGGGCTTACACATGGATAGCGGACCATCACAAGAGGGACACTCTTTATTGAATGATTATGGATTGTGTGGGGGGATTATACATGGTAAGCTTCCTGATGGAATGGCATGATCCCATCAAGATGTGGCAGCCTGGGTAAGAATAAGGATGGATGATGGAGAGTTGAATGAACTGGAGGGGGAATGAGATGGAACACACATGAGGACGACGATGATGTTGGTCTTGATCCTCGAAGAGACTTTATATGTATCCCCATAGTAGGGAATCAAAGTACACATAATTTAGGATGTGGGAATAGAATCGGGGAGTACACATAGGAAAACGACCCGACGATATAATGGGGCTTACGTGTGGTTAGAATCCTGGTTGGTCTGACACCACAGGGGAGGACTAGATATGTGGGTCCCAACAAAGAGGACTACAATGTCTTACCATCAATTTCTAACTAAAATGGCTTACCACTGGTTGGTTGCAAGGACTTACCACTGACTGGGGTTCCAAAGGCTTACCGCTGGTTGGGAATCACAATGTATTACCGTTGATTGGGGTTGGACCTCAAGGTTTCTTCCTACATACCTTGCATTGGAGACAAGGATCAAAGCCCACGTAGTTCAAATGGGTACAGTTTAACGTCTTGCGGGAAAAAAGGGGGTGTATAGTTTAACATCATGCAGGATGAGGTTGGACCGACATGAAGGGGTCGGGTCAAGTAGGTGTTGGGCTTGAACCTCAGGGAGGATTCTAACGTACCTTGCCTTGGAAAGGATAAAATTACACATAGTTCTAAATGTTTGGTGAATCGATGTGAAGGGTTACGGACCAATAGAGGTGTTGGTCTTGAACCTCAGGGAGGCTTCTTAAATACTTTGCCTTGGCAAGGATCAAAGTCCACATAGTTAGGGATGGTTTTGGTGAACCGATATGAAGGGGTCAAGACTAATAGGTGTTGGGATTGAACCTCAGGGAGGCTTCCTATGTACCTTGCCTTTGTAGGGATCAAAGTACTTGTAGTTCAGGTTGAGTTTGGTGAACCGACATGAAGGGGGTCGTGACCAATATATGTTGGTATTAAACCTCAGGGGGGCTTCCTACACACCTTTCCTTGGAAAGGATCAAGGTTCACGTGGTTCGAAATGATGGATACAGTTAAACATCATGTGGGATGAAGGTGAATCGATATGAAGGGGTCAGGACCAGTAGGTGTAGGGATTGAACATTAGGGAGGCTTACTACGTACCTTGAAATGACACAGATCAAAGTCCACATAGTTCATGATGGTTGGGGATTACACGATAAGGAATCCCAGGAAGGATGCCATGGTAAATTCTTACTCTAAGATCACATGAGTCATGCTCGATGTGAGAAATAAGAGGTAACAACATAACTGACGATTGTGGTGTAAAGGTGAGGCCACAAAGGGTGGTGAATGGGATTTATGCATGGAAGCTGCCCGGGTGCCTCTATGGAGAGGAAACTGTGGATGGAGCTTATGCATGGAAGCTGCTCCGGTGCCGATAAAGAGTGGTAATGGTGAATGTGGATTATGCATAGAAGCTTCCCGAGTGTCACTATGGAGCGAAAATGGTGAATGAAGCTTACACATAGATTCTACCCGGGTGCTACTAAGGAGTGCCAATGGTGGATGGGGCTTACGCATGGAAGTTGCCCGGGTGCCGCTAAGGAGCGCCAATGGTGGATGGGGCTTACGCATGGACACTTCCCGGGTGCCTCTAAGGAGGGACAATGGTGTATGGGGATTAGGCATGGACACTACACGAGTGCTACTAAGGAGAGACAACAGTGGATGGGGCTTATGCATGGATGCTGCTCGGGTGCCGCTAAGGAGCGACAATGATGAATGGGACTTACACATGAACGCAACCCGAGTTCTGCTAAGGAGCAAGAAATTATGAATGGGGATTATGTGTGGAATCTTCCCAGGTGACTCTAAGGGGTGACAACAGTGGATGGGGTTATGCATGGATGCTGCCCGGGTACCGCTAAGGAGAAGCAATGGTGAATGGGGCTTACTCTTGGAAGCTGCCCGGGTGCCGCTAAGGAGCGACAATGGTGAATGGGGATTACGCTTGGAAGCTACCTGGGTGATACTAAGGAGTGGAAATGGTGAATGGGGATTAAGTATGGAACCTGCCCAGGTGCCGCTAAGGATCATAAATAGTGAACGGGGCTTACGTATGGACGCATCCCGAGTGCTGTTAAGGAGTGGAAATGGTGAATGGTGCTTATTCATGGAAGATGCCCGTGATGTCTTTCTAATATCTGGCTATGAAGGGATCCCAACTCACTGGTGGGTTGAGGCATATAATTGAGGACTACACCTATGTGCAGGTTCACAAGCAGGATAATGCCAAGGGTGTTAGAATCAATCCAATCAAAGGGAGATGAAAAGTGTGAATCACATGCCTGACATTCAGAATGTAGTGAGGGTGGAATGACGATGGAGGATAACTATTTAATGTGTTTGAAACATAGTATCCATATCATTTTAGCCTGAAATGGGGACAAAAAAATGAAGGTTGACTATTGACCATGTTCGAAACACATGACCTGAATCGACGTGTCGTCCAAAGTCTTCCGGGGTGTTGGCCCAGAACGGTAGGTGAGCCGAGGTGGCATGGGACCAGGCCATTAGGGGGTCCCTTTAAGCATTAAAGAGGATGAAGATCCGAATGAATGATAGACAAAGCATGAGGTGGAGTGATGGAATGTTTTAACGGATTCCAACACTCCTGAAATTATGCCAGTGTAATCATGGCATGAGGTAACTTATGTTTTTCACATAAGGCATCTCTTATTTTGAACAAGAGGAATCCTATTATTGAATAATAGGGAATTATATAGTTAAAAGTCATGAAGTAAGGACTATTGGAATCTTATTCTAGGCGCATAAGGAATCTCTTGATTAGAGAAAGAGGCATCCTATATTTGGAACATAGGGTGTACTATAGTTTATAGTCATGTAGAGAGGACTATTAGGAATAAGGCACCTATAAATGGTTGGTGTTGGGACTTATGAAAGAGCGGACCTTCTTTGGTTCAACCTGGCATAAGAGCTAAGTGATAGGGTTTGGATGAGTTGCATGAGGAATGGTTCAACTCAAGGTACTCAGGGAATTGATGTTGAGAATCTCAACTCACGACATGGGAAACAAACCAAGAGGAACATGTCGACTCAAGGTGTGTGAAGGAGTCTCTGAAATCATGGTATTACATAGGTGGAAGGTGGGTGCGCAATGTAAAATCCCAACATTCAGGCCTGAAAAGTTTGCAGTGCAACTCTCCATTTTTCATGGGGGTGAGTGATGGAAGCGAAGGGACCAACCCGAGACCGTATCCATACACTGATCCCGAGTGGGGGTGTGGGGGCGCAGCCCCCATGGTATGGACAGACAGGAATAAAGGTAGGATCCTCTCTATGGATAGGGCTTCACGATGTAGCTTCGTAGAGGAAATGTGCTCACAGAGCTTGGGGTCTCGTGAAACAGCTTCATGAAGGAAACCTGCTCGCAGAGCATGGGGTCTCGCAGAGCAAAGGGGATCACAGAGAAAATGGGATCGCAAAGAAAAGGGGCTCGTAGAGAAAAGGGGCTCCTGGAGAAAAGGGTCTTGCAGAGTAAAGGGTCTCACAGATCAAAGAGGCTCGCAGACCATAGACTCGCGGAGCATAGGGGCTCTCGGAGCCTCGACCAACCCGCAAGATCTCCCTCCCTCGCAAAAGGAGGAGCCCTTTGCGAAGGGCATAACTTCATAGTGATTTATAGCTCCTCAAAATGGGAGATCGACTGCCCATAGGGAGGCATGACCATGCTTATGAAAATGGGTGAGATGACTATTTTTAGGTGATGGAGGTCGGAGGAGCACACCGTTGAGCACAAATGCACTCCGTGAAGAGAAAATCACACCACGAAGGAAATCAAACTCCGCAACTGGAGGGAGTTACCTCAAGTTTCTCGCAATCACGGAGACAGATGTCATCGACTTTTGCAGCACTCGTGGAGGCTCTGTTCAAGTTCCTCTACTCTACAATCATGGAGGGATCTTTGCAAATGGGCTCTGCGAACAAGTTTTCCAGCCCAACTTCAAATTTCCATAACTCCTAATCCGTAACTCCATTAGGGCCCTACGACCTATCAAATCGAAGCTTGAGAAATGTTCTACGATATTGGATCATGTATAGAAGAATTTGTAATATTTTGTGGACGATTGTTATGGTGTAAACATGTATAAAGTGGTAGTTTCTCTAAGTGTAAAGGATCCATCAATTAAATCAAAGATAATAATTGATAGGGATCTCATCTTTCTAGATTTGAAAAGGATAAACATGGAAATAAAAAAGGAAGGACAATAATCAGTACTTTCAAAAATTATTTTTCAACCATACCTTTTGGAAAAGATAAAGTATCCTTATAGAAATTATGTGGGAATTCAGAAGAAAGTGGAAACTATAAGAAAATGGAAATCCTCAGAGTTCAATGCTAATCAAGAAGGAATTGTGAGATTTTTGTTAAGAATCAATGTTCCATAAAATTATGAGTTAAATAAAGAACTGTTGTATGATGCACATAGATCAACCTTATACATCCTCCCAAGAATCATAAAGTTGTATCGCGATCTTTGAGATCACTATTTATGGGACAATATGAAGAAGGAGATCGTGGAATATTCATCAATTTGTCTTGTATGTCAGAAAGTTAAAGTGGAAGGGAAAAATGTTAGGGAATGATGAAACAATTACCCATAGCTACATAAAAATGGGAGAAAATAGCCATGGACTTTGTCACTGGTCTTCTAAATAAATCAAGAGGGAATAATGATAAATTTTTTGCAGTGGATCATCCGACAAAGACTGCACACTTCATTGTGATTCTATAGGATTTTTTCACCAGATCAACTTGCAAAGATATACATTAGAGAAATGGAAAGGCTATATGGAGTAGCATGATTGACTATATCTGATCAAGATCTGAGATTCACCTCCAAGTTCTAGAAAAGTATCTAACATGGTATAAATACTGAGATTAACTTCAGAATGAATTATCAGCACGAAACTAATGTCCAATCTAAGAAAACTATGTAGACACTAGAGAATAGGTTGATAGAATACTCAATTGACTTCAATGGAGGATGGGACCAACGTCTTTCACTGGTTGAGTTCTCATACAATAATAGTTTTCAATAAAGCATCTAAATGACCATCTATGAAGCCATTTATGGGAAGAGATGAAGAACACCTGAATGATGAGATGATTTTGGGGAACCAAAACTTTTAGGTCCATAAATGGTAGAAAAAATGGTTGAAAATGTTAAGGCTATTTAGCCACACATCAAGGTTGATCAGAGTAAAAAAATACCTATAATGAAAATCGTCGATGAGACCAACAGTTTGATGTTGGAGACATGGGTTTACTCTATATATATCCATGGAAGAAAGTGATGGGATATGGGATAAAGGTAAATCTTAGTCCAATATACATAATCCCCTTTGAGACCCTTGATCACATTAGATTGGTGGCCTATTAATTAGCACTCCCACCTAACCTATATGAAGTACATGATGTATTCCATGTATCCTTCTTGGGGAAGTACATTACATACCCTCACATATACTCAATATATAAGTGATACCATTGGAGAATGATCTTTCCTATGAAGAGAATATGGGGAATATTTTAGATCGTAGAGAAACATTACTAAAAAAATAAGACAATTCTCCTTGTCAATGTTCTATGGAGAAACAAAAAGTTTGAAGAAGAGACGTGGGATATAGAAGAGGTGATGAAACATAGTTACCATCATCTATTTTAGTTTGATAAATGAAAATTTTTAGTTTCAAATTTCTAAAGGGGAAAATTGTAATGACCCAAACTGTTATAAATAAAATACCATTTTTGATTTAGTTAAATATATTATTTTGTATTATAGTTATAGAAAAAACATGAACTTATTTGGTTTTATTATATCCTATAAGATTTTAATTACTATTATGAATCTTTACCATTGATAAAACAATCATTGAATAGTGATTACATGATTCGTATAAATATAGTGTTTTGAAAAATCCAATTAACACTGACAAGAGAAGTGATAGTGTCAACCAATAGGACCATACCCTATGAAGCCCATATATCAGAGCTTTGGAGGGAGATACCATCATTGAGATTTTACCTTGACCAATCCCAAGATGAGATCCAACAACAAAATCATGAGAGAAACCATTTATGGAATATGTTCAATCTCATCGAGATCACGTCCCAAACCATGTTCACCGAACCACCCCATGAAAGCCTCACCATCGTGCACCTTACTCTTAGGATGTTTGATTGTGTATTAAAGGGATATGTATCAAAACCCTATAAATATTATTATGCACATTATTTTCTGTATAATAATTAATATATTTTAATCCTATTATTTTTACTTTATAAATGTTTTTTATTTTGATATAATAAAACACAAATAATATGTTGGATAATATTAAAATTCAAATAAAGAATTTATTTTGAGAGTTAATAGATTTTTGAAACAAATAATATCTTAATAATATATTATTATTAAATAATTTTTATCAAATATAAATTATCATTAGTGTTTTATGAATTCAAATGTAATTTTAATAAGGGTTCAAAAACTATTAATGTAAAAAACCCCAACATTTCTCAACAAATGATGATTTTTATTTTAAAAGTGAAAATACAAATATTTATAAAATTATTTAGATAAAATGAATATTATTTTTGGAATGATAATGTTGAAATTATATAGTGGTGAAATTTTCATAATTTTCTAATAAAGTTTAATTTTTAGGTAAAAATTAAATATAGTATAAATATAATTTGTGTATTATGACATCATAATGACCCAAAAGAGATGTAACAAATACTATAAATTGGATTTAATAAAAAATATATATTTCTTATTTAAAATAATGTGATTTAATTTTTATTTGGTTAATTTTATAAATCCATTATGAATCCTCCAAAACTTTTAACATATTTTAAGTGTTTAAAATCATTTTTTAAGAGTATGTATCACTTCCACATAAACAAGGGTATTATTTTTTTATGTTTGGAAACATTACTATTAAAATAGTAAAAACAACTTACATTTGGGAGAAACCATGGGAAAATAATGTATTTTTTTGGTTCTGGTTATTTTATTATATAGAGTCCAAAACACAAGTTTGAGAAATATTAATGAAGTTACCACAATTTTCCTTTATAAACCCACACAATTTCCCATTTATCTTCACTAAAAATCCTTGGAGAACATATTTAATTTTTCCTCCACACTATAGAGCCCTCTAATGGATACCCTAATCTCTTAATAATCCCCACTCAAGAATTTGGAGTCACACACTCAAGTGAGAGATCCTTTCCTTCTCTTATTTATTCAAGTTTCTTTATTATCTTATTCCTTAAATTTCCAATTCATAAAGTTTGGATATAACTTTACATGAAACTATTATTTCAAATTTAATTTAAAAATTATTATATAACCCTTTTTCTCTCATCAACCCATTTTATGAATTTTTATGTGTCATCGTTATGCTGCCAAAATTTCACTGTGATTTTTCTTGGACAAAAACATTATGTAGTGAATACAATTCCCCTTTCATATCAAGGTTTTTCACATTTATACACTTATAATTCTTTTTATTGGGACATAAATTTACACATTCCACAATAATTTATTTTTTAATACAATATTATGATTAATGAATCCATGTTTTATGATCTATGTGGCACAATTAAGCTTGAGAATGAATTGAAAGTGACGGGTGCACCTGGAAATATATAGTACTCCAATGCATTGTGAAATTTTCAGTCTTATGAAACATCATGTTGGGATTTGGAGTGAACATGATTACATTTTGGGAATTTTTCCGTCATGATTTCTTGTAATTTATCCCTGAACTATGTTTATGATGAAGTGTTTTAAGTTGTTTCCACATTTCCCATGTTATGATTATCATGCTATATCATGCCTTATTATTCATGTTCCTTTTATTACCCATTTATATTCCTATTTTATTATATGAATTACATTGTTTTATGATTATTTTCTTACTAGGATATATATATCAACCCTTTATTATATATTTTATGAGGTTATCCAATGCATTTTTAAATGCGAGCATGTTAAGGAATTTTTCAATAAAGATATTGTTTTTACTGCTTTAAATTGTTATTTAATGTACCTAATTCACAAAGACACTAGAATTCTCGATATTCTAGGTTATATTATTTTTAATATTATATAATAAATAATGAATTAATTTGTAATAAAAGGATGGGTTGTTAAATATCAGGTGTTTTTGGTTTTTCTTTCTATTGTTATTAATTGTTTCATATCAGAATATTATTTATATATTGATTATTACTTATCGTATTCAGTGTTATCAGTGAGCCACCATTAAAAATCCAAAATGGTGGGTCATGAGTCACCATTTTAACCCAATAATAAGTCATTATTCATCATTGTAATTCTAATGGTATCAATTTTTTTATTTCTTCACCTAAATCCTTTAATTGTTCAGTGGCATGGATTTTTTTTTGTTTCGGTTGGATCTTTTAATTTTTTTCTTGAAAGTGAAACTATAGAATCTGATTTATTTCCACCACTGGTCATCCATATCTCCCTATTTTGATATATAAAAAATAATCAACCACTCTCTATTTTCAGAGGTAGAAAAAATTATCCACCACTATCTATTTTATATGGTAGAAAAAAATAATCCACCGTTAGTTAATTTTTTTTCAAAATTTTTTATTTTTTATTTTTTATTAAAGTTATTAAATTAAATTTATTTTTTAAAAGTTTCATTATTTCATGTTGAAATAAAATTTTAAGGAGGGTAAAAATTAATTGTATCATTATTTTATGTACACAAACACATTCAACTTAAATGTTCATTCCACGATCTATTTTTAATACTTATTACTACATTAATTCATAATATTATTATTTTAATTATATTTATTTATAAATATCAATTTTTATACATTTTTTATACCTTTTATTTTATTTTTTTACATAAAATATTAATAGTTTTTTATTAATATTTAAATAATTAATATAAATCTTGTTTGTTTTATGTTTTCAGCATGAATTTAACAAAAAACCGTAATATACATTTTTATTTCATTGTTCTTATCTAATAGTTGTCATTCAGATATTGGAGATGGACATGATTCTATAGGATCATTCTTTGAATGGTCCTAGAAAAATATTCAAGGAATAAAAACATATACTAGTGAATATAATTCTACAAATAACTAGTGATACATATTTAACACATTCTTACTGATATAAATCGTTCATGAACTTCTGTGACTTCTGTATTCTGTATGTGATCATAGATGGACTTAAACATATACATTTTTTCCTTCCAAATGATCAATGATCATCAAGCATCAACTTATTTAAAATTTATGATCATATTAAAATTTCATTATATCAGTTTTTATATTTTTAATGTTTTACTTTTGTTTGTATTTCTTTATTACCAGTTTATGTTTTTAACCATAAAAAGAATGTTTTATTTCTATGGTTATTCCACCACCAAAAGGATGTTAGGGTTGTGACTCTCGATCAAAATTCTTGTAAAAAGCCTAAGTTGGTCACCTATAATAGAATGGGTTTTGATTCTAGGTTATTATAAAAGGAAGGGTTTGTAACAATGTTCTCACACCTTTAAAAGTGAGGTTCATAGTGGGTACCAGTCTTTTCGAGGAGAAGAGGAGATTGAAGAGTATACTAGAATATTTGTGATCCAAACCACTATAAATCCTTATTTTATTTCAATTTATTTCCACTAAATCTCAAATAATTAACACTACACTCACTATAGATTAATATTTTATATACTCTTATCATTTTTTCTTTAAATTTTAAAAAATACTATTCACCCTAGTCATATTTTCCATTCATTTCAAAACAACAATTGGTATTAAATATTGCTTAATAGATTTATGGTTCTGATATCAATAAATTGATATCAAAAAATTATCCCTAATAGGTTAGTATTTATATTGATTATTTTTTAACTCACTACTAACCTAGTATCCTAGACTTGACAATCTAAGGAACATACGAAAAGTTTTATTTTATGATGGAAGGTGTCAAGAAAAACAAAGGTTGGATACTGTAAAACCCCCATTATTTGATGGGAGTGACTATGGATAATTGAAATATTGAATGGAATAATATATAAAACAACTGAGTTTGGATCACTGGTCCATCACGGGTAAGCTATAAGAGTTACCCAAGGTTGATCTGGAGACTCTGGTAGGTAATGACTTGGTAAAATATGTTTTCAATTAAAAAGTTAAAAATATTTTATAATGTTCTATAAGTAGAAGTTTCTATATAAATTTTCATCTTTTAAGACAACCCATGACATGTGGAAGATAGTTCAAGCGACTCATTAAGGGACTGAAAATCTTAAGAGAACCAAAATAACAATTTTTTGAAAAGACTAACAGGACATCAATATGGGAGATAAAGAATATGTAAGCTAGATGTTCCATTAGTTCACAATTATATCAAATGGTATGAGTTATCTTGGATAAGTATTGGATAACATAGCTCAAGTGTAAAGAGTATTGAGAGCTCTTCCAAAGAGATGACATGGAAAGAATGTGTCAATCTATGAGAGTAATGAATTTAAGGAGTATAATTTAGATTAAATAATAGTCTCTATTCTAAAATATGAGTTAGAGATGAAGAGTATTTATGATGAGGAGTTTACTAAAATAAATGGTATTTATTTTAAATATATTATTATATATAACTATAATTCATATGAATCTATGTTCCAAGAAAGTGATAATAAGGTGTTTCACTTCAGTAAGAAGTTTATCAATCTCATTAAAAAAGGTGGAAAGAAAAAGTTCAAAAGGGAGTCTAGAAATGAGTTTAAGAAAGGTAATAATATTAACAATAATGATGTTTCAGAATTTAAATGTTATGAGTGTAGGAAGAGAGTTCACATGAAGAATTACTACCCCAAACTCAAAAAACCAAATAAATACAATGATAAAAGAAGAAAGAAAAAAAATCTTCTTTCATAGATTGGGACTATCTAGATAGTTATGATTCAAGTTATGATTTTGGAAGTGAACATGAGATTTTAAATCTTTCCTTGACGAGTGTTAAATGTGAGGTAAATGATTCTATTTTTAATCTGTTAATAAATCCTATAAATGTTAATCATAATTATTTATCTAGAAATGAAAATAAAATTGCTTCTGATTCATGTTCTGATTATGATTTATAAAATTCCAAAGTTAAGCATCTACTTAGAAAAATGAATAATTAAATAATCATATATTCAGAATAATTGAAAAGTACACTGACTTGAAAATTAATAATAATAAGTAGATTAAATAAAATGATAAAATTAAAAGTGATTCTAAGAATGTTTAAATCTATGTTTCTCATAATGATGAAACAAAATAGGATTATGATTATAAGATATTAAAAATAAAATATTAAAATAAAAGGGTTAAATAATTATGGAAGTTAATGATAAAGATAAAGATAGAATATTTAATTTAGTTGTATATGGAATAAACTAAGTATAAAATTAATATATGAAATTGAATAAATAAAATAGAAAATTAAGAAACAAAACTTTTAGTTCCAATAAAAAGGTCAATATAGATTTAGAATATATTCAAAAAGAGAATATAGTTTTGAAAATTGATATTGTTAATAATACAAGTGATTTATCTATTTTTTTAAAGGAAAAATAATAATAATATGTCTTCTATAATGAAACTGAACAATAATAATTATGGTTTTGGATACAATAGTATAAATCCATGTTTAAATAATAAATATTTTGTTAAATTTTCAAAAGGAAGCATTTCAATTATAACCTATTTTAAATGAATAATGAAAGGGATATATTCCAATGAGTATTTAATGATATTTACATAATATTTTTTTTAATACGATATATTTAATTTATAATTATTTAATTTCTAATTAGATCATGAATAAATAATGTAAATCAATTTGGGTGCCTATATTTTTGAATACTATCTAATTAGACCCAAGTTGGTATTTATACCAAAAAATTATTTTTGATTGTTTAGTTTTAAGAAATACACCTTAAATGTCACAATGACTCATGGTACATAACAATGGTTTATCTAGGCACATGATAAGTGAAATTTCAAAATTCGTCACATTTAATTCATGTGATGGTGGCCTCATCACATTTGGAACCACTCTAAAGGTCATATTAAAGGTATAGGTGAATTTGGATTTTATAAAATAGTTATTATTTTAAAATTATTATATATACATGGTTTAAAACATAATATTATAAGTATATGATAGTTATGTGAGGATGGATTAAATTTTATATTGGAAAATGATAAAATAACTATTTTTAAAAATAATCTAGCTTTTTAAATAGAAAATAAAATGTACACACTATTGGATTTTATGATCTAACCAAAAAAAAGAAAAGTGTCTGGATGTTGTGGAATTAGATGACATTATGTGGAATAGGAGTCTTGCGAATAAAAATTAAATATTTTTGCATAAAATTTTAAAATATGAAAATGTTTAACAATATCCCAATTTACATATAAGTATGTACTTCATTTGTGATTACTATTTAAAAGGTAATCAACACAAAGAAACATTTAAATCATTAAATTATTCTATTACCACTAGATGTTTTTACTTACTAAATCTTTACTTATTTGGACCTATAAAAACTGGTAGTTTTGGGGGTAAAAATTATGTATTTTTAATTGTAGATGATTATAGTATATTCTTTTTGATTTATTTATAATATCAGAATAATTAAACTTAACACAAATTTTGTTCTTTATATAATCATATTCAAATTTTCAAAAATGATCAATCATCTCTATTATATTTGATTGAGGTAGTGAATTTGTGAATTTATAATTTGAAAACATTTTTTAATTAAATGGATACAAATTTATTTCTTATCCCCTAGAATACCACAATAGAATTGTTTGGTAGAAATAAATAAAAAATCAATTGCATAAATAGAACGGTTTGTGATAATGGAATGCAGTGTTCCTTAATACATTTGGGTAGAATTTATAAATATAATTTCCAAGTTTTTAATAGAGTTTCAATTATACCTTCCTAAATAAGACCCCTTATGAACTTTTCAAAGGTTCTAACCCTAAAGTTTTTTATTTCAGGGTCTTTGGTTGTAAAGTGTTAATATTAAATAAAAAATTTAATTTAGAAAAATTTGACCCCATATAAGATGAATGTAAAGTTTTAGGATATTACAATATTATAAAAGTTTTTAGAGTTTTCTATAATAAAACATTAGTTGTTGAATAATATGTGCAAGTTAAGTTTAATTAAAACATTTATAATTATAAGGATTATGAATCATTCAATGAAATTGATGAGTTTAGAGTATTTGATTTTGGTGAAAATAATGAACAAGATAATGATAATTGATAAATTTATAGGGATAATATATATTCTCAAACCAATCCAAAGAAATGAACAAACCTTAATGATTACCCTATTCAAAAAATATTTTTTAATATAGAATCGAGAATTCGACCTAGAAAATTTGTACTTTACTATGGAAATTCTAATTTTAGTGCAGAAATTAGTCATATCACTATTGAAAATGATTTATTTGACTCAAATTGTATTAATGATATCGATGATGAATTAAATAAATTTTAGAGGAATAAAGTGTGGTATTTAGTTTCTTTTCCATATCTAAATCTTTTAATAGGAACTAAATGGATTTTTTTAATAATGTTGATGAAGCTATATACATCATTAAAAATATTGTGAGAATTGAATCTCATGTTTATT
Organism: Viscum album; assembly: GCA_963277665.1. Lineage (NCBI taxonomy): Eukaryota > Viridiplantae > Streptophyta > Magnoliopsida > Santalales > Viscaceae > Viscum > Viscum album. Next base: position 2,034,282,760 of record OY728148.1, read on the forward strand.
CCTAGAAAGGGGGAATTGACTTTGAATATTATTTTTCTCCAGTTTGAAGGATAGAAGAAATTATAATCCTATTTGCATTTGATTGTTTTAAAAACATAAATTTATTTCAAATGGATGTAAAAACTGACCATTAAATGGAATTATTTCTAAGAATTTATATGTTAGACAACCCACTTGATTTGAAAATGATAATTTTAAAAATATTTGTTTTAATATCATTAATACCCTATATGTTCTTATGAAAGCTCCAAAATTTAGGTATGAAATACATACATAGTTTTTATTTCAAAATTTACTTTTTATGGTCAGGATGATCTAGAATTGTTTAAAACAAGTATTTCAAATGATATACTGGTTATACAGATATATGTTGAGGATATAATATTTGGTTTAGAAAATGATTCTCTATATAAGGATTTTTCTTTTCTAATGACAAGTGAATTTTATATGAGATTAATGATATAACTACTTTTTTTATTACCTTAAAAATTATTCAAATGAAAGATGATTTTTTATTAAATAAAGCTATGTATGATAAATAACATGTAAAGAAGTTTGGTCTTCATTATAGTAAAAATATGAAAACACTAGTGAGTAAAAATTTCAAATTGTACATAGATGAATCTGGTAAGTTTGTTGATATAAATATGTATAGAGGCATTATAGGTAGTCTACTATATCTCACTTCTTTTAGAAAAATCATCATGTTATTAGTTTTATTATGTGCTAGGTTCCAGTAAAACCCCATAGAAAGTCACCTTAATGATTTTAAAAGAGTAAATAGATATATCAAGGTTAATGTTTGTGTTGGACTATTCTATTCTAATGAGAATTGTTTTTATTTACCGTATTCCTATGATTCTGACATTAGAGGTTACAGACATGAAAAAAAAAGATCTACAAATAAGTGTCAATATTTAGTAAAAAATTTAATTTCATGGATCTCTAAGAAACAAAGATCAGTAGCACTATCAACAACCAAGGCTAAATATGTTGCTACTTCTTGTTGTTGTTCACAAAGTATTTGGATAGAACAAACTTTGTACTATTTTAATATCATTTATGATAAAATTAATATCTATTGTGATAACTCATGTTCTATTTTAATTTCTAAAAAACCTATTCAACACTCTATAACTAAACAAATTAATGATATATTTCACTTATTAAGGGATAATGTAAATAAAGGTGATATATACTCAGAATTTGATCCTAATAAAAAACAACATGTTGTCATCCAAAACCCTTAGATTATATTAAATGTGAGAAGAAGAAATTTCAATTGTATATGATATAATCATAAAATATCTATCTATGTAATCACTATCCTCAAATGTTTTTTAACATATGATCTGAAATTCAATGTTATTTTCTACTCTGATGAAATGATAATTAGATCATACTATTTAAAATTGATTTTTTATATGATAAAACTATCTTAATTATAATTTATTTGAATATTTTTTCTATCTATATAATCTCTTTCATTTAAATTAATTACTTTTTTCTAAAAGAGAGCACATTTTATATATTCTTTTTAATGTAATTTTTGATAAATTTCAAATAGGGGGTGATAAAAATTTATAAAATATATGTTTTTAATTTATAAAAGGGGGATTTTTTTAGTATTTGAAATGGGTTTTAATACTGAAACAATATTATTTTTTTGATCAATTACTCTTTGTTAACATTTTATTCTCATGTTTATTAGATTTTATTAATTTCTCAGGTTTATTAAATTATCAGGTGTTTTATTTAATTATTAATTTTTAATTATATGTTTTAATAATGTTTATGTAAATGTTTTAAATTGATAATTCATTTTATTATATTTTTTATTTACATAATTTTTTATGTAATAAATTTATGCCATCCTTAGTGAGCCACCTATACTGGACCTCGACCACTCAGGGGAACCATTAGGTCAACCCTAAAGGAAGACCTATCATAGATATCTCACAAGGAGGCAAGATTAGTTGGTGTGCATAGTGTATGCTTAATGAATTCGATCCTGTGTTCAAGGCCCACATAGTGCACCCTCTAGGTGCATCGGTTGGCTAGGCCGTCTGTTGGGCTATATGCCCATGTGTGTGTAATGTGTAAACTGGTTTTGATCCCTGGTTTCTAGTTCGAATAGAGGATAAGCACCACATGTTTGATATACTGATTTACCATTGAATTGAAAACCTAATTTGGGATTCTAATATGCTTTCAGTTTTTATCTAAACGTAAAAACTTAGAAACATTCGCATCCATCAGGTCAGATCTATTCAATATTTTCGATCTCATTATGATCTCCCATGCTCATTTTTGAACTCCTGAGCCTCAGTCTTCAAATTTCAATCATATTCTCATATTTATAATCATTTTCTAGTATATGGGTGTCTCTATGAAAAAATAAATTTCTTCTCTCGATGATTTTGAATCATGTCGAGCTCACAGGTTTGTCTCCCTTGGTCTCAAATTCGACTTCTCACATATTTATTCACTTTTTAACAGTAAGTTTTTTTCTTCTTTATGATCTTCCATCATCTATTTTTCTCCACTAGTTCAAAGCCTTATACTTTTTAGTTTTCTTGATGGTGACACCATTACACTTCAATACTGAGTCACAATTCACTATTGTACATCAACTGTGAGTCATGAGTCACCATTGGTCATATCTAAGGGTGATTTATAAGCCACTGTTAGACAATAATGGTGAGTCATGAGCCATTATCATACACCAATGGTGAGTCAGTTTTACTCACCATTGGACATAAATGTTATGTCATTTTTTACCCACATGTTCTAATTTATTTCCCATATACATAGACTTGAAAAAAGCTTCTTCAAGATCCAGTAGGAGCTCTTACTTCTTCGATTGGGTTCTGTTTATTTTTTTGTCTATAGTTTTTAAATTTTTCTATTAGAATATTATTTATCTATTGGTTATTCCTTATTTTATATCATGTTTTTAGTGAGTCAAAATTGGATATCCCAAATGGTGAGTTGTAAGTGACTGTTGGAACCCAATGGTAGGTCATGAATCACTAGTAGACTTCCAACGATACTAATTTTTATACTTCTTCTCCTATTGATTTTATTGATTAGTGGCATTCATTTTTTTGGGTGGATCTTTTTATTTTTTATTAAAAGTGAAATGGTAAAATTTAATCTCTTTTCTACCATTAGTTATCCACAAGCCTCTATTTTTAGTGGTAGTAAAATAAGACACCACTCTCTATTTTTTATGGTATAAACAATGATCCACCACTCAATATTTTCAGCGGTTGAAAAAATAATCCACTATTAGATATTTTTTTATTTATTTTTATTTATTTTTTAATTTGTGTTATTAAAATAAATGTATTTGTTAAAATATTTGTTATTTTATATTTCAATAATGTTTTATGGTGTGTAAAAATTAATTTTATCATTCTTTCATGCATACATATTCTTGTAGTTAAATGTTCATGTCATAATCTATTTTTTAATAATTTTTACTACATTTATAATTTATTATATTATTTTATTATTTATATTAATTTATAAATGTTGGTTTTTATACATATTTTATTCCTCTAATTTTAATTATTTTACTTAAAATATAATTTTTTTTATATTAATATTTTATGAAGAAATATAAAGCATTTCTATTCTATTTTTTCAACAAGAATTTAACAAAAAAAGATAACAATAATTTAATTTCATTGTAATTCTATAACAAATTTCATGTAGATATTGGACATGGATAGTTTTCTACATGATATTTATTTTAATGACACTGGATATATCTTCAAAGAATAGAAACATATACCAATGAAAATCATTTGACATACAATAAGTGATACATCTTCAAAATATTATTTCTAATCTCAATTTTCCATGAACTTATATGACTTCTATACTCTGGATATGGTAAAAAAAGGAATTAAAAATTGACATTTTTTCTTTCCATGTGATCAATTATCAGAAAGCTTCAAATTATTAAAATGTTCTGGCCATCTACTAGTTTCCAATTACTAGTTTTTATTTGTGGAATATTTTCCTTCTATCGATATTTCATCATGCCTGGTTTAGGATTTTCCAAATCAAATGAAAGTATTGATTTATTGGGTTATTCTACCCCTAAAAAGTAATTTAGGTTTTTGAATCCACATCAATGTTAAGTAAAAATACAAGGCTGATATCCTGTAATAGGCTGGGTTGTTCCTCTGAGTTATTGTAAAAGGAAGGGCCTCTAATAAGATTCTCACACCTTTAAATGTGAGGTTATTAGTGGTTACCAATCTCCTTGGGGACTAGAGAATATTGAATAGTGTAATAGGATATTTTTGACCCAAACCATTAAAAATACTTATGTTATTTAAATTTATTTTTGTTACAAATCTACTAAATAACACTACACTCACTAAAAATTAATGTTTTATGAAGTATGATTTTTTGATTATTTAAATTTTTAAAATGACTATTCACACACATCCTTTTATATTTTTCATCAGTTTCTATCCAAGAATAGGTTTCTCAAAAATATTTTCATCATAAATATAATCCATCAAGAGAAATAATAATAATGATATAATGGGATCATATCCCCAATAAATCATTAGTAGTAAAAAAATGTAATCTAAGATGGAAAATGATTTTGAAAGATAATTTGGGACATTTCATGGTGAAAATAAATTTTCTCAAAAAATCAATTTTCAAAACTAAATATTCATAAAATATTTTCAAAATCCTTTTATTTTAAAATATTCTATAAAATTGATAAATAAATATTTAAAAATCATTAATTTTTTTAGGAAAATATCCATTCCTCATTGAAAAAAAATAAAAAACTATTTTTTTAAAAATAGTTTTCATTGAAAATATCATTGAAAACATATAAAGGAAACATTAAAAAAATATCATTCATGATGATGGGAAATTCTGCTCATGCCATGTTTGTTAAAACAATGATTCCTTTCACATTTTGGGTAAAATCCAAACTAGTATTTTTTATAAAATGACATAAATATTCACTTTAATTTTAAAAAAAAAAGTAAAAAATGAGTAGATATTTAATTATTAAACCATTTTACTAATGTATTTTTTTTGAAATTTTATTTAGAAAACAGGTTTTTAGAAGAAAAAGGGTTTTCGACTGAAGAGATAAATAAATATAATTTTTATTAAAAAATTAATTAGAATTATTGTGTACATAAATAGAGGAAAATGAAGGGAAAACATGTATTCTCATGAAATAACTAGTGTAGAATAAAATTAATGATTTTCCTTAGTGATGGATCATAATATTTCATCATTTGAAGCATAAACCTAAAAAATCCCAATAAATGATGAGATTGTATCATAAAACCATTTATAATTTGGTAGCATTGAATCATAATCCCCATGAAATAATAAATTAATTGTAACATAAAATATCATCAAATTAAATAGATTAATGTTATTACACATCAAAGGGATGTATATACACCTCCTAAAAAATGTTGGTGCATAATATGATATAAGTATCAAAAAGGAAAATTGAGACAAAAGTCCCTGTCCTCTTTGGTATCTCATGAACCATAAACCCCATGAATGAGAGATACTAAAATGGATATGTAAATACAGAAAAAAATTTATATATTCATCATAAAATATATTCAATATTTTTATATTCACTACATAAAATAAATAGGTGTTGAATATGGAATGTGTTCGAGAGATGTAAAAAGTGATATGGAAATCCCTTATTGTAAGCCTCGACTTACTTATTATAAATTATGATCCTACTCTAAAATAAATATACATTTTTGTACATATATTAAGTAAAAATACTTATATAAATCATACCACATCTGATTCATATGTGACCTTTTATTACCTGTTTATATAAAATTCCATGTTAAAGTCATGTTTCGGGTAATAACTGTTTTTTCACGCATGTTTTGAATTGTTATTTTTGGTAATAATAATTTGATCATGGTTTCATAATATGTATAATTTTAATAATGATATAAATATAATATATATTTAGTATATATGTGTTTAGATTAATTCATTACAAATAGAGATAGAAAATGGCATTCACTGTTCATAGAGATGGTAGGTTGTTTATAAGTATGAACGCTATTTCCATTATTTGATGAATGAAATGAATTAAATGTAAATAATATGATACCATTAAATAAAGTTTTTTCATATATATAAAATATATTCATTAAACCTATCCTTATTACATTCCATGTAAACTGTGAACGAATCACATCGCTTTACGAGATGGTAGTTCTCTGTACACATGAGCAACATTATTATATTCTCACAGAATGGAATGTAATAAGGTATATGTGAAATAATAATTTCATATCTATAATAATATCATAAAAATAATATTTAAATATTCAATCCATTATTATAACCGTCCATGATAGGTTTTTATGGAAAATGAATAACATCTGTTCATGAGGTGGTAGTCTGTCATACAGAAAAATGATGATTTCATAACCCATTTTATGGAAAAGGATAAGGATTTATTGTTAAGTAAAAAAATATTCTTTTGAATTTTATATCTTTTTTTTGGAAATCACAAATCTATTTATACTCATTTATCAAATAAAGGACTATGTTTATCATACTGACTATGATTATCGTACTGACTATGTTTATCATACTGACTATGATTATCGTACTGACTATGTTTATCATACTGACTCTGACAATTGTAATGACTATGTCAATCGTACTATATATGTCTATCGTAATGAATCTATCAATCGTACTGACTCTATTTATCGTACTGACTCTGTCAATCGTATTGACTCTGTCAATCATACTGACTCTGTATATCGTACTGACTATTGTGCATCATACTTACTTTGCTTCATATCAAGACATTGCACTAAGTAATATTAATAGTACTCATGTTTTACTTTTATCACATGAATTATTTCATACTTTTATCAAAAAACATGTGTTATATTAATCATACTCATGATTATCATTTTCATATATCTTTTGTTTCAACTAAAATGATGTCATAGAGTTAGTTATAAAATAATCAAAATGATATCATGTTTTTTTTTCAATATGACTGTTATAATGCCTAGTGTCCATGTTCCTCCAAGTTTTCCGAAGAAATATGATCTTTAGAGGAAATATGACCATTGGACCCTCAAGACTATAAATATGATGTCATTTGAAGCTGAGACAAAATATAGAGACTTTGATTAACTTTTGTTTCTATTAAGTTATAGAGAGAGACACCGTAACTTCTCTCCTATTTTGTACGAAAGCCTTGGAATTACAAAACAAGAACGAATAATTCTTATATTTTTTATTTCAGTAAGTGATTTGTTTTACTTTGTGTGACCGATCAGGTGATAAAAATCGAGGGCTAATGGGGATAGGCATACGGTGTAACCAATATTTGTATCGAGGGATTTTAAGTGTTTTAAAGATAGAGGTACCGATTACCTGTAAAATAGAGGGCTTGTGGGGATATCAAGATGAATGTGCCGATCATTGTATCAAGGGATTCTCAAGGTGGTGGTAAGACATACCATTTTTGCTAAGTGAAAGGATACCCTTTTCTTTGGGAGAAAATAATTGTAATACTTTTAATTTCCGTTGATGTTTGTTTAAGAAAGAGAATTGTTTTGTTTCCACTTTCTTTTCATGTTAATTTCAATTGTAATTGTTTCAATTAAGATTCTTTTGTTTCATATTGTATTAATAGATTCTATACGCTATATGTTAGAATCTTTCTCATCTGTATTAGTCTGATTATTTTATTCATTTTGAATACAATTGTTTTACATTACTTATAGTATTACATCGTATCATACCTATTATATCAAAGTCAATTTTGGTTAATTATATTGATTTTGAATTGTATTAGTTTAATACCACTTAAACTAATTTCTTTTTCAAGTGTTTAAATACAATGTTTTAAACTTACAATTCACCCCTCTTGTATTGTGCCATCTAATATACACATACTTCTATATTACGATCCAAAAATTGGTATTAAAGTAGGTTTCCACTGATTTTTATTTATTGATTTATTTCTTTTGAGAATATAATTGTATTTATATTAAAATTTTCTGTTACTATAATAACATGTGGAGTGGAATAATATTGTTTTATTAGATGTAAGGAATGAATATTGGATCAATTGACAATCTGAATCCAACTAGACCACCTATTTTTTATGGGAATAATTATGAATACTAGAGAGATAGAATGAATACATTTTATGTTAGTAATGGTTTAGAGAATTTTATTATGCTTACTGGAGGTAAAAAAATCCCTGACAAAGAAGTCAGTACCTTCACCAATCAAGAGAAGAAAGAATATCAACAGAATTACAAGGTACACAATACTCTGTTGTGTTCTATGACCAGGAATATATATAGACATATATCATCATGCAAAGCAGAAAATTGTATATGGAAGAAATTAGAAGTTATAAATTTTGGTACATCTAAAGTTATAGAAACAAGAAGAGCAATGCTCCGAGCAGAATATCATGGATTTATGTTTTCTTTATGGAGAATCACTATATAAGGTGCAATAAAGATTTATGAAAATTTTCAACAGTTTACAATCTATGGGTGAAAAAGGTTTTGATAACGAAGCTCTTATAGACAATATTATTGATATAATTCCAAATGAATGGGAGTAAAAAACGAAAGTTGTTGATGAAAATAAAAAGTTACCGAAATCACTCTTGATGAGTTATTTGGAACTCTTATTCATCACGAGAAAAGAATGAGAAGAGATGTTGATTTCAATAAGAATAAAAATGGAAATGGAAGTGTATCTTTTACTACTACATCCAAAACTAAGACACCTAAAAGAGTAACAAGATACAATGTAAATAAAGCTTTTGTTATGTCAGAATCAAGTGATAGTTATCTTTTAGATAATGAGTTATCCAATCTTGCTTGAGGAAGGAATAAGATTGTGGGAAAGAAAGACTTTCAGTACATGTTCAAAAATAAAGAAAGGAAAGACAAGAAAGACTTAGAAGTAACTTATTATGAATATAATAAAGCAGGTCATATTAGACCTGATTGTACTTTGCTTAAAAGAAAATACAAGAAAGAGAAATATTCATAAAGAAACAAGAAAAATAATTAAAAATCAAAGACAAAGAAATTCTTGAAGGAATATTATAATTGGAGTGGAAGTGGTGGTGATTCATCAGATGATTATTTAGAATATGGATATTCCGAACAAAGAAATATTGGTCTAATAGCTAGACTACCTATTGAAAATCATTGTTTTATGGCTAAGGTACATAATTCTGAATAAATTACAAATTTATCCTTAAATTCAAATTATACTGATGATAAATATTATGAATCTTCAGATGATGAGTCTCTATCATCAGAAGATAATATATTACCTTATTATGAAGAAGTGTCTGGGTTTCCTAAACTTCTTGAGAATGAAAATTCTAAACTCAAGAAAAATCTTGGTAAGACAAATTCTAGGATTTTTATTTTAACAAAATAAGTATCATATATTTCTAAATATCTTGATAATAAAACTTTAGATTTTGAAATTAATTTTAAAAAACATTGAGAAAGTCAATTCTGAGAAGGATAAACTCTCCAAGGATCTTGAAAATGTAATTTCTAAGAAAAATATTTTAGAGACTAACTCTAGTTCTAAAAATAATGTTTTTAAGGATAAAAAATTAGTTTTAAAACTAATGTAAGAAATATTTTCCTTGAGTAAGTTTTTATCAAAACTTACCTATAGTAAGGAAAACTTTGATAAAATGTATTCTCAAATCCGACCATTAAGGAATCATTATAGATTTGGATATAATAATCCTAAACTTGTTTTTAGTAATAACTATTTTGTTCCCCTAAATGCCCCATTATGTATTAAATGTCAATGTGGTGGACACTGGGAAATAAAATATTCACTTAATAGAACTCAATCGTTATATTTTCATAAATCTCATTTTGAAAAACAAATATGGATTCCCGAAATTTTTTATCTATTACTTTTGGATCCAAAAAAGTTTGGGTTCTGAAAAACTAATTTTTCTTTTTCAGGTAAACAAGAAGTGTACCAACAATAAGAAAATTTGGTACATGGATAGTTTTTTTTCTCGACACATGAATAGAAACAAATATTTCTTTGAAAAGATAATCGAAACAAAAGGTGGAAAAGTTACCTTTGGAGACAATTCTCAAGGGAAGACTGCTAGTATAAGTAATATTGTTTTCCTTTCACAATCCTCTTCAAAGGGGGATAACATTAGTCTTTTGCTCTTTGTTTTACCTATTTTGACATTTTGTTTATTTTTTTGACATTCTGTTTTTTTGATATTCTGTTTATTGTTCTTTGTTTTCCATCAGCTTGATAACCTATGGTAATGACTTTGTTTTCCATATGCTTGACAACCTATGGCAATGACTTTATTTTCCATCATCTTGAAAACCTATGGTAATGAATTTGTTTTCCATAGGTTTGACAACCTATTGTAATGAATTTGTTTTCCATTGGCTTAACAACATATGGTAATAAATTTGTTTTCCATCGGTATGACAACCGATTATATTCAATTTTTTATCAGTTTCCTGTTTATTTATATATTTTTTTCATTATTATATTGTATTATATCTAATTTTATAATACTATGAAACTAAAAACTTACTTGAAATCTTTGACAGGTACATTATTTCTTTTCTTTTGTATTGTGTTTCTTATGTTTTATTGTTTCTCATTTTTTTAAAATAATAATAATAAAACCCCTTTAAACCTTCATCATCAGATTCTTTATCTTCTAATCTCAACCGTATAAGAACAAAAATCATCCTTTTTTTTCCTATAAATAGTGGACACCCCATTCTCAAACCCACACCAGTTTTTTTAGTTTTCTTGGTGAAGCTCTGCCTTTATGTTTTAAGACTTCGCATGTTTTTTTCTCTATGTATCTTATCTTTATGTCTCAGTATTGTACCAACACTTCTACCAAAATGTCTTCAAAGACTTTCTCAGAGAAAATTTTATTCATATAAAGGTTACTCTCTTGAGATTTCTTTAACAATTATGATTCAATAATCATGAGGATTATTTTATTTCAAGGATAGGAACACCTTTGTATTGAGAAACCCTTATATGAAAACTCGGTTCTTGTGGAAGAGGTTAGACAATTTTATAATACGGTGTCTTTTGATAAGAATATTATGATTAATTTTGTTTTTTACGATATAAAATTATCAATGTCTATAAAACAAGCATCCCATTTACTCAATGTTTCAATAGAAGGTGACTCTTTTTTTCCATCTCATGAACTGCCTGAGGATGTTGGTAAATTTAATAAAGAAAGAGATGAAAAATCGATATTCCTTATAAATGAAGAGAAGAGAAAAGTAGCTCATTTATCTCCAGACAACCAATTTGTTGTTCTTTGGAATCAAGGTTTTCTTATCCCAAAGAAAGGGGATAGATAAACCCTTAAGGTTTTTGAAATCTTCATGCTGGATTATTTTGTAAACATGAGATAGGTAAATCTCATGGGCTACATTTTAAAAAATATAAAGAATGTGAAGTCAGGATCAATCAAGCCTCATCTTATCATGTATCTGTCTATTCTTACAAAGTTCATTCTTAAAAGTTTTATGTTTTTCAATATTCCCTTTAAAGTAGAGTTGAAAGAACTAAATCCTTCTTGGATAAGTAAGAATACTCTTAATAAGTTGTTTGTTTGTTTTGATAAAGATTCCAATTTTTTGTCAAATACATGGAAGCATATTCGACACCAAATCAATCGGAACCTATTCTAATTGAATAAATTCTAACAGTTGTTATTTATCAGAATTCAGATCCTCAAGTCAGTACTAAGCCGAAGAAGAAAACAAAATGTAGCAAGGAGGTTATGGCCAAGTGGACAAAGGACAATGAAGAAAGAAAATAAGGTGATCCTATGTTTGGTCTTGATCCAGCTGAAGCTCTAGCTAAGAAGATAAAGGTAGAGGATACTCTACAATATGAGAATAAAAATAAGACTCTTTTGAAAATAAAATCTCAAGATTTTGATGTTGCTAAAATCCTGAAAGGCATCGAGTCGGCAAGTTCTCAATTAACAGAAGAAGTGAAACAATAACTAATCATACAAAGTTTTCCAGAAAAAGAAAAAGGGATTTTTTTTGAAAAAAGTTCAGTAAGTTTAAGAATAGGAAGAATAATTTCTTTTGGAATTTCTTCAGAGTTATATGAAGATTAGAGAAGAATATTCTCTTCAAAAGAAATGTGAAGGAATACAACTAAATCCTCATACTGATCAAGCACCGACTTAGTCTTTAGAAAAACTTTTAGAAAAAATTCCTTCTCTAGTAAATAAAGGTGATCAATATTCTAATATTGAAAAATTAATTGTAATCAGTGACAAAGTGGAAGAAGAAATAAGGGAAAAAGAGAAAGCAAAAGGAAAATAGTCTATTGAGACTCAAGCCGATCAAATAAGCTGGAATCATACAATGATGATACTGATTTAGAACACACAATTTATTTGAATAAAAGTGATTACATTGTTCATGTGTTGAGAATAAATGAAAAGACTATTACTTATTTTACTATAATTGAAGGAAAAATTGATTTTATCACAAACAACCAAAGGAAGAAATTTGGCTCAGTAAGAGAGATTAGAAAGAGAGTTTTGTCGATAGAAGATGATTTAAAAGTTCAAACTGATAGTTCGGCTGCTCATAAGAATGATTTCAATAAGATGACTAAGTGGTCATACAAAACAGAAAGCTTAGTAAATGAACATGAGGAATAAATTGAATAATTTAGGAGGATTTCAAATGATCTGGCTATTACTTTTAATAATCTTGACAAAGAAACTATTGAAAGGCTAAATCAGATCTCAAAAACCCATGCAGCCGATACTCCTTCAGTAAAAGAGTTGCAAGAAAGGATGAATGATTTTCAGTCAGATTTTTTGAAGGTTTCATCTTTCATAGATGAAATAGTTTTTTTGAAGAAGAAAAATACTATTTTGAATCAAGAGAATAAGAATTTTCAAGACATAATTGATACCCTGGAAGAAGTGATTAGAGTTCAAGAAGAGACTATAAAAAATCAGGATTACCTTTTTACCGATCAACAAGAGCTTCTCAAATCCCAAAGTGATTCTATCTCAAAATAAAATAAAGAGATAAATAATATGAAGTCTGCTCTTTCTGAGTTGATCATGAAATAGAAAGAAAGGGAAAACAAATTAATGTTTTTGTGATTTTCCTCGTTTTGCTAAACGGTTGTTAATATTTTTAGGTTCAATGAATTATGTCATTATTTCAATTGTTTTTCATTTTGTTTCTCTATAACCTTTTCAGGAAAATAAAGACTACCCCATTCTTTTTGTAAATCACAAAGGGGGAGAATGTGTTATAAAAGGGAGAGTTTTTCAAATAGAGGAAACTGTTAATTGACTTAGTTAATTGTAATACATCTGAATCAAGGAAAAATATTGAATACAATCTTTAGGGAAGTCCATACCTAAGGGGGAGTTAGTCGTATTAAATTTCATATTCATAAGATTTTTCATAACTTAGGGGAAGATAAGTATTTCTTTCATAGTTTCACTTTGTATTTTTTCCTTTCCAAAAATGGATATATTGTTAAGTCAAAAGTCTTATTTTGAATTTTACGTCTTTTGTTTTGGAAATCACAACTCTCTTTATACTCATTTCTATAATAAAGGACTATTTTTATTGTACTAACTATGATTATTGTACTAACTATGTTTATCGTACTGACTATGATTATCGTACTGACTATGTTTATCATAATGACTCTGAAAATTGTACTGACTCTATCAATCATACTAAATCTTTCTATCGTACTGACTCTGTCAATCATACTAAATCTGTTTATCATACTAAATCTGTCAATCGTATTGACTCCATAAATCACACTGACTCTATCTATCATACTGAATATTGTGAATCATACTTAATTTTTTTCATATCAAGAAATTGCACTAAGTAATATTAATAGTACCCATGTTTTACTTTTATCACATTAACGATTTCATAATTTTATCAAAACACGTGTTTTATATCAATCATACTCATGATTATCATTTTCATATATCTTTTGTTTTAATCAAAATGACGTCATGGAGTTAGTTATAAACTAATCAAAATGATGTTGTGTTTTCTATTTCAATATGACCGTTATAATGCTAGGTGTTCAAGTTCCTCCGAGTTTTCCGGAGCAATATGACCATTGGAACCTGATGCCTACAAATAAGAAGCCATTTGAAGTTGAGAAAACATATAGAGAATTTGATCATCCTTTTCTTCTATTAAGTTCTAGAGAGAGGCACTGTGACTTCTCTCCTGCTTTGTATGAAAGGATTTGAATGAAAAAACATGAATAGATCATTCTGAGCTTTTGTATTTTAGTAAGTGTTTTGTTTTGATTTGTGCGACCGATCAGGTGATAACAATCGAGGGATTCTGGGGATAGGCAGACAGTGCAACTGATCTTTGTATCGAGGGATTTCAAGTGTTTGAAAGATTGAGGTACCGATTACCTTTAAAATCAAGGGCTTGCAGGGATAGAAAGACGGACGTGCCAATCATCGTATCGTGGGATTACCAAGGTGGTGGTAAGATAGACCTTTTATCCTAGGTGAAAGGATACCCTTCTCTTTGGGAGAAAATAATTTTAATACTTTTACTTTCTACTAATGTTTATATAAGAAGGATAATTGTTTTTTTCCTTTTTATTTTCATATTCATTTTAATTATTATTGTTTTAATTAATATTCTTTTGTTACATATTGTATTAATAGATTCTATACGCTATATGGTAGAATATTTCTCATTTTTATTACTCTGATTATTGTATTAATTTTGAATACAATTGTTTTACATTACTTATAGTATTACATTGTATCATACCTATTATATCCAAGTCAATTATGGGTAATTATATTGATTGTGAATTCCATTAGTTTGAGACCCCTTAAACTAATTTATTTTTCAAGTGTTTAAATACAAAGTTTTAAACATACAATTCACCCCCTCTTGTATTGTGCCATCTAATATACACATACTTCTATATTATGATCCAAAATTTATGATATTCAAGTGAAATAAAAAATATAATTATATGGAATATTCTAATGATATTATATCATCATTATTTAATTTTAATTTAAGGAGGTGGAGGAAGAAATAAAATAAAATCTTCGGTTTGGCATGTTATCTCTTATTTAGAAAATTACTTTTGGTTATCACAAAAAGACATTTTAGGATAGATTTATGACCACAATAAGTATTCTAGGATAATAGTATGTAATAAAGGATTTTTTTTTATCAAGGAATGGAAAAACCAATGGGTTTTGGATGTATGAAGAAATGAGGATAGGGGGTGGCCTTTTATATGTGTGGTGAGTGACACACAAGTATTTTTGGGAAATTAAAAAAATATACCCACATTTTTCACATTCCATAAATCTTTAAAATAAAACATTCTAGAACCTATAAGAGTTAAGGTCAACAAATGACCATAAAATTAGCGTTGGAAAAGTTTTTGGTCATTTTTAACCATTTTACTTTTTGTTTAACCCCTAGGTAAAAATATTTTTATCTTATCCAAAGTAAATAAGTTTTATTATATATAATATTAATTATGAAAAAAATTATGTTGAAATTATTAGATAAAAAAATTATTTTAATTCCTAATATAGAAACCATTTTTCAAAATTCCATTTAGATTAAGTTTAAAATTTAAATTTAAATTTACTCCTGATGCGACGAGAAAGTGGTTTTCCAAAGAGAAAATGATAAAATGTTCTAAAAGTTTTTATATTAGAATTAAATATAAAATAGATTAAATGTAAATAAATTGTATTAATAGATATATAATTTAACTAATTTTTATTTTAAAAATATACTAAAAAGTATTCGATGTGTTTGATAGTTTTAAAAGAAATGAAAATTCTTAATAAAAACCATTATTTTTCACAATTCATCGAAAAATTTATCTTTTCATAATTTTATCAAACATTTACTCTAAACTTTTATTGAAATGATGATTTAAAAATTTATGTTTATTTTGTAAAATTATTTTTTTAAAATGGGAAGAAATTAATTTTAAATGTTTTTTCCCAAAAGGAGATAAAAAATATTTTTAGAAAAATACAGCTTTAAAGCGTAAAATTGGATTTATTCTTTTCTGTTTTTAAAAAACACATAAGAAGAATGTTAAAAAATTTATTTAATATATAATATATTAATTTAATTAAAATCATTCACCAATTGTTTTCTTCAATTTGATGAGTTAAAACTTGTTTATGTACATAAATATAGTTTTTTAGAAAATATTTCCTTTGTTTTCAAATAGTTTTTATTTTAATTTATAATTAATTTGTCACCAAATAATTAATTTTATATAAATGTGTAAAACATATATTTTTATAATTTATTTAATCTTATTCAAAAACATCATTCCAATGGCTAGGTGATAAATATCATACTAAATAGTAATATTTTAATAGTATTCCATGTTCTTTTAATCTTAGTGTTATGTATAATGCAAGATAAACTTAGTGTTACTTATAAATCATGCTTCACTAGGTGTTTTGTGTATCATGAAATATAAAAAAGATTTAATTTATTTGAAAGAAATCACAAAAGTTTATTGTGTTACATGGGAAGGAAAAATATTTATTTTGTTCTATACACCAAGGTTACTTTTTTTTAGTAGTTATAAATACATGGGTTCAGGGAAATATAGAATTTAAAGATTCTATCTATCCAAGAATGTGGAAATTGGTATTTATGCCATACTGACTGAAAATTAATATTTTTATTTTCCAAACACTTTTGAAGAAAAAGTGAGAAACCAACAAACACTTTTGAGGAAAAGTGGTAAACCATACATGAATTCACAACAAACTTCAAACACTATTAAACATGGCCAACCAAATAACTCATTAAACATATAAAATAAACCAAACCATCATTCAAATCGACAATATTTATAGCAGGATCTGGAATCACCCAATAGAAGGCTCCAACCTCAAATGTCAATGAGAACCCCTTGTGAGACAGATGTAGTGCTCAGAAACCTTGAACCACAGTGACCCAAATATTCACAAATCAAAATCCATTCCAATGATTCCACATTCAACCACTACATCCACCAATCTCGAGCCTTTAACACAGTAGAAAAAAAATACCAAAACCGAACATGTGATTCACAGCTCCTCTAATTCTTAGCCAACCACCAGAACGCCGACCAACCAGATTCATCATAGACTAGAAATCTAAGCACATTCCGGATGAACCCCCACACTCCATGAGACTCCCACCACCATCGCAGCTGTTAAGGAACCAAGCCACGAGAAGTGAGGGAGAGGGGGAGGGAAGGACCGAACCAGCGAAATCCACACCTCATGACAACATTATAGTATTGTTAATGATAAATTGAAATGATTTTTTAATATATTATTAGAGAAATTAATTCATTTTCACCATTAATTCTCTTCAATAGTTTCATTCAATGTAAATTGTGTTATTATCCATTATTCTTAGAAAAATAATTTCCATTTCTTTGAAAAGAAACTTCAATTTTTTTATAAAATGGTAGTACCATTATTTTTCTTCTTAATGTAGTTAAAATATATAAATTATAGTGAAGAAACCATAGTTTCATGACCAGTATGTTACAATCAGTTAAACATCAATGTACTACATTGAACTAGAATGATTCCTATGGTTAATAAATCATTCAACTCCAAGTTATGTGAACTTATTTTTTTATCCTAAACTATTATTGTCAAATATGTTTCCTACCTAGTCCTTCATATTTTTTTTTCAAAACACAAAAAACTAGAGGTTACCATGAAAAACTCTAGAAAAATAGAAATGTATAGAAATGAGATTAAATACACATGAGTAATGTTGGAAAATTAAATAAGGCAATGGTAAAACACCCACCATGGTACATAAGAGTTGATATAGAACATATGAATTCTGGAAGAATTGGAAATGTGTATACCAAAACTAGAAAATTCATAGATCGTTATAAATTATAAAATGTGATTGATGATGTGGTAATACATGTATTATGATTCATAACATATTGAAATATAATGTTGATAAAGTGAATATTCATGAATTTAATTATCCCATGAGAATGATGTCTATTCCATAAATAAGTGATGATGTATTTACATGGATCTATTTATATATAGATAGAAAGACCATGTAAAATGATCAATTTATGAGTCTATGGGTAACTAATGGCATTGTTTGGGCTATATAGAGTCAGTTATTTTCTCATGCATTGATGAGAACTATCCTATCATGTTGTGCAGGTCGAAGAATATTTCCATGTTTCTTACCATGAAATGTTTTTTATGAATGTCCTAAATTTTAGAGTTTTTCTATAACACAATGTGTTTAATAGTGTTATAACAATAACGTTACCTTATAGGATAGAGTCTAGGTTTATCATTATATACATATCTATGTAACAAATAATTATATTAGTGATCACACCATGAATAAGATAAATTAGAATGATTACATGTTCCAATTATCCTGTATTTATTGAGTAAAAATATAAGAATTCACTAATAATTATTGACTCATATTTGAGTATTGGATGAATTAACCTATCAAACTCATGGTCGATTGAATATCTTCAGCAATTCAATCATGGAGAATTTATTTTAAAATAAAGAAAATGAAATGATAAAAATAGAATTATTGATACATCTATATATATAAATAATGGAG
Source organism: Viscum album (assembly GCA_963277665.1). NCBI lineage: Eukaryota > Viridiplantae > Streptophyta > Magnoliopsida > Santalales > Viscaceae > Viscum > Viscum album. The sequence goes on from OY728148.1 coordinate 2,034,301,506, forward strand.
TCTCCACCTTTGAAAAAATAATCCTCGATATATTTCATATAGAGAGATCCATTATAGAAATTATAGGGGGAATTGAAGAAATATTTTTTAGTATTTGAATATATTTTCTGATAATTAAGGGGAATATTCCTTGGAATCACATGGAATTTGAACCTACATCAATGATGATGTTTATAATAGGTCTATTAAGGAGTATAATTTTGATATAACAGAGACCCTATATATACCCAATATAATTATAATGATAATATTATTTTGTGTTTTCTTATATGAAAATATTTTTCCTTTTTCAAGAAGTATGTAAGGGAGATGATTAAGGGAGTTAACATAGAGAGGTTGTGCACTATACTTGAATCATTATAATGGGATGACCCTAGGGTTAGAGTGTCACAACCTAAACCGAGCACCAAAAAACAAGTTTAGTCAACTTCAGTAAATCAAAACATTATTGTTGTATTCTCTATTAATTTTCCCAATGTGAGTGAACCATGTAAATTATTACACGTTTTATATGATTTATTTAAATACTAAATGTCATAAATTGATGAATGTTGGTTAATTTATCATTGTAAAAATCTAGTTATGTAAAATATTATCCTAATATAAATCAGATTATATTTAGAAGTTGAAATTAAGTAAGACCCTACTAACTGTAAAGTGAAGATCAGTTAGAGTGTTTAGGGTTTGAGTTGTATTATTATAATATTAGAATGAGTTTCATACCATGATTCACCCCTCTCTCATGATATCATTCACAAAAGAACCTTTTGGTCCTAAAATGTTTTTATCAAATCATAACTTTCATTCATTATAATTATTTTTCTATAAATTGATTCCATTTGTCCTTAAAGTTATGTTTTATTCTATCCATATATTTTTTTGGTAAAATTTAAAATATAAAAAAATGAAGAAGAATAGTAAATCCATGAAATTCCATATAATGGATCATAATTTTCAAAACTGTGATTTAGATGAATGATTCTATTAGTTTATGAATGAATAGTATGAATGATTATTATTTCCAATCAATATTAACTTAAGTTATGTTGCAAGAATAGCTATAGAAATTGATATTCCATGTGATATGTCTTCTACTAATGATGAGATATCAGGAATTACAAAAGTTTAATATTTTAACATATTGTACGATCTATATTAAAGGATATACAAAGATGTCTTGTATTTAGGAGGGTACATTATATCTAAAAAGATTCAATTTTTAGGGAAACATTTTGAAGTAAAAAAATTAAAAATCATAAATCAAATACTAGTTAAAGTATCATATGATATATTGGAAAAACTAATTACCAAGACAAGGATTTTATGTGTATGTTTTAAAAATTTTGGAAGCATAAGTCTAGTTCCAGGATGTAGGTTCTTTACTTTAATGATGTAAAAAAATGAATACCAAGTAAGATGAACTTGTTTCACACCTAATAGAGTTGGTTGTGGAGAAATAATGGTTGGAGAATTATAAATATATGCTTAAGTATTCCTTTGGTTTGATGAAAACCAATATGAAAGAGCACAGTGACACACTACATAAATAATTCCATGATTTAGAGGAATAAATATATAATGGGAAGATTCTCAAGGATGATATTGATGTGTGACATGAGGTAATGATAGAAAAGGTATACTAAATTGATAAATAATTTATCTTGGTTATGAAGTATATGTAAAAATAAAATTATATGGTTATTCCAATTATAAAATAGTCTTTGTACTTATTATTTAATTAATCTTTAGTATGTGGTAATTAAAATGAGATTATAGATGATATATTGAAGCATAATAATGGGAGAAATTTTATGTCATAAAGGTTGTGTTCCATGGGAAGACATATCCTTGGAAATGGTGTAACACCTTAAAACCATATGATGAAATAGAAATTAGCCATTACTAAGAAAATGGAATCCAATGGATGTAATGGAAAAACATTTGAGACGGTCCCTATAAGAAGTATGAATAAATTGATGTGTTAGAATAGATGGTTTATAGACATGTTCTTTTATAGTTTAATACATAGACATACATAAGTATTTTTCTATGAATCATTAAAAATATATAACATATTGTGGAGTTAATGGAATGTATTTGAAAAAAAGTTACTAACTATAAAAATAAATGTATAAATTTAATTCCAAAAATTATGCCCATATTAATCAACTATCTAGTATAGATCATAAGAAAACATTGGATAAAATAAAAGGATAAAAATGTAATGTATTTAGTGATTTATATATTCTTCTAAGAAATAGATTAATGGAAATGTTTAAGAGGATCACTTTGTTGAGATCTGAGTGAAGAGGAGTTCTAAATCTCATATTAAATAAAAATTAACATTTAATGACTAGAATACGATTTGGAAATGAGAAATAAGTTTATATATTAATAAATACCATGTGAAATAAGTAACTACATGAAAGGTTTGTATTAAGAGGCTTAATGATTTTTCACGGATAAATAAAAAAATTAATATTTGAATAATAAATTACGGGTAGGTGACATGATAATGAATTCCAGTCGGTAAGAGTACCCAATAAAGAAAAGATTATTTTTTGGTTTATTAATGAATAGAAATAGCCAAATGAAAATGAGGATAAGTTAGATTTTTTCATTACCAATATATAAAAAAACATTGATTCGAAAATGAAGAATAAAGTGAAATAAGTGGTCCATAGTAACTCAACATATACCTCAAATTGATGAAATTATAAGTTCCCTCCTTATGTATATAAATTCAACAACTATTTTTAAAGGGTCCCATGTTTTATGGGAGATACTATCCATTAAAAACTTTAATTGATAAATTCATGTGATGTTTAGGAATACTCTATATTTTCAAATTAATATTGGATAAATGAAAACAAGTATCATGTTGAATTATTAATTTAATGTAAATGTGTCCAATAAGATGTTTCTGAGAAATAACATGTGGTATCCCAAATGTTATTTGGGACAATTTATTTGTTGGTTTCAAGAGAACATAATATCCATTGGCATAAGACCTTGAAGATGGAATTATACATCGTAATAGAGAACTAAGAACCAGATATTTTTCTTGATTTATTTTCAACGATCTTCTATTTGATATCATCTAATTGTTTTTATGTTATAAAACACTAATATATATTTATAATTCTCAGGATGAGTGATAATTTTATATTAAATTATGAATATGGGAATTTTATGGGAGTTTTGATAAAAATATATGAAGGAAGATTTACCATCAACCAAGGAATGAAACTCAGTGGTTGAAAGAGGAAATTTGTTCTGAAAAGAGGATTCTATTTGGAAAATAAAAATCAAATTTGTTTCTAGAGAAGATATTTAATGAAATAATTTGGTATGACACATAGACATAATAATTCATAATTATTAACTAATTATTTTGGTAAAGTGTGATTTAGATAGTAAGATGAGCTACTTAGAAGAAACATATGGTTGTAACTACTAGAAATTTATGGAAGGAGGTAAGTGTAATGGATAATTGTGATGTTATTAGATTAATATCTTATTTACTACACTAAACTAAAAAATATTAGGGTTATAGGATTTATTAATGGATTATTTTTTAGTGGTATTTCAACTTTCTAAAAATCACTATATGTGTAGACACCGTTGAAGGTATTTCCTTAGGTTTAAATTAAAATATGGATTTTTTTAATATGTGAAGATTGATATGGAAATTACATGGGACTTAAGGTTTATTATGATAGGGTGATTTTAGAATATAAACCTTTTATGAAAGGAATATATTTATAAATGGATGGAAAGAATAAAGGGGAAGACCTCTATAAAAACAACGATATTATATGTGAAAATTTGTGTTGGTTTTAAAAATCTAACCAGTGTTTGGTATTGTTTATTTCTTTTAGCTCTCTAATAAGTGGTATCAAATGATTCCCCCAAGAATATTATATGAGGTAAAAAATTATTGGATCATGTTTTTTTGACATTAATAATACAAGGGGAGTATGATAAAATGTTGTATTTACCTTGATTCTCATGGTAATGGTTTCCCAAAGATCTAATATTTTTAAATCTTTGTGGATTATATTCTATGGATTTAATTAAAAAGTGGTGAAGATAAAATAATGAATATAAAGGATATTAATTTGGAATAATAATTATTTTAAGTATTTTAAGGAAATATGGAGAAGATAAAATCATGGATCTTATGAAGAACCTGTTGATATTGGATTCATGATAGTGTTTCCAATCAATCCAAATGGGGAGATTGTTAGAATCCAATATAGGATTTGTGTTGGAAATTTATTTGTTTTCAACACATTTCAGTGGTTGTGGAAACCAATTCAGTAAATATTGGTTGCAAAGTGTTTTATTTTTTTGGATACATGTTGTTGTTGATGAAGTTTATTTCCATAATAAATAATTCTTTTGTTCTGAACATTACGATATTCCAGGTGTTATTTTGGTGGAGGAAACTATTGTCTTTGAATCTAATATATAATATGAGTTGTTTAGGATGTTATCTAAAATATAAAATGTATATGTTATAAACTTTTTATATTCTAGGGGAAAATAATATATAATTAAACCTAAATATGGTCTAAAAGTTACTTCAGAAGAGGTACTAAAGATATTCTGGATGTTACTTCAGAAGAAGAGATGAGGATGTTCTAGAAGTAGTCTAGAATTGGTGATATTGTTTTAGAATAATGAGATTTATTATAAATATAGTACAAAGTAATAATGAAATTATTATAAGTATCATGTCATGAATGAATTTCATAAATAACTGATAAAGGAATACATTTACCTAAATGTAACATTTGGGTTGATGAAAATGTGGGAATATAGAAAAGTTATATAATTTTACAATATATTTAAGTGTAGATATTAAAATGGTTATTATAAAAATTTAAACGGAATGATTTTACCAGAATAATTAATGGTCACATTATGGATAGTGAAATGTGGGAAAATTTATGGGAAGCTTCACTATGAAACATAGAGTAATCTAGGGAGTTGAAATTTAAAAAATTCCCATATAATCAAAGGGATTTGTAATAGTTTACAAGAATCACATTGGATGAATAAAAAAGTGTTTAAATATATTAGAATATGTAATTGTAATATATAGAGAATAGATTTGATAAATAAAAATCAATCACAGTGTTATGTATTAACTGATCAGGAATATAATCATTTTGGATGAATTAAAAAAAATTTGATCAATATTATGACAAGTAACATTTATTATTAATCATAATATATGATTGATAAAGAGGCTATTAAATGACTAAGATACACATAATATTGTATGATATGATATATAATGTATCTTTTCAAGAATGTTTTAATTCTATTGGAAGTATCCCCACATCATGAATATGTGAAGGAAAAGTTTAGTAGAACATTATATTTGGATATTTCTATGCCATTGAAAAAGTTTACACTGTAAAGGGGGCCCAATAAAATATAGGATTCATTAATTTTGATGTTTTTTGTTATCTCAAAACATTATGTGAAGCATCAAACCACTGTATACCAGCTTAATGTGATCTTTAGGTTTCTCTTTCTGATTTTTAGTGGGGTGTGAGGAATTTGTTTCAGAGGTAGTTGATTACATACCACATGAAGAGTTTTGCACTATAAATATTTACATGGTAGAGAAAGTTTTCATTATTTATTATAGAAGGAGTTTTGTATCATTTCATAATATTATTGATCACACATTGAATAATATTAGTTATAAAGTTTCCACATTTTGAGTATCATATATTTATGTGCGGAAAATATAAAAATTCAATGAGAAAATATGAATTAGATTTGAAATAGATTATTTAATGAATCTTAGGAAAATACTAATGTAGATTTAAATATATTCAAATATGGATAGTAGATAATTTATCTGTGAATATAGAAAATTATATTCTAGAAATAGAATTATGGGAATATATATATATATCACCATAAATAATGGAAATTTTTTATTTCCAGAAAAAGGGGCCATCTATATATCCGGTATGATGAGAGGTTCATTCAATAATAAAAAAAGTATGAGGATTGAAGAAATAATTGGGACTTTTAAAGAATTTTATAAGGAAATAAAATGAATATTACTTGAATTCTCATAGATAGTGAAGTGATATTGATGACGATGTTCATATATTTTCATTAAAGGAGAAATACATGGAGTTCAAGGAGAAATTATATACACTCAATGAAAAAATAACGGTGATATTGTTTTGGGTAGAAATTTATTACAATGTGTTTTCTTCTTAGAGATATGATAAATGGATAGGAGTAAGGGAGGTACCCTAGGGAAGTTTTAAACTATCCATAAATACTTTAATGAGAGTGAACTGTGTCTTGGACTACCCTACTATAAACCCACCACCAAAGAACTGGATTTTGGTACATCGACACAATGTAATTACATACTCTTTGGATTAGTCTAGTTAGGGTGAACTATGTAGTTTTATAAATCTTGTGTATAATTTATTTATATTATATTAGAAATAAATATACCAGTATAGGTAAATAAATTATTACACAAATTCTCTTGGGGTATTAATAAGTGTAATACAATTTATATCGTCATTGGAAGATGAATTTAAGTATGAACCTACTAACAATGAGGTCAATATCATTTAGGTTGGTGAGAGTTATATGGTTATGATGTTTATATTGGAATCAATTATATATCCTTATTCAACCACCCTATTTATGGTATCACTCACTAAATACCCTTATGGTTCTAATAACATTTTCTACAAGTCATACCTCCCCCATACAATTCTGGTTTTGATATATTTCTAATATAAATCCTCTTTGAATAAATTTCTTCCTTGGTGAAAAAAACAACCACATTCACATTCCATTTTCTATTCCGTTATCAATATTATATATTGTAATATAATTGAATTAATTATGTTTAATGGAGAACTATATTTTGAATTCATATATTATATTTTATTTTTAATGATATTTTTTACATCCTTAGAAAAATAAGATCATTTTATTCTTGGAATTTAAAGTATTTGACAAAATTTGAGGAGAAAGAATTCATCAGTAATCTCTTATACACCTATCTCATCTCTTACCCTTAATTCCCTATCCTTTAAAATTAGTGGCTCTATCCTATCAGTCACCATCACGGGTGCAAAAAATTCATACCTCACATGTAATCCCTCTTCTCAAGTTCATCATCCTTAATAAATTTTGGTGAATCCTCTAAACATAGATGCTATCCATATGAGATTGAATATTCTAACTATTTATGATTGAATTATAATCATTAATATTACACCTATGTAACTATTAGAGGATTTATATTTTATTAATTTATCAAAAGGTTCCCATTTTGTTCATTAGTGATAATTGGTTTAAAATTTCTCCTACCACATTAGCACTATTTGGGGTTTTATGAATTTAGTTGTTATTAGGGGTCTGGACTCACTACACAATTTCTTTAAATTCAAATAATAATAGAGTCATATGTGGTAAAATATATATGAATCTCATATATTTGTATCCTACCATTATATACTATTAAAACAGATTCCCTATTCCACTATGGTCTAAGATACCTTATTTTGTGTAATTTTTGAGTGGCTATGAGGGCTTACTTTTCCTTTTCTTTCAATCCTTCACTTTTGATACGTTTTTAACTACTACAGGAAATTTCATTATTTATATTGTTTTATGAACACTATTTCACTATATTTTTATTATCGATTCTATGTTGTGAATTATTTATTGATAGTGCATCTAGATTTTATATGGATTGAGATATTAAGTGAATATCATATGAATGAATTGGTTGTGTTTACATTAAATATGTATTTATAATATTATTGAAGTTGGAAATGCTATTTGAATATCCATTTTAATTTGACTAATTCCATGATTTTAAACTATTTATCTTGGGAATGTGTTACTATTGGTGGATGGGTTTGAAGTGGCTCTTAAAGGGTATACTTATTGTTTCATTACAATAATATTTATGATTCCTTGATCCACTGAGTTCTATTTTACTTCATCTTCAGGTAAGACCCATGATTGATATTAAGAGTAAAACTAAAATTACCTCTTTAATTTTATACAATAGAAAAATCATTTCCCCTAGTGTAGGGATAGGGACACAATTCTGGGGCCCAACAGTGGATCTTAGTGGTCTTCAAATATTATTTATTATGTTTCTAATTGATAAAGGAGTAATTCATTCATTTATGTAAGACAATAATATCTTATATACTTGATGGGATGAGTATGGATCTTGAATTAGGTTATATGTTTTTTTATCATTCAGCCTATTATCCATATAGTTAATAGGAAGTTGAAAAATTAAATGACTCATATATAGTAGAGGATCAAATTTTGGAGGAGGTTTCACTTTATAAGGAAATAAATGTGGTTTGATATCCTATTGAAATGAGCATAGATCCACATTTATAATTTTATATGGTATAATAGTAAATAAATTTAGAAAACATGGATTGTTTAACATGATATAGTGAGTATTTAAGAGAGGTAAAAAAGCAGTACCTTTATATACTCCAAAATATAATTTTCAATATATTTCAAAAATAGATGATATTAAGTGAAATAAAACAAAGTCCAAAACAATCTTGAATAATGAATTTTATATGAAATATATCCTATTGAAAATATAAAATTGAAATTACTTATCATGTTTGTTTATAAGAAATTATTAATTATAATAGAAAATAATCATTCTCATAAATTAAAATCTTCTTGAGGTGTTATGTTTTGTTAAATTTTTGAAGAAGAGATTCCAATAATGTAGTGATTCAAAAGGGTTATTAGAATATAAAATCTTATATAGTATCATATATATGGTTTTAATAGATAATGGATTATAAAGGTGTTGAATTTTATTTACATTCTAAGAAAGTTCTTCATAGTATCTTAAAGATGGATCCCCCTTCTAAATAAGAGTATATTTATTGAAAACATTAAAACTAATAATCATTTTAACATGAATGACGGATAGGAGTATCATGAGGTTGAGACTATGGAACAAAGAATTTTTTCCAATAATAAAATGAAATTTATGGATCTAATTTATTTTTATATCACACTTGATCAAGTTGGTATTTGGTTAATTGATCAAATACTGAGGAAGGAAATGGAATTTTTTCTTTAAAAGAGAACCAAATACATTATTATGAATGACTATAAATATTCCTAAAACATACTGTTTATTTATCCATGTTGTTAAAATGTGTTTACACTCTCCTCTGTGTGAATTTTAGTAGCATAAGACAATGATAGAGACAAATTCAAAAAAATGAAAGAGGTTATAAGTATGGAATATAGATATCTATTAAGATAATTTCAGTTATTACTATATTTAGATACTTCAAGTTAGTGCATAATAATGAACAAGAGATTATGTCTTTTGAGTGATCCACAAGAAAAATTATATGATTCATTTATTTTATTTTTGAATTCAAGATATCATCTGAATAATAACATTTCATCTTATATATTGTAACTTCATATATAAAAAATGATAACCTTTTCACTTGGGGGAACATCTTTGTAATAAGGACTGATTCACTTAAATTTTTCATGACATAAAACCTTTTTAGGATAAATTTAAACCTTTTAATTACTTTATTATATGAGTGATAACATAAATTCAAGGAAAATTACTATGATAAGAAATGATATATTCATAAAATATATGATATGATACCTATAAAAATATTGCATGATACCATGAATTTTTTCCATTATGCATGATTTATGATTTCAAGAAACACGTTTCTTGGTGATATATTTATTTTAACTTATGTAAAGATAAATTTGTTTAATAAAATTGATAATTTGGAAACACAAATTAAACCCCCCCTTATTAGTATTATTACAAGTATTTGTAAGGAAAGATAAATTATGAAAATATATTTTATATTATAATTATATTGAAATATATGTAGTTTATAAGCTAAATTTTTTCAATAGATAATATTAATATAAGGACTAGAACCAATATTTGAAAAAATAAACATTAAGGTATAATAATCATACCTTCTATAATGAATTTAAAAATAATACCCCCCTAATAAAAGATTACTATATCCATGAACACCAATTAACATTGTACTATTTGAAGAAAACTCACTTTATTTCCATGAACTCATCTAAATAAACACATGTTTTGATAGATCCTATTTTAATTACATTTTATTGAATAGAAACAACTCTTTATACCAAAAATTCCATGTGAAACTCTTATATTTTCATTTTTACTTTTGGGAATCATTCCTTATTTATTAATTTTGATATTTTAATAACATCAGTAGAATTAATATTCTATCGATATACCATTTCATCAAAATTGAGTCTAGTCCTACCCTTGTAATGTTTCCTCTAACTTGTAATTCACTACTGCATCTATTTTGATGATTCCACAAATGTTTTTAGTTTATTTATTCTAACATTCATGAATTTAAGTATTTTAAATTCACTAAAAAGTCTAAACAATTAATATTCAAAATATTATTTTTATCCATAAAAAAATTAATTTTATTAGAAACATTTCTTTTTAGAAAAATAATGTGGGATTCAATATTATCCTGCAACATGGTTATTTTTTACAATTGACTATATAGTTTTATAATAAATTTCCCCTTATATTTTTATTTATATTTTATTAATGTAAATGAGGCATTAAATACTCATTATTATTATTCATTTTCTTTTAATATGGATTATTATTTTTATTCATTTGAATGATGTTTCACATATTTTGTGTTATTGAAACTTCATATTCATCAATGATTATTTTATATATTATTAATTTATATAGATCTTAATATAATCTTGTTATGATTTTATAATCTAATATGGGATCATTTTACTGATATTTCAATTCTATATATACTTTTAACAAATATAATAATTCATATTATCTTTCTTTATTAATATTTTTCTCCCCCTAAAATTGAGAAATATTCTTATTTATTTTATTTTCATTATTTTCATATATGGTATCTATTTCCTACAAATTATACTTGTTCATATATTTTTCATTATTTTTATTTCTTTTATGTTTTTTTAAACAATAGATATTATATAAATTAAAATATATTTTTATGACATAAAACATATTTCATAAAATTATTCTAATATCTCCCCATATCCTTTGGTGTCCAAAATTTCTTTATTACCTTGTATAAATTTTATATCAAATCATCCAATAATAATTCATGAAATTTTACATCAAATATGAGAACTATATGGATTAATTAATTTTAAATAACCCCCTAGTATTAATTATTTGAAATACATAATTATTATATAAAAAATTCATTAGTATTAATGACAAAACACATAAATATGTCTTTCCAAGTATCAAAACACAATCCTTTAAAAATATGAGCATAAATTTTTATTTTCAATGGTATCATAAAGTAATGTGCCTATAAATTTTTATATTTTATCAACACCATTTGATACATAAGACAATTCATTGCCATAATACTAATTTATAGAGACATCATTAATTATGAATGACACCATGGGAGTTGGGGTGATTCAGTAAGACCAAAATTTTCTAACATAAAATCATAATAATCTGTCACTCAATGAGTCATGATTATATATTAGTAGAATCAACATTTAATCATATTATGGTGTTTTGGTTCTTCCACTTTAATCCCATTTGGCAATTTACTAATTCATTTACTCACTACTTACTTAGGATATTAACATACACTAAGTAATTAGTCAAATCATGCACAATTAGACCTAATATTTAGTTGGTTTACCAAATGTTAGAAACTTACAAGGCACATAGACAACATACTATTACCATTTATAAGTAACTATGTAAATCTAATGAATATATGTTTAGGGATACCTCCTATGCGGAATTTCTCATAGATATGGATCGCAACTACTATATGGATTCCATTTATAACAAGTATCTGTTGGATCAAAATGTATATATAGATAGAAAATTATAAGTGTGTGTGTGTGCAGGGGGGGTGTGAACTATATGTTTAAAAAAAATTTATTTTTAATCTTACAAAAAATTTAGTTTAAAATAATTTAATCTAATTAAATTCACAAAATATATTTTGTATAAAAACAATAATCATGTTGTTCCTTTTGATCTGATGATAAAGGATATCACAATAAAGTTTATTTTGATATGTATTCCATAAGTCGTACTTATAAATTAATCATAATCACAGAAATCATAATTATAATGCAATATAGTATAAAAATAATTGTATCATAAATAAATTAATTACGAAAAATGAAATTCAAATAAAAAGATTAAATTAATCAATTTCTATTAAAAATGAAGTAGAAATGATATAAAAGTAAATGAATATATCTATTTTAACCCAAAGAGAAGGGTATCCAATAACCTTGGATAAAGGTCCCTGGATTTATACTTTCAAGAAAATATGTCTTACCCACACTAGGGTAAGCCCTCAATATGATGATCAGTTTCTGTCTGCCTATCCTTGTAAGCCTTTAATACAATGATCGACTTTAGTCTCTCTACCTATCCATGGCATCCCTTGATCAAGAAGGTGATCGAGTCCTCTATCACCATAGACTTGGAAGCCCTCAATCATAATCACAATGATTGGTGTCTCACAAAGAAAAACATACTCTATAAAGATACATGTGTATTTAGCAAATAGTTCACAACCTGTAAGCTGCAGATATTTTGCACACAATATCCAATTTTCAGAGATCTCACACAGCTTGTCAAACCCAGTCTTGTTATGATCTCTTCAAATGACTTGGTATTTATAGGCATTCATCCCAAATGTCATCTTTATCTCCAATAGTTGTATTTTTTCCAAGATTTTTAGGAGGACCTGGACACCTGTAACTCCAATGATCATATGATAACTGAAATCACAACATCATTTTGATTTAAAAATATTTCCTAACATTATGATTCTGTTTTCTAGGTATGAAAAGTAAATTGAAATAAGTCCAATGATAATCGTCATGAGTGTCAGTATGATTTATATTGATACCATCTGATTATGAAAATCCTATTAGTATTAAAGGCTAGATAAATTGATTGGTTTTCAAATGACGCATATGATATAAATCATATCCAAGCTCAGTATAATAAACATGGAATTTTTTCAGTATGATAATTTTTATGAGTATAATATTTATCGTATGCATACTTATTATAAAAATTTTCATGAAAATTATAAATTTATTTTCATAATTAAAAAGACTTGATGTAGTTACAATAAAATGTAATATTTCTTCTATAAAAATATTGTTAAAATAATTTTTACATAAAATATTCAGAAGTTGAATATTTATCAAAGAGTTTGTGATTTTCAAAACAAAAGGAACAAAAGATTAAAAAATATACTTTTGAATTAATAATTTCCCTTTATTGGAAAGTAAAAACCATAATACTTAAATAGAAAATATATTTGAAAAACTTAAGTTAAATAGTCTTTTAAAGAACTTTTGTTTTTATAAGTAAATATTTAAAGTTATTTCAATTTGAGTTTATAACTCATCTAAATACAATAATGAATATGACTAAATACCCCTTCGGATAACAATTTCCCAAAGGATCATATTCTTTTTCTTTTTGAATATTATCTCCCCTTTATTAAATAAATACCCCCTTTTATGAAAATTTATCCCCTGTATAAAAAATTCTCCCCCATTGTGATTTAAAAAAAGGAATGGGAGTAGTCTTAAAGGTATTTGAAAAGTATTAGATGAACAATATATACAAAGTAATAAATAATTTGATCATATAAAATAAATTAATGGACAATAATCTAATAGAATTGGAAAACATTCAATCAAACTAAATATAAATGTCAAATAATTTCATTGATATTTTAAAAAGATAAAACAAGATTTTAAAAAATAATTTCTTCTAAAAGAGATTAAAAATTATTATTTTCATCTTCTTAAATTATTTTCTATCCTCTATATGCTTATCAAGAAATTATTGTTGAGTTTTAAGTTTTTCTTCATATTCTGAAAACAACTGATCCTAATTACAATACAATTTTTCCTGAGAGAGTAACTTTTCTTCAAGGGTGTGAATCTTTTATTCCCGATCCTTTATTTTATAATGCTGAGTAAGAAATTTTTCTTCTTGAAGTTGAATCTTATCTTATTTAACCTTACCAGACTTTTATTTCACTTCAATTTTATCATGCAAAAAAAGAATCTGATTTTTCAAATCAACTATTTCATCCTTAAAATTATTCATCCTTAAAATTTCTAAATAAATGTATCTCAACTTACTATTTAACTCATTTATTACACCTCACTGGGTATCTTATGTGGTTCTGAAATTTTATTGAAATATTACTTTTCTAGAAAAAAACAATTGAGACTTCATTTAAAAGGTTCCTTATGTATTCAATTGAATCTTCATGATATTTTATATTTGAATCGACATTGTGAGACCACTTTAATACTTTATTGTAATCCTTTTGTGTACTTGAGCACTTTCTTCAAAAAAATTTGAAATCAGATTCAAGATTTAACAGTCTATCCCTTAAACCTCTGACTAAACTTGATCTTATCTTTTGATTTTAAAAAATCAAATCAATTTTTCCTTTGATCCATGGGAAATGTTAAACTATATTTTCCAATATTCTTAAATCTTGGAAAATATACTGAACTCCTTTGATTCAAATTGTGTTATCTGAGTCATTATCTTCCATAAAATCATGAAATTATTCATAATGAGTTTCACCAGCCATGTATTGTAAAGAATGATTATGATTTTTATCGGTCTTGATCTCTTACTCTTCGTCAGATATATAAATAACTTTATTGGAATAGAATCTCTGAGCGTCTTTCTTTGAGAATCAATTTCTAGTGATAGTAATTTACAAGAAGTTGTATCTAATGATCTCACGGGTAAAATATCGGAGTTATTTTTTTGAAAATCTTCCTTTTCATTCCCATATTCCTTCTTTTCATTTTCTTATTCAACTACTTATTTTATTTATTCCTCTTATTATCCACTTCTTTCTTCTCTTTCTTCCTCTTTGCTGGCATATTAATATATCTGTATCATTTATATATCTTCTTTTTCATCTGAAAACATTTATTCACTATCTTTCTATGGCACTTATTCATTATTAACTATTTTTATTTATTTTATGTTGTCTTGGATAGAGGGATTAACCATACCTTCTTGAATAGTTTACCTGACTACGATTACTACACTTTATTTTTCAACACCTTCTAATAACTTATTAATACCAGACATCCGAATTTCTATTTTTTTCTTTCTTTTCATTTCTTCTTATGTAAAAGATTGTTCAGTATGAATTCCTTCATATAGGGCCTTGACATGGAAAAGACCAAACTGAGGGTCCCCTTCTTTCCCTTTGGATTTATTTTTTCTCTACTCAGTATCTACTTCCTCATAATCTTTTCTTTGTTTCTTTATCTTTATTTAAAAAATTAACTTTTATTTCTATTGTTCTTCGAAAACAGTAAACACAATATCTTTTCAAAAATTCTGAGAAGATTCAACAACTTCCTTCAACTGATCGACTTCAGCATCTTTGAAAAATTGTTTTGATTCTAAATCAAAAGAGAAACTTTAATCTTTTTATCGTATCTTCAATTATAAGAGAAAATTTCATTTTCTTTAGTACTGAATTGATTACGAGATTAAAAAACTTCACTCCTTAATAAACATAATAATGATTCCAAGAAACAAAATCAACTGCGATTTGATTGTACTAGATTTCAAATTGTTGATGGTTAAAAAGACACAACCCATCAAATTCAGTTTCCTTATGTTAACTAATTAATAAAGAATGAAAACATTCAATACCATTAGGGTTTCACTATCACCATTTCATGGAATAAAAAATCCTTGAATCTAAAGTGTTGTAATATGGTTGTATAATGAGAGATGGGTAATTTTACTTTTTTCATCATTTATTTGAAAAAGAGATTGCTCATCTCTCTTCCTATTGAAGGTTCCTTTTTCTTTTGTTTGCTTATGAGAAGGGAAATATAAATCACCCTCTGATGGTATGCTAAGGAAATTGGTGTCTTTTTCTACTGAAATGCTAATATCTCTTTTGTACATAGAAAAAGATACTTTTAAGTCATTATCAATTTTCACATAACTATAAAAATTGTAGGATTGAAATATAGACATAGATTTATCAATTACAAGAGGGTTGTGAATTGTAGTTTTAAAAACTTTAATTTTTTACCTTAATGAAATCTATGTTTAACAAAGTTATACAATATGGATTCACAAATTCTATTTAGTCCTTAACTAAGAAACTAACTTTCTTAGGATCCGATAATATGGTTCTGATAAAGAATCTTAAGACAAGTTTAATTAGGGAAATATTCTACCATAAAGCATATAAAATCTTATTTATATCAAAGTATAGAAGTATATGAAAGTGTAATAATGTTACACTTCCTATCTTTAACAAAATGCATAGTAATTAAAACTTGTATCAAAACAGGAAAAGTATACGAAATATTTTATCCCAAAGAGAAGGGTATCAAACAAACTTGGATAAAAGTTCCTTGATTTATAATTTAAATAAAGTCTGTCTTACCCACACCAGGATAAGACCTTAATACAAAGATCGGTATCTGTCTTGCTATCCCTACAAGCCCTCAATCTCTAAGGTGATCAGTACCTCTGTCTTCCTATCCCCAGATCCCTTGATTGTACAATAATAATTGGAATCACGCTATTTAGGATGAATAATATTTTCTTAGCCTGAACAAGTTGTTCACAACATTATCACAATGTAGGTTGAGTAGAGCTTTCACAACTTCAACATAGAGCTTCAAGAAATAAACTCTTGATTCATAGTTCACAACAAAAACTCTAGCACTCAGCTCATTAAAATGGCTGGGTATTTATAGGCATGGATTCCAACAGTTGACTTCCTCCTCCAATGGTCATATTTTTCCTTAAATTTCGGGGGGACCTGTACATATGTCACTCAGACAACGGTTAAGTTAAAACATATTGAATGACATCATTTTATATAACAAACTATGAGAAACATTAACATGATTAAGAAACATTATCACATTTAGGATCTGATAAAATGGATCATTTCTTTAAGGAAATTTGGTAACTGCAATAAAACCATTTACTCATATTCTTAAGACAATGAAAACTATATTCTAGAAATATTGAAAATCATATTTTGAAATAATAGAGAATCGAAATAAGAATTTTGATGAATTCAGAATCTTATTTCAGAAGAATTCAGAGTCAGATTTCAAAAGAAATCAGAGTCTGATTTCAAAAGAAATCGGACTTTTATTTCATAAGAACTCAGAGTCTGATTTCAAAAGAAATCAAAGCCACAATTCTAGGTAAATTAGATGCTAAGGGACTTTAAGGTTCTGAGTTAGATAAGGATCCAATTTATTGACTTAATTAAATATCTTTTGAATTGGTTTGAGAAAACACTAGATAAGACATTGAAAACCATAGGTAAAGACAAAAAATTCTTAGATAAATAAAATTTTCATTAAGAGAAAGTTTTTTAGAGAAATATATTTTTTCTTAAGAAAACGTGTTTATGATTTTCAAAACATAAAGGAATGGGGAAGTCATAAGGGAACTTATTGGCTCAATAATCTCCCTCTTTCTTGAAATCACAAACAACTTTTCATAAAAGAATATAAGAACTAAGGTTGTCATTTTTAATATTAAAAGAAATACTTATCTCCCTTTTTTATGGCTCATGGTGAATATAAATAACCCCCTTAGGTTTTGAGATCCTTAAGGATCTTATTCTTGTCTTTCTTAGAGAAATTACTCTTTATTAATTAAGAATTTGTTCTTTAAGATATCTCCCCCTTACTTGGGAATTATCTTTCTTAATATTATTTTTTATCATTCTTTTCTCCCCCTTTGTGATTTTTGAAAAGGAATAAAGGGAAAAAAATTTATACCTAAAAGGTTATAAATATACAAAACCAAATAATAGAAATATAAAAAATTTCATTATGTTGATAAAATTTGTTACCATGAAAAATACAACAAAATATAAAATCTTAAGATAAAGTCATTCATCCTTATTTTTCTCATTCAGCATTATATTTTTTAGGGTAGCTTTCATCTTCTTCAATTATTTATGACCAGTTTCAAACATATTGATTAACTGATCTGAATCCTGATTTTTCCTTTCGAGATATTTGATTATTTATTCCTGAGACTTAAGAATTTTCCCATAAGACTTTATCACTTCTTCCTGATCATTAAAACTTTCATCCATATCTTCCTTGAGTTCCCTTCTTCTTTTCAAATTGAGAGTAACTAAATTTAGCTTCCAATTTAGATAATTATCTTCCTGTTGATGGCTATCTTACTCTTCCTCTACCTTTTATGAAAAAATTGTTGAAAGGTTATTTATTCTATCATAAAACTTATCAAATGAATCTTTGATTAAATCAGCAAAATAATCAATAATTTAAAGATCATGAATCACTGACTTAGAACACTTAGTTATTTCATTATAATATCTCCTATGAGCATCATAACTGATTTGAAAATTATTGAACTCGGCTTTAAGTTTTATATAATTTTCCTTGAGAATTATTGTTGAATATGACTTCTAATTGATTGTTTGTTGAAGAATTTTACATCTAGAATCAATGCTTAGAAAGAAGGTAATGAAATTCATGAGCTTCTTTAAGGACTGATCCACAAAATCATGTCCTCAAGAAGATAAAGATTATAAAGAAGATTATTTTATTAGCAATGGAACTTTATCTGTCCCATATCCTTTTATCTTATATGTTTCAACAACATATTTATTTTATTTTGAAACGATAACCTTTTTAGGTGTTTCAACAATGATTTCCTTTCCTTTTTCTTTCTTAGAAATTTTGTTCTCAAGATTCTAAGCCCCATTCTCTCAATCAGAAATTTGGATAATTATATCATCATCATCAACCTTTTTATAAACACATTTAACACCAATTTATTTATCAGAATTTGTTTCATCAACTTCCTGAACAATATCATCATTAATACTCTCATCATTTGGAGGAACGTTATTTACCTCATTCCGAGCATCAATATCTTTTTGAACAGACTATTTTTCTAAAATAATATCAGTGGATTCATCTTGGGATTTTTTTTATAGAAAACTTGTCAAAAGGACTGTCCTTCTCTTGGTATTCTTCCACCATTATTATCACATCATCACTTTACTCATCTTAATATTATTATTATTCTTATTCTTCTTTCTGAACTTCCTCTTCTTCAATTATGGGTTCTAAAATTGAAATATATTTCTTTATCTTATCTATAACCAGAGTCTTGGTTGGCATTGATTCTTTCAAGAAATATTCCGGTACCTGAACTTGTTTAAATTCCTTCTTAGTATATAAAGGAAAATATTGGACAATATCATCTCCTGATATCTTCTTCTTCATCTTCTTTTCTTTAGATTGTATCTCAAGATCTTCTGTTGCATGGATCTTTAAGGCCTTAGCCTCAAGATGGTCTAATCCAAAAACTACATCTCCTTCCTTCTTTTTATTTTTCTTCTCTCTCCATTTTTCTAGTACTTCATTAGAAGAATGTATTTTTATTATTTGGTTTGGGTGGAGAAGATACTATCTTAGGTTATGGTGATTGTTCTTTCTGTTCTGTCTCTTTACCTTTTCTTTTCTTTGGAATTTTATTCGAGCTTTCTCCAACTTTACCTTTCTCGCTAGTAGCTTGATCATCTTTTTTAGAAAGTTAAAATAACCATCCTATCTTAATACTGAAACCAATATTAATTATTCTTAGGGTATCATCACTTAACAACATAATCTTGAAGACCTTGGCCTTTGAGATTCAATGGATTTTGAAGGATTCTAAGCACATGACAATGATTTTGGATAAGATCATAGGGTACATAATGGTCTTATAATTGATAGTTCCATTATTAATATTTCTGATTGTTAAATGAATGTTCTTGATGAGGTTAAAATTCCTTACATTTACCAAAAAGTACATTATGAAGATATCACATATCAAATGAACCTTCTTTATCAAGTAATCTATGTGAGAAAAATATTGCTTGTCAACCATAAGGAATATCTTGGATACTTGCAGCCTTGTTGAAAGACATGGAATAAGTCTTTCGATAACTTTTGAATGAAAATAGTTCTCTTCCTCCTTGTTCATAAAAATGAATTGTATCAAAAAATTATATTACCAAATCTACATACACCAGATCCCGACTCTTTTCCTTGGATACACATAGGATTTTCTAACTATTCTTCTCTATGATTTTTGAGATTAAAGAGTCATGCTTGACAAAGAAATTTGGGTCCACCAACCTTTCCCTAAAAATTATCCCATCATTGAGTTTCTTATTGAAGGCCATCGAAGGCTACAAAGAAACTTCAGGATACATTTGGATTTTAAATGAAGTATAAAACTAAACTAAAAACTTATAGGGAAAAAGGGATTCAATGAAAAAACTCTATGAAAATGATGTGGTATGCAAATAAGGGGTCCTTTATATAAAATTCGGGGTGATAGTTCATATTCCCAGTTTAATCCAATGGTTTATATTTTCTTAATCTGATCTAATAGTTGATATAAATGTTGGAGAAGGATTTATAGGTTCTGATATTTTGAGGTTTTAAGGAAGAATCATATTTAAATAAAGTGAATTCGATAAAGTTTTATTAAAATAAGATAGAAATACCAACAAAAAAATTGCAATTATAATGATATATGTAAGGAAACGTACCTTCCAGATTAATCAAAATGATTTTTCAGTATTGATAAGGTTCCTCTTATAAAACTTAGGTTCTGAAAAATTTTATTAGGGAAATAAAAATTTATAAGTTCTGAACAATTTTATCAGGGAAAGAGAACTTTATAGGTTCTAAATTTTTTTTGGAAAAGGAAATATAAAATAGTAAAAATTTGTACCCCCTATGAAAAGGAGTATCTTAAAGTGAGGAGATAGGTTTCAACAAAAAATTTATTATAGATGATTACCATATGGTTATCATTCCTAACTTTTGTTTAATGTATTTAAATCTATCAGATGATAAAGATTTTGTAAATATGTCTGTAAGTTGATCTTCTATTCTGATAAATTGAAGAATGATGTCTCCTTTAAGTGTGTGATCCCTAAGAAAGTGATTCCTAATATCTATGTACTTTTCATGAGAGTGATGTTTAGGGTTTTTTTCTTAAGGAAATGGAACTAGTATTATCACACATTTCCTATGTTTGGGTAAAACTTATGCCATAGTATTTGAGTGTGTTTTTCATCCACAACACTTGAGCATAACAACTTCCAGCTGGTATATATTTCAATTCAGCAGTGGAAAGTTCTACTAAGTGTTATTTCTTGTAAGACCAAGAAACTAATTAATCTCCTAATAAATGAAAAGTTCCGAATGTAATTTTTCTATCCATTATACAACCACCAAAATCATCATCTGAAAATATTTTTAAAATAAAATCATTTCTAGAAGAGTAGAAAAGTCCTAAATCCACAGTTCCCTTTAAATAGAAAAAAATCACTACTTTTAAATGGGATTATTTTGGATTATATTGATATCTTTCACATAATTATACTGAAAAAATTAAGTCCGGATGACTATATTTTAAGTATAATAAACATCCTATCATACCTCTAAAAGATGTTTGATCTACTGGTTTCTCAGTTTCATCAAGATCAAGAGAGTTTGAGGTACCTATTTGAGTACTTATACTTTTAGTGTTGTCATATCCATACTTCTTAAGAAGATATTTAATTTACTTATGTTTATATATATAAGTTCCTTCTAGTTTTTGTGAAATTTTAAAACCAAGAAAAAACATTAACACACCCATCATACTCATTTCAAACTCATATTTCATGAGATTTGCAAATGAATTAGTTAAGGATTGCTGAGTTGGTATGAATATAATGTCATCAACAGAAATTTGAAAAATCAAAATATTGTTCTTATATTTGTTTATAAAAAGGTTTGGATCACCATTTCACTTAATATAATTGTTTTGTAACCAAAATCCTTCAAGTCTGTCATAAAAGGATCTAGGAGCTTGTTTAAGTCCATATAAATCTTTTGTAAGTTTGTAAACATGTTCAGGATGTTTTTTGTCTTTAAAACCAAGAGTTTTTTAAACATAAAATTCCTCTTGAACATATCCGTTATGGAAACCACACTTCACATCCATTTGAAAATGTTTGAAATTAAATAATGCTGCAAAGTCCAGTAGAATATGAATAGATTCAAGTCTAGCTACTGGAGTGTAGGTTTCTTCATAGTCTATTCCTTCTAGTTGATTATAGCCTTTAGCAACTAATATTTCTTTATTTATTACAATTATTCCATTTTCATCACAATAATTAATGAAGAACCACTTTACACCAATTATAGAAGTTTATTAAGATATTTCAACCAAGATCCATCCTTTGTTCCTTTTGAATTCATTTAGTTAATCTTTCATAGATTTAATCCAATCATAATCACCTAAAGTTTCATCAGTACTTTTAGGTTCTAATTGGGAAAAAAATTATAGTTTATCTACTTAATTTCTTATAGAACTTCTAGTACTTACAGGTTGATTTACATCAACAATGATACTATCACTAGGATGATTCTTAAGAAACAACAAATTTGGGTTTTTTAAAACCTATTCATCAACATAAGGTAAAAACTCTTCTGGGGTAAATACTTGAAAAATAATTTCTTGAGTATTTTACATATTAGAAGAATCTTCTATCAATGGATGATAAATATTTTTTGAAAACACATCCGAGGATGTATGTTTAGGTTGTTTAAAAACAAATGGATCAGTTTCATCAAATTTAACATGAACTATTTCTTCAATGGTACAATATTTTTTATTAAAAAATCTATAAGCCTTAGAAGTAGTGGAGTGACCCAAGAAGATTATTCATTGGATTATGGTGAGAATTTATGTAATTTATCTTTAGTATTAAAAATGAATACTTTGTATCCAAAAACATTGAAGTAAGAAACTTTAGGTTTTAGACCAGTCTATAACTCATAAGGTGTTTTATTAAGAAAAGGTATGATTAAAAATTCATTTATTGTATAACATGAAGTAATTAAATCTTCAGAACAAAAATTGTTTAGAAATAGTGTATTCACTCAACATGGTTCTTGTTATCTCTTAAAAAATACAATTTATTCTTTCAACAACGCCATTTTTTGAGGAGTTCTTAGAGTTGAGAAGTTTGAGTAATTCCTTTCTTACTACAAAAAGTTTAAAAATACGATCTTTCAAATTATCTTCCAAGATCACTATGAATAGTTATCAATGTAAGGGTTTTCTCTTTTTTAACATTGGATGAAAAATATTTAAAATTAGAAAAGGCTTCAGATTTATTTTCTAGAAAATAGGCCCATGTAAATCTAGTGTAATCATAAACTAAAAACATACATAGTATTTTCCTCCAATA
Organism: Viscum album; assembly: GCA_963277665.1. NCBI lineage: Eukaryota > Viridiplantae > Streptophyta > Magnoliopsida > Santalales > Viscaceae > Viscum > Viscum album. The sequence goes on from OY728148.1 coordinate 2,034,324,944, forward strand.
ATTCCAGTTTGTATTAGACTGAAAAGATCCATATGCACTAGCTGTAATGCATTAGAAGTCGAGACTTAACTAATTTATTTAAATCTTTAATTATATTTCTTTTCATATTGACAAGGATCAGAAAATTTTTAGGAACCAAATTTAAGCTCCATTGGATCTTTAACAGGTCTTTTTTTGAGAGTTTTCATAGGTTCCTAAGGTTACAATGTCCTAGTATTCTATTCCACAACCAAAATTGATCTTCCATTTCACTAAGGAAATGTAGGTATTTCCTCCTAAGGTCTTATAAGTTAAGTTTATAAACATTCTCATGCCTAAGGGTAGAGAGAATAAAATCTTCCTTGGAATTTCATACTAGACATTTATCATTCCTAAAATTCAAAAGGTAACCTTCATCACATAATTGGATTATGCTTATATGGTTGTTCTCAATACCTTTAACATATAAAACATTTAAAATTAAATATTTTCTAGGAAGAACAATATTACCTATACCAATGATTTCTCCTTGATCATTATCTCTGAATGTTAATTTTATACCTTTCATCGTAATAATATTTTCAAAGACGTTTTTGGTACCATTCATGTTTCGAGAACATACACTATCCATGTACCATGTATTTTTGTTTCCAATTACTTTGTTTTCCTAAAAATAAAATAGTTATACTTTCAGAATCCTATATTTATTGGATTTGGGAATTTTGTAAAGTAAAATCTTAGGTATCCACATTTTATTATAAAAACTAGCTTTATAAAAACATAAGGATTTGATTTTATTCAAAGAAATTTTTTTATCCCAATGTCCACCACATTAACACTTAGTACAAAAAGTATCACTTTAGGGAACAAAATAGTTATGACTAAAAACTGGTTTTAAATGAGAAAAACCAAATAAAGAACTATTCCTAATAGGAAGAATTTGTGAATATATTTTATCAAAACCTTACTTACCATGAGTAAAGTTTGAAAAAAGTTTCTTTAATTAAAAAAATTCACAATTTATTCTAATGAATAAATTCTTATCATCATAGTCATTTGTCTTATAATTTGAGTTAGTCTCTAAAACATTTTTCTTAGAAATAATAGTTTCAAGATCCTTATAAAGTTTATCCTTCTCAGAATTTACTTCCTTAAGGTTTTTGGAAATATTTTCAAAATCAAGGGTTTTCTAAACAAGATATTTTGAAATATATGATACTTATTTTCTTAAAATAGATATTCTATATTTTTCCTTAATAAGTTTCTTATTTATCTTACTATTTTTATTCTCAAGTAACTGGGAAAACCTAGATACTTCATCAAATGAAGGTAAAGTATTATCTTCTGATGAGGAAGATTCTTCATCCGAAGATTCATAATGTTATTCATTTGGAAAATTTTCATTTAAATAAATATTGGTTAAAGATTTAGTAGTATTTACCTTAGACATAAGACATTGATTTTTAGTAGGAATTCTGGTTATTAGAACAATATTCTTCTTTCCAAAAGATTAAATATCAGAAGATTCATCAGAATAATCACCACCACTAGCACTCCATGTGTCATTAGCTCTTTGTACTTTCTTAGACTTATCATTGTAGTACTTATTCTTGTTTCTTTTTCAATTCATTCCCTTTCTTTCTTTCCTTTTGATCATAGGATATTCTGGTTTGATATGACCTGCCCTCTTGAATTCATAACAAGTCACTTATGAATCTTTCTTATCCTTTCTGTATTTCTTCTTATTCTATATTTGAAATCATTATTTCCCACAATCTTGTTCATTCTTCGCGAAATATTGGAAAGTTAATTATCATAATGGTCACTATTACTTGATTTAGATATAATAGTAGATTTCTTAGATTTTGATCTAGTAACTCTTTCAGTAGTCTTCACTTTCATATGATTTTAGGTATTAGTGAAATGAACACTTCCATTACCATTCTTTTTTATTATTAATCTATTTATCTCTCTTCATTCTAGTTTCATTTTGTAGAAGAGTTCCAAATAACTCATTAAGAGTGATGTTTGAAACTTTCCTATTCTCATTAATTGATGTTCTTTTAGATTCCCACTCATTGGGAATAATATCTATTATCTTATCCACGAGACCCAGGTATCGTTATGTGCATCCATGAGACCCAGGTTCATAACCAGGTAAAGGCATATTTCCGGGTACTGTAGCAGACTATACACTTTATAGGTACTATGAAAAACTATACACTGGGTGGGTACTACAGAAGGCACTGTAGCAGTTACTGTAGCAGGTACTGTTTGGTACTATAGTAGCTGGAACTATTCACCATGTGCCACTGGTTTGGGCTTGGAGTATTTAAGGCTTTTGGACCACCTAGGCGTTCAGGTTATTAGGGATTTCAGGACACCTTTAAGGACTTTGAGCCACCTCAATGCCTTCGGGCCACATGCAGTTTCCCTAAACAGAATCTACAAAAAAAGGATCATCCATAGAAGAGGATTCAGAGAAAGTGCAGTCACCATAGTAGAGCCAAATGTATTTTTCATAATGAGAGGGTATGTCTATGCCATCGGGACTAGCATGTGCTTCCAAGGGAAGCCTATCTAGACAACCATGTGAATGTGGAGAGCTACTATCATGATGCTGATGTTAGGGAGGGGTAGTTCCTTATAGATAGTCTGGTTGAATTCCCTAAGACCTTTGGGTCATGTAATCTCATTACCCTATGGGCCATGTAATCTTTGAGCCTACGATCCTTTTAAGGGTTCCCCCTCATCCCTTGAAAGGGGGGTTATCAAAAATCAATAAAAATGAAGGCCCTTAGGCCATTCTGGCTTATCCACAATAATCTCATCATCAAGTCCTTTTTCACCCATGGACTAAAGGATATTGGCAATAGTCATAAAACTTTGTTGAAATTTACATATAGGTTCTCTATAAGGATACATAAAACCATGATATTCAACTTTAAGAATGAATCTTCTTGTTTCAGTAACCTTGGACGTGCTAAAATATGTGACTTCTAATTTCTTCCAGATGCTATTAGCAGCTTCACAAGATGAAATCTAGATATAGATATTCCTAATCATATAACATAATAAATAATTGTTTACTTTAAAGATAAGCTCATACTCTTGTTTTTATTAATTGGTGAATTGTATGATTTCCTTTTTTGGAATCTTGTAGTCTCCAGTTAGCATAAAAAAGTTATCAACACTGGTATTGATAATAAAAGTATTCATTCTATCTCTCTAGTATTCATAGTCATTTCCATAAAATATTGTAGGTCTGTTAGGATATAGATTGTCTGTAGAACCAATGTTCATTCCTTATATTAAATAATAAAATACCAAATATATTTTCCACAAAAAGGATTAGTATAAAAAGTCAATAAAAAATAAAATCTTTATGAAAAACTTGAACAAGTAAAGTTAAGAAAGAAAATTTGAGCAAGAAAAATTATATAAAAGTATAATTATTATAGATACCTCTTATGATACCAATTTTAGGATCAAAATGTAGATGTAGATTGCTCAATTACAAGAGGGGGTTAATTTTTGGTTTAAATTTTTTTGTTTTTAACCGTATGAAAATCTATGTTTAACAAAGTTAAACAAGATGGATTCACAAACCCTCTTTAGTTCTTAACTAAGAAAATAACTTGATTAAGATCTGATATGATGGATCCGATAAATAAAATTAATACAAGTTTACTTAGGAAAATATTCCACCTTAAAGCATATGGAATATTATTTATATCAAAGTATACAAGTATAATAAAGTGTAATAAAGTTACACTTCCTATCTTTAACAAAATGTAGCAGAATTAAAACTTGTAACAAAACAAAAAAAGTATAAGAAATATTTTATTAAAAAGATAAGGGTATCTAGTAACCTTGGATAAAGATCCCTTGATTTATACTTTTATGAAATTGTATCTTACCAACACTAGTGTAATCTCTCTATACAAATATTGGTATCTCTATTGATATCCCCATAAGCCCTAGATCTCTAAAGTGATAGGTACCTTTGTTTTCAGATCTCCAGAAGCCCGTTTTTGTACAACAATAATCAGAATCACACTAATTAGGCTGAAAAGGATATTCTCATCTAGAAAAAGTTGTTAAAAACATTCTCACAATGTAGTTTGGGAAGAGCTTCCACAGCTTCAACATAGAGCTCTAAGAAAGCAGATCTTGATTGAAATCTCGTATTAAAAACTCCAGTACTCAGCTCATTCAAATGGATAGGTATTTATAGGCATGGATTCCAATGGTTTACTTCCTCCTCTATTGATTATATTTTTACTTAAATTTTTGAGGGACCTATACATGTGTCACTCAGGAAACGATTAAGTTAAAATAAATTGGTTGACATTGTTTTAAATAACAAACTATGAGAAACATTAACATGCTTAAGAAAAATTATCACATTTAGGATCTAATAAAATGGAATGTTTATTTATGGAAATTTATTAATTGTAAGAAAACAAATTAATTAGATTCTTTAGATAACGAAAATTGCAGTCTAGAAATATTGATAATCAGGTTCTGAAATAATAGATAATCAGAATCTGAATTTTGATGAATTCAGAATCTAATTTTAGAAGAAATTGGAGTCTGATTTCAAAAGAAACCAGAGTCTAATTTCAGAAGAAATCAGAGTCTTATTTCTAAAGAAATTGGATTATTATTTCACCAGAAACTAGAGTCTGGTTTCAAAAGAAACTGAAGTATGATTTCAGATGAAACTAGAGTTTGATTTCAAATGAAACTGGAGTCTAATTTTAGAAGAAATAATATTTGAATTTCAGAAGAAATCAGAGTCACAATTATGGGGAAATAAAATTCTAAGGAACTGCAAGGTTCTAAGTTAGATAAGGATATGATTTTTTGACTTAGAAAAATATTGTTAGAATTGGTTTGATAAAAAACTAGATAAGAAATTGAAAACCATAGGTAAATACAAAAGAATTCTTAGATAAATAAAATTTTCCTTAAGAGAAATGTTTTTAGATAAAGATAATTTTCCTTAAGAAAATGTGTCTGTGATTTTCAAAACATAAATTAATGGAGAAGTCATAAGGAAACATATTGACTCAACAAAAATGTATTACATCATCCACATGGATAATATCCTAATTGGTTTCAATATCTTCTAAATAAACTGATTCACAGACATGAAATCTAATAATCCATTTAAATGAGTAATAAAACTTGTCATAACAATATTTTTTGACTAACCTTTAACAAATGATCTTCTAGTTTGATAAGTATTTAGGTTCCATGGTTTTATGAGAATATTTAATTCATTATTTCATGAGAACAAAAACTTCTTCTGAGTAAGTAAACTTCTAAACATTGATATTTTACAGAATTCAGAGCTTCAGCGCAAAGGATAAAAAAACTAATGCGGAACATTGTAGGGGGGTCCCTTAATATAGGTGGTTTAATATGACCATTCAAATTATATTGATAAAACTTGATCAAAATTATCTGACAGTTAAAATAATTAATTCTTGAGGTTTTTGAAATGAAAAAAACATTTATCATATTCAAAATTAAACTGATAAATATTTTTAAAAAATTAAATGCAATAATTAGACATAATTGAAAATGTGTATGGTAAGAATTTGAACCCTTTTGAGTTTCAAGTAATATCTATTGATTCCACTAATATGTTATTATTGAAAAGAATATTCAATTTCGATAAATTTTGAGTATGAAAATTTTGAGTATGAAAAAATTTTGAGTTTAAAAAATTTTGAATACAAAAAATTTCAGGACGAAATAAAAATATTGAGTACAAAAAACATCGAATTCAAAAAATTTGAGTAGGAAATAGTTTGAATTTGAAAAATTTTTTAGTACAAAAATTTTGAGTACATAAAATTTTGCGTACAGACATTTTGAATATGAAAAATATTGAGTACGAAAATTTTGAATAGGAAATTATTGAGTATGAAAATATTTAGTATGATAATTTGGAGAATAAATATTTTATAAAACATCAAAAATATTTACTCCCCCTTTGAAAAGGATTAACTTAATGTAAGGAGATGGTTTAAACAATAAGTAGATATGAATTATTAATTTACAGTGATCATTCATATATTTTGTTTAATGTCTTCAAATCTATTTGAAGGTAAAGGTTTTATAAAGATATCAATATGTTGTTCTTGCATTCTGATTAATTATATAATAATATATATTTTGTGTGTTATCTCTAAGAAAGTGATTCCTAATATCTATGTGTTTTTAACAAGAGTGATGTGAAATGTTTTTACTTAAACAAATGGCACTAGTGTTATCACACAGTATTTGAGTTTTAGTAAAAATCATGCCATAATCAATGAGTGTGTGTTGCATCTACAATAACTGAGCACAACAACTTCCAATTGACACATATTCAAATTGAGTAGTGGAATGTGCTACTGAGTTTTGTTTCTAACAAGACCAAGAAACTAATGAATCTCCTAAGAAATGATAGGTTTTAGAACTACTTTTTCTATCCATTATAAAATAATGAAAGTGATCATTCGAAAAACTTTTTAATTCAAAATAATTTCTAGAAGAATAGAAATGTATTATATCCATGGTTCCCTTTAAATAACAAAATATTATTTTTTAAATCTTTAAAATGACATTACATTATATTTTCTTGATATCTGGCACATAAGCATATTGAAAACATTAATTATAGATGACTAGTTGTTAAGTATAGTAGACTTCCTATCATATCTCTAAAAATTGTCTAATCAACTAATTGCCTAGCTTCATCACTATTAAGTGTATTTGAGGTACCGATTAAAGTACTAATACTTTTAGTGTTGTTATATCCATATTTTTTCAGAATATATTTGACACACTTATTTTGATACATATTGGTTACTTCTAATTTTTGAGAGTTTTTAAAACCAAGAAAAAAAGACAACACACCCATCATACTCATCTAAAACTCAGATTTCATGAGATTCACAAAAGAATCTGTTAACCATTTTTGAGTTTATTAGAATATAATTTTATAAACATATATTTTAATAATCAATTTTTTTATTATCTTTATTTATAAAAATATTTGAATCATAATTTCCCTCAACATATTTGTTTTGTAATAAAAATCTTGTTAATATATCATACCAGGCTCTAGGGGTTTTTTTAAATCCATATAAAGCTTTGGTAAGTTTTTAAACATATTAAAGATGTTTTTTATATTCAAAACTAGGAGGTTGTTCAACAAAAACTTCCTCTTGAACATATACTTTAAGGAAATCTAACTTCACATCAATTTGAAAAAAGTTTGAAATTAATGAATGATGCAAAAGCTAATAGAATACGAATAGATTCAAGTCTATAAACTGGAGCATAAGTTTATTCATAGTCTATTCCGCCTTGATGATTATAAACTTTTTCAATAAGTCTTTATTTATTTCTAATGATTATTACCTTGTCATATAATTTGTTTATGAAACCCCATTTTACACTAATTATAGAGGTTTCTTTGGGTATTTCAACCAAGGTCCAAAATTTGTTCCTTTGGAATTCATTTAGTTCATATTGTATTGATTTAATAAAATATTCATCACCTAAATACTAATTAGTACTTTTAGGTTCTAATTATGAAAGGTAAGAAAGATGTTCTACTTAATTTCTCAAATAAATTCTAGTCCTTAATGGTTGATTCACATCACCAATTATACAATCACAAGGATTATTCTTAAGAAACAATTGACTTGGGTTTTTTAAAGCATGTTTATCAATATAATATAGAAAATCTTCTAGAGTAAATATTTCAGAAACAACTTCTTGAGTATTTTCCTTAATAGTTGAGTTTTCTATTAAAGGCCGATGACTAGTTTTTAAAACACATCTGATGATGTTGGTTGGGTTTGTTTAAAAAAAAGAGTTTGTTTCATCAAATTTAAAAGGTATTGTTTCTTAAATAGTTCATAGATTTTTATTAAAAACTTACTATTCCTTAGAAGTAGTGGAATATAATAAAAATATTCCGTCATTATATTTGGGTGAGAATTTATTTAAATAATCTTTTCTATTCAAGATGAATAATTTTCATCCAAATACTCTGAAGTATGAAACTTTTGGTTTTCGGCCTGTCCAAAACACATAAGAAGTTTTATTTATAAAAGTTTGAATTAAAACTCAATTTATAGTATACAAAGTAGTACTACTTCTTCAGTTAAAAAAATTAGGAATTGAGTATTCACTCAACATGGTTCTTGTTATTTATTGAAGAGTATGATTTCTTCTTTCAAAAACACCCTTTTAATAATGAGTTTTAGGAGAGGAAATTTTATGAGTAATGCCTTTATTACTAAAAAATGTTTCAAAATAAGAGTTTACAAATTCTACACCATGATCACTATGAATTGTATCAAGGGTTGATTTTTATCATTTTTTTTATTTTGGATAAAAAAGTTTTAAAAAGAAAAAAGGATTTATATTTCTTTGCTAGAAAAAAGATCCATGTATATCTAGTGTAATAATCAACTAAAACAAATACATAATACTTGCCTCCAATACATCTAATTTTTGTAGGTCCAAATAAATCCATATGTACTAAATATAAATCATAAATAGTTGATACATTACTAATTTATTGAACTATTGACTTATGTTTCTTTCCATACTGGTCTTCCAATTCACTTAGGAAAGGTAAGTCTTGGAACCTATGGTCTTCTAATTTAAGTGTATAAAAATTATCATTCAAATGGGTATAAAAAATGAATTCATCCTTGAAATTGTGTACTACACATCTATCATTCCTAAAATTCTCAAGGTAACCATCATCACATAATTTACTTATGCTTACAAGGTTGTGGTTAAACCCTTTAACAAACAAAAAACTTGAAATTAAAGAATTCAAAGAAGCATAATATTAACTATAACAATAATTTCTCCTTGTGCATTTTCTAAAAAGATAATTTTACACCTTTCATATTGATAATATTTTCAAAAAATTCTTTGTTAACAGTCATATATCTAGAATAATAACTATCCATGAACTAAATATTCTTGTTGTTGGTACTTTTGTTTTCCTGAAAATAAAACAATTAGGTTTTCAGAACCCAAACATTTTTGGATTAAAAAATGATAGAAAACAAGATCCTAGGAATACAAACTTGTTTTTAAATGTGGTATTCTTGAAATCTTAAGTATTGAATCTTATTTGAAGAACAATTATTATTCCAGTGACCTCCACTTTTACATTTTGTAATAAATGGGGAACTTTTAGGAACAAAATAGTAGTTGTTAAAAATAGGTTTTGAATGAGAATAACCAATTCCAGAACTATTAAAAAGATGATTAATTTGTTTATACATATTATCAAAACCTTAATTTCTAGAGGTAAAGATCAATAAAAGTTTGTTCAAATAAAAAAATTCATACTTTAGTTTTAAAAATAAATATTTTTCTTCTTGAATAATTGTTTAATAATTTTGTTTTATTTTTAAAACATTTTTCTCAGAAATTAATTTTCCATGATCCTTATAAATCTTATCCTTCTTAGAATTAGTTTTTTTCAAAGTTTTTAGAAATAAAATCAATTTCAAAAGATTTTTTATCTTGAACATTTGAAATATTTTTAAATTTATTTTGTTAAAAAATTTATTCTAGAATTTTCTTTTTGAAATTTTATACTTTGAAATTCTCATTTTCAAGAAGTTTAGAAAATCTAGAAACCTTATCATATGAAGGTAAAACATTATCCTCTGCTGAGGAAGATTCTTCATCCAAGGATTTATAATTTTTCTCATCAGGGTAATTGGAACTTAAATACATATTGGTTAAAGATTTAGCAGTGTGTAACTTTGCGACAAGACATTGATTTTCAAATGGTATTCTAGAATAGAGACAAATATTCATCTGTCTGGAATTTTTATTATATAAAGAATAATTATAAGAGTATCTTCCCTTTTCACTCCATGAGTTATTGGTTTTTAATACATTCTTTCCATTGGACTTGTAATACATTTTATTATTTCTCTTAGAATGTATTTTATTACTATATTTCCTCTTGATCTTTGGAAAATCTGGTCTTATATGTCTAGATATCTTACATTCGTAACATGATACCTTAATATATTTCTCATCCTTATTAATTTTATTTAAACAATATTGAAAATACTTTTTTCTAACATTATTTTTCATTCTTCGAGCAAGATTATCTAGATCATTTTCAGAATGTTCTAATTCATTTTAATCTGATTTAATAATAACTTTATTTTTCATTGTTGACTTAATAATTTTTTCAGGAGTCCAAGATGTTGGGTCGGAGAAAAACGAGGAAGTGATGGCAAGAGGGGGGGGGGTGAATTTCCTTTTAAAAAAATGATTAACAAATTAAAAAATCAGAGTTAAAATGCAGCGGAAATAAATGAGGCAATCACACAAGAAATTGATAACGGAGTTCGGCCAAAACCCGGCCTACGTCTCCGCTCCCAACTCAACCGTTGAGAGATTCCTACCGCTTGCTTTTCAATGGTTTTAGCAAGAAACCCACTAGGCTTTGAGGTAGCACTAGGACCTATTACAGCTTGCTTTTGTTGGTTGAGCAAGAACCCACTTACTTTTAATGGTTTAGTAAGAACCCACTATCCTTCTTACAGGTGAAGGATAGCTCACCTATGTCACAAGCCTTTTAAAAGGAAAGGCTTGAAGAAACCTCTTCACACCTTAGTGGTGATGTGAAACCCAAAAGAAAGAGGGGATGAGAAAAGTTTGGGGTTTGTAGGCACAAACCCAATTTTAAAGCTTAAAATAAATATACAATAAAAACCGTATTTGGAGAAGCCTTGGGCGCCTTTGAATGATTGGAGATGTTGAAGGCCGCATCCAAGCTTCTTTGAAGGAGCTCCTTGGATGTGGAAGTTGTTGGACCAAGGTGGGTTCCTTGAAGGAAGTTCGCCGGAGGTACGCCAAAGATGGAAAATGTGTACGGTGGCTTTGTATATGTTCCGATTGGTGTCCGGGGCTTCCTTGGCCTTTATTTATAGGCAAGGAACCCTTGGGGGGTCTTCGGAGCCGTTGGGGAGGTCTTCGGAGCCGTTGGAGGCCAAAAGAGGGTTGACTGGTCAAAGCCAACGGCTAGTTTGACTGGGCTACCGGCTGGCCGGTACAGCTCCACCGGCTGGCCGGTGCCTTGGAATGTGGAGAGTGCTTCTGCCCAGGAGCCACCGGCTGGCCGGTGAGAAGGCCACTGGCTGGCCGGTGGTGAGACAGTAGGTCTCACTATTCATCTGGGTGCCACCGGCTGGCCGGTGACAGAGCCACCGGCTGACCGGTGGAACCTGGCAGTGGACAATGCCTCTGCCAGGTCCACCGGCTAGCCGGTGCTATCACATCGGTTGGCCGGTGGACTGAATTTCAGTCCACATGATGTGCTTCATGGGCCATTTCCTTGGCAATCTTTTGCCTATAAAACAAAAACACTTAAAACAATGTTAGACACATAATAAGGTGATTGTGATCATGAAAATCAAACAACGAGGGGAACGAGAGGTACAACAATCTCCCCCTATTTTGATGATCACAATCACCAAAACAATTAAAGTAAAAACATGAATTAAAGGCATTCTTTTAATGAATAAATTGAAAATAAATGCTAAGAATGATCAAAAAGATTCTCCCCCAATCAATCAAGAAATTTCTCCCCCTTTGTGATTATCAAAATAGCACGAGGCATAAAACTTGATTGAGGGAAAAGAAGATTTTAAACCAATTGAAATTTTTGAAATTTTGAATTAAAAAATGAATAACAGTTTGAATTGAAAGTTTTGAATCAAAAAAAAATTCGATACCAACTGTTGGAAATTTAGAAATGAAAATTTAATAGAAAATTTTGAATTGAAAAATTTGAAACCAAGAGTTGAAAAAAGAAAAATTTTAATTGAGAGTTTTGATACCAAGTGTTGAGTTTGAAATGAAAAATTTTGAATACACAAAAAGGCTTAAAAGATCTTAACTCCCCCTAAATAAAAACAATGAATCATCGGGGAGAGGGATTTTGAAAAGAAACAATTTTAGGCCCGGAGAGACTCGCTAGAAGGGATTTTTCAATCCATACTTGTCTCATGGCGGGTCTTCTCCTATAGAACTCATCGGAATAGAAAATAGATTTGGGTTGGTCGTACCGGGCATTTTTGCAATCACACTCATAAATGAGGTGCCCGGGTTTTTTACAATAGTTGCAAAATTTAAAACTAGAGCTCCCCCTTAGAAAAACAGTTGGAGCATGGGAGGAGGAAGCTATATTGGTGTAGCCAAGTCCATTGGTGGTTCTAGATACTCGTTGAGAACCTAAGAGTTTGGACAAATTTTGTTCACCTTGGGTGAACTTGGCTAGGGATTCTCTAAGGTCCTTGATGGTTGATTCCAAAGAATCAACATTGGGGAAATTTTGGATTTTTAGGGAGAGTTCCTCCTTCTCTTTGAGAAGTTGGTCTTTTTCGGAGGAAAGCTTTTTGAAATTCTTTTTCAAAGCGACAAATTTTGAAGAAAGCTCATGAAATCCATTTTCTAATTGATCTCTAACGTGTTGGAGTTCTTCATATGACAAATGATTGAAAGAATTTGAAGAACTAGAAGACGAGGAAGAAGAGTCGGAAGATGATACCTCATGATTTTCCATTAGGAATTTTTTACCTTGGTCGCTCGAGGAGAAGGAGGAGAATGAAGAGGTGGAGCTATCACTCCATGTTGCCTTTGAAGCCTTCTTCTTCTCCTTTTTCTTGGCCCTTTTCTTGTGAGGTGGGCAAATGGGCTTGATCTTTTCGTCGGGTTCTTGCTTTTGAGCGAGTTCTAGCTTTTGAGCGGGTTCTTGCTTTTGAGCCATGCTAGTACCTTCATGGGTAAGCTCTAAATTTTTCCAAATATCATGTGAAGTAGAGCAAGTAGAAATGCAATTAAAAACATTACGGTCAAGACCACAATGAAGAGCGTTCATGGCTTTGCCATCAAGCTCAAAATAAGCAATGTCATTGGGGGTCCATTTAGACTCATTGGGAGAGGAGAGGGAAAATCCTTGCATAACAATTTTATAAATTGGATAACCAATACTTTTTAAAAAAGTGGTCATACGGGTTTTCCAAAAAGAATAGTCGGTTCCATCAAACAATGGAGCACGACCCAATGAATGACCTTCGAGGGTTTGAGAAGAAGAAGCGGTAGAAGCCATCAAAAAGGATCTTTAATTTGAAACCGGTTAGGGAATTATTCAAAAACCTCCCTCTGATACCAATTGTTGGGCGGAAGAAGCACGAGGAAGTGATGGCAAGAGGGGGGGTGAATTGCCTTTTAAAAAAATGATTAACAAATTAAAAAATCAGAGTTAAAATGCAGCGGAAATAAATGAGGCAATCACACAATAAATTGATAACGGAGTTCGGACAAAACCCGGCCTACGTCTCCGCTCCCAACTCAACCGTTGAGAGATTCCTACCGCTTTCTTTTCAATGGTTTTAGCAAGAAACCCACTAGGCTTTGAGGTAGCACTAGGACCTATTACAACTTGCTTTTGTTGGTTGAGCAAGAACCCACTTACTTTTAATGGTTTAGTAAGAACCCACTATCCTTCTTACAGGTGAAGGATAGCTCACCTATGTCACAAGCCTTTTAAAAGGAAAGGCTTGAAGAAACCTCTTCACACCTTAGTGGTGATGTGAAACCCAAAAGAAAGAGGGGATGAGAAAAGTTTGGGGTTTGTAGGCACAAACCCAATTTTAAAGCTTAAAATAAATATACAATAAAAACCGTATTTGGAGAAGCCTTGGGCGCCTTTGAATGATTGGAGATGTTGAAGGCCGCTTCCAAGCTTCTTTGAAGGAGCTCCTTGGATGTGGAAGTTGTTGGAGCAAGGTGGGTTCCTTGAAGGAAGTTCTCCGGAGGTACGCCAAAGATGGAAAATGTGTACGGTGGCTTTGTATATGTTCCGATTGGTGTCCGAGGCTTCCTTGGCCTTTATTTATAGGCAAGGAACCCTTGGGGAGTCTTCGGAGCCGTTGGGGAGGTCTTCGGAGCCGTTGGAGGCCAAAAGAGGGTTGACTGGTCAAAGCCAACGGCTAGTTTGACTGGGCTACCGGCTGGCCGGTACAGCTCCACCGGCTGGCCGGTGCCTTGGAATGTGGAGAGTGCTTCTGCCCAGGAGCCACCGGCTGGCCGGTGAGAAGGCCACCGGCTGGCCGGTGGTGAGACAGTAGGTCTCACTATTCATCTAGGTGCCACCGGCTGGCCGGTGCCAGAGCCACCGGCTGACCGGTGGAACCTGGCAGTGGACAATGCCTCTGCCAGGTCCACCGGCTGGCCGGTGCTATCACACCGGTTGGCCGGTGGACTGAATTTCAGTCCACTTGATGTGCTTCATGGCCCATTTCCTTGGCAATCTTTTGCCTATAAAACAAAAACACTTAAAACAATGTTAGACACATAATAAGGTGATCGTGATCATGAAAATCAAACAACGAGGGGAACGAGAGGTACAACAGAAGATTTCATAGAGTTTGAAGTAGAGGTAAAAGAAACTCAACCATTATTCTTTTTGTATTTCTCAGTATCTCTTTTCAAAATATTCTTGTATTGCAAAAGAGTTCCAAAAATATCATCAAGAGTAACATTAGTAATCTTTCTTGATTCATCAACAACTATTATTCTTTGATTCCCATTCACTTGGAATGATGTCTATAATATTTTCCACTAGGATTTGATCTCCCAATAATTTTTCAACCATAGCTTATAAACTATTTACAATCATTATAAACCTTTGTGGTACCTTTTCAACAAGTTCTCTATATGGAAAATCAAATGGTTGATAGATGACTCTTATCATAGCTCTTCTGGTCCCAAAAACTTTTGGGGTTCCAAAATGAGTAATTTTTACCTTATTACAAATGCTATTTGAATCTTTACTAGAATAAATATGACTATATATATTTCTAGTCATGGAACATAAAAAGGTATTAATTATCTTTTAATTCAATTGATATTCTTCTTTCTCTTGATTTGTAAAAGTTATTACTTTTTTTAGGAATTTTTTAATCTCTAGTCAGCATAAAAAAATCATCAACTAATGTATTGATCATAAAGGTCTTCATTATGTCCCTCCAGTATTCATAATCATTACCACATAAAATTTTCATTCTAGTATGATTGATATTTTCTATAGAACCAACATTTAATTATTCCATATTTTAAAACAGATACAAGAAAAATTCTTTTCACAATACACATTAGTGTAAAAAATATTTACAAATTTTTTTATAATAATAAATAAATCAAACTTGCAAAGGTAAAATAATCAGTAAGTATTTGGGCAGTGGAATCATCCTCTGATACTAAATATTGGTAT
Organism: Viscum album; assembly: GCA_963277665.1. NCBI lineage: Eukaryota > Viridiplantae > Streptophyta > Magnoliopsida > Santalales > Viscaceae > Viscum > Viscum album. Next base: position 2,034,340,260 of record OY728148.1, read on the forward strand.
CAAATGTGTATATGTAAATGGAAAACTACAATAGGGGGGGTGTATTGTATGTTTAAAAACTTTTTTTTATAATCTTAAAAGAATTTAGTTTTAAATAATTTAAAATAATTTAATTCAAAAAACCTATTTAGTATTAAAATAATAATCGGACTAGGACTTTGGATCCGATGAAAAAGAATATCATAATCAAGTTTATTTTTATATTTATTCCACATGTCATATTTATAAATTAATCATATTCACAATAACCATGGTAAGTGTTGTATTCATAGTGGTGACGATGATCAGAGTAAAAATAATAATGATTCTGTCATTAGGAATATAGAATCATACTGAGTAAATAACATAATTGTAATTATATAAATCATAATTACAATGTAATAAAATGTAAAACAATCATATCATAATTAAATTAATTACTATAAATGAAATAAAAATTTGAATATGAAATAAATCACTTTATATTAAAAATAAAGTGGAAATTATATACAAATAAATGAATACAATTATTTTAACCCAAAATAAGGGTATCTAATAAGATAGGATAAAGTTACCTTGATTTATACTTTCAAGAAAGTTTATCTTATCCACACTAGGGTAATCACTCAATACGAAGGGAAGTTTTTGTCCACCTATCCGTGGTAACCCTTGATATGATGATTGACATTAGTCTGTCTGCCTATCCCCAATAGCCCTTGATCAAGAAGGTTATCAACTCCTCTGTCTTCCTAGACTTGGAATCCTTCAATCTAAATCACAAAGACCGGTGTCGTACAAAGAAAAATGAAATCCATAAAGTTTCAAGTGTATGGAACAAGTAGTTCACAACTTGTAATATTTATAACTTTTTCATAAAACATCAAATTAGTAGAGATCTTGTACAATATGTCAAACCAATTCTTGTTAATAACTTTTCAAATGACTTGGTTCTATAGGCATTCATACCAACGAACATCTTGACATCCAACAGTTGGACTTTATCTAAGATTTTTGGGAGGACTTGGACACTTGGAACTCCATTGATCATATGATAGATAAAATAATGACATCATTTTGATTAACGTATAAAGCATGACATAATTTTGATTTAAAATATTTCCTAACATTATAATTAAGTTTTTTGGGTACGAAAATTAAATTGAAATGAGTTCGATGATAATTGTTATGAGTGTCACTACGATTTATATTTATATCATCTGATTATGAAAATCTTGTCAGTATGAAAGACTAGATAGATTGATTGGTTTTCAAATGATTCATATGCTATAAATCGTATCAAATATCGGTATTATAAACATGGAAGTTTTTCATTATGATAATTTTTATGAGTATGATAATTATCATATGCATAATCATTATGAAAATTGTAATGAAAAATATAAATTTATTTTTGTTAATCAAAAGACTTGATGTAGTTATGATAAACTGTAATTTTTTTATAAAAATATTATTAAAAATCATTGGACATAAAAGAGTTAGAAATTGAATATTTAAGAAAAATTTTGTGATTTTCAGAACAAAAGGAATCGAAATTCAAAAAGATGATTAAACTTAATAGTTTCTCACAAAATATTATCATACAAATGAAAAAATTAGTAGGGTAAGGATATAAACCCAATTTAGGTGCCCTATTATTGCTTTACTGGATACATACTCTTCTCCCAATTAACTTATAACTTCTAATCCACTCTCTTTGGATGAATTTATCTTTACTAAAACTTCATTATTTTATTTTTTTTCGACGCTTTTGTTGGGGCGTGCATTTTTCTATTTCGGAGGATACACAACTATTGCCCCGCATTATCGCTTTACAAAGGCGGGAAACATCCGTCGCTTATTCAGGGATGTTTTCTCCTTGATCGAAACAAGATTATGGGATGTTGGTTACTCCTTCCATGGATTCTTCCTCGGAACGAGTTTCTTAGTCTAGGTCACCCTCATAGACTTAAGACATTGTTCGTGAAACTCTTCCCAGTGCCACGTCTTCATGGATGCCATTTAATTATGTTGCTTCTGTCAAGACATTCCAAGGGTCAAGTTAGGGTAGCAACCTTTGGTTGGGGGAGCAATCACATTGGACATCGATGGCATGTCTGGATGCTGGAACACTGATGCATCTGGGTTTCTTCCCATTATGATAGGGATTCTTGAGGGTGGGGAATCCCAAGGCATCCCACGTCGAATGAAGGGAATTTTATGCCATAGTAATGTCTCTGAGATTTTCCTATGCATTCCATGTTTAACATAGGGTATGCCGTGAGTTTAACGTCTAGTGGAGACAAATCTGACTAATTAGAACACTAACAGGATTGGATCATATGGGTGTAACCCCTGTAGGGATCGCTGATACTGGGGCTAACGTGTGGTTAGTTACCCATTACTGCTAAGAGCAGTAAGAAAGTGGGTGACATGATCTCACCAAGATGTGGCGGCCCGGGTTAGAATCAAGATGGATATGGATGGTTGAGAGTGGATGGAGAGTGAGATAGATCCGACATAGGGGTGAAGGTGATTTTGGGATTGAGCCTCGAAGAGACTTCCTACTCATCCCCGTGGCAGGGAATCCAAGTCTGCATAGTTCGGTGGGGCGATAGGACACATGAGGAGGCGGCCCGTGAGAATGGACGCATGGGTGGGACCCAAAGGAAGTGGAACCTCTGGGTTGGGACATGACCTTCCCAAAACACATAGGCTTGAGGGAAAGACTAGGATGAGATGTGACTGATGGGATTGAACCTCATGGAGGCTTCCTATGTATCCTCGAGGTAGGTAATAAAATTTCACATAGCTTATGATGGGGGTATAGAATTAGGGTGTACACATAGGAAAACAACACGACGATATATTGGGGATTACACATGGTTAGAAGTCCAGGTTGGTAGGATGATACGGGGGAGGACCAGAGATTTGGGTCCCAACAAAGGGGACTACAATGGATTACCATTGATTGCAGACTACAATAGATTACCATGGGATGAGGCTACAATGGCTTACCACTGGTTGAGGTTGATAATGACTTACTGCTGATTGGGGCACAATGAATTACCATTAATTTGGGATCACAATGGCTTACTATATATTGGGATTGGACATCAGGGAGTCTTCCTATGTACCTTTCCTAGGAGACAAGGATCAAATCCCACATAGTTGGAATGGGTATAGTTTAATGTCTTGTGGGATGAAAAGGGGAGTGCAGTTTAATGTCATGAAGGATGTGGGTGGACTGACGTGAAGTGGTCGGGACTGATGGGTGTTGGTCTTGAACCTCATGGAGGCTTCCTACGTACCTTTCCTTGGAAATGATCATAGTCCATGTAGTTCGTAATGGTTGATATAGTTCAATGTCATGTGGGATGAAGGTGAATCGACGTGAAGGGGTGGGGACAAGTAGGTGTTGGGCTTGAACCCCAGGGAGGCTTCCTACATACCTTGCCTAGGAGACAAAGATCAAAGTCCACATAGTTCAGGATGAGGTTTGAGGATTACTTGCTAGGGAATACTAGAGAGGATGTCATGGTCGATGATTACTCTAAGCCAATGTGATCCATGCTCGGTGTGAGAAACAAGAGGCAGTAAAGACCCGACGATCATGTTACGAAAGGTGCATCAATGGGAATTGGAGAGGGGATTACATGTGGTTAGCAGCCCAAAGATGAAATAGGGGCTTACACATGGTTAGTATCCCATGGAGATGGATATTGGGACTTACTCTAGGATAGAGGTCAGATAGAGACAAAGACCAGAGGGAGAGGGATGGGATAACGAAGGTCCCTATTCCCCTCTTGCCTATAGTATTTGGCACAGAAGAACAGAGGAGGAGTAGTGACACTGCCTCCTATAAGAAAGGCTAGGGGATTACACCAAGATAGTTTCCCTTCCCCACGGACATGCACTGCTCCAGTAGAGAGGATATCATTCCATGTGAGAAAGATATCATGCTTGTGGAGATGAGAGGGTGTAGATAATGTCTGAGATGGAACACCCCACGTATGATGCATGGGGAGAGGAAACAGTTTAACGTCATGTTCTGTGGATGATGGTGCATGGAAGTTTAACGTCCTCTAGCTCGGACGAGGCTGGTTCACTCCACACCCTTAGGACTTACATAACTGGCAAAATTTAACCCCTGGTGAAGGGAAGGCACCAGCAATTCCATGGTGAGGGGGTGTTGTGGAGTGATCCACTAAGGGGCCCAGGTTAGCGTGGCTATGTGAAGAAGAAATAGCCCTTAGTGTGCCTATGCGAAGAAGCATAAGGCTAATCAATGCAACATGAAGCACCATCCAAGGGACCTTGAAATCACTTCTTACAAACTTGGAGGGTCGTACGGGATAAAGGTGCATGACACAGGTGTATTGCGCATAATAGGGGCTTGAACATGGATCTTTAGGGTAAGTAAGAAACATTGAGCGCACAAGGAGGGATGCACACAATATTAGAGGTTGCGCGCAAGATGGAATGGCTGCACGCAAACCGAATGGATGCACACAAAATAGGTCTGATGCAGGGGGACTTTCACACAAGAGGTATCTTATGTGTGCAAATTACTTAGGGTAAAAGGAAATAGATGAGGATCAATCCCAAGAGGGCCCACACGAAGGAGTACCATTGCGGGACATATCGCGCAAGATCCAATACCTTGAAGCCATAGTATTTTTTACATGGTAATGGAAGAGGTGTCTTTTGTGCAAAATATAATCTCTTCATCTTCTATAACTATCCTCGAAATGAAAGGGTACACTTGGTTTTATAGCTGAAATACTTGGAGGCAGCACACAAGAGGTTCTGCGTGAAAATGACCATTTGATGTCACATTGGGAGCGCAAGGTTTGGCGCACACCTAGGGGAAACTTGCACGCTGGGCTCTCTTCCTTCACACACATTCCTTGGATGGTTTTTGAGAAGGTGACCGCAAAAGGGTTCCTTTGATATAACATTAGGAGCACAAGGTTTTTCATACAACATGAAATATTGGGCTCCCACTCGGACTCTTGCGTGCCTGTTCCTTGGCAATTTCACGGTGGGTCGCCACAAAAGTTGACATTTGACGTCGCATTGGGTGTTCAAGGGTTTTCATACTGAGGGGAATCTTTCACGCACACCCTCATTTATGAGCGCACCTCCTTCTCGCATCGCAGAATTATCCATTTAGTCACAAGATGCCTTTGGTTTCTTCAAAAGAGCCCCATCACAACACAATCTAAAATTTAGCATCAAAAAATTCCCCCCCTCATAATCATAGCTGAAGGGGGTCATGAAGGTCATATTCTGAGGTTCACACTGAAATATAGAGAAGCTTCCGATCAGTGCGCGCAAAAATGGTGTTTGGATGCGCAAATCCCTTCCGCGCGCGCGAAAGACCCGTTCCACTCCTATAAACACACTGAGGGCCCCCTTAGGTCCCCACTTTGACTTTTTCCATACAAAAGGATTTGGATCTTGTGCGCACAAAATTTAAACATCCACACGCAAGTTTCCATGGCCGATTTTGAGTTTTACGTGCGCAGTAGTTACTTTCGCGCCGCCAACCGTTTTCATGCAGACCGGCATTCTTGCGCACCACCTGTTATTTTGCGTGCCAAATATCCATTATTTCATGCACATCCCTTGGGATTTCTAGAAAATTTCCAAACAAATGGCTTCCCAATAGACCGATGTCGAGAGGGAGGCTACTGCGGCTGTAAGGAGGACTCAGATGATCACGAACCCCCATATTCGTCATGTGAGGAGGGTCATGTATAATAACCAAATTATTTTTGGTATGCTTACACAAGATCAAAAGTATTACGTATTGAGTGTTAGCCTGCTGATATGGAACTTTGGAATTTTTGAGGAGGTGCTGATTCCAGGATTTGAAACTGATACACTACAGTGATGGGTGATGCGCGAGGATAGTCTCCCATAGTTCGACATCACAAACATCAGACATACTTCTTGGGAAACAGAAAACCCTTCCATCTACATCCTAAATAAAAAGACTAGGACTACTGTTGGGAGTGATCCTGTTCCCAAAGAATCTCTCTATCTTTACACGAGAACCTTAAGAAGATTCATTACTGATGAGATGAAGGGTTTGAAGGAATGAGACTTCAGTTCCAGGGACAACTTCACAAGAGAATGGGAATCGACGTACTGGGTACGTCAAACATGCAAGGAGTTTGGGCCAGAGCTATGGTTTATCAGGAATTTCAATGCTTTTTGGACATCCCAATTTCACTTCTACCGGCAGCAGGACCCAGTACCAGATCTATTCATTTGGTGGTCTCCTGGTACCAACAACTTCCACCTCCACCATGGGGAGGTAGGAATCAATCTATGGGAAATCCATTTCATTGGGGGAATCCCCTTGAAGGGGTACCAGTATGATGAGTTCCTCCCAAAGGAGAATGTTTGGGGGGATAGGATGTGTACCCCCATCCAAACATGACCTATGCTGGTGTTGACCATGGAGAAGTTTAAAATAAAATATGCTCTGAAGGACATATCTTATATGAGATGGTTCAGTCTTTTTCTGATGCAGGAAAAGACTATAAAAATTCCTGACCAAAGGAAGAAATGTCCAAACACATCCCAAAGGGGAAAGGTGGGGTCATATTGGATAGTCATGAAGGCAGGAGAGTACCAATCATGGGGCTTTGGTATAAATGAAATTTGGGACCCAAACATGCAATATGATGGGTTCCTTGATATATTCTTAAGTGGGTGGTTGTTACCAGTGAGGGATACGAGGAATGGGTGAGCCCAAGTATGCTAGTGATGTCCAAAATCATGGCGGAGAAGAACAAGGTTAACCTGGGGGTACCCGTACTGGCTAGGCTATATAGAATTCTGGGACATATCTCGAGGGGAAGTACGCCCAGAAGGATATGCAGACTGTTTTAGATCCTCCATGTTTGGGTCATATCCCACTGCGGTGGATATGACTTCCCAAATTCCATTCGACCTCCAGGTGACGGTATGCGTCCATCCCTCTTGAACATTGCTGGAATCTGCCCACTGGCGCTCAGAGAAGAAGGGATCAAGCAAAAGATCAGCAGCCATACCCATTTCGAATTTCACCCATTCTGAACCCTAGTTGGTTATATGGTAGATGAAAGGTAGGTCCCACTAGAGAATAGGTAATACCTATAAAGCATTTGGGGTGGTGTGTTGGTAGCCCGTATTGATGGAAAAATCTTTTGCGAACCGTACGTGCCGACCAGGTTTTCTAGGTAGTTCAGGTGCATACAGCGGATTCTAAAGAAAGTTTATACAGAGGATCAGGAAGTGAGAAATCATGGAATTATTTTCCAAATGTGGCTTATGTTCATGATTTTAGGCCTGGTTTAATTCATCACTCCCCCCACTGATGTCAGTGCTGTCCTGTCAACAGAGTATGCCAAACACTAGACACAAATGTATCTTGAGGCGATTTTACAGAAATGCATCTGGAAAATCAAGGTGGCTAGTGCAGAGCCAGAAGAGAGGGGAGGTAGATGAAGTTCCACGGGAGAGGTAAGGCAAAGAGTGGGCCAGGTGGCCAGTATGTCCCTGGCTGGCACCTCATCGGTAGGAGCATCACAAGACAAAAATGTGCCTCTGCCTTCTAAGGAGTGGTGGTCCCGCGTGCGAACTCGTGGGCCAGCTAGGGAACTTCTTAGGAAGAAGCTCAAGCACCTCCTAAAAAAACTTTTTATTCTATCTTCCCGTATCTCTAGTCTTCCTGGAGGACGCTGTGATAATATATGTCCACCGAAGAGATGTGGCAGAGGCTGGTGCGTACCGAGATCAACTTTCTAGACATAGGGTGCATCCAGGTGGATGATAGGGTAAACATTCATTGTCGGCATGCATACCTGACAGTCATGGACATGTATGCATGCCATCAGGGGTGGTATGAAGAGCCACACCTCCTGGTGAAAGTGATGCTTGGCCAGGAACATTACCCAAACAAGCTTCCATTTGAAGATGAAGATATAGAGGAGGAATAAGAGGAAGAGTAAGAGGGGGAAGAATATGAAGAAGAAATAGATGAGGAATAGGAATAGGATGAATAGGTTGAAGGCCTCGGTGTTTAAGGACCTTCAAGAATAATTTCTTTCTAGTGAAGCCCCCGTGAAAGTGGAAAGATTATAGGCTTTGACACAAAACTGGCTGAGCAGCTCGAGGTGAGTTTAAATCTTGTATCTGTAGGCCTTTAACCTCTCATAATCCTAACTTATAAACCAAATTTCATCATGTTTAGGAACACATGGATGATGGAACCCATAAATACATCCCCTATAGGGTATTAAGATGTTCCCATTGAGGCTATAGAACATCCCCAAGAACCTATCCTCAGAACCGAGCAAGGTGGAGAACCGTCTATAGTTGGAGTAGGAGGCGATGAGCTGGAATAAAGGTACAAAATGGTGGCCTTCGAGTTTCCCACCATTCCTTTCATTTAGGAGGAACTGACTCTAGTGATCGAGCTAAAAAGTTTAGAGGGGTCTCCTATGGCGGTGGCACCCACCATGATGCATGTACTGGATACCATTGTGCTTGACTCCTATAAGTATTTATCTTTGTTGGTTCTCATTTTCTTATTAGGGAACTCATCTAACCAAGAAACTGATTCCAAATGCAGTGATCGCAAGGTTTTAGGATTAGAAAACCATCAAGTCTAGAACATCTGCAGGACCCCCGCTAGTGATTACATCAGCTCCTATAGAGCCAACCATTCAAGCTAACCCCGCCCCAGTGCTCACAGAGCCAGAGGCTATAGTCATGGGCGATGATGCTACCGGGGTGAAGCTCCAGGACAATGAGGGTGAAGCTGCTAAAGAAGAAATAATTCCAGAAGAGGACCTTTCTGCTAAACTCCTGGTTGTCTTTATAGAGTATAGACCCGCAAACCTTGAGGAGATAGATGATTCTGACCCAGACGCGGCTGAGGGGATCCATATGACGTGACACAAGTCGTGAAAGTGCATCAAATATTTTCTAATCCAATCATAGGCAGAATGGCTAAACCAGATGGACTCTCTTAACACCTAGATACAATTTATATGCGCTGGAGGGGTATAAGCACATCGTCTCCATACAATACTATGCAATTACCTTGCTGAGAAAATACGGGAGAACAACCAGCACTCCGAAATTTCTTGATGCCAGAAGGATTCGGAGAATACCCAGGAATCCATCAAGGGTGAGTTAGAAGTCTGATGCCTCAAATATTAGGCAAAATAATTGAAGGCATTCATATCAACCTGATTTGAGCTCATTGAATAGTTGAGGGTCCAGCTTGCAGACGCCCAAGAGAAAGTAGTGTAGGCGAGTCACCAAATGATTGAGCTCCAAGATGAACGAGCTCAAGAGCATGCTAGGGAAAATGAGTTATGCTCTATGACTACCAATGAAGAAAGGAATCTAAGGGGGAGGAAGGTATTCCTAGAGGCCACAAGACAGAAGGTAGAAACACTGGAGCAACATATCAAAGATGCTAATCCTTAAGGGCCCTGTTTTAGATGAACACATGAACCTTTATCCCATTTTTTTTTATCTCGAACTATGTGCATAGAATTATTATCTTCTTTATTTTTATATTGATTTTCAAATCTCAAACATAACTATGTAGTTACTATTAATCAATCCCTAAGCTCACATGGGTCGTGCCCAATGTGAGAAACAAGGGATGGCCACACCATTACTTTGTCTGATCATGAGAGTGCCAAACAATATTCGGGCATCTGTGGTGTATGTGACCAATCCGGGCTTCCAAGAACAAAGAGGGAGTCCTGAATGGAGAATGAAGTTCCCAGAATAGTCGAGTTTCTCTTTTACCAACATGCTCTAGTGCATGAGAAGAGTAACACTAGAGGCGTTAGAATCAATCCGAACATAGGGGAATGGAAAGCGTGAATCATGATACCCAAAATTCAGAACACTATGAGAGTGGTATGACAAATAGTATAACTGCCAACTGTGTTAAAAACATAGTATCCCTATTGTGTTAGCCTGAAATGGGGATGAAAAATGAGGGCTGACTGCTGACCATGATTGAAACATAGGGACCATCTCAAAATACAATCTTTTAGTCTTCCGAAACGTTAACCCATGACAGTAGGTGATCCATAGGCCGAGAATCAGTACTTTTAGGGGTTTCTATTAGACGTGAAATAGGATGAGGGTCCGAATAAAGGACACATGAAGCATGGAGGGTGGAGTGATGGGTTGTTGAACTAGAGTCCAAGACTCTTGAAATTACACCACCATGGTGGAAACAAATTAGGTGGTCACCACGGTCTGATCGAGGATCAAACTTACTTCCAAACAAGACCTTTCTGATAAGGACCTAGAGTACCTTTTATTTTTACATCATACCGATAAGGATGATAAACACGTAGTTTAAACGTCGTATCGTGAGGATGGTGCACACATTTTCAAGGTCATACTTCCTGGACCATGATCTGGGCCAAGGGGTCAGAATGGTTAATGACCTTGGAGATGGGGCTAAGCCAAAAGGACGAGATGTTGCTATGTATCCCATGAGAATGAGAATCAAGACAAACGCAGTTCTTAAAGCACAACGCGGTCAATGACCAACACTGGTAGGGGGAATCCTCTATGGCGAGGAAGCTAACACATCCCATAATTAACATGGTGAATCCTGAACTTCTTTAGGGGAGAACCACCGTTTAGTGTCATGAATCGAGGACATATGGACTCATGTAAGTTAACGTCATATGATAGGACATGCAGTGAAGGGGGAGATCCCAAAAGGGGGTATGTGATGCAGTAGCTATAAAATCGATGTGAATGAGGACATAAAGAGTATACAACACACCACGTATCCCATGAGGAAGTTTTTTAGGATAAGGGACCGAAAGTGAAAGTTAGGATAGTCCTAGTGAAAAGTGTCTGGGAATTCCTATATACCCCATTTGGATGGGAATCAAGCCACACGTAGTTTTGGAATCACATTTTAATGTCATATAGGATGAAAAGCCTATATGGCATAGCTGCACCAGTACATGCCCTCACCAACACTACTAAGCACACATGACTCATGATCGATGTGGGAAACAAGGATTAGTGATGGGATTTCCCTAGTACAGGGAGGAACACATTAGGAGCAGTGGAATGATAGGAGAATGACATCCCAAAATTATTGATCAGTCTGATTAACGCACATAGATGCACGAAGGTGTAAAACCGAGTGTGATGGAATTCCACTTGAACATAAGGGAGTAGAACGGTGTGAGTCATGGCACCTAATATATGGATCAAAATGATGGTGGTGTGATGATAAATGATAACTACTAACCATTTTTAAAACACAGTATTCATGTCTCATTAGATTGAAATGGGGATAGACAAATGAGGGTTGACCGTTGACCATGTTCAAAATGCAGGACCTGTCGCAAATATTGTCTGAGGTCTTCAGGGGTGTTGGCCCAAGATGGTAGTTGAGCCAATGTGGCATGGGACTCAGCCATAAAGGGGGTCTCTTTAGATATGTAATATAATGGGGATCCAAATAAAAGGCTCATTAATCTTATACATGAAACGAGGAAATTTCCATTTGAAAATTCCACACTTTGTGATCTTTTCCACAATGCATTCAAGTACTTCAATAATACATGTCATATAGAGGGAGTTTAATCCCTTTCCAAGGACAAGGGTCATGGGGTCACACACTCCTAACTTAGGGTTGACGAGTGGACCATTAATAGGGGACCTGATTTAATGATGTTCTCGTAGGGTGGTTAATTAGTCAAACCCAATGCGTAGTTCCCATAAAAATATCTTAGTTTAGGGTCATAGAACTTGGACCAAGCTGGGAGGAGACAAGGAAGAAACATGGTGCGGTTGTCTCAAAACCTGATACGAATGAGAACCCAAGAGGTTCTCAACACACCACATACTTACAAAGGAGTTCAGGCCAAGGGGCCAAAAAAAGGGGAAGCATTTAAGAGTCCTGGGGCTGGACTCGAAGACAGAATGTATAAGTGTTCCTACGTATCCCATGAAGATAGGAATAAATCCATATATAGTTCTATATGATGTCACACAGTTTGGTATCCTGTGATAAGGATATTTGGATCTTAGTTTAAGGGTATTAGAGATCAGACCATAGATAGAAAGGAGGTAGGGAGACACATGGTACAGTAATTAAAAAAATCATATGTTAATGAGGACGGTAGGAGTCCATATCACCCAATGTGCTTCCTAGGGAGGTTTTAGGTCAAGGGACCAAAAATGAAAGTTGCGATGGGCCCAAAAAAAAGTGACTGAGAATTCCTACGTACCCCATTATGATGGGGATAAATCCATACATAGTTCTAGAAGTGTCATGGTAGGGTACCATTTCCGGGGATAATACTATCACGAGGGTCTGACCCACACACTAAAAGAAGTGATATTTGATAGATCTTGTTTATTCTTTAGGATGGAAGTTTGTTTTTTTGCGAATCAGTAAACCTAGGATAGAGAATCCATACATTTCTATAGAAATCAATTCATATTCAGGCATTGAAAAATGGTATGGTGGGTAACCACTACCAAACATGATGTCCCCTCGAGTGAGGACATCACGATGCAGTTTCATTTTTCATTGTGTAGCTAGGAAGATAATGTCATAGTTTAGGGTCGTATGATAGGACCAACCAATGCATTTTAACGTCATGCAATAAAGATGCAATAGTTTAATGTCATGTGGGACTAGGAAGCATATTTTAAGGTCATATGGATTGGACACATACATATGAAATGAGGTTTTAAAAGGAATGAACATGGTGTGATGAAACATACCCGATGTGAATGAGGACATAAACCCGTACCACACCATGCACGATTCCAGGGAATAAACCTTGGGCCAAAGGGCCAGAAAAGGTCAGATAATATGAAGATGGACCCAAAGACAAAATGTGTAGGTGTTCCTACATATCCCATGAGGATGGGAAGCAAGCCATTCATAGTTCTGAGAGTGTCTTTTAATGTCACGCGGGACAAGAGGCAGGAGGGACTAGATCCTTGAGGGGGACTACATGGTGCGCCTCTTGAAAACCCGGCGTGAATGAGGACATAATCCCACACATGCCACACCACGAAATCCTTTGAAATTCAGGTCCAAAGGGCCGAATATAAAAGGTAATTAGTAGAACATGGGCTGTACCCGAAGATGAAATTCATGGGCATTCCTATGTATCCCATGAGGATGGGAATAAATCCATACATAGTTCTAGAAGCGGCAGTTCAATGTCCTGTGAGAAGGACGTAAATAGATTCCAGTTTAAGGTCTTAGAGCTCATACCATAGATAAGAAAGAATCTTCTAAACGAGCGCAAACCTCGACCGAATCCCTAAGCCCACGTGATCTACGATCGATGTGGGGAACAAGGGAGGAGAATGTATTTTCAACACATGGAATACATGAAAAGGGGAAATCGGTGAGGGAGACCGAATAACACCTCACAATGGATTCATCCTCCTATCGTGAAAATACACACTGAGGGATAGTACCAAGAGTGTTGAAATTCTACTTGGACATGATGATTTGGAAAATGATGTGAATCACACAACCAATATTTAAGGCTTGATAGGGTTAGTGTAACGATGAAGGATAACTATTGACCATGTTTGAAACAAAACATCCATATCATGTGACCTGAAATGGGAAAAAAATGAGTCTCGATTGCTGACCATATTCTCAACGTGGGACCTGTATCAACTTGTCATTCATGGTCCTCAAGGATGTTGGCCCGAAATGATAGGAGAGCCCTTAGGCTGAGTATTGGTACCATTTGAGGGACCTTTTGGATGTGAAGGATGATGAAATCCCAAATAAAGGGGAGCATGAAGCCTAAGGATGGGTGATAACATGTCCATGTAGGATTCAACACTATAGGCGATGAACAAGAGTGATCCTAGGCACATTGGTGAACTGCCAAAGAGGGTATAGGGTCTCAACTTAAGAACAACCAACTTGAAAAGAGAATTTTAGAACAAGGGGTTGATGAGATCTCAGGGGAAATAGGTACATGGTGTGGTTTTTATAGACCCAATGTGAATGAGTACATAAGCCCATACCACACCGCATGCCCATCTCCTGAGAGAACTCGGGCCAAGAGTCCAGGAGGGTAAGGAGGTTCCTAATAAATGGGACAGGACCCAAGGGCTAAATGTTTGGGTGGTCTTACGTATCCCATAAGGATGGGAATCAAACCACAAGTAGTTCTGGAGTGTTTTTTTCAGTTGTACTTCATGCTATAAGGATGCAGATAGGGGAAAGGTATCTCAACGAGGGATGTGTATGACACGACGAGTAACCCGACATGAATGATTACACAAATTCATACCACACCGTACAATACCAAATGAGAACTTGGGATAGTGGGTTGAAAATGTTGAGGGATTGAAGATGGGAAGTCTCAACCAGTTTGTAGTTTAACGTCTTGTAGTGAGGACGATGGTGCTCTTAGTTTAAAATACATATATTAAAATTATAATTGATTTTATGACACTTTGAAAAAATTAATTAAGGTATCGTAAAATTATCTTATAATCATTAGAATAAAATATTAATTTATAAATATATTTTTATGAAAATAATTTTTATTTTAAATTATTTTAATAATTTTATAATTGAAAATAAAAAATTACATTGCATAAAAATACCAACACCAAAATTATCATTTTTAAAACATTTATTTACTAATTTCATGTTGTAAATATATCACATTTGCATTTATAGGATGCCAAAATTTTATTTATAATTTCATATGTGATGTTATTATTTTAATTACAACATTAATATCCATAACATTTACATTTCTATTCCAACATTCATGTTAATATTTAATATTACATCACAATTATTTTATGGAATGTAAAATATCAAATTAATTGAATTTATTTAAGAAGATACATACCAAAAAATATTGTGTGTTATATTATTCCCTTTTGAAAATTCTTTATCAAATTTTCTCTTGAGTATTTCCTTCTAAACAGACTAGGGTGGTTCTTCTTCATAACATCCTCAGGTTCCCACACCACTTCATTTATTTTATGGTTTCTCCAAAAAACATTTTCCAGATGAGTCATCCGATTTATCAATGATTTCTCTCTAGTGTCAAGAATCTCTATAGGCTCTTAGCAGTAAGACTAATTAGCTTATAGTTATATTTATTCATAGGTGATTACATCTGTTGGGTATTACATGTACTTATTTAACAATGATAGGTGGAAACCTTCTTGAACATTGGAGATACTTGGTGTAATTGATAAATTATATGTTATAGATCCAATTATTTCTATAATTATAAATATTCTAATGTACCCAGGGCTCATTTTACCTTTATTATAAAAACTTATGGCACCCTTCCATGGAGATAATTTCATAAAGACACGATCTCCCACTTAAAATTCAATATCATTTCTCTAGTTGTCATCATAACTCTTTTTTGTACTTTGAGATACTTTAATATGATACTGAATGTCTTTAACTTTATTTTTCTCTCATCAATAATTTTCGGGCCAATAAGCTTTCTCTCACCAACTTTATCCCAAAAAATTGTAGTACAACTTCTCTTGTTATATAATGCTTCATATTTTGGAATTTTATTACTAGAATGGAAACTATTATTGTAGGAAAACTTTACCAATGGTAAATAATGATACCACATACCTTTAATTTCAATTGGGAAAGATATAAAAATGCCTTATAATGCTTTAATATCCCTTCCATACTATCATTCAGTTTTAGGGTGATGAGAAATAATCAAACGAATCTCAATATCCAAAACCTTCTTAAAGAATCTTCAAGAATTTTGATGTAAAACAAGGATCTAGATTATACACAATAGATAGTGATACACCATGAAGTCTTACAACTTAATTAATATATAATATTTTTAGGATCTCAAGAGGTAAATATTATCTTATAGCATGAACATATTTTGATTTTTTAAGGTGATCAACAATAACCCATATTGCATCGTTCCTTATTGGTTTCCTTGGTAGTCCTGTAAAAAAGTCCATTGTAATGTCATGAAACTTCCACATAGGAATAAATAGAGGTTGTATGAATCCTCTAGGATTCTTTCTCCAATCCTTCACTTTTTGAAAAATTAGATATCTTAAAACATATTCACCAATTCCCTGCATCATGTTAGCCAATCAAAAATATTCCTTTATATCTCTATATATCATGGTGCTACCAGATTGTATAGAGAAATTTGTGCTATGAGCATTATATAATAGTTACCTTTTTATCTTAGTAATTAAAAGAACACATAACCACTTTCCAAATTTCATAATTCCATCCTCATACCCAAATTCTTCCAATCTTCCATCCATAATGGATTTAATTTTATTTTGAAAATTACCAACATGAGGTTGAGAACATTTTATCTTATCGAGTAAATATGGTTTCACAATAATTTGGAAAATGAGTGATGTTTACCCTTCCTTGAAAATTTACATATCTGTCTTTTCTAAATCCATTAATATAGGATGTTTCTGAATCTTCATTTGGGTCAGAAGTCCATGATCATTCCTTCTTAATGCAACTGCTACATTTTTTTTCTAAGTGGTAGTGTATTGATAAATCATAATCATTAAGTAACTCAAGCCATCTTCTTTTCTACATGTTTAATACATTCTATGTAAAGATAAATTTCAAAATCTTTTGATCTGTTTATATCTCACATATTTTACCATATAGATAGGGTCTCCATATCTTTAAAGAAAATATTATGGATGCTAAATCAGGATCATGGGTTGGTGAAAAATTTTCATAAGTCTTCAACTTCCTTGATTCATATGTAATAACTTCATATTTTTTTATAATGAAAAATCAATTCCTTTCATCAATGCATAAATTTATATCAGAAAATCATAATTTCTTGATGGTAGAGTCAACATTTGATAATTGAGTAATCATCTATACAATTATTCAAAATATTCTACATATTATTTTGTCCATAGGAACATAACCCCTTTACATGTGAACTTGGTTAATGGGTTATCCAATTGGGAAAGTTTTTGAATGAATTGCTGATAGTGACATGTTAAACCAATGAAACTATGTACCTCCATTATGTTTATTATCATAGGTCATTATTTTATTTACTTTGTCTTCGTATGATCAACTGGGATTACATTGTTAGAGATAATATGGCCTAGACAATAATTTTCTTGAAGCATGAATTCACACATTCTAAATTTCCTATACAACTCTTTCCATATGAGATTTTTAAGAATAATCCACAATAAAATATTGTGGTCTTTTTAAATTTTATAATACACAAAAATATTATCAATATATACAAAAAAAGCATCAAGAAATTCCTTGAATAATTTATTCATTAGATCCATGAAATTATAAGGCTCATTAGTCATTATGAATTTCATTGCTGTAAAATCTTAATGTTCATACCTTATCTGGAAGGCTATATTCAAAATATGTTCCATCTTTACTCATAATTGATGACACACAGAGTGAAGTTAAATCTTCAAAAAATATGGTGCTCTATGAAGTTGATAAAATAAATTATCAATGTAAGGAAAAATATAATTTTTTTATTTTAATATCATTGATTTATCTATTATCAATTGACATCATCAATGATCATTATTTCTTCTTAATAAAGAGAATAAGATATCCTCATGGAGAAACACTAGGGAGAATCAATCCCTCATTAATAAAATCCTATAGTTTCTTCATAATATCCACTAATTCCATAGTTTCCATTCTAAAATTAGTCTTTGATATTGGTCTTTCATCAGGGATTAAGTCAATGGTAAAAACAACTTCATGCTCTAGGGGGTTTCCAAGTATTTTCTCAGGAAATACATCAATGTATTCCCATAAAATTGGTGCATCCTCAATTTGAATATTACTTTCCTTATCCCTAGATTTCATTTTCTATTAATCCTCAAGAATTTAATTTATTAGAGCTACAAGGAGTGCATCGAGATAAGAATCAGCTAATGAAGTTTCTTCTCTAAAGATAAGGGATTCTACATCTTATTAAAAAAATTCAATTTTCATCTTCTAGTAATAAATTTTAACATCATAATTTTAATTCCAGTCAATATAGGGTATTATATAAAATTCAACCATATGTATTATGAGAAGGTGTGTAACTAAATCCCATTTATGTGTCATAAATGGGACTAACTGAAATATTTTTGTTACTATGAGACTTTCCTTAAGAGTTCTGAATGATAACTCGCTTATTAAATCAAAAGGGAAATGTCTTATTTTCTCTGAAAATTAGGTAGATATAAAAGAGTGAGATGATCCAGAATCAAACAAAGAATTGGATAAATTTGAACACAGAATTATTGTACCTTAAACCACATCATTGAGTACTTCTACTTCAGATTTAGTGATCACATAAACTTGGACATCTCCCCTTGGCCGCTTTTGTGGTATATTCCCCTAATGATTAGGAAAATGATTTTAATAATGAACTATTTCATTTTAGTTTAACCCTTGAACATCATTGATTTTTTTCATCCCACTGCATTCATTTGCTTGATGACCCTTTTCTAATCACTTATAACAAACTCCCATTACATTCAAGAATTTCCCAAGATGATTCCTTCCATAATTTTCACATAATGGGAATTGCTTCATTTCCCTCTCCTTCTTTGATGCTTCATATTTTCCATGGTTATCAGAATACCTATTCTTCTCTTTATTTCCATTGAATATATAGGATATCAAAAATTCCTTCTCTATTTTGATGGCAATTAATACTATTTCATCATATGTCGAAAATGTTTAAGAAGTCATATCCCTTAAAAGACTCAACTTATGAACTTGAAAGAAATGATCAATATTGTTTTCTAAATGACATATGCAATATATAGCATACTTGGATAGTATTATGAAGGAATCCTCATACTACACAACACTCTCTTATTACCTTTTCTTTAAGATAAATAATTCTCTATTTATTTCAGTTCATTGATCATGGAGGAAATATTTATTGATGAATATTTCTCTAATAGTTCTCTATTCCAGGTCTTATATTTCATCTTCCTCCTTAGTATTCTAGATCAATGACCACCATTTATCAACATATATCATGAGAAAATATACTTCTAGTACTACCTTTTCATTTTCATTACATCCAAATTCTAGAAAAAATATTTTCAAGGGACATGATACACTGTTCAACTGCCCATGTATCAGTATTCCAACTAAAATATGGGGGATTTTACCACATGAAATGATCCAACATAGGTCTAGTATGGTTATTTTTTATAACATGAGTAAGATGTACTAATATGGTCATGATCTGCTCATCTCCACCCCTACTATTTTGACTTTCTCAATATGGTACTCTCTATATTGTTTGAGGATATTAATTCCATTTCTTCTATGAGGATCCATAAGTAAATAATGTCACACAAAAAGTTAGATCATAATCATCATAATTAATTATCCAAAAATTAACTATAATAAATTATTTTAATTATTATGTTTACTTAACATCAAGTTCCCAATGTTTCTACTAAATCGGCTTTGATACCAACTTTAAAAACCCTTACCCCAATATCCCATAGTTGTTAGTTATTGTATTACAATGTAATTGATACAATAGATCACATCACCAAGGGTTGATCAATTTATTAGCCTTGAAGAACTCGATACATACATGGTTCCCTTATTATATTGGTAATTAAACATAGAACATTAAAAAGGAAAATAAACTAATTTCTTCAAACTTATAGAAATATTTCATCTTAAAACCTGGGGAAAGAACACAAATAAAAGGGTGAGCTCAAATTCTCAGTAAGGGTGAATCCTTAATAATTGAATCAAATTCAATATGGAATAATCATTATGTAAGTGTAAATAACTAAAAAACGCATGCCATAAATAAACTGAGATTGAAAATGAATCAATAGATTTTTTCCTAGTAAAAATATCATGGAAAGTAATAACTAAATACCGAATGAAGGAAATTATTAATTTTTGTATGTCATATATCTATCACATGAACCACTACCCTCAAGATAATATGTTTTAAGTTTGTCGGTTGAAACTCACTTGATTCTTATTGGAAACAAACATGAAGGGTTTATCAGTAAATGGTTTGTCTCATGAGACCTGTCAATGCATCAAGGGGATATAAATAACTGGGCCCCACCCATCACTACAAGTAAAAATAATTCATCATACATAGATTCAATTCATGAACAATATGCATTAACAAATTATCTGTATTGATTAGAAAATATGGATTCATCAATATTTCCCCTGTTAAAACAACATTGAAAGAAAACACTTTATATAAAAATGGTATACTTCTAAGATCATAATAATATCCATAATACATAATATATAGATATTTAATGAAATATTAAATGTATTATTATCATAAATAAAAAATTAAGTATACATACGCCACACATAAGTAATAAGTGGTTAATACCACTTAACTGAAGGGAATATCATAATTATGTCCATTAAAGAATGTATTTAAATCATAACTGGACATTAATATGGGAAAATATGCATAAATAATGGTGAATTAATTCAATATGAAGCTAAAACATGTAAAAAATGTGTTTAATAAACTTTATAAATGAGATACCTTTTTGTGGTTTAACGAAAAATATTAAAGATTCTTTAAAGTGGACAAAGGGATAATTTCTTTATAAAACAAGAAATGAACAAAGATAGTTTTTTCATGATAAATTGAGTGATTTCGTAAAAAAATGGAGGCTTAAAAATATTATGTATGGTGCTTCAAAATGTGTAGTAAATTGGGAAGTTCCTTTTAATCAGGCTTTCTTATCTGAAGGATTTGGAAATGGAACCTTATAAAACATGTATTTACCCTTTAATTAAGGAATAAATGAGTTTTGTACATATAATTGGAACATAAACGTAGAATGTATGTGTATTACATAGGAATAATTAAAATTAAATTGGGGGTAAAGATAGAGAAAACATAACCTGAATGAAAAAATGGAGGTTCGGGTAGAATCCCTTACCTTATATATGAAAGTGTTCTGAACATGCACTTAATGTCATGGATAATTAAATTATATTCATTAATAATTAAATTAATAACATATTAAAATGTATTTATTTATTATAATATTATTAAGTTCATTTTTTCCTTTTTGACGAGTTATAAGATTCAATTTCATTATTCACGAGTGTTCATTTCCTTGGTTTTCATGATTGGTTCACGTGTATAAAAGTGTGAAAGATCATGTAAAATGGTAATAGTTATGTATAATTGAAATTATTTGTTATTAATGAGATTAAAGAAAATTAAATGGCCTTATATATTATTATTTTTCCAGATTTATGGGTGATTCATTAGATAAAACTTTAATGATAACCGTTTAGATTATTTTTGGCATTTTTTCTGAGCATTATGAACTAATTTTGTTTTATTAATTAATATTATGTATATAAAATGGTTATATGACACAGAATAAGTTTTAATATAAATTTTATAATCTGGTTCAACCATTTATAAGGGTTTTATGGCAACTCATGAAGGAGGTATTAAAAAACAAGAAGTCAATATCCACGATGGTGGTGAATCAACACCTCACGAATGATGTTTTCATTTTCATAAAAATTGGGGAAGAGAAGAGAATTGAGGGTAGAAATAACATTAACATAATAAAATTATATTATATATATGATAGTGTATTTATAATGTTACTTTGTATAGGTGATGTGAGGTAATGATAAGAAATAAAAGAAATTGAATGAGATAGAGGAAACACTTTATTTGTTGTGTGTCATCTCCTTAGGAACCTCCTTAAGGGAAATGGAAATTGTATTTTGGTGAAACCAGGAAGACCAAAATTTGGGGAAGAGGTTTGGGAGAGGAATTTTATATAATATTAGCAATATCTATGGCTTATAAGGTGTTAGGAGAAGAGGTGTTGAGGGTGGTTTTATAGTGGGGGAGAGGGGTGTTTTTTGATTATTTTATTCATCTGTTAATTATTGTGGCTCAAGTATATCAATAGTGTGGATTATTATGACTATGTAAAATAACTAGTTCATATGAGTTAGAACTAATGGTTTTTACATCATATATATATCATCCATGACTCAATAATTCATGTATTTATCTTGTATTGTAAATTATAATATTTCACTATTCACCAAAAATCCAACTATTTTAGAAACGAAAATATTAACCCTGACCATTTTTCAATGTTTAGATATCAAAAATGGACTCAATTTTATTAAAATAATTCTATAAGTATGAAAAATATATTTTTTAATTAAAATCAACATTTATTCAAAAAATACAGATTTTAAAATTATAATTAATTTTATGACACTTTGAAAAATTAATTAAGGTCACATAAAATTATCTTATAATAATAAGTCAAAAAATATTAATTTAAATATATATTTTATGAAAATAAATTTTATTTTAAATTATTATATTAATTATTAAATTGTAAATTAACATTCACGTTTCGCTAAAATATAAACACTTATTAATCATTTTTAAAACATTTATTTAATAATTCCATGATATACATATATTATATTTTCATTTATAAGATGATTAAATTTTATTTATAATTTCATAGGTGATTTTATTATTCTAATTTCCACATTACTATTCCTAATGGTTACATTTCTATTCTAACATTCATGTTAATATTTAATAGTATATCACGGTTTGTTTTTACAATATAAACTATTAAATAAAATGAATTTATTTAAGAAGATACATACGATAAAATATTGGGGTGTTATATTAGGAATTCCTTTCTAGTTGGGAATGCATTTCCCCCCCTTAGTATTTGGAATTATATTCTTATACTCAATTATCTTCCCTATAGGATATTTCATGTATGGTTATAATCTATATGTTATATTATTTTATTATTCATCTATATTTTCTTCATAGATATGGTTCTGTGTGTTCATGTGTATAGTTAATTTAGGTTAAGGCCACATGTTACAGTTTATTCCTTCTCAATGTTTGTCACCATCCCCTATCCTATTAGAGGTTGTCTTGGGGTGTCACACTCAGCTTCCCCCCAGCCAGGCGGGCCTCGATGGGTTAGGAAATCATAGAGTGGTATTGAATGGGTTCTCCTTGGGTCAGTGTCTGAGTGGGACCCATAGTGAGGATTGGTTGGGAATATATAGAAATATTTTGTAAGTGGATAAAGCATGACATTCAAATAGGGAACCCAGTGGTAGTGTGAAAATTGACATATCCATACTCTAGGACTCTGACTACTTAATTTTTGACTATGCATACTGAGATATTATTTTTAGAGAAAGAATGTTACATTCATAATAATGGATTGACTCCTTTGACAATCCTTCTTGATTATGCTCCCCATATATTCTCATATCACTATGGTACATCATTATAAATTTCTAAATGACTTTTTGAAGGAAACTAGGTAATATAATGATACAATATCATAAAAAAATATAAGTTGAGCGATGAGGCCTCAATTCAGGGATGACCTGATGAGGTGTTTACTCTAGGTATATAGGAAGTAGGGGCACCACCGTTCAAGCAGGGGATATTCCAAGTATTTTTAAATGATAAAACATTTATGAATATTGCATTGTGTTAGATATAAAAATATATACCACCGAGTTTTCATGGTGAGCTAAACCCCAAGTAATTAGTGGAACAACAATAATTGGTGGTTTGAGTATTTAGGTTTGTTCAAACTCTTTTTGATCAAATTTTTGTTCTTGAATCCAGCATTATAAATAGATAAAAAAGGTATTGGTGGTGTCTAATCACCTAGATACATTATGAGGTGGTTCTCTCATGTACAATCTTTAAATATCTAGTTTGTGATGAGTATTACCCCTTGAGATTGTGCTAGGTATGGATTCAGGAGCTTATCATGCTAAAACAGGGTAATATGTCAGTTGCTAAGTATGTTGTGAGGTTCTTTATCCC
The DNA here is from genome assembly GCA_963277665.1 of Viscum album. Lineage (NCBI taxonomy): Eukaryota > Viridiplantae > Streptophyta > Magnoliopsida > Santalales > Viscaceae > Viscum > Viscum album. Next base: position 2,034,364,166 of record OY728148.1, read on the forward strand.
CAAACATTTTTCCCTCGATATAATGTGAGTTTGTTTCATCTGGGTATTAAACTTTGAGTGGTTCCTCTATAGAGACATCCCTTACATCATAGTCTCCTTGTGTATTCTTACTTATGCTGGGGTGCTGGAGTAGGCTCCAGTTATAGATAGCCTCCATGATAAGGAATGCAGGGTGGTTGGAGATGGAAATGGACATCATAGGGGAATTATTACTATAATGTATCATATAAATCATTCATTATGGTCACAACATAGGATAATTACCCATTCCAAAACATTAGGATGTGGTTTTGTGGATCCGATATCACGCAGGGGATCTAGTTATCCTGGAGAGTTTTGATGCTACTCCTGTGACGGGTGATGTAACATCATTCATGATTACCAAACATGAAATAAAAATGGGGAATGAATATAGTAGATGGGATAACATTATAGAGTAAACTCTATGATATGGGATATCCTAGGCATTCTTAAGGAGGCCCCCTGGGATGTGGTGCTGGTAGAGGAGCAGGTGGATATCCAGTGGGGGAGTTATTGGTGGATGAAGATGCTATGATCAAATACCACCACTACCAATAGTTTAACCATAAAAGGAACTATGATATAGAGTATAGGGTCTTGGGAAGGTGTATCCTATGTATATTTATGACTATGAGACACAAAATATAATTTTAGGTACAATCTGTGTCTTTTATACTTTTTATTTAGTAATTATAAATATATGTGTGAGTCATTACATCATATCCATATAACTCATAAAAGAGTTATATCTTCCCATTTCTACCTTGTCTAAAATAATATGTCTCTATGTTACTAATAATATTGATTACTTTATATTTTATGTGTACTAGTATTTTGATTTGGCCTTTAGTGAATATAATTTCTCATTGGATCTCTTGGTCTTCATGATGAACCCCTATGAAGTCATCTTGTATATGAAATGGTTTTCTACAGTGAATTCCCTGATTGACTATCATAATAATATTGTTTGATGCCTTATGGTATATAGTAAATTATTTTACTTTGCATTCGACTGAGATATAATTACGGAGAAAGCATTATTTATGAGACATGAGATGAAATAGGCCACCCATCAACAGGTGATCTTGGCCTTTGGTGTGGTGTTATCTTCAATAATATAGATTAAATTTTTAGTTTAGGATTACATATAAAACATCCCCTATTATTTTTTGGTACTAAAAATGAGGAGGGATATGGATTTCTACATCAAGTTTCACCTTGAGGCCGCACTAATATCTTTTATTTCATAGTGAAGAGAACTTATTGATCTCTAGGATATGAGGGTGCAGTTAGGGGAACTTCAAGGAAATAGTTTTATTAGACACAGTGTCTCCCCCTAGGAATCTCAATTTTTATTTATGAGAAATTTGGACAAGATCCCCAAGGTTTTTTTTGACCATAATTTCATTAAATAAGTAACGGTAATGAACATATTCCCATTATCAAGGATTGATGACCACCTCGACTAGTTTATAAATGAGGGTTAGTTCTGGAATATTGATCTTAGGTCCAGTTACCACCAATATAGGGAACGTGATGATGATATTATAAATATGGAATTCTAATGTAGATATGAAAACTATGAGTTAATTTTAATTCATTTTGGTGTGATGAATGGCCCACTGTGTTCATAGATCTTAAAAAACTGAACTTCTAGACAAACATGGACTAATTCATATCTATATTCATTAATAATATTCTTATTTAAATTCATAAAAGGAGGGACATGGAAATCTATTGAGGGTGGTCATTTACTTACTCTGAGAGCACCATATTTATGTTAAGCTTTTTAAGTTCTAGTTTTGGATTCATGAGGTTCACATTTTTTTGAATATCATCTCTGAGAAAATTTTCCCTATGTACCTGATGAATTTATTTTGGTGATTTATTGGGATCCACTCAAGGGAGTGACATAGGTGCAGGGTTTACTTGTTCTAGAGAGGTACTATAGGAGGTTATTTGAAAACACATTTAGTATTTTATACTCTTTCACTACATTGACATGTAAAGGGAATCCATTATCCCAGAATGAGTAGTGTTAGAGAGCCTTATAGGAGTTGAGACCGAGGTTGAACAATACTCCTATGTTGAGACTATCAGAAGAGGTAGTTGAGTACATGGTGTTCTGTGATGTCTCTAGATATGGCCTTGGTTTCCTGTTGATGTAGAGGCATGTAGTTATTACATATGGATCAAAGTATTTGAGAATCTATGAGAATACATATGTTACTTACATCCTAGTATTAGTTATGATAGTATTCACTCTGAACAAGTGGAGGCACTATCTTCAAGGTGAGTAATTTTTTGTTTACACACACCACAAGTGTCTCAAGTATATCTTCATCGATAAAAAACTAATTTATATAATCTAAAAATGCATGATAAGTTAAATGGATGGAAAATAAAAGAATAATCTTTCTTGAACCAAGTGTAGATTATGTGAATACCTTTAATAAACTATAAGAAATTTCTTGAGATGAGATATTAGATAATAAAAATTAAAACTGAAAGGTTTTATAACCCCTAAACCCAACTAGGGTTTGGATGAGGTATGAAATTGTGAGGTGAGAATAAAAAATACAGGGAAAAGAAAAATAAAAATAAGAGGGAAGATATATAACCCAAACTGAGAAGATATTAAACTAAAATCATAAGGAAAGGCACATGGAAATAAATGGGAGAAGGAAGAGGGAGCATGACTAGTGGGGAGGGAAATGATAAGGGTAGTCTTTTCATCGTGATAGAGAAGGATTGGGATTGGAGGTATACCTGGTGTTGGTATTATTTGTTTTTAATATAGTATCCAAAATGGTGTGTTTTACATGGAGACCTATAGTGGATCTACACACCATATAATAACCACCCAAATCTAGGTATTCAAATGATGAAGGAATATAAGGAGACCGCCACAAAATTCCCACCAACTAACAACCAAGGGGGGATCAATGAAATATATATCTAATGTCATATGCCTACTTCTAAATATTAAGTTACCCATTGTTGAAAAATGTAAAATGGATAAATATTCCAAAACTAAAAAATGGATCACAAATCAATAACGAGAATAAAGGGGACAGAAGGTTACTAAGGTAGTTCACTAACCCCCAATGATCTATAAAGGAAACCATCAACGAAAAAAGGATAACATGAATGGGGAAATAAAACCAAAATAATGTAAAACCATAAAAGTTTATGATATATTTCTATTTAACTATGTTTTATGTCATTTATATCTTTCATTACTTGTAACACCACGTTTAAATGAATCGAGATATTCTATAGAAATATTATTATCAAATGTGTTAGCTATCGCCTAACTGTTTGATTAGAGGGTATGAGTATGAGTAAATAAAATATGAAAATTTATTTTTTACACATTTTTAAAATTAATTCATTGGTTAATAATTTGTTATATATAGAAATAATATCATTTGAAAATAAAAAGAGAAGTTTTTTATGAAAACCCCTATTTATGCATGCAATCCTTTTTTAACTTAATAAATTAAAATAATCAATAATTATGATTGATTTTAGTTAAATTTGTAGATAATATATTCATTAAAATATTTCAATATTAATTTAGTTGTTTTTATTATAAAAAAATCATAATAAATTTAGTTTTATGCATAAAAATGCATTTTTTCTGAAATGAGTTTCGTTGCGTTTTGCACTCAAATTTCAAAATTAATTTTTAGAAACTTCTAAGAATTGAATTTGATAAAAATATTTTACATATTTATAACTAAAATCTTAATTTTATTAATGATTTCAATTTAATTTTTTGTCATTATGAATAGTAACAGACGTAAAAAGCCATCACCACGGTAAATGTTAAAAGGGTCATTGAGGGGATAAAATATAGAGATAAGGGTTAAAATGACCTCAAAACTTGCCTAAATCCTATTGGATTAATGTATTTTAATAATTTAACATGTTATATTCAAAATTTAAGAAATTAGGATCCACTTTCCCATGATATTTATTTTATTATATTTTAATATTCTTAATAATTACAAGTGTGCCACTCCCCTCACTTATAAAAGGGAACCTCCTCTCCTATCTTATCTGCACCACATGAACTATTTTTATTTACCTATAACTATCCAAATACTATAAAAAAATAATTATCCACTAAATTGAGTTTATTATCTTCCAAAAATTCCAATACAATAATCCTTATGGTTCTTTTAAAAGGGGATACCATAAGAAGATGTATATGTTCTTACCGATCTTTTCTTGTTTCTTTATTCTTAAACCTCCACCAAATGTTATTTAACCATAATAACATAATGGAATAAATATATTTAATATAATTATAATTTTTTTTTATTTTTGTGGTTTTATAATATCCCAATATTTTAAATTACTAACTATGGTCGATAGTATACAAAATACTCAACACCGTGCACAAACGAATCACAAAATATTATTATTTAAATACGATAGTTATAACATAACCATTGAATTGGAGGGTATGAATCAGATTTTACAAACTATTAAAATAATTTAAATTTATTAATCAATGAAAATTTATTGATTGATTATTTATAAATAAGTGCTCAATTTTTACAAAAGTCATCTTATGCTTGAAAAACATGTCTTCTTCAAAAATGATGTTTTTTATTTTTGTGAGTAAATATTATAATTAATCTCCATAAAATTAAGAAAATTTATTTGTAAAAATGAAATTAATTTTTTAATTCATAATTTAAAAATTATTTATTGATTAATTTTTTACAATTCTTTTTTGAAAAAATTATTTTTCAACAAATAGTGAAAAATACTGATTTTATTGAAAATTTGTATTGTCTTTTCAATTATTATCTATTTAAAATTATATTTCGGATTAGTATTAAAATTTAATTAGTCTATTATTATGTAAAATATTCTACTTATGGTTTTTTAAGAGAACTTTATACTTTAATTTTATATAAAAGCATTATATAAAAGCATTATATACTTAAAGTAAACATTTTTCAGAAAAATTGTTTTTCGTCTCATTCTGCTTGTTTAATCTTAAATAAAATTATACCACTTATTTAATTTAAAATTTAAAAAATGGAAACAATATTTTAAATCATGGGGTCCAAATTCAATAAATATTTCCATTTTATTTTTTTTAATATAACTAGCAACCTTACAAATTTTTGTTAACAAAGTTAGGGGTAAATCTGGAAATTAAAGTTAAAAATAAAAATAAAAGGAATAGAAAATGACTCTAAAACCTGCCTTAATTTTATTGAATGAGACAATTTATACTATAATCATCCATTTTTTAGTCATTTAAAATTTTATGGCCATTTTTATGTGATTATAACCTTTATAATATTTTATGTAATGATAAGTCAAAATTGTCACACTCTTATTTTTAATGACAATAATATTTTTAACATGGTTATAAATAGAAGAAATTTTGGAAATAAATATTAATTTGAAAAATAAATTATTTATCTTCATCATGGTTATTTTTTAAAATTTTACTGAATAAATAATAACCTTAAATTCATGCACAACGTTGATAGTGTAATTATTCAATTAATATAAAAATAAAATAAATGATATTAAAAATGTTACAAGTATTATAATTTGAAAGAATTAAAGTTATAGGTGATTTTTTAAAAATAAAAGGAAATTTTATAGAGTTTAGATTCATTTTTTATAATTCTTTCCTTATCTCAGTGTTATTAAAGTCAAAGTAAATGAATATTTCTAAAATTGATATTAATTATATTTTATAATAAATAATAATTTATTAAATGATTTAAAATTCACCAAAATCATAGATTTGACCAAATTATTGGTATATGGTTAATTAAATCACCCATGGTATATTTATATGTTTTCTTCCATTTATAGTAACATTTTTAACCCTTGAAAATGTAGAAAGAATTAATATTACAGTAATTTTCAAAAGGGTTAGTGACAGATTAATATAAAAATATAAAGGTAAAATGTGATCCAAACTTATCAAAAACTTGTTAGATGAGAGTATTCACACTAAGACTCATGTTATATTAAAATTATATAAATATGGATCCATTTTGAAATAAAAATTAATTTATATTAATTTAATATTATAAGGAATATCGAGAGTACACCTCCCCTCTCTTATAAAAGGGAATAACATATTATCATTTATTCAGATTTAAAAACCCTTATGGTTTGGAAATTATCTCAAAAAATGCATTCCTAACATCATTATCCATGTTAAAAAGTCCTTATTTTGGTAATAATACCAATATTAGAGGTCTTAAAGAGTTAAGAAAAGGGTATTTTTCCAAGAAAATGATTAGTTTAAAACACATATTTTATTATTATTATTTCTTCTCCCACCTCCTTCAAATCTTTTTAAATGATGATAAAATAATAACTCAAATTTTATACATATATATGGATGCTATAAAGTTAATGTAATAATGTATATCTATCTATATTTCTATCAAATAAGAAATGAAACCATCGTTCACGTGTATTGTGGATTACCACTTCGCAAACCGATGAAATTCATTTTCTATCACCGTATCATACAACTCGATTATGAATATGGAAGTATTTTTAATATATTATATTAATGACATATTTATCATTATTATAAGATAATATATGATTTAACATCTAACCATTCCATTCATAGAAAAATTATAACACCATTCGTTTGTACATATGAATTACCACCTTCACAAAGCGTTGTGATTCATTTTTCATCACAACATAACATAGATAAAATATATAATTATATTCAAAGAAGTAATGTGATATTTATGATATTTATGATCATTATAGAAATATAAAATAATATTTAACTCCTTTTAAAAATGATCATTGAAAAAATGGAAATGTTACTCTTGCGTACGCAAGACCTACCATCTCCATGGTTATAACATAGTTTATTTTTCATATCCATCTTTCATGATTGTTTTTTTATTTATAAATATTATAATAATTTAATTAATACTATTCTATTTATGATGTAATATTGAACCCTTTGACCATTATCAACCAACTGAATTCATTTTGATATTATGAATCATATATCGTCAAAACTTCCTATATAAACTTAAATGATTAAGTCATTGTTTATAACATGGTAATAAGTAAAATAAAAGTATTAATAAACATGATAATTTTTATTAATCATGTAAATAATTATCATAATCATATTATTCTGGTAGATAAAGAATGTATGTGATGATTCAGATTCAAGGTAAGGGATTTCATCTCAATTTTAGTTCGTTGAGACATATTTTATTTTTATGCACATAATTTAATTTATATGGTCTATATACTACCAATTTTCATGTTATATCATAAATAATTCATACTTAATTTGTTTTTTTACAATTTTAATTACTTCTTCCAAGGGGATTTTACTTGGACACTTCTAAGTGGTAAAAGGATTGGTAACTCTATTTCCTTTTGTTGGGTTATAAATCTTCTTAATCAACATTGTTATTCCATGATATTTTCTGAATTTATCTATATATTATTTTATGCTATTTTTACACATATCTTGTGTGGAATTAAATTTTTTACACATAATATCTTCATTCAATAATTCTTAATTCAATGATATTATGTTTGTAAGGGTTATTTTTCTCAACTTCTCTTTCTTTGGGAAAAAATTTTATGATATGAACTTATTTACATTTATCAAGTTTATATAATTAAATTTTAAATTTTATATAATGAAAATTATTATATTAATGATATTTAAAGTTTCATTTTATGTTATGTTATCATAGAGACATTGATTGAAAAGTTACCAAAGTGGTATAGACTTTATGTTTCAATCTCTTTTTTAGAGATTATTTATGTTCAATGTTCCTTTAAATGAAATAATGTGATATTATTTTATTGAACCACATATATTTTATTATCCTATTTTTATGAATGTGATTTACATGTTCCTCCCTTATTTAATAAATAAACATTAAGAAATTAGTTTTTATGTGACATCAATCTTGTGTCTTATTTTAAATTGAGAATAATTATATTCCTTATACATGTTTTATAAAATGTTTTCAAAAGTTTACTTTTCTAAACATAATAATTTACATAACCTATTTTACATTATCTTTTACATTCATTTAAATTGTTTTTAAAATGAAATTTTCTTAACTATTTCCAAATGGGTCACATTAGACTCCCTTTACAAAATGTTTGAAAAGATTATTAATTTATAAAATTTAAAAAAGGAATTTATTTTTCCACCATTATAACAATAATTTTATTTGAATATTACCTTATATTTTTCCAATGTTATTTTCATTGAGAATTATTTTCACAATGTTTATTTATTTTTTAGTTTTTAAAATTGATTTTCAATGTGAAATAGTTAATTTCCCAAATAATTATTTTAATGATATTTTAATAGCATCTCCATTCATTTATGTTAAAAACCCGTGATGATACATATGATTCACTCGGAATATTTTATATTTATACCAACCCTATTATTTCAATGTATATTTTATGATGGATACAAATAAATTTTCATGGAACCCATTTCTTTTCCATGGGTTAATGAGGCCATAAAAGGAATAATGGATGTTTTTAAGAGTTTTATAATGAAATAAACTTTCTATGTAATTTATCTATGTTATTGTTATTGGGTATTATTTTTTATGATGTGTGGTTTCATTATAAAATAATGTTGGGTGATCCCATTGTATCTCTCTAATGCATTGGGTAAAGAGACAGAATTGACTGATTTGGTTTCACCTAAGATATTATGGGAATATACTTCATGTTGAAGTTTGTGCCCTAGAACCAAATTCCATGTAATTTATGATAACCTATATTCATTTTTTATATTAATAAACTCATTATTACATCATTATTATTATTCTATGTGACATAGTTTGTGATAATTTCCTAAGAGTAGTTATCACATGGAAAGGTTAGTAGTTCCATGCTATGATGAGAAGCCAGAAGTGACACTATAGTATTATTAAAATATATTTTATATAGAAAAATAATATAATAATATGTTCATAAATGATATAGTCTATCATTGGTGGAGACTTATATGATATTAATGAACCTTCTCACGGTGTACGCCCTTAGTAAAATCCAATGTAGGGTATTATGAGAACCTGACCTACCAATAGGAAATCCACATTTATATGTGTCATTGGATGTTTCTACTGAAATATTTGTCTATTAATCCTTAAAAATTAATAATATTATCAATGAGTATTCTAATTATCATACTTATGTATTGATGAAAACCTTGACGACATATGTTTGTGGTGAGGTATGATACATTGTGCGTGTCATGAGTGATTTTCCATTATCGAATAATAAAAGAAAGTATCTTTCCATTTTTATCTTTAATGGAAGATGATATCTCATGAATTTTGATTTAAATGATATAGACTAAATAAATCTATGGACATAGTGTTCTATAAGCATGTTCTATTTTTGGAAATTCAAAGAAAGAGACATCGAGAACATAGGTTGATGACACCAGTATACAACCTACCTAATTAGATATATCATGATAAAGTGATTATATTATATAGTGAGAATCAATATGAGGTATTATGAAATTGTGACACTAACTTACTTCTCTATGGGTGCCTTGGTGTGATTCTATATGCCAACTATGGACTTTAGGCTGCTTTGCCAAATGCCACTAAGAAAGAGGCGTATTGGGTCACACACTAAGTGTGTCCAGAATCATAGTTAAATCACATGTTATTATTTATTATTTTACAAGTTGGATAAATATTTTTCCCACATGTGGTTTAATAATTATTTGTGTTTTCTTGATCGTATATATTCTATCACCAGTTATTCGAGAGATATTATGTGAGCAGAATATTTAATAAACATTTATTTTCCATTGAGTGAATATAATATTAATTTATTCATTGGAGAATAATGAAGTGATATTTATTTATTAAATAAATAATCATTACTCAAGTCCTGATAAATATTATAGAGTAATTCCGGACCAATTTTATAGGTATGGTGAGAAATAATATCTATTGAGTATTTTTTGATTAAATAATATTTAATTTTAATTTGTGAGTTTAAAACATGTTAATAAATAATAATAATAATAATATTATTATTTACAAGGGTTTCCACTAAGATTAAATACATAATAAGTGTAACTTGTGAAATTATTTATTTCTAACCCAAACAGTATATAAACCCAATTAAATTATTTATCATTAGAGCTAATTTCATTTGTGTTATAGACAACGACAACTTGAAAAAATCCTATAAAGACCTAAAGATCTCCCTCTATAAGAATACTACCAATAATAGAGAGTAATATTCCTCCACCATCCACCCTCAATTATAGAGTGATCAGGGAGGATCCTTTGGAATCAATTTTTGATGGGATTAAAATAGAATGAAGCAGGTGTCTGGATGTACCATGCTAGCACCCAATGATTCCTAAGATAATGTTTGGATATTTTTGGGGCATGTACGGATCACCTCTAGTGAGAATATTCCCTTTATTACTATAATACAATGATTGTATGATGTAGATCCATTTTCAGATATATCAACAATGAAATAATTTCATTTAAGGTAATTCATTAATTTCAAAAATTAATTATAAATAATATGTTATAATCATGTGCTTGGTTCCATAATTTTATCCGTTGTTTTTTATTTGATTTAATTCTGCTGATCATGGAGTTCATCATCATGTAAATCTTGGATTAATGATCGATCAGGAAAAAAATAAAATTTTGGTATGACCCATCACTTGCTTCCACTATGCCCGGAACCTTTAAGTGGCATCAGAGAATTCAAAAAATTATTTATAATTATTTAAAGACTTTTGATTAATTTATTCATTGTAATATAGTTTTCAATTCTAATTTAATGATTCTTAAATTTTAATTTTTATATTTTCTTCTTTTCCTTTCATTTATTGTAAATATAATCAAATTGATTAATTTTAGGAATGAAATAAATTTGAAGATCTCATCTGGATGTGCCAAGGAATTTGGCTAGATAACAAAAGATTACACATCCTATAACCTAAAGGTACACACCATATACTAGTGTTCAATAGACCAATAATTAATTTATAATTAATTCAAAGCATGTTCAGTTATTACACATAGTGAATTTTATTTTACACTGTGTGTTGATTGGGCCAGCTTGACGCATGGTCAGCCATAGAACACTCTGTGTAATTTCCATATACGACTTGTAGTCCTTTAGCCACAAATGAGTTGTTCATCTTCTTACATGGCCTACCTGACTGGTGACCATGTAACTCAAAGACCACATGATGTGTATCCCATGTAAATGTCATGTACTCCAAATGTCTCTGTGGCACAATTTACATGTTGATTCTATAGGTATGTGTCTCGGATATTGATCGCGTTGTTGAGCGCGTCAAATTAGTTGTTTATTTTTAACTAGAATTTCTGCAGTATAGCATCAACCCTAGGCCGTCTCTCGACAGAGCCTTAGATAATTAATTCCAAAATGTGGTTCTGATTATGAAGGTAAAATGGGAAATGGGGTTTTTATAATACTTGGGTTTTAAGATTAAATAAGACAATAGAAAATGGAAGCGATAAAATAAAGTAGAAATGAACAAGATTAATTAAGTTTGATCAACCCGGGGTACTCTCATGATGTTTATCCTTCATCACTTCATGATATAGGGTTATGATCTTTTAATCCCTGGTTTTTAACACCTAAACCAGAATGTTACTGAGTTTATACTAGGATACCTCCTAGGGTTCAGTTGAAAACACACAATGATTCATCGGACACCACCGATGATTGGGTGATTTTTGTTCGACATCATAATCGAAACTCACCACAGAAAAACATGGAGTATAACGACCCATACTTTACATACATGGTTATTACTTAAAAATTTAATTACACTTATTACAACATGTAACAAAACCATGAAAGTACCGTATAGGTATAATGTCTTTAGAAACTGGGAAACATAAACAACTGGTTCATAAAGCATCTACATTGTCTCCTATTTATTTCATCATATCTAGAGTCCCTTTTTTGGTATATCTTACTTCATAACATTTTTCCTGACCTGGGGAAAGAAAACATACAAAAGGGTGAGCTCAAATTCTCAGTAAGGGTAAAAAAAATGAAATATCAATCACATCATATTCATAAGAACGTAATATTTTGGAAATCTTAACCTACAAAAGAGATCATAATTTCATAACATAGGATAAATCATAGTAGTGAAATGTAATCCCAATAATCATAACTTTAAAAATGAATCTTTGTGGCATACACACATAATCATATAAAATCATTTCTTAGTAGTCAAGACTCATTTCCAAGACTATCTTAGTGGAAAATGTCCATTTCTGAACTGAGTTCACTCCTCGTTTCAGTCCTATTTCACTGAACCGGTTTAAGCTGCCGTTCCAGCCATGTCTATCTCATGAGATATAAATCTTTACCCAATTCATTAGAGGGATATATAGGTCCCACCCATCTCATAATGATACCATTCTTATGTGTGCCACAAAATCATAAATCATACATCATTGCATAACCCATGTAATAAAAATGGGATTCTTAAACATCATGACATCATAAAACAATTCATATAAGATAAAGGAATTCATAAAAATAATTCCATCACAACATAATCAAATCAATGTAATAATATGGATAGAAACAGAACCCTATATTATCTTAGATGGAAAATAATTTTGATAAAACACTTGAATTCCATTCTTGAGGAAAATATCCTTTATACTTCAAAAACATTTTCCATTCTTAACATGTCATAAAATTTTAAACTAAAAGAACTTGATTAAAAATAAACATGAAAACTTGTAAAGGAAGATTCTTGGAAATAATTTTTTAAAAATCCATTCATGCCGTATAAGTTAAAAAACATTCTTCTCGTACTTTTTTTCGGAAAAGTCAAAAAGTACCTCGTACGAAAAACGACAAAAGATTCCTTTCATATCTTTTACTAAAAACTCACTGAATGGTAAAATTGGATTTAAAAAATTGTAGGAGGATATAAATAATATTACATATTGAGTAAACATGGATGTGGATGATAAATATTCCACAGTAAATTTTGAAGTATGAACAATCTTGGATAGAAATTGAGATTGCGGGATTGTTCCTTACCTTAGGTCCGATTGGCTTCGTAAGTGTCTGAACCTCCTGTATAATGATTTAAATAATGTCATTGACTTGTTACAGAATCATACTCTTTGTTATGATATCATATATGGTCATACTCTTAGCTTCTTATTAGTAATATTTCATTGCTACTTGTTATTTGGATGTTTATTACGTTTTGTTCTTATGCGTGTTTTTTCGAATAAATTCTTATTCTTATTTTTAGGTTATAGATACCTCATTTACAAAATTATATTAGTGTAATACATATCATATTTATTCACTCAATTCATTTATGTAACCATTATTCAATGAAAATCATGTAGAACGAGTCGCATCACATCGTGGAGACGGTATTCCGTACGTACGCACGAGCGATGATATCATTCCCATGATCGTGGAATTGTATTGGAGTGTATGTATACTATTTCAGAATCAATATCACTTTACAATAGTCCTATATTGTTATTATTTACACCATTATACCCATCCAAGTAAGGTGGTGGTGTAAAATAGATTACACCACGACGTGGAGACGGTATTCCGTACGTACACACGCGTGGTGATTTCATTTTCCATAGGATGGATAGATGGTGAAATTGGGTTCTTTCATACTTATAATTACATATCAGTATATGAGTGATACTGATGTTATTACCTCATAATGAAAAAACTAAATAATAAGAAGTGGAAGAAGAAATAGAGTTGAAAGAATCGGTAATGGACATTACCTCTTCTTTGAAGCGCCTCATTGAGACCTCCTCTTAGGGCACTAAAATTGGTCTTTGAAGAAGACCTGGACCTCTAGGATGTTTTTAGGGAAGTTTATAAGAGAATTTTTCAGGGGTGGTCCGAGCTTGAAGGCTCAAAGTGGTGTGATGAAGAGAGGGATGAGGTGCCCTTTTATAAGGGAGGAGAGGGGCACCTTTGAAAAAACAACAAATATTATTTTATTATAAAGTAATATTCGGTTTTTAATAGCTCAAAAATGATTTATTTCGAAGATAATGTGGGGATGGGTCGAAAAACTCTCATCCAATAGAATTTAGACAAGTTTAGGTATCTATTTTAACCTTATCATTTAGATTTAACTTTAAGTTAGATAATTTAACTTTTATTGTGTCTTCTTGTTTTGTTACACTATAAGGTTAATAAACTTACTATAACAAGCCAAAAGAAACTCAAGTTGTTTATTATTAATATATATAACCTTATCTAAGTAATTTTGCCAAACCTTAGATTTTTAGGAATAAAATAACAATTAATAATATAATATTTGTTTTAAAAACTATTTTATGTCAATTTTGACACTATTTGGTAATTGATTTTTGTGAAAATCATAACAGATTTATTAGTTAGAAAAAAGTTAATTAAATCAATAATAACATGTCATATTAATATATAAAATTATTTTAATTCATAAAAATTCTCAAATTACATTTATTTGGGTATTTATAACATCAATTATGTCAATATTTCATTAATTAGATAATTACTGCATCATCATTGTATCATAAATAAATTAATTTATTTAAAGTCTAAAAATTATAAATAAAATACCATTATTTAGGAAATCGTTTTAGATTTCTAATGAATATTTATAGTTGAATTTATCTTATGGATAACCCTATATTAAAAATGGTTTACTTATTTAACTTTGATTTTAACTATTTTAACCCTTCTTTAAATAAATTAATAATAAATGTCCTAATCTAATACATGTGGGCCTAAATGGTCATATATTATTCCTAAGGTTGTTTTTGGTCGAATTATACATATCTAATAGAATTAGGACATGTGTTATGGTAATAATAATATCATTTTTACCCTTAGTTACCCTATTTACTTTTAACCGTGGTAAAAAAAAGTAAAAAGTTACTATTCAACAACAATTATTTTCATCTCATTGAACCACATTTTAGTCCTTGATATTAACCGTGTCTCTCGGATTTTCAAAATTCCATTCACAGAAGCAGTAAAATTATGTTTTATGTAAATTTGCAAATTCTCCTAGGAGGTAGGTAAAAGACAATGAAAAGATCAATAAAATCTTTATATATCTAAAATTATTATAAAATGACTCCAATGAATTGAATTGAACTTATATAGGTATTATGTATTAATTTTTACCTAAAATAAATTTATATAAAATAAATAATTATTTAAATAAAAAGTCATGTTTTAAATAGTAACCCGATGTTTTCACTATTTATCAAAAATTGAAAGTTTTCAGAAAAATAACAAAATTTCACCCTAGGCTAATTTTGATATTCCGAATCCAAAAATGAAGTCCATTTTGAAAAATAAAATTTACAAATTTTCAAAAAGTGGGTATTACTATTCATAACGGCTAGTTTTAATAATATTTTAATAGCATATCGTTGCTTAGTGAAACTCGGTATTGAGTACGACGCAAGCTATCGAGGAAGGTTGCGATTGCGTGTAAAGAAATCCAATATAGTGTTGCGTGTAGTGAAAGATTCCTTTGATGATTTATATAACATAAAAACAAAATATTTCTCATAAAAGTCTCGGGTGTTACATTCTACCCCACTTAAAATGAATTTCTCCCTCGAAATTCGTCACTTTATAACAAACAGATGAGGATATCTCTCCCTCATCATATCCTCAAGCTCCCTTGTAGATTCTTCTAATTGGTGGTTCCTCCATAAAACTTTCACCAAGAGAGTGGTCTTGTTCCGTAGGACTTTTTCAGTACGATCCAGAATCTCTATTGGCTGTTCTTCATAAGAAAGCTCTTGCTCCAACGGTACAACTTCTGAGCGGAGTACATGTGAAGGATCAGGTATGTACTTTCTCAGGAGAGATACATGGAACACATCATGAAATTGGGAGAGATTCGGTGGAAGCGCCAATCGGTAAGCTACCTTCCCAACACGATCCAGTATTTCAAAAGGACCGATATATCTAGGGCTCAACTTTCCCTTCTTTCCAAATCTCATGACCCTCTTCCAGGGAGATATTCGTAAGAACACTTTATCACCCACTTCAAACTCTAGGTCTTTTCTTCGGTTGTCGGTATAACTTTTTTGTCGACTCTGAGCTTCTATTATGTGTTATTGAATATATCTGACCTTTTCTTCCATTTCATCCACAAGATCAGGTCCTAATAGATTTCTTTCCCCAACTTCATCCCAGCAAGTTGGAGTCCTGCATTTCTTTCCATAGAGAGCTTCATAAGGAGTCATCCGAATACTGGAGTAAAAGCTATTATTATAAGAAAATTACACCAAAGGTAGGTGTTGATCCCAAACACCTTTGAAATCCATAGAGAAATCTCTCAACATATCTTCTAGAGTTTGAATTGTCCTCTCAGACTGACCGTCTGTCTGAGGATGATAAGCAGTGATGAAACTCAACTATGTATCCAGAGTATGCTGAAGAATTCTCCAGAACATCAAGGTAAATCTCAGATCCCGATCATATATAATGGAAAGTGGTACTCTATGCAATCTTACTACTTCCTTTTCATATATCCTGGAAAGCTAATCTAGAGAGAAATCCTCTCTAATAGCAATGAAGTGTGCAGACTTTGTAAGACGATCAACTATGACCCATATAACATTATTGCCTTTGGATGTTTTAGGAAGTCCGGTGACAAATTCCAGAGTGATGTTTTCCCATTTCCATTCAGGTATGGGTAGTGGTTGTAACATCCCCTTAGACTTCTGTCTCTCTGCTTTAACTTACTGACAAACCAAGCATCGAGAGACATATTTAGAAACATCTCTTTTCATGCCATCCCACCAGAAGTAATCTTTCAGTTCCCTATACATCTTCGTGCTTCCAGGATGAATAGAGAATGAAGAACTATGAGCCTCATCCAGTTGATCCTTCTTTAATTCTGGGACAGGAGGAACACAAACCGGATTCCTGAACTTTATTATCCCATCACAATCAAGGTTAAATTCAGGAATATTTCTCACCTTCTTTTGTAACTCTACATCTTTTTTCTGTGCCTCTTTAATCTTCACATGTATAGATGGTTGAACATTTATTTGAGAAAGATATAATTTTTCCCCTTCCATTATAATTCCAAGATCCATCCTTTGTAAATCCATAAATATTGGATCTTTTGTGATTCTCATCATGGATAAGCTAGCATGGTCATGTCGACTTAATGCATCTGCCACCTTGTTTTCTTTCCCAGGGTGGTAATGAGTTGATCAGTCGTAATCATTAATCAGCTCCAACCATCTTCTTTGGCGCATATTCAGCTCCTTTTGTGTGAAAATATACTTTAAAATTTTATGATCAGTATAAATATCACACCTTTCTCCTTAAAGATAATGCCTCCAAATATTTAATGCAAATATTACCGCAAAAAACTCCAAATCATGAGTTGGGTAATTTTTCTCATGGATTTTCAACTATCGTGAGGCATAAGATATCACCATATCATTCTGCATAAGAACACACCCCAACCCCTTCTTGGATGCATCACTGTAGATCACAAACCTTTCTCCACAACAAGGAAGTGTGAGTACAGGTGCACTAGATAACTTTCTTTTCAAATCCTTGAAATTCTATTCACATTACTCTATCCAAACAAACTTAACTCCTTTTTGAGTTAACCTGGTGAGTGGATTATATAATCGTGAAGAATCTTTCACAAAATGTCGATAATATCCATCCAAACCAAGAAAACTTCAGATCTCGGTTACTGTTGTTGGTCTTGACCATCTTTTTATAACCTCTGTTTTTGCTGGATTCATAGATATCCCCTCTTTTGAGATTATGTGACCCAAAAATGCAACTTTTTGAGTCCAAAATTCACACTTGGTAAATTTGGCATAATGATTCTCCTTTCTTAGGGTCTTCTATACAATTCTCAAGTGATCTTGATGTTCTTCCTTGCTCTTTGAATAGACAAAAATATCATCTATAATGACTACCACAAACTGATCAAGATAGTATCTAAAGACTCTATTCATCAGATCCATGAAGATATCAGGGGCATTAGTAAGACCAAATGGCATCACTATAAATTCATAGTGTCCATACCTTGTACGGAAAGACGTCTTTGGTATATCCTCCCTTTTTACCCTTAATTGATGATACCCTGAACGAAGATCAATCTTGGAAAAGTATTGAGCTCCGCGTAGTTGGTCAAATATGTCATCAATGCGCGGGAGAGGATATTTGTTCTTGACAGTGATCTTGTTAAGTTCTCGATAATTAATGCAGAGTCTCATTGATCCATCTTTTTTCTTAACAAATAGAACAGGTGCTCCCCAAGGTGGTGCACTAGGGCGTATGAATCCCTTATCAAGATTCTCTTGGAGTTTCTTCTTCAGTTCCTGCAACTCAATTGGGGTCATTCTATAAGGTGTCTTTGAAATAGGCAAAGAACCCGGTACGAGTTCTATTGAAAACTCAACTTCACGATTTGGTGGAAGACCCAAAAATTCCTCCAGAAAGACATCATCAAACTCCCGTACAATGGGAATATTCTTAATCATGATTTTATCACCATCCATTTGAGATAAATAACCTTCATTTATTGGAATCAAGACCCATAAGATGGAAGAAATTTCCACTGGAAGGTTATGTTCATCCTTGCATCGATAGACGATCATAGATTGATCTGGAATATGAAATGTGACTTCCCTTATATGGAAATTGATATGAGCTCTATATAGAGAAAGTCAATCCATGCAATGAATCACATCAAATTCAAATATAGGAAGGATCACAAGATTTGCAGGAATCACTTTCCCACAAACTTCAATCGGAGAAGAATTATAAACTTTTGATGCGACTATTGTGCCATTAGGGGTTGTCACAGATAACTCGATATCTAATTGTTGAGGTAATATGGTGATACCCTTAGAAAATTCTTTAGAAATAAAAGAGTGGGTGGATCCAGAATCAAATAAAACATTTGCTACTTTAGAGTATATGGTAAGTGTACCTTTCACCACTTCGTTATCGTACACCACATCGCTGATAGAAATTGCATGTGACTTTCCTTTGTACTCAGCCTTAAGAGTTTGTTAATGTCGATAATCATCAAAAACCCTTGGATTAGGGCATTTATTGGCATAATGCCCCATCTCCTTGCACTTGAAACATTGAAGTGTAGTAGGTTCATTCTGTGTGTCCCTTCCTTTGTTTGCATCATTAGACATCTTCTTCCCATCATTGCGGCATTCAAATGCACGATGACCTTCCTTTCCACATTTGAAACATTTACTTGTCCCTTTAAGGCAACTCCCTCCATGTTTATTTCCATACTTTGAGCATAAATGAAATCTCATCTTCTTTTTAGTGTGATCTTTAGATTTTCCTTTGAATTCCATTTTCCTCTTCTTATCAAACCCATATGACTGATGGTTTACTCTAATCTCCATCTCAACTTTGAGAGCACATTGAACAATTTCCTCATAGCTATTGAAGTCCCTTATGGCTAACGCCCTTTGAACACTTGGTTTTAAGCCACTAAAGAATCGATCGATCTTACTCTCAGGTTGGATAATAATACCAGAAGCTTACCTTGTAAGTCTTGTAAAATTTTCTTCATAGGTACCAACAGATTCATAATCCTTTTGCTTTAGTTCAAGAAAATCCTTATCCATATTTGTTCAATGAATACGAGGGAAGTACTTATTTAAAAATAAGTTCTTGAACTCATCCCATTCCATGGACTCAATTTCATCTCTTTGCCTCGTATTCTTGATAAGATTCCACCATTGATCAACACCTCCTTCCAAAATATATACTGCTAAGATGAACTTATCATGTTCATAACATTGAAGAACTGAAAATATCTTTTTAGTGGTACTGATCCATTGTTCAGCCACTAATGGATCAGAAGTCCCGCTGAATGAAGGTGGACGCTGCCTCATGAAGGATTCAATGGAATGTTGCTCCTTCCTTTTCTCATTTGGAAGTACTACATGATTCATAGCTTGATAAAGTTGTGTGATCATGGCTATAAGATTTTTCATTCCAACTCCCATAACGTTTGGTTGCTCAGGGGTACAATCATTGCATTTCCCGTCGCATTCCGCATTAACACGGTTCCTTCGGGTTCCAGCCATTGACTAAAACCAAGAAGAATAGTGTGAGAAACACTAATTAAAAAAGGAAAAACACATAATTAAGAATAAAATTTCACACTTAAGGTTTTATCATAGGTTGTTCATGGCCATTTTTAAAACACTAAGATCGTGTTCTATGCTTAGACTTATCCTTAGGGTTCTTACTAAGGCTTTCACATCCTAGTTTCCAAAGGTTGACTATACCCTTCCTCTGATATAAATTATAACGAACCATACTTTACATACATGGTTATTAATTCAAAATTGAAGTACACATATGACAACATATAACAAAACCATGAAAGGACCATATAGGTATAGTGTCTTTAGAAAATGGGAAACATAAAAAACTGGTTCAAAAAGAATCTACATTGTCTCCCATTTATTTCATCATATCTAGATTCCTTTTTTGGCATATCTTGATCAATAACCTTCTTCATGAACTGGGGAAAGAAAATATACAAAAGGGTGAGCTCAAATGATCAGTAAGGGTAAACAAAAGAAATATTAATCACATCATATTCATAAGAACATAATATTTTGGAAATCATAACCTACAAAAGAGATCATAATTTCATAACATGGGATAAATCATAGTAGTGAAATGTAATCCCAATAATCACAAATTAAAACATGAAGCTTTTTTTCATACACAAATAATCATAGAAAATCATTTCTTAGTAATCAAGACTCATTTCCAAGACTATCTTAGTGGACAATGTCCATTTTTGAACCGAGTTCACTCCTCGTTTCAGTCCTGTTTCACTGAACCAGTTTAACCAGCCGTTCCAGCCATGTCTATCTCATGAGATATAAATATTTACCCAATGCATTGGAGGGAGATATAGGTCCCACCCATCACATAATGATACCATTTTTATGTGTGCCACAAAATCATAAATCATACATCCTTGCATAACCCATGTAATAAAAATGGGATTCTTAAACATCGTGACATCATAAAACAATTCATATAAGATAAAGGAATTCATAAAAATAATACCATCACAACATAATCAAATCAATTTAATAATAGGGATAGAAACAGAACCCTATATTATCTTAGATGGAAAATAATTTTGATAAAACACTTGAACTCCATTCTTGAGGAAAATATCCTTTCTACTTCAAAAACATTTTCCTTTATTAACATGTCATAAAATTTTAAACTAAAAGAAGTTGATTAAAGATAAACTTGAAAAATTGTAAAGGAAGATTCTTGGAAATAATGTTTTAAAAATCCATTCATTCTGTATAAGTTAAAAAAACATTCTTCTTGTACTTTTGTCGGAAAAGTCAAAAAGTACCTCGTACGAAAAACGACAAAAGATTCCTTTCATATCTTTTACTAAAAACTCACCGAAGGGTAAAATTGGATTTAAAAAATTTTAGGAGGATATAAATAATATTACATATTGAGGAAACATGGATGTGGATGATAAATATTCCTCAGTAAATTCTGAAGTATAAACAATCTCGGATAAAAATTGAGATTGCGAGATTGTTCCTTACCTTAGGTTCGATTGGCTTCGTAAGTGTCCGAACCTCCTATATAATGATATAAATAATGTCATTGACTTATTCAAGAATCATACTCTTTGTTATGATATCATATATGGTCATATTCTTAGCTTCTTATTAGTAATATTTCATTGCTACTTGTTATTCAGATGTTTATTACTTTTTGTTCTTATGCGTGTTTTGTCGAATAAATTCTTATTCTTATTTTTAGGTTATAGACACCTAATTTATAGAATTGTATTAGTGTAATAAATATCATATTTATTCACTCAATTCATTTATGTAACCATTATGAAATGAAAATCATGTAGAACAAGTCGCATCACATCGTGGAGACGGCATTCCGTACGTACGTACGAGCGATGATATCGTTCCCATGATCGTGAAATTGTATTGGAGTGTATGTATACTATTTCAGAATCAATATTAATTTACAATAATCATATATAGTTATTATTTACACCATTATACCCATCCAAGTAAGGTGGGGTGGAAAATAGATTACACCACGGCGTGGAGACGGTATTTCGTACATACGCACGCGTGGTGATTTCGTTTTCCGTAGGATAGATAGATGGTGAAATAGGGTTGTTTCATACTTATAATAACGTATCAGTATATGAGTGATATTGATGTTATTACTTCATAATGAAACAAATAAAGAAGAAGAAGTGGAATAAGAAATAGATTTGAAAGAACCGGTAATGGACATTACCTCTTCTTTGAAGCGCCTCTTTGAGACCTCCTCTTAGGGCACTAAAATTGGTCTTTTAAGAAGACCAGAACCTCTAGGATGTTTCTAGGGAAGTGGAGAAGAGAATTTTTCAGGGGATGGTCGAGCTTGAAGCCTCAAAGTGGTGTGAGGAAGAGAGGGAGGAGGTTCCCTTTTATAAGGGAGGAGAGGGGCACCTTTGGAAAAACAAAACATATTATTTTATTATAAAGTCATATTAGGTTTTTAATAGCTCCAAATTGATTTATTTCGAAGATAATGTGGGGATGGGTCGAAATACTCTAATAAAATAGAATTTAGACAAGTTTAGGTATCTATTTAAACCTTATCATTTAGATGTAACATTAAGTTAGATAATTTAACTTTTACCGTGTCTTCTTATTTTGTTACACTATAAGGTTAATAAACTTACTATAAAAAGCCACACTAATCCCAAGTTGTTTATTATTAATATATATAACCTTATCTAAGTACTTTGACTGAACCTTAGATATTTAGGAATAAAATAACAATTAATAATATAATATTTGTTTTAAAAAATATTTTATGTCAATTTTGACACTATTTGGTAATTGATTTTTGTGAAAATCATAACAGAATGATTAGTTCGAAAAAAGTTAATTAAATAAATACTAACCTGTCATATTAACATATAAAATTATTGGAATTTATAAAAAGTCTCAAATTACATTTATTTGGGTATTTATAACATCAATTATGTCAATATTTCATTAATAAGATAATTAATGCATCATCATTATGTCATAAATAAATTAAATTATTTAAAGTCTAAAAATTATAAATAAAATACCATTATGTAGGAAATCTTTTTATCTTTATAATGAATATTTATAGTCGAATTTATCTTATGTATAACCCTATATTAAAAATTATTTACTTATTAAACTTTGATTTTAACTATTTTAACCCTTCTTTAAATAAATTAATAATAAATGTCCTAATCTAATCCATTTGGGCCTAAATGGTCATATATTATTCCTAAGGTTGTTTTTGGTTAAATTGTACTTATCCAATATAATTAGGACATGTGTTAGGGTAATAATAATATCATTTTTACCCTTAGTTACCCTATTTACTATTAATTTTGACCTAAAATAAATTTAAATAAAATAAATAATTATTTAAATAAAAAGTTGGTTTTTAAATAGTAACATGGTGTTTTCACTATTCATCAAAAACTGAAGGTTTTCAGAAAAATACTACAATTTCACCCTAGGATAATTTCGATATTCCGAATCCAAAAATGAAGTCCATTTTGAAAAATAAAATTTACAAAATTTCAAAAAGTGGGTATTACTATTCATAACGGCTAGTTTTAATAATATTTTAATAGTATATCGTTTCTTTGTGAAACTTGGTATTGCGTACGACACAAGCTATCGAGGAAGGTCATGATTGCGTGTAAAACAAGCCAAGCTAGTGTTGCGTGTAGTGAAAGATTCCTTTGATGATTTATATAACATAAAAAAAAATATTTCTCATAAAAGTCTCAGGTGTTACATGGAGAACTCGTTGTGCTCTCCAGGTTTGTATGTTATTTCATTGTGATACCATGAAATAAATGTTCATGACCTTGATAGTGATTATGTGAGTTCAATTGACCAATATGAACCACACAAACACCGCAATGGGAAGAGGGAAAAAAAGTGGTGAACAGTGTGTGAAACATCACATGAATGGGTACCCCCAAACCTGATCATATGAGTTGAGAATGAAATACCAGTACATAACTCAACAAAATAATAATAGAGGATGATTAAATACAACACAATAACCTAGAATTCAAAATATAATTCAAATAATACAACATGAAGCTTGGGATTTACATCACGTTCCTCCCCAGGTGATCACAAGGAGTTTAGAAACCCATGGGAGAGGAAGAAGAAGAAGATGTTGAAGTGGAACTTCCCATAGCCTCTAGAAGTAATGGGGAGGTTGAGAAGACTCCTTGGGGACTCCAAAATGGAAGCACCTTGCCTCCTGGCCGAACTTCCAAATGGGGATCCCAAGGTGCCATTTTATTGGAAAATTGGAAGGTGGTTTTAGGCACACAGATTTCTTCAATCCACTTGTTACACGCCCTTAGGCCTTCACATAGTCTTATCTCGCTTTGGAGAAAATAGAAAAGTTTTATCCTCATGTCCTTTCTATCACCACCAAAATTTTGGCACCATTTGGAGCACTACAACTCGAGATATTGATAAAATACACAACGCCACTTTTGACTTTGTGCATATTTGGTGGCTTGGACAGATCAGTTCGGATGGCCACCTTATAAGCCGAATCAGGATTGGTTTCCTTGATATGAAATGTAGAATATTAAATTTTGGATGGCCCAAAAAATATCAGCCCATTTGGATGCACAGATTTCTCATACTATTCAAAACAGTGGACAAATGTCCAGGGATCCATGCAATTTGGCCCATTTTTCTTCCACATCATCAAGGGCCCTCTAAATCATCTCCACCTACATTGAAATAATAAAAACAAGTAACATTGATAATTCTAATATTGATTAACATTAATTAATTGATTCAAACATTATGTGAAATTTATTATTATATTTGGAATACTCATTACAAAACTAGTTTAAAACAACAGTGTAAGGGTGGAATAAAACAGTGAATCGTTGTACGATCACACCCCCACACCTAAACATTTGAACTCCTGGGAAAATACACATATCCAAATAAAATGATGCACATATATATATTTCCAACATCATGAAGATTTAATATCTGATGAAATTGTTTTAATGTAATGTGATCAATGCATGAACCACACCAAGGAATTCTTCCCTGTGAAAATGGAAAAAGATGTCTCATAAATCATATCACAATAAAATTAAAAAGGATTTATGACACCAACATGAGCAAGGAATTAAAAATTCAACCATTACACTAACTCTCCATGTGTGTGTGTGAAAACCATTCCATGCTATTCTTTCCATTTTTTATCAAATAAATATAGGTTGTTTTTCACATTATTCAGTTTTAAATGATTTTTCACCGAACCTGTCCTACATCCTTTGCAATCATATTTAAAGACCCACTCAGTTAAGCATTCCCAGAAGTCAAACCATAAGCTCCCGACCTAGATATCCCCATATGTTGCACATTTCATCACTCCCCTCATTTATTATATATATTTTTGAAGTTTCAATTGGAACAAATCTCACACTCATCTCTCAACCCTTGTTTGATCTCCTTATGACACTAATTGCAATAATTATAACAAGATCAAAGGTTGAGGAGGAGTAGTTTTTGACCTTCCCAAGACACAACCATTTTTTTTGAGGGCGTACAACAGTCGGACATTTGGTACACACACATAGGTCAATCTGGTACAGTAATGAAACAGATTGGATAAGGAACGAACTTATGGAAATATCATTTAAGGATGAAAAATATTAACCCAACATATATTTACCTTATATTAAGTAAGAAATATTCACACTTTGTGGTTTGGTGCAAAATTTTGTGGAGATATTAGTGACACAGTTTTCCCAAAAACTAATCACACAAGGGGAATCAATCTTCTCCAAGGTTTCACATAGATATGACCATTTATATCATTGACACGAAACCAATTCACTAAATGAAAATCACTCCTTGATTTTAAATTCATACAAATATTCTTTTTAGCCTTTGTTATGGTATTTTTACTTTCCCCCCTTTATGGTCACCAAATCATCGAACTTTGAAATTGTTGATGGGGGAAAATGAAAATATCATAAAAAGGATAAAAACAGAAGAAAAGAGAAAATGATGAAAATTACAAACTGACCCAGGAATGTATCCACCCCCCACACCTAGAATGTGCAGTTTCCTCCCTGAAATAATTGAGAATGTGAGAAGGAAGAATAAAACCTGGTGTGTTTTATTGGTATGATGCATCAAGAAGGTGGATTTACTCCATCAGATTCTTCGGAAAATCCTCATATAAGTGTTTAAGTCTCTGCCCATTGATGGTAAGACTTCGTCCACTCTGTTCATGCAAAACATGTATTGCACCAAAAGGGTAAACATTAGTAACAGTATAAGGACCGAGCCATTGGGAACGAAGCTTACCTGGGTGGAGCTTAACCCTTGAATTGTACATGATGACCTTCTCACCAATATGGAACTTCTGTTAGTGAATAATGCTATCATGAATAGCCTTTTTCTTATCTTTATAGATCCGGGAGTTTTCATATGCATCACGTCAAATTTCTTCCAACTCTTGAATCTGCAGATTTCTTTCCTCACCTGCATTTTAAAGGTTCATATTACATTTTTTAACATCCTAATATGCATGGTGTTATACCTCCACCGGGAGGTGACAAGATTTTCCAAACACAATTCTATATGGCGACATTCCGATTGGGGTTTTAAAAGCAGTACGGTACGCCCAAAGTGAATCATCCAAGCGCAAAATCCAATCTTTCCTATTGGGTTGTACCGTTTTCTCCAAGATTCGCTTAACTTCTCGATTTGAAATTTCTGCTTTTCCGTTAGTTTGGGGATGATATGCAGTAGAGACTTTATGAAAAACCCCATACTTACAATGTAAGTTTTTCATGTTACGGTTGAAAAAATGTGAACCCTGGTCACTAAGGATGAATCCTGGTAAACCAAACCTACTGAAAATCTGGGACCTCACAAAATCAAAAACAACTCAAGAGTCATCGGTCCTAGTAGCCTTTGCTTACACCCATTTAGAAACATATTCAACAGCTAGTAAGATGTACAAAAATCCAAATGAATTTGGAAATGGCCCCATGAATTCAATGCCCCATGCATCGAAGATTTCACAGAATAACATGGGCTGTTGGGGAATTTCATTCCTCTTGGAGATATTCCCTGTGAATTGATATCAAGTAAAGGATTTACAAAACCTATGGGATTCTCTATACAATGTTGGACAATATAATCCCGAGTCAAGGACCTTTCGAGCTGTACGTTGAGATCCAAAGTGGCCCCCACCTGCCAAGGTGTGGCAGAAGGTCAAAACAGAGGTGAACTCATGGTCAGGGGCACACAGATGAACTACTTGGTCACTAAAAATTCTCAAAAAATATGGGTCATCTCAAATTTACCATTGAGAATCATGTTTAAGTCTCTGGGATTGTGAAGTGCTAAAATCAGTAGGGACCCTAGATGTTTCTAGAAAATTCACAATGTCCGCATACCAGAGGGTAAGGTCCACAACATCACAAAGGTTCTCATGAGGGAAGAATTCTCCAATGGGGAGAGGTGAGTCTACATGATGGTCCAGTGGTGGGGAAATCCTACTAATGTGGTCAGCTACCACATTTTCTACTCCTCTCTTATCTCTAATATCAAGGTCAAACTCCTGGAGGAGGAGCATCCACCGAATGAGGCGGGGTTTGGCTTTAGGTTTATTTAAGAGGAAACGAAGGGCAGCATGATCAGAAAACACAATCACTTTTGACCCTAGAAGATATGAACAGAATTTTTCCAAGACAAACACAATAGAAATGAGTTCTTTTTCTGTGGTTGTGTAGTTTACCTGGGCATGTTCAAGGGTACGTGAGGCATACACAATGACATGAGAAGCATTCTCAACCCTTTGTGATAAAAATGCCCCAACTGCAAAGTTAGAGGCATCACACATAAGCTCGAAGGGGAGATCCCACCTTGGTGGTTGGATTACGGGAGATGATGTGAGACTCTTTTTTAGTGAATTGAATGAATCCTCACAATTTTTATCAAATACAAACTCAAGAATCTTTTTTCAATAACCGGGACAATGGAAGTGAAATCTTACTAAAGTCTTTAATGAATCGGCGGTAAAAGCCAGCATGACCTAAGAAATATCGCACCTCACGAACACATTTTGGATATGTAAGGGTTGAAATTAATTCAATTTTAGATTTATCAACTTGAATTCCATTATTTGAAATGACATTCCCAAGAACTATCCCCCGCTCAACCATAAAATGGCATTTCTCATAATTTAAAACAAGATATTTTTCAATGCAGCGGCGGAGGACAGAACCTAGTTGATCCAAACAATCATCAAAAGAATATCCATATACCATGAAATAATCCATGAAGACTTCCATACAACTCTCAAGGTACTCAAAAAATTCTCAACATACATCGCTGAAAAGTAGCAGAAGCATTACATAGACCGAATGTCATCCTTCTGTATGCAAATGTGCCAAATGGATAGGTAAATGTTGTCTTTTCTTGGTCCTCAAGTGATATATAGATTTGGAAATAACATGAATATACATCAAGTAAATAATAATAGTACTTACCAGCCAATCGTTCTAACATTTGTTCAATGAAAGGTAATGGAAAGTGGTCCATCCGCGTGGCTTGATTCAGTTTACAGTAGTCAATACAGACTCGGCAACTGTTTTTCACACGTGTTGGAACCAATTCATTCTTTTCATTTGACAAAACTGTTATTACTATTTTTTAGGCACAATTTGCATTGGGCTAACCCATTTACTATCAGATATAGGATAAATGATCCCCGCAACAAGTAATTTACTAACATCCAATTTTACCACTTCAAGGAGAGTGGGATTCAACCGGCATTGAGATTGTCTTACGGGCTTAGCCTCATCATCCAAAAGTATATGGTGCATAAAAATAGATGCTCTAATCCCAGAAATATCAACCAATTTCCATCCTATTTCCATTTTACACTCACTCAAAAGTTTGAGCAGTTTCGATTCCTGTTGTGGAGAGAGTTTATTGGAAATAATGACGGGCAATTGGTCAATACCCTCAAGATATGCATATTTTAAATTAGAAGGAAGTTGTTTATGTTCCAACACCAGTTGTTTCTGGATTTAGGGAGAGGATTTAGAGGGATTGAGGTCCATTAAACTGTCTATCTGCTCATGTTTATTCTCTAAATATAGAGAATCTATAGAAATGAGATTTACATAATCATCGAAGATCATGGGTACCTCAGAATGAAAACACTCATCAATTAAATAACAAAATTTACACTTTTCAGAACCCACACAACACTCAAAACATGAATCAAAACTCAAATCATCCAAGGGTGAAGAAAACAAAAATGAATCAGAGTTTGGGTTGAGGAGAGAGTTGTGTGTGTGTGCATCGTTTGAGAGAACTTCCATCGAATAGACCGGATGAGTGGAGTGCTCTTGAACGGAGTGTTTCATAGCCTCAAGTATGTTAAAACTTACCTTTTCTCCTCTGAATTCCATGGAAAGCATACCATTATGGTCTTTGATGATCGTCTTTGCTGTTTTGAGGAGTGGACTCCCAAGTATGAGAGGATCCTGTCCTTGGGTTCAGGTATCTTCCATCTCAAGAATGTAAAAATCAGCGGGGAAGATGAGATTCTTCACTCTGACAAGGATATCCTCAATCACTCCTTTTGGATGCATTGTACTCCAGTTGGCCAGTTTCACAACAATGCCTGTTGGTTGAAGCTCCCCAACCTGTAGAGAAGTATACATGGAGTGAGGCATTACATTAATGGAAGCACCTAAATCTATCATAACATTAGAAAATAAGGTCTCCCTTATGGTTCACGGTATCGTAAATGTTCCCAGATCCTTGAATTTGGTTGGCATTGATGGTTGAATAAAGGTCGAGACATTCCTACCCAAGTTGACTCTCTCATTCCCCTTCAGTCTCCTTCTATGGGTGAAAAGCTCTTTAAGAAATTTGGCATATCGAGGGATTTTCTTAACTGCATCCAATAGAGGAATGTTAACTTGAACTTTTTTAAATGTATCCATTATTTCTTTCTCAATCTCATTATCAAAATTATTCTTATATTTAGAGAGTCTTTGAGGGAAAGGAAGAGGAATGGATTGTTCATTTGAATCATCAATGACTATTTGATTACCATTTTTGTCTTTTTTTCATTACATGATGTTTTTTATGGTTGGGAAAGAGAGTCTTCATGAGGGGGACATACCTGATGTGCAGAATCAGTAGAAGGATAAACTTCTTTACCACTACAAAGTGTAACTGAACATACATTACCTTTGTAATTTGGATTGGCAATGGGTTGGGATGGTAGTTGTCCAGAACCTTTCATCTTAAGCTCACTGATGGTGTTTTCTAATTTCCCCACTTGAGTTTGCAGGTCTTGAATAGTTGATTGTGTGGTTTGTTGGAACTGGAGGTTCTGGGTTGCCATATTCTTCACCATATCTTCAAGGCTTGGTTTAGACTTGGGAGGAGGAGGATTGTTTTGGGATGTTGAAGGATAAGAAGGTTTCATACCTTGGCCTTGTTGATACCAGTTCCTCTTGGGGTAGCTTGAGTTTCCTCCTTTTCGGTATTATGGTTGTGCTTTCTACCCAGGGTTTGGATTTGGCCTGAATGTTTCTTGCTTGAACAGTGGTGCTTGTTGGAATGGATGCCCAGGGAACACTACAACACAAGACTCAGATGAATCCTGAAGTTGTGGGCACTAGTCAGAAAAATGAGTATTATCAGAACAAATACCACAATGTAATGGAACATGAGGAGAGTGTGAGTTACCTTGTGCTTGAGATAATTTCCTTATAATGGTATGCATCTCATCAAGTTTATTATCTACCTTTTGTTCTAGGGATGAATGACTTACCTCATGAACTCCTCAGGTTGGTGCAATAGCTCGTGTACCAAATTGTTGTGCATTTTGAGCCATGTTGGCTATTAAGTCACGAGCGACAGAAGGGGTTTTGTCAACTAGGGCACCAACAGATGCAGCATCAATCATTCCATGATCTATGGGGATAATTCCCTCATAGAATTATTAAATTAAACGTTTTTCCACTAATCTGGTGGTGAGGGAAACTTGAACAAAGTCTTTTGAATCTCTCTCAGTATTCATGAAGGGTCTCTCCTTGTAACTTCCTAATGCCACAAATTTCTTTCCTAATTGATGCAGTTCGGGAGGGAGGAAAAAACTTCTCTAGAAAGAGTCGTTTAAGGTCATTCCATCCCCCAATTGTGGTTAGTAGATAGTATAGCCAGTCTTTGGCTACACCATGATGGGAGAAAGGGAAGGCCCTAAACTTAATGAAGTCCTCAGACACATTTTGGGGTTTCATGGTGGAGCACACTATGTGAAACTCCTTTAGATGTTTGTGTGGGTCCTCTCCGGGAAGACCGTGGAATTTTTGAAGGAGGTGGATGAAGCCTGATCTTATCTCAAAATTGGCCACTTCTTCAGGATATTGGATGTACACATGTTGGTACTCCACATCCAGGGTGGTCAGTTCTTTTAATGTTCGGTTATTTGCAGCCATGATCTCTGGGGTTTGATTTGGTTCAATTTTGGATTGGTTTAGGACCACTTGAGGTTCTAGTAGGGGTAACTAAATGTTACTTGATTGAACTTCTCTAGATTCCTTGATTTGCGTGTGAAGTGAATTTTCAATTTCAAGATCAAATTCAAGTAGTGTTTTTTACCAGATCCTGTCATGCAACAATGATGTCCAGTTTGAATGATTGATTTTTTATTGTGTTTTTTTTATTTGAGATGGATAATAAAAAAAACATAATATGGTTGAAAGAAGAATAGAATGTTATACTATAGAATTAGAGAGGGAGATGGAGAATAAGAGAGAGAGAGAGATAAATAAAATTCCAAAAAAACCAAAAATAAAGACAAAATCCAAAACAAAAACAATCAAATGGGGGAGGGGTAGTTAAAGGAGTACTAATTAAGAAGTAAAATAAATAAATAAAAGGAAATAAAGGAAAAAATGATCTTGACTCCCCAGCAATGGCGCCAAAATTTGATCGCGTTGTCGAGCACATCAAATTAGTTGTTTATTTTTAAATAGAATTTCTGCAGTATAGCAGCAACCCTAGGTTGTCTCTCGACGGAGCCTTAGATCCTTAATTCTAAAATTTGGTTCTGATTAAGAAGGCAAAAAGGGAAATGGGGTTTTATAATACTTGGGTTTGATGATTAAATAAGACAATAGAAAATGGAAGCGATAAAATAAAGTAGAAATGAACAAGATTAATTAAGTGTGATCAACCTGGCCTACTCTCATGATGTTTATCCTTCATTGATTCATGATATAGGGTTATGATATTTTAATCCATGTTTTGTAACACCTAGAACCAGAATTTTACTGAGTTTATACTAGGATACCTCCTAGGGTTCAGTCAAAAACACACAATGATTCATCGGACACCACCAATGATTGGCTGATTTGTGTTCGACATCATAACTGAAACTCACCAAGGAAACACATGGAGAACTCGATGTGCTATCCAGGTTTTTATGTTATTTCATTATGATACCATGACATAAATTTTCATGACCTTGACATTGATTATGTGAGTTCAATTGACTAATATGAACCACACGAACACCACAATTGGAAGGAGGAAATGAAAGTGGTGAACGATGTGTGAAACATCACATGAATGGGTACCCCCAAACATGATCATATGAGTTGAGAATGACATAACAATACATAACTCAATAAAATAAGGATAGAGGATGATGAAAAACAACACAACAACTAGGAATACAAAAGATCATTCAAATATTACAACATGAAGCTTGGGATTTACATCACATTCCTCCCCAGGTGATCACAAGGAGTTTAGAAACCCATGGGAGAGGAAGAAGAAGAAGATGTTGAAGTAGCACTTCCCATAGCCTCTAGAACTGATAGGGATATTGAGAAGACTCCTTGGGTACTCCAAAATGGAAGCACCTTTCCTCCTGGACGAACATCCAAATGGGGAGCCCAAGGTGCCATTTTATAGGAAAATTGGAAGGTGGTTTTAGGCACACAGATTTCTTCAATCCATTTTTACCATGCGTTTCGGCCTTCATACAGTCTTATATCACTTTAGATAAAATAGAAAGGTTGTATCTCCACGTCTTTTATATCACCACCGAACTTTTGGCACCATTTGGACCACTAAATCTCGAGATATTGATAAAATACAGAACGCCACTTTTGACTTTGTGCATATTCGGTGGCTTGGAAAGATTAGTTCGGATGGACCCCATAGAAGCCAAATCAGGATTGAGTTATTTGATATTAAATTTAGAATATTCATTTTTGGATCGGCCCGCAAAATATCATCCCATTTGGATGTACGTAGTTCTCTTAGTATTCAAAATAGTGGACAAATGTCCATGGATCCATGCAATTTTGGCCCATTTTTATTCCACTTCATCAAGGGACCTCCAAATCATCTCCACCTACATTGAAATAATAAAAACAAGTAAAATTGATCATTTTAATATTGATTAAAATTAATTAGTTTATTCAAACCTAAATTGAAATTTATTATTATATTTGGAATATTCATTACAAAACTAGTTTAAAACAGCAGTGTAAGGGTGGAATAATACAGTGAATCGTGGTATGATCAGATATATGGTGAGAATAGTACATGCCATGTAGCTATCTTGTACATGTCATGTACATTTTACCAAATTATGTAGAATTAAAAATTAATTTATTATACTATTAAAACCTTATCAACATGTTCTTAAATGTGGTCATTAAGTTGATAGGACACCCCATGTTATGGTTTTGATTATATATAAATGTTTAACTAATTTTTGTGTAATGACCAAATATATATATCATTTATGAGTTGTATTAAATTTATTAATCTATATACATTGAAGCATAAAATGTGATAGAAAATCATCTAATTCATGTAATCATTAAATTGATAGTAAATGTCATGAATATACATGATAAGTCATGTATTCCATATGTTGTGAGAGTAAAATGTATTCAAGTATAATACATGTTGAGTATTTTGGATGGGTACTCACTGTATTTCCTCCAAGGTAATTGTTTGTAAATAATTAATTTTAAATTAATTAATTTAATTTATTTAAAAAATATGATGGATGATAATATCAAGTAAATTTTTATGATAAACAAGATAAAATAATTGATTAATTAAGGAAGATAATTAATTTATTCAAGCACACTTTGTCTTAAACAATAACGATTATAATTGAATGATAATTTTATTAAATTCATAATTAATTTAATTCGTGTGGATGATCATGAGCCTAGACCAGACCATTTTATGTGATTGGATTCATTTAATTCATTATTAAATTAAATTTTTGGCATGTGTTCCATCTCTCCTATTATTAAGTAAGGGGTTATGTGCCCATGGTTTCATTTAAGTAAACCCCCTACCCTAAAAAAAGTGTGAGTAAAATCATATGTAATGGATGGATCTCCCATGCTAGTGTAGGTAGTTCAAGTTTGGAGTTGAGGTGAAACCAATACAAGAGAGATACAGAGGTGGATGGGTAGAAATATTTAACATGAACCATAATTAGTACAATGTGTTTTCCCCTAGGTTGAAAATTATTTTATAATCCACTATATAAACTAACCATTAGAAAAACTCATGATCATGATGATTTATTATTTTATTTCTATCATATTTCATGGTTATTTCATTATGGATGTTTTTTTCATGATCACATAAATTAACGAAATTAACAAGCATGAAAGATAGAACTAAAATAAATTGGATTGTGTGTAAATATTATCTAATACATGGTTAATGACTTATGTAAATCTATTTAATATCAACAAGAATGGTATAAAGATAATAATTGAAAATTTATGCATAAAAGTTAAAATTAATCAATTATAAATATTTAGTTGGTAACATTTTCCACTACTTAAGTTAAAATTGAACCATAGTGCAAGTGCTTAACTAGAAAATGTTGGGGGTGATTTCAATTATCAGGGAATTATAGCATGAAGTTTTGGGTTGAATTAACTTAGTTCTCATAAGGGGTATTCTATCAAAGTAGAACTTGGTGTAATAGAGATGCACGGGTTGTAAAAATATAGTTTACATATCTCATGATTGGGGAGTCCACTCAACATATCAAGGAAATGTGAGTTAATGAAGTTGGTATTTGAAATTATATATATAAAACCCATCAAATTGCTTGACCATCCAAATCTGGGGTAAAGAGAAAGGTAATATGGATCCTTTCCATACAAATTTACAAGAAACTAAATATTCAGAAGCCAATTGTGAGGGATATTGGGTTTTAATAAAATATTGGGAGATTAATAAATATAATATTTATTTATTTTTATAAATTTTATCAGATAAAGTATTAAATATATTCTCATATTACTTGTATAAGCAATAATAAAAATTACTTAAATCATATCATTAGGATTCATACTTGATATGGATAAACTTCTCAATGACACAAATTTCCAAGAGTGGTAAAGGATATTATGAGTTATCTTATTCCATGAAAGAAAATTAAATGTGATGGAAGAATATATTTCTAATGCACCAAGTAATGTGTCTAGTGAGGAATATATATCTCTCAATGAGAAACCTCTAAATGACACTACTGATGTTCAAATTTTATCATTCATGACCAATGAGATTTTGAAGAAACATGATTACATGGATGTGTATAGCTTGATGTCTCACCTTTAGGATCTATATTAAGAGAAGATGATACAAGAGAGATATGATATCTCCAAATATCTTTTTAAAACAAATCTTGGAGAGTCTGTGCTACCTAGGATTCATGTAGTCAAGATCATTGGCTATATTTAACACTTAGACATGTTAAGAATTATATTCACATATGAGTTTAGAATATATCTCATACATTCCTCAATACAAAAGACCTTATTTATCTTTATTGTTAATTATATTATGGAAAATAATGAGAAGAGTCTTTTGAAACTTCATATTTTGATTTTCTAAGTGGATAAGGGAATGAGGTGTGAAAAATCCATGGTCCTGATGGTGAATAAGAAAATGAATAACGAGGAGAAGGTTCCCAAGAATCATAAAAATTCTAAATCACCCAAGAAATATCCTTCAAAGAAGAGAAAGATCCAGAGTTTGGGCAAGGAAAGGGAGGGAATATGTTATTAATGTAGAAATAAAGAACAATATAAGTGGAACTACAACCAGAAGAAAGGGGAAGATAAAGGTGTGTTTTTTATTTAACATAAACATTCAATATCTACACATTCGGTATTATATACATCTTTTTGTGCTCACATCTATATCCAGAAGTAGTAAACAAGTTGATTATTAAAGATTTATAGAGGGGTGGTGGATTTTAACGATTCCAATGGTATGAGGATGGATGCTCTATCCATTGGTGACTACCAACATTCATTGAAAATTGAAATGATATTGGTTTTAAAGGGTTTCTATTATGTACCATCGGTTACCAAGAACGTAATTTTTATATAATTCCAAGATGCATATGGTTTTATTTTCATGTTTGTAAATAAAAGTTATTTGTTTTATAAACAAAAAATATATTTTATGGTATGGATCATTTATATAATGGTATTTATGTATTAAATTAAAAAAAAGTATTGGAAATAGATAACAAATCATATTAACATGAATCATATAACACCCAACTATGGTATCACTATCTTAGTCATGTAAATGATAAGCATTTGAAAAATCTATATCAAGATGGTTATTTAGACTCTTGTGAGATAAAACCACTTAAAATATGTCATTCCTGTTTACAAGGAAAAATGGACAAACCACCATTCAGTAGATAGGGTGAAAGATCCATATACATTATAGGTTTGGTACACACTGATGTGTGTGGACCATTTCTAGTAGAATCTAGATATGTAAATTCTTACTTCATAACTTTTACTGATTACTTGAGTAGGTATGGCTATGTCCAATTGATGAGGTATAAGTATGATTTTTTAGAAATTCATTTAATTCAAGAACGAAGTATAAAATCATCTTATAATGAAGATAAAGAATCTTCTATAAAATCTAGTATGTGAATATCTTAACCAATAGTTTTTTTGAATTTTTATGGGATTTTGGTATTCTATCTCAACTCACTCCATCTTACACACTATAGTGGAATGGTGTTAGTTAAAGAAGGAACTGAACCTTGTTAGACAAGGTAAAGTCAATGACGATTCATGCGGATGTTCCATTATCCTTTTGGTTATATTCATTACAAACTATGTCATATACATTAAACTATGTACCAACTAATGTAAAATATGAAATTCACATCAAGTTATAGAGGGGAAGGAAACCCATTATTTAATACACAAGTATTGGGTTGTGAGAAGTTTTTTATGGTCTTATCAAGAACCAAACTAACACCCTGGGGAACAAAGAGCATCTCTATAAAGTATCCTATGGAAACAAAGGGATACTACCTATGAAACACCTCAGACAAGAAATTGTTTGTCACTAGAAAAGCTACCTTTCTTGAGAGGGAGCACATTCTAAAAAAGGATGGTGGGAGAAATATTGGTTTCAATGAATTTAATGCTCAAGATAATCAATATATGGTACAAGAATAGATTATATAGGACCCCATGGAATAAGTAGTTTCTGAAACACAAGTACTGCATAAGAACACAAGAGAGGTAAGAGAACCAGATAGATATGGTTTTATAGTCACAAAATATGGTGACTCAATATTGGTAGAAAATGATGAACCTATCTCCTATGAAGAGGTAGAAGAGTTATTAGAAGCTTAAATATGTAAATAATCTATGAATTATTAAATGGATTCCATGTATCATAACCATGTTTGGGTTTTGGTTGATGCACCAGTTGATATAAATCTCATAGGTTAAAAATTGGAATTCAAGAGAAAACTGGGCATGGAAGGTATAATAAATACCTATAAAGAAATGATAGTGGATAAAGTGTTTAAATATCATCATGTAATTGAGTAATTTGAAACTTTTTCACCATTTCCCAGGTTTTAATCCATAAAAATTATAATTTATATAGTATCTTACCTTGACTATGAAATTTTGAAGATGAACGTCAAAACTGATTTCCTTAATTGGAATCTTTGAGAAGATATTTATATGGAACAACATAAAGGGTGTGTGATTCCAGGTGATACCAAAATGATTTTAAAGTTGCATAGATCCATTTATAGATTGAATTAAGAATCCAGATCATGGATCATTCTATTCTATGAAGCTATAAAATAATTTGGTTTCATTAGGAACAAATGTGATCCATGTGTTTATAAAAGGTTTATTGTAAATGAAATCATTATACTTGTAGTTTATGTTGATGACATATTACTTATTGGTAACAACATAAAATTATTACAAGCTATCAAGGACTTGTTGAAAATGGTTTCTCTATGAAGGACTTAAGTGAAGTATCTTATATTCTAGGGATCAATATCATTTTTTATAGATCCAAGGTTCTTCTTGGACTAAGTCAAAGTATATATATTGACAAAATACTAAAGAGATTTAGTATTGAAAAATCCAAGAGGGTATTTGTTTCAGTTTCATATGGTATACATATTTCTAAGAAAATGTGTCATTTGAAACAATAAGAGAAAGATAGAAAGAGTTTGATCCCATAAAATTTTGTGATAGGATCAATCATGTATACCATGTTATGTCCTAGACTTGATGTTTCCTAATAATTGAGCATGGTAGGAATATGTCAAGTAGATACCAGATAACATCATTGGTCTGTTGTTAAGGATATACTCAAGTATCTAAGAAGAACTAAGGATATGTTACTGTTGAATGGAGTAGACAAGGAGCTGGACATCATGGGTTATACTGATGCTAATTTTCAAAAATATTAGAATGACTTGAAGTTATAATTAGGAAATGTTTTCAATCTCAATGATGGTGTTATGAGAAAAAAGTATTTAAAGCATCTAGTAATCACTGATTATATATTGGAGTATAATTATAATGTGGATTATAATACATGAAAGGAATATATTTTTATATGAAACTTTTTCCATGATCCTGATGTGGTGTCTAACATTAAATATCCTATAACATTTTATTGTGATAATACTATAGTAGTGGATCTTGTAAAAGTTCTAAGGTCACCCCAACAAAAAATATTATATTATGGAAGTATCACCTCTTGAGGTAATATTATCAATGGTGTGAAGTTGTTTTAAGAAGAGTTTAAATAGAATAAAATATTGAGGACCTCTTGACTAAAGTTCTATCTCAACAGAAGAATGAGTATCATGTGAGGGAAAGTGGACTAAAGGTTGTCAATAGTTGGATCTAGTGAAAGTGGGAGTCTGTTGTAGTTGGTTCCCTAGAAAAAACTTCTATGTACTTTATAATAACTTGTACTAATAGTTTTGAATATTAATAAACTTCTTATAATATCTTTATTGTTCTTCTATGTTACATAGTATGTGATAATGTCCTATGAGTAACTATCACACTCAAAGGTCCTAACAGTTCTCTACTATGATGAGAACCCAAAAGTTTTATGATAGTATTTGTAAAATATATGTTATATAACTGGATGAAATCATTTTAGTGACACACATGATATAGGATATTATGGGTGGAGACTCAGAGGACTTTGAGGAACCATCTCATGGTGTACACCCTTAGAAATACTTAGTGTAGGATATTATGAGAATGAGACATTCCAGTAGGAAATCCACATTTATATGTACCATTGGATGTTCATATATACATATATTTGTATTTATCCTTATAATTTAAGATTATTATCAATATGTATTATAATTCAAGTACATTGATGCATTGATAAAAACCCTAAGGAAATATGTTCACGGTGAGGTTGGATATGTTTGGTGTGTCATGAGTAATACTGCATTAATGAATAATGTGAGAAAGGATTTTTCCTTACTATTTTTTAATGGATGTTGACATCCAAGTCCTTTTTATAGAAATAATATAGTTTAAATAAATTAATGGACATGTTGTTTTATAGGCACGTTTGATTCCCGAAAATTCAAATAAAGAGGCATTGAGCACATAGGTTGATGACACCATCATGTAACCTAATTGATTAGAGATATCATGAAAAATGGATTATATTAAATAGTGAGCATCCATATGCGGTATTATGTCATTGAGGCATTACATTCATTCTCAATGGGTGCCTTGGCATGTTACTAGATGTTAACTTTGAACTTTAGGATGCTCCACATAATCTCACTGATAAATAGGCCTAAAGGGTCACACATGAATTGTATCTAGAATCTCAATTATATAATATATTATAATTTATTATTTAATAAGTTAAATAAATATTATTCCCACATGTGATTTAATAATTATTTGTATAAGAACTCATCCTTATTACATTACATAATCTTGAATTTAGTCAAGAAATCAATTCCTTTCACATTGAGGATCTTTTAAATTTTAGAGCTTTAGAGAAAAAGGACATAACACATTCATGACATTAGAAACTAATACACAGTGGATACTATAAAAACAGTACTCATTTCTCTCAATATAAAAAAAACTTTTCCAATAAAACATGATTTCTTTGAAAGTTTTTCAAAAATTTAACTTGGCTTCCTTATTTTTCTTACACATCCTTATAACCTGTGAAAATCATTTAAAAAACATGGGATGAGAACAAAAAGATCAGTAAGGGATATAAATATAAGGAAAGAACACATTAATCCATGAATACTTGTAACACATGAAATCATTTTCAAAAGACATACTTGTCACCCATATATACTTACTTTGTGAAACATGAGATTTCCAAAAGATTCCCACAATAAATAAGAACATAAATAGAACCATAAAGGTATCTTGGGTAATTACTTACATAATAATGTAACCCTCTTGGGTACCTTATAATTTTCAACCTTCACGGCTACCTTACAATTTGTGTAACCATCACAGTTACACTTGGTGTAACCTTTTGAAAAACCTCCAAATTACACATACCCAATTAATTGGAGGGAGATATAGGTCCCTCCCTTAATCATAAACAATTCCCAACAACCAGAACATAATCATACAACATGAATACTTTCATAAAAACATTAATTTTGAATTTTGTAAAATGTAATTTTAAAAGAGGATTTTAAAAGAAAATCCCCTTATAAATATCATATAATTCAAGTGAGAATGAATTGAGTGGATGGAATATGTATATACACTATAAATACATATAAATAAACACAATATAAACAAAATTCATCACACAAACATTTTTAATACAATACAAATAACGAAGTTGAAAGTTAACCCAAAGAATGGAAATCAGGTTAAGAATTCCATTACCCCGGGTTTATCTTACTTAAAACTTGTTTAAACATCCTTTATAATGGTTAAAATAGTGTTATTATTATCTTAAAGAAAAATATTCATATTTATAACATATCATATGATCATTTTATAACATAATTTCATACTTTAATTATTAGTATTTTGTTCCTTCCATTGTTTCGGGTGAGTTCTTTACATGACTTCCATGAGCGGTTCAAGATGAATGTTCTTATAGATTGGAAGTGAAAATATAGAATTGGAATGGAATGGTAGTTAAATATTTAAAGAACCATAAATTATACCATTTAACATTTGTAATTCTGAAATGAGGATGATTTATAAGTTAAAACATTAATGATGTTCGTTTAGATCATTTTAGTGGTTCTTTGATAATAACGACCTCATTTTGTTTTATAAATTAAAACCATGTGTACGAAAGGATTAAAAAAACCTGGATGAGAAAAAAATATTATAACCTGGTTCATCCATAGAAATGGTTTCATGAATAGACTTAAATTAATTAAATCAAATTGAAATCACATCGTCCGCGACATCGTTAATTCGACACATCACTAACAATGTTTTTATTCCTTGAATAAGTGGGAGAGGAGAGGAAGAATGATGATGAATTTTACATGAACATGAGAACATAAAAAATATACAATATTTATGGATCTTTCATTCCTCTTGGATAAGAGTATGGGAAGATACTATATAAATAAGGAAATGAAAGGAAAGGAAAGGAAAACACATGAAAAAGGAAGATGATTTCTTAACTCTTGATCTCTTCTCCTTGAGATCCTCCTTATGGACTTTGATTTCAGACTTTTAGTGAGACCATAAGGTCTTGGACGTGGGGAAGGATATTGGGTAGGGAATTTGGGAAAAATTATACAATTCTCAAGGTTTGAGAGGTGTGGGAGGAAGAGGGTGAAATGGGTGGAATTTATAGTGGAGCAGAGAGATTTCACATCATTTTAATTATTATTTTTTATT
This sequence comes from Viscum album, assembly GCA_963277665.1. Lineage (NCBI taxonomy): Eukaryota > Viridiplantae > Streptophyta > Magnoliopsida > Santalales > Viscaceae > Viscum > Viscum album. The sequence continues at coordinate 2,034,406,629 of OY728148.1, forward strand.
ATTTTGCCTCGAGAAAAGCACTAATGGGTCTTGCAGGAATAAAATAGTAATAATGTCATGTGAGTTCGAGATAATGAGCTTACATCACCTCCACATCATCAATGACAACTCCATGATGAAGAAATTCATTTATTTGTCAAATACCAAAAAATCACTATTCACCAAACAATCAAGTATTCTAGAAAATTACCAAAAATTCACCCAAAATAGTTTTAGACATGTAGAATCCAAAAATGAACTCCATTTTATCAAAATAATTTTATAAATATAATAACATTAATTTTTAAATAAAATAATACTTTATTCAGAAAATAACAATTTTAAAGCATTTATTTACTTATTCAAAGATATGGGTGTACCATACTTTCAATTAAATCTTATATATACACTATCATAGGTGAGGTTACTATTGATAAGGGTATGTTACTATTCATAAGGGTAGAATTTCAATTCATAAGGGTACATTACTATTCATTAGGGTCAAGTTACTACTCAGAAGGTTTCATTACTATTCATAAGGGTACATTATTATTCTTAAGGGCATGTTACTATTCATAAGGGTAAGTTACTATTCATAAGGGTATCTTACTATTTAAAAAAATTATGTTGTTCTTATAGGACTATAAATAACTTACTAATCACAATTTTAGATGACCATTTTTCTAAATTCAAAACATAGAAGTAGTAAAATTATGTTTAAATGATAGTTATAGAAATCTACTTAAAAAAAGTTTCATGCATTTCATGTTTTTAAACCTTGGGGTGTTACATTATCCCAACCATATAGAAATTGTGTCCTCGCAATTTTATTTACTCATTAAACAAGTGAGGGTACCTTCCCCTCATAGAATTTTCAGATTCCCATGTAACTTCTCAACCATGTGGTTTCTCCACAAAACCTTTACCTGGTGGATTACCATATTCTGCAATACTTGTTCCATTTAATCAAGAATATGAAATGGTTTCTCTTTATATGAAAGGTTCTCTTCCATATGAACTAAATCTGGACTCAAGACATGATTTATATTTTCCGCATACTTTCTCAACATCAAAACATGAAAATCATTGTGTACCTAAGTCAAACTCAAAGGAAAAGCTACTCGATATGCAACTGGTCCAACTTTCTATAGGATTTCAAAAGTATCGATGAATTACAGACTTAGATTTCATTTATTACCAAAACGCATCACAATTTTCCGAGGATAAATTTTAAGGAAAAAATGGTCACCTACCTCAAAAGAGAACTCTTTCCTTCTGTTATATGCATAACTTTTCCACCTGCTCTAAGCTATCCTCATGTTTTGTTGGATTATATTCACTTTCTCAAACACTTCCTCTACTAATTTCGACCCCATCAACATTCTGTCACCAACTTCATCCCAAAACGCTAGAGTATGACAACAATTCCCATAAAATGACTCAAAAGGTTCCATCTGAATACTATAATGAAAACTATTATTATAATAAAACTCAACTAAAGAAATATGTTGATCCCAACATCCCCGGTAGTTCATTGAACTTGCTCGAAGCATATCCTCCAAAGTATAAATCGTTTGTTCTAACGGACTATCTGATTGAGGATGAAAAGTTGTGGTGAAATTTAATTATGTGCTCAATGACTTCTGAAGTCCCTTCCAAATGATAGAAGTGAACCTGGGATCCCAATCAGATATAATAGAAAGAGGAACTCCCTGTAACCTGACAATCTATTTGAGGTACAGTCTAGAAAGATGATCCAAAGACATTATATCTATAATAGAAAGAAAATGTGATGATTTTGTCAGCTGATCAACAATAAACCAAATCGCATTATTATATCAAGAAGTCTTTGGTTGTCCCCCCACAAAGTTCATGGATACATTCTCCCATTTCCACTCTGGCACTGGAAAAGGCTGAAGCATCCCCTTCGGTAACTTTCCCTATGCTTTAACCTATTGACATGTCAATCATTTCATAATAAAATCAGCAATATCTCTTTTCATTCCATCCCACCAATAATACTCCCGAAGGTCTCTTTACATCTTAGTACTTCCAGGATGAACTGAAAATGGAGAACTATAAGCTTCACACAACAGATATTTTTTCAACTGAGAATCACAAGCCACACATAACCTTTTTCCAAATCTTAAAACACAATATTTATCAAGTATAAATTCTATAAACTTACCCATTTTAACCAATTATAATTTTTTATGTAGCTCACGGTATTCCTTCTGCGATTGCTTAATTTTGTCTGATAATGATGACTACACTAAAACCTAAAAAATAGATGTATTCCCTACACCAAAAACTTCTAATCCAAAATTCATCAAATCATTAATCAAGGGATCATGTTCCAAATGTAACATGGTTATTGATGAATGATATTTTCGACTCAAGGAATCCAACACTTTGTTTGATTTTCCTAAATGGCAATTTATTGTGTAATCATAATACTTTATTAGTTCAAGCCATCTTATTTACCTCATATTTAATTCCTTCTGAGTGAATATATACTTTAGACTTTTATGGTTAGTATATATTTGACATTTGGCTTTGTATAAATGATTCCTCCAAAATTTCAAAGCAAAAACCAAAGATTCCAATTCCAAGTCATGTGTGGGATAATTTAACTCAATGGGTTTTAGTTGTCCTGAAGCATAAGAAATTACCTGATCATTGTTCATCAGAACACAACCAAGTCCCTTCAATTAAGAATCATTGTAGTTGACAAACTCACCATTTCGGGAAGGCAAGGCCAAAACTGAAGCATTCACGAATCTCTTATTCAGTTCTAGAAAAAAAACATCACATTCTTATATCCAAACAAATTTAATCCCTTTTAGTACTAACTTAGTTATCAGGCTAGATAACTGTGAAAAGTTCTTAACAAAACGTCAGTAATAACCTACTAATCCAAGAAAACTATGAATCTCTGTATCATTTTTGGGTCTTTTCCATTCATCAACCACTCTTTTTTTGGTAGGATCAATTATTATTCCATCCTTATTTACAATGTACCAAAAAAATAAATCTTTTGTAACCAAAAATATTACTTTCTGAAATTTCCATACAGTTTATTTTCCTTTAAGGTTTGTAAAAAAACCCCAAGATATTTTTCATAATCCTCTTTATTTTTAAAAAATACTATAATTTTGTCAATAAACACAACCACACACTTATCCCAAAACTCATGAAATATTATATTCATAAGATCCCTGAATATAGTAGGTACATTAGTTTACCCAAATGTCATAAAAACAAATTCATAATGCCCATATATAGTATGAACGGATGTTTTTCTGATGTCATCCTCCTTCACCTTCATCTGATGGTATCCGGATCTCAAGTCAATCTTGGAAAAGTACTGAGCTCCCTAGAACTGATCAAATAAGTCATCGATATGAGGAAAAGGATACTTGTTTTTAATAGTGATGTTATTCAAAGCTCTATAATCAATGCAAAGTCTCATGGAACCATCTTTCTTTTGAACAAACAAAACAGGATCACCCCAAGGTGAAGTGCTAGGATGAATGAAGCCTTTATCAAGAAAATCCTTCAACTGATTTTTCAATTCAATAAGTTCTATTTGAGCCATAATATATGGAGGTTTTGATATTGGCTTAGCATAAGGAACTAAGTCAATTGTGAATTTGACTTCCTGATCAGGTATGATACTGGGTAACTCATTAGAAAATACATCAAGGTATTTATTTACCACTAGAATATCATTAATCTGAACAGTTACCTTGTTTTTGACAATATGAGAAAGATAAGTTTCATTTATATCTTTCAAATGTTTCTCAGCTTCCTGATATGTTATCACTTGTATGGGTTATTTCTAATATAAAAACTGAAACTATTTTGTAAAAACAACTTCTTTAGCTCTACATTCAATCTTATCATGATAATCATAAAGTCAATTCATTCCCAGAATAACATCAAACTCGACTAAGGGTAATAAATCAAGGTTTGCGGGTAATGTCTTTCCACAGACCATAATAGAAATATTCATATAATTACTCTTTGATATAATATTTCCCCTAGTGTTTTAAAAAAAAGTTGCGGTCTCATTTATTGAGGTGATATTTCCAATTTACTAGAAAATTTCTCAGATATGAAGAAATGTGTAGACCCCATATCAACCAAAACTTTAGAAAAATACGAGTAAACAAAAAAATTACCTGATACAACTTCATTGGATAGATCGACATCTGCTGACGTAGTCACAAAGGATCTCACAACACCTTTTTTTTATAGTCTGGATTCTTTTCATCATTCAGATCTCTCTTTGGGTAGGCATTTGAATAATGACCCATCTAACCACATTTAAAATAGTTGAAAGTTTTCTTATTAGAATTAGTCTTAGGATCATTTTCATTGCAATTTCGGGCAATATATCCATACTTACCACATCTAAAACACTTCCTAGTTTTTTTAAGACATTCCACAGGGTGATTCTTTCCACACTTTTCACAAACTAGAAATTGGATTTTCTTACATTCAGATTTATTTGGTTGATTATTACCCATCGTTTTCCATCTGGACCTCTTCTTCCCCTTATTTCCAAAATGAACATGATCATCATCAAACTCCATATCTACCCTCTCATCACATCGAACATGTTTCTCATAACTTTTTAATTCACAGGAGTCCTGCTCTCTTTGATACCTTGTCTTGAGTCAGGAGTAAAAGTGGTTGATTTTGTTATCAAGATTCAGAATAAGATTTGGAGAATATCTCTCCATTTGGGTGATGTTTTCTTCATACACATCCACATAATATTCCTCCTCTTTCTTTAATTAATGTAATTTATTCTCCATCCTATGTCACACCACCTTAGGGAAATATTTTTCAAGGAAAAGGCTTTTAAATTCATCCCACTCTAAGGCATCAATATCCTCTCTATCCCTGATATTACTTACCATTTACCAACACTAATCAGCTTCAACTTCAAACTGATAAATGGAAATACATGCCTTTTGATTATATGAACAACCCATTACATCAAATATCTTTTCAAGGGATTTAATCCATCCTTCATCCGCTACTGGGTTAAAAGATCTCTTGAAAGCAGGAGGGTGTTGTCTCATAAAATGTTCCACTATTGTCATGTTCTGTTTTGGTACCTCTAGTTGTTCTCTGGCATGGATGCCAGCACCATTTGTTTCATGTGTTAGCTGATCCATTACGGTCACAAACTTCTTGATTCCAATCCCTACCATTCTGAGCTACATATTCCGAAGGATGTCGTTCATTCAGTGCCTGTCCTCTTCAGTTTCTCTGTTTCTTCTCTGGACAACCATTCTGAACAAACATATCTTAGTCGATGAAAAATGGTAATCTTAAAATGCTATATCATTTCAAATTAACCATAGAGTAAAAAACATTTATGTTAATATATTAACATCATCCTAACCCCTAAAGTTATCTAAACCATCCTCTGATACCAACTATAAGGACCCAGCCTTATTATATTACATAATCTTGAATTTAGTCAAGAAATCACATCCTTTCACATTGAGGATATTTTAAATTTTAGATATTTTTAGAAAAGGGACATAACACATTCATGCCATTACACATTAATACATTTTGGATACCATAAAAACAGCACTCATTTCCCCCAATATAAAAAAACTTTTCAAATAAAACATAATTTCTTTGACAGTTCTTCAAACATTTAACTTGGATTCCTTCATTGTATTACACATCCTTATAACCTATGAAAATCATTTAAAGAACTTGGTATGGGCACAAAAATCTCATTAAGGGATATAAAAAGAAATAAATAACACATTAGTCCATGAATAATTGTAACATATGAAATCATTTTCAAAAGACATACTTGTCACCCATATATACTTACTTTTTGAGACATGAGATTTCTAAAAAGAATCCCTAAATAACTAAGAACATAAATAGAACCATAAAGGTATCTTGGGGAATTAATTACATAATCTTGTAACCATTTCATCTACCTTATACTTTGTAACCCTCATGTCTACCTTACAATTTGTGTAACCATCGCAGTTACATTTGGAGAAACTATATGACCGACCTCAAACTTACACATACCCAATAAGTTGGAGAGAGATATAGGCCCCAAACTTCATCATAAAAAATTTCCAATAACTATAATATAATCATACAACATTAATAATTTCATAAAAACATTTCTTTTTAGTTTTTTAAAATTGAATTTTAAAAGAGGATTTTAAAAGAAAAACCCCTTATAAATATCATAAAATTCATGTGAGAATGAATTCGGTGGATGGAATATGTATATAAACTATAAATACATATAAATCAAAATAATATAAACATAATTAATCACAAAAACATTTTTAATAAACCACAAATAATGAAGTAGAATGTTATCCCAAAGAATGGAAATCTGATTAAGAATTCCCTTAACTCGGGTTTGTCTTACATCAAACGTGTTTAAACCATCTGTATAATGGTTAAAAGAGTGTTATTGTTATCTTAAAGACACATATTAATCTTTATAAAAAATTATATGGTCATTTTATAACATCATTTCATCATTTAATTATTAGTATTTGGTTCCTTCCAATGTTTTGGGTGCATTCTTTACATGATTTCCATGATTGGTTCATGATGGATGTTCTTGGCGATTGGAAGTGACACTCCAGAATTGGAATGGAATTGTAGTTAAATATTACCAGAACCATAAATTATACCATTTATCATTTTTAATTATTAAATGAGGATGATTCATATGTTAAAACATTAATGATGTTCGTTTAGATCATTTTAGTGGTTCTTTGATAATAACAACCTAGTTTTGTTTTATAAATTAAAACCATGTGTAAAAAAGGATTACAAAACCATGGAAAAGACATAAAACATATATAATAACCTGTTCCAAAAATAAAAATGGTTTCATGACAAGATTTTAATTAATTAAAGAAAATTGAAATCACATCGTCCATGATGTTGGTAATTCGACACATCATAAACAATGTTTTTATTCCTTGAATAAGTGGTACAAGAGAGGAAGAATGATGATGAATTTTCCATGAACATGAGAACATCTAGAATATAAAATATTTTTGGAGCTTTCATGCCTCTTGTATAAGAGTAGGGTAAGATACTATATAAAAAATAAATGGAAAGGAAAGGAAAACACATGAAAAAGGAAGAGGATTTCTTGCCTCTTGATCTATTCTCCTTGAGATCCTCCTTAAGGTCTTTGATTTTGGCCTTTGAGTGAGAACAGAATGTCTTGGACGTGGGGAAGGAGATTTGGGAGGTAATTTGGAAGAAATTAGACAATTTTCAAGGCTTGAGAGGTGTGGGAGGAAGAGAGGGGAATGGGTGGTATTTATAGTGGAGGAGGGGAGAGATTTCACATTATTTCACATTATTTCATATTATTTTATTATTTTGCCTGAAGACAAGCAATGGAAAGTCTTCCATGACTAAAAATATTAATAATGGAATGCAAGTTATAGAAAATGGGATTACATCAGCACCACATCATCGATGACACCTCTATGATGAAGAAATACATTTATTAGTCAAATACCGAAAATTCACTATTCACCAAAAAATCAAGTAGTTCAAAAAATTATCAAAAATTCACCCCAACCATTTTTCGACATGTAGAATCCAAAAATGAACTCCATTTTATCAAAATAATTTTATAAATATAATAAAATCAATTTTTAAATAAAATAATTCTTTATTAGAAAATAACAATTTTAAAGCATTTATTTACTTGTTCAAAGATATGGGTGTACCATAATTTCAATTAAATCTTATATTACACTATCATAGGTGAGGTTAATATTCATAAGGGTATGTTACTATTCATAATGGTAACATTTCTATTCATAAGGGTACATTACTATTCATTAGGATCAAGTTACTACTCAGAAGGGTTCATTGTTATTCATAAGGGTGTATTACTACTATTAAGGGTATCTTACTATTCATAACAGTATGGTACTATTCATAAGGGTATGTTACTATTCAAAAAAATTAATTTGTTTTTATAAGACTCTAAATAACTTACTGATCACAATTTTAGATGACCATTTTTTGAAATTTAAAACATAGAAGCAATAAAATTATGTTTAAAGGATAGTTATAAATATCTACTTAAAAGAAAGTTTCATGGATTTCATTAATTTTTTTAAACCTTGGAGTGTTACAATTTGTGTCTTCTTGATCGCATATATTTCATCATCAGTTATTTGAGAGAATATTACGTGAGTGGAATATTCAATAAATATTTATTTTCTATTTAGTGAATATAATATTAATTTATTTATTGAAGAATAATGAATATATATATATTTATTAAATAAATAGTCATTATTCAAGGCCTCCTAAATATATTTATGGAATGGTTAAACGATTTTATAGTTTCAGCGATACATAATATATATTTGATATTATTTGATTAAATAATATTTAATTTTAATTCGTGATTTTAGCACATGTCCATAAATATTATTATTATTATTATTATTATTATTATTAAAATGGGGTTCTATATGGATTAAATAAATAACAAAGGACACTTATGTAATTATTTATCTCTAACCCTAATGGTATATAAACCTAATTATATTATTTTTCAATATATCTTATTTCATTTGTGTTGTGAATAATGACAATAGGAGAGAATCCTCTCAATCCCTAGATAGCTCCCAATCCATGAACTCTCGAAATAATGGAGATAGATCTTCCTCCACTATCCACTCTCAATTCTGTAGAGATCAAATTTAATTCTTTGGAAGCAATTCTCAAGGATATCAAAATAGAACGGCACAAGCATGAGGATCTTCCACACTATAACCTAGAGATTCCTCTGATGAAATTCAGTGATTTGTGGAACACATGTGGATCACTGCTATAGTGAATCTTCTATTGATTCCTACAACACAAACCAACAGTGGACTAAAGGTTGTCAATAGTTGGATCTAGTGAAAGTGGGAGTCTGTTGTAGTTGGTTTCCTAGAAGTAACTTCTATATAATTTATAATAACTTGAACTCATAGTTTGGAATATCAATAAACTTCTTATCATATCTTAATTGTTCTTATATGTTACATAGTATGTGATAATGTCCTATGAGTAACTATCACACTAAAAGGTCCTAACAGTTCTCTACTATGATGAGAACCCAAAAGTTTTGTGATAGTAATCGTAAAATATATGTTATATAACTAGAAGAAATCATTTTAGTGACACAAATGATACAGGCTATTATGGGTGGATACTCATAGGACATTGAGGAACCATCTTATGGTGTACAACCTTAGAAATATTTAGTGTAGTATATTATGAGAATGATACATTCCAGTAGAAAATCCACATTTATATATACCATTGGATGTTCATATATACAGATGTTTGTATTTATCCTTATAATTTAAGATTATTATTAATATGTATTGTAATTCAAGTAGTTTGATGCATTGATAAAAACCCTAAGGAAATATGTTCACAGTGAGGTTGGATATGTTTGGAGTTTCATGAGTAATATTGCATTAATGAATAATGTGATAACGGATTTTTCCTTACTATTCTTTAATGGAAGTTTACATCTTAGTCCTTTTTATAGAAATCATATAGCTTAAATAAATTAATGTCCATGTTGTTTTATAGGCACGTTTTATTCCCGAAAATTCAAACAAAGAGGCATTGAGCATATAGCATGATGACACCATCATGTAACCTAATTGATTAGAGATATCATAAAAAATGGATTATATTAAATAGTGAGCATCCATATGAGGTATTATGTCATTGAGGCATTACATTCATTCTCAACGGGTGCCTTGGCATGTTACTAGATGTTAACTTTTAACTTTAGGATGCTCCACCTAATCTCACAGAGAAAGAGGCCTAAAGGGTCACACATGAAGTGTATCGAGAATCTCAATTATATAATATATTATAATTTATTATTTAATAAGTTAAATAAATATTATTCCCACATGTGATTTAATAATTATTTGTATAAGAACTCAGCCTTATTACATTACATAATCTTGAATTTAGTCAAGAAATTACTTCCTTTTACATTGAGGATATTTTAATGTTTAGAGATTTAGAGAAAAAGGACATAACACATTCATGAAATTACAAACTAATACATAGTGGATACCATAAAAACAATACTCATTTCTCCCAATATAAAAAAAACTTTTCCAATAAAACATGATTTCTTTGAAAGTTTTTCAAAAATTTAACTTCGCTTCCTTATTTGTCTTACACATCCTTATAACCTGTGAAAATCATTTAAAAAACTTGGGATGAGAAAAAAAAGCTCAGTAAGGGATATAAATATAAGGAAAGAACACATTAATCCATGAATACTTGTAACATATGAAATCATTTTCAAAAGACATACTTTTCACCCATATATACTTACTTTGTGAAACATGAGATTTTCAAAAGATTACCACAATACATAAGAACATAAATAGAACCATAAAGGTATCTTGGGTAATTACTTACATTATCATGTAACCCTCTCGACTACCTTATAATTTTCAACCATCACATATACCTTACAATTTGTGTAACAATCACAGTTACACTTGGAGTAACTGTATGACCAACCTACAAATTACACATACCCAATTAATTGGAGGGAGATATAGGTACCTCCCTTCATCATAAAAAATTCCCAATAAGTAGAGGATAATCATACAACATGAATAATTTCATAAAAACATTAATTTTGAATTTTGTAAAATAGAATTTTAAAAGAGGATTTTAAAAGAAAATCCCCTTACAAATATCATATAATTCAAGTGAGAATGAATTGAGTGGATGGAATATGTATATACACATTAAATACATATATATTAACATAATATAAACATAATTCATTACACAAACATTTTCAATACAATACAAATAACGAAGTAGAAAGTTAACCCAAAGAATGGAAATCAGGTTAAGAATTCCCTTACCTCGGGTTTATCTTACATCAAAATTGTTTAAATATATTGTATAATGGATAAAAGAGGGTTATTACTATCTTAAAGAAAAATATTCATATTTATAACATATCATATGATCATTTTATAACATCATTTCATCCTTTATTTATTAGTATTTTGTTCCTTCCATTGTTTCGGGTGAGTTCTTTACATGATTTCCATGATCGGTTCAAGATGGATGTTCTTATAGATTGGAAGTGAAAATATAGAATTGGAATGGAATGGTAGTTAAATATTTAAATAACCATAAATTATACCATTTATCATTTGGAATTATGAAATGAGGATGATTCATAAGTTAAAAAATTAATGATGTTCGTTTAGATCATTTTAGTGGTTCTTTGATAATAACGACCTCATTTTGTTTTATAAATTAAAACAATTTGTAAAAAAGGATTAAAAAAACCTGGATGAGAAAAAATATATATATTATAACCTGATTCATCCATAGAAATGGTTTCATGACCATACTTTAAGTAATTAAATAAAATTGAAATCACATCGTCCGCAACATCGTTAATTCGACACATCACAAACAATATTTTTATTCCTTGAATAAGTGGGAGAGGAGAGGAAGAATGATGATTAATTTTCCATGAACACAAGAACATCCAAAATATACAAGATTTATGGATCTTTCATTCCTATTGGATAAGAGTATGGTAAGAGACTATATAAAGAAGGAAAGGAAAGGAAAGGAAAACACATGAAAAAGGAAGATGATTTCTTAGCACTTGATCTCTTCTCCTTGAGATCCTCCTTATAGACATTGATTTTGGACTTTTAGTGAGACAATAAAGTCTTGGAAGAGGGGAAGGAGATTGGGGACTGAATTTGGTAGAAATTATACAATTCTCAAGGCTTGAGAGGTGTGGGAGGAAGAGGGGGAAATGGGTGGTATTTATAGTAGAGGAGGGGAGAGATTTCACATTATTTTAATTATTATTTTATTATTTTGCCTCAAGAAAAGCACTAGTGAGTCTTGCATGACTAAAAATAGTAATAATGTCATGTGAGTTCGAGATAATGGGATTACATCAGCACCACATCATCAATGACACCTCCATGATGAAGAAATTCATTTATTTGTCAAATACCAAAAAATCACTATTCACTAAAAAATCAAGTATTTCAAAAAATTATCAAAAATTCACCCAAAATAGTTTTAGACATGTAGAATCAAAAAATGAACTCTATTTTATCAAAATAATTTTATAAATATAATAACAATAATTTTTAAATAAAATAATACCTTATTCAGAAAATAACAATTTTAAAGCATTTATTTACTTATTCAAAGATATGGGTGTACCATACTTTCAATTAAATCTTATATATACACTATAATAGGTGAGGTTACTACTGATAAGGGTATGTTACTATTCATAAGGGTAACATTTCAATTCATAAGGGTATATTACTATTCTTTAGGGTCAAGTTACTACTCATAAGGGCTCATTACTATTCATAAGGGTACATTATTATTCTTAAGGGCATGTTACTATTAATAAGGGTATGTTACTATTCATAAGGGTATCTTACTATTCAAAAAAATTATGTTGTTCTTATAGGACTATAAATAACTTACTAATCACAATTTTAGATGACCATTTTTCTAAATTCAAAACATAGAAGTAGTAAAATTATGTTTAAATGATAGTTATAGAAATATACTTAAAACAAAGTTTCATGCATTTCACTTTTTTAAACCATGGAGTGTTACATTATCCCTACTATCTAGAAATTACATCCTCACAATTTTATTTTCTCATTAAACAAGTGAGGGTACCTTCCCCTCATATAATTTTTAGATTCCCATGTTTCTTCTTCAACCATGTGGTTTCTCCACAAAACCTTTACCTGGTGGATAACCGTATTCTGCAATACTTGTTCCATTTGTTCAAGAATATGAATTGGTTTCTCATTATATGAAAGTTTCTCTTCCATATGAACTAATTCTGGACTGAAGACATGATTTATATTTGTAGCATACTTTCTCAACATCGAAACATGAAAAAAATTGTGTACCTAAGACAAACTCAGAGGCAAAGCTACCCGGTATACAATTGGTCCAACTTTCTCCAGGATTTCAAAAGTATTGATGAATTGCATACTTAGCTTTCATTTCTTACCAAAACACATCAGAATTTTCCAAGGATAAATTTTAAGGAAAAAATGGTCACCTACCTCGAAAGAGAACTCTTTCCTTCTATTATATGCATAACTTTTCCACCTTATCTAAGCTATCCTGATGTGATGTTGGATTATATTCACTTTCTCAAACACTTCCTCTACTAATTCTGACCCCATCAACTTTCTGTCACCGAATTCATCCCAAAACTCTAGAGTCCGACACCACTTCCCATACAATTCCTCAAAAGGTTCCATCTGAATACTCTAATGAAAACTATTATTATAGGAAAACATAACTAAAGAAATATGTTGATCCCAACATCCCCGGTAGTTCATTGAACTTGATCGAAGCATATCCTCCAAATTATAAATTGTTCATTTTGACTGAACGTCTGAATGAGGATGAAAAGTTGTGCTGAAATTTATTTATGTGCCCAATGACTTCTGAAGTCCCTTCAAAAAGTTTGAAGTGAACCTGGGATCCCGATCAGATATAATAGAAAGAGGAACTCCATGTAACCTGACAATCTATTTGAGGTACAGTCTAGAAAGATGATCCAAAGACATTGTATCTCAAATAGAAAGAAAATGTGCAGATTTTGTTAGTTGATCAACAATAAACCAAATCACATTATTATATTAAGATGTCTTTGGTTGTCCCCCCACAAAGTTCATGGATACATTCTCCCATATCCACTCTGGCACTGGAAAAGGTTGAAGCATCTCCTTCGGTAACTTTCTCTCTACCATAACCTATTGACATGTCAATCATTTCACAATAAAATCAGAAATATCTCTTTTCATTCCATCCCACCAATAATACTCCTGAAGGTCTCTTTACATCTTAGTACTTCCAGGATGAACTGAAAATGGAGAACTATAAGCTTCACACAACAAATATTTTTTTCAACTGAGAATCACAAGCCACACATAACCTTTTTACAAATCTTAAAACACAATCTTTATCAAGGATAAATTCTAGAAACTTACATATTTTAACCAATTATAATTTTTTTTGTAGCTCACGGTATTTTTTCTGCGATTGCTTAATTTTGTATGATAATGATGACTGCACGAAAACCTAAAAAAATAGATGTATTCCCTACAACAAAAACTTCTAATCCAAAATTCATCAAATCATTAATCAAGGGATCATGTTCCAAACGTAACATGGTTAATGATGAATGATGTTTTCGACTCAAGGAATCCACCACTTTGTTTGATTTTCCTGAATTGTAATTTATTGTGTAATCGTAATACTTTATCAATTCAAGCCATCTTATTTGCCTCATGTTTAATTCATTCTGAGTGAAGATATATTTTAGACTTTTATGGTCAGTATATATTGTACATTTGGATTTTTATAAATGATGCCTCCAAATTTTCAAAGCAAAAAACCAAAGATTCCAATTCCATGTCATGTGTGGGATAATTTAACTCAATGGGTTTTAGTTGTCTTGAAGCATAAAAAATTACCTAATCATTCTACATCAGAACACAACCAAGTACCTTCAATTAAGCATCACTGTAGATGAAAAACTCACCATTTCGGGAAGGCAAGGCCAAAACCGGAGCATTCACCAATCTCTTCTTCAGTTCCTGAAAAAAAGTCACATTCTTATATCCAAAAAAATTTAATCCCTTTTAGTGTTAACTTAGTTATCAGGCTAGATAACTGTGAAAATTTCTTAACAAAAAATCAGTAATAACCTACTAATCCAAGAAAACTATGAATCTCTATAACATTTTTAGGTATTTTCCATTCACCAAACACTCTTTTTTTGGTAGTATCAATTATTATTCCATCCTTAATTAAAATGTACCAAAGAAAATAAATCTATTGTAACCAAAAATCACACTTGCTGAAATTTCCATACAGTTTATTTTCCTTTAAGGTTCGTGAAACAACCCTAAGATATTTTTCATGCTCTTCTTTATTTTTAGAAAATACTATAATTTTGTCAATAAACACAACCACACATTTATCCCAAAACTCATGAAATATTTTATTCATAAGATCCATGAATATAGTAGGTACATTAGTTAACCCAAATGCCATAACAACAAATTCATAATGCCCATATCTAGTATGAACGGATGTTTTTGGGATGTCATCCTCCTTCACCTTCATCTGATGGTATCGAGATCTCAAGTCAATTTTGGAAAAGTATTGAGCTCCCTGGAGCTGATCAAATAAGTCATCGACATGAGGAAAAGGATACTTGTTTTTAATAGTGGTGTTATTCAAAGATCTATAATCAATACAAAGTCTCATGGAACCATATTTCTTTTTAACGAAAAAACAGGATCACCCCATGGTGAAGTGCTAGGACGAATGAAGCCTTTATCAAGCAAATACTGCAATTGATTTTTCAATTCAATAATTTCTATTTGAGCCATAAGATATGGAGGTTTTGATATTGGCCCATCATAAAGAACTAAGTCAATTGTGAATTCGACTTCCTGATCAGGTATAATACCAGGTAACTCATCAGAAAATATATCAAGGTATTTATTTACCACTAGCATATCATTAATCTGAACAGTTACCTTGTTTTTAACAATATGAGAAAGATAAGTTACATTTATATCTTTCAAACGTTTCTCAGCTTCCTGATATGTTATCAATTGTATGGGTTATTTCTCGTATATAAACTGAAACTATTTTTGAAAAACAACTTATTTAGCTCTATAGTCAATATTAACATGATAAACAGAAAGTCAATTCATTACCAGAATAACATCAAACTTGACTAAGGGTAAAAAAACAAGGTTTGCAGGTAATGTATTTCCACAGACCATAATAGAAATATTCTTATAATTACTCTTTGATATAATATTTCCCCTAGTGTTTTAACAAAAAGTTACGGTCTCATTTTTTGAGGTGATATTTCCAATTTACCAGAAAATTTCTCAGATATGAAGGAATGTGTAGACCCCGTATCAACAAAAACATTAGAAAAATATGTGTAAACAAAAAAAGTACCTGATACAATTTCATTGGATAGCTCGACATCTGCTGACGTAGTCGCAAAGGATCTCACTACACCTTTTTTTATATTCTGGATTCTTTTCATCATTCAGATCTCTCTTTGGGTAGGCATTTGAATAATGAACTATCTAACCACATTTAAAACACTTAACAGTTTTCTTATTAGGAGTAGTATTAGGATCATTTTCATTATAATTTTGAGCAATATTTCCAAACTTACCACATTGAAAACACCTCCTAGTTTTTTTATGACATTCCCCAGGGTGATTCTTGCCACACTTTTCACAAACTGGAAACTGGATTTTCTTACATTCAGATTTATTTGGTTGACTATTACCCATCGTTTTCCATCTAGACCTCTTATTCTCTTTATTTCCAAAATGAACATGATCATCATCAAACTCCATCTCTACCCTCTCATCACATCGAACAAGTTTCTCATAACTTTTTAATTCACATGAGTCCTGCTCTCTTTGATACCTTTTCTTGAGTCATGAGTAAAAGCAGTTGATTTCGTTATCAATATTCAGAATAAGATTTGGAGCATATCTCTCCATTTTTGTGATGTTTTCTTCATACACATCCACTTAATCTTCCTCCTCTTTCTTTAATTAAGGTAATTTATTCTCCATCCTAAGTCACACCACCTTAGGAAAATATTTTTCAAGGAAAATACTTTTAAATTCATCCCACTCTAAGGCATCAATATCTTCTCTATCCTTGATATTACTTACCATTTTCCACCACTGATCAGCTTCACCTTCAAACTGATAAATGGAATGACATTCTTTTTGATTATATGCACAACCCATTACATCCAATATCTTTTCAAGGGCTTTAATCCATCCTTCATCCGCTACTGGGTCAAAATATCTATTGAAAGAAGGAGGGTGTTGTCTTGTAAAATGTTCCACTATTGTCATGTTCTGTTTTGGTACCTCTAGTTGTTCTCTCTCATGGATGCCATCACAATTTATTTCTTGCGTTAGATGATCCATTACTGTAAAAAACTTCTTGATTCCAATCCCTACCATTCTGGGCTACAGATTCAGAAGGATGTCGTTCCGTTAGTGCCTCTCCTCTTTAGTTTCCCTGTTTCTTCTGCAGAAAACCATTATGAACAAACATATCTTAGTCAAAGAAACATGGTAATATTAAAATTCTATATCATTTCAAATTAACCATTGAGTAAAAAAACATTTATGGTAATATATTAACATAATCCTAACCCCTAAATTTATCTAAACCATCCTCTGATAGCAACTATAAAGACCCATTCTTATTACCTTACATAATCTTCAATTTAGTCAAGAAAACACTTCCTTTCACATTGAGGATATTTTCAATTTTAGATCTTTATAGAAAAGGGACATAACACATTCATGAAATTACACATTAATACATTGTGGATACCACAAAAATAGTACTCATTTCCCCCAATATAAAAAAACATTTCAAATAAAACATAATTTATTTGACAGTTCTTCAAACATTTAACTTAGATTCGTTCTTTTTCATACACATCATTATAACCTGTGAAATTCATTTAAAAATTTTCAGATGAGCACAAAAATCTCCTTAAGGGATATAAAATGAAGTAAATAACACATTAGTCCATGAATAATTTTAACATATGAAATCATTTTCAAAAGACATACTTGTCACCCATATATACTTACTTTTTTAAACATGAGATTTCCAAAAGATTCCCTAAATACCTAAGAACATAAATAGAACCATAAAGGTATCTTGGGGAATTAATTACATAATCTTGAAACCCTTTCAGCTACCTTATAATTTGTAACCCTCATGTCTACCTTACAATTTGTGTAACCATCGCAGTTACACTTGGAGAAACTATACGGCCGACCTCCAACTTACACATACCCAATACATTGGAGGGTGATATAAGACCCACCCTTCATCATAAACAATTCCAAATAACTATAATATAATCATACAACATAAATAATTTCATAAAAACATTTCTTTTTAGTTTTTTAAAATTTAATTTTAAAAGAGGATTTTAAAAGAGAAACCCCTTATAAATATCATAAAATTCATGTGAGAATGAATTGGGTGGATGGAATATGTATATAAACTATAAATACTTATAAATAAAAATAATATAAACATAATTCATCACAAAAACATTTTTAATAAACCACAAATAATGAATTAGAAAGTTTACCCAAAGAATGGAAATCGGATTAAGAATTCCCTTAACTTGGGTTTGTCTTACTTCAAACGTGTTTAAAACTCCTGTATAATGGTTAAAATAGTGTTATTATTATCTTAAAGAGACATATTAATCTTTATAAAAAATTATATGATCATTTTATAACATAATTTCATCCTTTAATTATTAGTAATTTGTTCCTTCCATTGTTTCGGGTGCATTCTTTACATGATTTCCATGATCGGTTCATGATGGATGTTCTTGTCGATTGGAAGTGACACTCCAGAATTGGAATGGAATGGTAGTTAAATATTTCGAAAACCATAAATTATACCATTTATCATTTTTAATTATTAAATTAGGATGATCTATATGTTAAAACATTAATGATGTTTTTTATATCATTTTAGTGGTTCTTTGAGAATAACAACCTCGTTTTGTTTTATAAATTAAAACCATGTGTAAAAACGGATTACAAAACCATGGACAAGACATAAAAAATATACAATAACCTGTTTCAAACAGAAAAATGGTTTCATGACATTACTTTAAGTAATTATAGAAAATTGAAATCACATCGTCCATGATGTCAGTAATTCAACACATCACAGACAATGTTTTTATTCCTTGAATAATTGGTAGAGGAGAGGAAGAATGATGATGAATTTTCCCTGAACATGAGAAAATCTAGAATATAAAATATGTTTGGAGGTTTAATGCCTCTTGGATAAGAGGAGGGTAAGAGACTATATAAAAAATAAAAGGAAAGTAAAGGAAAACACATGAAAAAAGGAAGAGGATTTCTTACCTCTTAATCTCTTCTCCTTGAGATCCCCCTTAAGGTTTTTGATTTTAACCATTGAGTGAGACCAGCAGGTCTTGGACGTGGGGAAGGATATTGGGGAGGTAATTTGGGAGATATTATACAATTCTCAAGGCTTGAGAGGTGTGAGAGGAAGAGGGGGGAATGGGTGGTATTTATAGTGAAGGAGGGGAGAGATTTCACATTATTTCACATTATTTCATATTATTTTATTATTTTCCCTGAAGACAAGAAATAGTGAGTCTTCCATGAATAGAAATATTAATAATGGAATGTGATTTATAGATAATGGGATTACATCATGATGCAGAAATTCATTTATTTGTCAAATACCGAAAATTCACTATTCACCTAAAAATCAAGTAGTTCAAAAAAATTTCAAAAATTCACCCCTACAATTTTTCAACATGTAGAATCCAAAAATGAACTCCAATTTATCAAAATAATTTTATAAATACAATAAAATAAACTTTTAAATAAAATAATTCTTTATTCAGAAAATAACAATTTTAAAGCATTTATTTACTTGTTCAAAGATATGGGTGTACCATACTTTCAATTAAATCTTATATTACACTATCATAGGTGAGTTTTATATTCATAATGGTATGTTACTATTCATAAGGGTTAAATTTCTATTCATAAGGGAACATTACTATTCATTAGGGTCAAGTTACTACTCAGAAGGGTTCGTTGCTACTCATAAGGGTGCATTACTACTCTAAAGGGTATGTTACTATTCATAAGGGTATGTTACTATTGATAAGGGTATGTTACTATTAATAAAGGTATGTTACTATTCATAAGGGTATTTTTCTATTCAAACAAATTAAGCTGTTTTTATAAGACTCTAAATAACTTACTGATCACAATTTTAAATGACCATTTTTTGAAATTTAAAACATAGAAGAAGTAAAATTATGTTCAAAGGATAGATATAAATATCTACTTAAAACAAAGTTTCATGGATTTCATTAATTTTTTTAAACCTTGGAGTGTTACAATTTGTGTCTTCTTGATCGCATATATTTCATCATCAGTTATTCGAGAGAATATTATGTGAGTGGAATATTAAATAAATATTTATTTTCTGTTTAGTGAATATAATATTTATTTATTTATTGAATAATAATGAATAGATATTTATTTATTAAATAAATAGCCATTATTCAAGGCCTCCTAAATATATTTATGGAATGGTGAAACGAGTTTATAGGTTCAGCGATAAATAATATATATAGGATATTATTTGATTAAATAATATTTAATTTTAATTTGTGATTTTAGCGCATGTCCATAATAATTATTATTATTATTATTAACATGGGGTTCTATATGGATTAAATAAATAATAAAGGAAACTTATGTAATTATTTATCTCTAACCCTAATGGTATATAAACCTAATTATATTATTTTTCAATATATCTAATTTCATTTGTGTTGTGCATAATGACAATAAGAGAGAATCCTCTCAATCCCTAGATAGCTCCCAATCCATGAACTCTCGAAATAATGGAGATAGATCTTCCTCCACCATCCACTCTAAATTCTATAGATATCAAATAGAATTCTTTGGAAGCAATTATCAAGGAGATCAAAAGAGAATGGAACAAGCATGAGGATCTTCCACACTATAACCTAGAGATTCCTATGATGAAATTCAGTGATTTGTGGAACACATGTGGATTACTGCTATAGTGAATCTTCTATTGATTCCTACAACACAATGATGGTATATTGTAAATCTGTTATCAGATCCATCAATAAAGAAATAATATCATGCAAGGTAATTATTTAATTTCTTATATTATTTATAAATAATATGTGATGATCTCATTCATGGTTCCAGTGTTTTATCCCTTGTATGTTTTCTTTGATTCAATTTCATTGATAATGGAGTTTATCGTCATGTAATTATCAGATCAATCATCGATCATGACAAAAATAAATGTTTGGAATGACCAATCAAACACTTCTGCTATGCCTGAAACCATCACATTTATAGTTATTCCAGGTATAACTATTATGGTTATTTCAAGTGTAAATATGATAGTTAATCCATGTGTAAACATGAGGTTTATTACACATAATACCATGAAGGTTATTCAATATGTAAGAGTGACATGTAAATATTCCAATATACTAACGTTTTTTCATTTTTTCTCTCTATGGGTTATAAATATTTAAATTGATCAAGATTAACATCATATGGATCACAGTTAATGATTTGAATAAATATTTAATTTGTTAAATATTTATCCCATGTTTCATGATTGATGATCCAAGTATTCATGTGTATGATTTCCCTTATGTTATTCATATTCACTATTATTATTTCATCATACCCATATAATCATATTAACCTCGCTAATGACATTCAATTGTTAATTCCTATGTTTACCCTTAGTAAGAATTTGAGATCACCCTTTATATGTTTACTATTCACCATAATATGAAGAATGAATTTAAATTATTTGAGTCTAGAAAGGTTTTATGTATGAATAAAATTCTGACAGATGTTGATGAATTAATATGGAATATTAAAATATGGGTATAGAGGGAGATGATGTTGATCCATATGAAACTTTTTTTACGAATCAAAGTTATTAAGTGTTTTTATTAATTAAATAAAACTATAAACCTAAAAAATTCCATAGGTATATATGTGATCCAATATTTCCTTTTAATTTTGTATGTTTTGGGTGAAAAAAGTTTTGTTTCATTTATTGGTATCAAAGAAATAAATGTAATGTTTATATTTTTAGCACTGAATCTGGGAGTGCGGGCCTTGGACAACTACAATTGTTATTTAGGTAGGGTTTATATAACTTTTTAGATTATAATATTTTCATATTATATTATCTTAAAAGTTATGGATACCATCATGGGTTGTAAGTTTGAGTTTGATCATAAGTTTAGAGTCTTATACACACGTTTGGAGGTTTTAAGTGATTTAATTTTAAGATGACTATTGATGTCTTGGGAGATGTTTTATTTGGTTGAGTTATATTTAACACATAGGTTTAACATGATTTATTATTTGAGGATTCAAGGTTGAAATATCTTTTGGAAGAATATTTTATCTAAAAATTTCTTTATGGTGATTTAGGTTTTTCATGGAAATGATTATCTTACTTTGGGGGGAATATACCTTTATGGGTATATAACTTTACGAGTGACTAATGTTATTTGGAGATAAATGTAAAACTTATCTTGGAAGAATATGTGAATAAATACTTCTCATATTTAGGTTTAAATTTTACTCTGGAATATTTTTATGAATTTAAAGGATAGTTATTTATGGAATGATTTAGTTTTAACATTGGGTATTATTTATGAATTTTGGAGATTAATGTTTTATTTCTTGGTATGAAGGATCATTAATTTTTGGAATTATCTTATATTATTCTAATGGTTTTGGTAAATTTATAAAGATAAAAGGAATAAATTTTTATCCTTTTCTAGATTATGTGATCCATTATAAGTTGATTCTAGTTCTTTAGGCATGAAAAATTCATCTTGAATAGTTGTTATTTGGAGAAAAATATGAGATTGTGGTGGAAATTGATTAAAGAATAAACTTGTAATTTTCATTTAAGTATATTTCCTTATATACTTAGATTATATTGAAAATTAATTCCTCCAATCAAAGAAAAGGATCTTGATACAAATTTTATATATTTATTTTTCTTAACAAGAAATCAATGGCCTTTTAACCCTTAATAGATTTATGGTTTTGAAGTGGTTAATATTCTCATGACCTTATTCTCCACCACTCTCCATTAATCCTAGGGTGTTAGTTTTTTTTTCCAAGATCGTAATTTTAATTATCACTAATGTTATCCTATTTATAAACATAGTTAATTGTTATTCATTATGAACTTGATACTTTTGTTTCCCTCTTATAAGAGGGAGTTTCATTAACCCATTTTATGATGTGGAATATCAATAAAGTTATTTTCAAATATTAATCCTTTTATTATAAATATTGTGTTCAAATTATAAGGAAAAAGTTTATTAAGGAATGGGAGAGAATTTAATATCCAATTTTTTTTAAATAATCACAATGTTTCATAGAATACAAAATACGTGACACTGAGTTTAAACAGGTTATGAAATATTATTATTTAACCATGATTGTTATAAAATAAATGTTGAATTGGATATTTTTAATAATATTAAACATATTATGAAATATTTTTAATGTTACTAATAAATTAAAATTTAGAGATTAATTATGTATAAATAAGCACTAAATTTTTAAAAAATACATTTTATACTATAGAAATATGTTTTCTTCAAAAATGATTTTTATTGGGTTTTTAGATTAAATATTCTAATATATTTATAGAACATTTAGAGATATTGTTTTATAAAACGAACTTAATTTTTTGATTCATCATGAGAAATATAATAGGTTTAATATTTGAGAAATTTTTAAAAAATTGATTTTTCAATAAATAGTGAAAAATACTGATTTTTCGAAAACTGGAATTTCGTTTTGATTATTTATAAAGAAAATTTATATTTTGGATTAGTTTTAAAATATAATTGGTTTATTTTTAATTGAAATAATAAAATTATGTGTTTTAAATGATCTGTATACTTAAATTTAGTATTAAAACATGTTATACTTTAAATATGGATTCTTTTAAAAAATCATTTTTGTCACATTTTTTCAAATTTAATATTAAATAAAATTCTACAACTTATGTTTTCTGAATTTTGAAAAATGGATTCTATATTTGGAATTAATGGGTATAAATTTTGTAAATATCTCCTTTTTATTTTTGGTCAATATAACTAGAATCCTTAGTAATTTGTTTTACCTCAGTTTAGGATAGATCTGGTTATTAATGTTAAAAATAAAATGACACGGACTACAAAATGATACTAACACTTGAATTAATTTCATTAGATGATTCCTTTTCATAAATAATCATCCAATATTTTTTATATGGATTTTTCCATTTTTTTTAATTATAACCTTTATAATATTTTATATTAATAAAAGTAAAAAAAACATCACACTCTTGTTTTAATATCTATAATATTTGTAACATGAGGATAAATAGTTGAAATATTTATTTAAAAATATTAATTTGAAATATAAATTATTTATCTTCATCATGATAATTTATTTTAAAATTTTAGTAATGAAATAATTACCTTAAATTATACATATTTGTTGTGCATTAATTATTCAATTAATAGAAAAATAAAATAAATCATATTAAAAATATTAAAAAAGAATAATTTGGAAAAATTAATGTTAAAAATTAATTTAATACGTAAAAAGGACATATTATATATGTTTTATGATTTTTATTCGAATTATTTTGTTGTATTCATGGAATTAAATTCAAAGTAAATGAATAGTTATAAAATTGACATTAATAATATTTTATAATAAATAATATTTTATTAAATGATTTTAAATTCATAAAAATATTATATTAAATTAAATTAATTTTATATGGTTAATAAAATCATCGATTGTCCATCTGTGGTTTTTTTTCATTTTATAGTAACATTATTAACCATTACATTCTATAAAATTTTAATATTACGGTAATTGTCAAAAGGGACAATGAAGGGTTAAAACAAAATGATAGGGGTAAAAATATTATAAAAGCTATTCCAAGTTATATTATATTATATTATATAACTCATAATAATATTATATTTTAATATTATCAATTTTGGTCCATTTGGACTTCAAAATTGATTTATATTAATTTAATATTTTAAGAAATCCTAAGAGTGCCCCTCCCCTCTCTTATAAAAGGGAACCACTTATTCTCATTTCATCAAACATCATAAACAAATTTTATTGACCACACTATAAGAAATTACCTTCCTGAAATACCTCCTCATGTTCTAGAGTTATAATTTTGAGTATAATTCCAATATTATAGTTCTTAAGGTGTTAAAAAAAGGAGATTTTCCGAAGGATAAGTATAGTTTTAACCGTATATTTTAGTTTTATTTCTTCTTCTACCTCCTTAAAATCTTATTAAAACATAATAAAATAATAACCATGGTGTCCTAAACATACATACATGTTATTATGTTAATTTAATAAACTATATCCATCCCTTCTTACACCAAATGGGAAATGAAACCATCATTTGTGTGTATATGGGACTACCACCTCGCGAATCGATGTAATTCATTTTCCATTACCGTCTCTCATGTATAGATTATAATAATTGAAATTTTTAGTTATATTCATGAAATATTTGTCATTGTTATAATATAATATATCATTTATCTTCTAACCTTTCCATTCACTGAAAAATGATAACATCATTCGTGTGTATGTGTGAAATATCATATCCATGAAGCGGTGTGATTAATTCTTCATCACCACGGAATGAATGATATATATAAGTATATTTAAATAACTAATTTAATAATTATTATATTATTATCATTATATAATGGAAACAATAATACTTACCTCCTTTTTAATTTTTTTTTTAAAATAAAAACATTACTCATGTGTACGTACACACTATTGTCTTCAGGATTATAGTGTAGTTAATTTTCCATAATAATATTTTATGATAGGATTTTCTGGTTTAAAAAATGATAATTATGTTATTATTATTATTATTTTGATGATTTAATAATGACCTCTTTTCTATTGACAACATACCGAAGTCATTTTGGACTTATGAACCAAATATCATGAAAACATCCGACATGAATTTAAATGATTAAGTAGTTTTTTATGAGATAGTAATAAGTTAAATAAAAGGAATAAAAAACTTGAATAATGTTTCTAAATAATGTGAATAATTAAAATTTTTATATTATTCGGGCTGATAAATAATGTACGTGAAGATTAAAACTTGAGGTAAGGTATTTCATCTCAATTTCTCATCATTGAGGCATATTTTATTGTTATTCACCTAATTTATTTTATATGGTGTATATGAAACCCATTAAAATATTATATCATTAATCCTTAATTATTAATTTTATTTTATTTTTCAATTTGAATTACTTCTCCTAAGTTTATTTGGCTTGAATGTTACCAAGTTGTAAAAGCATTCTTAACTAAATTTCCATTCACTGGGATATAAATCTTCTTAATTGATGTTGTTATGACATGAATATGTGTAAATTGATCTATAAATTGTTTTATTATATATTTTCAATTTTTTTGTGTATTTACAATTTTTACACATAATATCTCTATTTATACACTCTCAATTGAATGATATGATCTTTGATAGGGTTATTCGTGTCAAATTCTCTTTCTTTTGGACATGTGTTTATGATATGAACCTATATTCATTTATAAGGTTTATATACAACATTCTGTTATGTTATATCATGAATATTATTATTTTCATGATATTTAATGTTTCATTTTATATAATTCATTCATGGGACTTATAATAGAGAAGTTACCAAAGTAAAAAAAGGCTTTTGTTACAATCTCTTTTTTCAAGATTGTTTATGTTTGAGGTTCCATTAATGGAAATTATATGATCTTATTTCTTACAACACATACCTTTTATTCTACTCTAATTATAATTGTAGTTTGATTATTTAATTTCTATTTTAATCCCTTATTTATTGAAGATTCATCAAGAAATTCACATATATGTGACACTAATCTTGAATCTTCTTTTAGATCAGGAATTTTTTTCTTCCATATCCATCTTTTCTAAAATGTTTCCAAGAATGTTCTTTTTAAAAGATAAATGTTTTCCTAAATCTATTTAACATGATTTTTGAAATTTTTAAATGGTTTTTAAAATGTAAATTTTTTAATTTTTTCTAAGTGGGTCACTTTATACTCCATTTAAAAAATGATATAAATGAATATTTATTTTTTACATTTACAACATGAATGGATTATCTTTCTGATATGAACATAATTTTATTTGAAGCTTCCTTTATAATTTTTCATGTTTAATTTCAATGAAAAATATATTAAAAATATTTTTTAAAAAAATTTACTTTCAAAGTGAAAAGGATATTTTCATAAAGAATTATTTTAATGATCTTTTGATGGTATTTACATTAATTACATCAATAAACCTTGATGTTACTTACGATTCAATGGGAATATTTTGTATTGATACGATGAAAAAAATTATGGACGAGTCCTGATTGTTTCAAATAGGTTTTCATAGAACTCGTTTATTTTCCATTGGTTAATCATGTTTTGAAAGGAATAATGGATATTTATAAGAGTTTTATAATGAAATTCATGATCCAAATACTTTATGTTTATTATGTTTCTTGTGAATTTTTTATGATGATGATTGGTTTTGTTATAAACCATGGTCAGGTGATCTCGTTATAGCTCTCTAATGCGTTGGGTAAAGTGATGGAGTTATCCAATTAGGTTTCTGCTAAGAGATTATGAGAATATACTATGATGGTTATTCCACATATATCTAGGATTGTTATTTTAAGTGTAACTATGATTTTTACTTCATGTGTAACCACGAGGGTTACTCCACTTATAACCATAAATTTTATTCCATATCTAAGAGTGATATGTATATATTCTAAGATACCAAAATGTGTTTTCTTGATATGGGTTATAAATGATTACTTTAATCAAGATTGACATCACATGGATCAATATTATTGATTATAATAAATCCTTACATTGTTAAATCTTTATTCCATGTTTCATTATTGATTATCCAGGTATTGATTGGTATGATTTTCCTTATGTTATGCTCATGGACTATTATTATTTCATCATACCCTTATACTCATCTCATCCTCACTGATGATATTCAATTGTTAATTATTATATTTACCCTTAATAATCATTTGTGATCACCCTTATTATGTTTCCTATTCCATAACTTATGAATAATGATGACAAATTATTTTAGTCTACAAAGGTTTCATATGTGGAGAAAATTGTGGGAGATATTGAAGACCTATTATAGAATATGAAGAGATGGTTATAGTTGGAGACGATGTTAATATTTATGAACTGGTTGTTTAAGAATACTTTTTGTTAAGAGTTTGTACTAATGTTCAAAAACTCTAAACCAAAAAATGTACTTGGGTATATAAGTGTCTCAATATTTCCATTTAATGTTGTAATTTTTTGATAGAAAAAATTAGATCACATTAACCGGTATCAAATCTAAAAATTTAATGTTTATGTTTCTAGCACCATATAAATGAGTTTGGGTCTCTAGATGCTATAGGTATATCCATTTTATATCCCCTTTAAATCAGTTGGAAAATTATAACATTTCCTATGCTTACTTGTGTATTTCCACCTCCATGAAGTGTTGTGATTTTTTCAAATCAATTTGTACATAGATGTATATAGGGATATAATTTATTATTATATATGATATTTTTGATATAATTATGATTCTATAAAGTTTAATTATTATTTAACATTCTTTAATTATATTTATCAAAGAGTGGAGACATAATTCATGCATATATGCGAACTATTATCTCCATGAAGTGATGCAATTCATTTTTCATCACCGCTTTATAAGAATGGTTATATAAATGTATTTAATGAATTAATGTGATAATTATTACATTATAAATATTATTTGGATAATTAAACCATTACCAAGGTTCAATGAGTGGATCCATAAAATAAAATCATTCATGGAAAATAAACCAACTTTCACCCAGATGTTTATTTTAAGGAATAATTATTAATAAAATGATAATTGGAAATTATAATGGAATGATAAATATTATTATGTATGTGAATTTTTTGTAATATATTTATAATAAATATATATTTATTTTACATGAGGTTTAAATGAGTAGGATATAAGACAAGACCTGAGGCAAGGGTTTATGTTACAATATCATTTCCTTTCGAGTTTACTAATATTGAATTTACATTGAGGTAAATTATATGATCCTTATTCATTAACGTATATATATATATATATATATTCTTATCCTATGTTTAGATGTATAATTTACAAGTATTAGAACTATATTTATCTCTTTGGTACTTAAAATGATCAATAAAATGTTTTTTTAGAAAATTCAAGCATATTTCCGTTTTGGTCGATGAACATTTTATCCCATGACAATTTTCCTTAAAATGTTCTCATGAATGTTAATTTAGGTGTTCAAGTGATTATTTAAATTCATTTAAACCATATTTAACTTTCCTTTAAATACTTTTAATGGAGTATTCTCTTCATATTCTGAATAAGGCACTTTTGGACGTTTTATAAACATATTGAAAGGAATCCTTATTTTAACATTAATAAAAAAATAGATTTTCCCACCATAATAATAATTATTTTCTTTTAAGATTAATTTATATGTTACCTCGGTTATTTTCAAACAAACTCTTTTTTTCTAAATATTTGGAAAATTTTAGTTTTAAAGATACCCGAGGAAAATTATTTTTTACCATGTTAAAAAAATTAAAATACTCATTTAAAGTAAATTTTAATCTATTTAAACATCCTTTTATGTTTCTTATGCTTCACTAGGGAAGTGATCTAATGATACCATCCATGTTATTTTTTTGTATGTCTTATGATTATAACATGATGAAATGATTATGAAACCCATTTATTTTACATGGGTTATTATATAATGAATTAATGAACGTTTTTGTGAACATATAGAACACATATGTATGTTTTTATGTAATGGATGTGTTTTTAGAACATGTATAATGCATTGAGTAATGATTTATATCAACTGAGATCATATGTGATGGAATAGGGAATGAAAAAAGTTCAGTAACGACCTTTTACCACTTTGTTAGTCGTGGAAGTGAACCTTGACTAATGAAATTATGGAATAAGGAGAGTATAACACCTCAATATTTTATGATATATATTTTTATTTAAATAAATTTTATTTCTTTGATAACTTTTCTTACATGTAACACCGAGTTTAAATGAATTATGAAATATTATTAAAATATTATTATTTAAAGTGATAGTTATTCCTTAGCCATTTTATTAGTGGGTATGAATAATATTAACCACATTATGAAAAATATGTATAAATATATTATTGAATATAAATATATTTATTAATTCATATGAAATAATTAATCAATTTTATGTAAATCCATTTTATGCTTCAAAATATGTTTTCATCAAAAATGGTTTTATTATATTTTGTATAGATAATATAATTAATTTATACCAATTTTTTAAATTTATTTTTATAAAAAAGATATCATTTTTGAAATCATCATATAAAAATTTTCTTAAGGTTAAATTATTGGATTTTTATGAAAAGATTAATTTTTTTGTAAAGAGGGAAAAATATCGATTTTATAGAAAAGTATCCTTTACAATAAAGTATATATAAATTTAAAAATTTTCAAATTTAATTTAAAATTTATTTAGTTATTTTTATTGAAAAAATATAATTATTTTCATTAGAATCGATATTTTGTTTAATTTTGGTATATAATAATTTTTATACTTAAAAATGCATTTTTTGGGAAAACCATTTTTCATCATACTTTGTAGGTTTTTTTAAAATTAATTTCATAAAATTATAGGAATTTAATATGATAAAATAAATTCCATATTTGTAATCATCATTCCCAAACATGTTAATGAGTTAACCTTCATTTTTTTGAGATGAATAGTAAAAATAGTAAAATTTTGTTTTCATGGTTACGGTTAAAACAGATTTACCGAGGGATAAACCTATAGATAAGGGAAATATTTCAAATTAAAATATCATAAATCCAATTATCTAGACTTATTTTTAACCTATATTATCCTACCTTCAAATCCTTTTCCATTGGGATGTATGGCTCTTAAGTATAACTATATTATATTTTAATCTTTTCATAAATTTCAGGTCTCTCCTCTCACACACTTATAAATAGCGCCCAACTTTCACTTATTTTCACAACATTGACCCACATATATTGAGAAAAACATTCCCAATTATATTATAAAAATATATATCCATGGATTAGTGGTTTTGGACTTCTTAAAATACCATTCCAAGGGTCTCTAATAAGGTATCTAAAGGAGGTCTATCAAAGAAGAGGTAATTAATTTACTTGACCTCTTTCAATTTATTTCTTCTTATACCTACAAAAAATATACCGTATTCATACTAAATATATAACTTAAGTATCATAAATATATTTCAATGTTATTATGATTATGTAACCACCATTACCCACCCTATTTTCCCTAAAATGAGAAATGGAATTATAAATCGTTTGTATGTATGGACTACCGTGTCCACATAGAGATATAATTGATTTTTCATCACCATCATTGAACTTTTTTTATTTTTATGGATTTATTTTTTATATATTATATTTAAGATATAATATGGTTCTTTAGTTATATAATTTTATCAATACTTCTTTCTTTACTTTCCTTAGAAAATTAAAATAGCATTCATGCATACACACAGACTTCATCTCTATGAACAATGTAATTCATTTTTCTACCTCAACCTTTTCGATATTATTATAAATATTTATATAATTAATTTGTATAATTTTTTATCATGATTAAAATTCTATATAATATGGAATCATGATCAAAGTACATTGATAAGAATTACCAAATGAACCCTTTCATGAAAAATGAAACAGTTAACACCCAGAAACTACGATCATAATAAGAATTATTAGTAAATGGGTGTTGAAATGTAATTATTAGATAATATATTATATTATAAGTATATAAATGATTATTCTATATAATTATAATAAAATTATACTTATTTTATAGTTATAAATATTTCTTTCAATGAAATTTGATCTTGAGGTAAAGGATTTATTTTTTGGTCTCATTTTAATAAGGATTATTAATTTTTGAATTTTCATTATGGAATGATCTATGATATTTATCTGATAAAAAAATTAATTTCATTATCATATGGGTATTAATGAAATTGTCATCTAATATTAAAACTATCCTCTCTTTGGGACATAAACTGTCCAGTAAAATATTTTTAAGAAAATCTGACTTTTTTTATGTTTGTTCAAGAATCACTTTCTTCAATGTATATGTTATATTTAAAATGATATCAATAATTTTTTTATGATTATTATTTGATTTTTTAAATTCATATTTACTTATGTTTATGATTTAATAAAAATGTTTAAAATGTATATTCTTATCATTTTCTAAATGAGGTACTTTCGACTTTTTACCATAAATGTGAAAGGATTGTTTTTCAAAATTCATGGAATGAATGAAAGTTAGCTTAATCAAAACTACTCAATGATTTTATTATTCCTTTACATGTTTCTATTTTTCATTTCAAATAATGTTTTTTATAATTTGCTATGAATTTTTATAGCTTAAATAAGTGATTTTAAAATAAATCGATATTTTCCACAAGAAATATTCTAGTGATCATTTAAAGGTATTTTTTAAATATTATAACATCCTTTGATGTTACTTATTCTTTACTACGGATATGATCCAATGATTCCATAATTATTATTTTTATTTATAGTTTATTATTATTATTATGAGATTTTTATGAAACCCATTAATTTTCTATGGGTTATGTTATAATGAAACGATGAAAAATTTATGAAATTCATTTACTTTACTTAAGTTATGATATGATGATGTTATGTTATTATTAAATTTTATGATATTTTGGCATACATATATAGGGTTTTAATTTTTTATGCGTGGTATTATAATTATATATCCCTATAATTCATTAGAAAAGTATGGATATATCTAGAGAAAATAAGGAGTAGAATGGGGAGTGAACCTAGTGCAGTAATGGACTCTATCCAATAAGATACCTTTAAGAGTGAAACTCACAAATTAAATGATTGGATGGAGAGTGACCACAATCCACTATTATAGCCTTGGAAATAATCCATGACTAAGGAAATGATTTTATAAACTTATGTGTATGCTAAAACTAATTTCTTATGTTTATATGTTCTCATGGATCATGATTGATTATTAATGATTTCACACACTTATGATTTATGATTGAAAAAAATATATTCCATGATTCAATATTAAATATATTTGACTGATTGGGTATGATTGTTAAATGTCAAGATCATGTTCTCACACCCTGATGCTTATCTTATTCTTGTATATTGTCATTGTTTAATAAATCATTTGTTTAACTTACTAAGCATCTGATCTCACCCTTTATTATGTTTATATTACTTAGTTTATAAATGTAGGTTTTATGTATGATATGTCTAAGAAGGGTTCGTGTTATGAAAAAATTAGCGGGGACTGATTTTTATCTTTTATATACCAATTGTTTATGTATCCAAGTTTCCAAAGTCGCTAAAATATTTCAGTCCTTTGATGCGAATTATTGTGAAATGTATTTAATATTGTTCTAAAATGAATAAATTTTTATGTATGAAATGTTTAGGTCTTAATAGTTGGTATTAGAGGACATTTTAGTTATTTTTATATACAATGATGAGAAAATTTTAGTGATAATTATTAGGATAAGCCTAATTATATGGGAACACCATAAGTTATCATAAACAAAGATGTATATTTTCCATAAAAAATACACCCATGTAATTATACTAGAAAAGGGATGAAATTGTAGAACATATGAACATAGGGGTAACAAATCGGAATGGGATAGATTGGGTATTAACTCAATCATCATTAGTTCATGATGAGTGGAACAAATACTGTACACCTATCCAGACCCTCGCATGGGATATTTTTGGGTTAAGTCACATTTTCCTTATGAAAAAATATAAAGGATTTTAATAGATTATGACCATGGATAACATATGTTAAACCTAATGTTTTATATATTGAAAATAAGTTTTCATGATTTATAATATCTTGAAAATGATTTTTCATGATCATAGGGTTTTTTCACTATGAATATTTTTACCCAGACTATGATTATTGGTCTCAAGTAATGAATAAAACATGAAATAATCTTGTTAATGATGAATGTGATGGGAAATTTAATGATTTTCCAAAAAGCCAATGAAATTTTATGGGATATGGAATATTTAATATTTTTTTATAGTTATAAAACTTTATCAATCCATGAATCTTGTTGAGCTTCAAAATAATCAATGTAAGTAACTTCATTTTGTTGAGTTCTTAATGAGGAAACACCCACCTTATATTAATGGGTATGCTAATATACTAGTTACTAAGAAATCGATCAGTACCACTGGAAATAAACTTTCCACTCTATAGTGTTTGAAACCTGGAAATTTTATTTTATATTTTTATCATTTGGAAGTTAAATTAGATAAATGGCGAGATATTAAAAATCATGATTCAATGAGAAGAAGTTTACTCTATATATTGGGATAATTTTAGAGGGTAATTTTTCAAAAATTAATTTTTTGATAATATTCATATGAAAAAAGGTGAAGGAATTCATTATGGTAAATAACAAGGATGATGAATATATTAATACCTATGAGGAATATTTTATAATACATGAGAGTTTTGGTTATTTTATTATCATCCAACTTGTATGTAAGATTGTTCAATTATTTAGTATCCAAAGAAATCCATCCAAAGGAAAATACCCATAATGGAATTTAGTATCCCTAAATTAATCATTCAATGTGATATAAAGGTAGAAATATAGATTATATTTACCTATATATATCATGGTTTAAATAATAAATTAAATATATAATTAAAAATAAATTATAATAATAAAAACCATATAGATAAGATGATGATATTTTTTTATGATCTAAGTATGAAAGTAAAAATGGAGAAAAATATCTTAATGGGGTAAATAAATTCTTTATGTGTTGAAAGGAAGGTCATTAGGAAATAAAATGACAATTTTATCTGAAGAATAAGTTAGCTAATGTCACAAATGGAGGGAAAATATAACATAATGAACATCCCCCGCTCAAGTGTTTCAAATGAACGGAGTATGGTCATTATGCTAACCAGTGATCAAATATGAAGGTTTCTTATGATAATCAAAATCATAAACCTCTCAATCATAGATACAAAAGGATATCTCTGTCTATAACTATTACTGATGTGGGGAATGATAATGAAGTGGTGAAAGGTAAACATTTCATCCACTTTATAACTGATAATGTATTATTTGAATATGGATCTACCGAATCATTTACATCTCAATAATTTTCTAAGGGTTTCAAAATACCACATCAATGATTATATGTTGAATTATTAATTAAAACATTTAATTGTACGATGGTCACATATAAAGTATATGATTTTTGTCTTATTGATTTTTTTGGGAATATACTACCTAGAAATATCAATATTCTACCACTAATTGAATTTGATGTTATCTCAAGAATTTATTGAATTGCTTTGAGGAAGGGAAGTCACATTTCGTATTTTAAACCAACCAATAATTTTTTTATTAATATGAGAATAAATATAAACTTTAAATGTAAAATACAACTATTTTATGGTTCATGATTCCAATTAAAAGGGGGTTTTAATCTCAGATGATTGGGGAGAAAATCAATATTGATGATATTCCTATTATATGGATGTTTTTTGATTTTGTATGAGATGAGTTTAATATTTGTCCTCTGAATGGTGAAGTTTATTTTTCAATAGAACACATAACTAGTGTTTCACCTAATTTTAACACTCCTTATAGTATGGACCCAAATAAGTTATAGGAATTGAAGACGGAACTTTGGGAGAATCTGGATAAGGTATTTTTTAGGCCATGCGTGACACTATGGGGTGATCCTTCTCTTTTTATTTGGAAGAAATATGGATTAATGGATTTCTGTATTGATTATTGGGAAGTGAACAAGATCAAAATCATGAATAAAAATCATCTCTACCATAATGATTATTTGTTTGATCAATTAGGAATATATCCGTATTTTTCTATGATTTTTATTGGAACTAGATACTATTAGTTGATTATCAAATGTGAATATATATCCAAGATAATATTTTGTACGAGGTATGGACACTATGAATTTATAGTGATTCCATTTAGTCATAATAATACCCCCACTATAATCATGTATTTAATTAATAAAGTCTCTGGAGACTACATTGATATGTTTTTAGTAGTCATTATAGAAGAAATTATCACATATTCAAAGTGTATTAAAGAGTATGAATACCAGTTTATAATTATACTGAAGACCCTGAGGATAGGTAAATTGTATGTAAATTTGAAAAAGTTTGAATTTTGGATATATAATGTTTACTGTTTGGTCATATTATCTCAAGAGAGAGTATATCAGTGAATCCATCAAAGATAGATGTTATTGAACATTATCCTAGAATAACCAGAGTGATTTAGATCCATAGTTTTGTTGGTAAGGGTGTATATTAATGTCACTATGGTAAAATTTATCATGACTATCTAATCCAATCACCATGTTAAATAGGAATGGATTCAAGTTCCATTAGACTAATTAATGCAAGGAATATTTCAAGGAGGTGGATAAAAGGTTGTTCAGCGCAACCGTTCAAATAATTACCCTATAATAGATAAGGGTTTGTGATATAAAGTGATGCATCAAAGAAAATTCTCAGATTTATCTTCATGAAGAATGATATGGTTGTATCTTATACCTCATTTCAATTGAAGGTTCTTGATAAAAATTAACTAAATCTTGATTTAGAGTTATGTGTGGTAATTTTTTCATTAAAGATATAGAAGAATTATCTTTATGTAGAAAGGTGTGAACTATATATAGATCATAAAAATTTACAATATATATTCACTTAGAAAGTGTTGAATATGCACTATTGAATATGGTTGGAGTTGACTAAATATTAAGAATACTAAATAAATTACTACCCTCTTAAAGAGAACATGGCATCAAATGTTTTGTGTAGAAAGAAAATTCTAGATTGTATGAGTTGAGGATCATAAAATAACTTATATTTTTGAATATAAAATAGATCTATTATGAAATATTAATTTAAGGGGAGAAATATTATATTCCTCAAATGAGTATTCAACCATTTTTACATGTGAAGATTAATGATGTGAAAAATAAAGATGTAGAGCTAGAAAAGGAGGTTATAAATGTTCCTAAGTTCAACCATGATTGTGATGAAATGTTGGGTTCATGAACCATATATGTGTCTCTCCTATACTATATTTGTAGAAGAAACTATTGAATAAAGCTCGTAGTTCATAATTCTATATATATATTGGAATTAAAAATATGTATAAAATTCTAAAACAGTATTTATGGTGGGAAAACATAAAAATATATTATATAGTATGTATCTATATGCATAGTATGTCGACAAGTTATATATAAGGACAAAAGTGTAATGGGTAATTATTACCATTACCCATACCAGAATGGATACATGAAAACATTACCATGGATTTCATTGTCAGGCTCCCCAAAACATCAAAAGGGAATATTTTTATTTGGTTTGTATTCAACCACATTACGAAGTCATCACACATAATTTCCATTAGATACTAATTATATATTATTTTTCATTCTAGATTACATATTAAGGAAGTTGTTATGTTTCATAGAGTACAACTCCTAATTTTATCCGATTGAGATCTGAGGTATACCTCAATGTTCTGGAGAAGTATTTAGTAGGATCTGGATATAGGGTTGAGTTTCACTACATAATGTCATCCTCAAATAAATGGTTAGTATAAGAGAACCATTCCGAATTTAGAAGAAATGTTGAGAGATTTATCTATGTATTTCAATGGTTCTTGGGATCAACACCTTCCTTTGTTGGATTTTTCATACAATAATAGCTTTCAATCGAGCATTCAGATAGCTTTTCTTGAATCCCTTAATGGTAGGAAGAGAATAACTCCTATGTTCATGGATGGAATTGGAGAAATAAATATATTTGGATCTGATCTAGAATAAGAAATGGAATATAATGTATGAGTCATTCAACAACATATAAGGGAATCTCAGAGAGGAAAAAATGTTATACTTACAATCTATGGTGAAATCTTGAGTTTAAAGTTGGCGACAAGGTATTCCAATGAATATATCCATAGAATAAGGTCACGAGATTTGAAAATAAGGATTACCTAATCCCTAAATATATCAGTACCCTTGAAATTATTGATCGTGTCCAGATTATAGCTTAACACTTGATTATTCCACTGAATCTCTCTCAATTTTGTGATGTGTTCTATGTATATTTTCTGATGAAGTGAATATATAATCCTGTACATGTACTTAACTCATATGTCCACCCAATGGAGCATGATTTGTATTATGATGAACAACCAAAGGATATTTTGGATCTTATAGATATTTTTTTATTAAATAATACCACTCAAATGATCAAAGTTTTACAGACAAACCCTAAAGTTGAGGAAGGTATGTGGGAACCTGAGGATAGGATGAGGTAAAATTATCTTTAGTTGTTTGCATCAAAGTGATAGAATCTCTAGGGTGAAATTATTATTATGGGGTATAATTTTAAACATTTATATTTTATGATATATTTTTCTTAAATAAATTTTTAATCTTTGATAGCTTACCTTACAAGAATCACCGAGTTTAGAGGAACCATAATATACAATAAAAATAATATAATTTAATGTGATAATTATCACATAGTCGTCATATGGAAAGTTATGAATATGATTAACAGCATTTTGTAAATTATCCTTAATTTTTTTATTTAATACCAATTTTTATACTAATTCATAATAAATAAGTATTAAATTTTCTATAAATCCATTTCTTGATTGAAAATATGTTTTTTTAGAAATGGTTTTATTTTATTTTGTACATAGAAATTATAATTAATTTATATAAATTTTATAAATATAATTTTATAAAAAATCTATAATTTTTGAAATTAGGATATCAAAATTATCTTAAGGTTAAATTTTGTTTTTTTTAAGATTAATTTTTCAGTGAATAGTTATGAAATACTGATAATATAGAAAGTTTCTTTTCCACTCAAGTATTTATAATGATAAATATTGTCATAAATTGATTTTAAAATTTCAATATTTATTTTTTATTAAAAATCATCTATTTCATTTCATTATAATTGAAATTATGTTTAATTTTAGTATAATAACATTTTTATACTCAAAAATACATTTTCCTGGGAAACTATTTTTCATCAGGTTTTGTGGGTTTATTTTAAATGTAATTTATTATATTTATGGAAATATAAGTTTAAAATTTGGATTATATATTTTTAATAAACATGGATTTTTTTTAACCAGTAAACTTTCATTTTTTTCAAAATGAATAGTAACAATAGTAAACAAATACCATGGCTAAGGTTAAAATGAGTTTATCGTGGGTTAAATCAAGTGATAAGGGTATGATTTGAAATTAAAAATGTATAAATTTTTTTAGGGATATATTTTGAACCTATAGTTTCCTAAAATTTAATATTATTCTAATTGGAATCAATTTTTCCGAGTATGAAAATGTAATATTGTAATCTTTTATAAAATTCCATGTGTGTCCTCTCTCACCCTTATAAAAGGCCAACTCGCCTTTCACTTCATTACCCCACATTTAGCCACCTAGATCTACCAAAACCTACCCAATTATCTTATCAAATTCCCTATCCATGAATCAAATCTATTGTTCTTCTTAAAAAACACTAAATTGGTCCTTCTAAAGGGATCTAAAGGAGGTATACCAAACAAGAGATAATTGTCTTAGTCGAACACTTACAATTTATTTATTTTTATAAATCCAATAAATATATGGTATTATTAATAAAATAATATCATATTTATCATAAATAATAATTATTATTATTATTATTATGGAACTACCATTATCTATCCTGTTTTCCATAGAATGGGAAAGGAGAGTATCACTCGTGCGTACATGTGTACTACGACATCCACATAGAGAAATAATTCCATTTCCATAACAATCATTCATGGATTATTAATATGATGCATTAAATGTTTATATAAGTTAAATATGATATAATTATGGTTTTGGAATAAATTTTTATTTTATTTTATTCTTTATTTTAATTATAAAATGAAAACAACATTGAAGCGTGTGTAAGGACTACCGTCTCCATAGACGGTGTAAGTTATTTATCTATATCAACCATTTATGGATGATTATAATTATGTATATAATGAATATATATCATATTTATATCATTATTATCAATATGGATAATATGTAATCATGATCAGTGAATCAGGCCTTCAACTTCTGAACCAAAACCTTCATGAAAAAATGAAATAGTTGACACTAAAAATTGATGATTTTAATAAGGAAATATTAATGAATGTTTGTATAAATATTATAAGTTAATAATATGTAATATTTTTACTATGTTAATGATTCTGGTAAAAAGTTTTTATAAATTTAAATTTAATATAAATAAGGTTAGATCCCTTTTTAAGCAAGTCAAACTTGATATAAGGGATATATGTTTCAGTCTCTTTTTAATCAGGATTGTTATGCCTGAATTTCCATTGAGGGAAATTATATGATCATTATATAACGTTTCCATTTAATTTTTTATCATATTTTTATTATTATAATTTTCATGTATTATTATCATTTTTCTCTCTTTGGTACTTAAAATACTGTGAAAAGGATTATATGAAAAATAGACATTATTTCCTCCTTGGCCAGAAATCATTTTTTATATGTCCAGGTTTTCCTTAAAAAAATTTCAATAATTTTTTTACCATTATAATATGATTAATTAAATTCATTTTTATCCATGTTTAACCTTATTTAAAAATATTTAATTGTAATATTCTTTTTGTATTCTGAATGATGTATTTTATACATTTAACTAAAAATTTGAAAGGAATCATTGTTTTAATGTAAATTACATGAATGGAAATTTTAATCAATGATGATGACTCCATGATTTTAAGATTCATTTATAATTATATATATTAATTTTCAAACAAATGTTTTTACATAACATTTTGAGAATTTTTAGTTTCTAAATGATTTATTTCTAAATTAAATGGTATTTTCTTCATAAAATATTACAGTGATCATTTAAGGGAATTTTTCATCTATGATAACATCCTTTGATGTTACTTATTATTTATAGGGGATATTTTCTAATGATACTATGAATATTTTTTCACTGTATTTTTTATGATTATGATGATGAGATATTTATGAATCCCATTTTTTACATGGGTTATGCTATAATGAAATTATGAAATTTTTATGAAACTCATTTCCTTTCCACGAGTTTTAGTATGGTGATATGATGATATGTAAAATATTTTAAGAACTTTTAACACATGTATTCATGTTTTTTTTGTTTTGGGTGGGCCTAGAATTATTTATTCCTTTGATTCATTGGAAAAAATTGATATATCATGAGAAAATAAGGACTAGAATGGGGAGTGAACTCATCCCAGTAAGGGACTAAGTCCAATAAGATAGTCTTGGGAGAGTACCTTGAGTAATGAAATGGTGCAATGTTTAGTGAACCCAATCCACTAAAATAGTATTGGTAGTGATAATTGACAAATGAAATGATTTTTTATACCTATGTGTTTGTCACAAACTTATGTCTTTGGGTTATGAAATGTTCTCATGGATCATGATTGATTATTGATGATTTCACAATACTATGTTTTATGATTGTAAAAACCATATTCCATGATTCATAATTGAAGATATTTGAATTATTGGGTGTGATTATTGTAATATATTTTCATGTTACCACACTCTTATTCTTATATTATGCTTTCACAAAATTAATGATTGATATCTTTATTGTTTACCTTGTTGGTTATATGATCTCAAACATTTTTATGTTTACATTCCCCAAGTTATGAATGATGTTTTTAAGTATGATATGATGATTTAGGGTGCTAGTTATAAAGATATTAGTAAGATATGGTGTAGATATTTTATGTACTATTTTGTTATGTATCCATGTTTCCGAAGTTACTAAAACTT
This sequence comes from Viscum album, assembly GCA_963277665.1. Taxonomy (NCBI): domain Eukaryota; kingdom Viridiplantae; phylum Streptophyta; class Magnoliopsida; order Santalales; family Viscaceae; genus Viscum; species Viscum album. Next base: position 2,034,448,547 of record OY728148.1, read on the forward strand.
TAAAACACAATGTTGTGTATTATTTTGAAACTATTGAATATTCATAAAAAATGATACAATATTTATATATAAAATGTTTGAGTATCTATAGAGTGAACCCAATCCACTATGGGAATTTTTACACTATGATAGTCTTGGTAGTGATCCTTGATTAGCTAAATTATTTTCTATTCTTATAATTATGTTAAAAAATTACTATTTCATGTTCATATTCTTATGATATAATCTCATGGGTCATGAATAATTAATTATGATTCCTCACTCTTGTGACTAATTTTATTTAAATTTCTAATTATGTATTCCATGAATTATGATTTATGATCTATGACTGACTAGGTTTGAACATCATAAGTAATAATTATGTTCGGATACCAATATTATTATCTTATTCTTGCATATGATAATCAATTTATATCTCATATGTTTACCCTTATTGAGCACTTAAGCCCGTAAATTCTTATGATTGTATTTTTCCTAGGTTATGAAGAATAGTTTTAATTAATAAATATATAAGAAGTGTATTATCAGTGATTAACTTTATGGGATATGTTAATGATATTTTTTTAAATAAGTTTATTATTCATATCGTAACTAAATACACTAAAACATTACGATACTCAGGTATGTATTATTATTAAATGTGTATAATATTCATATAAAATGATGCAATATTTATGTATGTTATACTCATGTCACCTTAGTTTGTATCAAAGGATGGTTTAGTAATTTTTATAGACTAGGTTATAAATAATATAATGATAAAATTTAAAAAAAACTATGATGATAGAATGTGATATAGAGTGAACCTAAAAGTGTTATAGGATGATAATAATGTTTCATAATTTAGGAAATCTAAATGTGATTTTCATGATTATGTAATTTCTAAATTGGATTATTATAACATGATTCTTACCCTCCTTTATGTTTTAGTCAATATATGGAACCAAGAGTTATCATTTTAAAAATAAATGTGGAATAAATGAAATATTTTTCAACTTAGGAACTGAATTGAAGGGAGTTGGAATGAAAAAAATGATTCTTTTCTCCCATAACTCTCTAATGACACAAATCATGTTGACATTCCGAATGATTAAAGGAGGGACCAAAACACGGATGATACATTCATGAGAAAACATCCAGCTTCTTTAATTGGTTGTACTAATCTACTATTTTTCATGTAATGGATTAATACTACTAAAAAGATATTTTCCATACTCCTGTGCTTGGTGATGAAAAAGTTTTTATGGTTTTTTAACTTTTGGAAGGTGAAGTAGATGAATAATTGAATATAATTAATAATATGAGGTAAGAAGAAGGAATTGACTCCATGGAATGGTATATATTTCAAAGTGTATTTTTTTGTAAGTTCCTACCTCAAACACTTCACATGAAAATGGAAAAGGTAAATTCTTGAGCCTAAATTGAAGGACGATGGATATATTAGAATATACAAGGAAAATTTTACCAGACATGAAATGTTCACTTATAATTTTATCATCAACCTTAATAAAAATTTATCAGTACTTGAATACCCAAAAACCATGTCTATGAAAGGCACTATCCATAAGGGGCCTTAGTAGCTATAATTTTTTTTGATGTTCTCTTAAGGTAGAAATGGAGAGTGTAGATTTCCATTATTCTCATAGTTTTTATAAGAATATATAGATAGAGTTTTGATTAAATTATAATAAAAAACCATGGAGGAAGGAAAATGAATATTTATTTATGATATAATCATGGAGAGAAGCTTGAGGGAAATTTTATCTAAGGGACCAGTAAATATTTCTTGTGTATAATGGAAGGACATTGATCAAGTGAATCCCAATGAGATATAATTTGAGTAGCTAATGAAAATAATATTAAAAAATATTGGTTTAAATCACCACCAACACTGCAATTCTATAACTAAGATGAGTATCATAATTATTCCAAACAATGCATGAAACCAATGGTTAGTGATTACAATCAGTTTCAAATACCTCCTTATATAAGAGATAAAGGGAAATCTCATGCCATCATAACTCCTAAAGTGGGTCATGAAAACAAAATTTTTAAAGGTAAACTTATCATCCCATATAGAACTGGAAATGTAACAAACTGGGTAATTTTATGTTAAATCCTTATCATATCTTATTAATATTCGAAAATTATTTTTTATAGAGTTTTTATCATTATAATAACATTAGGAATTTTTTTTTCAAAATGAAAAAAGCATTATTTCCTACCAAATTGGGTTTCTATACATTATATATTTTTATTTAGAAATATAATTAATAAATTTTATATGTTTAACTTGAAAAAATTATATCCTTTTTGAATTCATCACCACAAAAGTTTCATAGGTTGAATGCTTCATAATTTTATAAAAACTTTGATTTTTTAGTGAATAGTGAAAAACACTAATTTTATTAAAAGAAATATTTTCATTTCAATAATTTTAAAAGTCACATTTCATTTTGGATTTGTTATAAAATTTCATTGGTTATATTGGATTAAAAAAATACAATAAATTTTATTATAATCAACATTATACTTAAATTTTTTATAAAATATTTTTATACTTGAAAAGGCATTTTTCTAAAAAAAATCATTTTTACCGAGTTTTGTATGTTTAATTTTAAATAAAATTATACAAGTTATATAAATAAAATTTGATAAATGGATTGAATATTTTTAATTAGAATAATTAATATTAGTTAATAATATCTACATAATTTATTTTCATAATTAATATTAAAAACAATAAAAAATATGTTACCATAATTAAGGTTGAAATAGGTTTATCTGGGGTTGAACTTAAGTGATAAGTGATAAAGTGGTCAATAAAAATTTATAAATTATATTTTTCAATATTTCAACCCTATCACATCTAGCCTTCATAAATGGTCCATTTTGGAGCAATTTGGTTTGATTAAAAAAATAAATATATTTTAATATTTTTAAAAATTTGAAGTGTGTCCTCTCCCCCACTTATAAAATGTCACCCCTATCCACTTTTCTCCACACTTAAAAAGACATATGATTCAACCAATACCTACCCAAATTCATTAATTAAATCCCACCCCATTTCTTAAAGGACAACGTTTGATAAAAAACCTAGGAAGGTAATAGGTATAAATCTAAATAGGTTGTCTGAAGAAGAGTTATATTTTCTATCCGGCCATTTTTGTTTTAATTATTTTTCCACCTAAAAATACTCTTCGACCTTTATAAAGTAATAATACCATTACCATACATATATTGAGATGTTTTTATATTAATGGCATAAACTATATATGTAATATCCCATTTTTTAGGTACATCCCTCTATAATTTATTGGTTAAACCTCCTTAAGATGGGTTTCTTTAGTTTAAACCTTGGTAATAAATAATTTGTTCTAGTGGTTTTTAGAGGGGAAAGATAATGAAGAATGGAATATAGATAGATAATTAATTCAAAAATTGAATTATCAATTTACAATGTGGTATGATTTGGATTCTCCACATCTTTTAATATTTTTAATTATCTCTTTTAGGGACACTTGACCTCATATCAAATTCTTCTCACTTCAATACTGGATGTATCAGGCTCTAGAAAATATCTTCACACTATGTATATGGGTTATAAAATATTTCTCTATTATATATTTCTTATTTCCCAACTTGTATATATTTATAATCACATAATGATATTATTTGAATATTAATTTTCAATTCAAATTTAAAAATTTCCCAATATTTAGCATGGATGATCTTATTTCATTTAAATCAGTCAATAGATTTCCGGATTTATTACTTATTTAAATTCTAATTCAAATATTATTTTAATACAATAAAAGACTCAATCTTCATTCTTTCATGAGATACGTCTTTAATAACTCCTCATATCTCATATCTTTTAAACATCTGAAGGAATCAAAGTCTTATATTTCTTTATCTATGTATTATTTTATTTACCAAAAATGTTTCTCCTAAAATCTATCCATTTTCATGGCCTCGGGAATCTCTACTATGTGTACCTTCCATTTTCCATAATATCATATTCTAAAAATATGTCATTATACATAAGGTTATAATCCCTTAAGTCATTCTAAAATTCCTACATGAATTCCATACATAGCCTGAGTTTTCTTATCTGGTTCACTTTGGCTGCGTAGCATAATTCCCATATGTAGTTCACTTTGGTTACACAACAACATTAGGTTATGCTACAATATTCACTTATGTTGGACCAAATTCCTAAATGAGTTTTGAATTCTCATATTCAGTATCATTTGTCTACATTTATTTTTCAATATAGTAGCATTTCATCTACATTGAAAAATCAGTTACGGTGTGAATTTGGAAACATCATGGTTGTAGTGACATGAATTTTCATATGTGTTTTATGTATCTTAAGTGTTTCTGTAGAATTCAAGATTTCACTTAAATATACTCATATTCTCTTTATCTAGATTATATCTTATCTCAATCACTTCAACACTTCTCAAAAATACCATAGACAATGCACCATTATCCATAAACACTTATCATTGATTTTTTTAAGATCAATATAACAATATTCATAATTAATGAATGATTCTATTTATTTAACTTCTCCACTAATGTTATATATGTTTTAGCCTCACGATTCATTTTCCATAGATTATGGAATTACCAAAATTTTCTTGTGGACATACATGGATTTTTTTATCAAGAATGACATCCAATGACTTGACATGAAGTCATAACAATCCTCTAAGAATCATAATTACCACACTAAATACATATTGAACCTATTGAAAAAGATATAATACTCACATGGGACCAACCCCCCACCCCCTTTGAATTTATTAGAAATACCATAATTCCTCAAAGTAAATATGTATACTTCTATGAATTCTTTCTTCTCCCCCTTATTGAAAATAAATGAAATTGTCAATGAAAGGGTATTCTGATATCTTATTTTTCTTTTTAAGTCACTATTATCCACATATCTCTTTCTAAAATCTGATATAAGGATGAAACCACATGGTTTTCTTATCAAATAGCCTTTTATTATTCTAATTTAATTCTACATGGGTTTTCCCAGTGTAGAAAACAATTGAGATATAATCAAGGTTTCATATGTTTTCTATACACTACTATGCATGTTATATCATGTTCATCATCTCCTCATTTATAAAATAAATTATTTTAAAATAAACATATAACAAGTACACATCTCTATTGGTTTCATGAATATTTTTTCAAGTCATTGGAATTTTGATAACCATAAGTTCAAAATACAGAAGTTTTCTTTAACCTTTTCAAAATAAATATAGTCAGAAAATTCAGAATACGGGTCAACCCATCATAAGTTCACAAAATTTAGATATATTTTGTGCAGACTGGTCTTTGGGTTCCATGGATAGTGTACCGGATGGGACAGTTGAATTGTTAGAAGCCTCAGTTGAATTTATAAGTAAAGATATGGCTGAATACAAATTTCAGATGGTGGTGAAATCTATTTAACCAATAAGGAATCTCTATAACGTGATGAAAAAGTAGTTTTTGAGGTTGACTCTAATGAATTATGATAAATTTCAACACTTTATTACTTAGCTATAGGGTTTTTAAATCTTGTGCTTCTAATAATACAAAGAGTTTTCAATGAGCTCTTGTGCGAATATGATGAAATTATAAGTCATGTTAAACTAGTGTTCTTTCTTTGTTTTATCATTATTTTCGTGATTGTGAGTACGTTCATGTTTTTGTATGTTATTTATCTATTTAATGGTTATTAGTGTGAAACATGACTTCTTAAATATGTTACTCTAAGATAAAGAGGAAAGATATAGAAGTTGGAATTCAGCTCTGTTGAACTACTAGTGGATATGAATTTACAATGAAATAATGGTTCAACCATCCGGTGTTTGTAACATTTTTTAGGCATATTCCTCCCAAAAAGTTGTATCATAGGGATAGTTTGGTTTTAAAACACTTAGAAACTTGGGTAACTTTATCACTTTCCTCATATTCATATTTAATTTCAGTTGGGACACTATATTTGGAAGAAATGGAAATGGATGAATGAAAGATTCATATCAATTAGTTCAATACAACCAACTTTGGTTTTTTGGAAGATGTAAATAGAGTATTATCTCTTCTAGAATGATCTCAAAATTTTATTAGGATAGAAACTTGATAGTATAGACAATGTCAAAGGATAAGAGTTTGATATAAATGCATTAGGATTGGTGAGGATTCCATTGTAATGGAATATTTCCTTCAACATCTCAGAGAAAAATATATAATTACACTTATAATGGCCCAATAAGAGATATATAAAAAATATACAACCTTAACAAAGTGTTTTGATGAGGAATTATTTATCTTGATGTTAAAATAAATATGATCAGTGTAAGATCATGTGAATGATTTCAACATGATTATAAGTCATATTGGGTTGGTGAAAGTGATTTTCATAGGTGATGTGTGGGATATTATATTTCTTTAATCTTTACTAGAATATTTGGAAGACATGGTCACAAAAATAATAAATTATCATAAAAATAGTGATCTTGTGTTTGTGGATGTCTGAAATTTTATCCTTAAGGAGGATCATGGGATAAGAGAGGTCCAAGAACCTTCCAGTGGTGCATTTAATACTAACATAAGGGGACACTCACCTTATCGGAAGAATCGCCGACAATCGAAAGAAAATACCAGAGAGAGGATTCATGTAAAGTTGAATCATCTAGGGTATTCATGTTTAAATTTTTGTAAGTGAGGAAATATTCATAAGAACTATATAAATCATAAAGGTGACACTATATAGATTGCTTCTGGAAGTTATTTTTTTTAATTCAATGGAAAATGGTAGTGCTTTACTGTTCACTATTCATAATCCAGGGGAGTCATGAGTAATTGACTCTAGTTTAAATTTCCACCAAATAGTTGATCACAGATTCATGAAAAGCTATGTATCTTCAAGCTTTGGGAAATTTCATCTGGTATATGATAAATATTTGAAAGTTATTGGAAAATGAGTTGTCAATATCCAGATGCAGAATAAATGTATTCTCAAGTTGAAATGTGTGAGACACATACTAGGTCTCAATAGGAATCTCATTTCAGTAGTGCAGTTGGATGATTAAGGCTTCAAAAATACTTTCAACAATGGTTTATAGAAATTGACTCGTGTAGCCATGTTTTTATCATAAGAAGTTAAGGGAAGAACCCTTTATCTGATTGGAAGTTTATATGGGATTAAAATGGCAGTAATTTCATCCTTTGAAAATATAGGGGTTTGGAATTTCATATTTGGTCACATTAGTGATAATAAAATGAATATTATAGTTGGAAAGGGTATTCTAATGCTAAACCATAGAACTATTATAAGTTTTGAGAGTCATGTTCATAGAAACAAAATTAGGTCTCATTCATTTGAATAGTCAGAATCCCAGATTCCTGAAACTGTAGTTAGTTCACATGGATGTTTGGGGACCTAATTTAGTTCAATATAATTGAGTATCATGATAATTTATCTCATTAATTATAAATTTTATGAATATGGTATGGGTTTATTTTCATAAAAACAAATTTTATGTATTTGATGTCTTTGTACAGTGAAAATCCATAGTGGAATTGGAATGTGGTTGAAAATTGAAGTGTTTAAGATCTGATAATGGTGTTTAACACAGTGGTAGAAACTTCCAAAACTTATATCAAAATAATGGATAAATTTTTAGAGAACATTCCTCAAAACTCTAAAAAATTATAAAGTGGTAAAGAGGATGAATTGGACTTTAATAGAGAAGGCTAGATGCATGTGTGTTCACTCCATTATTCCCAAGTCTATCTGGATGGAAGCAATTAACATTTTAGAATACTTGGACAAAAAATTATAACCAATATAGTAGGAAAAAATCTACTAGAATAACATTTGTTTGAAAAACTATTAGAAGTTTGACACCTCAAAATCTTTGATTTCATTGCTTATTCTCTTGTTGATGAAAATGATACGGATAAAATGAAGGCAAGGTCCCAATATTGTTTTCCTATAGGATATAGAAATGAAGAATTTGGATACCAAATTTGGAGTGATGGTTAATGGAAAATCATCATATGTTGAGATTTAATATTCAATGAGAATATTATATGGAAATATAGGAACTTGGTTTAATAAAATAGGTTAACTATTAAAGTACAAATTAGTCTAGATGAAAACAAGGGAAATTTACAAATTCTGGTCATACCAGAATTTAGTATGAATGCACCAAAAATTCAACCAATAGTAGATATTCTAGATGAGAACTATGGAAGTATAAGGAAAAGCTTCAATAGTAGAAAAATATTAAGTAGTAACACCAAAATTTCACGTGTCAGAAACTAAAGTTCTTCCAAACACTAAAATTTATCTAATATAATATTCTAGAGTCAATTGATCAATCCATATGTATATTCTTGACATGTAATTCTTGCTTTTAATGGGTAATGGGAACCCAAATGTACATAAGAGATATCAATTCTCAATGAGTAAAAGTAGTGGGATTCATTTATGGAGGAAGTTATTGATTCCTTAAATTTAAAATGAAACTTGGGATATGGTTGAACTAATGAAGGGGAAATGAGTACTAGATAATAAATGGGTCTACCTTTTGAAAGAATATGTCGATAAAAGTAGAATATATAAGGCATTATTATTGGTGAAATTATTCTAACAGAAATAAGGAATCAAGTTCTTAGAAATTTTTTTATTAGTAGTAAAGAAAACTATAATAAGAAAAGTACTGACAATTTTTTCGTATGATGGTTTATACTTGGATCAAATGGATGTGAGGAGAATATTTATTTATGATTACTTGGAGGATGATATCTTTATGAAGTAATCAAATGATTATAAAGACTATCAAAATGATTTCCTTGTTAGAAAAATGAATAAAATTCTATATAGATTGAAATAGGAACCTCAATAGTGGAAATAAAAGTTCTATGATTTCATAAACGAGGAAGGTTTCACAAGGAGTGAATTTGATAACATTTTCTATGTAAATTCTTATAATTATTGAAATTATATAATTCAACTAGTTTATATGGATGACATGTTACTAGATAGACCATAAATTCAGAGGATTAAGTATCTAAAGAGTAAGTTTTATAAAATATTTGAAATGAAGAATCTTGGTCAATATAAGAAAATTTTGGTGATGAGGATTAATAGATAGTGGGAATCTTATACTATAGTGTTATATTAGAAGTAATACATTCATAAGATTATTGAAATGTTTCTAATGACTGTATGTAAATCTATCAAAACTACCCTCACTGAAAACATTAAGTTATCTAAGGAACATGCAACTTTAATGGAATATGAGGTCTAGTACATGGGAATAGTACCAAATGCTTCATATTTTTGAATCTTGATGTATATGAATTGAACATACGATGACATTTTATTTTTAGTGGAAGTAGTAAGTCATTTCATGTCTAACCCAAGGAAAGATAATTTTGAAGTTGTTAAGAGGATAATCTGATACTTGAAAGGATATATAGTTATAACATTATTCTTCTAAGAACATCATCCTCTACAAGGTTTTGTTGATGTAGACTTTTTTGGTGATTCTGCCACTCGAAAAAGTAAAATGGGTTTTTTGTATAACTTTGGTGGAATAAAGATCATATAGATGTCATGACTACAGTCAATGGAGAATTTTTCTACAATTAGAGAAGAGTACGTTATAGCTACAAAAGATGTAAATGAGATGAACTAGTTAATAATCTTGTTGAAGGAACTTGAAAATAAATCTGAAGGATGAACATTTTTCCATGAAAATCAAAGTGGTATCCACCCTACCTAGAATATGATATTTCACATAAGAACAAAATAAAGTCACAATAAAATTCATTTCATCTCAAATCTATTGTATGACAAGGTTTTTGAGATTTGTAATATTAAATATAATTTAAATTTTGTTAACATGTTCAAAAAGTTGTTAGTATAAGAAAGCATGAGGCATAATTGTGTCTTAGTGGGAATCGACTAATCTAAAGGAAGATGGAGAACAATGTAATGAACATGGAAGGAGGATTTAGTTTTCCCAAAGTGTTGAAGAATTCTTATGAGGTTCCTGGAAGAAATATTAAAATTTAATATTTTTGTGATTGAGATGTTATTATTTAATTCATTGGAAGTTCACTCACCAAAAGTGCAGACTCTGATAGTTTTCTTATTTCTGATCAGAACATCTGTAGTAGAAACCTTCAACATATGGGTCAGACTACCTGAAGTTTTAAAACTTGATATATATTTTATGTAGACTAGTATTTGGAATCCATGAATAGTGTATCGACTAGAATGGTTGTGTTGGTGGAAGCCTCGTTTAATAGTGAAGCCCACATTTGTATGGCTGAAAATTTTGGATGTTAGTGAATCATTTTTTACTAATAATGAACCCTTATAAAAGGAGATGAGACCATCTGTTGAGGTCTTATATACTGAATTGTGAAAAAGTGTACCATTAGATTACTTAACTAAAGTGTTTTCAAGCCATATTCTTTTGGAAATACAAAGAGTTTTCAATGTTCTATCATTGATGTAGGATGAGAGTACGAACCATGTTAAACCATATTTCCATTTTTTTTCTCGTTCTTTGAATGCTTGTGAGTATGTTTGTGTGTGTCTGTGAATCATCATTTGAGTAGTGATTAGGGTTCAACATGAATTCCTAATTATGGTACTCTAATATAAAAAGTGAATATCCTATATTTGAAATTATGTTGTGTTGAACTACCGCTGGATTTGAATTTCCAATGAACTCAAGGCTCCACCATCCAGTGTTTATATTAAATTTTTAGGCATCTTATTCCCATTAATATCAACAAAACATTAAAATAGTTTAGATTTATGTAATATAACACCCTCTTTAACTCATTCTATAATCAACCAAGATCTCTTAAATAAATTCATTTTATACATTCATGTTCAAGGGTATCAAGAGTGATTTTCATATATCAAACTTTAGGTTTTTCAAAGATATATAAGAATTCTATATTTTTTAAAAATAGAATATTGGCAGCTACAACCTCATTTTGTTTCCCCCAAATGATATGTACTCTTTTCCTTTTTTATGGATTCTTATTTTTAGTATTAATCCATTAGAAATATCATATTCCTTGTTGTAAAGTGTGTTCATCCCTCAAACATTCTCCTTCAATTCCATACAAGTTATCATAACTAAACAATAAGAACAATAAAGAATAAGGAGATACCTAAAAATATATCAGAAGTAATAATAAGGCTGAGATCTTTCTCTCAACCTATTCCACTATTTCCTTACTATATCAAACTTTCCTTTGTTTGAAACTTCCTTTTTAACTATATTCATTTGAGAACATGAAGTTTTAGGTGATTTCCTTTTTTTAAACAGTTCTAATTATACAAGAATCCATGTATGGAACTTTATAACTAAATTATTAGATGACTCACACCTTTCACATAGGTAATAATAATTTAATTTTCCGTTATTGGGAAACTTCTCAATTACTTCATAGAGAGTATCGACAACCATATCAATCTTAAAATACTTACCTTGGATTGATCCCATTTTTTATTCCATATTGATCATATTCAATTTATATTTAATGTAATGAATTTGGTGGTCAATGATGTGTCCTATCGTACCATAATATAAGAATCTCCTTCTATCTGTTGTGACCTCCTTCTTATCATCTTTCCTTTTATGAGTTTTAGGTGGTCACTTTTTTGTTTTTATTACACAGTTAGATTTTCCATATTTCTTTAACTGCTTCTCCTTTTGTTGTGGCCTTATTTTATCATCAACATAGGAATTTTATTCCATAGGTATATAGATTCATTCATCATATAAATGTCCTTACATATTATAGTATTCACATAATTTCTTTAAATTTTCAATTTTTCTCAGAGACAAATTATCATGTTTCCATACAGTATGTATATTATCACTTTTAGTTATGTTACTCCTTAATTTTATCCATATACCATTTTTTATAAGTTGATAAAATATCATAATAATTAATAATCATATACCTGAACCTCCAATAATACTAATAATATCCTACAAACATATTTTTCTATATGGAGGTGCGGTCTGTCGATATTTACAAGATTATTGTTTTTAGAAATTTTAACCATCCTTTTGTGGTTATATTGAGGATATTATTCTCTATGTATTAATTAATTTCATCCTTTAAACAATGGTGGATTTCACATCATTTTTATATTTCCTCATTTTTACATTTTTTGACATTTTACAAGACTTCTAGAAAAATGGATTTAGCACAAATTTAATGAAATGGATTTTGGGATACCTTTTTTATGGAGAATAAAGTGGAAGCTTATAAATATTATATCAAACTCTCTTAGACACCATTTTGAGTCTTATTTGATTCATAGTTCCATTATAATATATATGTGGTAACATTAGTTTTCTTAAAAAGTTGATAAGTTCTATATTTTTCTTCTTTAAGATATTTCATTTTGATTCTAAACTCTAGATATTTCAAGTTGAGAATGTTTTTATCATCCTCAAATAATCTCAACCTTTATTTACAATTCTCAGTCAACTTTATAAATTTCCCCCCTGAATTTTGTCTTCTCGAAACTAATTATCACGCTCTTTTACTATATTTTTCTTTATTTCAAGTCGGATAGTCTTAAACCTCTTGAAGACTTGATGTAGTTTTCCTTATTCACGGAATACTTCACCAACTACAGTTTTGAATACTTCCTTCTCATAAACTAATATTTTAAATTATTCAATAGCTTCAATATACCTTTCATTAAAAAGTGATACTATTTATTTCATGACCCCCTCTCTCTAATGGTACACCTCTTAGGCCAGAAATGAAGTAAGATAGATACTTCCCATGAGTCTCGTCTCTAGTAGGATCTATGTTTGAGACTAGTGAAGGTATCGAGGCTCACAACATAAGAAGATGGGTTAGGGATTTAAAATGTTCATCATTGGATCAAGGAAATTACATCATCTCCAATGATATGCAACCTGGTATTTAATCTAAGGATCTTACATGAAATATTTAAGAATGAAAATAAAATGAACAATTACCTCATTTGATCTGAATCCATGCTTGAAAACTGCTCATCACTGGTGGTCATTACTTGAAGGAACTGGATTTGAATCCCTCTATATTTTACACACGTGTTCTAAAATCCTATAGTAATATCAATAATCAAATTTTGAGTGCTATAATGGATATCCAATAATGCCTTCAATTTCTATACGATCACCATTACGTTGTTCCATCGATCCATGTAGGAGATCTTCGATTGATTTCTGGGAATGGGCACTTATCTCTCTAGGATGTGGTAGGGAGGTATGATCTATAAAAATTGTGTAGTTAATAGTACCTCACATGAGAGCCTCATCCCACTTATATAGAGATCCTAAGAATACCTATAAAAGGATCCCCGACTCCCAAATATTTATTTCCCATTAAGTAATCCATAAAATACATGTCATGGCCAAGTAACTGGTTTATAATTATCATTTATAATTTTATCACTTTCTTGTAATATAATAAATATATTATGTGATATAAATGAGCCATTAACTTGACTCATCATTCCCTCAAATATTAAAAGAAACTTAAATATTAAAATAGTATTTGTTCGTTAAATTTTTTCCAATTTATTCAATTAATATCTTATGAATACATTTAATAAATAAATTTGATACCGGTTATTCTAAAAATCGAGTAATATGGATTTATTTATTCCATTTTAATCATATATTCTTGAACATATATCAGACCCCTTGGTTGTACCCACAGTGTCTTATACCCTTCTTCATCAGAATAGGCTAGAATTTTGAATACTCTAAGTGTGTGACCCTCTAGTCCCTTATTAAGATAGTAGTGAATATTATTCATAGAATATAAGAGGAGTTTAGTAACCCGTCATAGACCCTAAAGAAATAAGGAAAATTTATAACAATGATAGACTTTCTTACAAACTCACATTATGTAATACAATATCTTTTTCACATGATATCTCTTAAATAAGAACACACACATTGTTTCATCATCCTTTATTTATTTATTGTTCATTGACCTAACTGGATGGAATTACCTTCTTCTACCATAACAATGGATTTAGTGAAGGTACTATAATCCTGATCAACGAGGCCTGAGATATAGCTTCCTTTCACAAGAAAAAAAATCCATTCTTGATTATTCAATCAATTCCATACCAATAATGATTCACCCAATGCAAGTTACCTCTCTACAATATAAATTCCATAGTTTTAATCTTGTATAAAAGTATGCAATCAAATGGTTCACATTGATCATAATCTCAAGTCTAGAGACCCTTACATGTGTTTGTATATAGGAACTGACAATGACACCTAAAACATATGGTGTTCTTATTGGTGGGTGTGTCCTCGTGATCCCATCCACTTTAGATCACTAGGTGAGAACTTCGTTACAAGAATTGCCAATGCTTATAACCCCCCTGCACCTAATAGTCACACATCATCTATTTCCAGTCATCATGATTTTCTAGAACATATGACATAATTTTAATATTATTTTCCTAGTATCTCTATGTTTTCATAATATCATGTGAACTGTTATAACCTTTTTGATATGAAAAATAATATATGAAAATTACCATGTAAATAGTGGATGAAGAAATAAAAAACTATTATGGTAAGATTACATCATGTATAACTCATTTTATACATGATATGGTAATCAAAAAGTACTATAACGTTTTGTACAAGCTCACTCTATAAATAGTAGTAGGACCGGTTAGTCACATGGAATCAAGCATGAATCCCCATACACTAGAGGTTATTGGCCAGAAATGAGGGTTTAGAGGTGTATTGTGGGGTGACTATTCCCTATGGATAAAAAATAAATACAATAGTAGAAGAAGATAAATAAAATAGAATCATAAAATGATAATAATTGATAACCACTAATAACTGAATGAATAACCATGACAAATCCAATAATCCAACCATGCCTGAACATGTTATGACATAAGTACAGGCAGTCAGACATGTAGTAAATAACACATATGATTGGACTAAACTGACAAGAGTAATAAATAAATAAAAGACTATAAATTCATAAGGTTGTCCTGATAATATACTCAACCACTAATCCCAAGATCCCATGTCTAACCCTAGTCCATAAAGAGAAATAGCACAAAGCACAGTCCAAAGTCCTAACCTATAAAAGGATTTGGTCTATCCGAGTACCAAATAGTATCCCAAATAGTGTGTGAGATTTGGTAAATGGGCCACCACAAAAAATGTCTAATTCAATATAGTCCATGAATATTAAATGATTAGTTTTCAATTATAATTAAAAAAGTAATAAATAATAAATGTAACTAAGTTGGGCACAGGTTCCTCAAGGATACCTAGCTAGCCATACGTGCTTTGGCCTAAGTTAAAATTACTCTGGATAAAATTATCCTTATATATATATATTTATGTATTTATATTAATTTAATATATATGTATAAACATATATATATTCATATATATATAGATACACAGTAATGGCTAAGACCCAAGGTGTAACTCGAGAATTAATGCATGCTCAAAAATGTCTCTTATAAAATAGGAGACATCATTCCCATGGATCTCAATGGAATAATAAGAGAAACCATGACCATCAATATAAATTGAATAATTATGTAATAAGGGGATCACATTTTTAGTAAGGGGCACAAACACAAGAATCTAAATAGGGGATATGAGTTTTCTTTCCCATCAATCCTGATCATTGGTGTGTGATGACGTGTCCGAAATCCATATCAAGAGGGGGAATAAAATATCATGTCCAGTAACCCAAGTGATATGAAATTCCATTTACAACATCCTTGTACAAGGGGATATGAAACATCATGTACAACATCCTAACCGTAGTCACTCAATAATAATCATGTATAGGGTAATCCCACTTTCCCTATGAGCCCTTAACCAAGGAATTTTGTAGAGAGGAACCCAGTATCTCTCAAGGAACATTGAAATCCCATCTAACCTATGAGACCATCCAATTTATTTCTACTTGTGAATGAAAAGTTTTATCAAGGTGTAAAATAATAGTGTAGGTAGTTCACATTAAATAATTTAATCATAGGTCATGAGAAGGGATTCATTCCATAATATAAGTCATCATAATTAATTTATCAAGTGTGAATATTCAATCATTCTATATAAAAAATTGGTCATGGACAAGGATAAATCCTTACCCTAAACATACCACATGGTTCTAATTGGGAACTTATTTTATGAAGAGTGGCTCTAGAATAATGTAGATAATGATTATAAGCTAAGTGAGTCATCATCATCACTTATAGTTTATTCAATTCCATTTAACCATTTCATTTTAAGAAAATAAAGGTAACATGACTAAAAGTTTGATTCTAATTCCAAATCTTAAGCATAAGGGTTATGGAATACAAGAAACACACCCCCAAGGGGTGATTTGGGTCTATGTAGATGACCTCAAATTTTTTCATTTAGTACATAAGGTCTAACTAATTTTAAGAAATAGTATTTACTTAACTAATCTCATTCTTAAAAAGTGTTTTTTTGGAAATTTAGGCACAAAAACATAGTGGTGTATTTATAAACATGATAGACTTTATAGAAAACCAACTAGGCCACATAACCCATGATTATTATTCTTAACTCATCCATTATAGAGATTTGATTTGAGTTGTAATGAGAGGAATCAAAGAAACAAACAAACACCCTAAAAATAAGGTAAAATAACTAACATGAAAATAACATTCCATACGGATAGGTAAACCTAGAAAATATGTAAGAGGAGACTAATCCTTACATGTACGCTTCCAATGCGATGAACAATGGTTAATTCTAGCTCCGAACAATGGAGAACCCACTATGTAAGGAGGAAGAGGAGGAGAATGTGGGATAGGATACTGGAGAAATTTGGAAGGAAAAGTGGTGAAAAAATTTTAAGAACTAAAGGGGAAATTGTAATTTTTCCCATTTTAATGAGTTATATGGTTTAACGGTATGGTTTGGCTAGTCGTGCTCCTACCATTTGGTGCTATTGTCTAACGACTCTTACACCTCATATATATAGAACACAGTTATACAAACCATGAGCAACCTAGGAATTTATCCTCTATATATTTTTTAAAACATCATGCATGGTCGTTCTCCCCAACATTCATAGTTTCTTAAATTGTGGTCCCCCATTTAGGGGTCACTTGGTTGAGCCGCTTGGTTACTACTAATCATTCACCAACCATGTGTCTCAGCCTACTACTTAATTAAACGAATTTCATAATCCCGACACTTCCTAAACTCATCTAAACACCCAAAACACCTATTGGCCCTTAAATACCATATAAAAAATCACATTTAAGTGTTTCAATACTTTTATTTACATTCTGTGGATCAGTTTAAGATTCTTCTAGTCCAGTAAATGAAAAATTAAAATTATATTGTAATTTTCAATCAGTTCAAAAACAGGAAATTATAATCTCTCCATACTATAACTTATCATCCCCAGGAATCCTTTAATAAAAAAGAAAACAAAAACCTACCTATTTTGGTAGTAAATTTATGATCAAACAAATGCATTTCTTTTCCCACACCCAATGCACCTGCAAGCGAAACTATAAACATGTGGAAATTAAGTTACTAAAACTCGATCCAACGCTCATAAACAAAACCAAAACATCAATATAGAGATTACCCAATTCCATCTAACCCAAGAAATGATCACATAATTGTATCTTTACTCATCCATCCTATAGAGATCATCACCATAGGAACTATATTTTCATATCCAATTCTAAGACACAATACTCCAACCAACATAATTTTCTATTGAAACATGGCCCTCGTTCCCTAGAAATTCTTATATAAAGATTCTCAAATCTCGAAACCTGGTTTCACATATGTAATTTTACCATATTCCTCGATTATATTGAAATGGTCAAATCCCAATCGACCACACTTTAACTAGTCATGTCAGATTTCCTTAAAAATCTCCAACCAAATATTGTACCGAACACATATCCTATGAAAACATGCCTGACATGGTTCCTCGCCTTACCAAAACTATCCAAATAAGAGAATGAAAGTTGAGGCACTTTGGGCTGAATATCCTTGAAAAGATCATCTTCAGGATCTGATGCATTCTTAAAACTATATTTTAATGAATTTAACCATGGAACATCAAGATCACTTTGATCACACTCATTGAAGATCGTATACGAACATGTACCTAGAATTCACTGAGAAATCTAGATATAATCGGTTCTATTTTTTCAACAGCACACTAGGTTTCCAAAAATGACCATCCAAAGACCAATATCATCATATTTTGTTCTCATGTGAGGGTCCATACTTCAAACTATAAGTTCATTTTATTAGCTCATAATAAATTCGACACTATCCCAGCATACTCAATATGATGTCAAGATTGGGGAAAATCACATCATTAAATTGGGATAACACTAAAATTTTAATAAAAAATACAATTGATAAAAATTATATATATCTTCCTAGACAAGATCCATAAAAATAGGTCGTACTTTATATAAAAAAACCCACAAAACAACATCTCTTGATGAAGTGTCAGCAGGTCTAATTACAAGTGAACCACATCACAACACCCTAAAGCTATGACCACATCTCTACTAGTATAGTTTTAATGGTCATGCCCCTGAAATTAATTTCATACAAAATGAAGTTCACATTATAATTCTCAACCCTCCATAAATATTTAATTATCAATGTGTTAGTTGTTTCACTCTAGGCTGACATATAACAAAATGTCTATCTTAACAGCCAATGTAGTATTTGGAGGCTCGATCACTTCACCTAAAATACAAAGGTTCCCATGATAATTCTAAACAACCACCTATGTCTCATCCCGACTCTTGGTGTTCTTCAAAGGTTAGGTTCTCAACCAACCACATCAATGTCATGTTTCCTTAAAAGCATGGATGTGTTATAGATGCATTTACTTTTCTTTATTATTTATGCACCTCAAGCCTGAATCTAGTATTCAGAATCCATCCAAACTCAAAACTAGGTTTTATATAAATCATCATCTATATGACTAGAAAACTCAAACTCACTAGCCTTATAAGAATCCAAAATCCATTCTAACCATTTCAAAATAGCCCCTTACAGTTTTTCTCCCTCTACTTGAAAGTACATGATTAAACACATTTGAAGTGATGCTCCCCACATTAAGAGTATCCTAGTCATCATTTTATAAAAATGGTAAATCACCTCACAGAACAAAATTCATCCATATCTAACATAGGTTACAGATGTGGCCAACATGATTATACTAAGAACCAATCAAATATTATAGAAAAAAACTGCTTAAAATCATAAAAGATAAAAATTAAAATCCGAAAACTAACTCTAGTTATTGGTGTTATAACACCTATTGATTTATCCAAAATTATTCCCCAATAGTGAGATAACTCAATTTATCTAATTCTTAGGTCACACTACTCCTGAGATGAACCATGAATGAAATCATCATGTACACATGACTCTTTCCAAGCAATCATGAAACCACGTGATTTAAAATATTATTCGACCGTTTCGATCACACTGTATGTGGTTTAATTCATCACTTATTATCTCAAGAGGCACTGCATGTAACATCATGTGCTACTATGATATTTAAATATCATAACTCGTGCTACACATTATTGTAATGTGATAGCATGAACATGGATCATCTCAGAGTCATGTTATCTAAACAACTATTAATAGGTTGATGCCATGTAGAATAATAGACAAATTATCTTACAATTTTCTTTTAAAACATGTAATCCTCCTTTATTTGCCCAAGAAATTATCACAATTTTCTAATTTAAAGAATATTAAAATACCATGATTTTGAGTAAAATGATCTTTAGGTAGTAATTGGAAAATTAATTAATTTAAGCCTCATAATAATATAGCTCAAAAGAAAATAAAAGGTCTTTTATCATTTTAAAGGAACCAGTTTAATAAGATTACACCATAATTTTATATGTAACACCATATAAGTGGATACTAACATCTTAAATAACCATACCATTTATCACCAGTATACCCACAAGGTGTTATATAATAAGGAATCTAAAGATAAAGGTAGCCTATGAGGGTCCCGTTATACCAACCTAGGTCCATCTAAGTGAATCCAAATAACAATTGTTTTAGTAAAGATTAATTACAACCTTATTAGGTTTATCTCATATGAAACATGACCCAAATGATATACTTGGGTCCATTTGTTCATTTAATAATTTAATCATATGGGTCATCTTTCCCAAAATAAAGAAATAAAAGACTTTACATATATATACCATGGTTTAGTTATATAACTCACAATTACCTAGTTATAAAGGTACTTTCCTACGTTACAATTGAAATTCATGTAACTATAACCAACTTTTCATCTTCAGTATTATAATATAACAATTCATATATAATGGTTTGGTTATATGGGTTACCCTTACAAATTTATAAAGTCTCATGCACTTTAAAATTGTTATTGGAACCCATTTAATCACGACCATAAATGTTTCATCCCAGGAAACCAATGGTCCATGAATAAAACATTTCATAATTGGTTAATTACAGTGCCACCATCAAGATATATGGTAAAACACTATTCAGGTTGATGCAAACACTTTAATAATCAATAATTTATCATAATTATAACAAGGAATTATATGGTATATAAATGAATAATAGGATGAATTAAAAGCTTCGAAATAAGTAGAGAATAGTGATGAACATAGAAAAGACACCCAAGTAGGGTATACCAATAATAATGATAAATTATTACATAAGTAATGCCCAAAAATTATCAAAAATTCAAGAAATGAAACCAACATATAATGGTGTATGCATGGATTGTGAATATCTACATACCTATGATGATGCATGTAACAGTACTTGTTGTACTAGGGAAAGGGTAAGAATCCATAAATCAGAGGTAAATCTCATAAATGTGTAACCATCTGAATTACATCAATCACTTAAGGTGGAATAATATAAACTATAGTAATATGAATGAATAATCTCATCCCTATAAACTTGATCTTTCCACTATATGTGGGTTGGATAGACCCAGATATGATCTATCTACCAAGTTCCAAAACATTCCTAGTCTATTGTCTAACATTCCCAAAATAGTAAGAAAAATAAAAAAGAGACATGATAATACTTTTTAATGTATCATCCCATCCCACTCTATAAATATTAGTAGGATTGGTCAGTCACATGCCCTCAAGCACGCATCCCTATACACCAGAGTCTTCCGACTAGAAGCAAGGGTCTAATGGTGGATAGTCGAAAGACTATACCATCTAGATCAACAATAAATACAACAACAGAAGTAGATAAATAATAGATAAGTGGAGGATGATTATAATTGATAAAAAATAATAACTGAATGAATAACTAGGCCAAATCCAATAATCCAACCATGCATGTACATGCTATGTCCTAACTATAGGTAGTCATCCATACAGAAGATAACATATACAGCATGACTAAATTGATAAGATGAATAAATAAATAAAAGGATCCATCTCTAGAAGGGAATCCTATGTACATTCTCAGAAACTACTCTAAAGTCCCAATGTCTATCACTACTCTATAAAGATAAATATAACAAATCACAGTCTAGAGTCCTAACCTACAATAGGATGAGGTATGTTCAGGTACCAAATTACAACCTAAATATGGTGTGAGATATACTCAGTAGAACACCACCCCCGTCGTTTAAGGTAATCCAGTCCATGAATATGAAATAAGAAGTGTGCAGGTACAATCAGAAAAGTATTAAATAATAAATTTAATTGAGTCAGACTCAGATTCCTCAATGATACCTAGCCAGCCATAACTACTTCGTCCTAAGGATAAATTCCTCTTTATAAAAGTTTTCATATATATATTTATAAATATATATACATACATATATATATATATATTATATGTATAAACATATATAGTCATATATATATATGAAGTACTAGTTAGGACTCGAGGAATTACCCAAGAATCCATGCTTACCCATAAGTGCCTCATACTCAATAAGGGATTTCATGCCCAAGGATCTCAATGGAATGATAAGGGAATCCATTCCTATCTATCTAAAGTGAATACAAATTTAATAATGGGCTAATTTTTTTAGTAAGGGGTATAAACCAAAGAATATGAATAGGGGATATAATACATCATTCCCATCAATCCCAATTAATGATGTGCAACGTCCTTTCCAACATCCATAAAAAAGGGGGTATAAAACATTATATCCAGCAACCCAAGTGATGTTAAATGCCATTTCCAACATCCTCAAAAAAGGGGATATGAAACATCATGTACAACATCTAAACCATATTCCCTCAATAAAAATCATCTATAGAGTAATCCTACTTTCCCTATGATCCCTTTACCAAGATGTTCTATAAAGAGGAACTTGGTATCACTCAAAGTGAATTGTAATCTCATTCGACCAATTATTCCATCCAAGGTATTCCTAATTAGGAATCTAAGGTTATATCATGGAATAATATAATATTGTAGGCAGTTCACATTCAAAAAATTAATCATTTTCCATGAGAATGAATTCATTCCATAATATATTCGTTTATCAAGTGAGACAATTCAACCATTCCATTTATGAAATTGGTCATTTTCAAGGGTCAATCCTTTCATTAAAAATACAATTTTGTTCTAATCGGGTACTTATTTTATAAAGAGTGTGTCTAGAATAATATAGATAATGGTCATAAGCTAAGTGAGTTATCTACACCCCTTATAGTTCATTAAATTCCATTTAAACATTTCATTTAAATAAAATAAAGTTAACATGCATCAAAGTGTGATTCTAATTCCAAATATAAACCATAAGGGTTATGGAATATAAGAGAAAAATATCCAAGGGGTGATTCAAGTTGAGGAATATGACCTCTAATAGTTCCATTTAGTGTATAAAGACTAACAAATTTATAGAATTAGTATTTACTTAATTAGTCTCATGTTTAAAAGGTGATGCTCATGAATTATGGATCCCATCAAAACAAAGTATTTATAAACATGATATAATTTAAGGTAAAAGCCTGATATCGCCTACCTCATGCTTAGTATAGTTCAATCATACATTATCGGGCTTTTATTTGAGTCATAATGAGAGGAATCGAATAAAAAAAATTCCCTATAAAGAGGGTATAATAGGATGTATAGAAATATCATTACATATAGAGAGTAAAACCTATAAAATGTGTAGGAGGAATCAAAGCCTTACCTATATGATTCCAATGCGATGAATAGTGGTTGATTCTAGGCTTAGATAAAGTATAACCCACTATAGAAGAGGGAGGACGGGCAAGAGAACATGGGAGAGGCTACCAAAGAAATGGGGAAGGAAAAGGGGTTAAAATACTTTAAATAATAGAGGGTTAAATGGTAATTTTTACCCTTCTAATGAGATACACAGTTTGACCTTACGATTTGGATAATTTTCTACCAACTGTATAGTACTACTATCCAAAGGCCCCCACACCTTGCATGGATAGTGCATAGTTAGAAAAATTATGCACAGACTATGTAGTTCTCCTCTATATTTTTCTATTGACATCTCACACAGCTGCACACCCCACCATGTATAGTTTCTCAAACTGTGATCCTCAATTTATGGGTTTTATAGTTGAGTTGCATGGTTACTACAAACTATGTTCCAACCATGCACTTTATTCTTCTCCTTCCTTAAAATAATTTTCCAAGCCCAATGCTTCGTAAATTCATCCAAACACCTAATACACATATATGGCCTTAAACCCCATATAAAAAGATCACATTTAAGTGTTACAATAATTTTATTTAAATTTTTATGATCAATTTAATTTTTTTCATATCCACTATTTTTTTTTCAAATTCTCTATCAATTATAAACTAGCATAAAACACAAGACATTACAAGTAATATTTAATTTAGGTGTAGGGTACCCAATTTTACCACAACTAGCAACGAGGTTATACATAAAGTCACATGTTTGAGAGGAATTTACCTCAATAGAAATAATGTAATATTGGGAGATATGATATCAACCACTAAAAAACTCCATAACATAATGATAAAGGAAAACCCAGAATATCTCACAATGCATTTAATTTCATATAGATATAAATAATAGTATCCAAATAAGTACCAAAATACAATACTACAACAACAACCCAATATCTCAAAGATCCAAGATAAAAATGTCTGGCTCAATCCCTAGATCCCACCTAGTAACCTAAAAAATAAAAAATATATATATATATATATATATATATATCACATTGAGCATAAAATATATACTCAGTAGGATCATACCCAAGGACTCTAATGAAAATGTTAGAAGAAAATATTAATTACCCAATGAATAAATAGAAAAATCAATAAGAACCTACCATGTCAACTAGTTCTCATCCACACCCATGGCTCACTCCCCAAATAACACAACCCAAGTATAGTAATATAAAAATAATCGTATCAAAAAGGGTATAATTCAACACTTAACCACTGAATTTCCACTCTTACACTCCAACTCATACATCTTTTCACTCTCATCCCATCCGTATCTATCATCCTCATACCATCACAATCCTCATCGTAATGGGAAATCCCCAGCTCTCAATATATTCTACAAAATATCATCCACATCATCCCATAAACATTTCCATAAACTAGAATATTATGCTATCAAGAATATGAAGGATATTAACCTTGTTCCCTCCTACTATTCATGACCCCAACCATAGAGCACCTCATCTTCTCCCCAATTTTAACCTCTAGTGAACTATATCTTCAAGACATCACAACTAATGTGTAATAAACTTTCCTATAATTCATAGATGGAAATATGGGGGTAGTTAGTCATCCATCCTCACCAACCTGGATGTTTTGGGAAAACAACCAGATCACAAAACATTTTGGTGTCAGTGTAAATACACAGATCAGGTGGTGTGTGTATAGAAATCACAAGGAAAATAAAATATATGATAGTTAGACATAAGCCAAACCTATGGTTCCATAAAACCAAACCATCAAACTAATGAAACCTCTATGTCACCATGATTTCATGATGACATTTATGTTATGGCACTATCAACCCATCCAATAATGTTTAACAAGCACATAGCCACACATCAATTTCATAATTTCCATTTAAGAACATTAATTATTAACCACTTATATACTCTTTTACCATTTTTCTACATTTAAATTAAAAATCATTATCCAATTTATAAATACATCATTCATTTATTGTCAACCCAAACCATTTAGTCCAATCCAAGTTCATTTAATTAGAAAGTACCAATT
This sequence comes from Viscum album, assembly GCA_963277665.1. NCBI lineage: Eukaryota > Viridiplantae > Streptophyta > Magnoliopsida > Santalales > Viscaceae > Viscum > Viscum album. The sequence continues at coordinate 2,034,473,875 of OY728148.1, forward strand.
TTCAAGAATTCCATAACTACTAGGAAACCAATCCATCACAAAATTTCATCAACCATTCCCATAATAACTCCATACTATGACATCACACATCATCCCACATCACATCTCATGTCAACTGACCATGGTTTTTCCACCTAACACATTCCAACTCGAACCTAGTTACCACCATCACTGGTAAAATCCCCATAAGCTCCACACACATCACACAAAACAAAATAGAATTCACATAAACACATATCATTAATTATATCTTTAATGTCACAATATTTAAAATTATATAAAATTGTTTTTCATCACTTTACTTCATTATTTAGCATAGGTATTCTCACCCAATTTAATATTTCCATGGGAGACCAATTCATTATATCTTTTTAAGTTCATAACCTATTATTTAGGTTGAGATCAAAAAACCAACACAACATGGGTTTTACATCCATAACAATTATAACACAAACACCCCCGTAATACTCATGATTTACAGAAACATTATTAAGTAACAATAATTCTATTGTCAATATCATCAAAAGTAGTAAATACAGGTGAACCCACCATAATTTAATTTCAAATTAATCTAATTCATTATCTTGTTATATTAACCCATATTATCCACCCAAATGAAGACAAAATCATGATAATCCCATATATTCAAAGAAAATAATGAGATAATAAGGATCCCCTACCTCGATTGTCACTTAAAAGAGAACCATGCTCATAATGGAATAATTGGGGGGATCAAACTTCACCAAGATCGAAGGGAAACTACTGAAATAACCTAACAAAATCCACTTCAAACTACACATAGAACTAATTACAAAAAAAATATGGGCTCTCCACAATGAATATCTAGAAAGAAATTGAATAAAAAAGATATAAAGGCGAGAAAATTTACCTCGATTAAATGGAAATTGATTATTTATGATCCAAGAGGATAGAATCCTCTAAAAAGATTATCAAATGGTACCATGATGGTCTAGATTTAGACATATCGTAAAGGATAAGTAAGGGAATTGATATGAGTGAGGTACAACCCTATATTTATAGTGGAATATTTAATGTACTATCCTCAACATGAAGAAAATTATTTATGTCTTGGTATCCCTCAATCAAAGGAGATATGAATATACTGAGGCTATTTCCCCCTTTCTCTCTTGTTTTTAAAATCCTATTTTTTAATCACCAAGGCCTAGGCCATAGCGTAGTCCAAGTTTTATTGGTTCCTCTAATACCCACTATGGCCAACCTATTGTGAGTGGGTTACCAAGACCCAACTCTTTTATATACTTTCATTACCATTATATATATACAATTTGATATATATATACATGTTTTTATCTTACCATTATAGTGTTGATACTTCTGCATCACTATATTTATGGTAATTTCCTTAGATTACATGAAATATCAAAAAGTTATAGTATTTCCTATGATTTATTGATAATATAGATATAACATGAAAATAATGTTAAACTTATGTCCTATGGTCTAGATACATCATGATAACAAGATACAGATTATGTGCAACTATCAGGTGTTGGGGGGATTATAAGCATTGAAAATGTTTCTCATGATGTTCACACTTGGGGATCTCACGTGGGTCAGATCATGAGGATTGATCCACTAATTGGGATTATACATGTTTTAGGTGTCATTGGTGGTTCATATCTATATAAATGTGTAGTGGTCTCCTGAATTTAGATTTTTATCATTGTGTACCATTTTATTATGTACATTGTTAAAAGAAGAAAACTATGACATTTTTTGTGTGGAAAGGTGTCTTTTGTTGGGTACATCATTGGTGGTATGGAATTGATTAAATTATCAAGAAATAATTTTTCACTTCCAAAAGGAAGTTATATCATGGTCCCAGATGATCGGCATGGTAGGATCTTCATTAAATTCATAACCATGGAAGAAGAAGGTAAGTCCATCCAGTAAGGTCAAAAAATAATAAAGCAAGAAAAGATTAGGATGCAAAGTGTGCATCATTCTTTATGATATATTGTGATACAAATATATTATATTACACATCATGTGTTAATAGGAGGTTTTCATTGCCATAATTGTACCTTATCTTCTTTGGGGCCTTGATGGGTTGATATAATATTCTTCTAGTTTGTGATTAGTACCCAATAGTATCTCAATAAGGTCCTATATGGCCACACACTTAGCATATTAAAAGGTTTGGGCCAATTCTTATGAATAAGAGTTCAGGAAATTCTGGTCTCCACTATGGGTTCTAGGGGTGTCTAAGTTTAAATGATCACTGAGAAATAAATGAATCCAGTATTATTTGAGTATAGAAAATTTGGATTTGAATTTATTTATTTAATGTATTTACTATTATTAAAGTGAATACATGGAAAAATATTTAATGAAAAAAATATTATTTCAATATTCAAGGTTCATTTAATATTTATGGGAATAATGATTCGAGTTAATGTATCACTTTTATCATGTAATATATTAATTATTCTAAAAGTAAGTGATAAAAATATTAATGACATTTAGGACATAATTAATAGGTTATAAGATGTAATTTATGGATTATTTTGTGGTAAATATATATTTGGGGCGTGGATCCATTTCTAGGTATTTTTACTTTATTATTTAAGTAAGAGGAAGATCTAATTTGAGAGACTATTCATCCACTTAAATTTTAGATCTCCTCTATCATCTCTCATAAATCCTGGAGAGAGAAACAACTTATTCCAATAATCGATCCAATTTTTCCCATGTGGATCAAAGGAACAGAAAAATATTGACCATAGGGTTATCGAAGGCAATGCCAATTCATCGTGTTATCACCTGAATATAAATGATTGGCATACCCAAAAACTTTTTAAGTATGTGTGGAAAATATAGAGGGATTTGAAGTCACTTCCATTGAGAAATGGTCATTGGTGATGAGAAGTATTCACTAGTGTCTTCAAATAGAATGATTTAATTGTTTGATTTAATTTTTGTGATTAAATTATTTCATGGGAGATCCTTAGGTTTTTTATTAGGTTTTTCATCACCAAATACGAAATTGTTATGTCATTATGGTGATGAAAATTTAAAAACTCTAGTTTATCTTCTTCCATTTCACACCACAGTACCAACACAACAACTATAGACCAGCGTAAAAGTCTTGGCCATTTTCTCCTCATCACACCCATAGCATGGTGAGCTCTAGCTCCCCATTTTTTTATATGCAGTCTCCCAAAATTCGATTCCCTTCTCTGGGAATTTACAAGATTTCTCTTTCACACAGGGCAACCACCAAATCACTATGCCCAGCACCACAACCAACCCGGTTGGTTCACTCGTTGTTGTATATACTATCACTATACAGCCAGCCCTAAGGCTAACCTCTAAGTACCCAAAGATGAAATGACTAGAACCACACCCTCCACCATTGCAAGGTGATCCTATGAATGACAAGAACACTTTCCTATCCTTTGAAACACTTACAAACTCCTTCTCATACCCACCAATCCCTAGGAAAATGTAAAGGGATGGTCTTTTGGAATCCAAACTCTCATAGTTTCATCCTTTAATATCACTATATTTTTGGGGGTAATTTATATCCCAGCATTTTTATCCAATTTCTCTTCCATTGAATTATCCTCTTCTTCTAGATATGATTTCCCAACCTGAAGCCCTTGATAGTTCCAGTAATACAATTTACTACTTTGGAAACCTTCTCTAGATGATCTTTAATATCAGTGTAAATATCACTAATTGATATATCATCATCACATCTTGAAGAATATTCATTAGAAGAATCATAATCAAAATAATTATTAAAATGTGTACAACTCAGATTACCTTCATTTATTAGTGTATCTACCTCCACTTTTAGATTATTATTTAGATACCTTTAATCTCTTTTCATTAGGTTTTTTGGGTCCTAACATAAATCTATAGATTTTTATATTTACGATTATACTTATTTTTCTCCATCTAAAAAAACTGAAATACTTTCTGAAATATTCACTTCATTAAATCTAATAAAAAATCAGGGAATACTTGGATATTTAGATATAACCTTCTCTAATGCCAATTATATGGTCCAAGTACTAATTAGTTATCATTGAAAGAGGAGGGGGTGAATCAGTGGTTCTTTATTTTTAAAAATTAATCTCCTCCAAATTTCAACCTCTTGAACTTTTTAGGGTTGCCGAACCACTAAATAGTATCTCACAACCTCACATCATTTTCAATAGTAAAGAGACATATCAACACATAGTATTTACAAGGTTAAAGATAAAAACTTATTCATTATCATCATAGTTAGTCATCACAACATTTATTCTCTATTTTAATTTTATTATCAACTGTAGTGGTTTAGGAAGCAACTAGTTGGACACCCAAGTAGTCTATCCTCTAGCTAGCACAAGTTCTACACCCCATCCACCAACTCTTATTCCTAAGTTAGTTAAACACCCCAACTATCCTTTTTATCTTTTACTGGTTAGACACCCCAACCATGATCCTCTTTAACCATCAGTTAGACACCCCAGTCACAAGCTCCTCTTATTTATATTAATCTAGTGGAGGAAATACCTCCTTCTTCTATAGATGATTCTACTCCAAGAGCTTATAAAATTTGACTATCTCATGTACACCATCAAAATATTTGGTAGATTTTTTATACTATATCTGTTAGTATATAAATTCATTTCAGATCTAGTGTGATATGGATTCTACATAGCATTGAATACACATGTATGTCTCCTTTAGCAACTCTAATCTTCAGCTCACCTTTTTTTCTCCTAAATACTAGATATATTTGGCTCTCATAAATCTATTTTCATTATATATGTAGGTTCTCAATTATGTTTATCTTATCACTTTATTCTTTTGGATCCTGTATATATTTATTATCAAATAACGATATTACATGAATATTTCGTTTCAATTAATATTTAGAAACTTATAAATCTTTTTAAGGTGTGATATTCTTCCATTTAAATTGGTCAATAGATTTCCCAATTTGTTCCTCATTTGAATTATTATTTGAATATTATTTTAAACTTCCTCAAGAATCAGCCATCAATATTTCATGAAATTTATAAATATATGTGTTTTCAAAAAATCCTAAAATCTTGTTGCTTTTAAACAACTTAAGGACTTGGGATCTCATATGTTGTTCTTCATATAGTATTTCATTTACTACGGATTCTTATCCTCAAATATCTCTATGTTCATGGACTCATGCATCTTGTCCAAGTGGACCTTCCATTTCCTTGAATATCATATTCCATAAATCCTTCCTGGTGCATAAGTATATAATCTTATACATCATTATCAAATGCCTACATGAATTATATAGACGGTTTAAATTCACCGATGTGGTTCACTTCAGCTACACAAAATCATTCACTTATGAGGTTCACTTTAATTATGAAGAAGCATTTGGCTACACTAAACCATTCATATACATTTTACCACACACTTATGTGAGTTCTGAATTCGTATAAACATCAGCATTTGACTACATCAATTTTCCTACACAGTATAATCTCAACTACATTGTGTAATCAGTTGTTCTAGAAATTCATCTGCATCATATATTTAGCTATGAAAATATGTATACATGATAGAAGTCCTTTATGTGAATATTTCAAACTCCATATTTCATTCAAACATACTCATATCCTTTTTAGATGTCTTCTAGGCCTTCTCAATCTCTTCAACACTGCTCAATAATTCTATAGAGAGTTCTCCTTCATCCATAAACACTTGTATTTGATTCTTTTTGAATATTAGCATAACAATAATCATAATTAAGGAATGTCACTAAGTCTTGAACTTCTCCACTCATGTTCTTCAAGTTGTAACCTCATTATTATTTTTATATATCATAGAAGTACCTCAATAATCTTATAGAATTACATTGATACTATATCAAGATTGAAATCTGATTTCTTTACATGAATCCATAAAAATCCTCCATGTATCATCATCACCAATAATCACATATTGAACATATTGATAAAAAATTAAATACTCACTTGGGAACAACAATCTCTATAAGTGAAACCCTTCATCTGAGGTCCTCTAAAAGGTTGCCCCATCCCATGAGGTCCTCCATAAGGATGATTCATCACCTTAAGTCATCCATAAGGGTAACCCATCACCTGAGGTCCTCAACAAGGTCAACCTATTTCCCAATTCCTTTCACTTGGTAAACCCATAACCAAACTCCTTTCACTTGTCTGACCCCGCACCTAGGACCATTCTCATAGGAAACCTGCCACATAAGTCTTTTAACTTGGGAGAACCACCACCCAGGGCCTTTTAATTGGGTGACCCACTGCCCAGGTTCTTCTACTAGGGTAACCCATCACCCAAGTCTCTTCACTTGGGTAACCCATTCTACTAGGGTAACCCATCACCCAAGTCTCTTCACTTGGGTAGCCAATCACCCAAGGATCTTTACTTGGGTGGAACATTTATCAAGGTGATTCTCTAGGGTAATGAATATTTGTTAAGACCTAACTAGGGTGCAACATCTTCAAGAACCTCACTAGGGTGAACCACTTTGCTAACTCCCATACCAGGGAACCATGTATACCCTATTTTCTATAGTAAATAATCTATTCCCCCATGTCCCCTATTTGGGTATCTAACTATCAAGGCCTCCTATAAGGCCACTGGATATACAAGATCAAGACACGCACACCAGTATTCACCCTTTCAATTTTTTTATTACCTTGATAAAAGGGGGATAGTGAGATTTCCATTGAGATTGGTATAACTCTTAGGGCGATCACAACTATGTATCCCCTTGATAATGAGGGTCTATACCGCAAGGATGCTGAAGTGTTCTCTCCTAGCCTAGGATGATCATCTTGGATATTGACTCTAATCAGTTTTGGGTTAGTGATCTATTTATTCTCCTCTAAACAAGTCAAGGTATTCTCATAAGGGAAACCCCATCTACATAATCCCCACTCAATATTTTATTATCTTATCTTTCATGGAATAAACATCCTTATGTCATGATGTTAAACTGCATGGTATGGTCCCATCACATGACCTTAAACCATTGCACCTCTACATGGTATGAGCTTTCATTTCTTTTTCAAAATGATAAAAAGGAAACTTATCTAAGGTTAAAACCCAACATCATAAACCTTCCGTTTTAGCTTAGTGTTTTTATATTCCTCATAAATTTACTTATTTTCTTCCTCATCAAGACAAATTCACCACGAGATCAAACATCCCATCCACTTGGAGGTTCATATTCTCTTCGATTACTACTATATTAAAGGGTTTTAAATGAGTCTAATAATAATTATCATATGAAGTGGAAGTTATTTAAACCCATGTCTAAGGATATATAATTCATGATAAATGAAACTTCACATAAAATAGAAATGAATAATTAATGTAAATCTGTGTACATAACACTAAATATCCACTGCTTTATCTTCACCACCTTCGAGAAATTTTTAATGTGATTGATAAAGATCACAAAGTGGAATCCAAATAACATCCTACCTCTAGAGGTATCCATGGTCTAATATAAATTGAATTTTATACATTTAAGGCTCTACATCCTCTATGATGTGCTCTAATATCATGATGCAATGAAGGTAAGAGAAAGAGATATTCTATTTTTTTTATGTATGGCCAAGCATCATGCGATCATCCATAATCACAAACATCATATGGTTGTATTATTTATAAGCCTCATGGATTATCCTTGCATTTTTGCATTTATAACACATGAGTAAATGATACTTAGACCATCTCATGCATACCATGAATGAATAATAAACTCATGATCCATTACACACTTCTGTAATGGATTAATAAATGATATCATTAAGTGAGTGCTATCCCTTTAAATATTAACACACTTAATAGTTTTTTTCTCACTCAATTAAATGAATTGGAATGAATGAAATGTTATTTCATGCATGCATATCAATATATCAAAAGTAATATATAACCCATATATTTCTTATGGTAGTATGAATCATAGGAATATGGATTTAGGGAATATATCTCATTCAATCTCCCACTTAAACTAAATCCTACTAGACTTTGTGTCATTTCACCTTATATTGTATCGTATACAGTAGCTTATGAAATAATATCCAGAACTCCTTTTGGATGACTTCCAAAACCCTTTTGGAAATCTATCATCAATTTCATATTGTATGACATTATATTTAATTCTACGTGAATACTCATCCAAAACACTTTTGGATTAACTCTAAAAAACTTTTAGAGTGTCTCTATAATCCAAAATCAATCCTCATTCATACAACCACAAAGTGTGACCCCAAGAGGATTTATAGAATTGAAAAAAATAAAAATATCTAGATCCATATGTATAAGAAAAGAGTGGAATCTAGAAAATAATCAATACTACTCAAGATATAAATGGATATGGCATGATATCCATCAGACACAAGTATCTTTATACATGTTTCCACTAGTATGCATCATACTCAAATGCGTATTATCATATTTTACCTTTTCCCAATCCATTGAGTGACCATGGGGAATGGAACATCTCATTATTGTATATCCAACTTAGATATTCTCGATTCTTACAATATAAATTGATATGATCGAGGAATAAATTACATGTCATCCATACTTATGGATAAGTACATCACATGTCTGATATCTAGATAGATATACAATATCTAGGTGTGGCCGCACAATCCCATTGTATATCTCAATCGAGATCCCAAATGTGATAATTTTCATATAAGGAGAAAAATATCATCTTGGTTAAGTTCTATCCAATTAAATAATCAGTAATATAATCAACCACCCTCGTATTAGATAAGTCAATATGCAGACCTGTGTAAGTAAGGTATCAAATTATGAAGTTTATAATGATAGTAATATCTCCAAAATTAGGTAATTGAGACTAAAATATGGTCCATGCACCCCAAGTATACCAAATACATCTGTATGACACTCCATGTGGTAAATCTTGTAGGTCATCCAGCACAAACAAAGAATATTATTCTTTGTTTTGTGCCTCATGTGAATATTTTATATTTTTATAAAAGAATAATGCATGCACTAACATTAACATATTTCCATAACCTATAATACTCCATGAAAAACATTGATTAGGGATAAAATCAAAGTCACACTTTGAGAGGTCAATTAACATAACACTTCATGAAATGTAAATCTATATAAATAATTATGTAGACAATAAGAAATAATAATAAAATGGAGGTTGTATTTTATATGATCAATTTTCATATTATAAAACACTTTAATAATATTTAATAAAACCAACATAAGAACAAATTTATCATATCATATATGATAAACTACAAAATTAGTCCTATGTTTTCTACACATTCTTGGGTTTTTAACTAATTACAACATATGTAATTCATGTAACATATCTATTTGACCATTTGATAAAACACTCTCACTAACTATTTAGTGAGAAATGCCTATAAATTAAGAACATTTCAATGATTATGAGATTTAGGAATCATATTCCTAACTGTTCAAATATTTGAAAATTTTCAAACTTATTAATTTCACAACATCAAATGTCATGATTTCAACTTAAATTCTCTACTTAGAACCATTTTTGTTCATCATCATCATCCTTGGAACACTATTACTTGAAAACTTTTTCCTTGAATTAATGTAACTATTTACATTATTTTTTTACAGATTCTCCTAAACTCTTTTATTATATTTAGTGAAATTCACTTTAACTTATGTTTGGTGCAATCATTTATTTTTCAACCTTCAGATTATTTAAATCCAAATATACTCTCACTATACTCTTAGGAATTATATTATTTTCAAAATATCTTTATAAGATACACAAACCCTTATATGTTAATAAATATTTTTTTTCTTTTTTAGTTGGAGAATTTAACAAATAAACTATTGTTTCCATATAATATATGGTACATTATTTTTTTATAAAATTTTAATTTGAAAATAATACTTTATTAAAATATACCATCGATGGGTGGTAGAAGCACATTCCCTCACATTTTAACAAATATTTAGATAAACATTTTATCATAGATAAAACATTCTTATCAATATATTCTTCTCAAAACTTGTTATATAATCATGATGAATCATAAACCATATACATATAATTAATCATCTCATGTTGTTCATAACAACTCTTTATTATCAAACATCTTCTCTTATCAGATATGAGAAACAAGATTATGATACACTTCCTCTACTTAGATTTACTTTATATTGATAAAAAAATTACATTCAAATCCTTGATGTAGTAAATATGTACTTAATATCATTAAAATAAACTACAAACTCGATCAATTATTCCTTTGATTTTGAAATATTTTATATTTTTAACACTTTTTAAAATATAAATTTTGTGTCACATACTGTAACATCCCAGATCCGGGTGCCACTCAACGGGTGCCCCAAACCCGGTTGGTCACATGACCTCAGGCGCATTTCCCAAAATGCCAGAGGCTGCCGGCTAGCAGCGAGGTCCCAGGTCTGATAGTGGGGAAACTATGCCCTCATTTGTCAAAGTATAACACAACAGAAAAGAAATATAACATTCAACAGCAGAAGTAGTAAACAATACCCAACTGAAATGGATAGTAGTACAGAAGTAATAGATAAATAACAGTCGTATACATAATGATGCAACATATCACTATTCTACGAAAAAAGCCAAAAAACGATACACTGAAATAGAATATAATACAACCAAAAGTACAAGGTACAACAAAACAGAACAAAACAGAGTGAACATAACACATCATCATCGCAAGCCTATGCTTGGTCCCATTATCTCCTACTCCTCTACTACAATCATGTACCTATATAGGGACTCTTTCCCCTATCGAAACCTATATAAAATTAATCTGTTTGGGCCAAAGACATGACCCAAATAGGGTGTGAGAAATAAATCCCAGTAGGCACCCACCAAAGGCCCGTGCCCAACTGTCAGTGAAAATGTGCAACAGCAGTGTGCAGTAGTAAAGACAATAAACTAAGAAGTACTCAAAAGTAACTCACATTACCCTTCATATTTCCATTTTAATTATTACTTATCACTTCCAAGATTGTGCTTCGACTCAGCAGGACCAACATCGAAAATCACCACAGTGAACATATGAAATAAACAGTGTCCTCAGACATGCCAAACCTTACCCTCTGGTAATCAGAATCTTGCCCTTAGGCTAACAGAACCATGCCCTCAGGCTAATCAGTATCACACCCTCAGGAAATTTCCCTCAGGCTAAACTAATATTGCCCTCAGGCACAGAAACCACTGCCCTAAGGCATAAGAAATGTTACCCTCAGGCTAACAACCGCTTCCCTCATGCTAATCAAAACATTGCCCTCAGTCTAATAGAACACTTCCCTCAGGATAATAGAACTGGGTTGAGCCCAAAGCATAAACAATAAATTTGTATAAACTCCATCTCTTGAAAAATCAATGCATAATATAATCACAACATACCCTTGGGTATCCTGTCGAAACAACTAAACAGAGGAACGCACCCCCGTGGTGGTCCTGGATCTAAGAAGTGATCCCAAACAACATTTTAAACTTATCATTAGATTATCTATACATGTCTAGAAATATTTACAGCAAAGGCCTCAGTCATACGACACCCCAACCATGTGCGCGTAGCTCAATGGTACACAATTTCAATACAACAGTTGAAAATAAACATCAGACCACCTACCTATATTGCCCCTAATCGATATACGTGAATGGCGCTTCCCGAAACACCCAAGAACGACGTAGATCTAGGAATAACAACAACATATGCAAACCTAAATAACTTTACCTTAGGAAAGAATTGGTAATAACTACTCGAGAAGAATGAAGGGCTTACCAGCACGGTCCAATCGAGATCGACGACATAAGAATCAGGTTCCTGGTGAGCGATCGAGAGATCCTATAAGATCCAGCCATCCCTCCCACTCTCCTCTGGTGTTCTAAGCTTCCTATACGAACAGAGGAGGATACTTCCCGTTTTATGAAAAAAAGAAACACTGCACATCGTCTACTCTCAAGTACACAAAATGTACTTTTCTCATTTAACTATTCCTCTGGAAGCTACCTTTTCACCGCCGAAGTGTTCATCTGTCGACATCAGTACACGATATGTTTTCATGATTACACGGCGTGTACTTTCGCTCCACTGGCGGCTGCCTCCACCGCCTTACTGTTCACCGGCCGACTGATTACACGGTGTGTAAATACCACATACATAGTGTGTAGTCATTTTTTTCACCCTTCATCGCCAACATGCCTACACACCCTATCTACTCATCCCACATAGCCAAAGTACACAGCGTGTGGAAAAGTACATGGCGTGTACCCACAAAATTTGGGATTTTCCCCCATTTTCCTGATTTTCTCAAAAACACTTAAGGGAAAAAGGTAATAATAAAACCTGTACCTCAAAAATAAGAACTGGGTTCTTTCAAAATTCCCCCCTTAAAGAAATTCTTCATCAAATTTCCCTTCCAAGGGTGGTGAAGATAACTCCGTAAACAACTCCGGCCACTGAGCACGTACGTCAGTCTCCCGCTCCCAGGTTTTTTCAGCACTCGGCCATGCTTCCATAGAACCCATATGAGAGGAACTAACCAGCCTCAGAGAAACTTCATGCTCCTATCAACAATATGAATCAGATGCTCCTCAAAGGATGCATCGTCCTGAAGCTCAACATCCTCAAGATGAAAGATGTGAGACAAGTCTGAATGATAGTGGCACAACTGAGATACATGGAAGACGTCGTTCATGGCTCGGTACCTCTGTGGTAACTGCAACTGGTAGGTAGCCGACCCGAATCTCTTCAGAATATTAAACGACCCCACATACCTCGGCGAAAGTTTACCCTGTCTCCTGATTCGCCTATGTCCCAACCTCAGCAAAACACGTAAGAAAACTTGATCCCTGACAACGAACTCCAAGGGTCATCTATGGAGATCATCATAAGATTTCTGACGAGACTGTGCAGTAGCCATATTCTTTTGTATCAACTGGACCTACTCTGAAGTCTCTTGCACAAGACGGGGTCCCAGTAAAGCTGCCTCACCAGCCTCCATCCAGCACAAAGGTGATCGGAATGGCCTACTATATAAAGCCTCGTAAGGTTCCATCTCAATAGTTTCCCGAAAGCTATTATTATAGGCAAACTCGAACATGGGTATATACTTCTCCCAAGAGCCCCCAAAGTCTTGGACGCATGCACACAGCATGTCCTCCAACACCTATATTGTAACGACCCGAAATTTTGAATAAATCGTGTTTCCTAATTTTATGTGTTATTTTATTTTATTTTTATACCCAACAAAAATGTTTCATTTGATAACATGAGTATAATTAAAATGAGACTATTGGGTTTTGACTGTTAATTGACCATTGGCCAATATGACCACTGGAAACTAAACGTTTTGATTATTGTCTCTAAATACAAGCAATCTTGGTTAATTAATATAGAAAGAAGATTTGATGGCCTCACCCAGTAGTCTTGGACCGATCAAAGCCCATCTAACAGAACTTGGGAAGGAGGTAGCACCACTGGGCTTTGATCTGGACCAAACCCAAGCTGAACTTCATCGTGTGAAGCTAGAACGAGATCGCCTTCTCGAGAAGTTCAAACTGATAGAAATTACTACTCGTGCGATGTTGGCCGAGCCTCCCTCAGATTCTCTCACCTTATCACACCTTACACTTAGGTCCTACGCTGGTGTGATAAGGGGCTATGTAAGGAGACCATAACCGCCTTGTGTAATCCTTTGTTTTAAATAAAAATTGGGATTTTTTCTTATTATGAAGTTTATGAATTTTCATATGTCCGGATAAATATAGTATGCATATTTTTGATGAATTTTAGGGAAATGATATTTTAAATATGTTTGTGTAAACCTTAAATAAATAAAAATGTGTAATGATTTTCAAAAAATGGTCTTCTACAATTATGTTCAGTACGAAATTTCGAGTCTAATAAGATCAACTTGATTTTTGATGAATAGTAAATTATGAATAGTGATTTTACGCTGAGGATTAGTAATGTGACCAAATGGATTAGTAATTTCACTCAAAGAAAGTTTTAATATAATTTAGACACCTAGATTAGGTAATGAGATTCAATAAAATGGGTAAATAACAGTTTCATAAATTTTTATTCAAGTATTAGTTTTTTCATGTGAATAGTGTTTTTTAATTAAAAATGAAATTAAAAATATTTAGAAAGTTATTTTTATAAAATGAATTTCATTTTTGAACTCAGAGCATCGATATTATGTTAAGGTAATTTTTGGGGATAATTCTGAAAAAAATGAATTTTCGGTGAATAGCGTGTTTATTTAAAAAATGAATTAAAAATATTTAGAAAAATTATTTTTGTAAAATAGTGTTCATTTTTGAAATCAGATCATTGATATTTGGTTAATGTAAAATTTTGGGATTTTTCTGAGAAAGTTGAATTTTCAGTGAATAGTAAAAATACAGTTTTAGGGTTTCGGTATGTTTAATGACATCATAACTGTGTCATGATGATGTCATGAGATATTTAAAGGGATGTTCGACTAAAGAGGATGAATTATTGTGTGTGGGTCTCCATGTGGCCTAACTCTATGGGAAGTACCATGGGAGGGTCCATGCTTTTGAGAAAACCACTTTTGAGGTGTCCCTTGGCCATTAATGCCTTGTCCCCTCACTTTCCCTGTAAATACCAAGCCCTCCTCTCATCTTTTCGACTCCAAAAACATCCTCAATGACGTTCGGGTCTCATTACCTCCCATGTAGTCCTCCCAAGGTTCCCCCAAGCCCTCAAGGTCCCAACCTTTGAGTTTTAAGAGTTACGTTTTAAGGTAAGGGATCTGATCCCTCTCTTTCTTTTCAAGAAATCTCTTTTATGTAATTTCTTTTATGCTCCATGTTCTTATGTTAAAGGGTGTTCATTTATACTCCTCTTACTGCCCTTTTCATGTTCACATAATGATAGATCCCCTATTACTCTCATTATTTCGTTTTATGAAGTTTTAAGTGGCGCCGTTAGGCTGCCGAAATATTTGTAACCGATTCTTTCTCCCTTCTCAATTTTCAAGATCTATTTTCATGTAACGTATTTCAAGTTCCTTTTTATTATGTTGGGGTATGATCTCTAAGTTTATCATACTGATCTTCTATGATCATATTATGAGATACCCCATTTGATCTCTTCAATTCAGTATTTTGAAGTTTTAAGTGGCGCTGTTAGGATGCTGAATTTTTAAGTGGTTCTTCACCCTTCTCGTTCTGAAGTTCTACTTTCATGTCAATTATTTCAAGTTCCTTTTTTTATGTTGGGGTATTATCTATATATCTATCATACTGATCTTTTATGACCATATGATTAGAGACCCCATTTGATCTCTTCAATTCAGTATTTTGAAGTTTAAGTGGCGTCGTTAGGCTGCTGAATTTTTAAGTGGTCCTGACACCTTTCTCTCTTTTCAAAGTTCTAATTCCATGTCAAGTCTTGCAAGTTCCTTTTTATTATGTTGGGGTATGATCTCTATATCTATAATACTGATATTTTATGTTCATATTATTAGAGACCCTATTTTATCTCATCAATTCATTTTTAGTTGAAGTTTATGTAACGCTGTTAGGTTGCCGAATTTTCATAAGAGAAATCTTATTTTTGTCTTCCTTTCATGTTCTTCATTTCATATGGTATATTTTCAAATTTCATTACCATGTTCTTAAATCCCTTATATTCTGTCCCTCTACTGTTTTATGGGTCATTTATGAATGTTGGACCCATGTCCCCTCTCTTTTCAATGTTTTCTAAAACCCCGAAACACAGCCATTATGCTGCAGAATTTTCGTCTCAAAATGCCTCTCTCTTTTCTCAAAATTATTTTATGTTATAAAGTGAATACTAAAAGATCTTATTTCTATAGGGGTATTCACATATATATCAAAATGTTCTATTTTAAATTCTGGGATTTACATACATGAGACCAGCTCTCCCCTTCCGTGGGTTTAAAGTGACGTAAAGATCATGTCGTTAAAGTCGTTTTTAAAACGTTATGATTATGAAATGAAACCCATTTATTTTATGCTATATGGGTTATTTATGAAATGTTTGATGATGATATATGTGGATCAAATGATAATAAAGGCAAATTTAATGGTGTTCCCTGATAGCGCTCCAATGCATTGGGTAATGATGTAACCACTAGAGATTACAATTTTCACGATACCTTGGTGAATAACCTTGGTAAATTTCAAATGACACCTTGGGGATGGACCTTGGTGATATGTTCGTGATTTTCTATGTTAAATGATGTAGCCACATCTTCAAGTTATGAAAAATGTTATTTTTATTATGAAATGCCTCATGACTCCTTTCTCATGCCTTAAAGTTCTTTTCTTGACCTTATTGAATTATCTCAAGTTCACATGTAAAATGTTTCTCTTCTTTCCCTTACTGGGCCTTCTTCTCACCCCTTATTTTGATGTATGTCCCCAGGTTATGAGATGCAGTATTGAACCTAGGTTGAAAATGAGGATAATCCTTTCAAGTGTTTAAGAAGAATGTTTTATGTTTTCATGTTTTATGTTCCTGGTTTCCAAGACACTAAACCTTAAAGATCCTCAGTTTTGTGTAATGAAATGAAAGTTTATGTTATAAAAAGGCGGGATGCTATAGTTGGTATCAAAGGATGGTTTAGTTATTTGTGGAAATTAGGATATGAAAACTTTAGGAATAACCCTATAGAAATGTTTAAAAATAGGAAATTATCCAGATATTTTGGTGAGTATAGAGTAAGGGGTTTCCAAGAAAATACATCCCTATCTGGATACGAGCAGGTAGAGGTGGCTCTGGCACAGATGTACATAGGGATAAAACTTGAAAACACCGCTTTGATCTGGACTCGAACAGGAACTAGTACACAACAACGGGCCTTGCTGCACTCTTGGTTATAACACTCTAGGGGGATATGATTTGGTAAATTTATAAGCTTAGTATGAACCATTATTAAAGGAACAAAGATAAAATAAAATAAAGATTCACATAAGAATATACGGTCATGGATAACCTAGATTGGAACCTAGGGGATCATAAGTTAGGATATACTTTTATTCTACAAATTTATCCTTTTATGCTTAAAGTTTCCTTTTCATGATTATTGGCGAAGTATTTAAGCCCCTAATTATACTTTATCTTCTTAGTTAATGGTGGGAAATGGAAGAACATGTCCCAAAAACCAATGTGATAGGAAATGCGATGATTGCCGTATTAATATGATTAGGGGATTAAAAGATTATTATTATTTTGGAAGAAGTTCACTATTTTGGGGACTCTATATGATCGAGGTAAATAGATTACTATGGTATTTTCATTTAGGGGTAAGGTTGACTTATATTTTGAAGAATCGATTAATTTAAGGTGGACTTATAGTAATTTAGGTTACTTATGAAAATGATTAACCTATCTTGGGGTAAATTTGTTTAGGTTAGTCACTTTTGTTATAAGATGTTAGGAGTGGTTGATGTTGTTTGGAGATGAATGATAAAGTTTACCTTGGAAGACTATGTTATCAAACCCTTCTTGTATTTGGGTTTCAATCTTAGTTTGGTTTATTTTGAGGATTTTTAAGGACAATTATTTACGGAATGGTCTATGATGAACTCTGGGTAGTACCATGGAACTTTGAAGATTTAAAAGTAGTTTCCATTCCTATGGGATTATTTCTTTTTGAAGAGTTGTTTTACCTTACCCTTTCTGTTTTTGGGATAATGTTTAAAGATAGATGAAATAGATGGTTAATCTTTTGTGGATTATGTGATTCTCTAGAAGATGATTCTTGTGTTTTGATGAGACAAAGTGTTTTTGAATGCTTATCGTTTGGAGAAAAGATTATTTTTGGGTAGAAACTTATTAAAGGATGAAACTCTACGTGAAGGTAGGTATATTTTCTTATGTTTTTGTTCTATGTAGTAAATTAATTCCTCAAAATTAGGAAAAGAAACGTAAAACAAAAATGTTGTTGGTTTACATTTCCTACTAGGTAATCAAAGACCGTTTACACACATCATAAGTTTGGGATTTTTTATGGGTATCTTTCTCCTAATGATGTTCTCTATCACTCTCACTCGGAACTTGACCCTTTGTTTTCTCCTCCATGTCTATGTTTTCCTACATGGAATCCTAGTGTGGGTTAACTCGGGTGACCTTTTTACTTCCCTTTCTTTCTTTTAAAGTAATAATTTTACTGACTCCTTTTCCAATGTGGGAATTTCAATGAAATTTAAAAACCCAATTTTAAAAATTGTAAGGATGCAATTTCTTAAGGGGGGAAGATTGTAACAACCCGAAATGTTGAATAAATCTTGTTTCCTAATTTTATGTGTTATTTTATTTTATTTTTATACTCAACAAAAATGTTTCATTTGATAACATGAGTATAATTAAAATGATACTGTTGGGTTTTGACTGTTATTTGACCATTGGCCAATATGACCGATGGAAACTAAACGTTTTGATTATTGTCTCTAAATACAAGAAATCTTGGTTAATTAATATAGAAAGAAGATTCGATGGCCTCACCCAGTAGTCTTGGACCGATCGAAGCCCATCTAACAGAACTTGGGAATGAGGTAGCACCACTGGGCTTTGCTCTGGACCAAACCCAAGCTGAACTTCATCGTGTGAAGCTAGAAAGAGATCGCCTTCGTGAGAAGTTCAAACTTATAGAAATTACTACTCGTGTGATGTTGGCCGAGCCTCCCTCAGATTCTCTCACCTTAGCACACCTTACACTTATGTCCTATGCTGGTGTGATAAGGGGATATGTAAGGAGACCATAACTGCCTTGTGTAATCCTTCGTTTTAAATAAAAATTGGGATTTCTTCTTATGATGAAGTTTATGAATTTTCAAATGTCCAGATAAATATAGTATGCATATTTTTGATGAATTTTAGAGAAAGGATATTTTAAAAATGTTTGTGTAAACCTTAAATAAATAAAAATGTGTAATGATTTTCAAAAAATGGTCTTCTACAATTATGTTCAGTACGAAATTTCGAGTCTAATAAGATCAACTTGATTTTTGATGAATAGTAAATTATGAATAGTGATTTTATGCTTAGGATTAGTAATGTGACCAAATGGATTAGTAATTTCACTCAAGAAAGTTTTAATATAATTTAGACACCTAGATTAAGTAATGAGATTCAATAAAATGGGTAAATAACAGTTTCATAAATTATTATTCAAGTATTAGTTATTTCGGGTGAATAGTGTTTTTTAATTAAAAATGAAATTAAAAATATTTAGAAAGTTATTTTTATAAAATGGATTTCATTTTTGAACTCAGAGCATCGATATTATGTTAAGGTAATTTTTGGGGATAATTCTAAAAAAAATGAATTTTCGGTTAATAGTGTGTTTATTTAAAAAATGAATTAAAAATATGTAGAAAAATTATTTTTATAAAATAGAGTTCATTTTTGAAATCAGAGCATTGATATTTAGTTAATGTGAAATTTTGGGATTTTTCTGAGAAAGTTGAATTTTTAGTGAATAGTAAAAATACAGTTTTAGGGTTTCGGTATGTTTAATGACATCATAACTGTGTCATGATGATTTCATGAGATATTTCAAGGGATGGTCGACTAAAGATGATGAATTATTGTTTGGGGGTCCCCATGTGGCCTAACTCTATGGGATGTACCATGGGTGGGCCCATGCTTTTGAGAAAACCACTTTTGAGGTGTCCCTTGGCCATTAATGCCTTGTCCCCTCACATTCCCTATAAATACCAATCCCTCCTCTCATTTTTTCGACTCCAAAAACATCCTCAATGACTTTATCGTCTCCTTAACTCCCAAGGATCCCTCCCAAGGTTCCCCCAAGCCCTCAAGGTCCCAACCTTTGATTTTTAAGAGTTACGTTTTAAGGTAAGGGATCTGATCCCTCTCTTTCTTTTCAAGAAATCTCTTTTATGTAATTTCTTTTATGCTCAATGTTCTTATGTTAAAGGGTGTTCTTTTATACTCCTCTTACTACCCTTTCACGTTCACATAATGAAAGACCCCCTCTTACTCTCATTATTTCGTTTTATGAAGTTTTAAGTGGCGCCGTTAGGCTGCCGAATTTTTTGTAACAAATTCTTTCTCCCTTCTCATTTTTGAAGATCTATTTTCATGTAACGTATTTCATGTTCCTTTTTATTATGTTGGGGTATGATCTATAAATTTATCATACTGATATTTTATGATCATATGATGAGAGACCCCATTTTATCTCTTCAATTCAGTATTTTGAAGTTTTAAGTGGCGCTGTTAGGCTGCCGAATTTTTAAGTGGCGCTGTTAGGCTGCCGAATGTTTAAGTGGTTCTTCACCCTTCTCATTTTGAAGTTCTACTTTCATGTCAATTATTTCAAGTTACTTTATGTTATGTTAGGGTATGATCTCTATATCTATCGTACTGATCTTTTATGACCATATTATAAGAGACCCCATTTGATCTCTTCAATTCAGTATTTTGAAGTTTAAGTGGCGTCGTTAGGCTGCTGAATTTTTAAGTGGTCCTTGCACCTTTCTCCCTTTTCAAAGTTCTAATTCCATGTCAAGTCTTGCAAGTTCCTTTTTATTATGTTGGGTTATGATATCTATATCTATCATACTGATATTTTATGTTCATATTATGAGAGACCCTATTTGATCTCATCAACTCATTTTTGGTTGAAGTTTATGTAACGCTGTTAGGCTGCCGAATTTTCATAAGAGAAATCTTATTTTTGTCTTCCTTTCATGTTCTTCATTTCATATGGTATATTTTCAAATTTCATTACCATGTTTTGAAATCCCTTATATTCTGTCCCTCTACTGTTTTATGGGTCATTTATGAATGTTGGACCCATGTCCCCTCTCTTTTCAATGTTTTCTAAAACCCCGAAACACAGCTGTTATGCTGCAGAATTTTCGTCTCAAAATGCCTCTCTCTTTTCTCAAAATTATTTTATGTTATAAAGTGAGTACTCAAAGCTCTTATTTCTATAGGGGTATTCACATATATATCAAAATGTTCTATTTTAAATTCTGGGATTTACATACAGGAGACCCGATCTCTCCTCCGTGGGTTTAAAGTGACGTAAAGATCATGTCCTTTAAGTAGTTTTTAAAACGTTATGATTATGAAATGAAACCCATTTATTTTATGCTATATGGGTTATTTATGAAATGTTTGATGATGATATATGTGTCTCACATGATAATAAAGGCAAATTTAAGGGTGCGCCCTGATAGCGCTCCAATGCATTGGGTAATGATGAAACCACTAGAGATTACAATTTTCACGATACCTTGGTGAATAAACTTGGTAATTTTCAAATGAAACCTTGGGGATGGACCTTGGTGATATGTTCATGATTTTCTATGTTAAATGATGTAGCCACATATTCAAGTTATGAAAAATGTTATGTTTATTATGAAATGGCTCATGATTCCTTTCTCATTCCTTAAAGTTCTTTTCTTGACCTTATTGAAGTATCTCAAGTTCACATGTAAAATGTTTCTCTTGTTTCCCTTACTGGGCCTTCTGCTCACCACTTATTTTGATGTATGTCCCCAGGTTATGAGATGCAGTAATGAACCTAGGTTGAACATGAGGAGAATCCTTTCAAGTGTTTAAGAAGAATGTTTTATGTTTTCATGTTTTATGTTCCTGGTTTCCAAGACACTAAACCTTAAAGATCCTCAGTTCTGAGTAATGAAATGAAAGTTTATGTTACAAAAAGGCGGGATGCTATATATATCATACGCTTTGACTGGCCATTGGTCTAAGGGTGGTAAGTTGTTCTTAGAATCACCTGTTTACCCAGTTCCCTCTAAAAACTCTGCTTGGAATGAGACGTAAAATGAGCATCCCTATCGGAAATGATAGAACGAGGGACCCCATGAAGATGTAAGACCTCTCGGATATACAACTTCCCAAGATCATCAACACCGAAGGTCTCCTTGATTGGAAAAAAGTGAGCTACCTTCGTGAGTCTATCCACAACAACCCACACTGCATCATTTCCTCAAGGGGACATCGGCAACCCAGTCACGAAGTCCATCACAGCATCATCCCATTTCCACTCTGGAATGGGTAACTGTTGTAATAGTCTGGATGGTCTCTGATGCTCCACCTTCAACTGCTGACCGGTGGAACACCTCGTAACAAAACTAGCTACTTCTCTCTTCATACTCGGCCACCAGTACTGACGTCTCAAGTCATGGTACATCTTGGTATCTTTGGGATGCACTGACCAAGCTAAAGTATGAAACTCCAAAATCATCTCCTCGCGTATATCCCATGGAACCCACACTCGTCCATGGAAACGTAGCACCCCATCATCGCCTATTTCCCAACCAGGAGGAGGATCCTCACTTGCCACCAACTCCTATAGAACTAGGCCTTCTGCATCTGATAATTGTCTCATCCTCACTCTATCCAGGAGGTTAGAAGTCATAGCTAAGGATGAAAGGTAGGTTTTCCCCTTACTATCATCAACCTCCAGATTCATCTCAGAGAACAAGGCCATAAGTTTCCATTCACAACTGGCCTCCTAATCTTCCTGTGTCTAAGTCCTCCTACTCAATGCATTAGCTACTACATTACCTTTACCAGGTGTATTGGCAAGCTCAAAGTCTAAGGATTAAAGCTATTCAACCCACCTATTCTGTCTTAGATTCAGGTAACGTTGTGTAAAGATGTACATGAGACTTTTGTGGTCGGTGAAACCCACGAAATACTCTCCCAAGAGATAATGTCTCCAACAGCGTAACACATGAACAAATACAACCAACTCGAGGTCATGTGTCAGGTAATTCATCTCATGTGGCATCAACTACTGAGACCCGTACGCAACAACTCAATCGTCCTTCATCTACAATACTCCCATCTCAATACCTGATGCATTATAGTAAATTGTATAGCTCTTAACTTACTCAGTAAGTATCAGGACTGGTGCTGATGTCAACCTTCCCTTCAACTCTTGAAAGGCTATCTCGCAAGCTTCTAACCAAACAAACTTCACACCCTTCTTAGTCAAACCCGTCA
The DNA here is from genome assembly GCA_963277665.1 of Viscum album. NCBI lineage: Eukaryota > Viridiplantae > Streptophyta > Magnoliopsida > Santalales > Viscaceae > Viscum > Viscum album. The sequence goes on from OY728148.1 coordinate 2,034,496,935, forward strand.
ACGGAACTTCTAAGTAAGAGAAGTCCAATATAAAGGGCATTTAGTATCCGGCCAACCCCAAGAAACTCTGTTTCTCAAACAAGTTCTTAGGCTGCTCCTAGGAAACTATTGCTCTCACTTTCTCTGGGTCCACTACAACTCCTTCCTCTAAGATGATATGACCCATGAAGTGTTTCTGGTCCATCCAAAAATGGCACTTTGAGAGATTAGCATATAGTCGATGCTCTCTCAGGTTACTCAGTACGATCTCAAGATGGGTGGCATGGTTGTGTCGAGTGTGAGAGTACACCAAGATATTGTCCACGAAGACTACCACAAAAGAATCCAGATAGGGGTGGAACAAAAATTCATCAGATCCATAAAAACTGCTAGCGTGTTCATGAGTCCGAAAGGCATAACCAAGTACTCTTATAGACTACATCTGCTCTGAAAAGCTGTAAGCGATACGTTCAATGGTCTTACGTGTAATTGATGATATCCGGATCTCAAGTTAATCTTCAAGAAAACTCATGGTCCTCAAAGTTGATCAAAATTATCATCGATCTGTAGTAAGGGATATCGGTTCTTAACAGTCAACTGGTTCAACTTTTGATAATCTAAATAGAGTTTGAGGGTACCGTCTACCTTCCTAGAAAATAGGACAGGCGAACCCCAAGGAGATGTACTGGGCCAGATGAAACCCTTTTCCTATTACTCCTCTAACAGCCTCTTGAGCTCCTGCAAATCAGGTGTAGCCATCCTATAAGGAGGAATGGATACCGGTGCCGCTCCAAGCACAATCTCAATAGATAAATCGATTTCATGCTCCTGAGGTAGACCTGAAAATTAGTCCGGGAAGACATCCCTGAAATGATCTTCCACTGGAGGAAAATCTTTCTAACAAGTCCCCCTATCATCTAGATATAAACTCACAATCTAGGTTGTGACTTCACCACTCCCACGATGATCGGGTCCAGTTCAGCTCGCCTGGGCATCCCATTCTCCCTTGTATAGAAACTCTCCACCCTCTGGTGATGCGAAACTCACCCGACGACGATAGTAGTCCACAAAAGAACGAAAGGGAACCAACCAGTCCATCCCGAGAATGACATCATAAGTTGCCATCTCCAAGACATAGAGGTCCCATAAAAAGTGACACCCACCATCCTCAAGGGTGAACTCCCTATACTGACACACACCAGCCGTTATCACTCCCAATAGTGTGTCTAGAATTATGATATTAGAAAAATAAGAAGAAACACGGAGCCCAAGGATCTCCACAATGGCCAAAGATATAAAGCTTTGTGTAGAACCAGTATTGAAAAGTGCAAAAGATAAAATAGAAGCAACTAGAATAGTACCTCTGAAAGTAGAAGGTCCGGGATCCTGCTCCTGTTGGGTCTGTTGTACTGTATATGCCTGCCCAGTGCCACGACCCTGCGACATAGCCTGGCTACCCTGAGCTATCCCGCCCTACTGCCTCTGATATCCAGGTGTCTAACTACCACAACCAAAACCACCATATTTGTCTACATTCCCTAACATATTCCAGTTTCCCAACTGGTAAGAAGATATTGGCCCTGCCCCCGCATGTGGAGTCTGCACAGAACCCCTCTCCCTATCCAATGGTAGAAACACCCTGCAAAATCACTACATATGACCCATCTTACCACAATCTCGAAACTCCACTGGGTCATGTGAACACTACGGTCTCTTGTGCCCCTCTCTACCACACTGGTAGCATATTACCGGACCACCTGAAGAATTATTTTGGCTTGTACTGCCACTGTGAGAGAAGTCCATCTACCTCTTCCTTTTACCGGTAGAAATAGTACTAGAAACTGGTGTTGAACCACCATAGCCTGCACCACTAGCTTCTCGCAAGTTCCTCTTAGGAATCAGTGCCTGGTTCACAATATCATGTACTGTAGGCAACCTGAAAACATTCACCAGTGCACGAATGTCATACCGAAGACCATCCTCAAAGTGTCGAGCACTCAGCGTCTCATCTCCCACTAGAACAGGTGAAAAATGCTGAAGCTCGGGGAAGTGGGTAGAATAATTCATCACTGACATGGTTCCTTGCTGCAGATTCATGAACTCTTGAGCTCGATCTGCCCTTAGCGTCTCTGGAAGGAAAAAGTCATAGAAATATGCCTAAAAATATTCCCACACCATGTCTCGGTGAAGCTTAGATTGGGTGGTAACATCCCACCACCTCTTGGAGGAATCACACATCATGTATGTAGAAATCATGACCCTCCGCCCAGGAGGCGTCTCTAGATGCTCGAATATCGTCTACATCGAATCCAACCATGAATCAACAGCTTGTGATCCGCCATCCGCAGAAAACGTAGGCGGATGCTGTTGTTGGAAGATACATGTCAGCTCTGCCATAGATGTGGCAGCCGGAGGTGCTCTTTAAGTGGTCTGCATGAACTGCATGAAGCATTCATGGAACTGCACATCAGCTCCTGTATCTGGTATAATGGCTGGCACCACATCTGGCACTGTTGGAGGTTCCACTGGTAGCACATGGACCACCATCTCTAGAGTATAATCATTGCCACTCTATTGGTGAAAAACTGGTGGTTGTCTCGATGGAATGACTCTAAAAAGTAAAATTCACACTTTAGATCATGATTATAAAGGACTGAAACGAGGAGACCAAGAAGGGAATAGGAGAAAGAAAGCATTCAAGATTTACAAAACGTGAGTACATGGTGTGTTCTCATAGGACATTCACATGGGCGTGTTCTCCAGCTAAAACTGGTCGTGTAACACCCCAAACACATGACGTGTCTTCAAAATATGTGGAGTGTAATTAAGTCCTTCTTCCCTATCCGAGTCCTCCTACACGGCTAAGCCACATGGTTCTTTTAAAACAAAACTACACGGCGTGTCCAATAGGAACACGGTGTGTACACAATAAGATTTCACCGGCTTGTGTTTTTCATGACACAGCCTGTATACCCAGGTCAAACTACACGGCGTGTTCCAAAAAGACACGATGTGTACAAATAATCCCCAGACCGTCCCATTTTTCTTGCTACACGACCGGCTACACGTCTGACACTACATGGCGTGTTCTAGGAGGACTCGTCGTGTACTAATAAAGATATCACAGACCTGTGTTGTTCATGACATGGTCGGGTACCTGATTCAGACTACACGACATGTTCATGGTAGACACGGCATGTATGTCTTAAGGTTTCCTCCATCCGTGTAGTTAGTTACATGGGAGGACACCAGGTCAACACTACACGGTGTGTACTATAGGTACACGACGTGTTCCCCAAATTCATTGCCTACCTCATGTCCCCGTCCACACGGTCTTTGACACGGAAATATACTACATGGCATGTATAAGGGTACATGACATGTAATTAAAAAGATTCCATTTCTTCCCAAATAGATGAACACACGGCGTGTGTCCATAGAACTACATGGTGTGTATCCTGGGTTTTCCAGACAGTAAGCCTCAGAAACTACTCCGAAACCCAGAAAAACACTGAAACAAACAACTAAGTGCCAACTTCCGATCAGTGGGGCCCATACTCCCCGTGAATCAAATCTTTACATGTTATAGATGTTATAACAATGTGAAATCATCAATGATCCACCAAATTCTGGTCATTGAGGGACCATACTCCAAAAAAACAAAAGTTTGGTGCTCATTCTATCAAAACCTCACACAACAATACCTTGTCAAATAGAAGGTATTTATCAAATCAGCTATCACAACAACATGTTTTTCTAGCACAAAAACTATCACAACAACATGCAATTTCTAATGAACCAACATGACATGGAAGAATGCATGACATGTGATTTCTAGCATGTGCCTAAATGATGACTGAGATGGCATACCCTCATCTCATCGGTTTGAAACTAAATAGAACCCAAACATAATATATAAACAGCACACCACAAGTGCGTCACCCAATGGTGAAAATCAAATCAACTGTAAAATTTTCAAAATCATAATAATTGCAATTATAGGTAGATACTTTTCCCTGTACATGGGTTAGCTACTCCCAGGCACAGCTTATTACCAACTACCATTTTTGTATTATCCCTGTCTACGACTCCAAATACTATGTCAAAGAAAAGAAACCCCTTTGATACGACTTTGTGATGTCCCAGATCCGGGTGCCACTCAAGAGGTGCCCCGAACCTGATTTGTCACATGACCTCAGACGCATTTCCCTAAATACCAAAGGCTGCTGACTAGCAGCTAGGGCCCATGTCTGATAGTGGAGAAACTATGACCTCATTTTTCAAAGTGTAATGAAGAGGAAAAGAAATATAACATTCAATAGTGGAAGCAGTAAGCAATACCCAACTGAAATGGATAATAGTACAGAAATAAGAGATAACTAACAATCATATACATAATGATGCAGCATGTCACTATTCTATGAAAGCAGCCAAAAAAGGATACACTGCAATACAATACAATACAACCAAAAGTATAAGGTACGACAAAACAGAACAAAAAAGAGTGAACAGAATGCAGCATCATCGTAAGCCTAAGCTCCGTCTCCGTCTCACGCTCTCCTACTCCTCTACTACAATCATGTGCCTATATAGGGACTCTTTCCCATGTCTACACCTATAGAAACATAATCTATTTGGGCCGAATACATGACCCAAACGGGGTGTGAGAAATACATCTCAATAGGCACCCACCAAAGGCCTGTGCCCAACTGTCAGTGAAAATGTGAAACAGCAGTGTGCAATAGTAAATGCAATAAACTAAGCAGTACTCAAAAGAAACTAACTTTACCAGTCATATTTCCATTTTAATTATCACTTATCAATTCCAAGTTTGTGATTAGGCCTGGTAGGTACAACATCGAAAATCACCACAGTGAACATATGAAATAAACAATGTCCTTAAACCTGCCAAACCTTACCCTCAGGTAATCAGAATATTACCCTCATGCTAATAGAACCAAACCCTTAGGCTAATATGAATCATTCCCTCAGGCGATTTCCCTCAGGATAAACGAATATTTCCCTCAGGCACAGAAACCCCTGCCCTCAGGCATAAGAAATGTTACCTTCAGGCTAATAACCACTGCCCTCAGGAAAATCAAAACACTACCCTCAGGCTAATAGAACACTGCCCTCAGGCTAATAGAATTGGGCCTGACCCAAAGAATAAACACGAAATTTGTATAAACTTTCTCTCAAGAAAAATCAATGCATAATATAATCACGATATACCCTTGGGTATCCTGGCCAAATAGCTAAACAGAGGAACGCACCCCAGTGGCGGTCCTAGATTCAAACAATGATCCCAACTAGTTGTTTATACTTATCATTAGATTATCTATACAAGTCTAGATATATTTATATCAAAGGAATCATTCATAAAACATCCCAACCATGAGCGCATAGCTCAACAGTACACAATTTCAACACAGCAGTTTAAAATAAACATCAGATCACCTACCTCGATCACCCGTGATCGATATATGTGAACGACGCTTCTAGAAACCCCCAAGAATGAAGTAGATATGGGAATAACAACAACAGATTCAAGCCTAAATAACTTTCACTTGGGAAAGAATTGGTAATAACGACTTGAGAAGGAGGAAGGGCTTACCAGCGTGGTCTAATCGAGATCGACGACATAGGAATCGGCTTCCTGGTGAGCGATCAGGAGATCCTCTAAGCTCCGGCCTTCCCTCCTGCTCTCCTCCGGCGTTCTACACTTCCTCTATGAATAGATGAGGATACTACCTATTTTAAGAAAAAAAAACTACATGGTGTGTACTCTCAAGTACACGGTGTGTACTTTTCTCATTTAACTGTTCCTCTAGTGGCTACCTTTTCACCGCCAAACTGTTCATCCGTCAACATGAGTACATGGCGTGTCTTCGTAATTACACGGCATGTACTGTCGCTCTACTGGCGGCTGCCTCTACCACCTTACTGTTCACCTGCCGACTAATTAAACGGCGTGTAAATACCACATACATGGCGTGTAGTTAGATTTTACACCATTCATCACTGACAGACCTGCACGCCCTATATACTCATCCCACATGGCCAAAGTACACGATGTGTGGAAAATCACACAGAGTGTACCCACAAAATTTGGTATTTTTCCCGATTTTCCTGATTTTCTCAAAAAAACTTAAGGAAAAAAGGTAAAGAAGAAACCCATACCTCAAAAATAAGAACCGGGTTCTTACACATGATAGGTCGGAGAAAAACGGGGATGATGGCAAGAGGGGGGGTGAATTGCCTTTTTAAAAAAAATTATTAACAAATTAAAATCAAAGTGAAAATCAAAGTATGTGCAGCGGAAAATAAAAGAGGCAATCACACAAGAAATTGTTAACGGAGTTCGGCCAAAACCCGGCCTACGTCTCCGCTCCCAACTCAACCGTTGAGAGATTCCTACCGCTTGCTTTTCAATGGTTTTAGCAAGAAACCCACTAGGCTTTGAGGTAGCACTAGGACCTATTACAGCTTACTTTTATTGGTTTAGCAAGAACCCACTTGCTTTCAATGGAATAGCAAGAACCCACTAGCCTTTTTAACGGGTGAAGGCTAGCTCACCGGTGACACAAGCCTTTTAAAAGGAAAGGCTTGAAGAAACCTCTTCACACCTTAATGGTGATGTGAAACCCAAAAGAAAGGGGGATGAGAAAAGGTGTTGGGGTTTGTAGGCACAAACCCAATTTTAAGCTCAAAATAAATAAACAAGAAAAACCGTAATTGGAGGAAGTCTTGGGCGCCTATGATTGATTGGAGATGTTGAAGGCCGCTTCCAAGCTTCTTTGAAGGAACTCCTTGGATGTGGAATTGGATGGAGCACTTGGGGTTCCCTTGAAGTGGCTTGCCGGAGGACTGCCGAATGATGGAAAATGTGTCCGTTGGCTTCACAATGGTTCCGGTAGGTGTCCGGGGCTTCCTTGGCCTTTATTTATAGGCATGGAACCCTTGGGGAGGCTTCGGAGCCGTTGGAGAGGCTTAAAGAGCCGTTGGGAGCCAAGTGGGCCAGCCTGGTCAAACTGCAACGGCTAGTTTGACTGGCTCCACCGGCTGGCCGGTACAGTCCCACCGGCTGGCCGGTGTGTGCAAAAAGGAGATGGCTTTGGGCTCAGGGACCACCGGCTGGCCGGTGGGCAGGCCACCGGTTGGCCGGTGAGGAGGCAGTAGCAAACACTGTTTGGGCAGGGGGCCACCGGCTGGCCGGTAGAAGGCCACCGGTTGGCCGGTGATGAGGCAGTAGCTCAGCCTTCTGCCCAGGTGCCACCGGCTGGCCGGTGGCTCTGGCACCGGTTGGCCGGTGGTCTGGACAGAGGAATCTCTCTTGTCCAGTCCTCCATCGGCTGGCCGGTGGTCTTCCATCGGTTGGCCGGTGGACTGAATTTCAGTCCACTTTTGGCTTCTTCTTGGCCTAAGTCCTTGACAAACTTTTGCCTATCAACACAAACACTTAAAACAAGATTAGTAAAATAATAAGGTGATTGTGATCATGAAAATCAAACAACGAGGGGAACGAGAGGTACAACAACACATACATTTTAAAATCAAATAATTTATTTATATAACATCCATACCTAACATGGAATTTCCATGTAATTTCACAAACTCCTTTAGGTATATCTTCGATAATCCAATCGTAATGAATTATTACTTGTCCTTTTTGAAAACCCTAGGTTTGAATAACCTTTATTGAATTATTTAAGAAATTTTTGTTAAATTTTCAATAAAAATTTCTTTATCTGATTTTAACTTTTACCTATTTTTTACTATCTATATAATACTTTAGAACCTATAAATCGTATTCCTAGTTCATATATATTCCTAACACTTTGAGGATATCGGGTAAAAATTATTTTAATTCAATCATATTGTTAGGAATTTTCCATATATGACAATAGGATAAATTCCTTACTAGAAAATGTAATTTTTAGTCTCCCCATATAGCATGTTATAGAATTAAACAAATCATAAAACATGTGTATTAAAAAATCATCTCATTTCATTTAAACAACTATTGTTTTCATGATCTTTCAAGAGATTAATGAAATAAAAATACACATATTATGATAGGTTTTTTCAAGATTTAAGTATCCAAGTTATCAATTAACAAACTCAATTACTCCATTACTTGAAATAAAACTTCAAGATTCAATTTTTTTATCTTCTGAGCTAATTCTATATTGACAAAACTCTTTAGATCATATAGTTTATATCATATATCTATCATAATAATAGAATTGATTTCTATAACCAATAAGTTTGTAATTAAGCCTTTAGTCTCATCGATTCATCAACATATCCAATCATATTGAATATAATTTCAATGCCTAATCATACTGATTATATGAGAGTAGAATTCATTAAATCATTAACGTACTCAATCACATTTAATGCATGAGTGGTGACTAATATTACATTTTCCATTTTTATCTCATGCCTTTGAAACCTTGAATGAATAACTCTATACTTCCATAAGAACATAGACTCACTTGTTGAATAATTTCCATACTTGGTTACTAAAGAAGGAACTGTTCTGAAACATAGAATTTTCTAGAATAAAATTTCTTAAATCACTAATATTACGTAATAAATTTTTTAAGTTACTAGTCTTAAGAGTATCTTACATTATAGTTATCCTTTTAATGGATTATTCTCAAAGTTTAGTTTGATAATGATGGTTTCATTCATCTACAAATGAATTTTTTATCATATGAGTATCATGTTTTAATAATTATTTATTAAATAAACTCCAACTAAAATGATGATCCCTTTTAAAATATTCAACAAACCCATTAGTGGGAAAACATCCATATATCAGTAAGAAATGAGTCTGTTGGGTAATTCCTCTCATCACTTAATTATTTTGGTAGGGAATCACCCCAATCATAGTAGTTGTTACTCTTGGATAGTTGAGAGGATAACTCTTTATCTAAATCTATAAAAGATATTCACTCAAATATATTTCTATAGTATCCTTATTAAAGGTTTATTATCTATGTGTAACCTAAAAAAATAAAAAATACATTAACAAAAGGAAACATAATGGAATCATTCTATGGAAGAACCTACCCAAGGATGATCCCATGCCAGTCATTACTTGGTTTCCTAACACAAGATAATCCAGAGACCCTGCTATGTCATAACCTACCCGGTTGGATGATTGAGGTCTTGAAAAGTGTCATTTTGGAAGGAATCTAACACTTAGTATTTGTAGGGGGTTTAAACTCACCATATTATCTCATCTTATTTCATTTTATGTATGCATTATACTAATAATTTAGTTTGGAATCATATCCCCTCCACAAAACAAATATACTCAAGCTGTATTGATATAAAACTCTTTACACAACCCACAAGTTTGTGTTACTCACCCAAATATGAAAAACAAGTAAATTCATACATATTCAAATGCATCATATTCAAAAGGTATAAGAACACTTCATGTAAATGTTTATAGTTATATAATATGATAAATGTCCTCATGTGTAAGCCCAAAGAGATAGATAGTCAACCCCATTCACCATTCTAGACAATGCATAAGACTCCAAGTAGGTAGGTAGTCTGTCTCCAAGTCCCTCGACCAAGGTATACATTACTCAAGAGAGAATTAAATTAATTTTAAGTCTAAAAATCAATATTCATAAACTATATTCAACAACTAAATTCAAGTTTATAACTTCAATTACAAAATGAGGTCAGGGTAGACGAAAAAAATCATTAACATGCCTATGTTTAATATTTAAACTAAAGAATACACCATTCATCACAAAAAAAATTATAACTATGAATAAAATAGTGAATAATATTTAAATAAATTGAAAATTAAAATATTTAAATGTGATTTAAACATTTATGAAAAATTCATAAATAAAACCAAATTATAAACATTTTATAATTTTGGCTTCATGTTATGGACATTCCATAAATATGAACATAAAAAAATTATATTCATTCCAATATGAACACTTTCATATTCATCATTATATGGAATATTATTTTAAATACAATATATTTTTGAATTATAAACATTTTTATAATCCAATGTTTTATTATGTTAACATTTTACATAATATAATATCACATATTTAATAATTATTTAAATGTTGGTCAAATAAATCCTGAAAACCCTTTTGATATAGTTTGAATAATTTTCCAAATAATATAACCTTAATTTGAACAATTAAAATTAATTAATTAATAATAATTCATAATTTAAATATAAAACTTTATACTTTTCCCTTATTTAATAATTTATAATGCTTTGGAAGTTATCACATAAGATATATAACTAAAAACTTTTATTTCTATATCATAATACATGTCATATAATCTTTTAAAAGGTATTTTAAATATTAAAATTTAATATATAAGGAATGTTTAATAATAAATATTTCATTGTTTCGGATAAATTTCATGCCCTCACTCATTTTGAGTTGATGTAGACCTACCTTCCAATGTAAGGTGGTCATTTTTAATTTTCTAATTATATCTTATAAGACACATTCGCTGAGATAATGGTAGGTTGGGGTCATCACACCCTTTTGGGGGGAATTATTTCCTACTCTAGGACTCTTATAGATTTAAGACATGTTTGCGAATACTTTATTAAATCCCAAATATAAAACGAGACTCCATTATATGAACAATCAATTATTATCATCACTACTGGAATTTGAGGTATTTTCAATTGGATATTTGAGACAGGATCCCGTCACAAATGAGATTTTATAATGGGGTCCCATCATAAATAGACCATTTCATAAAACGACATCGCAAATAGTTTTTTTTGCGATGGGAAACCGTCTCGTCACAAATAGATCTCCGATTATATACATTATATATATAAAAAAAATTTGTGATGGGCCTATTGCAAATAATTTTTGTGACGGGCACGTTTTCCTGTCGAAAATAGTTCTCCGTTTATATATGTTATATATAAAAAACCTTTTTGAGGTGGGCCCGTCGTACAAAAGTATTTTCGATGGTCCCTTTTTTCCATCGCAAATAGTATTTTTTTAAAAAATATATAAACAATTTGCGATGGGACCCCATCATAAAAGGTCCCATCGCAAATACTAAATAAAATAAAAAATATATATATTTAATAAAATTATGATAAATTAATGAAAAAATAAAATTTATATTATTAAAATAATAAAATAATAAAAAATATTAAAATTCTCAATATTCACAAAAAAATATAAATAAAATAAAATATTATTACTGTTATTATTATTATTAGTAAAATAAAAAACATTAAAAAATAGAATACTAATAATAAATAATAAAATATTAAATATTAAAATATTAAAAAAAGTTATGGAATATTCACACCAATATAAAAGAATGAAACTTTAAATAGTTCATATTACAACAAATCATTAATTCAAATGTTTTTAACATAACAAAAAAATCATTGGGAAGATAGTCTTCTGGAGGTGGAGGAGTTGGAGGAGATGGTGGGGGAAACTTCATCCCTAAACTACAAGTCAAATGGTGCATATACTCCATCTGCTCGTGATTCTCTTACTGCCATTGATGCATCTCCTCCTCATGTTGCTGCTGCTACTGCTACTGCCATCGATGCATATCCTCCTCCTACTGTTGTTGTTGTTGTTGTTGATGCATCTCTTCCTGCTGCTTCTGCAAACTCTCAATAAGCTCACTCGGAGCTCGTAGCTACTCCTAATACTGTGATCCAGAAGATGATGTCTCTCCATGGTCTCCTCTAGAGATGGATATTGACCCCATAGCAGTACCATAATATGTCCCAGGAGTAAAATGAGAGTCGATACCAACTAATCGTCCCTTCTCGAAGGAATACTGGATCACCTGCATCCATGTCGTCTCATCGAAATGGTGGGCACTAGTCTGATCAGCCATCTCAGCCTGACTCTCAGACTGTGTTTGATAGTTCGTAGCCTCATATGACTCCTACAATTCCAATTTGAAATTAAAATAGTGAAAATATTATATGAAGTTAATTTTCAAACTGAAAAAGAAATAATACTGACCACAATTCGATGTTGGTGATCACCTCTAATCTCTCTAGTGGATGGATCACTATCCATCCTCTGATAAACATCGTACTCCGTAATATCAGGATTCTCGATAGCCTATATGAATATAAAATAAACTGTTTATATTTAAAGTTATATAATATATTTACAAAATATACTTACTAGGTTCTCTCTATGCATACTGAATGTATGGATACTAGCTCAATGTGTCACCTCTTGTCTCCCCCGATTCTGCCGGCCTAATGAATAAATCCTCTGGAATCAACCACCCAACCAGTGTGAACATAATCCATCCCAAACGTGAGATCAAATGTACTCTGGTCGATGGTCTCTACATGACTCATCAAATACTATCACTCATGCTTTCTTTATGGTTGTCCTTATCAAATTGTGCAAAACCTGATGGAAACAATCACGCATAGACACCTCCCCTGTCATATGAATAGATTCACGCATACTATCATCGATGGGATACCATAAACTCTATAAATAAATTATAATATCAAGTTATTAATGAAATAAATTTAAACATAAATATTATTTATTTACGTACCAGCCAATGACTGAACATGTCGAGCTGCAAATAAATGGAAATTTGTTCTCATGTGATCCATGGCTGAAAAAAATAATTGCACAAGATAGTTCTCCCATGTCCAATATCTATATACAAAAAACTGTGAAAAAATAATAAATAATCAAAAAATTAGTATATAAATAAATTAATGAAACCTAACTAAAATACATAGGTTATCATACCTCAACATGTTTGGTTTGAAGCCAAGATGTGGACGTCACTCGGGGATAGGGTTAGGAATCATCAATCGCACAAGACCGCACACCCTCCGCATACCCCCTGAACCTCTAGTAGGAAAAGGGTCAGATAATCCCAAATCCTCCTCATCCAAAGGTAGGTCACCCTCTTGAAACTGATGAAATAGATCATCATCCATCTGAAACACAAAATGATTTTTTTCAGGAAATAGTTGAAAAAAACTATTATATATAGATATATATTAGTTTTGATTATAACCATCATTTAACTGTGTCAATGTTAACCTTCATCATCATCTTCATATATAACAATTTCAATTTCTTCATATTTCTCCTCGGCATCATCAATATCCATTTGAGTTTTAGTTTCATCATCTCTCACCATTTGAAATTCATTTGTAACATCATTAACATCATCATCACCATCGACCCTAAATTGTGGGGTGTCATCATTGATATTCATGTCTCTTTGTGAAAAATATAGATTTTTAGTAGTCTCTTAAAAAATATCAATTACTTTCACTTCAGCGGAACCACACTCCCTTTGAGTAAACTAATTTTCCCAAGATTTCATTTTTATTATGCTCCACCAATCACTCAGGTCTCTTGAAGTAGCACAGTACTTTACGTAATAAATTTTATGTGCTTGTTGAGCTAGTAAAAATGGTTCATTTACTGCAAGAAGAATTTTATATTTAATATCGACGATTATATGAGTTGGATGAACATGAAAACCTCTCTCAGTATCTAACCACTGACATTTAAACATCATTATGTAATTTTTTCCTAGATAACAGAGTTCAATAATTTTATACAGTATGTCCTAAAATTTAACTTCAATTTCTCTATGATGAGATCCTCTCAATAAAACTTCATTGATATTTGTTTCTTTTATTCCCCATATTCATTTGTATGAAATTGAAAACCATTCACAACATATGCACTATAATATTTAACCATTTTCAATGGTGGGTTACTCAATATACAAAGTCTCTTATCAATTTTACTAGCATGTTGAGACACCTGAAAATTTGTAAAAAAATTATCAATATAATAAATAATAAACTGAATCAATATGTTAAACCACCAATAATTTGTGTTACCAGCTTTTTAAACCAATGAGAGAGAAATTTTTTTCAGCATTCTTTAAGAGAAGCTACTGTAATTTTTGGAAGCTGCTTCTTGTTAGGATTATCATATAACCTACTAATAAAATAAGTTTACTTATTGTAATATAAATTATAGAATAAGTGATATAATAACTCACAATACATATGATGACATTTCTTCACATTTGAGCAGAACATATGTATGTGCTCTGTGATGTTCATCATCTGAAATCCATTGTTCATAAACTCCACTGAATCCAAGCTCTGGATAAATAAAAACTGATAATTGATTTTCCATTTCATCATCAACTTTACCCTCATTCCATCCCATGAAGTTGTGTTTTGAGAGATATTAAAATTCAAAATAATGAGAGAAGGAAAAAAACACTTTCCTCTTGAAAATAAGATTCAGCAATTGAGCCTTCAACTGATGCTTTGTTACATAATTTTTTCTTCAATTTCTGCATGCATCTCTTGAAATGGGTCCATCGAAACTATATCGGACCACCACAATTTGTTTCATGTGGAAAATGTAATATCATATGTTACATTAAGTCAAAGAAAGTCGATGGGAATATTTTTTCCAGTTTACATATAATTAGAACAACATCTTCTTCCACTTTTCTTGGTGCATCTTAGTCTGTTGTCGCCACACAAATGTCTCGAAAATATATATGATATTTTTGTTATCAAATCCTAAATCATAGAATCCAACAAAACTCTTAATCAAATAAGAATAATAATTTCCATTATAACATGACAATCGTGAATTTTTAATCTGGTAATATGATCATTTTTAACAAATCTTCCATAATTAGAAGCATAACTATATGGAAGTCTCAAATCTGCAATCCACAGAAAAAATAATAAATAAATATCTTTGGATAGTGTATAAGATTCCTTTTCCTTCATTAACCTCTATGATTTGACATTTTCACACTGTTCAAGTTCTAGTCGTCGGAAAAGTTGGGCAAGATCTAATCGTACCTTTACATTATCTTAGGTCTTACCTGGTGTATCCAAAACAATATGAAATAAATTATCGAAACAATTATTCTCAATATGCATGACATCCAACATATATCGGACCAACAAATCAGACCAATATTGAAGATCCAAAAAATGATCTGTTTTATCCAATTGTGTTCTTTCCCAAATCCATGAATTTTTTTGTTGGTTTATTATTGGTTAAAATGTGATGGGAGGTAATGAAAATACAACTGATTTTAACTCTGTACTAAGGATAATTTTTGGATGTTCATCCCTTTCAATTGTGCCTTTTCTGAAATGATATTTGTTCCTCCGAAAAGGATAATCTGTTGGAAGAAATCTAAAATGACAGTCAGAATAGGAAGGTGTTTTTCCATTGATGAGCATAAATGTTTTTTTGTCTCCCATACAGTAAGGACATGATTTCGGACCATGTCTAATCTATCCAGATAACATGTCATATGTAGGGAAGTCACTAATTGTCCACATTAATGTCGATTTTAGTAGGAAATTTTGTTTCGTAGAAACATCATATGTACTCACACCATTACTCCATAATAAATTTAACTCATCAATAAACGGTTTCAAATAAACTTCAATATTATTTTTTGGATGTCCTGGGATTAATAAGGTAAAAAATATATAAGGATCCTTCATCAACATCCATGGAGGTAAATTGTACGGATTTATAAAGATAGCACAACATGAATAATGACTACCATAATAACCAAATGGAAAAAAATTGTCAGTAGAAAGACCCAATCGCACATTCTGAAATTCTAAAGAAAAATACAGATGCACTCGGTCAAAATGTTTCTATGAATTACCATCAGATGGATGATTCATGCTTTTACCAGTTGAAATCACGGTTTTGTCCCATGACATCATTTTCATTTTCTTTTGAGACATTAATTCATGTTGCAACCTTCATGTAAGCGGGAAATATCTCAACTGATTTACAAGAATCAATCCAGCCTTCCACAGTTGAGATTCTTTATACCTCTCTTGAAACATGTGGGAAAACCATTCAATGACTCATTTTCACTAGAATATAAGATGCAATCATTTTTCTTCTGATAACTAAGGCCCATATTACGAACCAACCTCTTTCTCTCACAGTAATTTTCAAGAAACACATTTCCTTCATGTAACAGTGTTTTAACCAATGAAAATATATGATCAAAATAGTTGTTTGACATTCCATTATTAGATTTAATAGCCATAAATTTTTCAACCACTTATAATTTTCTTATCTTGCAACCAGGATATAATTCATTCTCAGCAAATCTCAATAACTCATAAAATTTAGATGGTGCCAACTTGGGAGTTAAATCAATATCATCCTGAGTTCTAGTTTGTCGAACATATGGACCCACAACATAATGTACAAAAATTTGAAACTGTGATGGATCCAGAATTAAATTATTAGTATATTCTCAGGAACTTTGTTCACCATGTTGATACCAAAAAACATAATCTGGTTGAAAACCAAAATGCAAGAGATGTCCTCCAATGTTTTCAAATGTGTCAAATGTTCTCAGATAATTTTTTTTACAATGACACTTAATTGTGCCTTCTAAAAGAAATTCTAGTTTTAATGATGCAAATGATAAGAAATATTCAACAACCTCAATATATATATGATTTAAACCAGAACCGTTTAGATTTTTGCGCTGATTTATCCAAGCGTGTCATCTAATAATGATTTTTGTCAACTTCCTTATTCCATATTTTTCGAAAAAATATAAAATCATTAATATTTTCGAATAATTTGAAATAAGCAAAACACTATCCAAAAAATATAAGAAAAATAAGTACAGATACTTCTTACTAATTGACACTAATTATGGGTGACATAATTTCTAGTGGATTGACGATTGCTCTTTTGTTTGACCGCTCATTTACTTGAAACTTTCTCACACTGAAATCACAATGAAGAATCTTCTCAGAGGTACGCATATCTATTCTCATGCATACGAGAATTCATGAGTGGACCTCTGACCAGATTCTTTATTGTGATTTCAGTGTGATAAAGATGCAAGTAAATGAGCCTTCAGACAAAAGAGTCCCATTTTTGTCGATGAATCATCTCCTTCTAATTGTCACTGCCTGAAAACATTATGAAAAATTTGGTCCTACAAATGCATATATAATCTCGTGCATACGAGATCGGATATGCATACGTTGGAGCACATTTTTCATAGTGTTTTTAGTCGGTGAGAGTTGAAAGTAGAAGAGTCATCGAGCAAAAGGAGTGCCGCCAATCCACTGGAAATTGTGCCAAGTTCTTACAATTTATTACAATTTATTCCTAATTATTGAAAATTTATTCCTAATTATTGCTAATTTATTCCTACTTTATTGCTAATCTATTCTTAATTATTACTAATTATTACTAATTATTACTAATTATTACTAATAATTACTATTTATTACTATTTATTACTATTTATTATTGTTTATTACTATTTATTACAATTTATTACTATTTATTACTCATTATTACTAATTATTACTAATTATTACTAATTATTACTAATTATTAGTAATTATTACTAATTATTACTAATTATTTCTAATTATTACTAATTATTACTAATTATTACTAATTATTACTAATTATTACTAATTATTACTAATTATTACTAATTATTACTAATTATTACTAATTATTACTAATTATTACTATTTATTACTATTTATTACAATTTATTTCTTGTATTACAATTTATTACAATTTATTAATATTTATTACTAATTATTACCAAGTATTACTAATTATTACTATTTATTACTAATTATTACCAATTATTACTAATTATTACTAATTATTACTATTTATTACTATTTATTACTAGTTATTACTAGTTATTACTATTTATTACTAGTTATTACTATTTATTACAAGTTATTACTACTTATTACTAGTCATTACTACTTATTACTAATTATTACTAGTTGTTACTACTTATTACTAGTTATTACTACTTAATACTAGTTATTAATAATTTTTACTAATTATTTCTAAGTATTACCGATTATTACTGATTATTACTATTTGTTACTAATTATTACTAATTATTACTTATTATTAATAATTATTAATAATTATTACTGATTATTTATAATTAGTTCTAATTACTACTATTTAGTACTATTTATTACTATCTATTACTATTTATTACTATTTATTACTAATTATTACTAATTATTACTAATTATTACTAATTATTAATATATATTACTATTTATTACTATTTATTATTATTTATAACTATTTAATACTATTTAATACTATTTAATACTATTTAATACTATTTATTACTAATTAGAACTAATTATTAGTAATTATTACTATTTAGTACTATTTATTAATATTTATGACTATTTATGACTATTTTTTACTACTTATTACTATTTATTAATGATTATTACTATTTATTAATGATTATTACTAATTATTACTAATTATTACTAATTATAACTATTTATTACTATTTATTACTATTTATTAGTATTTATTACTAATTGTTACTAATCATTATTAATTGTTACTAATTGTTAATAATTGTTACTAATTTTTACTAATTTTTAATAATTATTACCAATTTTACTAATTATTAATATTTATTACTATTTATTACTAATTAATACCAATTAATACTAATTTTTAGTATTTATTACTAATTGTTACTAATTATTACTTATTGTTACTAATTGTTACTAATTGTTGCTAATTATTAGTATTTGTTACTAATTGTTAGTTTTTCTTACTAACTTTTAGTAATTATTACTAATTATTAGTATTTATTAGTATTTATTACTAATTACTACTATTTATTAGTATTTATTACTATTTTTTACTAATTATAACTATTTATTCCAAATTATTACTAATTACCGCTAATTATTACTAATTAGCGTTAATTGTTATTAATTAATGAAAATTACCGCTACTAATTACCAATTACTGCCAATTATTTATATTCATTACTAATTATCTTTAATAATTCCTAATTACTACTAATTATTAATAATTAGTACTAATAATTTAAATTTATTATTATAAATAAATACTGATGACAAAACAATCTAAATCTAATTTAATTACAAATAACTAACAATAATTAAAATTAATATACAAAATAAAATAAATACTAAATTAAATAAGACATAAATACCTTTAAACTTGATCTCTTATAGGTGGAGACGACTTCAAACACTTCTTCGTAAAAAAATTAACTCAGAGAAATTTTCACTCTAAAATTAGAGTTTAGAGAGAGAGAAAAAAAATTAGGAATTGAGAGGAAGAATGAAAAAAGCAAATGGGGGTATATATATAGGTTAGATTAGTTGCGACGATAGAATTTGTGACGGGACTCCCGCCGGAAATACCTTTGGCCGCATTAATTACTGTCGGCGGTTAAAAGGGTATTTGCAACGGGACTCGTCACAAATAGTGGTCTACCGACACACTATTTGTGTTGTGGCTACATCCGGTCGCAAATATTATTTACCACCGCTGGGTATTTGCGATGGGTCCCATCGTAAATAGTGACATGCGGATGAACTATTTACAATGGGGAAATTCCCCATCACAAATAGTATTTTACCGTCTCTGGGTATTTGCGACTGGGGGTGCCTCCTTTTCGCAAATACCCTTCCCACGGTTTGGCACGCAAACCACAGCAAACCACACCTGAATTTTTGCTACGGGTCGATACCCCCTTTGAAAATAACCTCTTCGACAGACTATTTATGATGAGATTTATTCCCCGCGCAAATAACCCATCACAAAAGGCCATTTTTTCCATAGTGCATGTATTGGATTTAGAAAATCATCTGTATGTATATAAGGTTCTTCATCAATGGAGACATCTGTATGTATCCAAGGTTCTCCATCGATGGTACCATTTTGTATGCGGATTAGAGATTCTTGTGTTGTTTATTATAATGATGCTGGTTTTAAGCCACACTGTGGGGTGATCTAGAATTTATCATCATCCAGGAAGATGGGAGTCATCTCAATGTTGGGATCAGGGCCTTGAGATGCGATTTCCAACATTTCATTGTAAAATGAATCAAAAACCTTGTTGTTCGTTTCCACATAATGGGAAACATGATACCTTTTTAGGTCATGTGATGAGGATAAAATGTGTATTTTGACATCATGTGGCAAGAACATCCAGGAGAAATGTGCCTGGTCATGTCTGTTGCGAGACTTATGCTGAAGCGGCCAAAGGGACCTTGAAAGAATGTATCATCCAAGGTGGGAGATGACCCTACTAAGGATATGGCCCAAATAAGATTAGGTTGGATTTGGGGTGATGATTTGGAACTTCAAGGAGGCTTCCTATGTAACCCATTTAGATGGTAATCAAATCCCACATAGCTCGGAAGAGTTGGGGTACACTTGTGGAGTAGTCCAAATGAAAACATGTATAACAGGGAATATAACACTTTGAGAGTATGGTGACATTGTTTTTTGGGGATTACACTGAATAGGAGGCCCATTTTAGTGGTAAGAGGAAGATACAGAAAGGGAATCTCCTCCCAAGGCAGGTATTTGATTGTGCGGGTGTAATGATCATTACTAACCTCTAAGGCCATATGAGTCATTCTGGATGTGAGAAACATGTAGAGGATTTAGCAAACCACTAGATCTCTTTTATCTGTTGGTGTATGAGGTTGGGGCTATGAGAGATAGAAAGGGATTTGGTGTGCCCATATCCTATTTTATCTCCATGAGGGATTCTCTATTCCCAATTTTAGAGAAGATGATAGAAGATAAGGCACTATCCCTCATCAAAGGGGAAGGAAAGTAGTCCCCTCGCTGTCTGAAATGGGGAGGTCCCTGGCATTAACTCCAATGTCAGGATCCTCATTACTAAGGTCATGCATAATTTTGAACTATTGGATCATTAATGATTGAAATTATGACTAGAGGGGGGTGAATAGTAATTTTTTTATCATGACTTGGGCCGAAGCCTCATTTTTATTATTAATTAAAGAGCTCTTTTCTAATTGGGTAGAGGGGGACCCATTACATTGCCCATTGGCCCAGGGACATGAAAGCCCAAATACAAGGCCTATAATCCCATTTTATAGCCCAAAGGGCCCTTTGATGAATATTACTGCTACAATACTTTGGCTGTTATAGTACCGTCGCTGCTACAATTCCTACTACAATGCTTCTGCTGCTTTAGTGTCACCGCTGCTATAGTTCTGCTAGTGTTACAGTGCCATGCTACAATGCTACTACAGGAACCTGGAAATTCATCCCAACCCGGATTCAATCATGGTTCTTTGGGATTCTAAGAAGGATCCTTTACCAGTTGGGTATAGGCGCGTTGGCATGAATAGTCATTTTAAAATTTAAAGACAAAATAGAGTTTATAAAATTATGTTTTATAGTGAGTGCAGTGTTCTTAGAATGAGTTTTAATGGAAATAAAAATCTATAACACCGAGATTTATAGTGGTTTAGATAACAAATATCGTAGTCCAATCCTATACCTTCTCTATTACTAGATGATATTGGTACCCACTAAAAACCTCACTCTTAAATGTGTGATAACCTTGTTAAGACACTGCCTTTTACAAAAACCCAAATACTTAACCTAGTCTTCTTATAGGATTCCAACCTAGTCTATTTATCTAACTTTTGATTAGGATTCACAACCTAGACTTCCTTTTAGGTGGTGGAATAACCAAATGAAGAAAGATTTAATTTTTATTTGTAAAAGCATAAACCATACTCAAAACAATAGTGGGGAAAATATTACATGAATAAAAAATAATTGAGGGAAACTATAAAATAATAAAAAATGCTAAAGATGTTTATGCTTGATGATTTTTGAACAATTTTAAGGAATACATTTAGAAGTTTAATTCCTTATGCGATAATAGAAAGAGTACAGAATTCACACAAGTTCATGAACAATTATGGGAAGAAAGAATGTGTCAAAGATGTATCACAATTTGTCTCTCGAATGGTCTGCACTAGTATTATTTAATTCCTTGAATATATCTCCTAAATCATTAAAACAATTATTCTATAGGATCATGTTTGTGCCCAATATCTCCATGACTCTTGTTAGAGTATAACAATAAAATAATATGACAATGAACTTTATTTGTTAAAGTCACACTGAGAAAAGAGAGTACAATTGTGATTTACATTTCTTTAGGAGATATTAAAATAAAAAATTTAAATTTTTAAGTAAAACAATTAAAATAAAATTTATAAAAAATTGTAACGCCCCTACCCTAGATACCCAGAGTCGGTGCATTATTACATAACATTGACATGATCACAAGAAAGATCAAATCTCAAAAAACCGATTGGTTTAGTAACCTTGGAAACACTAGATATATTCATAAGTCTTACATTACATCATAAAATGAAATACTACTACAACAACATATTCTCTCCATAATCCACACTCATATCCCCACATAATATCCCTGCAGGTCATTCATAATTTACTTCTTCTCTTCCTGGGAAAAATAAATCATAGAAAAGGGGTAAGCTCAAATGCCCAGTAAGGATAACAATATAGCATAAACTTTCAAAAATAAGCATAAACATTTAAGGCAATGTATAACTAAAAGAAAATCCTTTTAAACTTTAACTTCAACATAGTATGGGAAAAGTAAAATGAAATAATGACATTTACTTATTCACATGGATATTCTACTAATCAAATAATCACATGCAATATCAATAACCACTTTCATAATGATGGAATGCATAATTCCAGACTATCATAACCACATAGCCAAGGCCTCGTTCCAAGACTACAAATAAGATTTTGCCAAGGCCTTGTGCCAAGACACTAGTTTGTCTCATGAGACCTACCGATGCATCAAGGAGCTATAGCAGGCTCCACCCATCAAATATTAAGTCCAATGCATTCCCATATGAAAAGGTTTAAACATAACATAAACATTTGTATTAAAACTAGCATACGAAATGTCAATACTTTCACCATAAAATATGAATGGTTTAAAAATAGCACATACATAGTCAAAAATATCACAAAACATTCAATATAATATAGAAGTTTTGTATCGTAATAAATCAACTTCAAATAAGCGTAAAATCTATCAAAGGATGTTGACATAGATGAAATCAAAACTGTTTTTAGAGAAATATCTCTTTCTATTTTTGAAATCATTTAAGAGTCATATATTTATAAAATAAAACATTTTCTTTGAAAATATTCTTATAATATTGGAAGGGAAGCTTTGACGATTTTATAATGGCGTAAAATAACCGCACCCTCTATATAAGTTAAAAAAAACATTCTTACTTTAATTCTGTCGAAAAGGTTAAAAGAACCTTGTTTAGAAAACGACGGAATGATTCCTTTATAAACCTCTTATAAAAAGTCAAACAAGGGTATAAATGACTTTACACCATATTATTTTAAATAGTAAAATCTTTTTGAAATACATTTCGAAGAAACATGGATGTGGATGATAATGAAATCCCAGTAGATAATTACGTATAAACAACCTCGGATAATGAAGAGATTGTGAAATAAACCTTACCTTGTACTTTTCCTTGGTTGGGGTTGGTTAACCTCCTGTATAATGGTGAAATAATTGTTATTAAATTATAAAAGAATCATATACATTAATATGATATAATATATGATCTTCTAACATTGATTTGTTAATAATATCTTAGTATTATCGTTGTTTCGGGTGTTAACTTACTCGTTTTATTTTGTATGTTTTGTTACGTAAGCCATGTTTTTAATGGATAGGTTGTATCTTAATCATATCCAGAATGATATTAAGTCCTTTAGCATTATTTTTAAAACATCAAATGATAATTATACTTGAATGGATATGATGGAGAATGAATCTTATCGCGTTCGTGGAGACGGTAGTCCGTACGTACGCACGAGCGACAATATCATTCTTTTGATATTAAAATAATATATAAATGGATGGTATATCATATATACATAATACTTAACATGTTATATTTATTATTTACATGTGTTACAAATCATTATTATACCCATCCAAAATAATAATATATTAAATAACAATTACACCATGACGTGGAGACGGTAAGCCGTACGTACGCACGTATGGTGACATGTTTTTCAAAGGGTGGATAGAATACTGAATATGGTTGTACCATATTTATAATAACATCACAGTATATATATGATACTGGAGTTATTATTTTAGAATGGTAAAAACAAAGGAAGAAGAAGTGGAATAAGAAAGGAACTTGGAAAAGGGTGGTGAAATCATTACCTCTTCTTGAAGTGCTTCCTTTTGATTTGATCAAAATGGCTCCTTAGGTTGGCTTTCCAATCAAACAAAGGCCTCTAGGTTGTAGTGAGGGAAGTTGGGAGAGTATTTGAGGAGATTTTGGCCGATCCAAAAGGCTTTGAAGGTGTGAGTAAATGAGAAGGAGGGTTCCTTTTTATAAGAGGGGTGAGGGGCACCTTTGGAAAAGCTAGAAATATTAATTTATAATAAATTCATATTCGGTTTATAATAGCTCAAAAGTTGATTATTAAAAGTTTAAGGTAGGGATAGGTCTAAAAAAACTCGACCAATAGAATTTAGACAGGTTTGGGTACTTATATTAACCTTATCTTTAAGTATTAACTCTAAGTTAATTAGTTTCACATTTACAATGTCTCTTTGTATTTTTATGTTATATGGTTAATAAACATACCATATACATCCAAGAGACCCCCATGTGGTCCATTAATGATAAAAATATCATTATATAAGTGTCTTGGCCGAACCTTAGATTTTTAGGAATTTAATATGAATTAATAATATAATATTTGTTTTAAAAACTCTTTTGTGTCAATTTTGACACTATTCAATAGTTGATTTTTGTGAAACTCATAACAGAATGATTAATTCTAAAGAATTTAATTAAATAAATAATAACATGTAATATTAACATAGAAAATTAGTGTAATTCATAAAAAGTCTCAAATTATATTTATTTGGGTATTTATAATATCAATTATTTTAAGTTTTCACTATTATGGTAATTACTGCATCATCTTTGTGTCATAAATAAATTAAATTATGTTATCTCTAAAAATTATAAATAAACTCTCATTATGTAGGAAATATTTTTATCTTTATAATGAATATTTATAGTCAAAAATACAACATATATAACCCTATGTAAAATTTTTTGTGCTGAAGGATATATGTTTGTGTCATTTTTGAATTCATTTTAACTTAATTAAAATAAAGTGTCCCTGTCACCTATAAGTGGCTCCATGGGATCCCCAAATCGACCCAAAGATGCTTATGGTAGAACATGTATCAACCAATATGGTTAGGACACGTTTTAGGGTAATTTGTTATTATTATAATATTATGTTTAACCCTTATTTACCGGATTTACCCTTAACCATGGTAAATAAAATATTTAGCGAAGTAATTATTCAAAATGTCTAAAAATAAAAGTTACCTATTTACACAATTTGAACATCCTGATTCAAAATATGGAATCCATTTTTCAAAATTCAAAACACATAAGTGGCAGAAATTAATTTAAAATTAATTCCCGTTGTTAAAACAAAAAGCGTGTTTTTAAGAGACAATAACTATCAAAAGATTGACACTTGTTTATGTTCGGTTTAATTGTAAAATTATGTCCAATGACCAACATTATATTAAATTCTAAAAATATATTATAAATATACTTTAAAACCACTCAAATTCATAATTTATCACCATTAATTATTTTGATTAAAAAAGTTGTTTTTCATTAAAATTTAGTAATTTTCGCTATTCATCAAAATATTAAAGTTATCCGTAAAGTACCAAAATTTCACCTTAGGCTAAATTCAATATTCCGAATCCAAAAATGAAGTCCATTTTTAAAAATTAAATATATATAATTTCAAAAAGTAGGTATTACTATTCATAACGGCTACTTTGATTGGTTATGGTGTGTTAGAACTCCAAGTTGCGTACAACACACGCTACTGTATTATTCAAAGGAAAGCGTACCGTGGAAGCTTGGGATGTTTCATTTTAAATTTTTGATGTCCCCATTTAGTCAAAAAGTTTAAAATATTGTATTTAAAAAGGGTTCACTATTAAAATTTGATAAAAGTGCAATACTGAAAATGAATTTGTTCTTGCATTATATCTAAGAAACTCATAATATGGATTCTAAAATTATAAGGATTATATAAAGTTTAAAATTTAGTTAATACTATTCATAACCTCTTTTGAATGGCTTTTTATGTAAGTCATGGTGCGATTGAACTCGGTGTTGCGTGTAGTGCAAGTTATTGAATTATTTGAAGAAATAACACACTATGAAATCTTGGGGTGTTACATTCTCCCCTCCTTCAATAAATTGCGTCCTCGCAATTTGAAATTGTTCTTCGAAAATAAAAGGTTGAAAATAGAAAATATATTTGTGGGAAGACCCACATCGGAAATTGGGTTACTAAAATTTAGTCTTAATATGAGGAAAAGAGAAATGAAAGGGTCACCACCAAATTATGATATCAATTAGGAGAACATTGGTGGAAATTAGAGACATATAATTGGAGGAAAAATGTAAATATTTATAGGTAGTGATTGAGGTCATCAATCACAAACAAGTATAAAATTGAGGTCCTTAAATTCATCAATCTATGATGATTTGAAATACCATCGGTTCAACAAAACATAGGGTATTGGGATAACACATTTTTGACGTTTCAAAATATCTTAGTTGAAATCCCACATCGAAAAATGAATTAATGTGGCCTCTATTTAAAATAAAGAGTGGAAAGTATGAACATTACCGAAAATAACACATACTGGGGTTCCATGTAAGAAAATATGGATATGGAAGAGAAATCTAACCATCAATTATCTGATGGAGAGTGGTAGAGAACATGGCTATGAAAAGGCCAACAATCCCAAAGCCGTAAATTAGTGATGATTTAAGGTACCATCCAGGACAACATTTTTGTTCTAAGTTCCTTTTCTTAATGTTGATGAATTTATTTATGATATTGGCTAAGATCATAAGGAGATATACTTACTTTATAATTAGAGTTTTATCCATTAATAAATTTCTACCACAAACTCATCTTTCACTCTAAAAGATAATAGAACGTAAAAAAAATTCTATTTATACTATTCATACAGGGTTCCAAAATAAACGAATTTATAATTCATCTACCAGATCTTTTAATAAAAACTACATTATTTAATCCAGGACATCTCGTGGGCCAGTGGTAGGTGATACACCCTTGTCGCCCTTCGGTTACGGGTTTAAGTCTTGCGGCCTTGCCGGTCGTGACGGGTTGCCGCCCGACCTCCGGGTTGTCCTTTTATGGCAATCCAAAATTAATCTCAATCTAGAATTTATCCAAAATACTTCTGTCAAAACTCATAGTCCAACATTTATAAGGAAGGTAATCATAATGTAGATCCTTTTTACCTCGTAATAGCATATTACTAACTTCATCATGTATTCTTTTAAAACACTGAAACATCCTGAATTACCATAATCCTTATTGATTACATTCATTCTCCCTTATTCCATATAGAATGCTGGATATACTTCATCAATCCAAAAATGTTTTAAACCCCAACAATGATGGAATATACAAATCATTAATCAGCTTCAAGGTGGTCAAGAATATCCAATATAATTTATCCAAATCAATCATGTATTATTCTAGAATCACTACCTCGGTATCAGAACCATATTATGGTTTATCTTTCTCTCAACCATATATTTTCCAAAAATTTAACCTGCTATTGAGTCAATTTTCTTTGTTCCACACAATCTCAAGTCCTTAATTAAATAGTACTACAGTACAATCCTTATATACTCCATAATTATTATAACAAGTACATTGTTGATACAACACTCAAATGACATAATCAACATAAGAACTCTAATCATTCCTCTTCATCTGTGGTAGTATCATAACTTGATTATTATCCAATAGCATTATTTGCGGCATAGTCTGATGACTGGGACATAGGTTCGCGTAGTGTCAAAACTCCTTGAAAATGAAGCATTGTACATTTGAAACCATTTTCTTACCCTTGCAGTCACGTACTTTGTGCCCTTTTCCTCCACACTTATAACAAACTCCCATTCCTTTCAGGCAAGTTCCAGGGTGTTTCTTTCCACAGTTATCACATATGGGAAAATTCATCTTTTCCCTCTTCCCTTTATTCATATTTCTCTCATCCATCCTTTTCTTCTCTTACTTCCCTTCAAAGCCATATGACTCAGTAAACTCCTTACTTATCTTATCAACACATGATATTATTTCTTCATATGATGATAATACATGCGAGACTATTTCTCTTATAAATTATGGCTTAAGACCATGAAATATATGATCCTTCTTTCTCTTTGTATAATGTGCATTGCTAGAGTTCTCATTCCTTCTACTGGGAGCCATTTCTAAACAATGGCATAAATTAGATTAGTTTATAAATAACAATACCTAATACCAAACTTGTAAAACACATAACATAAATTAAATAGTTTATGGATATAATCCATAATCATAAAAATGTTTTTTTTGAGGAAGTATATACTCATAAACCCTTCATAATGATTTTTAAAGAAAATGAAATTTATCCTAAGCAGATCCCCCAGGAGTGTCGTAACCAAGAGTGCAGCAAGGCCCGTTGTCGTGCACCAGTTCCCGTTCAAGTCTAGCTCAAAGCGGTGTTTTTGGGTTTTACCCCTAGGTACATCTGTTCCAGAGCCGCCTCTACCTGCTCGTATCCAGACGGGGATGTATTGCTCGGAAAACTCACAAAATCTCTACAATACCAAAATTCTAGGAAGTTCTTCTATACTAATCCTCAATGTTCATATTAGGTCTACGTTCTCTAATCAGAGTTTATCTAAATCTAGCTTCCAAGGATTGTACTAAACTTCCTCTGATACCAACTGTAACGCCCTGACCCTAGATACCCAGAGTTGGTGCATTATTACATAACATTGGCATGATCACAAGAAAGATCAAATCTCGAAAGACCGATTGGTTTAGTAGCCTTGGAAACACTAGATATATTCATAAGTCTTACATTACATCATAAAATGAAAAACCACTACAACAAAATATTGTCTCCATAATCCACACTCATATCCCCACATAATATCCCTGCAGGTCATTCATAATTTACTTTTTCACTTCCTGGGAAAAATAAAACATAGAAAAGGGGTGAGCTCAAATGCCCAGTAAGGATAACAATATAGCGGAAACTTTCAAAAATAAGCATAAACATTTAAGGCAATGTATAACTAAAAAAATACTTTTAAACATGAACTTCAACATAGTATGGAAAAAGTAAAATGAAATAATTCCATTTACATATTCACATGGATATTCTACTAATCGAATAATCACATGCAATATCAATAACCACATTCATAATGATGGAATGCATAATGCCAGACTATCATAACCACATAGCCAAGGCCTCGTGCCAAGACTACAAATAAGATTTTTCCAAGGCCTTGTGCCAAGACACTAGTTTGTCTCTTGTGACCTACCGATGCATCGAGGAGCTATAGCGGGCTCCACCCATCACATATTAAGTCCAATGCATTCCCATATGAAAAGGTTTAAACATAACATAAACATTCGTATTAAAACTAGCATATGAAATGTCAATACTTTCACCATAAACTATGAATGGTATAAAAATAGACCATCCATAGTCAAACATATCACAAAACCTACAATACAATATAGAAGTTTTGTATCATAATAAATCAACTTCAAATAAGTGTAAAATCCATCAAAAGATGTTGACATAGATGAAATCAAAACTGTTTTTAGAGAAATATCTCTTTCTATTTTTGAAATCATTTAAGTGTCATATATTTATAAAATAAAACATTTTCTTTGAAAATATTATTATAAGATTTTAAGGGAAGCTTCGACGATTTTATAATGGCGGAAAATAACCGCACCCTCCATATAAGTTAAAAAAACATTTTAACTTAATTCTGTCGAAAAGGTTAAAAGAACCTTGTTTGGAAAATGACGGAAAGATTCCTTTATAAACCTCTTATAAAAAGTCAAAAAAGGGTATAAATGACTTTAAACCATATTATTTTAAATAGTAAAATCTTTTTTAAAATACATTTCTAAGAAACATGGATGTGGATGATAAAGAAATCCCAGTAGATAATTACGTATAAACAACCTCGGATAATGAAGAGATTGCGAAATAACCCTTACCTTGTAATTTTCCTTGGTTGGGGTAGGTTAACCTCTTGTATAAGGGTGAAATAGTTGTTATTAAATTATACAAGAATTGTATACATTAATATGATATCATATATGATCTTTTAACATTGATTTGTTAATAATATCTTAGTATTATCGTTGTTTCGGGTGTTAACATACTCGTTTTCTTTTGTATGTTTTGTTACGTAAGCCGTGTTTGTAATGGATAGGTTGTATCTTAATCATATCCAGAATGATATTAAGTCCTTAAACATTATTTTTGAATCATAAAATGATAATTATACTTGAATGGATATGATAGAGAATGAATCTTATCGCGTTCGTGGAGACGGTAGTCCGTACGTACGCACGAGCGACAATATCATTCTTTTAATATTAAAATAATATATAAATGGATGGTATATCATATATACAGAATAATTAACATGTTATATTTATTATTTACATGTGTTACACATCATTATTATACCCATCCAAAATAATAATATATTGAATAACAATTACACCACGACGTGGAGACGGTAAGCCGTACATACGCACGTATGGTGACATGTTATTCAAAGGGTGGATAGAATACTGAATATGGTTGTACCATATTTATAATAACATCACAGTATATATATGATACTGGAGTTATTATTTTAGAATGGTAAAAACAAAGGAAGAAGAAGTAGAAGAAGAAAGGAACTTGGAAAAGGGTGGTGAAATCATTACCTCTTCTTCAAGTTCTTCCTTTTGATTTGCTCAAAAGGGCTCCTTAGGTTGGCTTTCTGATCCAACTAAGGCCTCTAGGTTGTAGTGAGGGAAGTTGGGAGAGTATTTGAGCAGATTGTGGCTGATCCAAAAGGCTTTCAAGGTGTGATAAAATGAGAAGTAGGAGTTCCTTTTTATAAGTGGGGTGAGGGGCACCTTTGGAAAAGCTAGAAATATTAATTTATAATAAATTCATATTCGGTTTCTAATGGCTCAAAAGTTGATTATTAAAAGGTTAAGGTGGGGATGGGTCGAAAAAAACTCAACCAATAGAATTTATACAGGTTTGGGTACTTATATTAACCTTATATTTAAGTATTAACTCTAAGTTAATTAGTTTCACTTTTACAATGTCTCTTTGTATTTTTATATTATATGGTTAATAAACTTAACATATACATCAAAGAGACCCCAAAGTGGTCCATTAATGATAAACCTATCATGATATAAGTCTCTTGGCCTAACCATAGATTTTTAGGAATTTAATATCAATTAATAATTTAATATTTGTTTTAAAAACTCTTTTGTGTCAATTTTGACACTATTCAATAGTTGATTTTTTTGAAACACATAACAGAATGATTACTTCGAAAGAACTTAATTATATCAATTATAACATGTCCTATTAACTTATGAAATTAGTGTAATTCATAAAAAGTCTCAAATTCTATTTATTTGGGTATTTATAATATCAATTATTTTAATTTGTAACTATTATGGTAATTACTGCATCATCATTGTGTCATAAATATATTAAATTATTTAATCTCTAAAAATTATAAATAAAATAGAGTTATGTAGGAAATCGTTTTATCTTTCTAACTAATATTTATAGTCTAAAATCGAACATATATAACCCTATGTAAATTTTTTTTCTAAAAGATATATGCTTGTGTCATTTTTGTATTCATTTTAACTTAATTAAAATAAAGTGTCCCTATCAACTACAAGTGGCTCCATGGGATCCCAAAATCGACCCAAAGATGCTTATGGTAGAACCTGTATCAACCAATAAGGTTAGGATACGTTTTAGGGTAATTTTGTATTATTATAATATTATTTTTAACCCTTATTTACCGGATTTACCTTTAACCATGGTAAATAAAATATTAACCGAAGTAATTATTCAAAATGTATAAAATAAAAGTTACCTATTTAAAAAATTTGAACATCCTGATTCCAAATATGGAATCCATTTTTCAAAATTCAAAACACAGAAGTGGCAGAAATTAATTTAAAATTAATTCCCGTTGTTAAAACAAAAAGCATGTTTTTAAGAGACAATAACTATCAAAAGATTGACACTTGTTTATGTTCGGTTTAATTGTAAAATTATGTCCAATGACCAACATTATATTAAATGCTAAAAATATATTCAAAATATACTTTAAAACCACTCAAATTCATAATTTATCACTATTAATTATTTTTAATAAAAAAGTTGTTTTTAATTAAAATTTAGTAATTTTCACTATTCATCAAAATATTAAAGTTATCCGAAAAGTACCAAAATTTCACCTTAGGCTAAATTATATATTCCAAATCCAAAAATGAAGTCCATTTTTAAAAATAAAATATATATAATTTCAAAAATTAGGTATTACTATTCATAACGGTTAGTTTGATTGGTTATGGTGTGTTAGAACTCGAAGTTGCGTACAACACACGCTACTGTATTATTTAAAGGAAAGCGTACCGTGGAAGCTTGGGATGTTTCATTTTAAATTTTTGATGTCCCCATTTATTCAAAAAGTTTAAAATATTGTATTTAAAAAGGGTTCACTATTAAAAGTTGATAAAAGTGCAATACTGAAAATGAATTTGTTCTTGCATTATATCTAAGAAACTCATAATATGGATTCTAAAAATATAAGGATTATATAAAGTTTAAAATTTAGTTAATAATATTCATAACCTCTTTTGAATGGATTTTTTTTGGTAAGTCATGGTGCGATTGAACTCGGTGTTGCGTGTAGTGCAAGTTATTGAATTATTTTGAAGAAATAACACACTATGAAATATTGGGGTGTTACAAAAATTATACAAATTAGAATTTATAAATCAATCGAAATAACAAAATAATATTATGGAATATAAATGTAGTAAAAACTATATAAAGATATAGAATCACATGTGTTTCAATCTGCATGAGTATGTGTACATAAAAATGATGTAATAAATTTTTTTAACACATTATTTCAATTATATTCCAATGAAAAATAATAAAACATTTAACAAATTAATTATTTTAACAACATTAATTAAAATAATAAATAAAAATTTTAGAATTTTTTTAAGTAAGGGTGGATTAAAAAATTTGGCAATAGACTGACCTATTATCAGTGTCCAACAGTGGAAAAATAGAGAGAGGTGGCACAAAAATGTTTCCAATGAAATGATCTATTGTTGGATTTCCAATGGTAGAAAAACATTGAGTGATGTCTTATTTTTTCTTCCATGGGGAACAAAGAGTGATGGCAGTCCATTGGTGTAAAAACAAATCAGATGCTACCGTTTCACAAACATGTATAAAAAATAATAAAATCCAACCAAAAATAAAAAAAAATTCCATGCTACTGAACAACCAAAGGATTCAAAAGAAGAAAGAAAAAAAATTCTATTATCGATAGTCCAATAGTGGTAGATGATCTACCATTGAATATCTCCAATGGTGGAAAATGACATACCATTAGAGATGTTGAATAGTAGTAGAGGTTACAAAAACATTAAGTGAAAAAGAAGATGTAGGTTCAACAAAAACAAACAAAACCTTTAAGGACTGAAGTTATTTCCATGTTACTTTTCACCTGAAGGTGGTTCTACCATTGCTGAAGTCCAACGGTGGTAGTCTAAAAACATTTGAAGAAACTAATTCCATGAAACTAAGAAACTAAAAAGAATAAAAAAAATTAGTGAAGGTGAAATACTATTTATGGTGATCTACCAGTGAATATTAGCTACCATTGGATTCTGATTGTCGGAAAAT
Source organism: Viscum album (assembly GCA_963277665.1). NCBI lineage: Eukaryota > Viridiplantae > Streptophyta > Magnoliopsida > Santalales > Viscaceae > Viscum > Viscum album. Next base: position 2,034,530,793 of record OY728148.1, read on the forward strand.
AAAGGTACTACTGTTAGGGTCCAATGGAAGAAAAATTGACTTTCTACCATTGAGGTCCAATAGTAGAAAAACCAAGGTGCTACTGTCAAAGGTTGTAAGATCCAACGTTAAATGGTGCTACTATCAAAGTCTAGAGGATCCACCATTGAGAACGATGCTACCGTTACACGATAACCAAATCAACCTATGAGAACATACATGGTAGATGAAATAACCATTTGAGGTTCATGATATGGAAACCACAGTGCAAGGATGAGCTTACTGTTAAGTGAAACTGATGAAAAGTTGATTCGTTTAAAGATCTGTGATCTATCATCGAAGAAAGGTCGAACCATTATCACAAGCTAAGTGTAATCGAGTAGAGTGAGTGAAAGATACAAGAATGTTGGACAAGTGAAATTGTGTGTTGAATACAACTGGTGATATAAGGTAGAATATGATAGAATTTTAAATTTATACAAGTAGGATAATAAATAAAACGCACATGAGATTGAATGGTTGAGAAGGAATTTGATCTGATGGCCAAGATCATGCCTGATTTTTTCAACTCGTATGAACAGTGAAGTTATATCGCAGTCCCACATCAATTCGAAGTTGTAGTGAGCAAGTGGTGTAACATAAAAGAGGTGATGATCCACCATTAGAGAAAGTTATTGGGGATCAACACCCATTACACATTTCACACACATAGTCCTTTAGCCTATTAGGATACCTAGCCCAACCCATCCTCAAAGAGGATACGCTCTATGGGCCTTCTACACTGGCTTGCATGAAATAAGCATGAACTATTCACACCAGCCACTCCAGATCCACCTTGTGGACTACCTGTGGTAGGCCTTCCCATGGGGTTGACTCAATGGGTCCCCTAAGTGGTTTAGGGCTATCCTAGGTGGCTCACAAGGATAACCCAATTTTTTACATGACAAAAAATAAATTAAACTTAGGTAACTAAAATAGAACAAACATTAAGTATAACAATAAACATTTTTAAAATATGTAATTAAAAATTAATTATATTCTAATAACAATTGAATTTTAATAAAAGTGATCAGATAGTAATTTATCAAAATAGATAAGATTTTTAAAGTATTAAATCACCAATTTTAAATACTAACAAACTATATGTTTGTAAATTCAAAAACATAACATTTATTAAAATATTAACAAAAAATATCCCCCATTTTCAAATTTATCAAAACATTCATTAATATATAAAATATTCTCCCTTTTAATCAAAAAAAATTTGTAAAAGTAATAAACTATAATTTTAACAAAGATAATAGAATTAAGACTGAGTAAAAGTTTTAAAAAGTCTATTTTGAATAGTATGAACTAATTACCATTTGATCAGAGTAGAAAATAACATTAAATTATAGAACATATGTAAAAAGATATTTAAGGATAGTTATTATACGAACATAGATTTTATGCTTCTAAAAACCCCAATTCAAATTTCATATTCTAAGATTTAATAGAATCAAAGGGTTTTGTGAAACTTTTAGCTAACAATTTTCAGTGGGAACAAATTCTAAGCATATATCACCTTTATTTACTTGAGCCCTAAGAAAATTAAATTTAAAATCTATGTGTTTAGTTATAGAGTGTTGAATAGGGTTTTTAGAAATTTGAATATCACTTGAGTTATCATAGTAAATAGTAATTTTATCAAAATAGATATGGAAATCATGCATTGTTTTTTATTAAATATCTATGAAAAAACTAGTAGAAAGAACATATTCATCCTCCACTATTTAAAATTATATTGAAAGGTTTTTATTAGAGCTCCATGAACTTAAACTTTTTCCTAAAAAGTGACATACAGCTATAGTGATTTTCTGGTCAAGTCTATAACCTCCAAAGTTAAAATCAGAGTAAGGAAATAAATCAAATCAGTTATCATTACAAGTAATATCATTGATATATCTAATTACTATTTTAATATATTTAAGATGACTTTCTTTGAGGTTTTACTAAAACCTAGAACATAAGAAAACTGAGTACATGATGTATGATCTATAAGTATTGAGATACATTAGACTGTCTATCATGCCTCTATATAGTTTAATATCAAATGACTTACCTGATTCATCTAATTCTAATTTGGAATTTATACTAATAGGTGTTATCATACTTTTACTAGAATCAAGTACAACCCTTTTTACAAGTTTTTTAGCCTAAATTTCATGATTTCAAAAAGTACTATCTATCCTTTGATTTATTTGTGAACAAAGAAAATTTTTTATTTCTCCCATTAAGAACATTTCAAATTCACTTATCATTTTCTTATAAATATAATTACATATAGAATCATTTGTTGAACTAAATATTATATCATCAATATATATATATTTATAATCATTATATCACTTAAAACTATTTTTATAAATAAGGTTGGATCAAACTTACCTTTAACAAAATCATTTTTTAATAAAAACTATGTTAGACTTTCACACCAATCTCCTAGAGCTTGATTAAGACCATATAAGGATGTATTAATCTTTAAAATGTGATTTAGAAACTTATCATTTTCAAATATAAGGAGTTTTATAACATATACTTCCTCTAAAATAATTCCATTTAAAAGGAACCTTTTTACTTACATTAAAATAATTTTATATTTTGAAAACTAGAAAAGGATAATAGAATTCTAAGTTATTCTATCCTAGAAATGCGAGAAAAAGAACCATCAAATTAAATTCTATCTTCTTAGGAATAAAATTTATATACTAGTCTTTCTTTATTTTTAAATATGTTTATAACTTCATCAATTTTATTATGAAAAATATATTTAGTTTTTATAACAGTTTTATCTTTTAGAAAAGAAAATAAATCACACATTTATTCCTTTTGAATTGATTTAATTCATCATGAATAGAATTAATCCAATTTGAATCAATTAAATCATTTTGAACATTGAAATGAACAAAGTTATAAACAGACGTAGAATTAGAACAATAAAGTAAAATATATTTTCTTGTTTTAATTACAGATTCTACATCACCAATTACCTTTTAAATAGGGTGATATTTAAGAGTTTTACATTTTTTTAGATCAGTTTGAGAAGAGATATGGTCCCCTCAACTGATCCATTTCACTATCTTGGTGATTATCTTCACAAAATTAAATTATCTAAACTCATTGTTTTCATGGACATACTCAAAATCCTTCTTACTATAATTATTTTAATTAATCTTAACATTCACTAATTATTTAATGACTAAAGATTTATTTTTGAAAAATCTAAAATATTTTCTATCATTGGAATATCCTAAAAATATCCCTTCATCTAATTTGGATTCAAATTTTTCTAAATTATATCTCTTACTTGAGATATAGAATTTATAGCCAAATAAACATAAATAACCATCTTTAGATTTAGAACCTTTGAGAAGTTCATAAGGTGTCTTATTTAGGAAATATCTAATTGAAATTATATTTCAAACCTGGAAAGTTGTATTTATAGCTTATGCCCAAAATTATTTAGGAACTCTAAATTTCATTAGCACAGACCTAGCCATTTTTGGGACAGATATGTTTCTACCACACCATTCTATTGTGGTGTCATAGGGGATGATAAATAATATTTGTATCCATTTAATTCATAAAATTTATAAAATTATATATTCAAAAAATTCATCACCTCTATCACTTCTGATAGAGATTATTGAAGCATTTTTAAATTTTTAATATTCTTAGAGAAAGAAAAAAATGGACATTGTTTCATTTTTATGGGATAAGAAATAAATTCATAAGAATATATTATAATCATCTAAAATTAAAAATACATACTTTCTACTAAAAAAACAAACAGGTTATGTAGGTCCAAACAAGTTGAGATTTAATAATTATAAACATCTAGCAGTACTAACATCACTTATAGATTTAAATATTTCTTTGTGTTGATTACCTTTCAAATTCGAATAAAAAATGAAGTAATTACTTATATATAACTTAGGAAGTTACAAAACCTATTCATGATTTGATAGTTTTTGAAATAGTGTGAAATTTTCATTCCCAAGCCTCTTATGCCCCAAAATTTAATCTTCTTCGACATCATTTAAAAACTTAACATTTTGTTTGGTTAGATCAAAAAAATCAATAGTATATACATTTTATTTTCTATTTTCCAAAAATAAAACTAATTTATTTTTTAGTTATGTGCATCTATAAATTTAAAATATAACATTTAATCTATTATAAAAAACTATTATATCCTTATAAAATTATTTTTTAAACCAAGTACATATATATACCTTTGAAATAATAACTGTTCTAGAAAAACCAACTTCACCAATACCTTTAATCTACCCTTTAGAGTTGTCTCCAAATGTGACGAGGCCACCATCATATGAATTAAATGACATTGATTTTGAAATATAACCTCTCATGTGCATGTAGAATCCATTTTATATACACCATGAGTCATTGAGACATCTAAGGTAGATTTCCTAAAATTAAATAATCAAAGAGATTATTTTGGTACCCTTTCCAACTTGGGTATAACAAGATTAGTAGTAAAAAATTAGGCACCCAAATTGATTTAAATCATTTATTATTGTGATGATTATAATGTAAATCATTATTAATGAAATTTATAGTATTTCCAAAATATTTTTTAAATATCAGTGAACACTCATTGGAATAATACCCTTTTATTCTGCGTTTAAAATGGGTAAAACGTGAAATTCATCTTTTTTAGATTTTAAAAAATTTATTCTTATTTAAACATAGAGTTATACAGCTATATACAAAACCATTATTATTGGTGTTTAGTTTCCTGAAATAAATAATTTATCATATTGTTTTTTCCCTTTACAAAATTAGATAAATCCTCTTTGAGATTAACAACTTCATTTCTCAAAACAACATTCTCTTTTTGAATAGTTTCTAAATCTATATAAACTTTTTCATTAGTTCCAGAAGGTTTGTTTCTTAATTTTTTTATTTTATTTCTTTAATTTATTACATTAATTTTCAACTTTAGTTAGATCATCCACAACTAAATTAAATCTTAAATCTTAATATTTATCATCTATTTCCAAAAAAAATGATCCTTTCATTTTTCCTCTTTTTGTTTTAGCGTGTCAGAATTATAATCCTCTTTAGATTTATCATTCTTGGAAATAAATTTTTTCATATTATCACATTCCCTTTTCATTTTATCATTTTTTAATTAACTTATTATTATTAAATTTTAAGTCAATATAATTTTCAATTATTATAACTCCATCATTCTTTAATTTTTCATTTTCTCTAATTAGATTATTAACATTGGAATTTAAAGAATCAGAATCAAAACATGAATCGAAAACAATTTCATTTTCATTGAAAGATAAATAATTATGATCAACATTTTCATGAGTTATTAAATGAGTAAAGGGTGAATCATTTCCTTAAATTGAATACCCATCATGGGAATATTCACTGTATCCTGTTCATTTCCAAAATCACCACTTGAGTCAAAACTATCTAAATAGTCTAAACCTCTAAAGAAAGATTGTTTTTATTTTTTTTTCTCTTATATTTTTATTTAGTTGGATGTTTGGGTTTAGGGAAATTATTCCTTACGTAACCTTTCTTCCTACACTCATAATAAGTTAATTCTGAAACATCATTATTGTTAGTAGTAATACCCATCTTATAGTCCTTTTTGGACATCCTCTTAAACTTACACTTTCCACATTTTCTTTTTATGAACTTGAAAAAATCCTTACTAAAGCGATCCATCTCTTTGTCACTTTCCTAGAACTTATATTTAGAGGCATTATTGTTATCAATAACATTAGATTTAAATGCAATGAATTTTCTTTTAGTAGACTCCTCATCAAAAATATTATTCATTTTTAACTCATGCTACAGAAGAGATCCTATAAGTTCATCTAAAGTGTACTCCATAAAAATATTACTCTCATTGATGGACGCATTATTTTCATTCCATATTTTTAGAAGATATATCAATACTCTTTCCAATTGAACTATATTATCCAATACTTCTCCAAGAGAAATCATACTCTTTGTTATACTTGTGAACTAATGGAACATTTGGTTTATAGATTCTTCATATCCTATCTTGAAGTCCAGGTATTCTACTTGGATCATTCCTAGTTCAGTCATCTTGAGATTATCAGTCTGATAGTGAGTCACTTGAGGTATCCTCCATATATAATGGGATATCTTACAATATTTCAAATGGATATAGACACTTCTACTTATAAAATAGTATAAAATAATTTTAAATTTATAATTCAAAACAAATTTTATCATGTAATTACCTACCAGTGTATTAGGATCAAATTTTGGTAGCTCATATGGATTATCCATGATGGTCTAGTGATCTGCACTCATTTGTTTAAAGTATTCATCCATTCTATCTTTCCCGTATCCATAGTTACTTACATCAAAGAATAGGGGTTTCAATGGAATCCATACATCATTAGTATTGAAACATTCTATCTTAAAAGAAATATTTTCCTTTCTCCTTATACTGTTAAATCTAGGATATCAAGTTATCATATAGTAAAAAATAAATAGCAGAAATACTAACCAATCAGAGATAAGGTTTTGATACCAATTGTTTGATATCAGAACCACGGAGTTATTTACCTTACTTTGATACTAATTATTGGATCATTACTGATGTAAATTATTAATATAGGTGGTGAATAGTAGTTCTACAATTTAAATATAAAAAAATAGAGTTTATAAAACTACGTTTTTTAGTGAGTACAATGTTCTTAGAATGAGTCGCAGTAGAAATAAAAAGTACGATAACCATGATTTATAGTGGTTCTGATAAAAAATATCTTATCCCACTCCCCAAACTCCTCTACTCCTTGAGGATATTGGTACCCACTAATAACATCACTTTTAAAGGTGTGAGAACCAAATTACAGACACTTCCTTTTCTAGAAACACAGAGGCATAAATTAGTTCTACTATAGGAGACCAACCTAGTCTGTTTACCTAACATTTTACTGAGAGTAACAACCCATATTTCCTTTTAGGTGATGGAATAAAAAGACAAAGAAATACTTTATTTTGATTGGTAAAATCATAAACCAGACTCAAAGAAATACAAACAGAAGGAAAACATATTACATGATTAAATAATATTAATGGGAAATTAGCATATGATCAAAATGTAGAATATGTTGAATATGTTTAAGTATGATGATATTTGATCACTTGGAAGGAACAAATGTGGAATTTTAATTCCTTCTATGATCACATAAAGAGTACATAAGTCGTAGAAGTTCATGAATAATTTAGAGTAGTAAGAATGTATAGAAGATGTATCAGAAGTTTTCTCTTGAATGATCTTCACTAGTATTCTTTTATTCCTTGACTAAATCTCCCAGATCATTAAAATTGATATCCTATATGAGTGTTTTTATGTCCACTATTTTCACAACACTTATTAGACTATAAAAATAAAATAATATGATTGTTACCTTTATTTTTTAAATTCGTTCCAAAAAACATAGTACAATCGGGATTTATATTTCTTCATGAGATATTAACTTAAAAGATTTTATATTTTCATTAAAATAATTAAAATAAAATGTATAAAAATGTATAAAAATTATCATTTATAAATAAATATAAATAACATAGTAATATTTTTCAATATAAAGGCAGTAAAAATTGTAGAAATACACATCATCACATGACTGTCAATATGAATGTATATGTGTACATAAAAATGATACAATTATTTTTTACACATTATTTCAATTATATTTATATAGAAAATAATAAATTTTTTAACAAAGTAATTATTTTAGAAACATTAATTAAAGTAAGAAATAAAAATTTTGAATTTTTTTTACATAATTGTGGATTAGAAAAGTTGGTGATAGATTGACCTACCGTTGGTGTCTAACAACATAAAAATAGAGAGTGGTGGCAGAAACATGCTACCACTGAAATGATCTACTGTTGGATGTCTAATGGTATCAAAATAGTTAATGAAAGCTTATTTTTTATACCACTAAAAACAAAGAGCGGTGGTAGCACAATAGTGGAAAAATAGATCAAATTCTACCATTGTAATTACAAGAATAAAAAATAATAAAATCCATAAAAAATAAAACTATTTCCATGGTACTGAATAACCAAACAATTCAATAGAAAAAAGAAAAAAATGTTACCATTAGTAATCCAATGTAGGAAGATGATCTAACATTGGAGATGAACAATGTTGTAAAATGACATACCATTAGAGATGTCCAATAATGGTATAAGTTACAAAAACAGGAATTGAAAAGGAAGAAGATGGTTCAATAAAAACAAATGAAATATTGAAGGAATGAATATACTGCCATACTATTTTACACCTAAAGGTGGTGTTATCATTGGTGAAGTCCAATGGTGGAAGACCAAAACCATTTGAAAAAGTTGTTTCCATGATACTAAGAAACTACGAAGAGGGAAATAATTAGTGAAGGCGAACTGCTGATGATTGTGATCTATTAGTTAATATTATCTACCTTTGGATTCCAATAGTAGAAAAATAGAGGTGATACCATTAGGATCCAAGGATAGAAAAATAGAGGTACTCACATTGATGAAAAATGGTAGAAAAAAAGATACCATCAAAGGATGGAAGATCCACCATCAAATGGTTCTACCAACAAAGTCTAGTGGATCCACCTTTGAGAATGGTGTTACTGTTACATGATAAAAAAATCAACCAGTGAGTGTATGCAGGGAAGAAGAAATAATTATATGAGGTTCATTCAATGGTAACCATAGTGGAAGTATGAGATTTGTGTTGAAGGAAAATGATGAATAGGTTCTTCTATTGAATACGAGTTATCTATCATTGAAGAAAGGTTTAACCAGTATTGCAAGCTTAGTGGAATCAAGTAGAGTGGGTGAAATCTACAAGAATGGTGGATGATTAAACTTCCATGATGAAGAACACCAGTGAATGAAGGTAGAAGATAATATAATTCGAAATAGATATGTGTGGGATAACAAATCAAATGCAGGAGAGATCTAATGGTTGAGAAGTAATTTATCTGATGGTTGATATCATATCTGGGGTTTTTAAAGCGGATGAACAGTGAAGTTATATTATATCCCCACATTGATTTGGTGGTGCAAAGAGCGAGTGGTATAATGCACAAGTGGTTCTGATCCACCATCCGAGCTTGATACCGAGGATCAAAACCAATTACACCTTGCACACAAACCAGTCTTTGTCATATATAGATACATATCCCAACCCATGCACTAAGAGGGCATGCTATGTGGGACTTAGACATGGACTTGCACACAATAAGAGTGAATTATTCACACCGACCACTCTAAATTACCCTTATGGGACGCCTATAACATGCCTTCCCATAGGGTTGACCCAATCGCCCCCCCTAAGTGGTTAAGGGATAGACAAAGTGGATCATAAGGATGGAAAAAAATTTACTTACAAAAATATTAAACTTAAGTAAATAAAATAGAACAAAAATTAAGTATAACAATTAACATTTTTAAAACCTGTAATTAATAAATGATTAACTTTTAATAACACTTGAATTTTAATAAATGTTTTGAGAGAGTAATTTATCAAAATATATAATATTTTTAAAGTATTAAATCACCAATTTTAAATACTAACAGGAACATCCTGAGGACCTTACCCATTGGGTAGGATAAGTGTGGGATAACTTTTACTGAGGGAATGTACAATCTAATGGGAGACACGATGATGTGTCATTTTCCCTGATCATGAAAGTCTGGAGGTATCGAAGGGACACATGGGTCTATAAGCGTCCTAGAACTTTGTGGGAAAGGTTTATGGAGATATGTATTTGGAAACTTCATGGAGGGGATAAGGTGAGATTGAACGCTACATGGGATAAGGGCACCGAAGCTTAAAGAATCCATCCCACATATTACTTTATATGTGGGATGAAAGTCTACATAGAATCCATCTGCATACACTTCATGGAATAGTGGTAAAAATAGTATTTTACTATGTGGATGGTTTTATGAAAATGGTTTTCCTATGTGGATGGTTTCTTATGCGAGAGGCCACCCTTTGCGGGTAGTCGGGTGAGTTCCCTTTCTTACTTTGTGATATGCAGTAAGTGATTACATGCTAAAATAACTTTCTTGGGTTGTTTATCTCTGTTTATATATCTATATCATCCATATATCATGGTATTTTATAAGGGGTATGGATGTAGCCTTATTCCCGATTTGACCAGGATAAAAAAACGCCACTTGTGAGGGATTTTTTTGTGCGTGGCCTGAAGATAACGCTTCACATCACAAATGAAATTTCATTTTCATGGGGCCTGGATGAGACTCCTTGCCCTAAAAATGATTTTTTTCAAATGGTTATACGAAGATTCCTTTCCCAAAAATGAAATTTTATTTGCGGGGGGATTGGAGGAGAGACATTGCCTTGCAAATGAAATTTTTTTTGTGCGAGTCCTGAAGTAGATGCCTTCCTTGCAAATGAATTTTTTCTAATGGGGTGCTAAAAATTATGTCTCACCCCACAAAAAAAATTGTGATTATAGTAGTTATAAAATGGATTCCTTTCCACACAAATGAATTTTTTTGTGAGATCGTTATGAGGAGCAATGACTTGAAAAGAGACCATGCTATGAAAAAATGGTGTTTCTTTGCAGTTCTGGGTATTTTAATAGTTTTAAAATCATTTTTCTATTAAAACCTTTCCAAATTTATAAAATCCTTTAGATGATACATGTGAGATTTTTTGAACCCAAAAAAATTCCACCCATTAGAATTGGGTCTGATCGGCATGAAGAGATTTCAATTTCGGGGATGAGTTCATTATGACTGGATGATTTTCTAGGAGCATGTAGACCCTGAGAAGGGACTAAAACTATAAAAGGTTTCATAATTGACTCATTTTTTACATAGTTAATCATAAAAGTTTCAGTTTGTTCCAAGCTTAAAGCATATCATCCTTTCCCACATAGCGATTTTCCTTTATGGACAGACGTTATCATGTAGTGAAGTATTACTATCCACGAACTTGTATTTTTCACCAATTTTTTATTTTACTTTATGATAAACTTATCCCCATAGAGAGTTAAATTATTCCTCATGGTATCTTAAGCACTTCATGTCCCATATAGCATGTTATGCGATTCACCAGACTCTGTTATGCGGGGTCTTTATGCTTTGCAGAACTTATTTAAATCCAATTTTTCATTTTCTAATTTTTCAAAAGATAAGAAATGGATATAAAATAATATACTTACACTATTAATAAAAGGATGAATTCCATGGTTGAATTCATTAAAGATAATGAAAAATATGATGTCATCCCACATTATCAATTTTTAGAAAGGCTCATGGCTACTGGACTTCAAGGGTATCCTATCTCATATGGGATGCCTATTTATGGATTCAGGATTCCATTAGTCATCTTTATCATATGACCACATCATAAGAATCAACTATTATATTGGATAATCAAGTATAACAACCCACCTTGAGAAAATATCTTAGTGATCGCTCCATGATTCACTATCATTTTCACCCTTTACACCATTTAATTTAACGGATTTTGTATTGTAAAAACCAATTATTATAAAACATTAAACTCTGTGTTTGAATAAATTATTTTGTTTCAATCACTGTTAAAAATTTTAATTTCAGTTGTTTGCATAATTTCACTGTCGGTGGAGGTGATTCGAAGATCCCATGATGATGCCGAAGGAAAATGGGTCAAACTGCCTGGAAGCCCATGAACACAAGTCCACTGTTTTGCTTGTTCTGTGAAATATGTGAATCAAAATGGGATGAAATTTTTTGATATGATCCAAAATTATTTGGGATATAAATTTAATGAAAAAACCAAACCCTATTAATCTATTAAGAGTCCCAACCAAACTGATATGTTCAGGGAATAAAATATGCAAAAAATCAAAAGTGGTGTTCTATATTTCAGATTTATCTAGAGTTGTGTGAATTCTAATGATTCCAATGTTTTAGTGGAGATATTAAAGAGGTGGTGAAACATGTTTTTAGTTTTTAAAATAACAATATAATAATATATAGTGGATGAAAACCTTGTTTCAAGTGATTTTATGAAATCTGGGTTCCCAAAACCACCACCCACTTTGCTTATAAAATAGTACCATGGGAACCCCATTTGTAAGTTTGACCAGGAGGAATGGTGCTTAAATTTATGAGTCCAAAAGGAGTGTTCTACTCAATCCTAGAAGTTATGGAGGCCATGTGAGGTGATACTTAATCAACATTTTCTTTCTCTCCTCCCATGGAGTTCTAAATGCCTTGTGATCACCTGGGGGGGCATTATGTAAATCCCAAGCTTCATGTTTGTAATATTTTAATGATATTTTAAATTATAGGTTTATATGTTGTTTTTAATCATCCCATATTCTTGTATGATTGAGTTATGTACTGTTATGTCATGATAAACTCATATGATCATGTTTGGGGGTACTCATTCATGTGGTGTTTCACACACCATTCACCATTTTTTATTACCCCTTTTAATTGTGGTGTCTATGTGGTTCATATTGGTCAATTAAACTATCATAAACACTGTCAAGAATAATTATATTTATTTCATGGTATCACAAAGAAATAAAATATAATCCTATACATTGCATCGAGTTCTTTGTGTGTTTCCTTGGTGAGTTTTGGTTATGAAGTCGAACACAAATCACCTAATCATCGGTGGTATCCAGTGAATCCATGTCTGTTTTAGACTAAAACTTGGGATGTATCCTAGTGTAAACTCAGTATAATTATGTTTATATGGGTTTCAAACAATTTATAAAAATATATAAACCCTATCTCTTGAAGCTATGAAGGATGAGCATCATGAGATTTCCCTAGGTTGATCACACTTGATTAATTCTTTTCATTTCTGCTTTGTTTTATCGCTTTCATTTTTCTATTGTCTCCTTAAATAATCAAAAACCAAAGTTTTTAAAATCCTATTTCCCTTTTATTATAATAATTAAAACATTTTTCTTAAATTAATTATCTAAGGATCCTTCGAGAGATGACCATGGGTTCCTGCTATACTACATAAATTGTAGTAAAACTAAACATCTAATTTGACGCGCTCGACAATGTGATCAAATTTTGGAACCATTTTCAAGGATCCAACATCATTTTTTTCTATATCATTCATTTTATTTATTTTTTATTCTTCTTAATTATTAATCCTTTTAATATAAACCCATCCCTTTTTATTGTTTTTGTTTTTTCTTTTGTTTTTTTGTGTGTTTCTTATTCTTCTCTCTCTTCCTCTCTCTATCTAATTATATAGTATAACATTATATTTTATTTTCTAATTTAACCCTTCTTAAGTGATTTTATTTTATCCATATTAAATCATAAAAAGTGAAAAATACAAAGAAAATAAACATCACATATTATTTGCATGACCCGATTAGAAAAGGAAAAATTACTTGAATTTGACCCAGAAATTGAAAAGACACTTCACTCACAAATTAGGTCATCTAGAGTAGGAAAATCAAGTAAAACTGATGAAACCCTTAAGGAACCTCACGTTTTCCTAAACAAACAAAAAATTAAACCAAATCAATCCCAATAAATTATGTTTTCAAATAACAGAACTTTAAAAGAACTAACCACTCCAGATGTGGAGTACAAACCTGTGTACATCCAATATCCTGAGGAAACAACCAAAATTGATCTGAGATCATGCCTTATCCAACTTATTCCTAAATTCCATGTTATTCCCAGTGAGTACCCTCCAAAACATCTCAAGGATTTTTACATAGTGTGCTTCACTATGAAACCCAAAAATGTATATGATGATCTCATTATGTTTAGGGTCTTCCCTTTCTCCCATAATGATGTATCCAAAGACTAGATATACCATTTACCTAGCACAATTGGGATATGGAATGACCTGAAAAGACCCTTTATAGAGAATTTATTCCCTACCTTCCAAACTACATCAATTAGAAAATAAATCTGTGGAATTAGGAAAACACAAGGAGAGACCCTTCATGAATACTGGGAGTGATTCAAAATACATTCCTCAAGTTTTTCCCACCACCAAATTAGTTAACAATTTCTAATTAAATTCTTATATGAGGGAATTTTACCCATAGATCATGGTATGATCAATGTTTTAGCTGGTGGTTCCCTAGTAAATAAAACTCCTTCCACTGATTGTGACTTAACGTACAACATGGCTCAAAATGCACAAAAATTCGGTACATGAGCAATTTCACCCACCCAGGGAGTTCATGAGGAAAGTCATTCATCTATATAAAAAAAGGTATTTAATACACTTGATTAGATGCATGACCTTATAATAAAATTATCTCAATCATGAGGTAACTCAAACTCTTCTTCCATTCCATTGTATTTTGGTATTTGTTCTGATAACACTCATTTTTCTGACCATTGCCTACAACTTTAGGACTCATTTGAGTATTATGCATCAGTATTCCCTAGTTTTCCTTTTCAGCAAGCACCACCCTTCAAGAAAGAAACATTCAGGCCAAATCCAAACCTTAGGTGTAAAGCACAACCACATTACCAACAAGGAGGAAACTCGAGATACCCTAAAAAGAACTGGTATCAACAAGGCTAAGGTATACAACCTTATTATCCTTAAAATTATCGAAACAATCCTCCTCCAAAATCTGAACCATGCCTTAAGGATATGGTAAAGAAAATGGAATCCCAGATACTCCAGTTCCAACATACCATAAAATTGGATATTCAAGACCTACTAACTCAAGTGGGAAAATTGGAAAACACCATCGGTGAGATAAATTTGCAAGGTTATGGATAACTACCATCCCAACCTATTGATAATAAAAAAGACAAAGCTAATGTATGTGCAATCACACTTCATAGTTATAAAGATATTTCTTCTTAAAATTATTCTAAAACAAAGGTATGTACCTCTATTGAAAACTCTCCTTACCTACCCTCAAAATATTCTAATGATGAAAAGAAAAAAATGATAAATAAATTTTCATTGAAGATTCCACCAAATAATCAATTAATCTTACCTTCCACCAAAGACTCTCTAAATCTAAGAAAAATTTTTATAATGAGATTGATAAAGATATAATGGATACATTTAGAAAGGTACAAGTTAACATTCCTTTAATGGATTTAGTTAAAAAAATCCCACAATATGAAACATTTATTAAAGTGATTTGCAACCATATACAGTAACTAAAGGGGAATGAGAGAGTCAAATTGGGAAGGAATGTCTCAGCCTTAATTCAACAAGAAATTCTTACCAAATTCAAGGATCCAATAACTTTCATGATACCATGAAACATAGGGGATACATTATTTTTAGGTGTTATGCTATATTTAGTTTCTTTAATTAATGTAATTCCTTACTCTATGTATAGTTCCCTGCCATTTGGAGAGCTTCAACTGATGGGCATCATAGTGAAACTTTCCAACCAAAGGACAACACACCCATCCGGAGTGGTCTAGGATGTCCTCAAAAAAGTGAAGATTCTCATATTTCCTATTGACTTATACATTCTTGAGATGGAGAATACTCGAACCCAATGTCATGCACCTCTCATACATAGAATTACATTCTTGAAAACAACAAAGATGATCATAAATGTCCCAAATGATAAACTTTCCATGGATTTTGGTAGAGAAAAGGTAAGTTTTAACATTCTTGATGCCATGAAACACCCCATTGAAGAGAACTCCACTCTACCTATCTATTTGATAGAAGTTCTTTCTAATTACACACACACACAATTCTCTCCTCGAACCATACTATGATTCATTTTCTTCTTATTCACCCTCGGATGATTTGATTTTTGATTCATGTTTTGAGTGTTTTTTGGGTTTAGAAAAGTGTAAATGTTTTTCTTTAATTGATGATTGTATTCATTATGAGGTATCCATGACCATCGATGATTCTTCAAATCTCATTTCCATATATTCTCCTTCCTTAGAGAATAAACATGAGAATATAGATAGTTTATGGACCTTATTCCCCCTAAATCTCCTCATTTAATCCAAAAACCAGTGGTGTTGGAATCCAAATCAATTATAATTTAAAATACACCTATCTTGAGGGTATTATCCAATTTCCCATCATTATTACCAATAAACTATATCCACAGTAAGAATAAAAAATGCACAACCTTTTAATAGAGTGTAAAATAAAAAATTGGTTGAACATTGGATGATATTCTTGGTATTACCCCATCGATTTTTTTGAATCATATAATTTAATATGATGAGGCTAATCCCATAAAGAAATCTCAACATTATTTTAATCACACTCTCCTTGAAGTGGTAAAATGGGAAGTCAGTAAATTACTTTATGGTGGGATCATTTATCCTATATCTGATAGTAAATGGGCTAGCCTAGTTCAAATTGTTCCTAAAAAACTAGAATAATAGTATGTAATATGAAAGGAATGAATTGGTTACAATAAGAGTGAAAAATAGTTGGTGAGTCTATATTGACTATCGTCAGCTAAATCTAGCCACAATAAAGGACCACTTTCCTCTACCTTTCATTGACCAAGTTCTAGAAAGACTGGTTGTTAAGTCTCTTTATTTTTTCCTTTATGGCTGTTTATGTTATTTAAAAATCCATATTTCCCCTAAGGATCAATAAAATACAACATTTACCTATTAATTTGGAATTTTTTCATATGGAAGGATGCATTATGTTCTATGTAATTCTCATAGAACTTTTTATCTATGTATGTTGAGTATTTTTTTAGTACCTTGAGAATTGTATGGAAGTATTTATGGATGATTTAATGGTTTATTTAAATTCATTTGATGACTATTTGTCAGACCTAGGTTCTATCCTCCATCATTGAATTGAAAAATATATTGTATAAAATTATGAGAAATTCCATTTCATAGTTAAGTAGGGGATAGTTCTTGGTAATGTTATTTAAAAAGATATAATTCAAGTGGATAAATCAAAAATTTAATTAATTTCATCACTTCCATACCCAAAATGTGTTCGTGAGGTGTAATAATTTTTGTTTCTTGTTGGCTTCTATCACTGATTCATTAAAGACTATTGTAAGACCGCACTTCCCTTGTCTGAATTTTTGAAAAAGGATTCTAAATTTGTTTTTGATAAAAATTGTGAAGATGCATTAAATTTACTAAAAAAGAGTCTCACATCACCTCCCATCATATAACCACAAAGGTGGGATCTCCCCTTTAGAATTTTTTGTGATGCCTCTAACTTTTTAGTTTGGGAAGTTTTATCACAAATTGTTAAGAAGGTTCCTCATGTCGTTGTGTATGCCTCACGTACACTTGACCCTTACCAGGAAATCTACATGAGAACTGAAAAAGAACTTCTTTATATTATTTTTTCCTTGGAAAAATTCTGTTAATATCTTATTGGGTCAAAAATTATTATCTTTTCTGATCATGTTTCCCATTGTTTTCATCTAAAGAAACCTGAAGCTAAGCCCCACCTCATTCGGTGGATGCTCATCCTCCAAGAGTTTGAACTTCATATTAGAGATAAGAAAGTAGTTTAATATGTGTTATCGGACCACATTAGTAGGATTTCCCCACCACCATACCACAATGTTGACTCATCTCTCCCCATTGAAGAATTCTTCCCTCATGAGAAGCATTGTGAAATTGTTAACCTTACCCCCTGGTATGATGACATTGTGAACATTATAGAAACATCTAGGGTACCCAATTATTTTAGAACTTCACAATCCCAAATACTTAAGCATGATTCTTGATGGTATATTCGGGATGACCCATGTTTTTGGAGAACTTTTAGTGACCAAGTTGTTTTTAGGTGTGTCCCTAACCATGAATTCACCTCTATTTTTATCTTCTACCACACTTTGACTTATGGGGGCCACTTTGGATCTCAATGTATAGCTCTAAAGGTCCATCACTCAAGACTTTATTGGCCAACATTGTATAGATATTACCATCAATTTTTTAATTCATGTGCTCGATGTCAATTTATAAGAAATATCTTCAATAGGAATGAAATGCCTCAACAACCCATGTTGTTTTGTGAGATCTTTGATGCATGGGGCATTGACTTCATGGTGAATTTTCCAAATTCATTTGGCTTTTTTACATCTTATTTGATATGGAATATTTATCTAAATGGGAAGAAGAAAAGGATATAGGATCGATGAATTTTGAGTGGTTGTTGATTTTGCGAGGTCCCATATTTTCACCTGGTTTAGTTTGTCGAGATTCATCATTAGTGGTTAAGGTTTACTATTTTGAAATCACAAAATGAAAAATTTTATTCTTATGTATGGAGTTGTTCATAAATTATCCACTTCATAACACCTATAAACTAACAGACAAGAAAAATCTCAAATTGGTAAGTTAATATAATCTTGGAAAAAATGGTACAACCCAATAG
This sequence comes from Viscum album, assembly GCA_963277665.1. Lineage (NCBI taxonomy): Eukaryota > Viridiplantae > Streptophyta > Magnoliopsida > Santalales > Viscaceae > Viscum > Viscum album. The sequence goes on from OY728148.1 coordinate 2,034,549,169, forward strand.
GAAATAATGGATTTTATGCTTGGATGATGCACTTTGGGAATACCGTACAACTTTTAAAACCATGATCGGAATTTCTCCATAAAGGATTGTGTTTGGAAATACTTTTCACCTCCTGGTGGAGGTAGAGAACTATGCATATTGGGTTGTTAAATAATATAATAAGAATATATCATATACAAGTAAGTATAGGAAGTTGTAGATTCAGGGGTTGGAAGAACTTCGGTATGATGTATATTAGAACACTCGAATCTATAAAGAGAAGACAAAGGATATCCATGATGGGATGATTCATTAGCGAATGTTTCGTATGAATGAGAAGGTCCTTATGTACAATTCCAATCTAAAACTCTACCCAGGTAAGCTTCATTCCTAATGGCTTGGTCCATATACTATTACTAATGTTTACCCTTTTGGTGCAATATAAGTTTTGAATGACCATAGTGGAAAAAATATTACAGTAAATGGGCAAGGACATAAACACTTTTATGAGTATTTTCTAAATAATTCAGTGGAGGAAATGAAACTTCAAGAATAAACATACCAGTAAATCCCACAAGGTCTTATCCTTCCTTACTACATTCTATTTTATTACAGTGAGGACACTGAATGCTCTAGGTCTGGGGGGATGGGTATATTCCTAGGTTAGTTAGGAATTTTTTTCATCCTTATTATTTTTATCGTTTTAGTTTTCTTGATTATATATTCACTTATTCCCCCACCTTTCCCCTTCACTTTTGGGCAAAAAATTTAGTTTTTGATGCCCACTTTATCAAAGAAGTTTTTGAAAATTAATGAGGAATTCCCCAATTTCATGTTTTTTTAAAATTTAAAAAAATTTGTTTCAATGATGAAATGTCTTTTATAGCTTGAATTTAACATTGGGATGTCATTTTTAGTTAATTGGTTGTTTGTTAATGATATAAATGGTTCTATATCATTGCAAACATGAAAATTAATGAGTAATTCCCCAATTTCATGTTTTTTTAAAATTTAAAAAAATTTGTTTGAATGATGAAATGTCTTTTATAGCTTGAATTTAACATTGGGATGTCATTTTTAGTTAATTGGTTGTTTGTTAATGATATAAATGGTTCTATATCTTTGAAAACTTTGAGAATAGTGGTACCCTTTGTGTGAGTAGTTTATGGGAAATTGTGTCACTTAATATATCCACACGTCTTTTTCACCAAACTATGAAGTGTGAATATTTTTTACTTAATAAAATGTAAATATAAGTTAGGTTAATATTTATCAACTTTATAAAATGATTTTTCCATACTTTTATTCCTTATCTGATCTATTTTATTACAACAACGGATTGACCTATGTGTGTTTACTTTTTATCCGTCTATTTTACACCCTCAAAAAAATTATATCTAAAAATCAAAAAATAGAAATAAAAAAAACAACAAAAAAGATACAGGTTGTTTCTTGGGAAGTTCAAAAACCACTATTCCCCAACCATTTATCTTCTTATAACTATTACAATTAGAGTCATAAAGAGATCAATCAAGGGTTGAGTGATGATTGTGATATTTTTTCTAAGTTAAAATTTTGATAAAAAATATATATTAATAAATGATGAGAGTGATGAAATGTAAAACATATAGGGATATCTAAGTCGGGAGCTTAGAGTTTGACTTTTATTAATGAATAAGTGAGTGAGTTTTGACATTTGATTGTGAAGGATATAGGGAAGGTTTGGTGGAAAAATCATTTAAATTTATTAATGTTAGAATAACCTATATTTATTGGATAGAATGTTGAAATAATAGCATGGAATGGTTTTCACACACACACATTGAGATTTAGTAGCATGATTGACTTTTGAATTCCTTTCTCATTTTGGTATCATGAATCTCTTTGTATTTCATTCTGATACAATTTATGAGACACCTTTTATCATGATCATTGAGAATAACTCCTCGGTGTTATTTTTTCATTTATCACATTAATTTTATGAATAAAATTTTTATTTAAGGTTAAATCTTCAGGAAGTTGGGAATATATACTTGCATCATTTGGGAAATGTGACTTTTTGCAGAAGTTTAAATGTTTAGGTGTGAGGGTATGATCATATTGTAATTAAATATTCATTTTCAACCTTCACACCACTTAATTTAATTGATTTTTTATTTTAAATACCAATTATTATAACAAATTGCACTTTATATGGGCCAAAATACATGGGCCAAACTGCATGGAAGCCCATGAACACATGTCCAATATTTTTCATATTCCAAGAAATCCATGAATCAAAATGGGATTCAATTATTTGATCGGATCTATAGATCCATGGGATACAACTTTCATGAAGGAACCCAATCACTATTCATCCATTAAGAGTCCCAACTGAGCTAATCTGTTCAGGGAGTCAAATATTTAGAAAGTCAAAAGTGGTGTTCTATATTTCGGATTTATCTAGAGATGTGTGCCACATAATGCTGCGAAATTTTTTGTAGAGATATTAAAGAGTTGATTAAAAATGTTTTTAGTTTTGAAAAAGCGGTATAATAGTGTCTTATGGCTGAAAAATATGTTTCAAGTGGTTTTATGAAATCTGGATGTCCAAAACCACTATCCACTTTGCCTATAAAAGAGTACCTTGGGCACCCCATTTGGGAGTTCAACTAGGAGGAAAGGTTGTACAATTTTAGAGTCCCAAAAGAGTCTTTTTCTCAATAATAGAAGTTATGGAGGACATGGTAGGTGCTACCCATAATAATTTTCATTCTCTCCTCCCATGGAGTTCTAAATTCCTTGTGATCACCCATGGGTAACGTGATATAAATCCGAAGCTTCATATTTGTAATATTTGAATGATCATTTTAATTATAGTTTGTTATGTTGTTTTTCATCATCCTATATTCTTATATAATTTAGTTATGTACCGGTATGTCATTCTCAACTCATATGAACATGTTTAGGGATACCCATTCATGTGATGTTTCACACACCATTCACTGTTTCTTATTCCCCCTTTTAATTGAGTTGTTTTTTTGGTTCATATTGGTCAATTGAACTATCATATACACTACTATGGATAGGTAAATTTATTTCACGGTATCAAAATGAAATAACATACAATCTCGGATAGCTCATCGAGTTCTTTGTGTGTTGTCTTGGTGATTTTTGGTTATGAAGTTGAATAAAAATCACACAATCATCGGTGGAATTAAGTGAATCATTGTATGTTTCCAACTGAACCCTATGAGGTATCATAGTGTAAACTCATAAATATTATTGTTATAGGTTTTAAAAACTGAGGATTAAAATATCTAAACCATGTCTCTTGAAGTGATGAAGGATGAGAATCATGAGATTTCACCAAGTTGATCACACTTGACTAATTTTATTCATTTCTATTTTGTTTTATTGCTTTCCATTTTCCATTGTCTCCTTAAATCATCAAAACCCAAGTTTTTCAAATCCTATTTACCTTTTATTTTCATAATCAAAACTTTTTTCTTAAATTAATGATCTAAGGCTCCATCGAGAGACAGCCAAGCATTCCTACTATACTATAGAAATTCTAGTAAACATAAACATCTAATTTGACATGCTCGTCAACATGATCACTTAATGAATGGGTATTTTATCCAAGAGGCCTTATATGAGGGGTTTGTTCTAAATTAAACTCCTTTTTCATTATAGTAAACAGTATGATCACCAAAATCATATATCCATTTATATCATACTATTATGAGGAAATTGATGTCTACTGAGATGATGGTATGGACGTTGAAATGGGATATTCACCTTGGAGGATCATTCGATCTAGAATGGGGATGGATTTTTGGGTTTTCTAGAGATATAAAGAGTTTAAGGCCAAATTAAAGGTTATATAATTATATGAGACTATCTGGGTATCATATAACTTTTCTCATAGATACAGATCCATCATCCCTCGCTTTATTATCTGGTGAATCCTAGATACTAATATGTTACACCTGGTGCATGGGGAAGTAAATATTAGTCTTTGGGACATTTGTATGGTCATAGTACAACCCATAATGGATGATATGTATAATGATTTCATTCCTCCTTCAATGTGAGATGAACCTAAGATAAATCTTCTACTTGTGAGGGAATTGATTAACAAAGCACAAAATCTTTAGGTGGTCAAGACCCGCCCCAGGATAGATGTCCCTTTTTCAGACTGTATTCAACTTTTTCCTATGTCAAATGGTTAGTAAACTCATGCGAGGAGGCCAAGGAAATTTCTTAATCATAGCACTCATGGATGTGCTAGTTCTTACTGACCGATGATCAAGGAAGGTCACTATGATTAGTGGGGTTTCCAAGTTTCCCTAAGGATTAATCCATTGGTTTGGCTTGAATCTTTCTTGGAAATGTTTTATGTGTATGGTTTATACCAGTGCATGAATCAATCACTGGTTTCAGAGTTTAAACCTTTGTGATGTCCACCTACATTGCAAATAGAAGATGAATAAACTTGGTGTTCTTGGTATTGGCATATATATATCATCTATTAGGATGAATTATCAGGTTAGATCCTCCATGAAGGCTTATAGGCCCCATATAACTCTTCCAAGTATGGATAGAATCTCATATGGGGGGTTATGAATTCATAAACAACCAACAAATTCTAAATGATCAATTCATTCCCTAATTATAGTGCATAAGTGGGCTGAATTCATTGACATTGGGGTCAAGTGATTTGATATACATGCTCAATTATCGTGACTATTTTGTATATTATCCTTATTCATCTTCTGTAAGTACCTTGGTAAATGACACATCTAGATATAATACAAGATGAGGGTGCCTCATTTCCTTGAGGGAGGGTGTTTTGGTTTTGAGAATTCATGGAAATATGGATTGTGAAGGGTATTCACCCTATCGATTTGCACGTAAATTCCATTGAATCCAAAAGAGGTTCTTTATGTCGATTAACAAAATGAATTAAAAAAACATTTTATGGCCTCTCTTCAGTTTTGGTTGATGTTCACATAGGAAGATATGGGTTCTTGAATTTAACCTTTTCCCACATACATCAATATTGGGCATGTGAAATCCAATGTTTATGCTTGGATCAGCTCATAATCAAATGGAAAAATTGAAAATCCAGCATCCATTGTTAAAAGTCCTCCTGTATCTGAGTCTGGAGAGGGTGAGGAGATTTAAATATAGGATGTTGGGCCAGAAAATGTTATTTCATCGAGGAAACCAACATTTTTAAAATATAGAAGAAGAGGTTTAAGATCTAGGGTATATCTCCTAAAAACATCAGTTTTCCCCCATGTCACAAGCTTTTAATCCATATTCTCAATTTCCAATCTCTTTAGAGGTTGTATCTCTTATGTATTAGTGGGATTGGGGCACATGAAGGAATTATATTCCTATTAATGGGATTTGTAGATTTATTTAGGGGAACGAAATAATTTTGAATGGGTATGGTGGCATATCTATGTGTGAGATCGTTTATTATATGAAGCATCCAAACTTGGTGGAGGAATATATCTAGAACCTTAAAGCCTCCATTCATTCACTCTAAGGTCAAATCATATTTCTGTAGTGGGTACTTGAAATTTTGAGACCATATAAAATTGAGAGTGGAGAGAGAGAAAGTGGATCATAGGGGACTAATGAGGTAGATTTTCCAGTTCCATGTGAACTTCATGAAATGCCTTCTTCCTCATAATTGGGTCCTCAAAAGCACCCCAATCTAAGGGGAGTGGTATCAAAGATTCCAAGGAAACATGTACGGAGAATTTATCCCACTCCTCCTACAAGGTTGTCCTTTTCTACATTATCCATCCCTAAACACGAAGCATTCCTCAAATCTTGGAGTGAGTGGGATGCTTGGAGAAGGAGTGTTTCTACCGAGGAAATATGTATTGTACTTCAAGAAGATAAAATTTATTTTTCCAGATATAGTTTTATTATTGCACCTAAACATATATATTTCTAAGAAAATACTAAAGAATTTGGTGCATTTGTTGAGGAGATTGATACCTTCATCCATTCATTAAAATTTAGGATCGATTTGTCTGATTGGGTGCATGAAATACTAGTGAAAGGGTGGAAAGGTCCAATCTTGATGAATATGTAGCATGAGTTCTTATTCCGAATCTATTTTTTCCATTACAATGATCTTTTAACCGTTCTTATCTCTCCCCTCTCCTATTTTTTAGAAGGATAGGGGCTAACTGTCATCCATTACTTCTCCAGAATATATATAGGGAGGAACTTTTATTGGAATGAATGTTCTTGTGGATGAAAAGGTCATTAAATAATGCTATATCAAGGAAAATGATCATATGAAAGTTGTGATTGATAACCCAACATGAGTATTACCACCTCTCCACTTACTATGTTACTTGTGAGATTATTTTTATGCAAAATAAAGAGGCATAAGCAAGTGAAGATTTTATAAATTCAAATATTATGTGGTAAATCAAGTAATAATTTTACCATTATTACTTAATTTTATTGCTATATGTCTAGTCATGATAATGATTCAAATTCTGTAGGGATTTTCATAGGATCCACAGGTCAAGAGGTTCCAACTATTTGAGATCCTATTTCTGATTTTCCTAAGAAACCAGATATGGTGGGAATGATGGTTCTGAGGAAATCTGAAGAAAATAAATATCTGGGACTAAAAAGTCTCATTTCTAGAGTAAAGGGTGAGGGTGATAATGATCTATATTCAGGGTCAACTAACCCACTTCCACTAGAAAATGCAACAATGGGGGAAGTAGTGATACGAGCCCAAGAAGTTTTGCATCCAATTATTTCTCCAAGTTCACTGATGGTCATACCTATGGTCATAGTGTATGTAAGTGACCTTTTTGAGGTTACTAACCTGGTCTTACATGCACATATTACACATTTATACCCTAAAGAGTTGTTTATTGAGGCCAACCCACAATTTATTAACCTAGTTCCTCTAAAATTACTTTCAATGGGGTGATAACGATCAAGGAGGTTGGTGATTCAGTAGATGAAGGTGAGCCTATCTAATTATAGACTATATCATCTCCTTTATTACTAGGTATTGATTGTTAGATACCCATTTTAAGAGAATTGGTACATTTATATAAAATCTTAGATGATTTAAATTTCCAATCAACTGAGGTTAATCTGACTTTGATTGCTATAGAGACATATTATCATGAAAATGTTGATGATAGGCCTTCTCTTGATAACCTAGTCCCAAAATACATTATTACCTATAAGAGTTATTCTGAAGGAGACCGAGTGACCCTAGATAATTTTTATGTCACCCAAAAACAGTATGGGGGGGTATGTGTAAATTGATATATCCAAACCATCTATTAAATATGGAACCAAAATTTCCCATTTTGTGCCATATATTATATGGTCATGGTTATGGGGGGTTTGACTACTGCACCATACATGCCAAGGTGAAAGAGGAAGTTTCCACCTGAGAGAGAGGGAGAGCATAATACAGTCTCAAATCACAAATACAGAGTCTATGGACCATTTTTTTACAACCAGAGATATTTTACTTAATGATGCCTCTAAATAAGATAGAGTATTATATCGACACAAAATCCAAGTTACACAACATAGGATCTTATAAAAAAATATTTTTCGAGAGTTATATTGTCTCAATCAATAATTGGATCATGCTAAAACTTTGGTTAATAATGTGAACAAATTGTTGTAAGAGTCAAAGAAGGTCAGGATGGACACTATTGAGAAGGTAGAATCTCTACGAGCTAATACAGAAACATAGGCTAATTTATTTTTTCAAAGTTGCATTAAGAATTAGAGAACTCTAATCATGTAATGATTCAGCTCTATGAATATGTCGATAAAATCTTGTAAGAACATTGATTCACTGGTATGGAGAGACTCTGAGTTGTGTATGATCCTCTATCTCATTGATATATGAAATGAAAAGGTATTTTTTCTCAATAATCTGTCTATTTGTTCCATATTTACATTTAAATTTTAATATTAATACTATAGTTGTATCGCTTGTTAGAATGTCCATGTATTAGTGTGTTTAACTTGAAATAATGGGAACATGAACATGCTCTAAATTTTAATTAGATCATATAACCTAGAGAGATGAGATCTAATTTTTCCCACGTCTACCCTTTGTGGGTTCTCATTTTGAAAATTGTTATATCTATTTTTATTATAATTTCAGGGTCTTGTGAGACTGACCAATGTAGTTGGTGTTTTGGGTCAAATAGCTTTGAATGATAGTTGTGAGAGTAATAATACCAAACAATGCTTGTAATATGTGAATATGAAAATAACTACATAGATATAACCTATGTGTAGGGATAAGGGTATTTTATTCTTAGCATGTGCCCATAAACTAGAGAATATGTTTCAAAATATTATGTGTCGATTGAACTCATACATAGGTAATGGGGTTTTAATATTTTGATGCATATAATGTTTTTATGCCAAATACTTCTGTATGGATTGAGAACTCATGTTAAGGGAATATATTAGACACAATAAATGGGACACCTAATCATTTTTGAGTCATTTTGTATGGAATTCAATGTTATACAATTTATTTTTTATCTCATAGGGGATAAGTTTCCTATCTTTAAATAATGTCAAATGAAACTTAATTGTGTTAATCAAAGTGAATCTATGGGTCCTCTAAGCTAAATTGAGTCATGATCGGTGTGAAAAACAAGAGGAAAATTTTAAAATAATTTAAATCCATATCGGAGTACATTATAGGGATCATGTGGTGACATTTTCTCCTTAATCAGATTTCATATAGGGACATGATTGATGTCAATGAAGACTCATGGTTAGGATTGATATCCATGACCAGTGAATCATTGATAAAGGGTGGGAACCCTATATAGATTGAATTCTTACATTGGGGTAGGTAATTTTTCATATTTCATATTGGTATGGGATTGGAATAATGTGAGTCTCAAAATCTAGTACCTTTTCATGGATCTCGATCTTATTTAGGTAATGGGTTGTATAGAATTGACCATCTGTCATGCAGTTTAATGTCATTCTAGAAGGACTCGAATGATTTACAATTTAGGGTCATGTGATGAGGAATTTTCCTTACATTTTAATGTCTTATAGCACAGATGAGTTTCATACAGTTTAATGTCGTTGTAATAATGACATTGTCCACACAGTTTAATGTAATTTTTCGGGGATGTATGATTTTTGTATTTTAAGGTCACGTGTATTTGACCAAAAGATTTGTAATTTTTCATTCCATGGGGATCTGATGGAGAATGTTCCATCATCCTTGAATCATGAATAGGTAAGGTTCAAATTTGTAATATGGGGGATTCTAGATCCAAAAAAAGTGATATGGGACATGTATAAAAGTAATGACCATGGACCATGTTCGAAAAGAAGTTTCCAAGATAATGTTTTTATGGATTATGGAGATAGAAGAGGTTTCTTCTAAGGATAATGGTTCCTCTTGTTGATGTGAATTTTTCTGGAGACTTATTCATATCCAATATGGGGTATATTATGCATATTTAAAAACAATGGTGTCTTCATGAATCAGACATTCCGTCATCGATGGTTGGGGAATTCTTATAGAGATTTTAATTTTCCTAGACATAGATTTTGATTTGTCTAAGGAAAGTTTCTGGGTATAGAAGTGGAATTTCATGTAAAAATCACACAAGAATGGTAATAAATGTTTCTTTTGACACTATATTGTGTCAAAGAGTCTAAAAAATGATGATGACAAAGGGAACACCCTTAGAAATAAACTGGTAAAATACATGAAGAAAATCAAGAGTTTCAAAAGCATAATTTTTGGCTAAGTCCTAATGGTGTCGCCCTAGTCTAGCCAAAACACCGTCAGCATTCAAGGTACTTGTGCGCCCCAATTTGGCACTCAAGTGTACTTACGTTCCCAACTTGTTTCTCCCAAGGTCATTTATTTTCCTATAAATAGAACCTTATGGCCCCCATTTGTACGGACGAATTTCCTTGAAGCCCAATTGTTGCTCTTGTCACCCTAGTACTTCGCCCTAGTCTTCTGAAACTTTTGTTAGCACCAGAAAATGCGTCCATATAATTCACCAAATGCTTCCATATATGATCCCAGAGTGTAGCTCATTCTACAAGATTCTATTTTACTGGTCATGGATCCCAAACGGAGTTACGGATCTGATGTTATGGTCGTTCAAAGTCGGGCAACTGGAAATGACCATCCAGGACGGCTTTGGGGAAAAGTATGGATTGGTGCGTAAAAATGGAATCTTGAGCATAAAATGGATTTTTTCAGAAAATTAAAATCGAATTTTACACTCACTAACATTCAAGGCTTCTCCAATAAATACAAGTTCACCCCCTTCTTCCTGAGGAGGCCCCCCGGAGGTCGGTTTCCGCTCTAATGCGCGTAAGTCCACATTTTCTGCGCCTGCGCGCAAAACCCCAATATTGCACATAAAACATCAATTTTTTGTGTAAAGGGGACAAAATGACCAATTTTGTGCACAAAACATATTTTGGTCACACAACGGTGCCACTGGGCCCAATGTTCTGCTCGCTAGTGCTGCACCTGTCCAATTGCGCGCACACATTCCTTATTGCGCGTAAAGATCCAACATTGCACGCCAGCCTCCCCTATTGCGTGAAAGTCCTTCCCTATTGCGTGAATGGATCCCTATTGCATGATAAGAGCCCCTATTGTGTTCCATCCTCCCCTATTTCGTGCAAGTCCTTCCCTATTGCGCGCACGACCCCCTATTGGACGCACATCTCCCATATTGCGCGCACACCTCCCCTATTGCACACAATCCTTCCCTCTTGTGCAAAAATACATCCCTATTACGTGAAATAGTGCCACGATGCCCAATATTTCACACACCTGGGCCACACAGTGCAATATTTCTTGCAAACTATCATGCATACAACGTAGTTTACGTGCAACAGTATATAGGCCTACGCCCATTGGTCCATACCGTGGGGGCTACGCCCCCACACCCCCACTCAGGGTCAATGCCAAGCTGGTCCCTTCGCTACCGTCACTGACCCCCATGAAAAATGGAGAGTATCAGCACAAATTTTTCGGTCCAGGACGCTGACATTTCCCATTGTACCCTTATGTGTATCTACCTTCCACTTATGGATTACCATGATTTGAGATACTCCTCCACACACCATGAAACACCTTGAGTCGACATATTCCTCTTGGTTCATTTCTCATGTCATGAGTTGAGATTCTCATCATCAATTCCCTGAGTACCTTGAGTCTATCCATTCCTCAAGAAACTCATCCAAACCCCATCACCTAAATCATATGTCAAGTTGAACTAGAAAGGGCCGCTCTTGCATAAGTCCCAAAACCAGCATTTCTAGGTTCCTTATACCAATAGTCCTATCTACATGACTATAAATGGTAGTACTCACTATGTTCCAAAAATAGGATGCCTCTTCATCCAAACAAGATATGCCTTATTCTCCAAGCATAAGATTCCAATAGTCCTCTCTACATGACTATAAACTGTAGTACACTCAATACGATAAATATTGGATGCATCTTACTCCAAACAAGAGATGCCTTATGCACCAAGCATAAGATTCCAACAGTTCTATCTACATGACAATAAACTATAGCACACCCTATGTTCCAAACATAGGATGCCTCTTGCTCCAAACAATAGATGCCTTATACTCCAAGCATAAGATGCCAATAATCCTATCTACATAACTATAAATTGTAGTATACCCTATGTGGAAAACATAGGATGCCTCTTGTTCCAAATAAGAGATGTCGTATGCACCAAGCATAAGATGCAAATAGTGCTATATACATGACTTTAAACTATAGTAAACCCTATATGACAAAAATAGGAAGCCTTTTACTCAATATAAGAGATTCTTTGTGTGCCAAGCATAAGATTCAAACATTCCTCTCTACATGACTATAAACTGTAGTATTCCATATGTGAAAAATATTGGATGCATCTTGCTCCAAACAATATATTCCTTATGCTCCAAGCATAACATGCAAACAGTCCTCTCTACATGACTTTAAACTGTAGCATGACCTATCATTCAAGAATAGGATTCCTCTGGTTCCAAATAAGTGATGGTTTATGTGAAAAGCATAAGATACCTCATACCATGATTACAATGGCATAATTTCACGAGCATTGGAATCCATTCGAGAATTCCATCACTCCACATCACGCTTTGCGTGTCCTTTATTCAGATCTTCATACACTTTCATTTCTAAAGGGACCCCCTAACGGCCTAGTCCTATACCGCATCGGCTCACCTACCATTCTGGGCCAACGCCCTGGAAAAATTTTGATGACACTTCGATTCAGGTCATGTTTTTTGAAAATAGTCAATAGTAGAGCCTTATTTGTTAGCCCCCATTTCTGGCTAACGTGATATGGATGTTGTTTTTTGAACACAGTCAACAGTTATCCTCTATCATCACACTACCCTCACCGCATTCCAAATTTCATCCATGTGGCTCACACTTATCATATTCCTTTGATTGAACTGATTCTAATGCCCTGGGAATTATCCCGCTTGTGCACTTGTGCATAGGAGTTGGACCCCATTATATTCCTCAACTCACCAGTGAGTTGGGATGCCCTCATGGCCAGACATGAGGAAGATATTACGGGAAGCTTCCATGTGTAATCCCCATCCACCGATACTGCTCCTTAGTGGCACTCGGGCAGTTACCATGCATAATCCCCATACATCATCGTCGCTCTTTACTGGCACCCGAGAATCCACCCTGCGTAAGCCACATCCTTCTTTGTCGCTCCTTAGCGGAACCCTGGAAGCTTCCATGTGTAATCCCCATTCACCATTGCTGCTCCATAGTGGCATTCAGGTATCTTCCATACATAAGCCCCATACATCATTTCCACTCCTTAGTGGCACCCAGGCATGCTAACGTCTATTGCTTCTTCGCATAGACACACTAACATGGACCCCCCCCCAATGGATCACTCAATAACACCCCCTCGCCACGACATTGGTGATGCCTTCCCTTCCCCGAGGGAGGGTGGGTATCAGTTAGGCAAGTTCTAGGGGTGCGGAGTGAACCCACATCGTCCAAACTTCAGGATGTTAAACTTCCAATCACCACCATCCTCGAAACATGACGTTAAACTGTGACCTCACCCCGACATCTGTTTGTGGGGAAATGGAAACCACCTTGGTTTAAGCCCCTAGTTTTTCTTACAGGAGGCAGCACCGCTACTCCTCTTATCTTCTTCCTTGCCAAAGACTAAGAGGTGAGAGGAGCACATGGGACTATGTTACCCCGTCCCTCTTCCCATGGGCTTTGTCACCATATGGGCCTCCATCCTAGAGTAAGTCCCAATGTCCATCTCCTTGGGATGCAAACCACGTGTAAGCCCATGTTTCCTCTTTGGGATGCTAACCACGCATGAGCCCCATTACACTTCCCATGGACAAACATTTCACAACGTGATCGTCAGGTCTTTTCTGCCTCTTGTTTCTCACATCGAGCATGACTCACATGGGCTTAGAGTAAGCATCGACTAAGACATCCTCCCTGGGAAGCCTAGAGTGTAATCCCTACAAACTACATCCTGAACTACGCAGACTTTGATCCTTTCCAAGGAAAGGTATATAGGAAGACCCCCTGAGGTTCAAGCCCAACACCCACTCATTCTGACCCCACTTCATGTCGGTTCACCAAACTCTATCCCGAACTGTGTGGACTTTGATCCTTTCCAAGGAAGGGTACGTGTAAATCCTCCAAGAGGTTCAAGCCTATCACCCATTGGTTCTGACCCCCTTCAAATCGGTTCCCTTCGTCCCAAACTACATGTACTTTGATCCTTTCCAAGGAAAGGTATGTTGGAAGCCTCCATGAGGTTCAACCCCAACACCCCGTCATTCTGACCCCCCTTCACGTCCGTTCACCAAACTCCATCCAAAACTACATGAACTTTGATCCCTGTATCCTAGGAAAGGTATATAGGAAGACTCTTATAGGTTCATCCCCTTTCAGTGGTAATTATTTGTCTTCCCCATCAGCAGTAATTTGTTGGAACCCCAATAAACGGTATGTTTTTTTCAAGATGAACTAAACTCACTGAACTAAGCGGACTTTAATTTCCTGCCACGTGGATACGTAGGAAGTCTCTTCAAGGCTCAAGATTAACATCACCATCGTCCTCACATTGGCTCCATCTCATTCCCCCTTCACTTTACTTAACCATCCATCATTCATATTGATTATTACCTGGGCCAAAACATATCGATGGGATAATTCGAACTCATCTCCTCGCTTCTCCGGGCAGTAACTGGGTAACTAACCATGTGTTAGTTCGTACATTAGTGTTCCCTCCAGGGGTTGTACCCATATGATCCACTCTATTCAGTGCTCCGATCAGTCTGATCCATCTCTTCTATATGTTAAACTTGTGGCATACCCAATGTTAAACATGGGAAGATGAGGAAAACCTCACATAGATGCCTATAAAATATAATTCCCCACATTCAACACGGGATGCCTCAGGCTTCCGCGCTCTCGAGAATCCCTATAATAAAGGGAAGGAACCCAGATGCTTCAATGTTCCAGTGTCCAGACACACCAGTGATGTCCAACATGACTACTCCCCCAACCGAAGGTTGCTACCTTGGATGAAACCCTTGAAATTTCCCTAGAGAAGCATTGTAATTAACCGTTGTCCCTGAAAATATGGCACTAGGAAGAGTTTCACGAACAACATCTTAATCTTTAAGGGATACCCAGACTAGGTGATGAGTTCTGAGAAGGAATCCATGGAAAAAAGAACTGACATCCCATCATCCCATTTCAATCAATGATCAAACATCCTTGAACAAGGAACGAATGTCGCCTGCCTTTGGAAAGCGAGAATGCGGGGCGAAAAACAGCATCATCATCCCCAAACAGACAGATTCTTGTGCCCCAGCAAAAGCATCAGAAACAACATTCAAGGTAGTTTTTCAACACCTTAAGAGGAGGATTTAAGGGAGGATCATTGGAATTAAGTCCTTTTAGTGTTTGAAAACCAAAACACTTGCGCGCCTAAAGCACCCAACCTCCCCAAGTCAGAAATACTTGTGTGCCACCCATTACTCTTATAGGAAATTGAGAACCCCACTGATTGGATCATATGTGAATAATCTTGAAGGATTGAGCATGGTCTCACCCAAGTATTACCATGAATGTTTTTCATCACTTAAGTGAACATCAGGTCACCCAAGTGCACATGCGCGCCCATACTTGCACGCCCTTCTCTACTTGGGTGCCCCTATTTGATTCACTTAATTTCTTCACTCCCTTTAGTTAATGAAGCCATTAATACTTACTCAAATCCATTCGTGGAAAGGCTTATTCTTCCTTGGCTCCCTTGTCAGAAAGGGATTCTGTTGAGACCTCCACTAAAACCTCTTGACTTATCAATCCATTGGGAAAGGAACATCACCATGTCTCCTATTTGGATTTGTATTTCCACACTCAGAGGTTTCCCACATTTGTTTCACAATGGGGTTAGGATTGATGGAGTATCTGTGGGTTTGTATATCCATAGTCACATGGACCTTTCTCCCAGGAACAATGTTCGGAAGTTCCCAGTTTGGAGGAGGCTTGGGTGCTGACCTCTCCCTTCTTGAAGAGATGACTCAGAACCTAAGGTCTCTGGTAGTGGAATGTACAGTTCACACTTACGTTTACACGAAATAATAGGATAAGTCTCCCTTCCCTTCCAAGATCAATTGAAGGGAATCCATCTTGGTATAATCCCCTCAAATTCATATCTTCCTCCTTACATTGGACCTTTGTCCAATGTAAATAGAACAAAGGGAAGACTCGTCGCCTCGCCCTCTTACATGGTCGATGCGCCCTCTTCCATCAGCGGAGGAGGAAAAGTGTGATGTTTAATTGTTGAATCTTTCACATACTCTTGTTTCTCACACAAAGAATGACTCACATGGTCTTAGAGATACGTGATGGTTACAACATATGCACAAACACTCACTTGAAGGAACTACGAGAACTATGATTCCCACCATAACAGGGATATGTAGGAAGTCTTCTCAAGGCCCGATCTCACTAAATTTTCTCTTCAAGAATCCAACAATAATTCCCCTAATTTTGATATCCTTCTTAGGAATAAGATCCAAATTAAGCCCCCAAGTCATCAAGGCATCATTTTCAGGAAGTAAGCCCAAACTGATTTCTCTCAAAGTACCATACTCTCCTATGAGACTTATCAAACTACTTGGTCTTTGATTCCCATATATATGGGATACGTAGGAAGCCTCCTTGAGGTTCAAACCCAAAACTTTAAATAAACCTTGCTCTCCTTGGGACATACTCCCAACAGGGTCTGATCTTACTTGGAATCCCATATCCTTTCCAAGTTCCTTGGGCTACTTCAACATAAGTCCCACACTATGTTTTGACTAAGAACCATCAGCTTAGATGTCCATAACAAATGAAATTAAACTATATGGTTAGGTACTTATCAAATGAACATAAAAGGTATGATGTTTCCCATTCAGTGGCACTGAACTATGAGGGTTCTGACTCCTTTCACAAGGATACGTAGGTAGCCCATCTTATAGGCACAATCACAAAATCAAACCAAATATTCATCTCCCTGGATGACAATAAAATTCCAGTGTGCCCCCACTTAGTGGTTTAAAAAATCATTATCACCACAAGGATGATTAAAAGAATTTTTAAGCAGTATATTAGAGGATACCATTGATGGAAAACCCCAAATACATATGAATATTTCCATTAAATGAAGAACCTTGAATGCATACTGATGATTGTAAATTTTAAAGATGTTAATAAGTGATCGTAAATTCCAATGGATACTTATGATATACTTGGTGAATTAATAAGGATTCATGAAAATATATTAAATTTACAAAGAGTGTCCCAGAGTAGATAATAATTCCCCCCAAAAGTGTGTGATGAGTCCGACCTCCCATCCTCTCGACCAATGCATGTTCTTATGTATCGTAAAGTTAAAACTTAACAAACACCTACATTTGGAAAGAGGGTACCCTTTAAATAAATTAATATTGTAATTTTCTGGTTCCATCAATAAATCCAATGGAAACTACCTGGAAATAGTGATTCTTAAAACTAGAACACATGTTTCAAGGAACTACGAAACAAAAATGGTGAACCCGACGTGAATCCTTAACCACGTTAATAGTGTTACCCACCTATTAGGCCCCTATCAATTGATAACGGTAGGCTAGACAAAGGAATAAATCACACATGTATCCATCTAAAAAGAAGTTTCTTTAATATAGTTTGTTGTTGTTTTTCATGTTTTTCTTCCCAGAACTCCCTTCAATCCAAATAATTGTTTTCTCCAAGACAACACCTATGAACATACCAATTGCTACTCAAGATGGATCTCCATCTAGGGGAAGGACATCATCACTAACCCAGAGTCTTCAATGTTGGGTCTCTAATGTGATAGTAAAGGAATATCGCCAGCATAGTACAATACTAACTTTGGAAGCTGCTCGATAGACCCTCCAGGTCAACAAAAATCCTCGATCATCTGGACAACAAGGACCAATGATCAAGATGAAAACGGTTCCAACCACCGTCTCTAACCGTTTCATGACATTTTCCCTAGAAGTAGACAATAAAACCCTCCCATACTATAGGGAGGTCGATCATGAGGTCACTCTAGGCCTCAATTTAAGAATGTATAAGTCCTTTCTAAGGACTACCACCAAAAATCACTGCCAGAATCACATGGTAGTGTACCCCCAACATGATGGGGGTGTTTCCCTTGGATGTTTTGACTAGGTCTCTCAGACTCGGGCATGCAAGATGAACCTCCAAGGACAACGTCCAGTTAAAAGGGAGTAGGTTCTCACCTCGGCCTCCTCTGAAAAACACATCAATTTAACTTTATGGAAGACAAAGAGCGGGTAAATACACTCTTCTGTCCTAATTTTGCTGCTCAGAAGGATCGTTTGAAAGAAACCAACCAACCCCACCGAATAAACCCAGTGGAGTACTGTAAACAGGCACATACACTTGCTTACAAGCTATCAGCCAGTCAGTAGGCTCGTCTGACTACATTTAAAGAATCTCCCCAATCTAATGTGGTGGCAACTGGTAAATGGGTACATACACCGGTTTATAATCACCAATTCTATTAAAAGACTTGTCTTCCAGTATTGAAGGAAGTCCGTCAACCATACTTGACGGGAAACATCCAGAAGGCACATACACCTGCCAATGTTCATCAAGCCTGCCAATAGTCTCATTTAGAAGCACCTGGAGAATTCAGTCAGAAAGCTCCGATGAAAAATTTAGGGAAGACCCAACTCTTTGCCCCCATTCATGAGTACTTTCAATACCCATTGAGGAAAAGAAGGAAAGGAGAAAGCACATACACCTACTCCTGATACATAATAGACTTATATTCCCATTTCGGCCGCTGAATTCACCAAACATATCTTATTAATCGTGAAAGGGAAGACTCATATCCCTGCCCATATTCTGGAAACATGCCTAGATATTTTAAAAACTACTTTAGGAGTATCAAGGAAAAAATGCTTAAATATATCCACACACATGGGATGACACATCAACATGCAATCTAGAAGTAGATACACACCTTTGTTCCAGTACAGGAGGGTCATGGTGAAAACTCACTGATATTATACGGACAACATGATCGGGAACATACACCCTTTCTAATTGGAGGTAATCAGTCTGTTCTGGTAACCAATCTAAGGCAGGCACATATACCTGCCCATGATAACCACTTTTCCCAGAAAGTGGATCCAACTAAGTAAAAGAGAACATCCAAGAAGAAGTCTCGAAAAGAACTGTTGGAAAATCAAGAGTTAAGCTGTGATGTGGCTCCTCTTAGTGTTGGAGTTCTTGAATCCCTCATACATTTATCTATTGCTGCTCAAGATCCTACCCTCTCATTACCAAATTTTGGGAGTGGTAGTTGTAATTCTGAAGTTCCTCTTCGTAAACTTCATCATGGAGGCTTACTTCATGAAAATGTGGTCAATCCAGAGTTCTTATCTTCATATGAGAGCCGCAAAAACCCTCAGTGTGTCCAGAATACCAAGGAGAAAGAACATTTATCCCTTGCTGTAATCCATCATGGTGATCCTCCCCATGATGGAATTTACTACGAAAGTCCTCTCTTCATTACTATTTCACATTGTCAAGATAATTCCATTATTGAAAATGTAACAATGATAAATCCCTCCTATCTTGAGGCACTTGAAAACACAAGGCCAGTCATGTCTGATGCCTTGTCATTTACAGGTGAAACATTTTATCAACCAGAAGAAATTATAAGGGAATGGTCATTCTCTGAACCTCACTTGGGTCATTTGACTTATAATACAGAGAATCCACTCTGATCAGACCAAGTGGAGAAACCTCTAGTGAAAGATGGTGAAGATATGTTAAACATGAAGAAAAAATTAGCTAAAGGAGAAATACTAGTCATGTTATGTACTTTGGAAAATTCTCAGTATAGCATTCCAGAATTGATGACAGAAGATTGCATTCATGATATTCTCCTCAAATTATGGAAAACTCTTCATCATTTGAAAACCAAAGTATTACCATATGATGAATATCAAAATCATGTAAAGGTAATATAAGGGTTACAACGCCAAATTGACTTGGAATCTCTCTCAGTTTACCAACATCCAAAGGTTGAAAAACCAAATATAACCCTTCGATGTACATGTCTTGATGCTCTAAGGAGAATATGCCAGTTAATTTCTGATTCCCTATCTAGTGTTCGTATCAGAGGATAAGGTGCATATGGAGCATTGGATTTCACTGCACTCCAAAATTAGAAAAGTCTTCCAAAATTGGTCTCATTCAATGTTATTTCCCACGATCGGCCACAATCAATAGGTTTTGTATGTAATCAAATGTACACTCAAGAATAGGCCTCAATCGGTTCTCATCAGAATCAGGCCCAAAGTAAAGAAGTTGATGAGTTACTTCTACATAAAGCATCTAAGAATCTTGAAGAGTCAACCCATTTAGAAGATATCAGGCGTTAGAGGATGCAAATTTCTGAAATATCACATCGATCTTTCGAAATAAGTGATTTGATTCATTGTCAGAAAATGAACCCAGCTAATGTCTGAACCAAAATCCGCAAAATCTTAAGGGAAGTTGCATGAATTTCAGCCATAACAGTTCAAGAATCACCCCATCTTGCAAGGCTGGGGGTTCATTTAATTAAACCTTCAAATTCATTAAATAACGTGCAAATATTTGAAGAAGAAGAACATGAATAGCCCCAGCCTATAGGGCTAGGGGATTTTTCACATCTGCAATCCCATCCTCAATGGAAGTCAGTTTTCTCCCAATTAGGGAAAAACCACAAGGAAATCATACAACTAAACAATCCATGGATTCACATCAGGTTACTGTCTACCAAAAAGTTCCAGGTAATTCTTCATATAGTAGAATGGATTCTTGTAGAAGACATAAAGGAAGTTGATCTAGCAAAAACACTGATAGAATACCATCAATGTATTATGCGTCAGTAAATGTCATTGACACCACTGCTTAAGATCCTCCAAGAAATTAATTCTAGTTTAAGGGAATTAGAAGATGAAGTTATTGTCCATAATACGGTACACACCGAGACAAATGAAGAAGGTGTGCATACCCGAAATCAAAGGCTTACCCAAAATCTAGGTATGCCTTCAAATAACTAACTCCCCCTTCTAAGAAAGGCATCTAACAAAGGGAAATGAATATGTTAGATCATATCTCACTTTTCCACTAGAGAAGGTCAATTTATTTCTCTTGAAGAGAGATTTGCACAATAAGAAGAGGAAATGAAGGAGTTGATAAGACTCAATACAGAGTTACTTCAAAACAACATTTCAGCTAGACGTATTCCCTAGGAAATTCCTCAACTTGAAAATCCCATAGAAGCTCCTCAGCAAAGAGGATTTTTAGTAACTATAGATGCAGATAATGAATTCCCTCCACTGGGTACACAATCAAGGTAGGACTATATACATCACGATAGACTTGTTCCCATGGGTTATCCAAGGTAGATATCAGTACCACCATCAGTGGTTTTACCAATCATTGCACCAGCTCAAGCTCTAGTTGCTATACCTACACAGGTTCTAGCTCATCTGGATGTTCCCCAAATACTTATGAACACAATTGAGGCATTAAAAAATCGATTTAAAGCTATGGAGGAACAATGTGCACCAGTTCAGCTGAAAAAGAGAGCTTACCCTGAATAGGGGGATCCAATTCCTCCCCCACCAAATTTTTTGAATACCACATTCCCAATCTTTAATGGTTCGGGAGATCTGGAAGAACACTTAAAAAAATTTTGTTTCTCATTATGGTCCTATGATGGTAACTTCTCAACAACAAGAATTAGTTAATCTTAGGTGTTTTGTGCAGTGATTACAAGGACTAGCTTTTGTATGGTATACAATTTTACAATCTTGATCAAATACTAGATGGGGAGATCTCTATCATAAATTCCTTCTTCAATATAGATCAACGCTACCAAAGAAGGCAGTATCTTACCAATTGTAGAAAATGGGATAATGAAAGAGTTTTATATTTCATTGTACGATGAAAATGATTAACATATTCCTTAAGTCTAGCACTACCTCAGGAAGAGTTGCTACCAATTTGTGTGGAAAATATGCATGATGAATTACGCACACCATTGATCCATGTGAAATACACAGGAGGTTTTTAAGACCTTAATTTGATCGCTCAACACATAGAAGACTCTATTATAGAAACTAAGGGTAAAACTCATGTAATTCCATCAGCTCTGGGGAGGAGGATAGGAAAAGTAAAAGCTTCTACAGTTACACTTAAGCATGAACCTGTACCTTCTTCTACTTCAAGACCCTCATTATACCAAAGGGCTCCGCCTCCTGAGCATCAAAAGCAATGATCGTCTCGTCAAGATGATCAAAGATATCAGAGGCAGAAATAGTTCGAGGAATTAAAGAATAAAGTTTATTCTTTCAGGAATGAACAAGTTCCTGGTTACTTTATCTCATCCTTAGAAAACAATTTGGTTCTATTTCCAAGGACAAAAAATGCAAATAAATACAGAGATGAAGATCTTCCAAATTATTGTCCCTTTCACCAGATGTTAGGGAACCCCATTCAAGAGTGTTTTGTTTTCAAAAACTTTATGCTAAAGATGGTAGACTCTAGACAAGTAAAATTGAAAAATTTATCAGCTCAAGTAGCATGTGTTACTACTACCGATCCAGAGGAAGAGGGAGAATGGAATGAAGTAAAAAAGTAAAAATGTGTAGATATATGATGATTTTATGATCAAGAAAATGATCAACCAAACTCATTCCATTTTACAAACACATTTGAAAAAATTAATTCTGTCTTATGCCACTCCTTCCACAACAAAACCATCTTCATTGAAAGGTCATTCCTCAAAGAAGCGAAGTGATCATAAATACAAAGAGTAGTCCGAAGAAGATAAGCTCATGTCAAGGACAAAGTTGTCCTTGACCCTGGAAGATTTTATGCCATCTATTTGACAAGTACGGGCACTGCCCTGCCAAACGACACAACCAGAATGAACCTATCAAGAAGAATCTTCATCAAATCAGGAACTAATCTTTAGTTCTGTTAATGTTATACATTTAAAGGATCCTTATGTCAATAGAGATTCTGATTATAATGATCCATAGTTCCTTATACATAATTAGGGAACACGAGGAAGATTCCAAGGTAAAGGATATGGGGGAAGACGTGGGAATTCTAGAAACCACCATTTTAACTCTACCCCTGCTCGAACCATATATGCAGCAGAAACATGTGGAATGGACCTTCAGTGGGCTCAACAAGAAAAAGACATTTCTACTATAAAAGACAGGTTTGGTTCTAACACATTTATTTTGGAATACTGATTAGTTGTCACACCATCTTCCTCTCAGTAAATTAATAGACCTAGTCAGTCTAATTTACCAAATCCAGCAGTATTTCTAGCGTCTTCTCCGACACAGAGTACGTCTACATCAGAAGAATCAACTTCCAAATCACATGTAAAACCACATCTCCATGCGGGGAAATGCAGACTTTTGGACCAAAAGTATGATGTCTTGAAACAATTTTCCCAATTAACAGCCAAGTTATCAATTCTGGATGATTTTAATCTGTAAAAAATCTTTGAGAAGCACTCGTTGAGTCTTTGTCAAGTCCTAATGGGTTTGAAACTGAAGTTGTTGCTGGTGAGTTTTACGGTATAGAGAATGATCCTACAGAATGTCATGAATTCATATATTTTATAGATGAAGATGAAGACCATGTGGTTCATGGTCATATCAAACCTTTGTATTAGTCTAGAAAGGTCAATGACGTAGAAATCCGACGATCCATCATTGATAATGGATCTAGGGTCAACCTCATTCTCATTCGTACTCTTTGTCGACTGGGTTTGACTGAATCTGATTTATCTCCTTCCAATTTAATGTTTCAATGATATTACAAGAACTAACAATATCCTCTGGGAGAAATTACACTCAGAACTAAGTTTGGATATCTTGTGTCTAATTCATATTTCATGGTTGTTTGTTAGGACACAACCTTAAATATTCTTCTTGGAAGGCCTTGGTTGCATCAACATGAAGCCATACCTTTTTCATACCACTAATGTCTAAAGTACTGTTTCAATGGTAAACTCAGGACATTGTATGGTGTCAAGCCTCTGTTCAAAACATGTGAATCTCAATACATTGAGGCAGAGTTTTATCACACAAAATGAATGAAGCCCATGAAAAAGGAGATAACCAGAGTTAATGCTCTAAATAGACTGGAAAATATCCCAACAAATTAATTCATACATTTTAGTATAGATTATGTGTTACCTATCAATCAAATTTAAAGGGTAGAACCAAATCCAAAGACTTTTCCATTAATTTCGATAATATCAATTGCAGCAACCGAGCCTGAAAACATGGGATAAATTATTGATCCACCAATAAATGATGGAATCCTGAATAGAGATGTTTTCATTTCATCTGTTGAACTAAAACAAGCCTCTACTTCATCAATAAGAGTAGAATAAATTGTATCAATGCTAGAGGAAGACAAAGATGTTTATTCTCAATCCATCACTCCCTCTTTATTACAACAGGAAAACCCTTCAACATCGGTTGGGTCAGATATGGTGTCCTCTTCTTCGAGATGTTCAAATACTGATTTTCCTTCTAACTCTGGGATTTTTACCTCGTCTTCTACTATGAAAGTGAAAACACAAGAGGTAAAACATAATGAAGATGAAGAGGAAGATCTCGAGGATGCTCCTCCATCATTTTAAGAAGGTGTCCCTACCACCGTGGATGAGCTTAGATAAATAAATATGGGTACATAAGAAGATCAAATCCCCACTCTAATTAGTGAGGCCATAACCTATGAAGAGAAAGAGGTGTATACTTTCTTTCAAAATAAACATCGAGATATATTTTCTTGGAATTATATATAAATTACATGTCTTAATCCTGATGTATCCACACATCATTTGGGTTTTACAGAAGAACATTGTGTATTCAAGAAGCAGCAAGAAGAACACACTAAACTCATACCACTAAAATTGAAGCTGATGTTGATAATCTTATAAAGTATAACTTTGTAAGGGAAGTTATATATCCTAAATGGATGTCCAATATTGTCCTAGTGAAAAATCAAAATGGGAAAAATAGTGTCTGCATTGATTTCAAATATCTTAACTGGCATTGTTCTAAAGATGATTTTCAAGTTCTAATTACAGAACTTATAATTGATTTAACGGATGGATATGAAACTCTTTCCTTCATGGATGGATTCTTTGGGTATAATCAAATCCAAATGGACCCATAGGATGAATAATCTACAATGTTTAGAGCCCCTAAATGTGTGTTTTTCTACCGGGTAATGCCCTTTGGCTTAAAGAATGTAGGTGCAACATACCAACGCGCCATGCACCATATCTTAAAACCCTAAGGTAAATTTGTTCAATGTTATATGGATTATTTGGTGGTCAAATCCAGACAACATTACAATCAATTTGATGATTTGAAAACCATATTCAATAAACTTTGGCAACACAGTTTGAAGATGAACCCCTTGAAATGTGATTTGGGGCTAACCTCAGAAAAATTCCTTGGCTAAATTGTATTCCATTGTGGTATTTAAGTTTATCATGTGAAAACAAAATAAATCCTTGGTATATCACCTCCCTGAAATTTGAATTAACTAAGAGGACTCCAAGGAAAATTGTTCTATATTCGGTGCATCATCGATAATTTGGCAGGACAGTGTTTTCCCTTCACCAGATTAATGAAGAAGGGAGTTACCTACTAATGGACTGAAGATTTCCAAGAAGAATTTGATACCCTCAAGAAATAGCTCTTTATTCCACCAGTATTGATGCCACCTGTTGAAGTAAGACCACATATTCTCTACGTGACAGCTTTAGAGTAATCACTAGGTGACTTCCTCGCCCAAAAGAATGATGTTGGGAATGAAAAAAAACTTTTACTATCTCAGTAGAACTAGGCTTGAAGCGGAAACTTGAAATTCAAGAATTGAAAAGTGCTTCCTGGCATTAATGTTTACAGTATAGAAATTCAGGCACTACCTGCTATTGGGAAAAAAATCCCTCAAGGTAACATTGCAGAATTTTTGGTTGATTGTGTTTGTTGCCAAAGCAGGTTTCCATGGTGCATTATAATTTTCCAGATATTTTGTTGAAAATCCATTTTGACAAAGAACCATGACAAAGGAATGGATGATCTGGAGGCGATACAAAAAGAGCAGATATAAGGTGGCAACATTTTCCAGTGTTTGCCAAATTTTTGGGGTCCAAAATTTGGAGTTTGTTGAGCATCTCAAAATATGAATTTCTTTGAAGATATCATCAAAATATGGAAAATACATGTGTTTTTTGAAGATAGGATTCATGGATTGGATTTCGCGAAGACAAGAAGAATGTCGATGATGTTCTTCATTATTATGACGAGCTTTGCAAATGGAAGAGTTGAAGGGAAATGTAGGGGAGCTTCGCAGCGATAGTGCGAAGTAATTGAAGGAATGCTCTGCGATTACGATGAGCTCTAAGATCTAAAAAGTGTCATGGTGCTTCATGATATTGATAGAATTTTGGTGGAAATTATGGAGCTTCTCAATTTGAGATGACATGGCACTGACTTTTCACAGAAGGTTTAAGGGTCGGTGGAATCACCTCTAAATTGGCCTCGACCCTCTTGAGAGAAGTAGAGAGTTTTCCAATAATTTTTTTTGCTCTCTACTCCCGAAGGTGGTTCATAAAAGCAGTGTTCTTCACGAAGGAAGGATCTTTGCAGTGGATAATTTAGCTCCACGAATGTTGTGTGCTCCACATTGGCTTAGTGAGCTTCATGAAAGAAGTCACTCTATGAAAACTTGATCTTTGTGACGGCCTTAGCTCTAAGAAATTGTAAACTTCACAAAAAAGGTAGGAGCTTCAATAAGGCTTGTTTGAACTTTGAAAAATTGGGAGCTTTGTGAAGTAGGGTAATTTTTAAAGGTACTTACCAAAGGATGTTGCTCAGTGTTCAGGGGAAAAGTGGTATTCATCTGTGGATGAAAGTTGGACTTCAATAGAGTATCTTTATATAGTGGAGGATGTATTCATTAGAGATAATTAAGAGACCTATTGGTCTATAAATTTTGAGTGGAAATCTTCCCAGTGTAGTGAGTAGAGGAAGAGGAAGAAGGTTATCCTTTCTACAGGCAGTGAGACAGTGAGAGAGAAATAGGGAGTGATCCTTGGGAAAGTAGTGAGTTGAACCTAAAAATTGTAAAGGAAGTGAGATAGGGAATAAAAGTGTTCTAACCCAAACATTATTTGCAGTGAGATTTAGTGGATTTCGTATAGTGGAACATCGCCTTTGTATGCTCCTTGGATGTAGCCCAGTGAGGGTGAACTAAGTAAAAATCTTGGTGTCAGACTAATTGCTTCCCTACATTTCATTTAAAGCATCATCATTAGATAAAGATAAAAATAATTGATCAATATAAATACACAAGTGCAAACAAAGTGACCCTAATAATAAAGAGGTCAAGATCCAGTGGGGCAGGATAAATTTTGAAATAGAATATCCATACCCTGATTCATACCCCCTCTCAGGGTATTTAGGACACTTTTGGTATTAACACATGAAACATCATGAGGTTCAATTGATATCTCGCAATAACCCACTCAAATTTATCCTCAATCGTCATATGCTTACAGGGAATTTGGAATGGTGGTCAGTTATTTTGAAATAGTTTGATATCCAGTTTTTGCCTCAAAAGGAAATAAAAGACCAAGCTCTAGATGACTTCCTTGGTGAGCATCCAATTACAGAAGATAAATCATTTAATATTGAACTTTCTGATGAAGAGGTCTTATCTATTCAAGATAATTCCCAAACATGGGAAATGTATTTTGATGGTTCTTCCAGAATTCCAACAGGAAAGAGAATGGAAAACCCTAAACTCAACAATGTTGGGTTAGGAATTGTCCTTATTTCCCCAGAAAAAGTTGTATTGCCTTATTCTTTCCTATTATCGTAAGGTGGTACCAAAAATGAGGCAGAATATCAATCTCTCATCATAGGTTTGGAATTAGACCTTAAGGTGCAAATGTATCATTTAAAGGTGAAAGGTGATTCAGAATTGGTAATCAAACAAATCAATGGGGAATATTCTATCAAAAAAGAAGAGTTAATCCCTTTATATGATTACATAAGAGGGTTAATGGCTGAATTTCCCTCAGAAATAACATTGTCTTGTGTCCCGCTGTAACAAAATCCCCAAATAGATGCACTAGATAATGCAGCTACAGCCTTGGAAGATCCAAATCGGGATGAGGAAATTATTAGCATAACTCATCGTTGTGTGGTCTCACATTTTTTTCAAACAAGAATGGAGGAAATTAATGAACTTTTCCCTATTTATGAACCATATGGTCATACCACAGGATGGAGAACATCCATTATGGAATATCTTCACAATGGGTCACTTCCACCAGATAGGGCTGAGAAAGAACAGATCCAGTGACGAGTGGCCAATTTTACTCCTTATGACATTCCATACCACCAAAAGATACTCTACAAGAGAGGATTTGATGGAATTATCTTCAGATGTATTGATGGAGAAGAGACCGTAGCTGTCATGAAATAAGTAAATTCAGGAGATTGTGGTGCCCACCAATCTGGGCACAGACTTTCTGATCATATCCAAAGGCTTGGATATGGCCTTCAATGACGTAGGATTGTACATATTTCACTAAAAAATGACATCCTTGACAAGTTAAAGAAAACATAATTCATCAAACCCCAAAGTTACTACATACATCTAAATACTCTTGGACATTTTCCTCTTGGGGAATGGATGTAGTGGGGCCTTATCCTTCATCCACGGCTAAGCAGTTCAAGTATATTTTCACTGCTACTGACTTCTTCTCTAAATGGCCTGAGGAAATACCTCTCAATGAATTTGGAGACAAAACCATTTTTAGTTTTATCAAAACTAATATCATCACCAATTTTGGTGCCCATCATACTGTTTTAACAGACAATGGCACCAATTTTTGTTCTGATGAAGTAAAAAATTTATATCAGGAACATAATATCAAGTCCAACCATTCATCTCTCTATCATGTGGTTGCTAATGTAAATATAGAGGTCTTAAACAAAACCCTATAAAATATACTCCAGAAGATGGTGGATAAAGATAAGAAATCATGGCCTGAAAAACTATTGAATGATTTATGGGATTATCAGACAACTACATGTACTGCTACCCAAGAAACTCCTTATTCATTGGTATATGGAACTGAAGTAGTTTTACCAATTGAAATACAATTTCCTTCACTTAGATTTACAATCTGTGATCAGTTGTCTACAGAAGAAAGGTCTCAAAAACGGTTCGACGAATTGGAATGATTAGATGAGAAAAGATTTCATACTTTTCATCATTTAGAAGTCTATCAGAACAGAATAGCATCAGGTTGTAATAATAAAGTTCTCTTTAATTCATTACTTCAAGGAGAATTGGTATTGGTCCTTAGGACTCCAATGATACTAGGAAATAAACCTCCAAATCATGAACCAAATTGGTAAGGAACTTATTCCACACATAAGGTCTATTCAATTGGATCTTATTCCACAATCCCAATGGATAGAGATCTCATTAATACTCCAACCAATGCAAGATTCTTGAAGAAATACTTTGTGTAATTATACATTGTAGTCCTCACTGCAAGACTTTAAACTTCACAGTATCATGTCCTTGCTGCAATACTTAAAACTTAACATCCCTAATATCCTAGTTACAAGACATTAAACTCTATAATAACCATAAGTTTCCATGCCACATGAAATTAAAATGCATATCATCTTCATCCTTGTCACATGACATTAAAATGCATGACATAATTTGTACAACTAATGTTCCCTCTATTTGACTTTGTAAGCTTCCATAAAAAACATCATTGACATCATCACTACTCTTTAGTAGTACATGAGTCCCTCTCTTTCCTATGTCTGAGTTAGATATGCATAAAGACCATGTTTCAAGAACCACGTATGGATTGATTCTCATTTTCAATGAGATACATAGAGAAACCTGAATATCCAATTTTGGGCCCAGACACAATCACAAAATCTTCTTATTTTCTTTTCTCCTCCTGTGTATGAATCAGATCTATACAGAGTGATTCTTTAAGATATATGATTTGGTCCTTATACCATTTTGTGTCTTAAGATTTATCGTTCTCTCCAAATGTGTCAAAAGCCCCCATTATTCATGTCAAACTTGATTAGAGTGAGGAATGATTGTTTAATGAACTACATATGGCTTGATTCTCATATGTTTTGAGATGCGTAGATACGCCTAGATCTCCAATCATGGGCCTAAACATGATAAAAAACCTTTATTTCTTGTTTAATAATCAAATCTGTATAGGAAATGTTTTGAGAACAATGTATGAATTGATTATTTCCCCATCAATACATATAGTTACACTTAGGTTTTATCCCTTAATCCAGTTACAATATGTCATTCCTTTCACATCGATTCATTTTCATCCTTACCGTATGATGTTGAAGTGCATGGAAATCTAATACCCCTATTCTTTATTTTCATCACCTTTTCACTATAAAATAAACCCTTAATGCTCCTTGTTTCTCACACTGAGAATAGATCATGTGGGCTTAGGAATTAGGTATTTGGCTTCTTTATATAAATAAGGTGTTTTAATTTCTTATGGGTTTATCAATGTCCTCACTACGTGAATTAAAACTACAGAGTATAATGTCCTCACTACATGATTTAAAACTACATATCACCATATTAATTCAGAGGAAATAGAGAAAGTATCCATTTTATATATGAGTCAGATCTATGTAAAGGAAATAAAACTCATGAAAAATATAGATTCAAATGTTTCTCATATTTATTGAGAAAAATCCCCTTTCATATTTCACACTCTTAATCTTGAATATTTCTAGATCCACATAATCTTTCTTACGGTTTATGGTAACATGGTTTCTAATATCTGAGATATATTTTTCCTGGCTATGCATCATGTGCCCTTAGGCGGCCATGCATAAGTTGACCACATAATAGGCATGTCAGTCAAAAGATGCCACTATTTGGCTATGTAGCATATACCCCAGTTGGCACTGCATAATACAGCCCCAGTAACGGGTTTGTAAAATAATTGTAACTTTGTTCTTGGTTATAGTATCTTTGTCCCCTTTAATCTTTGATGAAAATATAGAGGAATTTGTATTTTAAAACATCCATTCAAGTATACTTGCCCCATTATCTTTCTCACAATCTAAAATTCTTCAAGACCATTGTTTACACATTTCCCTCACCATGTGTTGGATGAACTATGAAATAACCGTGAAATCACTTGGCCACATATTATATATTATTTCCATTTTAGGTCCTAGTTGTATTACCTAAAACTACAGACACCATATCTCTTATGTTTGGGTCAGAGCTTCATAAAATTCTTATTCCTCCACTTCTTTGGACATCTTGGATGGAAATTCCCTTTCCATATTCAGGTACATTTCTCCATAAAGAAAACTCTATGATTTGAAAAAACTGAATCTCCATAATCTTTCTTCTACTTGTAGCAATAGAACGTAAAAATTCTAAGAGATCCTTTTCCTGACTATGCAACACGTGCCCTTAGGTGGACTTGAATAAGTTTCCCACATAACAGGCCTACCAATCAAAAGATTCCACTATTTGGCTATACAACATATGAATTAGTTTTCCCTACATAATACAACCTCCATAATGGGTTTGTCAAGTAATGGTAACTTTGTTCTTGGAAAAGACTTCCTCTAATGATTTTATCTATCTTTCTCATATCATTCCTCGGTTCCGAAAATTCCCAAATCATAGTTTAAATTTTTCCCTTCCATACCTAAATATGATACTATGTTTCCAAAAAAATTATCAAGAAATTGGGATAGTTTTATCATACCTTTAGTTAGAGATAAAGACCTTAAATTAAATCCACCCAATGTCCTTACTACAAGACTTGAAATTGCATAGTACAATGTCCTAACTGCAAGACTTAAAACTGCACAGTACAATGTTCTCACTGCAATACTTAAAACTGCACAATACCAATGTCCTCACTGCATGACTTAAAACTACACAATAAGATATCATAAATTCCCCTTTCTGATAAATTTTAACCATTACTCATACACCAAATTTTTATAGAAATGGTTTTATTATTCATGACTTATGTTGGTCTAAAATATCCCTTTTTCATTCTTAAAATTCCTTGACTTAGAAAAACCACCTATTGTGGTCTTGAGTCACCCAAATATTATTTTTCCCTATCTATCACTAGAAAAATGTTAAACTTAAAATAAATATTTTACCTGACTATGTAGCACCTGCCCTTAGGCAGCCTTGCATAAGTTTCCCACATAACAGGCTTTCCAGACAAAAGATGCCAATATTTAGCTATGGAGCATATACCCAAGTTGGACCTATAATACAACCCCCAAAAATGGGTTTTTCAAATAATGCTATCTTCCTTCATGGAAAAGACACCCCTTATGTTGATACAAGTTTTAAATTTGGTGACCATAAAAATCATGGCTCAAGATTCCCCTTGGAAATATTTAAAGAATATAAAAGAAATTCTTGACCAAAGTGTTTTGTTTGGGATCTAATTTAAATTTTATGGTCAAAGATATTTGACCCTAAATATTATCCCATTATAGTCTAACATGCATGACTCTAAACTACCAAACAACAAAAGACTTGGTACTCATTAGATTGAGAATGTAACGACCCGAAATTTGGAATTAATATTGTTTCCTAATTTTGTGTATTATTTTATTTCATACTCAACACAACTTTTTCATTTAATAAAATGAGTATAATTAAAATGAGACTATTGGGTTTTGACTATTATATGACCATTAGTGAGAATGACTATTGGAAACTGAATGTTGCAACTATTGTCTCTAAATACAAGTGATCTTGGTTAATTAATATAGAAAGAAGATTCGATGGCCTCATCCAGTAGTCTTGGGCCGATTGAAGCCCATCTAACAGAACATGGGAAGGAGGTAGCACCACTAGGCTTTTCTCTAGACAAAACCCAAGACGAACTTCATCGTATGAAGCTAGAACGGAATTGCTTTCGGGAGAAGTTCAATCATATAGAAAATACTACTCATGCGATGTTGGTCGAGCCGCCCTCAGATTATATCACCTTAGCACACCTTAAACTTAGGTCCTATTTCGGGGTTATAAGGGGCTATGTAAGGAGACCATAGCTATGTTGTGTAATCCTTTGTTATAAATAAAATTGTGTTCTCTTCTTATGGTGAAGTTTATGAGTTTTCAAATGTTCGAATGAATATAGGATGTATTTTATTGATTTTTTTTGAAAAAAAATATTTTAAAATATTTAAGTAATCCTTAAATAATTAATGATGTGTAAATATTTTCAAAAAATGGTCTTCTACAAATGTGTTCAGTAAGAAATTTAGAGTCTAATAAGATGAACTTAATTTTCTGTTGAATAGTAAATTATAAATAGTGATGTTATGCTTAGGATTATTAATTTGACCAAATGGATTAGTAATCTCACTTAAAGAAAGTATTTATATAATTTAGGCACCTTGATTAAGTAGTGTGACTCAATAAAATAGGTAAATAACTATTTCATTAATTATTAGTCAAGTATTAGTTTTTTCAGGTGAATAGTGTTTTTTTAATTAAAAATTCAATTAAAAATATTTATAAAATATTTTTTTATAAAATTTAGTTCTTTTTTAAACTCAGAGAATCGATATTATGTTAAGGTAAATTTTGGGGATTTTACTGAAAAACTGAATTTTTGGTGAATAGTGTTTTTATTTAAAAATTAAATTAAAAATATTTAGAAAATTATTTTATAAAATGGAGTTCATTTTTGAAATCAGAGCATCAATATTTGGTTAAGGTGAAATTTTGGGATTTTTCTGAGAAAGTTGAATTTTCAGTGAATAGTTAATTTTTCAGTTTAGAGTTTCGGGTGTTTAATGAAATCATTAAGGATGTAATAATTATGTAATATTTATGGTATACTTATGAATAGTGATATAATGTATGAGGTGTCCCATGTTCCCAATACCATGGGCAAGACCATGGTTTTTCCAATACCACCAATGAGGTGTCCCTTGGGCATTAATGCCTTGTCCCCTCACTTTCCCTATAAATACCAAGCCATTCTCTCATCCTTTCGACTCCAAAATCTTCCTAAACAATGTTATGTCCAAAGGAGTCCTCCCAAGGTTCCCCCAATCCCTCAAGGTCCCAACCTTTGAGTTTTATGAGTTACGTTTTAAGGTAAGGGATCCTACCTCTCTTTTTCTTTCCAAGTACTCTCTTTTATGTCATTTCTTTTATGCACCATGTTCTTATGTTGGGGATGTTCTTTTATATTTATCCTAATGTACTTTTTATGTTCATATGATTAGAGACCCTCTATTTCTCTCATCAATTCATTTTAAGAATGTTTAAGTGGCGCCGTTAGGCTGCCGAATGTTTAAGGGATTCTTTCACCCTTCTCGTTTTCAAAATCTATTCTCATGTCAAGTATTTCATGTTCTTTTTTATTATGTTGGGGTATGATATCTATATCCATCACACTGATCTTTTATGTTCATATTATTAGAGACCCTAGTTGATCTCGTCAATTCATTTTTGATGGTTTTAAGTGACGTCGTTAGGCTGCTGAATTTTCATAAGAGAAATCTTATTTTTGTCTTCCTTTCAAGATTTTCATTTCAAAAGGTATGTCTTAAAGATTTCATTACCATGTTCTTATATCCATTATATTCTGTCCCTATTCTATGTTATGGATCATTTATGAGTGGTTTACCCATGTCCCCTCTCTTTTCAATATTTTTTAACACCCTGTAATATAGCCGTTATGCTGTAGAATTTTCGTCTCAAAATGTCTCTCTCTTTTTCTCAAATTATTTTATTTTATTAAGTTAATACTCAAAGATCTTTCTTATATAGGGGTATTCAATTATATATAAAAATGTTCTATTTTAAATTCTGGGATTTACATACATGAGACCTTCTTTCCTTTTCTGTGGGTTTAAAGTGACGTACAGATCATATCTTAAAAGCAGTTCTTAAAACGTTATGATTATGAAATGAAAGCCATTTATTTGATGCTATATGGGATATTTATGAAACATTTGATGATGATATATGTGTCTCACAAGATAATAAAGTCAAATTTAATGGTTCACCCTGATATCGCTCAAATGTATTGGGTAATTATGTAACCACTAGAGATTACAATTTTAACGATACCTTGGGGTTTACCTTGGTAATTTCAAATGAAACCTTGGGGTTTACCTTGGTGATATGTTCATGATTTTCTAAGTTAAATGTTTCATCCACATATTCATGTTATGAAACATTTTATTTTATTATGATATGACTCATGATTTATTTCTCATGCCTTAAAGTTATTTTTCATGACTTTTGGATATATCTCAAGTTCACATGTAAATTGTTTCCCTTGTTTCCCTTACTGGGCCTTCTGCTCACCCTTTCCTTTGATGTATGCTCTGAGGTTATGAGATGTTGTAATGAACTTAGGATGAACAATGAAGAAGCCTTTAAAGTGTTTATGAAGAATTTTTTAAGTTGTTTTATTAAGTTCCTGGTTTCCAAGACACTAAACCTTAAAGATCCTCGGTTTTGTATAATGTAATGAAATTTTATGTGATAAAAAGGTGAGACGTTATAGAGAACCTGCAAAGGGAACTCTGAACAAAAGTTGAGTCCTAGCTCACTAAATGTGCATATTGTATGGTTTAGGTGATATTAAGCAATAAAAAGTCAATAAATATAAATTTTGTGGGGTTTTCTATATAACCCTTGGAAAAAAATCATACTATTCTTGCTGGTCCCAATGGACTAGGTAAAAAAAGCAATTAACAAAAGTGAAAACATAAATGATTAAAGACAAAATACATTTCATTTATGAAAATTTTTACAGAGGAGCATCCAAAAATTGGAATCTCTCTCTCAAAAATTACAAAAGTCTTTCTATGTAATTCCACATTTGTTTAAAAACTTCCTGAGCCCCATAAAATGCTTGTTAGAGTTTGTTTATTTGACCAACGTTTCTCTCCTTAGCATGATGAAGTGCTTCTCTAGAATATGTGACAGATTTTGCACCTTACTTATAGAATTCTCCTAATGAGCTATGTAGTTGGTCAAGCTCCCCTGTAATGATATCTAACTCTTGTTGAAGGCACAGTTGCTGAACAGTCTTTTCTTTAATTTTCTACTTCAATCACTTCAACTTTTTATTATGATTAGCCTCATCTTGGGACAATGCTACTTGGAACACTTCGATATTGATAGACAATTTTTCTTTTATCAAGTCCTGTTGAAGCTTTTTCTCTTTCTCCCTCTTCCGGATAATCTCTTTCATTGCAGTATGAATTTCAAGGAATTCAAAACTTCCAAATCCTAGCATGATAAACAGAGATGAAAGTCATGGAATTATTGAAGGTAGTTACTCAAGGGGCATCTTAGATATTATCTTCCATATATTTTCCATGATTTGCGACGAGCAATACGAAGATCATTCTATAGTTCTGGGTCCGATTCAGAATAACTATCATAATAAGGGATATATTCTAGTACTAACTCACGTAAATAAGTGCCATGATCTATTCCTTATTGGACAATGGTTTCTCCACCTTCAAATGTTGTTTGGGAAGATGCAAAGTCTTCACCTCCAGTCCTACCCATTGAAGTTGATTGTCATGTATGGTAAATCAAGAATCATGGTTATATTCAAGAGATAATAAAACTGAATTTAATCATAATATCAGTATCTCTTAACTAGTAGTAGGTCAGAATCTTGAGAATAATCCTCCCCAGTGTTCTCAGTTTCAGAAATTTTGTTTGTTGTCTCTGGATAAGGAGTTCTATCTTTAGTATGCCCAGGATTTTCTGAGTGAATCTCAGGAAAACCTGCTATCTCAAGATCCACTTGAGCCAATGTCGCTACAATGGTAGGGTTGACGTTAATATCAACACTTCCTTCAGGTACCGTTGAACCAGTAGTTTCTTTAGACGGAACTTCATATTTCAATCAGCCATGGTTAGTATGTTAATCATACGAAGATTAACAAGATGAATAATGAGAACTTGCTTCTAGTTGATTCTATACAAGGAACTCCAAAATCATCTAAAGATTTTTATATTTTAACATGTTCTAATAGTTCTTAAGAAGACATTCCAGGTTTCATCATTTCATGCAATGATATCTCAGATCCCAGGTTAGTCTCACCCAAGGGATCACTTGGCATGTTTGCTTCACAACCTTCATCCGACAACCTGTTACCCCGAGTAGCTTCATCAACAACAATTGTGGGGTCAACATCAATTGATGCTAGATATTCGAGTGCACATGATGAACCTAAAAGTATCACATAATGGATGTTAGCTATTGTTTCATTTGATACTTTATGAAATATTATTGATTTACCAAAATCTTACTCTCCTCTGATAGTAGGAATCGAAGCAGCACTATGAATAGATGTTGGTTCCTTTTGCTTCAATGCCTCTTCAGGAACCACTAGATTTGTAGGAATTTGTGTTTTCTCAGCAGAAACTTCTACAGCTCCTTGAATATTATTAGTGGTTTCATTAAAATAAGAAACAGAAGAAGCCCCTATAATCTTAAAAAGTTTAAACACTTTTTCATGAATAAAAAATAAAATTCATGATTATCCGGGAGACTTGCCACTGTTAGGAAAGAGCTTAACCATGGTATTCATTCTTCTATGCTTTTTATTATTCTTCTTTTTAGGAGGGATTTCATTTTCATCTATAAATATAGGTATTGGTGATCCTAGTATTCTTTCTATTTCCTCCTCAATGGCATGTCAGCCCGAAGATATTTCTCCTGATTCATGGGGTGATCCAGTAGCTCTAAGAGTAGTTCCTCCAGGACTATATTATGGTGAAGGAAATTCATTTGTCTTTCATTTACCCAACTATAAGTTAAGACAATAATTCTACTAAGTGAAAATGTTTTGATTAAAATTAATGTTAATAAATGGAAGAACATGCAAAAGAAAGGGAACTTACATCCTCAGGATCTACAAAGTCACGCCACTCTTCATCTAATGAAGAATTAATCCCTTTGTTGGTACCATGATATATCATTTCCTTCACCCACTTTGTAGTAGGAATTGAGTGATCAGTGGAATATATGATCATTTCTAGCTCTCGAATGTAGGTTCTTACCTCATTTGGATTATCTTTAAAAATAATTTCAGAAGAGGTCCGCAAATCCCCTTCTCCTGGAATATTCAGTCCTTCGCACATATCCAGCCACATGGTCTTAGTATCGCAGTATGAACTCTTCCATGTTCGAACAACCTCTGGTCATATATATTTAGAATGTATGTCCAAGGGTTTTGAGGAGGATCCTACAACCATGGACTTGAGTCTCTTCCCAGCACTCGCAGTCACGAATAATGTATTAGAAAATGGAACTCGTCACTCTTTAGAATGATGATGTTTAGATCATCATGATACGACATCATTAGGGATTAATGGAGTGGCTCTTATTATTCTAGTAGGAGGATTATATCTGGAAAAAGGTCAATTTGGTGAATTTGGAGCATTGTCACCTCCACTCTCTGATTCTTTCAAGTTAGCCCCTGATGATGAAGAATTATCTACCAAGTGACAGGGTTACTTCCTACTACATCTCTTTATCCCCACTCGAGGTACGACATGATTTAATACCCCTTTAGGGTATGATGAATCCCAGTTTTCAGCATACCATGTGGTCAATCATCTTACTACATCACTAACGGGTAAATTAAATACTGCTCCAGTCTTCTCTACAGATGTCAACAACCATAGTTTTCGGGAAACCATTGGGTGTTGCTCTAATCTATCATTAACAGAAGGGTATACAATGTTTTGTTTTAGAAATTTGAATTTATGTGCAAATATATAAATTTCATAGGCCTCACATATGATTTCTCCTTCAATTTTGGTGGAAAACATGCCATCTCTATAAGCCAGAATATATGCCCTCACTTCCAAACTAGCAGTACCATCATCAAAAAATCACCCTGTAGGCGGATTCCTATAAGGAAAGAAATGTAATTATTTATGAATTCTCAATCTAGCCTTGTTTTCATAATTATTCAAAGATAAGGATGAAATACCATAAAAGGATTGAACAGACTGTTGGAAAGAACTTCTAAAAATATGTACTCCACTTTGTATACCATAAGTTCTAAAATGAGTATCAATCCAGCCTTGCAACACTTGGAATGGTCCCACTATTCTAAAATGATATTTACCATTGTAAATATGCCTCAAAATCCTATGAATCTCGGTCAGAATAGGAGTATCCAACCCTACCATCCATTTCTTCTCCAACTTAGCTGCAATAAAAAAGTTCTCAACCTTACACCTCCTTTAGAGTCTTGGACTGCTAATAGATACACGCTGATACACATGGATAAGAAACATTCCAAATGCGTCCTTGTAGGAATTTTTGGGTTGATATCATATCCCCATATTTCAAATTATCCCTTGTCCAATGTTGGCCAAAATTTTCCAGAAGTTCCTTTCTTCACTACCCTTGGACAGCTAGTTGGACGGGTGTAATTAGTCCCCTTCTCCTTCTTCTTTATCAAAAATACTTTCATTCATTCTGCCTGATGAATATCCCTCTTGGTGTGATTTTTTCAAAGGGCTTTAATTACTGAGTTTGGTAAATATTTTCATCAACTCACAAACAAAATATGGTGTCTTCTCCAGGTCATTCCATGTCACCTTGGGAGGAATAAACTCATCATACATGTCTCCAAGGATTGGAGCTCCATAAATCATATAAATGTCCCACAAGCTAATACCTACCTATGCATGTGATAAATGGAAGGAATTGGTCTCTAGGATGCAATGACTTAATAACTCTTGCACAAAATCATCATTCCTATACACATTGGTTTTCCCATCCCAGACATCATCATAAATACCGATGATTCTCAAATCGTCTACAAATTCTGCACATGTCTTTCACACCCAATATGCCCATATCTATGCGAGTTTTACACATCCTCTTGGGCGAAAATCCCAAATTTTCTTCTTGACCTTGGGTTGATCTATCTGGGAATCTCAAAAGATGTATGAATAGTATTATGGCTGCAGCTCGGGTGTGAGTGCCTTCAAATTTCGAGCACACGGGATATGATGTATAATATGAGATTTCTATACTATCCCAGCACTAGAAAATGATCCCCTAACAAAAAAATTGGCTGATGAGAAGTTGGTATAATCCTGAAACCCAGAATGTGGGACATAGGTCTTTGGATCTAGAATGTTAGCATCCTACAAATGGCCATAGCTATACAAAGGCAGATATGTGCTCCAAGGAAAGTTGAAATGATACTTCGTCAAATATTTTGCTATGTCTGGAAGGGTGGTTTCACAAATATCAAAGTAATCATTACCAATGAAATCCATCATGTCATCAATCCTCTTGATGTCGAGATCATCAGAAGTTCAAATTCTTTTGGGAGCCATTCAACCTATAAAAAAGATAAATATCATCTTTTAAAATTAAGTTCATTTTTGTGTTTTATAAAAAAATGGAAAAGGCATTAAGGAACGCAAGTTTAAACTTGGCACGCAAGTATAAGTCGGCGGGCAAGTATAGTTCCCAACTTATAGCATGTAGCTAAAAAACGTACAGAAGAAGCACAGTGAAACATAAGAGTCTGAATAGAAGAATAATTGCACACTGAGAGATGATAATATGGAAGTTTCAAGACTTTTTGTTCAGAAGTTAGGCCATTATATATAAGCGACGGATGTCACCTTGCTTGACAGAAATCTTACGCATTGAAAACTTGCGTGCCCAAGTATACTTGAGCGCCAATACTTGCACGCCCCAGTGCCCATGTCTTTATCTTTCATTACTTTACCTCAGTATATGATCCTCTTTTCATTTCAGATCCAATTATTAGGGGGGGGGGGGATTTTGTTGACTCTCTATTCTGTCAAAGAGTCTAAAAAAATGATGATGACAAAGGTAATCCCCTTAAAAAAATGAGAAAATACATGTAGAAAATCAAGAGTTGCAAAAACATAATTTTTTTTGAAGTCCCAAAGGTGTCTCCCTAGTCTAGCCAAAACATCTTCGGCACTCAAGGTACTTGCGTGCCCAAATTATTTAGCCCAAGGTCATTTATTTTCCTATAAATAGACCATTGGGAACCCATTTGTACGGATGAATTTCCTTGAAGCCTAATTGTTTCTCTTGTCACCCTAGTACTTCTACCCAGTCTTCCAAAACTTTCAAGGTAGTTATTCAACACCTTGAGTAGATTATTTAAGGGAGGATCATTGGAATTAAGTCCTTTTAGTGTTTGAAAACCAAAACACTTGCACAACTAAAGAGCCCAACCTCTCCAAGTCAGAAATACTTGTGCACCGCCCATTCCTCTCATAGGAACTTGAGAACCCCACTTCTTAGATCACCTTCGAATACCCATAAAAGATTGAGAAAGGCCTCACCCAAGTGTTACCATACAGGTTGTTCGTCGCTTAAGTGAACATCAGGTCTCCCATGTGCACTTAGGTGCCCATACTTGAGTGCCCTTCTCTACTTGGGTTCCCCTCTTTAATTCACTTAATTTCTTCACTCTATTCAGTTTATTAATCCATCAGGCCTTCCTCAAATCCATTCATGGAAATAATTCTTCTTCATTGGATCCCTTATCGGAAAGGTATTCTGTTGAGATCTACACCAAAACCTCCTGACATATCAAACCATTAGGAAAGGCACATTAGCGTGTCTCCTATTTGGGATTGTATTTACACATTCAGAGGTTTCCCACATTTGTTTCATAATGGGGTTAGGATTCATGGAGTATCTGTGTGTTTGTATATCCATAGTCACATGGACCTTTCTCCAAGGAACAGTGTTGAGAATTTCTTGGTTTGAAGGAGGGTTGGGTCCTGACCTCTCCCTTATCGAAGAGATGACCCAGAACCTCAGGCCTCTGGTAGGGGAAGTTATAGTTCACAGTTACTTTTCTACACAATCATAGGAGATGTATCCCACCCCTACCAAGATCGATTGAAGGGAATCCATCCTGGTATAATCCCCCCACATTCATCCCATACTCCTTACATTGGACCCTTTTATAATGTAAATAGAATAGAGGGAAGACTCATCGCCTCGCCATCTTACACGGTCGACGCGCCCTCTTCCATCAGTGGAGGGGGAAAAGTGTGAAGTTTCATTATTGAATATTTCACATCCTCATGTTTCTCACACCGAGTATGACTCACGTGGGCTTAGAGATATGTGATGGTTACAACATGTACACAAACACTCACTTGAAGGAACTACGAGAACTCTGATTCCCACAATAACCAGGATACGTAGGAAGCTTTCTCAAGGCCCGAGATCACTAGATGTCCTCTTCAAGAATCCAGCCATAATTCCCCTAATTTGGGCATCCTCCTTAGGAAGAATCCCCAAATTAAACCCCAAGTCATCAAGGCATCCTTTTTATGAAGTAAGTACAAATTGATTTCTCTCAAAGGATCATACTCTCCTATGAGACTTATCGAACATTGTGGGATTTGATTCCCATTGTTTCGCACGGAATCTGGGGATGACCTCCTAGACGGGAGATTCAAACGTTCCGATCGGTTTCTAACGGGTTTGTTCGTAGAACCGGAAACATCCAATGATTCCACATCCGTTTGGACCTACTTTCCAAAGGCAGGCGCTCATTATCTTGTGGACTAATGAGACTTAGGAATTTGCATTGGTCGAGAGGATGGGAGGTCGGACTCATCACACCTTTTTTAGGGGAATTATTGTCTACTCCGGGACTCTCTTTATAGATTTAAGTTATGTTCGTGAATCCTTATTACATTACCAAGTATAAAATGTGCTTTCCTTTAGTTTTAACAATTAATGATTAAATATGCAAGAAATTTAGATAATCTTTTATATGTATTCGAGGTTCTTCATCAATAGAGAATCATCTATATCTGTTTAGAGATTCTTGGTCAATGGTATCCTTCAAAACATTTATATAAAAGTCTCTTGGTCATTATGATGACCAGGTTGGTTTTAAAGCCACTCAGTGGGGCACATGAAGTTTATCGTCATTCAGAAGGACAGAGATTATTTCAAAGTTGGGATTGAACCCATAAATGGGCTACCTACGTATCCTTTCTTTTGGAAAAGGAATCAGAACCCACGTAGTTCGAGGAATGGGGTATGATGTTTATGATTGATGGCTCAAAGATGAATGCCATAATTACTTTTACACTCTAAGCTCACTTGAGTCATGCTCGGTGTGAGAAACAAGAGGTATTGGTAAAATTTAGACAATTGTGCCATAAAAGATGCAATCATAAGAATTTGTTTGGGGCTTATGTATAGATGACTGCCCAGATAGATGAAGGTTTAGGATTTACTTTTAGGGAGAAAATCCATGAACAGGGTCCATAAAGTTATATGTGCTTCATGGAGATTTGAATACTCTAATCTTGGGGCTTACTCCTAAGGAGGATGCCCAAGTTAGGAGGGGACTTATGATTGGGTTTTACTCCTGAAAAGAAAACCCAAATCAAAGGTAAATTATGACTGGTTAAGAGAAGTTTAAGGGGACTTGGGGCTTATTCCTGAAAAGGAGACCCAAAGATTATGACTGGGACTTACTCCTAAAAAGGGGGCCCAGGTTAAGGGACTTGGGGCTTACTCCTGAAAAGGAATCCCAAGGTTATGACTGAGTCTTATTCCTGAAAAGGAGACCCAGGTTAAGGGACTTGGGGATTACTCCTGAAAAGGAAGCCCAAGGTTATGACTGAGTCTTATTCCTGAAAAGGAGACCCAGGTTAGGGATTATGGTTTGGGGCTTACTCCTAAGGAGGATGCCCATATTTGAGGTTGGGGCTTATTCCTAAGAAAGATGCCCAAGATTAGAGGACTTGATTGGGGCTTACTCCTGAGGAGGATGCCCAGATCAAAGGTTTTATAACTGGGGATTATTCCAGAAAAGGAGACCTAAGTTAGGATTTTCTCATATTAAAGGATGAGGTTGAATGAATGAACTCTCCGTATTTTAGTGACATAAGGATATTTAAATCACTAGACTTTGAGAGAGATTCCACATAATTCCTTTCAGATAAGAAAGTCAAATCAAGAAATCATGCCATAAATGGCTTTGAAGAGTGTCTTGAAGACTGAATCTTAAAAAGGAAAGGTGAGATGGCTTAAGAGGGGTAAAATGGGCAAGATGGGCACCCAAAAAGATAGGGGCGCACAAGTCTTGAAAGGCGCGCAAGTCCTACGGCGGCGCGCAAGTATTGGTCGCGCAAGTATACTTGCGCGACACATGGTGTACTTGCGCGATTTTCAATCAGAATTTAAATACTTGAGCGACTCTTGATAAAACCCTTTATAATCCCCTTGAGGTTCTTCCAGAAAAGGGACGCGCAAGTTATATTGAAGGAATTAAGTAGGCGCGCAAGTGTTTGATAAGTTTCAACACTTAGGCCTTCCTTCTTCTCTTTAGATCTTCCGTTCTAGGTAAGAAATTACCTTAGAAGTGTTCCGGAAGCTTTGAGAAGATACTTGGGCGTCGGGAGCTTCAATCCGAGTTTCTGAAAAAAGATCCTCCCGAATGGGGGGCCCACAGGGTCTATTTATATAC
Organism: Viscum album; assembly: GCA_963277665.1. Classification (NCBI taxonomy): domain Eukaryota; kingdom Viridiplantae; phylum Streptophyta; class Magnoliopsida; order Santalales; family Viscaceae; genus Viscum; species Viscum album. Next base: position 2,034,593,443 of record OY728148.1, read on the forward strand.
AAAAGAAGACCCTAGGCGGTTACCGGGTGGTTACCGGGCGGTTATCACTTAGGTCGCGCAAGTCACTTGCACGACCATAAGGCATCGCGCAAGTACTTGCACGACCACTAGGTACTTGCGCGACCATGAGGGAACTTGCGCGACCTATGGGAAATGTTCTCCTTGTTCATCCCTTTGTCGATTTTTGATGTTTCTTCAAAGGATGAATCACGTTGGACTCAGATATTCCCCTTTTCCGATTTTTAGATTCTGTGATGAATGGAGCGTCAACAAAAGTCCCCCCTCAGAGTTCGATCCGGAGAGAAATGAGGATTTGACTCTGAGGAAATTGAATCCATCCAAAGGAAAAGGGGGCACACAAGGCTTTAGGGCACAGAGGGCAGTGCGCAAGTGTGCTTGAACTTGAATTTTATTCAGAGTTCCTTTGTCTTTTGTGGGAAGTTTAAAGTCATGCATGCCAGACATAAAGGGGCTAATGTTTAAGGTCGAAATATCTTTGACCAAAATGGATTAGAATTGACACAATTCCTTGAAAGTTCATCTGAAAACATATTACCATACTCAAGTATGAGGGAAAATATGTAAACTATGGCTTAAGAATATTTGAATCTGAGGAATGATATTAAAAAGAGCTAAAAGGCATTAGAATAAGTAGTTTCCAAGAATGAAGTCACTATTATTTAACAAAACCCGTTAGGGGGTTGAAATATGCAGGGCCACCTATGGGCATTGGCTGCATGGTCAAATAAATAGTATCTTTCGGCTGACAAGTCTGTTATGTGGACTGTTTATGCAAGGCCACCTATGGGCATGTGCTGCATAGTCAGGAAAAAGAACTCCCAGAAATTTACTTTCCTAGTGCTAAAAGCCAGTGAAAGTTTATGGAGATTCAAATTTTCTAAAGTATAGAGTTTGTTGTATGGAAAGAGGTACCTGAATATGGAGAAGATATTTCCAAACAAGAATATCGAAGAACTGGATGAATATCACTCCTACGAAGGTCTGACCCAAACATAGGGAAGAAGAATAAACCATAGACTTGAATACTTTCAGATCATGAAAAAGGATATGGGACAAATATGTTAAGGATGGCTATTTTTTTTTTGCGGATCCCTACATATTGTTGTTTAAGACAAATAAGGACAAAAGAGACATTCTTCCCAAGAATGAAGTTACTATTATTTAACAAAACCCGTTAGGGGGTTGAAATATGCAGGGCCACCTATGGGCATTGGCTGCATGGTCAAATGAATAGCATCTTTTGGCTGACAAGTCTGTTATGTGGACTGTTTATGCAAGGCCACCTATGGGCACGTGCTGCATAGTCAGGCAAAAGAATTCTCAGAAGTTTGACATTTTTGTGACTAGAAGTCATGAAAAGGGTTATGAAGATCTGAAAATATTTAAGGTTAGGATTATAACACATAAAGATGGGTATTGTCCAATGTATATAGAGATACATAGGTCAATGAAAACCATAATCATGTTGTGGCTGGGTCCTGAATTGAAATTTTGGACTTCACTACGTATCTCATAAGAATGAGAATCAAGCCATACGTAGTTCTTGAAATGCAGTTTAACGTCGTGCAGGACGAAAGTATGAGTGATCTTAGTTTAGGGTCATATAATTCGGACCATAATAATGAATACACAGTGTGTGTTTTCATGAGGACTTTTCAGTCAGGGGACTGAAAGTGAAATTTGGGGTTAGGCCAAAAAGACTTGGGACTGGATTCGAGGGACACTCGAATGTTCCTACGTATCCCATAAGGATGAGAATCAAGTCCACGTAGTTCTAGAAATGCCCTTTGTACAAATTTGGTTCGTACATGTGAAGGGTGAAAGGGGATTTTAGTGCAATGATGGTTTAACCTAAAAAAGTTTAGGAATTACCATGTATGCATGTAGTCTTTTAAAAATGAAAACCATGATTGAAAAATCAATGTCAATAATAGTTCTCTCTCAAATGAGGAAATCAAAGAATATTGTAGTTTATTGTCGTACCGGAAAAAAGTGTTGTATAGTTTAACGTCATATAACAAGGACGAAAGTGAATCAATGTAAAGATATTGATTCCAGGAGGGGTTTCACAAATCAACATCATATGAGGTTGTGGTGAACCGATGTGAAGAGATTGTTTTTGGGCTTGAACCCTGGGAGGTTGCCTACATACCCAGCCTGGAGGGCAAGGATCAAAGTCTGTGTAGTTCAATTAAAGAATGAATAAATGATCAAGTTATTCTTGTGGACAATGATCAAATAAAAAAAATGTTGGGACTTACACATGGTTAGTGGCCCAAAGGGAGTGTTATGGTTGATGTTCGCTCTAAGCTCACGTGAGTCATACTCGGTGTGAGAAACAAGAGATAATAACAACCTTAACAATGCACAGTTTAATTTCATGTAGGACATAAAAAAGGGACTATGCAGTTTAAAGTCTTGCAGTTAGGACTATTGGTGCTGCACAGTTTAGTGTCATGTAGCAGGGACAAAATAACAGTTTAATGTCATATAGGACATATCGAGGACTTTCTGTACAGTTTAGCGTCATGTAGTTAGGACGATGGGGATAAAATAGTTTAACGTCATATTGGACGAATGAGGAATTGTGCAGTTTTAATGTCATGCAATAAGGACAAAAGAGTGTACCATTTTAACGTCATGTCGGACGAAAGTGCGAATAGTTTAAGGTCATATGCATGGACCGTGAATGGTACAGTTTAATGTCATACTGGACCTTTGAGATTATATAGTTTAACGTCTTTTCGGACGTGAGGTACTTTTATACAGTTTAGCGTCATATAGTTTAGGACGTCACAGTTTAACGTCTTGCTGGACATAAGGGATTTACAAATAGTTTATGGTCATATATATGGACCAGGGATGATGCAGTTTAAGGTCATGCTGGACGGTTTAGGGAACTTTTTCATAGTTTAATGTCGTGTGGGATGATGGACCATTTCTGTACAGTTTAAAGTCATGTAGCTAGGACTAAGGTGAACCAATATGAGGATATCAATTCTGGGGACTTTTTTACAGTTTAACGTCATGCTGGACGTTGGAAGTGCCACACAGTTTAATGTCATGTTGCTAGGACACAATATAGTTTAATGTCATCTCGGACAAATAAGGAACTTCTGTACAGTTTAATGTCATGTAGATAGGACATCACAGTTTAACGTCTTGCTGGACATTATAACAGTTTAATGTCATGTTGGACAAAGTATGATCTAATGTGATTGTTTTGGATCTGGGAACAATATTTTGTGTTTATACAAAATACTTCTTCAGAAATCTGGCATTAGTTGGAGTCGTGATGTGTTCTCCATCTATTGAGATCAGAGAATACGCTCCATTGGAGTAGACGTTATGTATTGAATAAGGTCCTTCCCATTTTGGTTCAAGCTTGGGAGGCTTTTTTCCTGGTATCATTGGTGCTCTGAGAACCAATACCAATTCTCCCTGAATGAATGACCGAAGACGAACTTTTTTGTTAAAAGCTCCTGCTATCCGATTCTGATAGATTTCCAAGTGGTGCAAAGTGCACAATATTTTCTCATCTAACTGTTCCAATTCATTCAACCGCTTTTGGGATTGCTCATCTGTTGACAACTGATCACAAATGGCTATTCTGAGTGAGGGCAATTGAAATTCAATTGGCAAGACTGCTTCTGTTCTATATACCAATGAATATGGAGTAGACCGCGTTGCATTGCGAGTGGTAGTCCTATAAGCCCATAAAGCATGATAGAGTTTATCAGGCCATGACCTCTTATCTTTATCGACCATCTTTTGCAGTATATTTGAAAGAGTCTTGTTGAAGGCCTCTATCTGGCCATTAGCCGCTGCATGATATCGAGATGAATGGTTGGACTTAATGTTGTATTCTTGATACAATTTCTTTACCTCAGAAGAACAGAAGTTGGTGCTGTTGTCCGTCAATATGGTATGAGGGACACCAAATCTAGTAATGATGTTAGACTTGATGAAGCTAACAATGCATTTAGAACTGACTTCTTTGAGAGGTACTGCCTCTTCCCATTTGGAAAAGAAATCAGTAGCAGTAAGAATGTACTTAAACTGCTTGGCCGTAGCTGAAGGGTAAGGTCCCACCACATCCATTCCCCATGTGGAAAATGGCCATGAGTATTTAGCTGTATGAAGCAACTCTGGAGGTTGATGAATGAAGTTGGCATATACTTGGCATGAATGACACTTCTTTGTGAAATTAACACAATCTTGTATCATTGAAGGCCAGAAGTATCCAAGCCTTCGAATTTGATCAGACAATCTATGTCCAGACTGGTGGGCACCACAGACTCCTGCATGCACTTCTTTTATGACATCCATTGTCTCTTCACCATCAATACATCTGAAGAGAACTCCATCAAAACCACGTTTGTAGAGAATTTTCTCGAGGTGGGTTGGACCATCATAAAGAGTAAAATTGACCACACGTCGCCGAATTTGTTCTTTCTCGGCTCTATCAGGTGGAAGTGTTCCATTTTGAAGGTATTCCTTGATAGGTGACATCCATCCTGTAGTATGACCATACGGTTCAGGAATGGGACTAATTTCATTAATTTCCACTGTTCTGACTTGAACATAAGGTGAAATTGCACGACGGTGGGCAATACCGATGGTTGTCTCGTCCCGATTTGGATCTGCTAAAGCTGTGGCTATATTAGCCAGTGCATCAGCTTGAGCATTTTGTGATCTTGGGACATAAGAAAATGTCGGTTCTGAAGGGAATTCCGACATTAACTCTCTGACGTAATCATACAAAGGGATTAATTCTTCTTTTCTGATGGCATAATCCCCATTGACTTGTTTGATTACCAGGTCTGAATCACCTTTCACCTTTAAGTGATTCACTTGTGCTTGAAGCGCTAACTCCAAGCCTACAATGAGAGCTTGGTATTCAGCTTCATTATTGGTACCACCTTCCCACAACAAAAAGGAATAAGGTAACACTGCCTTATCTGGAGAAATGAGCACAATTCCTAAACCAACTTTGTTGAATTTAGGATTTTCCATTTTCTTCCCTGTTGGACTTCTAGAAGCACCATCAAAATACATTTCCCATGTTTGAGGACTCTCTTGAATAGAGAAAACTTCCTCATCAGGGAGTTTGATATCTGAATACGTGTCTTCCACTGAAGGATGTTCAGCCAGGAAATCAGCCAGAGCTTGGCCCTTAATTGCCTTTTGAGACACATACTGGACGTCGAACTGCTGTAGAATAACCGCCCACCTTGCCAAACGTCCTGTAAGCATTGGACAACTAAGGATGAATTTGAGTGGATTATTACGAGATACCAATTGGACCTCGTGATGTTGCAGGTAGTGTCTCAGTTTCTAAACTACAAAGATTAATGCTAGGCAACACTTTTCAATACTCGAATACCGGGTTTTTGCTTCAAGCATAGTTCTACTAAGATAGTAGAGACTATTTTCATTCCCAGCATCATTCTTTTGAGCGAGAAAGGCACCCAATGATCGCTCTAAAGCTGTCACATAGAGGATAAGAGGCCTACCCTCAACAGGTGGCATGAGTACTGGTGGACTCAAGAGGTATTTCTTGAGAACATCAAATGCCTCTTGACATTCTTCAGTCCACTGGTAAGTGACTCCTTTCTTCAATAATTTGGTAAAGGGTAAACTTTTTCCTGCCAAATTGGCGATGAAACGCCGAATATAGGCTAAGTGTCCATGAAGTCCTCTTAATTCTTTCAAATTCTGAGGAGGTGACATACCAAGGATTGATTTGGTCTTCTCAGGATCGACTTCAATACCACGATGGCGTACAACAAAGCCGAGGAATTTTCCTGAGGTTACCCCAAAAGCACATTTTAAGGGGTTCATCTTCAAATTATGTTATCGAAGCTTGTGGAATACGACTTCCAAATCAGCCAAGTGATCAAAACGTTGTTTGGATTTTACCACCAGATCATATACATAGCATTCAACAAATTTCCCTAGAAAAGGTTTGAAGATACGATGCATGGCGCGTTGATATGTTGCACCTGCATTCTTTAAACCAAAGGGCATCACCCGGTAACAAAACACACCTTGAGGAGCTCTGAAGGCTGTATATTCCTCATCTTCTGGGGCCATTCGGATCTGATTATATCCAGAATATCCATCCATGAAAGAAAGTACTTCATAGCCAGCCGTCGCATCAATTAAGAGTTCTGTAATCGGAACTGGGAAATCATCTTTAGGACAATACCGATTAAGATCTCTGAAATCGATGCAAACCCTAATTTGTCCGTTCTTCTTCTTTACAGGGACAATATTAGCCAACCACTTGGGATATTGAACTTCTCTGACGAAGTTAGCTTTGATAAGCTTATCCAATTCAGCCTCGATTTTGGAAGCATAGGTTGGGTGTGTTCTTCTCGCGGCTTTCTTGAATCCTCGATGTTCTTTTGGCAAACCCAAATGATGGGTGGCAACATCAGGATCAAGGCCAGGCATCTCTGTATAATTCCAAGCAAAAATATCTTTATTTTGCTTTAGAAAAGAAATATACATCTCTTGTTCTTCAAGGGTCATGGCCGCACTAATTAAAGTGGGGCGTGGATCTTTCTCTGTACCCAGATTTACTTCTCTGAGTTCATCCACAGTGGTAGAGATACCCTCTTCAAATGCTGGGGGAGCATCTCTAAGATCTTCCTCTTCCTCTTCATCATGTGTTATTTCTTCCGTTTCTACTTGCAAAGTAGATGAAAAAACGAAATTCTCATGATCATAAGAGATGTCAAAATTTTCACATTTTGAAGAAGAAGCTTCCATTTCCAACCCTATTGATGAAAAAGGGTCTTCTTTGGGAAATAAAGAGGAGATGATGGATTGAGAATCGACATCAATATTCACCTCTGGTGTTGCTATAACTTCTTCTGGCCTGATTAGCGAAGTATAGACTTGTTGGATTTTAGCAGATGAAATGAAAACGTCACCACTTATTCTTTCATCACTGCTTGGTAAGTTACCAATTTCTCCCATGTTGTCTGGCTCGATTGCCGTAATTGACATTATGGATCTTTCCATAAGAGTATTTTGATTTGGGCCTATTTTTTCAATTTGACTGATAGGTAACACATAATCTGTACTCACATGTGAAAATTTATTTATTGTAATTTTTTCCAAACCATATGGAGCATTAACTTTGGTAATTTCATTCATTGTAGATTTTTCTCTTCTCTTCATGTGATAAAATTCCGCCTCAATGTATTGAGACTCACATGTCTTGAACGGGGCCTTATCACCATACAATGTTCCAACTTGGCCATCGAAACAGTATTTGAGACATTGATGGTATGATGATGGAATAGCTGCATGCTGATGTAGCCAGGGTCTTCCATGCAAGATATTGAAAGCTGAGTCTTGATCGACAATCATGAAATCCGAATTGGAAACAAGATCTCCAAACTGAGTTCTGAGCGTAACTTCTCCCAGTGGTTCTTGTTCATTTTTATCATATCCTTGTAACATCATGGTAGAAGGAGATAAATCAGATTCCATGAGGCCCAATCGACGAAGTGTGCGAATGGGCATGAGGTTGACTCCTGAACCATTGTCAATAAAAGCCCTTCGAACATCTATACCATTGAATTTGCCAGATAAGTACAATGGTTTTATGTTCCCATGCACAACATCATCTTCATCTTTATCAGTAAAAGATATCACTGCATGGCATTCTGCAGGATTATTCTCTATGTGATAAATTTCAGCTGCAGCAATTTCAGTTTCAAACTCATGAGGACTTGACAAAGCTTCGATGAGTGCTTCCCGAAGATCTCTTGAAAGATTCAAAGCATCCAAAATTGATAATTTGGCTGGTACTTGGGCCAAGTGTTTCAATATATCATACTTTTGATCTAGAGGTCTGCGTTTCCCAATAGGAATATGCGGTTTAGCAGGTACCTTGGAAGTAGATGCTTTGGAAGCTGATGCATCTTGTATTAAAGTTGGCAACATCTTTGGTTTTAGAAAATTAGACTGATTAGATCCGTTTACTTTCTGAGATAAAGAAGATGGAACCTTTAATCGGTCTTCCAAAATAACTATGCCGAAGCTGAGTTGGCCATTGGCAGAAGAACTTGCTTGTTCTTTTTGAGCTCGCTGAAGGGCTCTACCACGAGTTTCTGCTGCATATACAGTGCTAGCAGGGGTAGAATTAGAGTAGTGGATTCAGAAAGATCCACGTCTTCCCCTATATCCTGAACCTCTAGAACTTCCTCGGGTTCCTTTACTTGATACAGGGAATTCAGGCTCATCAAGACTGGAATATGAATCTGTTAATTGAATCATATTAACAGAACCAAAGATTAACTCTTCGTCTGATAAAGACTCTGCCAGGTTAGCCTGTTTAGGCTGTGCCGTTTGGTGGGACGGTGCCCGTGGCTTTGAAGTAGATGGCATGAAATCTTCCAGAGTTAAAGACAATTTAGGCTTTGATGCATACTCATCTTCTCCTGATTCATCTTTCTTCTTTGAATTGCGCTGCCCTTTTGAGGATTTGTCTTTTGATGGAGGCTTTACTACAGCTTTTGTAGGAGACACAATTGGCTTCTTCAATTTTGTTCGCAAAATGGAATGGGTCCGATTGATTGTCTTTCTGACCATCCAATCATCATATTTTTTCGCAGTTTTGCTTTTGACTTCCTGCCACTCGCCTCCTTCTTCTGGATCTGTAGCGGTAATACACGCTACATGAGCTGAACAACCCTTCAATTTGACTTGTCCCAAGTAGACCATCTTTTGCAGGAGGTCTTTAAAGACAAAACACTCCTGGATGGGATGCCCCAACATTTGATGAAAGGGACAATAATTGGGACGGTCTTCATCTCCTTCCTTGTTTGGCCTCTTCGGCACTGGTAATTGAACCAAATTATTTTCCAGAGCTGAAATGAAGTAACCAGGAACTTGCTCACTTCGGAAAGAGTATGTTTCACTCTTCATATCCTCAAATTGTTTTCGTCGTTGATCTTTTTGATCATTTGGACGAAACAGCCTTTGTTGTTGGCATTCAGGAGGTGGAGCCCTTCGAGAAGATGATAGTTTTGAAGTAGAAATAGGTACAGGTTCCTGTTTAAGCATAACTGTAGCAGTTTCTGCTTTACCCATTCTTCTTCCTGGAGCTGATTGAATTACACGAGATTTAACCTTAGCCTGTAAAAGGGAATCTTCAATCTGTTGAGCGATTGAAGTAAGGTCTCGAAACCCTCCAGTGTATTTCATAGGGATCAATGGCGTGCGTAATTCGTCACGCAAATTTTCTACACAGATTGGCAACAATTTCTCATGAGGGAGTGATAAACTCAAGGAATACGTTAATCCCTTCCAACGAGCAATGAAATCAGAGACTCTTTCATTCTCCCTTTTCTTGTAGTTTGTAAGATCGAAAACTGTCGTTTTTGGAAAAGTTGAGCTAAACTGAAGAAGTAATTTTTGACGAAGATCCTCCCATCCGATGACTGACCGGGATTTCAAGCTTGTATACCAGACAAAAGCTGGTCCTTGCAAGGTTCACATGAAGCATCTGAGTTTCACTGCTTCTTGCTGCTCTGGAGTTCCCATCATAGGATCACAACAAGACACGTAATGCGTCAAATGTTGTTCAGGGTCGCCTGATCCATTGAAAGTAGGGAAAATAGGGTTTCCAAAACTGGATGGAGGAGAAATTGAATCTACCCATTCAGGGTAAACTTTCTTTTCAGGTTGAACTTGCGCTCGTTTCCCTTCCATAGTTTCTAACCGAGCTGTTAATGACTCAATAGTAGTTATTAACTTTTGAGAAACGTCAGGTTGAACTTGGTTTTGGGTAGGTGAAATGAATGGAGCTTGGACAGACGTGGTGGTTGGTGCTGCAACCGATGGTAGTGCTGCCAACCGTTGTTGCGTTTGACCCGTAGGATTAGACCTATGTGGGTGTACTGACAAAGGAGGATATTCTTGATCCATCTCAGTAGTTACAACAAATTCCTTCGGCTGTCGGACTTCAGCATTCTTAAGAAGAAGACTACTCTGAAGTAGTTCTGCATTCAACCTTCTTAATTCTTTCATTTCTTCCTCCTGTTGTGCAAATCTTCGCTCTAATGAGAGCGATTGACCTCCTTCAGAGGAAGGGTGATAAGTAACCTGATTCTTTCCTTTCCCCTCATTGGATCCTTTTCGGAGAGGGGGAAGTGGGTTACTTGAAGGAATACCCAGATTTTGGGTAAGCCTTTGATTACGTGTGCGCACACCTTCTTCATTTAGGTCTGTGTGCGCGACTTCTTGAGCAGGAACCTCTTCGTCTGATCCCTCTAATTGAGCCTCATCTGGTGAATCAGCAGCAACGGCATTGATGACATTAATGGATGCATATTGCATGGAATCCTTTCTATCAGCATTTCTGTGATATTGTCTCCTTCTATGTCCATGATGAGACATGGCATTCCGTTGACTTGATCCCATAGGAATTTCTTGGAGAACCGTCACTTGGAGAGAATCTCCTGACAGCTTGTATCTTCGTTCCTCTTGAGGCTTATTCCCTAATCGAGAGAATACTAACTTTCTCTGAGGGAGGGATTGAAGATTTGAAAAAGTCCCCAGTCTGGTGGACTGGGGGTGTTCATGCTGCTTCCGCTCAACTCCTCGAATCCCATTCGTTGACTCTGAGGGTTGGGTTAGAGAAGTCCCCAGTCTGGCAAGCTGGGGTGTCTCTTGACATGCTATGTCTGAGATCTTCTTGAAATCTCTCTTGATCTTGCGAATCTTAGTTTGGAAATTAGCTGGATGCATTAACCTGTATCCACTTTTATCACCTGGTTCAACAGACCGTTGGATGATTTCCGAAACTTCTGTCATTTGATGACGTGTTTGCTCCAGACGAGAGGCTTGTGCAATATTCTCGCCTGCTTGATGTAGGAGCAATTCAACAACCTGTTCTCTATATACTTGATTTTGAGAGGAACTAGTTGAAGCTTGTTCTCGAGCAAGCTTTTGATTATGAACAATGTCCATTGACTATGGCCGGCCATGGGCAATAACATTGCATGAGACCATTTTCGGCGGGCTTTGCTGACCGGAAAGCACTGTGAAATGTAGTGCTCCGTGAACACCCCATCCTCTGATATGAACATTAGATGGAGCATTGGAAATTAACTAACGCAATCTTCTTAGTGCGCCAAGGCATGAACGTTTAAGGGTTCTCTGTTGCTTTTCAGCCTTCAGATACCGAGAGACTGATAGAGATGCCAAATCAATCTGGCGTTGTAACCCTTCTATTATCTTAAGATGATTTTCATATTCATCGTAAGATAATACCTTCTTCTTTAATTGACAAAGAGTTTTCCATATGTTGAGACGAATATCATGGATTCCATCATCCGTCAACATCTTTGGAATGTCGTACTGGGAATCAGCCAAAGGCCAAAACATGACTGGTACTTCACCTTTTGCCAGTTTTTTCCTCATGTTCAGCATTTCCTCTTTATCATTAAATGAAGATTCTTCTACCTGTTTGGACAAGAGTTGGTGTTTCCTTGTTGCTTCATCGGATTCAACAAGATTGGTAGAGAAATCACTATTCATGATGGAAGATGAATGACCCAGGGAAGGTTCAGAGAATAACCTGAACCCCAGGCTATCTTCTGATGGAGAAAGAGTTTCACCTTCCGAAAGTAAAGCATCAGACATGACTGGTTTTACGTTTGCAAGTGCCTTGAGATTGGAGGGCTTTCTCGTCACTACATTTCCTTCTAAAGAATTTTTGAGACCACGTGAATCACTACTGCGGAGAGGACTTTCGTAGCGAAGTTCATCACCATGAGGAGGACCGTCATGATGGGTTACAGCAAAAGATGAAATCTCTTGCTCCTTGGCCTTCTGACCAAACAGAGGGTTCCTGTGGCTCTCATCTGAAGAAGAAACTTCAAGATTGACCGAATTTGCATGAAGCAAGTCTTCATGAGGAAGTGCCTGTTGAATACCTTCAGAATTAATGTTCCAGTTATTGGGAACTGAGGGAGTAGAATCTTGAATTCCGACAGATAAATGTCTGGGGGCTTCAAGAACTCCAGCATCGCGCAAGGCCTTGTTGCAGATTGGCCTTTGATCTCCTGACTGTGCTGGGCGGATCTTTTTCTTAGATGCCTTCTTACTCGCTTTAGAAACCACTTGATGACGAAAGTGATTGCTCTGAGCAGGTGTATGTGCCTGATCAGGAAAGATGGTCAGGTTAGTCTGACGATCTCCACTCAAATCAGGTGTATGTGCTTGACGTGGTTGTCCGTATGATATGGGGGAGTATGCCCCATAACCCTCTTGGACTGGAACAGATGTGTGTGTCTGTTCCGGAGTTAATCGTTGATGTGTCACTCCATTGCTAGGGATAGATTTATGTGTCTGTCCCTGAGATGATGCTGAAGCTATTATGATATCCTGGCAAGCATCCAGAATATGAGCAGGAATTTTCTTCTGCTCTTTCACCATTGAAAAAATATGTTTGGTGACTTCAGCCGCCGGAACAGGGATATACGTCCATTCTGGGCTTGGAGTAGGTGTATGTGCCTGCTCCTGTCCTCATTTTCCTGTCAGTGAATCCTGACAGTACTCAAGTGTGGAGGCAGAGAGTTGAGTCTGCCCCCTGTTTGTCGTCGGGACTTTCCGACTGACTTCTCCGGGTGCTACCAAGCGAGACTGTTGGTAGACCTGATTAGTATTAGCAGGTGTATGTGCCTGCTGATTACACTTCGCCAAACGCGGTTGACGAGATCCATCATATGTAGTCAGACGAGCCTGCTGACTAACTGATGATGTATAAGCAGGTGTATGTTCCTGCCTATGGTACTCCGCCGGAATTGCCTGGCGGGATCGGCTTGATGCTGCCAGACGAGTCTGCTGGACAGCTGAATTAAAACGGGCAAGTGTGTGTGCCTGCTCGTTGTTTTCCACCAAGTTAGGTTGGTGGACTTCTCCAGAGATGGAAGGGATGACAACCTGCCTATTGTTAACTGGATTCCGTCTCTGGCGGTTCATCTTGCCTGCTCGGGTTCGAGGAACCTGAGCTGAATGCCCAGAGTCAGTACCCTCATCATGTTGAGGGCGCACTACCGCACGAGTCTGGCGGCGATTGTTTACGGGAGCCCTCGGGAAGGACTCCTGTCTTTTTGAATTAAGGCCCCGAGGGACCTGCTCATTCACTTCCTCGGAGTAAGGGAGTGAATGGAAAATGCGTTCCGGGGATAACGACTCGAAACGGTTGGAGACGGTAGTCAGCACCGCCTGCTTCTTGATTGCTGGCCGCCGTTGTCCGGACGACCAGGTAGAGTTGTTAACTTGGAGGGCTTGACGAGCGGCCTCCAGAGTTGGGATAGTACCGTTGCGACGGTACTCCTTAACCAGTGCATTAGAAACACAGCGTTGAAGACGATGAGTTGGTGATGTCATCCTCAGAGCGGATGACGTTCCAGCAGCAGTAGCAGCATTGGTTTTCACAGCAGAAGACCTCACAGTAGAGGTGTTCACAGCAGCAGTATTCACAGGGGTGAATTTAAGGAAAGCCATTTTTCCAGAAGATCTTGAGAAAAGAGTGCATGTTCCATGTGACAGACATAATCAAGATGAATCCAGCCACTGCATCTTTTGGATGAGCATATGTCAATGATTGCCTTGTTGGCCCAAGGGGCCTAACAAATAAGAAGAACATCACTTTCACTTGGTTAAGGATTCACGTCGGGTTAACCATTTTTGTTTCGCACGGAATCCGGGGATGACCTCCTGGACAGGAGATTCAAACGTTCCGATCGGTTTCTAACGGGTTTGTTCGTAGAACCAGAAACATCCAATGATTCCACATTCGTTTGGACCTACTTTCCAAAGGCAGGCGCTCATTAGCTTGTGGACTAATGAGACTTAGGAATTTGCATTGGTCGAGAGGATGGGAGGTCAGACTCATCAAACCTTTTTGAGGGGAATTATTGTCTACTCCAGGACTCTCTTTATAGATTTAAGTTATGTTCGTGAATCCTTATTACATTACCAAGTATAAAATGTGCTTTCCTTTAGTTTTAACAATTAATGATTAAATATGCAAGAAATTTAGAAAATCTTTTATATGTATTCGAGGTTATTCATCAATAGATAATCATCTGTATCTGTTTAGAGATTCTTGGTCAATGGTATCCTTCAAAACATTTATATAAAAGTCTCTTGGTCATTATGATGACCAGGCTGGTTTTAAAGCCACTCAGTGGGGCACTTGAAGTTTATCGTCATTTAGAAGGACAGAAATTATTTCAAAGTTGGGATCGAACCCATAAATGGGCTACCTACGTATCCTTTCTTTTGGAAAAGGAATCAGAACCCACGTAGTTTGAGGAATGGGGTATGATGTTTATGATTGATGGCTCAAAGATGAATGTCATAATTACTTTTACACTCTAAGCTCACGTGAGTCATGCTCGGTGTGAGAAACAAGAGGAATTGGTAAAATTTAGACAATTGTGCCATAAAAGATGCAATCATAAGAATTTGTTTGGGGCTTATGTATAGATGACTTCCCAGATAGATGAAGGTTTAGGATTTACTTTTAGGGAGAAAATCCATGAACAGGGTCCATAAAGTTATATGTGCTTCATGGAGATTTAAATACTCTAATCTTGGGGCTTACTCCTAAGGAGGATGCCCAAGTTAGGAGGGGACTTATGATTGGGTTTTACTCCTGAAAAGAAAACCCAAATCAAAGGTAAATCATGACTGGTTAAGAGAAGTTTAAGGGGACTTGGGGCTTATTCCTGAAAAGGAGACCCAAAGATTATGACTGGGACTTACTCCTAAAAAGGAGGCCCAGGTTAAGGGGCATGGGGCTTACTCCTGAAAAGGAATCCCAAGGTTATGACTGAGTCTTATTCCTGAAAAGGAGACCCAGGTTAAGGGACTTGGGGCTTACTCCTGAAAAGGAAGCCCAAGGTTATGACTGAGTCTTATTCATGAAAAGGAGACCCAGGTTAGAGATTAAGGTTTGGGGCTTACTCCTGAGGAGGATGCCCATATTTGAGGTTGGGGCTTATTCCTAAGAAAGATGCCCACGATTAGAGGACTTGATTGGGGCTTACTCCTGAGGAGGATGCCCAGATCAAAGGTTTTATAACTAGGGATTATTCCTGAAAAGGAGACCCAAGTTAGGATTTTCTCATCTTAAAGGATGAGGTTGAATGAATGAACTCTCCATATTTTAGTGACATAAGGATATTTAAATCACTAGACTTTGAGAGAGATTCCACAGAATTCCTTTCAGATAAGAAAGTCAAATCAAGAAATCATGCCATAAATGGCTTTGAAGAGTGTCTTGAAGACTGAATCTTAAAAAGGAAAGGTGAAATGGCTTAAGAGGGGTAAAATGGTCAAAATGGGCACCCAAAAAGATAGGGGCGCGCAAGTCTTGAATGGCACGCAAGTCCTGCGGCGGCGCGCAAGTATTGGGCGTGCAAGTATACTTGCGCGACACATGGTGTACTTGCGCAATTTTCAATCAGAATTGAAATACTTGAGCGACTCTTGATAAAACCCTTTATAATCCCCTTGAGGTTCTTCCAGAAAAGGGACGCGCAAGTTATATTGAAGGAATTAAGTAGGCGCGCAAGTTTTTGATAAGTTTCAACACTTAGGCCTTCCTTCTTCTCTTTAGATCTTCCGTTCTAGGTAAGAAATTACCTTAGAAGTGTTCCGAAAGCTTTGAGAAGAGACTTGGGCGTCGGGAGCTTCAATCCGAGTTTTTGGAAAAAGATCCTCCCGAATGGGGGGCCCACAGGGTCTATTTATAGGCAAAAGAAGACCCTGGGCGGTTACCGGGCGGTTATCACTTAGGTCGCGCAAGTCACTTGCACGACCATAAGGCATCGCGAAAGTACTTGCACGACCACTAGGCGGCGCGCAAGTGTACTTGCGCGACCATGAGGGAACTTGCGCGACCTATGGGCAATGTTCTCCTTGTTCATCCCTTTGTCGATTTTTGATGTTTCTTCAAAGGATGAATCACGTTGGACTCAGATATTCCCCTTTTCCGATTTTTAGATTCTGTGACGAAAGGAGCGTCAACACCCATATATATGGGATACGTAGGAAGCCCCCTTGATGTTCAAACCCAACACTTCAAATAATCCCTATTATTTTTGGGCCATACTCCCAATAGGGTTTGATATTACTTAGAAACCCATATCCTTTCCATGTTCCTTGGGATGCTTCAGCATAAGTCCCGCACTATGTTTTCACTAAGCACCTTCCACTTAGATGTCCATACTACATGACATCAAATTGTACAGCTAGTTCCTTATAACATGAACTTAAAATGTATGATATATCCCATTCAATGGCACTAAACTACAAGGGTTCTGACTCCTTTCACAAGGATACGTAGGTAGACCATATTATGGGAACAATCCCAAAATCAAACCAAACCTTTGTGTCCCTGAATGAAAATAAAATTCTAGAGTTCCCCACTGAGTGGCTTAAAAAACCAGTATCATCACAAAGGTGATTAAAATAATCTATAAGCGGTATATTAGAGGATACCATTGATGGAAAACCTCAAATACATACATATATTTCCATTAAATGAAGAACCATTAATGCATACCGATGATTCTAAATTTTACACATGTTAATAAGTGATTGTAAATTCCATGGGATACTTATGATATAATTGGTGAATTAATAAGGATTCAGGAAAATATATTAAATTTACAAAGAGAGTCCTAGAGTAGACAATAATTCCCCCAAAAAGGGTGTGATGAGTCTGAACTCCCATCCTCTCGACCAATGCATGTTCTTAAGTATCGTAATGTTCAAACTTAATGAACGCCTACCTTTGTAAAGTGGGCCCCCTTTGGATAAAGAACTATTGTAAGTTTCCAGTTCCATTAATAAATCCAATGGAAACCGCCTGGAAACACTGATTTTTATTACTAGAACACATGTTTCAAGGAACTACAAAACTGTTTTCTATATAGGTATGAACCATACACAGGGAGGGTATTTTTTTATTTCGGATAGTACAGAAGGTAAGATCCAGTTGTCTCTATGTATCTTGTCAAAGCTATAATCAATACATATGTAGTTATGGGAATGATTCCCCACACTGATCAAATTTTTTTTGTGGAGAGGGGAATTTTTCTTTGAATATGAGTTCATGAGTGGGGTGAAAATTCATATTGGACCTTCCTGTGAATATTTGGTTCATACATAGGAGAGTGGGGGAATTTTAATATTGTAGCTGGACCAAGATGTAGGATCTGAGCATCATTAAATATATCTTCAAAGAGATAATAAATCCACACATAGTTTTTAGAAATAGGGGTGGTGGGAGGAAAAAACCCAACATAGTGGTCCACTCATATTAGGGTTATAGCAATGCACAATTTACAATCATGGAAGAGATATCAATAATGCAGTTTAACATCATGTGATATGGATGTTTGGTGCACCTTTTAAGGTCTCGAATCTAGGACCATGTTAACTATGATGTGAACTAATAAACATTTATTGTGTAGGGAAAACTTTACCCAAACTCCTAAGACCATGTGTGCTATGCTAGGTGTGAGAAACAAGGAGTGTAAAAGGTTTCATTCACAACACAGAGATGTTTAGAAAAAGTACAGGGCCGATTTTATTATATGGTGGCTAGACCAGGACATATGATCTGGGAATATCTACATATCATGTTGGAATAAGAATAAATACCTATGTAGTTCTAGGAAACCATATATTTTAACATCATATAATAATTACAAAGGATACTAAATGTCATTTAAATGATGAGTGGTGTTAGGATTACCGGGACATGTATGTTTTAACAAGATTCAGATGTAAGTAAAATAATTGTAGATAATGATATTGGGGGTTCTCAAGTAGATAGAAGTGATATGGGGCAACCACACAAGGGGTGGTAGAAGACCGTGCATGAAAAGAGGTTTCTATCATTATACTTTTAGTGATTGTGCAGATGTAAGATTTCTCTCCTGATGATGCATGTATCTATCATTGATTAAATTTTTATAGAATACATATGTAGATCCAAAAAAGTTCATATTATGAATAATCAAAACAATAGTGTACTAAGGAATTTAAATTCCATCAATGATGGCCTAGGAAATATTTTAGAGATCTTTGTTTCCTAGAAAAAGGGTATGATGTGTGGAAGGAATGTGTTTGATCATAAATTAAGCATTTTGATCGGCATTTTCCATGGAATATTAATTCATATGCACAGATTTATTTTTTTATGTAGGAGAGAGGGAATTTTCCTTACTTTTTTGTTTATACCTAGGACATAAGATTTGGGTGTCACTACATATCCCATTAATATGATAAAAAAAATCCATACATAGTTCTATAGAGGAGGTGTGGTGGGAGAAAACACCCATGATAGCGATCTGCTCAAGAATGAACCAAAATATTATACATTTTTACATTGTATAACAAGCATGTGAACCATGTAGTTTTTAATCACGTGGTAAGGAAATTGAAAATAGTTTAATTTATTATTACTAGGACACTGGGCTATGTGGTTTAAAGTATTACATCTCATATTTTGGTGTCTTTTATTTTTAGATCATACAACTAGGATCATGGGTTGTTCCTTTTATGGTAATGAGTCAAGACAAAACATTCATGTAGATTATCTTAATGAGATGAGGATTGATATATGTGCCTTTTAAGGTCATATATATAGGAACAATGATTCTATGCAGTTCAACATCATGCAGCAAAGAAAAAAGATGTGGATTTATCACATGAAGTATTTCTAGATAAATCTTATCTTGGTAATGGGTGTAGTGTGTTACCCATATATTTTTATTAAAGAGTAATATCCATTAATATAGGATTTATATATGATGTTTGGCCCTTCCCACATTGGTTAATGCTTTAGGGTTTCTTCCCAGGTATCATTGGAGTCTTAAAAGCCAAAACTAGTTATCCTTGAAGGATCAAATAGAGAAAAACTTTCTTGTTGAATTTTCATGCTATCTGATTTTGGTATATGTTCAAAGGACACAGGGTACAAAACATTTTCTCTTTTATTTACAATAACTCGTAAAACCAATTTTGTTATTATTCATCACATGAGAGTTTTCAATAGATATCTATTCTGAGTGAGGTAAATTGGACCTCAATGGATAGAATTGCTTCTATTCCATAAACCAGTGAATATGTGGTTTCCTAGGTAGTAGTGCAGGTAATGGTTCTGTAATCCCACAAGGTGTGAAGGATATTTTTTGGGTCAAGTTTTATTTTCTCAATCAACCATTTTTTGGAGAATGTTTTACAGAGTTTTATTTAAGGACTCTATCGGTCCATTTTCCACCACATTGTAGTGAGAAGAATGGTTAAATTCAATTTTTTACTCATGGTACAAATTATTCAATTTTGAAAACATAAGTTGGTTCTATTTTCCATCAATATTATGTGAGGGACACAAAATATGTTGATGATGTTTGAATTAAAAAAATCGATGATACTTTTGGTCCAGACTTCCTTAAGAGGTATCTCCTTGGACCATTTAGAGACTAATTCTACAGCAGTAAATTGTTTGTCTATAGTTGGAGGTTTTGGTCCTATAACATACATTTACCACATAGAAAATGACTAAGAGTATTTAATTATATGTAAAAAATTTGGTGGTTGATGCATGAAATTTGAATGTACTTGGAAGGAATGAATTTTTTTTATGAATTGTGTGCAATCTTACATCATCAAAGGCCGTAAATACCCAAGACTCTTGATTTTGTGAGAAATATTGGTTCCTGACTGATGGGATCCACAGTCACCAGCATGAACTTCTTCTATGGTGGTAGTTGTATCCTATCCTTCAAAGAATATGAGGATAATTACATCAAATCTTAGATTATAAATCACCTTCTAATGACCTGGGCTATAATAAAGGATCAAATTAACCACCAGTCATTGGATTTGTTCCTTTCATGATCTATCTGGTGGAAGGGCCCCATTTAGGAGGTATTCTGGGATGGGTGGCATCCACTCATTTTCATCATTATCTAGTTTAGGGGTATATTTAATCTCTTTCCTGACACTTTGAACAAATGATGATAGTATTATGTTATGGGTGATGTTGATGACTATTTCATCTCGATCTAGATTTTCTAAGGTTGTAACCGAATTTTCTAACGCATCATCCTAAGTGTTTTTTGAATGTGGTACATGAGTCAGTGTTATATTGTAGGGTAAATTTTCTATCAACACTTGGACATAATTAAGTAGGGGTTTCATCTATTATTTCCTAATTCCATGAGCACTATTGATATTCATAATTACTAACTCATAATCACCTTTGATTGTCAGGTGATTAATCAGTATTTTCTAATTCATCTCTATGACTAAAATGAGTGGTTATTATTTATACTCATTGTTAGTGCATCCTTCTAATAGAATAAAAAATAAGGTTAAATTGATTTTTCTGGAGAAATGAGAATCATTCCCAACTCGACTTTGTTGAGCTTAGGGTGTTCCATTTTATTTCTATTTGGGATTCCATATAAAACATAAAAGTATATTTTCCACATTCATGTAGAGTATTGAATGGAAAATAGTTTCTTGTATCTTAGTTCAATACTCATTAGAACTTCTTCCACAGAGAGATGTTTTTTCCAGATTTTTTTAAGGCCTTCCCTTTTATGTTATTTTTTCGTATGAATCAGATTTAAAAATGTTGCAGAATGAATGCCAATTGTACTAAATGTCCAATAAACATGGGATAATTAAGGATATATTTGATAGGGTTATTTTGAAAAATCAAATGGAGCTTATGGTGCTTCAAGTGATGCCTTAATTTATGAATAGAAAAAATCAATTCCAAATAGCTTTTCTTTAAATCTAAATACCGAGTCTTAATGTTGAGCATGGTGAAACAGAGATAATAAAGGATGTTTTCACTACTATTAAAATTTTTATATGCGAGTAAGGAACCCAGTTACCATTCTACGACTATCATGTATAGGATGAGTGGATTTTCTTTGACTGGATACATGATCACTGGTGTGATAAATAGATATTTCTTAAGTTTATGAAATACTTCTTGGAAGTTATTAGTACACTGAAACCCAAACCCTTTATTTATAAAATTGGTGAAGGTAAAACACTTTCCTATGAGGTTTTCAATTAAGTATCGAATGTAGGAGAGGTTCCCATGCATCCCTATCAACTCTTTAAGGTTTCAATGAGGTAAAATACCCAGAATCTCTTTAGTATTTTTAGGGTCCACTTCAATTCCAAGATGACATATGATGAAGCTGAAAATTTTTCCTGAAGTAATGTTGAAGAAGCATTTTGGGGGATTCATCTTTAGGTTCTGTTTTCAGAGTTTATAGAAATAAATTTTTATATAGGCAAGGTGATCGTAATTTTTTCATGATTTTAACACCTAATTGTTGAAAAAACTCTCAACTTAATTTCCTAGGAAAGGATTAATGATGTGATGCATGACATGTTGATATGTAGTTCCGGTATTATTTAAACAAAAAGGAATCACTTGATATCATAATACTCCATGGGTTACATGAAATCAGTATACTATTCATATTCTAGGTCCATTTGGACTTGATTATACCCGGCATAGTTATCCATAAAGGATAGGTCTTGATAGATAGCCATTGTAGTTATCATAAGTTATGTAATAGGAACCAAAAAGTCACATTTCATATAGCTTCAGTTGAGGTCTCTGAAATCTATACAAACCCTAATCTTCCTATTATTTTTCTTGATGGGAACATTATTTTTTAGCCAATTTTGGTATTTTAATTACTGAATAAAATCATCTTTGATGAGTTTTTCAATTTCAGGTTCAACCTTGGTACCATGAGTCAGATTTTTCTTTCTAGTTACATTCTTATAACCAAATTTATCTCTTAGAAATCTAAAGTGATGGGTTTCCACATTAGGATAAAGTCCTAGAATATCTTTTTAATTTTAAGAAAACACATCCTAGTGCTTCTTTAGAAAAGAGTCAAAAATTTCATGTTCATTGAGGGGCATATCTGCAATGATAAACATTGGTCACATATCCTCCTATATTCCCAAATTTATTTATCAGAGTTCATCTACATTGTTTGAGACTCCTTCCTCAAATGTTGGAGGAGATTTTCTAAGGTCGTTTTCTTCCTCTTCTTCCTCTTCATCTTCTTATTCCTTTATGTTCATGTCAGGAAATATGTGAGATGAAGGGGAATCATTAAAGTTAGGAGAAAGGTCAGTGTCCATAGAGATATATTCCAATGGTGATATCACAACTCTAATAGGTTTAGTTGATGTAGTAGTAGTTTGGTAAAGTTCTTAGGGAAAGGTTTGAGAATTTACATTTGTGGTATCAATTTCAATGGAGGAATCCAATATTTCTTCAGCACCCTCAAGTTCAATTGATGTGGATGATGTCATATAGACTGGTGATCAAGTATCTGAATCTAAGCTGTTGTCTTTGACCTAACTGATGGGTATAATATTTTCATCACTGAGGAATTTTAATGGGTTAGTTGGGGACATTTCAAGAACATTTGGAGCAATAACCCGAGTGGCACCATCAGTTTTGGGTTTCTTACCTTCTCTTCAGTAGAATTATGTATCAATATATTGAGATTCATAAGACTCAAACGGAGAATTTTCACCATGTAACGACCCAATATTTCCATTTATATGGTATTTATGGAATTTATGGTATGATGAAGGTATCGATGCATGATGATGAAACAAAGTCCATCCTATTAAAACATTAAATGTAGTATCTTTTTGGATGACCATTAAATCTGATTCAGACATGATTTCCCCAAATATATCTATGAATATAATGAATCTGAGGGGTTTTTATTCAATTTTACCATACCCTTGGATAATTAGAAAAGAAGAGGACAAATAAACTTCAGTGTATCAAAATTGGTAAGGAATTATACTATGAATGTGTTTGAATCTTGAGCCATTGTTAGTGAAATATTGACCAATATCGATGTAATCTAATATACTGGATACATATTGGGGCCTTATGTGTCTGTATATAACACTATATGTTTCCTACTTAGTGAAAGAGATGACTATATGAACTTATACAAGGTAAATATTTTCACGATATACCATGGAAGTAGAAACTTCATCTTTGAAATCTTAAGGGCACAAAAAATCCTATTCAAGTTCTTCCCACAGATCCTTTGATGAATTAAGAGAATCCAGAATTTAAATCTTTTTAATAAAAATATGGCCAATTTATTCACTATATAATACTTTTGAGTCAAATTTGTATGTTTTCCTATGGGGAACTGCTACATAGAAGGAATTTTTAGAGCTGAAGTTCCTGGGGTTGATGATTTGGAATGTTGAGAAGATGTGTATGGTACTTTGTATACCATTGAATTGAGCCACCTTATCCTATACACCTTCCTATGATGGAAAAATTATCCCCTATTCATCAATCAGTTCTCCAAAATTACTTGTTTTGATTGATTCTTTACATGTGTGGAAGTATCTCCCTAATCCTATTGGTATTTTTAATGGTATTTATCATGGGTTTCAGTAGCATAGATACCTCTAGTAGGGATGCAGCCAATGTATTGTGTTTAGAAATAGTTATGCCTCCCTCTATTTCTTTGGATCTGGTAGTCTCAATTCATTTCTCCCCAATTTGGAATGGTAAGCTCAGGGTCATAATAACAATCATCATCAAATAAGGTATAAATTAAATGAATTAAATTAATTCATCCAAAGATCAATTCTTTATCTGATGAGGATTTTATTTGATGGGTTGGTTCCCATTATACCATTTGGCCGGGCGGGGGCCATTCTCTTGGGATTGATGGAATTATGTCCAATAGATTAAAAGATAAATTTATCATATTTTTAGGTTCATCTGCATTTTTTTATTTCCTTCCCTTCCATTCATTATCTTTCTTATAAGATTGGCCTTTGGAGGTTTTGGGGGTAGAAGGAGTTGGTTGTGCAGTAGAAAAAGTGATTGGGAGAATAATTGTTTGTTTTAACCATGCTGAAAGAATATAATGAGTTCATTTTTTTTCTATTCATCCATTCATTAAACATATATTAATTATTATTAGTAACTTCCTACCTTTTATCCTATTCCTCCTAAGTGGTGGAAAAAGTGAATGCAACTTGTGTTGGTGGTTTTCCCAGCTTTACTTTCCCAGAATCAACTATCCTATACAATATATATTTGAAAACGAAACAGTCATAGATAGCATGCACCAATATTTAATGAAAGGAGAAATAATTCAGATGATAATCAAAACTGACTTGGCCAATACTCTTGGGTTCTGGAATTGTTATAAAATTGTTTTCCAATGCTACTAAGAAGTATCCAGGAACTTTCTCATCTCGGAAAAAATAGAGCCTTCTTTTATAGTCTTAAAACTATGAGTTTTTAGTCTCTTTCCTTTCATCCCAATGGGGTTGTTGTTTCTATTTTTTCCACCCCAAAGAGTGTTTCGAATGATAAGGTATAGGATTCAGATAAGTATCTTGTGAAAAAGATAGGTTCATAGTAATATATTCATTTTCTATTTTTCTTATCCTCTTTCCCTAGGCTATCAGTACTGATCAGGATTTGGATCTAGTTCTCAAGATGGAGTCTTCCAATATTTTTTCATCTAAGAAAGGTCTCTAAACCCACACATTTGATTGAAAAGAATGAGTGGTGTTTGAAACTCATCATGGAATTTTTTCATGAAAGTACCTAACAAAACGTCTTATGGAAACTATAAATTTAGGGAGTATGTTAGACCCTTCCACTTGGAAATTAATTCTTAGAATCTCTCATTTTCATTATTTTTTAGTTTTAGAGGTTGAGTACCATATTATTTCATAGTATTGAGCTAAAATGATAAAGAAATTGTCTCCTAAGGTATTCTTGTACTTTGATTAAACCTGTAGGTAAACTCATCTATCAAACAAAGGTTGATCCCTACAGCGTTTTTACAAAACACTGGAGTTTGGAGGCTTATATTTTGGAAAAATGTTCCCATCATGAGGTGACACCAAGATATATAATGATTTATATGTGGTCTGGATCTCCCAAACCATAAAATTTTGTAAATATAGGATTTCCAAAATTAGGTAGTGGAAGAGTCACATCTACCCATTTGGGGTAAGGTTTTATTTATGGATGAACTAGTTCATGTTTTACTTCTATAGTTTCGAGTCGATCATCAAATGATTAAATAGTATCAAAAATTCATGTGGTAACATTCAAATGAACTGGGGATAGAGAAGGGGCCACAATTGGCTGAATTGGATGTGTTGGTCTTATATACACTTGGGCTTGAGCTGGTCAGTTGTAACTTGACTCACATTTGTCTTGTTGTTTGGAATATTGAGGGAAGTCTTGGTATTCAACTATCAGTGATTCCAAATAAATTGGTTGTCTTTCTCCTGCATTGATAAAAAAATTTGACTCTATTTCCCCAGTATGGTGAGCTCTTCTTGTTGAGAGACATGAGCTGCGGGAGTGAAATGAGTTTCTATTTGAAGAATATATCTAGTAGGAATATTAATCATAAGTATTTTGGCATTAAGACTTCTCACTTATCTCATTTTTATCTCATACAAATCCAATCTTTCCTGAAGTGTGTGGGATTTGACACCCTTGGGTAATAGGTGGTATTAAACCATAGATTTTCCCTTTTCTTTGGATTATTCCCATTTAGGGGGATGTAATGGATAATTCAAAGGAATTACCAAATTTTGGGAAATCCTATGATTTATGGTACCTGTACCTTATTTTTTTATTTCAGTGTGAACCATATTTTGAATGGAAAAATCCTCATCTTTTTCTATCACATTTTCTTGATGTTCTGTAGCATCGGCGGGAGTGGCGATAATGATTTTTATTGACATGAACTACACCATGAACATTTCATCACTCTCTGAATAATGGTGGAACCGGTCACTCTAAAATCCTCCACTATAATAGCTATTATTCCCAGTAGAGATTGTGATCTTGATGGGTTGTTTTTGTTCACAAATTTCACAATAGATCATCCTTTCATTCAAGTATACCATATAAGCCTTTTGGTGAAGGGTGATCTGAAGGGAACCTCTAGATAATTTTTTTGTTTGAATCCCTGAAGAATAACATGCATCACATGATGGGACGAACTGGGAAAATTCATTTTGTAGAACTCCTCCCAACCGATTAAAGACTAAATTTAACTAGGGAGGAGGTTGAGGTAAAATTCCCCACATCCCTATAGTATGGGGTGCTTCCATTCCACTTTCACAACATTTAGGACTTGATTTGTTATTCTTAAATCTTGTGTTAATATTCCCATATCCCTAAGGGTTGGGGTTGTTCCTTTATTTTTGTGGATATAACTATTGCATCTACAATTATGGTTTTATGGATCATTGTTCATACATGGGTTGGGTGAATTCTATGAGTTTTACCTAATCCATCTACTTATATAGATATTTATGATGTATTATGATTGTCTCCACTCAATAAGGATGATTTCTCAATATTTTTAGACACTTGATGAAAATGTCTTTTTATGGATCTCTCTCTTCTGGACTGGTATCATTAAGAGTTTTTATGGGCCGGTTCTTTCTGATCATTCCATTGATTATGAGAAGATCCCATTTATCAAAGCTGATTTGGGGATATGACAATACATGATGTCACCTCTAGTGATCTTTTCTACCCAAGGAGTGATGTAAAATGAAATGATCCATGTTTTCCCCATCCTATGATATGAACACTAGATAGGGTGTTTGATATTATCTAATGAAATTATTTTAATTTATCGATACATGCGCACATAAGGGATCCTTTTTGTTTTCCCAATTTTGAGTGTAGTGCATCTAGGAGGGACGCTAAGTAAATTGGATGATGCATCTATTCTATTATCTTCGAATTGATTGGATAGTGATTATTATTGAATGATTTTTTTCAAATGATGAAGAGTGATCCATATATTTAGGTGAATTTCGTGCACACATTTCCCCCAAAATTCCTCTAGAATGATGAATTTGGGAGTGGTTAAAGGAAAAAACATTACTAGTATTTTGTCCTTATCTAAATTTCTCTTCATTAGAAATATGTCTCCTTAATATTTTGTTAGAGGTTATTCAACCATATCTGACCAAAGTGGATGTTTTTTTGTTTCTTTATTACAAATAATGGGATTGGAAAGTATTGCCTCTGTCATCTTGAAAGGCAGACAATCCATGGGTGGTTAGGGGAATGATTTTTTTATTTATGAAATGAAGTATCACTATGGTCAGGACCTTCAAAATGAATGTCATCCTGGGTGGGACTACCATCATGGCTTGACATCCGACTACAAGGAGAAAATCTACAGCATATACCCTAGGGAGGACCTTTAGGGATAATAGTGGATAGGGTAGTACCTTCTTGATGTTTGATCTTCTAGCCAAGATGAGGGTTACTGTGGCAATCATCAGGAGATGAGATCTCATGATTGATCAAATTCTGGTCATGAAGTAATTCTTCATGGTAGATTTATGAGGAGTACCTCCGGAATAGCTGGTAGCAAAATTGAAAAGAGGACCTTCAGAATTGCCTCTAAAATCTCCAAAATTTAGTAATAGTTGAGTACAATCTTGAGCCGCTATAGATAAACATCTAAGGGGTTCAATAACACTATAATTAATAAGAGTAGGGTTGTGGATCGACTCTTCATTTTACAATTATGTTTTCTGAGCTTTCCTTTTAGATTATTTCCTACAGGTGATCGGGGCCACCTACTGTGTGTACCAGAATTAATATATGGAAGCTTGTTTGATTAGATCCCATGTTACTACCATAATTTTCTGATAGGTCTCTAAAATTGTGATAGGGATATGTTCCTACCATGAATTGGCCACTATAGTAGATCGATAGCCTTTATTTTGAATGGGGATATGGGCCCGATCTGGTCATCAATTTATAATGGAATTTTTCCCATGACCCTCCTCGATGGGAGCATGAATACACGTCTTCTCCGTGGAGACTATTGGATCGTGCTGTTGAGTATCTTCAAATGAAGAGGCTGGGTTATTTTCCTGACTCCCTATCACCTCTGATACAATCACTATATCTTGTAAAACTTTTAGAATGTGTATAGGAATATATGCATGTCCTTCCATAATTTATAGGATGTAATGGACGAATAGTACATTTGGAATGGGAATATATTCCCATTGTGTAGTTGGAGAAGGGATTTATTCCTACTCTTGTCTTCTATTTATGGTTGGAATATACCAAAAATAATCAAGTGTGGGGAATAGATATGGGTATGACCCTTGTTAGTAGCCAAGTTATATCATATGGTTTCCCTATATGTTGCCAAACTGTGTTGTCAAGCTTAATAAATGAGGGAAGGTGTGTGATCATACTCATAGTTTGTTGTCATATTTGTTCAGAGGGATTCTTTGGAGGGAACATAGGTAAGGACTTACTACCTATTGAATGGTCTCTTCCCTGTATGGGAATACCTGAGTTCGGGGGACTGTATAACCTAGTCTAGACTCTTGAAGGCGTGTAAGAACCCAGGTTTTCATATGAGGTGTGGATCCTTTATTTTTTAGTATAAATTTTTAACTGTGGCCTGATATGAATTTCATTTGAGTTCATGGAGGTTTTAGGAATTTCTAGGGCTTGTTCAGATCCTCGAACCCATATTTTGGGCTGAAACATTCCTTGCACATGGTTAGTGAAAACCGTGAAAGGCAGGCAACAAGGTTTGATAAACCTTGTGAGGCATGGGTATAGAGTAGGAGGAGGCTGCATGGTTAATCCAAACCATGAAAAATGTGGTTTAAGAGCGTGTGGAAACCTCTAAAATTTTAATAGATTATTTTTTCACGATTTCCACATTGTTAGTCAAACCATGCAGGTGCCCTTTGCCTTCATCTAACCGTGCACGGTTTGCACACGGTTTGTTAAACTGTTCACCTAAACCATTCGACCCCTATTATTTTAGGAAATTTTATAATTTTTAAATTTATTAAATCTATTTTAACCTAAGTTTTCACTTTTTATCTATACACATAAACTCACCCCATTTGAATCTCTTAATGAAGGCTATTCCTAGAATTGATAGATCGTCTATGTCTGATATCTGATTCAAGCGCCGAATGTATTGTTGGAACCACATCAGTGAGTATTCGATTCCTTTCTAGTAGTTACTCATTCTTCTAGATACTACCTACGTTGTTTAGGTGCAAGCTAATATGCCCTAATTTTAGGTTCTTCATCCGATATTCATTTTTCTTCTGATGTGAGTTGAATCAGGAGTTGATACTGGATGAGCACTCTACTACCGATCTAATTTAGGTGGTCTATACATTTTCCTTGAGTTTTGGTTCTTTATTAGGTTACCTTCCATTATGCCACCCATCGTACTTTCTAGTGAAACACTAAAATTGAATTAGTTAATTGAATTAGTTGTAATCAGATTTTTTATGGATGCTCTTTGTAACACCCCAAGCTTCCATGGTACGTTTCTCTTTGAATAATACAATAGCATGTGTAATACTCAACTTCGAGTTCTAACACACACCACGACCAATCAAAGTAGCCGATATGAATAGTAATACCCACTTTTTGAAATTTTATAAATTTTACCTTTCAAAATGGACTTCATTTTTGGATTCAGAATATTTAAATAAGCTTAGGGTGAATTTTTGGTATTTTTCTGAAAACTTTCAATTTTTGATGAATAGTGAAAAAACATTGAGTTATAGTTTAAAAACGATTTTTTAAATAACTATTTATTTTATTTAAATTCAATTAAGGTAAAAATAGATACATAATACCTATATAAGTTCAATATAATTCATTGGAGTTAGTTTAGAATAATTTTAGATATATAAAAATTTTATTGAACTTTTCACCGTCTTTTACCTACCTCCTAGGAGAATTTGCAAATTTACATAAAACATAATTTTACCGCTTCTGTGAGTGGAATATAGAAACTCCGAGACACATGGTTAATATCAAGGATTAAAATGTGGTTCAATAAGATAAAAATAATTTTTGGTGAATAGTAACTTTTTACTTTTATTTATTACGGTTAAAACTAAATAAGGTAATTAAGGGTAAAAATGATATTATTTTTACCCTAACACTTGTCCTAATTCTATTGGCTAAGTATAATTCGACCAAAAAAACCTTAGTAATAAAATATGAACCTCTTTGGTCCACTTGGATGAGATTAGTACATTTATTATTATTTAATTCAAAGAAGAGTTAAAAGAGTTAAAATCAATGTTTAATAACTAAAACATTTTTAATATAGGGTTATACATAAGATAAATTCGATTATAAATATCAATTAGAAATATAAAAATATTTCCTACATAACTATATTTTATTTATAATTTTTAGATATAAAATAATTTAATTTATTTTTGACACAATGGTGATGCAGTAATTACCTTGTTAATGAAATATGAATATAATTGTTATTATAAATACCCAAATAAATATAATTTATACTTTTTATAAATTAAAATAATTTTATAGGTTAATAGGACATGTTAGGATTGATTTAATTATCTTTTTTATAAGTAATCATTCTGTTATGTGTTTCAAAAAAAAAATCAATTTTCCAAATAGTGTGAAAATTGACATAAAAGAGTTTTTAAAACAAATATTATATTATTAATTGATATTCCATTCCTAAAAATCTAAGGTTCTGCCAAGAGATTTATATAATGATAGTTGTATCATTAATGAACCAATTGGGGTTCTCTTGAATATATATAGTAAGTTTATTAACCATATAATATAAAAATACAAAGAGACGTGGTAAATGTCAAACTATTTAACTAAGAGTTAAATATAAATGATATGGTTAATCTAGTGACCCAAACCTGTCTAAAATATATTTTTTGAAAGTATTTAAACCCATACCCACATCAAACTTTAAATAATACACTTTGGAGCAATTAGAAACCGAATATGAATTTATTATAAAATAATATTTCTAGCTTTTCCAAATGTGTCCCTCACCCCTCTTATAAAACGGCACTCCCCCTTCTCTCAAATTCATACCTTCCAAGCCTTTTAGTTCGGACAACACCTGCCAAAATTACCTCCAAACTTCCCTCAATTCAACCTAGAGGCCTTATTTTGATCATAAAGCCAAACTATGGAGCCCTTTTGGTCAAATCAAAAGGAAGAACCCGAAGAAGAGGTAATGTTTTCACCACCCTCTTTCAAGTTCCTTTCTTCTTCAGCTTATTATTTCTTTGTTATTTTCATTATAAAATAATAACTTTAGTATCTTCTATATACTTTGATGTTATTATAAATATGGTACAACCATATTCAGTATTCTATCTATCCTTTGAATGACATGTCACCATACGTGCGTACGTACGGCTTACCGTCTCCACGTCGTGGTGTAATTGTTATTCAAAACATTATTATTTGGATGGGTATGATAATGATGTGTAATTGATGTAACTGATAAATATAATATGATTAAGATTCTGTATATAATATATAACATCCAAATATATATTATTTTAATATCAAAATAATGATATTGTCTCTCGTGCGTACGTACAGACTACCATCTCCACGAACGCGATGAGATTCATTCCCCATCATATCCATTCAAGTCTAATTTTCATTTAATGATTAAAAATATTGTTTAAGGACTTGATATCATTATTTATATGAATAAGATACAAACTATCCACAAAAAAAACATGACTTATGTAAAAAAACATATAAAAGAAAATGAGTAAGTTAACAACCGAAATGACGATAATACTATGATACTATTAACAAAGCAATGTTAAAAGATCATATATGATATCATATTAATGTATATGATTATTTTATAGTTTAATAACAATTATTTCACCATTATACAGGAGATTAACCTACCCTCAACCAAGTAAAATTACAAGGTAAGGTTTTATTTCACAATCTCTTCATTATCCGAGATTGATTATACATAATTATATACTGGGACCTCTTTATCATCCACGTCCATGTTTCTTAAAAATATATTTCAAAAAAAATTCACCATTTAATAGATAATGGGTTAAAGTAATGTATACCCTTGTTTTAATTTTCATAAGATGATTATAAAGGAATTTTTCCTTTTTTTTCCAAACAAGGTCCTTTTTAACCTTTTTGACAGAATTAAGGTAAGAATGCCTTTTTTTTAACTTATACGACGAGTGTGGATATTTTCTGCCATTATAACATTGTCGAAGCTTACATTACAAGATTATAAGAATATTTTCAATGTAAATTTTTTATTTATATGACTTTTAAATGATTTCAAAAAATAGATATTTCTCTCAAATAGTTTTGATTTCATCTATGTCAACATACTTTGATGGATTTGATGCTTATTTGAAGTTGATTTATTAGGATACAAAACTTCCATATTGTATTGAAAGTTTTTTGATATGTTTGACTATGGATGTGTTATTTTTATACCATTCATTGTTTATAGAGAAATTATTGACATTTCATATGCTAGTTTTAATACGAATGTTTATTTTATGTTGAAACCTATTCATTTGAGGAATGTATTGGACTTAGTAAGTGACAGGTGGAGCCCGCTATAGCTCCTCGATGCATCCGTTGGTCTCATGAGACAAACTAATATATTGGCACAAATCCTTGAAAAAATCATATTTTTAGTCTTGGGACAAGGCCTTGACTATGTGGTTATGATAGTCTGGCATTATGAATTCCATCATTATGAATGTGGTTATTTATATTGCATGTGATTATTCAAATAGTTGAATATCTATGTGAGTAAGTAAATGGAATTATTTGTTTTTTTATCTTTTCCATATTATTCTGAAGTTCAAGTTTAAAAGGGTTTTTTTATTTATACATTTCCTTAAATGATTATGCTTATTTATGAAAGTTTCCACTATATTTTTATCCTTATTGAGCATCTGAGCTCACCCCTTTCTATGTTTTATTTTTCCTAGGATGTGAAGAAGTATATTATAATTGACCTGCAGGGATAGTATATGGGATACATTTTTTAAAAGGGGACAATATGTTGTTGTTTTTTTCATTTCATGATGTAATATAAAACTTATGAATGTATATAGTGTTTCAAGGATACTAAACTTATCAGTCTTTCGAGACTTGATCTTTTGTGATCATGCCAATGATACGTAATAATGCACTGACTCTAGGTAACTGGGGTCGGATAGTTACACCCTTAGGTTCTATTATGATGCTTTTTTAGTCATCTCCCAAACCATGTCCACCTATGGGGTGTTCCTTATGAAAATACCTTCTTATTACTTGGTTGAATCACCATAGGGGCATGCACTCATGCTTACCTAGTTATAGGAATCCTTATTACAATTAAATGGTTTTGGATTGAGATATATGAGATGTTTTTTCCCCAATGACATGTGTTATATAGAATTCCTTGTTAAATTGAACAATGGGTTAATATGGATTTGTTTAAATGTGTGGGTATACTCATGGTTTTCTTTAATTTAAATATAAATGGATAAATTAGTGGGAATACTAAATTTCTGTGTTTTAATGAGAATGTTTATATGGGCGGGTAAAATCATATGGTATGAAATGACAAATGGTGTGAAATGGTGATTAATTCCATGGAGGCCTTAGATGATTCTTCTTCAATCTTGATGCACTAGTGGACACCTTGTATAGAGTATTCTCCGTGGGTATTAATTTCATTGGATGCCTTAGGCCTTACTAACCCTTGGATCTGGATTTCTTAGACTCACGTAGGACATGTTTGGTACGAAATGCTCATAGGACTCTAACCATTGCCTAACCAAGTTTCCATCAAGATGATCTTGGGACTCGATAAGGATGACTTGGTCTTTTATAACTTGGATATTTCCATTCATGTTCTAAAAATTTATTTATACAGCATGACCATGAGATATATGATATGCTTGGTTGAAAGGCTTGGTTGTGGTTGTTCTAACACTTTAGGTTGTATGAAAAGACCGTGGTTGATATAGTTCACTGGTTTATACAGCGAGGTTGTGGTCCTTACTCACTTTTACTTATAGTTTCCTTGTATAGAAGCCTGACCATTTTTGATAGGGAACCTTGGGAGGTAGTTTAAGATTCTAAATTTAGTATATTACATGCCATGGTCATCTTTACTTTCATTTACTACTTACCTATTTACCTTCACATTGTATAGCTTGTTATATCACAAGTCCTAGAAATGTATATATCTTTGGGTGGTTACCTACTCAAAATGTTTCTCACACCCTATTTGGGACATAGTTGGGTACCTAAAAAACTTTATGGATGCTGAAAGGTACCGTGGAAAGCGCCCACAGTTCGATGCATGATTTTGTTCCCTGATTAGGAGCAAGGGAGAACAAGACTGAGCTGAGGCATGTGACGCTATTCAGAGATATCATTTTTTTATTTTTGGTATTTTGGATACTTGTATTATACTTTAATTCTTTTTAGCTATTTTTTATACTTTTAGATACATGTATCATCATCATTGTTTATGATACACTTATGGATTTGTTAAGTATTCATGTATTTTTTATTTATCAGTTGTCTACATGTTATATATGCTTCTGCTACTTGTGTGTCATTTTTATTATCTTGTGTTGCACTCTATAAATGAGGGAATAGTCTCCCCATAGACACACCATATTCCCTCAATGCTAGTTGACAGCCTCCAGCATTTGGGGATATGTTCTTGAAACCATGTGACCCACCGGGCACAGGGTACTGTTGATTGGTGTTCATGTTTGGGATGTTACAAAGTTGTATCAGAGGATTTATTTCTATAGTTTATTATTTGGTTAAAATAGACATGGATAGGAAGGAAACGGAATTTGGTAATGAGTTGTGCTTGGGTGTAGCTAACCCGCGTATAGGAAAAATCCACATTGCATTGAATTAAATTGTTGTTTTCCAGATTTTAACTATTACAATTGATTTGATTTCACCATTGGGTGACACACTTTTTTATGCTATTATTATTGATATTACTATGGGTTTTGTTTTTTGTGACATAATGAGGTGAGGGTATTCCTTCCCATGCATCATATTAGTCACTTTCTAGAAAATCACATACCATGAATTTTTTCATGCCATTTAGGATTAATTACTTATTGAATGCAATTATGATAGGTGTTGTGATAGATATGAATATTTTTGTGATATATTTTGGGAAGTGGATAGATAAAGTGACACCATATTTTAATTCATAAGGAGTATGGGCCCTTATGGACTGGAAAGTGATGCACCTTTTTTCAATTTTTTAAACTAGATGTGATAAGGTATGGATTATATGGGCATAATATTTTGGTTCATGAGGTTTTATGGGCCCTAATGGATTGGAACATGGTTAACCATTGGTTAAACCCTTTAAATTGAACTTTTATATAATTAAATGATTATTAATTGAAATGGAAATTGGAAATGATACGTAGAGAACCTGAATGAGACCCATCTTTTGAGTGGGAAAGAGGCAATGTCTCGGGTGACTGTTCCTTTTACAGTCCTGGACTTATGAGAAGGTTGTGTGGTATGACCTATTTTTAGGAGTTTTTGACCTATCCTACACTTTTGAGATGTGAACTTTGATATCGTTCATTTCTAAGGAATGTGCTTGGAATTGTAGAGGCATGTTGCCATTATGACCGATAGTTGTACGACAGGAGGGAGGTGACAACCACGCTCTAGAGGCGGTGGTTTATATACTACTAGGGGGACCTCCTTTAGCCCAATATGCGGCACCAAATATTGTTTCAGATACAGGTACTGAGGAATAGTTCCACAAGGTATTCTGTCACTTTAGGAAGACTTTCCAGGGAGCACTGAATCCTTCCTTTTCCATGGATGAGTTGATGTGGGTGTTCCAGTAGAAACATCCTTCCACGTTTTTGGGGGATTGAAGTCCATAGGCTGCTAATCTATGGATCAATACTATGATAGTGATATTTTATAATCTATAGAAACCTCCTGAGTGGATGGTGAAGCTCAAGACATATATGCTACGTGGGGCAGCAAAGCACTGGTGGTATGTTATTAACTTGGATGACAGGCTAAGAGATATGGGTTAGGCTGATTTCCAAACCCAATTTTATGACTATTTATACCCTGAGAATTTGCAGGAAGTGTAGGATAGCGAATTCATGTGTCTAGAGAAGAGAATGATGATTGTTATAGATTACTCGGTACACTTCACAGAGTTGTGGTGTTTTGCGCCGATGTTCCATACTGATGAGCTATCGATGGTGAAATGCTTTGAGGAAGGTCTTTGACATGCTATTTGATCTCATGTCAACATGTTCAGATTGACCTTTATATTTCTAAATTTTTGAATTAGTCACTATTTATATAATGAAACTTGAGGGAATATATGGGTTTAGAGAAAAGTGTTAACATCTATAGACCCAGTGGTTTATCATATTTAGGTCGGAAGCACCATTTTGAGGCTTCTCGTGAGATGAGTACCAGTCATGCTTTGAGGAATGGTAGCTCGGTAATTTGTCATTAGTGTTGTAGACGAGGACACATGAAGAATGAGTACGATCTTGGCCTAGTGGAGTGTCGATATTATGGAATGATGGGTCATGTATAGTGTTTATATGGGACCTTCCCTCTAGATATGAGTGGTAGGGGTTAGCTCCAACACCAGGTTCAAGAGTAGGTTTCTCATTTGTATGTCATGTAGGGAGATGGAGCAACACTGGTCAGTCATACTGAGGTAGTGTTGGTCATGTCCAATGTAGCCAAACACCATTTACACTAAGACATTAGAGTGGGCCTACTCCAGGTAGTGAGGTTGTGTCATAGGGATGTGGTTCAGTTTAGATCTATTATGTACAGCCTACCCCTAAAGAGCAGGGCACCAGACCGTCTATGGTGAGAGGTAATATCTTAGTATCCTTTACTATTGTATCTCCTTTTTTGATACATGTACATTGCATGGTTTCATTTCTAAACATGTGGTGAAAAGCCTTGGGATTTTTTTATTATCTTCTAAGAGCATTATGATGCTTGATATGCCATTTGGAATCAGAACTGAGGGTGTACACTAATGCAGGGAGTACCCCCTTGAGTTTGGTGGGTGTCAATTATTCCGGGATATTTATGTCCATGAGATGATGGGGTTTGACTTCATACATGGGATGGACTGGATAGTATGTTATCAATCTTATGTTGTATTTTATCACAGGAGTGTGACTTTTACATCACCATGGGGTGAAGTTCATACTCACAAGGGTGAAATGTATGTTCAGATTAAAATAGATGGACCACAACATTATTGGATGGGTAGGATGATAGCCTAGATTTCTAGTTTGTATCTGGATGATCAGGGATCACCTCATGTGGGCTATCCTCCATTGGTTAATTATTTTAGGGATGCTTTCCTATATGATTTTTTTGGTTTACATTTTGAGAGATATGTTGAGTTCTATATCGATCTACTATTAGGAGCTTCACTACTATTAATTCCTCATTATATGATGGCTATGATGGAGATTCAAGAGCTTAAGTGGAAACTAGAGGATTTGGAGGCAAAGGGGATTATTCGACATAGTATTTATCTATGGGTTTTCTGGTCCATTTTTAAGAACAATGTATGGTTGTTGGAACCACTTTGTGTATAAGGTTGTATTTGTTGTCAATAGTTTTCAATGCAGATCAAAATGAAGGAGATCATGAAGTACTCCGATGAAGTAGAGGAGTGGTGATTCAGACGATTGTTGTACTGATCGGAAGTTCAAAGAACATGTGTCAAAGGTGATACATTGTTTACAACAATGAAGAATGTGAGGTATAAGCCATCCAAGGATGATTAAAGAAGAATGAGGTTTTTGGATGAAGTTCATGCAATTACTCATGATTGCATGAGAACCATGCAAGAGACTTCCTGACGAATTGAATCGGTTTGCATGAAGTACATCATACCGGTTGATGAAGAAGACAATGTTCAATGATTGGACTTATGAGATAGTCATGAATATCACATTGTCATAGAAGATGATGATGCTAAAGCTGTTCCTTCAAAGACTACATATCACAATAGTGGAGGTTGTGATAAAAGCAGAAGAGTTGTTGAA
This sequence comes from Viscum album, assembly GCA_963277665.1. Lineage (NCBI taxonomy): Eukaryota > Viridiplantae > Streptophyta > Magnoliopsida > Santalales > Viscaceae > Viscum > Viscum album. The sequence continues at coordinate 2,034,631,522 of OY728148.1, forward strand.
GTATACAGATCACCAAGATGAAGCGCTGTTGAGGTGATCGTCCTTGTCGACAAAGCAAACAAACGACATACAAATTTGTTGGCAAAAGAGTTTCTATGGAGGCAGGTCGAGTTCGAGGACTGTGGAATAATGATCCATGTTTTTATTCAAGGAACGTCGACAAAGGAATGGATGATCTGGAGGCGGACTAAAAGAGCAGATACAAGGTGGCGCCGTTTTCCAGTGTTTGCCAAATTTTTGGGCCTCAAAATCGGAAAATGAAGACATGGATTGTCTGTAAAAGGAGGTTTGCACAAAAAGGAAGTGGTGCGCGAAATATAAGAGGCTTGCGCGAAATACTTAAGATAGGCGCGAAAAACAGCGGGATGCGCGAAATAGTTTTTCGCGCAAACAGTGTATCGAAATCAGAGAGCTGAAAAATGGCAAAGGCATGGGCTGCGCGGAAAATCAGGGATGTGCGCGAAATACTTAAGTTGGGCACGGAAAACAGCGGGATGCGCGAAATAGTTTTTCGCGCAAATGATGTTTCAGAATCAGAACGTTGAAAATGGTAAAGGCATGGGCTGCGCGAAAAACCAGAGCTGTGCGCGGAAAAATGGGAATGTGCGTGAAAAATGTTGTGCGTAGAATAGCTGGGTGAATTTTTCGCGCAATCAGCGTATCGAATCGGAAATACAGAAAATCGGCAAAGGCAAGAGGCGCGCGAAAAATCAGAGATGTTCGCACCATGTGCGCGAAAAAAACGAACTGCTGTGCGTAAAGTTGGTTGTGCGCGAAATGTGGGTTTGAAGTTTTACGCGCACGGGAGGATTCATGTTCTAAATGATGATAAATAGAGAAGTAATAAGATGCGCGAAAAACCAAGGTGTTGCGCGAGATTAAAAGGAAGATGCGCGTAATTCACAGAACTGGGAGACAGTTTTACGCGCAAGAAGGGGGTTTTATGCGCAGGATCAAAAACGTCTATAAATATGAGGTGAACCCCTCTCATTCGGTGAGGCTCGACACTTAGACAAATCCTGAGCACCGGCGCGCGGAAAAATTAAGGTACAGAGGGTTGCGCGAAAAAGAAGACGTTGCGCGAAAAAGGGAAGTTTTGCGCGAAAAAGAAGAGTTGCGTGAAAACCCTTTTACGCGACAAAAGTTATTTTTACGCGCAAGGTTTGAATTTTACGCGCAAGCCCCCGGGAAGGGTGCGCGGAAAATTTGGGGGTCCCGCAAGCTTTTTGACAGGTGCTTAGCACTCTCAAACCTGCTTTGCGAAGAGAAGAAGAACGATCGTGCAACCAAAATCTGATCTGCACAGAGAGAGAAATATATTGATACACTCAGGTTTCAGAATTGGGAATTGAAGGAAGAGAAGGAGATTTAGTGCATTCAGGTATTGCACTGAAGTAGAAGATTGATTTCAAAAGAGCATCAACTCAGGACTCTGATGCAAGCAAAGTCTCATGCTGAACAGGAGACAAAGACTTCAATGCATATCTATTGAAAAGACCTTCACGTCTATAAACTGAGTGAGACTTCACCACCGGCAGTGAGCCAGGGGGAGTCAACGGGAGTGACCCGAGGGACGCAGTGAGCTATCCCTAAACAATTGTAAAGGCAGTGAGCCTGGGACAGAGTGTCTGTACCCGAACATTTGTATCCGCAGCTAGTGAAGCATAGTGGATTTAGGTATGACCGGCAACCTGTCGGCGTATACTCCTTGGACGTAGCCCTTAGTGGTGAACCAAGTAAAAATAGCTGTGTCATCTGTCTCTGCATGTGAATGTTTAATTGCTGATCATATCCATCATTCAGGTTTATGTAGTTCCTACCAACGTGGGAACAAGATCCACAACTAAAAGAAGAAAAAGTTTCCACCCTGATTCACCCCTCCCCTCTCAGGGTGTCCCGGGGTCCTACAATGGTAACATTAGTCTATGTGTGGATTATCGAAAATTGAACCAGTTAATGGTTAAGAACTAGTATCCTTTGCCACAAATAGATGACGTGATTGATCAGCTTCAAGGAGAGCAGGTGTTCTCAAAAATTTAATTTGAGGACTAGATATCACTGTGTACATGTTGAACCTATAAACCTGCTTTATACAACCTTTTTTAGAAGGTATAGTCTATATGATTATTTGGTTATGATATTCGGTCTCATGAATGTGCCAATAATGTTCATGGAACTGAGGAACCGATTGTTCCATCCTTATTCGGATTCATTTGTGGTGGTTTTTTTGGATGATATCTTAGTGTATTATCACAATCTACACGACCATTCCAAACCTCTTGAGATCATTTTGGATACGTTAAAAGAGATTCGGCTATATGCTAATCTCACAAAGTGCCACTTTTGGATGGATCATATCCAATTCTTATGTCATGTTATCTCAAAGATAGAAGTATCAGTAGACCCAGAGAAGGTGAGAGTTGTATTCACCTGGGTGCTGCCCAAGAATATCTTTGATATATGGAGTTTATTGGGGGTATCTGGATATTATAGGAGTTTAATGCAAGACTTCTCATTATTAGCAGCACCGCTGACGGTCTTGACTAAAAAGGGCATGAAGTTTTTATGGTTAGATACCTATGAGACAACCTTTCATGACCTGAAAGGGATGTTGACTTCAACACCAGTCCTAATATTTCTAGAGTAGGTCAAGATCTACAGTGTGTTTCATGATGCATCAGTTATAGGTCTTAGAGTAGTGATAATTCAGGGGGTAGATTCATGGCGTATGGGTCTCGGCAGCTAATTCCACATGAGAGTAATTATTTAACGCATGATCTCAAGTTATCTTCATTTGTTCCTGATTTGAATTGTTGGAAACACTATCTAATATCAGAGTATTTTTTGGTGTACACGGACCAAAAAGGCCTCAAGTACATATTTACAGAGTGTGATGTAATCCTAAGGAAATGAAGGTGGTTTGAATACCTTTAGTCTTTTGACTTTGATCTTTCCTACATTCCTAGTAAAATAAATATAGTGGCTGATGCATTATGTAGGAGGACTCAGATACAGGTATTTCAGTAGTCCAGTAGTGAGTGGAAGATTATGGAGTTGTTCTAAAAGATGCACTTGGAGGTGCACGGTGGTCAGGGTAAGACTTTCATATCATCCTTAGTTGTGACCTACACCCTACTGAATAGAGTGAGGATGAGGCATCAATAAAACTTAGAACTCCTTGTTCTGTGGGAGAGTGTGGTAGGTGAGGACCATCCTCCTGGTTCGGCCATAGTTGAGGACGAGATCCGACGTATCTATAGTCATGTTTAGGTTCCAATGGATATACATGATGAGATGATGTGGGAGTTTCGTGCCTTATCTTGGGAAGTGTACGCCAGTGTCACTAAGATGTACTGTGACTTATGACATCAGTACTGGTGGTCAGGTATGAAAATTGAGGTAACTAGTATTGTTAAGAGGTTTTCCACCTATCAGCAGGTGAAGGAGAAACATCAGTGACCGGCTATAATTTTATAGCATTTACCTATTCCTGGGTATAAATTGGACGATTCCATGATGAATTTTTTGACCAGTGTAATGAGGTCACGTTGAGGTAACGATTCAGTGTGGGTTATTTTTGGAAGGATCATGAAGGTTTCTCATTTATTGTCGATCAAAGTTACCTTTAGTGTTGATGAGATTATGAGGTTTTATATATATGAGAGATTACTACTTCACAGGGTCACATGCATTATTGTTTTAGATATGGAAACCTACTTTACATATCGTTTTTGGTAGATTTTTCAGAGGGATCTAGGTACACAGGTGCTTCTAAGCACAACATACCACCCCTAGACTAATAGCTAGTCATAGTGTACGATACAAGTACTTGGGGCCATGCTGTGAGCATGCATCCTAGATTTTGGGGTCTCTTGGGAGAATAATTATTTCCCAGTTGATTTTTCCTACAGTAATAAATATCAAGAAACTCTACAGATGACATATTATAAGGATTTATAAGGTAAGTAATTTCGATCACCCCTGTGTTGGCAAGAGCCTGATGAGGCATCTTCTCTGGGACCGCATCTCATGTAGGAGACTTCTGAGTGGGTCTAGTTGATTTAGAGGCATATGGATACTGCAAAGTCTTGATAGAATTAAAACATCAATTGCCATAGATGACCTTTAATGTTAGAGTTCAAGGACCATATCTTCTTATGTATTTCATCGAGGTTGGGACATAAGAGAATCAAGAGACAGGGTAAGATTTCACAGTGATACGTAGGGCTGTTCGAGAATCTAGGTAGAGTTGGATCGGTAGCCTATCAATTTCAGTTACCTCATAGGTACTGATCCATTCACAATGTATTCCATATATCCCAGCTACTCCACTGTCACTCAGACTCATCTCATGATTTTCATCCCAATGAGGTTGAGTTACAGGTTAATGTGTCCTTTAAGGAGCATCTAATTCTTGTCATTGATAGCAGCATGAAGGTACTCTAAGGTCAATCAATTCCTCTAGTATGGGTGATATGTAAGCACAACCATTTCCAAGATGAGAATTGGGAGAAGGAGGTCTGCATATGCACTCAGTGGTCAGAGTTATTATCATATGAGCCTTGACTACCCTAGAGAGGTAAATTCAAGGATGAATTGATTTAATGGGGGAAGATTGTAAGAACCCAGGTTCTCTTATGAGGTATATATCCATTTTTTTTTTCATTTTAAATGTTTAAATGTGGCTTGATATGAATTCCCTTTGAGGTAATGGAAGTTTTTTGGGTGTCTGGGGCTTGTTTAGATCCCAGAACCCATATTTTGGGTTGAAAAATTCCTGGCACGTGGTTAGTACAAACCGTACAGGGATGGCCACATCGTTTTAAAAACTGTGTGAGGTATGGGAAGATATAATGAGTATATTGCATGGTTAGGCCAAACTATGTGAAATTGGGTACATGGCTATGCAGAAACCTCTACAATTTTAACAAAGGAGTATCTCAAGATTTTTTCACAGTTAGTCAAACTGTTTGAGGAAACCATGAGGGTTCCCTTTGCCTTCATCTAACTGTGCACATCTTGTTAATCTGTGCACCTAAACCATGTAAGCCATGTTATTTTTATGAAATTTAATAATTTTTAAATTAATTAGATATATTTCTACCTAATTTATCACTTTTACTCTATGAATAGAAACTCATCCCATTGGAATCTCTTAATGGATTCTATTCCTGGAATTGATATATCATCACCGTTCGATCTCTGATTCAAGCATGGAACATCTTGTTGGAACTGAATCAATGATTAATCAATTCCTTTTTAGTTATTACTAATTCTTCAAGATATCTACTCCATTATTTAGGTTCAATATAATATTCCCTAATTTCATGTCCATCGTATGTTCTAAATTTTTATCTTGATCTGAGTCAAATAAAGATTTATACTGGATGAAAACTCTACTACCAAACTAAGGTAGGTGGTATGTACATTTTTCTTGAGTTTTTGTGCTTTTTTAGGATACCTGTCATTGTGTCTCCCATAAAAATTTCTGGCACAACCCTGAAACTAAATTAGTTAATTAAATTAGATGTAATTGGACCAGCTAGAGATTCCATTAGGTTTCATTGTGGTGCTTTTTTTTCCATTTCCCAAACCATGGCCACCCATGGGGTTTCTCTTATGAAACTGCCTTTTATGCCTTGGTTTAATCACCTGAGGGGGTGTTATTATGCTTTCCTTGTTTCAGGAAGCCTAATTAAAATTAAATGGTTTCGATCGAGAGATAGGATATTTTTTCCTCCTTATATGTGTTATATGATAGACCTAGTTAAATTGACCAATGGGTTAATATGGATTTGTTTAAATGAGTGGGTATACTCATTGTTTACTAGCCTTTAAATGTAAATGGATAAATGAGTTGAAATACTCAATGTTTGTGTCTGAATGAGAATGGTTATATGAGTGGGTAGACTCACATGGTATGAAACGATAAATGGTATGAAATGTTGATTGATTACATAGATTCCTTAGATGATATTCCTTGGATCTTGACACGCCTTGGATCTTGACATGGTAGTGGATGCCTTGGATGGATATACTCCTTTGGTCTTGATTTCATGGGATTCTTAAGGATTTTCTACTTCTTGGATCCATCTTTCTTGGAATTTTGTAGGAAAGTTTTGGTATGACATGCTCCTAGGACTCCAAACGGTGCCTATACGAGTTTCCATCGAGATGCTCTTGGGACTCAATGAGGATTACTTGGTCTTTTATACCTTGGATCTAGACCATCATGGTCTGAACCTTGATTTATATGGAATTTCCATTAGATATATGATATTCTTGGTTGAACGGCTCGGACATGGTTGTTATGAGAAGTCATGTTTTACGAAAAGATCGTGGTTGATATAATTCATTGGTTTGTACAGTGAGGTCGTGGTGCTTACACAATTTTACTTGTAGTTTCCTTGTATAGGAGCTTGAACATCTTTTATAGGGAGACTTGAGAGTCTATTCATGATTTTTAGTTTATTGGATTACATGCGAGGGGAATATTTACTTTAATTTATTTCTCACATATTTACCTACACACTGTATATCTTTCTATATTGCACATCCTAGAAATGTATAGATCATTGGGTAGTTACCTACTAGGAGTGTTTATCACACCCTATTTGGGCCAATGTTGGGTACCCAAATAGTGGTTGGAGGTAGGGCTGGGGAAATCACCCATAGTTTGATGTTTTTATTTTGTTCCATGCTTAGGATCAAGGGAGAATGATACCTAGTTGAGGCATGTGATGGTATTCAGAGATAAAACTTTTTTTCTTTTTGGTATTTTGGATAGATGTATTGTACTGTACTAGTTTTTACAAATTTTTTATTCTTTTTAGATACATTTATCATCATCATTGCATATGATACACTTATGTATTTATTATGTATTCTTGTCTGGTTTATTTATCAGTTGTCTATTTTTTATATATGCTTCTGCCAATTGTGTGTTATTATTATTCCACTATGTTACACTCTGGTAATGAGGGAATAGTCTGCCCATATACACACCCTAGTCCCTTACCTCTAGTCATCATCCTATGAAGTTCGAGGATATTCACTTGAGGACATGTGGACAACCGGTCTCTGGGCACTATTGAGTGGCATCCGGGTTCATGATATTACAATGCGGCACCCTCATCATACTGAGAGTTTGATTCCATGCAGCGTTAATGGCGATGGTTGCTGGAAGGAACCCTTTTGTAGAACCATTTCTCTATATTTATGATGTTTTTAGTGACCTATTGATCTTCCACCCTAAGATATGGTAGAAAATTGTTTCTATGTTCTGGGGATAGGCTATCGAAATGGTTTGATATGGGATGTGGTGTCTTTCACTTATGGGATTCCAATCATAATTGATTGGATGGTTGGTGCATCTTCATGACATGGAGGTCATGTCAAGAAACATACAAGGTTGGTATGGTACCATTTAGGTGATACTTCCAAACCATCATGTTTGAAACTCAGCATTGGAGATGATGGGTTGACACCAGTGTCCTCGGGTTAGATGAGGACCCTTCTTATGTGATAGTCGATGAATAAATTTAGGTTGGTTAAAATGATGTAATTGGATTGAAGGGAGTTCTTGTTAAAGGTTTCTAGATACATATGACAAACACAAATAATAAACCCACATCAAAACAACATCTCAATAAACTAACACATGAATAATCAATTTTTTTAACCAAATTTATACCTCATTTATTTTTTTGTAAGAAATGGTCGTGAAAAGTGGGATACATAGTCATCTTGGTTAAGGATTCACGTCAGGTTCACCATTTTTTATTTTCGATTTATTTCATTTCCACACTAATTTTGAATTTATACAAACATTCTTTCCAAAGGCATGCAACCATTTGGATTTTTCTAATGAAACAGTAGAAACCACATTGCCTAAAGGGATGGGAGTTCAGGATCATCACACCCTTTTGGGAGGATTTTTTCCTACTATGGGACTCTCTCATAGATTTAATACATGTTCCTTAATACTTTATTAAATCCAAAATATAAAATGGGTCACCCTTATATGAACAATCAATTATTATCATGTATTGGATTTAGGATAATCTATATGTATCTGAGGTTCTTCATTGATGGAGACATCCATATGTATATGGGGTTCTCTATCAATGATACCATTTTTTATGAGTATTAGAGATTATTATATTTATTATTATTATTATGATTTTTTTTAATCTAGGTAGTGTGGTGCCCTAGAATTTATCATCATCCAAGAAGATGAGATTTATTTTGATGTTAGTATCGAGCACCTGGGATGGGATTCCTATATATCAATGTGAAAGGAATCAGAAACTGTGTAGTTTGGTTCCACTTAACAAGACACATCTTACCATTTAAGTTCATGTGATGAGGACCAAATCATGTAGTTTAATGTCATGTGGCAAGGAAGTCTAAGTTAAATCTTCATAGTCAAGGATGGTGTGGGACTCATACCTAAGTGGTCTAATGGACCTGGAATGAATGTATCCTCCCATGATGGATATGACCCTACTAAGGATATGACCTAGAGAATATTAGGGAGCATTTTGGGTGTTGGGTTTGAACCTCAATGATTATTCCTATGTATCCCATTTTTATGGGAATCAAAGACCGTGTAGTTAAAAATGGTTGGGGATTACACCTATGGAGCATGCCCAATGAAAACATGTCTCATAGGGAATATGCCTCTTCGAGAGGATGGTGACATGGTTTTTTGGGGTTTACACTACATAGGAGGCCCATTTTGGTGTTGATAGGAAGATTTGGAGAGGGAATCTCCTCCCGAGTTAGGTATTTGATTGCATGGATGTCATGATCGTTACTAATCTCCAAGACTATTTGAGTCATGGTTTGTGTTAAAAACAAGAGGAAAGAGAAGATTTAGAAAACAAAATAATCTCATTTGTCCACTATTGGACGAGTTCATGGCTATGAGAGAGGGAGGGAGGTCTTTTTTGTGCTCGTATAATATTTTTTTTATCAAGATCTGAGGTATGGAATTCAAGATAGATGTGACATTATATAAGAAATACTAGGAGATTAATCTAGGAGGGATTCCGTATTACTGATTTTAGAGAAGATGAGAGAAGGATAAGACACTGGACCTCATCAAATGGAGAGGAAAACTGTCCCCCTTGCTGTCTAAAATGGTTAGTTCCCTAGAATTTCCTCCAGTGTCGGGGTCCTCATTAATTAGGGGATGCACTATTGTGAACATCCTAAGGACCTTACACATTATGTAGGATAAGAGTTGGATAACTTTTACTGATGTAATTCAAAATCGAATAGGAGACACATTGATTTTTCATTTTCCCTAATCGTGCAAGTCTGGAGGCCTCATTGGATGATATTATTTCCTACATTGTTAAGGGTCTCATATGGGGCCTAGCGCTTCACATGAGAGGTTAATAGAGAGAGTTATTTTGACAGTTCATGGAGGGGGTGAGGTAAGGTCGAACACTGCATGGATGAAGGGAATCGAAGCTGAAAGACTACATCTTGCATATTATTTTCAATGTGGGATGGAATTCTACAAAGACTCCATCCACATATGGTTTATGGAATGGTGGTATGCAAAGTATTTTTCTATAAAAATGGTTATCAAAAAAGGGTTTTGATATGTGGAAGGATTATTTTGTGCGAATCCACCCTTTGTGGGTGGTCGGGTGAGTTCCCTATCTTACTTTACAATATGTGGTTAGTTATTACCTACTGAAATCGCCTGATCAAACTATTTATTCATATACATCACTCTTTCTTGTGTGAAATTTTTATAGGGGTATGGATTTAACTGTATTCTCAGGTAAAATGGAATAAAAATACCACCAATTGAGAGGGATTTTGGTTTGTGAGTGGCATAAAGATAATGCCTGGCCCTATAAATGAAATTTATTTTAATGGGGAGGGGTGCTAAAGAATATTCCTTTCCCCACAAATGAAATTTCATTTTTGGGTGTTCTGGATGATATGTCCCTGCACATGAAATTTCATTTGTGGGGGCCTGAAGCAGACGCCTCACCCCAAAAATGAAAATTTGATTGAGGGGGTGCTAAAAGGGATGCCTCACCCCGCAAAAGAAATTTTTTTGTTGAGAATTAAAAGGGATCCATTTCCCGGTAAATAAAAATTTGTTTGTGGGGGCACTTTATGGAGTGGTGACTGACATAGAGAGCATGTTATGAGAAATATGGGGTTTCTTTGTAGCTATGGGTCTTTAAAATTTTTTAACTTTATTGATCTCTTCTAGCCTTTATAAATTCATAAAATCATTTAGATAATCCATTAAAACCTTTCTAGACCCAACATTCATAAAAATGTATTAATTATTTTAAATTATTTAAAATTAATTAATTAATTATCCTTTTATAAATTTATAAATATATCCCAAATACCTTTTTCAATTATTTATAATCATTTTATAAGCCATTTAAATCATTTTATATGTCAAAAAAATGAAAAAAAATTATGTTTAACCTTACGCAGGAACCCTTTCCTGCATAAATAATAGTGTGGTAAACTTTGTGAAAACCTTCTTTTTAAGGGTAACCTCTTAAAATTAAAAGCAGTGTAACGGTAAAACCACCATGACCCTTACGCAATATCACTACATAAATGTAAACTATATTTTTCCTTTATGTAAATCTATCTATGGATGAAATTGTATAATGAAAAATACTCTGTATATGGGTATTTTAAAATAACCCTTATGCAAAACATTTTTACACAAGGGTAGATTCAGATGAACCTTATGTAGATCATTCTATGTAAGGGTAACTTGGGATTACCCTTGCACAAACCATTTTGTGTAAGGGTAAGTCTAGATGACCCTTATGAAAAAAATAATGTGTAAGGATAACCCAATATGACCCTTAAGCATAGGAATTCTGTGTACGGATAAAAATGATCACCATAATGTGGAAAACTATTGGGTAAGGGTGATTTAGGATGAACCCTACGCAGAACTCTTCTGCATAAGGGTAATCTATTTTATCTGAATTTCCAGAAAATGAAAACACAGCTCTATTTTTTTATTTCTCTATCATTTTAACATAATGATTTCATAAATATTAATCCTGGATTCTATTTCACACCACTAAAGTATTTCAAACAAGTCTAATAAAATTTATCAGATAAAGAAGAAGTGATTTAAACCCTTGTTTGAGGATCTCCCATGCAATATAAATAAAACTATATATAAAATAGAAATGAAGAAGTTTTTTAAATGTGTGTACCATACATTGTAGAGCCACTTATTTTTCATTAGAACCTATGAGAAACTTTTACTATAATTGATAAAGATCAAAAATTGACAATCAAACTAAATCCCACTTCTGGAGGTATCCATGGGATAGTATGAATCACATTTCATACATGCAGGACTCTTCATCCTCCATGATCTACCTCCCTAGGAAGTGATAAAACTCCAGAATGTCCAATTGTGTAGATTTAAACCATATTACCCTAAAATATAAGCATCACTAAATAATAAGAATAATATGGAGAACCTATAATACAAGAAGATGATCACATAAATGCATGTCAAAAATCAATCATTAGCATAGGGGTAACCTGTCCCATGCTGGGATTTGGGAAGGATTCATGAATAAATCTTATAGACATTTTTAGTTAATTATAATAACATTTGGAGTTACCAATTCACTAGTTATTGTAAAAAACTAGTAGGGGTTATAAATATGATGAAATCCTAAAATTTCCTTCTACTAGATCAATAGGAATTCTTGATGCCCATGGGATAGCAACTAGTACCTGGGCATCATGGGAACACACTTGGGAATGGTTTCATCAAATAATTAGAGTAAAATACAGCAGTGGGAATATAAATAAAATTCTAACATGACCCATCCATACATAGAATGTCCACACCATAGGAAAAAAATAAAAAAAATATAAACCTAATATTAAAACTAAGAAATTTGTGAAACAATAGTGAGAACCAAAAACTTCCCTTATCCTCTAAAAACCCACTCCTAAAAAATAATGGAAAGATCACCACAATATTAATGCGAAAAAATTAAAAATGACATCAAATCCCCAGATAAATCAAAACTCAAAAAGTGTTCCAAATAAGAACCAAGAACCATCAACCAAGACAATAATATAGTCATAAGCACATAATCACTTAGTATGCCACCAAAACCCACCATATTTATGGAAATGCCTTAGTAAAACAATTTATAAAAAGATATTATGAAAAAAGGAATAAAAAATAGTTTTTTTCACATGCTTTATAAAACCAAACCATATGCACATTTTTAAACACTGCCCTTTTCATAAAATACAGACAAGGATAGTAAACATTTAAAATTAAACCTTTAAACTGGGGAAAATTGGTCTAAACACTTTTTTATTCAAAACTCTTAAATAAATACACAAACCTTTTCTTTATTTTCTCAAATATTACTTTCAAAACATTTTTAAAACAACCCATTTAAAAGTAATCCAAAAAAACACACAAAGTGATACATAAACCACACAATGTCACCCAACATCAAGGAACACAAACCAAGAACACAATCAAGAATTGGTTCTAATATATATCAAACAATAGGGAAATATAAATAAATAATAGGATTTTCCTATATCAATCTAGAAAACAAATAAGTAGATGTCATGGGATCTACCCTAGGTTCTATAGTGAGACATTCCTAGACATCACTTAACATGGACCAACTGCTGGCCTACATTGTATCCTTTCATGACTATCTAACTAGTTTTCACCCAAACTCATTAGAGTGGCACACCCCATCTATACCTATCATAAACTAGAGGGGGAAACTATAAGTTTGTGGATACCTAGTGCAGTAGAAGTCTAGACTCCCACTTAGCTACCTGGGTTCCCATGGCCAAATTAAAGTAAGTAGGTGAGAAATCAGGAATCAAATGCATCAAATATAAAGCATTTGAAAATCACACACACCTCATATCCCACAAAATTATAGGAAATATCTACAAACTAATGTCTAATCATAACTATTCAAACATTAATTTAAATACAAATAATACCCCATTGGGTTAAAATACGTAACTAGAAAAACAATCAAATGGGGCTCAAAGAGGGTTTCACACATTAATAAAATCATTTAAAGTGACAAAAAGGCCTTTAAAATACACCACATTGGATGATGATCCACATACCAAATTCTTAAATTCATTTGAAAACTCATTTCAAATGCCACATTAAAACCAATATTTCAAAACATGATTAAGTACATTTAGAAATCCTATCATTTTATTTTTAAAGCTTATTTCAAACAACCGGAGACCCACGGTCTCAAAATCATTTCAAAAGAGGGTACACTCTATTATTTTTATGAAAAATACTTTAAACTCAACCACATCCTTTTAAAAATAAAACTATCTTCAAATATATTTTGAAAAAAATTAAAATACCTTTAGAAAATCTAAATAGGCATTTAATTCAACACTTGGCATGCGAACAACATCCATGCTAAGTCTTTAAACCAATTTGATATAAAAAAACAATAAGGTTTTACATACTCATGAAAATGTAATACCCCAATATTTCATAGTACGTTATCTCTTCAAAGTAATTCAATAACTTGCACAACACACAACAATGAGTTTGAGCACACCAAAACTTACCAAACTAGCCATTCAAAAAGCGGTTATGAATAGTGTTTACTAAATTTTGAATTTTATATACTCTATAAAATTTCTAAATACATATTATGTGTTTCTCAAACATAATATGAGAACAAATTCATTTTTTCATATAAAAGAAATATTTTTCAAAAATGAAATTTTACCGCCTTTTAATAGGCGAACCCAATTTAAATCAAATATTTGACACTTTTATATATTAAATTTGACAAAATAAACTTTCTATTTATAATCAAGATATAAAAATTTAGTTTCGATATATTGTTTTTTGTTTTTCAGATAACTTTCATATTTGGGTGAATAGTGAAACATACTAAATTTTAATTAAAAACAACTTTTTTAATTGAAATAATTTATAGTATTAAATTATAAATTTTTGTGGTTTTAAATTATAATTAGATTATATTTTTACAATTTAATTCAATCCTCTTCATTGGGAGTAATTTCACTTTGAAATTTGACATAAACAATTGTCAATCTTTTGATAGTTATTATTTCTTAAAAACCCGCCTTTTGGTTTTGAAAACGGGAATTAATTTTAAATTAATTAATGAAACTTATATGTTTTTAATTTGGTAAAATAGACACCATTTTTGGATTTGTAATATCAAAAATATCTTAGGGTTATTTTTTGGTATTTTTCTGAAAACTTTCAATTTTTGATGAATAGTGAAAAACACAGCATTATTGTTTAAAACCGAGTTTTTATTTAAGTAATTAGTTATTTTATTTCAATTTATTTTAGGTAAAAATAGATACATAATACCTATATATGTTCAATTTAATTCATTGGATTTATTTTATAATAAGTTTAGATATATAAAATGTTATTGAACTTTTTACTGTCTTTTACCCACCTTCTATGAGCATTTGAAAATTTGCATAAAACATAATTTTACTACTTCTGTGAGTTGAATTTCAAAAATATTAGAGACAAAGTTAACCTCAGTATGAAAAATTTGGTTAAATAAGATGAAAATAATTTTTGGGGAATAGTAACTTTTGACTTTTATTTACCACGGTTAAAAGTAAATAGGGTAATTAAGGGTAAAAATGAAATCATAATTACCATAACACATGTCCTAATTCTATTGGATAAGTGTTATTCAACCAAAAACAAACTTAGGAATAAAATATGATACTTTAGGTCCACTTGGATTAGATTAGGTCATTTATTATTATTTAATATAAAGAAGAGTTAAAAGTGTTAAATTCAAGTTTTCATAGCTAAAACATTTTTAATATAGGGTTATACAGAAGATAAATTCTATTATAAATATTCATTATAAATCTAAAAATATTCACTATAAAATGGTATTTTATTTATATTTTTTATACATTAAATAATTAAATTTATTTACAAGACAATGATGATGTAGTAATTACCTTATTAATAAAAGATTAAAATAATTTATTATATAAATACCCAAATAAATGTAATTTGAGACTTTTGATGAATTCCTCTAATTTTTTTGGTTAATTTGACATGTTAGGGTTGATTCAATCAGTTTTTTGTCTAAGTAATCATGTTGTTGTGATTTTAAGAGAGAAAAAAAATGCAAAATAGTGTCAAAATTGACCTAAAATAGTTTTTAAAACAAACACTATATTATTGGTTGATATAATATTCCTAAAAATATAAGGTTCATCAAAATGGAATAAATAATATTATATATTTCATTAGTGAACCACTTCAGGTTCTATTAGAAGTTTAGAGTAAGTTAATTAACCATATAGTGTAAGAATACAGGAAGACACGATAAAAGTTAAATTATTTAACTGAGATTTAAATATAAAAGATAAGGTTAAAATGGTAACCTAATCTTATATAAAACCTATTGGTTGAGATTATTTCGACCCATAATCACCTAAGGCTATAAATAAATTCATTTTGAGCCATTATAAACCGAATATGATTGTATAATAAATTAATACTTTAATTTTTTCCTAAAGTGACTCTCACCTCTTTTATAAAAGGGTACTTTACCTTCTCTCAAATTCACACCTCCAAAGCCATTAGGATCAGACAAACCCTGCCCCAATACCTTCTCAACTATCCTCCCTTCAACCTATAGGCCTTACTTTGATCATAAATCCAACCTAAAGAGTCATTTTGATCAACTCAAAAGGAAACACCCGAAGACGAGGTAATAATTTCACCATCCTCTTTCAAGTTCTTTTCTTCTTTGACTTCTTCTTTATATGTTGTTTACATACTAAAATAATAACTAAAGTACCTTCTATATAATTTTATGTTATTATAAATATGGTACAATCGGATTCTTTATTTTATCCATCCTATAACGACAAAGTCACCATACGTGCGTACGTACAGCTTACCGTCTCCACGCCGTGGTGTAGTTTGTTATTCAAACACTTTATTATTTTGATGGGTATAATAATGAGTATAACTTATTTAAATAATAAATATAACATATTAATGATTATTTATATATTATATACCACCCAATTACATAGTATTTCACAATCAATATAATTATATTGTCGCTCGTGCATGCGTACAGATTACCATCTCCACGACGCGATGAGATTCATTTCCATGTTCACCATTCAACGATGATTATAAAAATATATATTATTAATAAGTATGTAATATATGAAATAATAATTCTACTGGATATATATATGTATGTATATACTTACATATATCTTATTAACTTATTTCCGTTCAATGCGATATGAAAACGGAAACAGCGTTTATGCGTACGTACGGCCTACCGACTCCATAAATAGTACCTCCCATTTAATATATCTATATATTATAATTATTTATATTCTAAATATATATGATATATAATTCAAGTTTTATATTCTGGAAGTATTTAAATCATGATCTAAATGATACGATCAAGAATAACAAGTTAAAACACGTACGATAAAGAAAGCGATTATTACCCAAAATGTTAATTTAACATGAAAATAATTATTAAATGGGTATTATAAAGTAATAAATGAATAATTTATGATATAATAAATATGAATATGGTTATTTTATAATTTAATAACATACTATGGTCATTAAACAAGAGGATTAACGTACCCTCGACCAAAGGAAAGTGCAAGGTAAGGGTTAATTTCACAATATCTTTATTATTCGAGGTTGTTTTTACGTAAGTATCTACTGGGACATATTTATTATCCATGTCCATGTTTCATAAAATATATTTAAAATGGATTATTTTTAAGGTACTCTTTACCAAAACATCATTTTAAATGTTTTAATGATTTATTCTTCTAAACCTTTCCCATTAATGTCCGTGTTTTCAAAATGGTTTAACAGATTTAATAATATGCACATGAATGTTATAAAATGTTAATTCCTTTATAAAGTTTCAAAGTGGTATGGGACACTTTTATTCAAAAATATCTTTTAAATGAATTCCTTCATAAATTATGTTACTTTTAAATGATTTCATGAAATAGGGATATTTCTCTCAAAGATTTTTACTAATCATTTTCAACTATATCAACATCCTTTATGGAATATTATTCTTGATCGAGGTTGATTATTATGATACTAATATTCCATATTGTATTGAATTTTTTGTGATATATTTTACTGTGGATGTTTTATTTTTATACCATTCATGGTTTAGGGATAAAGTATTGACATTTTGTATACTAGTCTTAATAGGGATGTTTAAGTTATGTTTCAACCTTTTCATACGAGGAATGTATTGGACTTAGTAAGTGACAGGCGGAGCCCGCTATAGCTCCTCAGTGCATCGGTAGGTCTCATGAGACAATTAGACTTGGAATGTACAGAATTATACATTCCCTCATTATGAAAATATTATTCATGGTTCAGGTGGTTATTCAACTAGTAGAATACCCATGGCTATGTTTTGTTATTGCATTATTTACTCATCTCATATTCCTTCCATAAAGTGTTAATTTTTATTATTTGTAAAGGCATGTGTTTTAAATTATTCACCGTGCCTAATGTTTATGTTATCTTCAGCTGTATTTCTTACCCTTACTGAGTGTTTGAGCTCATCCATTTATTATGTTTTATTTTCATAGGATTCAAAGAAGTGTATTATGATTTATAAGTAGGTTTAATCTAGGGGATTAATGGAGTTCTAAAAGGATCATGTATGTTGTGTTTTATTTTCTAATGTGCAATGTAACTTTCATGTATGTAATCTATTTTCCAGGACTGCTAAACTAATCGGTCCTTTGGGCCTTGATTCCTTGTAATCATGATAATGTATTAAAATAATGCACTAGCTCTGGGATTTTTGGGTCATGGCATTACACAAATCCAGGGGAAAACATTTTAAAACACTTGAAATATTTTTAAAGAGTCACATGTTAATTTTCACTAGTGATTTTCATGCGTCCAAGGAACATGTTAAGCTCATAAGACCAAGGAAAAAATATTTCAAGAATAAAATGATATATAATAAAAATTAAAATTATAAAAAAAACATCTAAAATAAATAAATAAGTTTATAACAGGTAATAATAGGGTTTTGTAGAGTCTCCCGCCTCATAGAGTTGGAATCAAGTCGTGGCGAGCCAGAACGTGCTGTCTTAGAAAGAGGACACCCAATCACAGAAGAATAGACCCACACAAACCCTAGAATCAAGAATAAAAGAAAAAATAAGCTAACCCAAAATCCATGGGGTTCTTCTAAATCCAAAATAATGTCAGGTAAAGGTAAAATAAAGAGAATAATAAAGATGCAAGCTTTGGAGACCATACCTAAGAGGGTTGACCATTGATTGATAAGAAATTTCAGCAAAAATGCCTTGGGGAGGAGGTGTGGAGTGTTGGATTTGGTGACATAGAACCAAATTATGTGTACTTTATGATAACTTTTATTCATGGATTTTAATATTAATAAACTCCTTATCACATAATAGTCATTCTTCTACATAACATACTATGTGATAATGTCCTAAGAGTAGTTATTTCACTAAAAGGTCTTAAAAGTTCCCCGCTATGATGAGAACCTGAAAGTGCTACAAAAATATTCTTGAATAAATGTTCTATATCCCGATGATATCATTTTAGGGAATGAATTTATATGGTCCATTAGGGGTGGAGACTCATATGAATTTGAGGAACCATCTCATAGTGTACGCCCTTAGTAATATCTAGTCGGATATTATGAGAATGAGACCTTCCAGTAGGAAATCCACATTTCTATGTGTCATTGGATATTCCTATATATGGATGTGTATATTGATACTTATACTTTAATATTATTATTTATTAATATTATTTTTTTTTTACTTTTATGTATTTATGAAAACCATGATGACATGTGTTTGTGGTGAGGTAGGATACGTTGGATGCATCACGAGTAATATTGCATTAATGAATAATTCGATAAATTATTTTTCCATTATATTTTAACAGAAGTTGATATCTCAATCCATTTGATGTAAATGATATAGCCTAAATAAATCCATGTCTATGTGGTTCAATATGAATGTTCATTTTCTAGGAAATCAAAGAAAGAGACATAGAGCACTTTGGGTGATGGCACCAGCATACAACCTGCTTGATTAGAGATATCATGATAAATGGATTATAATACACAGTAAGCATCTTTATGAGGTCACATATTGTTTCTACATTAAATTATTTCTCTATGGGTTCCTTGGTGTGTTTCTAGATGAAAACCTTGGACTTTAGGCGGCTTCTCCTAATTCCGTTAGGAAAGACGACTAGAGGGCCACACACTAAGTGTATCCAGGATCTCGGTTAAATAATATATTATTATTTATTATTTAACAATTTTAATAAATATTTTTCTTGTTTGTGGTTTAATAATTATTCATGTATTCTTGATCTCATATAAATATTTATTTTCTATTTAGTAAATATATATTATTTATTTATTTATTAGTGAATAATGTAGTGATATTTACTTAATAGATAAATAGCCATTATTAAAGTTTCGATAAATATTTTGGAGGAATGACAGACGGGTATTTTAGGTCTAGTGAGAAAATAATAAATATTTAACATTATTTGATTAAATAATATTTATTTTTAAATTTCAAGTTAAGAGCATGTCGGGAAATAGTATTATTATTATCATTATTTGACATGGGGTTTTATCTAGGATTAAATAATTAATTAAGGGAACTTTTGAAATAGTTATATTTTAACCCTAGTGATATATAAACCCAGTTATGTTATTTTCTCAATAGAATAATTCATTTGTTTGGGTTGTGCACAATAGAATTAGAGAATTCTATCAAGCCCTTGAGATATCTCTTCTCTAAGACCTATCCCAATAATTGAGATCAATATTCCTCCACCAGATCAAGGAGAATGATTTTGGAAAAAAATATCATAGAAATCAAAGGCAGACGACGCAAGTGCAATGATTTGTCATGATATCACCCATAGATTCTTTTGGCAACATCTGGAGACTCTTGGAACCCAAGTGGATCGCCACTAGAGGGAATCTACACTTGATTAATAAAACGCAATGATGGTGCATCACATATCTATTACCAAATCCATCAATGAAGAAATAATTCCTTCAAGGTAATTCTTATTTAATTAAATTAATTATAAATAATATTCGGTGATCCTATCTCTTTGGTTACAGTGTTATTAATGTTATCTATCTTCTTTGATTCATTTCTGTTGAACATGACTTTTATCATCATTTAGATCTCTGATTGATCGTTTAACATGAAAAAAATAAATGTTAGGAATTGTCTATCGCATTCTTTTTCAGTGCCCAGAACCTACAAGTGGTATCAGAGAGGTTACATAAAAAATTATTATTTTTTAAATATTGTTGGTGATTTATGAATTTTAATTTATTTTTTAAATTCATGTTTAATAATTATTTTAATACGAATCAATATATTTGATTATTCCTCCTTCTTTTCTCTTAAATCTAATCAAAATGATTAATTTTATGATTAAAATAAAATTGGGGAACTCATATGGTGGTGCTAAGGATTATATATAGATAACATAAGATTACACGCTATGTAACTGGAGTTACACATCATGTACTTGTTTTCAATGAATCAAGAATTAATTTGGAAAATAATTCAAGCCGTGTGCATTGAGGAAACTTGGTTCATTTATTACCTACATCGTGTGTTGATCAGCCGGGGTAGAACACGGTAAACTAGACTACACATCGGGTAGCCCATGTACACAGTGTCTAGTCCCTTTGAGTCAAAGATACGTCATTTATTACAATATATGGCCTACCTAACTGATGATCATGTAATTCAGAGATCACATAGAATGTATCCCACTGAACACACCAGTTTCTCCCAGCTTCAAGGTATGATTTATGTGCCAAGTCCCTAGGCGTGTACCTCAGATAGATAGTGAGAGATGTACACGCTGTGTAGCTTGCATGTACACGTCATGTACTTATAAAAAAATACACATATTTAAAATTTATTTATTATATTATGTAAACCTTGAGACATGTGCTTACCTATGGTCATTAGGTTGATAGGGAATGCCATGTGATGGGTTTTAATATATATATGTGTGTGTGGGGGGTGTGTTTAATTAACATTTGTGTAATGTTCATATCTACATATCATATATGAGTTGTATTACAGTTATTACTCTATGTGTATTGAAGCGTAACATGTGATCGAAAAATCATGTATTCATGTAATCATTAATTTGATAATACATGTCATGAATTTATGTGATAAGTTATGTATGCTATATGTCACAAACAAATAGTTAAAATACATATGAGTGTAATACTTGTTAGGTATAATTAGATAGGTATTAACCGTGTTTCCTCCGAAGTACATTTATGAACACATTTAATTTTAAAATAATTTGTTTAATTTGTTTAAAATTATGATGGATGATAATCTCAAGGAAATTCAGATGAGAATTAAGATAAAATAATTTATTAATTAAAGATAATAAATTATTTATTTGAGCCTAATTTATCTTAAATAAGAAGGATTAATAATTGAATACTAGTTTTATTAATTTTATAATTCGTTACATACATGTGGATGATCATGAGCATGGACTAGACCTTTATATCTGATTGGTTTCATTTAATTTATTATTAAATGACATTGTTGGCCTATGTGCCTTCTCTCCTCTTATTATGTAGGGAATGAATGGTTATGGTTTCTTTTATTTAAACCCCCTTTTCCCTCACCTACATGTGACTAAAAAGTATATGTAAAGCATGGAAGACCCAAGCTAGTGAATTTAGTTCATGTTTGAAGCTGAGGCAAAACCAATCCAAGGAGATACATAGGTGGGTAGGTGGAAAGCTGTAATACAAACCTTAATGTTTTAAAGGTGTTTTCCCCCTAATTCAATTATTATTTTACCAACTTCTAGATAAACTAACCATTAGTAAATATCATGATCATATCTCTTTATTATCTTATTTCTTTCAAGTTGTGTGGTTATTTCATTATGGACTTTTTTATCACGATCACATAGTTAATGAATTAACGATAATGCAAGATAGAACTAAAATAAACTGCCTTATGCCTAAATATTATCTAATACCTGTTTAATAACTTATGTAATCCCACTTATTATTAGAAATCATGTTACAAATACAATAATTTTAAATTTACGCATAAAAGGATAAAAATACCTCAATAAAATATTAAGTCGGTATATCCTTCCACTACCTTGGTTAAAATCAAACCATAGTTCAAAGTGATTGACAGAAAAAGTTGGAGTACTTTCATTTATCATTAAATTATAACTTGAAGTTTTGGGTTGACATAACTTAGTTCACATCAAGGGTTGACAGCTAAAGTAGGAGTTAGTGTGACTGAGAGGAAAAGGTTGAGGAAATCCAATTTATGGATATCAGGATTGGGGAGTCCACTCATCATATCAAGGAACTATGAGTTAATGTATTTGGAATATGGAATACCTACCAAAAACCATTCTAGTTTCTTGAGTAACCAAATTTGGGGTAATGAGAAGGGGAATATGGATCATTTCCCCTGAATATCCAAGCAATAGGATATTATGAAGCCAATGGTGAGGGCTATTAGGTTTCAATAAAAAAGTGGGAGATTAATAAATATAATATTTATTTAATTGTCTAATTTTAGAAGATAAATTAATAAAATCCCCACTCATTTTATTTATAGAAACAACGATAAAATTTTATCAAACATATCATTATGATCCATACTTAAGAAGGAAAACCTTCTCACCGGCACAAATTTCCAAGAGTGGAAAAGGCGCATACGGGTCATCCTTCACCATAAAAGAAAATTATATGTGATGGAAGAACCTCTTATTATGGAACCTTGTAATGAGGATAGTGATGAAGAGTTACGACTCTATGATAAACATATGAATGATTCTACATATGTTCAGTGATTCATTATATCATCCATATTCAATGATATTTTGAAGCAACATGAGGAAATGGATGCATATATCATGATGTATCACCTTTAGGATCTCTATCAAGAGAAGGAAAGACAATAGTGGTACAAGATCTCCAATTCTTTATTTACAACTAATCTTGGTGATTTTGTGATAACTAGGCCTCATGTAGTCAAGATTAATGGCTACATTGAATGTCTGGACATCTTATGGATTAAATTCCCAGATGAGTTGCATATAGATATCATAATTTCATCACTTTCTAAGACCAAATACATCATTATTGTTAATTAAAACATGATTACTAATGAGAAGAGTCTTTCATAACTTCTTACATTGATTCAATAAGTGGATAAGACATGGGGCATGATAAACCTGTAGTCCTTATGGTGAATAAAAAAGAATGAATAAGGAAAAGGCTCCCAAGACTTAAAAATAGCCTAAATCTCTTGAGAATCATCCTTCCAAGAAGAAGAAGATCCATAGTTAGGGAAAGTAAAAGGAGGTAGTATGTTTTTCATGTTGAAATTCAGGTAGAGATGAAAAGTGGGTCTGAGACCCGCTGGCTTTACATGTATGGGGTGAATGTGGGGAGGGGTGGGCCTAATTTTTTTGATTATTTAGAGTGCGGGCCAATGCGGGTTTAACCTGCATTGGTGTGGGCCAATGTGGGTTGAACCTGCGTGGGTGTGGGCTTACCCACAAGACTAATTTAAAAAATATATATTATTATTATAATATATTTTTATTTAACATTTTAGTTTTTTAATAAAAAATCGTGGTTAAATGGTGACAAATGATTTCTCACCATAATGATCATACTAATTCACCATTTATTAAAATGTGAATTTTAAATATGCCTGTATTTATTATTTTAATATAATATGATATTTTTTATATAGTAATTATTAACCATATTCACATGGAGTGTCAACCTATCTCTTGAAAAACAGAACTCATCGCCCCCGCACATGGTTTAAATTCCATAAGTCTTATTATAATGATAATTTTTAAGTCAATTTAATTTTTTTATTATTTAATTTTATTTTTTTATTAAGAGAATAATATAGAACCTCATGGAAACCATAATAGCTTCCTCTGAAACTGATCGTTACCTGGAGAGACTTCGTTCATTCATGGGTTTAGGTGTTCATGTCACCACACAACCAACATTATCATTCATCACCCCTCACTGATCACTCACCTACTTTCAATCGCAATAGTTCACCACCACATCGATGTCATCGTATGCCACCATTAACCTACAGAAAAATTTTCCATCACATCCATTAAAACTCTAGTTATTGTTAATTCATACTTATTCCCACAAATACAATTAATAATGATAAAAAATACAGTATTTAAATGATTATAAATAGTATATTTTTTTGTAAATGTGAGTAAGACCATGGGAAACCCATAGGTTTATGTGGGGTGGTAATGAAATTTTTTGTTCACATTATATGCGGTCTTTTGCAGACAAACCCATGAGGGCTCAAACCCATGCGGGCTTGGCCCACCCTGTGCCACCCTACCCAATTCTCATTACTAAAACTAGGACACTAGAAGAAGAAATAAACCTAGAAGAAAGGGGAATCTAAAGGTGCATTCATTATTGAGTTTAATATTTCAATAACTACATATTGGGTATTAGATATAGATTTTGGGGCTCAGGTATGTATTCAAATGAAGGAACCAAATAGATTTATAAATATTTCTAGAGGAAAGGTGGATCTATGGGCTACCAATAGTGTGAGGTGGGCTGCTCTAGCCATTGGTGATTTCCACCTTTCATTGTAAATGGGAATTATTTTGGTTTTGAAAGATTTTTATTATATACCTACAGTTACAAAGAACATAATTTCTATATCATGCCTAGATGTAGATGGTTTTATTTTCAATTTTTTAAATAAAATTTGTTTATTTTATAATGAAAACATATGTTATGGTATGGACCATTTAAATAATGGTCTTATGTATTAAATTATGAAAACCAAGTGTTGGAAATTGATGATGAATCATGTTCACATGACTCATATAACACTCTACTTTGGCATCATCATCTTGGTCATGTAAATGAGAATCCTTTGATAAATATCTACCAAGATGTTTATTTGGACTCGTCTGAGCTAAAACCACTTGAAATATATCATTTTTATTTATATGAAAAAATGAACAAACCACTATTTGGTGGAAATGGTAATAGGGACATAGAGCTTCTAGGATTGGTACACATTGATGTGTGTGGACCATTTCTAGTAGAAGCTAGAGGTGGATATTCTTACTTCATAACTTTTACTAATGACTTGAGTAGATATGGGTATGTATACTTTATGAGGTATAAGTATGATTCCTTTGAGAAATTCAAGGAATTTAATAATGAAGTAGAGAATAAACTTGGTAATAAGATAAAGAAGATTCGATCAGATCATGGTGGTGAATATCGTAACCAAGAGTTCATCGAATTTCTATAGGAGTTTGGGATTCTATCTCAACTCACTCCACCTTATACACCACATGGGAATGGAGTTATTTAAAGGATGAACCATACCTTGTTAGATATGGTAAGGTCGATGATGAGTCATGTAGATCTTCCATTATCCTTTTGGGGATATGCATTAAAAATTATGGCATACACATTAAACCAAGTCCCAACTAAAGAACAAAACAGAATTACCTACGAGTTATGGAGTGGAAAGAAACTCATTTTTTCTCATACATGTTTATGGGGTTGCAAGGAATTTATTAAGGCCTTATCTGGAAATAGACTATCACATTGAGGCACAATCTCTTTCTTTAAAGGGTATCCTAAGAAAACAAAGGGATACTACCTATACAACCCCTCAGACAAGAAAGTGATTGTCGCCAAAAAAGTCATCTTTATTAATAGGGAGAACATCTTCATAAAGGATAGTGGTAAAAATATTGAATTCGATGAAGTTGATGCTCAAGATACAAAAGATTTGGAGCAAGAATAGGTTTCACAGGTTCCCATCCAAAAAGTATTTCCTGAAACACTAGTACTATGTAGGACTATAAGAGATGTAAGATAAATAGAGTGATATGGTTTTCTAGTAACCAAATATGGTGACTCATTATTGATTGAAAATGATGAACCACTCTCCTACAATGAGGTATTAGAGATCTCAGAATCTACAAGATGGAAAGAATCCATGAATTCCAAAATGGATTACATGTATCAGAACGAAGTTTGGGTTCTGGTTGATGCACTAGTTTACGTAAATCCCATTGGAGTCAAATGGATATTCAAGATAAAACTGGACATAAAATGTAAAGTAAATACCTATAAAGAAGGATATTGGCTAAAGGTCTTAAACAGTGTCAAGGAATTGACTATGATGAAGCTTTTTTACCAATTTCTATATTTAAATCCCCAAGAATTCTACTTGCCATAGCAGCCTACCATGACTATAAAATTTGGAATATTGATGTGAAAACTACATTCCTTAATGGGAACCTTCAAGAAGATGGCTATATTACACAAATAGAAGGTTTTGTGACTCCTGGTGATTGATAAAGGATTTTCAAGTTACATATATCCATTTATGGATTAAATAAAGCATCTGGTTCATGGAACATTTGATTTGAGGAATCCATAAAACAATTTAGTTTAATTAAGAATGAATGTGATCCATGTGTTTATAAGCTCTTTAGTGGGAATTCAGTCGTTATCCCAGTAGTATATATTGTGGACATATTACTTATTATAAATGACATATGAGTCTTACAGTCTATTAAATACTGGTTAATCAAATGTTTCTCCACGAAATACTTAGTTGAATTAGCATACATTCTAGGGATCAAGATCATTCATGATAGATCCAAGAGGCTACTTGGACTAAGTCAAAGAACATATATTGACTAGATACTAATGATAATTAGTATGGAACAATCCAAGAGGGTATTGGTTCCAGTGTAACATGGTTTACATCTTTCTAAGAAAATATGTCCTTAGATACAATATGAGAAAGATAGAATGAGTAAGATCACATACGCTTCAGCAATAGGATCAATCATGTGTGACATGTTATGTACTAGACTTGATGTTGCTTATGTATTGATCGTTATAGGTAGATATCAAGTAGATCTAGGAGAATAGCATTGAACTGATGTTAAGTATATCCTTAAGTAACTGAGAATAAATAAGGATATGTTCCTGGTATATAAAGGAGATAAGGAGTTGGTCATCAGGGGTTATACTGATGTTGGTTTTTAGATAGATCATAATGATATGAAATAACAATTAGGATATTATTTCTATCTCAATGAAGGAAATGCGGCTAGAAGTGTTCAAATCATCTAGTTTTTTCTGATTCTATAGCGTATTCTGAGTATATAGTGGCTTATGATGCAGTAAAATAAGTAGTTTGGAATTAGAAAATTTTCCAAGATCTTGATTTGGTACCTAGCTGTAAAGATCCCATCACATTGTATTATAATAACACTGTAGTGGTGAATATTAAAAAAATACAAGGTCACACCAATAGAAAAAACATATACTCTAAAAGTATTACCTATTGAGGGATTTTTATTAGAGGGGTGAAGTTACTGTAATAATAGTTCACATTAAAGATAACATTATGGACCACTTGACTAAAGGTCTATCTCAAAAGAAGAATGAGTTTCATGTGATAGCTAGCAGGCTGAAGGTTGTTAGCAGTTGGCTCTAGTGAAAGTAGGTGTCTATTGGAGTTAGTGCCCTAAAACCAACTTCTATGTACTTTATGATAACTTCTATCCACGTTTTTGAATATTAATAAACTTCTTATTACATCATGATTGTTATTCTATATAACATAGTATGTGATAATGTCCTAAGAGTAGTTTTCGCACTAAAAGGTCATAGTAGTTCTCCAATATGATGAGAACCTGTAAGTGCTATGACACTATTCTTGAATAAATGTTCTGTAGTCGAATGATATCATTTAAGGGACACAAATTATATAGACTATCAGGGTTAGAGACTCATAGTAAGTTTAGGCACCTTCTCATGGTGTTCACCCTTGGTAATATCCAGTAATATATTATGAAATGAGACCCAGTAGTGGGAAATCCACATTTCAATGTGTCATTGGATAGTCCTATCTGAGTATGTGTGTATTAATCCTTAGGTGTTAATATTATTATTAATGAATATCATGAGTCCTATAATTTGATGTATTGATGAAAACATTGACGATATATGTTCGTGGAGAGGTAGGATACGTTGGGTGTTTCATGGGTAATATTACATTAATGAATAATACAAGAATGGATTTGTCCCTTATGTTTTAATGATAGTTTATATCTTAGGACCTTTTATGGAGATGATATAGCCTAAATAAATCCATGTCCATAGTGTTCAATAGGAAATTTCATTTTTATAGGAAGTCAACGAAAGATACATTGATCATTTTGGTTGACGGCACCTGCATGCAACCTGGTTGATTAGAAATATCATGATAAAGGGATTATATTAAACTGTAATAATCCATATGAGTTAACATATCATTAAATCATTAACTTATTTCTATATGGGTTCATTGGCATGTTTTTAAATGATTACCTTGGACTTTAGGTTGCTTCGCCTAATGACACTAAGAAAGAGTCCTAGAGGTTCACACACTAAGTGTATCCAGAATCTCAGTTAAATGATATTTTATTATTTATTATTTAACAATTTGAATAAATATCATTCATTTTTGGTATTACACATTAATATTTCCCTTGTCATTTTAGAGACTTATGATTTAGACGACATGATTATTGTAGTTCCCTGAGCCCTTGTGGGCTAAGCTCACTGTGAGAAACAAGGGATGAAAAGTGATCAATTTTTCATTGTTCATGGTATGGGAATTTTGTGATGGGACCACCCTAAAAGCATTTATTTTGGAACTCAATCCTCAAAGAGATTTCCTATGTATCTTGGTTATGGAAAGAATCAGAGTCACCATAGTTCAGTTTATTTATCAGTCTGCTGATGGCTAAGGTAGTGTAATCAGTCCATGGAAATGATTGGGTCCTGATGGTTGAAATGACATCGGTATAAGGCTTACATCAAAATGGATGTTTATTTAATATTGGACCTTAGGAAGGTTTCCTACGTACCATAGTTATCATAGGAATTATATTTATCATAGTTCAACCAAAACCTTGGGATTTTTACCAAGGTAAATGCCCTTGTGTTGGGGTTAATGTGTTATTCCACTTGTTGGGGATTTACATATATATGTTTACCTGGTTTTTGGAGATTTGTAGTTTGAATGAAATGATTTTTTAAACCCCCTAAGATCGCATGATATATGATCGGTGTGAGAAACAAGGGATCGAAAATGACAATTTCATTAATTGGAAAGTGAGGGACTTACATATTGGGAGAGCCCTGAGTAGATTGAACTTTGAATAGGTGACCAATTTATCCTAAATATGACAAGAATAAAATTCATATTAGTTCCTTGGGTCGAAGATTACACTCTGAGGTTTCCTATAATATTGGGACATATCATATTATGTCTCTAGTCCGGGATTAGACTCTAAGGATTCCCTGGCTATTTGGACATATTATGTTATGTTGATGGCCAGGGATTGCACTCTGAGGTTTCCCTTGTGACCATTTTGGATACCTAAAAAGCATTAATTACCCACTTTTCATGATATATAGGAGAGTATCTACTTGGAATATCTGAATAAAAATAAATGATCCAGTTTTTATTTCTAAGGAACTTCACTTAACCCGAGTGGCATATCTAAAGTTTGCTGCATGATCAAAGCTTACTTGTCCAGATGACATCGCAAGATAATGGTGGATTATTCTAGATGACATCACATAACCTGGATGATATTTATAGAGGGTACCACATGATCCAACTAACTTACCCTAGTGTTAGTTGAAAGATCCTTCTTGACATATATAGATGGTGTCGTGAGAGTCAATGTGACTTTTCTCAGAGGGTGTCTCATGTCTTGGTTGACCTACTGAGTGGGTATCATGATAACTTAGTTGACATGGATAGATGTGTCTGCAAGACTTATATAACATGATCCTCTTCGTTTATATGAGTCAAACAATGTATCTAAAGGACATCGTAAGGCTTGGTATATATGCCACGAGGGATTTTCAAGACTAAAGTGACATGCACAGGGGGGCATGTGACATGCTCTGGCATGTCTTTAAGACTCCACATGACTTGGGTGATATACTGAAGAAGCATCGTGAGATCCAGGTGACATGTCTCTGTGTTTTTTAATGTCTTAAATGACTCACATGAAGTACATGAAGTTTAGAAAACATTTTTTTCTTAAGTCTTCCACCCTTAGTTTTTTTTCAAGACCTTATCTTGTGAATACCTTTTATTTATTCAGTAAAAATTTATTTTGAGTCTCGTGTGATATGGAAGATGTGTGGTATGTTCTTCTCACATCTTTCCAAAAGTACTTCATGTGATCTATGAATGATCACATGAAGTGCTTTATGCATGGAACATGATCACTCTGTCTATTCACTGGTATATTCCATTATGGAATACTTTCTGGTAGCGGGATCAGTCGCTCTAAGAAATATACTCTGGTGATTGGGTGATCTTATGTGCCTAGATGTGCAAAAGTCAACCCCTTTCTCTGAGGATGGGTTGGGGGATTTATAGGCCTCACCACACTAATTTATTTATGGTTTTTGTGGCATATCTGGGAAGGATCTAGGTTGGAGTCGACGAAGGGTTCTGGCGCTATACTTCTTTGTGATCCTTTATCATGTATTGCTTTGAGGGAATCACCATATTTTTAGTGAACATGAGTCCATCTCATCAACACCCCCATTATTGTATTATTTCCAGTTAATGGGGAATTATTTGATCATGAAATCATGTCAATGGAATGATATATTGTCATATTGACATGTCCAATGACCTTCCCCAGATCAAAGTATCTGTTTAAAGGACTTTGTAAAATGCTCAATGTCTTGTCTGGGACATTTCATGAAGCAAGTATGGCTTGTATGGTTGTCTCTATGAGATCAGGGTGGCTTGTCCAGGAGTCTTGCAGGACCATGTTGTGGACTTCCTAAGCATGTTGCAAATGTTTTACGACTATGAGAGGCTTCCACCACCTCCATATTTTTTCATTTTTTTAATTTTACAAAGTTCTAGGGTCAAGTGAAATTACATGAGTAATGTCAAATAAAATTACTCTATTTTCTTATGATGCCTCATGTGACCAATAGGGGTCTTATGGGTATGCGTGATCATTTCATGAAAAAATTCATCTATTTATCCTTAGAGAGCCGAATAGGTAAGAAGTTGGTTTCCTGTACATACATGATTCCTTTTGTACAATTAAAATAACATGCCAAAGGGATTTTGCAAGTGAGTAGGTTATGTCTCCAGGGACTCGTGATGTCTTTCAAACTGCTGGGGGCACAACGTGTGATATTTACAACCATGAGTAGCTCCCATATCCTCCCCAATTATTTTATTTGTTTATTTTCTACAAAGGTTAAGGATCATGTGATATTTCTTGGATGTTGTCAAGGGTAATTACCCTTCCCATTATTGATCCATTGCATGAATATTACAACAACTAGGGGTCTATTCCCTTTTGATATTTCCTCCTTATTTTCAAAGGATTTTCATGTTGTATTGTTATGTTTTCACTGCTAAAAAACCATGTGGTTGGGGGAGCCCACCCAGCAACCACTGCGCATCCATTTTTTGTCTGAAGCACCGTTCTAAGAGCATAGGTACTTGTAAAAGGGGCTTTCATGGGACCTCTTAATGGCTATGCTCTGTGTGTGGAGTCTTCATGTGACCCTATAATGGTTACCTGATTAGGATTTCTTTGAAGGATCACGAAATCTATAGATATCGATCACCTTCTTTATAGAAACCCTATCCTTTTACACATATCATTACATGATTTTATGCATAACTAAACATCATATTACAATCCAAGTATCATAAAGTTCGTTGTCTTGTAAGATTAGGTACATAATTAAACATCATAAAAACAAATTTTATTTAATCTCCATAATGAGATCCTAACTTAAATTGTTCTCATACATCTGCATAGGATAACATGTGGATAACATAAACAAATGGATTAGCCGAAAATCCTATTAAGGGAATGAACATAAGAATAAAGCTTTAGCACATGGGTTAGAAGGCATGACATAATGATATAAAAAGGCATGGAACATATGGAATCATAACATATAAACATGGGATCATATAAAAATAGAGTCATATTAATATGGAAGCAATATAAAACATTCTTTTAGCATGATTCAAGGATTATTGCACATATAGGAGCACAAGTCAAGGTTAACCACCAAGACCATTTCACATGGTAGCACGAGTCAAGGCTATCTTCTAAGACCATTGCACATAACGTCCTATGAGACTCAAATTTTCCCAATGAATTAGAGATCTATTTAGGATCACCCATCTTAACATGTTCATGAATATGTTTTCCACATAAATAATCATATATAATCAATCATAAATAAACATAAGGGTACCCATGGAAAGAAATGAGTATCATAATCATGTAATAAATCATAATAATTGGGTGTATCATACAAGTGTCCACTAAAGAAAATAATTAAAATATACATGGACATTCATAAGGTAAAATAGGAATATATAATTTTAAGTGATGTTAAATATAATTGATAACATGTAAGAATATTATTTAAGAAATTTTATCATTAAAACATTTTAGTGTGGTTTTAATGAAAATACTAAAGAGTATTTAAAATAGAAAATGGAATAATATTTTATATAAAACCAGAAGTGAAAAAATAAGTTTTTCATAATAAAAATACTGATTTTATAAAAAAAATGGTGGATTAAAATAGATGATATAGTATACTTTAAATTGGGTTAGAATTTGGGAAGTTCCATTAAAACGGACTTGCATATCGGTAAAAATTGAGAAGGGAACCATTTAAAAATATGTATATCCCAAAAGGATAATGATGAATGGATCTTGATAAATGATTTTAGAACATATAAACCGAATTTATAATATTTACATAAAAAATTAAATATAACTTCATTTGGGTAAAAATAAAGATAGAGAAACTCAAAGGAATAATGGAGGTTCAGGTATAATCCCTTACCTTATGTCCGATGGTGTCCGTCCCTTGATATTAATGTCTTGGATAACTTATTACATTCATTAATTATTATTTACAGAACCTCTTATTAATTTAATTGATTTATTATATCCTTATTAAGATCATTCATGACATTTTTATGGGTTAAGAGGTTCAATTTCATTGTTTGGGAGCGTTTATTTATTTGGTTTTCATGATTGGTTCACTTATATACATGTAAGGATAAACATGTAAGGTGAGAATGGATTTACATAATTGGAGTTATATGTTATCAGGGACCATATATAATATTACATGGTTTTAACATTCATTTGGATATTTTTACTTAATATGAATCATTATATAAAACTTTAATGATAACTGTTTTGGTTAATTGGCGGTTCTTAATCACGACGAAAGCATTTTGCTTTATAAATTAATATCTTGTGGACAAAAGATTCAATAACCATAAATAAGATATAATTAATATATTATAGTCTGTATAAATCATAAAAATGGTTTCATTACCATAATTTGAGATGGTAATATAAATTGAAAACCCATCGTCCTTGAATGTGATAAATTAACACATCTCTGATTGTGTTTTCATTTCTAGTATAAAAGGTCGGGAAAGGAGAGATGATGATGAATTATTACATTATCATAAAAAAATTATAGTACATTTAAGGTATTATATTTATCATAAAATTTGGATTAAATGAGGATAGGAAAGAAAATTAAAGAAAGGAACTTGAAATAAAATAAAAGAAAGGAAAAGAGGAATTTACCTCTTGAATATATCTTCCATGAGAACCCCTTTTGGGAAGAGGATTTGATATTTTGAAGATACCAAGGGCATATGGACGTGTTAAAGAGTCTTAGGGAGATATTTTAGTTCAATTTGGACAGGGTACAAGGCTTGAGAGGTGTGAGGATAGGAGGTAAAGAGGGGTGGTATTTATAGTGGAGGAGAGGAGGGGTTTCCCATTATTTTAATCATTAGTTTAATATTTTTTCTCAAGACTATGAATAGTATAGATTATTGTGACCAAAAACATTAATAAGTGCATGTGATTTTTAACCAATAGACATTTACATCATCCATGACTCAAGAATGATGCAGATATTCATTTATTTAGCATATTTTGTAAATTATCGAATTTCACTATTCACCAAAAAATCAAGTATTTTAGAAAAATACCAAAAAATAACCCTAACCATATTTTAACATTTAGAATCCAAAAATTAAATCCATTTTTCAAAAATAATTTTCTAAATATGATAAATTAATTTTTTAATTAAAATCATAATTTACTTGAAAAATACAAATTTTAAAATTAATATGCTTTTCTAACACTTTGAAAAATTAATTAAGGTCTCATAAAATTATTTTATGATCATAATACATAAAAATAATAATTTATTAATTAATTTTATGAGAATAAATTTTCTTTTAATTTATTAAATTCTTCCTAAAATTGTAATTAAATATACATGAATTACAAAAATACCAACACTTTATTAATAATTTTTAAAAGATATTTATTTTCTTATACTATGATATAATTTTAAAATATTGTCATTTATAATATGGATAAATTTTATTTATACTTTCATTGGTGAGGCTACTATTACGTTGGTTGGTTTACTATTCATAAGGGTCACATTATTATTCCAAAGTTACTATTCCTCAGGTATATGTTCCTTAACATCTAGAGATACTTTTTATTTCACTAATTCTTCATTTATAGGGTTTGTATTGAGTTATATAACTTATATTATGTGATTATATAATAATTAATAATTATAATAAGGTGATTTTATTGACAAAACACTGGGTCGTTAGATTCTTTTCCCCTTAAGAAATTTTTACCTTGAAATTTCATTTTACATTCTTTGTTGTAAATAGGTGTGGGTGCTTTTCCTTCATTTCTTCCTCCAGTTACCGTGTTTCCTCTTTGTACTTATGGTTATAACATGGTACTTTGACCAGGTGATTAGTCTTGTTGCATATAACTTTATCTCTATGATCCATGATCTTCACTAGATTCTCCTCATAAGAAAGATCATTCTCTCATTGCATCACCTCTAAAAAGAGTACATGTGAAGGGTCTGGTATATACTTCCTTAAGAGGGTTATGCGTAATACATCATGTACTTTAGAAATGGAATGGGGAAGTGCTAGTTGATATGCCATAGCTCCAACATGATCAAGAATTTCAAAGGGTCTGATGTACCTGGGACTTAGCTTTCCATTCTTCCCAAACCTCATAACCTTCTTTCATAGAGATATGCAGAGGAATACCATGTCTCCAACTTTGAACACAAGGTCCCACCAACGATTGTCTACATAACTATTTTTTCATCTTTGGGCTGCCTTGATGTACTACTGAATGGATTTCACCTTCTCCAACATTTCTTCGACCATTTCAAGTCCTATCAGCTTATGCTCATTGAATTCATCCCAACATGTCGATGTTCTCCACCTTTTCCCATAAAGGGATTCATATGGTTACATTCGGATATTGGAGTAGAAACTATTATTGTAATAAAATTTTACCATTAAATGATATTGGTCCCATCCTCCTTTGATTTCCATAAAACATGCTCTCAACATGTCTTATGATGTGTGAATTGTTCACTAAGATTGGCCATCATTTTGAGGATGATAGGTCGTGTTGAAGTTCAACTCAGTGCTCAGAGCATGTTGGATACTTTTCTAGAACTTCAAGTGGAATCTTGTATCTTGTTCTGATACAATAGATAGTGGTACTCCATGAATCCTCACCACCTCTTTGATATATATCCATGCAAGTTGTTCCAATAAGAATTACTCTCCAATTGTGATAAAGTGAGTTGTCTTTGTAAGACGATCCACAATGACCCATATAGCATTGTTTCCTATGGATATCATTGAAATTATATTCAAAAATTCCATGTTAATGTTCTCCCACTTCCATTATATCTTTCATCCTTCACTTTTTTACATACCAGGAACTTTGATGTATATTCAGAAATCTCCTTCTTCATACTGTCCCACCAAAATTTCTCTTGGAGATCATGATACATCTTAGTGCTCCCTAGGTGAAAAGAGAAGGTTGATATATGTGTGTCATTAAAAAGTCCCTTCTTTATCTGTAGATCATATGGTACACATAATAATGACCCTAACTATACAACGCATTACTCATCAATCTTGAACTCATAAGATTTCCCATTTCTAATAGCTTCCACCCTTTTCATAATTTCCACATCTTTTCTTTAAGAATCCATTATTTTCTACATAAGGGATAGTTAAGAAACCATTTGATAAAGGATTGATGATGTTACTCACTTAATTATTCCCATGTCCATCCTTTTAAAATCTAATAAGATTCAATCCTTCTCAACTCTCATCATTGATAATGATTCAGGATCCTTTCTACTTCGATCATCTTCCATCTTATTTTCCTTACCCAGATGGTAATGGATTGATAAATCATAATCCTTGATTAGATCTAGCAATATTCACTAGAATATATTAATCTCTTTTTGGGTGAATATATATTTGAGGCTCTTGTGATCAGTATATATTTCACACTTCTCCCTATAGAGATAATGCTTCCTGATTTTCAAAGCAAAGATCACACCTACCAACTCCAGATCATGTGTGGGATATTTTGGCTCATGGATTTTCAAATGTATTGAGGAATAGGATATAACATTATAATTTTGAATTAGTAAATAGCATAATCATTTCTTTGAATCATCATTGTACACCATAAAGAGTTCTCCACTTGTTGGGAGTGTGAGTATTGGCGCAATGATAAGCCTCGTTTTGATCTCCTTAAATATTTCCTCACATTTGGAGTCTAGAAAATCTTCACCCACTTATGTGAAATCTTTTTAATTGGGTTTGACAATCATGAAAAGTTTTTCAAAAATCATTGTTAACACCCAGCTAGACCAAGGAATTTACAGATATCTGTTACATATGTTTGTGTCAACCACTCTTTGATTTCCTTTGTCTTGGAAGGGTCCACAGATATCCATTTTTTGGTGATAACGTTCCCCAAGAATGATACTTCCTCCATCCATAACTCACATTTATAGAAATTTTCATATAGATTCTCTCTTTTCAAAGTCTTCAATATGGTATTAAAATGCTCATCATTATCCTCATTTCTCTTGGAGTATATCAGAATATCATCGGTAAATACTACCACAAATTTGTCGAGATAATCTATAAAGACTCTATTAATTAGATCCATGAAAATTATTGGAGTATTAGTGAGTTTGAAGGGAATAACTATGAACTAATAGTATCCATACCTCGTTTAAAAGGGAATTTTGGGAATATCTTCCTTCATCACCTTTAATTGGTGATATCCTGGCTGCAGTTCCACTTTAGAGAAATAACTGGCCACACGAATTTGATCAAACAATTCATCTTTTTCGTTATCTTGATTTTATTAAGATCACAATAATCAATGCATAGGTGCATTTAACCATTATTCTTCTTGATGAAGAGGACTGGCGCTCCCAGGAGTGAAACACTTGGTCGTATAAAATCCTTGTCTAGATCCTCCTGTAACTACTTATTCAGCTCTTCCAAGTCTATGATGGCTATTCTATAAGGTGTATTTGATATAGTTAGAGATCCAATAATAAGTTCAACTAATAACTCAAACTCTCGATCGGGAGGAATACCAAGAAATTCTACGGGAAATAAATTATTGTAGTCCCTTACAATGGGAATGTCTTAGACAATGATTCTATCCTTTGTCTCAATCATTTGAGCTAGAAATTATTTCTCATAAGGTAGTAATATCCACACGTAAGACAATGATTCTAAATGAGATTTATTTTCCTAATTACACTTGTAAAGAATTGTACGATGCTTCATGATGTAAAGAGTGGTCTCCATTTCTCGATAGTTGATATTGTTTTTGTATAAATATTTCCAATCCATGCCTAAGATAACATCTAACTCCACTAAAGGAAGTATGAAAATATTTTTTGGGAGGTTTAGTCCCCAAACATTAAGCAGGGGGAGTTATATACTTTGGATACAATAATTTCCCCATTTTATGTTCTCACAGATAGCTCAATCTCCAAATTTTGTGGTGGTGTTTGAATAGTTATACTAAACTTTCATTATATGAAAGAATGCGTAACACTATAATCAAATAGTAAATTTTATATTCTTGAATAAATAATTAGCGTACCTATCACCACATCATTTTCCGACTCAACCTCAATAGTAGTGTTAGCATAATCCCTTCCTTGTTTCCTTGGAGAATGTTGTTGATTGCCTATGACAACCCCTATCATAGGGAAATTGTTCGCATAATTACCATGTTAATTTTAGTTGAAACATTTCACTACTAGCTAAGGGTTGATCTAAACCTTTCTTTATTCTTCCACATTAGTGGGATTCTTTATATCCCTTCATCAGTTCTTATCCATATGTCCCATTCTTCCACATTTGAAGCAATTCCAGGTTCCCTTTAGATAGTTCCCAGGAAACTTCTTCCCACAATTCTGACTTATGAGATGTTTGATCTTATTTCTATAATGGTATTTATTTTTTAAACCACCCAAATTATACTCCATTTTCCACTTTTTTAATAGGGACCATGAAACCATTGAGAGTCTCAGATCTCCATTTCAACCTTGAGGGAACAACATACAATCTTCTTGTAACTATTGAAGTCACAAATCAACAAAAAGTTTCATAGACTTGGATTTAGTCCGCTAAAGAAGTGATACACCTTGATTTTGGTGTTCATGAAAAATTTGAAGGTGTATCTTGCAATCCTTGTGGAGTTTCTTCATATGACCAGATGGACTCATCTTACTTCTTCTTATGTCCAAGGAACTCAATTTCTATCTTGATATAGAGGGTTAGATGAAAATATTTATTAAAAAACATTTTATTGAATTCCTCTCAATACATGGAATCAATTTCTTCCGAGGGATGTGTATTATGAATTAGTGTTCACCACTGATCAGCTTCCCCATAAAAATGATGGACTTCCAGTATGACTTTCTCTTCTTCTGAGAACTGGAGGATAGAGAATATCTTTTTAATGGAGTTAATACACTATTTCATGAGGAGGAGATCATAATACCCACTAAACATGGGAGGCCTTTTTCGCATTAAGGATTTGATAGAAACTTTCTCTTTCCTTATAGGAATAGGGTGTTCTGCATGATTCAAGTAATTATTCATAACTTGATCCAGTTGAGAAAGTACTGTCATAAATTTTTGACCACCCATTCCCATCGTAGCAGGCATACCATTAGGGAAATTGTCACATTGCCTATCACATAGATTGTTGGCATGTGTTCTTCTATTTCCCTCTATTAAATAAGAAAAATAATGTACAATTATATGGATTTAAAACTTAGCTAATAATAATAAAAAGAAAACAATAAATATAAAAGGATAAAATATTAAAGGAAAAGTATATCATAACTTGTGATTCCCTAGGTATCGATTTAGGTTATCCATGATTTGTTTCCTCGCAGTTATTTTTATGGGATTATTTTTGTTATTCCCTTAATAATGGTTCATACTAAGCTTATGAATTTACCGAAGAATATACCCTGTGAGTGTCAAACTAGGAGTGAATCAAGGATTGTTGTCATGCACCATTTATTTTTCAAGTCTAGCTCAAAGTGGTGTTTTCGGGT
This sequence comes from Viscum album, assembly GCA_963277665.1. Classification (NCBI taxonomy): domain Eukaryota; kingdom Viridiplantae; phylum Streptophyta; class Magnoliopsida; order Santalales; family Viscaceae; genus Viscum; species Viscum album. The sequence continues at coordinate 2,034,671,289 of OY728148.1, forward strand.
TTTACCCCTAGATACATTTGTGCCAAAGCCACATCCACTTGTTCTTATCCAGACAAGGATTTATTTTCTTAATAAACCACATACTTTATACTTACCAAAATTTCGGGATATTTTCTTATAATTAGTCTTATCCATATGGTTATTACTAAAGTTCTCTATTGATAATATCAAAAAAATAACTAGAACTGCCTATGATACCAACTATAGTTACCCCATCCTTTTAAACATATCATTGCATGATTTTAGGCATTACTAAACATCATATTACAAACCAAGGATCGTAAACTCTCATGTCTTAGAAGATTAGATAAATAATTAAATATCATAAAAAAAATTATTTAATATTCATAATGATATTCTGAATTCCATTGTTCAAATACATCTTCATAGGATAACCTAGGGATAAAATGAATAAAGGGTTAATCTAAAAATCATAGTAAGGGAATTAACATAAGAATAAACCTTTAGCACATGGGTTATAAGGCATGGCATAATGATATAAAAAGGCATGGAACATATGGAATCATAAAATATAAACAAAGGATCATATTAACATGGTTTCATAGTAATGTGGAAGTAACATAAAACTTGAATTTATCAAGAGTCAAGGATCATTTTACATAGAGGATCACAAGTCATGGTTTACCGCCAAGACTGTTTCACATGGTAGCATGAGTCATGGATAACTGCCAAGATCGTTGCACATAACATCTCATGAGTATCAAATTTACCCAATTAATTAGAGAACTATATGGTATAACTCATATTAAAATGTTCATGAATATTTTTTACATGTTCAGAATCATACATAATCAACTGTACCTGAACATAAGGATACCCGTGGAAAGAAATGGGTATCATAATCATGTTATAAAGGATAATAACTAGACGTATCATACAAGTGTCCATCAAAGAAAGCAATTAAAACATACATGGAAATTCATAATATACAATAGTCATATATCATTTTAAGTGACATCAAAGAGATGGGATAATATGTAAGAAGAGTATTTAAGAAAAGTTAGCATTAAAACATTTTAGTGCGGTCTTAAGGAAAATACTAAAGAGAATTTAAAACTGAAAAGGGAATAATATTTTATATAAAACCAGAAGTAAAAAAAGAAAGTTTTAATAATAAAAATACATATTTTATAATAAAACAATAGTATCTTAAAATAGATGATAGAGTGCACTTGAAATTGGGTAAGAATTCGAGAAGTTCCCTTTAAACGGGCTTGCTTTTTGGGAAAATTGAGAAGGGAACCACTTAAAAATATGTATATCCCCAAAAGATAATGATGAATGGATCTTGGTAAATAATTATGGAACATATACACATAATTTATAAGATTTAAATAAAAATAAAATATAAATTTATGTCGGTAAAAATAATGATGGAGCAACCTGAAGGAATAATGGAGGTTCGGGTAGAATCCCTTTACTTAAGTCTGATGGTGCGCTTCACTTGATATTAATGTACTGGATAACCAAATTAAATTCATTAATTAGTATTTAAAGAACCTATTATTCATTTTATTTATTTATTATATCCTTATTAAGTTCATTAATGACCTTTTTATGGGTTCAGAGGTTCAATTTCATTGTTTGGGAGCATTTGTTTCCTTGGTTTTCATGATTGGTTTACTTATATACATGTAAGGATAAACATGTAAGGTGAGAATGTTTGTCCATAATTGGAGTTATATGTTATTAGGGAACTTAAATAATATTATGTGGTTATAAAATTCATTTGTTTATTTTTATTGAAGAGGAATCCCTATATAAAACTTTAACGATAGCCGTTTTGGTTAATTGGTGTTTTTTAATAAAAAAACAAGTTTTTATTTATAAATTAATATCATGTGTAAAAATGATTACATAACCTTAAATAATATAATATATATATATATATATATTATAGTTTTTTTCAACCATAAAAATGGTTTCATGACCAGAATTGAAGATGGTAATAGAAATTGAAAACTCGTTTTCCTTGAATGTGATAAATTAACACATCTCGGATGGTGTTTTCATTTCTGGTATAAAAGGAAATGAAAGGATAGATGGTGATGAATTATTAAATTATCATTAAAAAATTGTTATAAATATAAGGTACTATAGTTATCATAACATTTGTATTAAAGGAGGTGAGTAAAGAAAAATAAAGAAAGGAACTTGAAGTAAAATAAATTAAATGAAAAGAGGAATTTACCTCTTTAATATATCTTCCTTAAGAACCTATTTAGGGGAGAGTATTTGGTATTTTGAATAGACCAAGGGATTATGGAAGTGGTAGAGTGGATTATGGAGATATTTTATCATAATTTAGACTATGCACAAGGCTTTAGAGTTGTGAGAATAGGAGGTAAAGAGGGGTGGAATTTATAGTGGAGGTGCTGAGGGGTTTCCTGTTATTTTAATCATTAGTTTAATATTTTTTCTCAAGACTATGAATAGTCTGGATTATTGTGACAAAAAATAGAAATATGTGCATCTGAGTTTTAACCCATTCCCATTTACACCATCCATGACTCAATCATGGTGTAGAAATTCATTTATTTAGCATATTTTGTAAATTATTGAATTTCACTATTCACAAAAATTCAAGTATTTTAGGAAAATCCAAAAAATTCACCCTATCCATTCTTGGAAGTGTAGAATACAAATATGAACTGCAATTTTCAAAAATAATTTTATTAATATGAGAAATTTAATTTTTAATTAAAATCATAATTTACTTGAAAAATACAAATTTTAAAATTAAAACTGCTTTTCTAACACTTTGAAAATTTAACTAAGGTATCATAAAATTATATTATGATCATAAGACATAAAAATAATAATTTATGAATTCATTTTATGAGAATAAATTTTTATTTAATTTATTAAATTAATCCTAAAATTGTAATTTAATATACATGACTTATAAAAATATCAACAATTCAATAATAATTTTTAAAAATATTTATTTACGTACACTATGATATAATTATACCATATTGTCACTTATAAGATAAAAAATATTTATTTATACTTTTATTGGTGAGGTTACTATTACATTGTCTGTTTTACTATTCATAAGGGTCACATTACCATTCCTTAGGTATATGTTCCTTAACTTCTAGAGATACCTTTTATTTCACTCATTCTTTATTTATAATGTTTTTATTGATTTATATAAGTGATCTTATGTGATAATATCATAATACATATTTATAAGAAGGGAATTTTATTGATAGAACATTGGGTCGTTACATTTTCTTCCTTTACCTTTTTAGGGAAAATAATACCCATATTTAGGTATTTATTCATTTGTGAATTTAATGATGCTCATTTGGTGGGCATCAAAAATCCCCCCCTCTCAAGAGTGACACCTGAGGGGATAAGGAAATGTTTTTGGGGAAAGAAAATACCCTCCAAATTCCTTGGTGGTGTCATGAACTGGTTTCTTGGGTGACATTTGTTCTGTCGGGTGAGCTTGGTATTCTTTGAAACACCATATATATAGAGGGGTGGAGGGTGGCTTTATCCATTAGCTAAAATTTATCTAGATATCTCTTTCCTTGCCTTTGTTGTGTTCCTCAATTCTCAAAACCATTATGCAAGACCTAATCATGAGACCCCATCGTGATCCTTCATCATGATATCTTCCCCTACAAGACCACTTTTTCTCAGGTGATTGTTTGAACCATCTACGAACTATATTTTGGTGACTGTTTTAACTTTGACCATGATGTACTGAGATTTTCTTGAGGTTTTTTCAGTATTTTTTGGTTTGATAATATGATCTATTAGCCATCATTTGATTCATGTGTACATGTCCAGGTCATGTGATCATGAGTCTCCAAAGGGGTCATGTGATTGTGTGATGTACTGCGAGGGTTATGCGACCAACAAGTCTTTCAGATATTAGGAAATTCATGAACCCTTTAGGGTGATTCACAAATTCCTTATTGATTCATGTGATGTGTATAGTGCTACTGGGATTTTATGTCTTTTTTTATGAAAAGATTTTATATTCTCTTTGTCTGACATATGTCACCTACTTATCTTCAGATGGATTCTGAATCCCATAAATCTTCCCCAGCTACGACCAATCAAAGGGACATGATTCCTAGGAATCGGAATGTTGATCCTTGATATAATGTATATACTATTAATGAGAGTCTAAAGAGTTTCCTCTCATCTGATCTTTGGGACTATCATTTATCTAAATGGATTCCCCTATACAAGTTTTGTCTACTAGATAATGCTCTCATCCCTCCTCCAGACTCTAATTAACTGTCTCAGTATGTGTTAGCTTCTCTCAACTGTGTCCAAATGACAATTTCTAAAGATGGTCAACTAATTGTAGCTCAGTCTTAGGAATTATCTTATATATTTTAAAAATACCCCTTAGGTCCAGATGGTTGTGAATTTTCTCACTAACCCATTGGTTAGATATATTTGAGTATATTTTCTTTCTCCCTAAACAATCATGGTGCTAGATGGGTTTTGAAGTGGGATCTCCATCCTGAAGGTAATTTCTATAATGAATGGGCATGGCCCTTTTCGGTTAGGGAAAGATTCATATATGTTTTTGATCAGCTATATAGTGTTTATCTTTATGAACCTATGTGCATTTCCCAGTTCATAATTTACCACAAGCTCAAACTTCTCTGAGATATAATCAGCTATTGGTGCCCTAGAACCAAAAAATTCCATCTGCCTCATGCTGAAGTGGGTATCATCCTATGGGATTATACCAATTGGGTGGTATCCCCCCTCTTAAAGAGATGTATGGTGAATTACTCCCTACTGTGGATGTGTGGGATGATCCCTTATAAAATCTAGTTTTGGAGAGGGTGATTATTATTATTTTAAAGTATAAATCAAGGAAGGAGCTAACAACATGTTCAATTATTTATTTCAAGGATTGGATCGATAATTTTCTTTACTAGACAGACCAACTATTATATGTCATCATTGGTGCCCTTCTCAGAAAGTCAATGCCAGCACTGGTTTTTATTGGACTATCTTGAAAGTTTGGGATTATACATCATGTGGATATTGAGTGAATTCATAGATCTCTCTAGACCTTAGGTTAGTAGGATTTATAGCCATGTTTCTTAATGGGTGGCTTTTCCTAGTTGGGGATTCATGCTCAGGGATCTGAGATAGATCATTGTGATGATAGTGTGACTCATTGAAGTATGGAATCTCAAATTAGAAGTACTAGTCCTCACACATATTTACTATCTCTTAGTCCATATTCAATGAGTTATCACCCCTTATAGGATCAAAAGTCCTTTCTAATTTTTGTTTGTCTAGATAGGGGATAAATTTCACTCTTATGAATATTACAACACCACCTGGATCCCCAATGCTTCATCCCACCAAAAATTGTTGAATATATCTAAAGTCTTGGTTGTTACACTAATCCCTAATCAGGTTAAAGATTCACTAATAGAATTTGACATCTTTGATTTTACTTCTTTTCATTCATTAGATGGATTGATTACTGATAATGGCATTGGTTCCCTTGATGAAAGGTTTTATATGATCTCTCTCTGGGATGGGGTTCTTGTAGCCAGAATAGAAGAGCTAGTTATCTATGAACCTTATACCCCTTATTAATTTTCTATTAAATTTGGATGTATTCAAATGGTATCCCCTCTTCCTTTAGTCGTTGTTTGAGGGGACTGACATCCTAGGTTCATACACCAATTTTGGAAGATTCTAACTAGTGAAGATATTGAGGCTGAGTTCATTCTCTTGCCTACTAATTATTCTTCCTCTTTCCTTACCTAGTATTATTCCAAATATTGAGTAGCATATTATCTGAGTGGTATGCTAAACCAGTTAGTTCATCATGTGAACATGCATTTTTCATTTCCAACCTTGTTGTCAGAGGCAATGATGGAATTGATCGAATATCTGGGTTAGATATCAAGAAAGTGAGCTCATTCAAGTGATGAATATTCTAATGGTGAAACAGACTATGTTGAGGAAATTAATCCTCTAACATAGGATATAGATGATGTGCTTGTTTAGAGAAGGGTATATTGGGTGTATTCTCCTATTTTTTCATTGGTTCAATCAGTTATTCGTCCTCTTATCATGCCTACCTCATCGGTTGCAAAGGATCAGGAGAAAAATAGACTGATCTGGAAAAATATTCATTCCTTGATCACTGATACCCCCTTTTAATTATTCCACAACCAAGAGGGATGCATTCACCAGTTATTTCATGACTTGGGGGCATGTGGTTTTGACTGATAGCCTCTGTATAAAATTGTGCAGCAAATCATCCTAACCCGACGATATCTGCCCATGAGTGAAAGGGATTTGCACAATATTGTAGATGAGGCTCCACTTACTAGGAAATGAGGGAGATTTTAAAGGAATTGGATAAGGTTCATCTATTGATATCTGAACTGAAATCTCATATGAATGTTTGGACTGTGCAGATATGAAGATGTGAGGAGATTATTGCTCGTCTGAGGTATGACCCTTCAACATCATCGTTCTCTTTGGCCACTACTCCTAAGAGGGTTGAAGAGTTTAATACTTTAGTCGAGACCCTCTATCTTGGGGAAGAAGAGGAAGAGGAAGGGAGAGTTTCACACTAACGTTCAACTGATGCTTATCGCTAGACTCTTTCAAATATTACTAGTGTAGCTGACCAAATTCATCATGATTTGGATTTTGTAATGCACTCTATTTTTTATGAGACATCTGAGAGACTCCAAAATGTGGAGATTCTTCCATATTTTGTATACAATGAATGGATGAATTTTCAGAAAATTCTATACTACTATCCATTTTTCTTTAATTCGTGATTATCATGATATCACATTGCTCTGATATTATGAGAATTTTCAGTGATACCCATCCTATGCATAACATCAAGTAAAACTGAATATATGGATTTGAATATTTAAATATTAACATATTCCTTTTTATAAGTACTCATGAATTCTCACCAACATGAGATTATCTACTGAATCATCTATTACAATTATCTTCAGATCACCTGATTTGAAAAAAGGATTATTTGGGTAGGATTCATGTCCCAGAGGGAGAGTTCTCTATCTTTGTCTAAAGTTGATAGGCTTGGTTAGAGAAACATGATTGTACTATTTCCATGTAGTGGGACTTGCATTATTTTTTGGGTTAAGTAAATTTCATGCTATAGATTATGGTATTTTATCTCAGAATTGATATTTCTTTTAGTTTAGGGTATTTTAGTTTGGACCTTATATCAATTTATATTAAGGTCTTTTAGATCAGACCTGATGTCACCTTAGTTTAGGCTCTTTTAGATCATACCTTCTTTTAATTTAGTTTATGGTATTTTATTTTGGACTTGATATCACTTTATTTTAGGGTCTTTTAGCTCAGACCTGATGTCACTTTAGTTTAGGGTCTTTTAGCTAAGAACTTTTATTCCTTTAGTTTAAGGTCTTTTTACTCGGACCTGATATTGATTTAGTTTTAGGTATTTTATCTTAGACCTAATATTGATTTAGTTTAAGGTATTTTATCTTGTACATTATATATCTTCAGTTTAGGGTATTTTATCTTGGACCTTCTATTGATTTAGTTTAATGTATTTTAGCTCAGACCTAATATCTATTTAGTTTAGGATCTTTAATCTTAGACTTGATCAATGATCATGGTATATGGTGTAGACATACCAGGGATGACCCAAAGCACACCGAGATTTTGGGTTCTTCTATAGTGTTTCTAGGGATCATGAGGATTTGTGTTCCTTTCTTGCAAGGAGGAGATGCCTTTAGTTGGTGGGTTAAATCCCTTGTGTGTTGATAGCATGTCCAAGAAAATATGATCTCCACTCTTTTCTAAGGATAATGGAATATTTATGGGGGGAATATGGTTGAAGTAAAAATACTCTAGATATTAGGTCTTCTTAGATATTTGGAATGTGGGTGGTATAAATCATAACCCAAAATCTTGAGTCTGTGAATCTGGGATGGGGTAGAAATGTCAGGTATATCCTATTACACTTTGAGATGTTTAGTTCCACCTTAGTGTCACTGGGGCTCACAAGGATTAGAATCCCCTTTCTTGAAAGGAGGATATGCCTTTGATTGGTGGGTTCAATCCCTTATGAATCAATATAATGGCCAAGAAAATATGATCTTATCTTATTTTCAAGGGTCATGAATGATTTTCGAAGACTCAAACGTCAAAATGATGAAGTTGGGTATGAAAATAAGGCTATCTAGGAAGGTTTATGGAACCCTATGGAAACTTATATTTTAATGTGATGCTCAATATCTATTACCTATAGTTTCAAATCACAAGTCATGGGCCATAAAAGGCTTTATAATGGAGTGTCGCATTCCATCCTTGAGAAAGGGTACAAAACACAATGACGTGACGCCGAGGATATCAAATTCACTTTGATAGTTTGTCATACTGAGATTAGTTCAAAAACACTATGGTGTTGAGTGATTTCAGGATGATGTTAGAGCTCACAAGGATCGGAATGTCCTTTTTTCTGAGTTTCACATTGGTCTGATGGCCATAAGTGCATATTCCTAAGCCACATGCTTGTTTTCATAGTCAATAAAAGGTTCTATTTAATCTAGATATCTTTTCCATGGGCCATTAAATGTTTATGGTGATTCGAGGAACCTAAATAATGAATTTTTATTTGTATAAAGTGTAATATCTAAGAAGGATTTGAACACCCCAAAGTTTTTGTCACTATCCAGTGAACATATTCTCATGGAGAGGAGACGTGAAAAATTATTAATCTAAATTTTACCTGAACTAGGGGGTTTAGTAAGAATAGATTGGATTTTACTGGGGATACAAAGTAGACCCTATGATCTTTATGCCTTATTCATTTCCACCCTACATTTTTCATAAAATCTATATATGAAGAGTTTAGCAAGAAAAGACCTGATTTTTTAACAGGATTCCCTTTGGGGGTTTTCAACCTGACATGTTTTTGTGTCTCTTTCACTAATAGTTTAAGGTCTTTTGATTTGGACCATCATAGGCTATAGCTTAAGTTCATACATCTTTGAACAAATTGCAGGTAGTTTAAAGTCCTGAAACTCATGTACTTTATATGGGAGATGTTACACAAGATCATTAGGATACCCAAGGTAAAGATCAATCTAACATAATTATGTGAAGGAGATGGAAATGTTGTAAATCATGGATCGAAGTTCTTAGGACATGAGTAATGATATCGAACAGTCACACAAGGAGAGGGACTGACAACACTAAGCTGTTGGATTCTTCCTTGGTGATGTCAGAATCACAGGGATTGGAAAGACAATTATATTAGGCCTATATTTCTTCGATTGGTAGGTTTCGAGGCCTTATGTGTCAATATCATGACTGAACTGAGAGATCTATTTTATTTTCCAAGGTCTATGAAAGGATTGTAGAAACCTAAGGTACTCAATACATAAAGTGTAGAACATGGATTGATGTTATTTTAAAATATATAAGAAGCACCATGTACACTAGTTGACTGAGGTAAGTCTCTTTTGGTCCTTTGATAAGGAAATAAAAATGGGTGATGGTTTGTATAGATTATCATCATGTAGTGGGGACATTTTCCATTCAGTTTAACTTCATGTGGTAAGAAAATTTTCTGTGTAGTTTATCGTCATGTGGTAAGGATGTATTTTTTGTGCAGTTTCAATTTCATGAAACCAAGATGCTTTCCTTATATTTTAACATTATGAGGTAAGGATGTACTTCCCTGTAGTTTATCATCATGTGGTAAGGATGTAGTCCCGTGTAGTTTACCAAAACGTGTCAAGGAACTATTCCCATGCAGTTTAACATCATATGGTAAGGACATGGGAACTGGCATGAATAGATATAAATGTTATGATTGGGCCCAAGGATGGAATTCTAGGCATCACTATATATCTCATGATAATGAGAATCAAACCACATGTAGTTTTGAAAGGCAATGTTGTTTAATGTCACGTGGTGAGGATGTGGATCCCTTGATGTGGAATGGTGGTATTTTAGCTAGGACCATGAATGAAATTACGAGTTTCACTATGTATTCCATAGTTATGGGAATCAAGACACACATAATTATTTATTGAATTTCCTTGTGTAGGTATGACTCATATTCCAAGAGGGGTAATTTTTATATTTATTTTTTGTGAATGGGACTAGTTTTTGAAATTCGGGCGTCATTACTTATCCTATGATGATAAGAATCAATTCATAAGTAGTTATTGAGTGCTAAATACTCTATACAGGTATGGAACATAAATAGAGGTGGGAATTATTTCCATTAATTGTTGTATCTAGGGATAGGATTGAAGACCTAGGAATCACTACATATATTGTGATGACATGAATCAATCCAAACATAGTTTTTACGGAACTAAGCAGTTTAATGTCATGCGGTAAGGATAAATATGGAACTATGTGAAAAAGAGTTGATGTTGTGGTTGATCCCAATGATGGAAGTATGGGAATTTCTATGAATCTCATGAAAATGAGAATCAAGCCATACTTAGTTCCTGAAGAACTGTACAGTTTAATTTCATGTGACAAGAACATGGGCTCTCTGATACGAAGATGGATAGAGTGGTTCGAGGTGTGCTAGAAGACTAACACAAACTGTAATGGTCCTATCAGGAGAGGTCTACATGGGTGTTTAGTTTCATGTTATGGAGGGGAGATTAATTTTTCTGTTTAACAACATGCAGTGAGGACCCATGGTATGCCTTTTATGGTTTTTCATTTAGGAATGAGATGGGCCTGTCAAAAGCTGTTATTCCTTGTTTGTGTGGGGAAGACCTTATCGAGACTCATAATCCCACATGAGATATACTTGGTTTGAGAAAAAAGAAATGGAAAGGTTCTCTCCCACAATTCATAGACATTTAAGAGTAGGATAGGGGTATTTTTTATCATGTGGTGTCTTGACCAAGATATAGGATTGAGTTTTCCCTACTTATCTCATTGGAAATGGGAATCAATACATATGTAGTTCTAGGAAACCCGTTTAGTTTAATTTCATACGGTAAGGAAGTGAGTGACTTTGCATAAATGAGGATGGATATTATGGATTCGTTTAGTTTGACATCATACGGTAAGGATGAATATATCTCAATGTGAAGGAAAAGTGAAGTTGTGGATCTGTGCAGTTTTATGTCATGTGGTAAGGAAATTTTCCTTATAGTTTAAAGTCATGTGGTACGGAAATTTTCCTTGTAGTTTTAATGTCATGAGTTAAGGACATTGGATCGCCCAAAATTATAGTAATGTAATCCTATGGCTGGTCCCAAGAATAGTAGTTCGGGAATCACTATGTATCATGTGATCAAAGGAATCAAGCCATACGCAGTTCTAGATGGGTTGTGAAATTCTATGTTAGTTGTTGAGGATGTTGGTCGAACAGTTTAACATCTTCCAGTAAGGACATGGGTCATCCAATTTGAAGAATGAGAGATATTATGGATCCATGTAGTTTAATATTATGTTGTGAGGACTGGTATACCATGCAGTTTAACGTCTTGGTGTTAGGACATGGTTTTACAATTTAACATCCTATAGTCAGGATGAATGTTGGGTCTTACTCTAATGTGGATTCCAATTTAAGTATGGATATGAAAATTATTTCTGGAAATCCTCACATTTGTGGGGGGTGTGACACGCTCCCCATCTATTTTGTCCAATGATTAATCCCCATAATGATAAACCTTTTGCATGATATAAGACCCTTCCCACATGGGTTCTAGTTTCTGGGGATTATTTCCTAGTATCATCAGGTTTCTGAGAGACCGCACCAGTTCTATTTGAAGGAATGAACAACAAAAAACCTTTTTATTAAAGTCGCATTCTATCTGATTCTGATGGACCTCCGGGTTTTGAATTGTGTGCCTTTTATTCTCATCTAGAAGTTACAATTCATCCATCCTCTTTTTCAGTTGTTCATCATTTGATAGTTTTCCACAAATGGATATTTAGAGTGAAGTTAGCTAGACCTCTATGGGTAACACTGCCTCTGTCCCGTACACTAAGGAGTATGGCGTTTCATTTGTGGAAGTCCATGTGGTGGTATAGTGGCCCCATAAAAAATGGAGTAGTTTGTCCGGCCAAGACTTCTTATCCTTGTTCACTATCTTCTATAGTATATTTGAAATAGTCTTATTGAAGTAATCTATCTATTTATTTGCTAGCGTGTGATATAGAGATGAATTATTAGACTAAATATTATACTCTTAGTAGCATTTCTTCAATTTTGTATCATAAAAGTTGGTGTCGTTTTCTGTCAATATTGTGTGAGGGACCTCGAACCTATTGATGATATGGGACTTCACAAAGTGAATGATATTATTCATCATGACTTCCTTGAGAGGTATTTTATCATCTCATTTGGAAAAGAATTTTTTGGCAGTAAGTATGTACTTGTACTTCATAGTTGTGGTAGGGGTATATGGCCCCACGATATCCATTCCCCAAACGGAAAACGGCCATGAATATTTACCTGTATGTATCAATTCTGGGGGAAGATGGATGATTTTTTCAAGGATCAGGCATGCATGAAATTTATTGGTGAATTCAACAGAGACCTATATCATGGTTTTCTAGTAATATCCCGACCTTATGATTTAGTGGGAGATCATGGTTCTAGAATGATGGGCATCACAAGAGACTATATGGACTTCTTCCATGATAGCGTCAATCTCTCCTTATTCCATGAATATGAGGAGGATTTCTCTAAAACCCTCATTTGTATAGGTATTTCTGCTCATTTGGACCATCCCTCAGAGTAACATTTGTTGCTTAGTGCCAAATCTATTCCCTTCTAGTAAAATCTGCTGGGAGCATCCCATTTTAGATATAACTAATTATTGGCTCCATCCATGTAGGGGTAGTCATTGTCTCATCATGATCTAAGGAAAAGATGACCTAATTGATTTCTTCCATATCATATATGATGGTTTAAGAGACCATTATTCGATGAATGATATGGAAGATTTATTCCTACTGATCAGGGTCAGCTAGGATAGTGGTTGGATTATCTGGTGCATTGGAGTGATCATTCTATGATCAGGGAACGTGATGCAGTGTGGTCTTGAAAGCGAAATCTTCCAATAGTCCCATTACATAGCCAGTAAGGGGGTTCAGTTATTCCTTTTTGATGGCATATTCTCCATTGATCCACTTTATCACTAATTTCAAGTCCACTTTGATATTCAAGTAGGCTTGGTGTAGCAGTAGGGATAGTTCCAATCCAGTTATGAGGGATTGATATTCAGCCTCATTATTTGTGAAGCCTTTTGATAGTGAGAAAGAGTAAGGCAACATTGCTTTTTCTGGAGATAAAAATACAATCTCCAGACCAACCCAATTGAGCTCCAGGTTTTCTATCCTTGTACTGATATGGCTCCAGGAGGAACCATAGAAGTATATCTCCCATGTCTGAGGAGTGTCATAGTCATAAAAGACTGCTTCATCAAGAATCTTGATGTCTTCTAGTGTATTTTTTGAGGAAGGATGTGCTATGAGGAAATCATCCAGGGTTTTCCCTTTCACTGAATTCTGTGATATGAACAAAATTTCATATTGTTTCATAATGACTACCTATTGATCCAAGATCCCAGTCAACATAGGTTGGCCTAAGATATACTTGATCAGATCAATATGAGAGACCATGTTGACTTTTTGGTGGTGTAACTAATGCCTTCTGTAACACCTCAGACCTGGATTTCACTCAATAGTTTGCCAAGCCCAATTGGTTAAATATTCTAAAGTGCATCTCCCCAAATACCAGAGGCTTCTGACTAGAAGACAGTTCCTAGGTGAGTTGTTGGGGATACTATTCGCTTATTAGCAAAGTATATCACAGTGGAAGTAAATCGCATTCAATAGTGGAAGAACATACAATAATAAGATAGTAGATAAAATAGAAAATAAATACATAAATATATGACAAGCCAGAAGTGCCTCATCTACCATGATGCATATGATACATGTATCTAGAAAATAACCAAAATTGGTACATGGAAATACATTACAGTACAAGTATCCAAAATCCAAAAAGAGAAAAAAGTTTCCCAATAGCATCATAAGCCTCATCTGGGTCCCATGATCCCATTCTGTAAATAAATTATCAACAACCAGTGTTAGGGTGATTTCCACTATTATCACCTGCAACCATATAATTTGTCTGGGTCCCCAAGGAGGCCCAAATAGGGTGTGAGATAAAAATCCCAGTAGGTTTCCACCCAAATATCTATACAGTTCTATGTAGAACAATGTAATATGGTAAACTAGTGAAAGTAATTAGTAATATATGTGTGAAATCCCAAGGCTTATAACTACTGCAAACAAGTAATACCAAACAACCTCTTATGCCACCCTACAACAAGTGTCAACTCCTAATAAGGAATCTATAAGAAATATAAAAAAAACAACATGTAATCTCCATACAACCATCCGTATTCTATCCACATGGCCTTACCATATAAATAAAATTGAATTTTTATTTCATGGGATCTCTCAAATGATGTTCGTTTTTGGGTTATTTAGGTGCACCTAAGTGGCTTACCAAGGTCATCCCTCAAATGAAGAAGTAAATTTAACAACATATTAAAGGTATTACAAAATAAAATAAAAGAGAATAAAAAAACAACTTAAAAGTATGAAATTTTTTATCATTTTTAGATGAATAAGGTTTATGCTAGAAGAAGATTGCATTTTTTTGTTTTTTTTTTAAATGAACTTCAATTAATAAGATACAACGAGAGGATGTTTTTTTAGAAAATATTTTAAGAAGGAATAATTGATATAACTATACCTCTTCAATTACTTATTTATAATTTTCATTTAAAGTAATTTTAAATTAATTATTATCCCCTAATTTGTTAACCCTCGAACCCTACGGGAGTTAACATAACCACAAATATGAAATTAATTAGATCCTAGGCTAGCTTCAGAACACGAAATCACAACACTCTGCTTTGATTGAGGTTATAAAGATAGTTTATGGTCATCGGTAAATTAGGTCACACATATACTCTACAAATGAGGATTAATTGTGTTTAGGGATTATGTTTGAACTCTACAAATTGATCATGTGTGGTCTTGTATTACCGATTAAGTTTGTACTCTCACAATTCACACAATTCTCGGCCTCACGTGTTTTTTGTTAATTGTTCAACTTCGTTATTAGTTTCATTTAATTAAAAAAATAAATTAAATTATCATATTGAGTGAATTATAGTATCTCATTTATTCAAAATAAATTAATTAATAAGGTAATCGGCTGATCAATTACTAAAAATAACTACACTTTCATGGGAGATGTAGACATCGTAGAAACGTTTTGCATTTGAAAAGGTAGTGGAAAGCGTATAACCCAATCAAATTTATATTCTTGATTTACATCACAAATAGGAATATCAATAGAATAATAAAATTTAAAATAACAGAATAAATGGAAGATAAACTAAGAGTTTATTGAAATCACAACAATATTACAAAGTGAAGAAGAAGAAGGCTTTGATGAAGGGATCCTAGCTTCAAGAGCTCTACATATTGAAATGCTTGGAGAAATGAAGTGAAACCATTTATAATATACCTTAAATATCCCAATTCACATCCAAACCCCTAAAAATGAGAAAAATACAATTTATAGAGTCAAGTGTATTCTAGGTTTTAAGAGGTTTCAAGTGTGAATGGGGAAATTCATATAAATAAATTAATCCAACTTGCACCGACTGTTTGACCTCAAAAACGCATGAACCAACTATCCTTCCATAAGGATGATTCATGAGAAATTTGATTATCTATCTCCTCTACAAATTTAGTCCAAATAAAAGAATAGATGAATAATTTATGGCTTAAATACATAAGTGATGTCTAATATGGCGAGTTCAACCCATCTTCGACTTATTAGCCCTTTTACTCTAAACAAATGCTCGATTTAGCTCCCATGTCCTAAATGAAAGTTGTATCCCATTATGTCAAGAAAATATTTACAAAATTTTATGTTAAAATAATAGATATAAAATATTTATGTCGAAATTACTACATTGCACTTTAAAGAGTAAAACATGAATTTTCAGAAAATTTTCAAATGAATGATCAAATCCAAAATATTTTATAAATAAACATATTTAGCCCAATGTGAGGAAACTATTTCATTTATTATTAATAAAATATTCAATAAAATTATGTTTTATCAAATCCCCCACACTTATCCTTTTTCACTCTTGGGAAAAACCTCATATCATGTATTTCAAAAAAAATGTGATAAGATATGCATGTTCATATTCCTCAATCCATAGTCGAAAAATAGGAAAATTATGAATCCCATAAAAAGTCAATATTAATAAATTTTAAAGTAATTGTCTTATAAATTGTGTCAAAAAAATCGAGTGAGATTGATAACACTAATCAGAGTGAAAACAAGTCGTGGGTCTACCATACCACTAATTCCCCACGTGTTTGTCCTGTATCCGATACATTTAGGTTAATAAAAACTATTCTTCTTAATTGATTTTATTCCATGAAACCTATTCAATATGATTTTGAATCAAATTCCAAAACCCACTCATTTAATCTTTCCCAGAAGTCAAACCATGAGTTCCTGACCTAAATATCCCCACATGTTGTGCATTTATTCACTCCCCTCTTTATTGATTGTTTTTTGTTTTTTTATGTTTTTTAGGGCTTACAATAGTCAAATATTAGGTGAACGTGCATAGGTAAATCTGGTACAAGGATGAAAATGATTGGAAGAGAAACAAACGTATGGAAAGACCATGTCATAAGTAGAAAAGAATTACTTACCCTGAATATACATTCAATTGGATAATAGAAAATAAGAATTCATGATTGTGTGAAAATATGTGTGGATAAATCAATGACTCAATTTACCATGAAAAAAAATCAAAAATAATGGTTTAAACATCTAAAAGGTTTTATTATGACACAACCAATCATATCATCGATGGCTTTAATTTTTATAAAAATCAACCCTTGATGATGAAATATTTCTCATTCTTATCATTCCACCAATGAAATTCGAAAACATTCATTTTACATATCTTCCATATGTAAATGATAATTTTACTTGATATTATTTTTGATTGTTTTTTTGAAATATTTTTACCAAAAACATAACACCAAACACACAAAATACACACAAATAAAAATCCTAAATATCTACCCCAAAATGTTGTCCCCTCCCCCACACTTAAAATATTTCATTATCCTCAGTGTGAACCTATGAGATGATATGTTCACATGAAATGTATAATTTTAAATAGGACTAGTAATATAAAAGGTTAAAGGGTTAGGAACAACCTGGTATTTTCAAGTAATGTTGGGGTCATGCAGTGTGATGAAATCAAATACATCGATAGAAAGTACCTCAATGTATTTATTCAAATGTTTACCATTGACTATAAATATCCTTCATATGTCCTCTTGTGTAATATCTACTACACCATAAGGAAACATATTAGACACAACATAAGGAAGTAACCATTTGGAATGCAACTTACTAGAAAGCATCTTTAGTCGTGAACTGTAGAGTAGAACTTTTTCTCCTACAAAAAACTCCCTTTATTGGATCATTCTGTCATGAGATAATTTTTATCATTCCTTGTAGAGCCTTGAGTTCTCATATTATGACAATCAAATCTTCTCAAGCTCTTGAATTTGTAGCTTCTGTTGAATTCTAGCTTGGTCCAAATCCATGTTTCATTTCTTTATAGCCCAATAAGCTCGATGATCGACCTCTACAGGGAGATAACAAGTTTTCCCAAAAGAAATATGAATTAGGGATATAGATATGGTAGTCTTATATGATGTCCTATAATCCCTTAGTGCATCATCCAAGCACTTATTCCAATCTTTCCTATTTGTCTACACGGTTTTATCCAAAATTTGTTTTAACTCTTGATTTGAAACCTCAACCTGCCCATTTGTTTGGGGGTGGTATGGGGTTGATTTTTTGTGTGTCACCTCATACCTACTAAGGAGTGAATCCAAATTCAGATTGAAAAAGTGTGTCCCTTGGTAACTTATGATGGCCTTTGATACTCCAAACTAGAAAAAATGATCCTTGAAAAGGTCTACTACAACATGAGAATCATCAGTCCTGAAAGCCTTATCCTCTACCCATTTTATAACATAATCAATGGAAACCAAAATATAAAAAAACAAATGAACTAAAAAAAGGACCCATAAAATTAATCCCCCAAACATCAAAAATATCAAAAAATAAAATGGTTTGTTGAGTCATCTCATGTCTCTTATAAATATTTCCAGTGTGTTGGAAACATGAGAACAACTTAAAAACCACATAAGCATCATGGAATAAGCTAGTCAAATATAATCCAGAGTCTAAAACTTTCCTAACTATCTTTTGGGGTCTGAAGTTTCCTCCTCAAGAAAGTGTATGGCATAACTATATAACATACTCAAACTCATGATCAGGTATACACCTCTCAATAACTTTATCACTACACATGTTCCATAGATAGGGATAATACCACACATATAATCTAGGATCACGCTTTATTTTTTGTACTTGATGTTTATTTAAATTTGTAGAAATTTTAGAGGAAACAAGGTAGTTAACTAAATAAGCATGCCAAGGATTCATACTTGAGATGGAATAAATATGATCATTGGATAAAGTGTCCCAAAGTGGTACCTGGTCCAAGGTGTTAGCCTCTAATATGTGATTAATCCTACTCATGTGGTATGCCATCCAGTTTTCTGACCCCTTATTGTACTTTATCTCAATATAAAACTCTTGAAGAAGTTGCATCCATCTGATGAGTCTGGTCATTGTGTCTGGCTTCTTCAAGAGATACCTCAGAGCTGCATGGTCAGAAAAAACAACAACTTTAGAGCCCAATAAATATGAACAGAATTTATCTAAAGAAAATATGATATCAATAAACTATTTTTCTATGGTTGTGTAGTTTAATTGGGAGTAATGTAATGTCCTCAATGCATATTAAATATCATGTGAACATCCCTCAACCCTCCGAGATAAGAAATCTCTAACCATGAAGTTAGAAGTGTCGCACATAATCTAAAAAGGAAGATCCCACTATAGGGCCTGTAAGATCGTTGGAGTGGTCAGACGCTTCTTTAGATCATCCAATGAAATCCTACAAGAATCATCAAACACAAAATTATAATCCTTTTAATGTAATCGCGGCATAGGAAGATAAATCTTACTAAAATATTTGATGAAGCACCAATAAAATCCTGAATTCCCTGGGAAAGATCTAACATCACGCACACATGAAGGATTGGGTAAGGATGAAATAATATCTACCTTAGACAATTTCATGCTCTACCATGAAATGACACTTTTCAAAGTTCAGGACCAGATTATTCTCAATACAACAATTTAACACATTTTACAAACTAAAGATACATTCATCAAATGAGGATTCATATACTATAATGTCATCCATAAATACATCCGTTCATGTCTCAATGAAATACGAAAAAATACTCACCACACATCTGAGGAAGGTACCTGAGGCATTGTAAAGTCCAAATGGCTTCCATAGGTAGGAAAATGTACCAAATGGAAAAGTGAATGTTGTCTTTTCCAGATCCTCTAGGGCAATGGGAAGCTGAAAATATCCAAAAAATCCATCCAAGAAATAATAATTTGTCTTCCCACCTAATCTCTCAAGAATTTGATCAATAAATGGGATGGTAAATGGTCCTTGTCAGTGGATTGATTTATCTTCCTATAATCAATACACACACGCCAATTTTTTTCACCCTAATTGTAAATAACTCATATCTTTCATTCCGAACAACAGTAACACTACTCTTCTTAGGCACAACCTAAATATGACTCACCCACCGGGAATCTGAAATGGGAGAAATTATACCTTCCTGGAGAAAATTTTCAACTTCCTTTTTAAAAACTTCCAGAAGAGTTGGATTTAGTCTCCTTTGTGGTTTCCTAACTGGTTTATCCCCATCCTCCAAAATAATCCTATGTAAGAAAATGGAGGGGATAATACCTGATATATCATCCAAGGTCCACCCAATTGTCCTGATGTTCTCCCTCAAAAGATTCAAAAGTTTTTCTCCATGTTCAAAAGGTATATTTTTAGAAATAATAACAGGTAATGTCTCACCACTTAACAAGTATGAGTATTTGATATTTAGTGGTAATGGCTTGAGTTAAAATAAAGGGGGTGATATATGTATGGATACATTGATGTAACAAAAATATGTGCACAATGAACATTAGTATTGGAATATACATCATCAAAATAAAAGAATAAAGCATCAAATCCATAAGCATACTCAACATCCATGTCATAATCAGATTTCACATGATCAAAATCAGAATATGAATCTATTTAAAAATAATATATAAGAGAGATTTATGCATTAGAAATTGGTGTGGAAGTGATCTTTGACATCAAACTAGAACAAATGCTCATAATCTCCCTAAGCGTGGGATAATCAAATTTCATAGGGTTTTTACTTGGTGGTTCAAATGGTAGATAAAAAAAGAATAATGGTCCTCTGAGGGGTACTTTAAGGAGTCCATAACATTGAATATCACAAATTCATCTCTAAAATCCATGGAAATTGTTCCCCCAATGATATTTATGATAGAGTTTTCAGTTTTGAGTAAGGGTCTTCCTAAGATAATGTGATAATGAGAACTTACCTAATCATATTCTATGTTAAGAAAATAGAAATATGATGGAAAGATCATGTCTCTTACCTGAACAAGTACATCCTCAAGGACTCCTGCTAGATATGTCAGGGATCTATTCGCCAACTACGCCACCAATATAATCGTCTTCAACTCACCAACCTGTAATGAAGAAAATATAGAGTGATACATCACATTTATTGAATCTCCTAAATCACATAAAGCATCAAAAAAGTTTAACTCCCCTATGGTGTATGGGATGGTGAATGTCCCCGGATCCTTGCACTTTGTTGGTATTGCTAGAGTTGGTGTAATGAGTGCTAAAAAATATCTTCCAAGATTGATCCTCTCATTTCCCTTGATCCTTCTTCAATTGTTACAAATTTCTTGTAAGAATTCGGCATACCATTGTATTTTTTTAGTGGCTTCAAGTAGAGTGATGTTAATCTCCACACACTTGAATCTGTCCAAAACCACTTTTTGCATCACCTATTCAGCTATATTTTTGTTTTGAACAACTCTATTTGGAAAATTAAGGGGTTTATAAGGAACATCATCAATCATTTTCTTACCTTTATCTTTCTCCTTGGGTTTCTCATCAGTTGGTATAAAATGGGGATTCTCTAGGGTTGAGGTGAATCCTGGTGGAATGGTAGGTGCAGATGTATCAGATGTTTGTTTCCCAATTCTTAATATCATGAAACTAACATTCCCCATGGTATTTAGAGTAGGTTGGTAAGGAATATTTATAGAGTTCTAACTTACCAGTTTATGCAGGGTGGTGGAAATCTGGCTCATTTGTGTCTTCAACTCCCTCAACTCATAACCTTGACTCTCCATCTCATTCTGTTGATTAAGAACAATTTGTTTCAAAATATCATCAGTGTTAGAATATACCTTTGGTTTACAATTCCATTGTTGTTGTCTTGTTTATTATTGAGTTTAAAATATTATTTGTGGTTATTGGAAACCATGTTGGTAAGGCGGAGGTTACTGGAAGTTTTGTTAAAAATGGGGCCTTTGTTGTTGTAAAGAGCTATATATCATGTCTAATTGATCTTTCCACCCTTGGTTGTATGTTGTCACAAAGGAATCATACTTTTTCTGAGGATGTGATTGTTTTTTCTTCCGATATGGTCTCCCAGGGAATACTATCACGCAATCATACCTCTCTTGAAATTGGGGGAAATAGTCAGTTGGGTGGTCTGTTTTAGAAAAAATCACACAAGGCCTCATGGGAGTGGGTTGGGATGCCTTTTGATCCAAAACAATATTCCTCTTCATATTGTTCAATTATTCCAACTTAGTATCGATCAAATGACTTTCAAGAGAATAAGTAATTACCTGATGTACTCCTTTAACATGTGGTGTACCTTGATCGCCAAATTATTGGGAGTTTTGTGGAATATTGTTAATTAATTCACGAGCATATGTTGGTGCTTTTTCAACCAAATCCCCTCCAGTCGCGGCAAACACCATGCTCTTTTCCATAGGTATTAGGCCTTCTTAGATGTATTCTATGAGAAGTTACGCACTAATTTGGTGATGCAGGTAGCTTGCACAAAACTTATTAAATCGCTCCCAGTACTCATACATTGAATCCCATTATGGTTACTTGATTCCTGATATCTATTTAAAAATGTTAGTGGTCCTTGATGTTGTAAAAATCAATGTAAGAAAATCCATTTCAAATCATTCCAAAAATTTACATCTTTAAGTTGTAAATAATTCATCCCGTCTTTTGCAACTCCATAAAGTGAGAATGGAAATGCTCTTAATTTTATTTAATCTTCATAGACATTTATTGGTTTTAGGATTGATCAAACCACATTAAATTCTTTAAAATTTTTGTTTGTATCCTCACTAGATAATCCATGAAATTTTGGAGATAGGTTAATGAACCCAAATTTCAGTTCGAAGTCCGATTTGATATTTGGGTATGCAATACAATTTGGTTGATAGTTAATATATGGTACAACCAATTCTCAAATGGTTTTGTTAATTTAATTGTAAATTTTTATCCATTGGTTCTTATTTTATTATTGATTTAGAAATGTTTCCAATTTCATTGTTACCATAATGGAGGAATTCTCCATCTACTTGAATGTTAAAACTTCTCATATATTGAGATTGTCTTATTTGAGCCCTAAGGATATGCTCAATATCAGGGTCAAGATCTAAGATATCTTTGGGATTAGTTCATTTCATAAATCAAATAAAAAGAAAGAGTAAATTAAGAAAATTGGACCATAATAAAAATAAAAGATGTTTGATTTATTCTGATAAAAATAAAAGAATAGAGAAAAAGAAAAAGAAAACACGAGAAAGGGGAAAGAAGAAAGCAAGAGGAGAAGAAAAGAGTAAAATGAAAAATAAAATAAATAACTATAATTAGCTGAATAAATTATTTACCTCCTTAAAAATGGTTCCAATTTGAAAGGCCTTTTCCTGAGTTCTCTCAAATGATGTTCATTTTTGGGTTATTTAGGTGTGGTAGAGTGGCTGGCCAAAGTTGTCTCTCACCTGAGGAAGTAAATTTAACAACATATTAAAGGTATTTGAAAATAAAATAAAATTGAATAAAAAAACTACTTAAAAGGATTAGGGGTTGTTTATCATTTTTAAAATAAGAATAAGTATGCTTTAATAAGATTTCATTTTTTTTATTTTTGAAATGAAATTCGATTAATAATACACAACAAGAAGATGTCTTTTTAGAAAATATGTTAAGAAGGTGTAATCGATCTAAATATACATCTTCAATTAATTATTTATCATTATAATTTAAATTAATATCCACTTAATTATAATCCCACAATTTTTTAAGCCTCAGCACCTATGGGAGTTAACTTGACCACAAAGATGAAATTAATTAAAACTTAGGCTAGCTTCAGAGCATGCATTCACATAACTCTTCTTTGATTGATGTTATAAATATTGTTTATGGTTAGTGGTAAATTATGGCACACATATACTCTATAAATGAGGATTAATTGTGTTTAGGGATTATGTTTTAACTCTACAAATTAATCCTGTGTTGTTTTTTTATTACTGATTAATTTCACGCTCCCACAATTCACAAAATTATCAACCTTGCATGTTTTGTGTTCATTGTTAAATTTCTTGATTAGATTAATTTAAATTAAAAACTCAATTAATATGTCATATTAAGTGAATTAAATTATCTCATTTATTCAAAATAAATTAATGAATAAGGTAATAGGTTTATTGATTACTAAAAAGTACTAATCTTCCATGGGTGGTGTAGTCATCGTATAAACATTTTTCATTTGAAAAGGTAGTGGAAAGGGTATAACCCAATCAGATTTCTACTCTTGATTTACAAACCAAATAGGATTATTAATAGAAGAATAAAATTTAAAATAACATAAGAAATTGAATAAAAACTGAGATTTTATTGAAATCACAACAATATTAGAAAGTGAAGAAGAATAATAAGGCTTTGATGAAGAGATCATAGTTTCAAGAGCTCCCCCTCATGAAATTCATAGATAAATGGAGTGAAACCAATTATCTTCTACCTTCAATCTCCAAATGCACTTCCCAACCCCTATAAATTATAAAAACACCAATTTATAGATTATATGTGAGGCTAGGTTTTAAGAGGTTTCAAGTGTGAATGGGGAAATCCATCCAAATAAATTAATCCAACTTGAACTACATGTTTGACCTTAAAAAAGTATGAACCAACTGTCCTTCCAGAAATATGGTTCATGAAAAATTTGGTTCTATATCTTATCTCCAAATTTGGTCCAAATCAAAGAATATATGAATAATTTATTTCCCAAATACAGAACTCGTGTCCAATCTGAAGATTCAAACCCATATTTGACTTAATGGCCCTTTTACTCCAAACAAATGCTCGATTTATCTCCCATTCCATGAATGAAAGATGTATCCCATTAAGTCAGGAACATATTTAAAAAAAATTAAATAATAGGTATAAAAATATTTATGTCATAATTACTATAGTGCACTTTAAAAGGTCAAACTTGAATTTTCATCAAATTTTCAAATGAATGATCAAATCCTAAAGTTTTTATAAATAACCATATTTTTTACAATGTGAGGAAATTATTTAATTTATTATCAATAAAATATTCAATAAAATTATTTTTTTATAAAAAACCATATCGAAAACCCATGACCTTTCCATACAACCACAGTCATATATCCCATGATCGTGTCGTATAATGAAGTGTAGACCACAAAGGGTCGGATCCAAGGTGTCGAAGACCGAGGAATCCTCATCGAGTCCTAGGATCATATCAATGGAAACTTGGTATAGGAACTATTTGGAGTCCTAGGAGTATATCTATAAACATGTCCTACATGATTCCAATAAATTCGGATCTAAGTGGATGAAAAGCCCAAGGCATCCCATAGAAACAAGACCCAAGTTTCATACTCAATCAAGGTGTCCACTACCACATTCCATATCCATATAGATTCATCCATGGAATCTATAAAATCATTCATACATTTCATACCATTTAATAATCAAACCATATGAGTCTAATCACTCATATAAAAAATTACATTCAAAAGCATTCAATGAGTATACCCACTCATTTAAACCATTACATCTCATGAGTATACCCTCTCACATACTCCACTTATATTTATCATGTTTCTTGGGTATACCAACCCATTAATCACAATTACCAACAAAAACATTTAATAAATAAAAAACAACCAATGGGTATACCCACTCATTTAAGAAATTCTATTTGAGAATTTAATCAAGTTAGGCATCGAATATTATGATAACACAATATAAGGAGGAAGGAAATCTTCTATACATTTAATTCAACATCATTTAAGTACAATTGAGATTTCATGAACTATGAAAACTTGAGGTTACACCACTTGGGTAGTTCATCAATGGTCAAAACCAAAGAAAATGCATGGCACACCCCATGGGTGGCCTTGGGTTGGGGAAACAACCACCAACGCATCTCAAGGAACCTAAGAAAATCCCTGGTAGTTCCAACTTCATCTATTTCAGTTAACAATTTCAAAATAGGCCCCAATCTGAAAAGTATAATGGGAGACAAAAATGTTGATAGCTTTATAAAGCATCAAAATCTGAAATAAAAGTATAGACCACCTACCTTAGCTCAGTAGTGGAGTGCTCATCTAGTTTTAAATCTTGATTCATCCTGTTTTGGACGAAATTTGAAGAACGAATGAAGAATGAGAAATTAGGGCATACGATCCTAAATACAAACAGTGCATCCATTGCTCTAAAGAATCAAGAAAAAATAAAAAGGAATCAAGGAATTACCAATGAGGTTCCAACATGACCAACAGTGAAAGAAATAGAGTCTGGACGGGTACTAGATCATAAAAACTAGAAAAGAAGGTCTTTAGGATTCAACGAGAGAATGAGAGGATTTTGTGTGAGAAAATAGAGGTGTATGCCTCTTTTTAAAAAAAAATATTGATAAATTACATGATGTGTAATTTCCTTTCATGTCATGTAATGCTTGGTTTTCCCTTCTTGGGGAAAAAACAATTACACGTCATGAAAGGTCTTGGCCATACCATAATATTACACACCATGTAATCAGATTACACGGTGTGTATCCCAATTATAGGGTGTGTAATTTTCATGTGACTAGTACACAACATTTATACCTCTTTCCCAAAAACAACCCAACCATCCCACGGACCGGATCAGGGTATTATTGAAAAAGGAATGTAAAAAAGAGTTTAAATTGAAAAGTAAAACATTTGTACCTCAAGAAAAAGTTGGTATCTTACAATCTTACCCCCTTAACGAAATTAGTCCCCAAATTTCCCTCTCAAGGGTGGTAAAGATTCATCTAAAAAAACTTCGGGCACTGATCACATACGTCGGCCTCCCACTCTAAAGTCTCGTCCTGTAAACAGTCGTGCTACCATAGCTCCCATACTAGAGGAACTGACCAGCCTCAGAGAACCATCATGATCATATAACTGATATGAATCATATTCTCTTCAAATTATTCATCAACTTGTAGCTCAACCTCCTCATGTTGAAAATCATGAAATGGGTCCGAATGATAACAACACAGCTGAGATATGTGGAAGACGTCATACATGACTCGATACCTATGAGGTAACTGCAATTGATAGGCTACTAACCCAACTCTCTCCATAATCTCTAATGGAACAACATATCATAGTGAAAGCTTACCCTATCTCCTCTTCCACATGTGTCCCAAACATGGTGAAACACGTAAAAAGACCCAATCCCTAACCTTGAACTCTAAAGTTCATCTGCGGAGATTAACATAAGCTTTTTGTCAATACTGTGTAGTATCCATCTACTTCTAAATCAAGTAAACCTACTTAGTAATTTCCTACATGAGATGAGGTCCCAGTAAAGCTACCTCACCTGCCTCTAGTCATCATAAGGGTGATCAACATGGACTACTATAAAAATCCTTGTAATGTTCCAACTATACTATTTCCTGGTAATTGTTATTATAGGAAAACTCAACCAGTGGAATGTGAATCTCTAAAGAGCCCCTAAAATCTAGGATTCTTTCTCTTAGTATTTCCTCTATCACTTGTATCATATGCTCTGACTGACCATTAGTCTGAGGGTGGTATGTTGTGCTTAGAAGAACCTGTGTACCTAGCTCCCTCTAAAAACTCTTCCAAAAACAAGACATAAATTGGGTGTACCTATCTAAAATGATAGTTTGTGGGACCTCATGAAGTCTTAATATCTCATGTATATACAATATTCCCAGATCATTAACAATGAAGGTATCCTTGATTGGAAATAAATGAGGAACCTTTGTGATCTCATCAACAACAACCCACACATCATCATTACCTCGAGGCGAACCCGGTAAACAAGTCCTGAAATCAATCGCGACATCATCCCATTTCCACTTAGAAATAGGTAACTGGTCTAAAATCCCATATGGATTATAATGTTCCACTTTTACCTACTAATAGGTGGAACACCTTATATAAAACCAGCTTCCTTGCTTTTCATACTCGACCACCATTACTAAAGACACAAGTCACGATACATATTGGTTACTCTGAGATTCATTTCCCATACCGAAGCATGAAAATATCGCATCATATCCTCATGTATATCCATTGGAATGAAAAAATATCTATGTATATGTAGGATCTCATCAATTCCTATGGTCCAACTAGGGTGAGGGTACTCACTTTCCTCACTCACCCATAGGACTAGGCCCTATGAATCTAATAGATGTATCATCCTTGCTATATCCAATAGGGTAGAGATCTTAAATAAGGATGATATATATGTCTTTCCCTAAATATTGTGAACCTCTAGATGAATCTTCGAGAAAAAAAATCCATAAGCATCCACTCAATACTGGAATGCTACACTGTCTGTATCTGAGTCCTCCTGCTCAGTGAATCAGCCACTATATTTCCTTTACCAGGCTTGTAGACAAGCTCAAAGTCAAAAAACTATAGGTACTCCACCCACCTTCATGACCTCATATTCAAATCTTGATGAGTAAATATATACATGAGGATTTTATGGTCCGTGTACACCACAAAATACTCTCCCAGTAAATAGTGTCTCCAACAGCTGTAGCTAGCTCAGGACCATGTGCCAGGTAATTTCTCTCGTGTGGCCTCAACTACCAAGACCTGTACGCCATGACTCTATCCCCTACATAATAACTGCTCTCAACCTGATACTTGATGCTTTATAATACATAGTGTATCTTTTATCCTACTTTGTAAGTATCAGTATTGTTGCTGATGTTAACCTTTCTTTCTTCTCCTGAAAGGTTGTCCCACAAGAATCTAACCATACAAACTTCACACCCTTATTATTCAATCCTATCAATGGTGATGATATGTGTGATAAGTACTATATAAAAACACCTATAGTAACAAGCTATCCCTAAAAAAAATTTTATGTCAAAAACATTATTGGGTTTCTCCCACGAAACTACAACTCTCACCTTCTCTAGGTCAACTGATACTCCTTTCTCTGAGATGATGTGACCCAAGAAGTGAATTCGGTCCATCCAAAAGTGGAACTTTGCGAGATTAGAATATAATAGATGAACTTTAAATGTATTCAAAAAAATATCAAGATGGTTTTGATGGTCATGTCAATTATGATAATATACCAAGATATTGTCTATGAAACCCACCACAAAATAATCCAATTAAGGATGGAACACTCAGTTCATCAGTGCCATGAAAACTGTTGGCGTGTTCCTAAGACCAAACGAAATAACTAAATTCTTGTATAGATCATACCTTCTATGAAAGGTTGTATGAGGTATTTCTGTAGGTCAAACTTGTACCTAGTGATATCCTGACCTCATGTTGATTTTTGAGAACACTCAGGCTCCTCAAAACTGATCAAACACGTTATCTATCCATGTAAAGGGATATTGGTTTTTAACCATCAACTGATTCAACTTCTAATAATCGACACTTACCCTAAGAGCTCCATCCTACTTTTTTGAAAAAATGACCGACGAATCCCACAGAGGAGTACTGGGTCAGATAAACCCCTTCACCTCCAAACCCTATAGCTACCACTTCAGTTCTTACAACTCCTTTGTGTCCATCCTGTAAGGAGGAATGGATACTAATATAGCTCTTGGCACTAGTTTGATAGAGATCCCAACCTATCTCTCATGAATTGAACCAGAAAATTTAGTTGTGAAAACATCCTTGAAATAATCAACCTATGGAGGAAATTCATCCTGACTCACTCCGTGATCATCTAGAAAAAAATAGAAATATGGGTTTTTCTCCCACCCAGACCTCAATGCTTTGGTCCAGATCAACTCACATTGACATCCCATTCCCCCTTGGGAGTAAACACTACACCCTCTGGTGATGTGAAATTCACTATCCAGTTATAGCAGTCAACATAAGCTCAATAAGATACTAACAATTCAATCCCAAGAATAAAATCAAACCTTTTCATATCAAGGGAATAAAGATCCCATATTAAGTGACACCCACCAACCTCAAGGTGGGATTCCATAAACTAGAACACATCATCCGTTCTGATTCCCAATGGTGTGACTAGTGTCAAAACTCCCTCATATGACCACACAACAATCCCAAGTATTTTCACCATAGGTGTAGATATGAAACTATGAGATTCACCTATATCAAAAGATCAATGGAATAGTAGGGGACACTAAGATAATACCTCTCACCGTAGATGGTATGACACCCTGCTCTTCAGGGTAGGCTATACAGAATAGATCTGGCATGCACAACGGCCCTATGACACAACCTCACTACCGAGAGTAGGTCCAATATAATTTATAGGTATAACTGGTGTCTGCCTACCACTTCCACAACCACTACTACCTCAGACTGATCGGACCACACTACTTCAACATCCTACCTAACGTGGAGCTAATGAACCTGCTCCTAAACTTGATGTTGGAGATGACCCTCTACCACTATCAGTTAGAGGGAAGGTTCTACCAAACCACTACACATGGCTTATCCCTCTGCAATCTCGGAACTTGATTGGGTCACGGTCACACTGGTTCTTCATGTGGCTTCACCTACCACACTGGTGAAAAAACACTGAGATGCTAGAACTCAAAGCCAGACTGGCACTCATGTCATGGGAAACCTCAAAATGGTGCTTCCTTTTTGTATACATATAATCATTGGGTCAAGAAACAACATTTCCCTACTCTATGACCCCATATTACCTCAAGTTACACTCTATAATTAGTTCTTTATTTACAATATCAGTGATAGAAGTCAATATAAACATGTTGGCATGATATTTGATAGCATGTTGGAGGCCTTCCTTGGAGCGTCTCACTCTAGACAGCTCATCATAATGGTGCATTGCTGAAAAATGTTGCAACTCTGTAAAGCATACTAAGTACTCCATAACTATCACAACACTATTCTCCAGGCACATGAACTCACTAGCATGCTCTGCTGATAGAGTTTCGGGATAAGAGTAGTTTTAGAATCAGGTCTAGAAATTAGTCCATCCAATATCTCAAAACCCATCAGCCAAGTTCTAAACATCCCATCAACGCTTTAATTTTCCACATAACATATAAGTGTCAATCTTGAACCTCTTCTTAGGAGGCATCACCAGATGCTTGAAGATATCTATCATGGTCTCAATCCACAAATTAACAGCCTATGGACCACTATCCCATGAAAATGTGGGAGGTTTTTGCTGCTGGAACACCCATGTTAACTCATCCATAGTCATTGTAGGTTTTGGTGGTCCCTAAAAAGTATTCATATAGTGAAATAACCCCTTAAGTAACTTTTTATCATCACCTATGTTTGGAAAAGTCTCTGGTTCTGCAGCTAACACTAAACGAGGATTTGTCAGTATCCCAGAGTCCACCGCCTCTAAAGAGTGGCCCTCACCTCCCTCATGGCGTACCATTGGAGGTCTTCATGGTGGCATGCCTCCACAATTCCAAACACACATCTCAGAAAGTAATGATATCAAAGTCTCAGCTCAAAATAATAGGACATGTCAAACCCTCCAAAAACCAATTCATAACCCAGATCCTGCTCCTAAATCGAAGACTGTATAAGGAACAACCACAACACAACTAGAAATACTACCTCTTTCCCACTCAAAATCTGGGTCAAGGTTAAGTATCTATTTTCCATTTCATTTTCATTTAATATTCATTCGTTCAATGATTCGACTAATGGTTTACCAAGTTTTGATCCTTGAGAGCCCATAACACCTCATGGACCAAACTTTTATTCCCATATAATCCATACACATCAAATTCATTTAAACAAATTAACTTAAAAGGTGCATCATTTTCCATTTCATAAGATCCCACGCACATTATGAATTGAAAGATGACATCACTCCTCTACCCTCTGCATAATTTCTATCACAACAATAGGAAAAACTGTCACAACACCTATCATAACATCATGCATTAGATAATGAATCCTAAATGGAATGGCATAATGAATGACATGTGATTTATAACAAGTTACTATATGATGCATGAGATTGAATACCCTCATCTCATCGGGTTTCAATAGAAATAGAACTCACAATTGCACCAATAGTATTATCATAAATCATGTACATCACCCAATGGTGAAATCAAATTAATTTTAATAGTCAAAACAAAAAAAATATTAATTTCATTCAGGGAAATTTGGCTTTTTCCTATACACGGGTTAGTTATGCTCGATAAAATCTCATTACCAAATTTCCTTCCTATCCCTATATATTATATCCAAATAGTAAATAAAAATAGAAAATAATCTTCTTTAATACCACTTTGTAACGTCCCATACTCGGATGCCACTCAATAGTGCCCCGAGCTCGGTTGGCTACATGGCCTCAAGTGTATCTTTCCAAATGATAGAGGTTGTCTACTTGAAGTTAGGGCCTATGTGAGTTATTGGGGAGACTATTCCATCATCACCAAAGTATATCACAAAAAAATTCAATCACATTCAATAGTGGAAGAACATACAATAAGTAGACAATAGATAAAATAAACAATCAAGAAAGGAATATATAACAAGCCATAAGTGTCTCATATACCATGATGTAGATGATAAATGTGTGTAGAAAATATCCAAAAAATGTTTATGGGAATATATTACAATACAAGTATCCAAAATCCAAAAATACCAAAAAGTTCCCCAGTATCATCGCAAGCCACATCATGGTCCCATGCTCCCATGCTCCAAAGAAATGATCAACAACCAGTATTAGGGCGCTTTCCCCTATTATCACTTGCAACCATATAATCTATCCGGTTCCCCCAGGAGGCCCAAATAGGGTGTGAGATAAACATACCAATAGGTTTCCACCCAAAGATCTATACAGTTATAAGAAGCATAATTTAATATTCTAAACAAGTTCAAGTAAGTAGTAATGTATGTGTGAAAGCCCAAGAAATATAACTACTACAAACAAGTAATACCAAACATCCTCCCATGTCTCCCTGCAATAACTTTCATCTCCTAAAAAGGAAGCTACAAGAAATATAAAAAAAACAACATGCCCTCACCATATAACCATCCATATTCTATCCACATGGCCTTAACATATAAAGAAAACCATATAAAAAACTCATGGCCTTGTCGTACAACCACAGACATATATCCCAGAGTCATTTCGTATAAATAAGGGTAGACCATGATGGTCCAGATCCAAGGTGTTGAAGACCAAGGCATCCTCATTGAGTCCCAGAATCATCTCAATGGATACTCGGTATAGGCACTGGTTGGAGTCATGGGATCATGTCTACCAACATGCCCTATGTGAGTCTAATAAAGTTGAATCCAATGGGTAGTAAAGCCCAAGGAATCACACAGAATCAATACCCAAGGTGCATAATCAGCCAATGTGTCCACTACCATGTTCCAGATCAATGGATTTCCATCCATGGCATCTATACAATCACTCATACATTTCATACCATTTAACCAGAAAATCATATGAGTGTACCCACTCATATAAACAATTACATTCAAAACCATTCAATGAGTATACCCTCTCATTTAAACCATTAAATATCATGAGTATTACCACTCATGTACTCCACATCCATTTATCATGTTACATGGGTATACCCACCCATTAATCACAATTATCAACAAAATCGTTTAAGCAATCTAAAAATAACCAACAAGTATAACCACTTGTTTAACAAATTACATTTAAGTATTTAATCAAGTTAGTCCTAGAATAATATGATAACACAAGAAAAGAATGTAGGACATATATTATGCATGTAATTCAACCAAATTTAATTACAACTGGTCTTACTTAAACAAGGAAAACTCGAGGCCACACCCCATGGGTAGTTCATCAATAGTAAAAACCAAAGTGAAGGCATGGCGCACCCCATGGGTGGCCTTGGGTTATGGAAAAACCCACTAATACATCTCAAGGAACCTAATGGAATCCCTAATAGGTCCTAATTCATCTATTTTAGTTAAACTTTTCAAAACTAGGCCCGCACAAAAAAAGTTCGGCGAGCAAAAAAAAGGATGATAGCTCTATAAATCATAA
This sequence comes from Viscum album, assembly GCA_963277665.1. Classification (NCBI taxonomy): domain Eukaryota; kingdom Viridiplantae; phylum Streptophyta; class Magnoliopsida; order Santalales; family Viscaceae; genus Viscum; species Viscum album. The sequence continues at coordinate 2,034,704,996 of OY728148.1, forward strand.
AAAGACAAAAGAAAAGTATATAACACATACCTTAGCTTGGTAGTGGAGTACTCATCTAGTATCAAGTCCTGATTCGTCCTAGTTTTGAGGAAATATGAAGAATGGGTGAAGATTGATAAATTAGCACATAAGAGTCTAAATACAAATAGTGAAGGTGTTGTTCCTAATAAACAAGAACTGCTAAAAAGGAATCTAGGAATTACCGATGTGGTTCTAATGTGAATGAAGGTGAAATAAATAGAGTTTGTATGGGTGCTAGATCTGAAAAACTAGAAAAGAAGGTTTTCAGGATTCAACAATAGAAGGAGAGGGTTATGTGTGTGAAAATAAAGGCCTCTGACTCTTTTTTTAACAATTCCTAGGCAATTGCATGATGTATAATTTCCTTTCACGTCATGTAATGCTCATTTTTCCCTTCCTAGGGAAAAACCAATTACACATCATGAAAGGTGTTTTCCAGACCATTACATGTCGTCTAATCAGATTACATAGTGTGTATCCCAATTACACAATGTGTAATTGGCCTACTGCCAGTACACAACCTTCCCGCCTCTTATTTCCCAAAAACAACTCAACCAGGCCACATCCTAGCTCATGGTTTAATCCAAAAGGGAAATTAAACAAACATTTAACTAGAAAAGTAAAATATTTGTACCTTAAAAAAACTCAAGATCTTACACCTCATATTTTTCATTGTAAATATGATGGAAAGGACATTATTCTCAACATCATAATATCTATTCTCAGTACCTAGAATCATCTAGATGAGATAGTAGGGATATTTATCACTTCTTGCACTATTTTTTTGTGAGAGGAGGTCAGCCAATGAGTGTTCCATGTCATAAACAAATAAGATAAGTTGTGTCCCTTACACTAGAGGCATCAAAACCGGTGGGTGCAGTAAGTACATATTGATACTTTAGAAGTATTTTTTATAGTAAACATCCCATTGATAGGTGATTCCATTATTTATTATCTAGAGTTAGGGGAGTGATTTTCTGGCCAGGTTGGTGATGAATATTCGAATGTAGGTGAGGTTCCCTTGGATTACCCTTATCTATTTTGAAATTTATGGGGGTGACATTGCTAAAATATCACTAGTATTATTTGGATGAACCTCAATGTTGCGGTGGTATACCACAAATACAAGGAACATTCTTGATGTTACCCTGAGTGAGAATTTTAGCATATTCATCATTAAATGGTGTTTTCACAGCTTGTCTAATATTGTCCAAATATTTGTGAAGTGATCACATCCCTGTCGGGATTTAAAAAACAAGTATTCAACATAAAACTAGACTATCCTTCGATGGAATGGCTTAAATATGTGATTCATAGTGCACTAATATGTAGCGTGAGAATTATTTAATCTTATGGGCATGACCTATTAGCAGAAGATCCCTTGAGGTACTCTGAAGGCAGTGAATTCTTCATATTTGGAGGACATCTTGATCAAATTGTTCCCTGAGTACCCATCCGTGAAGGAAAGGGTTTAGAAGCCAATAGATGCATCAATAAAGAGTTATGTGATTGATAATGGGAAACATTCTTTAAGGAAATGTCAATTAAGGTCTCTGAATTCAATGCAGACCCTAATCTATCTATTCTTTTTCTTAACAGGGACACTGTTGGAAATCTATCTTGGGTATTTCACTTCCCGGACAAAGTTGGATTTTATCAACTTGTCGACTTCTACCTCTACATTGGTGGAATGAGAGGGGTTAATCATCCTAGATCCCTTATTGAAGTCTAAATGCTCATTGGGTAGTTTGAGATGGTGTATAGCCACATCTGGATTAAGTCCATGCATTTCCATATATTTTCAAAAGAACACGTAGCTATAATGATTTATAAATTTAATGTACATATCTTGATCTTAGAGGGGAATGGAGGCCCTAATCAGAGTAGTTAGCATGATTTCTTTCATTCCCAAATTTATCTGTCTGATCTCATCTATGGTGGTAGAGATACCTTCCTCAAATACTATAGGGGAATTCTTGAGTTTATCCTCACATTCCACTAATTTTGATTTTATAGAGGAATTTTTAGATGAATCTGGAAATCTAAGGGCATCTCAATCACTATCAGGGTGATGGAGGTACAAAGAAGAGATATTATCATCCATTTTCATTTGATTTTTCACAACGAGATGTTGGATATGATTGAATTTTACACTATTACTAATGATACGAGGGGTTTGGGCCTCTACGATTAGATCTTATACTTCAACCAGATTTATGGAGGAAACGTAATCACTGCTGAGCATACTCTAGGGATTCAAAAGGGTGATCCCCAAAATATTGGGATGTAACCTGTATATCATCATCCTCCATTGGTTTCTTTCCTCTATTCTTGTATAAATCTACTTCATCATATGTGGCTCCACAAGTCTCTAGGGGCATTTTGACCATGTAGTATGCCAACTTTTCCATCGATGGGATACTTCAGACACCGATGGAATGTTGAATGTATAACCAAGTGGCTAGGGAGTTATAGCCTCCTGAGTAGGAAATTGTATGTGGTGTCTTTCTAGATAACCATGAACTCAGTGTCATATGTGATTTCTCCAAACTATACATTGAGTTTGATCTTCTTGAGAGGTCTCTGTTCGCACTTATCATACCCTTGAATGGTCATCTTTGTGCAAGATAAGTCCCCTTTTCTGTATACCAAACGTCATTGGGTTTGAACCAGTATGATATTGATCCTAGAACCATTATAAATCAGAACCCTTTGGACATTATCATTATTGAGTCTACATAAAACATATAGGGCCTTGATATTTCCATGAAGTAACTCTTCCTTATCCTGGTTAGTGAACGAGATGGGGACATGAAATTATAAGGACATGGTCTCCACTAGATAGACCTCAATCGCAACAACATCTGTCTCAAACTCCTACGGGCTCTAGTGGGATTCCAAAAGTGCATCCCTAAGTTTTTTTAAAGACAATTTGCATCAAGGATTGAGATCTTGTTCGGGAAAATAGCCATATATTTCAGAACATTGCACTTTTGTGTCAAAGGTCAAAACTTCCTCATATGGAGATACTTATGAGCATACAATTCAAGATCCAAGGCATCCAAATGGATGGGATTGATGCTTTTACAGAAGCCTAGGGGACATATAGTGCAAGTCATGCAGGTTGAACCAGCCTTTCTCGTTACCTAGGTTGATTGGATTAAACCCCCACTAGGTGTTCATGCAAGATAATCAGATACGAGTGACTGTTTGAGGAATCAAGGGAACCTCCTTGCCTCTTTTGGTCCTTCTTGTATACTTAACCACTAGTCTCAACTACATATATGTCCTTCATGGGGATATGATCAGAATATTGGGTTCGAACACATCCACATTTTCCCCTGTATCATCGGTTTTGGCACATCCAACCTCCCATACCCCGGTTATGTGTGGGAAATTAAAATTTGGGGGCATACTCATCATTGGTTAAGGGGTCATCCAAGTGAATCACATTGAAATAACCAATCATGAGCTCTTAATTCAATTAGTATTCCATTTTTTTAGGTGGTTTCCATGTTGTGGATGTTGTGGGGATGAAATTTTCAAGAGTTAGGGCTTGTGTTGGAGTAGAATATGATTCCTCCTCTTCTATTTCTTGCTTATTTCGGTATTTATGACCACCTTTGGGAGGCACTTCTTATGTCTCCTTATTAGGTGGTGGGGTTATTTTGGTTCTTTGAAAATGTTATTTTAGTGTGGAATGAACTCAATCAAGTGTTTTCAAGTCATACAGTTGTCTAATTTTCATGCATTCCTGGACGGAACATTCTGTCATCCATCCACTTATTATATTCAGACAATAGTTATGCATTACACCTACTCTAGGGAGTTTTTCAATGCCACCTATCTAAAATTGACCATGCCTTAAAGTAAATATTTGAATATGAATTAGTCCTTGATATTATGACCCATACTACTATGGTAAAGGAAGTAGTGAGGAAGATCGGTGAGGCTGAACTCATTAGGCTTCCTAGGCTATGGGAGCCTAAGAAAGTTGTTGTCTATGGATGCTAAAAAATAATTGGGGACTTGCTAATTTTGTAAGGAGTATACTTTGTTCATCAATTCCTCAAATCGCAGGTGAACCTAAGTTTTATGTACTTCTAGACAAGGGTGATTCCATGGTTTTTTCTATTCTATAAGAGGTGTTGGGAGGTTCAGAGCCTACCTAGGTGCCTGGATGGGCACTTCTTTCAGTTTCAGAGTTACATCTGTAGCTTCTACTCTACCTGGTATTTTCCCCTGTCATGTGGGCATGAGTAGATTTTTGGATCGGGTTCACTGAATAGACTCTTCCAAATGTTGTGTCATTTCATAAATCTCTTTTAACTCACTCGGATACTTCATTGGGATCATAGGTGTTTGAAACTCTTCCCTGATATTTTCACCACTGATTTCTGGTAGTTTCTCTTGTGAGATAGGTATTCTAAGTGAATAGGTTAAACCATTACATATTTCTTTTAATCAAAACCCTCTCATCCCCACATTTCTTATAGTTCATTTGGTATACAATTAGTGTCTTCTTCAATGTGGAGATAAACCAATAAAGGAACTGATGATGAAGGTCTTCCCATCCTACAACGGATCCTGCTGGCAGGCCACTATACCAAACAAAGGTTGGCCCTATTAGAGTCTGTATGAAACACCTCATCTTTATTGCCTTCTTTTTATATCTAGGGACCATCATCAAACCACATCGGGATAAAAATTGTGTGAGATGTTGTTTAGGGTTGCCTACGCCATCAAAGGTAGAGAAGGTGGGATTGCAGAATTTGGGTGGAGGTGGAGTATCATCCACCCATTTGGGATATGGCTTCCTCACAGACTTCAAAGGTGTGAGTCACCATTCCATGGATTCTATTAATGTATCTAGGGATTCGATCATGTTAAGTAAATATTGGGGTACAACTTTTTGAGTTTTCTACTATCCATAGGGAGCGGGAGGGGGATAATGAGGTGGTATCGCCTTTATCTCTTGTTGATTCTCGATTCTTCCTAGGATTGAATGATTTCCTATCTGAGGTATAGGTTGTCACTTCAATGGAGGGAAGTCACGGTCATTTTTTACTTCCTCATTTTTGTAGACTGGATTCTTATATTTGGAGCTAGTCTGATGCTCAGATACTGATCTTACTGGAAGATAGGCTATGGGAGGAAGAATATTTGTCTCTATATGAAGATGATACCTAGTGGGAATATTTCCCTTGAGTGTCTCCTCATTGAGTTTCTATAGAGTTTGTATTTCACTCTCATATTGTGACAATTTTTCCATCATAGAAGGAACTTCAATTCTTCTAGGATGTGATTAGGATATAGTCATACCTTTCCCCTTGGAAAGGTTTCATCATGGAGATGGAAACTTGATATTCAACAGTGCCATATTTTTTAGTCTTCTTTGGTTTTGGTTGTGTTCATCCTCATTTGGTGCATCCAAAACACCCTCCTCTCAGGGTATATTATCTATGTTGCGGCCCACTACATTTTAATCTTGATCGATGTATTCCATGTTGATAGTGAAGATATTCACAGAGGCAAGTCAGGAAATGGTGTTCATGTCATTACTTTCCACACAACAAGATGATTCTGCACAACTTTCCTTAGGTTATTTATTTAAACCCTTGTCTGTATTAAGGCGTTTTGGATTGTTACCCTGGCGGGGTATGATAACATTTTCCATACAGTCCTACCATCTTGGCCTATGAGTAATGACCTTGAGGGAGTTTCTAGTCATGATTGTTTAATGGGACCCAACCAGTAGAAGTTTGTCCCATGGTTGTAAGGATAGGTGGGACAAAGAATTTTTCCTCCCAACCGAAAGAAGACAGATTCTCTATGTGGTGATAATGATGATGAAAATTCCAACAAACCAATGGGTTGGGGGTCATTTGGGTCCACAATTGGCATGATTTGTCCTTTTGTTGATGATCCAATGATTCATGTCAGGGATTTGATGATTCTTAGGAAGGAAATGAAGATATAAATGCCCCCAAACCAGTGGGATGGAGGTGATTTGAATCACCACTGATTCATCCAGAACCCTCTCAGTGGATGATGAGCTTGGAGATGGTGATTTAGATATAAATTCCCCCATCTAAACGGGATAGGGTTCTCTCACATCTGCTAAGGATATGTCCGGAATCCTCTTAGGAATTAACAATTTGAGGGGTGGAGTTAGTGGTAGATATTCTCTTGGACCAGGGGGTTGGGTACACTCCTCGAAGGATGTTATGGTATCGTATATTATATCTCGTTTTATGTGGAATATTTGTGCTCTCATGGGATCTGGGTGTGATGAAATCCCATGATGAGAACCAATATTCATGGGAAGTTGATAGGGTGATCGCAACTTCATTCACTATGTCTGAAATGTGTTCTCACTTGTTTTAGGGGCCCTGTTTCAAATCATGTTGGATATCCTATACCTCCTTTAGTGATGTCTAGGAATATTTGAATTGGGTTAATTCCGTTGTAGTGTCCAATTACCATGAGCATTACCTAGTCCTCAGATATTTCTGGAGTCTATAACATTACAGGACACTGAATCTAATGGGTTTTATTATTCCAAGGACATGGAAAAGTGTAATGCTCCATACTATCTACATACTCAAATAAAGATTCATGACATGTCTTTGGAGATCAGTTTTCGAAGTGTCACAATGAAATGGCATCAAGCGTGCTGCATATTTGCATTGTGCTTTCCCAGTTTTGGATCTCGGGCCACAGAGATAACAGCTAGGTCTAGCTGACAATAGAGTATCTCTATTGTCTGAAGATTACAGTCATATCCTAGATAAGAGAGATATAGAACCTTCATTATCTGATGATTATAACACATATTTTGGCATAGAAAATAAATTCACTCATTTTCTAGATTATCTCGGATCTCATAGTCAAAAGTATCGAGGGGAAAAAACATGATAGGGAGGTTTTTTTTGGATAACTCTCTCCATATTTTGATGTCGGACTCCTCCTCATAAGAATTACATGTCACTATCTAGTAAAACCATAGAATATGGGTTTGATGGTATCCTGTTGATGAGATTGGAGTGCTACTAGAAGTTTATGGGAAACCATATATAGTTAACCATGATGTTTTGAGCACCTATCTATATGAAGGTGTCATATTTTTGAACACCTCTCTATACGGAGGTGTCTAGGAAAGGGGGTGTTTCCTTATACATGGGAGATATTGTCATTGTGAGGTTGAACATGATGGATGATAGTAGTAGAGTCCCTACAATCTATCTCCACACTACCATGAGGATAACTATCATGGTAATGAATGTGTTCTACTTTCGCTTCAATATAAGAGTTGGTGGACCCTCACCATAGTGATAATGTGTCTCGAATGTCTTCAAGGACACTAACATTGAGCATATTAGGGATATGGTCCGTGTTCGGCGTCATGGTGAAAATATTCCAACCTGCCTTTTGGAATTGTATAAGGATGTGATCTTGTTGTATGATGATTGTCAGAACTTGTATATAACCACCTGGTGTAGTGGGAATATATTCCCACTACTGAGAAACTATTGGAATATTCCAGTAATTTGTCTCATTATTGACAGGGATATGGGTATGTCCGGAGGCATGTCCCATTCTCACTTGGTGAGCCTCAGTTAAGACAGCAATATGATCCTGATCTTAAGCCTTTGGGATATGCTTCTGTTCTTTCTTATTAGGAGTACGAGCCTACCCCAAGGCATGTACCAGTCTCACTTAGTGATCCCTGGTTGGAACAGGAATATGATCTTGGTCTGTATATAAATTCCTCGCTGGAATATGTCAAAGGACCTATGGAATGGGAGAAGTAATATGATCCACCGCTTGTATTTCCTTGGAATGATGTTGGTGCAGTATTTCATCGATGGAAGTAAGAATATGAACCTTGCTTCTATGATCTACTGGAATATTACAAGAAGATTCACTAACATGAATATGAGCTTTGTCCTGAGGATTGTTCCGTTCTCACTTGGTTAGACTTAACCAGAACGGGGATATATGTATGATCATGGGCCTTTGGAGTATGTCGATGGAATTATTTGACCAGAATATGAGCCTATAATGAGGCTTGTTCTCCTCCCACATGGTGATCCCAAGCCAGAACGAGGATATGGGACCGATCTTGGGCCTTTGGAATATGCCACCAAACTTTTTCTACAGGCATGTTCCCCTTTCCCGAGGCATATGTCACACTCACCTAGCGAGCCTTAAATGGAATGGGAGTATGATCCTGGTTTAATGCTTCATAAATTATTGGAATATGATGATAATCCTCCTAGATGGGAGAAAGAATGTACACTTTCTCTGGTACAACCACTTTTTCATGATGATCAGAGTGTTGAGTTTCCCTAGATATAGTGGTAGAAGTATGCGCTTGTCCGTTTATCTGCAATAGTGTCAGAATATTCTGGTGGAGTTCTTCAGTTTTTGCTAAAATATATTTGCATTTTATAAATGTGTGTGTAGGGATATAAGCCTTCATATTTTCTATCTCCATTATACACTGTAAAATGTATTTGATTGAAGTGGGTATATGCACCCACTTTTATCTTCCTTGTGCCACCAGAATATGCCGATGGGATTCATGCATGGGGTAGGGATATGCGCCTCCCTCATGCATATTCCAGGGATATGTCCATAGACTTGTACCAATTCAATAAGGATATGATCCTTCTTACTAGTTCCTGCTAGAATATTATGGAAGTAAACATCACTAAGAGTGGGGATATGATCCCTCTACTAGATATCCAGTGCCTTCCTCCCCCGATGAGCCTTCCTTGCTGCTCATACATGGGAATCAGAGGTGACAATGTGTGAAGTGGTACCCTCAGTAGGAGAATAATGAGTACTTGTGGGATGGTGTTAGTGACGATGGTTGATAGGTTCCCTCCTCGATGACACCTGAATCGGAAAGAAGTCATATTTGGATTCCTAGTCCCCCTTCATCAAGTACTGAAGTTAGAAGTTGTCACAATCTTAGTATAAGATCCGAAAGTGGTTGGTTATAGAGAAAAGGGATATTGGCTTAGAAGAAGCCTTTCCTGGATGATGGGGACTCACTGGTTATCATGATTAGAGAACCTCATGGGTAGATTCTATGGTCGGGATTATACAGTGTCTATGGTACTCTCAGGCAATCATGTTTTCCAAATATCATTAGAGTTTTCGAGTATATGATATCGTTTTCTGAACCCTATGGATTTCTATCATAGGTGATTTACCAGAGCGAACACTGGATGATTAATACAATATATTAGATCAGGATGTTGTTAGTATATTCTATGATTTAGACAAAAAGGAACAAGGTTAGAAATTAGTGCAATATCGCGGGTATGATTTGTTCAATAAGATATGCATGGTTAACACAATTGTCCTGTTTTCCCAATCCTTTCATTATGCTCATGTGGAGTTTTCATTGTGATTATGGACTTATAGGAACCATAATTATAGAGGATCATATGTACAATAATCTTAGTCTTATTGCTTTTTTTGTAGGGATACAAAACAAAGTGTCTTGATGCATGATTATTCTTTCATTTTAGATATTCACATCATATTTTTCATTCTTGTTTTCATGTGCTGTGCATACAAAATGTCTTGATAGATTATATCCAAATAATTTTTTATTACATATATTAATGTTTGGTTAACCATTTTTTTTAGATTAAGATGTGTGGATGGGATCCACCTAATGGTTTGATTGTGGGGAGTTCATGTTGTTCACAATCATGAACATCGGGCTACAATTGTTTCTCTTACATGAAATTCAAAATGGTTCGCTCATTTGTAACTAGGTACATACCTTATTTCCAAAGGTAGGTTATCACCTAGTTTTTCAATCCCAATGATTCTTGGGGACTCTCATTGGTCGAGAGGATGGGAGGTTAGGATCATCGCACCCTTTTGGGGAGAATTATTACTTACTCCGAGATTCTCTTATAGATTTAAGATTTTTTCGTGAATCTCTTCCTTATCCCGATACGAGACCAGTTACCCTAAAAAATGATCATGGTTTAATTATCCTTTAAGTGTCAAAAGAGTGGGTCACTTTTTTGAATCCATTAGTATGTATCTAAAGTTCTCCATCATTCTCACGTAATGGGTGGTTTCTTATGTGCTAAAGTCGCATAACCAATAGCTTCAGAATGTACTTCCATGCAAGGATATGGTTAATATTATGAGGAGGGGATTAATCCATTATGAGGAATCCTATATATCTTGATTATTGCAAGAATCATTACCCATGTATTTCATTGGACCTGGGCAATTTAATGTCATTCGGAGAGGACATATATAGGTGATCTGGGACACCAAATGTTTATGCTTGATTCCTAAAGGAAATCATACATATCCCGATTATGGAGAAAATCAGAGTTGTCATAGTTCATTTGTTTGGGGATTACACACTAATATTTCACTGGTCATTGTAGATACATATGATGCAAATGACATGATTATTGTAGTTCCCTAAGACCATGTGATCTATGCTCGGTATGTAAAGAAAGGGATGTAAAATGATCATTTTTTCATTTCTCATGGTATGGGAATTATTGTTGGTTCCAGGTGTAGTGGAAGTGCGGATGGGCCAGTGCCCAACTTTAATTTTTCTATAATCAATGATTAATCTAGGATCAATACGATGATGAATGCTATTATCCATAGATTGAATCAAAGAAAAATAGACAAAGAATAATTTCCCTTAGAACCCAGAGAGAGGATTAACATATTGTGTTTTTAAGTAATTTAATTAAATTAAAGAAATACCTCCAAGGTGATTCTTTCTTCATTGATTTGTTGGAACAAAGATCTTTAGTGTTCCTTTATTTCATTATATAGATCAAGAGTATATCTCCTCTAGTGGTGATCCACACATGCTCCATGAATCTATGGACGCCAACAAAGGAGTCTCTAGGTGCTAGCACAGAAGATCCTTAAACTTGCGTCATCCACCTTCAATTTCCATGAGAACCACTTCCAAATCATTATACTTTATTAGGTGGAGGAGGGACACTCTCTCTCTTGAGATCATTCTTAGAGAGGAAAGAACTCTCTATTCTCAAGAGGATTTCTCCAAATTGTTGTTCACACCCATTGGATAGATTTTTCTTTCCCCAGTATAATGAGAAAATAATAATATAATTGGGAATTTAATTCACTATATAATAATAAATAATTAGAATAAGTGTGGTTAATTATTTTATTATTCCACGTGAAACCCTCATGTCAAATAATAATAGAAACACTATTATTTCAATGAATTGTTCTTAACTTTCAACTTATATTTAAATATTATATAATAAAATATTATTTAATATTATTTATCATTGGACCCTTTAACTCAGCCCACCCATCCTCCTTAATATTTATCATTCCTTTAATAACGAATATTTATTTTTTAAATAAATAAATAAATTTAAATTCATTATTCACTGATAAATAATTAAATATTTCACTCATAATATATTCTCTCGAATAACCAGTTAAGGAACAAAATGTGACTAGTCGGACCTAAATAATTATTAAACCACAACTGGGAATAATATTTATTCAAATTGTTAAACAATAATTTATATCATTGAGATTCTGGATACACATAGTGTGTGACCCTCTAGGCCTCTTTCTCAGTGGCATTAGGAGAACCTACCTAAAGTCTAAGCTTAGAATCAAGAAACATGCCAAGGCACCCATAGAAAAATAAGTTGATTCCACAACAACATCTCACCTCATACGAATGTTTACTGTGTAATATAATCCCTTTTTCTCAATATCTCTAATGAAGTGGGTTTCATGCAAGTGCCATCAACCCATGTGCTCAATTTATCATTCTTTGACTTCTTAGAATTGAAATTTCATATAGAAAACCATCGCCATGGATTTATTTAGGCTATATCATTTTCATAAAAGTTACTAAGATATCAACTTATATTATGGAACATAAGAGACAAATCCTTTCTTACATTATTCATTAATGCAATATTACTCGTGACGCACCCAACATATCCTACCTCACCGCGAACATATGTTGTCATAGTTTTCACCAATACATCTAAGTGTGAAACTCATAATAACCACTAATAATAATATTAAATTCTTAGGACCAATACACACGTCCAAATACAGAAAAATCCAATGACGCTAATAAATATGGATTTCCTACTTGCGGGTCTCATTCTCATAATATCCTCCTATACATTACCATGGGTTTACACCGTGAGAAGGTGCTTCAATGTCCTATAAGTCTCCACCCATGATAGACTATATCATTTGTGTCTCTAAAATGATATCATCCAGCCATATAAAATATACTTAAGAATAGTTTAAAAGTAATTCTAGGTTATCATCATAATGGGAAACTGTTATGACCTTTTAGTATAATAGTTACTCTTAGGAAATTATCACATAAAATGTTATACAGAAGAACAATAATGACATGATACATAGTTAATTAATATTCATCCAATGAATACAATTTTTATCCTAAAGTATAAAAGAATTTGGTTCCACGGAACCAACTCCAACAGACCCCCACTTGCACTAGAGCCAACTGCTAACGACATTCAGTCCATTAGCTCTCACATGATACACATGATTTTACTGATATAGGACTTTAGTCAAGGGGTTTACCACATTCTCTTCCATAGATACTCTGATAATTGAAAATTCACCCCTTTGATATAAATCCCTCAAGAGGTGATAATTTTGGAGTAAGTTATTTTTCTATTGATGTGACCTTGTCTATTTTTCATGATCCACTACTTCAGTATTATCATAATAAAATGTGATAAGGTATTTACTGATAGGTACCACATCAAGATCCTAGAAAAGGTTCCAAATATAGAAAAATTCATTGGTCGCATCAGAAGACTCTATATATCCGGACTCTGCTATAGAATTAGCTACAACTAGGTGCTTTGAACTCTTTGAGATCTTAGCTCCTCCGTGGAGACAAAAAGCATATCCTAATTGCAACTTCTAATCATTCTGATATGTATAAAAACCAGCATCAACATACCCTCTGATGACAAGCTCCTCGTATCCTCCATACACTAGGAACATATCCTTAGTTCTTATCAGATACTTAAGGATAGTCATAACAGTAGTCTAATGTTGTTCTCTAGGATCTGCTTTATATTTGTCTACCATGATCAGTTCATAGGAAACATCAAGTCTATTACATAACATGGAATACATGATATATCCTATCACTGAAGTGTATGGAATCTTACACATTTTATCTTTCTCCTATTGTGTCTAGGGACACATTTTCTTAGAAATATGTAAACCATGTGACACTGGAATCAATCCCCTCTTGGATTGTTCCATAATAAATATATTTAGTATCTGGTCAATATATGTACTTTGATTTTGTCTTAGTATCCTATGGGATCTATCATGAATGATCTTAATCCCTATAATATAGGCTTGTTCGCCTAAGTCCTTCATGGATAATCACTTGTTCAACCAGTCTTTAACTAACTATAAGAATGGTATGTTATTTACAATAAGTAATAGGTCATCAACATATAATACTAGGATAACGACTGAATTCTCATTAAACCATTTTTAAACACAAACCTCACATTCATTTTTATAGAAACCAAATTATTTTGTGGACTCATAAAATCGAATGTTCCATGACCTAGATTATTTCTTCTATCCATAAATAGATCTCTATAACATGAAAACTCTTTTGGCATCACATGGTGTCACAAACCCTTCTGGTTGTGTCATATATACATCTTCCTGAAGGTTCCCATTAAGGAATTAAGTTTTGAGGGTAAGCTGCTATAGAAAATATGATTCTGGTGGATTTAAACATAGAAACTAGTGATAAGGTTTCATCGTATTCAATTCCTTGATGTTGTTTAAACCCTTTATCCACTAGACTTCCTTTATAGGTACTTTACCTTACATGTCCAGTTTCCTCTTGAATAATCATTTACATCCAATAGGATTTACATCAACTAGTGCATCAACTAGAACCCAAACTTGGTTCTGATACATGGAATCCATCTCAAAATTCATATCTTCTAGCCATATTGTAGCTTCTAAGATCTCTACTACCTCCTTGTAGGATATAGGTTCATTATTTTCCAACAAAAATGAGTCACTATCCTTGGTGACAAGAAAACCATATCTCTCTGGTTCCCTTACCTCTCTTATACTCCTACGAAGTACTTGTGTCTCAGAAACTAATTCTTCCACGGGGACCTATGGAACTTTTTCTTGTACCAACTTTTATGTATCTTGACCATCAACTTCATCTAAGTCAATCTTGCTCCCACTATCCTTTTTTATTATGTTCTCCCTCTCAAGAAAGATGGATTGTATAGAAACAATCAATTGCTTGTCTGAGGGGTTGTATAGGTAGTATACCTTTGTTTCCTTAGGATACCCTATAAAGATACACCTCATTCCACAGGGTTCTAGTTTGTTTATTGAGAAATCCTTAACAAACTCCCCGCATCCCCATACATGTGTATTCAATAAAATTGGGTTTTTTCCACTCCATAGCTCAAAGGGGATTATGTTTTCCACTTTAGATGGTACTCGGTTTAATGTGTATAACCCAGTTTGTAATGAATGTACCCAAAAGGATAACAGAAGATATGCATGACTCATCATCAGCCTTACCATGTCCAACAAGGTATGGTTCCTCCTTTCACAAACACTATTCCACTATGGTTCATAAGGTGGAGTGAGTTGATGTAGAATCCCAAACTCCTGTAGAAGGTCAGTGAACTATTTGTTATGAAATTCCACACCTCGATCTGATCTAGGATTCTCTATATTTTTACCAAGATGATTCTATATTTCATTCATTAATTCCTTGAATTTCTCATAGGACTCTAACTTATACCTCATCAAGTAAATATAGACATTTATACTCAAGTCATCAGTAAAAGTTATGAGGTAAGAGTATCCAACTATAGATTCTACTAGAAATGGTCCACACACATCAGTGTGTACTAATCCTAGAAGCTCTATGTCCCTTTCACCTTTTCCACCAAATGGTGGTTTAATCATTTCCCTTGTAATTAAGTGTAACATCTATCTAGTGGTTTTATCTCAGAAGAGTATTAATAGCCATCTTGATAGATATTTATTAAATTCTTATCATTTACGTGACCAAGATGGTGATGCCACTATTGGGTGTTATATGAGTCATGTGAACTTGTTTCGTTATCGATTTACAATACTTTGTTTTTTTTGATTTAATACATATAGACCGTTATTTAAATGTTCCATACGATGACGTATATTTTCTTTATAAAAGAAACTACATTTATTTATAAACTTGAAAATAAATCCATCTATATCTAAACTTGATATAGAAATCATGTTCTTGGTAACACTAGGTTCATAATAACATCTATGTAAAAATCAAGATCATTATCATTGGTAATGTGAGGTGGTAGTCACCAATGGAAAGAGCATCCAACCTCGCACCATTGGTATCTCACAAATACACCTCTCCTATGTAAATTTTCTATAATCTAATTGGCTCCTACATTTGAATACATATGTGAGCATAACATGCTATATCTAATACCCAATTTGTATAAATGAAAATATTTCACTCGATGACGAATTCACCTTTGGCTTCCCCTTACCTCTAGGTGCAGTTCCTCTTCTAGTTTCCTGAATTGCCACATGAAAAACAAACTTCCTCCTTTTCCTTTCCCTACCTCTAGATCTTATTCTTCTTGGTCAAATGGATCTCGGGGGATTTGGAATATTTATAAATCTTATGGCCCTTTTCTATTTCCTTCCTCTTCGTATTCACCATAAGGACTGCAGGTTTGTCATGCCCCATGTCCTTATCCACTTGGCGAATCAGGATCAAAGGTTCTGATAGGCTCTTATCATTATTGATCATATTATAATTCACAATAAAAACAGATAAGGCCTTTTTCAGTGATTATATTATGATATCATTACGCAACTCATTTTTTAATTTTATCCTTAAGATGTCTAGATGCTCAATATAGCCAATAATCTTGACTACATGAGGCCCAACAGTCACATACTCTCCATGATTAGTGGTGAAAAAATCATTGTAGATCTCAAACCTCTCTTGTATAACCTTATATTGATAGAGATCCTGAAGGTGATACATCATGCTATAAGCATCCATTTGCTCATGTTGCTTAAAGAGATCATTTTTCATGGATGATAACATTAAGCACTAAACATTCGTAGCATCATTCAGATGTATCTCATACATAGATATCTCCTCATCACTCACCTCATTTCTAGGTGCAACTAGTAAAGGTTCTTCTAGAACATATAGTTTCCTTTCAAGGAAAATAATGACCCAAATGTGCCTTTCCCAGTCTTGGAAATTAGTTCTAGTGATAATGTTTTCCTTCTTGAGTATGGATCATAAAAATATGTTTTATTTCATTTTTTATGATTTTTCTACAAATAAGATGATCAGAATTTTAGTACATTATCTTGATAAAATTAGACAAATAAATATTTATTTATTAGACTCCCACTATTTTATCAAAACCCAATAGACCTCGCCATTGAATTCGGAATATCAAGTTTCTTGGACATTATAATACAAAGGATCCATATTTCCATTTTAGATTATCCCAAATTTGGATGGTCAAGAAATTTGAAAGGTTTTAGGTAGGAATTCAAAATGACAACTGCATTAACTCACAACTCCTTGATCCATTGAGTAGACTCCCCAATCCTGAAATCCTTAATTCTGGATTTCCTCAACCTTTATCTCTCAGTTACACCAAGTCCTACTTTGGCAGTCAACCCTTGATGTATACTAAGTCAAGTAAACCCAAAACATCATATTTGAATTCCATGATAATTGAATGAACCCCAACATTGGTTTTTAAAGCACTTTGAACTATGGTTTGATTCTAACTAAATTAATGAAAGGATATACCAACTTAATATGTTATTGAGTGATTTTATCATTTATGCATAAATTTCCATTTATTATCTTATCACATGCTTATTAATATTATGTGGGACAAGATTAAGTGATTAACCATGTATTAGATAATATTTACGCATAAACCTATTTATTTTTGTTCCATCTTGCATGCTTATTAATTCATTAATTATGTTATTGCGACAAAAAAATACATAATGAATAACCATACAACTAAGAAAAATAAAATAAAGTGTATTATCATGATCTTGTTATAATAGTTCTTTATCTAGCGGTTGATAAAATAACTGCTGAACTAGGGTAAAAACACCTTGAACCAATTAGGTTCATGTCTACAACTTTCCACTTGTCCACCTTTGTATCTCTTTGGATTGGTTTCTCCTGAGATTATAACTTTAAATGCCTCCAATATCATGAGAGCTCCATCCATTACATATGATTCTACTCACATGCAGGTGATGTGTAAAAGGGGTTTACATAAAAGAAACTATGGGATTGCAGGCCCTACATATTAATGAGTAGAGAAGGTGAACATGCCAAGAATTTAATTTAATAATAAATTAAAATGGAAACCAATCACATACAAAGTTCTGTTCAAGCTCATGATCATCCACATGCATGAAACAAATTATTCATTTAATAAACCTATAATTCAATTCTTTAATCGTTCTTATTTAAGATAAATCACACTTTAATCTATTAATTATTATCTTTAATTAATAAATCATTTTATCTTAAACCCTTTCTAAATTTCCATGAGATTCTTATCTGTTATAATTTTAAACAAATTAATAAATTCATTTAAAATTAACAGTGCACATAACTTATACCTTAGAAGTAACCCAGTGAATACCAATCCAAAATTACCCAACATGAATTATACTTGTATATACTTTCTTCTTTGCGACATGTAGCATGCATGCAGAATTATAATTGTGATACAACTCACACATGATGTTCAAATATTTTAACATTATGCATATGTTACCTAAACACACACACACACACACACACACATATATATATATATATATATCAAACACCTATCACAAGTTGTGTCTCAGATTTATGGCCACACGAAGATACATGTCTCAAGGGTTACATAATATAATAATAAAATTTTAAATCTGCATAATATGGAAATAGTACACAATGTGTAGATCTGACTACATGGCGTGTACCCTCTTAACTGTGTATCTAAAGTGCATGCCTAGGGACTCAGTGTGTGAGGCGTACTTCATAAATCCTGGATTACACAGCGTGTCCAGTGGTCCACACGCCATGCTGACTCCATGTTGCATAATCACTAGTCAGCTAAGTCATGTATGGGATACACGGCCCGACCTTGACCCAAAAGGTACTACACGTCGTGTCCAGTGGTCCACATGGAATGTAGTCCAGCTGACCATGTTCTAGTCTGTCCTGGTCAATATGTGGTGTAATAATTAACTACACCATGTGTCATTAATGCACATGGCTTGAGTAATTGTCTAATTACTCATAATACGATGAACAAAACTACACAGTGAGTGATCAAGATTACACGTTGTGTATGGAAATGGGCCAGTGACAAAATTTAATTTTTCTGTAATCAATGATTTATCTAGGATCAATGCGACGATGAATTCTAGTATCCATTGATTTAATCAAAGAAAAAAAGACAAATAAAAATTTCCATTGGAACCTATAGCATCCCATCTTTTTATAACAGAATCTTTCATTTCATTACACGGAACGAATGATCTTTAAGGTTTAGTGTCTTGGAAACAAGGAACACAATACATGAAAAAAAACATAAAACATTCTTCTTAAACACTTGAAGGTATTCTCCTTATGTTCATCCTAGGTTCATTACTGCATCTCATAACCTGGAGACATACATCAAAAGAAAGGGTGAGCAGAAGGCCCAGTAAGAGAAAGAAGAGAATAATTTTACATGTGAACTTTAGATACTTCAATAAGGAAATGAAAATAACTTTAAGGCATGAGAAAGGAATCATGAGATACATCATAATAAAAATAACATTTTTAATAACTTGAATATCTCTCTGAAACATTTAATATTGACAATCATTTCATTTCACCAAGGTCCATCCCCAAGGTGTCATTAAAAATTACAAAGGTTATTCACTAAGGTATCAGTCTAAAAGTCATCTCTAGAGATTAAGTCTTTTCCCAATGCATTGGAGCGCTATCTGGGCGCAACCTTGACATGTATTTGTTATCATGTGAGCCACGTATACCATAATAAATCATTTCATAAACAACCCATATAGCATAAAAGAAATGGGTTTCATTTCATAATCATATCATTTTAAAAACTGCTTTAAAGGCAAGATCTTTATGTCACTTTAAACCCACGGAAAGGGAAAGCAGGTTTCATGTATGTAAATCCCAGAATTTAAAATAGAAAATTTTGATATATATGTGAATAACCCTATAGAAATAAGAGCTTTGAGTATTCACTTTATAACATAAAATAATTTTGAGAAAAGAGAGAGGCGTTTTGAGATGAAAATTTTGCAGCATAACGGCTGTGTTTCAGGGTTATAGAAAACATTCAAAAGAGAGGGGACATGGGTCAAACATTCATAAATGAACCAAAAAATAGTAGGGGAACAGAATATAATGTTTTTAAGAACATGGTAATGAAATTTTAAGGACATACCATTTGAAATGAATAACATGGATGGAAGACAAAAATTAGATTTCTCTTATGAAAATTTGGCAGCCTAACGACGTCACTTAAACTTCAACAAAAATGAATTGAAAAGATCAAATAGGGTCCCTAATCATATGAACATAAGAGTTAAGTATGATAGATATAGATATCATACCCCAAAATAATTAAAAAGGAACTTTAAAGACTTGACATGAAAGTAGAACATTGAAAAGAATGAGAAGGGTGAAAGAATCCCCTTAAAATTTCGACAGCCTAATGGCGCCACTTAAACATTATTAAAACAAATTGATGAGAGAAAGATGGGGTCTCTCATCATATGAACATGAAAATGGAAGTAATATGAATATATAAGAACATCCTCCAACATAAGAACATGGAGTATAAATGAAATGACATAAAAGAGATTACTTGAAAAGAAGAGAGAGGTCAGATCCCTTACGTTAAAATGTAACTCTTAAAACTCAAAGGTTTGGACCTTGAGGGCTTGGGGGAACCTTGGGAGGACTCCTTGGGAGGTAAGGAGACCCGAACATAGTTGAGGATGTTTAATGAGTCGAAAGGATGAGAGGAGAGCTTGGTATTTATATGGAAAGTGAGGGGACAAGGCATTAATGGCCAAGGGACACCTCACAAGTGCTTTACTCAAAACCATGTGCTCTCTCATGATATTTCTCATGAAGTTAGGCCACATGGGGCCCCCAAAACAATAATTCATCACCTAAGGTCTTCCAACCCTTAAAATATCTCATGACATCACCATGACACAACTATGATGTCATTAGACATACTGAAACCCTAACACAGCTTTTTTTACTATTCACTGAAAATTCATCTTTCTCAGAAAAATCCCAAAATTTCACCTTAACCAAATATCGATGCTCTGATTAAAACATGAACTCCATTTTATAAAAATAATTTTCTAAATATTTTTAATTTAATTTTTAAATAAAAACACTATTCATCAAAAATTCATTTCATTAGAAAAAACCCCAAAAATTACCATAACATAATATCAGTGCTCTGAGTTCAAAAATAAAGTCCATTTTATAAAACAAAATTCTAAATATTTTTAATTTAATTTCTGATTAAAAAACAATATTCATCCCAAAAAAACTAATACTTGATTAATAATTTATGAAACCGTTATTTACCCATTTTATTGAATCACATTACTTAATCTACGTGTCTAATTTATATTAAAACTTTCTTTGAGTGAAATTACTAATCCATTTGGTCACATTACTAATCCTAAGCATAAAATCACTATTCATAATTTACTTTTAATCAAAACTTAAGTTGATCTTATTAGACACCAAATTCCTTACTGAACACTTTTGTAGAAGACCATTTTTTGAAAATCATTACACATACTTAATTATTTAGGGTTTACATAAATATTTTAAAATATCCATTTTTCAAAATTCATCAATAAAATATATCCTAAAATTATCCGAACAATTGAAATTTCACTAACATCACTAAAGGAAGAAATCTCAATTTATTCATTCCAAAGGATCACACAAGGAAGCTAGGGTCTCCTCACATAGCCCCTTATAACATCAGCATATGACCTAAGTGGAAGGTGTGCTATGGTGAGAGAATCTGAGGGAGGCTCAGATAACATTGCGCTAGTAGTAATCTCTACTAACTTGAACTTATCACGTAGGCGTTTCCGTTCAATCTTGACACGCTGGAGTTCGGCTTGGGCTTGGTCCAAAGCGAAGCCCAAAGATGCCACCTCCTTCCCAAGCTCTGATAAGTGGGCTTCATAATGTTCGAGTCTACTGGAAGAAGCCATCGACTCGTCTTTCTGAATTAACCATTAACATCTTTATTAAATAGTTAAGAGTAAGTTAATATACTATTTAAAAAGTTTGGGTCGTTACATTCTTCCCCCCTTAAGAAATTTCGTCCCCGAAATTTATACTTGAGGCCTAGTAGAAAAGGTGAGTGTACTTTTGCTTCATTATTTCCTCAGGCTCCCAAGTCGCTTCTTCATATTTATGATTCCTCCACAACACTTTCACAAGGTGGGTAGTCTTGTTTCGTAGAACATTGTCTCTACGGTCTAAGATCTCCACTGGCCGCTCCTCATAAGAGAGGTCATGTTCCAGTTGTACCACCTCTAGGTTTAGTACATGCGAAGGGTCGGGTATGTACTTCCTCAAGAGAGATACATGGAATACATTGTGAACTTGAGCTAGGTTTGGTGGAAGTGCTAGACGATATGCCACTACTCCTATGCGATCAAGGATTTCATAGGGGCCAATGTACCTAGGGCTGAGCTTCCCTTTCTTCCCAAACCGCATGACTCTCTTCCATGGAGAAATTCAAAGGAAGACTTTGTCACCAAAACCAAACTCCAAGTCCCTTCGACGATTTTCAGCATAGCTCTTCTGCCGAATCTGAGCAGCCTTTATGTGTTGTTGGATGGCATGAAGTTGTTCTGTCATCTCCTGCACGAGATCAGGCCCAAGAAGCTTCCTCTCACCAGTTTCATCCCAACAAGTAGGAGTTCTACATCACTTTCCATACAGAGCTTCATAGGGTGCCATCTGAATACTCGCATGGAAGCTGTTGTTATAGGAGAACTCCACTAATGGGAGGTGTTGATCCCATCCACCTTTAAATTCCATTGAGCATAATCTTAGCATGTCTTCGAGTGTTTGAATAGTCCTTTCAGATTGGCCATCAGTTTGAGGATGATAGGCCGTACTAAAATTCAATTCAGTATTCAGAGCATGTTGAAGACTTCTCCAGAATTTTGATGTGAATCTTGGATCACGATCAGACACGATGGGTAGTGGTACCCCATGCAGCCTCACCACTTCCTTTACGTATATATTGGCAAGCTGATCCAGAGTGAAATCTTCCCGAATAGAGAAAAATGGGATGTCTTGGTGAGACGGTCCACAATAACCCATATCACATTGTTTCCTTTGGATGTTTTTGGGAGACCAGTTACAAAGTCCATAGTGATATTATCCCACTTCCATACTGGTATGGGTATCAGTTGTAATACCCCCTTAGGAAGTTGTCTTTCCGCCTTTACTTGCTGACACACCAGGCACCTTGTAGTGTAATCAGCAATCTCACTCTTCATGTTAGCCCACCAATAATGATCACGAAGGTCTCTATACATCTTAGTGCTTCCCGGATGTATAGAGAATGTAAAGCTATGAGATTAATCCATCAGTTCTTTCTTTATCTCCAGAATAGATCGAACACATAGTCTTGTACGAAATTTCAATACACCTTCTTGATTAATATTGAAGTCAGGGAACTTCCCATCCTTTACAGCCTCAAACTTCTCCTGCAGCAAAGGATCTTCTTTTTGAGCCTTCTTGATCTTCTCTAGTAATGAAGGTTGAGAAATCATTTGGGATAGGGTTGATGATGTCCCTTTCCTTATAATTCCCATGTCCAGTTTTACTAGATCTTTAATCAAGGGATCTCCTAGGATCCTCATTGTTGCCAGAACAACAGGGTCTTTCCTTCTTAATGCATCCGCGACTTTATTTTCTCTTCCTGGGTGATAATGAATTGAACAATCATAGTCTTTAATAAGCTCCAACCATCTCCTTTGTCTCATGTTAGATTCTTTCTGTGTGAAAATATACTTTAGACTTTGGTTGTCAGTGTATATATCACATTTCTCCCCATAAAGATACTGTCTCCATATCTTTAGAGCAAAAACAACTTCCGCCAGCTCTATATCATGAGTAGGATAATTATTCTCATGAATCTTCAAATGTCGAGATGCATAAGCAATTACCTTTTCATTTTTCATGAGGACGCACCCAATCCCTTTTAGAGATGCATCACTAAAAATAATGAATCCTTCTCCGATAGAGGGTAGTGTTAACACAGGTGCAGTAACCAATATCTTCTTCAGCTCTTGGAAACTTTCCTCGCATTCCTTTATCCAGATGAACTTAACCCCTTTTCGAGTCAACTTGGTTAGTGGATTAGAAATCTGTGAAAAGTTTTTCAAAAACCTCCTATAATATCCCGCTAAACCAAGGAAACTATGAATCTCAGTTACTTTTGTGGGTTGAGGCCACTCCTGCACAACCATTGTCATTGCAGGGTCAACTGAGATTCCTTCATGGGTTATGATGTGCCCCAAGAAAGCCACTTGTTGTAACCAAAACTCACACTTGATGAACTTTCCAAAGAGCCTCTCCTTCCGCAGAGTTTTCAAAATAACCCTCAGATGATCTTCATGCTCCTCACAAATTTTTGAATATATCAAAATATCATCAATAAAAACTACCAAAAAGTTATCAAGGTAGTACTTGAAGACTCTATTCATCAAATCCATGAAGATAGCAGGAGCATTAGTCAAGTCGAAGGGCATAACAGTAAACTCATAATGCCCATATCTTGATCGGAAGGCAGTCTTTGAAATATCTTCCTTCTTCACCCTCAGTTGATGATAACCAGATCGAAGGTCAATCTTAGAGAATAATTGGGCCCCACAAAGTTGGTCAAATAAATCATCAATTCTTGGAAGAGTATATCTGTTCTTCACTGTGATCTCGTTCAGTTATCTATAATCAATGCATAGCCGCATTGATCCATCCTTCTTCTTCACAAAGAGAACTGGTGCCCCCCAAGGAGACACACTCGGTCGGATAAACCCCTTCTCCAACAAGTCTTGGAGTTGTTTCTTTAACTCTTCTAGCTCCACATTTGCCATTCTATACGGGGTCTTTGATATCGGTTGAGATCTAGGTACGAGTTCAATGGATAACTCTACCTCTCTTTCTAGGGGAGGTCCAGGTAACTCCTTAGGAAATACATCCATGTATTCCTGAACAATTGGAACATCATCTATTTGTATGCTCCCTTTTCATTCTTCATCATCACCGATTAACTCCATAAAGAAAGCTATAGGAGGTGATTCTAGATAGGGATCAGTTCGGGATATCTCTCCTTGGAAGATAACTGTAGGTTGTTTATTCAAGACTACTGAGATTTCCTTACATCTGCATTTGATCCTAGCATTATACTTTGAGAGCCATTCCATCCCTAGTATAACGTCAAATTCCAACATGGGAATGACTACTAGATTTGCGATAAGATTGTGCTCACTAAAGTAAACACTAGAGTCTCTAAATGCTATTGATGCATGGATAATCCCACTTGGAGTCTTGACTGACAACTCTACCTCAAGCAATTCGGGGATTGATTCTATATTCTTTGCAAACTTGGAGGAAATAAAGGAATGCGTAGAACCAGAATCAAAAAAAGTAGTTGCTAGTTTTGATAGGACAACAAGAGTACCTGCTACCACGTCATTCGGAGCTTCAACTTCATTTGTCGTGACAGAAAAAGCACGACCTTTCTCCCCTGGCCTTTGCTGAGGTTGATGGTGATTCCCCTCCACTTCCCTTGGATTTGGACAGAGATTAGCATAGTGCCCAAGTTGTCCACACTTGAAGCAATGGACTTCGGGTAAGGCCATAACCATCTTTCCTCTATCGTTAGTGTTGGGGAGTTGAGGTTGCACCTCACTACGACAATTCCGAGCAATATGGCCTCCTCATCCCACACTTGTAGCACTTGCCACTTCCAACCAAGCAGTTACCCAACTAGCACTCCGCACGATCTCCTCGTAGCTATCGTAGTCCTGGTTGGCTAAATTCTTCCATAGATGAGGTCTCATCCCACCGAAAAATCTATCAACATTACCACATGGATCCATGACAAATCTTGAGGTATATTGTGAAAGTCGAGTGATGTTCATCTCATAGCTTCCGACAGATTCATTCACCTTCTGCTTCAGCTCGAGAAACTCTTTCTCCATTATTGTTCTCATGGAACGAGGGAAATACTTGTTAACGAATATTCCCTGGAACTCTTCCCACTCCATAGCTTCCATCTCTCTTCTAGGCTTCGTGTTTTTGACCAGTGACCACCACTGATCAGCTTCTCCCTCTAGGCGATAAACAGCAAGGGTGACTTTTTCTTGTTCCGAACAAAGGAGTACAGAAAAGATCTTTTCAATGGAGCTTATCCATTGTTCCGCAACCAAATGGTCAATAGATCCAATGAATGATGGTGGTCGTTGACGCATGAATGACTCAACAGAGTGTTGTTCCCTTCGTTGTGATATTGGCCTCTCAGCTTGATTCAAGTTATTACTCATAACTTGAGTCAGTTGGTTCATCATTCGCATGAATGTTTCCATTCCGGATTCCATCAGAGGGTCGTCAGCACATGGTGCATTGCGGTCACCATCGACACGGTTCCTCCTATTTCCCGCCATTTTCTAAAAGAATAAAACCTTAGTGAGAACTTATTTTATTTATGAATCTTTTAACTAAGACTTCATTCTTAGACAATTACACTTCTCTATAATTCCTTCATAATGATTCATAAAAAGCTTGTGATTAACCAAACATATCCCCCGGGAGTGTCGTAACCAAGAGTATAGCAAGTCCCGTTATCATGCACCAGTTCCCGTTAGAGTCTAGCTCAAATCAGTGTTTTCGGGTTTTACGCCTATGTACATCTGTTCCAGAGCCTCCTCTACCTGCTCGTATCCAGACAGGGATGTATTTGTTTGATAAACCACTCACTCAATACTTAACAAAAAACCAGGAAGTTTTCCTATATTTAAACTTTTCCAAAGGGTTCTTCCTAAAGTTTTTATATCCTAATTTCCACAAATAACTAAACCATCCTCTGATACCAACTATAGCATCCTGTCTTTTTATAACATAAACTTTCATTTCATTACATGGAACTGAGGATCTATAAGGTTTAGTGTCTTGGAAACAAGGAACATAATACATGAAAACAACATAAAACATTCTTCTTAAACACTTTAAAGGCTTCTCCTTAAGTTCATACTAGGTTCATTACTGCATCTCATAACCTGGGGACATACATCAAAAGAAAGGGTGAGCAGAAGGCCCAGTAAGGGAAACAAGAGAAAATTTTACATGTGAACTTGAGATACTTCAATAAGGACATGAAAAGAACTTTAAGGCATGAGAACGTAATCATGAGATATATCATAATAAAAATAACATTTTTCATAACTTGAAGATGTGGCTGCAACATTTAATATTGACAATCATTTGGTTTCACTAAGGTCCATCCCCAAGGTGTCCTTAAAAATTACCAAGGTTATTCACCAAGGTATCAGTCTAAAAGTCATCTCTAGAGATTAAGTCTTTACCCAATGCATTAGAGCGATATCTGGGCGCACCCTTGAAATGTCTTTATTATCATGTGAGCCACATATACCATCATCAATAATTTCATAAACAACCCATATAGCATAAAGGAAATGGGTTTCATTTCATAATCATAACATTTTAAAAACTACTTTAAAGACATGATCTTTATGTCACTTTAAACCCACGGAAAGGGAAAGCGGGTTTCATGTATGTAAATCCCAGAATTTAAAATAGAACATTTTTATATATATGTGAATACCCCTGTAGAAGTAAGAGCTTTGAGTATTCACTTTATAACATAAAATAATTTTGAGAAAAGAGAGAGTCATTTTGAGACGAAAATTTTGCAGCATAACGGCTATGTATCGGGGTTTTAGAAAACATTGATAAGAGAGGGGACATGGGTCAAACAATCATAAATTACCCATAAAACAGTAGGGGAACAGAATATAAAGTATTTAAGAACATGGTAATGAAATTTTAAGGACATACCATTTGAAATGAATAACATGGAAGGAAGACAAAAATTAGATTTCTCTTATGAAAATTCGGCAGCCTAACGGCGTCACTTAAACTTCAACAAAAATGAATTGAAAAGATCAAATAGGGTCCCTGATCATATGAACATAAGAGTTCAGTATGATAGATATAGATATCATACCCCAAAATAATTAAAAAGGAACTCGAAAGACTTGACATGAAAGTAGAACTTTGAAAAGAATGAGAAGGGTCAAAGAATCCCCTTAAAATTTCGGCAGCCTAACGACGCCACTTAAACATTCTTAAAGCAAATTGATGAGAGAAAGAGGGGGTATATCATCATATTAACATGAAAAGGGAAGTAATATGAATATATAAGAACATCCTCCAACATAAGAACATGGAGTATAAAAGAAAGGACATAAAAGAGATTACTTGAAAAGAAGAGAGAGGTCGTATCCCTTACCTTAAAACGTAACTCTTAAAACTAAAAAGTTTGGACCTTGAGGGATTGGGGCACCTTGGGAGGACTAATTGGGAGGTAAGGAGACCATAAATCCATTGAGTATGGTTAATGAGTCGAAAGGGGGAGAGGAGGGCTTGGTATTTATAGGGAATGTGAGGGGACAAGGCATTAACGGCCAAGGGACACCTCACAAGTGCTTATTCAAAACCATGTGCTCTCTCATGATATTTCCCATGAAGTTAGGCCACATGGGTCCCCCAAAACAATAATTCATCACCTAAGGTCGGAAAACCCTTAAAATATCTCATGAAAGCACCATGACACAACTATGATGTCATTAGACATACCGAAACCCTAAAACTGCTTTTTTTACTTTTCACTGAAAATCCATCTTTCTCAGAAAAATCCCAAAATTTCACCTTAACCAAATATCGACGCTCTAACTAGAAAAATGAACTCCATTTTATAAAAATAATTTTCTAAATATTTTTAATTTAATTTTTAAATAAAAACACTATTCACCGAAAATTCATTTCTTTAGAAAAAACCCCAAAAGTTACCATAACATAATATCGGTGATCTAAGTTCAAAAATAAAGTCCATTTTATAAAAATATTTTTCTAAATATTTTTTATTTAATTTTTAATTAAAAAACACTATTCATCCCAAAAAAACTAATACTTGATTAATAATTTATGAAACCGTTATTTACCCATGTTATTGAATCACATTACTTAATCTATGTGTCTAATTTATATTATAACATTCTTTGAGTAAAATTACTAATCCATTTGGTCACATTACTAATCCTAAGCATAAAATCACTATTCATAATTTACTATTCATCAAAAATTATGTTGATCTTATTAGACTCCAAATTCCTTACTGAACACTTTTGTAGAAGACCATTTTTTGAAAATCATTACACATCATTAATTATTTAGGGTTTACATAAATATATTAAAATATCCCTTTTTCAAAATTCATCAATAAAATATATCCTAAAATTATCCGAACAATTGAAATCTCACAAACATCACTAAAGGAAGAAATCTCAATTTATTCATCCCAAAGGATCACACAAGGAAGCTAGGGTCTCGTCACATAGCCCCTTATAACACCGGCATATGACCTAAGTGTAAGGTGTGCTATGGTGAGAGAATCTGAGGGAGGCTCAGATAACATTTCCCTAGTAGTAATCTCTACTAACTTGAACTTCTTTCGTAGGCATTTCTGTTCAAGCTTGACACGCTGGAGTTCGGCTTGGGCTTGGTCCAAAGCGAAGCCCAAAGATGCCACCTCCTTCCCAAGCTCTAATAAGTGGGCTTCATAAGGTTCAAGTCTACTGGAAGAATCCATCAACTCCTCTTTCTGCATTAACCATTAACATCTTTATTAAATCGTTATGAGTAAGTTAATATACTATTTAAAAAGTTTGGATCGTTACAGAACCCATAGATAGAATCAATATATTTTATTTGTAATTAATTTAATTTAATTAAAGAAATGCCTCTAAGGTGATTATTTCTTCTTTGGTGCGTTCGACAACAGATATATGGTGAGCCTTCATTACATTGTAGAGATTAAGAATATATCTCATTTAGTGGCGATCCATACATGCTATGTGAATCTCTGGACATTGCCTAAGGAGTCTCTAGGTGTTAGCATGGAAGATCCTTACGCTTGCATCATCCACCTTCAATATCCTTGAGAATTGCTTCCAAAGAGTCCTCCTTGATCAGGTGGAGGAGGGTTGCTACCATTATTTAGAGCCTTCTTGGAGAGGAAAGAACTCTCTTGGCTCTAGAGTATTTCTCTAAATTTTGGTGCACACCCATTGGATAGATTTTACTTTCCCTAGGATAATGAAAAAATAATATCATAAACATGAGTGTAATTCACTAGGTAATAATAAATAATTATCACAAGTCCTGTTACTTATTTTATTATTCCATGTGAAACCCCCATGCCAAATAATAACAACAATACTATTATTTCCATGACATGTGCTTAACTTTCAAGTTATATTTAAATATTATTTAATCAAATGATATTTAATATTTTTTCTCACTGGACCCTTAAAATCGATTTTCCCATCCTCCTTAATATTTATCAAGCCTTAAATAATGGCTATTTATTTATTAAATAAAAAAATAAAATTAACTGCATTATTCACTGATAAATAATTAAATATTTTGCTCACAACATATTCTCTCGAATAACCAGTGATGAAATAAAATTTTATCAGGCTTACATGAATAATTTTTAAACCATAACCAGAAATAATATTTATTCAACTTGTTAAATAATAAATTATTTAATTGAGATTCCAGATACACTTAGTGTGTGACCCACTAGGCCTCTTTCTCAGTGGCATTAGATGAACCTACCTAAAGTCCAAGGTTAGCATCTAGAAACATGCCAATGCACCCATAGATAAATAATTTGATTCCTTAATGACATGATACCTCGTAGGAATGCTTACCATGTAATATAATCCCTTTGTCTCGATATTTCCAATCAATCGGGTTGCATGAAAGTGCCATCAACCCATGTGCTCGATTTCTTATTCATTAACTTCCCAGAATTGAACTGGCCAATAGAACACCATGGACATGGATTTATTTAGAACATATCATTTCAATCAAAGGGAATTAGATATAAACATCTGTTATGGAACAGAAGGGCCAAATCATTTCTCGCATTATTCATCAATATAGTATTACTCGTGATTCACCCAACATATCCTACTTCGCCGCAAACATATGTCGTCATATTTTTCACCAATACATCTAAGTGCAAAATTCATAATACCCATTAATAATAATATTAAATTCTAAGGACCAATACACATGTCTGTGGATAGTAACATCCAATGACACTTATAAATGTGGATTTTCGACTGGCGGGGCTCTCTTTCATAATATCTTCTTGGACATTACCAAGGGCGTACACCACGAGAAGGTGCCTCAGTGTACTATGAGTCTCCAATCCTGATATCCTATATCATTTATATCCCAAAAATTATATCATTCATCCATAAAACATATATTTAAGAATAATTCCATAGCACTTCCGGATTCTCATCATAGTAGGGAACTATGAAGACCTTTTAGTGTGACAGTTACTCTTGGGACATTATCACATACAATGTTACGCAGAAGAACAATCATGATGTGATAAGAAGTTAACTAATATTTATCCAATGAATACATGTTTATCATAAAGTATAAAATAATATGGTGCTAGGGCACCAACTCCAACACTAATGTACTGGGACTTCCTTGAGAGGATTTATTTTGGAGCTTGAGCCTCATGGAGACATCATATATATCTTGGTTAGGGAAAGAATCAGGGTCCTC
Source organism: Viscum album (assembly GCA_963277665.1). Classification (NCBI taxonomy): domain Eukaryota; kingdom Viridiplantae; phylum Streptophyta; class Magnoliopsida; order Santalales; family Viscaceae; genus Viscum; species Viscum album. The sequence continues at coordinate 2,034,736,125 of OY728148.1, forward strand.
ATAGTTCAATTTATTTCTTATCCTGCTGATAGATGAGGTAGATTAATCATACTACATTAAGGATTAGGTTCGGATGGTTAAACTTCTGTCGGTATAAGTCTTACATCGATATAGATGTTTATTTATTCTTGATCCTTAGGAAGACATCCTACATATACTGGTTATTTTAGGGATTAGAGTTCTTGTAGTTCAATCACACCCTTGGGAGTGTTCCTAAGGTATATTACCTTTCATTGGGGATAATTGTTCATGCCACTCATTGGGTATTTACATATAAATGTTTCCCTGGTGGGTGGGTGTAACGTCCTGGTTCCAGAATCCTCCCAGAGGCACCCCGTACCCGGTTGGTCACATAGCCTCAAGAAAATTTCCACAAACGCTAGAGGCTGCCGACTAGAAGCGAGTGCCTTAGGTGTGATAGTGGGGAAACTATTCCCCCATTTGCAGAGTAATATAGTGGAAGAAAATAATAGCAATAGTGGAAACAGTAATAATCGATACAAAAGTGAACAATAGAAAACTAGAATAAATAAACAGCTGAAACATATATATATTGATGCATGATACATATGTCTAGGAAAGTAGCCAAAAAATCAGAATGATTGAATACAAACAGAATTAAACCAAAGTACAGAAGAAAATAGATAATCTTCTCCTCAGCATCGCAAGTCTAATCTCGGTCCCATGCTCTCCAGCTCCACCGCAAGTCAAGTACCAGAAGTAGAAGGGAGCTTGCCCTTATCTGTACCTGAAGCAATATAATCTGTTTGGGCCACAAATCATGATCCAAATAGGGTGTGGGACTAAATCCCAATAGGAAACCACACAAATATATATTCCTAACAATAATTGAATATATATGATAGGTAATAAATAAAAATGCAGTAAACAAGGAAGTACTCAGCAATAACCAATTCCACATATCAAATAAGCAGCTAATAAAACAAGGTAAGACTCTGGAAGTACACACAACCTATACCCTCTGGTTAAGTCATAAGAATATATTAAGACTCTCTGAGGAAGCACTCAGAGTCAATTTCCCTTATTGTCAAAGTGATTCAAGACTCTCTGAGGAAGCTCACGCGGTCAATTCCCCTTATAGTATAAGGTAGTCAAGGACTCTCTGAGGAAGCTCACATTTTCAATTCACATTATAGACCTAAGTGGTCAAGGAATCTCTAGTGGAAGATCACTCGGTAAATTCCCATCATAGTCTAAAGAGGTTCAAAGACTCTCTAAGGAATCTCACTACGTCAATTCCCCCTATAGTCTAAAATGGTCCAAGGACTCTCTGGGGAATCTCACTCAGTCAATTCCCCTTGTAGTCTACTACAACAGGTACTCACAGCCCTATGTAAGTCAACGTGCATACCAATGCAATAAATCCAATTTAAGCCTCAATAATTACTTAGCCAATCGGTCTACAACATTTCAAGAATGTCCGAAAAGATAATCACACCATCCTATAAGACTAGGCATGGGAAATAAACTGCAGCCTAACATTGAAGGATAGACCAAAATAGTCATAAACAAATATGCATGGGCAAAAACATCCAAAGCATAGAAAATCACCTTGTTCACAATCAATTGACCTCTAATCAAGCATACATGAATGGAAGACAAACAACAAGGGTAAAACAGTAATCATGCAATACCCCGTTCATGGGTATTGACAATTTTGCACATATAACTAAAATACTTTTGATAGAAAGGCACAAACCACCTACCTCGGTGTTGGGAGATCGATATACTTGAGTCTTAGGGCATAAATAACCTTAGAACACAGAAGATCTATAAAAACGTCTAAAATGTTATATAGAGATAACTTGAAAAAGAGAAGGAATCATAAAACGAAGCTCAAGAAGAATAGAGAGCTTACCGTGGAGATCCCAACACAATATACAGTGGTCGAATCGGAGATCAGATAGAGGCTCAGGGGCTCGGATGAATATCAGGGCTGTATGGGAGCTCTCAGCCGAAAAAACCTATAAGGAGACATTTTTGGTGATTAGACGTGACCCCAGTACGTTTAATGAAAAAAAATACACTGAGTGTAATTTTGAAGTACACGGTGTGTAATTTCCATTTACATACTCTGCTTTAAGCGGCCTCCAGGTCACCCCCACATGGTCGTGTGCATGGTGCTACACGGCCAGCACACGACTACCAGTGGTAAATGATTACACTGCATGTACTTCGAAAACTTCCAGAAATTCCTCTTTTTCTCAAAAATGACCAGAAAAGGAAAACATAACTGAAAATAAGATCTGGGTTCTTAAAAACTTTCCCACTTAAATAAATTCATCCTCAAATTTCCATAGCAAAGAGGATTAGAAGAAAAACCCCGAACAACTCCGGCCACTGAGCTCATACATCAGCCTCCCTCTCTTAAGTCTCGTCTTGTACTCACCCGTGCTGTCATATCACTCGTACCCGAGGAACAGACTGACCATGGAGAAACTTTGTACTTCGATCGACAATCCTAATAGGATGATCCTTGAAAGATGCATCAACTTCCAACTCAACCTCCTCAGGTTGGAAAACATGAGACAGGTCTGAAATTTAATGTCAAAGCTGAGAAACATGGAAGACGTCATGCATATCCCGATACCTCTGAGGTAACTACAACTGATAGTCAACCGACCCAACTCTCTCCAATGCCTCAAATGTCCCAAAGTACCTTGGAAAAATCTTACCATGTCTCCTAAAACTTTTGTGCCCCAGCCTCGGTGTGACACGTAGAAACACCTGATCCCCGACCTCGAACTCCAGAGGTCATCTCTGCTGACCAGCATAAGAATTCTGACAAGACTATGTAGTATCCACCCTATTCCAAATCAACTCTATCTTCTTTGTGATCTCCTAGACAAGAAGAGGTCCCAGTATTGCTGCCTCTCCTACCTCCATCCAACACAGGGGTGACCAGCATGTCCTACCGTACAAATCCTCATAAGGTATCATCTGAATAGTTGCTTGAAAACTATTATTGTAGGAAAACTCCAAAAAGGTATGTGCTTCTCCCAAGAACATCCAAAATCCAGAATACATGCTCAAATAATGTACTCAAACACCTTAATCGTACGCTCGGACTGGCCATCTGTCTGAGGGTGGTATGATGTACTCAAAAGTACCTGTGTACCCAGAGCCTTCTGAATCCCCTTCCAGACCTGAGAAGTAAAACACACATCCCTGTATGAAACTATTGGTCGGAGTGGACACTCAAGATGGGGGGTGAATTGAGTTCCAATTAAAATTTCTGTTAAAAAATATTTCTCTTAAAATCCCCCAATTTAAAAACAAAGTTAAACTATAGTGAATCTATACAGATTGTGAATGTTCAATTAGCTTCTCAAAGATTGATTAGGTCTTAGTTAATTTAATCACAAGATTAAATTACCTATTGAAACTAACATACTTGTTCACAATCAGTATAAACACTTGCTAACATAACTATCAAAGTAACTTTAAAATAGATTTGAATTTCAAAGTAATAAGTAGTGGAATAAACCAAGAGGTTCAGTCTCAATCCGAGACATAGTCCCCTCAAACAATTTATATAAATTTGATTCACACCCTGGATTAGGGTTAACAACAGTACAAGACTATCCAGGCCACATAATTACCTCTACCACAATTCTTCGTGGGAAACAAAAATAATGACCAGGCCACACAAGGACCTCTTCCACAGTTGTCGTGAGTAAACAAGAGTAAACAAGTTTTTTTTGAGGATTTTTATATCCTCCAATTCAGCACAGGAGTCAGTGTGTGTGTAAGATATACAGAGTACACACACTGCTAAAAAATGTAAGTAAAATAATCACTAAGAGAGAATATTTCAGAGTTTAGAAAGATCTTGTGATTGGTAGTGCAGCTCTGGACTCGTTGGATTCAGCAGAAATTCTTCTGAGTCCTTCTCTGGTTTTTCTCATGAAAAATAGAGTGTCGTGGTTCACTTCCTTCACTTCTAGTGTAGGTGTTCAGATTTAATATGTGCAGTCGTTTTAGCTCTTGAACTTCTTCTTTGAACTTGTGTTCTTGGTGTGTATCAGTGTTCTTCATGTTCTTCTGTTCATGTATGTGTAGGAAGAAATACTTCTCTTTTTGAATATCCACACTTCTATATTTCTTTGTAGTATATCTATGTGTGTATCTCTCTGTATTCTTTACTGCAACTCGATCTTCCTTTTATTCCACGAGCTCCTGCAATAGGAATGATTACCTTTTCATAGGTACGAGGTATGGTCCCCCGACATGCCAACAATCAACATTAAATAACATTAATTGCATTAGAATCATCAAATATGATGGTTAGAATTAAATAAGAATTTCTAGAAATTCAAACAATTTTCATGACTATCGGTGAGTCATGAGATCAGTGAGACATTTTGAATCTGCATCGGTTTCGGTAGCATCAGCATTGATGTCTCAGCATCGGTGTCGCAACATCGGTATCTCAGCATCAGTAGCTCATTATCAGTATCAGTAGCATCAACATCAGTGGCTCATTGATCATCAGTATCGGTGACTCATGATCATCGGTATCAGTGACTCGTGATCGGTAGCTCTTTAGACCTTCGGTAGCCATCAGTATGACCGTTGTCATCAGTGCGACAGTTCCTATTATCGGTGCGATCGTTCATCATCGGTGCGACCGTTCATCATCGGTGCGACCATTCATCATCGATGTGACCGTTCTTCATCGGTGCAACTGTTCTTCATTGGTGACTCAGGAAAATAACTAATGGTGAGTCAAGACATGGAATTCTCAAAAAGTGTTTGTTCAATCCAAAATACTTCCCGGTCAACCGTAAACATAAATTAACATAGATAAACATATGTATATATGATTTAAATATATATAAACACATTTAGAACAATTTTAACAAAAGACTAAATGGAAATAAATAAAACTAAGATTTGAGATTAGTAAAATAACCATTTCATAGAGAGTTCAACAATCTCCCCCTTTTTGATAATCACAAATCAATGGCATAAATGAAGAGAGAATATAGTATTTCATTCAGTATGCTCCCCCTATAAAAAAGAATATATTCCAAAAGATAAAACATGGTTAGAATAGCAACCAGAAAATATATAAATGAGGCATTCTCCACATATAATATAAATCAGATAAAACAATTTATTCTCCCATTTCAGCATTGCTATAATATACATCAAATAAAATGATTCATTCTCCCCTTTCAGAATTTCTCCCCCTGTGTATATGTATGAATTTAGTAAACAATGAATCACATGTAATAAACAGTGAAGCAGTCATATAAAGTAGTAGTTTCTTCATTCTCCCCTTTCATCATTTCTCCATTTCTCAATTTCTCCCCCTTTGGGTTTATCAAAACAAAGAGAAATAAGATAAGCAAGAAGATTCTAATTGAAAAATAAGGTTTAAAAATGAGTACACAAAAATCACATACAAAAGTGAAAAAATACTGGAAATAGACACCCTATCAAAAATTGATAGATACAGCTATTTCTCGGGGTGAAATGGAGCTTTTCCTTTGGAAGTGGGAGGAATGGATGGTCTAGAAGGTGGTTGGGTGGAAGGTTGAATTGGACGGATCGAGAAAGGAGGCAGTACGACCCGAGTAGGACGAATTGTGGGTTCCAAGGTCACCTGCTGCGGAGAAGATCTGTCTGAAGGAGGTTGTTGAAAGATTGTCTGAATACTGTAGAGAGCTTGAGAGACAACCATCTGACCAGAAGCAACATATGATGATTGAAGAGACTCAATAGCAGGAAAAACAATGGCCTTAGCTTTCACATGAAGGTAGGGTTTGAGAAAATTGATGAAGTCCTGAATTACTTCTCCATCGTACTTCATAGCCTTTTCAAAATCATCCTTATTCTGCATGAAATTTTCCAATGTGGGGGTAAAATATTTTAACTATTGAACTTGAGCTATAAAAGCTTGAGTAACTCGAGTGAGTCTCAAATTGTCAGCTAGCAATTTAAAATGATGATTTAACTCATGCTTTTTGAAAATCATAGAGAAATAATGATCTACTTTCTCCTTAATCTCCTTTTGAGCCTTTATAGCATCAACCGAATACAACTATACCATTTTATGCACATGATCACTATGTTCTTTCATCTTTTTCAGAGAATCCAAATCTAGGATTTTACCAAGAGATTCTAACTCTTCTCTAATAATATCCTTTAAGGTATCTAATTCACGACCAATGATCTTTGTCACCTTGGCATTGCTAGCCTGAGCAACAACTTGTGTGATCATAGATTTTAACTTCCTCAAATATACTTTCTTCAAATGTTCTATCAGATTTCCTAACACTTACATCATACCAGATATGGTAGTTCTGAACTCACCTGACAGAGAAACAAGAATTATGCCTAACTCTGTCAGTGTTTGATTCAAAGAGGTAATATTCATGCCAATCGACTCACTATAATTTCACAGGTCTGGTTTGATAAGGCTTACCACTATTTGAGCCAAATAATCTATATTAGCATCGGATAAAGTCATAGGATCAAGAGCAGGGATATGAGAGAACTCATATTTCACAGTCTCCCTAATAGATTGAATCAATTCATCCTTGAATCTGTCAAAATCTAACTGATCAACTACATGATCAGGTCTAACTTGAGACACAGAAGGATCAGGTCTGACAAATGTTCATTACAAAAACTCTGTAACTAATTGAGCCTTAACTGAAACATTTACTCCTGTAAGATCCACTTCTACACCTTCCTCTTCTTCTGGGTAATCTAACCCTAGAACAACATGACCTAGATGTTCTTCCCATGTGGCTTTGCATGAAGGATACATAGGTTTCACAAACTGAGCTCATCCAGAATTTTCAGGAAGGACTTCCTCATCCTCATCACTCTCTAACTGTTCTGTCCTCTCAGCCTCATGGACATTTTCTTGATCAATTGATTGGGGTTGAGGATCATCTTGGATCACATTTTGACCATCAATAGGTTGATCATCATCATCATCAGCATCACCACCATCACTATAACTGCTACTACTATCACCATCACCATCAGCATCACCCTCATCACCATCATTGCCTTCATCATCATCATTATTATCATCATTAACTGATTTCACACTTGAACTATCTGTAATTTTGGATTCATACTCCTCAGAGGTTTATTCATCATTCTCATCTTCTTCTTAATCATCTAAAAGAGCTTCAATCTCTGGTAATTTGATGAGAGGGCTTGCCGAACCAAATTCCATCCTTCTTTTCTTCGAGCTAACAGTATCAGGATCACTCCTCTCATCAGGAGACGATTCTGCCTCCTCTTCAGCATTCAAATTACCACCATCTTCTTCTTCTTCTATTCCCTTCTTATGGGATTCACCAGCTTTCTTAGGAACTACTTCTTCCTCTTCTTCATCTGAATAAACCACTTCCTCACCAAGTTTTATGCTAGGATCTCTTATTTCCTTTGGTCTCCTTGGATTATTAGTAGGATTGAAGGACTCATATAAATTTTATTCTTCAACAACCCATGATTTCTCCATGGGTTCCAACTGAGTTTCATCCTTTTACATATAACTTTGTTGAAACAGAAGCTAATTGATGAGATACACTCATCTCCATCATCCACACAGCCCAAGAATTTCAGCATGGCAGAAACTTTCTTAGAATAAAACAAAGTAGTATCTTTCATTGAAGGTTTTATCATCTCAAAAATGTGCTCAGAAAAATATCTACACAAATTAATATTTTCATTATTCAACAAGAGGAATAGCATAAACACATCTTTATACTTAACTGATGCAAAATCACCTTTTCTCGGACATATTTGATGTTGAATAAATTTAAACAGGATTATATTCTCACCATACAACTTAGAAGCAGTTATCCTTCGCGATCCAGACTTCTCAGTCAATAACTCTAGGGCTAGCTCATAAGAAAAGTAATCAGTTGTGGGAGTAATATTACCAGAATAGTCCTCATATCTTCCATTGTGAGGTACTCCTAGACATTCATCCCACTAATTTGATAAAAAAGTAATATTTTTCCCTTTTACTATAGAAGAAAATCTCGTAGCCTCTACTCTGTCCAATACTAAATCAACATTCAAATGAAACTCGTGAACCAAATTCAGGTAAAAGATTTTATCATTATTACAGAACCACTCCTTCTAGCCTTGTGTTTCCAACACTTTCAAGAGAACGGAGTTTCTAGATTAAACCCATTCTAAACATATTTCCTTTTCAGCTATAACTTCTCATTTTTCTAGCTCCGGGTTCACAGACCTCTGCGTCGTACTACTCAACTCACCTCAAGCACGCCTGACGGGTGAAGTTCCTTCAGATTCCTTTCTCTGTCTCTTTTTCTTGGCCATTCTGAGGTTTGAGACAATCGAGAGGTTTGGAAAGATTCGAAAGGCTCGGGTTATAGAAAAGAGAAGAGAGTGTTCGGTGGGAAATGGAAGGTCAAAAGTCTATTAGAGAATGAAATAGACATGTAACATTATATGTATCATTTAGGGTTACAAACAATAATATATCGATTAAGTAAAACAACTTCGTTTTAAACAGACAATAATGATTTTAAAAATAGTATAACCCAATTGGTAGCACTAATCGACTTGACAGATCGGTTTGACAGATCGGTTTGACAGATCGGTTTGACAGATCGGTTTGACAGATTGGTTTGACAGATCGGTTTGACAGATCGGTTTGACAGATCGGTTTAACAGATCGATTTCACAGATCGGTTTGATAGATCAGTTTGATAGATTGGTTTCATAGATCAATTTGACAGATCGGTTTCACTGACCAGTTTGACAAATCTATCATACCTAACTATTGTTTAATAAAATATAACCTTTCATAACTTAAGGGGTTGGTGAAAATGTCAGCTAATTGATGTTCAGTACCTATAAACTCAAGAGTAGTATCACCTTTTCGGTAGTGATCTCTCAAAAAGTGATATTTGACATCAATGTGTTTGGTTCTATAGTGAGACACATGGTTATTTTAAATGTTAATTTCACTAGTGTTGTCACAATTGATAGATAAATGTTTAAAATCATATCCATAGTCCAAAAGAGTGTGTTTCATCCACAGAATTTGTGCACAGCAACTACCAGCAGCTATATACCCTGCTTCGGCAGTGGACAAAGCTACAAAATTCTGCTTCTTACTATACCAAGATACTATATATTTTCCCAATAAATGACATGTTCTAGATGTGATTTTTCTATCCAACTTGCAACCATCAAAGTTAGCATCTGAATAACTCATTAACTCAAAGGATTGTCCTTTTGGGTAAAACAAACCTAAGTTTACAGTGTGCTTAAGATACTTAAAAATTCATTTAACAGCAAGAAAATGAGATTCTTTTGGATTAGCTTGAAATCATGAACACATACACACACTAAACATAATATCGGGTCGACTAACAGTAAGGTGAAGAAAGCTTCCAATCATACCTCTGTAATTGGTTTGATCTACTAGTTTCCCAGTTTCATCTGCGTCCAAGATACAAACAGTACTCATAGGTGTATCACTTTCCTTAACATTATCCAAAATGAAACGTTTTAAAAGATGCTTTGTATATTTACTTTGATTTAAAATAATACCATTTTCATTTTGGAAAACTTGAAATCCAAGAAAAAATTTGAGTTCTCCCATTAAACTCATTTCAAATTCATTTTGCATACTCTTTGAAAAATCATTACATAAATCATTTTTATAAGATCCAAAAATAATATCATCAACATAGATTTGTACTATTAAAACATCTTTAAAAATTCTTTTAATAAAAATAGTTGGATCAGAAATCCCTTTAGTAAAAATTTTTGAAATAAGAAAATTATAATCCTATCATACCAAGCTCTTGGAGCTTGTTTTAAACCATATAAATCTTTATAAAGTTTAAAAACTCGATTTGGAAAACGGGGATTAGAAAATCCCGGTGACTATTCAACAAAAACATCTTCAACAATAAGACCATTCTGAAAAGAAATTTTAACATCCATTTGATATAACTTGAAATTAATATGAGCAGCATAGGCAAGTAGAATTCTAAAAGCCTCTAATCTAGCTACAGGTGCAATGGTTTCCTCATAGTCTATACCTTCCTCTTGACTATATCCTTGTGCAACTAGCCTCGCTTTGTTTCTAACTATATTTCCTGATTCATCAACATTGTTTCTAAAAATCAATTTAGTGCCTATTGTCAAAGTGTCCTTAGGTCTGTCAACTTATTCCCAGACATTGTTTCTTTCAAATTGATTTAGTTCTTCTTGCATAGCCATTACCCAAAATTCATCATTGATAGCATCATTGATATTTTTAGGTTCTGACTGTGAAAGAAAGGCTTTATGTTGAACCTAGTTTCTTAGAGAAGCTCTAGTTTGTGTCCCTCTATCAAGATTACCAAAAACAACATCTAAAGGATGATTCTTTAGAATTATTGTTGATCTAGTAAAGGTATGACTAGAAATATCAGGTTCTTGTCTAGGTTCAGGATCTACAGAAACTTGTTCTGAAAAGTTTCCAGAACTGGATGTAGTTATAATAGGTTCATTGACTTTATCATTAAGATTAAGAACAAAAAAATATTCTTCAAAATTTTCAAGTGATGGTTTAGGTTCATGTGAATCAGTTTCATCAAATTTGATGTGAACAGATTTTTCCACACACTTGGTCCTTTTCTAAAGACACTATAGGCTTTTCTTGTTAAAGAATAATCAAGAAAAATTCCTTCATCACTTTTATAAGCAAACTTGTCAATATTATCCTTTGTATTAAGAATAAAAACTTTTCAACAAAATACTCTAAAGTAATTAACTTTAGGTTTTCTATTGTTCCATAACTCATAAGGGGTATTTTTAAGAACTGGTCTAATTAATACTCTATTAATAACATAACAAGATGTATTCACAGATTCATCCCAGAAATAAATAGGCAGGTCATACTCACTAAGCATGGTTCTTGCTATTTCTTGAAGGTTTCTATTCCTTCTTTCTACTACACCATTATGTTGAGGTGTCCTAGGAGCAGAAAAGTTGTGACTATAGCCATTGTGTGAGAAATAATATTCAAACTCATGATTTTCAAACTCACAGCCACGATCACTTATCAGGGTTTTAATCTTAATTCAACTATGGTTTTCTACAGACTTGGAGTATTTAATAAAGTAAGAACTAGCTTCACTTTTGTGAGCCAAGAAGTATACCAAAGTATATCTAGAAAAGTCATCTACTAGGACATAAACATAGTTTTTCCCATTTAAACTAGAAACTCTAGAAGGTATAAACAAGTCCATGTGAACCAACTCGAGAGGTTGAGAAGTTGAGACTTCTTTCTTTGATTTAAAAGAAATTTTATGTTGTTTTCCCTTTTGACAGGGATTACAAACTTTGTCATTTGGGAAATCAAGTTTAGGTAGGTCTCTAACAAAGTTCTTCCTAGTCAATTTTCTAAGTGAATAGATGTTGTAGTAACCTAATATTTTGTGCCAAATCCAAGACTCTTTATGAAAATCATTTAGGTAAGTAACATTTTTCTTAGCTAAATAATTTAAGTCAACATCACAAACATTTTAATTTCTCAAGGTAGAGAACAATAAAACATTTTTAGAGTTAAAAACATCACAAGAATAATTTTAAAACTTAACATTAAAGCCATCATCACATAATTGAGAAATACTTAGCAGGGTATAATTAAGTCCATCAACAAATAAAACCTTAGAAATCAAACCTAAATCATTGTTACCAATCTGGCCTAGGCCGATGAATTTTCCTTTAGAATTATCACCAAAGGTGACATGGCCTCCCTCAACCTTTATTAAGATTTTAAAGCATGAATAATCTCTAGACATGTGTCTCGAACATCCACTTTCCAAGTACCATACCTTCTTGTGAGAACTCTTTAAACATGTTTCCTAAAAAACATATTTACACAAAAAATGATTTTGGTAGCCAGATCTTCTTAGGTCCAGAAAGGTTAGCAATAAAAGCTTTAGGTACCCAGATTTGTCTTGTGGGTCTCATTTAATTTACAGAACAAATATATTTTGAATGATAAACTTTATTTGATCTATAACCATACTGATAACTAGTTGAAGCATATGAATTTCTAGAACTGGAACAAATAAAATTTTGGTCAGACTTAGGAAATAATTGAGTTTTAGTAAACTATCTTTTTCCAGGTTGATATCCTATTCTAGTAGCACACTTAGGTGCCACTTTCTTTCCTACCATTTGAGTTAGAGTGTCCTTTCCAATTGTGAACATTTATAAGTCCTTTCTAAGATTCTCATTAGACAATTTCAGTTCAATATTTTCCTTTATCAGTTGATCATTATTTTCCTTTTCTACCTCAAGGGAAGATTTAACATTGGCAGTGAGAGCATACTGTTTATTTATGATTTTGTACTTGTACTTAAGTTCAATACAGGTGTCTTCTAGCATGTTAAAATATTCAAATAGTTCCTCACTAGACATGTTTTCAGATTCAGAATCAGTTCCAGAATAATAATCATTTAGCATAGGGGAAACAGGTACCACAGATGTATTGGTCATGAAGCACATGTTGGCACGATTCTTTTTAGAATCAGATACTTCAGATTCAATTGTGCTGTACTCTGAAGCATTCCAAGTATCTTTCATGGATTTCTTGTACTTCTTGTCCTTATAATCATATTTCTTTTTGAATTTTAATTTTGGACAGTCAGCCTTGATGTGTCCTTTTCTCTTGCATTCATTGCAGACTATATTATCTTCCTTATCATATTTCTTCCAATCCTTCTAACAATGACCTTTTCTGTCATAACTTCCTTTATAGTTAGATTTTATAAATAATTTCTTCTTCTTATAAATATTCTTGAATCTCCTAGCTATTTGAGATATCTCAGCATCACTGTCATAGTCTGAATCTTCACTTTTTGAGCTTTCAGTAGGTATTTTAATTTTGTCTTTATCCTTGATCCTCGAAGTAGTAGATTTAAAAGCTACATAATTCCTTTTAGGTTCATCTTCTTCATCCTTATTAAACTTGAGTTCTTCTTCATATATCATAATCTTACCAATAAGCTCTTGAACTGGTAGTTTTCTTATGTCACATGATTCTCTAATTGAGACAGAAGTGCCTCCCCATCGATCTGGTAGACATCTCATGATTCTCATGATTTGTTCCTTAGTAGTGAAATCTCTTCCAAGATAGATCATTGTATTGACAATCTCATTAAACCTGAGATACATGTCAGAAATAGGTTAATCAGTTTTCATTTTTAAATTATCATATTTAATAGTATATGTATTCAATCTCATTTCTTTATCATTATTTGTTCCTTGATGAGAAACACTCAAAGTATCCCATATTTCATAGGCAATTTTACAGACAGATATTCTATTGAACTCTTCATCTCCAAAAGCACAATACATGGAATTCATAACTTTATAATTAATATTATAAGCAGTCTTAGTAGCTTCATCCCAAGTAGTTCTATCAGTTTATGGAATCTTATATTCAGTTTCTATAGCAGTCCAGATATCAAATCCCATACTTTCTAAATGAATTTCATTTTCAGTTTCCACTAGGCATAATTTGTACCATTAAAGAAAGGTGGTCTGTTTGTAGCAGCACCTTCTAGTATATTATCCATAACTAGACTACTAGAGCTTAGCATAAAACTTTAAAGAGATAAAATTTAGAACTAACAGAAATTTAATATCTTTAAAATATAACTAAAATCACAGTTGAAAATCAGAGTAGTTGAAAATGTTGATAAACAAAACAAAACCTCTGATACCAAATGTTGGTCGGAGTGGACACTCAAGAGGGGCTAAATTGAGTTCCAATTAAAATTTCTGTTAAAAAATATTTCTCTTAAAATCCCCCAATTTAAAAACAAAGTTAAACTGTAGTGAATCTATACAGATTATTAATGTTCAATTAGTTTCTCAAAGATTGATTAGGTCTCAGTTAATTTAATCACAAGATTAAATTAACCATTGAAACTAACTTACCTATTCACAATAAGTATAAACACTTGCTAATTTAAATATCAATGTAACTTTAAAATAGATTTGAATTTCAAAGTAATAAACAGTGGAATAAACCAAGAGGTTCAGTCTCAAGATGAGACTTAGTCCTCTCAGACAATTTATGTAAATTTGATCCACTCCCTAGATCGAGGTTAACATTTGTACATGACTGTCCAGGCCACACAGGTACCTCTACCACAATTTTTCATGGGAAACAAAAACAATGACCAGGCCACACAAGGACCTCTTCCACAGTTGTCATGGGTAAATAAGAGTAAACAAGTTTTGTTTGAGGATTTTGATATTCTCCAGTTTAGCACAAGAGTGAGTGTGTGTTTAAGATATACAGAGTACAGACACTGCACAAACATGTAAGTAAAATAATCACTAAAAGAGAATGTATCATAGTTTAGAAAGCTCTAGTGATTGGCAGTGCAGCTCTAGACTTGTTGGATTCAGCCGAAATGCTTCTAAGTCCTTTGTTTTTTCTCTTGAAAAACAGAGTTTCGTGGTTCACTTTCTTCACTTACAGTGTAGGTGTTCAGCTCGAGTACGTTTAGTCCTTATAGCTCTTGAACTTATTCTTTGAACATATGTTCTTGGTGTGTATCAGTGTTCTTCAAGTTCTTTTGTTCCGGTACGTGCAAGAATAAATCATTATCTTTTTGTATATCCACACTTCTGTATTTCCATCTAGTATATCTATGTGTGTATCTCTCAGTATTCTTTACTGAAGCTCGATCTTCCTTTTATTCCACAAGATCCGGCAGTATGAATGATTACCTTTTCATAGGTATGAGGTACAGTCCCCTGACATGCCAACAATCAACATTAAATAACATTAATTGCATTAAAATAATCAAATATGACCGTTAGAATTAAATAATAATTTATAGAAATTCAAACAGTTTTCATGACTATCGGTGAGTCAAGAGATCGGTGAGACATTTTGAATCTGCATTGGTTTCGGTAGCATCAGCATCGGTGTCTCAACATTGGTGTCTCAGAATCGGTAGCTCGGCATCGGTAGCTTAGTATCAGTATCGGTAGCATCAACATCGGTGGCTCATTTATCATTGGTATCGGTGACTCATGATCATCAGTATCAGTGACTCCTGATCAGTAGCTCTTTAGAGCTTCGGTAGCCATCGGTGCGACCGTTGTCATCGGTGCGACAGTTCCTATTATCAGTGCGACCGTTCATCATCGGTGCAACCATTATTCATGTAACATCCCGGACCCGGGTGCCATGCAACGGGTGCCCCGAACCCGGTTCTCCACGTGACCTCAAGCACATTTCCCCAAATGCCAGAGGCTTCCGACTAGCTGTGAGGGACCAGGTCTGATAGTGGGGAAACTATGCCCTCATTTTTCAAAGTGTAGCGCAGTGGAATGAAATAAAACATACAATGACAGAGGAAGCATTAAACCATACACAACTGAAATAAACAACTGCAGATGATATAACCAACAGTATATAAAATATGCAACATGTCACAAGTTCTAAGAAAACAGCCTGAACATGTTATACATCAATACAGTACAACAAAATACAGAGTACAACAAAATAAGAAAAATAGATGGCAGCGGCATCGCGAGCCTATGCTCGGTCCCATGCCCTCCTACTCCTCAGCAATAGTCAAGTACCTATATAGGGATTCTTTCCCCTATCTACACCTACAACAACGTAATATGTTTGGGACGAAAATCATGACCCAAACAGGGTGTGAGAAATATATCTCAGTAGGCACCCACCAAAGGTCCATGCCCAACTACGTGCTAACATAAAAAAACAGTGTGCAGTGGTAAAATGCAATAAAGTAAGCAGTACTCAAAAGTAACAAACTACCAGTTATATTTCCATTTTTAATATTCATTTAATACATTAAATATAAGAAATCACCAAAGTGCATTTCTAAGTAAACAACTAGTGTCCTAAAACACGTAAACTCCTACCCTCGGGTAATGAGTATCCAACACAAGAATCTTCCCTCAGGCATAACAGAGTTTTCCCTCAGGCATAGGTAGTGTCACCCACAGGCACAGAATCAGCTTCCCACAGGCACGGAAGAAGTTGCCCTCAGGCTGAAATAACTACTGCCCTCAGGCTAATTAGTACAGTTCCCACAGTATAATCACAACAACTTCCTCAGGCTAAACAGGTAACTGGGAAATTCCCAACACATCATAATTTAGTAAACAAGCAATTCATCTCAAGGAAATTCTACAATTACTACATTAAAGGCATACCCTCGGGTATCCTGGCCAAACGGCTAAACAGTGGAACACACCCCTAGGGTTGTTCCGGATCTAAGAAATGATCCCAACCAGCATTTTATTATCACAATTTAATCACCTATTCAATTATAGGCATTAAATATAGCATCAGCCTCAGCCACACGACACCCCAATATGGGTTCGTGGCACTAAAACGCACAGAAATGCACGACGGTTGGAAATTCACACCAAGACACCTACCTTATACTCCATCGAGTGATATACGTGAATGCCGATTTCAGAAACTCCAAAGAACGACGTAGATTCGACGAAGAAGAAAACCCTCTCAAAAGTAAATAACTTTGGTTAGGGTAAGAATTGGTAAGAACCATACCAGAAGAGGAGAGGGCTTACCTGTGTGGTTCCAACGAGATCGTCCGAAGCCGAAATGGATTCCAGACGAACACTCTACAAATCTTAAAAGGTTCGGCCTCCTCCTTTGGCTCCAAAACGATTGGAATGCCTCCTCTGCCAAATGAGGAGGCTACTACCTATTTTAAGCCAAAAAAACAAAGTACACAGTGTGTACTTCCAAGTACACGATGTGTACTCCCTTCATTTAACTGTTCCTCTGGCGGCATCGCCACACTGTTCATCCATCTACATGAGTACACAGCATATACTCTCGAGTACATGGCGTGTACTATCACCTAGCTGGCAGCTACTCCACCACCTTACTATTTTGGCCTGCCGACTGACTACACGGCATGTAAAGGACCACTACACGGCGTGTAGTCGGTTTCTAAACCCTTCACTGTCGACAAGGCTACACACCCTGTGTACCCATTCCACATGACCAAAAGTGCACGATGTGTGGAAAAGTACACGACGTGTAGTTCCAAAAATTAGGATTTTCCCCATTTTTCATATTTTCTCAAAAACACATAAGGAAAAGAGGAAAGAAGAAGCCCGTACCTCAAAAATAAGAACCGGGTTCTAACAAACTTCCCCCCTTATAGAAAAGCTTCCCTGAATTTCCATTCCCAGGGTGGAGAAGATAAAGCTCAGAACATCTCTGGACACTGAGCACATACGTCGACCTCCCACTCCCAGGTCTCGTCCTGCAGTCAGCCATGCTTCCATAGCACCCGTACGAGAGGAACTGACCGGCCTCAGAGAACCTTCGTGCTCCTGTCAATGATACAGATCAGATGCTCCTCAAAGGACGCTTATGCTTCCAGCTCAACCTCCTCAGGATGGAAGACGTGATACGGGTCTAAGTGATAGCGATGCAACTGAAACACGTGGAAGACGTCGTGCATGTCTCGGTACCACTGCGGTAACTGAAACCGATAGGCAACCGACCTGACTCTCTCAAGAATCTCGAATGGCCCCACATACCTCTGTGAATTCTTACCCTGTCTCCTGGTCCGCTTGTGTCCCAGCCTCGGAAAAACACGTAGAAAAACCTGATCCCCGACCACGAACTCCAAAGGTCTTCTACGGCGATCAGCATAAGACTTCTGATGATATTGTGTGGTAGCCATCCACTTCCGAATCAACTGGACCTGCTCAGATGTCTCCTACACGAGCTGTGGCCCCAGTAAAGCTGGCTCACCTGCCTCTAACCAGCACAAGGGTGATCGGCATGGCCTACCATATAAATCCTTGTATAGTTCCATCTCAATAGCCTCATATAATCTATTGTTGTAGGAAAACTCGACTAAGGGTATATTCTTCTCCCAAGAGCCCCCAAAGTCTTGGATGCATGCACACAGCATGTCCTCTAGCACATGTATCGTATGCTCTGACTGGCCATCGGTCTGAGGGTGGTATGTTGTGCTCAGAAGCACCTGTATACCCAGCGCCCTCTGAAAACACTGCCAGAAACGAGACATAAAGCGGGCGTCCCTATCAGAAATGATAGAATGAGGGACCCCATGAAGACATACGATCTCTCGGATATACATCCTTCTGAGCTCGTCAACTCCGAAGGTCTCCTTGATCGGAAAAAAGTGATCTACCTTCGTGAGTCTATCCAGAACAACCCACATGGCGTCATTGCCACGAGGTGACCTCGGCAATCCCGTCACGAAATCCATCGCGACATCATCCCATTTCCACTCAGGAATGGGTAACTGCTGTAACAGCCCAGCTGGCCTCTGGTGCTCTGCCTTCACCTGCTGACAGGTGGAACACCTCGTAACAAAACCAGCTACATTCTATGTTCATACCCAGCCACTAGTACTGACGTCTCAAGTCATGGTACATCTTGGTAACCCCAGGATGAACTGCCCAAGATGAAGCCTGAAACTCCCACATCAGATCCTCGCATATTTCCCATGGAACCCACACTCGTCCATGGAAACGAAAAACCTCATCATCGCCTATCGCCCAACTAGGAGGAGGGTCCTCACTTTCCACCGACTCCTATAGAACTAGGCCTTCTGAATCAAATATTTGTCTCATCCTCACTCTGTCCAGGAGGGTAAAAGTCACATCTACAGAGGAAAGATAAGTCTACCCCTGACTGTCATGCACCTCCAGATGCATCTCAAAGAAAAAATACATGAGCTCCCACTCACCACTGGCCTCCTACACAACCTGTATCTGAGGCTTCCTACTCAGTGTATCAACTACTGCATTACCTTTACCAGGTGTATAGGCAAGCTCAAAATTGAAGGACTGTAGGTACTCAACCCAACTTATCTGCCTCAGATTCATGTCACGCTGGGTAAAGATATACTTGAGGCTTTTGTGGTCAGTGAAGACCACAAAATTCTCTCCCAACAGATAATGTCTCCAACAGTGCAACGCAGGCACAACTGCAGCCAAATCGAGATCATGTATCGGGTAATTCCTCTCATGTGACCTCAATTGTCAAGACCTGTACGCAACAACTCGGTCGCCATGCATCAACACTGCTCCCAACCCAATCCTTGATGCATCACAGTAAACTGTATAGCTCTTCCCCTGCCATGGGAGTATCAGGATCGATGTTGATGTCAACCTTCCCTTCAGGTCCTGAAAAGATGCCTCACAAGCTTCTGACCAAACAAACTTCACCCCCTTCTTAGTCAGACCAATTAACGGTGTTGCTAAGAGGGAGAAGTCTTGTATAAAGCATCTGTAGTAACTGGATATCCCTACGAAACTCCGTATCTCTAACACATTCTTAGGATACTCTCAGGAAACTACTACTCTCACCTTCTCTGGGCCTACTGCAACTCCTGCCTATGAGATGATATGTCCCAGGAAGTGAATCTGGTCCATCCAAAAGTGGCACTTCGAGAGCTTAGCATATAGTCGATGCTCTCTCAGTGTACTCAATACGATCTCAAGATGGGTGGCACGGTCGTGTCGAGTGCGAGAGTACACAAAGATGTTGTCCACAAATACTACCATAAAAGAATCAAGATACGGATGGAACACACGATTCATCATAGCCATGAAAACTGTCGGCACGTTCGTCAGTCCAAACGACATAAATTTATACTCATATAGACCATACCTACTCCTGAAAGCTGTCAGAGGTATATCAGATGGTCTAACACGCAACTGATGATATCCGGATCTCAAGTCAATATTCAAGAACACTCTTTCTCCATGAATCTGATCAAACAGATCATCAATCCTCGACAAGGGATATCGGTTCTTAACCGTCAACTAGTTCATCTTCGATAATCCACGCAAAGTCTGAGGGTACCGTCCGCCTTCTACACAAAAAGGACCGGCGAACCCCACAAAGAAGTACTGGGTTGGATAAAAACCTTTTCCCGCAACTCCTATAACTTCCTTCTGAGCTCTTGCAGCTCAGGTGTAGCCATCCTATAAGGAGGAATGGACAGCGTTGCTGCTCCTGGCCAAGCTCGATAGAGAAATCCACCTCACGCACGGGAGGTAGACCTGAAAAGTCATCCGGGAAGACATCCCTGAAATGATCAACCACTGGAGGGAAATCCGTCTGATAAGTCCCCTGGTCATCCAGATATAAGCTCGTAAGCTGGGCTGTGACTCCACCTCACCCATGATGCTCTGGTCCAGCTTGACTTCCTGAACATCCCATTCTCCCTTGTATAGAATCTCTCCACCCTCAGGTGACATGAGACCCAACCTACGATGATAGCAGTCTACAAAGTATCAAAAGGGAACCGACTAGTCCATCCTGAGAATGATGTCATAGCTCATCATCTCTAAGACATAGAGGTCCCATAGAAAGTGACACCCTCCACCCTCAAGGGGGAACTCCTTACACTGACACACACTAGCCGTTCTAGTCCCCAACAGAGTGTCTAGCGTCATGATATCTGAAGATGAAGAAACACCGAGCCCAAGGATCTCCACAACGGGTACAGATATGAAACTATACATAACAACCGTATCGAAAAGCACTGAAGATAAGACAGAAGCTACTATAATAGTACCTCTGAATGTAGAAGGTATGGGATCCTGCTCTTGCTGGGTCAGTTGCACTGCATATGCCTGCATAGTGCCGCGACCCTGTGACACAGCCTGGCTACCCTGAGTTGTCCCACCCTATGGCCTCTGCGATACGGGTGTCTGGCTACCACGACCACGACCACCATCTCTGCCTGCACGCCCTGACATATTCCAGTTCCCTAACTGGTAAGAATCCACTGGTCCTGCTCCCGCATGCGGAGTCTGTATAGAACCCCTCTCACTATCCACTGGTGGAAACCCCCTACAAAAGCAATGCAGATGACCCATCTTGCCGTAAGCTCGGCACTCAACTAGGTCTCGTGGACACTACAGCCTCCTGGGACCCTCTCTACCACACAGGTAGCACATAACCTGGCCACCTGAAGCATTCTTCTGACTGGTATTGCTGCCCTGAGAGAAGTCCATCTGTCTCTTCCTCTTGCCAACAGAAATAGTACCAGTAACTGGTGCTAAACCGCCCTGGCCCACACCACTCGATTCCCACAGGTTTGTCTCAGTAATTAGCACCTGGTTCATAATAGCGTGTACTGAAGGCAACCTGAAAACATTCACCAGTGCTTGGATGTCATAACGAAGACCATCCTCAAAACGTATGGCGCTCAACGTCTCATCACCCTCCAGCATGGGTGAAAAACGTGGAAGCTTTGTAAAATGACTAGAATAGTCCATCACCGACATGGTGCCCTGCTACAGATTCATGAAATCTCGAGCTCTATCTGACCTCAGCGTCTCTGGAAAGAAGAAGTCACAAAATACTGCATGGAAATCTTCCCATGCCATGTCTCTGTGATGCTCTGACTAGGTGGTAACATCCCACCACCTCTTGGCAGAATCACGTAGCATGTAAGTCACGAGCTTGACCCTCCACCCTGGAGGCGTCTCAAGATGCTCGAAAATAGTCTACATCGATCCTAGCCAATACTTCGTAGCCTGTGGTCCTCCATCCCCTGAAAATGTAGGTGGATGATGCTGCTGAAAGATATGTGTTAGCTAGGCCATAGATGTAGCAGCCTGCAGTGCTCCCTGAAAGGTCTGCATGAAATGCATAAAGCTCTCACGGAACTGTGCCTTCACTCCTGTGTCTGGTATAACGGTTGGCTACGCATCTGGATTCACTGGAGGATCAACTGGTAGCCCATGGCCCACCATCTCTAGAGTATAATCATCGCCACTCTCCTGGCGAACAACTCGCAGTCATCTATGCAGCATGACACTACAAGGTCAAAAGCGTGCCTCAGATTCAAGATTATTAAGACTGAAATGAAGGAACCACAAATGAACAAGAGGAAGAATTCATTTCAAAATTTTCAAAACAGGACTACACGGCATGTACACTGACTACACGGCGTGTACGTGACTTCTCTTCCCCTGCCCGGGTCCTTATACATGGCTAAGCCACACAGCTTCCATTGAACAAAAACTACACAATGTGTATAATATCTATAAGGCATGTAAGGTGTTATTTTCCAACTACCTGTGTCATCTGTGACACGGTTGACTACTCGTCTTGACACTACACGGTATGTTACACCCGTACACGGCGTGTACAACACCCCATTTTCTAGCCACACGGCTAACACCACATAGTCTTTCCTCGGACAAGACTAAACAGTGTGTCCCAAAGGTACACGGCGTGTTCAGGGAGGTGTGACACCAGGCCATGTTGTTAGTTACATGGCCGAGTCCCCAGGTCACACTACACAGCGTGTCCATCATTGACACGACATGTTCTGTCAAGGAGTTCACCAACCCGTGTTATTAGTTACACGACCGGACTCCAGGTCACACTACACAGCATGTACATTAGGTACACGATGTGTTTTACCCAAGCCTTTCCCTACACCATATCGCTGCCCACACGGTGTGTGACACGGGAAGATACTACACTGTGTGTACTTAAAAAGTTCATTTTTCTTCCCGAACATAAGATCATACACGACATGTATGAAGTAATATACGGCGTGTATACTGGGTTTTCAGACAGTATGCCTTAGAAACTTCCTCGGAACCCAGAAAATACTGAAACCAACACCTAAGTGTCAAATTCTAACCTGTGGGGGCCATACTCCCCACGAATCAAAGCTTGACATCTTATTTGTGTTATAACTAAATAAACAGTCAATGATCCACCAAATTCCGGTCAATGGGGGCCCATACTCCCCAAAAACCAAATCTTGGCGTCCATTATATAAACAAGCTCACACAAAGAATACCCCATCACAGAGTAGGTATTTATCAAGAAGTTATCACAACAACATGCTTTTCTTGCACAACAACTATCACAACAACATGCAATTTCTAATGCACCTACGTGGCATGGATACTATTCATGGAATGTGATTTCTAGCATGTGACTATATGATTCATGAGATGGAATACCCTCATCTCATCATGTTGCAGCTAAATAGAACCCATAGATAAAATATAACAGCACAATCCCAAGTGTGTCACCCAACGGTGAAAACATATCAACTGTAAAATTTGTAAAATCAAAAGAATTTCAAAATACGAGGTAGACTGGATTTTCCCTGTACACGGGTTAGCTATTCCTGGGCACATCTTATTACCAACTATTGTTCATCCTATCCCTGACTACGACTCCAAATAGTAAGTCAAAGAAAAGAACCCCCTATGATACCACTTTGTAATGTCCCGGACCTGGGTGCCACGCAACGGGTGCGCCGAACCCGGTTCGCCACGTGACCTCAAGCACATTTCCCCAAACGCCAGAGGCTTCCGACTAGAAGTGAGGGCCCAGGTCTGATAGTGGGGAAACTATGCCCTCATTTGTCAAAGTGTAGAGCAGCGGAATGAAATATAACATACAAAGATAGTGGAAGCAGTAAACCATACACAACTGAAATAAACAACTGTAGATGATATAACCAATAGTAAATAAAAGATGCAACATGTCACAAGTTCTAAGAAAATAGCCAGAACATGTTATACATCGATACAGAACAACAAATTACAGAGTACATCGAAACAAGAAAAACAGCTGGCAGTGGCATCACAAGCCTAGGCTCAGTCCCATGCTCTCCTACTCCTTAGAAACAGTCAAGTACCTGTATAAGGACTCTTTCCCCTATCTACACTTGCAGCAACATAATCTGTTTGGGTCGAAAAGCATGACCCAAACAGGGTGTGAGAAATATATCTCAGTAGGCACCCAAAAAAGGCCCGTGCCCAACTGCGTGCTAACATGCAACAATAGTGTGTAGGGGTAAAATGCAATAAATTAAGTAATACTCAAAAATAACAAAATACCAGTTATATTTCCATTTTTAATATTCATTTAATCAATTTAATATAAGAAATCGCCACAGTGAATTTCTAAGTAAACAACTAGTGTCCTTAGACATGTAAACCCCTACCCTCGGATAACGAGTATCCAACACAAGAATATGCCCTCAGGCATAATAGAGTTTTCCCTTAGGCATAGGTAGTGTCGCACACAGGCACATAATCAGCTACCCACAGGCACGGAAGAAGTTTCCCTCAGGCCGAAATAACTACTACCCTCAGGCTAATTAGTACAGTGCCCACAGGCTAATCACAACAATGCCCTCAGGATAAATATGTTACCAGGCCATGCCCTACATATCAAAATGAAGTAAACAAAAAATTCCTCTCAAGGAAATTCTACAATTACTACATTAAAGGCATACACTTGGGTATCCTGGCCAAATGGCTAAACAGTGGAACTCACCCCCGGTGTGGTTCTGGATCCAAGAAACTATCCCAACCAGAATTTTGTTATCACAATTTAATCACCTATGAAATTATAGGCATTAAATATAGCAAAGGACTCAGCCACACGACACCCCAACATGGGTTCGTGGCACGAAAACGCACAAAAATGCACGATAGTTGGAAATTTACACCAATCCACCTACCTTATACTCCAATGAGCAATATACGCAAACTCCGATTTCAGAAACACACAAGAACGACATAGATCTGACAAAGAAGAAAACCCTCTGAAATGTAAATAACATCCATTGGGGGAATAATTGGTAACAACCATACCAGGAGAGGAGAGGGATTACCCGTGCGGTTCCAACGAGATCGTCCGAAGCCGAAACGGATTCCAGACGAACACTCGGCGGATATTCAAAGGTTCAGCCTCCTCCTTTGGCTGCAAAACGGGTCGAATGCCTCCTCTTCCAAATGAGGAGGCTACTGCCTGTTTTAATCCGAAAAAACAAATTACATGGTGTGTACTTCCAAGTACACGGCGCGTACTCCATTCATTTAACTGTTCCTATGGCGGCACTGGCACACTGTTCATCCGTCGACATGAGTACACGACATGTACTCCCGTGTACAGGGCATGTACTATCACCCAGCTGGCGGCTACTCCACCGCCTTACTATTTAGGCATGCCGACTGACTACACGGCGTGTAAAAGACCACTAAACGGCATGTAGTTGGTTTCTACACCCCTCGCCCTCGAAAAGGCTACACGCCCCATGTTCCCATTCCACACGGCCAAAAGTACACGGCGTGTGGAAAAGTACACGACCTGTAGTTCCAAAAATTAGGATTATTCCAATTTTCCATATTTTCTCAAAAACACTTAAGGAAAAGAGGAAAGAAGAAGCCCGTACCTAAAAAATAAAAACCGAGTTCTTACACTTCATCAGTGTGACCGTTATTCATCGGTGCGACCGTTCTTCATTGGTGACTCGGGAAAAAAACTAATGGTGAGTCAAGACATGGAATTCTCACAAAGTGTCTGTTCAATCCAGAATACTTCTAGGTCAATAGTAAACATAAATTAACATATATAAACATATATAGATATGATTTAAATATATATAAACACATTTAGAACAATTTGAACAAAAGACTAAATGGAAATAAATAAAACTAATATTTGTGATTATTAAAATAACCATTTCACAGAGAGTTCAACAGATACAATGGAGTGTGGGACTCCATGAACATGTTCAATCTATCAGATGTACAACTGTCCTAGCTCATCAACACTAAAGGTATCTTTGATCAGCAAGAAGTGAGTGACCTTTGTATGTCTGTCAATGACAACCCAAACCTCATCATTCTCTCGAGGTGACCTCGGCAACACTGTCACAAAATCCATCGTGACTTCATTCCACTTCCACTTGGTAATGGGTGACTTCTGAAAAATCCATGCTGGTCATTGGTGATATGCCATTATATACTGATAGGTGGAACACCACATGACAAAACCAGCAACATCTCTCGTCATACATGGCCATCAATACTGACAGCATAGATCACGATACATCTTGGTGATACCAGGATGAACTGCCCAAACTGAGGAATGAAAGTCTTGCATGAGCTCATCAAGTATGTCTGCTGACACCCACACGTGCCCCTGGAAACGCAAGATCTCACCCTCATCTATGGTATATCCAGGAATAGGGTCCTCTCCTGACACACTTTCTCACAGGACTAGGCCTTTAGAATCTGATAGTTGCCTCATTCGTACTCGATCAATAAGGGTAGAGGTAACATCAATAGAAGAAAGGAAAGTTTGTTCCAGACTGTCGTTCACCTCCAAATGCATCTCAAGGAACAGATCCATAAGAATCCACTCACTAATGGACTCCTAAACTGCATGTATCTGAGTCCTCCTACTCAACACATTAGCTACTACATTGCCTTTACCAAGCGTGTAGGCAAGCTCAAAGTCAAAAAACTGAAGGTACTCGACCCACCTTCGCTGTCTCAAATTCAGATCATGCTGAGTGAAGATGTACTTGAGACTCTTGTGGTCATTGAAATCCAAACAATTCTCTCTGATAAGATAATGTCTCCAATAGCATAAACCATGAACAACTTCTGCTAACTCGAAATCGTGCGTCAGGTAATTCCTCTCATGTGTCCTCAACTGCCAAGACCCATATGCAACGACTCCTTCTCCGTACATAAACATAGCTCCTATCCCGATACCTGAAGCATCGCAATAAATAGTATATCTCTTTCATGGCTTTGGAAATACTAGTATCGGTGCTGAAGTCAACCTCCCTTTCAGCTCATGAAAGGCTGAATCACAAGAATCTAACCACAATAACTTTTCACCCTTCTTAGCCACACCATATAGTGGTGTTGATAAGCATGAAAAGTCATGTATGAAGCGTATGTAGTGTCCATCCATCCCTAGAAAACTCCGCACCTCAAAGACGTTCTTCGGATGCTCCCAGGAAACTACTACTCTCACTTTCTCTAGGTCCACTGATACTCCTGTCTTCGAGATGACATGACCCAAGAAGTGAATCTAATCCATCCAAAAGTGTCACTTCGTGAACTTAGCATGTAATTGATTCTATCTCAGTGTACTAAGAACAATCTCAAGATGTGTAGCATGGTCATGTCGAGTGTGATAGTACACCAAGATATCATCCATGAAGACAACCACAAAATAATCCAAGTATGGATGGAATCTCGGTACATCAGTGCCATGAAAAATTTAGGTGCATTCGTGAGACCGAATTACATAACCATATACTCGTACAGACCATACCTACTCTAAAAGGATGTAAGAGGTATATCAGATGGTATAAATCACAACTGATGATAACTGGACCTCAAGTCAATCTTCGAGAACACCTAGACTCCTCGAAGCTGATAAAAGAGATCATCAATCCTCAGCAAGGGATATCGGTTCTTGACCGTCAACTGGTTCAACTTCTCATAATCCACACAAAGCCTAAGGGTGTCATATACCTTCTTCGAAAATATAACTAGAGAACCCCAAGGAGAAGTACTAGGTCGGATGAAACACTTTTCCTGCAACTCCTCTAACTTTTTCTTGATCTCCTGCAACTCTAGTGTAGCCATCCTATAAGGAGGAATGGACACCGGTGCCGCTACTGGAACAAGCTCAATTGAAAAGTCTACCTCGTTCTCTAAAGGTAAACCTAAAAATTTATCTAGAAATACATCTCTAAAACAGTCCACCACTGGAGGAAAGTCCTTCTGTGAAGTCCCCTAGTCATCCAGGTACAGAATAGAAATATGGGTTGTAACTCTTTCTAACCCATGATGCTCTGGACCCACTCTTCTAGCCTGGAAATCCTATTATCCCTTATGAAGAAATGATCCACCCTATGGTGATATGAAACTCACCCTAAAGTGATAGCAATCGACAACAACTTGGAAGGGAACTATGCAGTCCATTCTGAGAATGACATCATAGCCTGTCATCCCAAGGACATAGAGGTCCCATAGAAAGTGACACCCAAAAACCTCTAGAGGGAACTCCTTGCACAAACGTACACTCACTATTCTTGTTCCCAACGGAGTGTCTAGTGTCATGTCATCGGAAGAAAAAAAGATAAAGATCCCAAGTATCTCCATAATAGAAACATATATAAAGCTATGGGAAGCCCCTCTGTCAAGAAGTGCTGAAGATAAAACTGAGGAAACTAGGATCGTACCTCGAACTGTAGAGGGGTCAGGATCCTGCCCCTATTGGGTCTGCTCCACTGCAAAATTCTATCCTACACCGCGGACCTATGACCCTACCTGAACACTCTGATCAGATCCACCTTGTTGTCGTTGGTAGCCTTGCGACTGACCACCACGTCCAAGACCTCCACCTCGGCATGAACGACCGGAAGGACACCAGTTCCCAGACTGGTGAGAAACTGGTAGAGATTATCCTATATGAGGAGTTATATATGAAACTCTGTCACCATCTTCTAGTGATAAAACAATATAGAAACTCTGAATGTGACCTTTCTTACTGCAATATCGGCACTCCACTGGGTATCTCTGGAACTGTGGCCTTGTGTGCCCAACCTTCCCACACTGATAGCTTACTACCTGGCTTCTTGAAGGTGCATTTCTCTTACTCTGATCTCCTCGTGAAAACTCCTTGTGGTGCTTTCTGCTATTAGTCGGCGAAGCACTAAACCTGTATGTTGAACCAACCTGGCCCACTACTCCAGAATTCCTCAGATTGCACTCTGTGATCAGCACCTGGTTGACTATGGAGGGTATCGAAGTCAACCTGAAGATGTTCACCTACGATCAGATGTCGTGCCTGAGACCAACCTTGAACTTCCTTTCAAGGAACTACTCATCACCTTCTGGAATAGGCGTGAAACGTTGCAACTCTATGAAGTGGGAGGAATACTCCATAACAGAAAGAGTACCCTACTCAAGACTCATGAACTCTCAGTCTCGGTTGTCCCTCAAGGTCTCCGGATAGAAGTAATCAAAAAAGATGTGTTGAAACTCATCCCAAGACATATTCTTCTGGTGTCCCACTTATGAGATCACATCCCACCATATCTTGGAGGAATCCCAAAGCATGTATGTAGTGAGCTTCACCCTCCTCTCTGGAGGTATTTATAGATGCTCAAAGATCGTCAGTGTGGATTCTAGCCATAACTTTGTAGCTTGGGGTACTCTATCCCTTGAGAAGGTGGGAGGATGTTGCTGCTGAAAGACCCATGTCAATTCTTCAATCTATGGGGAAAAGAGGCAGTTTCCCCTAGAAGATATGCATCATCCTCATGAAGCCTTCCCTGAATTGTACATTAGCACCGGTATCTAGTATAACAGTTGGGGCCAACACTGCCACAACAGGAGGATCTGTAGGAAGTCCCTGATCAGCCATATCCAGCGTCTGATCAATACACTATTACTGGCGGACAACCGGAGGACGTCTCAGTGGAATGACTCTGCAAGGTCAAACACAAAACATAGATTAAGATTATCAAATATTGAAAATTGAATGTACAAGAAGGGCACATGATAAAGAAATCATTCAAGTTTTGAAAAACATGACTACATGGCGTGTATGTCCCCAACACAGAGTGTTCCATCAGGCCATTCACATGGGCGTGTATTTTTTGAAACCTAGGTCGTGTAACACCCCAAACACACGACATGTTGTCTTAGCACATGGTGTGTACCTGAATCCTCTTCCCCTACCCAAATACTTCTACACGGTTAAGACACACTACTCTCCTAAGACAAGAATACATGGCGTGTTCATGAGACACATGGTGTGTACTATACGAGCTTCACTGACCCGTGTTGTTAGTGACATGGCCGGATACATGGCTCACACTACACGGTGTGCTCCAGACAGACACATCGTGTACTAAGAAACCTCCATCGACCCATGTTGTTAGCTACACAGACGGGTTCCTAGGATTACACTACACAGCATGTTCAAGACTAACACGGTGTGTAGAACCCCAAAATTATCCGTCTGTGTCGTTAGTCACACGGCGGACACATGGTCAACACCACACGACATGCACAACCGGTACATGGAATATTCCCACAAGAATTTCTCTATACTGTGTCTCTACCCACACATCCTATGACTTAGTTAGATACTACATGGCGTGTACATACAGTACACAGCATGTACTTAAAAATAGTTTCTTCCCGAACAGAAGAGCACATGGCGTGTAGTCAAAACAACACGGTGTGTATTCTAGGATTTTCCACACAGTAAGCCTCAGAAACTACTCCGGAACCTAGAAAAATACTGAAACAAACATTGAAGGTTCCAAATTCTGATCCTTGAGGGACCATACTCCCCCTGAATCAAATATTGGCATCCAATACATGTTATAACAAGGAAAAAAAGGAAATGACCCACGAAATTCCGGTCCATGAGGGCCCATTACATCTCAAGAACCAAAGTTTGGTGTCCATTCAAACAAAACCTTACACAAAGCAAAACCCTCTCAAGCAGCAGGTATTTTATCAAGGCATCTATCAAAACAACATGTATATTCTACACAGCATCTATAAAAAAAACATGAAATCTCTAATGAATCCTAGATGGAATGGCAAGAATGCATGACATGTTATTTCTAGCAAGTGCCTAAATGATGCATGAGATGGAATACCCTAATATCATCGAGTTGCGATAGAAATTGATCCTAAATAACATTAATGGTAATAGAAAAAAACATGTTAATCACCCATTGGTGAAATCAAATCAAATTTAAATTGAAAAACTACAAAAATTTCAATAACCGAGGTAGATTGGATTTTCCCTGTACAAGCATTACTCCCAGGAATAGTGTATTACCAAGTACCAATTTTGTCATATCCCTGGATATAGGCTCCAAATAGTAATTCAAGAAGAAAATAGTTCCTCTGATACCACTTTGTAACGTCCCGGTTCTGGAAGCCAGCTAGAGGCACCCCGTACCCAGTTGGCCACATGACCTCAAGCACATTACCCCAAACGCCAGAGGCTGCTGACTAGAAATGAGGGACTTCTGTGTGATAGTGGGGAAACTATGACCTCATTGGCAGAGTAACACAGTAGAAGAAAATAATAGACACAACAGAAATAGTAATAATCCATACAAAAGTGATCATCAGAAAACTAGAAGAAATAAATAACTGGAACATATATATAATTCTGCATGATACATATGTCTAGGAAAGAAGGAAAACAGTCACAATACTGTAATACAAATAGTACTAAACCAAATCACAAAAGAAAACAGATAAACAAATTCTTAGAATTTCAAGCCTAAGCATGGTACCATGCTCTATAGCTCCACAACAAGTCAAGTACCTGAAGTAGAAGGGCACTTGCCCTTATATGTACATGGAGAAATATAATCTGTTTGGGCCCAAAAGCATGACCCAAACAGGGTGTGATACTAAATCCCAATAGGCAACCACCTAAATATTTGTTCCTAATAGTCTGTGAATATATATGGTAGGTAATAAGAATAAATGTATTAAACAAGGAAGTACTCAACAATAACCAGTTCCACATATCAAATAAGCAGCTAATCAAGCAAGGTAACCCTCTAGAAAGTACATGCAACCTCTCTCCTCTAGTGCAGTCATAAGAATATATAAAGACTCTCTAAGTAATCACTCATAGTCAATTCCCCTTATAGTAAAAGTGATTCAAGAATCTCTGAGGAAGCTCACGTGGTCAATTCCTATTATAGTCTAAGGTAGTCAAGGAGTCTCTAAGGAATCTCACACTGTCAATTCCCCTTATAGCCCCAAGTGGTGAAAGGCTCTTTGAGGAATCTCAATTGGTCAATTCCCCTCATAGTCTAAAGTGGTTCCAAGACTCTATGTAGAAGCCTACTCGTTCAATTCCTCTTATAGTCTAAAATGGTTCAAAGACTCTCTGAGGAAGTTCACTCTGTCAATTCCCATTATAGTCTACTACACCAGATTCTCACATCCCTATGTAAGTCAACGAGCAAAGCAATGCAATATGGCCAAGGTAATCCTCATGAATTACTTGGCTAATAAGTATACAACATATCAAGCATGTTAGAAAAGATAATCACACAATCCTACAATAGTAGGCATGGGAAATAAACTATAGCCTAATAGTCAAGGCTAGACCAAAATGGTCATAAACAAACATGAATGAGAAAAAACAACTAAATCATATAAAATCACCTTGTTCATAATCAATTGACCACTACCCAAGCATACAAGCATGGTAGGAAAATAACAAGGGTAAAACATTAATCACACAGTACCCCGTTCATGGGTATTGGTAATTTTGCACATATAACTCAAAGACTTTTGACATAAAGGCACAAACCACCTACCTCGGTGTTGGGAGATCGATATACTTGAGTCATAGGTCTTGAATCACCTTAGAATTCCGAAGATCTACGATAATTTCTATAACTTTCAAGAGAGGATAACTTGAAAAATAAGAGGAATCATGTAACGAATCTCAAGAAGAAGATAGAGATTACCGTGACGATCCCAAAGCAATAGAAAGTGGTCAAATCGGAGATCGGACGGAGGCTCGGGGGCTTGGAGGAAGATCGCTGTCGTACGGGAGATCATGGTTGAACGAGACCTAGAAGGAGAGATTTTTGGTGATTATACTCGACCCCGATACATTTAATGAAAAAAAAGAAAATATACGGAGTGTACTTTTGATGTACAGGATGTGTACTTTCTATTTCTGTACTTCACTTTAAGCAGCCTCTAGGTCACCCCCACATGGTCATGTGCATGGACAATACATAGTCAACACACAACTACCTGCGATAACCGAGTACATGGAGTGTACTCATAAAGTACACAGTGTGTACTTCGAAAATTTCAAGAAATTACACTTTTTCTCAAAAATGACCAGAAAAGGAAAACATACCTAAAAAGAATATTCGGGTTCTTACAGTGGAGATTCATGATGCGAATGATATGATTATTGAAACTCCCTAATCTCATGTGATCTATTCTTAGTTTGAGAAAAAAAGGGATATAAAATGATCATTTCATTACTTGGAAATTGAGGTACTTACATATTAGGGCATCCTTAAGAAGCTCTAACTTTGAAGAGGTGGCATGTGTATCCTGAATATGGAAGGAATCAAAGTTGTTGTATTTCTTTATGTTTGGTCTTACACTCTATATTTCACTGGATATTGGGACATATCATGTTATGTTGTTGGTCGAGGCTTACACTCTAATGATTCCCTGGCTATTGGGACATATCATGTTATGTCCCTAGTTAGGGCTTACACTCTGAGGTTTCCCTTGTGACCTGTTTACCTACTTGACATGCATTAATTACATGTATTTCCTGATATATAGGAGAGTATCTTTCTGGAATATCTGAAGACAACTAAATTATCCAATTATTGTTTTTATCGGACTTTGTGTAACTTGGGTGGAATATCTGATGCTTGTTACATGATCAAATATGACTTATCTAAAGGATGTTTCAAGATCCAAGTGTCCTGTTCTAAAATACATCGCATAACCTGAATAACATTTCTAGAGGGTTCTGCATGATCCAGCTGACTTTCCCTGGTGTCATTCTCAAGAGAAATCTTGACATATATAGAGGGTGTTGTGAGAGTCAATATGACATGTCTTAGAGGGTTTCACGTGTTTTGGATAACCTTCCCATATGGTTTCATGAGAGCTTAGTTGAAATGTGAATATGTGTCAACAATACCTAGCTAACATGAGATGATGTCGTTATTTGAGTCAAGATATGTATCTAAAGGACGTCGCATGGATTGGGATAGAGGACTAGAGGGATTAATGATACTAATGTGGAATACCCAGGGGGGAACCGTGTGACTTTCTCTAATATTTCTAGAAGACTCCACGTGAACTGGATAGAATACTGAAGAAGTATCGCGAGATCCATTTGATATTTACCGGTGTTGTTGTGTGTCTTAGATGACTCACACGAAGCACATGAGGGTCATCGAGCGTGTTTTCACTTAAGTCGTCCACCATTAGTCTTTGTTATAGCCCTCATCTTCAAAATACCTTAGATTTATTTAGTATTAGTTTATTTTGAATCTTACATGATCTGGAATATGTGTGGTATGTTCTTCACATGTCTTTCCAAATGTCATTCATGTGATCTATTAATGATCACCCAAAGTGATTTCTGAATGGTGCATGATCCCTCCGGCTATTCTCTGGTATATTATCTAACGTTAGACATGTCAGTTGCAGGATCATTCACTTTGAGAAATCCCATCTAGTGCATGGGTGTGCTGATGCTCCTAGACGAGAAAAATACAACCTCTTTCTTCAAATATGGGTTGGGGCATTTATAGGTATCTCCACCCTGATTTCTCTCCGGTTTTCATGGAGTATCTAGAGTGGATCCAGACTGAAGATGATGAAGGGGTCAGGTGCCATGTGTCTTCGCAATCCTTTTTCATGGATTGCTCTGAGGGCGTTGTCTGATTTTTAATGACCATCAGTCCATCTCATCAACGCCTCCATTATTATATTACTTCCAATTAATGGGTACTTTTTTGATCATTTGTTCGTGTCAAAAGACTTTTATATTATCATATTGACATGTCCAAGGGATTTATTGAGATCAAAGTTCTTGTTGAAAGGCCTTCTCAAGATGCTTGATGCCTTGCCTGGGACATTTTGCGAACCAAGGATGGCTAGTCTAGGGGTATCCATGGGATTAGGGTGGATTTTATAGGAGTCTTTGAAGACCATGTTGCGGACTTCCATAGTGCGTTGAAAACATTTTACAACCATAGGATGATTTATCCTCATCCTTGTTTTATTTCCTCTGTTTAATTTTACAAAGGTTGAGGGTTAAGTGAAATTACATGAGTAATGTCAAAGATAATTACTCTATTTTTTATGATGCCTTGCATGACCAATAGGGGTCCTATGGAGATGTGTGAGAATTTTTTGGACAAATCCATTTGTTTATCCATAGGGAGATGAAGAGGAAAGAATATGGTTTCTTGGACTTACCTGAGGCTTTCCGTCTGATGAGGGTGAGGCGGATATGTCACCTAGGACTCACAGTGTCTTGTAGACCGATGGGGGCATGTCATGTGATATTTATGACCGGAAGTAGCTCTTTCCTCCTCCCCTTTTATTTCCTTCGTTGATTTTCTACAAATTTTAAGGGTCATGCCAGATTACTTGGATGTTTTCAAGGATAATTACCATTCCCATTATTGATGCATCACACAAAAATTACAACCACTAGGGGTCCCCACCCATTGGATATTTTCCTCCTTAATTTCAAAGGATTTTCAGGATGGATTGTCAGGTATTTGCTACTGAAAAACTACCCGGTTTGGGGGAGCCTAAACAGCTACCGCCGCATGTCCATTGTTTGTTTGAAGTGCCTATGCAGGAGCAGAGTGACTTTTCAAAGGGGGATTCGTGGTACCTACTATACGATATATACTATGTGTATATTCCTCAAATGACCATATATTGGTCACGTGATGATGAGTCCTTTGAAGGATCACGCGATCTGCAAGTCTCTTTCACCATCTTCTTTATTTACCTTTGTAGGGAAAATAATACCTATATTTAGGTATTTCTTCCTTTATGAATTTGTCGATGCTAATTTGGCAGCGTCAACACCACCATTGGCCTGAAGGGAATTCCTGTTCCCCACAAGTTGGAAAATAGTTATTGGGAATAACAAGAATACACTTGGGAATGGTTTCTTCAAATAATTAGAGTAAAATATAATAGCAGGAATATAAATAAAATATCATCATGACTTTTCCATACATCAGACGTCCATACTAGTGAAAAAAATAAATGTAATAGCAACCTAATATCCATAGTAAGTATATAGAGAAACAACATAAAGCACCAAAATCCACTGTCACCCTCTGAAATCCACCTCCTGAAAAGTAAATATGACCACCTCTAATGGGATTACTTCTCCCTACAGCAACTATAGTTACCCTAAATCCATTTAAAGTAGTAAAATCCTAATTGGAAAAAGTAAATCAGATAAAATGACACATGTCGGACATTCTATCCAAATTAAAAGTAGGTACTATAAAATCATGGAAAGGGAATCACAAGATGAATGAAATAAAATAAAAACTGACCTCAAAATCCCCAGATAAATCAAGGCTCAATGAGGTGTCTGATGAACTAGGAACATGAAACTGAGATGATAATGTAGGCATGATCACATAGTCACTCTTTAGGCCACCACAACCAGCCAAATATATGGAAATACCTTAGTAAAAAAGATTATAAAATGCTAGTTTGAACATAAGTCATAAAAAATAGGTTTTCACATGATTTATAATACCAACCCATATGCACATTTTTAAACACTACCCTTTTATAAAATAAAAACAAGGATAGTAAAACATTTTAAACTAATCCTTTAAACTGAGGAAAACAGGTCAAAACACATTTTTCTTAAAACATCTTAATGAAATAAACAAACAATTTTCACTTTTATAAAATCTTACATTTAACCCATTTTTAAAACAAACCATTTGAAGGTAAGACAAAAACACACAGAAGGTGATGCATAAAGCACATGAAGGAACCCAATATCAAGGAACACGGTCCAAGAACACAATCAAGTGGTGGTTCCAATATATATCAAGAAAAAGGGTGATCTAAATAAATAAGTGGATACCCTTATATCAAACTACCAACCAAAGGAATAGATTTCATGGGCTCTACCCTAGGACATACAGTGGGATAGTCCTAGAATTCACTTAACACAGACCAACCTTTCATCATACATTACATCTCTCCTGCAAAATTGTCTTTTAAAAGCAGTGGAATTTATCAGTGCTGGAAAAATGCGCTGAGAAGGTCCATCTTTATCAGTGCTAAAATAAGCACTGATGAAGGGTATCATTTATCATCACATTTTTTTAGCACTCGTAAAAGTTCACCTTAATCAATGCTTTCTTTTAGCACTGATAAAGGTTACCCTTTATCAACTCTTTATTTTTAGCATTGATAAAAGTTACCCTTTATGAGCGATAACAATAAATAGCTGATAAAGGTTACCATTTATCAGTGTTTTATTAGCACTGATAAAGGTTCGGAAAATAAAATAAAAAAAAATTCATTAATTAAATTATTATTGTTCAAAATGAATAAACAAATATATACATTTTAAAAATTATTAAATAGTATATATTAAATATATAGATATGTAAAATTAATAAAATGAAATAATTAAACAAATAAAAATTTAAAATGAGTAAATTAAGAAAAATATTAAA
Source organism: Viscum album (assembly GCA_963277665.1). Classification (NCBI taxonomy): domain Eukaryota; kingdom Viridiplantae; phylum Streptophyta; class Magnoliopsida; order Santalales; family Viscaceae; genus Viscum; species Viscum album. Next base: position 2,034,773,273 of record OY728148.1, read on the forward strand.
TATTTTATTAATTAAATATTTATTTATAAAAGTGAATAAATTTAATATATATATATTATAAATATTGATAAATAGTATATATTAAATGTAGATATGTAAATGAATATATAATCAAACAAAAAAATTAAAATTGAATAAATTACAAAACTATTTAAAATATTATTAACGAAATAATTATTAATAGAAATGAGTAAGTATAATATATATATATTAATTATAAATAGTAATAAATAATATATATGATATATATATATAATGAATAAAATGTTAATTAAAAACATATTAACGTCTTAGTAATTTTTAATGTTGTTTTATTTTTCAATTTAACATTTATCAAACCTCGTGTGTTACATTGATTTCACGTACATATATATATATATATATATATATTTAATTAATGTAGTTTATATGAAAACACACACACAAATATATTTACGCAAAATATAGAAATGCATGCACCTAATATTTATGTAATTTATTCAAATTTCAGTATATTTTAGAATTTCATTATTAACATGATACATTTAATATATTATGTTTTTAATTGATCAATTTTATTTATTTATTTATAATACTATTACAGTTAGGGCATTCATTTTTAATATTTTAATATTTTTTATTTTATTTTTGAATTTGATCATTTTCTATTATGTATATATATATATATATTATTTTTTAGTATTTTCAATATGTATTCATATTTACTTCAGTATATTAATATATCCACATTTTTTTTAATAATTTATATTTTATCAATAAAAAATATCCAATTTTTTAATATTTTTAAAGTGCACTCATTTTGAATTATCTAATTTCATTCATATTTAAAATGCATGTATTTAAGATTATATATCCAGTAATAATGCTAAAAATATATCTGTGGATAAATATTTATAAATAAATATATTTATAAATGTATATTTAATATATTTATAAATTAATATATTTATAATTATTATAAATAAATTATTTTTATTTAAATAAGTATTTATATAATAATAAATGAAAAATTATATATATTTAATAATTATAAATTTATAATAAATTTATTTAAACAAATCCTTTATCAGCCCTTTTTTAGTGCTGATAAAGATTTCTTTTATCATTGCTTACCAATTTAACACTAATAAAAGGGAACTTTATCAGCGCTTTTCTAAAAGTGTTATTAAGTGTTCCCAATATATTTAAAAACCCTAACCGATACTCACTCATCGTGATTCTGATGCTCTCACGGAACACCTCTACTACCGGCACGACTCCACTATGATCTATCAGACAAACTAAGGATAGAATCCAATGTATATTTTTTTTACTTTTCATATATCATTGTTTGAAATTTTTGGTTCCGTGTTTTACATTTTTGCGTTGTTCTTAACCTTGACAAACCCTATATCTCATCTCCTCACTACTGCCGATGTGACTCCTCTGTGAATTTTAATGTCTTGTTGACAAGACTAATATCTATAGTTTAACTTCTAGCAGTCAGGATGAGAGACGCTGTGCAATTTAACTTTCTACTGTTAGGATGAATTTTTGTCATTTAATGTCATGTAACCAAGACGAGAGATGTTGTGAAGTTTAATGTCTTTATTCTAGAATGAATTTTTTTAGGTTAACATCCTATATCCAGGATGAGATACATAGTTTAGTTTAATGCCTTGCTGTTAAGTTGAGTTTGTGCAGTTTAACATCATGAAAATAGGATGAGAGACACTATACAGTTTACCATCTTTCTTCTAGGATGAATTTGTATAGTTTAACATTATGTAAGAATGAATTGAGACGACCAATGACCAATATGAAATTTATTTAATGATAAATATTATATTAGTGTGGGTTTTGGATCATTCCTCATCCATTTTGGCCAATGTGCATGCTTTTTTTGTGGATCAACTTGGCTTGGTTTTCCAAAATGGTTTTTGTAAAGGTGAAAATGATTTCTGGAATTGCATTTGATTTAAAAATGTGGGTTATTATGTTGTAAAAAGTGGCCTTAGAAGAAGGTGGTTTGAAATTGAAAATGAAATAGTTGTTTTCAAAAAGATAATTTTTTTTGTTATGAAATTTGGCTTGTGATCCATTTGTTTTTTCCGGATATATTCCATTCGATTGTGTTTCCGATTGATTCTGAACTTGATTTTATGATTTTTTTATTCAAAAGATGATGCCCATAAAGGTCCCTAAAGTTTCTAGTGAGTCTAGACCGATTTCTAGTTCTCCTCGGTTGATGCCCATATTATATGGCAATCAAGGTTCGTTAGAGGCAGTGAAGTGTCTTGAGGAAGTTGAGTATATCTTCAGAGTGTTCGGAACTCCCAATGGCGTTAGATTTCATGTTGTTCTGGGTATGCTTGAGCGCCCATATTTGGAAAAAATGGGAGTTATTTTCCCCACTAACAATGCAAGTTGGGATGAAATGGGAAGATTTTAAGTCCCTCTTTATATGTTGGTTTATACGTGAGGAGGTGAAGATGAAGAAAATGGAAGAGCTCATGAGTGTCCAGTAAGGTCAATAGAAGGTGAAGGATTATATTGAACAATTCAAAGAGTTATCTTCCTTTTTATGGAGGTGGTGTCATAGGATCTGTTGAAAGGTTCTCTTTTTATTGGAGGTCTTTATCCAAAGATCAAGGAGTGAGTCCTCTTCTCCAAGGATATCCATTTTGAGAAGTTGGTAGAGGAATCATTTTTGGCTGAGTTGTTGTGAAATAATCATAAATACATTTCCCTAGTTGTTGCCTCTCTTGTAGGGATGAATTTGTTCAGAGTTTCCATGTTTTTATTATTACCTTATTATCTAGACCAAGGAATCCCTTTAAAAATATGTAAAGGTAATGTTACGATATACTTTCTCTATTTTACTGAAAAATTATATAATGAAACATTGATTTAATTTTTATTTTTCCAAGTAGATTTAGTTTGTTTTATAATATTTCTATCCATGTTTCATGTCTTTGTAGAAAGAGAAACAACGTTGTCTTTGATCAATTATAGAGGTAATATTGACGTTTGTACATTAAAATAATTGTCTATAGAATTAATGATTTTTTTTATTTTTATGTTTAATTTATTTGTTTTTAGTATTACTCACGTAATAATTGTTTTATTATACAGGTGGGTTCTTTTGTTCAAGTTTGGGTGCTCTATCTAACTTTCATGCTTCTTCTCTCTCAGAACATTTTCACCCCTAATGTGTTTCATTTATCACTTTCTTTCATGTTCTCTCCACTGACTTTGTAGGAATAGAAACATCACTTCCTTTACTCAATTACAAAGGTAATATTGATATTCACACAGTAAAATCATTGTCCATAGAATTAATGTATTATCTCATATTTATGTTTAATTTGTTTCTTTTTAGTATTACTCATAATAATTATTTTCTTATATAGGTGTATTATTTCTTTCGACTTGGTGTGGTTTTTTTGAAGCTGCTCCTGCAGTGTTGGCAGTTAGACAAAGAAAGTGAATGGAAATATGGTCACATTGACAGTTAGGATTGTTTTTGAATGTATGTAATAATTTTTATTTATGTAATTGTATAAACTAATGTTTGAAATGTTTATAATATAGAGTTTTTTCTAGTATTTGTGTTTTAAATTTCATTTCATTTGAATTATGTATTGGGACTTGTTTTTTTGATATCTGGTGTGTTTTTTGTGTTGTGGTGTTCTCTTACAGAACACTATAGTGGTACTATAGTGTGCTTTTACAGCACACTGTAGTATGGCCCTTTATGGGAACTTTTAAAAGTGTTAATAAATAACACATTTATCAGTGCTTTTAAAAGCACTGATAAAGGACACATTTATCGACACTTATAAAAGTAGTGATAGAGGTATAATTTTTCAGTGCTTCTACAGCACTGATAAATATTCCTTTATCAATGCTAAAAAATCACTGATAAAGCATTCTGTTAGTGGTGCTAAATAAAAGAACTGATAAATGATACCTTTATCAATGCTTTTTAATCACTAATAAAAGTCATGTTATTTTAACGTCGCTCATGTTGTCAGCACTTTTCTAGAACTAATAAAGGCCATTTATAGAATTGTTAAAGGCTAGTTTTGTAATAGTCTATCCAATCACAACCACTAGATTATAATACACCTAACCTCATTGGAATGACATTCCCCATCTATCCCTATAACTAACTATAGGGGCATACTAGTAGTGTTACACTACCTAGTACAGTATAATTCTACACTCCCACTTATCTACCCAAGTTATCATGACCAAAGTAAAGCAGGGAGGTGAGAAATCATGAATCACAAGAATCAAATATAAACCATTTGAAATTCACACATGCCTCACCTCCCACACCCTCACAAGTAACAACCCCAAAAAAATATACAAGCATATGGATTCCAACATGCATTTCAATAAAAATCACTCCCATGGGGTCACGATCCATAACAGGTAAAGAAATAAAATGGGTCTCAAATAGGGTTTCACACATTTATAAAACCATTTAAAGTGTCAAACATGCCTTTAAAACGCACCTCTTGGTATTTCAAGCCACATAACCAATTCTTAAATTTATTTGAAATCTCATTTCAAATACCACTTTAAAACAAATATTTCAAAAAATGATAAAAGTCCATTTAGAAATCCTTTATTTTAATTTTTAAAAGATTTTTCTAACATTCTGAGACCTACAGTCTCAAAATCATTTCAAAAGTGGGTCCACTCCATTATTTTTATAAAAAAACCTTTAAAATAAATCACACATTTTTTAAAAATAATATCAAATTAAAATATATTTTTAAAAATATTATAATCCATTTAGCAAAGAAAAATGGGAATTTAATCTAACACTTATCATGTGACCAAGGTCCATGCCAAGTCTTTAAACAACTTTAAAATCTAAAAAATACCAATAAGGTTTTCCAGACTCATTCAAATACTTGAAAAATGCTTCAAAATACATGAAATGTTTTCAAATATCCAAAAAATAATTTTCACAAGTTCTTGGAATGTGTCCAAGGCCTATGCCAAGATCAAATGATCAATCAAAAACCATTTCAAGCATAAAAACATGTAATAGTATTTTTGATTTATAAAAAAAAATTAAACTAAGAAACTAATTTATAAAATGTAATGTGAGTGTTATATAGAGACACCTACCTCAAAAATCTAGAATCAAGCCACAATGAGCTGGAACATGAAACCTTATAAGGAGAACACCCAATCAAGGACTAATGGACCCCCACAAACCCTATAATAAAGAACATAAAAAATCAACCAAACAAAAATTTTTGGGTTTAAAAAAACCTAAATCTTGATAGGTAAAGGAAATTATCAAGAATAAGGAATAAGGGGTGGAGGTCAAAGCTAGGAGGGTTGACACTTAATTAATAAGAAATCATAGTGAGAACTCCATAGGAATGAGGTGATGATATGGAGGAGGTCGCATGTGAGGAGGGGGTTTGTATTGGGTGTCAACCGCAAAGGGGTTTATCCCGAGGTTTAACACAAGGGAGGATGTAAGAAAAGGGGCTCATGATTAGGGTGGTCATGATAGAGAGGATGAGAGTTTCATGAGGAGGATAGGTTGAGTGAATGGGGTATTTCTAGGGGAGGTGACATGAGGGAGAGGGAATTAAATAATAGAGAAAGAGAGATAGAAATGGAAGACAAAGGAAGATAAAAAAAGAAATAAGAAAATTAAAATCTTGGATAGGGTTCATAGTCTAGGAACATAGTTTACCAAACTATGTGCTAACTGTGTTGTCCCTCTTGGACAAGAATAAGGTAGTCTCATGGTTACTCCTAGTCAAGTCACACATTTTATCTAACCATGGTCAAACTATGTGAATCAGCACTATAAGTGCAGACCCCTCATGCATAATCGATGTAGGGTTACTTGACAGTGTGTTCATGATGCATCAAATTTATGTAATTTTTAAAGTGTATTTATAGAATCGGGAAGACCCTAGGTCATCTCTCAAGGAGAATTGGAGGTTTAAAGTGAGTATCTTTAATAAAAAGAACTAAAAAGGGGGTTTTAAAATAGATTTTAAAAATAAAATGACTTAATTAAATAAATTAATTATTTACAAATAGATTTGGAGTTTTTATAATATGAGATAAGGATGACATTTCAAGTTTACTACACATCTTTTTTAGTTCATCGTTCTAAACATGCTTTAATGGAATCCTTTGGTTGAGGGTAATTGAGATCTCGATTCCCCTATTTCCTATTAAAATGATGCACAAAGAACCAACCCTTAACATAAAAAATGGGCTGTCAAGTATTATACCTCATGTAAGGAATTATGGATACCACAACATACTGAAATATCATGCATGTGAATGTGAAAAAGAAATATTTTGTTATTGAACCGAAATAACAAAAATTCCCCTTCAAAATATCAACCCAATTAGTGTTTAAATGAAATGTTGTTGGGAAAAAATCCCTCAAGGTTTCCCCTTGAGATTTTTTGTCCGTGGTTGTATTTTTTTACAAATCTAGATTACCGAAAATGAGAATGGTAGGTGTTTTTTGAAGTACGGTTTTTAAGGTGGCTCAGTTTCCCAGCATTTTCCAAATTTTTGGGCCTCAAAATCAGGAGTTTGATGTTGAAAAAATAAGGATTTCATCATAGTATTTAAGGGTAAGAAGAACTTTGAACAAAATTGGTAAAGGATTTGAACCACGTACCATTATGAATGGGTTGCGTACCATGTTTCGGGAACGATATACAGAGCGACAGGAACGGTACGTCAGAGCAGTTCGTGAAACTAAAAACGGTTCACGGCGGAAGGTGGTGCGATATGCATATGGTGTGTTGTCGATGGAGAAGACCAAACACACAAGATAGAAGGATGTACATGGACCGAGTAGGAAAAATGGTTCGTGGGTGGCTTGCGGTTCACAATAGTAAAAGGATTGTTAAGAGGTGAAGGCTGGATTGAAGATTTGGTAAATCTTGGATTAGCGATTTTTGAGGATATCTTTTCCGATATAAGAATCTCTAATATCACAGATTATGAGGGATATCAAGTATCATTAGAGAACATCTTTTTGATCCAGGATATTGGAAAAGTCTAAAGGTATTTCACGAGGGATAATCCCATGAAGGCTAATGTGGTTCGCGCGAAAGAAGTTCCGCTGATGGATTTAAGTGGAATGTTGTATCCGTTTAAGACTCGGTACTCGAAGGAGGAATATCCAGTATAAAAGAGTGTGAATTCCACAAGCGGTATGCAGAGGGAGAGCCTTAGTATGTAGAAGCGAAGATAGTCTGCGAATAGAGAACAGTTCGCAGATAGGAGGGGTTTCACAGAGGAGTTTCGTGGAGTCGGTATGCAGTAGTGGTACACGATCGCGAAGGTGGAGGGAACCCACGAATGAAGGGAAATTCGCTGCATCTGTAGCTATATGCGGAGGATGTGACCACATACCAAACCTGGTAATCAGTATGTGGGAGGAGTTGGTGGTTTTCCATTTTCACAAGGAAGATTGAAAAGGCTTCAAATCAGTTTGCAAAAGTATTTTCTGGTACCTAGCTATACCTGGGAAGGTGGATTTCATCTGCAGGTGAAAAAGGATCATCAAAATTTCATCTTCCTATAGTTTAGGATGCAGGAATTAATGAAAATTAGGGGACCTACACATCCATAAACTATATTTGACCCACAAGTCTATAAACTATGAGTGGATTCCATTCCAAGAGCAGTGATTGAAAGAAGAGGAAGACGATGACCCTTTCCACCGACAGTGATCTAGAGAAAGAGGCATAGGGAGTGACCCTTGGGAATATATTGATCATAACCTAAACTTTGTAAAGGCAGTGATCCTGGTCATAAAATATCTAGCTCCAACATTATACTCATTATTGGTCGTGAGCCTTGGTGAATTTGGTACATCAGAACATTGTCTTTGTTTGGTCCTTGGACATATCTCAGTGAGGGTAAATCAAGAAAAAATTGTTGTGTATTATGCATGATTTCATATCTGTTTGTATATTACTATGGGATGAAGATAGAATTGAGTTTTTTCTAACAATGAAACAAGATCCAAATGAGAAAAATTTCTAATCTGTCATACCCTGATTCACCATCCCTCTCAGGGTATTCAACCTGGTGGACCTAACAAAATTGTTTCAATTAATTATACCAAAAATTAATTAAAAGGAGACGTGTGTTAAGTTAAAATTTAAATTAAATGTTCCACACAAAAATTACACCAAACCAGTAGAAGAACTAGTGTTGTAAATCCCTCTCCAAGTGTGTGTAGCTCCCTCAAATTTTTTATCCACTATTTATCTCACCATTGATAGGAGGAGGAGGCTAGATTGGAACTTTTCCTTCATCCTTGGTCCCCTTATGAGGATATGGGCCTCCATAAATTCTAGTATAAGTATAGGAATCCCTTATGTATTCAAAATGGAAAATATTTACCCCCTAGTTGAACTAACAAATGGGGTTCCCATGGTTCTATTTTATAGGGAAAGTGGAAGGTGGTTTTTTAATACCTATATTTTGAGATACTAATTGGATCATGGTTATGGGTGACCTGATAGTTTATCTAGATTTTAAAAAAACAAAAAATTGTTACTCAACCTTCTAACTCTCTCCACCTAAAATTTGACATAACTTAGATACTTACATCAAGAGTTATGGATAAATTTCATAAGCAACCTCGAGACTGTAAACCGTGAATATTTCCTCCAATGATGGAATATTTTGGGCCTCAAAAAGGATGAATTGCGATTTATTTTATTATAGAGAAGTTTATACTACATGTATGGTCATTCTTCAACCAATTTTAAGCCTAATTTGATGTACAGATTAACCATAGTATTCATTTTATTCCCCATATGAGTTTGGGATCTTGTGCAGTTTGGCCCGCTTTTCTTAAATTTCATCATGGGTTCAACAAATCACATCCTCCTACTATTTAATCTGCAAAACAAGTAAAATTGAATTTTTTAAAAGTGATAAGCATTAAATAATTGAACCAAATTTGAAGTGAAATTTTTATTATATTTTTAATTTATAATATTAAATCATTTTAGCACGACGGTAAAAGGGAGAAAATGAAATAGTGAATTGTGGTGTGATCACACCCCCACACCTAAAAATTTGCACTCCTAGAAAAAGTAACATTTCTAAAAAATTATTCATGTAAATATTCCTAAATTCATAAATATTTAACATTCGAATAAAATTTAATTCATGATAGAAATGTGATCAAATCAAAACCCACACCAAGGAGTTATTCTCAGGGATCATGGAAAAAATATGTCATAAATTGTATGAGAAAACAATTAAAGGAGATTTATGATACCAATATAAGAAATGAATTTAAAATTCAACCATGTTACTAACCCTCCATGTGTGTAAGTGTGAAAAATATTTCATGGTATTCTTTCCTCTTTTTATCTAGTAAATATATGTTATTTTAAAAAAATTCTTACACAATTCTTTCCGTAAAACCTTCCCTATATCCTTTGAAATGGGATTTCAATACCCACTCACTTAAGAATTAAATAAAGTAAAAGAATAATATTCCATCCCAGATATCCCCATATATTTTACATTTCATCACTCCCCTCATTATTTATTTCTATTTTTAGTTTTTTCATTATTTAGGGTGTACAACAGTCAGATAACATGTAAACATATGAAGGTCAATCCAGTGTAGTAATGAAATAGATAAAATAAGGAATTAATGTATGGAAAAATAATTTTTTAAATTTGAACAACATTAAACTCACTTATATTTACCTTCTATTAATTGATAAATATTCACACTTCATGGTTGCGTGCAATGATAAGTGGAGATATTAAGTGACACAATTTTCCCATAAATTAGTCACACATATGGTATCGATTGTCTCAAAGGTTTTATGGATATACAACAATTAATATCATTGAAAAATAACCAATTTACTAAAAATCACACCCAATGTTAAATTCATGCTAAAACTCACATTCCAAAACTGAAATAAATTTTCATTAAATGTTAAAACAACATGGATTTATAAATTTCAACATACAATTTTAGTATTTTTCATGATTATGTGGTAATAAAAAATGAGTATCCCAAAAAAAAGTTAAAAAAGTGGGGGAAGGTGAAAATACTATGAAACAGACAAAAAATATTAAAAGTAAAAAGATTATGAAAATGTAAAAATACTATGTAATAATAGAAAAAGAAAAAAAGGTGATAAAATTATAACCCAGGAATGTACACCCCCACCCACCGTCCACCCACACCCAGAGTGTGCAGTTTCATCGTTATACTAAAATAAAATGTGGGTTTCAATGGTAGGTTGCCTCTTAAAGGCGGAGTTCTTTCACTGGGGACTCTAGAAGTGTTTCATGAATGTTCTTCAATCATAGCATGATAAAAAAACAATATATTTTGACCCAAGAATATATGAATGAAATTTCTCCAAGGAAAACACAATAGAAATAAGTTCTTCTTCAGTGGTCATGTAGTTTTCCTCAGTAGGTTCAAGGGTACACAAGGCATGTGCAATGACATGAGGATCCCTCTCAACCATTTTTGATAAAACTTCTCCAACAGTAAAGTCAGAGGCATCACACATAATTTCTAAGGGGTGATCCCACCTTAATGGTTAGATTATGGGAGGTAATGTGGGATTTATTTTTAGTGAATTAAATGAATTCTCATAATTTTTACCAAAAATAAACTCAAGATCTTTTTGTAAAAATTAAGACACGGGTAGTGAAATATTACTAATGTCAATAAAAAATAGAATGACCCAAGAAATATCATATCTCATGAATTAATTTTGGATATTTAAGGGTGGGAATTATTTCAGTTTTTTATTTATCATTTTGAATTACCTAACTCAAAATATCATTCCCAAGAATTACCCTTACTCTATCATGAAAGGGAATTTCTCATAATTTAATATGAGATATTTTTCAATGAAAAATCAAAGTATAGAATCTTGGTGTTCCAAATAAGTATCAAAGGAAGATCCATAAACTATAAAATCATCCAAAAAACATTCATACAATTCTCTAGGTACTCAAAAAATATACTCAACATACAATGCTGAAAAGTACTAGGAGCATTACAGAGAACAAATGAAATCATCCTGTATAAAAAAGTTCCAAATGGATAGGTAAATGTTGTATTTTATTGATCCTCTGGGGATATATGGATTTAAAAATAAACCAAATATCTGTAAAGGAAACAATAATGGGACTTACCAGCTAATATTTCTAATATTTGGTCAATAAAAGGTAGAGGAAAGTGGTCATTTTGTATGGATTGATTTAGTCCAAAGCAGTCAATACAAACTCGCCAACTATTTTTCACACAAGTTGGAACCAATTTAGTCCTTTCATTTGACACTACTATTATTATAATTTTTTAGGCACAATTTTTACTAGACAAGCCCATTTACTATAATTCCCCATACCCAGTCTAATTTTAATAGGAAATTTATATGTATATATTACAATTTAGTAAATACAATTCATACCTAACTATTTGATGGATTTGTTATAATGGTTGTATTTAGAACAATATAATTCCATGGTTCACTGAAGCTCAGTGTTGTGTGTTATGCCTCATATCAAAGATACTCATTGTTGCATGTAATTCAAGATACACTTGATGTAGCATATAATTCAATATTTCTAAATATTTAAAATAATTTGAAAACATAAAAAAAATATAGGGATGTTACATTCTAACCAACCATAAAATGAATTTCTCCCTCAAAATTCAACTCGATCATCAAAGGTATAACATTTGAAAACTCCTTCATAGAAACCCACAACGTACAAATGAATAATAAAAATTCCCATAAAAAGGTAAACATGGAAACATAAATTTTAAATAAGGTAACTCATGATTGGGTTTCCACATAGGATAATATATGTAGGATGTTATTATTTGGACATGGATGAAAGATGTAAATAATTATAGAGAGTAATAGAGATCACTGAACAAAAGAAAATGGGCGATCCAAAAAAATTTAATGACCAAAAAATCATACACTAAAGAGGCGTGAATAAGGTCATTAATACCATAAAAATGATAATAATAGAAAAAAATTTAATTTCAAGTCATATTTCTAATGTTTTGGAATTCCTTTTCCATCTAGACTAATAATATATGAAATTATACTTACTTGATACCTTTTTATTTTATTGAACAATTTCGTCATTGGGATATGACTTGATCGATTTCCACTTCATCACTTACTCTATGAGATAAATTTTTTTCATGACCAAAGAAAAAAATTTAAATCCATAATGTAATGATAAGTTATTAATTATATCTATAGTTAAAAAAGGTTATCACTTATTATGGATAAATATTGATATGGTTATATAATACCTTAATCTCTAAAACCACATCCAAATTTCATCATAATGCATTCCATAAGTGGTTAGCATTATGAACCTTCCAGAAATAAAAAAAATTATAAAGATGGAAACCTTTTCACAGAACTCATATTAACAGTAATCCTCCAAATAACATTACACATTTCTTAATGGTCATAAGTGAAGTATGTGAATACTATGAGCATATATTCTCCTAAAGCTTTGTAATATCCTGAATTTCCATGAAACATATTTGAAAAGATACATTCTTATTCATTCCATGAATAAAACCATAGATTATTCAACATATTCCATATATCCAATAAGTTTTTAAATTTCATCAATGATTACATAAAACACATTTTCAGCAAATATTTTACTAGTTTTGAGGTCATCAAAACTATAAAATTTACTTTATCCGTATTAAGAATTAATTTATACAATCGAAACACCATTTCTTCAAGATTAGGAACATATTATTGGTAATTCCATGGAACTAAGAGTAATCATTAACTATTCTAGTGATTTTTCACAAGAATTATATTTCATGAAATCCATATAATCATTTTGGTTTATAATTTTAGAGAATTATGACAAAATATTAAATAGTGTGCACATAAATTACATGTTGAAACTTCAACACAATATCCATTTTTACCATAAAACAAAAGTATTTAAAATAAAACATGATTTATTTTCATGAAATATATTCACAACATTCAACTTGAATTCTTATTTTCTCTTAAATAACCATAATTTATATGAAAAAACATTTTTAAAACATGGGGGGAAAATAATCTATTTAATGGTCATAAAATAATGATAACTGTTATTCCATGGAAACTTCTAAAATTTTGGCTTTTCCAAAATACACATTAGGATCAAAATAATAATTTGATATCCCAATAAAAAACCTTATCTTACCTAATAATTTCACAAAACATTTCATAATAAATATTAATGTACAAATAAAACTCAAAAAGCTTTCCTTGAAATCATGAAAAAAATTCTTAATAATTTTGTTTCAAAAATTTATACTTTTCACATATAATTTTTTTTCGTATTCTTTCCATAAATAAAAATATAATATTTCCTTGAGAAATCATAATATTCCCACAAATAACCATATTAATCATAGATAAAACATGTATGTTTCTTGAGACATAATTTTCTATATCACTCTTACAATCACTCGTACAAATGGAGTAATCATATGGTCGACTTCCAAACCTAATGCATTAGAGGTTATAACGCAACCACTTATCCTTGGATTATCACAGAACCACCCATCATTGGTTAATAATGTAATAAACCATAATTATAAAAATTCATAATAACCATAACATAACCATAAATCATGAAATATTGCAGTATAAAAACAATATTAAGGAAAATAACCTTTTCATTTCAAAACCAATTATGTTTATAAAATTAATACACATACAAAGGAAAATATTTTCATTGAAAATAACCTTTTAAAAATGTAAATTAATCCAAAAATAAAATATTATTCATTATAAAGGGAATATCTTCTCTATCTATATATGTTTAAAAAACATTCCTCTCGTATTTGTTTTCAGAAAAATTACAAAGTACATCATTTGGGAAATAAAAAAAAGAACCCATTCAATCCATTTTTTTTTTAAATAAAAAATAAGTAAAAATGAATTAAAAACACATATTAATAATAAAAAATAATATCTTTTTATAAAATATTGATATGGATGATCAAGAGAGTTTTAAATGAAACTTTAAACGAGTATTTTTAAATAAATTCTCTTATGTTGGTTTTCACTCCTCATTTACATTCATTATCTCCCAAAATAATAAACTTCTATTGATTTCAAATTTCATAAGAACCTTTTTTATATTTATTATTAGATTTTTTCACTTATTATTTTTTAATATTACATTAATTAAACATTGAATTTCACTTCATATGTTTTGATGATATTTAGTTCATAAATCCGGGATAACTTTAGTAGGTTGAATATTGTAAATGAGATCATCATTCCACCATTACCAAAATAATATTATTTGTCTAAATATAATTTCTATTAAATATATAGATATTTAAATTAATCTATAATGATATATATAGAAAAATTATTTACTCCATTCATGGATATGGTAGGTCGTACGTACGCATGAAATTTGATTCTATTTTTTGATTAATGGAATGAGAGAATAGTAAATAATAATTAAACATTACAGAATAATAATTTTGTCATATATATAATATTAATTCATTAGTTAAATATTTATGACCATAATGGTAAAGTGGTGATGAAAAATGAAATAAACCTCTATGTTGAGATGCTAATCCATATGTATTCATGAGGGATGTTTTCTATTCTCATAGGATGGAAACAATATGGAATATTGATTTTTGATAATCATGATAACATCTCATTATATTTATGATATAGTATTTGTTTATTTTTTGATAAAAAAAACATAAAGTGTATGTATAATAAGAAATAAAATTTAAAGATATGGTAAAGATGATGACCTCTTCTTTGGAGGACATCTTTTAGATATATTATTAAGGGATCCATGGTTTCTCTTTTGAAAGGACCAGAATGTCAATTACTTGGATAATTATGTTTAAAAAATGAATGGGTATGAATTTTTCAAGATAGAAAGCTCAATGTGGTGTGAATAAGTGTGGTAGGAGGTTCCATTTTATAATTTAACTGAGGGGTTATTTTTGAATTTCTCAAAAGATTAAAATATAATAAAACTATTCTAGAATCGAATGCTTCCAAATGGCCTATAAATGCACAATGGGTGACATTGTGGACAATATTCTACCCCCTTTGTTATTATTTAAGATTCTTGTTTTAACACCCCTAATATTTTAAAATAATAACATTGTATTCAATAGTGTATGTGACATGCAACAAAATGTTTATCTTGTGTTACATGCAACACTAAGATTATCTTTTTTCACACGTAATACTGAGTTAAAACGAAATGTGAAATATTATTTAAAATTTTATTATTCAATATATTAGTTGTGGTGGGTATTAATAGTACTAAGAAAATTATGAAAATTATGGTTATCTGTTAATTAGGAATATAATAAGAATAATTTAGAATTGAAAGTGTTTTTTTAAACTATACTTTTTTATAAAAGATAGATTAATCACACGTTGAGAACATAATCTAAAACTAATTTTTACCAGTCTTGGAAATTTTATATGAAAAAATAAACACAACTTTGTAAATCAGAATATCAAACTTATCTTAGGGTGGAGTTTTTATAATTTTCTAAAAAGTTTTATTTTTTAATGAATAATGAAGTATACAAGATTTTAATTGAAAACTTTCATTTCCTTTAAATAATTTATAATGTTAAATTATATTTTTTAGGATCCGACCTAAGCCAGGGCTCGATCCAAAACTACCCCAAGCCCATCTTCATAGCCCAAGGGGTGGAGACAAGCACAAAAGGAATAACTAACTCGGGGAGGCCTTTGCCTATGTACCTGTACACACACACAACCAACTAAATGAAAACGTGCATAGAGAAAATATAAAAGATGCAACACTTCTATAAAATAAACCAAACAAGCGTGAACCTCCAGAACATACAAAGTTGATATAGTGTAAACTAAAAAGTAAATGGGAAAAATACACGCCCAACCAGAAATTTGTCCCAACCTGACAAAAGTAGAAAAGAAAAAAATCTTAAGAGTGCCCCACTCCTGAATCCCAATCTATGACCACCATACGTAGTCCAAGCACCCAGTATCCCTAAGATCATCTATAGTCATGTTCAACATGTCTGTCAACTTCATAATACATGAGTTGTGAGTGAAAATCCCATGAAGGAGTGAGTATAAACATACCCAGTATGACGCCCCGAAAGTTGAGAGGGGGAAGTAAGAGATACAATAGAAAAGAAAGATATCATATGAATAAGGTACAAAGAAAGAGTACATCTCAACCTAGCAAGAGTGAAAGTAAGCCCATCCAAGCGCAAAGGGGATCTACATGGTTAGTATATGAACTACCCATTGAGCCTTCGCCACTTATAGGAGGATAGTAGACCCATTCAACCATGAGAAGACGGACACAGAAACAACATGGCATACTGCACGTGTCATCACCTCTCCTAGAAGAAGAGTAAAAAAATACAAGGATTCGATATAGTAAATTGATATATATATATATATATATATATATATATATATTCGTATTCGAAAGAATCTGAAATGAGATAGTAAGGGGGTATTCATCTCAAAGATCATCCCAAGTAGAAGAGTATCCAATAGTTCCAAAATTCCAACAATGATGCCCAACATCCCACATATCTAACCGGAACACAAAATTCTAAGGGAATCATTCACCACACTTTGATACTATCCACTTTGGATGGAATTGACTCCCCCACATGGTTGTTTTGTGTCACAAAAACATGTATCAGTGGGGAAAGTGTCCCTATTCATCATGATTCCAACGCTACATTAAACAAGCCTAATATCTTTTTTACATAGTTTAAGAGCCATAATTTCTAGATACAAGACCCATACTATAGTATAACTTGAGGGTTCCACTCTAATAGTAAAAGGAGGACTCTTTCCCTTCCTAGTAGGAGGGTTTAACTCCGATAGTCGGGGACCCTTGCCCGGCCCAGCTGGAGGGTTCCACTTTAAGTTATCAAAGACCAATGCATTGATACTAAAGGAGGCTTCCACTCTAGAAATCGAGGACCCATTACTATCCCATCTGGAGGGTTCCACTCAGGATTTCGTAAAGGACCCATGCCCATACCGAATGGAGAGTTTCACTCAGGAGTCTGTAGAGGTCCAATTCCTAGCCCGACTGAATGGCTCTACTTGGGAATAAGCATTTATTGGTCCTTCCTGATCACTACCGTCATTGTGGTCATATCAGAAATTTTCATGCTTAGAAAATTTCACATCGTATATCTAAAACCATAACCAAGGGAACCATCATTTTATACGCAGAAAAACACTCAGGATCGGCTAATCATGATCCAAAATCAGAGTTCAAATGAAGAATAAAATGGTGATAAATGTTTTCTCAGAAGAGATCAAGGGGTTCACAGTGTGTGAAGAGGCCCACACAGCATGTGGTCCCACTCTGCTGCCTAGCCATATCCCTTTCCGGCACACAGCTCCAGACTGTGTAGGAGTACACACTGTTTAGGTGGATTGGACGATGTGTCCCAGCTACTAGGGACTGGGCCCTGTGCTACTGGCCACTTTCATGTACTCAGACCTCATGTTCGTGTACTATCATACACAGTGTGTCAGGATACATGGGATGTCACCCATGTGGTTTGGCCATGTCTATGTACTCAGACCCCATGTCTGTGTACTATCATACACATCTTGTGAGTACCCACGGGATGTCTCCCATGTGTTATGGTCGTGTCCATGCACTCGGCACATGGAGTGTGCTCGACCGTGTGATCTGTCACATGGTTCGCTCAAATGGAGGAAGCTATGCATGGTGTGTCAAGGGAATCACTTGTCATTCCATACATGTGGGTTTCAAAAATCCTATCCTACACCACCAAAGGGTTACACACCGTGTGTTTATCCTTGAACATAGCATTTAGTCAGGTTATCAATGTAAATCTCAGATCTAATCTTGTGCTTCATATTTTCTCTTTCTACCATTGATTCCACATTGAATCTATGAGAAAATCATGTTTATGACTGAAAATATGGATCATAGTCATTTCTCACCATAAATAAACCATCAGAAGTCGATAAGGGTTTGTTGTTCATTCTGCACACCGCCATTCCTCCATTATACCATGATTCATCCACTGATCATCAAATCGACCATCCTTGCCTCACAAAAATTCTGGATCTATGCTCTATTCATCATTTTTCCCACATTTCATTAATTTTACATGAATCCATGGGTCTGATCAGGCTCAGTAACGCCCAACAATTCTTAAACCAGGACTACATGGATTCAACTAGTGAAGAACGTGAAGAAACAAGGTAAAAAATCACAAGAATGAATGTTAATTGATTGATTCCAAGCGTTCTTGTCCAATCGATCAAGAATGGGAAGTTCAAATTAGAAAACAATTGAAACAAAGTAATATTTTAATACATGGTAACATGCAAGATCCTCAATTAGAACATATCTAAGAAAGAGGATGGATCTACTCAATAATTTAGTTACAAGGGATAAATAAAACCAATTGATGAGTTCTACCTCATTTCTGGATTGATCGCTGATGAATAGCGCATCTGACTATAGTTTTAGAGAAGCTTTTTCATTCGTTTCAGCCTGGTCTACTTGATTGCGGAGTTTCATCATCATTGATATCCACCAATGATGGGAGGAAGGAGAGCTTCTCCGAAGATTTGGGAATTATGAGTCAACCCTAAAAAATATTCTCTAGAGATATATTTATAAAACATCACTATGTAAAAAATGATTTAATTAATTAATTGATTAATTAATTAAATTCACATAAAGTAATTTCAATGAGAGATGGGTATGAACATCTCGTGTCGACTTACTTTATGATATGACTAGGGAAAATATCACATTTCAGACTCAATTTTGGTCTCATATTCCTAACTTGATCAATAATTTAAGATATATCCCATTTTCTTTAAGAATCTACATTTGTACAATATAAAATAAATTTATTATTTTTATAAAATTAATTTTGGGTACCCCAAGCCTCTGAATTGCATGTCATCTTAATGCCTAGCTATGGAAATATATATATATACAAATAATTCAAAGTCTTAAAATGAAGAAAATGGGTCTCTACATCATTCCCTGCTTCATTCATTCCATCCCCAAAAATTAAAACTAGGAGAAAAACTCAGGATACTGAGACTACAATTGGCTCTCTCCCTCATAGGAATTCTCTTTCATGTTCCCATACTACCACAACATACGAACCAAAGGGATTTTCCTTCCATGTAGGTTCTGCTCTTGCCGATCCTTGATCTCCACTGGGTGCACTATAAAGGTTGATCCATCCTCGAGATACATCTCTCCCCAGTCGATGATGTGTAATGGGGCATGCACGTAACTCCTCAACTGCAACATGTGGAAGATTTCTTGCACCTACTCTAGTTTTGGGGGTAGGTGAGGTGGTAAGAAACCACTCCAACCCTCTGCATGATATCGAATGACCCAATAAACCTAAGGGATAGGTTTTCCCTCCTTCTAAACCTCTAAAATCCTTATCATGGGGAGACTCAAAAGAAAATGAGGTCTCCCAACTCGAACTCGAAGCACCTATGATAGTGGTCTGCATAGGATTATTGTCTACCCTAGACCATCCTCATCCACTCATGGATGACATAAACCTTCTCTTTTGTATCTTGAACTATCTCTAGGCCCACTATAGATCTCTCTCCATTCGGCATCCTACACAATGGTACCTGTAGGGTCTCCCATATAGGACCACAAAAGGCAACATGCTAATGGTATAGTGGTACTTGTTGTTATATACAAAATTTTTCCAGGGAATGTGATTCTCCCAGATCATGTCGAAGTCCAATATGCAATCCGTCAACATATCCTCTAGCACCTAGATAGTGTGCTTGTTCTTCACTTCGGTCTAGGGGTGAAAGGTCATACTCATCTATAATTGGTTCCGGAATGCCTCCTATATGACTCTCCATAATCATGAGGTAAAATTTGTTTCATTATAAGAGACAATCGTCAAGGGAACCCCATGAAAGAGAATTATCTCCTGCACATACAGCTTTCCCAAACTCTCCACCAAACTCTGCTCCCTAATACCGATGAATTATTCTGACTTCTTCGGTTAGTAACTATCAACCAGATGGAATCATGGATCTTTTTTGTGTGAGTAAGACTTGTGACAAATCCCATATATATGTAATCCCATTACCACTTCAGGATCTCAAGGGACTACAACAACCTACCAAAACTAAGTGTTTGGATTTAACCCACTGACAGGTGAGACACCGATAGAAGAACTCAACTATGCTTTGTATCTTTCCGGACCACCACAATTTCCGCTAAATATCTCTATACATATTCCCCACACAATGATGTGTAGATAGGGGATATGTGTTGAAATCTCACATCACCTCCTCCATCATCATGACTAGAACTGTTGTTCGCACCTAGAATAAGATGACATGATTACCTAATTCAGAATATCCATATAGTGAGTCAAATATGGATATATGATCATGCAATACCTCACAGTCTATGACTTTGAGCCAGGACTCTCTGATACACTCGAGAAGCGAAGGATTCAACACCGTAAACTGAAGAAAAGTTGTACCCTACTTCTCCACTATGGTCAGCTATAGGGAAGATAACTATTCTATAACTTCTGGAACTATGTGAGCCTGGGACTTCCTACTAAGGGAATATTCCACAATGTTTCCATTCCCTAGAGTATAGACTATCTCAAGGTTGTAGTCCTGCAAGAACTCCAACCCGCATCATTGTCTCAGTTTTAGGTCTCTTTACATAAAGACATACCAGAGACTCTGGTGGACTGAGTAAACCACAAAGAGGTCCCCCAGAAGGTAGTGTCTCCACATCCTCAGGGAAAATAATACCACCATCATCTCTAGGTCATGTGTTGTGTAGTTATATTCATGGTAACTCAACTGCCTCAACCCATATACAATGACTGCCTCCTGCTGCATCAACATGCCACCAAGCCCATATTCTGAGGCATCACAATACACTATGAACTACACACCCTGCTATGGTAGCCTCATCACTGGTCTACTTGTTATCCTATACCTAAAATCCTCAAAGGCCCTCTGAAAATGCTCAGAAAAGGTAAATGAATACCCTTTACATATTATGGTGGTCAAAGGGGCCGTGATTCTAGAAAAATCTTCCACAAATCTCATGCAGTACCCTGCCAGTACAAGAAAGCTCCACACCTATGAATCATTCTTTGGTGGATCCTAAGAAAGTATGGAATCAATCTTGGATAGATCCATGGCTAAAACATGCTCATAAATGACATTCCCTAGAAATTAAACCTAATGAATCCAGAATTGGCACTTCGAGAGACTTCTGTTGAGTTGGTTCTCTTAAAGAAAATCAAGAACCATCCTAAAATTCTCTACATTCTCCTCCTCTACTACAAAGTAGATGAGTATGTGTTTGATGAAGACAACAACAAAATGGTCCAAGTACGACTGGAAGACCTAGTTCATAAAATCTATAAACATTAAAGGGGTATCTGTCACACCAAATGTAATCACTAGAAACTCATAGTTTCCATAGTGACATCAAAACAAAATCTTTGGCATATCAGCCTCTTGAACCCTCAAATAGTGGTAACTAAACTTGATAATGATCTTTGAGAACCATCTCGAGCCTCGTAACTGGTCAAATAGGCCATCAATCATTGTAAAGGTTTACTTGTTCTTTATCATTTCCTAGTTTATGTGATGATAATCCACATAAAGTCGCAAGATCACATCCACCTTTTTCACGCATAACACTGGATTTTCCTAGGGGAACACAGTGGGTCTGATGAAACTTCTCTCTCAAAGTTCCTCTAACTGAAACCATTGCTATCAGACCTTAGTGGGTTCCATCTGATATGAAACAGAAGATATTGGGATTTCCTATGGATGAAATTTGATGAAAAAATCCGTCTCCCTCCTCAGAGGTAGTTTTGGAACATATTCATCGAAGACATACATATAATCCTCAACAACTGAAGGAACCCAGATGCATGAAGAGCCTGCTACACCAAGTCCTAAACTCACCAACTGATGGGTGATAGGCTATAACCTCATACTCATAGAACCCATTTATCCTACCATGAGATCTCTCTCTATAAAAGGAGAATCTCATCCCATCAATGCATAGGCATCTGACTAGTATGTGGTGATGGTCAATATAGTCTCGGACCTCGTAAAGTAATTCCATACCTAAGATTCAATCACATGGTTCTATTGTGATAAACAAAATATCCCACATGAAACTATCACCACCAAGTGATAGCTCGCACTACTGATTGATTAAAGATACAAAAGAAGTGTTATCTGGAGGAACCTCAATACAGAGTTGTTATGCTAGCACCTCGACTGGGAGCTCTAGCTCTTGCACCATGAGTCAAGAGATGAAGGAATGACTAGAAACAGTGTATAATAATACTAAATCAATATTATAATAAATATATATCATACCTCTGATAATCTTGTGCACTGTGAGATTATAGTGATCCAAATCAAGCAGCTGTCTTTGGGCCCGACCTCTAGCTCTCTATGCCTGACTTTAGACGCCTGTTGTTGGTGGTGGAAGGACCTTATAGCATCATCCTACACCTATTGCTCCCCATGATCCTATTACAGCTCCACCTCTCTGAGTACCACCCTATTCACACCTATGAGATCCTTGATCATGGTGATGTCACTTCCGTGGTGGTCAATATACTATATGTCTAGGCTACTCTACATGTCTGGTCGGGTAGTATCATGACATGTGACCTCTAACTTCACAAGTAAAGTACTACATATCTCTGGGATACCATGGTGCTCCATTCTACCTCTGAAGACATGCCTGATTTTGATCATGAAAGTATATTATATGCTGAGATCCCAGTGCCTGGTGTCTACTAGCTGCTGTAGACAACTCATCTCTATGACACCCACTACTATCTCCAACTATCTGGAGCATATATGATAGAATTATAGCTATCACTAGAGCCCGATCCAACACCCTAGAATAAGTGGGGATGAATAAGGTCACTAAGGTGGATTGGACATCTCCATGGATTCTCATCTAAAACTTCTATACGCTTAAGTAGTCATCCCAGATCATGTCAAGGGAGTAACGTGTAAGGTTTGTGAACCTTTCTGCATACTCAACCATCATCATCCCTCCTTTATTCAGATATAGAATATCATTGATCTGGAATGAGCATATATAGGTGGGGTATTACTCCTTATGAAATAGCTACAGGAATATATCCCATGAGAGTTCCAACTAATCATGCATCTATGTAACAAGGCCCCACCAACGCCCAACTACTCTGTGGGAAATGATGTATACCAGTTCCACCACTTGATCTGTTGGTGTCTGGATAATCCTAGAGATGCGGACCACTAACTCTATCTAATCCTTTACTTCCTGAGGATCTAACTCATAACAGAACCTCAACAGTCTCTGATGATGGAACTCGTGGAGTGCACTAATCCTATGCATGTCCTCATCCTACTCTACTGGTATGATATGTTGCTCTATGGGTGGAGGTTCTCTTACATACCAACCTAGAGGAAGAGGGTCCTAGGATGGACCCTGAACTGAGGCTGCATTGCTCATTAGATCAACGTCATAAACCTGAGTTGGTATCCTGGATGGCTATCATCACGGAGGCATCTTGAAATATATCAAGGATTAACACAGTCAGATGAGAATATATATATATATATATATATCAATAATAATGGGTAGATGACTAGAGAATTTCATTCAAATAATCAATCCTATATGATGCTTGTAACATTTTCCCTGCAACAAATTTTTCAACATGCTGAGTTGACAAGCAGGTAGTCAAGGTCCTGATAAATGGATATATCAGCCAATACACCATCACTAGATTCTATGGCCTAAGAGACACACTTGAGACACCTTGACACTGTCTCCCTAAACCCAACCAATTATCTTTAATGGGATATGTCTAAAAAATGTCCCAAGGAATGAACTTTCCCTTTAACCAATTTGTCACAACGCGACCTAAGTCAAGGCTTGAGACTCAAATACCCTAAGCCTGCCTCTATAGGCTAGGGGTCATGAAAAGTGTTGAAGGTATAACTAACTCGGGGAGGATTTTGCATAAGTACCTATACACACACAAACATCTGACTCAATGAAAAAGTGCAGCGAGAAAAGATAAAAGATGCAAAACTTCTATAAAATAAACCAACCATGCATGAACCTATAGACAATACAAAGGTACGATAGTGTAAATAGGAAAAGTAAAGGGGTAAAATACACATCTAACCTAAAATATGTCACAACCTAACAAAACTGAAAAAGTAAACAACTAATGAGATCCCCTCTCTGGAATACCAATCTACTACCACCATATGTGGTCTAACCACCAATTATCCCTAAGATCCTCTATAGTCACGGTCAGCCTACCTGTCTTCTACATAGGACATGACACGTACAAGAAAATACCATGTATGGGTGAGTATAAACATACCCAGTAGGACACCCAGAAAGGTGAGGGGGAGTAGTGAGAAATAATAGAAAATATATATATCATATGCAAAAGGTACTCTTAAAGAGTACATCTCAACCCAAAAAGAGTGAAAGTAGGCTCATCCAAGCACAAGGAGCTAAACACAATGAGGAGATGAACTACCTGTCAAGCCTTCACCACCTATAATAGGAGAGTATACTCATCCAAACATGAGAATCTAGACACGAAAAGCGTGTGGCATACCCCATGCATCTTTCCCTAAACACAAAAGTATAAAGGACTAATTCACCACACTTTTATGTTATCCGATTTTGGAAGCACCAACTTTCCCACATAGTTCTGTTCATGTCACACAAACACGTCTCATTGGGGAAAGAGTCCCTCTTCTTCGTGAGTCCAAAGCCACATCAACCACTTCTCATCTCTATGTCACACATTCGAGGGGCCAAAATTTATAGATATAGGACCCATGCCCTAGTACAATAGGAGAGTTCCTCTCTAATAGCCCATGGAGGATCCATGCCATTCCCATCAGAAGGGACCCACTCTGAATGTCGAGGACCCATGACCAGCCTAGCTGGACAATTCCACCATTGAGGACCCATGCCCTAATACCGCAGGAGGGTTCTACTCAGGAAGTCGATGACCCATGGCCATCATAGATGGGGGTTTTCACTCTAATAGTCATCAGGTACCCATGACTAACCCATATATAGGGTTCCACTATGGAGTATGTAGGGGACCCATTCCCATCTCGACTGGAGGGTTCCACTCTAAAATCCATTAAGGATCCATTCCCAACCCTTCTGGAGGGTTGCACTCCGGAATAAGAATCTAGTGATCCTACATGATCACTGCCATCATTGGGGTCACCTCATAAGGTTTCATTCCCTAAATAAATTTCACATCATATCTTGAAAGACACAACTGAAGGAATGATCACAATCTACATAGTAAAAAACCTGGGATAGGATACTTGTGGGTTAAAATACAAGTTCAAATGAAGAAGATATAGATGATATAAGTTTTCTCAAGAGATCTCAAGGGGTACAAGGCATGTGAGGGGACCCACACAGTTTGTGGTCTCGATCTGTCGTCTAACTGTGTCCCTGGCTGAAACACATATTCTAACCATGTAGTAGTACATGACTAGAAGGTGGACTACACGGTGTGTCCAATCTACCCTAGGACTAGGTTGTGTGCTGCTGGTCATGTCCGTATACTCAGACCCCATGTACATGTACTCAGACCTCGTGTTCGTGTACTATTGTACAAGGCATGTCAGGACACATGGGATGTCGCCCATATGGTATGGTCATGTCCATGTACTCGAATCCCATGTCCATGTACTATCATACATGGTGTGTCAGGATGAAAGATATGTCGCATGTGTGGTCTAGCTATGTATGTATACTCGACACATGGCGCGTGCTTATCTGTGTGCTCTGTCACATGGATCACTCAAATAGAGGAAGTGGTATGCTGTGTTTTGAGGTAATCACACATCGTGCCATCCTTATGGGTTTCCAAAACCCTAACCACTACCGCCAAAGGGCTACATGTCATGTGTTCATCCTTGAACACGACATGTAGTTGGGTTTTCTACAGAAATCGCATAACTGATCCTAAGTTTTGAATATTCTCAGTCTGCCACTGATTCCACCTTGAATATAACTAAAAATCATGGATCTAACTGAAAAATGTGGATCTTAGTTGTTTCCCATAAAAAATCATCCACTGTATGTCGATGAGGGATTCATCATCTGTTCTTCATGTCGTTGCACCTCCATTAAATCATGATTCATCCACCAATCATCAAATTGGCCATCCTTGCCTCACAACGATTCTAGATCTATGCTCGATTTATCATTTTTCTCACATTACATTGAATCTCCATGAATCCATGGGTCAGATCATGCTCTGTACCACCCATCAATTATTGAACCGGCACCGTGGGGATCCAACCGGTGAAGAATGTGAAGAATCAAGGGATAAAATCACAAGAACGAAAGTTAATTGATCGAGTCCAGGCATTCTTGTCTAATTGATCAAGAACGAGCAGTTTTGATTAGAAAACAATTGAAACAAAGTAATATTTCAATACTTGGTCACATGAAAGGTCTTCAATTTGCACAGATCCAAGAAATTGTATATATCTGCTCAATCATTTAATAAAAAGGGAGAAATAACACCAATTTATGAGTCCTACCTCAATTCTGGATCGATCACTGATGAATAAAGTGTCTACCAATAGTTTTAGAGGAGCTATTAAATTTGTTGCATCTTGATTTGGTCAATTATGGAGTTTTTTTATCATTGAGATCCACCAATAGAGGGAGGAAGAAGATATTTGCTGGTGATTTGATAATTATAATCCAACCCTAGAAAATAATCTCTAGAAATATATTCATAACATATAAATAGTAAAAAATTATTTATTTAATTAACTAAATAATTATACAAATTCCCTTAATGTTCCGCCAATAAGCGAGGGGTCTGAATGTCCTGTGATGACTTATTTTATGTCGTACTTAGGGAAAGCACCGCGTTCTGAACTCAGTCATAGTATCAAATTTCTGATCTGATCAACTATTTAATATTTATACCATTTTATTTAATAATTTTCTCATTATCAATATAAAATATATTTAATCTATTAATAAAATTAATTTTGGGCACATTGGGCCTTCGAATCACACGTTGTTGTAGCTCTATGCTTTGGAAATATATATATAAATATTTTGAAGTCTTAAAAGGAAAAAATGGGTCTCTATCATTTTAAATGGTTTTAATGTAAAATTAGTTCAATTTAATATCATGTAATCCAATTTTTTTTTTAATTTCAATCATTTTCATATTGAATTTGAATATAAAAACTTTGTGAACTTTTGAACACTTTCACTTTTAAAACATCATTTCTCTTCATCTCTGTATGATTAATAATAAATTAAAATTATAGACTTCTATAAGATTAATTTTTAAAAAATGATTTCATATTTTTAATCATAATAATTATAAATTTATAATAATTTCAACATAATTTTTTACCAAAATTAATATTGGATTCTTTAAAAATTAATTATCGCAGTTAAGGTAGAAATGGGTTTACAGAGGGGTTAAACTAAAAATAAAAGTATAAACATGTCCTATACACTTTTATAAAGACTATTTTCTTGCCATATATTGAACCTTATACCTATAAGGTTCGATAATGGTCCATTTTAGACCCTTTTTACATATGAAAAACGTGGGAGCACTAAATTGTTTTAAAAAATACCAATTGTGTCCTCTCACTCCAATTATAAAAGGCCACCCCTCTCCCCTATTCATCACACCATCAAACCCTCTTGGTTTATAAAATCTCTAAAAAAATTACTTCCAAAAATTATCCTCTCATCCCAGAAGCCTTATGTAGATATCCAACCTATAAAGGGTTTATTACAATCCTTATGAGGGTACTAAAATAAGAGGTATTGTTCTCCAATAAGCATATTTTATTTATTTATTTATCCATCTCCTTTAATTATTCTTAAAAAATGATGATATAATAAACTCAGTATATTCAATATTTTTATATTATTTATAATAATTAGATTACCTACAACCACACTCACTTCTCTCAAATGGGTTACAAAATCATAGTTCGTGTGTACAGAGGACTATCGCCTCGCAAACTAATGTCATTCGTTCTTCCATTACCACCTTTCATGATTGGGTATGATGATGGAAATAAAATAAACACATGATATTTATAACATATTTTTACCTCTAGAGTCATTATATCATATATATATATATATATTACTTTCCATTTCATGGGGGATTTGATAATGTCACTCATGTGTATGTCGGACTACTGCCTCATGAAGCGATGTGATTCATCATTCACTAACGATTTACATGGAATGAAATGAGGCTAATGTAATTATGATATGTGATATTAATGAAATTATTCTGATATTAATTACATATTTATCATTATTTAAAGAGAATATATAT
Source organism: Viscum album (assembly GCA_963277665.1). NCBI lineage: Eukaryota > Viridiplantae > Streptophyta > Magnoliopsida > Santalales > Viscaceae > Viscum > Viscum album. The sequence continues at coordinate 2,034,801,774 of OY728148.1, forward strand.
CAATTTATGTCTTACCTTTTCACTCACTTAAATATTATAACATCATTTGTGTACGTGTGGACTACTGCCTTCACGAAGCAATGCGAATCTCCTTTCATCACCACAAAACATGGATGATATATATAAATATATAATATGGTTTTTGAGATATTATTATCACTATATAAAGTTAATATATTACATCTCTTCTTCGCATAATTATTATTGAAATATGGAAACGTTATTCAAGCATACGTATGACCTACTGTCTTCTTGATCGTAAGATACTTCATTTCTCAAAACCAAATTTCATGATAGGTCTCAAAAGTATAAATGATGTATAAATATTATAATTATTCAATTATTATTATTCTTTAGTTGATATGATTATAAATATATTTGCATGAAATGAATCATTCATGATGAGACATGCATGGGAAAACAAGGGAAGTAACACTCGAAATAATGAAAATAATGAATGATTATTAATGAGCAAGTAATAACATGTTATAAAATTATCCTATATGATATTTAAAAATTAATATATATTTTTAGTTAATAACATGTTTAATATCACAATACATCATGTTAAAAAATGTTCAATCAAAAGGAATCATGATGTAAGGGATTTCATAACTCAATTTCTGTTCTTTGGGGTAATCTTCTATTATATTGACTTCATCATTATAAGATTATGTGTATAATGAATTTTTATTACCTTCTTTTTATTTATATTTTTTATAGTGTACTTAAAGTTAAAACACTTAATCAATTCATTGATTAATTCTCACATCAATGTTATGGTCATTGTAATGGTTTATTTCACAATCTCATTCTAATTAAGATTGTTTACAATTTAATTTTCGAAGAATGAAATTTTTAGACCATTTCCTAATAAAACCGTTTAATTTTATTATAAAATGGTTATTAATGATATGTTAATGTAATAGTTACATTTTCCATTATTTTTTTCTTAAATTAATAGGGAAACAGTTTTTTAAAAAAAATCTAACTTTATTTCTCTCTTTAGTCGAAAATCTGTTTTCTTCTGAATCCATATTCTCTAAAAAAATTCAAAATAGTTTTTCTCCATTTAAAAATAATTCAATAAATAAATTTTCACCTATTTTAATATTTCAAATTATTTTCAAATTAATCTTATGTAATTTTAATAATAATTTCTATTTGGATTTTACTGAAAATATGAAAGGAATCTTCTTGTCATTTTCTAAATATGGAACTTTCTCAAGATTTTTTCAATGAAAAAAGAATGTTCATTTTAAATTTTATGAATTTTAAAGAATTACCTGCCATCATTCCATCCAATGGCCCGAAGGCCTTCATTTTTTATTGATTTTTGATAATCCACCTTTCAAGGGGTGAGGTAGAACACTTACAAGTCCCATAGGTGTAAGTATCACATGGCCCATAGGTATTAGATTAATTCATTTCTCCCATAGGCTTAAAACATTACATACAACCCAGAATAACTAATTTGAAATGATCCTCCCCATCATCTTTATCGTGAAATCAGCTATCCACCTTCACATGGTTGTTCGACTAGGCATTCCCATGCATGCATAGGCTTATCCCGATGGCAGGTGCCATGCCCTCTCTTTATTTGTATGTTTATGAGGATATTTTTAAAGAATTTTTTTAAAATGTTATATGCAAAGAAATGGATTATCAAAATTTTTATCAAAATAAAAAGGATATTTTCTTCAATAATGTTTTAAATGAATTTTTTATAGTATTTTTATTAATCAACGACATCAAAAAATCATTGTACTTATGATCCACTAGGGAAATGGTTTATTAATATCATTATTATTATTTCATTAGATTGTTTAATATTATTTTGACTATGTATGTTCTATTTTGATACCATTCCCCGTATTACTCAAGATGTTTTATGGTTATGTTTATTGATTGGGGAAATCATTCACATTTTTATGATAGTTTTTCAATACGAATGGTTATGTTGTTTTTGTTTCTCCTCATTATATAAATAATTAAACAGAATCTGTATGTTACTAATGGGTCTAGTAAATTATATATCCCCTCAATGCATCGACGGGAATCATGAGACAAATCAGTTTTCAAAATCAAAAGCATTTATTCCCATAGATTAAAAATTTCCTAAGGCAATTTCTTGATAATAATTGTATTGAGGATAGATATTGGTAGTTAAAGCATGAGACATTATGAATTCCATCATTATGAATTTAGTTATTTATGTTCCATGTGATTATTTGATTAGTTATATTATTAATGGTTATGTTTTGAATATAGTAGATTATTTATATGGAATTACATGATCATCTTTTATTCCTTCAATATAATTCTAAATTTATTGATTAAATGGTTTTTTTTCAATTACAGAACATTCCACGTTGATTATGATTATAGATTCTTAATATCTTCCACTGTATATAACCCTTAATATGAATTTGAGATCACCCTTATTTTGTTACACTTCCCTAAGAACCCATGAAGTTCATTATGTCTGATACAAAAGCATGTGATGGAGGGAATAATGTTATTCTTCAAAAAATGATTATGTTGTAATTTTTATATTTAAATATAATAAAAGACTCAAGTTTTATCTACTTTACCAAGACTAGTAAACTATTCGGTCCTTCGGGATGTGATTCCGTATATCTTATGACAATGTAATAATGAAGCAATTGAATCTAGGATACTAGGGTTGGGGACAATATAGTTGCTATCAAATGAAGTTTAGTAGAGAACATGAGCCTCAACCCAATTGGTGAGGACTCCTTAAGTACATCCAGGAGACCAGGGATCAAATCCAAGTGGAGGATAATTTCTGAGTACTGTATCAGGTACTGTAGTAATATTATAGAAGTACTGGAGTAGGTATTGCAGTAGGTATTGGAGAAGGTACTGCAGGAGGTACTGCACCAGGTACTGCAGTAGGTACTACATGAGGTACTGTAGCAGGTATTGCAGCAGGTACTGCAGCAGGTACTACAACAGGTACTGTAGGAGGAACTGCAATAGGAACTGGAGCAGGCACATTTGGGCACTATAGCAGCCAGGAATATTTCCCCGTTTGAGCCTTCGGGCCACCGATTTGGTCCTTGAGTCCTTTAAGGCCTTCGAGCCACCCAAGAAATCGGGTCAGTAAGGCCTTCGGGCCACCTCAAGGGCTTCGGGCCACCTTAAGTGCAGATGCAAACTAGACAACCTACAAGGAACAAGCTTCAGAAGGAGGAGTAATGACCTTTAACTATAGAAGAAGCTAAACAAATTGCAAGAATGAGAGGGTATGACACCTTCCATCGGGACAAGACTGTGCATTCATGGGAAAGCCTAGTTGAACAACCATGCAAAGGTGGAGAGCTGATTTCAAGATAAAGAAGCTGGGGAGGAGCAGTTCCAAGTAGTTAGTCTCGGTTGTATGTAATGTTTGAAGCCTATGGGAAATGATTTCCTCTAAGGCCTACGAGCCATGTAATACTTACGCCTACGAGACTTGTAAGGGTTCCACCTCACCCCTTAAAATGTGGATTATCAAAATCAATAAAAATTTAAGGACTTAGGGCCATTGGAGGAGAGGAAGTTTAGTAGAAACATTGGGATCTAGATTTAAGAATAACATAGATTGTGGTTCATAACCCTATAATGGACATTGAGGATAAGTATAGAAGAACATTCTGATGTTTTGATAAGTTGTAGATTATGTTTTTTTTCTTGAAATATATTATTTTATGGATACTAAAAGTGGATGTGGTTCTAGAACAAATTTTTTTATAGTCAATAACTCAAAAAGGATGCACTGGCCTTTACACGATCATCACCTGGGGTACAAAAATGGACCTTACTATTCATCTGGTTTGAAATACTGGGGGGTATTCTTAGGATTATTCAAATTTTCTTTTCAATCTATTATGAATGATTTGACAATAATTATGTCTCCAAAGAAACCAAATTTTATGATTCTGAGATTAAAAATACCATAATTTTAATTTATACTATGTTCTAAAAAGTATTTTTACTATACATTATGATTTAAAATTCATAATTTTGTGAGATAATCAAATATATACCATTTTTTATAAATGGATCCCAGAAGGAAGAAGGTTATAAATAATCATGGACAATGTAGATATTTCCCTACAGAGGAATCCAATACAATTTGTATTGGAACTGAGGATGTTTTTTTACGTTAGGGTAGCTTAATCAGGTTATGAAAAATAACCTTTCTCGTATGGAGAAACCTATTCCATAATGTGATTATCTTATTTTTTATCACTTTATGTGATAGAGGAACCCATAATTTAATGGAAACAATAATCTATTGAAAGCTGGGAAATGGATTAAATCTCTCAAGATGATATTTATGGTGTCTGGATGTGGTGAGAAGGAAAATGTTTCAGTTTCATTGTATTGTCTCAGAGGTGATATTGATCAATGGTGGTCATTGATCTAGAATACTATGGAGGAAACGTAAATAGAACTCATGGAATGTAATGTTTTTAAGGATGCATTATTGGACAAATATTTCACTCATGAAAAACAAAATGAGATGAAGATAAGGTTCCTTAGCTTAAATGAAAAGGAATAAGTAACTATTTCATAGTATGAAGATACTTTTACAAGGGTAACAATGTATTCTATAGATTTTATATGTGACATGGAGTTCAAGATTGACCCTTTAATTAAAGTCCAGAAGCCAAGTCTCTATAGGGTGATGGTCTCTCGATCTTTTTCTTCATATGATGAAATATTTTTATGTGTTGTCAAGATATAGAAAGAATTATTCAAGTCTTAAAACATCAAATTGATTTAAGAGAAGAAGGGGAAGGAAAAGAAAAAATTGATAAAGGGAGTAAGGGAAAGAATGATTTCACCACATGTGATAATAGTTGAAAGAAGCACCTGTGGAAATGTTTGAAGGTATTGAGAGTTTATTACAAGTGTAAAAAAAAGGTTCACCCCAAAAAATAATAAAAATGGTAGAAAGAAAACAATTATATTCAATGTTTTAACTATAGGGAAATGGGTCACTATGAAAATAAATTCCCTATGAGATATCTTCTCCTTTTTTTAGTTTTCTACTTGTATGTTTATTTTTATCATCTTCCATCCCTTATATCCTTTTGGTCATACTTCTAGTTTGAATTAGCATCTTCATATTCTATCTCTTATCCATTGTTTATTTTATTATTAATGTGAATCATTTGTTCCTTATTTTTCCTCTTGTACTATTCATTTGTTACTATTATTATTCCCTATATAATGGTTATTCAATCCCATATGCATTGTTTAGATTGAATTAATATACCTCAGTGGTCAGTTATATCATGCCTTGGGAATTGTTTGTATTTCTCATAGTATTCCATTATTTTTAGTTATTCCATACATTATACTTAGATAGATCCTAAGAACATGAATCAATTCCCATTATGGTTATTAAATGGTTTCAAATGGTCCAAATATATGTCATAGAACTAGGTCACATTCCATATAGTTGTTAAAATTTACAATGGCTTTTCTAATGGTAATAATCTATTTAAAGTTGTTTTGACAACAGTTTTGTCTTTAAAATGTGTGTGTTATTTTAGAGTAATTTTTTTAGTAATTGATGATAGTTGAACATTAAACCTTTTTAAAAATTTTCGTAGACTATAAGTATCATGGTGTCTTGAAATGTTTTAAAAATGTAAAAGTTTGGTCTTGAAATATGGGTGCTTGACACTAGTTGACTTCCTTTAAAGAGGGGTGTCATTCCTTCAAAAGTTATTTTATATAAATATTTAGATTTCAAAATTGGTTTTAAATGTTTTGTAAGATAAATTATTTTCAAAGAACATTTGAAATGTTGTTTTCAAATGGTGTGAAAATGGATTGGATTCTCAAGATCTTTTTGAAAGCCTGATTTCCACTTTAAGAAAAGTGTTTTTATAAATGTGTGACACCCTCTTGAGCCTAATGTGACTATAGTTATGGCCAATAAGGCTTGTGATACCATGAGAGGATTATTTTTATTTATTCAACTTTGTGTGTTTCTTAATTATTTTATGATTTTTCTCTTTGATTATTTTTACATTATACTATCCATGATTGATTTCCTTGTTTTACATTGGCATGTTTAGTACTTATATTACTCTTCTTATTACTACTTGTATTTTATTTTTTTCACTTCAATTTATCTATTTTCCTGCTTAGTAATACTGATGTATTTTATTTTTTAGCAATGTGTAGGATCATTATGATATATATATAATAAAAAATATAGATCACATTACCGATGAACACACCACAATATGATAAGGATTTGGAAGAGTTTTTAGAATTTTAAATTTACAATCGATTCATTGATGGGAAAATAAAATGTCTATATCCTAAATGTAAATTTATATGATGATTGAAGAGGCATGAATTTTGTGAACACTTGATATTGAAGCAATTTATTTCTTGATATTTGTGTTGGATTTGGCATGGAGAATCGATCATTACAGAATGATTGGGTACTGATTTCAATCAACAGAGTGAGCTCCCAACTTCATCAAAAATAGAAAATTAAACAAAAACCATATAAATGATGATTAAATCATTTAAAGACAAAAACATCAATATAAAAACATATCAGAACAATCAATTGATGTTGTTACAAATAGTATTTTGACAAGTGGTGTTCTGGGGACTATAAGACAACCAGATCAAGATCGTAACATATCACTGGATCCTCCTCTTGATTCTATGGAGACTAATGAGAGAGAGAACTTCACTGACCAAAAAATTGTTTTTATGATTTAGTTGAAGATGGAAATCACGAGTTGTATGATGACTGTCTGAAATATTCAAAATTATTTTTCTAATAAAGTTGTGCCATATAAAATGCCTATACGGAATTAAAAATAAGGTGATGTCTATAATATTGGAATTGTTACATGATTCATTTCTTGAAGCTAAAATCCATGACTCTTTTTATGATATGAAAAAATTGTTAACATGCTTGGTCTGAATTATATAAAAAATAATTTCTCACTCCAATGATTGTATTCTTTATTGTGGAGATGATTCAAGTATATAGGATTGTAAAAAATGTTCTTCATGTAGATGGAAGTCAATGGGTGATGCTAGAAGTCTGAATCAACATACTGCTATGAAGAAGAAGAAAAATAAAAAACATACAAAGGTTTTGTGTTAATTTACTTTAAAACCCTGATTGCACAGATTATTCATGTCATCAAAAACCATCGAGCACATGAAGTGTCATTCTATAAATAATAAAAATGATGGGTTAATGTGACAACCATGACATTCAAAATCTTGTAAGAAATTTGATTCATTACATCCATATTTCTCATCTGATCCTAGGAAGGTGTGATTGGGATTTGATGTTGACGGATTTAACCCATATGAGACTTTTAGTACCAATTACAGCATTTGACTGATTGTTTTTATCCCTAATAATCAACCTTTATGGATGTGTATGAAACAAACGTCTATTTTTATTTCGATGATTATTCCTTGAAAAAAATACCTAGAAATGATATTTATGTATACATACTGCATCTAATTTAATAATTATTGGAGTTATGGAGAAAACGTGTTGAGACATATGATGCATGTTCTAGAACAATGTTCAAAATGCATGTTGGTCTAATATGAATCATTAGTGACTTCCCTAACCATGGTAAGTTATCTATTTGGAACACTTATATGGGTTTGCCTTGTCCTTCTAAATTTTTTTTTGATCCTGAAGAAATACCTTACAATAAAAAATGATGCTTATTGTGTCATCAAGAACTTCTCAATGAGTTTCATCGATTTCACTTGAAAAAGTAAGAAATTCAAATGGTTCTGTTGATTTTAGACCACCTCCAAAGTTGTGGATAGGTTCAAAAATATTAGAATGAAATTGAAATGCTGAAATTAAATTTCAGAAGGTGTATCATTTGAATGATAGTGAGAAATGAGTTCGAAATGCATTGTCAAGTGAAATTGGAACACCAAAATGCATGAAAAAACGTATATTCTTAAAACATCTGTATTGGGAATTTAAATTTTTTTCATCACAAACATGATTTTAAACATAATTAAAAGAATGTTTTTGACAATTTTATCTTCACATTTCTTAATGAGAATGGAAAATCGAAGGACCATCTCAATGCTCGAAAGGACTTACAAAAAATTAACATAAACCATGATCTCTAACCAGATGAGAAAAGAAGGTATTCTCTGGAAATTTTGGAAATGAAAAATAGGGATAATGATACATTCCTTTAGATGTTAAAACATGTGATGGTATCTAATGGGTATGTAAGTAACATCTCAGGCTTTTTCAACTTTAAAAATCGTAAGTTGCATGTACTAAAAAGACATGATTCATATATTTTGTTACAACATTTACTACCAATGGAATTGAATACATTATTAACTGAAGAGGTTACTGTAGTTTTACTCTAATTTATCACATTCATCGAAAAAGTTTTTGAGAAAAACTCTACAACAAGGTGAGCTTCACAACCTTCATGGGATATTTTTATTGAAACCTTGTGCAATGGAGATGATACATTATCAATGCATGTATCCAATTGAAGTGTTCCATATTTTTATGTTTTTCATCATAAGGAAACAATTATTGGAATTTCATTAAATATATAACTATGTTTTATTTATTTTATTTCACATATATCCTGGTCATTTTAAATCATACGTGAATAAAAAAGCTCATCATGAAGGATCTATTTCTAAAAGATGTTTAGCAGGGGAGTGTCTTCCCATTTTTTTAGATACTAGGATGATATTGAGAAAAGATTCAATTGAGTTCGACGTGTTGATGAGACATCCACTCAATATGAACTACATGGAAAATCCAAAATACCTCCTACTATTGGTAAATCAGTTGGGAGTATCTCAAATGTTACACTAAAAGAAATAGAATTTTTACGGGCCAATAGATATATGATTCTAAATAGTGAAATTCCATATCCATTTATTGAAGAGCTCGGGATACAAACAAAGAGATAAATAAGAATCTAAACATGAAATGGGAAAATATATAAAAAAACAGTTAAAAAAGAGATTTTAGAATGGTTTGAATCTTGTGAAAGTTCATAAATATTACAATCAATATGAATACTAGGTTGACATATATTTTTTAAAAATATAATATTGTATATTACTTTTGGTAGATCAGGAAAACTGATACTCGGGCAGAGTTTTTAGAATATTCGAAGTTTCTAGCCCGAGGTCGTCTAAAACAGAATAGAAAATTAAACACTTACAATGTGAATGGATTTAAATTTCATACAGTCGATCAGGAAGAGGGTATAAAAACATTGAATAGTTGAATATTTATAGTTTCCGAATTGGGAAACTATGGATTGTTAACTACTATAATCGAATTAAACTACCATAGAAATTTTTCAGTTGTTTTATTAAAATGTAAGTGGGTTGATATAACCAGGGGTGTTAAAAGAGATTCCTTACAATCTACTTATATGATCTTATCTGTCTTGATGGATGTCGGTGACTGTGAATTTCATGATCCGTATATCTTCTCATCGCATTCAAAAAAGGTATGTTATGTAGAAGATGTCATAGATTAAGGGTGGAGTGTATTTTTCCACATAAAAACAAAGAAACATGTATGATATGGGTGATGAAGTAGAAGATATGACATCTGACATTGAATCCCATCAACAGAAATGAATGAACATATTTTTTCCACCATGATATTGAAAATATATGTCTTGTGAGGGAAAATAAGGTACACCAGACCAAAACTTTCGTGGTTCGACCTCCATAGTGATGTCGTTGGGGGTTGAAGGGGGCAGTGTGCCCCTGTTTCGGGAGTCCGGGGCCTGAAGGCCCCAAACCCAAATTATGGGGAACAACGGAAACAATGAATCATTGTAGCATGATGGACCAGCGACAACGTCAAGTCATTGTAGCAATACATACTTATTATAGCAGTATGTGACATGACACTTTAGCATCTCAGATTTTGGAGACAGCGGTCACTGTAGCTCTGCGGACTTCTTGTCAGTGACATAGGAACACCCCTAAGCACTAGCTAGCTATGGTGCCCTAGGTACATCATATCTCAGTGTAAAAGTATGCATAACAAATAATCTTCTCGTGCACGAGCCACTAGGAGAGGAATCTTCGATGGATTAGTGGTCCCCAAACATCATCATAGTTTAGTTAGTGTTGTCGTCGTCAATCTTGTTAAGTGAAATAGGGACGGTGCCACTACCGGATCACTAGCATACTAGCCCAAGTCCTCTCACCTAAATACTTGGGTTTCCCTCTTTGTGTTCAAACAAGTTCCACATGTTATAAAATACCATTTCACATAAAAATGTAATTTTTAAATCATACACACATCAAACAGTACCCGAACATGTTTCTCACAATTTACATACTTCAATAAACCAATTAAAAGTTTCATAAAACAATTTCAAAAAGTATAACAAAGTTATAAAATCCATTCAAAAATGATCGTTTAAGGCCAAACACCCACCCATATCATACCAAACCAGATTTGGAAACCCCAACAGCATTTAATAAATCAATTTCATGAATCATAAAATTACCCCAAATGGTAATACATGAAATACCCATGAAAACCATTTAAAAAAAAGTCAAATAAGTCATTCACCGGCAACACATGCCAAAACACCTTAAAAACCAATACACCTTCTTTGTAAAACCAAAAACACTTTGGAAACTCATCCAATGACCTTAAAATATCATTTTTCATACTTCCAATACTTCAATAAATTATAAAAACATTTTATATCACATTTACCACATAAATGAAAATCAGGCACTTTACTGAAAACAAGGCATGCAATATTTAACAAAACAATTTTCATTTAACACTTAACAAGGTGAAAAACACCAATTGCATACCATAAGTATATTCAAGCAGCAAAACCATGTTTAAAACATCACACGTCATGTGTGAAAGATAACAGAACATTTAAACAAACACTTAGTGTGCACATTTTTAACAAAGAAACACTTTTTAACATAAAACGGGGCATAAACCGCTACTTTGTGCACCCAAATATTATTACAAGGATCAAACAACAATATTCAGAACATAAGAAAGGTAAAAATAACATGAAATAGATGAATATTAAATAAAAACGGAATGTGAAATGGTAATCCTACCTCAATCCATGGCAGAATGGAAACACACACCCGAAAACCTTCCACGAGGGTTCCAAAACCAAAGATCTACCAAAATGAACCCTAAAAGAACAAAACCCCCAATGTAAACAAGGGGGAAACCAAACCCTAGGTTGACATGACCATGAGATAAGAGAAAGTCAAGAATAAATGGAGGAAGAAGGAAGAGGGAAGAGAGGATAAGAGGAAAGGGAAGGATTTGATGAAGAAATCATGAAGAATCACTAATCTTTTGTGACAAATCGCCCAAAAAGTGGCCCAAAATGAAGGAGAATGAAGAGGGGCTCTCTGGTCATACCCAGCAGTTAGGGAATCAAATGAGAGGTGGAATCACTTAAACTGGGTTTTTATGTTAAAATTTATTTAGCATGTAATGGGTTGAACGGTTTTGCTGCACAGTTCTGTAAACCGTGCACAAACCGTGCGAGTACTATTGGAAAAATCTGCAACTTGCAGGTTTAAATTTTCATGGTTTGGACAAAGCATGATTAAACCGTGTGACCTGAAAAATTGGCCAAAACCCTCAAATGACACCCCAAACACTACGGATGCTCTCCCAAATGTTCTTGAATGATTTAAACACAATATAGAGACATTGTGGGTGTCACAAGATCTCCATCATGCAACTTTCTCCCAACACGAACTGAAGTTCAACCATGAGGGAATGACTATACAAAGAAAACACTGCCAAAATCAACGCATGTCACACTTGGAACCATATAAAAAGGTCGGGATTCCCAAAGAACCGAATCATAAACCAAAACTTGACAAACCAGCTGTGATAGCAACCCTCCTATAAACATACTCATATACAATGGTTCTGGAAAGTCCAACAATCTCAAAGCAATCTTCTTGAACTCCTCAATATATTCATCCATCGAACCGGTCTATCTCAAAATTTTAATATATTTCAATAGATATCCATCATTATTTCTTCTATATCGATCAATAAGCATTGGCTTGAACACAATCCAGGTCGAACCAGGGGTATCTCTATGCCAAGAAAGAAACCAATATAATGTTGTATCTTCCATGAATATTTGTGCGTAATGCAATTTCATATCCTCTAGAGTCCTTTTAACCAAAAAATAGGTGTCTTACTTGGTAATCCATCTAAATGGATCATCTCTAGAAAACATTGGTATTTTGACCCTCTTTAACACATTGTGCATCCCATCTAACAACACAACATCCTCAGTAGAATAATTCTCCCCTGGACGTGCGCCGAATTCCACAGTTTCTAACTCTGCCTCCAAAATTTTTCAGCGTAGGTTTTCTTTGTTTCTACACTTCTGATTCCTGTTCCACAAACTTTTCTACACCTTTTAAGTGTTCCAAGGTTTGTTCCTCCCATGTCTCGAACTCTTAGTATAACACATTCCTCTGTTTGTTGCGCCACATCTAAATCCACTCATTGGATCTCATTTTTCATATGCGTAATATTCTCCACGTTTTCCTGCATCAAAGTCATCGCTTTCTTTATTCTTTCCATTGTCAATATTACCGATCCCACCGAATTCTCCATTCATGTTTGCATCAAAATCATAATGCTACTTTCCTACTCATGCAAAGAGAAAATCAAACTCTTTTTCATCCACTTCTAAACAATTCGGAAACATATATATGTGTACAATGTATGCAACTCGCGTGACTTGCTAATCCAAATGCAAGACGTCTCTGCCTCCAATTTTCCTCTCCAGCAAAACTATCCCCATCAGAGTCTCCAAACTATCACGCTAGTGTTTGTGTGGCTAAAATGAGAATGATTTATTATAAGAAACAAGATAATTGGTTGATATTACCAGTAGAATGTGTTTACAGCTGTGTGAGATATACAACAAGAAGAAACAAAGAGTCTTCCTGGTCTTCCTCTTGCTACCGGTAAAACTGGTACGAGAGTCTGTTTGCAGCTCCTGCCTGGTACTATTTCAACAGATACCATTTCAATTTTCTAACTAAATACCCCGTAACAACCATGTATAGTTGTATTTATACACATCTAACAGACAAACCCATGTTTCCCTTTCTACCCCTCCACTGGTATGTGTGTAGAACATGGGGGTCATGGATTAACTAATGAGTCATTGCCCGAGTGTGGGCCTAGGCTACTAACACATATAGAGCTCTTATCATTCACGCAAGGGATTATGAAAAATAAAGAGATTGATGTGTAATATGTTAGATCAAGCAACGATATTTCTGATCTATTTATGAAAGCACTGCCAACTATAGTTTTTTTAGAAGCTTTACTATGACATAGTGATGCATCAATTTAACAATTTGCAAAATTTAATTTCATGTAATTGTTAGGGGAAGTCTGGATATACTCCTTTTCTCTTGTATGGTTTTTATCCCACAATGTTTTTCCAATTATGTTTTTTAACAATTTGCATCGCACATTTTCCGAGCATACCAAAAAAACTATTGAATGTAACCTTAGGTTGCAGTTTCTCAAAAACTACTTGGAGAAAAATAATAGCATTATGAGATACATTTCTATTCAATCGGTTTTAAAATACCAAATCCTGGAAACTAATGTGAATAAAACATTGGAATCAACTTAAAAATTATAAGCAACACTTGTTGATGGTGAATAAACAGCGTGCACATATTCTCTCTCCGCAATACAAAACAAAGTAGCATTACACAGACTAACACTGAAACTAGTAAAGGATTTCAAAGTTAGGACATGCTTTTAAGAATAATTAACAGAAACATACTGTAACACCCGATACTTTTATGTTATATGAATCATCAAAGGAATATTTTTCTACACAACACTTGCTTGGCTTGCTTTACACGCAATCGCGACCTTCCTCGATAGCTTGCGTCGTATGCAATACCGAGTTTCACTAAACAACAATATGCTATTAAAACTAGCCGTTATGAATAGTAATAACCACTTTTTGAAATTTTATAAATTTTATTTTTCAAAATGGACTTCATTATTGGATTCAGAATATCAAAATTAGCCTAGGGTGAAATTTTGGTATTTTTCTGAAAATGTTCAATTTTTGATGAATAGTGAAACCACTAAGTGGTAGGTTAAAAACTGAATTTTTCATAAAACTTAATTTTACCGCTTCTGTGAATGGAATTTCAAAAATCCGACAGACACGGTTGATATCAGTAAGTAAAATGTGGTTCAATGAGATAAAAATAATTTTTTGGTGAATAGTAACTTTTTACTTTTTTTTGTCGCGATTAATAGTAAATAGGGTAACTAAGGGTAAATATGATATTATTATTACCCTAACACATGTCCTAATTCTATTGGATAAGTGTAATTAGACCAAAAACAACCTTATGAATAAACTATGACCATTTAGGCCCACTTGGATTAGATTAGGACATTTATTATTAATTTATTTAAAGAAGAGTTAAAATAGTTAAAATCAAAGTTTAATAAGTAAATAATTTTTAATATGGGGTTATACATAAGATAAATTCGACTATAAATATTCATTAGAAATCTAAAACGATTTCCTACATGATGTTATTTTATTTGTAATTTTTAGACATTAAATAATTTAATTTATTTATGACACAATGATGATGCAGTAATTATCTTATTAATGAAATATTGATATAATTGATGTTATAAACACAAAAATAAATGTAATTTAAGACTTGTTATGAATTCCACTACTTTTATAGGTTACTATGATATATTAATGTTGATTTAATAAACTTGGTTCGAACATATAATTCTGTTATGACTTTCACAAAAATCATATATCAAATAGTGTCAAAATTGACACAAAATAGTTTTTAAATCAAATATTATATTATTAATTGTTATTGTATTCTTAAAAATCTAAGGTTAGTCCACATGACTTAGATAAGGATATATATATTAATAATAAACAATTTGGGGTTCTTTTGGCATGTTATAGTAAGTGTATTAACCATATAGTGAAAGAAAACAAAAAGACACGGTAAAAGTTAAATTATTTAACTTAGAGTTAAATCTAATTGATAAGGTTAAAATAATACCCTAAACTTGTCTAAATCCTATTGGATGATAGGATTTCGACCCATCCCCACCTTATATTCGAAATAAGTCCCTTTGGAGCCATTATAAACCGATTTTGACTTTAATATAAAATAATATTTTGAAATATTCCTAAGGTGCCCCTCTCCTCCCTTATAAAAGGGCACCTCCTCCCCCTCCTCCTCACACCAATTTGAGCACTCAAGCTCGGCCAACCCCTGAAATATTCTCCTCTACACTTCCCTAGTATAATCCTAGAGGTCCTGGTCTTCTTCAAATACCAATCTTAGTTCCCTAAGTGGAGGATTCAAAGAGGCGTTCTAAAGAAGAGGTAATATCCATTACCGATCTTTTCAATTTCTTTCTTCTTCAACTTCTTCTTCTTTAGTTGTTTCATGATAAAGTAATAACATCAGTATTACTTACATACTGATATGTTATTATAAATATGAAACAACCCTAATTCACCTTCTATCCATCCCACGGAAAAATGAAATCACCGCGCGTGCGTACGTACGAAATACCATCTCCACGCCGTGGTGTAATCTATTTTTCCATCATCACTTTACAGGGATGGGTATAATGGTGTAATGAGTAACTATTTATGATTATTATAAAGTAATATTGATACTGAAATAATATATATATACTCCAATACAGTTCCACGATCATAGGAACGATATCATCACTCGTGCGTACGTACGGAATACCGTCTCCACGATGTGATGCGACTCGTTCTACATGATCATCATTACATAGTAATTATATAAATGAATTGAATGAATAAATATGATATATGTCACACTAATACCATTCTGGATATAAGGTATCTATAACCTTAAAAGAAGAATAAGAATGTATTCGGAAAAACACGCATAAGAACAAAAGGCAATAAAGACCCGAGTACCAAGTAACAATGAAATATTACTAACAAGAAGCTAAGAATATGACCATATATGATATCATATCAATATGTATGATTCTGGAATAAGTCAATAACATTATTTAAACCATTATACAGGAGCTTCGGACACGTACAAAGCTAATCGGACCTAAGGTAAGGGAAATATCACAATCTCATTTTTATCTGAGATTGTTTATTCGTAAGTATTTACTGGGGTGTATTTTATCATCCACATCCATGTTTCATCAATATGTAATATTATTTCGATCCACCTACAATTTTTTAAATCCATTTTTACCCTTCGGTGAGTTTTTAGTAATATGTATGAAAGGAATCTTTTGTCGTTTTTCGTACGAGGTACTTTTTGACTTTTCCGACAAAAGTACGAAGAATGTTTTTTTTAACTTATACGGCATGAATGGATTTTTAAAACATTATTTCCAAGAAGATTCCTTTACAAGTTCTCAAGTTTATTTTTAATCAACTTCTTTTATTTTAAAGTCGTATGACATGTTATGAAAGGAAAAATGTTTTTTGAAGAAAAAAGGATATTTTCCTCAAGAATGGAGTTCAAGTGTTTTATCAAAATTATTTTCCATCTAAGATAATAAAGGGTTCTGTTTTTATCCCTATTATTACATTGATTTGATCATGTTGTGATTGAATTATTTTTATGAATTCCTTTATCTTGTATGAATTGTTTTATGATGTCATGATGTTTAAGATTCCAATTTGTATTACATGGGTTATGCAATGATATATGATTTACGATTATGTGGAACACATAAGAAAGGATTCATTATAAGATGGGTGGGACCTATATCTCCCTCCAATGCATTGGGTGAAGATTTTATATCTCATGAGATAGACATGGCTGGAATGGAAGGTTATTTCGGTTCAGTGATACAGGAATGAAACGAGGAGTGAACTCGGTTCATAAAGGGACTTTGTCCACTAAGATAGTCTTGGCAATGAGTCATGACAAACAAGAAATGATTTTCCATGATTATGTGTGCATGCCACAAAGTTTCAAGTTTTATGTTATGATTATGGGGATCTCATTTTCACTTCTATGATTTATTCCATGTTAAGATATTATGATCTCTTTTTCAGGTTTTGATTTTCAAAAAGATATGATATGATTTTTATTTCCTTTATTTGCCCTTGCTGAGCATTTGAGCTCACCCTTTTATGTTTTCTTTTCCCCAGGTCAGGAAGATGGATATTAAGAAGAATATGATAAAAGGGACCCTAGATATGATGAAATAACTGGGAGACATTGTAGAAGATTTATGAACCAGTTGTTTATGTTTCCCAGTTTCTAAAGACACTATACCTATACGGCCCTTTGTGGTTTTGTCATATGTTGTAATAAGTGTGCTTCAATTTTGAAGTATTAACAATGTATGTAAAGTATGGGTCGTTATAGTTGGTATCAGAGGAAAGGTATAGTCAACCTTTGGAAACTAGGATGTGAAAGCCTTAGTAAGAACCCTAAGGATAAGTCTAAGCATAGAACACAATATTAATGTTTTAGAAATGGCCTTGAATAACCTAGGATAAGACCTTAAGCATGAAAATTTTATTCTTGAATTATGTGGTTTTCCTATTATAATTAGTGTTGCTCACACTATTCTTCTTGGTTTTAGTCAATGGATGGAACCCGAAGGAACCGTGTTAATGCGGAATGCGATGGGAAATGCAATGATTGTCCCCCTGAGCAACCAAACGATATGGGAGCTGGAATGAAAAATCTTGTAGCCATGCTCACACAACTTTCTCAAGCTATGAATCATGCAGGACTTCCAAACGAGCAAAGGAAGGAGCAACATTCTATTGAATCCTTCATGAGGCATCGTCCACCTTCTTTCAGTGGGTCTACTGATCCATTAGTTGCTGAACAATGGATTAGTACTACTGAAAAGATATTTTCAGTTCTTCAATGTTCTGAACATGATAAAGTCATCCTAGAAGTGTATCGTTTGGAAGGAGATGCTGATCAATGGTTGAATCTTATTAAGAATACGAGGCAAAGGGATGAAATTGAGTCTATGGAATGGGACGAGTTCAAGAACTTATTTTTCAATAAGTACTTCCCTTGTATTCTCCGAACAAAGATGGAGAAAGAGTTTCTTGAACTGAAGCAAAGGGATGATGAATCTATTGGTACCTATGAAGCAAATTTTACAAGACTTGCAAGGTACGCTTCTGGTATTATTATCCAACCTGAGAGTAAGATCGATCGATTCTTTAGTGGCTTAAAACCAAGTCTTCGAAGGGCGTTAGCCATAAGGGACTTCAATAGCTACGAGGAAATCATTCGATTTGCTCTCAAAGTCGAGATGGAGATTGGAATAACCCATCAGTCACATGGGTTTGATAAGAAGAGGAAGATGGAATTCAAAGAAAAATCTAAAGAGGACACGGAAAAGAAGATGAGCTTTTCCTTATGCTCAAAGTGTGGAAAGAAACATGGAGGGAGTTGTCTTAAAGGGACAACTAAATGTTTTAAATGTGGAAAGGAAGGTCATCGGGCATTTGAATGCCGTGATAATGGGAAGAAGATGTCTAATGATGCAAACAAAGGAAGGGATACAAAGAATGAACCTACTACACTTCAATGTTTCAAGTGCAAGGAGATGGGGCATTATGCCAATCAATGTCCAAATCCAAGGGTTGATGATGATGGTTGATGTCAACAAAATCTTAAGGCTAAAGACAAAGGAAAGTCACATGCAATTTCTATCAGCGATGTGGAGTACGATAACGAAGTGGTGAAAGGTACACTTACAATCCACTCTAAAGTAGCAAATGTTTTATTTGATTCTGGATCCACCCACTCTTTTATTTCTAAAGAATTTTATAAGGGTATCACTGTATTACCTCAACAATTAGATGTTGAGTTAGCTGTGACAAAACCTAATGGCACAACAGTCGCATCAAAAGTTTATAATTCTTCTTCGATCGAAGTTTGTGGGAAAGTGCTTCCTGCAAATCTTGTGATCCTCCCTTTAGTGGAATTTGATGTGATTCTTGGCATGGATTGGCTTTCTCTACATGGATCTCATATCAATTGCCAAAGAAGGGAAGTCACATTTCATATTCCAGATCAATCTACGATCGTCTATCAATGTAAGGATGAACATAACCTTCCAGTGGAAATTTCTTCCATCTTATGGGTATTGATTCCACTAAATGAAGGTTATTTATCTCAAATGGTTGGTGAGAAACTCACGATTAAGAATATGCCCATTGTACGGGAGTTTGATGATGTCTTTCCGAAGGAATTACCGGGTCTTCCACCAAATCGTGAAGTTGAGTTTTCAATAGAACTCGTACCGGGTGCTTTGCCTATTTCAAAGACACCTTATAGAATGGCCCCAATTGAGTTGCAGGAATTGAAGAAGCAACTCCAAGAGAATCTTGATAAGGGATTCATACGCCCTAGTGCATCACCGTGGGGAGCACCTGTTCTATTTGTTAAGAAGAAAGATGGATCAATGAGACTCTGCATTGATTATCGAGAGCTTAACAAGATCACTATCAAGAACAAATATCCTCTCCCACGCATTGATGCCTTATTTGACCAACTACGCGGAGCTCAATACTTTTCCAAGATTGATCTTCGTTCAGGGTATCATCAATTAAGGTTCAAAAGGGAGGATATACCAAAGACGGCTTTCCGTACAAGGTATGGACACTATGAATTTATAGTGATGCCATTTGGTCTTACTAATTCCCCTGCTATCTTCATGGATCTAATGAATAGAGTCTTTAGAGACTATATTGATCAATTTGTGGTAGTCTTTATAGACGATATTCTTTTCTATTCAAAGAGCAAGGAAGAGCATGAAGATCACTTGAGAATTATATTGAAGACCCTGAGAAAGGAGAAGCTTTATGCAAAATTTACCAAGTGTGAATTTTGGATTCAAAAAGTTTCATTTTTGGGTCACATAATCTCAACAGAGGGGATATCTGTGGATCCAGCAAAAACAGAAGTTATCGAAAGATGGTCGAGACAAACAACAGTAACTGAGATCCGAAGTTTTCTTGGTTTGGATGGATATTATCGACGTTTTGTAAAAGATTTTTCACGATTATCTAATCCACTCACCAAGTTGACTCGGAAAGGAGTTAAGTTTGTCTGGACAGAGGAATGTGAAGAGAATTTCAAGGAGTTGAAAAGAAGGTTATCCAGTGCACCTGTGCTCACACTGCCTTGTAGTGGAGAAAGGTTTGTGATCTACAGTGATGCATCCAAGAAGGGATTGGGGTGTGTTCTTATGCAAAATGATATGGTGATAGCTTATGCCTCACGACAGTTGAAAATCCATGAGCAAAATTACCCAACACATGATTTGGAGTTGGCTGCGGTAATATTTGCATTAAAGATTTGGAGGCATTACCTTTATGGTGAAAGGTGTGATATTTATACTGATCATAAAAGTTTAAAGTATATTTTCACACAAAAGGAGCTGAATATGCACCAAAGAAGATGGTTGGAGCTGATTAAGGATTATGACTGCTCAATCCATTACCACCCTGGGAAAGCAAACAAGGTGGCAGATGCATTAAGTCGACAAGACCATGCTAGTTTATCCATGATGAGGATCACAAAAGATCCAATATTTATGGATTTACAAAGGATAGATCTTGGAATTATAATGGAAGGGGAAAAATCTTATCTTTCTAAAATGAATGTTCAACCATCTATACATGTGAAGATTAAAGAGGCACAGAAAGAAGATGTCGAGTTACAAAAGAAGGTGAGAAATGTTCCTGAATTCAACCTTGATTGTGATGGGATAATAAAGTTCAGGAATCGGGTTTGTGTTCCTTCCATCCCCGAATTAAAGAAGGAGCTGCTGGATGAGGCTCATAGTTCTTCATTCTCTATTTATCCTGGAAGCACAAAGATGTATAGGGACCTGAAAGAGTACTTCTGGTGGGATGTCATGAAAAGAGATGTTGCTGAATATGTCTCTCGATGCTTGGTTTGTCAACAAGTTAAAGATGAGAGACAAAAATCTAAGGGGATGTTACAACCATTACCCATACCCGAATGGAAATGGGAAAACATCACTATGGACTTTGTCACAGGACTTCCTAAAACTTCCAAAGGCAATAATGCTATCCGGGTCATAGTTGATCGTCTTACAAAGTCTGCACACTTCATTGCTATTAGAGAGGATTTCTCTCTAGATCATCTTTCCAGGATATATGTAAAGGAAGTGGTAAGATTGCATGGAGTACCACATTCTATTATATCTGATCGGGATCCGAGATTTACCTCGAAGTTCTGGCGAAGTCTTCAGCATACTCTGGATACAGAGTTGAGTTTCAGCACTGCTTATCATCCCCAGACAGACGGTCAGTCTGAGAGAACAATTCAAACCCTAGAAGATATGTTGAGAGATTGCTCTATGGATTTCAAAGGAGGTTGGGATCAACACCTACCTTTGGTGGAATTTTCTAATAATAATAGCTTTCACTCCAGTATTCAGATGGCTCCTTATGAAGCTCTCTATTGAAAGAAATGCAGGACTCCAACATGCTGGGATGAAGTTGGGGAAAGAAAGCTATTAGGACCTGATCTCGTTGATGAAATGGCAGAAAAGGTCAGATCTATTCAACAACACATAAGCGCAGCTCAGAGTCGACAGAAAAGTTATGCCGACAACCGAAGAAAAGACCTAGAGTTTGAAGTGGGTGATAAAGTGTTCTTACGAATATCTCCCTGGAAGAGGGTTATGAGATTTGGAAAGAAGGGGAAGTTGAGCCCTAGATATATCGGTCCTTTCGAAATACTGGATCGTGTTGGGAATGTAGCTTACCGATAGGCGCTTCCACTGTATCTCTCTCAAGTTCACGATGTGTTCCATGTATCTCTCCTGATAAAGTACATACCAGATCCTTCACATGTACCCAGCTCAGAAGTTGTACCACTGGAGCAAGATCTTTCTTATGAAGAATAGCCGATAGAGATTCTGGATCGTAGCGAAAAAGTCCTACGAAACAAGACCACTCGCTTGGTGAAAGTTTTATGGAGGAACCACCAACTTGAAGAAGCTACTTGGGAGCTTGAGGATATGATGAGGGAGAAGAATCCTCATCTATTTGTTACAAAGTGATGAATTTCGAGGGAGAAATTCTTTTTAAGGGGGGTAGAATGTAACACCCGAGCCTTTTATGTTATATGAATCATCAAAAGAATCTTTTTCTACACAACACTTTCTTGGCTTGCTTTACACGCAATCGCGACCTTCCTCGATAGCTTGTGTCGTACGCAATACCGAGTTTCACTAAACAATAATACGCTATTAAAACTAGCTGTTATGAATAGTAATAACCACTTTTTGAAATTTTATAAATTTTATTTTTCAAAATGGACTTCATTTTTGGATTCAGAATATCGAAATTAGCATAGGGTGAAATTTTGGTATTTTTCTGAAAACTTTCAATTTTTGATGAATAGTGAAACCACTAAGTGGTAGGTTAAAGACTGAATTTTTCATAAAAGATAATTTTACCGCTTCTGTGAATGGAATTTCGAAAATCTGACAGACACGGTTGATATCAGTAAGTAAAATGTGGTTCAATGAGATAAAAATAATTTTTTGGTGAATAGTAACTTTTTACTTTTTTTTCCCGCGGTTAATAGTAAATAGGGTAACTAAGGGTAAATATGATATTATTATTACCCTAAAACATGTCCTAATTCTATTGGATAAGTGTAATTCGACCAAAAACAACCTTATGAATAACATATGACCATTTAGGCCCACTTGGATTAGATTAGGACATTTATTATTAATTTATTTAAAGAAGGGTTAAAATAGTTAAAATCAAAGTTTAATAAGTAAATCATTTTTAATATGGGGTTATACATAAGATAAATTCGACTATAAACATTCATTAGAAAGATAAAAAGATTTCATACATGATGGTATTTTATTTGTAATTTTTAGACATTAAATAATTTAATTTATTTATGACACAATGATGATGCAGTAATTATCTTATTAATGAAATATTGACATAATTGATGTTATAAACACCAAAATAAATGTAATTTAAGACTTTTTATGAATTACACTAATTTTATAGGTTACTATGATATATTAAAGTTGATTTAAGTAACTTGGTTCGAACATATAATTCTGTTATGACTTTCACAAAAATCATATATCAAATAGTGTCAAAATTGACACAAAATAGTTTTTAAATAAAATATTATATTATTAATTGTTATTGTATTCTTAAAAATCTAAGGTTCGGCCCAATGACTTAGATAAGGATATATATATTATTAATAAACAATTTGGGGTTCTTTTGGCATGTTATAGTAAGTGTATTAACCATATAGTGAAAGACAACAAAAAGACACGGTAAAAGTTAAATTATTTAACTTAGAGTTAAATCTAATTGATAAGGTTAAAATAATACCCTAAACATGACTAAATCCTATTGGTTGATAGGATTTAGACCCATCCCCACCTTATCTTCTAAATAAGACCCTTTGGAGCCATTATAAATCGATTTCGACTTTAATATAAAATAATATTTTGAGATATTCCTAAGGTGCCCCTCTCCTCCCTTATAAAAGGGCACCTCCTCCCCCTCCTCCTCACACCAATTTGAGCACTCAAGCTCGGACAACCCCTGCCATTTTCTCCTCTCCACTTCCCTAGAATAATCCTAGAGTTCCTGGTCTTCTTCAAAGACCAATCTTAGTTCCCTAAGTGGAGGATTCAAAGAGGCGTTCCAAAGAAGAGGTAATATCCATTACCGATCTTTTCAATTTCTTTCTTCTTAAACTTCTTCTTCTTTAGTTGTTTCATGATAAAGTAATAACATAAGTATTACCTACATACTGATATGTTATTATAAATATGAAACAACCCTAATTCACCTTCTATCCATCCCACGGAAAAATGAAATCACCGCGCGTGCGTACGTACGGAATATCGTCTCCACGCCGTGGTGTAATCTATTTTTCCACCATCACTTTACAAGGATGGGTATAATGGTGTAATGAGTAACTATTTATGATTATTATAAAGTTATATTAATACTGAAATAATATATATATACTCCAATACAGTTCCACGATCATAGGAACGATATCATCACTCGTGTGTACGTACGGAATACCGTCTCCACGATGTGATGCGACTCGTTCTACATGATCATCATTACATAGTAATTATATAAATGAATTGAATGAATAAATATGATATATGTTACACTAATACCATTCTGGATATAAGGTATCTATAACCTTAAAAGAAGAATAAGAATGTATTCGGCAAAACACGCATAAGAACAAAAGGCAATAAAGACCCGAGTAACAAGTAACAATGAAATATTACTAACAAGAAGCTAAGAATATGACCATATATGATATCATATCAATATGTATGATTCCGGAATAAGTCAATAACATTATTTAAACCATTATAAAGGAGCTTCGGACACATACAAATCTAATCGGACCTAAGGTAAGGGAAATATCACAATCTCATTTTTATCCGAGATTGTTTATTCGTAAGTATTTACTGGGGTGTATTTTATCATCCACATCCATGTTTCATCAATATTTAATATTATTTTCATCCACATACAATTGTTTAAATCCATTTTTACCCTTCGGTGAGTTTTTAGTAATATGTATGAAAGGAATCTTTTGTCGTTTTTCGTATGAGGTACTTTTTGACTTTTCCAACAAAAGTACGAAGAATGTTTTTTTTAACTTATACGGCATGAATGGATTTTTAAAACATTATTTCCAAGAAGATTCCTTTAAAATTTTTCAAGTTTATATTTAGTCAAATTCTTTTATTTTAAAGTCGTATGACATATTATGAAAGGAAAAATGTTTTTTGAAGAAGAAAGGATATTTTCCTCAAGAATGGAGTTCAAGTGTTTTATCAAAATTATTTTCCATCTAAGATAATAAAGGGTTCTGTTTTTATCCCTATTATTACATTGATTTGATCATGTTGTGATTTAATTATTTTTATGAATTCCTTTATCTTGTATGAATTGTTTTATGATGTCATTATGTTTAAGATTCCAATTTGTATTACATGGGTTATGCAATGATGTATGATTTATGATTATGTGGCACACATAAGAAAGGATTCATTATAAGATGGGTGGGACCTATATCTCTCTCCAATGCATTGGGTAAAGATTTTATATCTCATGAGATAGACATGGCTAGAACGGAAGGTTATTTCGGTTCAGTGATACAGGACTGAAACGAGGAGTGAACTCAGTTCAGAAAGGGACTTTGTCCACAAAGATAGTCTTGGAAATGAGTCATGACTAACAAGAAATGATTTTCCATGATTATGTGTGCATGCCACAAAGTTTCAAGTTTTATGTTATGATTATGGGGATCTCATTTTTACTTCTATGATTTATTCCATGTTAAGATATTATGATCTCTTTTGCAGGTTTTGATTTTCAAAAAGATATGATATGATTTTTATTTCCTTTATTTGCCCTTGCTGAGCATTTGAGCTCACCCTTTTATGTTTTCTTTTCCCCAGGTCAGGAAGATGGATATTAAGTAGAATATGCTAAAAGGGACCCTAGATATGATGAAATAAATGGGAGACACTGTAGAAGATTTATGAACCAGTTGTTTATGTTTCCCAGTTTCTAAAGACACTATACCTATACGGTCCTTTGTGGTTTTGTCATATGTTGTAATAAGTGTGCTTCAATTTTGAAGTATTAACAATGTATGTAAAGTATGGGTCGTTATACTTACCTGGCCAACAAACCACTTTCTATTTTTCCACTCCATGAGATGCCTAAAATCATGGTGACGGATTTCTATTGTCGTATCAATATTCTTGAAAAATACAGCATACCTCTTACGAGAAAGAAGTTTGGTAATCACTCCACATCACCAATAAAAAACAAAGAATGCATCCACCTCATTTAACAACACCTAACTTTGTTGTTCTTATTGGACCCTCATTCACTATTCCATTCTCTGAGCTCTGACACTCAACCAAGATTAATTCATTTCAATTTTTTTCATTGATTTGAGTAGGGACCCAATCATTATCATCCATATCCTAAAATATCCTTGCTTTTACTTCAGCTCTGATGCTAAAAAATAGTCCATCCATACACTATCAAGAATTTAAAAAAATGTGATGAATTTTATGCATTTACAATAGAAATATCACTAAGAAACATCAAAAGGTTATCATAAACACAACCTTTCACATTTGGATCTACATCTCATTTACTTCACTAAGGGTTAGCTTGACAACACTTATTGAAATTTGTTTACAGCACTTATCAATTGTGATAAGTAGTTGAAAAAAAGGTGGTGTTTGCACTGTTTCTGAAAAACAAATACACTTAAATTCCAAAATAGAACCACTTAAATAAGTGGAAAAAAATAAGCAAACTAAAAACACATACACAGAAGAACTTATCATATGGTAAGTTCTATAGAGGTCCATTGGACATCACTTACTAAAAACTGCCTATAACACCTATCACTTATGATAACCAGCTCAAAAAAAAGTTTTTTTCCCTGTTTCTGAAAAAAAAACTTATATTGTGGAAGAAAACCACTTAAATAAGTGGTAGGAAAATTATCTTTCAATAAGAAATCTAGAAACATTTAATTCAAAAGCAACTATAATAAGTAATAAGTCCTATAAGCAATTTACAATAGGTTCTATAAGGAATTTTCAATTAGTGATGTCAAAGGACTTACACAATAGCACCTTTTTTGTGTGTAAAACGAATTTATTAATAAGATGATTACATAAAGAGCTAATTTAAATGTGATGTGAAATTGCACCAAAGGATCATTCTTCAAACATTCACATGTCTAGAAATAGATAAAAAAGAACTTTATACTCTTGACTTCAAAGAAAAGTATCATCCTGGAAAAACTCCCATAAAAACATTATCTGAAAAACATATTGATCTGAATATCACTACAATTTATGCAGGAGTTATACCTCATCCAGGTAAGGTTTATGAGATTGTGGTAAGGTAAAGCAAACATGTATACTATAGGTCATGAGGTTATTGTTCACAACAAATTAATAGGCAGCTGCTACTAATTCAGATGGAATTACTTTTTTAAGGGATGATAGTGTAAATGACATTAATTATAATAATAACAATAATAATATGAGCAACAGTGAATCAATAGTAATTTGGCACATGATCATCTTCCAAAAACAAAAACATAAAACGTATTAAAGATGATACCATGCTAAAATATTTGACAGTATTAACAATATTTCTATTACTGAAACCAAAATTGTATTTGAGGGAGAATAAAGTATGTGCATAAGACAACACTGATTTTTATGGAAAAAGATAGCATAACCAAATTAAAATATAATTAAATAGAACAACCGAAGGGAATCTGAGAGCCAAATATATGAATAAACGTAACTCCAAAGAACAGAACAACATTATATGTGTCTTAAAAGTTTATTTTCCAGCGAAAACAGACATGATAAAATAATATTTAATTGGTTGAAGAAATTTATCATTATCTCCATCAAGAGTCACAATGTTAACATAGAAAACTACCGATGGATTGGAACAATAAATTAGGTATCAAAAAAGATTCTACATGTTATCCTTCAATTACCCATAAATTACAGCCGTTAAAACAATTTATTATTCATTAATTAGTAGAACAGAAATCCATATATTTCCCTCCTTATTTCCTTCTACAATGATCCAAAAAAATTTCATACTTGTACTTCGTTATTTTTATGGTAATTTAAAACAAAAAAAGCTGTGTTCATTAGCATATACAATATATATCATCATGTCCCTTTATAATGGTATGTGTAAATATACATCAAACACACATCATGTGTACTTCCTAACTCATCATAGAATCCCTACCAGAATGAATAGATCACGACCTTCCTTTTCTAATTTTGTCTATCATCTCACAGTTCTAGCATAGAGCATCCTTAAGGATGCACAACCAATCTATTCAAGAACATCCACTGCTGGATTATATCCTGTGTCTTTCACAAGACCAGTTACAGACCCTAGCTTGCACATGCATTGATTTAAGAAATATCAGGTCCCCAAGTCATGAGGCTGAGGTAGATAATCCAATCTAGGTTGTATCGTGAGGTCAATGTAGAAGTCAAACATGAATTTTATATTATATAATTTTTTTTACAAAATTGCAAGATCATTTAATTGATTATGTGAGTCTGAGAGGTATTTATGGGCTTAGTAAGTCTTTTTAAACGAAGTTAAATTAAAAATAAATGAGAGGGCAAGAAATTTTATAAATTTCATGATGTAGACATATTAAGTGTTGTGTGATAAAATTACATACACCGAGAAAAGGGTCATTCAAAACCTAAGATTATGATGAAGAAATAAATTGATATGAGATTGTCTAATTTATCATTTGATATTGATTAGTTGAATTTAAATTGAAGATCAACGGGGGTGAGTAAGAAATTTTATAAATTTCTTTATGCAAGAAAATCATGCGAGTATTGTGCAACAAAATTTTGTAATATAGGAGATTTTTTCATGGAATTATGGAGCCACGTGATTGGGGAAATTCATGCCAGCATGAGGTTTTTTAGAAATAATACCCTGATGTCCAGAGCGTATGTTTTATAAAAATGTAATGGATGGCATGCCAATATAAAGGCATTGTCAATAATGCATATGAATACATATGTGATACTGATATTTTACAGGCACAAGAAAAATAGTTTAGACTCCAAGGGTAGCTAATGACACTGGAACATAACCCCACATATGTGTGCCAAAATGTAGGAAAGAGGTAAGACTCAAAGGTTAGTTGATGACATTAAAACAAATCCATGTGTGTGTTCTTGATGTGACTGTGTCTTGAGGCTAAGGTAGATAAACCAATCTAGGCTACAGTATAAAGTTGAGTTAGAATACCAGTCTAGGTTCCATTCATAAGGTCATGGTAAGACTGAAATATTGAGTAATTACATTAAAACATGTCCATATATGTTTTCATAACACTTGTATCATGAGGTTGAGGTAGATCAACTAATCCAGGCTATATCATAAGGTGAAGGTAAAACAAAAATCTTGGTTCCAAAACTCCTTGAATTGTGGGCTAAAAAAGTTTTTTTGTTCAGTGAGAATCCTAGAACATTTATGACTCATTAATATTGTAATTATCATCACGAGTCATAAATAAAATAATTATAGGAATGTGGGGATTAATTATAAGCTTGATTCACGCATTGAATTGGGTTGAATCATTTTACAATCTTTTTGTTGAGACAATCAAGTTTATGACAAAGATGTAATATGTAAAATTTTCTTGTATAAATTAATATAGATCGGGCCCAGATTATGTTTTATATATGTGAGAATTATCTTTTTCATATTTTTGTACAATTACAGTAGAGAAATCATCTTTCTATGGCCTGTAGACGTAGATCATATAGTCTGAACCACGTGAATTACTACGTGCATTTGCTCATTCAACGTTTTTTAAACCGCATGTTTCAAGTTCTGCAGGCATTTAGCTCAGTATTTCACTATATAGTAGAACTCTAAGTGAAAGGATTGAGTTTTTTTAATCCTTTTTTTAAAATTACAAAACTCATCCAGGATATTTATTTTAAAAAAAATGCACCCGAAAGGCGGTATCCCGGATGCCACCTTTGCATTTCGGGTGCAAGGCGGCATCTGCGATGCCGCCTTTCCCCTAACGTTTTTTTTTGAATTTTTTTTATTTTGTTTTGTTTTGTTTTGTTTATATATATATATATAAACAAAAAAAAAATTTCAACAGAATTTCTCTACTATTAAGGATCCAATGCTAAATACATTACAGTAGTCTGGATTATGATAGAAACCCTCACCCATGCCTCCCTTTTATAAGAGGGCTTTCCTGGAAAATCATTCTGCATTTTCGATGTGGGAATTAGGTTCTCCCTTTCCTATGCAGTACATTTTGAATTTATGATGAGAGATTCTGTTTCAAGTACGTGACTTTGAAATACAATAAAATATATATTATAAGACAAATATAAATTAAATTTTAAACATTGATTAAACATATAATAAATAGATTAAAACAAAAAATAATTTCCTTAAAAATTTTGATGAAAAATAATCTATAACCTTTCAAACCCACTTACTTGAAACTTAAAAATATTTCAAGTATGTGAATTTGAAAGACTATAAAATATAAACTATAAAACAAATATAATTGAAACATTAAACATTGATTAAACATATAATAAATACTTGAAAAAAGTAATTTCCAAAAAAATGTTGATGAAAATTAATTTATAAGTTTTCAAAACCACTTACTTGAAACTAAGAGTTGAGAGAATTTGAAACAGTCAAAATGGGTGGTCCTAACCAGACATGCCTTTAATGGAAAATAAAAAATGCATATAAACTGTTGGCTCCATTTGGATCATCCCAAAGTCAAGATACTCTTTCCCCTTGTTTTTCCTTTTTTTATTCTTCTTGGTATGAAATGCCCTGAATCCTTCTTCCCATAGGAGTCGAGTATACTGTTACAGTAGTTGGTTAGTGATTCCTTAGAGGTTTACCTACTGCATGCGCACCCCTGTTCTTGGTGCTACAAGGAAGTGTGGATCGTCACTTCTTCAAAGTACGTTTTCCTTCGTATTTATTAATCTCGCATCATGCGGGGTGAGTATACCAATATTTGCAATTGTGAAGATAGTTGAATACGAATTAATAAAGATAATTGAAATAATTTAAGATCAATGTAAAGGGGCTGGAAAAAGTGAATTTTGTTCTTGTTGTGTTATTTTTTTTATTGATGTTGTAATTTGTATGGGCTAACTATCCAATGAAACCCGTGGTCATTGGGGGTCCTTGTTTGTGAACTGAATGATTTATAGAATGAATTTTGTTTGGATTTTGTTAAACGCTTGAATATAAAAGTTGGTTAACCACATATATTCAGCTAATAAATGGATGCCCCAAGATCTTCTAATTTCTGTGATAACCCATGAATTGAGAAGTGGAATTAAATAAGGGATGCCTTATTAAATCTGAAATCATGTCTTGCCTTGGTACATGGGGTAATGTGATGTGTGGGTTTGCTCTATTTTGTGCCATAACAAGTCTGTGAACCCGGTTGTATGTTGTGTGTTGTCTTGGGAGGTATTATGGATGACATGTGGATGTGTAGTGGGGATGTGGTGGATGTGGTGTGGTTATGCAGTAGGTTATGGTTTATGTTTGTGTTGTGATGTGATGGTGGAAGTGGTTGTGAGTTGGGGGTTGGTTCTCCTAATATGGAGACCTGAGCGAGATGAGTTTGAAGAAGTATAATAGTGATTGGTATGGGTTCTTCACCATTGATAACATGTAGAAAGATTCACCCCATCTCTAGAGGTTGTGGTACGATGTGTTTTTAATGTGATGTGGGTTAATTTACCATGGCTCTTCACCTCCTGTTTGATTTTTACTGTGTTTCTTGGTTTCTGTTGTGCCTGATAGTTTCACAAGTAGTGATGGATGGATTAATAATTGTTTAATAATTTTTTCAATGACTTGGGTTTGTTTGAATAATATAATGTAAGTGGTTAATGGAATATAATGAATGGGTGTTAAACACAGAGAAAATGTGAAGTTGCATTAGTTTATTAGCCTCTTCGCCTCCTGAAATGATTGTTGTGGATATTAATAATTTCATTTAGAGTTAGTAGTAAAGGTGGTATCATTGTGATTTTGTTGTTTGTTTGAGGACCCTTAGGTTGGTCTTGAGTGTTTGGTATCATATATTTATATGCTTTTATTTTCTTGTGTTTTTTATATGCACCCCACCCTAGTTGAGAACTATATGTTGAACACCCCCATCGTCATGGGGGAGGGTGTCTTTGCCAATCCTTCTGGTGGGAGGATGGATGGTTGAACACCCGCTCTTGCTTGCTACCTCCTTTAGGTAGTGATAGCCCAAGATTCTTTGGGCAGGTTGTGGTGAGGTGTGAGGCTTAGGTGTGTGTGGGTGAGTTGTACTTTCCCAGGCATCTTCGAGATGAGATGTGTTGTGCTTTCTCAAGTGTCTTTGGGATGAGCTGTGGTCTGTGGCCTAGGTGTCTGTGGGTGAGATGTGACGTGGTTTGTGGCCCAGGTGTCTGCGGGTGGGATGAGATGTGGTTTGTGAGCTAGGTGTGTACGGGCAGGATGTGATGTGGTTTGTGGCCCATGTGTCTATGGGTAGGTTATGGGGTTATATGTTCGGAAGAGGTGGGAGCTCCAGAATGTCTGCCCTTAGGGTGTGAGGTCGGATAATTATTTGGAATGTGGTGTGGGGTAACCTATCCCAAATATGATTTATATTACATTATTTGACTTGCGTTATTTTGTGAGTCTGCCTTGGTGAGGTTGGGATGGTTAGTATACCTGTTAGGTGCTATTTGGTTCTGTTTTTTTCTCATAGGATCATTAGTATTCTTCTCTCACATGTGAATGAGAGACTTTGGTTTTCCTACTGAGTATACTTGTATGCTCACCCTACGTATATAAAACTGCTTTTAGGTTTCCATGAGAATTACATAGACCGTGTTGGAAATTACTGGCTCGGGATTTGGATAGTTGTTGTGTCATTGCTTTATATTTCTGTTGGGTATTTACTTTGAAGACTTTACTTTATTTGTAATAGTTCTATTTTAAACATGCATATGAAGTGAGCTTTGGATTTCATTTATTTTTCATGGAGTTATTTTTTGGACGATTCATCTTATCTCTTGATCTTGTTTCCTATAAAGGCTAATGCCTCCCATATTGTGAGATTTGTATACCCTTGTTTCTAGTCTCCAAATCGGGGCCTACTGGAGGCTGGACTCGAGGGTCATTATCTACCTTTCTTCATTTGCTAGCCATTAGGGACACCTTTGGAGGGAGGGGGTCATGATAGAATGGTATTAGAGTTGATGGTTGAGAGATAGGATGGATTTTGGAGTTATGCACTGTGGTGATTTCATGGGTTGGTAGAGAAACATTGTCAGGTGGTTTTAGATCATGACATAGGCTAGGAAATACCGGTTAGGGAATAAGATTTTCGGGGGCCCTGTGATCCATTGTAAGAACTCTGGACCTATCGAACGATCAAGCGAGGCTACACCGTTTACAGGGTATAGAACTTAGTAAAGGTACATGCATTATAATGACTTATGTTATTTCTTGAGTTGGGTTGGTTTGGGAAAGATGGAATGGATAAAAAATATGTATTAAAATATTTAAAATGAATCTTAATAAAAATCCATACTACCGGGCTTATGAAGTTCTTTGTTTACAATTCAGCTATGGTTCCTAGTTTCCATGCTCATGTGGCTTAGGCAGTTGAGGTTCAGAAGGCTGATCTAGTTGATTGATGGAGGGTTGATCTGGTTGAGGAGGATGTTCAGTGGTATAGGATGTTGCACGATTTTCAGTTCTAGGTTTTGGGGAAGTACATGTGTAGTGTTTCAGATGTGGAGATAGAGAGCTGGTTGGAGGAGCTTGAGATCACTTTCAATTTGATCCTCGGCCCGAAGGAGTACTGGTTCCCTTTGGTAGTTAGTCTAATGAGAGGAGATATGTGTCATTAGTGGACACTATATCTAGGGGAGCGGAAGGAGAAATATGTTTTGTGGGTCAACTTCTAGAAGGAGTTCCGAGCATAGTTCCTTTCGTCGACCATGAAGCTTGAGAAGAGGCATGGACTAGTCTCCCTTTAGTAGGGGAGTATGTCAGTACAGAATCTGGGAATCAAGTTCAAGGATCTACTTATTTTTTTCATATATCTTTCTAAATGATGAGTCTCATGCGATACATATTGAGGTGGTACTCCATCCTTCTATATAGTAGGATATTATACCTTTTATGTTGCAAACATACCTGGAGGTTCAAAATATGGAATAAGTGATCAAGAGGATGCAATCATGAGGATGTTTACCACAATAGGGGATCCAATAGAGTTCTTCAAGAGGCAAAGTTGTCAGTGGAAGGTGTCAGGTGCTAGGACCATTGAGGTTTTGGTCGATATAGAGTCGACCTTAGAAACTCCCTTTCCGGCCTTCTGGTGCCATTGGTTTCCATACTTTTCCTAGGGGCTTGGGGCCGATGTGTTTCCTCTATGGGGTTCACGACCATCTTCAGAACTAGTGCCCGGTGGCTGTTCAAGCTCATTTTGGTGCAGGGAGATAGGTTCAACACCAACCTCAATAGTAGTTTCCAGTGAGGCTGTTTTAGAAGCAGGGGAAGTATACTCATGCTCTATTGAGGAGATATGGAGTAAGTAGAGGTTAACCTAAGGATTTTCCTTGTGTTTAGAGACCTCGACTCGGGTGTGTTCATGGATTTGGACATCAGCAAAGAGGAAAAGGATTTGTGCATGGTCAGTTTCACACATGAAGTCAGCAGTTCTAGAGGGGCCATAGATCATTTGAGGTATGATAAATTTATTTAGTATTATTGTTTATTCCTTATTTTATTCAGAAGATTCACAATACCTTATTGCACCCACTCTAGCACATTCTTTTGGACTAGACGTAGAGAGACTTCTCGTGCCCCTGGTGTTGAGTACGCCAGTCGGAGGCCTGACCAGCTTGTTTGATGTGTTTTGGGGGTGTAGACTAATGATGGGATCACATGAGTCCTATGGAGATCTATTCTTGTTATAGATGTATCCATATGATGTTGTTATGGGCATCTAATGGTTTTATTCCGTGTTTTTTTATCGACTACTTTTAGAGGAGATTTGGGTTTTTAGATGTGGATGCCAACATGTGGTTTTCAATGGTGAGCAGGGTTGTTAGGTGGGCAGTTAGTGTGTGGATCCCCTTATCTATGTTTTGGTTGAGCTATCATTATAATCAGTAGACACTAGGATGATAGAGGTTCTTAGAGTTGTTGGGCAGTTCCTGGATGTTTTTTCCTAGGAGGTTGTGACACTACCCCCTCGACATGATGTTGAATTTGGGATAGACTTGCAGCCTAGAACTTCTCTAATTTTGATGGATCATTATCAGTTGACACCTTTTTAGTTGTGGGAACTGAGGGTTCATATAAATGATCTAATGAAGAATGTTTTTATCAGGCCTAGTGTGTTGTTGTGGGGTGCTCCATTGTTGTTTGAAAAGAAGAGGGACGACGGTCTAAGGTTTTTCATAGACTATCAGAGGTTGAATCAGGTGATGGTCAAGAATTTTTACCCCTTCCAAGGATAGATGATACTTTTGACCAGATAAAAGGGGTTATTTGGTTTTCTAAGATTGATATGTGGTCTAGATATCACCAGTTCATGGTGAAGAAGGGTGATATCTTGAATACTGCCTTCAGATATAGGTGTTGGTCGAACTAGACTAATCAAGAGGGGGTGAATTGAGTATCTATAAAAATTCATGTTTAAAAAGTATTCTTACAAGGTTCCCTAATAAAATAAATGCAACCCAGTTAATCAAAGTAATACGGTTTTGAATGTTTGACTGTTTAAATAACTTCTCAGATGATTGATTAATTCTTAGAAATCTTAATATCAGTTATTAACATTACTTTTGAAGTTATTATAATAAGGAAATACAATTATAACTTCATTCCAAGATTAACTATCAAAGTAAATTCAGTGATTTATGAATTATAAAGAAAAACATAGAAAACTAAATTAATCAACACATCAGATATAATACAAGTGGTTCAGTCTCAAGTCGAGACCTAATCCACTCCACTTGGTGATCACCTGCCACCAAATAGTTTATTTAAATAAATTGGATCCATACCCTAGATCGGGGTAAACAACAGGGCATAGAAGTGTCAAGGTCACACGACCTCTTCCACAGTTCTTCATGGGTATAAACTAATAGGTCATACAGGGACCTCTTCCACACTTATCTATGGGAGTAAACAAGTGTAAAAGGATATGAGAGGAATGATATCTTGTATCATCTAGTTTAATGCATGAGAAAATGTGTGTTTTTATACAGACACACACACACTTCTCGAAAGATAAAAATAATAAACAATAGAGAAAAAATGATGAGATAAGGTTAGAAGTGCACTGAGTGATAGTCTATGAAACTCTGGACTTCTAGGATGAAGCATATGTCAGAATTGAGTCCTCTTGCATGAAACATAGTATCGCAAGTCTGATGCTCTGGTTTCCAGTTAGATCTGTCTCATGGTCTTCGTGGAGTTGGTATTTCGGATATATTTTTGACTCTGATCTAAGATATCTCATATTTTTGGATTTGAGAATGCTTTGTGTGTTCTTCAAATGTATTGAGTTGCATGTGTCGGTTCTTTTCTCAAGAATGCTCGTGCATCTTTATTCTCGCACTCTCTTTGTTTCTGGGCCACACTTCTGTTTTTATTCTTGGAGTGCATGTGTTGGAGCCGATAGGATGAAAGTATTATGAACCTCGCACCTCATACTGTCAGGTGACATGTCTACAAAAAAATATTAATTATGTTAGTGCATTCAAAAGACCCAAATATGACCGTTAGAAATTAAATTGAAAAACAACAAAATAGAATAATGAACGGTGTCACTATCTGTCTGGAAATAGTGTCTCCATGAAATAGTGTATTTATGAAATGGTGTCTCTTTATTTTCCTTTGAGCGGTGAGACAATTGTGATGGCAGAATTGTATAGAGATCAGGAATCGGTATCACAAATGCGGTGTTAGGATCACAGTATCTGGTCTTTTTCCAAACTTCAAACAATGTCTCAACATGGAACCAATGTCATAAACTTCAATAGATCTGAAGCTGGTTTCGATGTCTAGTCACGGTTTCTATGTCACAATGTCTGGGTCACAGTGTCTAGGTCAAGGTGTCTAGGTTACGGTGTCTGGGTCACGATGTCTGGGTCACGGTGTCTTGGTCCTTTTCCAGAAAAACATAACTGGTGGCAGACTCACTGTTTCTCAGAATTAGCCAAATATCTGTATACAAACATAAATAATGATATTCATAGAATGGATTAAACATAATCATTTATTAAGGAAATCCAATATAACACAAATTAAAAATGGATTACAATAATCAAACATAGCACTTAAGATCTTGGATAGGTTTATTTAAATAATAAAAAAACCAATCATCTGTACACTTGATTTGAGACATATTAAACAAGATTAACAAGATTTATAGAATGTATAGGATTTTTTATCATTAAAACATGATTAACACGTGAGGATTCCAACAATATCCCCCATTTTGATGATCACAAATCATGTGGGTGAGATATCAAATCTTAGTGAATGTGTCTTTCCCGTAGTGTGCATGTCTCTCCCCCTTTTGGGATTATCAAAAAGAGTACAATAGAAAATAAAAGAATAGATAATAAGAGTTCACAATGAATTGGATGGATAAAAAGGTGTCCTTATAAACAGTAATTAACAAAAATACAACAAGTATCCCTATCAAAAGATAGTATTCACTTTTCTTTAGCACCGACTGTCTTCTCTTTGCCCTTCGCAGCAACATCATGATAAGCCACAGGAGCATAAGTAGAAGTGGAAGAGGGAAGTGAACCAATTGACAGAGAAGTTAAAGAGAGTCCTTCAAAGATAGAGGGGATAATGTAGGTGTAGTGGAAGACCAAGGCAATTTTTGTTCAAGGATAATAGGTATGATATGACTCAGAGCCTAAGAGACAGACATAGATGTTGAGGTAAGGGTAGAGGATGAGAAGGTAGGAAAACCAGGTCTCATGGGTGCAACTGCAGGAGCCACAATAGCAGTGCTCTTGACATGAAGATAAGGCCTCAAATGTTT
The DNA here is from genome assembly GCA_963277665.1 of Viscum album. Classification (NCBI taxonomy): domain Eukaryota; kingdom Viridiplantae; phylum Streptophyta; class Magnoliopsida; order Santalales; family Viscaceae; genus Viscum; species Viscum album. Next base: position 2,034,839,607 of record OY728148.1, read on the forward strand.
TATGAAGTCAGAAATAATCTCACCAGCATACTGTATAGCTTTCTCAATGTCATCCTTGTTCTCCATGAACTTGTCGAACAAGGGAGTGAAATCCTTAAGCTTTTGAACTTGAGTTTTGAAAGCTTGAGTGATAGGATAATCTTTAGATTCTCTACAAGGTACTTGAAATGGGTTTTCATATCATGATTAGAGAATATCCTATTGAAGTAGAAGTCCAACCTCTTAGTAATTTCTTATTGAGAATCATTGGAAATCTTGGAATGAATTATCACCAAATCAAGAACTCTGTCATTGTTCTTGAAAACCATAGATAGAGACTCTTTGTCAAAGCCACTGAGCACGGAATAAAGTTCATCCTTAACAATTGTTCTGAGCAGATCACTATCCATGAAAGGTTGAGATGATTGTACAGAGTTACTATAAGCCGTAACAGCTGAAGTAAGAGACTTCAGTTGATTCAAAACTTTTTGGATACAACCCTTATACTCATTAGTCAACTTGTTAAGACTAATAACAAGCTCACACATCTCTTGAACTATTTTCTTATTTCTTTCAGATACCTTTTCAGCTAATGAAGTGAGGTTAGGTTGAATCAAGGAGAATACTTCTTGTTGAATCTAACCACTAACATCCTCAAAAGGATGATCAATAGGTTCTGGTCTTGAGTTCATCACTCTATGTATTTATTCAACCATAACTCTATGAGACTTCACTTCATCACTGATCTATTTTTTCTCAATTCTGACTTCTTGAATTTCATGAAGCATTTTTGGCTAAATATTCCAAATAATATTCTCTAAAAATAGGACAACATCTCTTTCACTCAAATATTTCATAGGATCAAGTTGAGTATTCATGATCTTTTCAACCCCAACCAATAGGGTAGATCAAAATGCTTTCAAATCATCCTTACTCACCAAGGTAGAAGGTTCTTGTGAAGGTGTAGTGATAGAATATGAGATAGGATCCACTTCATTTTCAGCTATAACATCAATAGTAGATACTAGTTTCAATTGAAAAATAGTATATAGATCTATAACTTTAAGTGAGGCTTCCCAAGAGTCATTGACATCAAAATAGCTAGGAAATGTATACCATGTATCCATAGAGCTTGAATCAATCTGATTTGGCACTTCAACACTTTCCAGATTCGGGTGCTGGTCCCCCTCAACATTTGAATATTTCTAAGGACTAAGAGATTTAGATACTTGAAATAATTCCAAAATATCATTCCCGATAGCCTCACCCATTTCCTTTATAGATAATTGAAAGGATTTCTCCATTCTGTCTTCAGTAGATGGGATAATTTCAGGAACAACTTCTTCCTCGAAATGTTCCTCATAAGCAGCTTCTTTCTCAAGAGACAAATCTTCTTCTAAATTTTCTTCCAGAACAACCTTTTCCCATTAAAAAAAATATTCTTTAGAGGTAGGTTCTTCCAGATCAACAATCTCTTCAGGAACATGTACTTCTTTCTCAATTAAGACTTGAGGAGAAGTTTCACTGTCTTCCTCATCCAGGATAGTTTTCCCTGTAGGTAAAACAACCTATTCTTCTTCTTCCTCTTCTGAATAGTCATCGATTTCACCTGGTTCCAAACCAGGATTAGAAATTTCCTTAGGTCTTGATGAGTGCTCAACCGGGTTGAACTTTTCATAAACCCTGCCATTATCTTCCACCCATTCTTTTATCAATGTATTCCAAATGATTTTCATTCTTTTCCGTGTAACTTTTGAAATAAAAAATTCATAGTCCTTAATGACTTTTTCATATGGTCCAACACAACCTTTTTCATGAAGAATTACTGACATTAATCTTGTGTAGAACAAGGAGGTTGACTTGGAGGTTGTCTTTATCAACTCACACATATGGAGAATAACATTCTTGCATAGGTTGAACTCATGTCTATTCTTCATAATATGTATCAAAAATACATCATGATACTTGAGTGTAAAAAAATTACCTTTTCTGGGGCTAATAATATTCTGAACATACTTAATCAAAAGTCTGGTTTCGCCATCTAGCTCAGCAGCTATATCTCTTTTCTTTGTTTCATTTCTAGTTAATCTTCTAAAAGATTCTTCAAAAGAAAATATCTCACTTGGAGGTGGAGGACCTCTCTGGTAGTCCTCAAAAGTACCCTCCTGAGGCATCCTTATGCATGCAACCCATAACCTCGAAGAAAAGGTACATCTTTTCCCATTGATCCAGCTTCTCAGAACAAAACCATCTTCTGTATCAAAAGAAAATTGAAATAACTGATAAAACTGTGAAACTAGATTCGAGTATATCAACCTATCCACCTTTGTGAACCAATCCATACACCCTTACTCTTTTAGTACTTTCAATAATAAAGACCTACATGACAAAAACCACTTGGGGAAAATTTCCTTTTCAGGTGCCACTGATCTGTTCACTGGGTTCAGATTCAACGGACCTTCAGATGATAACATTGGTTCTAGTTTCATCGTATTCTTTAAACTACGATTCTCAGAGGTTGATGAGGATGGACGTTTCATTTTGGGAATTCAACGAAGGTTTGAGAGTGAGAAATGTTGAAATAGGGGTTATAGTTTGAGAAAAGAGAGCTCGGGTGATGAAAGAAGTGAAGCCTATTTCGTTTTTATCATTTAGGGATATCAACCATCACAAAATCAAAAGCACAAGAAAGTAAAATAATAAAATAATTAATTACTGCGATAGAGGTTATAATATTTAAATAAAACAATAAAGCATCTATACGGTGAGACCATGATAGAATTTTATGGTGAGACCAGAAATGGCTTTCACGGTGAGACCGTAATCAGGTTTTCATAGTGAGACTATAACTGTGTGATTTTTAAACTCTGCGACCGTATTGTTCGAGATAGTAAGTGCCAGACAGTAACCATGATATAGTAACTGTGAGACCATAAACATGGAACAAAAACTCTTAAGATAGTAAAACTATAGAACTGTTAGAGGTAGACCAAAATTTTAAGATAGTGATGTGTGAAACAGTAAACTATGAAACAATACAATTACTACTTAATATTTATCATTCCCAACTCATGTATGGTGTAACCTATTCTTTTAGAATTTAATCTTTTGGTAAAAATATCAGCAAGCTGATATTCAGTTCCAATGAATCCAAAGTGATATAACCTTTTTGATAATGATCTCTCAAAAAGTGATGTCTTACATCAATATTTTTTTTTCAAGAGTGTGAACCATGATTTTTTGAGCTGTTAATAGCACTTTTATTATCACAATTTATAGGTACATTCCTGAATTGATATCCATAATCTATAAATTTGTGTTTCATCCACAAAATTTGTGCACAACAACTACCAGCAGCTATGTATTTGGATTCTGTAGTAGATAATTTAACAATGTTTTGTTTCTTACTACACCATGATACTAGTGAATTGCATAAAAAGTGACATGTTCCAAAGGTTCTTTTTCTATCTAACTTACAACCAACGAAGTCAGCATTAGAATAACTAACTAACTCAAATGATTGTCCTCTGGGATAGAAAAATCCTAGATTGGGTGTATGCTTGAGGTATTTGAAAATTATCTTAACAACATTTAAATGTAATTCAATAGGGTTTTCTTGAAAATGAGCACATATACATACACTAAACCTAATGTTAGGTTGACTAGCAGTTAAGTAGAGTAAGCTTCCAATCATTCCTCTATAAGTTTTCTGATCAATAGATTTTCCATCTTCATCAAGATTGAACTTACAAGTAGTAATCATTGGAGTGCCACTAATTTTAGTTTTATTCAAGTCAAAGCGTTTTAGAAGATCTCCAATATATTTTCATTGATTTAAAATAATAACATCATTATTTTGAAAGATTTGAAATCCAAGAAAGAATTTCAGTTCACCCATTAAACTCATTTCAAATTTGTTTTGCATCATTTTAGAAAATTCAATACACAAAGAATTTCTTGAAGATCCAAAGATAATGTCATCTACATAAATTTGAACTATTAAAACTTCATTAGAAATTCTTTTTATAAAAAGGGTAGGATCATATATTCTTTTTGTAAAACCATTGGAAATAAGAAAAGTACTTAATCTATCACACCAATCTCTTGAGCTTTTTTTAGACCATATAAAGCTTTTGATAATTTAAAAACAGGATTTGGAAGATAAGGATTTGTAAAACCAGGGGGTTTCTCAACAAAGACATTCTAAACTATATACCCATTTAGGAATGCACTCTTAACATCCATTTGATATAGTTTGAAATTCAGATGTGCAGCATAAGAAAACGGAATTATGATGTCTTCAAGTCTAGCTACTGGTGCAAAGGTCTCTTCATAGTCAATTCCTTCTTCTTGAATCTAGCCTCTTACAACAAATCTAGCCTTGTTTCTAACTATGTTACCAGCTTCATCTACATTATTTCTAAACACCCACTTAGTGCCTATGGTAAATGTGTCTTTAGGTCTGTCAACAAGTTTCCAAACTTTGTTCCTTTCAAACCAATTAACCTCTTCTTTCAGGACATCACCCAAAATTCCTCTTTGATAGCATCATTAATGTTTTTTAGGATCAAGTTGTGATAAGAAGACTTGATGTTCAACCTAATTTATAAGATAATCTCTATTTTGAGTTCCTTTATCTGAATCTCCTAAAATAACATCTAAAGGATAGTTCTTAAGAGTTCTAATAGCTCTTGAAAAAGAAGGAATAGCGATTTCAGGTTCTTCAACAGGTTCGGGTTCATTATGATTTGAATCTAAAAATTTCCATAACTGGATGTTTTCAGAGATTCCTTTACAAGATGGTTAGAGGATTTTGAATTAATGTCCAGATTTGATACATCATCCTCTAGGTTCTCTAGAGAGGTCTTAGGCTCATATGGATCTGGTTTATCAAATTTTACATGGATAGATTCTTCCACACATTTAGTTATTTTGTTAAACACTCTATAGGGTTTACTAGAGATTGAATATTCTAGTAAGATTCCATCATCACTCTTGGATGAGAATTTTTCACGATTTTCCATAGTATTTAGGATATAGACTTTGCAGAAAAAATACTTTGAAGTAGCTAAATTTGGGTTTTCTATTGTTTCATAACTCATATGGAGTTCTTTTAAGAATGGGTCTGATCAATACTCTATTGATAATATAGCATGCTGTATTTACAGCTTCAGCCAAAAAATAAAAAGGAAATTCATATTCACTAAGCATGGTTCTAGCAATTTCTTGCAAGGTTCTATTTTTTCTTTCTACAACTCCATTCATTGGAGGTGTTCTAGGAGAAGATAAATTATGACTATAGCCATTTTGTGAGCAAAAGGATTCAAACTCTTGATTTTCAAACTCATGACCCTGGTCACTTCTTAAGGATTTAATTCTAAGTCCACTAATATTTTCTATAGTTTTTGCATATTTGGTAAAATGAGAGAAGACTTCACTTTTGTGAGCCAAAATGAAAGTCCAAGTATATCTAGAAAAGTCATCCATTACGAGAAAAAGGACTTTTTGCGATGGGAATAAATCTCATTGCAAAAAGTCAGTCCAAGAGGTTATTTGCGATGAGGGTGACGACCCGTCGCAAATAACCAATTATTTGCGACTGGATTTCGTATCCCGTCGTAAAAAGTTTGGCGTGGGTAGCGTGCCAAACAGCGCGAAGGTTATTTGCAATGGGCCCCGTAACAAATACCCGGCGGCGGTTAATAGCTTTTTGCAACGGGATGTCGTCCCGTCGCAAAAGGTGTGTCGGTATGAACTATTTGTGATGGGACCCATCACAAATAACTTTTTAACCGCTGACTGTAATTAATGCGGGCGTAGTTATTTGCGATGGGTCCCGTCACAAAAGATACTATTTGCGACGGGTATCCCGTCCCAAATAGTCCTGTCGCAAATAATCTAACCTATATATACCCCCATCTGTTTTTCCTCTCATTCCTCTCAATTATTAGATCTTGTTTCTCTCTGAACTCTGATTTTATAGAGAAATTTTTCTAAGTTAGTTTTTTTTGGTCACGAAGAAGATGGTAAGTGGTCGACATCAATAAAAAATCAAGCTTAAATGTATTTATGTTTTATTTAATTTATTATATATTTCATTTTTTATGTTAATTTTTATTATTGCTGATTAGTTGTAATTAAATTAAATTTAAATTTTTTTGTCATGAGTATTTATCTATACTAATAAATTGAAATTTTTAGTACTAATTTTTAATAATTAGTAGTAATTAATAATTATTAACGATAATTAGTAATGTATATAATTAATTTGTAGTAATTAATCATAATTTGTAATAAATAATAATAAATACTAATAATTAGTAATAATTATTAATAATTATTAATAAATAGTAATAATGAGTAATAAATAGTAATAATGAGTAACAAATAGTAATAAATTGTCATAAATAGTAATAAATTGTAATAATTAGTAATAAATTGTAATAATTAGAAATAAATTGTAATAATTAGTAATAAATTGTAATAAATTGTAATAATTGGTAATAAATTGTAATAATTAATAATAAATTGTAATAATTAGTAATAAATTGTAATAATTTCTAAAAAATTGTAATAAAATGTAATAATTACTAATAAATTGTAATAATTACTAATACTTAGTAACAAATTGTAATAATTAGTAATAAATTGGTATAATTAGTAATAAATTGTAATTATTAGTAATAAACTGTGATAATTAGTAATAAACAGTAATAATTACCAATAAATTGTAATGATTAGTAATAATTAGTCATATTTTTTTAGTAAATACTAATAATTAGTAATAATTAGCAATAATTAGTAATACATACAGATAATTAGTAATAATTAGTAATAATTAGGAATAATTACTAATAAATTGTAATAATTAGTAATAAATTTTAATAATAAGTAATAAATTGTAATAATTAGTAATAAATTGTAATAATTAGTAATAAATTGTAATAATTAGTAATAATAAGTAATAAATTGTAATAATTACTAATAAATTGTAATAATTAGTGTTAAATTGTAATATTTAGTAATAAATACTAAAAATTAGCAATAATTACAAAAAAATTAGCAATAATTAGGCATAATTAGAAATAATTAGGAATAATTAGGAATAATTAGTAATAATTAAAAATTGTTAGCAATAATTAGAAATAATTAGCAATAAATAGAAATAATTAGAAATAAATAGCAATAATTAGTAATAAATAGCAATAAATAGGAATAATATTAATAAATATGAATAATTAGTAATAATTAGTAATAATTAGTAATAATTAGGAATAATTAGGAATAATTAGTAATAAATAGGAATAATTAATAATAATTAGTATTAAATTGTAATAATTAGTAATAAATTGTAATAATTAGTAATAAATACTAATAATTACTAATAATTACTAATAAATACTAATAATTAGCAATAATTTGCAATAATTAGGAATAATTAGCAATAATTAGTTATAATTAGCTATAATTTGGAATAATTAGAAATAATTAGCAATAATTGGTAATAAATAGAAATAAATTGTAATAAATAGCAATAAATACTAATAGATAGGAATAATTAGTAATAATTAGTTATAATTAGTAATAATTAGGAATAATTAGGAATATTTTTTAATAAATAGGAATAATTAGTAATAATTAGTAATAATTAGTAAGAATTAGTAATAATTAGTAATAATTAGTAATAATTAGTAATAAAGAGGAACAATTTGAAATAAATAGGAATAAATAATAATAAATAGGAATAATTTGTAATAATTTTGAATAAATAATAATAGTTAGTAAGAAATAGGAATAATTAGGAATAAATTGTAATAGTTAGTTATAAATATGAATAGTTAGTAATAAATATGAATAGTTGGTAATGTATATGAATAATTAGTAATAAATATGAATAATTAGTAATAATTAGTAATAATTAGTAATAAATTGTAATAAATAGGAATAGTTAGTAATAAATAGGAATAGTTAGTAATAAATATGAATAATTATTAATAAATATGAATAATCAGGAATAAATAGGAATAATTATTAATAAATAGTAATAATTAGCAATAATTAGTAATAATTAGTAATAATTAGTAATAATTAGTAATAATTAGTCATAAATAGTAATAATTAGTAATAAATAGTAATAATTAGTTAGGAATAGTTAGGAACATTTAGAAAGAAATTTTAATAAATTTTAAGAACTTGGCACAATTTCCAGTGGATTGATGGCACTCCTTTTGCTTAATGAATTTTTTCCTTTCAACTCTCACCGGCTCAAAACATTGAGAAAAATGTGTTGCTACATAAGCATATTCAATCTCGTATGCACGAGATTGGATATGCATTCATAGGATCATATTTTTTATAATGTTTTCAGGCGGTGATAGTTGAAAGAAGACGATTCCTTGATGAAAAGGGGGATCTTTTGTCAGGAGGCTCATTTACTTGCATCTTTCTCACACTGAAATCAAAATGAAGAATCTGTTCGGAGATACACATATTCATTCTCATGCATATGAAAATGAATATGCATACCTCCGACCAAATTCATCATTGTGATTTCAGTGTGAGAAAGATACAAGTACATGAGGCGTCAGAAAAAAGAGTAGCCGTCAATCCACTGGAAATTGTGTCGCCCTTAATTAATGGTAATTATTAAGAAGTAGTAGTAATTGTTTATCTTATTTTTTTAGATAATGTTTTTATAATTTTCAACTATTCAAAATAAGTGATGATTTTATATTTTGTAGAAAAATACGGAATAAAAAAGTCGACACCTGTCATTATTAGATGATCGCGCTTGGATAAATCAGCACAGAAATCCAAATGGTTCTGGTTTAAATCTTGTATATATTGAGGGTGTTGAAGCTTTCTTAGCATTTTCATCACCAAAACCAGAATATGTTTCATAAGGAACAATTAAGTGTTCTTGTAAAAAATGTTCCCTGAGAACATTTGAGACATTTGACAAGGTTGGGGGACATCTCTTGCAGTTTGGTTTTCAACTAGATTATGTTTTTTGGTATCAACATAGTGAATGCAGTTCCAGATAAGATACTAATAACTTGATTCTGGATCCATCACGGTTCCAAAATTTAGTACATGATGTTGCAGGTCCATCTGTTCAACATACTGAAACTCACGATGATATTGATTTAACTCCCGAGTTGACACCATCCAAATTTTATGAGTTGTTGAGGTCTACTGAGGATGCATTATATCCTGGTTGCAAGATAAGAAAATAAGAAGTGGTTGCAAAATTTATGGCTATTAAATCAGATAATGCAATGTCAAACAACTGTTTTGATCAGATATTTTATTTGGTTAAAACACTATTACCTGAAGGAAATATGTTCCATTAAAATTACTATGAGAGAAAGAGGTTGGTTCGTAATCAAGGCCTTAGTTATCGGAAGATTCATGCATGTGAAAATGAATGCATCTTATATTCTGGTGAAAATGAGTCATTGGATAGTTGTCTCACATGTGGACAATCAAGGTATAAAGAAGCTCAACCAGGGAAGTCTGGATCAATTCCTATAAAACAATTGAGATATTTCCCCCTTACGCCCAGGCTGCTACATTTATTTACGTCTCATAACACAATGTCAATGATGTCATGGCACAAAACCAATATTTCAACCAGTAAAATATTGAATCATCCATCTTATGGTGATTCATGGAAACATTTTGATCATCTGCATCCGTCTTTTTCTTTAGAAGCCTGAAACATGCGATTGGGTATTTCAACTAACAGTTTTTGTCTGTTTGGTAATTATGGTAGTCAATATTCATGTTTTCCTGTCTTTATAACTCCATACAATCTACCTCCATGGATGTTGATAAAGGAGCCCTATATCTTTTTAACCGTATGAATCTCAGGACATCCAAAAAAGAATATTTATGTTTATTTTAAACCATTGATTGATGAGTAAAATGCATTGTGGAGTAATAGTGTTAGTACATATGATGTTCCTGCAAAACAGAATTTCACATTAAAAGCTACATTGATGTGGAAAATTAGTGACTTTCATGAATATGGCATGTTATCTGGCTGGAGTACACATGGTCTGAAATCATGTCTATACTGTATGAAAGACAACAAAGATTTTAAGATCTTCAATGGAAAAAAACCTTGCTATTTTGACTGTCATCGCAGATTTCTTCCAATCGATCATCCTTTTTGAAGGAACAAATCTCATTTCAGAAAAAGAACAATTGAAAGGGATTAACCTCCAAAAATGATCTCAGGTATAGAGTTAAAATTAGTTGTATTTTCATTAACTCCCATCACATTTGGGCCAATAGTAAACCAACCGAAAATTCGTGGCTTTAGGAAATAACATAATTGGATAAAATGAAGCATTTTTTTGGGATTTCTCATATTGGTCTGATTCATTGGTCCACCACATGTTGGATGTAATTCATATTGAGAAGAAATATTTTGACAATTTATTTCATACAGTTTTGGATACACCAGGTAATACCAAAGATACTGTAAAAGCATGATTAGATATTGCCCAAATTTGCAGGCGACCAGAACTTGAACTATTTGAAAATGTCAGATTACAAAGGTTAATGAAGCCAAAAGTATCTTATACACTATCCAATGATATTCAATTATTATTTTGTTAGTGGATTGTAGATTTGAGACTTCCATATAGATATGCTTCCAATTTGGGAAGATGTGTTAAGAATTGTCATATTACTGGATTAAAAAGTCATGATTGTCATGTTATAATGGAAAGACTTATGCCGATTGTATTTAGTGATTTGTTGATTCTATGATTTGGGATTATATAAAAGACATGTCATGTTTTTTTCGAGACATTAGTGAAACAACAACAGACTATGATGCGATAAGCAAAACTAGAAGAAGATGTTGCTGTAATTATATGTAAATAGAAAAAAATCTTTCCGCCTGCTTTCTTTGACTCAATAGAACATCTAAAATTACCTTTTCCACATGATGCTAAATGTGGAGGTCCAATACAGTTTCGATAGATATACCCATTTGATAGATGCATGTAGAAATTGAAGAAAAAAGTATGTGACAAAGCATCAGTTGAAGGCTCAATTGCTGAAGCTTATTTTCCAGAGGAAATTGATTTTTTATACTCTCACTATTTTGAATCTGAATATCCCTCAAAACAAAACCGCATGAGATGGAACAAGGGAAATTTTAATGATAAAATGGATAATCAATTATAAGTTTTTAATCATCCAAATCTTGGCTTCGGTGGAGTTCAAGAATGATGACTTTCAGACGATGAACATCACAGAGCTCATACATATGTTCTGGTCAACTTTGAAGAAAAGATAGCATTTTTACTATGAGTGATTCTATCACTTATTCTATAATTTATATTACATTATGTAAACTTATTTTATTTTTAGGTTATATTATAATCATATCAAGAAACAACTTTCACAAATTACAGTAGTTGCTCTTGAAGAACATAGAATTTTTTTTTCTCTCAATGGTTTCAAAAACTAGTAACATAAATTATTGATGGTTTAATATCAATTCAGTTTACTATTTATTATATTGATAATTGTTTTGAAAATTTTTAGGTGTCTCAACATGATGATAAAATTGATAAGCGACTGTGTATATTGCGTAACCCACCATCCAAAATGGTTAAATCTTATAATTCATATGTGGGGAATGGTTTTTGATTCCATACACGTGAATATGGGGAATAAAAAAAATTAAAAGTGGACTTTATTTGAGAGGATCGCATCATAGAGAAACTAATGTTGAATTTTACAATATTCTGGATGAAATTATTGTGCTATGTTATCTTGGACAGAATTACATAACAATGTTTAAATGTCAGTGGTTGGATACTGAGAGAGGATTGTGTGTTCATCAGACTCATGGAATCATCAATATTAAATATAAAAGTCTTCTTATAGTAAATGAACCATTTTTACTAGCTCAACAGTCACATCAAATTTATTACGCAATGTATTGTTCTACTTCAAGGGACCTGAGTGATTGGTGGAGCTTAATAAAAATGAAATCTAGGGAAAATAAATTTTCTCAAATCGAATGTGGTTCCACTGAAGTGGAAGGAATTGAAAATTTTCAAGAGACAACTCAAAATCCATATTTTTCAAAAAGAAATGTGAATATCGATGATGATATCCCACAATTAAGGTTTGATTGTGACGAAGATGTTAATGATGTTACAAATGAATTTGAAATGATAAGGGATGGTGAAAGTGGAACTCATATGGATATTGATGATGTCGAGGAGGAATATGAAGACATTGACATCGTCAGATATGAATATGAATATGAAGGTAAAAATTGACACAGTTAAATGATGGTTATGATCATAACTAATATATATCTATATATAATAGTTATTTTAAACTATATGCTAACAACAATAATTTTGTGTTTTAGATGGACTCTGATCTATTTCGTGAGTTAGAGGAGGCTGAGCTACCTTTGGATGAGGGGGATGTGGGATCATCTGACCCTCGGCCTACTGGTGGTTCATGAGGTACGCAGAGGGGGCACGGTCTTGCACAACTGATGATTCCTGACCCTATCCCCAAGCAGCGTCCACGTCTTCATTTCGATCCACGCACAAAAATTTATGGTAACCTGTATATTTTAGTTAGATTTCATTAATTTATTTATATATATACTAATTGTTTGATTAATTATTATTTTTTCATAATTTTGTGGATGTAGATATTGGACAGGGGAGCGCTATATTGCGCAATTATTTTTCTCATCCATGGATCACATGGGAACGGATTATCGTTGATGTGCAACTCGGAATGTACAATCATTGGTTGGTATGTAAATAAATAATATTTATTTTGAAATTTATTTTATTAATAACTTGATATTATAAATTGTTTGTAGGTTTTATGGTATCCCATCGATGATAACATGTGTGACGATATCCATACAGCATGGGAGGTGGCTATGCATGATCGTTTACGTCAGTTTTTGCACAATTTGAGAAAGAAGGGCATCAAGAAAGCAGGAGAAACAGTATTTGATGAGTCGTATAGAGCCCACCGACCAGAGTAAATTTCATCTTAGGTTTGGGATGGATTATGTGCACACTGGTTGGGTGGTGGATTTCAGAGGAGGTCTTCATTGGGTCGACAGAACCGGGGGAGAGAAGAGGTGACACATCAAGCTGGTATCTGTACATTCAGTATGCATAGAGAGCATCTGGTAAGTAATTTTTTTAAATATTTTATATAACTTCAACTATAAACAGTTTATTTTATATTAATATAGGCATTCAAGCATCCCTACATTACAGAGTACGATGTTTATCGGAGGATGTACAATGATCCAGCCACCAGAGAGATTAGAGGTGATCGCCAGCATCAGATTGTGGTTAGTATTATTTTATTCAGTTTGACAATTAACTGCATATAATATTTTCACAATTCTAATTTCAAATTGGAATTGAAAGAGTAATATGAGGTTGTGACCTCTCAGACACAGGTTGAGGGGTAGTACGAGGCGACTAATCAGACTAGTGCCCACCATTTTGACATGGCTGCATGGATGTAAGTGAATCAATATGGCTTTGAGAAGGGCCGAGTAGTTGGTATCAGCTCTCATGTGACTCATTGAACTTATTATGGTACTGCTGTGATGTCGGCGTCCAGGTCGATAGGATCTCATGAAGAGGCATCATCTTCTGCCACACAGTATCAGGAGCAGTTCCGATCTCAGAATGACCTTATAGAGAGTTTTCCGAAGCAGCAAGAAGAGATGCGTCCGCAACAGCAGTAGTAGAAGCAGTATCACGAGGAGGAGATACATCGTTGGTAGCAAAATCATCATGAGCATATGGAGTACATGCGTCGTCTGACTCGTAGTTTAGGGACCGAGTTTCCTCCACCATCTCCTTCATCTCCTCCAACTCCTCTAGAAGATGACCCCCAGTGATTTTTTATGTTAAAAACATTTGAATTTACCACTTTTTGTAATATGAACTATTTACAGTTTCTGTCTTTTATATCGGTGCGAATATTACATAATTTAATTTTTAATATTTTATGATTATTTTTGTGAATATTGATAATTTTAATAATTTTTATTTTATTATTATTTTAATAATAATATTATTATCGTTTCATTAATCATAATTTTATTAAATATATTTTTTTAGTATTATATTTTTTAATGTTTGTATATTTTACTAATAATAATAATAATAATAATAACATTTTATGATTTTTTTATATTTGTTTTGTGAATATTGAGAATTTTAATATTTTTTTAATATTTTAATTATTTTAATAATATTAAAATTAATTTTTCAATAATAATAATTTTATAAAATTTATTTTTAAAAAATATATTTATTATTTGCGATGGGTTCCCATCGCAAATAGCCTAAATATTTTTTTTAAAATATATTTGTGATGGGATTATAGGCCTGTCACAAAAAGTATTTGTGACGGACCCATCAAAAATAATCTAAATAAATACTTTCAAAAAATTATTTGCGATGGGATTATAGGATCGTCTCAAAAAGTATTTGTGACGGTCCTGCCGCAAAATGGTATATATATATAAATTATATATTCAGAGACTTATTTGTGATAGTGAAGTTTCCCGTCGCAAAAAATATTATTTGTGACGGGCCCATCGCAAATAATATTTTTTGCGACGACGTTTTCTGCAACGGGCTATTTGTGATGGGACCCCATTATTAAAGCTTATTTTCACCAGGATCCCATCACAAATAACACGTCACAAATAACTATAATTCTAGTAGTGATCTATAAGAACATAAACATAGTGCTTCCCATTTAAACTAGAAACTCTAGATGGTCTAAACAAATCCATTGAGAAGTTGAATCTTCTTTCTTTGGTTTGAAAGAAATTTTCTGTTGTTTTCGCTTTTGACAAGGATTACACACTTTATCATTTGGAAACTCAAGTTTGGGTAGGTATTTGACTATTATTTTTGTATTTAACTTTCTAAGAGAGTGAATATTTCAGCGTCCCAGTCTCCTATGCCAAATCCAAGACTCTTTTTGAAATACACTTAAACATAAAGCATCTTGAGAAACTAAAGAATCTAAATTAATAGGCTATACATTTTCGTTTCTTAATGAAGAAAATACAAATTCATTTTTATAATTGAAAAATTGAAATCATCATTTTCAAATTTAACATGAAATAAATCATCACATAGTTATGAAATACTAAGTAGATTATATTTCAATCTATAAAAAAATTACTTTGGAAATTAAAACTGAGTTAGAGTTACTGATTTGTCCAAGGCCAATGATCTTTCCTTTGGTATTGTCACCAAAGGTGACATGTCCACCATCAATTTTTATTAAATTCTTGAAGCATTAATTGTCTCATGTAATGTGTCTTGAACATCCACTGTCTAAGTACCACATGCTTTTACAAGAGCTCTTTAAGCATCGTTCCTACAAAATATCAAATAAAAATAGATTTTGGTACCCATATTTGTTTGGGTCCAATAATATTAGTGACTAGTGATTTTGGAACCCACATATTCCTCATAGGTTTCCTATAAGAATTATGTAAAGTGTTCGAAAAATAAACTCTATTTGGTCCAGAAAATCTTGAAACGGTAGAGAGTGTATCAAAGCTTGAACTAGATGAATGTTTTCCAGAACTAGGAGTAAATATGTATGTCCTAGACTTAGAAGCAAAATTACTTCTTCCAAAATTTATTTTACCAGGTTGATATCCAATACCCGTAGTATATTTAGGATCAATGTATTTACCTATAATTTTTACCAATGTATATTTACTATTAGTAAACCTTTCAAGATCCTTTTCCAATTTCTCATTAGTTAGATTTAGTTCATTTTTTTCTTTGAGTAATTGAGAATTTTTTTCCCTTTATACAGTAAGTTCAAATTTAACAGTTGAGGTAAGAGAATGGTATTTCTTTAAAGATTTGTATTTATCTTTTATTTCATTACTTATCTCTTAAAGCATATTATAATACTCAAACATTTATTCATTAGACATATTTTCCTAGTCACTTTCATCTCCATAATGATATGAATTGTCTATAGGAGATTCCAGTGTTAACTCAGATGTGTTTGTCATAAAACACATATTGGATTTATTATCCTATTCATCATGTGAAGTTTCCGAGTCACTTGAACTGTCCTCATAAGTACTCCATGTTTCTTTAATTTCCTTTTTATACTTTTTATCTTTTTACTCATATTTCTTTTTGTATTTGATCTTGTTGGAACCATGGTCTTCTATGCATGAATTGGAGTATGGTTTGTTTTTGTTGACAATCCTTAGTGGAAGTTCATAATGAGTTCTAGAAAAGTGATCATACAGTTCAAGTAGACAACAATATTGAAGTTGTCACCGTTTCCCAGTTTATTCAAAATTTTTGGGCCTGAAAATCGACAAATGGAGAAAAGTGTTTTTTAGCAAAGAGACTTGCGCGCTGTGTACTTGAAGGGGATAAAACTTGCACACATATTGTTATTAATTATCATAAATTCAAAATATGTTAAAGGAAATAGGGTCTCACAAGTATTGGTTGGGTCACGCAAGTGAGTTTCACGACAGAGGCTATGGGAGATGAGTTGTGCACCGGAACCTACGTGCCGGAAGCATACCTGCACGCCATCACGCAGGGGGTCCAGTTTTTCTCTAAATTGAGGACCAACCCTCCTCATTTGGAATTAAGTTCAAGACTTAGAGATTTTTTGAGCTCTCATTGCGCAAGTGGTTGAGCCGCGCAAGTGGTAGCTGGGTCGCGCAAGTAGAGGTTGCACGCCGGTTGTTGGTTGTGCACCCAAGGTTGTTTGGAAGATAAAGGTGCAGAGTCGTGCAAGTTTGGAGTTGAAGTGGGAAGTGTCACACAAGTGGGTTGGTGTCACCCACATGCTGAATTTGTGTTGTGCAAGTGACTTGCGCGTCGTGATTGAAACTTGCGCACCGGTCTTGGAGAAGCGCGCCATGTGTTGTTGAAGTACACCTGTCTTTTTGGGAGCTACACAAAAGCTGGAAGATTGCACGATACATTCAGTGCTGGGTGAGATTAGTCTACGAGTGAGAGTTTGACATCAACAGAGCATCTATATACAAAAGAGGATGCATACTTTTTCAATGATGAAGAGACCTTCACATCTATAAACTGAGTGGGACTTCACCAAAGGCAGTGAGCTTGGGGGAGTCAACGGGAGTGACCCGAGGGACGCTGTGATCTATCCCTGAACTTTTTGTAAAGGAAGTGAGCCTGGGACAGAGTAACTGTGCCCGAACCTTTGTAATCCACAACTAGTGAAGTTTTAGTGGAATTTGGTATGACTAACAACCTGTCGGCGTGTGATCCTTGGACGTATCCCTTACTGGTGAACCAAGAAAAAAGTGTTGTGTCGTCTCTCTGCATGTGAATGCTTGATTTATGTTCACATCCATCATACAGGTTTAACAAGTTCCTACCAACATGGGAACAATATCCATCACTTTAAAAGAAAAATTTGACACCCTGATTCACCCCTCCCCTATCAGGGTGTCTCGAGTTCCTACAAGTGGTATCAAAGGGTAAAGGTTGCTGGTGTTGAATCTGTCCTTTGTCATCATGGAGAATGTAGTCAATGTCATGGGAGTCCCTATTTTCGATGGAAGTAATTTCCAGATCTATAAGAATAGAATGAGACTTCATCTAAGATCCCTTGTAATGGATGTTCTGTTTTCCACTATGCAAGGTACTGATGTTTCTGATCCAACAGGGCTGGCTATGACTGATACAGATAGAAAGATTCTTGATGTAGATGCTAAAGCACAGAATGGTCTCACCACAACACTTTCTAATCAGATTTATTTAAAAGTGATGAGTTTCACCTCATCAAAGTCTATGTGGGATAAACTTGAAAATATTTATGAAGCTGATAGAAAAGTGATGGAGGGAAAACTACAAGTGCTACACAATAGGTTCGATGATCTGAAGATGCATCCTGGTGACAATCCAGACTCCTTCTTCAATTTAATTACTGAAGTGGTTGGAGAAATTCAGGTCCTAGGAGAAGAAATCAGAGACATTGATATTGTGAAGAAAATACTGAGAAGACTGCCACCCCTGTACAATGCAAAGGTGTCATCCCTTGAGGAAATATATCCTTCCAAACCGTCTTTGGATGATCTGTTGAGTAGCTTGGTGGCATATGAAATTAGAGTCAAACCAGAAGATGCTACTATACGAGTAAGAAAGGAAATGGCATTCAAATCCATGGAGAAAATGAAAATCTCAAAAGATAGTAGTCGTGAAGATGATGAGTAAAAAGAAATTATATCCCTCATTGCGAAGAAGTTCCAGAAGGGAAAGGGAAATTCAAAGGGAAGTTACCTCTAGCGTGATTTTGTTGTGGAAATGTCGGGAAAATTGCTTCTCAGGGATTAAGAAAGATCGATGGTGATGATAGTGATGTTGAAAACATCAAGAAGCCTTATAAAATGTTTTCTAAGAAAGGGGACTTCAAATATAGAAAAAAAAATTCCGAAGAAGAGTTTTTTCTGTGAAGAGGAAGAAGACGATAATGAATTCTGGGATGAAGAAAAACCAGAATTTAAAACTGGGAAACATGCTTCCATGATGGCCACTGTTGAAAAATCAGAAGATACAGGTGGAGAAAATCAGTTAAAAACTAGTGTAGATCCCGAGTTACAACTTAAGGATTCTATTAGAAAGCTTAAGATTAAATTTAAGAGTTGCAATAAGTGGAAATCAATGTTAGAAGAATAAAATGAATATTTTGATAAAATTGAAGCTGAAATTGAATGACTGGAAGAATTTGTGAAATTACAGTCTAAAATTCTTGAAAGCAATGATGATGTAGTGGATCTAAAGATGAGAATTGAAGAGAATGAAAAGGTCATCAATGACCTCACCTCCAGACTAGAATAAAAATCCAATATTGTTTAGTGTCTTGAGGAGGATGTTTTTAATCATAGGATTAAACTTGAGACTGAATCAATTTCAAAAGAATCAAGGAATAAAATACAGTTTGGAAGATTCTTAGATGTAGAATTACTGGAAATAGCCAAGAGTGGTTTAGATGGGGTAGGAAAAATCTTGAGTGATCAAAGACCTTCTTTCATGGGAAAGAGTGGACTTGGTTGTGATGTTGAGACATCAACTGGCGGGAGTAAAAAGTGCCAAAAGAAATAAAAGATGAAAGTTGGACATGTTGAAACGTTTCCTGAAGCGCTAAAAGAGAAACCCTCAATCCAAACTAAAAGGAGAACTGAAAATTACCCTCAAACATTTAGAAATGACAGGAAGTCCAACTATTCTCGCAAGGAAGAGGGTATGAAGAGAAATTCAAGTGAAAAGACATTTCCTTTGATGGTTTTTCAGTTTTATGGCTATCTGGGCCATACCTTGTCATATTGCGAAGAGGCAAGGAGCTATCTGAATGGGGAAGATCTGGGACATCAACAAAGGAGACTGACTTCATATCCTCCATCTTATAGAAGAAACAGTTTCTATGGATACTATTTTCATTGCTCTAACTTTGGTCATAAGGCTGTTAATTGCAGGCAGAGAAGGGACATGGACACCTCATATAGGAATTCAAGACAAGTTAGATCTCATTGATAAGATAGTGTTTCTATTTAGAACATGTTTTCTCCTCTCAAAGATGAATTTAACTATGAAGAACCAATGTACACAGTTGAGATAATTGAAAGGCCATCAGTGTTCTATACTCATTCTAATGTCTCATGGAAAGAAAGGAAGAAAATTGAGAAATCCAACCTTGAAGAGGTGGCCCTCAAAGCTAAAAAATTCAACAATACCTGGATTCTGGATAGCGGTTGTTCATCTCATATGACAGGAAATGCTGGCCTGTTAACAAACATTGAAAAGAAGGTTGATGGGACCGTAAGGTTTGGTAATGACAGTGCTTTTAAGATTAAATGTAGTGGTAATACTTTTCTCTCTAATGGAGAGCTGAAGAAGATTGATGTTCTTTATGTGGACGGTCTATGCCACACTCTCCTCAGTGTAAGTCAACCCTGTGACTCAGGACTCATAGTGACTTTAAATCAAAAATTCTACACTATAAATGGAAAAATAGGAAACTCTCTTATGAATGGTTGTATAATAGATAAAAACTTATATCAAGTTGATAGTAAAGTAAAATATTTCTATTTTTCTATTGTGGAAGAAAAAAACCTATGGTATCGAAGGCTGGGGAACATTAACAAAAAATACATGGAAAAGATATCCATGATGAAGATTGTCATGGATATCCCCATCCTGAAGCATGAACGTGAAAAGTCCTGTGATTCTTGCATTCATGGGAATCTGGTCTGTAGTTCTTATTGACCAATGAAGAAAAGGGCATCTCATCTTCTTGATCTAATTCATACAGACATTTGTGGCCCGATAAATATTGTTGGAACTCATGGAGAAATGTACCTTGTCCTTTTCACAGATGATTATAGCATAATGGCATGTGTAATGGTTATACATAGGAAATGACAAGTGCTTGACTGCATGAAAATTTATCACCAGATTGCCGAAAATGATACTGGACGGACAATAAAAGTCATGCGATCTGACAAAGGAGGGGAATACACGTCTGTTGAGTTTGAGAATTATCTTGAAAAACATGGAATTCAACATGAGGTAGCTTCTATAAGAACTCCACAACAAAATGGAGTTGTTCAGCGCCATAATTGACAGGTCAACAACATGTCCAGGACTATGCTGATTGAGAGTGGTATCTCTCACCATTACTGGAAGGAAGCTGTTGATGTTGTAGTGCACATTCAGAACCGAATAGGGATTTATATGGGAGAAACTAAGACACCATATTAATTGTGGCATGGAAGGAATCCTTCGCTGAAATACTTTCATTTTTTAGAAGCCAGTGTTTTATCTGGAACAAATAAGTAAATCAAGGGAAGTTTGGTGACAATGCTGATGAAGGAATTTTTCTTGGGTATCCAATGAACATCAAAGCCTACAAGTGTGTAAACAAGTGATTTGGAAAGATTTTGGTAAGCAATGATGTTAAGATAATTGAATAGAAAACCACAAATGCTTCAAGGAATTAATATGATGATGTGATAAAAAGTGAAGAAGAAAGTGAACATATAGAAAATACAAATACAGAAATAGAAGAAGCTGTACAAAACACTTAGCAGTCACATCGTGATGTTGACTCAGAAGAAGAATATGAAGAAGAAACTGTGGCTGGAGAGAATGCAACTGAACCACACATGAGGAATCGTAGAGCTGAGATTGATCCATCTAACATAATTGGGAGCAGGAGTGCACCCACTCAAACAAGGAGGATGAGGAATAACACGCAATCTGCATTTTTGTTAGTTGTGGAGCCATCCTCATTCGAAGAAGCTACAAAGAATGAATCTTGGGTGAAGGCCATGAGTGAAGAGCTAGATCAGATTGACAAGAATCAGACATGGGATCTTGTCCAAAGACTCGAAGGTCACAATGTGATTGGTACAAAATGGATCTTCAAGAAAACGTTTGATTAGCATGGAAGTGTTATCAGAGACAAGGCTCTACTGGTATGTAAGGGGTATTCCTAGATTGAAGGTGTTGATTTTGAAGAAACCTTTTCTCCAGTGTCTAGAATGGAGTCAATTAGATGTTTCCTTTCCATGGCACTACAAAGAAGATATAATGTATATCAAATGGATGTCAAGACAACATTCTTGAATGGTGTACTCAAATAATAAGTCTATATTGAACAACTTGTGGGTTTTGTTCTTGGTATTGATGAGACAATAGTCTGCAAACTGAAGAAAGCCCTATATGGTTTGAAGCAGCCACCACGAGCATGGTATTCCCGCCTGGAATCGTATCTTAAGAAGATGGAGTTCATAAGAGGAGGAGTGGGTCACAATATATATGTGGAGAAGTCTTCAAAATATCAATTCACGGTTTTAGTCTACGTTGATGATAACATATTTGGTGCCAGCAGGCAGAAATCAGTGGATGAATTTTCCAATCATATGAAATCAGAATTTAAAATGTCTATGATTGGGGAGCCCACATATTTCATGGGGCTACAGGTGATTCAAAATAAGGATTAAACTATCATTTCTTAGGAAAATTATGCAAGAGATATATTGAATACGTTTAATATGCAAGACTCCAAACAAATTTCAACTCCAATTGCAGTTGGAACTAAACTTGGAAAGCATGAGGATGGGGCCTCTGTTGATCCCACCATGTACAGGAGGATCATTGGGAGCCTACTGTACCTGACAGTGACACGGCCATATATTTTCTTTGCCACATGTCTTGTGGCCCACTTTCAGAGTAATCCAAAGGAGGAACATATGGAGACAGTCAAAAGAATCATGAGTTACATTCAAGGTACAAATAACTTTGGGTTATATTTTTATGCAGGAGGGGACAGTGAATTGTCAGCATTTTATGATGCTGAATGGACTGGTGATGTAGTAGACAGAAAGTCCACCAGTGGTGGAGCCTTTTATATTGGGCAGAAATGTGTTGGCTGGTTGAGCAAGAAACAAGAAAGTACTTCTCCTAGTACTGCTGAAGCGGAGTATATATCCGCCACAAAGGCATGCACTCAACTAATATGGATGCAGCAACAATTAACAGATATTGGTGATGACGTAAAGTAACCAATGGTGATTTACTGTGATAACAAGAGCGCAATTTATCTTATGAAGAATCATTTTCAACATTCTCGTACAAAACATATTGAAACCATGTATCACTTTATCAATGAAAAAGTTGATCAAGGGCTGATTAGAATGGATCATATGGGAACTGATGAGCAAGTGGCTGATATCCTGACGAATCCACTATCCGCGGCTGTGTTTAAAAATCATCGGTTGAACCTCGGTGTTCATCCACATCCCAGTGCATAAGGAGGTTTCAAAATACCCCTATCCCCGATTCTGATAACTATATTTATCTATTTATGGATGTGATACAGGTTTGTGGGGGAGATACTATCCCGGGGGAGTATGGTTTGAACTGAACATTGGGAAAATTACCAGTCTTTGGGAGTATTGTCAGTGGGGGAGAAAGGAATAAATTCAGGCATGTTCAGGCATGTAATGCTCTCGTGACACGACGCAAATTCAGTGTCAGTGATAGGATGAGAAGAATGAGAAGGAATATGTCGGTCATGTAATGCTTCTTGGGCATCATTGAGAATTCCAAAACATTGGAACCCAATTCAAGCTTCCTCTCTTGTTTTCTACACCAAGAAATTTCTCACATAGACTTAGAGTGTTGGCTGAGTTGTTTCTTGTGTTTTTGGTTTGCACATGGATGGGGATCTATTGAATTTATTTTCTGATTTCCAAAAATCCCAAAGGGGGAGATTTTTGGATCCATGGTTTTCTATGCATGAATTGGAGCATGGTTTGTGTTTGTTGACAATCTTAAGTGGAATTTTAGAATGAGTACCAGCAATGTGATCATATAGTTCAAGAAGACAACATTATTGAAGGTAGCGCAGTTTCCCAGTGTTTTCAAAATTTTTGGGCCTGAAAATTGACAAATGGAGAAAAGTGTTTTTTGGAAAAGAGACTTGCGCGCCGTGTACTTGAAGGGGATGAAACTTGCACACATATTGTTCTTCATTATCATAACTTCAAAATATGTTAAAGGAAATAGGTTCGTGCAGGTCTTGGTTGGGTCACGCAAGTGAGTTGCACGAAATTGGCTAGGGGAGATGAGTTGCGCACCGGAACCTACGCGCCGAGAGCATACTTGCATGCCATCGCACAGGGGGTCCAGTTTTCCTATAAATAGAGGAAAACCCCTCCTCATTTGGAATGAAGTTCAAGACTTAGAGATTTTTCAAGCTCTCATCGTGCAAGTTGTTGAGCCGCGCAAGTGGTAGTTGGGTTGCGCAAGTAGAGGCTATGTGCCGGTTGTTGGCTGCATGCCCAATGTTGTTTGGAAGTTAAAGGTGCAGAGTCACGTAAGTTTGGAGTTGAAGGAGGAAGTTTCATGCAAGTGGGTTGGTTTCTCCTGTGCACTGTATTTGTGTTGCGCAAGTGACTTGTGCGCCACGATTGAGACTTGCGCGCCAGGCTTGGAGAAGCGTGCCAGGTGTTGTTGAGGTACACCCATCTTTTTGGGAGATGCAAGAAAGCTGGAAGATTGCATGATACATTCGGTGCAGAGTTATATTAGTCTACAAGTGAGTGTTGGACTTCAACAGAGCATCTACATACAATAGAGGATGCATACTTTTGCAATGATTAAGAGACCTTCACGTCTATAAACTGAGTCGGACTTCACCAGAGGATGTGAACCATGGGGAGTCAACGAGAGTGACCCGAGGGATGTTGTGAGCTATCCCTGAACTTGTTTTAAAGGTAGTGAGCCTAGGACATAGTTATTGTGCCCAAACCTTTGTAATCCACAGCTAGTGAAGTTTTAGTGGAATTTTGTACGACCGGAAACTTGTCGGCGTATGCTCCTTGGACGTAGCCCTTAGTGGTGAAACATGTAAAAAGTGTTATGTCGTCTCTCTGGATGTGAATGTTTGCTTTCTGTTCACATACATATTACAGGTTTAACAAGTTCCTACCAACGTGGGAACAAGATCCATCACTTTAAAAGAAAAAGTTGACACCCTGATTCACCCCTCCCCTCTCGGGGTGTCTCGGGGTCCTGCAGATCTTAGGGAAGTTATCCTTTATATTCCCCTTTCACTTACATTCATAGCATACTATCTCATCAGACTTGTCACTTCTTTTACAATCTTTCTTCCTGCTTCCTTTTTGATCATATATTCCCTTGCGGTTAGGTTTTCTGAAAAACATCTTCATCTTGTAAAATATCTTAAACCTTTTGGGTAATTGATCCATTTCCTCGTCACTGTTAGGTGATGATTTTTCACTACTGGAGATTTCTACAGAGACTTCAAATTTCCCTTTCTCTTTCAGTTGAGAGGCGGTGGTCTTAAATGAAACAAATTTTCTTTTATGTTCATCCTCGTCTTCCTTGATGTCTTTCATCTCCTATTCATACATCATTAGTTTCCCAATGAGTTCTTTTATAGGTAACTTTCTGATTTCACATGATTCTATAATAGAGATAAAGGTTCCTCTCTATCTGTTAGATAGACATCTGAGAATCCTCATAATCTGTAGTTTGGAAGTGACTTCTCTTCTACGAGAAATCATTGTGTTGACAATTTAGTTGAACCTGAGATACATGTCAGAAATAGGCTCATCAGGTTTCATTTTAATGTTATCATATTTAATAGTATATGTATTAAGTCTCATTTATTTTATACTAGAAGTTCCTTCATGTGAAACATATAAAGTATCCCAAATTTCATGGGTAGTTTTACATGCAGAAATTCTGTTAAATTCCACATATCCTAAAGAGAAATACAAAGCAGTCATGGATTTCCACTTGTAATTATAGGCAACCTTGATTGGGTAATCCCATGTTATTCTATCATTAGAAGGAATCTTATACTCATCTATAATTGAAGACAAGATTTCAAAACCTATACTTTCAAAATGCATTTTCATTTTAATTTTCCATTCAGCATAATTGGTTCCATTAAAGAATGGTGTTCTATTTTTTGTAACACCTTCCAGTCTATTATCCATAATAACGAAATACTTTGATAGAGCTAGAAAATTTTAATCAACAGAAATTTACAGATCTTTAAAGTAAAACCAAAATCACAGTTGAATAGGGTCAAAAACAGGGTCTTAACAGGAATAAAAAACAACCTCTGATACCAAATGTTGGTCGGAGTATAGTACTCAAGAGGGGGGTGAATTGAGTATCTATAAAAATTTCGGTTTAAAAAGTATTCTTAATTGGTTCCCCAATAAAATAAATACATCCCAATTAATCAAACTAATACGGTTATGGAAGTTTGACTATTTAAATAACTTCTCATAAGATTGATTAATTATTAGTAATCTTAATATCAGTTATTAACATTATTTTTGAAGTTATTCTAACAAGGCAAGAAAATTATAACTTCTTTCAAAGATTAAAAATCAAATTAAATTTAGAGATTTTTGAATTATATAGTAAAACAGAGAAACCTAAATTAATTAACACAACAGATATAAAACAAGTCGTTCAGTCTCCTGATGAGACCTAATCCACCCTGCTTGGTGATCACCTACCACCAAGAAGTTTATATAAATAAACTTGATGCACACTCTGGATTGGGGTAAACAATAGTTCACAGGATTGTCCAGGTCACACGACCTCTTCCACAATATTTCGTGGGTATAAACCAACAATTCATATAGGGACCTCTTCCACACTTATCTGTGTGAGTAAACAAGTTTGAAAGGATATGATAGGAAGGATATCTTGTATCCTCCAAATTAATGCAGGATAAAATGTGTGTTTTTATACCGACACACACACATTTATCAAAATCTAAAAACAATACAAAATAGAGAAAAAATGATGAGATATGGTTAGAAGTGCTCTGAGTGATAGTTTATACAGCTCTGGACTTCTAGGATGAAAAAGATGTCAGAATTGAGTCCCCTTGCAAGAAACGGAGTATCATAAGTCTGATACTCTAGTTTCCAGTTAGATCTGGCTCTTGGTCTTAGTGGAGTTGGTATTGTAAATATGTTCTTGAATCTAATCTATGGTATATTGGATTTTTGGATTTTAGAATGCTTCGTGAGTTCTTCAGATGTATTGAGTTTCATGTGTCGGTTCTTTTCTCAAGAATGCTCGTGCTTATTTGTTCTCACGCTATCCTTGTTTCTGAGCCACACTTCTATTTTTATTCTTGGAGTGCGTGTGTTGGAGGTGACAAGATATATGTATTGTGCACCACATACCTCGTACTGTCAGGTGGAGTTTCTAGAAAGAAATATTAATTGTGTCAGTGCATTTAAAAGACTCAAATATAACCGTTAGAAATTAAATTGAAAAACAAAAAAACAAATTAAAGAATAGTGTTACAGTCAGTCTGGAAATGGTGTCTATATGAAATGGTGTCTCCATAAAATGGTGTCTTCTTATTTTCCATTGAGTGTTGATATAGTTATGATGGAACAACTATATAGAGATCAGGAATCGGTAGCACATATGCAGTTTTAGGATCACAGTGTCTGGTCCTTTTCCAAACTTCAAACGGTGTCTCAGCACAGAACCGATGTCACAAACTTCAACAGATCTAAAACCTGTTTCAATGTCTAGTCATGGTGTCTGGGTCATGGGTTCTAGGTCATGGTGTTTAGGTCACGGTGTCTCGGTTATAATTTCTGGGTCACGGTGTCTGGGTCATGGTGTCTAGGTCCTTTTCCAGAAAAACATAACCGGTGGCAGAGTCATGGTTTATCAGACTTTGCCAAAAATCTATATACATACATAAATAGTGATATTAATAGAATGGATTAGAATTAATCATTTATCAATGAAACCATTATAACAGAAATTTAAAAAGGGTTACAATAATCAAACATAGCACTTAAGATCTTGGATAGGTTTATTTAAAGAATAAAGAAACCAATCATTTGTACACATTATTTGAGACAGATTAAACATAATTAACGAGATTTATAGTATGTATAGAATTTTTTATCATTAAAATATTATTAACACATGAGGAGTCCAACAATAGGTATGTGAACTTTGAGTTTGTAGTCATGCCATTCGGTGTTACGAACGCATCAGCCATGTTCATGGGACTTATGAACTCCATGTTTCATGAGTTCCTGGATCAGTTCGTTATCATATTCATTGATGATATCTTGGTATATTTGAAGTCATAGGAGGAGCATGAAGAGAATCTCAGAACTATCTTTCTTGTTCTTCGACGCCACCCACTCCATGGAATGTTGTCCAACTGTAAGTTCTAGACATGATATGTGAACTTCCTCAGGAATTTGGTGTCTCAACAGGGCGTGGAATTAGACATATTGAATTTCAAACCAGTTGTTTCTTAGGCAGAACCCAAGAATGTGGCAGAGGTTCACAGTTTCCATGGTCTCATAGTCTATTATTGGAGGTTTATACCTAATTTTATCGAATTATATCCCCTTTGATAGCTTTGACTAGGAAAGTTCAAGATTTTGTGGGGATTGATCAGTGGTAAGAAATGTTCGGTTACCTGCAGGGGAAGTTAGTCAGTTATATATTGCTCTGGTTTCTAGAGGAAGGGGTGATGCTTTAGGTGTTTTATGATGCTTTCCATTTTTTCTTGGGATGCGTCTTGATGTAGTAGTAGTTAGTGATCTATTATGGATCTAGGAAGTTATTCCCCCATGAGCCTAACTATGTCACCCATGATCTAGAGCTAACATTGGTCATGTTTTCAGTGAAGTTGTGGCAACATTACCTCATTGGGGAGAGCTTTTTGGTCTTCACGGATCACAATAGTTTGAGGTATATATTTTACAGATGAGATATGAACTTGAGATAGTATAGGTGGATGAAGTTTCTTTGGGACTATGATTTTGAGATCTCTTACACCTCATGAAAGGGGAATTTTGTGGCTGAAGCTTTGAGAAGAAAATTGCAGATGGAGATTATTTGGGAATATGCAGACTCTTAGAGAGAAATGGAAGAGTTGGAAGCCTTTCACATAGATGCAAGAGTGGATGGTGGTAGATAATTTTTATTTTAGATGATGGTGTAGTCTCCTTTAATGCAAAAATTGGAGGAGTCTTAGTGGGGAGACTCATAGGTAGAGGTGTTTCATGATCATGTTGTCCATAGTGATGCTCTAGAGGGATGGTCATAAGATGGTGAGAACTGGATGTTGTTTCATGGAAGGATTTTTCTTCTGGTATCAATTCATGATGAGGTCCTTCGTGAGTTTCATAGATTTCATTTAGCAGTACCACCTGAGAATTTATAATACGCATCATGGCTTAAGGACTCAGATTTTGGGGCCCAAGATGAAGCAGACAATGGAAAAGTTCATGGCGAGTTTCTCGGTTTTCTAGTAGGTAAAGACTGAGAGATGTGTTCTCATTTTCTTGTTATAACCTTTTGATCTTCCCGAGTTGAAATGGGATGAAATATCAATGGATATTTTCATAGGTCTTCCCAAGGCTCAAAGATGTTATGATACTATTAGGGTGATAATGGATCAATTGACGAAATTGGCCCACTTCATAGTGGTCAAGGAGTTGGGTGAAATGGATTCCTTGCAAAAGAAGTATGATGATGAGGTGGTCGGGTTTCATAGAAATCCTAGGTCCATTGTCTCATATCAGGATGCACATTTTACCTCACAAGTTTGGAGGGGATTGTAGCATGCCTTTGGAACCAAGTTACGAATCAACACTTCATTCCACCCCCAGATAGATGGGAAGAAAAAGTGAACTATCCGGACTTTGGAGGATATGTTGCGAGCATGTGTATTAGACTTTGGTGGATCTTGGGTATGAAACCTTCCATTGGTAGTGTTTTCTTATAATAATAAGTATCACTCTCCATTTTCATGGCCCCATTTGAGTCTTTGTATGAGAGACCATTTTGTTCTCCATTGTGCTGGATAGAGATTGGGGAGATAACATTTCATCATCCTGATGTGGTGTAGAGAACGGCAGAGAATGTTTTTCTTGTTCTTGAAAGGAGGAAAGATGTTCGATCCCAGGAAAAGTCTTTTTACAATCATAGGAGTAGGCCCTTGGAGTTTGAGGTTATGGACCATGTGTTCTTGAAGGTTTCCCCTTCACGTGGGAAGTGGATGTTTGACAGAGGGAGTAAGTTTTATCCCAAAATTTAGGACCCTTTGAGGTTTTGGGATAAGTTGTAAAGGTGGAATACCAATTGGCATTTCCAACACAGTTGGAGAGGATCCACGACAACTTTCACATATCTCAAATTAATCAATATCTTCACAATGAATCCCATGTACTTGACTAGGGAGAGTTGGATATCAAGGATTACATGATGTTCATGGAGTGACCAAAAGAGATCCATGATCATCAAGAGAAGGAACTTCATGGATGGACCATTCCCTTGTATCGTGTGTTATGGAGGTATGGTGGTCTGGAGGAAAGTACTTGGGAGTGAGATGCACAGATGTGTGCCCAGTACCAGAAGTTGTTTTAAGATTTGTTTTTCCTTGTTCAATTTTTCTTTGTAACGTGATGTTTGAATATTTTTGATTATAAGATAAAGTGTTTTTTCCTTGGCTTGTGATGCGTGTGGTGTGATGTATGATAAAGTACTAACATATGAAAATGGGAGGACCTACTTCCAAATTGATACACATTAATTAGGATGTGATTAAACTCAAGCGGGCAATCCAGTGCCACCCAGAGAAGATAGTATCTTAACAAGGAGGATGGAATTACTTGATTCGTGTGTTCGAATGAAATTATTTTTTTGGGTTGTGAAATGTGTTTTGTGTTCGTCTAGTTTGACATGATGGGGCCGAGATGGAAGATGATGAATGATGTTTTTTTAGATATAGAGGTTTCAACTCTAGATTTTGAACAACCCAAGTTGGTTTATCATTGATTTTTAATGTGTTTAGTTGATAGTGGTGTTTCAAGTGTAACGATAACCTTGAGAGGTATCTCTAGGGGTGGTTGTTTGGACCCTTCCACTCTTTTCCTTTTGGGATAGTTTTGGGTTCTTGAGGGTGATAATAGTTTTAGAGGTATATTATGTAATGGAATGGACCTCTCTGGTTTACTAATTTGGGGGAATCTAGTGTTGGAGGTGCTTTGAGAGGTCAAGGTGACTCATTTCAACACTTTAAAAAATATTCCTTGTTTTACAATGATGTGTCACAAAACTGTGCCTCATTCCAACAATTTCACCCTAACGGTGTAACCCAAGTGGCATCACCATAGAGGAATCACCCTGGGGGTTTCACCTAGGCAGCGTCACCCAAATGGTGTCACCCTAGAGGTGGAACCGTAATGGTGTCACCCTGGTGGTCGGTCGCTGGCAATCGCTCATCCAACGGTGCCTTTACAGCGGTTCCTAGTTAGATGGTGTCTCTCCTGGAGGTATATCACATGGAGGTGTCTCACTAATGATGGTAAACAATTCATCCTGACAGTGCCTCATCCAATGGTGCCTCGTCTAATGGCACCTTGTTCGACGGTGCATCTTCCGACAGTGGATTTTCCAGTGGTGTCTCATGTATAGTCTAAAGACCTAGAATTTCTATGGAATTTTATTTTCTTAAATACATGGGAATTTTATGAGTCCTAGAAAATTGACGGTGCATGATTTCGAGGTCCGGTGTGCCCGAAATTAATTTTTGAAATTTGGTTTAGGTACGTTCAGTAAACGTACGAGTGGGTTTTTATAACATTTGATCTGGTACTCAGAATTGAAATCAAAGGTTACTGATGAACTCGAAGCGCCAGTATTCTCTTAAGAAGACTTTCACCTCGATGATAGTTGGTCGAGAATAATAGATAGTTTTTTGGGTTTTTAGAGATGAATTAAATAAATATAAAGTGTGTGGTTTTATTTTTATTTGATGGTTAAAACCTCCGCATGGAAGTTGGAGGTGGGACCACCACACCTTAACCTCCCATGAGGGGTTATGATGGTGGGGCCCGCACGAACCTAACCCCCCATGAGAGGTTTTGATTTGGGGACCACACAAGTCTAAACCCCCTATTAATGGTGGGAGAGGAAAACCTATCAACTACCCTCATTAATGATGGAGATTCTCTCCACACCGCCTCCTTTATTGGTGCTTACTCCCCTAATTTAATGGTGCCAAATTCTCCTCTTAATTTAATGGTGCCAACCTCATGAATTAATTAAGTGGAGACAACTTAATTAATTAAAACTTTTTGAATTCTTATTCTAACGATAGATTTTATAATCTATTACCTTGGCTTCCTACTATTCTGGTTGGCAAAAGTTTGGCAAAGGAGGATTATAGCTTTTGAGGGAAAAGCTCTCACCAATGAAGAACGCTCCCAACGAAGAATGCTTCCAACAAAGAACGAAATAATTCGACCTTCATCCTCAGGCTCCTACCGATGTGGGAATTCTTCAACTGAACTTCCCTCCTCATCGTCGTCAATGAACCAACGCAGGAGCTCGGGATTGGAAGAGTACGACAGACGCGACAAATGACGACAACTTTGTCCTCTTACCTGTGACTCCATCGACGAAAAATGATCAAGGTAGGGGTTATTTGCATATTAATCATTTCCCTGATTCTTATTTTGTAGAATGGGAAAGAATAATTGTGGAGGCTATAGAATTTGAAGTTCAACATTCTCCTTTCTGATTGACCGATTGCTATCACCCAAAATGCGGAGGGTGCATGCCAAACTAACAAGGCCCAACTCCCTCTGTCAAACTCTTTTGTGATGTTCTTCAACATGGTGATGACACGATGAGGCAACAAGAACCAATCGTGCTACCCACAGTCTCGGTGACCCGCGCTACCTGCCGGTCGCGCCATCCGCCTGCTGAACCAGCCTCGGCCGCACTGCGCCATGGCCATACCACCCTCGTCGCGCCCTCTGTCCGGCCAAACCGGCCCTAGACGCCCCTAGCCAGCTGAACCGGCTCCACCGCCCCATGATGAACCGCGACGCACTCTTAGCTACCCATGCCTCCTAGCCACCCTATGCCTCTCGGCCGTTGCCGGCCTCTCGTGCGCCCCGACTGAATCGCGCCGACCCGCGTGCCCCGCGGCACCGCTGGTCGAACCGGCCTCGGCCATCTGGCCCGAGACACCCGAGCCTCACCCCTCACGGCGCAGGCTGAACTGTCCTCGACCATCCGGTCCGATCCGCACCCCACACATTCTTGGCAGATCCGGCCTACCACGCCCCACGCAGCGCCTCCAAGATGAACCGACCTGCGGCCGGTCCGCGCCCTCACAACCAGTCTGCACCCTCGCACTACTCGCGCTACTCGTAGCCTATTGGGACAGGCCGAACCCAATGGGTCAGGCCGGGATGAACTCGAACTGGGTCGGCCCAGAAAAATCCAGACCAGGTCGGTCCGACCGGGTCGGACCAGACCGAGGCCCACTATGACCCTTTACTTTATTTTGGCCATATCTTTGGCACCAGACGTCCGTTTGACGAATTGTCAGTGGAACTGGTATTATTGGAGCGCTAAGGTCCCTTTGTTTATACCCCACAGGAGGTTTGGGTATAGTTGAGATATAGTCCGGTTGGATCGAGCACGAATCCAACCTAGTCCCCGGGACTAAAAGGCCAATAACTCACAGACCAGGTGTCCGATTGACGCGTCGTCTGTTGAACTGAGACCCCTATGACATGGGGGATATTTGGGATACTTATTCTTGGGACTTCATGGATGTTGATGAATCAAAAATTGGATTGAGGAGAGGACCCTCCCAAAATCAAGCGTTCTTTGTGCGGAAACCCTGTGGCTGGAGGCACTCTGACTACTGTTCCTGGATCCTATGTGGGTTCGACAGCTCTGACTATTGTTCATGGAGCCTGTGTGGGTTTGACAGCTCTGACTACCATTTTTGAATCTTTTGTGGGTTCGATAACTCTGGCTAATCTTCCTGGATCCTTTGTGGGTTCGACAGCTCTGGCTACTGTTCCTAGATCCTGTGTGGGTTCGACAACTCTGACTACTTTTCCTGGATCCTGTGTGGGTTCGACATCTCTAGCTACTGTTCCTAGATCCTATGTGGGTTTGGTATCTTTGGCTATTATTCATGGATCTTATGTGTGTTCGATATCTATTGCTTCTGTTACTAGATCCTATGTTGGTTCGACAGCTCTAACTACTGTTCATGAATCCTACGTAGGTTCGATAGCTCTGACTGCTATTTTTGGATCCTACGTGGGTTCGGCATAATAGATGATTTAATTGATACATCAAATCATCTATAACTCTCTACATATGTTGTTTACCTATGTGAGATGAGTCATTAACTTTTGTGTTTTCCTCATGATTGAGATGGATTACATGATAACTTAGGTATATGTATGGGAATATACCTAAGTGGGGTTATATGTTGATTTCATACTTTGTGGTTTATCCTTGTTGGATTTTGTGATACCTTGAGGGTCTTAGGGTCCCTACTGGGTATCGTTATACCCACCCATACACGGGCTATGCCCGCACCTCATTGTGTTGGATGCAGATGACAGACAACGCTGATTGAGGCTGAGAGTACCAGGACTGGATGATACCTGGAGGTGGACCATACGACGAGTCAGTACACGGAGGAGACGGACGGACAAGGAGTACTGAGGAGGCTATCTGTACCTACCCTTCAGGTAGGAATCCCAAAGGATGTACCAATAGTTGTTTTTCCTTTCTTCAGTTGTACTTGTATTTCTAGTTCCTTGTACTTTATAGTTGGGCTTGTATTTCCGGCCCCTTTTACTTTTCATCACTCTTTTGTTTTACAGTTCTGCTTAGTGTTTCATATCCAGCTGTGTGCTTTGTTGTGTTTGATTATAGTTTATAATGGAAATGCCTTCCCAGTTTTAGGGAATTGTGCCTTTGGTGCTAGTCACCAGCCCCTCGTCTTTGGAAGGAGGGCTTGGGGTAGTCATGACACAGGCCCCGAGGGACGGGTTGTGACAAATTGGTATCAGATGAGTTAGTTCTACCGAAAAACATTGGACTCCAATATTTCATTTTTAACAACAATAGTGCTAAATGTAGTGAGTATGGTTTTCAGTTCAGGGAGTCCAGTGTTGGTGGGGCAGCTGACGTATCCACACATGAGGACCGTGACTTCTGATTTCTAACTCAGTGCACGAAAACACTGATTGCCTAAGGGTTTTCAAGAATTTTTTTGACCTCTTGAGTTAGCTCACCAGGTATAACTTATTAACTGTGGCGCAGCTATTTATTTTTAGGATGACTCCATGCAGACAGCCAGCCATGGTTTCAGTATTTGTATGAGAAGGAAGCCCACCGAGCGATGAGGCCTCGGTGCAGGGCCCTGTCACAGCGGAGGCACCAACGATACCACTACCCGTTGGTCCACCGATGCCACCAACCCTAGAAGCAGACAATTCACGCTGCTTGAGCGCATTGCATGAGTTCCAGTGCCATAGGCCTCCCATGTTCAGGGGTGAGATGGACCTGCAGGCAGCCGAGGATTGGATTGAGGCTGTGGTGAGAGTCTTCAGACTAGTAGGGCACCAGCCGACCATATGGTGATCTTTGCCGTGAGTATCCTTCTAGAAGTAGCAGGAAGATGGTGGAGCCTGATACTCCAGGTGCATGGTGAGGCGAAAATACTTTGGGTAGACTTTGAGAGCCTATTTCGGGTGGAGTTTGTCCCAGCTACCCTACATGAAGTGTGGATACAAAAGCTACTTCATCTACAGTAGGGTAGCATGACGGTGGCACAATACACATCAAGGTTGACTGACCTCTCACGCTACTCCACAGATATGGTGCGGGACCCATTATTCCAGGCCCAAACCTTCGAGCAGGGGCTCAAGAAAGAGATCAGGGCTTCGATGATCTCCCTCAGCATCCCGACACAGGCGGGGGTGTTGGAGCGAGCCCTCTTAGTGGAGAGTTTCTTTACTGAGTAGTCACCAGCAGCGAGACCCACCACTAGGCATCACGTAGTGGAGTCTTCTACAACTCGTAGTAGATAAATGTCGTAGAGATCCGAGCGGACAAAACAATCTGGTGGATGACCTCAGGACATGGGTTCAGGTGTGCGAGGCACATGAGACATAGCCACTCATATGAGGGATAGGCAGTGTTTCACATACGGCGGGTATGGTCACATGGCTTGTGACTGTCTGACCCGTCGTTCGGATGATCATCCGAAGGTCGAAGGAACAACCAGGCAGATACATAGATTCGATCAAGGTAGTTATCACAGTGCAGGGGGACGTGGCAAAGGAGATGGTCGAGCAACTGGCGATGGGAAGCTTTTCGAGGTGTTACCGCCACCACCACCAGGAGGTCCACCCCAACCACAGGGAGTAGGTGGACATGGGAGAGATCATCTCCAGGAAGCTAAGGCATATGATCATGGAACTCCAGAGATGATTTGAGGTATGTTCTGTGTCTACTCCACCTTAGATGAAGTTCTTATGGAAACAGGTTCCTGTCAGTCTTTCATTTCTACTACCCTCGTTCGGAGCTCGAAGATTCTGACAGAGTTGTTGGCTTGATCCTTACGTCTAGAGACTCCTACGGGAGCAGACTCAACGATTACACACTGGTACCGATAGTGTGACCTTACTCTAGGACGTGAGAGCTTTGGCTAGGCTCTCCTAGTAGTGGCATCGAGGAATTACAATGTTATATTGGGTATGTAATGGCTATATACAGTACATGCTCAGATCGACTGTATTAGATGCAATGTCCGGTGTGTCCGCAAAGATGGGACCAGGTTTACCTTCACCAGCAAGAAGGGAGACTTTTCAGTACATGATGGACTTACTCAGAGGAGGGTGCAACCGATCACTCATCAGTTGGCCTTCCTTACCCTCAGAGTAGTTGATGTGGAATGTCCGATCAATCCTATAACAGTGGACCAGTATGAGGATGTTTTCCCTGATGATGTCCCAGGTCTACCTCCTTACAGATATGTGGACTTTTACATTGACCTGTACCCTGGGCGAACACCGATATCTACACCATCGTATCGAATGGCTCCCATAGAGCTTCACGAGCTACGGGTATAACAAGAGGACTTACCGAGGAAGGGATTCAACCGACCCAGTGTTTCTCCCTAGCCAGCCCCAATTCTGTTCTCTAAGAAGGCGGATGGGATCTTGAGGTGTTGTATCGACTACCCTCACCTGAAATAGGAGACCGTGGAGAACAAGTACCCACTCCCGAGGATTGACGACCTCTTTGATCAGCTGAAGAGAGCACGGTTGTTCTCGAAGATAGACCTCAGATCAGGCTATCAACAGCTTTGAGTATGAGATATGG
This sequence comes from Viscum album, assembly GCA_963277665.1. Lineage (NCBI taxonomy): Eukaryota > Viridiplantae > Streptophyta > Magnoliopsida > Santalales > Viscaceae > Viscum > Viscum album. The sequence continues at coordinate 2,034,876,419 of OY728148.1, forward strand.
ATGTGCATAAGACGACCTTCAGATGTCGGTATGGACACTACGAGTTCTTTGTTATGCCATTCGGCGTAACCAATGCTCCACCAGTGTTCATGGGACTCATGAACAGGATTTTCTAGACATATCTCGATCTCTTTGTCATAGTCTTCATCGACGGCATTCAGATCTACTCGACTATTGAGGAGGAGCATGCCTACCATTTTCTGGTACTACTGGACACACTCCGAGAGCACCAGCTTTATGGAAAGCTCTTGAAGTGCTAGTTTTGGATCCGAGAGGTTAAATTTTTGGGACATGCCATATCGGAGGCTGTAGTTGCAGTAGATCCAGCGAATATTTAGTCAGTACTTTCTTGGGAGCCACCTGGGAGTGTGACGGAGGTACGAAGTTTCCTGGGTTTGGCTGGATATTACCGGAGGATTGTGCCAGACTTCTCCAGAGTGGCAGCACCACTATCAGCCTTGATGAAGAAGGGGAAACCCTTTGTGTATTTGGAGAGATGCCAGAAGATCTTTCATGACCTGAGGCAGAGGCTAACTAGTGTCCCCCATCTTGAGATTTCTAGAGGAAGGTGTAGGGTATGTAGTCTACTACGACACATTAGGGACCAAACTCAGGAGTGTCCTGATACAGGAGCGAGTAGTGATCACATATGGCTCCCGAAAGCTAAGACAACATGATCAGAACTATGCTACCCATGACCTGGAGTTATTAGTAGTGGTCTTCTACTTGAATATGTGGCGGCACTATCTGATGGGTTAGCGTTTTATAGCGAACTCTGATCACAAGAGTCCTAGGTAAACCATCTCTCAGAAATACCTGAACCTGAGACATCGACATTGGCTTGAGTTCCTCCAGGACTATGACTTTGAGATAGTCTATACTCCTGGGAAGGGGAACGTTGTTGCATATGAACTCAGGAGGAGGTCTCGTATACAGCTATTAAGAGAGGCGACATAGCAGTTGGCTCCTTTATAGATATCATTTGTGGATAGAGATAGAGCAGCCTTCCTTCAGTATCTTACAGTCACTCCCCAACCTCTTCAGTGAATTAGGGAGGCGCAACATGGGGACGCTGAATTCCAGGGACAACGTTCTCAGATATCCACAGGGCATGCACCTGATGGATTTTATGAAGGTGGGGAGAATGTCATCTTCTTCAGGGGATGTACTATGGTGCCAGTTTTACTTTAGGATGAAGTGTTGATGGAGTTACACACATCCCCTCTAGCGATACATCCAGGAGTGGAGAAGATGTACTAGGATATCCGATGACAAAACTGGTGGCTGGGAATGAAGAATGTAATTGCTGAGTTTGTCTCCCGACGACTCACTTGTCAGCAAGTGAAGGCGGAGCATCAGGTACCAGCAGGCTTGGTTCAGCCTTTAGATCTCCTAGAGTGTAAGTGGGATGGGATATCCATGGACTTTGTGACAGGACTTCCACGTACATCCAGAGGTCATGACTCAATTTGGGTGATCGTAGACCATCCCACCAAGTCGGCCCACTTCCTACTGATCAGATAGTAGGGCTCAGTAGAGACCTTGGGATGCCTCTATGTGCGGGAGATTGTGTGACTACATGGGGTAACTTCGACGATTTTTTCTGATAATGATGCACATTTCACTTCCAATCTATGGAAGGGGTTGTAGTAGGTTTTCAAGATGCATCTTCATCTGAGCACCGCCTTCCATCCTCAGACGGATGGTCAGACCGAGAAAACCATTCAGACCCTCGAGGACATGCTGCATGGTTGTGTCCTCAACCTCAGTCGTAGATGGGAGGACCAATTATCTTTTGTGTAGTTTTCATACAAAAACAGCCATCACTCCACAATTTGGATGACACCTTTTGAGGTGTTATACGGGAGACCTTGCAGATCACCCTTGTGCTGGACTGACCCAGGGGAGTCAGCAGTTGTGGGACCAGAGATGGTACGAGCTACTATAGAGAAGGTGTAGATCATCCAGGAGCGGATGAAGAAAACACAAAGTAGGAAGAAGTTGTATGATGACAGGAGAAAGAGACCTCTTTATTTTGAGGATGGTGACCATGTCTTTCTACGGGTCTCACCTCGACGAGGTTTACAGAGATTTGGCTGAGGCGGAAAGTTATCTCTGAGATTCATTGGACCTTTTCAGGTCCTTAGAAGAGTTGGTGAGGTGGCATACCACTTATCTCCTCCACCATAGTTGCACTGGGTGCATGATGTATTCCATGTATCCCAGCTGAGGAGATACGTGCATGACCCTTCTCACATCATCGACCATGGAGAGATGGACGTTGACGATGAGGCTACTTTTACGGAGGTTCTAGTGGAGATTGAGTATCAACATGAGTGGGTCCTACATGGATGTTCGATACCTCTGGTGCGCGTTCGCTAGCAGCACGGGATCCTCCATGAGAGAAAATGGGAGCGGGAGGCTCAGATGCGTGCTCAGTACCCCCACTTGTTCCCTTAGTTCAAGTTATATCTTATGGGGGTGTAAAGCCCTAAGGCAGGGAGAATGTAAAGACCCAAAATTTCCATGGAAATTTTTTCTTAAATACATAGGAATTTTACGAGTCCATAAATATTGACGACGCATGATTCTGAGCCTAGTGTGCCCAGAATCAATTTATGAAGTTTTATTCTAGTAAGATCAGTAAATGTACAAGTGGGTTTTTATAACTATTAAACCGATGCTCGAAATTGAAATCTGAGGGCACCGTTGAACTCGCAGTGCCAGTATTCGGTTAAGAATATATTCACCTCGATGACAGTTGGTCGAGAATAACAGATATTTTTTGGTTTTAAGAAAATGAATTAAATAAAAATAAAGTGTGTGGCTTTATTTGTATTTGTTGGTTAAAATCTCCACATGGAAGTTGGAGGTGGTACCACCACACCTTAACCTCCTATGACAGGTTATGATGGCAGGGACCACTCGAACCTAACCTCCTGCGAGAGATTACGATGTGGGGACCACATGGGACTAAACCCCTATTAATAGTGGGAGAGGAAAACCTCTCAAACCCCCTCATTAATGAGGGAGAGTCTCTCCACGCCCCCTCCTTCATTGGTGCCAACTCCCCTAATTTAATGGAACCAAATTCTCCTCTTAATTTAATGGTGCCAACCTCGTGAATTAATTAAGTGGATCCAACTTAATTAATTCACCCTTTTTGAATTCTTATTCCAACGATAGATTTTATAATCTATTACCTTGGATTCATATTCTTTTGGTTGGCAAAAGGTTAGCAAAGGAGGATTAGAGATTTTGAGAGAAAATCTCTTAGCAACGAAGAACGCTCCCAACGAAGAACACTTCCAATGAAGAACGAACTCCTTCAACCTTTATCTTCGGACTCCTACCAATGTGGGACATCTTCGACCGACCTTCCCTCCTCCTCGTCGTCAATGAAGCAACACACGAGCTTGGGATTGGAAGAGTGCGGTGGTTGCGACGAATGACGAAAAATATGTCTTCTTCCCTGCGACTCCATCAATGAACAACGATCAAGGTTGGGGGTTATTTTTATGTTAATGCTTTCCTTGATTCTTCTTTTGAGGATTGGGAAAGAATTGTCACAGAGGCTGTAGAATTCGAAGTTCAACATTATCCATTATGATGGGCCAATTGCTATCACCCTAAATGCGGAGGGTGCATGCCAAACTATCATGGCCTGACTCCCTCCATTGAACTCTTTTGTGATGTTATTCAACATGGTGACGACACAACGAGGTGAAGAAGGCGACATGCAATGACCACGCTACCCACGGTCTCCGCAATCCGCACCGCCCGCCAGCCGTACAACCCTAGCCACGCCCTCCATCCGGCCAAACCGGCCCTAGCTGCCCCCAGCCGGCCGAACCGGCTCTACCGCCTCAGGACGAACCACATCACACTCCCGGCCGCTCGCGCCTCTTGGTCTCCCTACACCTCCCGGCCGCCTCCAGCCTCCCGTGCGCCCTGGCCGAACCGCGCCGGCCCGCACGCCCTGCTCGCCCCGTGCCGCCGCTGGCCGAACCGGTCCCCAACTGTCCATGCGCCCCGTGCTGCCACTGGCCTAACCAGCCTCGACCATCCGGTCTGATCTGCGCCGCTCACGGTGCTGGCCGAACTAGCCTCGACCATCCGGGTTGAGACGCCCAAGCTTCTCCCCCCGCGGTGCTTGCCAAACCAGCCTCATCCATCTGAGCCGAATCGCCAAGCCGCACCCCATGCGCGCCAGGATGATCCAGCCTAATGTGCCCCACGTGGCGCCTCTGGGCCGAACCGCGCTTACACTGACCTGTGGACGGTCCACGCCCTCACGACCGGTCTACACCCTCACGCTACTCGCGACCTTCGTGGCCTGCTGGGCTGGGGCGAACCCAACGAGTGAGGGCAGGCCAAACCCAAACTGGGTCAGCCCAGAAGAATTCGGGCCAGGTCGGTCCGATTGGGTCTGACTGGACCTGGGCCCACTACTATCATTTACTATCCTTTGGCCATATCTTTGGAACCAAATGTCCGTTTGACGAACCGTCAGCAGCTCTGGTATTCTTGGGGCACGAAGGTTCCTTTTTGTATACCCCGCTAGAGTTTTGGGTATAGTTGAGATACATTAGGTTGGATCGAGCACGAATCCAACCGGGCCCCCGAGACTAAAAGGCTAATAACTCACAGACCGGTCATCCGATTTACGTGTCTTCTTTTGCGTTGATATCCCTATGAAATGGTTGATCTTTGTGATACATATTCATGGGAATTAGTGGAATTTGATGAATTGAAAATTGGATTTAGGAGAGGACCCTCCTAGAATCAAGCGTGATTTGTGCAGAAACTCTATGGCTGGCTGTACTATGACTACTGTTCCAATATCCTGTGTGGGTTCGATAGCTCTGACTAGTGTTCCTGGATCCTCTGTGGGTTCGACATCTCTGACTACTGTTCCTGGATCCTGTGTGGGTTCGACAGCTCTGACTACTGTCCCTAGATCCTGTGTGGGTTTGACAGCTCTGACTACTATTCCTGGATCCTGTGTGGGTTTGACAGCTCTGACTAATGTTCCTGGATCCTATGTGGGTTCGATAGCTCTAGCTTCTGTTTCTGGATCCTGTGTGGGTTCGACAGATTTGGCTACTATTCCTGGATCCTGTGTGGGTTCGACAGCTCTGGATACTATTCCTGGATCCTGTGTGGGTTCAGAATCTTTGACTACTTTTTCTCGATCCTACGTGGGTTCGACCGCTCTGACTACTCTTCCTAGATCCTATGTGGGTTCGACAGAATATATGATTTAGAGACTACATATAATCATCTCTAACTCTCTATATATGTTTTTTACCAGTGTGATCTGAGTTAGTAACTTTTGGGTTTTCCTCATGATTGAGATGGATTACATGTTAACTGAGGTATATGTATGGTCATATACCTAAGTGGGGTTATCTGTTGATTTCATACTTTTTGGTTTATCCTTGTTTGATTTTGTGAGACCTTGAGGGTCTAGGGGTCCCTACTGAGTATCGTTATACTCACCCCTGCATGGGATATGCCCGCACCTCATTGTGTTGGATGCAGAAGAAGAACATCACTGAATGAGGCTAAGAGTACTAGGACTAGACGGTACCTGGAGGTGGACCATACGGTGACTCAGTACATGGAGGAGATGGATGGACGTGGAGTGCTCATGAGACTATCTATACCTACCCTTCAGGTAAGAATCTCAGAGGACGTCCTAGTAGTTGTTTTTCCTTTCTTATGTTGTACTTGTATTTTTAGTTCCTTGTACATTACAGTTGGGATTGTATTTCTAGCCCCCTTTACTTTTCAGCACTCGTTTGTTTTACAGTTCTACTTAGCGCTTCGTATCCACCCGTGTTCTCTACTATGTTTTTTTACAGTTTATAAAGGCAATGCCTACCCTGTTTCGGGAATTGCGCCTTTGGTTCTAGTCGCCATCCCCTGGCCTATGGAAGGAGGGCTTGGGGTAGTCACGGCACGGGCCCCAGGGGGCTGGTCGTGACATATAGTATTTCCGATTCTCCCATTTTCCCTTTTGACATTCCATTTGATGTAAAAAGAGTTTAACTCCTTATTTTGAGAGGTTTTGAGTCTGATTCGAAGCCCATAAATTCTTTCTTTAATATCCTAAGATTCAGGATATTTTGAAATAGTCAAAATGCAGGGTCTTGACCAGATACTCCTTTAATGGTGAATCAAAAATGTATCTAAACTGGTGGCTCCATTTGGATCTTCCCAAAGTCTAGATACTCTTTCCACTTGTTATTCCTTCTTGCTTCCTCTAGGTATAATATGCCCCAAATCCTTATTTTCATAAGAGTTTAGTAAACTACTACAACAGTTGGTTCGTGATTCCATTGAGGGTTACCTGCTGCATGCACGCCCCCTTTTCTTGGCGCAATAAGGAAGTGCAAATCATCTCTTCTTCCAAGTAGATTTTCCTTTGTCTTTATTAATTTTTCATCATTCAGGTTGGGTATATGAATTTTTTTCTTTGTGAAGATAGTTGAATACAGATTAATAAAGATAATTGAACCAATTTAAGATCAATGTAAAAGGGGAAGGGAAATGTGACTTATGTTCTTATTTTGTTATTTTTTTATTGATGTTGTGATTTTTATGGGCTAACTACCCACTGAAAATCTTGGACATTGGGGCTCCTTGTTTGCGCACCGAATGATTTATGGAATGCATGTTGTTTGGTTTTTGTTGAATGATTATATATAAAAGTTGGTTAACCACGTATATTCAGCTAATAAGTGGATGCCCCGAGATCTTCTAGTATATGTGATAACCCCTGAATTAACAAGTGTAATTAAATAAGGGATGCCTTATTAAATATAGAATATTTTCTTGCCTGGGTACATGGGGTAATGTGATGTGTGGGTTTTCTCTTATTTGTGTTGTAGCATGTCTGTGAACCCAATTGTGCATTGTGGGTTGGCTTGGGTGGTATTATGAATGACATGTGGCTGTGTAGTGTGGATATGATGGGTGTGGTGTAGTTATGTAGTAGGGATGCAATTTCTGGTTATGTTATGATGTGATACTGGAAGTGGTTGTGAGTTGGGGGTTGGTTCTGTTGATATGGTGACCTGGGCAGGATGAGTTTGAAGAAGGATAATAGTGATTGGTATGGGTGATTCACCATTGATAACATGTAGAAAGATTCACCCCATATCTAGAGGTCATGGTATGATGTATCTTTAATGTGAATTGGGTTAATTTACCTGGGCTCTTCTCCTCTTGTTTGACTGTTATTGTGTTTCTTGCATTGTGTTGTGCCTGATAGTTTCCCGAGTAGTGATGGATGGATGAATAATTATTTAATAAAGTTTAGAACACCTTGGGTTGGTTTGACTAACGAAATGGAAGTGGTTAATGTAATATAAGAATGGGTGTTAAACGTGGAGGAAATGTGAAGCCACAACAGTATATCTGGCTCTTCACCTCCTAAAATGAATGTTGTAGATATTAATAATTGCATTTAGAGGCATTCGAAAAGGTGGTAGCATATTGAATTTGTTTTTTGTTTGAGGACCCTTATGTGGATTGAATTTTTGGTATCATATATGTATATGCGTATATTTTATTTTTACTTATATACATACCCCAACCTAGTTGAGTACTATGTGTCGAACAACCCCATCATCATGGGAGATGGTGTCTTTTACCAAACATCCTTGTGGGAGGATGGATGGCTAGCCACCTTCTCTTTCTTGATCCCTCTTCTAGGTGGTGATATCCCATGATTCTTTGGGCAATTTGTGGTGACGTGTGCGGCCCATGTGTGTGAGGGAAAGTTGTGTTTTCCTAGGTGTCTTCGAGATGATATGTGTTGTGCTTTCCCACGTGTCATTAGGATGAGGTGTGGTTTTTGGAACATGTGTTTGCAGGTGGGATGTGATACGGTTTGTGACCCATGTGTCTGCGGGTGAGATGAGATGTGGTTTTTAGCCTATGTGTTTGTGGGTGGAATGTGATTTGGTTTGTGACCCACGTATCTATGAGAAGTTTGTGGTGTGGTATGTTTGGAAGCGGTGGGAGTTCCATGAAATCTAAAATTAGGGTGTGAGAGAGGATAATTAGTGGGAAAGTGGTGTAGGGTACCCTATCAACTATGTGATTTATATTAGATTACCTGAATTTCATTATTTTGTGAGTATGACTTGGTAAGGATGGGATGGTTAGTATAACTGTTAAGTGCTGTTTGGTTCTGCTGTTTTCTCATAGAAGCATTAGTATGCTTATCTCACATGTGCACAAGAGACTTTGGTTTTCCTTCTGAGTATACATGTATTCTCTCCCTATGTATATAAAACTGATTTCATTTTTCTAGGAGGGTTATGTGGACCGTGCTGGATGTTACTAGCTCAGACTTTGGATTGTTTTGTGATGGTACTTAAGATTTCTTTTGGGTATTTACTTTGGAGATTTTATTGTATTTATAACAGTTTTATTTTAAACATGCATCTGGGGTGGTTTTTGGATTTCTTTTATATATGTATTGGATTTATTTTTTGGATGATTCATCTTATCTCCCAATCATGTTTCCTATAAAGGGTAATGCCTCCCATATTGTGAGATTTTTATACCCTTGGTGATAGTTACCAACCAGGGTCCTACTGGAGGCAGGACTCAGGGGTTACTATCTCCCTTTTTTCATTTCCATCTAGGAGGGGAATATTTGGAGGGAGGGGGTTGTGACAGATAAGAGTGACCACAAGTCATATAAAGTGATTGTATGTTGTCTCAAGCAACTGTGGTTGAGTTTTTATCAAAGGAAAAATCAACCACATGAACATCTCATCATTCATGGAAAAATTGACAAAGGACCCAAGTGACCATAACGTTAGTTGGATCAATATCATAAACAACCTATCAACCTCAAAGAACATTCAGAGTATCCATGTAGATATCTCACCAAGTATGGAATTAACCGTAAGCATAAAAATACCAACCACTAAAAATAGATCAACCATAAGAACTAATGATTGACCATATGGTACACCAATTCATTACAATTGAAAAATTATAACATGGATGCTAATGTGAACAAATGAAGTAACTGTTAACGATTATGTGATAGCTTTAAATTTACCTTAACTAAAGGTAAGTATTATATTATTATTTTTTAATACTAATTCAAACACTACTCTGTGAAGAATTTAATGTCTATTAGAAGTATTAAATAACCTCAGATTTGCTGGTTAAATACAAGGATATTCATTATAATTTTGGAATGACTATTTTTTATAGAATATATTTCTAAAGGATACCATAAGATAAGAAAAATATGGTGGATAAAAAATATACAAGTGCCCACATACTTTTATGAACACACAATAAATACGATGAACTAGTACTCTGTTTTGATAAGTATTTGCAACGCTATTCTTGAACTCAATCGACACATCAAAAAACGTTCAAATGTCTTTGAGAATCTCTTGAAAATAAATAAATGACAACAAGAAGAGAATAAATACCTACAGAATAACAAAGCAACGTACTCTACTACATCAATTTATTATCTTTCTCTTAATCTTTTTTTTTACTTTCGATATTTTGTGTGCATTTTATTTTTAAATCTTAAGCACCATCTCTTGAGTTGAACTGGATAGTGAAATACACACACACACACACACTTATTTATGTATGATCCCATACAAAACTATGGAAGTGTCTTTACACTTGTAATACCTTTTAATTTGTTGTATAAAAACTAGATCTAGGTTGTGGATTAGGTTATTTGATAATAAATTGTTAGGAAACGATTTATTTCCAAATGGAGGGGATTAAGTCTCATCTAAAGATCTAAACCCTTGTTTATTTCTGTTGTGACTTTGTTTTTTATACTCTATTTTAAAAACTTATTTACAAAAATCTACTTTGATAATTGGATTTAAGTTGTCTTTTATAAAGTATTTTTGTATCTGTTAGTTTAGTTTCAAAAGATTAAGTATTTTCAAAGTTATTTTAACTGAGATGTAATTATGATTTTGAAAATCTTTTCAAAAGATAAAATTATATAATTCTACACTTTTAGTTAAATGAACGCTTTTATTAATTTGGGGGATTTAAGTTTTAAATATTTTTTTAAAAGAAATTTTGATTGAAAACTCAATTCACCCCCCCTCTTGAGTTGTCCACTCCAACCAACATTTGGTATTAAAGGTCTTTAAAATACTTTTTACTGTTATCCTGTTTTACCTAAAGATTATTATGTTATATCAAAATTTATATATTTATGAATATTAAAAATATTGAATGAGATTCCACTAATCGGACTACTTATTTTAATGTAAAAAATTATGCTCAATGGAAGATCAAAATGAAAATTTATTTAGAGAGAATGAGATTTGTTATCTAAACTATAATTGCAGACAAATATGAAATAACCAAAACAGTAAGAAACACATGGGATGCTATTGTAAAATATGCATGTGATTCAAACTGTATAGTTATGAATTATTTTTACTATTATTTAGGATAATATTAATTTAATAGAATATCTACTAGTGCTACTTCTTTTGAGATATGGGATACACTAGCTATTTCTCATGAATAAACTTCCAATGTTAAAGAAATGTGTTAAAATTTTTATACCAATAAATATGATAATTTTAATATAAATATTTATAAATCCATTTCTAATATGTATCTAAGGCCCAATTATATTTTTAACATGATGCATGCACTGGGAAAATAGATTGCTGATAAAGACCAAGTCATGTGACATCTTATATCCTCATAAAAAAGGTGGGGAAGAACATCAATGTCCATTAGATAATCCCACGAAATCGGTACAATGCCAGTGAAGGTGCTCATTGTTAAGTCAAAAGTCCCCTTTTGGCTTTTACATCGTGTTTTGGAAATCACAAATATATTCTGTCTTGTTTTGGAAATCTCGAATGTATTATATCATATGTTTGTAAAATAACAAATTGTCTTTTATGTTTATCGTATCGTACGATGTTGATCGTATCGACCAAAACGTATCGTACTGACTCTGTCAAACGTATCGTACTGACTCTGTCGATCGTATCGTACTAACTACTATTCAGATAATCATTATTTGTTTTGGTACTTTGTCAAAAATACTCTCTCTGCATATGAATCATACTCATGTTTTACTTTTCTATATATCTCTTGTCCTAACAAAACGATGTCGTTGAGTTAGTTATATACTAATCAAAACGATGTCGTGCTTTCTGTTTCAAGATGACCGTTGGAGGCAATATGACCGTTGGAACCCGAGGCCTATAAATAGGAGGTCATTTGAAGCTGAGAAGACAACGATGAGCAAAGAGATTGAATAAAGAGATTGTGAACTACGAAGATTCTAGAGAGAGAGACTCTGACTTCTCTCATCAAGCTTTGTGCGTCCGATCATCGTATCGAGGGCTTTCAAGTGATTGAAAGACAGAGGTGCCGATTACCTACAAAATCGAGGGCTGCCGGGGATAGGCAGACAGACGAGCCGATCATCGTATCGAGGGCTGCCAGGGATAGGCAGACAGACGAGCCGATCATCGTATCGAGGGCTGCCAGGGATAGGCAGACAGACGTGCCGATAATCGTATCGAGGGCTCACCAAGGTGTTGGTGAGACAGACCTTTTATCCTAGGTGAAAGGATAACCCTTCTCTTTGGGTTAAAAGAATTGTATTACTTTTACATTTCCGCTGTTTGTTTTAGAAAGGGATTGTATTGTTTCCTTTCTTCTTTTACATATTCAATTGTAATTGTTTCAATTACAATTGTTCTATTACATATTGTATCAATTGGTTCTATACGCTTTAAGGTAGAATCAATCATATTTGTATTACTCTGATTATTGTGTTCATCTTGAATACAATTGTTTTACTTTACAATAGTATTACAATATATCTTACCTTTTACTTTCAATACAATTGTGGGTGTTTGTATTTGTATTAGTTTAAGTTCATTTAAACTAATTTCTTTGTTACTAAAACTCAAAGTTTTTAAACCTACAATTCACCCCCCCTCTTGTATTGTTCCATCTAATAGACTTTTATATCTACTATTCGATCCAACACTCATAAGGAAGCTTATGATATAAAAAGAATAATTACAAGTGAACAAAGAGGAAGAAATAAATAGGAAGTTAGTAGCCTTCTAGACTTTTGACTAAGATCTAAAAGATAAGATCAAGGTTGATAGTTAGAGTGATAAAGAATCACATTCGAACAATGATGAGTAAATGGAACACATATATAAACGGTTTAAGAAGTTCTAAGAGAATAAAAAGTCCTTCAAAAATTCAAATTATATATCAAAATATGAGAATAATGGAAATTGGAGGCAATAATGAAAAATTATGGCTCCGGAAATTAAATAACTTATTATGAGTGTAAGAGGAAAGGGCACATCAAAGTAGATTGTACCAAGATAAAATATATGAAAAATTATTAGGACAAAGAAAAACATTATAAAAACGCTATGAATTCCTCCTTGAGTTCCTATAAAGACAACTCAAGTGATTATGACTATGACAGAAATAGTAAATCCAATACATGTTTCATGACAAACACATATGAGGTATCAAATATTATTCCTGTATCGCATGTTCATATTTCTAACCTTTATGATAATGAAAATTATGACGAAAATATGTCCAATGACGACATATATGAATATTGTAATATGTTGGAAGAAACCTTTAATAAACTTAATGATAAGCACAAAAGTTTAAAGAAGAAACATGCTTTATCTTCTCATTTTAAAATTGATTTTTTGATTGAAAAATATAAAAATGATCAACTATTAATGGAATAATAACAAGATTAGTTTTACAATGATAAATTTAAGAATTATATTGAGATATTTACCAATGGTATAAAAACTATAACCCAAATTATTGGTAATCAAGCTACTCTTAAATACACCATAGGAATTGATTACCAACCTGGACAGAGGAGAATTTATAGGAATAAATTTGTACCTTGTTCTAATTCTGTCATTCCTATAAATAGTCATAATTCTATTGGATCTAATAAATTTTTTATTTTTAAAATCCCAAGGTCTATTTATGAAAAACTAGTTAAACAATTTTGGATTTGTAAAACTCTTATTACTAACTTTTATGGACCTAAGAAAATAAGGGTACCAAAATCATTTCTTGTTCAAACTTTTGCTGCAGGAAACATGCCTGAAGAGTATCAGTAAATAATTACGGTATATGGATAGTGTTTATTCAATAAATATTTTTGGGAACTACTCAAATTTCATGAAACTAATAAAATTCAATAGTGGACATTTCACCTTTGGTGATAATACAAAATGAAGAATAATTAGACTCAGTCAATTCAGTAAGTTTTGATTTCTAAATTTTTATATGTATATGGATAAAAGTACAATACGATTAGCATTTCACAGTTATTTGATTAGCATTATCGTGTTAAATTTGAGAATAATCCCTAAAAAGTTTATAATTATAAGAATGTTTAGATTTTATTTCCATGCGAAATAACAATGTTATGTCGTTGATTTAAATTCTTTATTTTCTCAAAATATTTATTTTTTATGTTTATTTCAAAAATAATATTAGATTTGGAATAGGAGACTTGGCCATTACAATATACACTCACCTAGGAAGATAATTAGGAAAGGTTTAGTCAAGGATATTCCTAAACTAGAATCCCCAATAAACAAAGTCTCTAATCCTTGTCAAAAGGAAAAGAAACACAAAATCTCTTTCAAACCAAAGAAACAAGTTTAAACTTTTCAATATATAGAGATGGCTCACATGGATTTGTTTGGAACTTCTAGAGTTTCTATTCTAATAGGAGAACATTATGCTTATGTTATAGTGGATGATTATTAAATATATACATGAGTATTTTTATTTGCTATTAAAAGTTTAGTTCTTTCCTATTTTTCTAAACATAATAAATCTATATAGAATCTTAGTGGACATACCATTAAAACCTTATGAATTGATCATGGACGTGAGTTTGAAAATTGGGGCTTCAAATCTCTATAATCACAACATGAATATAATCACAATTTTTTTGCTCCAATTTTCCCACAAAAAAATGGTGTAGTGAAAATAAGAAATAAAACCCTTTAAGAAATTTCCTAGAACATTCTTTATGAGTATGAACTTCCTATTTATTTTTGGACAGAATCTATAAATACTGCTTTATGTATAATTAATATAGTTATTTTTAGTCCACTTTTAATGAAAATCCCTTATTAATTATAGAATGGTTGAAAATCAAAATTTAATTACTTTAGAGTTTTGGGTTAAAAAGTATTTATACTCAAAAAAAAGACAATTTAGAAAAATATTCATCCACGAGTGATGGAGGAATTTTTCTTAGATACTATTCATCTAGAAAATAATACAGGGTATTTAGTAAAATGAATAAAATATTGGAATAATATGTGCATATAAAATTTAAAAAGATGAATCCAAATGAGGCTAAGAACCCTTTAGAAAACCATGAATATTGTCATGACTCGACCCACTAGGGATTGTTTGCCTAGTGAAATGCTGAGCCGCAACTACCCAAAGCTCGCCTTTATAGGGTAGGGACTGTAAAAAAGTGCCTAAAGACATAACTAAAATGAGATAACTTTGCTTAAAGTACTTATATACACACAACCAATGATATCTACGTAGAAGTGTAGATGAATAATAATAAAAGATAGAAACATATAGGGTAAAAACCTTGCATGTAGTAATCTCTAGGGGATACAAAAGTGTGTGACATAGTAAACTGAAATCTAAAGGGGAAAAATACATGTCCAACTATTAAAGATATCTGAACATGAAAACAGCTGGAAAATTAAATGATGAAATATCCCAACTCAAGATCTCCAAGCCCTGACCACTATATGTAGTCAAATGCATCAGGGTATCCCTACGCTCATATAAAATCACCGTTGATCTATTTTTTGTCTAAAAAAGACATGTAATATGTGGGAAAAACCCATTTAGGGGTGAGTATAAACATACCCAGTAGTATTCCCTAAAAACTAAAGATAGAGTGATATAATAAACGATAAAAGTTGTTATTTCAACCGAAAAAATTCATTTCAATCAGTATATGAGACAACAACCATAATGAAAGACCATATATGCTCAATAAGAACCCAAAATGAGAGAGAAATGTGATCTACGTCTCCACAACCTGACTAACAATAAATAGTCTTCCTAGATATCTAAAAAGGGACCATCTCCAATTCCCAACATCTCACGTGTCTATCTGAAGAATCATCCATGTAAAGACACACCTCGTTATTGTGTCGCACAATCAAGGAGCATAATATCCATACAGAGGACCCATGACCTGATATGACAGGAGGATGTCACTCAAATGGTTGAGGACCCATGCCCTAAATCTAAAAGAGGGTTCCAATATGATGGTCGAGGACACATGCCCTTCGCACCAAGAGGGTGACACTATGATAGTTGACAAAGGACCCATGCCCTATCCCGACAAAAGGGTGTCACTCTAATGGTCGAGGAACCATTCCCATCACAACAGGAGGGGTCCACATTGATTGTAGATAGAGTCCCCATGACCTACCTAGCGGGAGGGTGCCACTCTAATGGTCAAGGACCCATTCCATTCCCATTAGGAGGGTTCCACTCTGATAAGTATAAAACTCGTTCCCTACTACATTATGGGGGTACCACTCAATTGGTAGAGTACCCGTACCCTAGTTCTATAGGGGAACCACTCAAAACAAAGTAAGAGGTATGGGGGACCTACACCTTGATACAATATGGGGTTTCTAGCCCCAAAATCTCTCTGATGATCTTTTCTAATCCCTACTATCATCAAGAATTTCCTAAAGAAGCATCACACTAAGAATGACTCGCATAGTTTCTAAAAATCCACTATAAAGTCCACCATATCATTCTACATGAAAAAACTCTCAGGATAGGCAACTAGGGGGATATAATAAGAGTCAAAATGAAAGTTATACGAGAGGAAGAAGATTCTGAATATGTGAAAGACATGTTAGGGGTCCACACAACATGTGGCCCTGCTCCTCTATCTGGCTGTATCCTCTCCTACACACAACTTGTTGTCCATGTAGTGTTACACGCCATGTAAGGGTATTAAATGACATGTCTCATCCAAAAGACTGATGAAAGCGCAAGCCTCATCATCAGTCCAACTAGATAAAACATAATTCTACTCATATTTTATCAAAATGGATAATAAATGTCCAAAAAGAACACACAACTTTGTTCCTTGTTAAAAAACCCTCAGGATATGCTATTCACTTACCCAAATTGGACATCTAGTAAAAAGACGTATTTCACTGAATCATTCATGAATAAAGATTCATGGCCCCAAGACATTATTCTTAATTAAATATCCAATAGTGATCTCAAAACATGTGCCTCAGAATCTGGTTCATGGTGCCTCAGACAATTCGTTATTTCGACACCGTATAGAAAAGATACGTCAGATACTAGATTCCACAACAACAACAATATATTATTATTGTGTGATTCATGTAATTGAGCCACAATCCCAAACAATATATCCAACATTGGTATTGAAACGATTATCTTAATGTGAGGGTCATGATTCCACTGATGGTTCATCAATCCGAAGTCGCATAGAGAAGTTACGGTCGATTCAATGTTTTTCCATGAAACAATTATAATAATAATATTTAATATTTTTATTATTATATTTTTTACCTCATAAGGGAGAGTATAAGATCCACCCCCCATTCTCATTTACTCCAAGGTGGCGACCTTAATTACCAATTAATACATTTTATTCATTTCCTTTTATATTATCATTATTATGTTGTATAATGATAAAAATAACATAACACAAAGGAGAATTCCCCCCTAAGTGCACATCCTAGATTTCCCCTAGGTTATACATTTCATTTCATTTTTTTATTTATTAAAAAATAATTATCATTTATTATATTAAATAAAAAAACTCTCTAAAAATATTATCATTTTTCTATCTCCACAATTATCTTCTTTTCTATTTATCAACGATTATCTTCTATTATTATTATTTTTTCTGTCTCCCAAGGTGGATGAAAATATATTATTATTATCATAATAATAATATTAATCACACTTTTTATCATTATTATAAATATTAATACCCACCACATTTACCACATCTGAACACCTTGTCGGAGATCCATGTCTCATCATCATCACGTCTACGTCGAACAATCTCTACCATGAGACCCCATGTGTGACCTCTACTCGAAACTGATCCTATTGCACTACACATCATCATTGTGCATAAATCAATGAATAATGGATCACTAATTTGATCTCAAACCACCTTTGATCAACCGTCGTTATTGTCACTCCTTGATCACTTCCTCAATCATGAACCTTCACTTGCAGTACCAATATGATTCGTTCACAGAACACTATTCTGCTCATTCTCTGCACAACTTTTACTATTATGGGGGTTCAATTACACTCAAACCCATCCCTAAAATTTCAAACCATGACCTCATGACCCAATGGTAAATAATGTGAAGAATGGTGGAGGATAGACACACAAACAAAGGTGTAAACATTGATGACCAAGCATTCTTGTCCAATGATAATATATCAATAATATATATGGATTGAATATGAAACAAAAATAAAATAAAATTAATTTAATAAAATTAATTCATCTATGAGGCTCATGTGAAGAACATACAATCACAAAATCAAAAGAAGATAATAGTTCATGATTCAATGATTTAATCGAAAAGGACGAAAACCACAATTGACAAGTCTTACATCAATTATGGATCGATCATTGGTGAAGAATGAATCCTATAGTGATTAAGGTTGTGGTCCCACTACATATGTTGTTTGTATCATGATTATCCTTGACCTGATCATCATTCATCGTTTGATGGTTGTAACGACCCATACTGTTATAAATAAAATTTCCATTTCAATTTATTTAAATTTATTATTATGTAATATGGTTATAGAAAACACATAAAATTATTTAGTTTTATTATATCATATCATATTTTATTGAACATTAAGAATAATTAATGTTGATAATATAGTGGTTGAATAGTGATCATATGATTAGTATAAATATGGAGTTTTAACAAATCCAATTGACACAGAAAAATGAATTGATGTCCACAACTAGTAGGATCGTACCCTATGAAGCCCATTTAAAAAAGATTTCTAGGGAGATATAATTTATATGATTTTCCCTTGACTAATTCTGATATGAGATCCAAAAACTTAAGCATGAGTGAAACCATTTATGGGAGAATTTCAAGATTATCAAGATCCTGACCCAAACTATGTTTTCTCAACCACCCCCTGAAAGTACCACCATTGCACACCTTATTCTTAGGATGTTTACTACTTTATTAAAGGGATGTGTATAATGTACATGGAAATACGAGTATGTATATTATTTTTTATATAATAAAGAATATATTTTCATACTATTATTGTTACTTTGTAAATGATTTTCATTTTGATACAATAAAGAAAAAATTCTATTTTTGGTTGATATTAAAATTCAATTAATGAATTAATGAATTAATAGATTTTTTAAATAAATTTTATTTTAATATTATTAAATAAATTTTATCATATATAAATGATCATATAATTTTTATGAAGTAAAATGTAATTTTTATAAGGGTTCAAAAACAGTTATTGTCAGTAGCCCAACATTTCTTAATAAATATCGCTTTTATTTAAAAATTGAAAATTATAATATTTATAAAATTATATAAATAAAATGAAAATTATTTTTGGAATCATAATATCAAAATTATCTAATGGTGAATTTTTCATAATTTTCTGAGGCAGTCGAATTTCGGGTAAAAATTAAATATCGTATAAATATAATTTGTGTGTTATGACATCATATTGATCCAAAATTGATGTAATAATTACTATGAATTTTATAAATGTCCAAATAAATGTTTTAACTTTAAAATAATGTGATTTTAAGTTTATTTTATTTATTTTTTACAACCATTATGAATCCTCCAAAACCTATAATGTATTTTAAGTTTTTAAAACCATTTATTTAAGAGTGTGACTCACCTCCAAATAATCACGAGGATTATTTTAATAAACTTGGACCTTATACTTATAAAATAATCAAAACCACTACAATTTTGTAGAAACCATGATAAAAAACCATGGGACAATTTGTGGTTTTGGATATTTTATTATGTAGAGTCCAAAACCTAAATAATAAAGAAACCCCCTATTTTATTTTATAAACCCACACAAGTTCCCATTTATCTTCATTAAAACACCTTATACCATGTCCATAATCTTCCCTAAAATCTATACATTCCTTCCAAGGTGAACCCAAGCAATCAATAATCCCCTCCCATGCTTTTGGAGTCATACATTCAAGTAAGGGATCCTCACCTTCCTCGCCTCCTTTCAATTCAAGCACATTCTTTGAAATTATTATTATTAATTTCAATTTGTTATATTTTAATTCATTTATTATCATTCCCTTACTTACCAATTGATTTTATATGAATGAAATATTGTTTATCCTCTCTCATTTTGACGCTTATCTAAGTCGTTACTATGCCAAAATCCCGTAAGTGATCTTCCACTCTCCTCTTTTTTATTAAGCACTTATTTTTGTAATGTATCTAAATTTCATTTTTTTTATGTTGTGATATGTTATTACAGATTCCCATTACTTATAAATGATGATATTACCATTTCAATCTTATGAATCCTACCATGATCCTTTATGTACGCCCATTACCATTCCAAAATATAGTTATGATTCTTTTTTATTCATGTTTCTTCATTATCTTATGCATTATATTTTCAATTTCTAATGCTGGGATGTATTTTTAAATGTATTTATTTATAAAAATTTTATGTCTATTTGATGTTATATCCCTTTATCTCTCATCATCCCATTTTTATGAATATTTAAGTGATGTCGTTATGCTACTGAAATATCATCACGATTTTCCATGCCAAACCAATTGTGTAGTGAACACCATACCCATATCCTATCAAGGGTGTTCACCTTTATGCACATATAATATTTTTAATTAGGACATAAATGTATGTATTCAACACTATTTTATCATGGATTAAATTATAATGATGAATGAATCCATGTTGTATGATCTATGTGGAACACTTAATCATGTAAAAAAATGAAAGTGATTGGTGCACCCAAAATTATATAATGACCTAATGCATTGGGTAATGTTTAGTATCCTGATATGTCATGTTGGGATAGGGAGTGAGCATGATTCCTTTATGGTAGTTTTTTCCACCATTATTTCTTGGTGGGTTTATCCTTTACCTATGTTTATGGTGTAGTGTTTTAAGTTGTTTCCACATTTACCATGTTATGATTATCATTATATATCAAGTATTATTATTCACGTTCCTATCATTACTCATTGATATTCCTATTTTATAATTTGTATTATATTTTTCATGTTATTCCTTATTTACTCATTTACTGGGCTTTATATCTCACCCTTTCCTTATATTTTTCCCCTGGTTATCCCATGCAGTTTTAAAAAGCCATGGAATTTTAGAAGCATGTTAAGGAAGTTTTCAATAATGTTGTTGTATCCCATATTCAAGATGTTATGTTATGTACATAATTACTAAATACACTATACATATTGATCTTTTGGTTTTATCGAGTGTACTTTTATGTAATAAATCATGTATTAAAGTGAAATAAAGATTAGGGTTGTCATAATTGGTATCAGAGTGAAAGTTTAGTTATTTTTGAAATTGGGATTAAAAAACTCCAGCGAAAGAATCAGGGATAAAAATAAGTATAAGAAAACTCCCATAAATTTTTTTAAGTATAGAGTTAGTGTTTTATCAAGAAAATAAATCCTTATCTTGATACTATAAGTGGATGTGGTTTTGGAACAAATGTAACTAGGGGCAGCAACTCTAACAATGTGTTGTGGGCCCAACTCAGGGTAACCTAGTACATGAAAACATGCCTTACTGTGCACCTAGTTTGACAATATCGATGGACATGCTTTGGTAAATTCATAAGATCATTATGAACCATTATTAAGGGAATACAAAAATGACCATATTAATATATGTTTGGAAATAGATCATGGATAACATAGATTGAATCCTAGAAATTCCTAATTTAAGGAAATACATGAAATTTATAAGATATATCTTTAATGTCATTGGATTACCCTTTATGTGTTTAATAGTTTAAAAATACTCATAGCTAATTTTACTTTTACTCTAGATAATGGATGAAAATAGGAGGAATCAGGTAACCAATTAATGCGACGGGCAATGTGATGACTTCCCTAACAAGATGTGCAATTTGATGGGAGATGGAATCACAAATGTTTTCACGATACTCTCTTAGCTGAATCAGGTTATGAATAGAAACCTGAATCATTAGGAGATCCCAAACCCCCCTAAGATAGAATAAGCCTCAATAGAAAGCTTCATGCAACAAAGGTCTCCTACTTTCAGTGGATCATATGATCCCTTAATTGAGGAACAATGGATCAAATCCATTGAGAATATCTTATCCATACTTTAATGTTCTCAGTAAGAGAAGGTTCTAATGGTTGTTTATCATATGGGGGGAGAATTTTATCAGTGATGAGCATTGATAAAAAATATGATTCCTCTGTAATAGATCAAAGTGATGGAGTAGAAGGAATTCTGGAAATTTTTTTTCAATAAATATTTTCCTTGCACTCTCTGAATTAAAATGGAAGGGTATTTTCTCACCCTCAATAAAAAATACGACGAATCTATCAAAGAGTATAAGGAAAACATCACAAGACATACATGATATGCCTCCAGCTTTTTTATTACCCATAAATTCAATGTTGATCACTTATTTGGTGGGATAAAACGTAGTGTACGAAAAGACCTGGCGATCTGTGACTTTGATAGCTATGAATAAATTGTCTGATGTGCCCTCAAAGTTGAAATGGAGTTCAGATAATATCAGGGGTATCATGGGGATAAGAAGAATAAAGTGGAGTTTAATTCTATAAGTCCAATGGATAAATTTAATGGTGCCAATAAATTTCAACATCCCACTTGTCAAATGCATGGGAAGAGGAACCCCATAAATTGCCTAAGGGGAACAAAGAAATGATTTAGTTGTGATAAGGAAGGAAACATAACTAACAATTGACGAAAGGAGAAACCCACTAATGCAGAAGAGGAAAAGAATGCTCCAATTAACCCTCAAATCATTGTTCATTGCTTCAACTACAAGGAACCATGGCACATTGTAAATTAATTCCACAAGCCAAGGGTTTTCAGAGACAACCAACAACCTCCAAGGAATCAAGGGTGATTTTTCCATCACTATCATTGAAGTGGATCCCAACATTGAAGTGGTGTCTTGTATGCAATTTATTCATTAAATAATAGAGAATTCACTTTTTGATTTTGGTTCTACACATTTCTTCATATCATGAAAGTTTATTAGAACTATTCAAACACCACCACAAATAATGGAATTAGAGATTTCGATGAAAATAGAAAATTGGTAAATTATGGCAACCCAAGTATATAACTCCTCCCTTGTGACAATTTATGGGATGAACTTCCCAGAAAACCTTGTGATACTTCCTTTGGTGGAATTTGATACAATTCTGGGCATGGATAGACTTTACCTATATAAATCCAACAATAATTACCATGAGAAGGAAATCACTCTCCATATCATGGATTGACCCCTAATTCTTTACAAATTAAAGGAGATGGATGAATCTTCTTTATCACCAACATCTCAAGCATGGATAATTATTTCCATACGAGCAAGCATATCTATCCCAAATATTTCAGTCTAAGTAAAGAACCATCCTTGAAGACATGTCTATTTTGATATAATATATTGATGTGTTTCCCAAGGAATTTATGGGTCTTCCTCCTAGCCGAGAGGTTGAATTTTCAATCATGCTTACACTTGGGGAATTTCCAATATCCTAGAATCTATATATAATAGCTGTTGTGGACCATGTGGAGATGAAGAAACAACTATATGAGAATTTGGATAAAGGGTTCATTCTTTCAAGTGCTTCACTATGGGGTGCACCAATCCTCTTCATCAAGAATAAGGATGATTCAATACACCTTTTCATTTATTATTATGAACTCAACAAGATCACAATAAAGAACAAGTATACTCTGCCACAGATTGATGACTTGTTCGATTAGCTATGTGGTTCACAATACTTCTCTAAGGTGGATCTATGGTCTAGATATTACCAAGTTAGGGCGAAGAAGGAGGATATTTAAAAAACTGATTTTCATATAAGGTACGAGCAATATGAGTTCATAGTGATGCATTTTGGGATCACTAATCCTCTAATAATATTCATGGACTTGATGAATAGATTTTTTAGAGATTAACTTTACAAATTTGTGGTAGTATTTATAGATCATATTCTAATATAATTAAAAACCAAGGAGTAGCATTAGGATCATTCGAGAACTTTGGTAAAGACCTTTTGAAAGGCGAATCTTTATTCAAAGTATAGAAAATGTGATTTTTGGTTAAAGGAAGTCTCATTCATGGGGCATATCATTACAAGATTGGGATTATGTTTTCATGATAAAGAGCATCATGAACAAAGATGTTTTTTATAAGTGATAATGGGAAGAGGAGCATCGCGTGTCACATCCCATCCCGGTGGGGCCCATTTCGTGACTCCCCAAGACCACCTCAAATAGGCTAGGGGATGGTGACTAGTACTAAGTAGGTGTATCACTAACATGGGAGGCATTGACTAAGTACCTATAAACATGCACACATCTACAAGCCCATAAATTTTGAAATGTAAAAACCACTAAGGAACAAAATTAATGCATACAAATAGAAGACAACAGGGAAGGTAAAGTGTAGTAAATTTAATTCGTATAGAATAAAAGTCCACAAAATAAAGAGTCTATAATATAAAAAGTCCAACCTGTAAACAAAAAGGTACTGGGAATGATACTCAAAGCCACAGGAACACCTCATCCTGTATGAAATCATGATGCACCACCTAGTCTTGGTCCTGGTCCACCTAGGACTCTGTCAAAAAGGTTAATCATCTTCACAAGACATGACATGTGCGGGAAAATCCCGTGCAGGGGTGAGTATAACAATGCTCAGCATGACACCCTGAAACCACAAAGAAATTCACAATGTAATGTTACAGTCATTTAATAAACAAATATGTGTTAATAAAATATAAAACAGATATATCCAGATATACTCGAACCCAGACCCCTAGTCTAGAGTTAAGTTGAAACTACCATATAAAACACTAGTGATTCAGTCTGAAGATTCCACAATGAAACTCATCTGGGAGCACACACTCTTGAGTCTGATAGAACCAATGATGTTTTCCCGAGGATTACTATTTTTCTGGAACTATCATGAGAGATACACTGATCATTCTGAAGAGAGATATGATACACTCGCTCTGGGATTACTCACTCCACGAGTGGGGAAGATCACGATACACAGATGAGGATCACTTCTAGGGACATGGGGTGATACCACGACTCATCCAGATTCACCTTCTAAGTATAGTATCAACATATAGTAGTATTGGTCATTCTGATATCAAGAATCTACTTAGGGAATAAAAATGGATACAAGATCCTTCTCTAGACCTCTTGGAGGGGATTCTTGACTATATGAAGTAAAATTCTACTGAAGGGACCACAGTACTTTGAATAGGAATAGATACCAACTAACCTTCTGAGGAATGAGAAAGGGTACCAACCCTAACAAAACATTCCCAAGATACGGTGGACAAGAGATTCAAGGCATGTAATAAGGGGTACACGGTGTGTAGCAGGGTCACATGCCATGTCCCTTGACCCTGGGTACTGGATGTGTTCAACGGCCCGTGTCTGAAGTACATGACATGTAGAAACAAATTACCCGGTGTGTAGAATGGTCACATGTTGTTTACTTCCATCCAGGGTCCACCTGTGTACTCTGGACATGTGCCAGTACATGGTGTCAACCCATGTTCTACTTCCTGTGTATTGGTACATGGGCTAACTTGTGTATCCAGTCTGGGTCTGACCATGTGGTGGGGTACACACTATGTAGGAAAGCTGTATACTCCACCCCGTGTCCATGTACCTCTCGAGATACGCATCGATCCTTGGGGAAGGTACAACACACTATGTGACAAGGTTCATATGATGTGTGATACTTTACTGCCACCCAAAACCCTAGCCTCCACTAAGGGGCCGCACACATCATGCAATCCTGGATTACACACCATGTAGTGAAAGATTATCTAGAATCCCTCATTTGAACTCTAGTCATATTCTCCGCTGTACTGGCCACTATTCCGTCCACCCCTTGTTGGGAAACTCAAGATCCAACCTCGTTCGGTCACACCATCACACAAACAATGTGTTGCGTCTTCTAATCTGGTCACATAATGAATTAAAAGTCCATTATTTATTCCACCGAAGAACATCAATGAACGAGGATTTGGGGATCCACCATTGTCCAAATCACTTTGTGTCTATCTTTGTTCCTCCATCATGTCACACAGATCCCAAATCTATTATATTGAAAAGTTGTGCTAGGAATCGGGTGTGCACCGATCGATTGATCATGTTTTTTTGAGTCATGGTCCAAGTGAAGAACACCCATGATGAGTGATGAACAAGGGGATAAAATCATAAAGAAAATAAGAGGAATAGACCTTGATAATTTTTCATGTCGATCATGGTTCTTTTCCATTAGAATGACAATTGAATTCGTCAAAAAATAATCACAAGATCAAGTCCCAATGAAATACCACAGAAATAAAACCAATCTCGCAAGAATGGTCGAACCGCAGATCAACATTTTCATTAGTTGGTCCACGTTCATCATTGAATTCAAGAATGAGGAAGGAAATCCAAAATAATGAATCTTAATTTTGATTTGGATCGCTTGCTGATGAAGGTCAGTTGTTGTGTCACCGTCGTTGGCGAGATTCATCAAGAACGACATTTGTCGACCGTCAATCTGTGATTCCATCACCATTTACTGGAGAGGTTTCTATAAATCTCTCCGTATAAATTCTATAGAATTACCATGATTATGCGGCTAACCCTAGGATTTATACATAAGAATTATTTTAAAGTAAATTGTCACTGCATTAACAAAATAAGTTATCTTTAAATTATTTAATGACGATTAAATCCTTTTCAGGTTTTTCCATAGAAGACCCGCACTGACTAATGTTAAGTCATGTGTAGGGAAAACACCACATTACGAACTGAACGATGGTCTTGGATTTCCAATCTGAGTCCCCATTCATGAGTTATTAGTATTTAAAAATAAAATAATTTTTATGTTATAATTTTATTTATGGTAACGTCCAAAAACTATTTTTCATAGCTGACTCACATCGTCCAATGTTAGGCCTCACCTAAGGTAAATATGATAATATGAACATAATGGTGGCCTCATATTTTTGATATGGGAACCTGTTTAATATTTATTTCAATTTTTTAGAAAAAATGCTCGCACGATTGATTAAAAACTTAATAGTTTTCAACAAGTAGTTCTGGGAACATCGGGCCTCGGAATTACATGTTGTCTTAGTGCCTAGTCTCATATTTTTTCCAAATAATTTTTAACTTTTTTTGTTAAAATACAAGTCGTTATATTCTACCCACCTTAGGGATTTACATCCCCAAAAATCTAAAAACAATATTTCTCTAAAAGATATGGGTACTGTGCACAAACCTGAGCCTCCCACTCGCATGTTCTCTTCTAGAGATTCCGGTGTTGCCACCATACACACACAAAAGGAACCGATGAGCCATGAAGGATCCTTTTCTACTGATCCTCAATACCCACTAGGTACTCATAAAAAGTTACTCCATCCTCGATGTCTAACTTTCCCCAGTCGATGACATGTGATGGGTCATGCACGTACCTCCTCAGCTGCGACCCGTTGATGAAATAGTGTACCCAGTCTAATTTTGGGGGTGGAGCTAAGCGATACACCACCTAGACAACTCTACATAGTATCTAAAAAGGTCCAATAAACCATAATGATAACTTACCACCTCATCCAAATATCTGTAACCCTCATCGAGGTGATACCCAAAGGAAGAGATGGTATCATTCCTCGAACTACAAAGGTCTCATCCATATATCAGCATAAGATTTATGATGTTTTTATGCAGTCTTCATCCGCTCATGGATGATATACACTTTATTAGTATTAGCTCACACTAATTCTAGGATCATGAGTGATGACTCTCATAGTTTATTCCGGCAAAGTGGTGACCTGCCGGGTTTACCATACAAAGCCTCGAACAGTGCCATACCAATGGTGGAGTGGTAGGTATTGTTTTATGCAAAATACACCAATGTTAGGTTGTCTTAAAAAATAAAACCAAAGTCTAATATGTAAGCCTATAACATACCCCAATAACCTGAATGGTCCCCTCCGTCATGCCATCTGTCTAGGGATGAAATGTTGTACTCAAGCGTAACTGAGTCCCAAATATCTATTGTAATTCCTTCCACAATTCGGATGTGAAATGATACTAACAATCAGAAAATATCGTCGATGGGACTCCATGGATTCAAAATATCTCCTGAACGTAGAGGAATCTTAATCTATTTACTGAAATCTGCTCCCAAATAGGTAAAAAGTAGTTCGACTTGGTGAGTCAGTCAACAATCGCCCAGATGGTATCATGTACCCTGTACGTACGTGGTAGACCCATCACAAAGTCCATTGATATCCCATCCCACATACATTTAGGCACCTCAAGGGGTTGATTCATACCTGCTGGAACCTGGTGCTCAGCCATCACCTACTAGCATGTAAGGTTTCGAGAAATAAAATTTGTCACTGCCTTCTTTATCCTTGTCCACCAAAACTGACATCAGAGGTCCTGGTACATCTTTACCACACCAGGGTGTACCTTTAAATGGGATGTATGAAACTCCCTTATAACCCCCTCTCGTAATTCCACTAGTAGAACTTTTCATCCTCTTAAAAGGAAAATGTTCTCCCCACCTTGTGAATATCCATCAAACACATGCCCTGTTTAAATCTGATCACATAGGTTTCATAGTCGGTATCCCCAAGTTGTGCCTCCCTAACTCACTGTAAGAGTGGTGGGGTGAAAACAGTAAAATGGAGGTAATATTCTCCATATAAATCCATAGAGGAAAACTATAATGAGGTCAACTGATCTGATTCCTCATTCAGTAACTATGAACTAGATCTCCTACTGAGAGAATCTGCCACCACGTTTACCTTCCTAGGAGTATAAAAAATATCAAAGTCGTAGTCCTAGGGAAACTCTAGGAATCACCTCTACATCAAGTTCAGATCCATATGAGAGAAGATATAATTGATACTATTGTGATCATAGTAGATGATAAACCGCTCACCCATCAAGTAGAGTCACCACATCTTCAATTCAAATACTACCGCTACCAACTCAAGATCTTTGGTGACATAGTTCTACTATTGTGGCCTCAACTAGTGTGAACCATAAGTAATAAATTCTTTCCTATTCATTATAACACAACCAAGTATAGTCCCTGATGCATCTCAAAACACTACATACTCGACACCCTTCTCGGGAAATCTCAAGATCGGGGCACTCGTCAAACTGTATCTCAACTTATGGAAGCATTGAATTGAGGTAAATCTTTAAGAACTATCGTGACCCTATAAAATACTCTGGGGGGTCATCTATCCTTGTTAGTGGATACTCATTCTCCATGGTCACTTGGTTTAAGTTCCGAAAATCCACACACATCCTTACGCTCTCGTCTACCCTTTTTTTGGAAAACAAAACTTGGTCTTCTTAGGGTGAAACACTGGGTCTTACTAAGTCCTTCCTCTGCAAGTACTCAAAATACACCCTCATCTTATGAATATTTTCAGGAGCTGTATGATATGTTGGTGTTGATATTGGTGTTTTCCCAGGGTGTAAAACAATGTATAAGTCTATCTCCTGGTGGAGAGGTAATCTTGGAAAATATTCACGAAATACGTCATCGTATTCCGCTACTACTACTGGGAACTGAAAAATCATAATATCTACTACTCTGAGGGTTATTATAGCCAACTCATGAGTAATTGGATGCGCCCTCATAGTTATGATTCCATCCTATGCTTCCTAGGTTTCCTTTTCTCTTATAAAGGAAAAAACTCGTTCCATCGCTGCAGACATACCACACCCTTCGACTAAAACAGTTAATTTGGTAATGGACCAAATATAACCAATCCATACCAAGAATGACGTTGTAAGGCTTCGAAACTTCCACAAATAGGTTCCAAAAAAATTTCTCGCCTTCAAGGATCAGGTCACACTATCTGCATAAGTGTGATCCTCGATTCTCCTCTGGTATGTGTCTCCAAGGATAAGGGTCGAGTCAATGGTCTAACTAGAATCTCAATGTCGCATACATGATTTGTGATAAGAAAAGAATGACTACTGTACATGTCTATCAATACAAAATCTAAAGTATAAAAGACACATATTGTACCTTGAATCATTCTTGGAGCCTCTGGGTCATATGCCTCGACCGCAAACAATTATCCTTGCCCATGTCCTCTAAGTCCATGAGCCTGGCACATACTACTTGGGGTTGGTGGTGGTAACATGTCAACATGTCTACCACATCCTGCTACTCTCCCAGATCCTCTATCATGTCTTCCACCCAATAGATCTTCCTGGTCCTATTTATGCCTTTTCCTTGGTGGCCCATCCACTATCTCCCTATCTACAGCTCGAAAAATTTGACAATCTCCAGATTTATGTACCCTTCTTCCAAAAAAATAGAGTCATATTTCTCTAGGATATATAGACCCACCCCATAAGTATTGAATGGTTGAATCCATATTCTGGGTCTTCCTCTTGTGACGTCTCCCATGTCTATGTTTTTGAGGCGGACGCCGGCTTCCCACTGCTGATGTCTCTACTCCTACTTGCCCACTACTGACTACCACCAGCTATATATGTCCAACCAAGGAACTGTCAACCAGAAAATCCTACTCTATCACCCTATCATAGGTAGGAATTCTAATAGGGAATACACTGGCTCAAATTTCTTTGAAAATACCACGCTTGAAGGTTACATCCCTATAGTGTTGATCGTGTATTATATCTATCAAGTAGTTGGAGAGGTAGGTATACCTCAATGAATAATCAAACACATATATGTCTTATTTCCGTAGTTGTAGAAGTTCTGGGATACACATAATCCTCAAATTTAAAGGTTATAAATCCTTTATGAAAAGGTCCTCAAAATCTGTCCATGGAAGGTTTGTTTTGTCGTAATATTGGGTAACTAAACCCCACCATCACCCTGCTACGACAAAGAGAAGGCTCACCGCTAGAACCACCATCTGATCTGCTGGTGTCCTGAATAGATGGAAAACATGGTTCACCACCTCAAGCCAGACCTCAAACACCTATGTGTCAGGCCCACCTCAAAACTTGAGGGGTCTCTACTGATGAAACTCATGAATCATGCTCTGCCTATGCTCTTCATTCCCTAGTACTGTGAGTACCATGTAATTCTCTATGGGTGGAGGTATGGATGATACACCACCTAAAGGTAATATATGGGGAATTGATCCCCATATCAAAGCCTTTTCACTGAGGGGGTCATCCTCTTGATCAAGATGCTTAATACTAACCGGTATATGTTGTAAAGGCATCCTATAAGTGAAAAAGATGTACCACATTCAATGAGTATATCTGGAGAGCTGACTCAAGAAGAAAATGAAAACCACAACCCATTACAGTATGATTTATGTACCATTATTGCTTCCCTGCAACCAGTGTTCACATGTACCGAGTAAAAAAGCAGGTTATCATAGACTTGGTGTATGAATATGTCGGTCGCTGCACCAACACTGAAGTCCTTGGCCTGAAAGACGAACTCGAAACACTTAACATTGTTTCCCCAAAAAAATCTCACAAACTCTCAGTATTAAGGTGGAACTGACCACCTATAATACTACTCTATCATGAACCATCCCAGTGGGGCCCATGCATTGACTCTCCAATCCTACCTCCAATAGGCCAGGGGCTGGTGACTAGCACTGATTAGGCATATCACTAACATGGGAGGAATTTCCTAAGTACCTGTATACACGCACAAATCTCTAATCCCAAAAATGATAAAATGTAAAAACCATTAAGGAAACAAATATATGAAAACCACTAATCCCAACCAACATAGTACAATAGGAAATGTAAAGTGCAGTAATGTAAACTAGGACAAAATACAAGCCAACCAAATAAAGAGTCTATAAACTAGAAATTCAAACCTATAAACAAAAAGGTATTGGGACTGATTCTTGAATATGTAGAAACACATTGGACTATCTAAACTCACAAAGCACCGCCTTATCCCGGAATTAGTCCTGGTCCACCTAAGACTCTATGAAATAGGTCACTCATCTATACAATATATGATATGTGCAGGAAAATCTTGTGCATGGGTGAGTATAATAATACTCATAAGGACACCCCAAAACCACAAATAAATACACAAATCAAAGGTATATTAATCCCTACAGAAGTATGTGTCCACAACACATAAAATAGAGATATCTTAATATACTCAAACCTAGACCCATAGTCTAGAGGTAAGTTGCAACTACCATATACTAACCCTAGAGATTCAGTCGAAAGATTACACAAAGAAACTCATCTTGGAGAACACACCCCTGAGTCTGATATCACTGATGATGTCCATCCGAGAAGTAATATTCATCAGAAACCATCATGAGAGATGCACTGATCAATCTAATTAGAGATACAATACACATTCTCTGGGAGTACTCACTAAATGAGTGGGGAATATCATGATACATAGATGAGGATCACTGTCAGGGCTATGGGTGATACCATGACTCATCTAGATTCACCTGATAATTAGAGAATTGAAATCCATTAGGAATGGAATACCAATACCAAGAATCTACTTAGGGAACAAGAATGGATATAGGATCATACTCAAAGCCTCTCGGAAAGGATTAATAACTATATCCTATAAAATCCTACTGAAGGGACCATTCTCTAGTGAATAGGAAACGATACCAACAACCTTCATAGGAAAGAACAAGGGAAAAAACCCTAAAAAATTATCTGAGATATCATGTAAAAGAGATTAAAGACATGTAAGAAGGGGTACACAATGTGTAGTAGGGTCACACATCATGTCCCTTGACCCTCGGTACTGTCCGTGTTCAACAACCCATGTCAGAAGTACATTTCATGTAAAAACAGATTACATGATGTGTAGAAGGGTCACACACTGTATCCTTCCATACGATGTCCACTTGTGTACTTTGGATATGTACCAGTACATGGTGTCAACCTGTGTTCGCTTGCCCATGTACTAATACATGGGGTAACTTGTGTATCCAGTCTGGGTCTAGCCTTGTGGTAGGATACATGTTGTGTAAGCAAGCCATGTACTCCACCCCGTGTCCATGTACCTCCTAAGATAAACACCGAGCCTCGATGAAGGTCCCACACACCGTGTGATAGGGTTCACATGTTGTGTGATACTTTAATGCCTCCCAAAATCCTAGCCTCTACTAAGGAGAACCCACATCTTGTGTTATCCAAGATTACATGCTGCGTAGCATAGGATTTTCAAGAATCCTTGGTTTTCAATATGTTCATCTTTTCTACTGCTTGGCCCACCATTCTGGCCATGCCTTGCTAGAAAACTCATGAACTATCTTTGTTCATTCACACCATCACCCAAACAATGCATTTCTTCTTCTGATCTAGTCACACAATGGATTAAAAGGTCATTCTTCGTTCCACAGAAGAACATTAAAGAATGAGGATTCAAGGATACACCATCATTAGAATCACTCTGTGTCTGTATTCGAACCTCTTTCATGTCATGCTGATCCCAGATCTGTGATATCAAATTGTTGTGACAAGAATAGGGTGTGAAATGATCGATTGATTGGGATATATCCAACTGTGGGCCAAGCAAAGAACGCCCACGATGAATGATGAATGGGGGGAGAAAAACATAAATCAAATAAGAGGAAAAAACCTCGATCAATGTTCTTGTTGATAATGGTTTGTTTCCATTAGAATTAAAATTTAATTTGTCAATAAACAATTACAAGAACAATTCCCAATGAAATCCTGTAGAAATAAAACCCATCCTAAAAGAATAATTGAACCATGGATCATCCTATTCAATGGTTGGTCTACATTAATATTTGAATTAAAGAATGGGGAGGGAAATAAAAAATAATTCATAATACCATTTATTTGGATCACTCGCTGATGATGGTTGGTTGTTGCGTCGCCATCATTGGGGAGATCCGTGAAGAATGTCAATTGTCGATCGTTGATATGTGATTCTATCATCGTTTCCTTGCAAGGTTTCTCCAAATATCTCCCTAGAAATTCTCCTTCATTCACAAGGTTATGTGGATAACCCTAGTATTTTTTCATAAGAATTATTTTAAATGAAATTTTCACTACATCAACAAAATAATTTATCTTTAAATTATTTAATAATGATTATGCAATTTTTGGGTTTTTCCATAGAAGACCCACACTGACTAAATTTCCCACGCTGACTAAATTTAAGTCGTGCCTAGGGAAAAAAATTTAAAAACTCAATGATGGTCTCATATTTCCAATTCGAGTCCCCATTCATGAGTTATTAGAATTTTAAAATAATTTTTTTATTTAATTGTTTTATTTATGGTTATATACAAAAACTATCTTTCATAGCTGACTCGTTCCGGATGATGTTAGGCCACACCTTAGGTCAATCCACTGATTTGAACATAAAGAAACCCTCATATTTATAATCTGGGCACCCGTTTAAGAGTTATTCCACTTTTTTAGGAAGACCGCTCGGGTATTTTCTTAAAAACTGAAGATTTTTTAACAGACTATTCCGGGTACATCGGGCCTCAGAATCGAACGTCGTCTCAAAACCTAGTCTCAGAATTTTCCCAAATAATTTTCAAAAATAAAATTGAGCAAATATGGGTTGTTACATCATGAATAGGTGATATTTTTATGGAAGGCTCTATGACTATGATGAGCATCACAAACAATGAGTTTCATTGGAGCATCGTGAAGGGAGGAGCATCACGAAGGTGTTTTTGGAAGATCCTTAAATCATGCTAGAGGCAGTGGAGCTTCAGGAATGAACAAGCTTGTAAATAATAGGATAACCATATTCAATCAATATGAGGAATTTATAGAAAATCCAGAATCACTCTGATTTCATGATGCAAGAGTATCTAAGAAAAACTAGGATTCTTTGCGATCTTGAACATCGCGAAAAGTCTTACCAAGTCTTGACTGATGCCAATGCTTTTATGTAATAGGTTATTTTCAATGATCAGTTATTTCTCATTGAATTAGTGAGCTTTATGAATGTAGTTTGTTCCATGAAAGAAGGGAGCTTCACAAAGCCAGTGAGCTTCCTGTTGGAGCTTCACGAAATACGCTATTGAACATCTGGTTTTAGAGGAAAAGGCTTTCAGAGTTCATCAAATTAGTTCTATGATAAAATTAGAGTCTCATTATAATTAAATTATAAAGAATTTAATTCCAATTCATTAAAGAGACCTTCAAGTCGATAAACTGAGTTAAAATTATCTAAAATCAGTGATCTAGGGGGAGTTGATAGATGTGATCTGAGGGATGCAGTATGCTATCCTGAAAACATTGTAAAGGTAGTTTTATTGGAATAGATCTATTGTGTCAAAACATATTTATTCCACATCTAGTGAAGATTAGTGTTTTTATGTATGACTGACAATATCTCTGCGTATTCTCCATGGACTATCCCTTAGTGGTGAACCATGTAAAAATTGTTTGGTTTTTTTGCTGTGTTTGAATGTTTTAATTACTGTACATTACCATAAAAAAAGTTTAACAGGTTCCTAAAAATGTGATAAAAATATCCATCACTTTAGGAAGAAAAATTTTACACCCAAATTTACCCCTCCCCTCTCAGGGTGTTCTGGGGTCCTTCAGGATGGTTGAGGCCAACATATGTGACATATATTCATCGTTTCTGAGGGTTAGATAGGTATTTCCGCTAATTTGTGATAAATTTATCATGATTTTAAAACCCTATTACCTTGATAACTCAGAATTAATTTATGTTTTTATGGATACAAGAATGCAAGGAAAGATTTAAGGAGCTTAAAAAGAGGCTTATCACTGCACCAGTGCTCACACTACTGACAAGTGTGGAAATCATTATGGTATGTAGAGATTATTCAAATAATATATTATGTTTCTTACTAATAAAAAATGATAAAGTTATAAACTATGCCTCCAGAAAGTTTAAAATTCATTAGAAAAACTATCCCACACATGGTCTAGAGTTAGTAATTCTGATCTTTGCATTGAAAATATGGAGGCATCATCTCTATGGGGAGAAGTGTGAGATTTATACTGATGAAAAGAGCTTCATATATATATTCACATACAAAGAAATTAATATGTGCTAGTGAAGATGGTTAAAGATCATTAAGGACAACAACTACTCAATCCACCACCATCCTGATAAAGTGAATAAGGTGGCAGATGCACTAAGTAGAAAATATCTTATATATTTATCAATGATGAGAATCGAGAAGGATAAAATTTTCTTATACCTAAAATGGATGGATGGGAATAATTAAGGAATAAACATCATGAATCCTTTCTCAAATGATTTCTCAACCACCCCTCATGGAGAAAATAAAGGATTGTCAAGGAAATGATGTGGAAATTCAGAATAAGGTGGAAGCCATGATAAAGGGAAAATACACAGAGTTTAAAATTAATAAAGGAATTATGAGATTTGGGTCAAGGCTATGTGTTCTATAAAATTCTATGTTAATGAAAGAACTGTTAGATGATGCACATAGTTCAACTTTCTCCATTCACCCAAGAAGCACAATGATGTATCAAGATCACCATGAACCCTATTGATGGGGAAATATGAAGAAGGAGATCACAGAATATACATCAAAGTGCCTAGTATTCCATCAATTTATGGCTTAAAGGAACAAGTCTAAGGTGATGATGAAACCATTACCTATACCAACATGTAAATGGGATAATATCACCTTGGAATTTTTCACCGAACTTCTGAAGACAACCAAAAGAAATAATGCTATATGGGTTGTTATAGATTGTCTTACATAGAAAACGTAATTTATCGTAATTCGATAGGACTTCTCATTAGATCAACTATCATGGATATAAATTAGAGAAGTGGTAAGGCTTCATGTAATACCACTATCGGTTGTATCCGATCGACATTAGATATTCACCTCCAAGTTATAGAAAAGTATCCAACATGATCTAAACACTGAGCTAAAATTTAGTATGGCCTATCATCCTCAAATTAATATCCAATTTGAGATGACTATCCATATACTAGAAGACATGTTGTGAGTGTTGGAACCAATGCTTCTTGTTGCTAATAATGGTGGTTGGTTTGTTTTTGTTGTCAATCTGCACATGGATGACTGGGGAGTTTGCAAAGAATAGGGTCATACGTTTGAGGCTAAAAGTAGTATTGATGGTGGCAGAATTTCCCAGTGTTTTTCAATTTTTTGGGCCTCAATAATCAGGATTTTGGTAACCATTACAAGAAACAGTACACGGTGAAGGCATGCGGTACAGGGTGAAAGAATGCGGTACACGGTGAAGGCGTGCTGTACGTGGTTAATGTGCATGGTACATGGTGAAGGTGTGCAGTATGTAGTGAAGGATTGTGGTATGCATAACGGTCTGCAGAACCGAAAACAGTTTGCAGGGATGGTACGCGATGAAGGAGTGTGGTATGCAAAATGATACTGAAAATGGTTCACATCTACCACATGCAGTGAAGAGATGTAGTACACAGAACAAAAAACATATGGTATATGGAAGGTTAGTGGCATGTGATAAAGGTTCGCAGTTCAGATGACTGCAGTACGCAGTGGAGGGTAACAGTACACAGATGGAGTTCAGTTTACAGTAAAGATTGTCCCACATTGAAAATTTGGGTAAATCAGATTACCGAAATTTGTGGTGTTGTGTACCTATTTAAGGAGAAATAATCCCATCTGTTAAGGTATGTGATTGGGGATCAAAATTTCTTGAAGAAATTT
Source organism: Viscum album (assembly GCA_963277665.1). Taxonomy (NCBI): domain Eukaryota; kingdom Viridiplantae; phylum Streptophyta; class Magnoliopsida; order Santalales; family Viscaceae; genus Viscum; species Viscum album. The sequence continues at coordinate 2,034,913,522 of OY728148.1, forward strand.
GATGAAGTCAAAAGTGGTACGCGGAGTAGAAGATGGTACATGGAGAGAATCCTCCGTATAATGAAAATAGTTTGTGGAAGAGAGTGTGGTTCATGCAAGAATCTCACACAGTACGCGGCTGAGCAAGGCAGTACACATAGCAGGATGGTGCGTGGAGGAGTGAAGAAGTACATGGAGTAGAAAAGTACGTGAAGAAGGATAGTTTGCGTAGGAGTTGGATGGTATGTAGAAACAGTAGGATAGTATGCGGAAACATCTAGATGGTACATGGAAATAGCAGCGGTACGAAGAAACAGTAGCAGTATGCAAAAATAGTAGTAGTATGAGGAACACCCAAGGAAGCCTAAAAACTGACCAAATTAGTTTGCGAAATTAATTTACACAACATATTAGTGTAGGGAAAATAAATTACATCTTTAAGTGATTATGGGACTTCAACAGAGCATCTATTTATAGTTGAGGATGTATGATCTAATGCTAAACCATTGACGTGACAACATGTACTGTAGCAGGTATTGTTCAGTACTGTAGAAGCCAAAACTATTCATCCATCTGGGCCTTCGGGCCATTGGTTTGGGAATTTTAAGAGTTACACCTCATCCCCTGAAAGGTGGATTATCAAAAATAATAAAAAAAATGAAGGCCTTAGGGCCATTCAGTCCATTAAAGAGACCTTCAATTCATTAAACTGAGTGAAGATTCTACCAACATAGTGAGAAAGGGGGAGTCAGTAGAAGTGATCCAAAGGACACATTGTACTATCCCTAAAATCTTGTAAAGGGAGTGTGACTGGAACAGAGTGTGACTATTCTAAACTTTTATAATTCACAACTTGTGATGATTAATGTTTTTTGGTATGACCGATATACTATCAGTGTATGCTCCTTGGACGTAGACCTTAGTTGTGAACCAAGTAAAATTGTTGTTTCATTACTTTTCATTTGATTGTTTATTTTCTACACTTCCTCTTTAGATAGGTTTAATTGGTTTCTACCAACATGGGAACAAGATTCATTAGTTTAAAAGAAAACGTTGACACCCTGATTCAACCCACCCCTCTGAGGGTGTTCTGAGGTCATTCAGCAAGTATGTTCTTTGATGGACTTCAAAGGAGGAGAGAAACAACATCTTCATTTGGTCATGTTCTCTTAAAAAAACAGTTTCTAATCGTGTATCTAAATAGTTACCTATGAAGCCCTTTATGGGAAGATGTAAAAAACACTCGCATGCTGGGATGCTGTCTTGGAACACAAACTACTTTTCCCTAAACTGGTCTAGGAAATGGTAGAAAAGGTTGAGACCATTCATAAGTACATCAACGTTTCTCATAGTTGAAAAAAGAACTATGTTAATAATAATCAAAAAGACCTAGAGTTTGATGTTGGAGGCATGATATTCCTACATATTTATCCATGGAAGAAATTTATGATATTTTGGAAGAAGATAAATATTATTCCAAGATACATCAACCCCTTTGAGATCCTTGATCACATCAGAGTGGTGTCCTATGAACTGTCACTCCCACCAAACCTATCTCAAGTACATGATTTATTCCATATAACCCTCTTGAGTAAGTACATACCAGACCTATCACACGTACTCAATAAAAAAGTTGGTACCACTAGAGAATGATCTTCCTATGAAGATCCGCCAATGAAGATCTTATATCATAGAGAAAAATTTCTACTAAATAAGACAATGCACCTTATCAAGGTGTTGTAGAGAAACCAAAAGTTTGAAGAAACAATGTGGGAACTAGAGGAGATAATGTAGCAGAGTTACCCTCATCTTTTTTAGTGTGGGAAAAGAATATTTTTAGGGTAAGATTTATTATGGATGGAATATTGTAACGGCCCATACTAGTATAAATAAAACCCCCTTTCAATTTATTTAAATGTCTTATTATGTAATATTTTTATAGAAAAAACATGCACTTATTTAGTTTTAGTATATCCTATCATATTTAATTGACCATTAATAATCATTAACGTTGATAATATAGTCATTGAACAATGATCACATGATTAGTATAAGTATAGGGTTTTAATAAATCCAATCAACAGAGATGAAGGAAGTGATGTCCACAACCGGTAGGATCGTACCCTATGAATACCATTTATTAGAGATTATTAGGGAGAAAGAATTTATATGATTTTACCTTGAACAATCCCAAGCTAATATCCAATAACTTAAGCATGATAGAAACCGTTTATGGAAGAAGTTCAAGCTCATCGAGATCACAACCCAAACTATGTTTGCTGAACCGGCCCATGAAATTCCCACCATCCTACACCTTACTCTTAAGGAGTTTGTTGATGTATTAAAGGGATATATATCAATACCCTAGAAATAGTAGTATTTACATTATTTTTTATATAATAATGAATATATTTTCACCCTATTATTGTTACTTTGTAAATGTTTTTTAATTTGATAAAATAAATAACAAATTGTATTTTTGGGAAATATTCAAATTCAATTAATGAATTAATGAATTAATGTATTTTTGAAATAAATAATATTTTAATATTGTTAAATAATTTTTATCATATATAAATTATCATATAATTTTTATGAAGTCAAATGTAATTAATATAATGGTTTGAAAACTGTTATTGTCAAAAACACAATATCTCTTAATAAATGTCGATTTTATTTTAAAATTGAATATTAAAATATTTAGAAAATTTTTTAGATAAAATTAATATTATTTTTATAATAATAATGTAAAAATTTTACAATGGTAAAGTTTTCATAATTTTCTGAGAAATTCAAATTATCGGGTAAAAATTAAATATGATATAAATATACTATGTGTTTTATGACCTCATAAGGACGTAAATGTGATGTAATAATTAATATAAATGGGATTCATGAAAAATAAAATTTTTACCTTTAAAATAATTTTAATTTATTTTATTTTATTTTAATTTTTAAATCAATTATGAATCCTCGAAAACCTATAATATATTTTAAGGTTTTAAAATCATTTCTTTAAGAGTGTGACTCACCTCCACATAAACGAGGGAATTATTTTAATAATTTAGGACCCTGTCCTTATAAAATAATAATATCCACTCCCATTTGGAATAAAAAATGGGAAAAAAACAATGGTATGGTTTGTAGTTTTGGATATTTTTTTATGTAAAGTCCAAAACCTAAATAATAAAGAAACCCCCCCTCTTTTCCTCTATAAACATACCCAAGATCTAATTTATCTTATATAAAAATCCTTTTATCATGTAAATATTATTCCCCAAATCTCTAGAGTCCTACCAAGTCACCCCCAACCTATTAGTAATCCCCTCCCAGGCTTTTGGAGTCATATATTCAATTAAGGGATCCTCACCTTCCTCACCTACATTCAATTCAAGCACATTATTTGAAATTAGCCTTTCTTAATTTCAATTTTATTATTATAATTCATTTATAATCCTTAACTTAATATCCAATGGATGTTATATGGATTAAATAGCATTTATACTCTCTCATTTTGACCCTTACTTAAGCCGTTACTATGCCAACATTCCGCAAGGGATCTTCCACTCTCTTCTTTTTGTCAAGAAATTATTTTTGTAATGTCTCTAAATTTAATTTTTATTATGTTGGGATATGTTATTACATATCCAAATTACTTTAAATTTAATTTATAAATTATTATAGTCCCATTTAACTCTCATTAATCCTTCCATGATACTTTATGTACGTCTGTTACCATGCCAAAATATAGTTATGATTCTTTTCTTTATTAATGTTTCTTCATTACCTTATGAAATTTATTTCCAATTTATAAGGTTGGGATATATATTTAAATGTATCTATTACCTAACATTTAATTTATATGTGATGATAGAGCTCTTTTTATCTCATCAAGACTTTTTTATAAATCTTTTAGTAATGATGTTATGCTACCTAAATATCATCATAATTTTCTATGCCAAAAAAATTGTACAGTTAATACCATACCCATATCCTATCAAGGGTGTTAACCATTATAAACATATACCTTTTGATTGGGGACTTAAATGTATTTATTTCACACTCCTTTAACATGTAATAAATTATAATGATGAATGACTCAATGTTGTATGATCTATGTGCCACACTTAATCATGTAAATTAAATGAAAGTGACAGGTGTGCCCAATATTATATAGCACTCCAATACATTGGGTAATATTTAGTATCATGATATTTAATGTTGGGATAGAGATTGAACCTATTTCCATTATGGTAATTTTTCCACCATGATGTCTTTGTGGGTTTATCCTTGACCTATGTTTTCAGTGTTTTAAGTTGTTGTCACATTTCCCATGTTATGATTATTATACTATATAAAGATTTTTTATTAATGTTACTTTAATGACCCATTTATATGACTATTTTCTAACATGTATTATATTATTCATGTTATGATTTTTTTACTCAATTACTGGGATTTATTGCTCACCATTTCTTGTGTTTTTCCCATGGTTATCCCATGCTGTTTTAAAAATCCATAGAATTTTAGAATCATGTTAAAAATGTTTTCAAAAATGTTGTTGTATCCCATGTTGAAGATGTTATTATATTAACATAATTCCAAAATATACTAGACTTCTCGATCTTTTGGATTGCATTAAGTGAATTTTTATGTAATAAATCATGTATTAATGTTTAATAAAGAAGGAGGGTTATTATAATGTTGATCCGCCAACAAAGAACACTCTTCTCCTCCTCTTAGATCCAAAAAGGCTTATGTGGCCAAACCATGGAAAATTACATAAGAGGGTATTTATAGAGGATTTAATTAGATCATTTAATAAAACAAATTAACAAATTATATATTTATTTTAATTAAATTTACCTATCAATGACTTCCTCATTCAAATGTCCTGCGCTGACCAACCTTATGTCACGCCCAGGTTAAAACCCACACTCCGGATTCAACTGTGGTATTAGATTTCTAATCTTAGATTCCATTTGATAGATATTGTATGATTTCTGAAAAATTTCACATGTGTGATATAAAATATATTTAACATTTTTATAAAATTAATCCTAGGATCACCAGGCCTCAAAATTTCATGATGTCTCAACACCTGGCTCTGAAAATATTCTTAGAAATATTCCAAAATATTATAAGGGAAAAAAGCCTCTACATTATTACCTACTTCAAATATTTTCATCCTCAAAAAGTATAAACTAAGAAAAAAAGGGGGGATACGAAGATATAAATTGGGTTTCCCACTCCCACAAGCTCCCCTGATGGTTTTATAATAACCCATACTTTACATACATGGTTATTACTTCAAAATTGAAGTACAATTATTACAACATATAACAAAACCATTAAAGGACCATATAGGTATAGTGTCTTTAGAATCTGGGAAACATAAACAACTGGTTCATAAAGCATCTACATTGTCTCCCATTTATTTCATCATATCTAGAGTCCCTTTTTTGGTATACCTTACTTAATAACTTTTTTCTTGACCTGCGGAAAGAAACCATACAAAAGGGTGAGCTCAAATTCTCAGTAATGGTAAAAAAAGAAATATCAATCACATCATATTCATAAGAACATAATATTTTGGAAATCTTAACCTGCAAAAGAGATCATAATTTCATAACATGGGATAAATCATAGTAGTGAAATGTAATCCCAATAATCATAAAATAAAACATAAATCTTTTTTCCATACACACATAATCATAGAAAATCATTTCTAAGTAGTCAAGACTAATTTCCAAGACTATCTTAATGGACAATGTCCATTTATGAACCGAGTTCACTCCTCATTTCAGTCCTATTCCACTGAACCGGTTTAACCTGCCATTCCATCCATGTCTATCTCATGCGATATAAATCTTTACCCAATGAATTGAAGGGAGATATAGGTCCCACCCATCTCATAATGATACCATTCTTATGTGTTCCACAAAATCATAAATTATACATCATTGCATAACCCATGTAATAAAAATGGGATTCTTAAACATCGTGACGTCATAAAAAAATTCATATAAGATAAAGGAATTCATAAAAATAATTCCATCATAACATAATCCAATCAATGTAATAATAGGGATAGAAACATTACCCTATATTATCTTAGATGGAAAATAATTTTGATAAAACACTTGAACTCCATTCTTGAGGAAAATATCCTTTCTACTTCAAATTTTTTTTTCCTTTCTTAACATGTCATACAATTTTAAACTAAAATAATTTGATTAAAAATAAACTCGAAAACTTGTAAATTAAGCTTCTTGGAAATAATGTTTTAAAAATCCATTCATGCCGTTAAAGTTAAAAAAACATTCTTCTCTTAATTATGTTAGAAAAGTAAAAAAGTACCTCGTACGAAAGACGACAAAAGATTCCTTTCATATATTTTACTAAAAACTCACCGAAGGGTAAAATTGGATTTAAACAATTGTATAAGGATATAAATATTACATATTGAGGAAACATGGATGTGGGTGATAAATATTCCCCAGTAAATTCTGAAGTATAAACAATATCGGATAAAAATGAGATTGCGAGATTTTCCCATACCTTAGGTCCGATTTTCTTCGTAATTGTCCAAACCTCCTATATAATGATTTAAATACTGTAATTGACTTATTCCAGAATCATACTTATTTTTATGATATAATATATGGTCATATTCTTACCTTCTTATTAGTAATATTTCATTTCTACTTGTTATTCATATGTTTATTACTTTTTGTTCTTATGCGTGTTTTGTCGAATAAATTCTTATTCTTATTTTTAGGTTATAGATACCTCATTTATAGAGCGGTATTAGTGTAATACATATCATATTTATTCACTCAATTCATTTATTTAACCATTATGCAATGAAAGTCATGTAGAACGAGTCGCATCACATCGTGGAGACGGTATTTCGTACGTACGCATGAGTGATGATATCATTCCCATGATCGTGGAATTGTATTAAAGTGTATGAATACTATTTCAGAATCAATATCACTTTAAAATAATCATATATAGTTATTATTTACACCATTATACCCATCCAAGTAAGGTGGTGGTGGAAAATAGATTACACCACGCCATGGAGACGGTATTCTGTACGTACGCACGCGTGGTGATTTTGTTTTCCATAGGATGGATAGATGGTGAAATAGGGTTGTTTCATACTTATAATAAAATATCAGTATATGAGTGATACTGATTTTATTACTTCATAATGAAACAACTAAAGAAGAAGAAGTGGAATAAGAAATAGAGTTGAAATAATTGGTAATGGACATTACCTCTTCTTTGAAGCGCCTCTTTGAGACCTCCTCTTAGGGAACTAATATTGGTATTTGAAGAATACCAAGACCTCTAAGATGTTTCTAGGGAAGTGGAGAAGAGAATGTTCCAGGTTTTTTCCGAGCTTTAAGGCTCAAAGTGGTGTGAGGAAGAGAGGGATGAGGTGCCCTTTTATAACGGAGGAGAGGGTCACCTTTGGAAAAACTAAAAATGTTATTTTATTATAAAGTCATATTAGGTTTTTAATAGCTCCAAATTGATTTATTTCGAATCTAATGTGGGTATGGGTCGAAATAATCTCATAAAATAGTATTTAGACATGTTTAGGTATCTATTTTAACCTTATCATTTAGATTTAACTTTAAGTTAGATAATTTAACTTTTACTTTGTCTTCTTGTTTTCTTTCAATATAAGGTTAATAAACTTACTATAAAAAGCCAAAAGAACCCCAAGTTTTTTATTATTAACATATATAACCTTATCTAATTCTTTTTTCCAAACCTTATATTTTTAGGAATAAAATAACAATTAATAATATAATATTTGTTTTAAAAACTATTTTATGTCAATTTGGACACTATTTGGTAATTGATTTTTATGAAACTCATAACATAATTATTAGTTCGAAAAATGTTAATTAAATCAATACTAACATGTCATATTAACATATAAAATTATTGGAATTCATAAAAAGTTTCAAATTACATTTATTTGGGTATTTATAACATCAATTATGTCAATATTTCCTTAATAAGATAATTACTAAATCATCATTGTGTCATAAATAAATTAAGTTATTTAAAGTCTAAAAATTATAAATAAAATACCATTATGTCGGAAATCATTTTATATTTCTAATGAATATTTATAGTCGAATTTATCTTATGTATAACCCTATATTAAAAATGATTTACTTATTAAACTTTGTTTTTAACTATTTTAACCCTTCTTTAAATAAATTAATAATAAATTTCCTAATCTAATACATGTGGGCCTAAATGGTAATATATTATTCCTAAGGATTTTTTGGTCGAGTTATATTTATCCAATAGAATTAGGACATGTGTTAGGGTAATAATAATATCATTTTTAACCTTAGTTACCCTATTTACTTTTAACTGTGGTAAAAAAAAGTAAAACGTTACTATTCACCAAAAATTATTTTCATCTCATTGAACTGCATTTTAGTCCTTGATATTAACCTTGTCTCTCTTGTATTTTCTAAATTCCACTCACATAAGCAGTAAAATTATGTTTTATGTAAATTTGCAAATTCTCATAGGAGGTGGGTAAAAGACAGTGAAAAGTTCAATAAAATTTTTATATACCTAAATTTATTATAAAATGACTCCAATGAATTGAATTGAACTTATATAGGTATTATGTATCAATTTTGACCTAAAATAAATTTAAATAAAATAAATAATTATTTAAATAAAAAGTCGGTTTTTAAATAGTGACCCAGTGTTTTCACTATTCATAAAAAATTGAACATTTTCAGAAAAATACCAAAATTTCATCCTAGGGTAATTTTGATATTCCGAATCCAAAAATGAAGTCCATTTTAAAAAATAATATTTACAAAATTTCAAAAAGTGGGTATTACTATTCATAACGGTTAGTTTTAATAATATTTTAATAGCATATCGTTGCTTAGTGAAACTTGGTATTGCGTACGATGAAAGCTATCGAGGAAGGTCGTGATTGTGTGCAAAGAAAACCAAGATAGTGTTGTGTGAAGTGAAAGATTCCTTTAATGATTTATATAACATAAAAACAAAATATTTCTCATAAAATGCTTGGGTGTTATATGTTTCCTATGCATCTAATAAATACTCACCCAACGAAAACACATTCTCACAAAGGGTTTTTCTCTATCGGTTCTCAACACCACCAGTTCCTTGAAAAATGAAACTCTACTCTCACCACCCAGCTTACCCAAGTCCGTATCATACAATGAGTCATGAACATACCTCCTTTGTTTTGGCAAGTACAGAACACCAATCATCCCATCTAATTACAAAGTGATCAACTGACTCATCCCCTCACTCGACAATAGTGGATGAAAAACATTTTTGTGAGCATCTATTGTCATGACCATGCCCTAGGTGGCCATCAAGCTCATTCCACCCCCACCTATATAGGGTCCACTATCCCTCCCATGCATGATAAGACATATCCTAATATATGGACCTTCAATTCTAGAACTGACTCCATGGGAGCTATAATGTGACTAGCACTGTCAGAGTATGTCCGGAACCATCCTACCATGTCTCGTGTGCTCTATCATTGACACCAAGGAAGAAAGGTAACCAATGAAAATGAATACCATAAAACGACCTAAGAAAGGTTTAGGATTAGGTTCATAAGTCTTGTGAACTCTGTTGGGGTGTTAAATAAACAATAGGGTATCACCAAGAACTCAAAACAACGTAGTGACTCTAGGAATCCTTGCTCAGTACATCCACCTATCAAACCGAGAGTTGGTGCTAACCCATCCTGAGGTCAAACTCCAAGAACCACTACACACTAATCCATTGATAAAAGAGGTAATATATTATCATGGGTGGATACTCATCTCGAATAATCACATGGATTGGTAATTCCAACCCACACTGACCTTAAGCTCTCACATTTACATGGGGTCATTTGATATGCTATAACAGATATCATGTCATCCCTGGTGAAAGTCCATGCAGAAAAAAAACTCTCAATGGTGAGGTAAACCTAGAAAATCCTTTGGATGAACTCCCTCATACTCCTCCACCATTATATGAAACTAAAAGATCTTAGAATCCATTGCTCTAAGGGTAGTACAAGACAACTGATAAGGATTCATCTATATCCTCCTACGAAGGACCTCATCCTTCCTTGGTCAGGGATCACTTCTTATCAATGGAGGAAAATACATCCCAAAAAACTGAAATCATTTCTAAAATCACTAGTAGAAATCATATGATCATGGATGGTAGACTAACAATCTTTTCTGAGAAAAACATCATAGGGTCCCACTACCTCTATCGAAATATTTTGTGCGAGGCTCTCTCTCCTTGTAGATTCAGTTTTCACTGTTGAATGAAATGTGTGATCGTTGATCCACACTACATGAGACTCTAGCACAAGGTTTGAGGAAAAAGGCCCCCCACATGTATCAATCAGTCTCAAATTGGGGATACATCCATGGAAATTTGGTTTAGGATTTTGTGCTATAACTGCAGCAGGAGTAGTGGAGACACATGTCGTTCCTTGAACCACATTTGAATCCATAGATCCACAAGATCATACTTCCTGAAGCTATCCATTATCTCTCCCACCTATTCACCACAACTAGGGATCACACTGACATCTTAGCACATTAGAAGGACCTAAAACACATAGGTCAAAGGAACTCATCCATCACACCTTGATACTATCCACTTTGGAAAGGAACTGACTCATTCACATGGTTTTAGATCTCATCACAAAAATCATCTTGGTGTGGGAAGTATCCCTCTTCCTTTCATGTCTAAATCCATGTAAAAAATCACCAACATTGGGTTCTATCGATGCCTTGCGTCACCCTGTATAATTCTCACCACTAGGACCACCATCACGAGGGGTCCTATCCAAGAAGGAAATTCACACCTTAGGCTCATTCCAGTCCTCAACTACATGAGAAGGGGGTATAGATCACCATCATAGTAAATCTCTATCTTTGAAACCCACAATGTGAAATCAACATAAGTGTGTCATCTGTAGGTACCTTCAGATCCAAAATCTACACTATAGAGAAGACTGGTCACCAATGAAACCATCCGATTAATTAGCGCCAGCACAAGACATAAAACCTAGACCACTACCTCAAGTAAAACCTCTAAGACCATAGGGTCTGTTTCATCATGAAACCTTAGTGGTCTCCATCATTGGAACTCACTCAACATGGTAATACTATGTGTACCACCATACTATCTTGGTGGATCTATCGACTACTCAACAAGTGAATGATCATCTACCCAATCTATAGAAGGATCCATGTGCTGTTCAACAAGTGGAAACACTTCTCATAGACCACCTGGAGAAAGCACCTCATGGGTGGGTCCCTCAACTGAGGCCTCATCACTCAATCGGTCATTGTCACTACACTGTCTAAAAATCCTAGCTAGCAATCATCACAGAATAATCACGATATTTATCAAGACATACCATGATAAAATAGCATATCTGGGGAGATGATTCAAGAACTAAAATAAAAGGAATCAATCATATATGATGCATATACCATTAATCTTTGCAACTAATGTCTCAGTATGTCGAGTCAACTAGCAGGTTGTCAGATTACTGGTGTGTAGATACATTGGTTACCGCACCACCACTGGGTTCCCTATCCTAATATATGCACTCGAGACACTTTGATATTGTTTTCCTAAGTCCCAATAAAATCCTCATAATGTTTCTAACTCCAAAAACTAGCCTAAGGAAGAACCTAAACGTCAAACCTAGGTAGTTTCATAACAATTCAGACCGGGTATTCTCTCTGATACCAATCTGTCATGACCTGACCCACCGGGGCCCGCTTGGCTAGTGGAAGGCTGAGCCGTAACTATACTGAGCCCACATCCATAGTCCAGGGTATTAATACAAGCACTGAAATTCATAGCTAAAATGGGAGTAATTTTCCTAAATTACATATACACATGAACCCAACCATCTCCATGCATAAGTGCAGAGGAATAATAATAGAAGACAATAACATATAGAGTAAAAACCATGCATGTAATAATATCTAGGGAATAGAAAAGAGTGTGAGAGAGTAAACTTACATGTAAAAGGGAAAAATAAACTCTCAACCAGAAAATATGTCCCGACATGAAAATAACTATAAAAGTAAATGTCGAGAGAGCTCATCGCCAGATCTCCAATCCCCAACCATCGTACAAAATCAAATTCATTTGGGTATCTATATGATCCTTTGAAATCACTACTGATCTATTCATCATCTTCCTAACACAGGAAATGTGTGTGAAAACCCCATGTCAGGGTGATTATATACATACCCTGTAAGACACCTCAAAAACTGAAGAGGGAGAGATATGAGACATGATAGAAGTAGTCATCTCAACCCAAAAAAGGGATTACAATTATTATATGTGACAAAAACCATACCAAAAGCCCAAATATGATAAAAAAGAAACCCAAACGAGAGAGAAATAGGATCTCCATCTCCACAAACCATCTAATAATAATCAGTCTTACAGCATCTCTAAAAAGGGACCATATCTAATTCCCAACATCTTGTGTGTCTGTCTGAAGAAGCATCCATGTCAATCTACACCTCAAAACTTTTCTACATAGTCCAGGGGTGCAATATCTGGGCAGAGTACCCATTCTATGACACAATAGGAGGTTATCAATCTGATGTTATATGAACCATGCCCTGATTCCACAAGAGAGTTCCACTATAATGGTCGAGGACCCATTCCATGCCCAGCAGAAGGGTGCCACTTTGTTTGTCAATAGAGGAACCATGACCTATTCCAGTAGGAGGGTATCACACTAATGGTCGAGGAACCATGCCCAACCCAATATAAGAGTGCCAATATGATAGTATATAGAGGAAAAATTCCATGCCCAGTGGGAGGGTGTCACTCTAATTGTCAAGGACCCATTCCCTACCCAACAGGAGGGTGCCACTCTGATAGGTTGTGGACTCGCACTCTACTACATCAGGGGGTACCACTCAGTAGGAAGAGGACTCACACCCTAATTCTATAAGGGTATTCAGTCAAACCAAATCAATGGGTATGATGGACTCACACCCTAATATAAGAGGGGAGTTTCTAACCCCGAACTTTCTATGATGATCATGCCTAATCACCACCGTGATCAAGCATCGCCTAAGGAAGTGTCACACTCGGAACACCTTTCATAGTATATTAGAATATACTACAAAGGGAACCATCACATTATATGAAAAAGACACTTATGATAGGCTACTCACATGCCATAATCCATGTTCCAAACAAAGGAAATATGAGATAAAGAAGATTCTAAAGAAGTACATGACATGTAATCGGTCTACATGGAGTGTGGCCCCGCTCCTCTACCTAGACGTTTCCTTTCTTCCACACAGATTTTAGACATGTAGTACTACACAGTGTTTAAGGGTACAACATGACGTTTCTCAAACAAAATACTATCAAATACACAAGTCTCATAACTATTCTAGGGAGATAAAACATAATTCCACTGACATGTCATCTCAAATGACCATAAATAGCCAAATATATCACACCGTTATGATCCTCATGGAAAAATTCCATGTATAGGATATTCACTTTCCCAAATCAGACACCCGGTGAAAAAAGTGCATTTCATTTCATCACGATTGAATGATGCTTCGGGTTCCTGAGTTACGAGTCCAAATTAAATGGATGATATTGTTCTCAAACCATATTCCTCAATATCAGGGTTATAATGCCTCAAAATGTTCATCATTATGACACCGTATAAAAAAGATACATAAGATAATAGATTTCATAACAATAACAATAATATTATATTATATTATTATTATTATTTAGTGCTTCATGGACTTGAGCCATGAGCCTGAAAAATATATCCAACATTTATCTTGAAATGACCGCCTAAATGTCATGGTCATGATTTCACTGACAGTTTGTCAATTCTAAGTTTCATAGAGAAGTTACAGTGGATTTAATGTTTTCCCAATAAAAATGTATAATAATAATTAATAATATTATTATTATTATATTTTTTCACCTCATAAGTGAGATGATACTCTCCAATCTCCCTTCTCATGCGGTCCAATGTGGTACCCTTCATTCTAAATTAATACCTCTTATTTATTTCATTTTATATTATCATTATTATATTTTATAATGATAATAATAACATAACATAAAGGAGAATCCCCCCCAGGTGAACAACCCAAATCACTCCCTTGGGTTCTTCATTTCATTTCATTTTTATATTTTTAAAAAATCTTTGTCATTATTAATATTAAATAAAAAACTCTAAAAATATTATCATTTTTCTATCTCCACGATTATCTTATTTTTTTCTCTCACTCCATAATTATATTTTATTTTCTATCTCTAAAGGTGGACACAAATATATTATTATTATCATAATAATAAAATCCATCACCCTTTGTATCATTATTAATAATAATAATGTCCACTGTATTGACCAAATCTGACCACCTCATCGAAAACCCATGTCCCGCCACAGTCACGTCCACACCGAACAACCTTCACCATGAGACCCCATGTGCGAAATCTACTAGGAACTGATCCCATTGCACCACACATCATCACTACATGTAAATCAGAAAAATTAGGATCACTAATCTAATCCCAAACCACCTACGGTCAACCTCCATTATCTTCACACCAAGATAACTTCCCCAATTGTGAACCCACACCCATAATACCAATCCAATATGTTCACAAAACACCATCATGCTCCTTGTTCTCACAACCTTCATTATTATGGGAGTTTGATCATGCTTGAACCCACCCCGATAATGTCGAACTGTGACCCTGTGGGTCAATAGTGAAGAATGAAAAGAAAGATGGGGGAGACACATAAAAAATAGTGAAAACATTGACGAACAAGTGTTCTTGGACAATGTTAATAGATTGGGAATATCTGTGGTGAGAATATATAAAAAACCAGAATAGAAAAAATTAAATAAATTTAATTCCTCTATGAGGATCATGAGATGAACATACAATCACATAAGCAAAAGAAAATAATAATCCATGCTTCAAAAATTTAATAAAAAGGGGTCGAAACCACAATTTATGATTTATACCTCAATTACGAATCAATCATTAGTGAAGAACGAATCTACTAGAGATAAAGGTGGAAATCCCACAGTGTACATCGTTCATCTCATGATTATCCATGATTCAATCATCATTTGTCATTATATGTTGACATGCCAACAAAGAATGATCTCATCATCCTATTAGATTCAGTAAGGGTTATGTGTCCAACCCCTGACAAATTTTCATAATAGAGTATTTATAAAATATTCTATTAGGTCATTTAATAAAAATAGTAAATAATTTATCAATTTATTTTAATTAAACGTACCCGCCAACAACTTCCTCATCCGAACATCCCATGATTACCAACCTTAGGTCATACCTAAGGGAAACCTCATGCTATAGATTCAACCATGGTCTCATATTTATGATCTAAGACACCATTTGTGAGATATTCCCTTATTTCTGCATAATTACATGCATGTGATATAAAATATATTTAATATTTTTATAATATTAATTTTGGGCGCACCAAAATTCAAAATTGTGTGTCGTCTCAGCTTCTGGATACAAAAATATTCTTAGAAATATTTTAAAGTCTTAAATGAAAAAAATTCTCTACATTATTCCATTCTTCAAAGATTTTTGTCTCCGAAAAGCACAATCTAAGAAGAAAGGGCGGATGCTGAGCTCTCAATTGGGTCTCCCACTCCTATGATGCCCCAATGGTTTCCTATGCTTCCAAAAAACACACAATGAAGGAAAACACTCACTCATTAAGGGTCTTTCTCTACTGATTCTCAACACCATCATATCCTTGAAAAATGAAACTATACTCTCACAACCCAGCTTAACCCGATCGGTATCATACAACAAGTCATGAACATACTTCCTCAGCTACGATATGTGGAGAAAACCAAGAATATGGTATAAATAAAAATAGATCATCTGATCTATCCCATTGCTCAACAATCACAGATAGAAAACCACACTGTGAGCATCTATTCTCATAACCATGCCCTGGGTGGCCCTCATGATAATTACACCTCAACCTATGTAGGGTCCACTATCTCTCTAATGTATGAGAAGACATATCTTAAGAAGTTGACCTTTAAATATAAAACTGACTCCATGAGAGTTTCTATATGACTAAAACTCCCAGAGCATGCCTAGAACCATCCTTCTGTGTCTCATGTGCTCCAACTATAACACCGAGAACATGAGGGTACCATCACAAATGACTTCCACGAACCGACCCAAAAAAGGTTAAGGATCCATCGCATAAGTCTAGTGAAATCTATGTGGGTGTTTAACAAGTTGAAGGGTATCTCCAAGAACTCAAGAAACCATAGTGAATCTAGAAATCCATGCTCGATACATACATCTCTCAAACTAGGAGTTGGTGATAACTGATAATGAGGTCAAACTCAGAGAACCACTTTTCCCCAATCCACTGGTCTAAGAGGTCATATTTTCTCAGGGGGTGGATACTCCTCTATGAAAATCACCTAGATCAGGTGATTCCAACCTATATTTTACCTAAATCTATCACAACTACACGAGGTCATCAGATATGATATCATAGATATCGGGTCATCCCTAGTGAAAGTCCATTAAGAAAACAAACTATCGATGG
The DNA here is from genome assembly GCA_963277665.1 of Viscum album. Classification (NCBI taxonomy): domain Eukaryota; kingdom Viridiplantae; phylum Streptophyta; class Magnoliopsida; order Santalales; family Viscaceae; genus Viscum; species Viscum album. The sequence goes on from OY728148.1 coordinate 2,034,930,197, forward strand.
TGTGGTAAACCATACACATACTCAGGATGGATGCCCTCATACTCCTCCACCATCATAGGAAATTGAAATCTCATAGCATATGCTGCTACAAGGGTAAAACTATCCAACTGATAAGGATACAGTTTTAACCTCCTATGAATGAGCTTATCCTTCATTGGTTAGGGATCACTTCTTATCAAAGGAAGAAAAATCCATCCCAAAAAACTAGAAGCACCACTATAATCACCAGTAGTAATCATCTGAGCATGGATGGTAGAAGAACCATCCATACCAAGTAAAACATCATAGGGTCCCACTACCTTTATGAAAAGATTTTTTGCAAGGATATCTCTCCTTACAAAGTTAGGTTACATCCTTGACAGAAACATGTGATCACTGATCCTCTCTACAAGATCTTCCAACACAAGTCTCAATAAAGAATCCCCCCACTAGAATAATTAGGTCTACAACATGGGTTATGCCAAGGGAAATGTGGTTTACAACTCCATGGTATAAATACAATTGGAGAAGTGAAGACACATATCGTACCCTAAACCACACTCAAAGAAACTAAGAAATAAGCTCATACTACCTAAAGTTATCCATTCTATTTCCCACCTAGTCACTACAACTAGGGATCGCTCTGATACCTTAGCACATCAAAAGGACATCAAACACCCAAGTTAAAGGAACTCATCCACCACACCTTGATACTATCTACTTTGGAACGACATTGACTATAGCACACTATTTTAGATCACATTACTAGAACATGTTTTAGTGGGGGAGGCATCCATCTTCCTTTAATGTTTGACTCAATGTAAAACATCACCAACACAGGGGTTTAACAACACCCAATGTCGCCCTGGAAAAGTCTCACCACCAGGACCACTATCTAGAGGGGTCCTATCTAAGTGGGAAATTCACACCGTAGGATCATGCCAGTCATCAACTATATAATAAGGGGGTATGGATCATCACAAAGCATATGTGATATCTATATCTAAAAACTAAAATGAACACTCAACATAGGCGTGTCTGTCGTCAGTACCTCCGGAGCCAAAATATTCTCCATGGAGAAGACTGGTCACCAACACAACCATCTGATTAGTCAAGGTCCACATAAGATGGAAAACCTAGAACACTACCTTGAGTTAAAACACTACTGTCTAAGGTTATATCTCATCATGAAACCTTAGTGGTATCCATCAATAGAACTCACATAACACGATAATCTTTCATGTACCATCATCCCATCGTATTGGAGTTATCGAGTACTCAATACACGGATGATCATCTTCCTGGTCCACAAAAGGATCCACACACTGCTGAACAGGTTGTAGCACTGTTTAATTCCGACCTTAAGAAAACACCTCATGTGTGGGTCCCTAAACTGAGGCCTCATCACTTAATCAGTTATTTTCATGACACTATCTCAAAATCCTAGGTGTATTTCATCATAGAATCACAATGAAAGTTATAAAGAAATACTATGGTCAAAGAGAATATCTAGGGAGATGACCCAAGAAGTAAAATCAAAGGAATAAATCCTATGTGAGGGATGTATTATTAATAATTTAAACCTATTTCTCAGTATTTAAAGTCTAAAAGTATGTATTCAATGTCCTACACGTCGGCCACCACACTAACAGTAGGTTCCACAACCCGAAGGCTATACTCGAGACACTTTGACATTATTTTCCTAATTCCTAACCAAATCCTTATCATGGTTATAACGTCAAGCACAAACCCAAGGATGAACTTAAACCTCAAACATAGGTAGTTTTATAACACTTCAGACTGGGTATTTTCTATGATACTAATCTGTCAGGACCCAACCCTTAGGGGCATGCCTAATTGGTGGAAGGCCAAGCCGCAAATACCTGAAGCCCACCCCCATAGGCTACGGGTTGGTGACAAGCACTGAAATAGATAACTAAAATTGGAGGCCTTTGCCTAAATTACATACACACACACATACCCAGCCATCTCCATGAAAACGTGTATAGAAATATTAATAAAATACAATAACATCTAGAGTAAAAATCATGCAATTAATAATCTATAGGGAATATAAAAAATTGTAATAGAGTAAACTAAAATGAAAAGGAGAGAAAATATACACCCAACTAGAAAATATGTCCCAACAAGACATAACTTGAAATGTAAATACTGAGAGATCTTAACTTCAGATGTCCAAGCCCCGACCACTATACGCGATCAAATCCATCCAGGTATCGCTATGATCCTCTAAAATCATTGTTGATCTATCTATCATATGCATAAGACATGACACATGCGGGAAAATACCATGCAGAGGTGAGTATATACATACCCAGTAGGATGCCCTAAAAATGTAAGAGGGGGTGATAGAAGAGATGATAGAAGTATTCATATCAAACCATAAAAGGCATGTCAATTAGTATATGACATAAAAACTATAATGAAAGCCCAGATATTCTAAATAAGAAACCCAAATTATATAGAGAGGGGATCTCTATCTCGACAACCCAAATAAGAATAACAAGCCTTTCTACAACTATAAAAATAGACCATCTTCAATGCCCTATAGTGAACCAAGCTTGACGTACATAGACTTTACATTTCTTTTTAAAAATACTCAATACATGACACAAAAATATTCCTGAAGACCGTACTAGTTTAGTGTCTTTGAAAACATGGAACACAATATTCTAACATGGTGAAAGATCTTTAACATATCCTATAAATATCTTCCCCTTTTTCCTACCTAAAAACATTCTTTCTATCCCAAGAAAAAGAAAACATAAAAAAGTGTGAGCTCAAATTCTTAGTAAGGGTAAACATTGTGAACATAAAACAAACCATAAACATAAGAATGTAAAATTGTGAACATAAAGTTTAAATATCAAAATATCGAGTCATGAAATAAAGCATTCCAGTTCGTAAGGCATAGATCATAAAGGAACATTAACCATGAAAAAATAACATTGGCATAAAACATGGAATTTTGGAAAAAAATTAAGCACATAATATTATTTCTATAGTGGACAAAATATTTTTTCCAAGACCATAATAGTGGAAAAATTCCATTACTGAAGTGGGTTTACATGATGTTCCAGCCATGTATCATTGAACCAGATTTACTTATCGTTCCAGCCCTGTATAACTGAACCAGATTTACTTGCCATTCCAGTCATGTCTATCTCATGAGATATAAATCATTACCCAATACATTGGAGGGATATATAGGTCCCACCCATCTCCTAATGAAATAATTATTACATGTTCCACAAAAATATAAATCATTTATCATAGCATAACCCATGAAATAAAATGGGTTTCTTAAACATAATTCCATCATAATACATATAGAATAAATGGATTTTATATAAATAATTCCATATTAAATACAATAAAATCAAAGTATTAATAGGGATAGAAATATCACCCTATGTCATCTTATATGGAAAATAATTTTGATAAAATAGTGGATCTTAATTATTGAGGAAAATATCCTTTCTTTTTCAAAAATGTTTTATTTTCCCAAAATGCAACAAAATTTTAAAATAAAAGAATTTAGTTGAAAATAAACTTGAAATTGTGTAGAGGAAGCTTCATGGAAATAAGGTGTTATGAAGAAATAAAAATCCATTTATTCTATATATGTTAAAAAAAATATTCTTCTCGTACTTCTGCTAGAAAAGTCAAAAAGTACCTTGTATTGTAAATGAAAGAAAGATTCATTCCAAACCATGTAATAAAAGTCAAAATGGGTAAAAATGACTTTAAATAAACATATAATGATAGTAAACATTTTATGATAATATTTTTAGAAAACATGGACATGGATGATAAATATATTTCCAGTAAATACTTTCATATAAACAATCTCGGATAAAATTGAGATTGGAAAATTATACATTAACAATTTATAATCAGTTGAATCATATGAATCATAAAATAAAGAAAATTATATGCATATTTTAATATCATAACATTCATAATAATAATAATAAAAACATTCATGGGTAACATAAACATCACACAAAATAATTAGATGGTGTATAAGGTATACATCACATATAAATAAAAGTGAGACAAAATAATCCCTTACCATAGGTGCAATATGATTCGTATGTATACGAACCTCCTATATAATGATTAAAATAATGTTATTGACTTCTTCCAAAAGCATATTCATTTTTATGATATCATATATGATATATTATCATCATTTATGAGTAAAATTTCATTGTTACTCGTTATTCGGGTGTTAAATACTTTATGTTCTTATTCATGTTTTGTCAAATAAGTTCCGATTATCCTTATTAGGTCATAGTTATATAATTAAAAAATTATATAAACATAATAGATACCATTTTTATTCATTTGGTACATTTATATAATTATGATTTAATGAAGATCATGTAGAAGAAATCAAATATCATCGTCAAGACGGTATGCTGTATGTACGCACGAGCGACGATATCATTCAAATAGTTGTTGAATGGTTTAGAAGTGGATGGTGTATATGTTAGGTCTACTAGGCTAGATACCCTGAGAGGGGGGTGAAATAGGGTATGTCAGATTAAAAAGACTTCCCCTTTTGATTCTGTTTTTCTATTAGACAAAACCTTCCTCTCTATCCTTCCCGATGCAGAGTATGAACAAACCTTAAAGAATGCACATGACACAAGTATTTTTACTTGGTTCACCATCACTAGGCTACATCCAAGGATCATACACCGAAAGTTTGATGATGTACCAATTCCAATACAAGCGCACTATTGTTTACAAGTTTGAAGCGGGATCACTATCCCTCCTGGTTTACAACCACTCACAATTTGAGAACTCACTGCTCTATCAACTGAAGTGAGCTCACTGCTTCTTCAGAAGATCCACTCACAGTTTATAGACATGTAGGTCTCTTCATTATCACAAATGAATGCATCCTCCACTGTATGTAGATGCTCTATTGAATTCAAAATTTCATCCATAGATGAATACCCCTTTTTCCTCTGAACACAGGCCAATGACTTTGGAAATACCTTCAAAAAGCACCCTACTTTGCGAGGCTCCCAATTTTGTGAAGCTCAAACAAGTCTTCACGAAGCTCCTACCTTATTGCGAAGAACTCTCGTGAAGAAATCTTAAAAAGCACTCTCGAGAAGCTCAAATCACCGCAGATCAACTTCCCCCACGAAGCTCACTGAACCAATGCAGAGCTCGCAACATTTGCGTAGCTATATTAGCCGCCGCGAAGCTCTTCTTTCGCGAATCACACTGCCTTCAAAAACTACCTTTGTGAACCGAGAGAAAAATATTTTCTCAGAAGACTCTATTCTTCTCCAAAGGGGGTAGAGTTGTATTTAGAGGTGATTCCATCGACCCTCGAACCTTCCGCACAAAGTCAGCGCCACGTCATCATAAATCACAAAGCTCCGAAATTTCCGCAGAAATTATTGTCAATATTACGAAGCACCACAAAAATTTTCCGATCACGGAGATCATCGTAATCATGGATAATTCCATCAATTACATTGTGTCGCCATGATGAAGCTCCCCTCGCATGTCCCTTCACTGCCGCGATGCACTTCAACCTTTTTCGTTCGCGAAGCTCATCATAATCGCGAAGAACACCATCAACATTCTTATTATCTTCGCGAAATCCAATCCATGAATCCTATCTTTACAAAGCTGATTCATTTGCATTATTTTGATGATATATTCAATGAAATCCACATTTCACGATGCTCATCGAACTCAAAATTTTGGACCCCAAAAATTTGGCAAACACTGGGAAATGACGCCACCTTGTACTGCACTTTTCTACCACCTCCAGATCATCCATTCCTTTTTCATGGTTCTTTATCAACATGGATTGTCAAAAAAATATCTGGATCTTGAAAACCCACCATGGAAGCCTTCTTTTTCAACAAACCCAATCAACCTAAAAATAATGTAATGTTACCTTGAGGGATTTTTCCCCAACAATCTCCTCCTTTGGGTTTGTTGAAAACTCTTCTCAGAAAGATTTTATGCATGTTGATACCTCACTAAGTATCCTTCCATATTCATCCATCCTTTGCTTTTTCTGATTCATATAGGGACCAAAGAGTCACTCACCACATACTCTAATCCCACATGAGCAATGCTCGTCATGAGAAACAAGAGTAAATGAAAAGATCATCAATGAATCACTTCATTGTTGTCACCAACTGTTGAAACCCAGCTGATACAAAATTTTAAACTGATACCAAGTGTTGATACCACATTGAAAACAATTGGTGAGAGCTGTAAACCTTCTCACACCATTCCAACACCACTATTCTGTTTTTATCACAATCCTCAGCTGTCGTGATGTCTATTAATTTATTGATCACTTATAGCATCGTCATATTTGATACTCTCACTCCCACTATCTCATTACTCTCCCCCTATCTTGCTGATCCACTAGTCAGCTTCTCCTCGTGTCTTTGACTAAGACTTTTGACCTTTTCCCCCTTATTTAACCATAGTTTCTCCCCCTTGAGGAGTCACTATTTCTCCCCCTTTGTCAACGAACCCAAAGGTCACTCCTCTATGGTCGAAGACATTGGAATGAACACAAATTAGTATAATAGAGAAAAACACACCATACCTTGGGGAGGGGGGGGGGCACATCCACACTTTATTATGTATAGGGAGTCGACTGGACTCCTAGAGCCAATCGATGCCCCTCAAAATCTTCCTTGGGTAAGGACTTCATCATAATGTCTGCAACCTGCAGTTCTGTAGGCACATACTCCAACTTCACGATTCCCTGCTCAACCTTCTCCTGGTTAAAATGATACTTTATCTGAATGTACTTTGTCCTTGAGTTATGGACGATATTTTTGGTTAGATTGATATCACTTGAGTTATCGAACTAGATTCTGATTAGAGATTTAACTCCAAATCCCATATCATCAACCTGCTGCTTCACCCACAATAACTGTGTGCATGATTGAGTGGCCGCAATATACTCACCTTCTGTGGTGCTTAACGAAATAAAATCTTGATTCTTAATTATCCAAGAAATACATAGTCCACCAAGATAGAAATCACCTCCTAACGTTGATTTCCTATCATCTGTTGGAACGACTCAATCTACATCAGTATATCCCAATAACTCTGATTGAGATTTATCACTATATATCAATATGAAATCCACTACGCCCTTGATATACCGAAGTATTATTTTCACTAAAAGCATGTGGATTTCCTTGGTATTAATTTGATATCACACTTCTTGGAATGTGAAAAAAACAATATCGGGTCTCGTCACTATCAAGTATTGTAAACTCCCAATAATATTCCTGTATTCTGTGATATTAACTGCCTTGCCATTATCATCTTTTGATAATTTCATCCGGGTTGTAACCGGAGTCTTCATCTCCTTAGAATTTTCCATTCCAAATATTCTCATAACCTCATTGGCATATTTTTATTGAGAAATGATTATGGCATTCCTTCCTTATGTCACCTGTAATCCAAGGAAAAATGTCAACTCACCAATCATAGACATCTCGAACTCATGTTTAATGAATTCGGAAAACTGCCTGCACTGGGCTTCGTCTGATCCGCCAAATATTATGTCATCGACATAAAATAGAACCATCATCCTTTAATTACTATTTTTGTTGAAATAGATATTGAAATAAACTCCTCCATGCTGGAAACCATGCTTCTTCAAGCACTAATCAAGCCTTGAGTACCATGCTCTTGGTGCTTGTTTCAGACCATACAATGCCTTCTTTAGTCTGCAAACCTTTTTCTCATCCTCATGAATGAGAAAACCATATGACGTCTCAATATACTCCTCTTCCTCCAGAACCCCATTCAAAAATGAAGATTTGATGTCCATCTATAAAACGCTGAACTTTCGTTGTACTACAATGGATAGAAATAATCTGATTGTCTCCAGTCTTGCAACCGGTGCAAATGACTCATCAACATTTATTCCCTCTATCTGGGATTATCCTTTGCATAGTAGTCGTGCTTTGTTCCGAATCACTGTTCCATCTTCATTCATCTTGTTGTGATAGACCCATTTAGTCCTGATGAAAATTTTTCCTGTTGGCCTCGAAACAATATCCCATCTTTGATTCTTCTCAATATGATCAACCTATTAATTCATTGCCTAAACCCAATTTTCATCTTTAGCTGCATGAACAAAGCATTTAGGCTCTACCTGAGATAAGAAAGATATCTACTGCAGTGAATTTATTCTTGTTATATGAACTGGAGATGATTTATCGCCAATGATATTTTTCCTATCAATTTTAGCTCGACTCCTTGGCTTCTGTGCAGATGAAAATTTTTCTACTTCATGATCATCATTAGTATCTTCTTCTAAATCAGCATCAGCCACTTCTGCTCCTCCTTCATTACTTTCCTCCTCAACGCTTTCATCTGGAAATTTTTCACTGTGCTATTGAATACTCTCTTCATTCTCTACAATAGTGACATCATTACTCTCAACAAAATTTACGAGCCTTTTTTTAAAGCATTTGTATGATTTGATTTTTCTTGAATAGCCAAGTAATATCCCCTCATCTCCACGCGAATCAAATTTCCTATGTTTATACTTGTTGATGATGAAGCACTTACTTCCAAATATTTGAAATTATTTCATTGTTGGCTTCTTTCCATGCCACATCTCATATGAAGTCTTTCCTTCCTTTGGAGACAATAGAGCCCTGTTATAAATGTAGATCGATGTCAAAATTACATCCTTCCAAAATTTCTCTGGGAGGTCTTTTTCTCTGAGCATCATTCTTGCCATGTTGTTGATGATCCGATTTCTCCTTTCAACCACTCTATTCTGTTGTGGAGTTCTCACTGAGGAAACTTGATGCCTTATCTTGTATTTCTAGAGATATTATTCCACTTTAATTCTTGTGAATTCCGTACCATTATCAGTACAAAACTTCAATTTTTTTTCAAGTATCCTTTCTATCTCCCTCTGGTACTATTTTAAGTAGCTGAACGCATTGGAATTATTGTAAATAACAAATACCGATGCCATTATACTATAGTCATCAATGAAAAGAATATAGTACCTATTTCCATCAATTTATCTTGGTGTGATAGGCCCACATACATCAACATGCACCATTTTGAGCACTCTTGTTGACATCTTTTCCTTGGCTTTATACCACTTTCTGATGAGATTCCCTTGTTTTCATGCATCACACGTGTGAGTACGATCATGTGATAGCTTAGGGAGGTCTCTTGTTGCATCACACTTTACTAGATCTTCAAGGGATGGTTGGAATAGATGACCAAGTCATTTATGCCACAACTTTTTTTCTTCCTCTCTAGACAGAAAGCCCATATATTCTTCTACACTTAATAGGTAGAGATTTTCCTTTGTCCTCTTTCCCTGTAGAAGCACTACCCCGTCTCTTCCTTTTAAAATACACACCTTAGTAGTAAACCTTATTTAATGTCTTGAGTCACATAGTTGATTGACGCTGAGAAAACTGTGATTGATGCCTTCTACTACTCAGACATCAGTATGTCTCATCTCTTTCTCCCCAAACGTGGCCTTTCTAGAGCCAATTATCTTTAGGCCTTCATTGTTTCCAAACATGAAAACTACTTCTTTGTCATATTTTATGCATGTAACAATATCCTTATTACCTTTCATGTGAGATGTGCAACCGCTGTCACAGATCCACACACCGGAGCGATCTGACACATTAAGGGAAATTTATGCCACCACTACCTTCTCATCCTTTTTCTTCAAGGTCTATATTTTTTCCTTCATAATTGACACAGATTGAGACTTATGACCTTTCTCAGAGTTTGATGGACCAACTTCATCTTGAAAAGCTGCAAATCTTTTTTTCATTTTCATCTCACCTGTTGGTTCATTGATCTGATGCTTGCGAACATTTTGATTCTCCTTTGGATCATTTCTCTGTATGGTCAAAGTACAATACCTATCCATGTTCCCAAATCCTCTGCACCAAAAAACGTGTCCTTCAAAATATGCTCTGGAGAACCATTCTCTATTTGGATTCCACCTTTGTTCGTGTCCCCTTCGATATCTCTTGGTTATGGATCAAACATATTGTGAATGTACCATATTTACACAACAATAACACCTGATATGATGTGTGTTCCTTTGTGTGACTTCTGCACTGCGAGTTTCCCATTGGGATCTCTGAATATTCTTATTCTTCCTTGTGCCCAAATCAAACTTCTATCTCGGAGTGGGTGCTTGCGGTCTGACATCAATTTTCACAACTTTTTATTTTTGATCAAGCCCCCCATCGGTCTTAGCATCTGAACATAGTTAATGCTTATTTTCTACTGAGCCAATTTTCTCCGCTTTCATCTTCTCGGTTTCATGAGTGATCTTCTTTCCTGATGACCCAGTAGAAGTTAAGTGTTTTTCTAGATCTTTAACAATTTTCCGAAAACCGACAAGTTCTCCTTCAAGTTCTTCAATACACTTGATTTGATCTTTACTTGTGTTATTCAAGCTATAGGTCTCCATTTTAATTTCCTCAATTTTTATTTTATACTCACTAACTGATTCTGAGTCCCCTAGTGTTGATGTCTTATGTTTCTCAATTTCTTCTATCAACTCAGACTTCTCTTCTTCCTACTGCTGTATATAGAGTTTGGCATCATGAACAACTTTGTTGTCTTGCTTTGTTTTGGCTCTCCAAAAATCTATCTCATCAAGAAAAGCCTCTAAATTAGCTTGAAAATCAACTCTTCCCTCAACTTATTATTCTTCTTCATCAGCTTCAGTTTCATTCTTATTCTGAGAACTACCAAAAACATCCAACATAAAATTTCCTCCATGATATCTGTAGTTCTCTATCTCTTCAACCTCTTCAAACTCAGACTTTTCTGAAGTGTAATATTATTTTGAAAGAAGGTTCTTCTTCTTAATGAAATTCCTATTGAACTATTTCTTTCCTTTCCCATAGGTTGGAGACTTTTTCTTTGGAATTTTTATTTCATCTACATCATCATCCTCTTCGAACTTTTTGGGGAACCTTTCGGCAAGATGACCAACCTTTCCACATCGAAAACAAGCAAGTGGAAGCTTTCCTTTAAACTTACCTTTTCATCTTTGAAGGTTTGAGGAGAAGAATGACATCACCTCATCTATCTCTTCTTCTTCCTGAGAATCTTAAATGGTGAGTTTCTTCATGGCCTTGAATTCCCCTTCATTGGATTTACCCTTTTCCACTACATTGTTATCATCATTTCTCATTTCATATTCAACAAGGCTGCTGTGCAGGTTATCCAATGTCAACTGTTTCAGGACTTTATCTTCCAAAACTAAAACTTTCAGATTGAACCGAGGTGGAAGTTTCTTCAAGATGCACTTCACAATATTTATTTCTTCAATAACTTCTCCAAGACCTCGCATGTCTTCCACTACAACATTTACCATGTCGAAGAATGCATCAACAGACTCATTCGGGTTCATTCTCAGATCTTCATACTTGTTCCACAACACTTTCAACTTTTCCTCTCTAACCATTGTATCCCCTTCATATACATTCAATAGCTTTTCCCACATGGCATGTGACATTTTTCATGACATCACATTATTATAGATAGGATTGGATAGGGCTCCCTGTAAGGCATTAATTACTTTGGCATTAGCATCCAACTCTCTATACTCAGCTTCATATAATGTACCACTATTAATATCAGTTATTGTGCCATGGATTTCGGATGTGAACACATCCATTCCTAATGATCGGAAGTAATGTTGCATCCAATTCTTCCATAGATGTAAATCATTCCGATCGAAGATAGGAATCCCTTTATTATTAGTGACCTCCATTTAAGAGAGAAACAATGATATCAACCCTTCCCTATGATACCAATTGTTAGGTCAACTAGGATAGATACCATAAGAGGGGGGGGGGGTGAAACAGTGTATGTCAGATTAAAAAGACTGCCCCTTCTGATCTTGTTTGTTGTTAGAAAAAACCTTCCTCTCTCTCCTTCATGATGCAGAGTATGAACAAACCTTAAAGCATGCACATGAAACAACGATTTTTACTTGGTTCACCATCACTCAACTACGTCCAAGGAGCATACACCGACAGTGTAATGATGTACCAATTCCATTATAAGCACACTTATGTTTACAAGTTCGAAGTGGAGTCATTGTCCCTCCTGGTTTACAACCAATCACAATTTGAGAACTCACTGCTCTGTCAACTGAAGTGAGCTCACTACTTTTTCTAAAGATCCACTCACAGTTTATAGACCTGCAGGTCTCTTTATTATAACTAATGAATGCGTCCTCTACTATATTTAGATGCTCTATTGAAGTCCAAGTTTTATCCACATATGAATACCCCCTTTTCATCTGAACACTGAGAATTTTTTTTGGAAATACCTTCGCAAAGCACCCTACATAGCGAGGCTCCCAATTTTGTGAAGCTCAAGAAAGCCTTCGTGATGCTCCTACCTTTTCGTGAATCACTCTCGCGAATCACTCTTTCTAAGCTAAAGTCATCGCAGATTAATTACCCTCATGAAGATCACTGAGCCAATGTGGAGATCGCAACTTTCTCATAGCTAGATTAGTCACCGAGAAGCTCTTCTTTCGCGAAGAAAATTACCTTCACGAACTGAGAGAAAAATATTTTCTCTAAAGACTCTCTACTTCACCCAAGGGGGTTAAGGTGTATTTGTAGGCGATTACACCAACCCTCAAACCATCCGTGCGAAGTCAGCACCACGTCAACATAAATCGTGAAGCTCCAAAATTTCTGCTGAATTTCTTGTTAATATCACGAAGCAGCGCAGAAATTTTTCAGTCATGGAGCTCATCATAATCACAGAACATTCCGTCAATTACTTCGCATCACTGCTGCGCAACTCCCCTCACAAAGCCCTTTACCGCCGCAATGCGCTTCAACCTTTGTCGTTCACTAAGCTCATCGTAATCATGAAGAACACCATAAACATTCTTATTGTCTTCTCAAAATCTAATACATGAAGCCTATCTTCGCAAAACTCACGCCTTTTCCATATTTTGATGAGATCTTCAAGGAAATCCATATTTCGTGATGCTCACCAAAATCCAAATTATGGACCCCAAAAATTTGGAAAACACTGGGCAATGACACCACCTTGTACTGCTCTTTTTTACCACCTCCAGATCAACCCTTCCTTTGTCATGGTTATTTGTCAACATGGATTGTCAACAAAATAACTAGAACTTGACAACTCATCATGGAAACCAGCTTTGTCAACAAACACAATTAACACAAAAATACTTCAATGTTACTTTGAGGGATTTTTTCCCAAAAGTATAAAATTTAAGAATCAATATCATGTTATAATAATCATATATAGTTATTACATCCATCATTATACCCATCTGAATAAGGTGGTGTTGAAAAACGAAGTACACCACGACGTGGAGACGGTAAGCCGTACGTACACACACATGATGATTTCATTTTTCATAGGATGTGTAAAAGGTAGACTATGGTTGTTTCATAATCATAATAATCTCTTAGTATATAAGTACTAATTTATTTATTACTTTATAATTAAAAAACACATGATGTTAAAGTAGAAGAAGAAAGAAGTTTGAAAGAATCGGTAAATGATATTACCTCCTGTTTGACGTGCCTCCTCTAAATCTCCTCCTATAGCACTAGATTTGGTCTATGAAGAAAACCAGGACCTCTAGAATTTTTATAGGGAATATTAGAAGATAAATAGTCAGGGTATAGATGAACTTTAAGGCATAATGAGTTTTGGAGAAAAGAGGTAGGAGGTGTCCTTTTATAATTGGGGTGGGGGACACTTTTGGAATTTCTGAAACTATTAATTTATAATAATTTGAAAATAAATCCAAATACATCAAAAATGATATATATTAGAATATAAGATATTATAAGATTTAAATATCTTGAATAAATATAATTTAGACAAGTTTTGATGTCAATTTAAACATTATCATTTTAATTAACAATTAGTCATTATATTTAATTTTAATTAAGATAACAAATGTTTCAATATTAAAAGGGTGAAATATTTACGTAATTGATTTCAATTATAATATAAATGAATAATTTAGAACAATTTAGACAAATAATCATTATTATATATTTTTAAAATTGTTTTATGATTTTTAAATAATTTTATAAAACATTATTTTAACAAAATATCAATTGTATCAATTTTGACACTATTCATTTCATGGTTTTAAAAAAATATAAAGATAATGTGTTATCATAAAAAAATTATTTTATTATATCCCTAATGTGTCCAGTTATTATATAAAATTCATTGGAAATATTAATTATCCAAAATTATATTTATTTTAGTATTTTAAATAACATTTATTTGATATCTCCATTATTAAAATTATCACAACATCAATATTGTGTAATTATTTAATATAATTATTTGTAGAATAGAAATTTAAAATAAAATACTATTATGAATATAAATTTACTATATTTTATATTAATATTTGTAGTCAAATTTATCTTCTGTAAAATTAAAAATATAAAATGTTATACTTATTAAAGTATGAATGTGACAAATTTAACATCACTTTAAATAAAATAAAATAAATGTCATAATATCTTCTATAAATCTCTAAATTGTCAATTTCTCGTCATTTGGATGATTATGTTCGAGATATACTCTACCAATATGATTTGGTCATGTTTTAGGCCTTTTATGGTTATTAGTATTTTAATAAAAATTGCTTATAGATATCTCATCAATTAATTACTTTTTACACCATTAAAGTATAAGACTTGAAGTTAATTATTAATTTACTAAAAATTAAAAATAAACTACCCTTGTTTAGGAAATTATTTTATATTTCCATGGACTATTTATGTTCAAAGACATCACCTGGTTATCCCTATATTAAAATTATTATACTTGACATTTTTTCACTTTCATTGGTTTTGTTAATATCTATGTCATTTTCATTGTCAAGTGGCCATTAAATGACTTAGTTTAGAACATAATATGTTAAGGGTATAATTTTATTCATAAAATATGATTTTTGTAGGATTTAGGATCATGTTACTCTCATCATCATATTATTTGTTACACTAATTTACCCGATTTACCTTTAATTACGTTATATAAAAATTATCGTACTTACTATTCCTAATATCCAAAAAAATAAAAAAACCTATTAACATAATTTGGACCCACTTATTCCAAATATTTAATCCATTTTTAATAATTAAAAACATATAATTGGCAAAAATTAATTTAAAATTAATTTTCGTTGTCAACCAGAAAGCGGGTTTTTAAGAAGTAAAAACTATCAAAAGATTGACATGTGGTTATGTCCAATTTAAAAGTGAAATTACATATAATGACCAAAATTGGATTAAATTATTAAAATATATTCCATTTATACTTTAAAACCATTAAATAAAATGATTTAACCATATAAATTATCTCGATGGAAAAAGTTGTTTTCAATTATCATTTAGAGTATTTTTACTATTCATCAAAACATGATAATTATCAAAAAAATATAAAACATTCATAGAAAGTAAATTTTGATGTCCAAATTATAAAAAAGAAGTTTATTTTATCAAATATAACATATAAAGGTGTCAAAAAATAAATTTAAAAAGGGTTCACCATCAAAAGGCGGTAAAACTTCATTTTTAGAAAAATACTTCTTTTATCCGAAAAATTTAATTTGTTCATATATATTATCTAGAAAACATATAAGATGAATTTAAAACATGATATTGAATATATAACATATATTTTTCATTATAAATAAATAAAGAGTGACATGATTTTATAAACACAATTATTCTCTTTTTAAATAGGTTTCATAAAAATAAGCCATTTATATTCAATTGGTTTTTATTTCCATTTATAATAAATTTGGTAACAATGAATAATTATTTAAGAATTTATAAGCCATATTTTCATAATTCAGTTGATATTGTTCATAACGACTAGTTTCTATCCCATAATAATAGTATTTTAACAATATAACGTTGTTTAGTGAAACATAGTATTACGTACAATGTAAGCTTTCGAGGAAGGTTGGTCTTTCTTGTAACGAAATCCAATTTAGTGTTGTGTTCAGAGAAAGATTCCTTTGGTGTTTATTATAACATAATCCAAACATACTTATTTTATATATTGGAAAAAATCTATACTATGTGTTGCATGAAATGAATTCTATCAAAAGAACTTGAAATTGTATGTAACACCAGCCAAGTATAGTGTTGTGTATACTAAAATATAATACGGTGTTGCGTATAGTGCGATATAATCTTGGTGCGATGTACAACACATGAAATAAAATAAATTAAAAAGAATCTATCTCATAAAATCTCAGGGTGTTACATGCCCAACATCTCGTGTGTCTGTTTGAAGAAGAATCCATGTCATACCACACCTTGCCATTATGTCGTATTATTGAGGGCCATAATATCTTTGTATAGGAATCATGCCTTGATAAAATAGGAGGGTTACACTCTGATGTTAGAGGACCCATGCCCTAACTCCACAAGAGGGTTCCACTTCGATGGCCGAGGACCCATGCCTTGCCCAATAGGAGGGTGCCACTTTGATAATTGATAGAGGACCCCTGACCTGTAGTGGAAGGAGGGTTCCACTCTAATGGTTGAGGACCCATGACTTTCCCAAAAAGAGGTATCCACTATGATAGTAGATATAGGACCCATGCTCTTCCCAATAGGAGGGTGAAACTCTAATGGTCGAGGACCCATGCCCTACCCAGTAGGAGGGTGGAAATCTGATAGGTAGAGGGCCTACACCCAACTGCATTAGGGGGTTCCACTCATTAGGTAGAGGAACCACTCCCTAGATCTATAGGGTGGGGGAGGGGGGGTTCCACTCAAACCAATCAATTGTTATGGGGGAATTTTATCCTAAT
This sequence comes from Viscum album, assembly GCA_963277665.1. Lineage (NCBI taxonomy): Eukaryota > Viridiplantae > Streptophyta > Magnoliopsida > Santalales > Viscaceae > Viscum > Viscum album. The sequence continues at coordinate 2,034,947,085 of OY728148.1, forward strand.
ACAATAGGGCATTGCCAATCCCAGCCTCTCTCTAATGATCCTGCCTAATCACTAATATAATTGAGCATCACCTAAAGAAGCGTCAAACTCGTAACATCTCACACAGTATCTTAGAAGCCACTACAAGGGCCACTATCACGTTCTACATTTAATGACACACAAGATAGGATACTCATAGACCATAATCCAAGTCCAAATGAAGGAAATACAAGAGGAAGAAGATTCTCAATAAGCCCACCACATGTAAGGGGTTCACATGGTGTGTGGACCTACTCCTCTACCTGGTTGTGTCCTCACCTGCACATGGATTTCTGACCATGTAGAATTACAAAATGTGAAAGGGTACTACACAACGTGTCCTGACCAAAATATTGACGAACACAAAAGACTTGTCGTCATTCTGATGAGCTAAAACATAATTCCACTGATATGTCATTGCAAATGATCAGAAATATCCAAATAGATCGCACTATTGTGATCCTCATGGAAAAATTCTCAAGATAGGATATTCACATGACCTAATCAAACACCCAGTAAAAAAATGAATTTCAATACATAATGGTCAAACAATGCTTCATGGGATCGAGACACGAGTGGAAATTAAATACCCAATATTGGTCTCAAAACATCTGTCTCAATATCAAGGTCATAATTCCTTAGATAGTTCATCATTCTGACACCATATGAAAAAGATATGTCAGATACTAGATTCCATAACAACTACAATAATAATAACAATATTATTATTATTATTATTATTGGGTTCTTAATGAATCTAAGCCGCGATCATGGAAAATTAATCCAATATTGGTAATGAAATGATCGTCTTAATGTCAGCATCATGATGTTGTTGATTGTTTGTCAATCCAAAGTTGCATGAATAAGTTACAGTCAATTCAATGTTTTTCCATCAAAAAAACATAAAATTAATTATTATTATTATATTTTTTTAGCTCATAAGGGAGATAATACACACCACCCTCCCTTCTCATGTGCTCCAAGGTGGCACCCTTCATTCCGAATTAATACATCTTATTTATTGTATTTTATATTATTATTATTATATTATATAATGATAATAATAACATAACATATAGGAGAATCCTCCCCTAGGCATACAACCCAACTCTCCCCTTAGGTTCTTAAATTCAATTCATTTATTATTTAAAATAAATCATTAAAATTAATAATATTAAATAAAAAAACTCTTAAAATATTATCATTTTTCTATATCCATGATTATCTTATTTTCTCTCTCTCTCCATGATTATATTCTATGATTATTATTTTTTCAATCTCCAAGGTGGCTAAAAATAGATAATAATAATAATAATAATAATAATTATCACATTATTTATCATTATTAATAATATTAATTCCCAACATGTTGACCACATCTGACCACCTTGTCGAATATCCATGTCCAACCACCATCACATCAATTCCAAACAACCTCTACCATGAGACCCTATGCCTGCCCCCCATTAGGAACCAATCCCTCCGCACTTCACATCGTCACTACACTTAATTCAGGAAAACAAGGATCACTGATCTGATCCCGAACCACCTCCGATCAACCGTCATTCTCTTCACAGCTCAATCACTTCCTCGATCGTGAACACATACCCATGTCACCAATCCAATTTGTTCATAATAAACTATCACGCTTGAATCCACCCCGTCAATGTCAAACTGCGACCCCATGAGCCAATGGTGAGGAATTTGAATAAAGGTGGGGGAGAGACACAAGAAAAAAGATAATAACATCAATGTCCAAAAATTCTTGGAAAAAATGAAAGATTGGGAATATCCATGGTGAGAATATGATCAAAACAAGAATAAAAGGAATTAAATAAATTTAATTATTCTACAAAGCTTATGTGAGGAACATACAATCGCAGAATCAAAAGAAGATAATAATCCATGCTTCAATGATTTAATCAAAAGGGGATGAAACCAAAATTTAGGATTTTTAGTTTGATTATGGATCTATCATTGGTAAAGAACTCATCCACTAGTGATGAAGGTGGTGATCTCTCTATTTAGACTCATAATTATCCTTGATCCAATCGTTGTTCATAGTTCGATGTTGATCCGCCAAAGAATAACACTATCCTGAACCTCTTAGATCCAAAAGGGTTATATGGTCAACCCTTGGAAAATTTTCAAAATAGGGTATTTATAGAGGATTTAATTAGGTTGTTTCAGAAAACAGGTAAATAATTTATTTAATTATTTTAATTAAATGAAATCATCAATGTCTGCCACATCTGAATGTGTCACACCGACCAACCTTAGTCTGCGCCTAAGGTAAAAACCATGTTCCAGATTCAACCATGGTATCATATTTCTGATCTAAGACTCTATTTTAGAGATATTCCATTATTTATGAAATATTTTGTGTGCATGATATAAAATATATTTAATATCTTTATAAAATCAATTTTGGGTTCAACGGGCCTTAGAATTGTGTGTCGTCTCAGTTCTAGACTCCAAAAAAAATAATTAAAATATTATAAAGTCTAACAATGTAAAAACATAGTTTCTATAAATATTAACTTTCTAATTTGGATATAAATTCCAAACATAGTGATAAATCTGTTTAATCTGTAGAAAAATCATTCAGTTATGATGAATAGTTTGGACAATAACCTTTAGATGAAAATGTTGTTTCAAATAATTAAATCCCTAGAATAGTAAAGACTCATAGATATCATCCTTTATAGGATATTTTTAGTGAACTATATAATGAAATATGACTAGAGAGGTTGTACATCAAGCATTATTTCCACATGTTGAACTAAAGAACATCACAAAATAAATTCATGATGAATTTTGGGTAATGAAAATTCAATAAGAGCTTAATCAGTTTGAAAGAAATAGAGTATTGGAATTAGTTGAAATTCTTAAGAACATCCTAACTATTGGAACTAAATGGGTGTTTAGAAATAAGGTAGATGATTCGAGCAATTTAATTAGAAACAAATGAAGACTATTTTCACAAGGATACAACCAAGATGAAGGTATTGACTATGAAGAAACCTTTTCACCAATAGTTAGACTTGAAGACATTAGAATATTGCTTGCATATAAAAAAATTTGGATTTAAATGTTTATCAAATGAATTCAAAGAGTTGTTTCTTAAACTGTTTTATAGTTGAAGATGAATTTTTTGAAAAACCCCTACATTTTAAAACCCTCATTTTCCTAATCATGTTTTCAAATTAAATAAATCTTTATATGGTTTAAAATAAGCTCATAGAGATTAGTATGATAGACTCAACTCTTTTTTATTTTCAAAAGATCTTACAAAGGAATTGATATCCTTGATCTATTTATTAAAAGAATTTATAAAGACATTTTAGCAGTAGAAATCTATGTTGATGATATTATCTTTGGATCTTCTAAAAATTATTTATGCCCCGAATTTTCAAAAATGATGAAAAATGTGTTTAAAATGAGTTTAATAGGTGTGTTAAAATTCTTTCTTAGATTTCAATTTTTTCAAAATAAAGAAGGAATAATTTTAAATCAATGTAATTACACCAAATACCTTTTAAAACGTTTTTTAATGGATAATACTAAAAATAACGATGCTCCCATGAGTAAAAAATGTAAACTAAATCTTATTGAAACTAGAAAACCAGTTTATCAAACCACTTACAAAGGTATGATTGGAATCTTACTATAATTAACTACTAACTAACCTAATATTATGTTTATTTTGGGCATGTGTACATATTTTCAATCAAACCCAAAATATTATCATTTGATTATTGTGAAAAGAATTATCAAATACCTAAAAAATACAACTAACTTAGGATTTTTTTTACCCTAAATGAAATATGTTTGAATTAGTTAGTCATTAAGATACTGATTTGGTTGTTGTAAGTTAGATAGAAAAAGAACCTATGGAACATTTCACCTTTTGAGAAAATATTCAGTTTCATGGTGTAGTAAGAAAAAAATTTAACTGCATTATCTACTACTGAAGCTTAGTACATAGCTGTTGGTAGTTGTTGTGGACAAATTTTGTAGATGAAACACACATTATTAGACTTTGGATATTAGTTTTGACATGTACATATAAATTTTGAAAATAAAACTGTGATGAACATATCTAAGAATCCTATATCACATTCTAGAACATAGTATATTGATAAATGACATCAATTTTTATAAAATCATTTTCAAATAAGAGATATCACTCTATAATTCATTGGTACATAACATCAACTTACTATGAAAATATTTTTAATAGTGAGAGAATGAATTACATAAAACATGAATTAGGTATGATTAATTTTAGTTAAAATGTTTTTTTAAAATTCTTTTAATTTCATTTTTATTATTTTTCTTAATATTTTACATTTTCAATTATTAAATAATCTATTTAGATATTTATTTTATTTTATTGCATGAAACTATGTTAAATGATATTGTTATTTTATACATGTTACTATATAAATAAATCCCTAAATTATTTAAGTGTCAAATCAGATTCAAATCATTACACGCTTTCTAAACCCCAACCAAAACATCTTTCTTGAACCCTTTCATTGAATCCCTAGCACCCAAGTTGCAATTATCACCCTTATTTGTCAAGATGAAAACATCTTTTGGAGATGATGTCCCAAAATCATCCAAAATATCAAAATCCATCTCATGTATGACTATAAAGCTTTTGAATCCCACCTTATTTATCATGAAGTTGTATTCGAAAGTGAAGTATATATTGAGTGTCTTAAAACCAGTTGTTTTATAATATGGAGTGAATTGTTTTTTAAGAATTGGTAAAGTTGTTTTTTAGATGAATATTGAATTTTCTATCTATTCCATGTCAGATAATTTTATCTAAATATGGTTTTTGAAGTTAGTGAATATAAATATGTTATTTGAAAAGTTATTAATGGTCAAGAATGAGAGTTTACCTCAACCTTTTGGGGAAAATATCTAAGAGGACCACCTATTAGAGAATATGAGGACTACCAGAGATCATATCCAATAAACCATCCCCATTTTGTGATTGACAATTCCTCTGGAACAAATAACGAATGATAGAACCGTTAGAAAACTATTTGAGAATGAGATAAGTGCAAAGTGAAAACGTTTGTTAAAGTTTATTCATCACTACATATGCCCAAGGAAGGGATATCTCAGTTCTATTAGATATCATGATTTTTTATTTCTATATCTAATGGTTCATGGTATTTAGATAAACTTTCCTTGATTCTTAATAATACATATGTAATATTTGACCAAGCCATCATTTAGATTAAACACACTTTCGTACCCTAAGTTCATCCCTATATTATTGGAACAGAATATATTTGTTTATATAGGAGTTGAAAGGAGTGTGATACCAAATGGTGTTTGTTTGAATCAGACTACCTATAATAGAATTAATATTAGTTGAAATCCATGGAAAAATATGTGGGTCGATGATGAAGAGAAACTATATGAATTATTCAATCCTATTTCTCATCCCACTAAGCTATAAAATATAATTGATCTTGGTTTAGAACCATATGAAATAGTTTAATCCAATTATTTATCTAATGAAGAAGAATATGAATCTCCTATAAATCTTGAAGAATTAGTTAGAAGAAATTTTGAGGAAAGCATAGAAATGACTCTATTTGTAGATATTATTGTATAAAAACCTATAAGGGAAGAATCATATACTATTCTTATTGTGCCACAACATTATGATATTCTATTTAAAGTAGAAAAGGAGACTGAAGTTCTTGTGTTAGATGGACCTATTGTAAATTGATGTGTGACTATTAAGGGGGATAAAATCCTTAAATCATTATTTTTTAAACCAATTCCCAGAGACTTTGAAATTGATAAGTTTATGGATCTTGCACCATTATAGATTCCACCTATGTTTGATATAGGGAGAGATCCAATTTTCAACACTTCTCCTTCTAGTAAAGAAAATACTCTAGACAATTATTTTAAATGAATGTGTTTGACCTATCCATTGGTGATGATAAAGATAATTTTGATCCATTTGATAAAAATTTTAATGAAAAAGGATACAAGAAGGATGATGATGATGAAAATTGTGGTGATTCATGAAATCCAAAAGGAACCACTCTTACTATCACTAGAGAAGAAACTGTTATGCCCGATCAAGCCTATACTCCCGCTCTAGTAAGTCTTGTTAGACCATATTTTGGTGAGGATTTTTTAAATATGTTGGCTACTCAACCCACTAAAAAAATGTTCTTGAAGTTCCCTTTCAAGAAGATCCCATCTATGACTATTCTCCAAGGACATTAGTTGTGGATATGAAAGATTCATAGAATTAATCTAAAGCCTGATTAAAAGATATTAAAAACCTCACTGAATCTTTTATCCTAAAGAGTCACTATGGAAAAATACTTTATATTTTGTTTCTATTGCTCATTTATTTGATCTGAGAGATAACCCTTTTCTTGATGTAGATTATGCTCAAGCTATAATTTCTCCACCTTAATAATCCAGTCCATCTTTTGAGTCTTCCCCAGTACTAACATTTGAATATTTCATTAAGTTTAAGAATGAACTTTTGAATCTATTAAATCATATTTTATTGGGTATCTTTTTTGAAAATAATATGGATAGTGAGTAAGATGCTTCTTTCACTATTAAAAAATTTATTTCCAATCTTTAGCCAAAGTTGTTTCTAAAAATAGATCAAATGCATCAATAAGTTCATTCTTTCAAAAGGGAAATGGAAATTTTCCGAAATAAAATGGGATCCATCCATGGAGATCTTAATGATATGTAGGTTATTATTGATAGATGGTATATTGAAGTGATTACCAATTCTAATCAACCTTAAATATATGATTTGATTCGAAGTTTGACTCATGAAGAAATTTTTAATGTGCTCGATAGTGTGAAGGATATCAAAAATCATGTCCATATGGACATTTCTTCTCATAGTGAAAAGAAATATGATTTTCTTAAAGCAGATACAACCAAGGCTGCCAAAGATAAAGGTATAATCAAGGATTCTATAAATTATTATTTAAAAAGAGTCTATATTATAGAATATATTGAAAATTATTTCATATCATTTTCTAGATATTTAAAAATGTCACATTTGACAACTACTTTGAATGTTATCATGGAGAAGATATTAGTAATGACCCCAATGCTAAAGAAGACCGTGTCAGAGAAAGATGAATTTTTTTCAAGTAATGGAGCATGAAATAAGATCTATATCTGATATCACAATGATATTGGAACCCTATATGCATGTTTTAAATCCCCTTATGTTACCAACTCCTAATTTTCTAATGTCTCACTTTTCTTCAGTTTCTGCAACCTATACCTTCAAAAATACATTTTGGTCTCTCTCTTTCCCAATATCTTGGTCACATAATCCCAGTTTCCGAAGGTATCTCCATTTTGGTACCTCTTATTATCCCTCCAGCTACTCCTTATTCTATTTTTGAAAAAGGAAAGGACCCCACCACTCCTTATGATTCAGATTCAGATTAGACTTTATAGGGATTTTGCAAAAAAATTTGGATATTTAATCAAATATTATTTTCCTTTTATTTTTGTGTTATTTACCTTTCATTTATTATTTTGGATAATCCCAAATGGGAGTGAAGGAAATAATTCAAATGATCATTATCTAACTTGAAATTTCTTAGTCATTGTTTGATATTGGCAGATTTTATTCTTTTATAATTAATTTTTTTATTTATGCCATGATTTGTGATCTTAAAAGGGGGATATTGTTGTCTAAGTCAATTAATTCCTTGTCTTATTAATAAAAAATAATGTTTATTTTCATTTTAATATATTCTATATTTTTCAAAAGAAAAATAATTCTCAATGAATTTTACTAAGTTTGGAATCAACCTCACCTTATAAGTAATCTTGAATGTAAATTATATGAAAAAGGGTCCAAGTAAAAAAAATAATATAAAGTTACCACACGTTGTCTCAAACAACCATGGTTGATTTTTTCTCAAAGGACAAATTGACCACAGAGACATCAGATCAACCATGGTAGAAATGAAAAAGGACCCAGGTGACCACAAATCAAGTTATATTGATTGCATGAGAAACATATCAACCATAAAGAACATTCATAGAAACTATGTAGATATATCATCAAGTATGTAATTGAATACAATCATAAAAAGATCAACCACTGTAAAGAGATCAACCATAAGAACAAATTATCGACTATATAGTAAAAAAATTCAAAGTGACTAACAAATGATGACATAGATGCTGATGTGGAAAAATGAATCAGCCATCAATGATGATTTGGAAAATTTAAATCAACTGCATCTAAAGGTAATTATTATTTTTTTTTAATTTCAATCAAACCACTTTTCTATGAAAAATTTAATGCCTGACAGAAAAATTAAATGTCCTCGAATTTTCTTCTAAAATAAAAAGATATTCATCATGATTTAGTAATGGATATTTTTTAGAGAATATATTTTTAAAAGAAACCAAAATATAATAAAAATATGGGGCAAACAAAATATACAAGTGAACATGTACATTTTTGAACATACAAGAAATAAGATGAACCAATACTCTGTTTTGATAAGTGTATGCAACGTTGTTCCTAAACTCAATCAACACATGAAACAATAACAAAAAATCTTTGAGAATATTTTGAAAATAAATATATGATAATGAGAAGAGAAGAACAAATTTCATAATAATAAAGTAACATACTCTACTACATCAATTTCTTTTCTTTATCCCACTTGGTTTTATTTACTTTCGAGTTATGTGTGATCATTTCATTTGTAAATCTTAATTACCACCTTCTAGGATGAAATGTAGAGTACAAGACACACACACACACAAAAACAACTATATCACTATTAATTATCTTTAATCCCAAGTAGAACTGTGAAATAGGCTTTGTTTCTAGACAGCTTTGTGGTCTGTTATGTAAAAACTCGATCCAAGTTGTGTATCGGTTTATTTAATAATAAACTATTTGATAATGGGTGATTTCCAAGTGGAGGGAATTAAGTCTCAATATGAAACTAAAGACTTTTTTTTATTTACAAAGTGTGTGTTGAAAATGGAAAACACATCCCCAAGATATTCCAAATACTTTCATAAATGATCTAAGATCATATTTAGTTTCTCATGATTTGATTTGGCAAGTCATTGAGCCTGAATGGAGTTATAGTTTAGGAGTTATGGACATTTAAAGTTGGGATGGAAAACTGGTTTGAAGAGCCCATTCACAGAGCTCCCTCTGTGATCGCAGAGCAGAGGGAACTTGACCGGAGTCTCTGCGAGCACCGTGAAGGCCGTGATGGTAGACTCTGTTGTTATAATGAACTTGAGGGAACTTGACCAGAGCCACTGTGTGTGCCGCAATGGACGAGGATGGTTGAATCTATGATTAAGAGAAACTCGAGGGAACTCTCTCTGATTGTGGAGTGCGAGTTTCTTTACGACGCCATTGTCTCTTCGAGGCATGCATTTTTTCTCTGTAGCATGATCTTCTGACCTCCATTGCCTATAAATTTCCATCTTAACCCCCTTCTTAAGGATGGTCATGCCAACCCTTGGGTAACTGATCTCCCATTTTTGTGGAGCTCCCGAGAACCGTTAATTGGTTCCCTTTGCAATGGGATCCCCCCTTTTCAAAGGAGGGAGCTCCTTCAGGTTGCTCGAGGCTCTGTGAGAATATTTTCTCTACAAGCCTCTTGGATCTGTGAGCCCCTTTTCTCCACGATCTACTTTTCTTCATGAGACCCCTTGCTCTGCGAATCCATTTTCTCTGCAATCCCCTATGCTTCACGATACCCCATGCTCTGCGAGCACCTTTCCTCTGCAAAGCTGCTTCGAAAAGACCTATCCTTTGTGAAGATCCTACCTTCGAGCCCACCGGTCCACACCGTGGGGGCCGCGCCCCCACACCCCTGCTTGGGGTCAGTGCCAGGCTATGGTCCTAGCCCTCTGGGACGGTCCTTTAGCTATCATCACTGACCCCCCTGAAAGAAAGAGAGTCGCACTATGAAGTTTTCAGACTGGGATGCCAACATTTTCCATCACATCCTTATGTTCATCCACCTTCCACTTATGGAATACCATGATTTGAGATACTCCTCTACACTCCATGAAACACCTCGATTCAACATTTTATTCTTGGTATGTTTCACATGTCATGATTTGAGATTATCATCATCAATTCCCCAAGTACCTTGAGTCTAACCATTCATCAAGTAACTCATCCGAACCTCATCACCTAACTCTTATGCCAGGATCCACCGGAAAGGGCCGCTCTTGCGTAAGTCTCAACAACAACCATTTCTAGGTGTTTTATGCCTAACAGTACTATCTAAATGACTATAAACTATAGAACACCTTATGTTCCAGTCATAGGATGATTCTTTTTCTAAACATTATATGTATTATTCTCAAATTATAAGATGTAATTAGTCCTATCTACAAGACTATAAACTATAGTACTCCCTATGTGACAAATAAGGATTCCTCTTGCCCCAAACAAGATATGCCTTATGATCTAAGCAAAAGATGCCAACAGTCATCTGTACATGACTATAAACTATAGTACACCCTATATGACAATAATAGGATGCCTCTTGCTCCAGAAAAGAGATTCCTTATGTGCCTAGAATAAGATGCCAACCATCCTCTCTATATGACTATAAACTGTAGTACACCCTATGTGAAAAACATAGGATGCCCCTTGCTAGAAAAAAGAGATTCCTTATGAACCAAGCATAGGATTACAATAGTACTCTCTCCACGACTATAAAATATAGTAATCCCTATGTTACAATCATAGGATTCCTATTCCTCCAAACAAGACATTCCTTTTCTCCAAGCATAAGATGCCAATTATCCTATCTATATGACTATAAACTATAGTATACCCTATGTGAAAAATATAGGATGCCTCTTACTCCAGACAAGATATTCCTTATGCGCCAAGCATAAGATGATAACAATCCTCTCTACATGACAATAAACTATAGTACACCCTATGTGATAAACATAGGATGCCTCTTGTTCCAAACAAGATATTCCTTATGCCCAAAGCATAAGATGCCAATACTCCTATCTACATGACTATAAACTGTAGTACTCCCTATGTGAAAAATATAGGATTCTTCTTTATCCAAACAATATATGCCTTATTCTCCAAGCATAAGATGCCAATAGTACCATCCACAAGACTATAAACTGTAGTACACCCTATGTGACAAAAATCGGATGCCTCTTGCTCCAAAAAAGAGATGCCTTATGCGCCTAGCATAAGATGCCATCAGTCATCTCTATATGACTATAAACTATAGTACACCCTATGTGACAAACATAGGATGCCTCTTACTCCAAACAAGAGATTCCCTATGCGCGAAGCATAAGATGCCAAAAATCCTCTCTATATGACTATAAACAGTAGTACACCCTATGTGAAAAACATAGGATGCCTCTTGCTCCAAAAAATGGATGCATTATGCTCCAAGAATAAGATGCCAAAAGTCCTCTCTACATAACTATAAACTATAGTACACCCTATATGAAAATAATAGGATGCCTCTTGCTCCAAACAAGCAATTCCTTATGTGCTAATCATAAGATGCCAACATTCCGCTCTACATGACTATAAACTGTAGTATTCCATATATGATAATAATAGGATGCCTCTTTCTCCAAACATGATATGCCTTATATGCCAAGAATAAGATGTCGATAGTCCTCTCTACATGACTATAAACTGTAGTACTCCCTATGTGACAAATATATGCTGCCTCTAGCTCCAAATAAGTGATGCCTTATGCTTCAAGAATAATATACCAAAATTCCTCTCTATATGACTATAAATAGTAGTATGCCCTATCATTCAATAATAGGTTGCCTAATTTTTCTAAATATGATATGGCTTATGTAACAAGCATAAGATACCTCATTCCATTATTATAGTATCATAATTTCAAGAGAGTTGGAAACTATTCAAGCATTCCATCACCCCACCTCATGCTTTGTGTGTACTTCATTACGATCTTCATCCTATTTCATGTCTGAAGGGACCCCCAAACGTCCTGGTCGCATGCCTCCTCGGCTCACCTACTTCTCTGCGCCAATGACCCGAGAGACATTGGATGACACTTCAAGTAGGTCATGTGTTTCAAACACAGTCAATAGTCGACCCTCATTTGTTTGTCCCTATATCAGGCTAATGTAATATGAATGATGTGTTTTGAACACAATCAATAGTTATCCTCCATCATCACGCCACCCTCACTATGTTATGAATGTCGGGCATGCGATTCAAACTTTTCACCACCCTCTGTTTTGACTGATTGCAATGACCTTAGTGTTATCCCTCTTGTGCACTAGTTCATAGGTGTAGGCCCTAATTATATGCCTCAAACCACCAATGAGTTGGGATGCCCTCATGGCCAAACATGACGAAGAAATTATGGGAAGCTTCCATGCATTTTCCCAATCCACCATTTTTGCTCCTTAATGGAACCCATGTAGCTTCCATGCGTAATCCCCATACACCATTTCTTCTCTATAGTGGCACCCGGGAAACTTCTATGCATAATCCCCATACACCTTTTCCAATCCTTAGCACCACATGAGCTTATTCTGTGTGTAAAACCCATCCACCATTTCTTATCCTTACCGGCACCCATGAAACTTCCATGCGTAATCCACATTCACCATTTCCGCTCCATAACGGCACCTAAGAAACTCCCATGTGTAAGCCCCATCCACCATTGACGCTCCTTAGCGGCACCTAGGAATCTTCCATGCGTTAGCCCCATACACAATTGCATATCCTTAGAGGCACCCATGATGCTTTTGTGCATAAGCCCCATCCCCCATTGCCTCTCCTTAGTGGCACCCGAGCAACTTCCACGCGTCAGCCCCATTCACCATTGTCTCTCCATAGTGGCACCTGAGAATCTCACATTCATAAGCCCCATCAACCATTTCCGCTCCTTAGAGGCTCTAGGGAAGCTTCCATGTTTAAGCCCCATCCACCATCACTGCTCCTTAGTGGCATCCAGGAAGCTTTGATGCTTAAACCCCATACACCATTTCCAATACTTAGTGAAACTTAGAAATCATCCATGTGTAAGCTTCATTCACCATTACCGCTTAATAACGACACCCAGGAAGATCCCATGCATAAGACCCATCCACCATTGCTGCTCCTTAGCAGCACCTGGGCAGCTTCCATGCGTAAGCCCCATCCACCATCGCCGCTCCCTAGCGGCATCCTAGAAGCTTCCATGCATAAGCCCTATTCACCAGAATTTTGGCCACACTTTTGTGCCATGATCATGAGGTCTATTATTGCATCTTATTTCACACACCGAGCATGACTCACCTGAGATTCACTACTAGAAATTTAGTATATACCAATGGTTTTAAACCATTGGTAAAGCCTATCTAACCATTGGGAAAACATATACCAATGGTTTATACAACCATTTTCAAGAAAGCCATGGGGATAGGAAATTACCAATGAGTTATAAAATAACCATTGGGAAAAGCCACCAGAAATCATATTATCTTTCCCAACAGTTTAGAAACTGTTGAAATAGATCATTACCAATGGTTTATGAAAACCATTAGTAAATATTGAGAATAACATGCCTTTAATAACAGGTTCTGAAACTATTGGTAAATATTGAACTGAGACATTTACCAATGGTTGTAAACCATTGGTAAAGAGTGGATTTTGTTAATTCTGTACCAATAGTTTTGGAAACCGTTGGTATAGAGACTGTAATTTTTCAAGAGGCAAGAAGCTTCCCTATTCCTGCAATTTTTCCAAAAGAAAGAAACTTCCCTTCCCTATGCATTTACCCAATGAAAAATACAGAGTATAGAATACAGAATACCTATCATTATATACCACTAGTCTATAAATTCAATTGATGTTTATAATGATCCACCCCATTCAAAACCATAAAATATCATATTATGTATTATGATTGAATTTTATAATCTGTTTGTTGAGTTGATTGTAGGCAATATCATTATGAGGGATCTGTTATACAACCCATAATTTGAGTTATTTGAAGGGGGTGGGGTGCTATACAGGGGGTCGGTGGTGCTGTCTAAGGGGGTAGGGGATGTTAATGGGGTGGGGGGATATCCAGGCGGTTGGGGTGGGTGTACAAGGGGGTAGGGGGTGTCCAGGGGGTGGGAGGACTATCCACATGGGGGGGGGGGGGGCTGTTCATGGGGTACAGGATGTCCAGGGGGTGGGGGTCGTCAAGGGGGTTGGGTGAGGGAGGTTGTCCAAGGTGGGGGGTGATCCAGCAGGATGAGGGGGGGGGGGATCTAGGGGTATGGGGGGTGTCCAAGTGGTGGAGTGGTGTTTAGGGGGTGGGGGCATCTAAGGGGGTGGGGGATATCCATGGGGGTGGGGGTGTCTAGGGGGTGGGGGTGTCCAGGTGGGGGGGTGGGTTGTCCCGGGGGTTATGGGATGTCAAGGGGGTTAAGGGGGCTGTCCTTGGGGTAAGGGTGTTTGGAGGGCGGGCAAGTTATCCACGAGGGTGGGGGTATCCAGGGGGTAGGGTGGGTGGTTGTCCAGGGTGTGGGTGGTCTATACATGGGGATGGGGGGGATGTCTAGGGGGTACGAGGTGTCCAGGGGGGTGGGCGGGCTGTCCACGGGGGTGGAAGGGCTGTCTAGGGGGTGTAGGGTGTCTAGGGGGTGGAGGGATGTCCACGAGGGTGTTGGGGCTGTTCTGGGGTGTACGAGATGTCCATGGGGGTGGGAGAGCTATCCATGGGGGTGGAGGGGTTTTCCAGGGGGTAGGTGGTGTCTAGGGGGTGGGCGGGCTGTCCACGGGGATGGGGGTGGGATGGATATCCACGGGGGGTAGAGGGGATATATAGAGGGGTAGGGGTGTCCATGAGGGTGGGAGAGCAGTCCATGGGGGTGGTGGGGCTGTCTAGGGGGTATGGGGTGTCCAGGGGGTGGGAGAGCTGTCCAAGGGGGTGCTGAGGTTGTCCATGGGGTAGGGGGTGTCCATGGGGGTGGGAGGGGCTATCCAGGGGGAGTACGAGGTGTCCAGAGGGGTGGGGTGGGCTATCCACGTGGGTGGTCGGGCTGTCCAGGGGGGGCTATCCATAGTTGTGGGGGACTATCCACAGGGGGAGGGGCTTTCCAGGGGGTTGGCAGGCTTACCACGAGGGTGGGCGGGCTGTCCATGGGGGTGGTCGGGCTGTCCAAGCGGTAAGGGGTGTCTAGGGGGAGGGTGGGATGCCCACGGGGGGTGGGGGTGTCCAAGGGTGCAGCGGGTGGGCGGGCTATCCACGGGGATGGGGGGGTTCTCCATGGGGGAGGGGTGTTTAGGGGGTGGGAAAGCTATCCACGAGGGTGGTCAGCCTATCCAGGGGGGTGGGCAGTCTGTCCATAGGGGTGGATGGGCTATCCAGGGGTAGGTGGTGTCAAAGGGGGTGGGCAGGCTGTCCATAGGGGTGGGGAAGGCTGTCTAGGGGGTATAGGGTGTCTAGGGGGGTGGGCGGGTTGTCCACGTGGGTGACCGGGCTATCCAGGGGGTAGGGGGTGTCCAGGGGGGGGGGGGTTTGTCCACAATTATGGGGGGCTATCCACCTGGGAGGGGCGGGCGGGTTGTCCATGGGGGTGGTTGGGCTGTCTAGGGGGGTAGGTGGTGTCCAGGGGGTGGGCGGGCTATCCATAAGGGGGTAGGGGTGTCCCGGGGGGTGGGAGGGCTCTCCATGGGAGTGGGGGTGTCTAAGGGGTGGGCGGGCTATCCACGGGGGTTGTCAAGCTGTCCAGGGGGTAGGGTGGGCTGTCCCCGGGGGTTGTTGAGATGTCCAGGGGGTACATGGTGTCCAGGGGGTGGGCGGGCTGTCCACATGGGTGGTCGGGCTATTGAGGGTGGTAGGGGGTGTCCAGGGGGGTGGTTGGCCTATCCACAATTGTGGGGGGGGGCTATCCATGGAGAGAGGGTGTGCTTGGGGGTGGGTGGGCTGTCCACGGGGGTGGACGAGATATCCAGAGGTGGGCGGGCTGTCCATGGGGGGTAGGGGTGTCCAGGGGGTGGGTGGGATATCCACGGGGGTGGGGGGGCTTTCCTTGGGGTACATGGTGTCCATGGGGGTGGGAGGTGTGTACACAGGGGGGTGGGGGTGTCCACAGGGGGTGGGAGGGGGTTTCGAGGGAGTTAGGGGGCTGTCCAGGGGGGTGGGCGGGCTTTCCATGGGGGGTGGGCAGCTGTACAGGGGGGTACGGGTTCTCCATGGGGGTGGAGGGGCTATTTAGGGGGGTAGGGTGTTCTAGGGGGTGGGCGTGGTGTCCACACGGGTGGGTACGAGGTGTCCAGGGGGTGGGCGGGCTATCCACGTGTGTGGATGGGCTGTCCAGGGGTATGGGGGTTTTCAGGGGTGGGTGGGCTGTCCATAGGGGGGTGTTGTCCATGGGCGTAAGGGGTGTCCAGGGGGGTGGACAGGTTGTCCCGAGTGAGGGATGTCACTCTTTTCCTTCTAGATATTGTAATCATTAGAAATATATAGGAGTTCATGTGGAATGATTTAGACCTTCTTGGTTTTCCAGCCAAATCCTCCTCCAAGATTAAAATAGTTTTCTCCTCTCTAATGATATCTATGAATATAAATGGTTTTTTTCAAGGTTATTTACATTGGAATAGAGGTCTTAGGCAAGGGTAATCTCTATCTCCTATCATGTTTTTTATTTTAATATAGGACTTTTGTTACATTCTGAAGTCTCAAATCATTGTTTGATTCTCATTCAAGTTCTATTAGCATTGTGGTAAGACTTCCATCTCCCATATTTTTTTTGTGAATGATATTTTATTGCTATCATTTGGAAATATATATTATTTATCAGTATTGAAATATGACAAAGATGTATTCTCTTCCTTTTATGGATTGACTATTTATATTTCAATAGCCATGATGTTCTTGGATGGAAATTATTCAAATGTTTGGGATAGTTTTGATGATGTTATGGTTATTAAAAGAGTATCCATTCTTCTTTCCTACCATGGTGTTCCCCTTATTACTTCTAATACTAGATCTGTAGACTGTATGGTTTTGGAGGAGAGACTTTTTAGAAGAATTAATTTTTGGTAAAATAATTTTTTTCCTTTGCTGTAGTATTACAACTTGTTAAATCTATTTTACATTGGATGAAATCTTATTGGTGTCGTCACTTAATGTGAAAAAATAAATTGGTTATGTTTATTAAATCTAATCATTATATAATTCTTTCAAAATTCCATTATCTTGTTACTTCTGGGGATCAAGTGGAGTTAGAATTGATGAATTATACAAAAGAGGAGGGATGTTTAGTTATTAAGTGGGATGAGCACTAGAATTAGTATTCCATGGTTAAAAATGTTTTGGATCTTCTTAATCCTTATTTTTCTTCATTTTCGATTGACTAGGATCACATTTTCCTACTTGTTCACTCCACGTTTGGGGGTGAAAAGGTCCAATGGAATTTGTCATGGACATGGAAGAAAGTGTTGGGGATATAAGATCTTCAAGGAGACCAACTCCATTTTGGTAGGGAATGTACCTTTTATTTTATTATTTTTTGATTCTTGGCTTCCTAGGGTACCTATTTTCTTCTCTATCGATGAGAACATAATATATGATTCAAAGTTATCCACGTTTCCCTCAGTTGCGGAAATTATCTCTAATGGATCATGGAATCCACCAATTATTGTTTCTACTAATATCATGGATATCTGGATAGAGATACTTTATTTTTTTGAGCATGGAGGAGATTGTGAAAGGATTTTATAGAATAGATATGATGGGTTCTCCCTTCTTATAGTTTGGGATGATCTTTGGTAGAAATTTGTTTTTGTACCATGGAGATCTTTGGTTTGGAATCATTGCTCCCCAACCAGGGGGTATGGGGTGTCCAGGGGGTGGGCGAGGCTATCCATGGGGGTGGGCAGGTCTATCCATGGGGTGGGTAGGGCTATCCAGGTGGTGGGCGGGGCTCTCCAGGGGGGTGGGCATAGCTTTACATGGGGTACGGGGGTGTCCAGGGGGTGGGCGGGCTGTCCGGGGGGGGTATCCACAAGGGTAGCGGGGACATCCACAGGGGGAGGGGCTGTCCAGGGGGGTGGACGCACTGTCGAAGGAAGTGGGGGTATTTTCATGGGGGGAGGGGCTATCCAGGGGAGGGCGGGCTGTCTAGGGGGTGGGTGGTATTTCCCTGGGGGTGGCAGGGTTGTCTAGGGGGTACGGGGTGTCCAGGGGGGTGGGCGGGCTGTCCACGGGGGTGGGGGCTGTCTAGGGGGGTGGGCGGAATCAATCATAGAAAATCATTAAGTTATGTTTTATTATTTATAGATAAAATAATAAAGATAATTTGATCTACCTAATCATACATATATTTAGGCACAACAAATCAAAAATCATCGAGGGTCAGTAATATCAGTAAAAAATGTAATGGATCAATATATCCCTCATCACCATCACTATCATCACCATCATCATCAGCCTCAACCATAACCTCATAATTATCCTCATCATTTTCCCTGCCCTCCTCAATTCCCTGCTCGTCACCCTCCTACGTAGCCTCAGCCTCCTCATCGCCCTCCTCCTCCGCCTCTCCCTCCTCCTCCACCTCAGTCTCCTCCTCCACCTCGGTCTCCTACTCACCCTCCTCCTCCTCAGCCTCGGCCTCCTCCTCACCATAGTCTCGACCTACACTAGAACTTCCACTTGGTGGACCATATATAGAATGCATCAATGAAATGTATTCATCACAACTAGTTCTGGCCTCTGGTGGAAGTGTTGGACATAAAACTTCCACCAGTTTCATAAATGCAGTGTTTTCCCTAGCAGACCATTCTAACATCTCTCTGGCCCTTTTTCAGCCTGTTATGACTGTGCCTTTACCTTATGAAACTCAGTGGCACTTCAAATCATACCTGAGGTGGTCCAATACCTCTTTGGAAGTATACTCTTCCCAGGATGGCAACGTACTCTACCAGGGTTCTCATCTCCCAACACCTGATGCAAGTGATCGTTTGACCCAAAATTGTCAGGTTCCTAGGCATCAAGGGCTTCTAAAGAAGCCTGTTACAAATATAAATAGATGAATAAGTTACAAAATAGAGATTAAAATTTTAAAGATACAAATTAAAACATACAATATGCTGTTGAGTCGGTTCATTAACCACACTTCCATATTTCTTCCTTCTACTCAAGAAAAAATGTTTTTCTCGAGGAACACGTCCTTCTATATTTAATTTATGCCTCTACAATGACATTGAAAGTAGGAAACCATAATTAAAAATAGGATACCAATAATTAAGTCCATAACTAAAATTATATAACAACTTTTTCAATCAAATAAATTATGGAGGTATAAATAGAAAGTGTAATTTGTAAAGAAAAATTATAAACTGTCATACCTGATTCCTCTCATGATCTGGCATCGTAGTACATCCCAATGTGTGGAAGTATTTTTTAGTATCAATATTTTTTTTATTTCTTCTAGCTGAATTCGAAATAAATATCAATAATTAGTATTAACGAAAAACATAAACTTTATTCATTTAAATACATCTAATGTGATTAATACCTTAAATTGGATACTCATCAAATGAGTAATCATCTGTCGATAATGTTCTAATTGGAAATAATCCATGACAGGGACCACCTATAACTATAGTCCCACTCTAGCACGACATCCGACGTACAAATCATGCTTATAAGCTCTCCAAAGCTCGCCTAAATCCTTTAGACGTGCTGCCCGTGCACCCTCACCATCGGGGAAATTAAACCGTAGCTGACACAAAAATATTAATTCATATAAATACAAAAAATAATATATTTCATTAAAAAACAAATTTTATTACCCATATATCTGCCCAAGATTTATCCTTGACTTCATTTGGCAGGTGTCTCCATTAGAGTGGGTTGACAGGAATGATGTTGGAGTATTTGGAAAGCGTTTCCAAAAAAATCCGACATTGCTATCCTGATTTTTCAATCATTTGATTATCTTCATTGTATTCCACCATTAAATCCATGTGGTGGTTCCACACCGCACGCATGCATGTACTCCCCACCTCCACCTCTTATCCGTAAATGTATCTGTTATGAAAGAAAAACAAATATTTTATTAATACATATTTTAATGAAAATAAATAATGGTGTAAAAATTTGTTCGGGTTGTATAAGTATACCTGCGGTAGTCTGATCAATGGGAGTCGCTGGATCCATAGAAACTGAAGGAAAACCCTGTAAATATGAAGTGGGTCCCAATGTATGTTCCATAGGGAGAAAATCTGGTGGATCAAGAGTAGAAGAAGATGGAATATAAAATTCGAGAGAGAAGGAAGAAGAAGTAAAAGAAGATGATAGGGATGGCTTGCCGAATGATGGATGGGGAGTGGGAATCCTCATCAGATATGGTACATATGGGTGAGGAGGCTTAGATGTAATGGGTGGTGAAAACATGGGAGGACTAAATATCCCTTGTGTCCCTAACGACACACCGGGATTAGAATGTGGGATGGATGGTATTTCAGTGTAAGGGACAGGGTCTAATTGGGTACGCCGACCAAATCGTCTAGCTCTCGTACCACCCCCTCGTACAAACACCCCGAGTATTGGGACCACTACTAGATAGATCCTGAATTTTTTTAAAAAAAAATTATTCACATGAAATTATATATTATTTAAATAAATACATTTGAAATAAAATATTCACTACAGGCACTAGTGGTGGAATGCCCAGCTCAGTCATGCGACGATTGTTTTCCATAATCAGTTTTCATCGCCTCTCTTCAATTGGTTTCATTTCCTGTATTTGAAAATAAATATTGATTAAAATATAAAATGATAACTAATGTGTAACCCAAAAAACAAAATAAATGAGATGGAATAGGGGCATTCAGGGATAATTTAACTATCCATTGTTTTAGGCGAGCTTGAACAAATATATAATGAAATAATAAATCGTATAAGATGTAATAAAGAAATTTAATTTTTAGTATGATGGTTATTTACTAAGTTTCATTCGTCTATTAAAATCATCGAACATTGATTCTATTGTATTCATAAGGGGTAAATCATTTTTCCAAATTATGGAACATTTTAATTTCATTAGCCCAGGTATATGATACACGTTTCAATACATGTTTTGTAGAAGAATAAAAACCATCATGTTCATTACATGATAAAATGTTAAAGAGAGGTTTTAGAGTTTTAAAAATTTTATACAAATCACAATTGAAGCCTTGAAATGTTTACCAAGTTAGAAATGTTGGTTTCGTAGGTTTGAATACAGTTCAATTCCAAATTAGAAAATGCAATTAAAATAAAATTGCAACTAATAAACATTGATAATTCACATAACTGTCTAGTAAGATACCACATATTTGTAATCAATATTAACTAAATTTGAATAGTACTAACCTTGATAGCCCAAGTCGAGGTAAACCAAAAGAATTGAAAACATGAATGGATGATTTCATATATTTCCCACCACAACTTCAGGTTCACAGTCAAATCTGACAATTGAGCTATCAGAGTCCTCAAAAGTAATAAATGGATCATTTACAATGGAATTAGGGATGGTTTCAATTCCATCATCACTATCATAAAAAACATGTCTTGGAATTACATCAATAATGACACCAAATTCAGGTCGAAGATGGTCTTTGACATAAAAAACTAGTTTCACCCTTGATGCCAATACATATGGTTCATCTGCTTCAAGAGTGTGAGTAATATCAATTACTCAAAATCCAGAATCATCAATAAATGTGCCCTGCCTCATCATCAAATCAATCCACTATCATTTCATCATCATAACTCGTCCATAAGAATAATAATCCATTATTATCATTTTTTCAACAAATCAATAATAAAAAACATTTTAAAATCCCAGTCTACTATCTGATGCACTATCATAAAAATCTGTTGTGGTAGTAACCATAGCACCATCATGTTGTGTTATCATGTTCTTTTCACATTCAGTTATAATAAATATATACCCATTGATAACAATTGATTTACAGTCAAGAACCATGGTATTAGGACCAAAAGCCAAAGATCTTATTTCCTCAGAGACGGAGTCAAAATAAAAAATAAATACCTAAAATATAAAAAAATATTAAAATTAATTAAATAATGTTTTATTTATTTTAAAAAATAATATTATTTACTTCAATTTTAACCAAGAAGAAAAATCTTTTCTATGCAAAGTCTCCATCAATCTCAAAGATAAATAACGACAATTTCTATTTATCATCTCTTTATTTTCCGTATAGATAAAAATAGGAATAGATTAATATATATATATATAATATACATATTGAATTTAATTACAAGATGTAGTCATCGAACAAATCACAGTTGAACAAAACTTTGCGATGTGCCATCTCCCGCTCTTCAAGGATTAATGTCATCAATGTATATGATCCAGGAATTCCTCCTGTTTGAGGAAGTGATGGAAAACTAGGTTCAATTTTCTCATACTATTCTTCTTTGTTTCTCATTGGTCTGTTTATTCTTGTAGTAAGATCAGACAAATACATAGAACAAAAATCCATACATTCTTGAGCCAAGTAACCATTCACGATAGAACCCTCGGGAGGATTCCTGTTACAGACATAATAATTTAATGTGTACATATTTCTTTCAGAAAGATACATCAAACGAAATTAAATTGGTCCATTGAGAAGTATTTCAGTTGGAATATGGACAGTCAGATGCATCTTGCTTGTGAAAAATGATGGAGGAAATGTTTTCTCCAACTCACACAAAATTAAAGGGGCATCTGCCAACATTTTTTCCAAGAAAGACTTGGAAAACTTCTTAGAACAAAGATATCTAATGAAATGGAACAACTGTATAACAACCACCCTTATAATATTGGAAAGAAGATGATGGATTGCTATTATAATCAACTCATGCAGAAGGATGTGATAATCAGGAGTCTTCAATGATTTTAACTTCAACTCTCTTCTATTGACCCGTTCGGATATGTTGCTTGAATCACCACCCGGAACCTTAATAGTCTCTATTACTTCCAGAAATTGCTTTTTTTCTATAGGTGTCATCACATAAGAAGAACATGGAACTTTACATTTATTTTCACTGATATGCACAAGATCCAATTTTGGTATGATTCCCTAATCCACCAAGTCATGCTAAGACTGTAAATCTCCTTTTGTCTTTCCATTAACATTTAGAAGAATTGAAAGCAACATTTCACACTTTTTTTTCAATGTGAATTATGTATAAGAATTGATGTAACAAATGTTGGATTTAGTGGCCTAGAACCAACTACATTGTACTTTATTCATTAATAAATATCTTATCACATCTTTATTGTTCTTCTGTGTGACAATGCATGTGATAATGTCTTAAGGATAGTTGTTGCATTAAAGGGTTATAGTGGATCCCTGCTATGATGAGAACCTGGAAGTGGCATAACACTGTTCTCGAATATATGTTCTATGGCTGGAAAATGTTATTTTAGGGACACAAATAATACAGGAAATTAGGGGTGAGGACTCATTAAACTTTGAGGCACCTTCTCATGGTGTGCGCCCTTGGTAATATCCAGGAGGATATTATGAGAACAAGACCTTCCATTAAGAAATCCACATTTCATAGTGTCGTTGGATATTCCAAACTTCAGACGTGTGTATTCTTCATTGGACTTTAAGATTATTATTAATGGGTATTACAACTCGCGTACTTAGATTTATTGAAGAAAACTGTGATGACACACTGTTCACAGTGAGGTAGGATACGTTGGGTGCATCACAAGTAATACTGCATTAATGGATAATGAAAGAATGGATTTGTCCCATCTGTTCCATAACAGAAGTATATATTTTAGGACCTTTGATTGAATTTATATAGCTTTAATAAATCCATGGCCATGGTAATGAATGGGCGAGTTCTATTCCAGACAGGTAAAGAAAGAATAATCGAGCACATGGGTTGATGGCACTAGCATGAAACCCGCTTGATTCAAGATATCGTGACAAATGGATTATATTACACAATAAGTGTTTGTATGAGGATACATGTCAATGTGGCGTAAACGTTTTTCTCTTGGATACCTTGACCCATTACTAGACAGTAATCTTGCACTTGAGGCAATCCCACCTGATGCCAACGAGAAAGAGGCTTTGAGGGTCACACACTAAGTGTGTCCATGTATCTCAGTTAAATATTAATTTAACAAGTTAAATAAATATTATTCCCAACTATAGTTTAATAATTATTTCTGGATTCCTAATCGTATTTATTTAGACACTAGTTATTTGAGAGAATATATTGTGGGCGAAATAATAAATATTTATTAGCGAGTAATGCAGTTACATTTATTTAAGAAATAAATAGTCATTACTCAAGGTCTAATAA
This sequence comes from Viscum album, assembly GCA_963277665.1. Lineage (NCBI taxonomy): Eukaryota > Viridiplantae > Streptophyta > Magnoliopsida > Santalales > Viscaceae > Viscum > Viscum album. Next base: position 2,034,971,477 of record OY728148.1, read on the forward strand.
ATGTGGTGGAGGAAATAAAGAAAAATAGAATATAAAAGTACACTCCATGTATATTGAATATACATTCTATGTAGTTTTAATGTAAAACAAGCACACGTCGTGTATTAATGATTACATTCCGTGTAGTTTTTCGAGTCAGGATTTTGAGGAAATAATATTGTTTTATTAAATGATATTTATTATAATTAGTGTGGGCGCATGTCAAGGAATTAATCATTTGACATTGGGGTTTTAAATAAGAGTTAATGAAATAAATAAAACATGTAACACATTTATTTATTTTCATAACTCTATAACCTCAAACCCGATTATAAATATCCTCATAACCCTAACACTTTTCTAGAGAGAATCATTGTGCACAAAAATTCTGGAGAGTTCTCTCAAGGTTGAAAGAACTCCTTCCTCCAAGAACACTCTCAAGACCGAGAGAGATATCCACCACCACTGGATCAAGTCAATCGAAGGCAGACATCACAATTAAAGGTTCATCTGTGCTATCACCCAGAAATCCCTTCAGTGACATCTAGAGATACATGGAGCACGTGTGGATCACCACTAGAGGAATCTTACACATGGATTCTATAACACAAGGACGGATCACACCTGATTATGACCGGAGACATCAATGAAGAAAGAATTTAATCATGGTAATTTGTCAATTAATTAAATTAATTATAACCAACATATGATGATCCTATCTCTATGGTGTCGGGACTCCCTCTTTTGTTTTTCGTTCTTCATTCTATTCTAAAGATCTGACATTTTACATCATGATCGATCTCAGATTGATCGTTGTTAATGCTAAAATTAAAGTTGGGTACACCGACCAACGTGCTTCCGCTACACTCGGAACCTACAAGTGGTATCAAAGGGGTCTTATCGTAGATTATAATTATTTAGTTTTTCATTGGTGATTTATGCATTTAATAATTTAGTTATTTCAATTCAAGTTAATCGTTCTTTAAAATCTTAATCTCGAAATTTATTCCTCCCCTCTGGTTTCTCGTTCACCTTAAAAAACTAATTTTTCTTTTAATTTTGATTAAAATAAAATAGAGGAACTCATCCAGAGGTGCCAAGAATTCCTAGCCATACAACACCAGAATACACGGCTTGTATTCGGAAGTACACGCCGTGTAGTCTAGGTTCAATGTATCAATATGGTCCTCCAAATCAGGCCATTTATTGGATCCTATCTAAGTAATTTATGACACTTTGTGTTGACCAGGAAGAAATGGCACACAGTTTCCAGATTACACACCGTGTGGTCCAACTGAACGCGGCGTGTAGCCCCTTCAGGCTGGGATTGGACCGTGTACCCTGCACATGGCTTGCCCGGCTGGAAACCGTGTAACACAGATACTACATGGAGTGTGTCCAACTAAACACACAATGTACTTCGAAAATTTCTGAAGTAAATCTACATTCCATTTCCCTAGGTGTGTAATTCGGATGGACGATGAAGAAAAGTGAATGCCGTGTAGTCAGAACTACACACTGTGTACTCACCCAAATCACGCAGATTTATTAAAATTTATTATTATATTATACAAACCATTGAGACGTGTACCATAGTGAATGAGTAAAGCTGAGTCACAACACGTGATTGGTGTTATATATATATATGTTTAATTTAACATCTGCATAATGAACGGGAATTCACCAGGTTGCCTCCAAGGTACATTTTACATAAAAAGATAATTTTAAATGAATTTATTTGTTTAAAATTATGATGGATGATAATCTCAAGGAAATTCAGTAAAAGGATTTAAGATAAAATGATTGATTAATTAAAGATAATTAATTGATTCGAGCATGATTTATCATAAACAAGAACGATTAACAAATGGAATGATATTTTTATTAATGAATAACATCGTTGAATGTATGGATGATCATGATCGAGAACAAGACCTTTGTATGTTAATGGTTTCTTTTAATTTATTTATTTAAATTAAATTTGTTGGCCTGCGAGCCATCTCCTCATTAATATGTAGGGCCTTCATGCCCAAGGATTCTATTATGTAAAACCCCCTTTTTACCCCTCACCTACGTGTGAGATAAATTCATATGTAATGGATGGAGCTCCCAAGCTAATGGAGGTGACTCAAGTCAGGAGCCAAGGAAAAACCAATCCAAGGAGATACAAAGGTGGAAAGGAGGAAAGCTGTAAACACGAACCCGAAAGGTTCAAGGTGTTTTCTCCCCTAGGTATTGGGTTAGTTCATCAACCTCTAGATAAACTAACCAATATAAAAGCTCATGATCATACAATTTATTTTATTTCTATCAGTTTCATGGTTTATATTTATTGTGGGTGTGTTGTCACGATCACACAATTAATGAATTAAACAAGAATGAAATATGGAACTAAAATATGACCGGATTATACGTAAATATTATCTTAAGACATGGTTGATCACTTAAGTATATCCCACATAATATTATCAATCATGTAATCAAAGATAAAAAATGGAAATTTAAGTATAAGGATAAAATCCCTCAAAGAAATATTAGGTCGGTATAGCCTTCAATAATCTTGGTTAGAATCGAACCATAGTAAAAAGTGCTTGACCAACCCTAGTTGGGGTGCTTTCAATTATTAGGGAATTATAATTCAACGTTTTGGGTTGACTTGACATGGTTCGCATCAAGGGTTGACTACCACAGTAGGACTTGGTGTTACCAAGAGGCAGAGGATGAGGAAATCCAAAATAAAAGGGTTTTGGGATTGGGGAGTCCACTCAACGGATCAAGGAGCTGCGAGTTAATGCATTTGGCATTTTGAATGCATACCTAAAACCCTTTAAGTTTCTTGAACAACCCTAGTTGGGGTAATTCGAGGGGAAATATGGATCCTTGCTACTAGAATATTCAGGAAACAGAATATTCTGAAGTCAATGGTGATGGCTGTTGGATTTCGATAAAATAGTGGAAGACTAATAAGTATTAATTTATTTATTTGTCTCATTATTTATAATAAAGTTATAAACCTTTTCTCATCTTAATTTTTAGAAATGTAAAGAAAAATGACTTCAAACATATCATTGTGAACCATACTCTAGAAGGATAACCTTCTCACATGCACCAATTTCCATGAGTGGCAGAGGCATTTATGCATCATCCTTCACCACGAAAGGAAATTGTATGTGCTGGAAGAGCCTATTCTAGTGGCGCCTAGGAAAGAGTCCAGTGATGAGGAATTATCTCTCTATATTAAACACATGGATGATTCCACATATGTACAATGTTTCATGCTATCGGCCATGTCTAATGATCTCTTGAAGAAATATGAAAACATGGACACGTATAGCATGATGTCTCACCTTACGGATCTCTACCAAGAGAAGACTAGACAGGAGTGATATGTGATCTCCAACGCTTTGTTTACAACTAATCTTGGAGAGTCTGCGCCAGCTGGGCCTCATGTAGTCAAGATTATTGGCTACATTGAATGCCTGGATATCTTAGGGATTATGTTCCCAGATCATTTGCATACAGATCTCATCCTATTATCACTAACCAAGACCTTCTATATCTTTATTGTCAACTACAACATGATAAATAATGAGAAGATTCTATTAGAACTTCTAACCTTGATTCTCCATGTAGATAAGGACATGGGGTATGAAAAACCCATAGTCTTTATGGTGAATAAGAAAAGGAAGGAAAAGGTAAAGGGGCCAAAGACTTATAAATGGAAAGAAACCCCTGAGTGTCATTCCTCCAAGAAGGGGAAGATCCATAGGTAGGGAAAAGGACATGAGGAGGTGTATTTTTCATGTGGCATGTAAGTCCACTCGAAGAGGAACTGCACCTAGAAGCGTGGGGATGCTAAAGGTGCGTTCGTTATCAAGTGTAATCTTTCTATTTCTACTCACTGGGTATTAGATATAGCTTTTGGGGATTACATTTGTATTCAAATGCAGGAACCAAGTAGTTTTAGAACAATTTTAAGAGGAGAGGTGGATCTTTGAGCTGCCAATGGCACAAGGCTGGCTGCGTTGGCTATTGGAGAATACCACCTCTCATTGCCGACTGAGAGGATTTTGGTTTTATGTAACTGTTGTTATGTGCCTAGTGTTACCAAGAACACAATTTCTGTATCTTGTTTATATATGGATGGATTTATTTTCAATTTTGGAAATAAGGGTTTTATCTTTTATAAGAACAACGTATATTATGGTATGGTACATTTAAATAATGTTTTGAATGTATTAAATTCTAAAAACCAAGTGTTGGAAATCGATAACCAAACAAACTAACATGAATCGTACATCACCCAATTCTGACATCACCGTCTCCGTCATGTAAATGAGAATCGTTTGACAAATATCTTCTAAGATGTTTATTTAGACTCTATAGAGTTAAAACCACTTGATAGATGTAACGCTTGTTTACAAGGTAAAATTACCAAGATTCCATTTGATGGATAGGGTGAAAGGGCCACAGATCTTCTAGGATTGGTACACATGGATGTATGTGGACCATTTCCAGTAGAAGCTAGAGGTGGATATTCTTACTTCATTACTTTTACTGATGATTTGAGTAGATATGGCTATGTCAAATTAATGAGGTATAAGTCTGAATCCTTATAGAAATTTAAGGAATTCAAGAATGAAGTAGAGAATAATCTTGGTAAGAAGATAAAGAAACTTCGATCTGATTGAGGTGGAGAATATCTGAACCAAGAGTTCGACGATCTTCTACAAGAGTCTGGGATTCTATGTCAGCTCACTCCTCCTTATACACCACAATGGAATGGTGTTAGTGAAAGGAGGAGCCACACCTTGTTGGACATGGTGAGGTAAATGACGAGTCATGTAGATATTCCATTATCCTTTTGGGGATATGCATTACAAACTGCAGCATACACATTAAACCGAGTACCAACTAAGGCAGAAAATGGAATTCCCTCTATGTTATGGAATGGAATGATAACCATTGTGTCGCATACATGTGTATGGGGATGCGGGGCGTTTGTTAAGGCCTTCTCCAGAAACAAACTAGCACCCCGAGGCACAAGGTGTATCTTTATAGGATATCCCAAGGAAACGAAAGGACATTACCTATATAACCCTCAAGAAAAGAAGGTGACTGTCACCAGACAATTAGTTTTTCTTGAGAGGGAGAAAATCCCCAAAAAGGATAGTGGGAGCAAGATTGACTTCGATGAAGTTGATGCTCAAGATACACAAGAGTTGGTACAGGAACAAGTTCCACAGGTCCCCATGGAAGAGGTTCCAGAAACACAAGTACTGCATAGTTGCTCAAGAGAGGTAAGGGAACCAGAGAGATTTGGTTTCCTAGTCACCGAGGATGGTGAATCATTATTGTTGGACAATGATGAAACAATCTCCTACAAGGAAGCAGTAGAAATCTCAGAAGATACAAGTTGGATGTAAGCTATGAATTTTGAGATGGATTCCATGTATTAGAACCAAGTCTGGGTTCTGGTCGATGATCCAATTGATGTAAATACCATTGGATGCAAATGGGTATTCAAGAGAAATCTGGACATGGAAGGTCATGTTAGCACCTATAAAGCAAGGATAGTGGCAAAAGGATTCAGACATAGTCAAGGAATTGAGTATGATGAAACCATATCACAAGTTTCCATGTTTAAATCCATAAGAATCATACTTTCCATAGAAGCTTACCATTACTATGAGATTTGGAAGATGGATGTCAAAACAACATTCCTTAATGGAAACCTTCAGGAAGATGTCTATATGACACAAACAGAAAGTTTTGTGACACCAGGTGAAGCCAAATGGGTTTACAAGTTGTAGAAATCTATTTACGAATTAAAGAAATAATCTAGGTTATGAAACATTCAATTTGATGAAGCCATAACGGAATTTGGTTTCATTAATAGTGAATGTGAGCCATGTGTTTATAAGCGGTTTAATGAGAATGAGATCGTCATCCTGGTAGTATATGTTGACAACATATTGCTTATTGGAAACGATGTACTGGTATTATAGTAAGTTAAGGACTAGTTGAACAAGTGTTTCTCTATGAAGGACTTGGGTGAAGCATCCAGCATTATAGGGAACACGATCATTCATTATAGATCCAATAGGTTTCTTGAATTATTTTAGGGTGCATACATTGTCCAGATACTAAAGAGATTTAGTATAGAACAATCCAAGAGGGGATTGGTTATAGTGTCACATGGATTACATATTTCTAAGAAAATGTGTCCCCACACACAATAAGAGAATGATATAATGAGTAAGATACAATATGCTTTGGCTATAGGATCCATCATGTATGCCATTTTATGTACCAGGCTTGATGTTGCCTATGCACTAAGCATGGTAGGAAGATATCAAGCAGATCCTGGAGAACAACATTGGATTGTTGTTAAGACTATCCTTTAGTATCTAAGAATAACTAAGGACATGTTCCTGGTGTATGGAGGAGACGAGGAGCTTGTCATCATAGGGTATGCTGATGCTAGTTTTCAGACAGATCAGTACAATCTGAAGTCACAATCTAGATATGTTTTCTTTCTAAATGGAGGAGTTGTGAGCTGGAAGAGTTAAAAGAAGCCAGTTTTCATTGATTCTACAATGGATTACAAATATATAACATCTTATGATTCATCCAAGGAAGCCGTATAGATTCAGAACATTTTCCAAGAGCTTGATGTGGTTCCTAGAAGTAAAGATCCTATCACATTATATTGCGATAATACTGCTTTGATGGATCTTGCAAAAGAACCAAGGTCACATTAATGGACGAAGAACATACTCTAGAAATATCACCTGATGAGTGATTTCTATCAAAGGGGTGAAGTTGTAGTGAGTAGAGTGTCCATAGAAGATAACATAGCGGAACCCATGACTAAAATCCTATCATAGTAGAAGCATGAATATCATGTGAGAGATAGAGGTTTTAAGGTTGTTTGTAGTTGGCTCTAGTCCAAGTGGGAATCTGTTGGAGTTGGTGGCCTAGAACCAACTACTTTTTACTTTATTCATTAATAAATATCTTATCACATCTTGATTGTTCTTCTCTATGACAATGCATGTGATAATTTCCTAAGGATAATTGTTGCATTAAAGGGTCATAGTGGATCCCTGCTATGACGAGAACCCAGAAGTGTCATAACACTGTTCTTGAATATATGTTATATGGACGGGAGATGTTATTTGAGGGAAACAAATAATAAAATCCATTATGGGTGATGACTCATAAAACTTTGAGGCACCATCTCATGGAGTGTTCCCTTGGTAATATCTAGGAAGATATTATGAGAACAAGACCCACCATTAGGAAATCCACATTTCATAGTGTCATTGGATATTTCTATCTGCGGGCGTGTTTATTGGTCCTTGGACTTTAAGATTAATATTAATGGGTATTACAACTCGTGTAATTAGATTTATTTCTGAAAACTGTGACAAAACACTGTTCGAAGTGAGGTAGGATACATTGGGTGCATCATGAGTAATACTACATTAATAGATAACTAGTACTCCGCCCGTGCGATGCACGACACTGTAAAATTAATCTTATTATTAACTATAGATTACTATTTATAAAAAATAATAATTTATATTAATATTTAATATATTTGAAAAGAAACTGACATACAGAATAAGGAATAAAAGTTACAGAATTTGAGGAACAAAATTTAAATACTAAGCAGCTTTCTGTATAAAACTAACAAAGGAACCAACAGTGAAACAGAATGAAGATTAATAATGAATATTATGTAAAAAAATAGGTTCAAATATGTTTAAATTTGACATTAAATTATATTAGGTAAATAAAATATATAAAGGAGAAAATTCTGAATAATTTGGTACATTTTATTTAGAAGTCCAAAATGAACTATTGTTTTTCGTTACATAATTACATTTCAAGTGAGTTAAATGTAAGATAAAATGTTGGGTAAATAAAACCTTTCAATGCGTTACATAGAATTAATTCCACTACATATTTATAGCTATTTTACTAATATCTTACTTGTAATCTTCCGTAATAACATCTCGTTATTTAAGAAAACATAGTTTCTTTATTTCTTATAATACAAAGGTGAAGAAATTACCAAAATTTTAAAAAGTAACTAATTTTTCATTGAAATTGTACTAAAATTATAGGTACTCATCTCAGTAAAACATTGATATATCATACCTCATGGTTCCATATAAATCTGAAAACATATTTCTAAAATAGAAAAATACTTTCCACATAGGAATGATGAAAATAATAGTGAGAAAACAGTGAAAACACATATCCTTTTAATAACTTCCAAGAAGATAAAATGAAAGAATAGAATATAAAACACCCTCTCGTAGCTGAACATTTGAAATATATAATATAAATCTCCATCTATATCCACCCTTTGAAATCAAAATTTGGAACCACCCTAGGAATATCATAATTTGTAACCAAAAGAAAGCATCCAAACATTGTACCTGCTAAATCAAATGAGAAAAAACATAACCACTTATGTCACCAATCATAACAGAACACCATTTCTTTTATAAATTGGCAAAAAAAACCATAATTCTAGTATCCTCTCCCAGTGAAGTTAAAGAGAGTCACAAAATTTTGAAATGAGAGGGCATATGTAGAAATATAAGGTGAGGTGTTATCCAGCAGCCTGTCATCTACAGAAATAAAATGTGAAGTTTATCCAGTAGCCTGTAATAAACATGAAGGAATTTGAATAAAACCCTGAATAAAAATTAACCTTGAGAGTGGCACATAGGATTAGAATGATCACATAATGCATCCCCTTGATGTATCAAAGCCTCTTAAAATCCCAAGACCCACACTAAATGACACCATACTAATGAAAATGCAGTGAAAATTTAAAAAGATTCAAAAATAGAGTAAAACAATATAAGGAAATGTAGGTGGAATTGGAATGGAAGAAATGATATTCAACGAGGGGGATGCAGTGGCTGAAATGATATAAAGTAATGGAAAATGAAGTGAAAAAAAATGATGTGTAGGGTGTAATGAAATAAAATTCAGGGAAAACATAATTTCGTAAAAAAAGAAATAAAACCGTGTAGATAAAAATGAAATTAGTGAAAAAACCTGAATCTATATTGGACGATAGCCAAACATTTCCCACAAGAATTGTGATTCACTTCATGCTAACATGTATCTTTTAAATGAGTATTAGCAAACATAATCCATCTCAATCAATATCATCTCCTTTTCACTATCATCATTGATCTAAAATGGCCCAGGTGGTAGATTCTTCCATAAAACTGTTATGTTGAACTTCACAATATGGGTTAGAAAAAACACACGCACTTAATGACACCATACAAACCTCCAAAATATTTTGGAGAAGGGATAAGAAATGAATCCTACATGCAAGATATAACTTAACATTACCTATCAAAGGGAAATAATGTTCAATATAGAAGGTTAGGTTTTACCTTATGATTCAATGCTACATACCCAAACTTCTAGATATATTAATACAAGGATATTAACTGGGAATATTTCCATCTTATGTTCTAATAAAATAAAAGATAAACATATTGGAATATGTAAGTAGTAAAATCATAGGAAAAAAATGAGAGAAGGGAACCACATAAGTAATGGAATGAATTTAATAGAGCATTAATCTAAGAAGAAAATGGAATCTATAATCATATCTTTTATGGAATCTGTAAGCATATGTTTTATGGAATGAAATAGAACATCATTATCCAAACACATAGAAGTTCAATGAATAGGGAATCATTTAGGACATACTAAATACATATACGAAAGAATCTACATCATCGTAATATGGCCATCATAAGAAATATGGAAACACTTATGCATGAAAAATATAAAAATAATTTTTCATATGTATGATGTAACAAAATTAAATATGAGGACTGGGAAAACACTTGAAAAATAAATGCAGAAGTAGCTATGTATGAGTAATCTAGGAAAACATACATATATATAGTCTAGAAAATAAAAAATAATAAAGAATATTTAAAATGTTTATGGAAATAAAATAAAACATATTTGAAATTGAAAAACATTACCAGAAAAACACCAGAATGGGGAAAAAATATTCATGCGGTTATATATGAGTAATCTGGGACAACTTACATATAACTTCATTTACCTATAGCTAAGAAGATCATCAGTCTCTCTTGTGAGAACAACATCACCACCAGGCCCCTATGTTCAACATATACTTCAATACATTTCCATGATCAATGAAAAAGAGCTAACTTATGGATGATCCAACCAAAATTTTTGTGACATTTTGTAAAACCAAAAACTATAAAGTCATGTATGGAATATCCCTGATTCAAGAAGGGACATTACCTATCCAGAGTGTATATTCTAGCCAACAGGATTGACTCAATTCTATATTGGAATATAAATATAACATATGCTATAAATAAAAAATTTGAATATATTAAAAACCAAACTCACCATTCTAGCAGCACTAAGACACGTCCACCATGGGATACACCATCAGTTTTTGGAATCCCAGAGAGTCAATTGAATCATGGTTAGAAATAATTTAATAATTTTGTAATAATAAAATAGATATGAATTTAAATATAACAGAAGATATTGATAAAAAATTTGAACCTATAAAAAAACCAAACTCACCATTCCAGTACTACTTAATTACCTCCACCATGGGATTCTCCACGAGTGTTTTGAATCCCTAAGAGGCAACAAAATTAGGGTTATAAATAAATTTATACAAATTTAACAAAAAAATATATAATAATATAATTATAATAGATTCTATAAATAAAATTAATGTTTCCAAGTAATTTTAAATCTGATATTGTAAAGAAAACTGAAAATTTTAAGCTCATATCATTAGATAGAAATCACTAGGTGTGTGTTTATTTGAAAGGGGTTATATGGTTACAAATAATAATTGAATTAATTGTAAAATGAATTAATGTTTTCCAAAAATCCTCCATTACTTTCCTCGATTGAATATAACCAATGTCTACTTCACAAATATATGAATTTTCATTAAATTGCTAAAAAATGGAAAATCTAGGTATACCAAACATGTTCATCTAGTTCAATTTAATCCAGTGTAAAATAACAATAGACCAAAGGAAATGTGATCATTTAATTTTGAAGCTAAAAATGGCAGCCTTTCTCAGTGAAAAAAACACATTAGGAGTCGAACATTTTTGTAGAGGAAAAAACAACCAAAACAACACATACTTGCCCATTGAATCCAAATTCAAGTGTTGTGAAGTAAAACACAATAAGGAAATAAAATACATTAATAATTTTGTAATAATAAAATAGATATGAATTTAAATATAATAGAAGATATATATAAAAAATTTCATTCTATAAAAAAATTGAACTCACCATTCCAGTAGTACTAAAAGACCTCCACCATGGGATATGCCACGGGTGTCATGGAACATAAATTTCAAAACTGGTTTACTCTTCCATGCTTCCTATTTTTAAAAAAAGAGCATATATATTTATAAACATATTGAATATTTCCTAAAAAAGAAAATAAAATAAAAAAAAGTAACAAACATATGAAAATAGGAAGAACAACAGACTTTGAATGAAAGAGAAGCGAAGCTGGTGAGTAAAAATTCACATGGAATCAATTTTAACTGGGATATAAAGGGATTGATGAAATGGGTTAATGAAATGTTTGAAGAATTTTATATTGAAAATGGATGAGAAATGGTAAATCGTAAAATCCATAGCCAAATGAATATTCAAAATAAATGAAAAATAGAGAAACAGTGAGATAAGAAATTGATAAAAACAAAACACACATGATGGAAATGAAAGGTTGACTTGAAGGATATGAACTAAATAAATCATACAAGATGACTTAAATCAAAGGGAGGGTGAACAAAATGATTCATCATAGTTCAAATGGTAGAATGTGCAACTTCTTGGACATGAAGGCATGAATAAGAGGTGGCCATCTGAAAGAAAATAAAATCACAGGTTTATAACCTTAAAAATTCAAATAAGACTAATATCATAATAGAAAATATTGGGTTTCATATCTTGACATCAAAAATATAATATTAATAAAAAACCATAAAGAAAATAAAATGATCGCTAATGAATACAACAAAGGACTATATTTTAAAAACTGCGATACAAATCTATAATGAGAGTCAATAAACACAAAAAATGGATAAATAATATAAGAATTATGCTAATATAGCCTCTATTGGATTTCCTAGTACCACAACCTGCATATGTTCCACCTCTATATAGACTCACATTCTTCAGCCGATATATTACAAACATCTGGGCACTAAAAAAACACTAAATCTGTCAAAAATCTTTTCCCATGGTGAAACAGTTGACTATCATACTATAGCCATATGAAAAATCTAAATAACGGAAAATTAGAGAAACAGTTAGATAATAAATTCATAAAAACAAAACACAGATGATGTAAATAAAAGGATGACTTAAAGGATATGAACTAAAGAAATCATACCAGATGAATTAAATCAAAGGAAGGATGAACTAAATGATTCATCATAGTTCAAATGGTGGAATGTGCCACTTCTTAGACATGAAGGTGTGAATAAGAGTTGGCCACCTGAAATCAAATGAAATAACAGGTTTATAACCTTAAATATTTATATAAAACTAATATCATCATAGAAAATATTGGGTTTCATATCTTTACATCAAAAATATAATAGTAATCAAAAAACCATAAAGAAAATAAAATGATAGGTGAAGAAGACAACAAAGGACTATATTTTAAAAACTGTGATACAAATCTAGAATGACATTCAATGAAAACAACAACTGGACAAATAATGGAATAAATATGCTAATATGGCCTATATTGAATGGTCTAGTACCATAACCTGCATATGTTCCACCTCTGAATAGACTCAAATGCTTTATCCGATGTATTACAAACATCTGGGAACTGAAATCATACCAAATATATCAAAAATCTTTTCCCATGGTGAACCAATTGACTATCATACTATATCCAGATAAAAATATAGAATGAGATTCAATGAAAAAAACAAATGAAAAAATAATAGATGAATTATGAAAATATAAATTCTATTGGATGGCCTAATACCACAACCTGCATAAGTTCCACCACTGTATAGACTAACATGCTTAGTCAATCTATTAAAAACATCTGGGCACTAAAGGAACACCAAATCAGTCAACAATATTCTACCAGAGTGAACCAAATGACTATCATACTATAGCTAGGAAATATAACTTGTTGAAGAAAAAAATGGAGGTACCGTAGATGGTGAAGATAATCTAGAAACTGTAGAGGGGTGAGTGGAACAGTGGTGGGATGTCGGTTGTGGAGGAAGAGAAGAGGACTGGAGATTCTGAAGAAGCTCGATGGTGAAGAAAATGTTGAATGGGTTGCGTGATGTGGAGGATGGATAACTAAAAATGTAGTGGGAACCCTAGAATAGTTGAAGGAAATTTCTGGAAGGAGATGAGGGGTATCGCGAGAATTAACCCATAGATTAGAGGAGCTGAATCGTGAGGAAAACGACACTAGTTTGGGGGTACCGTCGATTAGAGGGGAGGGGAATCACAGCAGGGCGAGGGAGGAGGTGTTGAGAGGGGTCAAGGATGGATTCGAGGATGAGAGTTGAGGATGGGAGAAGGCGAGGGAGGCGGTGTTGAGAGGGTATTCATCGATTGAGGGTTTCGTTAGCAAAGCTTCACAACGGATGCATGAAAACCTAAACGGGAGGAAACAACCGACGAAGCGCGGTAGAAATGGTAACGCGTTCGAAGGGAGCCCGTAATTGGAAACGGGTAAACATATAGTTAGGTGACGTGTTCACATATGGAGGTGACACGTATGCAGGAAGATGCCAACTTTAGTATATAAAATAGATGCAAGAAAGGATTTGTACCTTCTGTTCCATAATAGAAGTAGATATCTCAAGCCCATTGATGGAATTGATATATCCTAAATAAATCCATGGTCATGATAAGGAATGGGCGAGTTCAATTCTGAAAAGTCAAAGAAAGAATAATCGGGCACATGGGTTTATGGCACTATCAAGAAACCCGCTTGATTCGAGATATCATGACAAATGGTATATATTACACAGTAAGCGTTCATATGAGGTGACACATCAATGCGGCATCAACTTCTCTCTCTTGAGTTCCTTGACCCATTGCTAGACATTAATCTTGGACTTTAGGCATGCCCACCTAATGCTAATGAGAAAGAGGCCTAGAGGGTCACACAATAAGTGTGTCCATGAATCTTAGTTAAATATTAATTTAACAAGTTAAATAATGATTATTCCTAACTGTGGTTTAATAATTATTTAAGGATGCCTAATCACATTTATGTCGACACTAGTTATTCGAGAAAATATATTGTGGGCGAAATAATATATATTTATTAGAGAGTAATGTAGTTACATTTATTTAAGAAATAAATATTCATTACTCAAGGTCTAATAAATGTGGTGGTGGAAATAAAGAAAAATGGAAAATAAAACTACACAGCTTGTAGTTTTAATGGAAAACGAGTACACGCCATGTATTAATGTTTACACGCCGTGTTGTTTTTCCAGTCAGGATATTGAGGAAATAATATTTTTTTAATAAATGATATTTAATATAATCAGTGTGGGTACATGTCAAGGAATTAATCATTCAACATGGGGGTTCTCAATAAGAGTTAATGAAATAAATAAAACATGTGACATGTTTATTTATTGTCCTAACACTATAACATCAAACCTGATTATAAATATCCTCACAACCCCAAAACTCTTCCAGAGAGAATCGTTGTGCACAATAATTCTCGAGAGTTCTCTCAAGGCTGAAAGAACTCCTTCCTCCAAGAACACTCTCAAGATGGAGAGAGATCCACCACCACCAGATCAAGGCAATCGAAGGCGGACATCACAAATGAAGGTTATTCTGTTATAGCACCCAGAGATCCCTTTGGTGATGTACAGAGATATGTGGAGCACGTGTAGATCACCGCTAGAGGAATCCAACACTTGGATTCTATGATGCAACGACAGAGCCCACCGGATCGTGATCAGAGATATCAACAATGAAAGAATTCCATCAAGGAAATTCTTGTCAATTAATTAAATTAATTATAACCAACATATGATGATCCTATCTCTATGGTTCTGAGACTTCCTCTTTTGTTTTTCATTCTTCGTTCTATTCTGAAGATCCAGAATTTTACATCGTGATGGATCTCGGATTGATCATTGTTAACGCCAAAATTAATGTTGGGTACTCCCACCAATTCACTTTTTCTGCGCCCGGAACCTATGACAAATTGGTTGACCAATAAGGCAAATCAAAGACGATACTTATCTTCTTCCAATTCTAACAGGTTTTAGTGGAAAAATTATTTCTCTTTCCACATTTAATTTGACCCTTCCTGAATGAAAAAATGAAATCTTTCAATTCATTAAGCATATTAGTTCCAGACATACACTAAGGTGGATCATCAGTCTCCATGGTATTGTCAAATCTTCGACGATTATTTCAATATGGATGGTCCATTGGCAAGAATCTTCGATGTCCCATAAAACTGAAACTACAATGATGTTTCAGTATTCTAGATCATGTATTCTTCATACAAATAGGACCTGATAGTTTCCCTTCATGCTTCATCTAGACATCATTACATAAGCAAGAAAATCATTGATCGTCCACATAAGTGAAGCACTCATCTGAAATATGTATTTCGAACATGCATCGTGTGTCCGCACACCCACATCACAAATAAGTTTAAACTATTTTATTAAAGGTTGCATGTATGCGTCTCTGTCATTGCTGGGATCAGAAGGGCTAGATATGAGTATACTCATGAAAGTGAAATGTTTTTTCATACAAAACAATGGTGGAAGATTATAAATGTGTATAAAAACTATCCATGTGTTGTGCGACATAAGAATCTTCCCAAAATGATTAAAACCATCACATGAAATACCCAACCTCACATTACGCATATCAGCTGAAAAATCAGTATATCGAGCATCAAATATCTGCCATGAAAATCCATCTGCAGGGTGAACCAACTCATAATAAATAATCTTTCTCTCAGTATCATGAAATTACATTTTTATTTATATTTAATCAGGCATAATAAGATTCTCGAGTCTGGGTATCAATGTAAAGTGACACATTACTTTCTATGGCACACGTGATGGTGTTCCATCATCTTTTGGCTTCCAACAGGATGTGCCACATTTTATACAATCATTTCGTTCAGCATTTTCCTCCCAGAATAAACTACAATCTTTTGGGAAAGCATGGATATTTTTCTTGAAAATCCTAGTTTCTCAACTAACTTCCATACCATATAGTGGTTTTAGGGAATATCTGCATCGTCTAGAAGTAATTCCTTAAATAAGTTAATAATTTAATCGATGGAAGTATTAGAAATCTCATACATAGTTTTCCCACAAAACAATCATATTAAAAATTCTAGATTTTTTATTTTACCAAATTGTCGATATACTGGAGTCATTGAAGCATCATTCAATTCTTTCACCTTGACAATATCATCATTTTCATTAGACGCATCATGTGTGCTCATGTCGAAATCTTCTTGGGTCGGAATCCTTTCTTTTTTATGATGAAAAATAAACAGAAACTTGTCATATAACAAATTCTCCAATCTAGTCCTCTCATTTAGATCATCAGCAATTTGAGATGTCATTTTCTCCCTATTGTGATACCACACAAAGTAGTTTTCGTGAAAACCATATTTTGTTATGTGGTAGATGACATATTCACGGCTCAACCAAGGTCTTCCAACACAATTTTATCACGGACAGTGTATGTGACCACTATCTAAAGCATTGTGAAATGGAAAATCTAAAAATCTCTCCAAATTGTTTTGAAAATCACTTGAGATTCGATCAGTTTCATAAATCCAACTTCTATCCATTATATAAACAGATTGTTATAATTTATTTTGTCAAAATCCATTCAATAAAATTGAAGCATCATCGAAAATATATTTAATTAAATGAGATTTGTTAACTTTATATGAAACCATAACTCACAAACTACTCTATATTAGAATCTTAATATAAAAGACAAACAAATACTATATTTATAAGAAAATATCTATGAATAACTATACATGAGTGTACATGATCATGTACACTTATTGAGGAGAATTATTCAAGAGTTGAGTAAATTTTAGATCGAAAAAATTTAATATTTTAGTAGATTATTTGAGTGATCACAAACACTACCCAAGGGGGTGGGGGTGTCCAGGGGTGGGGGGTTGTCACGGGGGGTGGGGGATGTCCATGGGGGTCAAGGTGTCCAGGGGGTAGGGAGGCAGTCTATGAGGGCGGTGGGGTTGTCCATAGGGGTGGAGGGATATCCAGGGGTAGGGGGTGTCCAGGGGGTGGGCGGGTTGTCCACGTGGGGGGGGGGTGTCTAGGGGGTACATGGTTTCTAGGGGGTGGGGGTGTCTGGGGGGATGGGGGTGTCCAGGTGTAGGGTTGTCTAGGGAGGGAGGACGAGCTTTACACAGGGTTGGGGGCTGTCTAGGGGGGTAGGGGTGTCCAGGGGTGTGGGAGGGTAATCCACGGGGGTGTAGGGGTTGTCCAGGGGGTAAATGGTGTCCAGTGGGGTGGGGGGTTGTCCATGGGAGTGGAAGGCCTATCCAGGGGGTAAGGGTGTCCAGAGGGTTGGATGGGAAGTCCATGGGGGTGGGGGCTATCCATAGGGGTGGCAGGGCTGTCCAGGGGGGTAGGGGGTGTCCGGGGGGGGGGGGGGGTGCAGGCTGTCCACGAGGTAAGTGGGATATACAGGGGGTACGGGGTGTCCAAGGGGGTGGGGGAGTCCGAGGGGAGGGGAGTTTTCGGGGGGTGGTGAGGGGGTGTTTGAGGGTGGTGGGGGGGTGTCAGTGGGTGGGTGGGGGTGTCAAGGGAGGTGGGTGGGATGTCCACGGGGTTGGGGGGATGTCCAGGGGGTCAGGGTGTCCATGGGGTGGGCGGGCTATCCATGGGGGTGGCGGGATGTCCAGGGGGTACAAGGTGTCCAAGGGGTGGGTGAGCTGTCCACGGGGGAGGCGAGGCTGTCCAGGGGGGTTAGGGTGTCCAGGGTGCGGGCTGTTCACAGGGTTGTGGTTCTGTCCAGGGGGTAGGGGGTTTCTAGGGGGTGGGTGGGCTATCCACTAGGGTGGAGGGGCTGTACAGGGGGGTACAGGCTATCTAGGGGGTGGGTGTGCTATCCACGGGGGTGATGGGGCAGTCCATGGGGTTGGGGTGTCCAGTGGGGTGGGCTATCCATAGGGTTGGAGGGCTATCTAGGTGGGTAGGGGGTGTCCAGGGGGTGGGTGGGTTGTCCATGGGGATTCCTGATCCCCATGGGATGGTGAATAGGATATGACATCATAAAAAATGAATGTGGGAATAATTTTCCACTAGCATTGCGAAAACAAGATAAAAATACATTATACATAAAAAATAACTCCAATGGGAGGTGTGTACTAGAAGTCAAACAAGCATAAACAAGCCAGAGTACTACAGAACATTACAATGAAAATAGGAAGGAAAACTGCCAGATTCCCAGGAGATGTATAACTACATATTAGTATGGCAACATATTAAAATACCTCCAAGTGGTGACTTTCCCCTACCCAAAATACGAAGTTGATAATATACAGAAACCTAAATCCACAGTCAGTGTGTGACATAAATATCCCAGTACAGTCTCATTAATGATTCCATAATAAGATTACAAAACCAAAATAACCAAATTATTTTCTTTTAATTTTCAAATAACCTAGTTTTACATTTCAAGTGAATAATTTTCAAATAAGCTGGTTTTACATTTCCCCACCCACCCACTCACTTTCACACTCCCCTCCCCCCACCCACTTGCACAACCCACCCACCCACCTACACCCCCCACTTGCACTGCCCCCACACCCCCACCCCACCTGCACATCCCACCCTCACCCCCACCTATACACCCCCACCCCACTCCCAACAAAATCCCCCCACTACACACCCCCACCTGCACATCCCCCTTCACCCACTGCTGACCCCCACATGCACACCCACTCCCCCCACCACCTGCACCCACCACTTGCATAGCCCCCCCTCCCTCATCAGCATAACCCACCCCCACCCTACCCCAACCTGTTCATCCCCCCCACACCCACCTCACCCCAGCAAACTCCCCCAACATAGTTCCCCTCCCCCCCAACACCCCCACCCAGCACATACGACCTCCCACCTACACAGCCCCCACACCTCACTTCCACCCGCACCACTGCTCTAACCGGTCCCAATCCCTTCGTATGGTTCAATAAATCTACAAAGTAGTGGATATAAATACTTTAAATAAATTTGACTCAAAAAATCCGACTCACAAAATCATGACAATTGAAGTGTAGAACAAAAATAGAAAACAAATAAAATTACAATTCTTGGGTATACCATAGTGCACATACCTCTGGTTTAAGCCAAATCAAAACATAAAACTAAACAGAAATAATAGATGGAAAACATTGAACCTAAGGTACCACTTATAGATTTGAAGTGAAAAACAAAACAACTATCTGATTGAAGGGTGGAAGAATTTTCCGAGCGAGAGAGCTCTCTGTCTTGGAATTAGGTCTTCAATCGGGTGGATGGGGGATTGGGTATGGCGGCAATTTTTGGTTAAAACTTTCCCAATGGTTTTTTAAAACTATTGGGAAAGGTAACCTTTACCAATGGTTTTTTAAAACCATTGGAAAATGTTTCCTAAAACTTTCTTTTACCAACGGTTTTGTAAAACCGTTGGGTAAAGTCTCACATATCTGAAAGGTTCTATAAAATCATTGGTTAAAACTAATATAAACTTCTCTATTCCAATGGTATATTTATACCGTTGGGTATATACCTATCAACATACCTATTCCAATGGTTTTTATAAATCATGGGGAAAATTCCATTGGTATATCTTCCATTTCCAGTAGTGATTAGAGTAAATAGTGACCATGGTTTCCTTTTTGGTCCGCCTTAGCATGTAATCCCCAAACTATCCCGAACTACATTGACTTTGATCCTTTCCAAGGAAAGGTATGTAAGAAGAATCCATGAGGTTCAATCCCAACACCTATTGGTCCTGACCCCTTCAAGTCGATGCACCAAACACTCCCGAACTACATGGACTTTTATCCTTTCCAAGACAAGGTATGTAGGAAGCCCCCCAGAGGTTAAAACCCAACACCTACTAGTCCCAAAACCTTCACGTCGGTTCACAAAACCATCCTAAACTACATAGACTTTGATCCTTTCCAAGAGAAGGTATGTTGGAAGCCTCCCTAAAGTTCAATCCCAACACCTACTAGTCCTGACCCCTTCATGTCGGTTCACCAAACACTTTTGAACTACGTGGAATTTGATCATTGCCAAGGAAAGGTATGTAGGAAGCCTACCTAGAGTTCAAGCCCAACACCTATTGGTCCTGAACACCTCATGTCGGTTCACCAAACACTTTCTAACTACATGTACTTTGATCCTTTCCAAGGAAAGGTACGTAGGAAGCCTCTTTAAGGTTCAATTCCAACACTTATTGGTCCTGAACCCTTCACATAGTTTCACTAAACACTTCCAAACCACGTGGAATTTGATCCTTTCGAAGGAAAGCTATGTAGGAATCGTCCCTGAGGTTCAAGACCAACAGCTACTCATCCTGGCCCCTTCACGTTGGTTCACAAAACCATCCCAAACTATGTAGAATTTGATCCCTACCAAGGCAAGGTACATAGAAAGCTTCCCTGATGTTCAAGACCAACTCCTAATGGTCCTGAACCCTTCACGTTGGTTCACCAAACACTCACGAACTACGTGGAATTTTATCCCTTCCATGTCAAGGTACATAGAAAGCCTCCTTGAGGATCAATAACAATACCTACTAGTCCCAACCCCTTCACGTCGATTCACCAAACCATCCCGAACTACATGGACTTTGATCTTTGCCAAGGTAAGGTATGTAAGAAGCCTCCCTGAGGTTTAATCCTAACACCTACTAGTCCCAAACCCTTCAAGTTGTTTCACTAAACACTTTCAAACTATGTGGAATTTATGCTTTCCAAGGCAAGGAATTTAGAAATCCTACCTGAGGTTCAAGACCAACACTTACTGGTCCCTACCCCTTCACATAAATTCACTAAACACATCCAAACTATGTGGACTTTGATCCTTGCCAAGGCAAGGTACGTAGGTAGCCTCCCTGAGGTTCAAGACCAATACCTACTGGTCCTAAACCCTTCATGTTGGTTCACAAAACACTCATGAACTATGTGGACTTTGATCCTTTCCAAGGTAAGGTACGTATGAATCCTCCCATAGGTTTAAGCCCAACACATACTGGTCCTGACCCCTTCATGTTGGTTCAATAAACTATCCCAAACAATGTTTACTTTGATCCTTTCTAAGTCAAGGTATGTACAAAGACTCCCTAAGGTTCAATCCCAAAACCTACTGGTCCCGACCCCTTCATGTCGGTTCACATTCATCCCACATGACGTTAAATTGTATCCACCATTCCGAACTATGTGGGATTTGATCCTTGTCTCTTAGGAAAGGTACTTAGGAAGACTCCCTGAGGTCCAACCCCAATCAAAGGTAAACCGTTTTGTTCCCCAATCGATGGTAAGAAAATGTGTTCCCTAATCAACGGTAAGATTTCGTGTTCCCCAACCAGCAGTAAGCCATTGTACCCCAATCGACGGTAAGCTGTTGGAACCCTAATCAGTAGTAAGCCATTGGAACCTCAACAATCAGTAAACCATTGTATGATGAACTACATGGGTTTGATACTTTCCTCCTAGACAGGGTACGTAGGAATACTCAATGATTTCAACCCTGAAAACTAGTAAGCTTTGGTGTCACCTCTGTGGGAC
Organism: Viscum album; assembly: GCA_963277665.1. Taxonomy (NCBI): domain Eukaryota; kingdom Viridiplantae; phylum Streptophyta; class Magnoliopsida; order Santalales; family Viscaceae; genus Viscum; species Viscum album. Next base: position 2,034,993,345 of record OY728148.1, read on the forward strand.
CCACATCTCTGGTCTATCCCAGTGGCGTCAGACCAACCCAGGATGCTAAGCACACGTACTCCCTAGTATATCATTGGGTCACTAACCTCTGGGAAGACCCCGATTCTATACCACCATCCTAAACTACATGGACTTTGATTCCTTACCATAGGGATACTTAGGAAGCCTCACTGAGGTTCAAGACCATCACTCATGCCCCATAGTGGCCGCTCTTCCTCAAGCCTATGTGTTTTGAGAAGGTTATTCCCCAAACCAGATGTTCTACTTCCTTTGGTTACCATCCATATATCCATTATCATGGGGCACCTCCTCAGGTTTCTCATAACCACATCGAACTATATGGAATTTTATTCCCTACCACGGGGATATATAGGATGTCTCTTCAAGGATCAAGACCAACACTACTGTCACATTCATGAAAATTCCAACTCATTCCCCCTCCACTTAATTAAACTCTCCATCATACAACTTGATTCTTACCTCGGATGCCACATCCCGGTGGGATCATGCCAACTTGGGAAGATAACTACGCATAATACCCACACAATCCACAACCATTCAACCAAGAGTGTACCTCTTGCGATGGGCCGCTATCCATGAGAAATCTCCAACATGTATTAGGGTTTAGGTAATTTATGTACACCCCAATTAATCACCCCTTCGAACTACATGGGGTTTGATCCCTATCGTCTACACAGGGTACATAGGAAACCTCCACAAGGTTCAATCCAAGCCACTGGTAAACCTTGGTGTCCCCCATTCTGGGGTGAAATCTCCCTGATCTGCCCTCACTGGTGTCTATATCTGTCTTCATGGTGTGTCATCTTCCACTTTATGGGATACACCACCCTGGTTATTCTCTTATTGGGAATTCTGACCCATCCATCTGGTGTTCCCCATTCTATGGTGCAATCTTTCTAATTCTCCCTTAGTGGTGTCCAGATCATCCATCATGGTGTGATATATTCCTTCTATGGGACACACCAACTCAGATCTGTCCTCATTTGACGTTCTTATCCACATATCTAGTAAACCTTCCAGGTGTTCCCTCATAGGTATGTACCAATTTGATCCATATCTATGTGACATTCTGATCACTCTCATTCTATCTTCTCAAGATGTTAAACTCACGACATACCTCATGTTAAACATGAGATTCCTGAGGAAAATCTTGTAAGATACGCCTTTGGTGTAACCGTCTCCCCAAGACGTTAAACTCAAGGCCTACCTCATGTTAAACATGAGATTCTTGAAGAAAACCACAGAAGACACATCTCTGGCTTAACCGTCTCTATAGGACTTTAAACTCATGACATACCATATGTTAATCATGGGAAGATGAGGAAAACAACAGATACATGCTTTCGGCATGAGATACATCGTGAACGAAGTGGGATTCCTCATGTTCTGAACCCTAGAGATACCCTCTTATGAGGAAGAATACATTTTCCCCAATCTCCAAACATCCAAATATGCCCCAACATGCCTGACATTTTCATGAACTTCGACCGAAGGTTTCTACCATGTCAAGAACCCATGGAATGTCCTGAAAAAAGTAGTGTAATAAACCGGCATCCACAAAGATATGGCACTAGGATTAAGATTCATGAACCACAACTCAAATCTATGAGGGAGACCTTAACTAACCAACGAGTTCCAAGGATGAATCCACGAAAGGATAGACCGGCATGCCATCATCCCATTTCGATCAAGGGGAAAACGTCCCTGAATAAGTGATGGATGTCGCCCCCCTTTAGAAATATGGAATGCGGGGAAAAAATAGAATGTCCCCGATATATGGATGCGTTCCCCGAAGAAAGAATTGAAAATAGTGTGTTTATTTGTTTTACTATATTTCAATTTAATATTTTATTTATAAATATTTACTTTGATAGCTAGAATTAAGTTGTGTTTTATATACTGTATTTGATTCTAGTTGATTAGTTTCAAAAGTTAAATTATTTTCAATGTAATGTTAACTGATATATGATCGATTTTTTGAGAATATTTTCAAAATATACAATTATATAATTCAACACTTTTAGTTAACGGGGAATTTTTATTAATTTAGGGGATTTTTTTAAACTTTTTTAAACAAAATATTAGATTGGAAACTCAATTCAACCCCCTCTTTAGTTTTCCACTCCAACTAAAAATTGTGATATTTAATTTCTTATGTTATTCTCTAATTGTTTTTTATATCATAACAGGTGATTCCATTAATTATGGTCTAAAATAAGAGTTATAATAGTTTTTTTTCCATCCAATGTTTACAAAAAATAAAATTTTCAAGATAGTATATCAAACTTTTTCTAATTCACTATGCTTGAATCATGTATCCCTAGTAGCATTCTCTACCACCTATTTATCAAACCTTTATGTAGTTATTATTATTTAATACCATAGATAACATACCATTCATATCAGAAGAAACACATTTTACAACACACTCAACTAATCATTCATGACCTTTGGGTCTGAGTACCGTTGAAACTCCAGTGATTACTAACTTTAAAAGGAATAAAACAAAAACCAATGTAACTCCACCACCCAAACCTACCTCAAATTATTTAACTTACTGTGGTCAATGATTTTGGGGTTAACCAAGCCTCTTATGACCCTACTATACCATCAAAACTCTATATAGGTATCATTTTGGGAAATGAGGATGTTTCAAGTGCTAGTTCCTATGATTTTGATAACCTTTCATTGATATGTTTTCAACGGATTTGTCATCATTTATTAAGTTTCCTCAAGAAATTTCCATTTGATCACACACACCACACACAACAAACCATGACTTACATGACATCACATGATGCATGAGACACCATTCTTATACTATAGAAGCTTTACTATTTGACTTTGTGACTAACCCATGGGAGATTGAGGTTCATGTCATTAACTACATTGGTTATAACATATTTAATCTAGTTTACTAACTTGATAGGTAACACTTAGATATTGAATCATTAATCTGCCAATGGGTTTATATGATAATAATGGCGCATTGAAATCTATCAAATAAGGTTAATCCAATTTAGAAGTGATATGTTATGTTTTTTGGTAATAAAATATTTAATTTACTTCAAAATATATGTTCTTTTAATATGTATAAACATATTTAATAGTTTCTATTTTTATGATGGAAAAATGTAAATTACTTAAAAATATAACGGGGTAGTTATCTATGATGGTGATATGACCTAAAACCTCATATATATGATATATGTGGTCTAAATCATATTTTATTATTGGTGAAAGTTGAATGGAACTACATGAACAAAATTTATGCATATCACATGCCTTTGTAAAGGGATTTCATAAGTCTTATTATATGATAACAAGCCACTTCATTATCATGGCAGTGGAATGTTAAAATATTAACGTTCGATTTTTCCAATGGATATAATTAAACTATTTGTTTCATGTGATGAAATGGTGTGCGATAACATTGTTGAGGGTTATAGTTAATTCAAATTCATGAATTAATTCATAACATATGAGTTATTTCATGTTCACTCGAGGAGTTTCCTCAAGGGATTTATATAAAGGAAGCACTGATATGATGGTTAGTGCTAGTTTATATGAAGCCTTGGATGATTTAATCCCTCCCATGGATCTCATCATCTTCCACTTTTTCATAATGAGATACTATTATATTGTGGATAGAATTTGAATCTTGCTCGAGGAACAAGTGGTTTAGTATAATATACATGTAAGGTACACACAATTTTTTATTTTAAAATATAAATTCTTAGGAGTTTATTGCCTGAATATTATGATTTTATGGTTTCTTATACTTTACACGGTGTTTAATGAGTTCCATTGGATATGTTGAAACTTTATAGTGGTATCAAAGAAATTCCATTTGATTTGATACTCGAAATCATGTTTAAAATGAAGAGTTCATGTTACTGCTAAAAAAACAGTGACGTGGTAGCATTAAAATATAGGAGATATCATAGGGAATTGGAGGTTTAATGCTATGTGGTCCTGGTTTTAAGCCAGTGTGGTTTAATCTTTCACATGCACTAGCCTTACAAGATTAATCTCACAAATACTTCATTAGAACTGTAGTACTCTTTTGTAGATACCACACTACGTGGGTTATTCCTATGCGAGTTATTGATATGTAGTCCCAAGCAATGCCAACTAATCCTAAATAGGTGCAGTTTTAATATTATATGAAATTAATTCAATATCACAAATGCAATGCCATTAGAGTTAATAAAACATAGTCCAATATTACACTTGATTAACTGTATTTGGATACTAAGTTAATTTCACACAATATTGATTTTAATCCTATGTAATTTGGGTTGTTTTTGGTTAATGAAACATGAGACTGAGCATCATTTAATTAATTCATATACAACACCAATATTTTTTATACATGGTTTAATATTATGCGAGGTTATTCCTATGTGTTCCCATATCATAATTCAGTCTTCCTATATAGTTTTTTGAACTCTTATTTCACCTTATACGATCACTTCATATCAAATTAATTATACGTATTGTGGCTATTTTTATTTATACGTAAGTTTGAATGGATTTAGTTATAGAGAGGGTTATAATTATGGATAAAATTAGTTTCCCCTTAGATTCAATTATAAATTGAATTTTATAATTTATAATATTTTTATAAATTATGAAAAAACATAAAATAAGATATTTATTTATTTATAAAGTGGTTTATAAATTTATTCAATATAAAATATTTATGATAAATTATTTATGTCTTCGAATACTTCATTAAATATCTCATAACATTAATTGTTAATATTGAAAACACCTTTTTCAATTATATGAAATGAATTATAATTTAGAAATAAAATGTATATTTAGAAATTAGAATATTAATTTATAATGTTTTTATAAATTAAAAAATAAATAAAAGATAAAAAATTATTTATATTTAAATATGATCATTTATAATTACTTAATTTGAATTTTTCAAGCTAAATCCTTATTTGTGAAATTATTTAAACCCCATGAAAATGAGTTTTGATGAATGATTGGATCATGCCTTATATAATGAAAAAAAAATTATTTGGATTATGTAAATTATTATGTAATAGAATAGAAATGTAAAGTGTTTATATTTCATATAATATCATATATTTAGAGTAAATTCCAAATAATGACTAATATGAGATGGTGCATATTGGGAAGAAATATAAAATTTTTATATTTTTTCAAGATAATGGAATTTAGATAAGGTTAACTAAATCATAATGTTTTTATAATTGTTTATTTGTGAATTGTTCATAAATAGTGTATCTCATGTTGAAATACTTGAATTGTTCTTTTATTTAATTTATTTCCATATTTATTATTCATAGATATAAATTTTTTATATTGTGAATTGTGATGCATGATTTACTTTAAAGTTATTAGTCTACTTCTATATGTTATCATACATGCATCCAAGGAGTCACATGCAAGGTATATTAATAGATTTAATTTAATTCTACCTTGACTTTGGCTTATATTGAGTTATGGACTTTAATTAAGTAGTTAATTTTTATTTATACATATTTGGTGACTGATGTGTCATTGAAAACATGAAAATTTATTTATTTATAAAGCTATTACTATTCAGACAATGGTGAATAGGTTTGAATCCAAGGGAATACACGTAAAAGTGTGTACAGTAAAAAAACAAAACTAAAAACAATGAATGAGTGAATTGTGGAAAGGTGAAGAAGGTGATGTAGTAAAAATGTGTATGGATGAAAATTAAGGTTAAAAAAACAAAGAGATTTTTTTGAAAAAATGATGAAATTAGGTTCATCAGAATACTTTGAATTTTTTAAAGATGTTTTATATTTTCACTCAATTTATTCACAATTATAAAAATGCCCAAATGAAGAGGTGATGATCCCATGATCTCTCATTAATTGTACAACATCGTTAAATAATCATTCCTTAGAATTAATATCTCGATTAAATCTTTGGAATATATTTTTTAATTAATAGATGAGAGAATATTAACATTTTCAAATTTTTGTTACTTCAGTTATTATTCAAGAGTTTAAGTTTCGACTATCATCATCTGTCGGTATTTGAAATAGTTTAAAATTGAAGCTCCTTATGAATGAAAGGAGAAAAATAAACTAAATTCACACCAAAAAAATTATTCAATCTAGATCATAATATATTTAAATGTTATGATTCATTAAATTCTGAAACCCTAAACTTATTTAGATACTCATATTAGGAACAAAAATCAAGAAGTGAGAAAGAAGAGGAGAGGAATTTTCTCTAGCGAGATCATCTTCTTTCTCAAGCTACAACTCCAAGAACTACTCCTCACTCAGTCACCTACTCCCTAAATAGTGTAATTTTCTATCCCTTTTTAAGATCCTCTATCATCCTATTATTAAAATATGAAAAGAAAATCAATGATAAAGGATAAGACATGTTGCATCCTCCATGTGGTACACTCCCAAGTGACCTTTAGCTTCTTACAGTCCATGTAAAATCCAATGTATTGTTAATATTAAATAAATTCCATGCCTTATTAATGTTCATGAATTATATTTTATAGTTTTATTTTCATTAAAATAAAATTAGGTAATTTTTCAGTCAAAAGAAAACTGATTTCTTTTTAACAAAATTGTATTTTCTTGCATTATATGGTTTTATTTAAATTTCATGACCCATCCCCCGGGGCTCGTTCTGTGACTACCCCAAGCCCACCTTCCCTAGGCTAGGGGTTGAAGACTAGCACCAGAAAGGCATATCCCCAAAATGGGAAGGCATTGCCTTTAAACCTGTACAAACACACAATCCAAGAACACAATAAGATGAAACCGCGAATAAAACTACATTAGAAACGGTGTGTACTGAAAGTAAATTGGGCCAGAATACAAGCCCAACTGAAAAGTACAACTTAAACTGAAAAACAAAAAATAGAACCTAGAATAATCCACCGAGGATCCTAACTGAAGGGTAGGTACAACTCGTCTCCACTAATCTCCACGTCAGCCAATCTCCTCTGTGTACCACCTGGTCCTGGCTCCCACAAGTCTTAGCCAAGCTGCTTGTCGTCTGCACAAGGCACAACAAGGTGCGGGCGAGGCCCATGTAGGGTTGAGTATAACAATACCCATTAGGGATCCTGAGACCCCCAAAGGTCTCTCAAAATTCCACAAAGGAAAACCACAAATCATGACCTCAATCACAAAGCACAAGCAATAGACACAACTAAAACAAGGTATAAGTGTGGTATAGAAGTATATATGATTATTCCTGAAGTTAGATCATCTTATTTGGTCAATAGGTACTGATTATGACTATACAGAGTCTGTCCCACATAGGATTGATAGGTACTAACCCATGCAAGTCCCACACAGGATCCAATCAGCCCAGATTCGATAGGTACTAACCCCCGAAAGACCAACACAGGATATGACCCACATAGGATCGGTATGCTTGACCCACATAGGATCCATTAGTGCTGAACCACACTAGATCTGACCCAAACATGATTGGTATGTTGCTGATCCACGATGTGCCTCTCTATGGCTGGTCCTCATTGGGTTGCGTACTACTGATCCACATAGGATCACTCGGTGCTGATCTACATAGGATCACTAGGTACTGACCCACATAGGATCGCTCGGTACTAACCTCTGTATGATCTGTCTCCAACCTCCACCTCACTAATAGCCACTGGATTAATAGCTGCTGATTCGAAAAGAATCGCTGGGTGCTGATTCACACAGAATCATTGGGTTCTGATTCACATAGAATCGTTAGGTTCCAATTCATACAGAATCACCGGGTGTTGATTAACATTGAATTACTGGGTATTGATTCACATAGAATCTCTAGGTGTTAATTCACACAGAATTACTCTTCATTATTCATGTCCCAGCTGGTCACATGATTCCCTCTCATAGAACTATTGTTTCTGGGAGAAACCACTCCTCAATCCATCAGTCGTATTTCAACTGGTAGTAAGTCCCATGAAGAAGATACCCCATGATCCATCATGTCATAAGGGTTCCAAGGTAAAAAACTTCATGTCAACAGGACGCTCGGTCTGTAAGTTATTTACATTTTAGTGTAGAGGGCCCGGTTGGATTCGGAGTCGATACAACATGGATGTACTCCAATATTCTCTAAAAATCTCGTGGATTATCTCAAAAGGACCGTCCCGCTCCAAGGATCTCATCGTCGCAGAAGGTTCTTCAAATGAACGTCTGGTTCACAAGATACGGTCACTTATACATATCAGGGCCTGAGAGGGGTCCAGGTCTGGTCCAACTCGATCAGACCAACCCGGCCCGACCCGGCTGGGGCCAACCCGACCTGGTCCAGGTATGACCCGACCCGCCCAAACTGTCCTAGGTTGGGCTGCGACCTGCTGTCTGGTGCAACCCACATGGGGTCGCATGGTCCACCTCCCGAACGGCTCAAAGAGCCATTCCATTTATTAAAGGGCAGCACTAGGTGGTATTGCCTCATCATTCATGGGACCCACAAGAGCGGGTCCCCTGCCATCTCTGACATGGCATTGAAGTCGTGGTGCGTGATGGTGTGTCACCTCCACCTTTACGACCGGTTTCTGTCGGCCGCCTGTCCGACTGACATGGCATCGAGCGGTGCTGCTCTTCCCCTGTGGTTGGAGAACAATGACTACCGACATCGCTATCGGTTCCAGTCACCAATTCCGCTGTGTCAGTGCTGTGCTGGCGAACATTCCACGAGCCACCGGGTGAGCTCTAGTGGTCTGTTCTCCATTCCAGACATGCCTAATATCCTCCTAGGATTACACCGTCATTGTACGACCCTCAAATACACTATTCCACCACGTTCGTTGTTCCACCCCAAAGAACGCACCAAGGAAATGTTTAGCATAGGGTCTCGGCCTTGTTGGATTTGACCCACGCCCTCCACATTAGAATTTGAAACATGAGGCAGTGTAATAATAAAAAAGGAGGAATAAACCCCAAATTTAAGATCCAGAAACAACCACCCACATGAAAAGAAGAGACACGGATCAAAACATTAATCGGTTGTTCCGCGTTCATTATAATTTTCAAGAATGGATGATAGGGAACATCAATGCACTTAAACCCCCACCTCCACAATCATTGGAGTCGTCACAGTGGTGGGAGGAGAATTCACACTTTGATGAAGTCACCAACGTTCGTCACTCCCGGTACGTTGCCACCCGAGCATCCATCTCCATTGGTAGAAGGCATCACATCAATTCTCCAGAGGTTCCTTTCAAGGTGAATCCTTTTCAAAAAATCACCCCAAGCCTCAATTAAATAGATAAGAGAAAGGGTGAGTAACGCACCATGGAATTAATGAGATTCATTAATTGACGTAATTAATGCACCTCATTAATTACTTGAGGGGTGGTTATGAAACGAAAGTGTAACTAAACATTCAATATCCCATACTAAATGTATGACTACCTCTGCGGTCCCTACCACCACCGCTCAATATCTGGTAGTAAAAAAAGAATAAAATAACAACCTCCATGTTATTTTATTATTTCTTTAAAAGTTGAACAAACTAAATTTTTCATTTGAAAAACTGCGGTCGAAGTTAATCCTCCCTTAACAAAATCCCGGAGCTGTGGATTCAACAGTGACCACAAATTTATAATCCATGAACCAGTTTAAAATATAGAAAACTCTGCTCATGTGTTTACTGAACATAACTTTAAAAAAAGTTTATAAATTTATTAATTGTCACCCTTGACCTGCACCGATTGATGATAGGCTCCACCTAAGGGTAACACACCCTCACAAGATCAATTGTACTCTCAGATTTTCAATCCGAGTTACCATTTAAAATTTTAAGATTTTACAACAAAATAATTTTAATTTAATTATTTTATTTATGTCCAAAAACTAACTTCCACCAGTGGCCCACACTAGACAATGTAGGTATCTGGCTAAGGAATGCCTACCCTCACGAGTTCAGCAATGGTCTCATATTTTTAATCCGAGTCACCATTCGTGAGTTATAAGCATTTGAAAAATAAAATAATTTCATTTAATAATTTTATTTACGGTTATGACATTTTTGGGTTTTCTCACTGGATGCCTCTGCTGATTAAAATTAATTTTCTCCTAGGGTAAACCTACCATCCTAAATGTAACATCATCCTTAGATTTCTAATTCGAGCACCCATTTAAGAGTTATTCCACTTTTCAGTAAAACTTCTCACACGTGTTATTTAAAGCTCAAAAAAATTTGATGGGCCATTCCGAGCACTCTAGGCCTTGAAATCACGTGCTGTCAGATTTCTCAGTCTAGAAATACTTGTTTATAATAAAAAACAATTATACGGAAATTATGGGATATTAAATTCTCCCCACCTTAGGGATTTATGTCCCTGAAATCCAAAACAAGGGAAAATCAAACAAATGGAGGCACTGAGCATGAATATAAACCTCATAGTCCTTTGGGCTCTCCTGGAGATTCCCGTGCTGCCAATGAACTCGCACTAGAGGATTCAAATTCTCAAAAAATTCCTGCTCTTGTAGATCCTTTATCTACACTGGGAACTCTATAAAATTCTCCCCATCATCAAAGTCGAGATCTCCCTAATTGATAACATGTGATGAATCATGAAAGTATATCATCAAATGCGGCCCATGGTAAACATTATGCACCCAGTGCGTCTGTGGGGGAAGAGTTAGGCGGTATGCCACCTCGCCAACTCTACTGAAAATCTTGAAAGGTCTAATTAATGCCAGAGATAGCTTTCCACCCTGGATGTAAAACCAATGAAAATGTGTGGAACTCCCTAAACACCTCCTCCCATAGCATCACTGGTACCATGGTTCATCCATTGAAGAGGATGGCATGATCCCCAGCTTCATAAAAACCTGTAGGAGCACTTCCTAAGGATATCTGAGAATATCAAGCCTCATAGTCAAATTCCCCATGTTTTGCCTCTCTGACTCGCTGAAGGAGCGGGGGAGTCATTGTCATAGACTGGAGGTAAGATGCTCCATCACTATCCACAAAGGATATTTGCAACGTTGCTAGCTGTTATGTCACCTCACTGAGAAACTGTTGTCCATACCTCTTATTGAGTGCGTCTTCCACCATGTTCCCCTTCCCATGAGTGTAGACTATCACAAAGTTAGAGTCCTGGAGGAACTCGTGCCATTGCTTGTATTTTAGGTTCAGTTCCTTCTGTGAGAAGATATACCTGAGATTATTGTGATCAGATTAGAAAGTAAAGTGTTCTCTCAACTATACCCTCATCTCCCAGAGCTCCATGGGAGCCATATGATATGTATTTGTAGATATCAGTGTCATCCCTGGGTACAAGTCAAAGTAGATGTCCCTTTCTCTATGGGGAGGTAATCCTGGAAACATCTTCAGAAAAGGTGTTCCCGCACCCTTCCACTATTGTTGGGAACTAAGAACTCAAAACTCCTACTTCCATGAGGGTAAGGCTAGCCAACTCAAAAGTGATCGGTTGCACCATCCTTCGCATGAGTTTATCCCGTGCTACCTGATTTTACTTTTTCGCTGACCAAGGAAAACCCCATTCCAATGTTGTAGATAAACCACATCATTTTTCCTAAAATAGTCAATCTGAGTATGAACTGTGGATGAACAGTCCATACCCAAACTAACGTCGTAAGGATTAGATGATGCCACCAAGAGGTTCCAATCAAAACTCTCTCCTCAAGGGTCAAATCACATCGTCAACATAAGTGTGATTATCAAGTCTCCTCCCATTGGAATCTCTAAGTGTAAGGTTCATGTCAATAGTTTAACCAGAAACTCTCGGTCTTGAACAATATTTTTGACATGAAAGAATGATTAGTACGTATGTCTATTAATACGACTACTAGTAGTAGACAAAAATGGTACCTCAAATAATTCTTGGAGCCCCTGGGTCACACTCCTTAACCACATGCAGCTACTCCTTTCCCCCGTCCTCTAGCTCCCTAAGCCTGGTGGGGACCACAATGGGCTGATTGTTGCAACATTTCAAAATGTGTACCACCTCCTGATTCTCTCCTAACTCTTATTTCACGTCTTCTGCCCTGCAGATTCATCTATACCTATCACTTAATCTTATCGAAACATTTTACATGTCCAAGTCTATGTGACTGATTTCGGTTTCCTATTCTCCCAAATGCTATCATTCACTGGCTGTATCTGCTCAACCAAAGAACATTCAACCACAAAGGTTCTCTCCAGCATCCTATAATAAGTAGGAATGCACGGAGGAATAGTTCCAGCTCGGATGTCCCTAAACACATATTGTTCAGAGGTCTGAGCCCTAAAGAACTATTCATATTATATTCATCGAGTACTTTCATTGGTCGTTATGCCTCGACGAATACTTAGCTACTGACATGTCGTCCTGGTGAAGTTGTAGAAGCTCTTGGGAAAACATACCCCTGAGCTTTTTATGGAAGGAGACCCCTTCTCTAAGAAAGGTTCTCAAGCTCTATCCACGGAAAAGTCACCTCATCACAAGATAGGGGTAATATAAACCTTACCATCGCTCTACTGATCCACATAGAATTACCACTGACAAGACCACCATCTGATTTAATGGTTCCATGGCTAGATGGAAACTCAGTCACCACCTCAAGCCAATACTTAGCCACATGTGAGTTGGGATCGCCTCAGAACCAGAGGGGTATCTATCACTGAAACTCATGTAAGGAATTGAGCCTATAAGTGTACTCTACCGGTAGAGCCGGTAGTAACTCCTAACCAATGGGCAGTGGTATTTCTAGGACACCGCCTGAAGGCACCATCTCGAGCAACAATCCTTGTACTGAAGCTTCATCACACCGTGGACCATCCTCCTGGTTACACATTGGAATCCTGGATGGATATCTGTTTGGAGGAATATTTAAAGAGAATCAATATGAACCACATTCAATAAGTTATACCTAGAGAGATGACTCAAAATAGATCAAAAGTAAAAAAACATTTCCAAAACCCATGCAATCAGTGTTTTCGTGCCCTGAGTCCGAAATCATAATTCAGGGTCCTGGTGTATGGATACGTCGGCCACCGCACCAACACTGGACTCCCCGAACTGAAAACCACACTCAAGACACTTAATACTATTTCACCATTGGAAAGATCAGAGTATTAGTCCATCAGTAGAACCGACTCCTCTGATACCACTTTGTCATGACCCGTCCCCCGGGGCCCATTCCGTGACTACCCCAAGCCAACCTTCCATAGGCCAGGGGTTGGAGACTAGCACCAGAAAGGTTTATCCCTAAAACAGGAAGGAATTTACTTTAAACCTATACAAACACACAATCCATGAACACAACAAGATGTAACCATGAAGTAAAACTATATTATTAAAGGTGTGTATTGAAAGTAAAAGGGGTCGGAATACAAGACCAATTGAAAAGTACAAATGGAAAGCAGAAAACATATCCTGAAATCATCGACTGAGGATCCTAACTGAAGGATAGGTACAACTCGTCTCCACTGCCCTCCACATCATCCAATCTTATCAATGTACCACCTAGTCCTACCTCCCTCAAGTCTCATCCAAGATGCTCGTCATCTGCACAAGACATGACAAGATGCGGGCGAAGCCCGTGTAGGGGTGAGTATAAAAATACCCAATATGTACCCTGAGATCCCTGATGGTCTCTCAAAATTCCACAAAGTAAAACAAAAAAGCATGATATCAATCACAAAAACACAAGCAATAGACACAACACAAACTAGGTATAAGTGAAGTATAGAAGTATAGATGATTATTCCTCAAGCTAGATCATCTTATTCGGTCAAGAGGCACTACTGCTGACCATATGGAGTCTGAGACACAAAGAATCGTTAGATACTAGCCCCCAAAAAATCCACACAAGATGTGACCTGCCCTGAGTTGATAGGTACTGACCCCCATAATACCCACACAGGATCTGACCCACAGAGGATCGGTATGTGCTGACTTACACGGGATCTTTGATCGCTAACCCACACATGATCTGACCCACACATGATCAGTATGAAGTTGATTTAGTATGGGTCAATCTATGTCTTTTCCTCATTGGGTCGCATGATACAGATCCACATAGGATTTCTCAGTGCTGATCCACACATGATTTATAGGTGTGGACCCACACAGGATCGCTTGGTACTATCCTTCGTATGATCTGTCCCCAACCTCTGCCTCACTGCCATCCATTGGATTGATAGGTGATGATTCACACAGAATTGCTGGGTGCTTGGTGCCAATTCACATAGAATCACCGGGTGCTGATTAACACAGAATCACTGTGTGGTGATTCACACAGAATAACTATGTGGTGATTCACACAGAGTCCCTGGGCACCGACTCACACAGAATCGTTGGGTGCTGATTCAAACAGAATCACTAGGTGCTGATTCATACAGAATCGCTCTTCATTATTCACGTCTCAGCTGGTTATAGGATTCTCGCTCATAGAACTATTGTTTCTAGGAGAAACCACTTCTCAATCTATCAGTCATATTTCAACTGGCTCTAAGTACCACGAAGAAGATACCCCATGATCCGTCATGTCATAAGGGTTCCAAAGTAATAGACGGCGCGTCAAGCAGACACCCAGTCTATAAGTTATTGGAATTTTATTGCCGAGGGCCCGGTTAGATTCAAAGTCAATCCAACCATACCATACTCAAAATTTCTATCAAACTCTCGTGAAATATCTCAAAATAACTATCTCACTTCAAGGATTCCATCTCCATAGATGGTTCATCAAATGGACTTCTGGTTCACAAGATACAATCACTTATGAGTATCAGGGCCTGAGAGGGGTCTGGGTACGATTCGACTTTATCGGAACAACCCAGCCTAGGCTAACCTAACCCAGTCTAGGTCTGACCCATCCCGGACAAAACCGACTAGGGCTTGGATATGGCGGTCTCAGCCCACTGGGTCGTGGACCGGCCCACTGGCTGGCGCAACCCGCATGGGGGTCGCGTGGTCCGCCTTCCGAAGAGCTCAAAGAGACGTTTGACTTATTAAATGGCGGCTCCAGGTGGCACCGCCTTGTCACCCGTGGGGCTCGTATGAGTGGGTCCCCTTCTAGCTCTGCCAGAGCTTTGAAGCTACGACTTTCTTCAACGTGGTGCGTGATGGCACGCCACCTCCACCACCACGGTCGGCCGCTGCCAGTCGCTTTTCTAACCACCGTGGAGTCGAGCGGCGCCGCTCTTTCACTATGGCTAGCGAAAACTGTCCTCCACGTTCGATACTAGAACCTGTCGCCGATTCTACTGCTCTGGTGCTACGCCGACGAACCTTCCACTATCCACCAGGTGAGCTCCAGTGTAATGTTCTTCTTTCCGGACATGCCTACGATCCTCCTGGGATGTTGTCATCATTGCAAGGCACTCAAATAATCCTTGCTACTGCGTTTGGTGTTCCACCCCAAACAATGCCCCAAGGAAAAGAATAGCGGAGGGTCCAAGCCTTGTTGGATTCAGCCCACTCCCTCCATGTTAGTATTTTCAACATGAGGAAGTGTAATAATAAAAAAGGTTGAATAACCCCCAAATTTATGAACCCACAACAACCACCCGCATAAAAAGATGAGACACGGATCAAACCATTAGTCGGTTGGTCCGCGTTCGTTATATTTTTCAAGAATGGAAGTGAGGGAACATCCAAGTACTTAAACACCTACCTCCGGAATCATTGGAGTCATCGTGGTGGTGGGAGGACATTTCACACATTGATGAATCCACTGACATTCGTCGCTCCCAGTTCGTTGCCACCCGAGCTTCTGTCTCCATTAGTGGAAGGCATCACGTCACTTTTCCAAAGGTTCCTTACATGGTGAAGCCTTGTCAAAACATCACCCAGTGCCTCAATTAAATAGAGGGGAGAAAGGGTGAGTAACGCACTGAGGAATTAATGAGGTTCATTAATTAACGTAATTAATGTGCCTCATTGTTTACACGAGGGGCGGTTACAAAAACAAAGCATAACTGTGCATTTAATATCCCATACTAAATATCTAAATACCTTCGTGGTCCCTACCACCACCGCTAAAAAGGTGGTCGGAAAAAAAGAATAAAATAACAACATCCATGTTAATTTATTATTTTTTAAAAGTTGCAAAAACTAACTTTTTCACCCGACCAACTGTGGTCGAAGTTAAGCATCCCTTAAGCAAATCCTATCACTATGGATTCAATGGTGTCCTCAGATTTATAATCTGAGCACCAATTCAAAAGATAGAAAATTCCACTCACATGTTTACTGAACATACCTTTAAAAAAAGTTCATAAAATTATTAATAGTCACCCTTGACCCGCGCTGGTCGAGGTTGGGCTCCGACTAAGGGTAACACGCCCGCACAAGATCAATAGTACTCTCAGATTTTCAATATGAGGTACCATTTACAAGTTAACGATTTTACAATAAAATAATTGTCACTTAATATTTTTATTTACAGCCAAAAAATAACTTCCAATGGTGGCCTGTACCTTCCAATGATAGTATCTTCTTCAGGAAAGAATACCCTCATGAGTTCAGTTGTGGTGTCAGATTTTTAATCTGAGTCACCATTCGTGAGTTATAATAATTTGATAATTTTTTTTATTTAATTCTTTTATTTATGGTTAAGTAATTTTTGGGTTTTCTCATTGGAGGCCTGCGTCGACTAAAATTATGTCGTGCCTAGGGTAAACCTGTCATCCTAAACGCAACGACGTCCTTAGATTTTTGATACGGGAACCAGTTCAATAGCTTTTCCAATTTTTTAGGAAAACATATCATAAGTGTTATTTAAATCTCAACAATTTTTGATGGACCATTCCAGGCACTCCAGGCCTCTGAATCACGTTCCATCAGATTTCGTGGTCTCAAAATATTTCTATATAATAAAAACAAATATACAGAAATTCAAAGACATTAAATTAAAAATATAATTTAAAAATTTTATAATTTTAATATAAGAAAAATGAGATAGTTTTTTAATTCGGTATTTCAAAACTATATTAGGGAGAAATTTTGGTATTTTTTGAAAAAATTTATTTTTCAATAAATAGTGAAAAATATCAATTTTTGTAAAATTGTCATTTCTTTTCATTAAAAATCCACACTATGATTTGAATTTGATATCAAATTAACATAATTATTATTTTATTGGATATAATTTAATTAATTACATTTTAATCATCAACATAACTGATTTTTTATATGTTCATTTTTTGGCTTAAAAATGATTTTTTTTCTAAAAATCGTGTTTCATTGCATTTTGCACTTTTATCTTAAATTAATTTCTATCACTTATAGAGATTTGATCTTGAAAAATATATTCCATATTTAGAATTATGATTTTATAATTTTTTAAATAGGTCTCTATTATTTTTGGTCATTATGAATAACAACCATGGTAAATAGTTATAACAATGGTAAAAGGGTAATGAAAGTAATTAAGGTTAAAAATAATTTGATAAGAACTAAAAATAACCCTAACACTTTATTTTATTCCATTTGATTAGTTGGGTTCGTCCATACTCATCCAAGATACAACATTATGGAAATTTTGTTCCTTTTTCTTTGAAAATGACTTATATATTATTTTAAGTAAAAAAATAAAAAATATCACTCTCTTGTTTTTAAATTTCTTTTATATATTCACATAGGGATAAAAATAATTCATGAATTAATATTAATGGTTATTTTGATAATAATGAAATTATTTTTTATATACTAAAGTTTTTTAGTGAATAAATAATTTTCTTAAATGCTTATGAAATGTTGACATAATCCTTGTGCAAGTAGTAAAAAAATCAAGTAAATTATTTTAAAAACTATAAACAAAATTTTTTTAGGTGAGTTACAGTTTCCCAAAAATTTTATATATAGATATAAAATTTTAGGGACGTTTAAAAATACTATATTCTAATTCAATTATTATCTTGATAAATTTAAAGTCAAAGTAAATGAACAGTTCAAAAAATGACATTAATGATATTTTATAATAAACAATATTTTATTTAATGATTTAAAATTCATAAAAATACTATATTAATACAATATAATGGTATATGGTTGAAAATATAAACTATGGTCCATTTATGGATCAATTTTGATTTTATAGTAACTTTCATGAGCCCTAAAGACTAAAAAACTTTGATATCGCGATTATCGTCAAAAGGGTTAAAAGAGGGTTAAAACAAAAAGATAAGGGTGAAAAAAATTGCATAAAATTGTCCAAATTGTATTATATGAGAGGATTTTGACTCAGAATAATAATAATATATTTTAAATATATCAATTTTGATTCACTTTTCTCTGAAAATTAATTTATATTAATTTAATACTTTTAGTAATTCCAAGAGTGACCCTTCCCTCACTTATAAAATGGAACATCATATCCCCTCTTAATCAAACCTTTTTAGCACTATAGTTCATCCAATACCTGACCAAATTCCTTAAAAAAATCTTTACCAATGCTCTATAGGACTTATTTTGGGTATAATTCTATCCTCATAGGGATTAAGGTATAATGAAAAAGAAGTTTTCCAAAGAAGAGGTATTTCTTTTGACCGAATGTTTTAGTTTTATTACTTATTCTACCTAATTTAAAACAATTGTAACAATTTTTATATAATAAAATAAATATATACCAAACAATGAGATGTTCTTATGTTTATTTAATAATCTTTATTCATCTCCTCTTCCATCAAATGGTAAACAAACCCATCATTCATGCATATAGCGGACCACCTTCTCCCGAATTGTTGTAATTTGTTTTCCATCACCCCTTCCCATGACTGGTTGTAATGATGGATTTAATGTATATATATATATATGATATTCATGAAATATTAATAATTCTATAAAGATAATATATCCTGTATTTTCCCGCCTTCCCATCAATTGAAAAGTGACAATGTCGTTCACGTGTACTTATGAATTACCACCTCCACGAAGCGATGTGATTTATTTTTCATCACCAAATCACATGGATAATATATATAAGTTTAGTTAATGATATAATATAATATATTAATAATTATAAAATGATAAAATAATACTTACCTTATTTCCCTCGTGTTCATTGAAAAATTGAAACATTACTCATGCTTACGTATGACCTACCGTCTCTATGATTGTAAAAAAAATTCATTTTTCATAACCATATTTAACTGTTGGTTTTAAATTTATAATTAATGTATTAAAATTATAATTATTTAATGATTATTATTTTATATATAACGGAACAAATATCCCTTTTACCATGTTCAATATACCAAAGTAATTTTGAAGGTATGAACTTAACATCATCAAAACACCCAATGTGGACATAACTGATTAAGTAATTAAATATATAATTAAAATAAATAAAATAATTTTTTAAGAATAAGGGATTAATATTTTCAAATTTTATAAATAAGTAAAATAATTGATATAATTTTATCATATAAGTTTTAAATTACATACATAGAAAGTTTGTACTCGAGGTAAGGGATTTCGGCTTAATTTCCCTTCACTGAGGAATGTTTTAATGTTGGAACCTAAATTATTTTATATGGTTTATATAATGACCTTTTATATGTTATATCATTAACCCTTCATACATAATGGTGTTTAAGATACAATTAATTTTAATTCATCTAAGGAGTTTTGATTTGGAAGTTACCAAATCGGTAAGGGGTTTCATAACTTAATTTCCTTTCACGGGGTTATATCACTTATCCATTGATTATAATATATCAATATTATGTGAAATGAAAATTGTTTGATTTATGTTATAATTACAGTTATTTTTTATGGATTTATATTTTTTACACATAATAACACCTTTTATTAATTCTCAATTCAATGATATGATCTTTGTAAGGGTTATTCATCTCAAATTTGTCTTCTGTGGGACACATGTTTATGTTATGTACCTATCCTTTTTATGAGGTGTATATAATTCCCCTTGACATGTTATATCATGGATCTCTTTATTATAGGATTCTCTATGCTCAAATTTCCTTCAGTATGTATCATATTCTGTTATTTTATTGAACCACATATGTTTTCTTCTACTCTAGTTTTGAATGTTTTTTAAATGTTTAGTTTCCATTTAATCACTTATTGATCAAAGAAACATCAAGAATTTTTTTAAGTGATATTGATCTTGTATCATATTTTAGACCAGGAATATTTCTCCTCCATATCCATATTTTGTAAAAAAAATTCAAGAATTTTATTTTTAAACATAAATGGTTTAATAAAGTTACTTTACATGATATTAGACCTTCCTTTAAAAGGGTTTAAAAGGAAATTTATTAACATTTTACACATGAGTAATTTTTTGACTCTCTTTAAAAAAGTTTTAAAACAATGTTTTTAAAATTTATGACATGAAATAATTTTCCTTCCATTATAACCATTATTTTCTATAAAGCATTATAATGTTCCAATGTTATTTTAAAATAAAAGGATTTTCATAATATTTTAAGATTTTTTAGCTTTTTAAAATTCATTTTCGAAGTGGAAAGGGTATTTTCATCAAAAAAATTTAATAATATTTTAATGGTATTTATATTTATCAATGAAAAATACCCTTGATTTTTCTTATGATCCAGTTGGTATATGTTGCAATGATTCTATTCGTATTCCTTATCTGGATGAATTATAATTATTTCGAAGAGACTTTCATAGAACCTATTTATTTTTAATGGGTAAATCAGGATATAAGAGAACAATGGTTATTATTATATTGAATAAGTTCATTAGTTTAATTATTTTTCACATGATATGGTACTTGGAAATTATTGATGAAAGTGGGATTGGGTAGTGCACCCAAATCCTTAAGGGACTTTGTCTAATATGATATGGGTGGGTATGTCATATCTCTTTAATTCATTGGGTAATGAGGATGAAGCGGATTGAATATAAGTAAATCCTAAGAGAAGACATATTTAATCAATAAACATGTTACTATTAAGTTATTATGAGTATTCACTAGGTGATTTTATCCCATCCATAAGGGTTATTTTAAGGGTTTTATGAAGATAATGATGATACCAATGAATTTTCTCTATTATTGCTATGAGTTTCTAATAGATATTTTACTGAAGGATTGTTTTCTTATGGCTCATGATTGTTGAATTATATTATTATTGTATTATGTTAAATATTTATTCCTTGATCTATGTTTTTATGGGTATAAATTCTCTTATATTATGATTATGTACTTTGATTATATCATCATACCCTTATGCTTATCTTATTCTCATTGATGACATTCAATTTTTAATGCTTATATTTACCCATACTGAGTGTTTGAGATCAACCTTCTTATGTTTCATTTTACCCATGTTGTGAAGAAAGGTTTTAAGAATGTTATAACCAAGAAGGTTACTAGTTATAAAGAACTTATTGGGATATGATGTATATTTTAATGAACTATTTATTTATGTATCAAAGTTTCCATGTAAGAGTTTGTCCTAATTCAACAATACTCCAAACCTAAAAGGTCTTTTTTTCATGTAAGTGGTAAAATATTTTTCTATGATGTTGTATGTTTTGGATGGATAAAATTAGGTCACATTTATTAGTATCAATCCAGAAAATTAATGATTATATTTTTAGCACTGAATCTGAGAGTTCCAGTCAGTGGCTATTATAGTTGGTATTAGAGTAGGGTTTAGATAACTTGGGAAATTATTATATTTTCATGTGAATTTAACGTAATAGTTATGGATACCATCATGAGTTTATATTTTTATGATTGATCATATTTTCAAAGTCATATACACCCCTTTTTAGTTTTTACATGACGGTACTTTAAGGTGATTAATGATATTTTGGGAGATTATTTATTTTTTTATGGTATATGTTAACCTTACGTTTAATGTGAGGTATTATTTCAGAAGAATTCTATATATTTTTTTGGTGTGTATTCTGAAAGTTATGGGATGAAATTTTAAGTTAAATCCTTATTTAATGTTGAGGATATTGATGTTATTTGGGTTATAGGTTTATTTCTTTATGGAATGATATAAATTTAATCTTTTTTGTTATTATTGAATTTTAAAGACTAATGTATTATTTATTCATAATAATGTTTATAAATTTTTGATATTATATTACCTTGTGCTAACTATTTTAGTTTTTGGTTAATATATAAAGAAAATAGGAATAACGTTTTATCCTTTTTTGGATTATGTGATCCAATAGATGTTGATTTTAGTGATTCAGGCATGAACAATTCATCTTGAATACTAATAGTTTAGAGAAAAAGATGATATTGTTGTGGAAATTGATTAAAGGATAAAATTATACCTATAAATTGATTATATTTAATTATGTTTTTATTTTATATGGTAAAGGAATTCCTCAACATTAGAAAAATATCTTTAAATAAAAATGTCATCTTATTAATTTCATTTATGATGAATTGATAGTTTTTTCCACACTTCATTGGTTTATGGTTTTTTATTCAATGAATTTATTAGGATAATTCACTTTATTTTTATCAATGTTATCTATCACTCTCCATTATTATTTGGACATTATATTTTTCCTCCATGTTAATATTTTCACATCACACTAATGTTATCCAATTTGAAAACCTACTTATGTGTTATTACATATAACCTTTATATTTATCTTTCTTTCTTTTCAAAAGGAATTTTTATTATCCCTTTTTATGATGTGGGATTTTAAAAAAGTTATTTTTAAGTATTAAAAAAGGTTTCCCTTTCATGTCTGTATGTTTTATCTTCCACTCCTTGGAATTGATTTTGAAAATGTTTTAAACCCTTTATATGAGGCACAAGATAAAATTCTGTGGATGAAATTTCCAAAATGAAGGAAGAATGTAACAACCTAGGTATTTATAATATTAAATAAATTTCATCCCATGTTAATATTCATAAATTATATTTTATATATTTATATTCATCATAATAATATTGGGTGATTTTTCAGTCAAAATGAAAAAAGATTTATTTCTAACAAAATTGTGTTTTTATCCATTATATGGTTTTATTTAAAATTCATAATTTCTAAATTTCAGAATTTTAATTTTATAAAATGGTTATTTTTTTAATTTCATCACATAAAAATTATCTTAGGGTTAAATTTTAGGATTTTTATGAAAAGATTGATTTTTGGGTGAATAGTAAAAAATACCAATTTTTGTAATACCGTAATTTACTTTCATTAAAAAATACCATTATGATTTGAATTTGATCTCAAATTAACATAAGTATTATTTATTTAGATATAATGTAATTATAACCATACTTTATATTGTTATGAGTTCATTTTTGTGCTTAAAAACACATTTCTTCTAAAAACCATTTCTCATTGCGTTTTACATTTTTGTCCTAAATTAGTTTTTGAAACTTCTAAGGACTGATATTTAAAAATATATTTTATATTTGGATTCATGTGTTTAAAATTTGTTAAATTTTAATCTTTTATTTTTGGTCATTATGAACAATAACCATGGTAAATAGTCATAACCATGGTAAATGGTAAATAGAGTAATTAAAGAAAAAATAATATTATAATGACTAAAAATAACCCTAAAACATGAATTTAATCTATTGGATGAGTGTGTTCATACCATACTAATCCAATATTCAAATTTATTGAAATTATTTTGACATTTATATTTGAAAATTATATATACTATTTTAAGTATAGAAAAATACAAACTGCCACTCTCTTGTTTTTTAATTTCTCTTATATGTTCACATAGGGAACAAAATAAATTTTCGATGAATATTAAATTTTATTTTTAGAATAATGAAATTATTTTTATGTTGATAATTTATTTTTAAATTTTAGTGCTAAAATAATTACCATAAATCCTAAAACAACGCCAACATAGCCCTTGTGCAAGCAATGGGAAAATCATGTAAATGATTTTGAAAACTCTAAAAGTAATTTGGTTTGGGTGAGTTATAGTGTCCCATGAAGTTTATAGATATATATAAACAATTAATGATGTATCAAAAGTATATATTTGAACTCTATTTTTATATTGATTAATTTAAAGTCAAAGTAAATGAATAGTTCAAAAAATGACATTAATGATATTGTATAATAAACAATATTTTATTAAATGATTTAAAATCTATAAAGATCATATATTAAGACAATAGAATGTTATATGGTTTAAAATATCAACCATGGTAAATTTATGGGTCACTTTTCCTTCTATAATAACATTCATGACCCCTAAAGATTAAAAAACATGAATATCATAGTAATCATCAATAAGGTTAATGGGGGTTAAAACAAAGAGATATGTGTGAACACATCAACTAAACTTGTTAAAATTTTATTATAAGAGAATATTTCAAATAATAATCATAATATATTAAAAATATATCAATTTAGTTCAAATTTTATATTAATTTTATATGCCAATTTAATACTTTCTGTAATTCCAAGAGTTCCCCTCCCCCAACATATAAAAGGGAACCCACTCTCTTCACTTACTCAAAAAGTTTGAGTACTATAGTTAAATAAATCCCTAAAAAATCACTTTAAAAATACCTTTACAATTCCTAGAGTCATTATTTTGGAAAAAATGAAATCCTTAGAGGGATTAAGGTATAAAGCAAAGGATGTTTTCTAAAAAATAGATATAACATTTAACCGATTGTTTTAGTTTAATTTCTTCTTATTCCTTATTCAAATATATTATAACTTTTTTGATATAATAAAATCATTTTATAACATATAATAATATTTTATTGTGTTTATTTAATAAAATTTATCTATATCCTCTTCCGTAAAATGGGAAATGAAACCATCGTTCAAGTATACGTATGATGAACTACTACGTCATGAACCGATGTAATTCATATTTCATCACGCCTCTCACAACTGGTTATAATGATTCATTTAATATATATATATATATATATTTTATATTAATGACATAATTTTAATTCTATTAATATAATATATAATCTATTTTCTTACTTTTCCATCCTTTGAAAAATGGTAATGTCGTTCATGTGTACAGGTGGATTACCACCTCCACGAAGCGATGTGATTGATTTTTCATCACTGAATCAATTGACTTGTTTATATAAGTGTATGAAAAGATATAATATTATATTTATTATATAATCATCAATTTTTTAATAGATAATAATACTTAAATTCTTTCTCTCATGTTTTTTTAAAAATGAAAATGTTACTCATGCTTGCGTATGACCAATTGTGTCGATGATTATAGAATAATTAATTTTTCATAACCATATTTCATGGTTGGTTTTAAAATTATAATTAATGTATGAATAATATGATTATGTAATTATTATTATTATATATATTGTGGATCAAATATACCTTTGACTGTAATCAATATGCCAAAGTCATTTTGAAGTTATTAACCAGACATTCACAAAACACCCAACATAGACTTAACTGATTATCTAATTCAATATATAGAAAAAATAAATGAAATAAATTGTTTAAGGATAAAGGATAAATACTTTAAATGTTATTAATAAATAAACAATTTAATATAATTTTATTATATAGGTTTTAAAGGACATACATAGCATATTTGAACTCGAGGTAAGGGATTTTGTCTCAATTTCTCTTTTATTAAGGCATGTTTTAATGTTTTACACATAATTTATTTTCTATGATGTATATACAACCATTTTAAATGATATATTATGAATCATTTATACTTAATGGTGTTTTAATTTACAATTAATTTTACTTCATCAATGGGGTCTGGATTCAGAAGTTATCAAAGCGATAAGGGGTTTCTTAACTCAATTTCCTTTCATTAGGTTATATAACTTATTCATTGATTATAATTTGAAAAACATATATGTGAAATGATTTTTTGATTTATGTTTGAATTCCAATTTTTTGGGGGCGCATTAATATTTTTTTAACATAATATCTCCTTTTATTAATTATCAATTCAATGATATGATCATTATAAGGGTTATTAATCTCAAATTTTTTTTATTTATGGCATAGGTTTATGTTATACACCTATCTTATTTTATGAGATGTATATATTTCTCCTTGACATGTTATATCATGTAAATACTTATATTCATGGTATTTAATTTTTTATTTGAATTCATTTCTTTCACAGGCATAAGATTCAAAAGTTTCCAAAATGATAAGGATTTTTAGGATAAAATCTCATCTTATTTTGGGATTGTCTATGGGAAAAGTTAATTTGGGAGGGATCGTATTCCCTAATTTTCTTAAAAAACTTATATTTTCCTCTAATATGATTTTGTAAACCATTTACATGTTTAGTTTCCATTTCCCCCGTTACTGATTACAGAAACATCATGAATGTTTCTTCTAAGTGATACCAATCTTGTATCTTCTTTTAGATCAAGAATCTTTATCTTTTATATCACCATTTTATAAAATATTTTCAAGAATGTTATTTTGTAAATATAAATGATTCATTAAAGTTACATTACATGATCTTTTTCCATATTTTAAAGGGTTTTAATAGGAAATTTCTTAAGATTTTCCACATGGACCACTTTTAATCGTCTTTAAAAAATTTTGAAAAGAATGTTTTTAACATTTACAAAATGAATAGATTTTAGCAGCATCATGAATGTTATTTTCCTTGAAGATTAATTTAAAATTTTACAAGGTTATTTTCAGTTAAATTATGATGACAATATTTTTTTTGTAATTTTTTGTTTTTAATGTTTTTTTCAAAGTGTAAATGGTATTTACCCCAAGAATGTTTGTGATGATATTTTAATAACATTTATATTCCTAAACGAAAAAAACCTTGATTTTAATTATGATCCACTAGGGATATGTTGTAATTATTTCACCTTTATTATTTCTATAGATGGATTACGATTGTTTCAAAGTTATTATTATAGAACCCATATCTTCTGCATATGTAAATCAATGTATTAAAGAACAATAGTTAATATTATATTGAAAAGTGCATACTCTTAATTATTTTTCTCATGATATAGTCCTTGGAAATTATTTATGAATGTTGGATTAGGGTGTGAACCCAAATCCTTAAGGTACTTTGTATGATATTTTAAGGGTGGGTCCGTTATAGCCCTCCAATGCATTGGGTAATGACGAAGAAGTTGACTAAATATAAGTAACTCCTAATAGATAATAGAGTTAACCGATTAATAGGTTAATCTTAATATAATATGGGTATTAACCAAGTAAGGATATCACATATATAATGGTTCTTTTAATGGTTCCATGAAGATAATTTTCTAAGATACCAACATGTTTTCTCTATGATTTCAATGATTTTATTATGGATCCTTTGCTCATAGATTGTTTTCATATGGATCATGATTGTTGAATTATATTACTTTTATCTTATGTTAAATATTTATTAAATTATAAATGTTTTATGGGTATGAATTATATTATTTTATTATTAGGAACTTTGATTATGTCATCATACCCTTATGCTCATCATATGCTCACTGATAACATTCAATTGTTAATGCTTATGTTTTACCTTAATGAGCGTATGATCTCACCCTCCTTAAGTTTCATTTTCCCTAGGATGTGAAGAACGGTTTTAGGTATGTTATTCCTATGTATTTTACCAGATGTGAAGAATTTAGTGGGAGATAATGCATATTTTTATGAAATAGTTATATATGTATCCAAGTTTCCACATAAGAGTTTATCCTGGTTATCTAAAATCCAAAACCTAGAAGGTCCTTGGGTATATAAATGATCCATCATTTTCTATGATATTTTATGTTTTGAATAGATAAAATTGAGTCAAAATTTTCATTATCAATCCAAAAATTTAAATATTATGTGTAACGAACTAACTCGGGTTTCCCTCAAACCCGACACCCAATACTTTCCATCACATACCTGGAGGGAATTCCAGATCCCCATGGGCTGGCGCAAGAACCCGAGCATTGAACAACACAACAAAAGGAATGTTTTCTCCTAACCTGAACAACCATATGGAATAGATATATAAAACAAGGAAGAAACAATGAAATATTAACGAATATATATATATATATATTCCATAACTACAAGAAGATCATCAGAACTAGAACAACTATAATAGCAACTAAAACACTAAAAGTAAAGTCCAACTACAAAGGACAACAACTAATGACTAATCCAAGAAATGGTGTAGAAAAAATACGACCATATCACCACTATCTACCCAACCAGCTGAGACGAACCACTCCATCCCATTGTGGCGCCTTTCCATTCCATGCCCAGGAAGATAAACAACAGTCTACACACCACTGAAGAGGTTCACTTGGTGTGAGATAACAAGATCAGTAGGAAACCACCCAGGTGTCCCATAACAAGTCTCTATATAAAAAATATAGTATTCTTTTTTTAAATTAAAACATGGTATGATAATTAGTAAATCAATTTTATAGAAAACATGGTAAAAATTCCCCTTTTTCATAGTTCTAAACAAAATAAGTTATATCAGTTTCAAAGCACATTTTTCCAAACCATTTTTCACAAGCATAAACATGCATATCATGGATAACTCAGAAATCCAAGTAGTATAAAATATAAGCACAGATATCACAACACCAAGGAATACTACTGGTCCCAACCGCAGACTACTTATACCACAAAAATCATGTGAAAAAAAATATGATCCAAGAACAAAGGCCTAGGAAATAGAGGAATACCCCATGAGTAACCCCCCAAAATGTCAATATTGGTCTCCTATAACAACGATCCTAGGAAACAGAGGAAATCCCCAAGACAAACCACCTTGATAATCACAAAACAATGGATGATGTCCCCAAACTAAACATTCCTCCTAAGTATCCAATGTAACCCATTTTATCTTTTTAAAAAATCATTTCAATGATTTGAAAACCATTTCAAAACCATTTAAAAAACTTCCATTTTAATGCTTGAGAATAGTAATTTTCTCTCTATTTATCAAAAACCATGGAAAAACAATTTTCAATAAAAACCATTTTAAACACACAAAAAAACCATTGCAATTCTAATATAAAAAATAATTTATAAAGAAAAACAATTAGGTTCATCAACATGGGCTAGAGACGGAACTACCTACCCCAAAACTCGTGTTGCACACACTTGCAATAGAATCCACCAAAAACAAAAACCAACCACACTAGAAGAGACCCTAGAAACAAAACTCAACATATTAGGATTGATTTAATATATAATACAAGGGGTTGGAGAATAGAAGAAAACCCACATACCTCGATAACGAGCACCTTCCATTTAAGGAACCAACCTTAGTTTCCCGGAGCCGGTGCCTTATTGGCATAAAAATAAGGAATATGAATCCAGAAGGACCGAGTAGATTAGTATTATTGGAAACAAGTTACATATATAAGTTTAACATTACAACATGAAGGGAAATAAAACACTAGTTTATTCCACTAGAGACATCTCGTCTCCAAGATTATGCTTGCAAGTCATTCATAAATTACTTCTTCATGTCATGAGAAAATGAAACATAAGAAAGGGGTGAGCTCAAACACTCAGTAAGAGTAAGAAATACAATAGAAGATAGCATAAATATAAGACATGGTAAGTAATTGAAAACAAATTCCTTTAATAATAAACATGAACACATTATGGCAGGAATATAAATTAAGTAACTAATGCCATAATAAAACATAATCATGGGTATTATAATAGTCGAATAACCACATGAACTTTCAATTACTAGATTCATAATGAGGGAAGTGCAAATTCCAAACATTCTGAAACATTTTTTCAAGTCCTCGGCCAAGACTTCTAATGATTAAGGCCTCGACCAAAATCCATATCACATTGGGAAAGGCCTCAGCCATTTTCACATCTAGTTGTCTCATGAGACCTATCGATGAATCAAGGGGCTATAGCTAGCCCCACCCATCACATAATATGTCCAATTCATAACTCATATGAGAGGGGATAAACATAAAAACATATACTTTCATAATGAAACTATCATATGAAATGTAACTAACCTTCCCCAAACATTAAACATAAAACTCTAACCATTCCAAGTAATACGGT
This sequence comes from Viscum album, assembly GCA_963277665.1. NCBI lineage: Eukaryota > Viridiplantae > Streptophyta > Magnoliopsida > Santalales > Viscaceae > Viscum > Viscum album. The sequence continues at coordinate 2,035,023,322 of OY728148.1, forward strand.
GAATGGTTTTAGGATAGATCATCCACAATAATTTTGGTCATAAACCATTAAAAAAATATGTTATATGAAATCATAAATGATTAATCTAAAAAATACATAAGAATCAATAAGAGTGTTGAATTAGAGGAGAATACTCCTATAAAATCATTAAGCAATTTTTAAGATAAAAACTCTTGGAAAAGAAGAGTTGTTTTGGAAAATCGTTGTATAGAACCAGAAATAAAGTATGATAGTATTTTAATAATAAAATGAGTTATTTTATAAAGATAATGGTTTCCAAAAACAGATTATATAGTGCCCTTGAAAATAGATAAGAATTTGAGAACTTCCCTTGAATCGGTCTAGTATTTTGGAAACAATTTTGAAAGTTCCTTTTAAAATGTGTAACTATCCATAAAATACGGAAGGGTTATGGTTTGTAAAAATATATATGATACTCACACAGAATATATGAGGAGTAAATAACAATACATAATAATTTCATTGAGGTAATTAGATGATGAATGTATCCCGAATGAAAATGGAAGTTCGGGTGAAAACCCTTACCTAAACTCTGACCGTGTTTCGCTCTTGTAATTAAGCTCATGGAATATGAAATTATACTTATTAATAAATTATTTCAGAACCTATTATAAATTTATTTATTTTATCATAATTTTGGTTAGTTAATTTATGTTTTTATTGATAATTTATTGCATTGAATTTCGTCATTCCGATGTGTTTGTTTTCATTATTTTCATCTTAGGTTCACTTGTTTTTAAGTAGGTCGAATTGATATAAATCTCCGGAATTAAAATTATATATTATTTATGAACATAAATGGGTGTTATTGGTAATTTATATAACTTGGTTACATGGAAATATGAAGAATTATTATATATAACTTTAATGATAATTGTTTCGGGTAATTTGTGGGTTTTGATTACAACCAACTCATTTTTCTTTATAACATAATAACATTTGTAAAAAGGGATTAAAGAATCTTAAATAGGTTAAATTACATATATAATAATCTGGTTCAACCATAACAAGAATGGTTTCAGAACCAGAATTGATAATGATAATAGAAATCAAAAGTCCATCGTCCTTGAATGTGGAAAATTGGCACATCTCGGATGATGTTCATGCTACTAGTATAAAAGAAGGTAAAAAAAAGGATATGATGATAAATTATTCCACTATCATGACAAAATTCCAGTATATATAAGTTACTGGGGTCATCACAAAATTTGTATAAGGAGAGGCAATAGAAAAATAAAACAAATGAACTTGAAAGGAAAAACAAAGAATTGAAAAGAGGAATTTACCTCTTGATCCAAACATCCCTGAGGACCTCCTTAAAGAAATGTTTTGGTCATTTTATGAGACCAAGTCTTTTGGTACGTGGGAAAGGAGGTTTGGAAGGTATTTGGAAGGAATTTGGAGAAGGAAAAAGTCTTTAGAGGATTGAATGGAGGGGGGAGTGAGAGGGGGTTTTATAGTGGAGGAGAGAGGGGATTTTTGAATATAAAATCATTAATTTTTTATATCTCCTCAAGACAAGGAATAGTGATTATTCAATGACCAAGAATAGTAATTTTATCATTTGAGTTCAAACCAAGTGGGCTTACATCACTTGTGATGTCATGAATAGTGTATTTAACTAATAATTTGCATATACGGTATTTTATCGCATTTCACTATTCATAAAAAAATCAAGTATTTCAGAAAAATCTCAAAACATCACCCTAACAATTTTTTGATGTTTATTATCAAAAAATGAATTCCATTTTTCATAAATTATTTTCGAAATATGATTATTTTAATATTAAATTAAAATCAGAAATTATTATCAAAAACCAGTTTTAAAACATTCATTAACATATTCATAAATATAGGTATATCATACTTTAAACGTGAATATTATTTATATATTATCATAGGCAAGGTTACTATTCATTAGGGTATATCACTATTCATAAGGGTGAGTTACTATTTACAAGGGTAGGTTACTATTCACCATAAATTTAGTTAATTCTATCTGACTCTAAATATCATCCTGAACACAATCATGTATGTCAGATTTTTGAAATTCACATTACTACTCATAAGTTTAAATTAATATTCGTACGGGTTGGTTACTATTCATAAGGGTGGGTAACACTTCACCAAAAATTGAGTTTTTCTTATCGGACTCCAAATAACATACTGATCACAACTGTGTGTGTTGGATTTTTGAAATTCACATCACAAAAGTGACAAACATATGTTTACTTGGCTAGGTTATTACAAAGTGGTGTTTGTAGAGACTTAGTGATCCATGCATTCTATAATAAATCTATTTGTAAATTCTTGGGGTGTTACATTATCCCCTCCTTACAAAAATTTCATCCCCAAAATTTGAAATTGAACATTGAAATTTAATGGTTGATACTTCAAAATTACCTTCTGGAAACCCACATCAGAAATAGGTTTAATAAAATATCCTCTTAAAAAGGTTAATGGAGATGAGGTGGTCACCCCAAAATGTATGCTTTCGAATGAGGTGACATTAGTTGGAAGAAGAAAAAATTGGACATGGAAGAAAAATCTAACTATGAATTTCTGATGGAACATGATAAAGGATATGTTAAAATGAATGTTGATTACTACAAAACTTTAAAATAAATAAATCATCGATATTATCAATGATCATGATAATATGAATTTTTTTATTTAAGACAATTTTCCTTGAGCCGAGGAATTATTTCACTCTATAATAGTATAAATATAAATTTCTACTTATAAACTCATCCTTTTATTGTAGTTTAACTATCTATACCTCATCACATAGCATGGGTTACACCATTTGGTGAAGAAATACATTAACCTCTATAATCTCATACAATGATCAATTTAAACCATTTCATAAATGGTTAAAAAAATTCCAAAATATAATGATTCAACACATCATAATTAAGTCCTTTAAATTTCCAAGATGATCTTATCATTAAACCTTAATCAACAAGAAGTACCTCTAAAATTCACATTCCAACCATGTGAATAACATCATCAGGTATCCTCTTGAAATATCATAAAAATGTGAATTACCAAAAAAACCATATTGGAAACATGCATTCTTTCATATTATTTAAGTAAGATACATGTTATTGGATATATTCCTTAAATCCAAAAGTGTTTTAGAGTTCATTTATGATAGCATATACCACTTCTAAAAAAAGTCAATAATCAATTCCAATGTAGTCAATACTTATCCGAAACAATAATTATCTCAACATCAGATATATATTAAGGGTTGGCTTTCCCTCAATCTTGTTTTTTTTTTCTAAAAAGTTTGACTTTCCACTGAATCACTTTTCCTTTGTACCATTCATCATATGACCTCAAATCCTTAATGAAAGTGTACTTCATTACAATCCTTATATATCTCATAATTAATACAACCAGTATATTATTGACAAAATATATAAATGGCATTATTCTTGACTTGGCATATTAATCATTCTACTTCATCTTCATTAGCATCATAACTTTCTCATTATCCAAAATAATAATTTGGGGTATGTTCCTTTAACGATTGGGACATTGGTTTTCATAGTGTCCCATATACTGGAAATTGAAGCATTATACATTGGAAACCACTTTACTACCCTTGAAATCATGAACTTGCTGTCCTTTTTCTCCACACGTGTAGCAAACAAACATTCCCTTTAAGCATTTACCAGATTGATTCTTTCCACAGTTATCACATGTGGGAATACACTTCTCTCCATTATTCCCTTTATTACTGTATATCTCTATCATCCTCTTATTCTTTTGCTTCCCTTCAAATCCATAGGGCTTAGATAAGTCTTTACATACCTTGTTAAAACGTGATGTTATTTCATCATATGATGAGGATACATGGGAGATAATATTCCTTTGAAAATATGGATTAAGACCGTTAGAGATATGATCCTTCATACTCTTCACATTTCATTCATTGGTGATGTTCTAATTCCTACTCCTAGGTTCCATATCTAATCAATTCTATATTATACATTATATCATAAAATCAGGAACTCTCTATAACTCCAAACTTGATATAGCACATAACATAAATTTATGCATCGTAAATCCTAGAACCATATACTTTGGTTACTTTGGGGACATAAATCCATCACAATGGTGGGTAAATAAAATATGGATTATCTTAAGAATATGCCCTGAGAGTGTCGTAACCAAGAGTGAAACAAGGCCCATTGTCGTGTACCTAGATACCTCGGGTTAAGCCTGAAACTCTTTGTCAGAGATTTCACTCCTAGGTACATCTGTTCCAGATCCTCCTCTACCTGCTCGTATCTATATAGGGATTTATTGCTGAAATATCCACATAATCTATTCCCTATCAAAATACCAGGACGTTCTTGTATGTTTATCCTAAAATACTATATTAGGGACTCTTACCTAATCTACGTTTTCGAAATATAGTTTCCAAGTTTTCTGCTAAACTACCTCTGATAACAACTGTAAGGACCTGACCCTAGTTCCCGGGAGCCGGTGCCTTATTGGCATACAAATAAGGAATACGAATCCCGAAGGACTGAGTAGTTTTGTATTTTTTGGAAAAAAGTTACAGACATAAGTTTAACATTACAACATGAAGGGAAATACAACACTAGTTTATTCCACTAAAAACATCAGGTCTCCAAGATTATGATTGCAATTCATTCATAAATTACTTCTTCATGTCCTGAGAAAATGAAACATACGAAAGGGGTGGGATCAACTGCCCAGTAAGAGTATGAAATTCATCGGAAGATAGTATAATCATAAGACATAGTAAGTAATTGAAAACACATGCCTTTAATAATAAACTTGAACACATTATGGCAGGAATATGAACTGAGTAACTAATTCCACAATAAAACATATTCATGGGTATTCTACTAGTTGAATATCCACATAAAATTTTTATTACTAGCTTTATAATGAGGGAAGTTCATATACCATACATTCTGAAACATTTTTTCAAGGCCTCTGCCAAGATGTCTAATGATTAAGGCCTCAGCCAAAATACATATCACATTGGGAAAGGCCAAGGACATTTCCACGTCTAGTGGTCTCATGAGACCTACAGATGCATAGAGGGGCTATAGCGGGCCCCACCCATCACATAATAAGTCCAATGAATTCCTCATATGAGCGGGGAGAAACATAAATAACATATACATTTATAATGAAACTATCATATGAAATGTAACTAACTTTCCCCAATTATTAAACATAAAACTCTAACTATTCCAAGTAATATAGTGACTGGTTTTAGGATAGATCTTCTAAAATAAAGTTGGTCATAAACCATTAAATAAAATATGGTATATGACATCATAAATTATTAATCTCAATAATAAATAATAATCAACAAGAGTGTTGAATTAGACGAGAATACACTTATAAAAACATTAAGCAATTTTTGAAGTAAAAACTCTTTGAAAAGAACAGTTATTTGGGAAAGTATTTGTATAATACTAGAAGTGAAGTAATATAGTATTTTCATAATCAAATGATTAATTTTATAAATATAATGGTTTTCGAAAATAGATTATCTTGCGCTCTTGAAAATAGATAATAATTTGATAACTTCCCTTGAATCAGGCTTGTATTTTGGAAACAATTTTGAAAGCTCCTCTTAAATCATGTAACTATCCATAAGATACGAAAGGTTTATGGTTTCCAAACATATATATGATATTCACACAGAATATACGAGGATTACATAACAATACATATGAATTTCATTGAGGTAATTAGACAATGAAAGTACCCCGAATGAAAATGGAAGTTCAGGTGAAAAAACCCTTACCTTAACTCCGAACGTGTTCCGCTCTTGTACTTAAGCTCCTAGAATATGAAATTATACTTATTAATAACTTATTTCAGAACCTATTATACATGTATATATTTTATCATAATTTTGGTTAGTTCATTTTCGACTTTATTGATAAGTTATTGTATTCAATTTCGTCGTTCCAGAGTGTTCGTTTTCCTTATTTTCATCTTCGGTTCACTTGTTTTTAAGTATGTGGAATGGATGTAAATCTCCAGAGTTGAAGTTATATATTATTTATGAACATAAATGTCTGTTATTGGTCATTTATATAACTTGGTTACGTGGAAATAGGATGAATTATTTTATAGAACTATAATGATAATTGTTTCGGTTAATTTGTTGGTTTGGATTACAACGAACTCATTTTTCGTTATAACTTAATACCATTTGTAAAAAGGAATTACATTATATTAAATAGGTTATATTAAATATATAATAATTTGGTTCAACCATAACAATAATAGTTTCATGTCAATAATTGAGAATGATAATAGAAATTGAAAGTCCATCATCCTTGAATGTGAAAAATTGACACATCTCGGATGGTGTTCTTGCTACTAGTATAAAAGAAGGTAAAATAGGGGAGATGATGATAAATTATTCCACTATCATGAAAAAATTCCAGTACATATATGTTAATGGATTCATCACAAAATTTGGATAAGGAGAGGAAATAGAAAAAGAAAAAAAATGAACTTGAAAGGAAAGACAAAGAATTGAAAAGAAGAATTTACCTCTTAAACAGAACTTCCTTGAGAACCTCCTTAAAGAGATGTTTTGGTCTTTTTATGAGACCAAGGATTGATGGACGTGGGGAAGGAGGTTGGGAAGGTATTTGGACAGAATTTGGAAAAGTTACAAGGCTTGAGAGGATTGAATGGAAGGGGGGAATGAGAGGGGGTTTTATAGTAGAGGAGAGAGGGGATTTTTTAATATAAATTTCATTAATTAATTTTTTCTCCTGAAGACAAGGAATAGTGGGTATTCCATGAAAATGAATAGTAATTTTATCATGTGAGTTCAATCCAAGTGGGCTTACATCACTTGTGATGTCATGAATAGTGCATTTAACTGATACTTTCCATATACGGTATTTTACCGTATTTCACAATTCATCAAAAAATAAAGTATTTCAGAAAAATCTGAAAAATACAATATAACCATTTTTTGATGTTTAGAATCCAAAAATGAAGTCCATTTTTCAAAAATAATTTTCTAAATATTATTATTTTAAAATTTAATTAAAATCATAATTTATTATCAAAAACCAGTTTTAGAACATTCATTAAGTTATTCTAAAATATATGTATATTGTACTTTCATCTTGAATATTATTTATATATTATCATAGGTGAGGTTACTATTCATTAGGGTATATAACTATTCATAAGGGTATGCTACTATTCATAAGGGTATGTTACTATTCAACAAAAATTAAGTTAATTCTATCTGACTCTAAATATCATCCTGAACACAATCATGTATGTCGGATTTTCGAAATTCACATTACTATTCATAAGTTTAACATACTATTCATAAGGGTCCGTTAATATTCATAAGGGTGGGTTGTTATTCACCAAAAATTTTGTTTTCTATCGGACTTCAAATAACATACTGATCACAACCGTGTATGTCGAATTTTTGAAATTCACATCACAGAAGTGACAAACTTATGTTTACTTGGCTAGGTTATAACAAAGTTGTGTTTTTAGAGACTCAATGATCCATGAATTCTATAATAAGTCTATTTGTAAATTCTTGGGGTGTTACATTACACACCACAAATAACCAAGGAATGGCCTCTTGAATATGATCTCAAAATGGATCTAGAATAAGACAATAAAGATCATACAATATAGATCAATTGATCTAATAATGAAACCCTAGGTCACTACTGAAATAAAAATAAATGAGCGGAAATGTTACTCACTTGGAGAGATTCACCTTACTCTCAATGGAGATCGGATGTCGAAAAATAAAATTTTAAAGGAAAGGTGCCTCTAAAAATTACATAGGAAGAGTCTTTGTTCGATAGTGGAGGATTATGGAAAGAAAGGGCCAAGAAAAACTACCAAATGCATCTTTTAAAATTGGGTACAGGCCGATTCATGATGTGTAACGTCTGGTCACATCATGAAGTTCATGCTGGATAAGTATGCTAAAAATCCATAGCCTTAGCTTAAAAACTGAACTTTTTGCAATTCATGTTGTGTAATCCCCAGTCACGACATGTAACCTTTTACAGTGTGATCTCGCCTTTCATGAATTGTACCCATAAACCATTACACCATGTGTTTCATGGTTACACAACATGTAACTATTCTACAGCCTGTAGAAAATCTTGAATTTTTTTTAAAAACTTTGAACCAAAAGGGAACTTAGAGAGAGGAAAAAACTTACCTGATCAAGGTAATGAGATGTTACAAACTCCCCACCATAAAGAATTTTCATCCCTAGGAATTCATGTAGAAGATGTAATCCCCGGAAAGATATGAGGACACAACTCTTTTATCAATGATTTTTGTTCCCAAGTATCATGAGATTCTGATAATTATTTCCATAATACTATAACAAAAAATAGACTTCCCATGCATGAATTTTTCTTTAGATTCAACAATATCAACTGGTTCCTCTAGAATTGAATCATATGGATCAAACTCAATTTCTTCCCAACATAGAATGTGAGTGGGATCAGGGTGATATTTACTAAGATGAGATTTGCAGATAACATCACAAATGTTTGACAGCGTAACAAAAAATGCTAATCGATAAGAAACCTTTCCGAGCCATTCAGTGATCTCAAATGGGTTAACGTATCTCAGATCCAACTTTCCCTATTTTCCAAGTCCACGGTGACCCAAATGAGGAGAAAATTTTAAGAAGACACAGTCACCTATGGAAATCACCAAAGGACGACATCACAAATCTGTGTATGATTTCTGCTGACTCTAGGTTGTAACCAGACATCGATGTACCTTCTGAATCTTCACGACATTTTCTGAACCAAACATGGTCTAACTATGATACTTCACCCACCTCTTCCCAATAAAGAGGTGTTATGTACGGGCAACCATAAAATGCCTCAAAGGGATCCATTTTGATTAATGACTGATAACTATTATGATAAACAAACTAATCCAATCCTATATGGATATCCCACAATCCACAAAAATCCAAGACATAGGCACGACGTATATCCTCTAGGATCTGAATTAGATGCTCCATCTGACCATCTATATGTGGATGGTAATATGCGATCAATTTTATTTTAGTTCCCATTGCATCTTGAAGACTCCTCCAGAACCTTCAGGTAAACCTATGATCCCTTTCTGAAACCATTTAAGAAGCACTCCCATGTAACCTCATGATCACCTATACATACATCTTACCTAGATCTTCAACCTTAGTGTTGTATTAGATCAGAATGAAATGAGTAGACGTTGTCAACCGATAAACACCCACCTAGATAGCATTATACCCTAGGGATGTCCATGTAAATAAATCCAAAAAAATCCATGGATACCTTATCCCATTTCCAAACCGGAACTGGAAGAGGCTAAAGTAAAGCAGAGGGTTTCAAGTGTTCTACCTTTATCTGTTGGCAGGTGTAACAGTGAGACACAAACTCTACGATTTCATGCTTCATACCCAGTCACCAGAATATTCTTCTCAGGTCACAGTACACCTTCATTATACCTGGATGTATAGACCATGAAGAGCTGGTACAATCAAACAAGATTGAACTCCTTAGAGGTTCTGGGATGAAAAATTTCTTCCTAAAGTGAAGTATGCCATCTAAAGAAAGAGACCAACCTAGAATTATCTCCCCATGATAAAGGATTTGTCTAACTTTAATAAACTTTCATCATGCTACTGACTCTGAAAAACAGACTCCAAGAGAGATGATGATAACCAAACACTAGTTAGAACCATACCTGAAACATCCTCTTGAGCATCCAAGTGAAAATGGGTGAAAATCCCCATAAGATTCCACTCCTCATTCGATTCCAAAATAGCATGTGATGATACCCTCCTTCTTAGAGTGTCTTCAACAATAATCCATTTCCCTGGGGCGTTGGCGATGTTGAAGTCAAACACATAAAGGTATTCTACCCATCATCTCTATATGAGATTCAAGTCTTTCTGAGAAAATATAAAGCTCCGACTCTTATCATCATAGAATACCGCAAACTTCTCCCCAAAGAGATAGTGATTCCAACACTTAAGTTCATGTATGACTATTGTAAGATCTAATTCATGAGTGGGGTAGTTCTTCTTTTGTATTTAGAGATGAATAGAGGATTAAGCTACCGCATGGTTATCCTTCATAAGAACACATCCCAAACCAGCACCAAATGCATTACAAAACACCACATACCCTTTATCATGCTCGGGTAATATCAGAATAGGTGCTGATGTCAGAAGTCAATTCAGTTCATTGAAATAAGAATAAAACATTGAATCCCACATGAATTTTACCACTTTCATGGTAAGATCAGTTAAATGTGATGCCAACTTAGGTAAATACTTGATAAACCGTTGATAGTATCTAAAAGAACAAGGAATATCCGGATTTCAAAGAAAATCTCTGGTTCCTTCCATGACAAAACAACCTTTACCTTATCCAAATAAACTAATAATCCACGATCAGGAATTCTATGTCCTAATAAATTCAATTCTCGAATCCAGAAACTATATTTGGAAAGTTTTCCATATAGATGTTGATTTATCAAAATTTCTAGAACCAAAATTAGATGGTACTCGTGCTCACACTTGAACTTTGAATATACCAGAATATTATCCACGAACACTACCACAATAGTGTCAAGATATTGATGGAATATCCGATTCATCAAAGCCATAAAAACTGATGGGGAAATAGTCAAACCAAAAGGCATCACAAGATATTCATAATGTTCATACCTACTCTTGAAGGATGTATTTAGTATATTAGACTCATGAACTCCGATCTAATGATAACACAACTGAAGATCAATATTCGAGAACCACTTTTAACACTCCAACTGATCAAACAAATCATCCACGTGTGGAAAAGGATATGTTTTCTTAATCATTACCTGGTTTATCTTTATATAGTCTACACATAAACGAAGTGAACCATATTTTTTCTTGGAAAATAGCACGGGGGATTCACTAGGATATATTCATGGTTGAACAAAAACTTTTTTTAATAGGTTTTTAAATGGAATATTGATCTCTTTCATCTCTAATAGTTCCATACGATAAGGAGGTATTGATATCGTATACATACCTAGAACCAGACCAATCATAAAATATACTAATATCTTTAGAGTATGACTATAAATGTTTTTTGAAAATATGTTAGGAAAATCTCGAACAACAATAGGAAAATCTTCAATAAAAGAAACACCATCGGGCTCCAATTAAACAGCAACCAACAAACTCCCGAGATCTAGGTAGGAAGGTCCTACATGACTAGACCTCGGGTCCCACTCCCCTTAAAATATGTGAGCTTTCCCATTAGAAAAAATAAATGAAACACACAGATGATAACAATCAACCACATCTCGATGAGTGAAACCAATCCATACCGATGATGATGCCAAACAGATCTAAATCAAGAATGAGAAAATCCCAGACCAACATCATATCAACTATTGTTAATTAATAAGGACACCAGAACCCCTACTCATTCTTCATACCAAGAGGTGTTGATAAATCCATATTAAAGGACATAAGTTTGATTGGAAGTTTATGAACATCAATAAAATGTGTAGATATAAAGGAGTAGTAGGAACCAATATCAAATGAAGAAATTTCTACTGAAGATGCAATAAGGATAGTATCACTCACTATTATCAGACCTACATCAACTTATTTTGGACACTCATCTACTGTGTAAAACTGCTTCACTCCTAAGGCCTATGGTTAGAGCCCTATAGTATTTTAACCTTCTTAATGCACTGCAGTATCCTTTGAAGCTAACAAACCTTGACCATATCAAGGAATATTCATAGCTTGAGAGAAATGATGTAGATGAAAAATATGTCCCTAGATATTTCATATATTAATGGGCATAGGGCAAGAACATATATTGTGTCCTCCATTGGCGCACTAATAGAAAATCAGAGGGAAAATACCATCTATAAAGGATGGTGAAAAGGAGGCTCACTGCTAAGACTAACCTCCACCACTTCTGCAATAGTCCTACCACTTCCTCTTCTTCCCATGCCCACCACTGAAGCTGTCACCAAATAAAAGAGAAGAGGTGAAATAACTTACATTGATTTCCATATTAATCTCTTTCATAATAGCTATATCCACTATCTTTGAATAGGTATAAAGTTTCACCATAAACACCTATGATCTAAAATTTGGTCACAGACCCTATAGGTACTTTTGTTTCTTAAGCTGGTCATTATTTAACATGTTTGGAGGAAAATAAACAAGCTCAGCAAACCAGTTGGTGTATGTCAACACTGAACGATCTCCCTATTGTAAAGAAATAAACTATATAGAATTCTCCATCATCAGTGACTCTGAAAAAAACTATTGAATGAATAGGGTTTTGAAACACTTCCAATCAAAGACCAAATGTCTATTTTCTTGGACCATAGAATCCCACCAATGCTTATCAAAACCCTCAAGTTTGAACACTGCACACTTCAACCTGATATTATTAGGTTTCTACAAGAAGTTGAATATTTGATCGATCCTATCAATCCAATCCTCCACTTCTTGAGGTTCAGTAGTTCCTTTAAAGGATATTGTCTTCTCATGCAAGAACTAACATGATCTCACTCTCTCTCCTATATCTCATAGTTGTACCTCAACAATAACATTCTAAACCAATGTTATATCCTGATCAATGACAAATACTACATGTACAATCATATCAATGAGGTTATGATCTATATTTGGGTTCTCTTGAGGAGCATCAGCTGCACCCTCCTGAAGAACTCATGGAAGATGTCTTAGAGAAATACTGCTTCGCATCGAAACATAAGAACGATTAGACAAAAAAAATATGAATCCAATCTAGAAAACCCATAAGAAAAAACTGATATTTTTAAAATAAAAACCAATACTAGTGCCACACATCCCAACATCCCATTGAAACATGAGTCTAATTATAACAAGAGCTGACCAAGAACTCATCGTAACATACCTCTTAAGTCCTAACAATACTATTTCCTATCTAACAGATGTCCTAAGACATGAACTCTTGATGAAAGACCACCTTTGACACCAAACTATAATGAACTGACCCAAGTTTCCCTCAAACCCAGCACCCAATCCATTCTGTCATATACCCGAAGGGTGTTCCCAATCCCCATGGGATGACGATAAGCACCCGATGATTGAACAACATAATAGAGGGAACAATTTCTCCCAACCTAAACAACCACATGACATACATATATAAATAAATAAAGAAATAAGGGAAGACTAATGAATATATATACTCCATAACTGCAAGAAAAAACGTGGAACTAGAACAACTATAATGGTAGATCAAAATACAAAAGACAACTCCAACTTTAAAAGAATACAACCTACCATTACTCCAAGAAATGGTTTAGACAAACTCTCATCATCTCACCACCATCTACCCAACTAGATGACGTGAAACTTTCCACCTGAATGTGGTACCTTTCCTTTCCATTCACCAGAACAAAAAAAGGTCTACATACTACCGAATATGTGTGTAGGGTGTGATCTAACATGCTCAATAGGATCCCACCTAGGTATTCTATAACAAGTATCTGTATAAAAAATATTTAATACTTATTTTAAATTAAAACATGGCATGAAAACAAGTAAACAAGTTTCATAGAAAACATGGTAATCATTTCCCTTTTTCATTGTTTTAAACAAAAGTAGGTATATCAATTTCAAATAAAATTTTTCTATATCATTTTCCACAAGAATAAAAATGCATTCAAGGCTAACTAAAAAAGCCAAGTTGTACAAATCAAAAGCACAATTATCACAACACCAAGGAATATTATAGGTCTCGGTTATAGACTTCTCATAACACAATAATCAGGTGAATAAAACATGATCCTAGAACACAGGAATAAGAAGACGAGGAATACCCCATGAGTAAACCCCCAAAAATTTCAATATCGGTCACTCAGAACAACAAACCTAGGAAACAGAGGAAATCCCCATGAAAAACCTTCTTGATAATAAAAAAAGAGACGATATACCCAAGATAAAACTTCCAATTAAGTACCCATGGTAACCCATGTTCTCGTTTACACAAATCATTTCATTTCTTTTAAAACAATTTCAAAACCATTTAACAAATTTTCATTTCAATGCTTAAGAATACCCATTTTATTTCTATTTATCAATAAATAGGGAAAAACTATTTTTCAATAAAAAACCTTTTCCACAAACACAAAATAACCATTCCAATTTCAATATACAAAAAATATTATAAATAAAAACAATTAGGTTAATTAATGTAGGCTAGAGAAGAAACCACCTACCTCAAAACTTAGGTCGTACACGCCTGCAATGGAATCCACCAACAAAGAAAACCAACCACACCAGCAGTGACCCTATAATCAAACCTAGACATCTTAAGATTGATTAAATTTAGACAAAAATGTGTTGCTAGATAGAAGAAAACACACATACATCGAGAATGGATGTCCTATACAACACAACTAACCAATGAATGACCTACGAAACAAGATCTCATAATGGATATAGAAGAATACAATAAGGATCATCCAACTTAGATCAATATATCTGATAACATAACACTATGGAACTACCGTGATCAAAATCAAGAAAGGAGTGTTAAGGTTACTCACTCTAAGAGATGCACCATACTCGCAATTGAGATCAAATGTCGAACATGTTGATCCAGAAGGAAAGGTGCCTATGAAAATATCTTATGAAGATTCTCTGTTCGAGAGTGGAGGAGTCTGGAAGAAAGGGATGAGGAAAACTGCAAAATGAGTTTTTTAAAATTGGGTGTCATATGAGTCATGATGTGTAACCCCTGGTCATATCATGAAGTCAATGATGGATAAGTATGTCCAAAACCCCATCACCTCAGCTTAAAACTGACCTTTTAGCAAGTCACATTGTGTAATCCCCCATCACAACATGTAACCCTTCATAGCGTGATCTCCGCTTTCACTACTTGTACCTAGCAAAAATTACACAACATATATCATGGTTACATGGTGAGTAACTATTCTACAGCCTATAGAAAATACCAAAAACATATTTTAAAAATTTGAACCAAAATGGAACTTGGAGAGAGGAAAAAACTTACCCGATCAAGGTAACATGATTTTACATAATGTTTTTAGCATCGAATCCGGGAGCATTTGGTTCATGGATATTATTGATGGTATTAGAGAAAGGTTTAGATAATTTTGGAAATTAGGATGTTTTAATGTTAGGATAGATTAAGAGCTATGAATAACAACATGGGTTTATAGGTTTATGGTTGTTCATAAGTTCAGAGGAATATTTACTCCTTTTGAGATTTTAAGGGATGGTATTTTAAGGCGATTAAAGATATTTTGGGATATTCTTTGTTGGGATTAGGTATATGTAACTATTATATTTAATGTGCAGTATTATATATAAATAATTCTATTACATTTTTGGGGATGTATTCTAATAGGTATTAGATAAACGTCGAGGTTAAAATATTCTTTAATGTGGATGTCATTGAGTTTATTTTGGATATAAGGTTATTTTTTTATAGAATGATATAGGATGAACCTTTAGTGTTATTGTTAAATTTTAGAGATTAATGTATTATTTATTTATATGAAGGATTATACGTTTTAGATATTATCTTACCTTATGATAACTATTTTATTTTTTATTTTTATCTAAAGATATGAGGAATAAATTTTTTTCCTATTGTGGATTATGTGATTCGTTGGAAGATGATTTTTGTGCTTCAAGAAAGATTTTTTTCTTGAATAATCTTCATTTGAATAAAAAAATGAGATTTTGATGGAAATTGATTAAAAGATGAAATTATACTTGTCAATTAAGTATATTTCATTTTATTTTTAGTCTAAATGTTAAAGGAACTTCTCAAATTTATGAAAATGGTCATGAAATAAAAAATATTATCGTATTATCTTCATTTTTTTTGAATTGATGGTATTTTTTCACACTTAATTGGTTTATGGTTTTGTGGTCATTGATTTTCTCATGATCATTCACTTTAATTTAATAAAATTTCTATATCACCCTCCATCATTATTTAAACATTACATTTTTCCTCCATTGTAACACATAGGCAAAAAAAGGCTAAAAAAGAAAAAATTTACTACCCAAGTCAACTAGGCACACCTTTATTTTCAGGGGCCTACTTAATTAGAACTCTACAATTAACAATGCTTGGACTGGTGTAGTGATCAGGATGGGAAAACTCCTAGGAAATTATTTATGGAGCATATGAGTGAGGAAAAAGAACACTATATAGAATGTGTGTTGGCCCATGGGGAAAGTCATTAGTCTAATAAGTGACCCTAGTGGGTAATATCTTGTGGTTTTCTAGGTAGGAAACCAAGGTATTACAGGATACCATTGGTTCATTTGTGTAGGTTCATGGATCGAGGTAGTTTGGGTCTTGAAAAATGGTATCAAAGCGATTAACTATCCATAAGTGTAGTGGCACTACTTGAGTTTGAGGTTGAGGTGTATAAAGGGGTGGAGAGTGTATCACCTATATAAAAGTAAGAATTAAGAGGCTAAATGCTAATACCCATGTCAACAAGGTACACCATTTTTTTTATCCTACCTGATTAGATTTCCATGGTTAAACATGATTATCCTAGAGTATTGATTAGGATGGGCGACATTCTAGGAAGATTCTTGGGGTGTTTATAAGTGGGGAAAAAACACATTAAATTTGACATGTGTTGGCATGTGGGGATAATCATTATTATGATAAGTGACCCCAGGGGGTAATAGACTATGGTGTGATTGGAAGAAAACCAAGGTATTATAGGAGACCCATAGGGTAATTTGATTAGGTTCATGATCCTAGGTAGGTTGGGTAGTGGAACTTCTTGAGTTTGAGGTTTGGGGTCCATAATGGGGGTGTTGTGACTTAAAGGGGTGCAGAGTGTAGATCCTTTTAAAAAGTGAGACTTAAAAGCCTAAATGTTACCACCCATTTCAACAAGGTGTGACTTTCTTTTTGATATCCTACTTTATTAGAACTCTATAGTTAATAATGCTTATCCTAGAGTAGTGATTAGGATGGGTGATCTCTTGGGAAGTTTCTCAGGGTGTGTGTGAGTGAGGAAAAAACATACTAGATAGAACATGTGTTGACTTGTTGGGACAATCAATAGTATGATAGGTGAACCTAGTGGGATATAGAATGTAGTATGATAGGAAGGAAACCATGGTATTAATGGATACTAATGGGTTCAGTTGATTTGGTTCATGACCCTTGGTAGGTCGGGTCGTGAAATCCACGTCCACCTAGTTATGTGTTATTCTTGATGAACTTCATATTTCCCATTTCCTCTTTTAAAAAGGATTATTTATTATCCCTATATATGTTGTGGGTTTTAAACAGAGGTATTTTTTAATATTTAAAATGTTTTAATTCCATGTCCTTATGTTTTAGATTCCACTCACTGGAATTGATTTTACATGTTTTAAACACTTTATATGAGGCATGCAATAAAATTGCGAGGATAAAATCTAAAAAAGGCGTAAAGAATGTTACAATATAGGTATTGTTAATATTAAAACAATTTCATGACTAGTTAATATTCATGAATTATATTTTATATATTTATATTAATTATATTAATATTAGTAAATTTTTTAGTCAAAAAGAAAAAATCATTATTTCTAAACAAATTGTTGTTTCATGCACCATATAGTTATATTTAAAAATATAATTTATAAATTTTAGAATTTTAAATTGATAAAAATTATTCAATTTTTTAATTATGGATATCAAAATTATCTTAAGGTGAAATTTTTAGATTTTTCTAAAAGATTTATTTTTTAGTGAATAATGAAAAATACAATTTTTGTATATCTGTCATTTATTTTCATTAAAATTACCATTATGATTTGAATTTTACCTCAAATTAACATAATTATTCTTTATTTATATATAATATAATTAATTAAATTTTAACAATCATTTTACCATATTTTTTAAAAGTTTATTTTTGGGCTTAAAATGCATTTTTTTTCTAAAAACTGTGTTTAGTTACGTTTTTCATTTTTATCTTAAATTATTTTACACCAATTCTATAGACTGGATATTAAAAAATTGATTGTATTTTTGTAATAAAGTGGTTAAAATTTATTAAATATTTCCTTTTTATTTTTGGGCATTAAGAATAGTAACTATGGTAAATAGTTATAATCACACTAATGGGTAAACTTGGTAATTAAGGTTAAAAATAATATGATAAGGACTAAAAATAACCACAAAAATTTAATTTAATCTATTTGATGATTGTTATTTTACCATACTCATCCAATATTCTAATTTTAGGAATTTTGTTTCCATTTTTCATTCTAAATGACTTATACATTATTTTAAGTAAAGAATAATACAAAATGTCACTCTCTTATTATTAAATTTCTATTATATGTTCACATAGGGATAAAAATAATATGTGAAAGAATATTGATACTTATTTTTATAATAATGAATTATTTTTATGATTTAATTTATTTTTAATTTTTATTGATGAAATAATTACATTAAATGCTACACAACACCAACATAGCCCTTGTGCAGTCAGTAGAAAAATCAACAAAATAATTTTAAAAATGTTAAAATTATTATTTTTGGGTTATCTATAGTATAAAATTAATTGTATAGATATATATAACATATTAGTAATGATTCAAATTATATATTTGTATTTCATTGTTATCTTGATAAATTTAAAGTCAAAGTAAATGAATATTTCTAAAAATAAGAGTAATGATTTTATATAATAAAAAAATATTTTATTAAATGAATTAAAATTCATAAAAATACTATATTTATCCAAATAAATTTTATATGGTTGAAAATATCAACCCTTTTCTATTTATGGGTAACTTTTCCTTTTATAGTAACTTTTTTACCCCTAAAAAGTAAAAACGTTGATATGACAATAATCAACAAAAGGGTTAAGATATGGATACAAAAATAGATAAGGGTGAAAAAATAACCTAAATTTTATAAATTTAATTAGAATAGAATATTTAGATTCATAATCATCCTACATTAAAAAATATCAATTTTATTTCACTTATATTTAAAAATTAATTTATATCAATTTAATACTTTTTGTCATTCAAAGATTTCCCCTCCGCTCACTTATAAAATGAAACATACTCTCTTCTCTTCCTCACAACCTTTGAACACAATATTTTAGAAAATAACTAATAAATTACCTTAAAAAATTAACTCCCAAAATCATAGAGTCCTTATTTTGTGAATAATTATAATATTATAGGGATTAAGGTATAAATAAAATGAAGTTTTATGAAGAAGAGGTATAGATTTTAACCGAATGTTTTAGTTTTATTTATTATTATACCTCATTAAAAATTTATCTAAACATTGTTATATTTTAAAATAATTATAACACACATACTAAGATTATATTATGTCTATGGCATAACATTTATCTTTATCCTCTCCCTTCAAATGAGAAATGAAACCATCATTCATGTGTACAACGGACTACCGCCTCACGAACAGATGTAATTTGTATTCCATAACCACATATTATGATCGGTTATAATGATGAATTTAATGTATATAAATGATATTAATTAAATAATTTTCATTTTTAAAGATAATATATCATATATTTTCTTACATTTCCATCCATTTAAAAATGATAACGTCATTCGTGTGTATGTGTGGATTACCACCTCCATGAAGCGATGCGATTCTTTTTTAATCACCATATCAAATGGATAGTATAAATGAGTTTATTTGAAGATAAAATATTATATTTATGATATAGTAATAATTATTTTAATATAAAATAATACTTACCTTTTTCCCTCATGTTCATTGAAAAATAGAAACGTTACCCATGCGTACGTACGACCTACTCTCTCCATGATTGTAATATAATTCATTTTATCAAAACCATATTTCATGGTTGGTTTTAAAATTATAATTAATGTATATAAATTATAATTATTTCATGATTATTATTCTGGGGATGATGAAATAAATATCCCTTTTACCATGGTAAACATACCAAAATCACTATGATGTTATGAACTAAACATCCTCAAAACACCCGATGTAGACTTAACATATCAAGTAATTAAATATGTAATTAAAATAAATGAAATAAATGGTTTAAGGATAATTTATTAATATATTAAAATGTTCTTAAGAAATAAAATTATTGATATATTTTTATTATAAAGGTCTTAAAGGATATGCGTAGAAAGTCTGGACTCGAGGTAAGAGATTTCGTCTAAATTTCCCTTCATTATGGCATGTTTTAATGTTGTAAAACTAATTTCTTTTATATAGTGTATATAATAATATTTTACATGTTATATAATGAATAATTCATAATTAATAGAATTTTAAGTTAAAATTATTGTTAATTCATTCAAGGGGTTTTGATTTGGAAGTTACCAAAGCGGTAAGGGGTTTCTTTACTCAATTTCCTTTCTATGGGTTATATCACTTATTAATTGATTATAATACATAAATATCATGTGTGAAATTAATATTTTAATTTATTTTTTAATTAATTTTTTTTGGATTTAAATTTTTTACACATAATCAATCCATTTACTAATTCTCGATTCAATGATATGATCCTTATAAGTGTTATTTGTATCAAATCTTCATTCATTGGGAAATGTGTTTATGTTATGTAGCTATATTATTTTATGAGGTGAATATTATTTCCATTGAAATGTTATATCATGGATATAATTATATTAATTGTATTTAATGTTTTATTTGAATTCATTTCTTTCATGGGATTAAGATTTAAAATTTACTGAACAATTATTGATTTTTATGGTACAATTTCATTTGATTTCTGGATTGTAAAGGCTCAAAGTTCCTTGGGAATAAATAATATTATATTATTTTCTTGAACTTCGTCTATTTTATTCTCCTAGGGTTATGAATATTATTTACATGTTCAATTTCAATTTACTTCCTTATTTATTAATGAATCATAAAGAAACTTGTTTGTAAGTGATACCAATCTTTTATATTCTTTTAGATCATGAATATTTATCTAACATATAAATATTGTCTAAAATTATTTCAATAATTTATTTTTATAAACATAAATGATTTATTAAAGTTACTTTACATGATCCCTAACCTTATTTTAATAGTTTTTAAAAGGAAATTTCTTAACGTTTTCCTCATGGGCCCCTTTTGAATCTTTTTACAAAAGTTAGAAATTTTTTTAATGTTTAGGAGATAACGGAATTTTACCACCATCATGAACAATATTTAATTTTAATAATCCTTTATAAAGTTTTAAATTTTTTTATAAAGAAAAGTATTTTAATAATATTTTGGGAATTTTTAGTTTTTTAAAATGATTTTCAAATTAGAAAGATTATTTTCCTCAAAAATATTTTTAATAATATTTTAATGGTATTTCAATTCAACAATGACAATAAAAATTTATTTTACTTATTCTCCACTAGGTATATTTTGTAATGATCCCATCCTTATTCTTTCTATAGATGGATTAGGATTGTTTCAAAGATATTTTCATAGAATCCATTTCTTTTCCATGAGTAAATCAAGCTATGAAAGAACAATGGTTATTGTTATGTCAAAAAGTTCACGATTTCAATTGTTTTTCTCAGGATATAATAGTTGAAAATCATTAATGAAAGTAGGATTGGTGAGTAAACCCAAATACTTACTGGAATTTCTATGATATGTTACAGGTGGATCCCTTATATCCCTCTAATGCATAGGATTATAATGAAGAATTTTAATGAATATAAGTAACTCATAAGAGATAAAAAAGTTAACCAGTTAACATCTAACTACTAAGAGATTTAGCGTATTAACTTGGTAACGTTATCCTATCTAAAAGGGTTCTATGAATATAATTTTCCAAGATTCCAACATGTTTTCTCTATGCATTCTATGAGTTTCTAATGGATACATTGATCAAGGATTGTTTTCACATGGCTTTTGATTTTTGACTTATATGACTCTTTTATTATGTTAAATATTTATTATATGATACATGTTTTAATGGGTATGAATTATCTTATGTTATGATCTTGAACTTTGATTATGTTTTAATTCCCTTATTCTCACTGTTGACATTCGATTTTTAATGCTTATATTTACCCTTTATGACTGTTTGAGATCACCCTTATTATGTTTCCTTTTCCCAAGGTTGTGAGTAATGTTTTTAATTATGTTATTCCTAAGAAGGTTATTAGATGTTAAGAAATTAGTGGGATATGATGTAGATTTTTATGAACTAGTTATTTATGAATCCAAGTTTATATGTAAGACTTTATCTTAATTCTCTAAAAATCTAAACCTAAAATGTCCTTGGGTATATAAGTGATCCAATATTTTTCTATGATGTTGTATGTTTGGGGTGGCTAAAATTGGTCCACATTTATAGGTATCAATCTAGAAATGTAAAGATTATGATTTTAGTATCAGATTCAGGACTGTGGGTTCGAGGTTGTTATAGTCCTTCTCAAGTGACTACTTAATTTCCATTGTATCTAAATTTTAGACCACTCGTGGTCTTGGATTAGGAGAAAATAAAATATTTATCCTTTATAACACTCTATAAATTTCTTGAATATTCCAATTTATCTCGAGCTCAAATCCTCCCTTGCCTTCGATTTCTCTATTTCTAAATGAGGGCACCCACATTTCCCATAGATGTTTGGAAATGTGATGAAAATAGGCTATACAATTATCCTATAAAATTGGATATGAATCCAATTTAGATATGTAGATCTTCATCATAGTGGATTAAACTATGTGGTCACTTTAGTTTTGTGAATTAGTTATGTATCCATTCAGCTACGTGTAAGTTTAGCATATAAAAATTGACTACGTGATCAATTGGAGTAAGAATCATATACATAACTCCCCAGAATGAAAAATTGGCTATATGTAAAACCCCTTAAATGAGAATTTTCCATGTGAATATTTACATTTTTGATATTTAACCTATCAAGTACCTAAAATCTTGAATAAAAATAGAAAATGATTCAACAATTTAAAATAATTAAAACAAACTTCTAAAAATCACTTCACGGATTAAATTTCAATAAAATCACCGATAGAAATCATCAAAAAAATTTTAACAAAATATAAGGAAATTAAACTAAGTAAATTATAGACTTTAAGCATATAAATCATTATTTTAATTTTAATAAACAATGAATTTCATTTTCTTCTAAAAAACAGAAAAAATTCAACACTTCTCTATAAGAAGAACAACTTAGCATTAAAAACCTTGTATAATATCAGAAAATATATGAAAAAACATAAAATGAAATATATTCACATCAAATTCCCCCACACTTGAGTTGTTTTTTCCTAAATAAATTCTTTATTCAAATTCAATGGTAGAAAATAAATCTCAAAATTGAAAAACTGAAATTCCCGAAATAATTGATTTTGAAAAATGATTTCGTCCCATGTATTTTATCAAGTTAAAATTATGATTACCCTCTCAAATTAAATTTTCTAAGTGAAAAAATAGTTACTATTTTAAAAAATTATTATAATTGAAAATTTTAAATAGAATTTAATGCACTTAAATATGAATCCAACTAAAAGTAAATATTTATATTTACCTCTAGGAGAATAGACACACATAATTAGAATCCATAATAATTAAGCAAAACCAAATTAATGGGTAGTAATAATAAATAAAAATAATGAATAATTAACCCATAAATTTTTACAAATAATTAATAATGAAAAGATAAACATAGATTAGTATTTTCATTTATTAATCCATTTGGATGAATATATTATGAGTTAAATTGAAATAAAAAACTCCAAATTCAATTATTATTGTAAATCATTCTCCAAAGGTTTTACTGAATGTCATTTTATAAAAATTAAAATAACATTGATTAACCAATTAAATCCATAAGGTAAAAGGGTTTAACCACCTCAGAGTGGCATAACAACCTCTAAATTTAAGAAAAAGTATCATCCACTGAATATTCTTAAGTGATGATTAAAAAAGAATATTTTAAAAAATTCAACGTATTTTTTAATGGGGTTTTAATGAATTATAGGTTAGTTCAAATTAGATCCCTACCTCACACTTAAAACCCAAAATGTCCTCATTATTGAATTTAATAGTGGAAAAAACATATAAACCACTTTAACTCAACAAAAATTGAATATTAAACACAGAGAAGTTATGAACGTGGGGGTGTGGGGTTTTAGGAAAGCCAATAATGTTTTTTCCAAAACACTAAAAAATCACACAATACAAAAACATTAACAAAGGTCTATACTGGATACTAATAGGAAATAAATAATAGAAACATAATTTGCAGAAGTTTCATACAAAATAAATGTTCTAGAATTATTTTCAAAGATAAACAATAACAAGCATATGAAACATGTTTTATAGTAAAAAAATAACGCATCCCATAGTAGTGACTAATAGGTGCCAATAAAAAATTCATCATGAAACACAAAACTCTCGAAAATATTTAAGCAGAAAATTCCATGTAACCAGTAACAACATTTAAATAGAAAAAGAATTATTAAAAATAAAGCAATTAAAAAAATTACTCCCTTGTAATTTAGAAGCTTAAACTATTTGGATATACATTCAAAATACTCCTACTTTTATTTTATAATAGTCCAATCTAGACACTAATATCATCACCCACAAGATAAAACAAAATATAAAATAAGAGTCTGGGAATTAATATTCACAAAAGAATGTGGCTAGAGGAAAATTTCAAGGGAACCTGATGCAAGTTGAGCAATATCTATAGCTTCTTATAGAAGTAAATAACAATAAAAAAGTAGGATGTGAAAATTTCATTATTAAACCACATAAAAATGAATTAGGGTATCTATAGAGATGAAATGGAATATATTTAGAGATGTTTATTTGTAAAAGGAAAACTATAGAAAAAATGAAAAAATTATAAGTTTCCTCCCATACAGTACTAAGTTTTAAAGTCTTCAGCTAGACTAAAACCTCTAGAGTTCTATACATGATGATTTAGTGGGTAAGATGAATCATTAATCAGGATTTGAATATTTTTTTTATAAACTTTAACATCCTCATTCAGAATCTCTATCTCAACAACATTTTTCACAACATCCTTTAAATTTCCCAAACTTCTAAAACTAAGTTGTTCATCACCAATAGAATAAAATTTTATAATTTCACTAACATAACCTATAATAAAAACCAATAACTCAATATTAACACTATAATGAACATATTTACTTCTCACTCCCCCCCTCTAACACAATATTAGTTTCATACAATGACACAATAGTTCCAAAAAATTTACCACTACTTACAAAATTTTCAAATTCATATCCCTTATATGATGTAGGGATTATGTTCTCAATATTTCATAATAATTATCTTTTCTTAAGTATATAAAAATAATAATCAAATTATATTAGATTATTAGAAGTGTACATACTTCACACAATTAGAAAACAACCCATATTCTCATTTTCTATACTCTCAATAGGATGTAATAAATCATTTTTAGTTTCTAAAGGATCAACAATCACCCAAACATTTAACCATATCTTTAGACACTCACTTTCAGTTATATAATAATCTAGAATTGGATTTATATTCTCAGTTTTATAGTAATAAGAAGATGTTTTCAAAGTTAGATATGAGAGAGGGTTGTAAAATTCGAACAACAACATGAGAAAATATTTCAACATGAAAGATTTGGTGTGGATGGAACACATAATAGTAGTGATTAATGAATCTCCAGATTTTATTCTCATGTTTACCTAGACTTTTCAGATCAAGTGTGGACTCAAATTCAACAAAATTTTCTTCAAAATTTTCATTAATATACTCACTAATCAAATCATCAAAATTATGGTTATTTTACCTCCAACTTTATCTCTAAACACTTACTCAAAAAAATCTATCAACTTAAAAATCACAATAAGAGCATAATATTTGAAATCATGGATCTCATTTTGATCTTCACTGGGATAAAGGGTCAATTTACCCTTAAAACATAGATAACATCCCTAGAAGTGACTAAAAATTGTCCTTCTAAAATTATATGAACATTATTACCACACTCCATATCGAGAATGAGAAAGTCCATCGGAAAAGACAATTTCCCTAAATCAACTAATAGGCCATCTAGTCCCCCATTAGGACAAGTTAGTTACATATTAGATAATTACATCGACAAAGATGCCATTTTGAGATCCCTAAGTCCCAACTTTACAAATACGGAGTAGGGAATAAGGTTAATGCTAGATCCCAGATCACACAAGAACCTAAATCCTCACTTCCTCTAATTCTATAAGAGATAACAAAGGAACAAGGTTATTTCAGTTTTATATGGATATTCTATTGAAAAATATCAGTAAAATCCTCATTTAAATTAATCATTTAACTCACACCCTAATCCATTTTATTGGATAAAAATACTTTAAGTAATTTCATATATGATGATTTTTAAAGGATTCCACAAAAGGAATATTGACATTAAATCACATAATATGTATATGAAACTTGATATAATCAGGTTAATTTTTATTTTTGAGACTTTGAGGAAAAGGAATGAGAGGAATATAATTATTCAAAATATGTTAATAAATCTCCTCATCATCTAACCTCACTTTTTTATTTATTTCTTTTAAGTGTTCACACTTAATTTTATTTTATTCATTAGATTATTCTTGTGAATATTCATTATTTCTCTCAGTTTGATTAAATCCATCCATATTTATAGATTTGGGGGTTTCCAAATTTTTATCTCAAAATTATATTTATTAACTAATTTTATTATCTATAAGTAGTTTCTTATCCGGTTCACAAGATTTCAAACATTATCTTGTGGTGAAAAACCTCAAATTATCTCTAGGATTAGGTAATAGTGTATTAGACAGTTTAGCCTTATCTCTTCCTCCTAAGTCTCTATCCCTTTTCCCATTAGAACTTATAAATTGTTGATACTGGATTTGTTGAGAATCTACATCGGTGATCAACTACTTAACTAAACCCTCTAATTTGTAATTAGAATTTGAAGGCCCAATAATATATTGAAAATGATTCCTCAGATGAGATGAGTAAAAATACTTGTTCCTTGAAAGATATTTGTGGGTGTTTTTTGTATCAAGTATTGTAATGATTTGAGAAATGTACAATGAAAAATTAGTTTCTATTCCAAAATTCAATAAATTGGGAAGTTTATTCAAGATGAATAGAGAGATAAAATTTACGATAATAGTTTTTAGTATGAAAATATGTCCCACGATGAAAAAAATTCTCCCGAAGTGAATTTTCATTATCTACAATAGCATGGGTGCTAGTTTCAATGCTATGTATAACTCTCTTCCTTGTGCCTTTGTGGTGTGACTTTTATGAATGTTTATTATTTTTTTTTTAAATTCATCTATTGTCATATCAGATGAATCAAAACCTAATGAATGGTTAATAATGTTATAATGAAATTGTATAAAACCTTTATAAAACATGTTTATTAGAAGATACATAAAAAGATGATTGTTGGGAAACTACCAAAGAAACCATATATATATATATATATCCCAAGATTTGTGAAAAATATCTCCCATATCTTAAAAATATCCTGTGATTTTATTCCTTACATCATTAGTGGTGTTTCTAAAACAAAATTACATAATAAAAGAATTAAAAAGATGGTCCCAAGTACCAAATATATCCTTATATAAGTTTTGAAACCAACTTCTAGACTTACCCATTAAGAAAAAGGAAATTCCCTCAACCTGATCTCTTATTTATTCAACCCACTCAAAGGTAGTTGTTGTATAGTGCTATAAAAATCTCTTACAAAATCTAAAAACCCTAATTGGATTTCCAATTAAAGGAGGGCAACCTAAAGAGGTGAGATTATTTCATTTCATAATTTATAGACCCAAGGGATAACCATATACAAATTGGATTATTTGAAATATCTTTAATATTGAAATACCGAAGACTATGTCTCCTATAATTCTCATTCCTAGGTTGAGGTGAAACAAGATTTTCATTTTCTACCACATATCTATATATTTATAGATTTTTATTTTCCATTTCATTTTGTTCTTTTTATTAAGGGTAAAAAATGTAAATTTATATCAATAATTAGTGTTTAAGTTTAGGTTTATACTTTACCCTTCTGTTCATTAAAAATGGAGTAAAAATAGTTAAAAAATAGA
This sequence comes from Viscum album, assembly GCA_963277665.1. NCBI lineage: Eukaryota > Viridiplantae > Streptophyta > Magnoliopsida > Santalales > Viscaceae > Viscum > Viscum album. The sequence continues at coordinate 2,035,051,557 of OY728148.1, forward strand.
ATACTACAGTGAGAGATAAAAGCAGTTTTCAGCAATTTTAAAAAAATAGTTTGTATTTTATTTTTGAAATTTTTGTTGTTTTTTTATTGGAATCACATTTCTTACCTAAAAAAGACTAAAAAAATTTGAACGTCATGTCATTGAACACATTATGATTTATTTATTTATTAACCCATTACTACTTAGATAGTGGTGAAGAGGGTGAAACCCAAGGGAAGGAATGTAAAAGTGTGTATTGTAGAAACCAACAAAGAAAACAAAAACAACACTAAAAAATTAAGGAACAAATGATTGAAAGGTGAAAATAAAGGAAATACAATAAAAAATTGAGTGGAAGAAAACAAAGGGATATAATAATAGAAAAAAAAATTCGCAAAAATGATCAAATAAAGGTCATAAAAATACTTTGAATTATTTAAATATGTTTTATGATTTCACGCAAATTATTTACAATTATAATAGTACCTAAAGAAATAGGCAATGATCCACTTATCTATCACTCAATGTACAACAATATTCATAAATATTTCCTTATCTTTAATATCTTGATTAAATCTCTAGAATGTATTTTTTCATTAATGGAGAAGAGAATATTCACCTTTTCCAATTTTTGGTACATCATTTAACTTTCAAAAGTTAAATTTTCCCCTACCGACACTTGTTGGTACGTATAATAGTGTAAAATTATAGCTCATTATAAACGAAACGAGAACACCGAACTAAATTCTCACTGAAACAGTTGTTCAAAATGGAGTATAATAAATTTAGTTTTTATGATTAATTATATCATGAAACCCTAAATTTATTTATCTACTCAAATAAGGAACAAAAATCAAGGAGTGAGAAGGAAAATAATAGGACTTTTCTTTGGCGAGACCATCTTCTTACTCAAGCTCCAGCTCCAGGACCTGCTCCCTACTCAGTATTCTACTCCCCAAATAGTGTAATGTTATCTACCTTTTAAAAATACCCCAAATTCCTCTTATTTGAAGATAAAAAATAAAATTAATTACAAACAATATGATAGGCTGCATCCTCCACATGGAATCCTCCAAAGTGACATTAAACTTCTCACAGTCCCACTCTAGTGATCGTATCCATTCCCTCTATAACTAAATAACAAACCCGCCATGCGCTTATCATAGGTGGTAAGAAAATCTTAATCCTTTAAAACACTCTATAAATATTTATAATCTTTCACTATATATCATACATAGATCCTCCCCTACCTTTTATTTCTCTATTTCTATATTAGGGAACTCTATTTGCCATAATAGTTTTGAAGTGTTATGAAAATTTACGATGTCTCTATACTCCAAAATTATATACATAAACAATTAAAATATATATATTTTCAGCATGTGGGATTCAATTATGTGGCCATTATAGTTTCATGAATTGTCTACACAGCCGTAAGGCTACATAGATGTTTGTCACATAGAAACTTATCTGTGTGATCAGCTTATGTGATAATCGGCTACATAGTTTCCATCAATTGAAAATAAGTTATATAGAAAACCACTTACATGGGAATTTTGAAACATGGAGCGTTATATTTTGGCTATGTATCCATTCATGTACCTAAAATCCCTAAAAAAAATAGATCATAATTCAACAAATCAAAAAATTCGAAACAAATATCCAAAAATCACTCAAAGGATTATATTTCAATAAAAACACCCATTAAATTCATATAAAACAGTTATTCTCAAAACACAAGGACATTAAACTAAGAACATTACAATATTAAATCAAACAAATCATTATTTTAATTATAATAAAAACTAAATTACATGTTTTTCTACAAAATTGATAAAATTATGTACTTCTTCATTATGAATTAGATTTATGATAGAATTGATATCTATCTTGAGTAATGTATACCTAGGTATAAGGAATTTGGGTTAAACTAATCACTATTCTAGAGAATTATTCCTTACCTAGAAATGTTAGGGTTTACTATCAATGTAACCAAGCCTACTCATGTGAGTATTATTAAATTTAGATAATTCTAAACCTTTACATGATTGGGTTTCATGTACCTTATACATGAGATAGACATTGATATGTATGAATATAGTTGGATTATAATTTTGGTTGGTAACATAGGATATGATTTGTGTAAAGTGTTACACATCAATATGGATTGAACAAGATTATTTGGTGGAAGAGATAGGATTCCTTACAAAATAATTAAAATCATGCATACATGTAAAGGGAATAACATGAGATAAGATAGTGAGATTAAATCCCCTTAAAAAACTAAGTGTTAGATTCCATCTAAAGTGAACACTCAATAATAATTTGATGATCAAATGGGTAGGTTCACTCCAAATTAGTGTTCCCTTGGATTATATTGTGTAATAAAATAAAGTAATTTTCGGTTCCAGATAAAACATAAGTTTTTATTGGGCCTATGAATAACGTGGTTTTTTAGATTCAATGGATCATTTGTAATGTACATGCTGTTAACACCATGAACAATTTTTTTTGAAGAATATTGGAAAATTATTTTATCAAAACCAATAGAGAGGATATTTTCATGTTAATTTATAATTAATTTAAGAACATAAGAAGAAATATTACCTCATTATTGAGATCTTAATTCATTGATGATGTTGATTTTTCTAACTTGAATGGTATATAACCATTTTATAGTAAGGACCAAAAGTGTACCCACTCTATTAGTAATCTTCACATGCTTCTTTAATCTTCATAAAATTCCAGGTGTTATCCTGACCGATTGACCATCATGAATTTTTCTCTTTTATTGCTTCACATTACTTCATTTTTGAAGTAATTTACATTATTCTTCTTGATCATGAGAGGATTAGAGTAAGAGGTAGATCTTAAGAGGAAATTATTGTGTACAATGCTTAATCTTTCTATGATTGGAATAGTAGTATATATATAGACATAGGTCTATGGTTTAAATGTAATTAATTTCGAAAAGTTTATTAACTGTGAATTAATCCCAAATAAACAACATTCCATGTAAATAATATTATTATTATTTTACTTATAGTATGTGTAAATGCACATAATAATAAACATCTATTTTATATTTATCACCAGAAAAAATATGGTCTTCTCATCCTTCTAAATATTTATTTAATTCTCAAATAAACGTTATTCATACAATAAATAAATAAATATTCTATTCATAGTTTGAAAAATAAATATTTATTTATATAATCTCATAAATAAATAAATTCTTTTTTCAATGAATAAATAATTATTTACTATCTGGTGAATAAAAATAGATAAATAAATATTATATATTTACATAATTAAATAATTACGTTACAAATAAATTACTATTTAATATTATTGATCTATTATTAAAACCTTAATAAATATTAAGTCTCACTCTAGAGAATAATATCCAGTTCAATAGTTAAATATAAATAATATTTAACTAAGATCAAATGAAGAAATTTTTGTGTGACCCTATATGCCTCTTCCCCAGGGGTATTAGGCATGCTTTCCTAAAGTCCCAGATTACTATCTAGTAGCGGGTCAAGACACCCATATAAGAAGAAGATATTTCTCAAAAACAATAGTCACATATGGATGCTAAATGTGTAATATAATCCATATATCATGATATCCCATCAAAAAGTTTACACACCTGGGTCATAAACCTATATTCTTGATACATCTTTCTTTGAATTTCTTAAATAAACTCATCAATACATCGTGGACTTGAAATTTAATATGAAGGTTCTATTTTAATAAAAGTTATGAGACATCATATTCTATAAAGATAGAAGGGAAAAATCCTTTCTCAACTTATTCATTAATAACATATTATTCATGACACACCCAATGAACCTTACTTCCTATGAACCTATAACATCATAGTTTTGGTCAGTAAATAAAATTATGTGAGTCATGAAATGCATTAATAATAATTTTAAGTCTAAATATCACCACACACACTTGCATATAGGAAATTCCAATGATGCACCCACATGTGGAATTACTACTGTTGGTTTTGTTCTCATAATCTCACGTATTAGTGATTACCAAGTGAAAATTTCATGAGATGATGCCTTATCATCTTATGAGTACTCACACCTGACAATAAACATACTATGTGTCCCATCATAGAATTCTCTCCGACCATAGAACAATATTATATAATATTGTCATAGCATTTCAAGGTTGTCATCATAAGAGGGAACTACTATAACCTTTTCAATATGATTGATACTCCATGAAATTATGACATCAAATTCACAAAAAAACTATGAACAATATGTAATAAGATATTTTTATTAACTTCTTTGAATATATATTCAATATAAAGTAAAAAAATTGGTTCTAGAACATCAACTCCAATGATAATGAGGCGACCCTAGGAGTTGGGTTCCTTATTCATGGAATTTTATTTTGGTTTCTCTTAGCTAGGAAACCCTAAGAGTTAGGATGATACAGGAATTACATTGAATTTATCCTTATATTGTATAAGATAATTAGTTTTTTTCTCAACCTTCTTAGATCCATATATGATATAATTCGCATAATGGTCTACGTAAATATGTAAGCAATGAGTTTTTCACCAAATCAGTGTTATTTCTTAGTGATATATATATCTTGGCCCACTAATGGATTTGATGAGTTTAAAAGGGATCACAATTCTAGGGGTGAGTGTTTAAAAAATTACCTATTAAATTAATTTAAAACATGATAATAATATGATAAAATCATTTGTTGTAGATAAATAATATTATTATCATCAAACATAACTCTAAGATAAATCTTTAGAAATGAGAAGATTAATATAAAGAACTTCTTAATACTATTATAAAAACTTTATCATTGTTATTAAGTAAAATAAATATATGTGTATTAGAGTAACACCTTCCTGAGTAATCAACTGTAGAAGTTATTTAACTAATTAATCTAAATGGTTATGAGAGAATAAAAGGAACCACATAAGGTTTTAAAGAAATTATATTCAAGATGATAAAAGAAAATTTAGTTTTCCATCATGTACTCAATATGATTGAGTGTGATAATGACTTAGAGATATTGGATGTTTCCTTAAGACCTATTCTAGTTAAGTAATTCATTCCATATTCATTAATGGAAATTTTTCGACAATGTGATTGAGTTTAATAAAATTTTACCCGATATTCTCAAAGTGTTTAGCATAGTTGAAATGGGCATGTGATGTCTAAGTTCTGGTGCTATTTTAATAGTATAAGTGGGTATGTTTTAAACCTAAATACAAAAAGTTAGTTGTAAAGTCCAACAATGTTTCTTCAAATATCCATTCAAGGTCATTAAAATCTAGAGTCTATAAAATAGGAGTAATTTTTCCATATAATTTAATTGTCCAAGAAACCTGAAGGGGTTTATAAAACTCTATATAATGTCCACGTTATGTATCATTCTTAATTATTTTGTTTTGAAGGGTATACATCATAAAAAATTTATGATTTAAAAATGTTGTGATTATATAAGATTTCAAGAATAAGGGAATAATTGATAGAGCTTTTAGTTTTCATTAAAGTGGTGAATCAAAGAGTTTTCATGTCAGTGATGTGAATATAAAGAAATATATCAAGCTAAGATGAATCTTAATAAAGTATGTGTATAGTTATTTCATTTCTATTATATGATAATAAGAGTTTTTTGTTACAAAGAGTTTCTATAAACAATTTGATATAATGAATTAGATATATATGGTTTATGATTCATTAGATTCTATAACAAGATGTGGGAAAATAAAATTATTAAAAAATTTATCCAATTTAAAGGTTTTTATTCAGATGTTTGTTAAAATATAAGGTATTTGACTGTAACACATTTAGTGACATATTTTATAGAATAATGTTTTTTTAATAAAATAATCTAAAGACATATAATACCATATATGATATGCGAATAATAGTTTGTTTGTTAAATAGTCACATTAAAGGAAATAAGAGTTATTTACTCAATACAGAAGAGTCTATGTATCTTAGAAATATTTTCTAAAGAGAATATAGTGTTTAAGTGGATAATGGGAGTATTCTTGAACTTATAGAAGTTCAAAGTTAAAAAATAAAAGATTATGCAAGTCAAAAAACAAAGTGAATGTAACCATATCCTAAAAGAGTTTAGGATGGATTAGTGAAGTAAAATGTAAATAGTTACTTTTGATTTTAAGGAAAAAATTTTATGGTAAGGGTCCTAAGAATGATAACGATGTAATTAAGAAAAGTTATCAATAGACAAAAATAGTTATTAAAATTATAACATTAGATGTTGTAAAGTTAAGGAGTTTGAATGCATTCGAGGAGTTAAAAATTAGGAATATAATTCCTAAATCCCACCATTATTCAAATTGCAATACTTCATAGATGTTACTCTCTAAAGAGTTTAGTGGGAGGGTTTTATCAAATAGTCACATAGTGATGTGGTAAAAATTACATAGAGATACAATGTGGTTAACAAACCCCCTAAAAGTGAAACAAACATAAGTCTAATCTAACAATCTATCATATGTGATATTTTAGAAAAGTTCTTATCTATGGTTTTGTTAAGTACTCTTCAAGGAGTTTAATAATATAAAATATATCATGTTTTATAAAAGGAAATATCTGCTTTATCATTATTTGGCATTGGTTTCATATATGTATACATTAATATACATTTCATTAAGTGAACACCACTAAAAAAACGGCATATACGCATGGTTCAAAACTGTGGGTATAGCCCCAAAAACCGTGGGTATAGGCTATACCCACGGTTTTGGGGACCCTGGTATAGAAAGGCATTGGTATAGGTCCCCAACATATACCAATAGTTTTCCAAAACTGTGGGTATAGCTGTTTTTATACCATGTCAAATAAACATACCCAATTCCCATGGTGTCAAAGTATTTTACACACAGTTTCAAAACTGTGGGTATAAATCCAAAAATAATGCATGCGGTGGGTTTCGATCCTACAACCTCATCACTGCAAACACAACGTCTAACCTCTACCCTAATACCACCTTTTATATATATATATATACACAAATATAGTTATATAAACCATGGGTATAGAGGGAAGAACCGTGGGTATAGGACTCCCGCCAAAACAAATTTCCTTTCCGCGAGGAAAAAAATTTCCTGCGCACACACGGGGAACCTATACCCACAGTTTTTCAGAACCATGAGTATATGTATTTTAGCCCAAACCTATACCCACGTTTTCCCCAAAACCATGGGGATAGGTACCTCTATACCCACGATATTCAATACCCATGGGTATAGGTGACTTTTCCGGACCTATCCCCATGATTTTGGAAAACCGTGGGGATAGACCCCCTATACCCACTGTCTTGGAAAATCGTGGGTATATGTCCTGAAAAGTTACATATGCCCACAGTTTTCAAAAACTGTGGGCATATGGGTGTTTATCCCCACAGTTTTGGGGAAAATCGTGGGGATAGATCCATTATATAGTAGTGGAACTGATAATTAACATCTCAATTTAAAACTTTGAGTTCCCTAACCAATGATCATCATAGATTATTATAGGTTATAAATAAATGTTAAGGTTATTGTGAGTATGATTCTTGTATCAAGATATAAAATATGATCTTGAGGAACCAAATTAGTTTTGTGTTCTAGATAACCCATGAAGTATACCACATGGAGTGTCATAGACTATGTATTTGGTATTCTAGTGGGTGTATAATTAATATTTAGAGTCTCCACTATCCAAGTTTGGTGAGATATTTATCATGATAACCTTCATAATTTAATACATTTCTTATGAAAACCTTAAAACACAGCTAATCATGGGGTGGTTGGGTATGTTGTTGATCATGTAGTAGGTTGATGTACAACCAATATGGGACTTATACTTTAATATAATAAGTATGGAATCTAGGCCCTTGATTAAAATAGACAAATATCATGTATGACTATACCTAGATAGTAAATATGATGTTCTTATGTATTCAGGAGTGGGGCCTGAAATGTGCTCATCCATAAAGGTGAATGACATGTGATGTATTCATCAAACTAATATGTATATATTAAAATAATCAAGAACATATGAGTATGATATATGGGATTTTCATACTCAATGTCCCATGTTTACTTGATGCCTTAGACAAAGGGATGTGAATTCATTCTCACATATGATTTATATGATGGACATAGGTATAGAGATACATATGTTTGAAAGATATCACATGAAATACCTTTGTATCTTGAGTAACACATATGATTTGATAGAAAACAATATTTTCTTATTTTTATGGATCTAATGATTCATATTTTTTGTCAACGATACAAGGACTACTGGTTCACACTTTATGGTTGAATGAATGGGGAATGATTTTGGCTCAAAGATACAATTATAAATGTTTTAATGTTTATCCAAAAGATTTTTGGATGGGTATTCATAGGGCATTTTATATGATGTGATACATGATGAACTTGACGTTATCTTTCCAAAAGTGTATTGGAAGATATCAAAAAGAATTTTTGGATATGGTTTCACAAGTTAATGTATATGATACAATATAAGGTAAAATATCATAAAGTCGACGAGGCTTTAGTATAAGTGGTAGATTGATGGTGATATACCCTAAAACTTCATATAAATGATATATGTGGGCCAAATCATATTGTAGGATCATTTCTAGTTATATGGTATGGAATGCATAAAATCATGTCATATTTAATTCCTTTATAAAGGGTGCTATTAAGTCTTGTTATGTGATAACAAGACACCACCTTAGTATGGAAGTGTAATGTTAAAGTATTAATTTAAAATTATTCCACTAATTTTCATTAAAATAAATATTTCATGTGATTAAATTGTCGGAGATGGCATGTCCTAGAGTTACAGTCAATGTATCCACATGAATTAACTCATAATGTATGGGTTATTACATATTCACTCAAAGAGCGCCCTCGAGGACCTTATAAAGGAAACACCCATGCGATGGGTAGTACTAGTTTGTGTAAAGTCATGGAAGATTAAATCCCTCCCATAGATATAATCATTATCTTATTTTTCATGTAACACCCCAAGTTTCCTCGGTATGTTTCCTTTCGAATAATGCGATGGCGTGCATTGTACACAACTTCGAGATTTTAACACACCATAACCAATCAAACTAGCTGTTAGGAATAGTAATACCTACTTTTTGAAATTTTATAAATTCTATCTCTCAAAATTGACTTAATTTTTGGATTCGTAATATCAAAATTAGCCTAGGGTGAAATTTTGGTACTTTTTGGATAACTTTCATATTTTGATGAATAGTGAAAATTACAAAATTTTAATTAAAAACGACTTTTTTAATCAAAATAATTAATAGTGATAAATTATTAATTTGAGTTGTTTTAAAGTATATTTAGAATATATTTTTACCATTTAATATAATTTTGGTCATTGGAAATAATTTTACAATTAAACCGAACATAAACAAGTGTCAATCTTTTGATAGTTATTATCTCTTAAAAACACGCTTTTTGTTTTGACATCGGGAATTAATTTTAAATTAATTTCGGCCACTTCTGTGTTTTGAATTTAGAAAAATGGATTCCATATTTGTAATCAGGATGTTAAAATTGTGTAAATAGGTAACTTTTATTTTTAGACATTTTGAATAATTACTGCGGTAAATATTTTATTTACCATGGTTAAGGGTAAATCCGGTAAATAAGGGTTAAAAAATAATATTATAATAATACTAAATTACCCTAAAACGTGTCTTAACCCTATTTTATGATACATGGTCGACCATGTTCATCTTTGGGTCTATTTTGGGACACCATGGATCCACTTGTAAGTGATAATGACACATTATTTTAATTAAGTTAAAATAAATACAAAAATGACACAAGCATATATCTTTTAACAAAACAATTGTTACAGAGGGTTATATATGTTGGATTTTAGATTATAAATATTCCTTAGAAATCTAAAAATATTTCCTACATAATGATATTTTATTTATAATTTTTAGACATTAAATAAGTTAATTTATTTATGACACAATAATGATGCAGTAATTACTATAATAGTGAAAAATCAAAATAATTGATATTAAAAATACCCAAATAAATATAATATTAAACTTTTAATGAATTAAAATAATTTTCTAGGATAATATGATATATTATTATTGATTTAATTGACTTTTTTCGAAGTAATAAATCTGTTATGAGTTTCACAAAAATCAACTATTGAATTGTGTCAAAATTGACATAAAAGAGTTTTTAAAACCAATATTATATTATTAATTGATATTAAATTCCTAAAAATCTAAGGTTCATCCTAGAGACTTATATCATGATATTTTTATCATTAATGGACCACTTGGGGGTCTCTTGTATGTATATGGTAAGTTTATTAACCATATAATATAAAAATACAAAGAGACATTGTAAAAGTGAAACTAATTAACTTAGAGTTAATACTTAAAGATAAGGTTAATATAAGTACCAAAACCTGTATAAATTCTATTGGTTGAGTTGTTTTCGACCCATCCCCACCTTAACCTTTGAATAGTCAACTTTGGAGCCATTGGAAGCCGAATATGAATTTATTATAAACTAATATCTCTAGCTTTTCCAAAGGTGCCCCTCACCCCTCTTATAAAAGGGCACTCCTCCTTCTCATTTATTCACACCTTCAAAGCCCTTTGGTTCGGCCAAACCCTGCCCAAATACTATCTCAACTTCCCTCAATAAAACCTAGAGGCCTTAGTTTGATCAGAAAGCCAACCTAAGGAGCCCTTTTGATCAAATCAAAAGGAAGAACCCGAAGAAGAGGTAATGTTTTCACCACCCCTTTTCAAGTTCCTTTCTTCTTCCACTTCCTCTTTCTTTGTTATTTCCATTATAAAATAATAACTCCAGTATCATATATATACTCTGATGTTATTATAAATATGGTACAACCATATTCAGTATTATATCCATCCTTTGAATAACATGTCACCATACGTGCGTACGTACGGCTTACCGTCTCCACGTCGTGGTGTAATTGTTATTCAATATATTATTATTTGTATGGGTATAATAATGATGTGTAACTCATGTAAATAATAAATATAACATGATAATTATTCTTTATATATGATATATAATCCAATTATATATTATTTAATATCAAAAGAATGATATTGTCGCTCGTGCGTATGTACGGACTACCGTCTCCACGAACGCGATGAGATTCATTGTCCATCATATCCATTCAAGTATAATTATCATTTGATGATTTAAAAATAGTATCTAAAGACTTGATATCATTCTGGATATGAATAATATACATCCCATTAATAACGAATATGGCTCACATAACAAAGAATATAAAGTAAAATGAACCCGTTAACACCCGAAATGACGATAATTCGAAGATATTATTAACAAATCAATGTTAAAAGATCATATATGATATCATATTAAAGTAAATGATTCTTGTATAATTCAATAACAATTATTTCACCATTATACAGGAGGTAAACCTTCCATCGACCAAGGAAAAAGTACAAAGTAAGGGATTTTCTTATCTCACTTTCAATTCTGTGAGATTTCCATTTTTCGCCACTAAATTATTGAAAGTGGTGTATGGTGTACTGCCATTTGATATATATTAATGATTCTATTTATATTCATGTTATTCTGTAAATAATTTGGTGGTTATTAACTTTTGGCCATACGACTCAGTTGATTAACGTGGTAAGGGGTTTCTTATCTCACTTTTAATTTCGTGAGATTTCCATTGATCACCACTTAATTATTGCATGTGGTGTATGTGTACTGCCCATGATTGTATTCATTGTGTAATATAATTTAATTTATGGGTATTTACATCATCATGGTATGATACTTCTTTCATGGGTGTATGTTTCGTATGTTACCTAATCGGTAAGGGAATTTGAGATTTCAATTCCCACTCATTTGGCTTTACGCATATTTCATTGATTATATTACTCCATGACTATGTGTGGAATCACTATTCATTTGATTATTTCATAATTTCCACTCCCCTTCCTGTGGATATAAGTTTGATACACATAATCACTCATTGGTAATTCTCAAGTCATTTATATGAATTTGATAAGAGTAATTTTAACTCATTCACCATTTGTTGAGTTAAACATCCAATTTGTTGGTGTTGTTTTTACAAGAATATGTGTGAATATCCTTTGATTGTTTTACACTGAATATCCAATCATATTTTGTGTATTTATATTTGTCACACATAATTATGTCGTTGATTTATCCTTATCCTAAGGATACAGCCTTTATGAGAGATTTCATCTCAATTTACATTCCATTGAGACTTCTTTGTTGATATACACCAAATCACTTTTATGTGGTGTATATAATGTACTTTGACATAGTATATCATGAATCCCTTTATTCTCATGATATTACAAAGTTTTTATTACCTCAATTATTTGTATTCAAGTGTCTCTTTTGGTTAGAATCTCTAACTAAAATACCATTTTTAAATGTTTTAAAGACTTATTCTTCTAAATCTTGATCATTAATGTCCATGTTTTAAAAATGGTTTTAAGGATTTATTTATATGGAAATTAAAGTTTTAGAAATTAAAACTCATTTTAAAAAGTTTCAAAGTGGTATGGGACACTTTGATTCAAAAATCTACTTTTAAATGGCTTCTTGACAAATAGTGTGACTTTTAAATGTTTTCAAGAAAAGGGGGATAATTCTCTCCAATAGTTTTGATGATTATTTTCATTTATATCAACATCATTCATTATTCTTGATTGAGGTTAATGTGATACAATAAAATCTTCCATATTGTATCGAATGAGTCATGTTTGACTGTGGATGCGCTGTTTTTATACCATTCATGGTTTGTGGTAAAAGTATTGACATTTCGTATGCTAGTTTTAATACGAATGTTTATGTTATTTTTAAACATGTTCATATGAGGAATGCATTGGACTTAATAAGTGACGGGTGGAGCCCGCTATAGCTCCTCGATGCATCGGTAGGTCTCATGAGACAAACTAGTGTCTTGGCACAAGGCCTTGACAAAATCTTATTTGTAGTCTTGGCACGGGGCCTTGGCTAAGTGGTTATGATAGTCTGGCATTATGCATTCCAACATTATGAAAGTGGATATTGATATTGCATGTGATCATTCGACTAGTAGAATATCCATGTGAGTAAGTAAATGGCATTATTTCATTTTACCTTTGACATTTTATGTTGAAGTTCAAGTTTAAAAGGCTTTTGTTTTAGTTATAAATTTCCTTAAGTGTTTATGCTTATTTATGAAAGCTTCTGCTATAATGTTATCCTTACTGAGCATCTGAGCTCACCCCTTTCAATGTTTTATTTTTCCCAGGATTATGAAGAAGTAGTTTATGAATGACCTGCAGGGATAGTATGAGGGGATATGAAGACAAGATGTTTTTTTATGATGTAATGTAAAAAATTATGGATGTATCTAGTTATTCCAAGGCTACTAAACTAATCGGTCTTTCGAGACTTGATCTTTCTCATGATCATGCCAATGTTATGTAATAATGCACCGACTCTAGGTAACTAGGGTCGGGGCATTACAGTTGGTATCAGAGGAAGTTTAGTACAAACCTTGGAAGCTAGATTTAGATAAACTCTGATTAGAGCACGTAGACCTAAGATGAACTTTGAGGATTAGTATAAAAGAACTTCCGAGAATTTTGGTATTGTAGAGATTTTGTGAGTTTTCCGAGCAATACATCCCTGTCTGGATACGAGCAGGTAGAGGCGGCTCTGGCACAGATGTACCTAGGGGTAAAACCCGAAAACACCGCTTTGAGCTAGACTCGAACGGGAACTGGTGCACGACAACAGGCCTTGCTGCACTCTTGGTTACGACACTCCCCGGGGATATGCTTAGGATAATTTACATTTTCTTTACAAACCTATTTATGTAATATATACATAAGATGAGAGTAAATGACCTTGGTTAATCCTAATATGTTTCAAATTGAGAATATGGTGACATTTTAATCTCTAAATGATTTTACGACTACTATTACTCACACAATGCTTTCTGGTTTTAGTCAATGGATGGATTCCAAGGAAGTCTTAGTGACTTTGAGAATGATGTACAAGGTGGGAACGGTGGTGGAAATGGGAAACAAAATGGAATGTTGATAGGTGTAAAAGATATCGTCTTTATGCCAAATCAGTTTTCCAAAAATATGATCAACAACATATATATTAACCAACTCCCAGACTCAACAAGGAAGAGAAAGGTGATAAATGATAAGATCTACGGCAATGGAGACCATGGAGAAAAGAAACCTCAATTTTCATCATGCAGGAAATGTGGAAAGAGACACCCACGAAAGTGTCTCAATGGGACAACGAAATGTTTTACGTGCGGGAAGGAAGTACATAAAGTGAAGAATTGCTGAAGAAAAATGAAGAGTACTATGGAAGAAGATAAAAATGGTCCCAAGAGTCCATTTACAGTCATTTGCCGTAAATGTAGGGGACCTGGCCATTACCCGAGTGAATGTCCTATTCTATAGGATATTTTCTTGGTCAAAGAAGAAGATATGTGGAAATAAATGGTTGGAGAAAAACTTAAAAAGTATTAGCACTCCTTGTTGATGGGTACTTTGGAATAATTTTCTCTTGTATTTGTAACCCCGCAGTTTGCCATGTGAGAATGATATTTAAAGAATAATTGTCTCTTATCTTGTGGATATAGGTATAAATAACCATTTGGTTTTATATGGTGATTGGGGTTTGAGAAAATTATAAGTTATTATAATTTGGGATAAAAATTCAAAGTATGTTATGACATTTGTGATTAAATTATGTTATTTTGAGGAATTTATCTCATTTTGGTAATATTATAAAATATAGTTTTTGAAAAAGGACAACACGTAGACCGTGTGACAACCCGTCGCGTTGGACAAAGCTGTGGGAATCGAACCCACAACCAAAGTGTGATTGGGATTTATCGCCTACCACTGGACTACGTGAAGTCCCTAGTTAATGTGACTATTTTTTTTTGTTAAATGATTTTATTGATCAATAATAAGATGATTTGGGTTCTTATGTCTTATCAAATGAATAACGTTGGTATAGGAAAATGATTTGGTGATTAAGTGATAAATGTTATTTTGGAAGATGTTCGCTTTGTTGGAAACACTATATGCCCAAGGAAAATAGAATACAATGGGGTTTCATTTGTAGAGTAATGGTGGATTTTTATCTACGTTTTTATTGTTGATTTATAGTGATTTGGGTTATTTATGGAAATTATTAACCTATAACAGAGAATATGTGATGATGTTAATTACTTTTAAGTATGTGACTTTAAGAGTATTTGATGTCATTTGGAGATACAATGTAACATGGAAGACTACATAAACAAATTCTTCTATGATTTGGGTTTCAATATTATTTTGGATTATATTAAAGGATTTTAAGGACAATTGGTTATTGAATGGTATCTATTTAACTTTGGGGTATTGTTGGTTTAATTTTAGAAATTAATATTAGTGCATATTTATCTCAATGAATATCCTTTTGGGGGATCATTAGATCATTCACTAACCATTTTGGTTTTGATTAATCTTCAAACACAATGTAAATATATGGTTTATCCTGCATGGATCATGTGATTCTATAGAAGTTTATTCTAGCTCTTCCAGTGTGACCAAGTCTTCTTGAATACTCATCGTTTAAAAAAAATTGAGTTAGTGGTGGAAATTTATTAAAGAATGAAAATTTACTTAAAATGTAAGTATATCTCATAATGTTCTTAGTCAATATCATAAATGAATTCCTCTTCCTTATGTAATGTAACTTTAAAAAAATGTTGTCTGTTTACTTTCCTACTAGGAGACTAATGGTCGTTTGTCCCAACACAAGTTTGTGGTTTTATCATTATTAACATTCTCCTAATCATGATTTCTATCCCTCTCCATCAGAACTTGACACTTAGTTTATCATCCATATCCATGTTTTCTTACATGGAATCCTAGTATGGGTTATCTTGGATGACCCTTATACCTCTCTTTCTTTCTTTTAAAGTGATAGTTTTATTGGCTCTTTTTCCGATGTGGGACTTTCCATTATATTCCCAAGAAAAATTTTAAAAATTGCGAGGACGCAATTTATTGAAGTAGGGGAGAATGTAACACCCCAAGTTTCCTCGGTATGTTTCCTTTCGAATAATGCAATGGCGTGCATTGTACACAACTTCGAGATTTTAACACACCATAACCAATCAAACTAGCCGTTATGAATAGTAATACCTACTTTTTGAAATTTTATAAATTCTATCTCTCAAAATGGACTTCATTTTTGGATTCGTAATATTAAAATTAGCCTAGGGTGAAATTTTGGTACTTTTTGGATAACTTTCATATTTTGATGAATAGTGAAAATTACTAAATTTTAATTAAAAACAACTTTTTTAATCAAAATAATTAATAGTGATAAATTATGAATTTGAGTTGTTTTAAATTATATTTAGAATATAGTTTTACCATTTAATATAATTTTGGTCATTGGACATTATTTTACAATTAAACCGAACATAAACAAGTGTCAATCTTTTGATAGTTATTATCTCTTAAAAACACGCTTTTTGTTTTGACATCGGGAATTAATTTTAAATTAATTTCTGCCACTTCTGTGTTTTGAATTTAGAAAAATGGATTCCATATTTGGAATCAGGATGTTCAAATTGTGTAAATAGTAACTTTTATTTTTATACATTTTGAATAATTACTGCGGTAAATATTTTATTTACCATGGTTAAGGGTAAATCCGGTAAATAAGGGTTAAAAAATAATATTATAATAATACTAAATTACCCTAAAACGTGTCTTAACCCTATTGGTTGATACATGGTCGACCATGGGCATCTTTGGGTCTATTTTGGGACCCCATGGATCCACTTGTAAGTGATAATGACACTTTATTTTAATTAAGTTAAAATAAATACAAAAATGACACAAGCATATATCTTTTAACGAAACAATTGTTACAGAGGGTTATATATGTTGGATTTTAGATTATAAATATTCCTTAGAAATCTAAAAAGATTTCCTACATAATTATATTTTATTTATAATTTTTAGACATTAAATAATTTAATTTATTTATGACACAATAATGGTGCAGTAATTACTATAATAGTGAAAAATCAAAATAATTGATATTAACAATACCCAAATAAATATAATATGAAACTTTTAATGAATTAAAATAATTTTCTAGGATAATATGATATATTAGTATTGATTTAATTGACTTTTTTCTAAGTAATAAATCTGTTATGAGTTTCACAAAAATCAACTATTGAATTGTGTCAAAATTGACATAAAAGTGTTTTTAAAACCAATATTATATTATTAATTGATATTAAATTCCTAAAAATCTAAGGTTCATCCAAGAGACTTATATCATGATATTTGTATCATTAATGGACCACTTTGGGGTCTCTTGTATGTATATGGTATTTTTATTAACCATATAATATAAAAATACAAAGAGACATTGTAAAAGTGAAACTAATTAACTTAGAGTTAATATTTAAAGATAAGGTTAATATAAGTACCCAAACCTGTCTAAATTCTATTGGTTGAGTTGTTTTCGACCCATCTCCACCTTAACCTTTGAATAGTAAACTTTGGAGCCATTGGAAACCGAATATGAATTTATTATAAACTAATATCTCTAGCTTTTCCAAAGGTGCCCCTCACCCCTCTTATAAAAGGGCACTCCTCCTTCTCATTTCTTCACACTTTCAAAGCCCTTTGGTTCGGCCAAAACCTGCCCAAATACTATCTAAACTTCCCTCAATACAACCTAGAGGCCTTAGTTTGATCATAAATCCAACCTAAGGAGCCCTTTTGATCAAATCAAAAGGAAGAACCCGAAGAAGAGGTAATGTTTTCACCACCCCTTTTCAAGTTCCTTTCTTCTTCCACTTCCTCTTTCTTTGTTATTTCCATTATAAAATAATAACTCCAGTATCATATATATACTTTGATGTTATTATAAATATGGTACAGACATATTCAGTATTCTATCCATCCTTTGAATAACATGTCACCATACGTGCGTACGTACGGCTTACCGTCTCCACGATGTGGTGTAATTGTTATTCAATATATTATTATTTGGATTGGTATAATAATGATGTGTAACTCATGTAAATAATAAATATAACATGATAACTATTCTTTATATATGATATAAAATCCAATTATATATTATTTAATATCAAAAGAATGATATTGTCGCTCGTGCATTTGTACGGACTACCGTCTCCACGAACGCGATGAGATTCATTGTCCATCATATCCATTCAAGTATAATTATCATTTGATGATTTAAAAATAGTATCTAAAGACTTGATATCATTCTGGATATGAATAATATACATCCCATTAATAACGAATATGGCTCACATAACAATGAATATAAAGTAAAATGAACCCGTTAACACCCGAAATGACGATAATTCTAAGATATTATTAACAAATCAATGTTAAAAGATCATATATGATATCATATTAAAGTAAATGATTCTTGTATAATTAAATAACAATTATTTCACCATTATACAGGAGTTAAACCTTCCATTGACCAATGAAAAAGCACAAAGTAATGGATTTTCTTATCTCACTTTCAATTCCGTGAGATTTCCATTTTTCGCCACTAAATTATTGAAAGTGGTGTATGGTGTTCTGCCATTTGATATATATTCATGATTATATTTATATTCATGTTATTATGTAAATCATTTGGTGGTTATTAACTTTTGGCCATACGAATCAGTTGATTAACGTGGTAAGGGGTTTCTTATCTCACTTTTAATTTCGTGAGATTTCCATTGATCACCACTTAATTATTGCATGTGGTGTATGTGTACTTCCCATGATTGTATTCATTGTGTAATATACTTTAATTTATGGGTATTTACATCATCATGGTATGATACTTCTTTCATGGTTGTATGTTTCGTATGTTACCTAATCGGTAAGGGAATTTGAGATTTCAATTCCCACTCATTTGGCTTTACGCATATTTCATTGATTATATTACTCCATGATTATGTGTGGAATCACTATTCATTTGATTATGTCATAATTTCCACTCCCCTTCCTGTGGATATAAGTTTGATACACATAATCACTCATTGGTAATTCTCAAGTCATTGATATGAATTTGATAAGAGTAATTTTAACTCATTCACCATTTGTTGAGTTAAACATCCAATTCGTTGGTGTTGTTTTTACAAGAATATGTGTGAATATCCTTTGATTGTTTTACACTGAATATCCAATCATATTTAGTGTATTTATATTTGTCACACATAATTATGTCGTTGATTTATCCTTAACCTAAGGATACGGCCTTTATGAGAGATTTCATCTCAATTTACATTCCATTGAGACTTCTTTGTTGATATACACCAAATCACTTTTATGTGGTGTATATAATGTACTTTGACATAGTATATCATGAATCCCTTTATTCTCATGATATTAAAAAGTTTTGATTACCTAAATTATTTGTATTCAAGTGTCTCTTTTGGTTAGAATCTCTAACTAAAATACCATTTTTAAATGTTTTAAAGACTTATTCTTCTAAATCTTTCTCATTAATGTCCATGTTTTAAAAATGGTTTTAAGGATTTATTTATATGGACATTAATGTTTTAGAAATTAAAACTCATTTGAAAAAGTTTCAAAGTGGTATGGGACACTTTGATTCAAAAATCTACTTTTAAATGGCTTCTTGACAAATAGTGTGACTTTTAAATGTTTTCAAGAAAAGGGGGATAATTCTCTCAAATAGTTTTGATGATTATTTTCATTTATGTCAACATCATTCATTATTCTTGATTGAGGTTAATGTGATACAATACAATCTTCCATATTGTATCGAATGAGTCATGTTTGACTGTGGATGTGCTGTTTTTATACCATTCATGGTTTGTGGTAAAAGTATTGACATTTCGTATGCTAGTTTTAATACGAATGTTTATGTTATTTTTAAACATGTTCATATGAGGAATGCATTGGAATTAATAAGTGACGGGTGGAGCCCGCTATAGCTCCTCGATGCATCGGTAGGTCTCCTGAGACAAACTAGTGTCTTGGCACAAGGCCTTGACAAAATCTTATTTGTAGTCTTGGCACGAGGCCTTGGGTAAGTGGTTATGATAGTCTGGAATTATGCATTCCAACATTATGAAAGTGGATATTGATATTGCATGTGATCATTCGACTAGTAGAATATCCATGTGAGTAAGTAAATGGCATTATTTCATTTTACCTTTGACATTTTATGCTGAAGTTCAAGTTTAAAAGGCTTTTGTTTTAGTTATAAATTGCCTTAAGTGTTTATGCTTATTTATGAATGCTTCTGCTATAATGTTATCCTTACTGAGCATCTGAGCTCACCCCTTTCAATGTTTTATTTTTCCCAGGATTATGAAGAAGTAATTTATGAATGACCTGCAGGGATAGTATGAGGGGATATGAAGACAAGATGTTTTTTTATGATGTAATGTAAAAAATTATGGATGTATCTAGTTATTCCAAGGCTACTAAACTAATCGGTCTTTCAAGACTTGATATTTCTGGTGATCATGCCAATGTTATGTAATAATGCACCGACTATAGGTAACTAGGGTCGGGGCGTTACATTTCATAACAAGATACTAACATATTATACAGAGAGGGTGATTTCCACTTGATCGTTAAGTGATTTGGTACAATCTGTGGATACACCATTAAGGAGGGATGTTCTTCAGTTACCTATCATGTGATCTTCATAAAGCATGTGGGATAAATAAAAAAAGAAAAACATTCCATATGGTGTAAGGTACGTGAAGTTATTAATTTTACAAAATATGTGTTTTCAAGTTTCATTAATGTCAATTATGGTTTTAAGGTTTTTATAGATTATGTTGTGTTTAATGGGTGCTTTTAGATCCATTGAAACCAAGAAATCTATATGATCTTCATGGTACTCTGATAACATGGATAATAATTATTATATTATGAAATCAAATTATTAGATTGATATAGAACATGGATAAAAATTAATGGATTCACTAAAAGTATGCATTTTTTTGGAATTCTAACTTCACATACTTATTATGGGGTTTTAGGTATCTAGTATACCAATAAGAGTCAAAAGAAAATGCAAAACTCAACCAGAAGGTTACTGATAGATATGACACAAACAAGATAAAGATTTAAATTGTAAAAAATTATAGTTTTTCCCTAAATTATTATTCCTCTTATTCGTTGTCTTTCATGAACACCACTTAGTGTTATTTTAATGACCCAAACATATTATATTTTTTACTATCCATGGAAATCATGGATCTAATGAATAATAATTTTTTATCTTCCAAGACATGATAAAACCTCCATAGGGAATGATGAAAAATATGAATAGATATTTGATTTATAATGAGTTTTTATGGTCATATCACTTATGAGGAAGCACAGATCAACCCCCATTTTTGTAATAATGCTTTAATAAATGAATAAAAATTCTAGGATCTTAAGCATTTTAAACATATAAATAATTTATGAACAAAGTGTTGGACTCTTTTAACGTATGTTATCAACACACTAAATGTCTAATAGATTTTAATCATTTTAATGTTGTATGTAACACCTTTTCATGTCATCCATGATGTGTTTAGGTGATAAAAAATGGGAATATTATATTTTAGTAATAAAAAAATGACATGAAAAAATGTAATATAAAAATTTCCATACCCTGAAACCAAAAACACTATGATTACCTTCATCGTGTAATTGTTTATTATTTATGTCATAATTCATTCAAGGATCCAATCTCACTAAAACACCCTAGATCTTGTGCATATCTCATAACACCCCATGAAACCATATCACAAATTCTTTGGATATAAATTTATCTTAGAAGATCTATCAATTTCAAAAAAATATCTTATACTAAAAAAAAATCCTTGTTCACACAACCTTAAATATAACACCATGGGACTTTATAAAGTTGGAAATTATTATGAATTACTATTTCATAATCATAAGTATAGATTAGTCTCTAACAAAAAATTATTGTTACATAAGTTACAGAGGGATATGGCATGATCCCCACCAAGCACATTTACCTTCCTACAATCATGTATACTAAATGTATCACCATACACTACTTGTACACTCATACAATCCCATTATACATAACATTGAGTATAACCATGAGACCTTGAGCATGAAAATATCATATTGGCTAACTTAAACATGATCAATTCTCAGGAATAGACTAGTCAATCGAGATGAATACATTATATGTTGATTATTCAAGTAGATGAATGGATCATATGTAACTAAACTAAGCATGACCAGGAATTTAATCTATCCAATTAAATCAAGGGATCAATTGTCACTCACACCATACAATAGAAAAATTTTCATATTAATTAATTAAAACACACTAAATGTTCAATAACATACAATATGAGAAATCAAAATTTAGTAATATTTTTTATTTAGCGATGGTTTAAACCTCTACTAAATGATCCATGATGGTTTTTAAAGACTATCATAGATTGTAGTGTTAGAAATCATTCAAAAGTAGTCTTTTCATGATGTTTATTTATTTTATGATGGTTTTAATTTTCTTATTTAAAAAAATATATTTTTTTACTCGATCCCACCCACAAAATGTATCATATATGTAAGGGGTAGCACTAGAACCCCATATTTATTAGTTATTTTGTAAATTCTTTACCACTCCACAAAGTCTTTAATATATTAATTGAAAAATATTTAATATACTTATATATATAAATATAAAATTAAATACATATAAATACATATACATACATACATCCAAATACAACAAAATTATTTATATACTAATTTATTCATAATTTATGAATATTAATTAACAATTAATACTTACAAATAACAAAAATGAATATATATATATATAATTATATAAAAAAATATAATATATATATATATAAATACATATATATACACATACATACATATATACATGTATTAAAATATATACAAACATGCATAAATATTTATAAATTCATATAAAAATATAAAAATACATAAAAATATTTTCAAATATATATAAATACCTATAATTATATATAGATTTATATAGTTATATATAAATATATATAAAAAAATTAAATCTTTATACCAAGTATATAAGCCGCTTATCCCATGTATTTCATTGAGAATAATTTTCCTAACCCAACATTTACATACTTTAATGTTAGGGTATCATTTCTAATGAGTAGTATTCCATCTACACAAAACACTAAAAACACAACATTACTCCAAATATATCTCCTGTATACACATGACTCATCTTTGTTTTTGATGAATCTAAACTCTTTGATTGTACCATCAAAATTGATATTTCAATATTTATAATCTTTAATGAATCCATAAATAGACCATTATAATTTTTGTACCTTTTAAGCGCCATTTGGATCCTTAAAACCTACAATTTATATCACATATATGCCATCAAATAGATTTCTATTAATAAAATAAGTTTTTAAATTCATAAAATAAATTTTATAATCATAGAATGTTATAATATAATGTGAAATCCATATATACATTATCATTAATACTAGTGATAAGGTCTATATATAGTTAATACCATGAATATTTTTAAAAAAAACTCACCACTGAGTGAGTCTCATTTGCAAAACCTTGAGCATCCATATCACTTTTATTTCAAAAATATCAATCAGATTCCATGGGTATTACCCTTTTAGGTGGATCAATGATGTCCAAACATTATTTGTGTATGGAGTCCATTTCAAATTTCATGACATCTAAACATTTTTAAAAATTTGAACTCTCAATAACCTCTTGATAGTTAGTAGGTTCATCTTATATAAACTCAACTATATAATACTTTTCTAAAATAAATCATTATTTATTGGGATTCAAATGATTCATATCAAACCTATATAATTTTTCTACGTTACTTGAGTCAATTAAATTTCTATAAACATTTATGAAATTGTCTCATATTCTATATCAGTAACAATACCTATTTATTATCCTTGAACTTATCTATGTTTAAGTTTACTCCCATTGATACCTTTAAAAATATATTGCTTCTCAATAATCATACCATACTAATACACAAACACTTTTTTCTCTTATGTATTATAAAAAACAACACATTTTTCCTTTTAGATACCTAAATAAATCATTTATCATATTCATGGTCGGTATCATATGAAACACATTACCTTATACAAGCTTCACAACCCCAAATCTCTATGAAAGACTAGTTGGGATGTTTCCCATTCAATATATCATATAGTATATAAAACCTAATTCAATGGAATTTAATTTAATTTAAATGAAACATTCTTAAAATGATAACCTTAAAAATATATAGGAAGGTTAGATTTACTCACCATCAATCAAACCCAGTTTAACATGGTATGTGTAACAACCCATAATAAATCTTCTATTAAATCAAATCAAACCACCACATTATTTGGAATGCGAGGCACGTTAAAGCTTTGATAATATGACCAAAAACATAATATTTATAAGTCTATTTATATTGATGAAGATAGCAGAAGTAGAAACATTAGTGGTTACAAATGTCCAAAAGTTATGCCTCTAGTTGGTGTATTGGTCAGTTGTCTAGAATTTGTGTGAATAAAACTTATTTTTTATTACATTTTCATTATTTGAGGATATTTCAACCAATTATTATCCTAGTGGTTTTGTGGAAAATGGGTTGGAATGTAAGATTCAATCTGAGAGATGCAAGAGTTACTTTCACTATTAACTAGAAGTTGTAGGTTGTAACATGACTTACTACAAATTATCAATAGTCACCATGCTCATAATAGATAATTTCATGAATATCAAAAGTCATTTAAACTAAATGATTGGATATGAACCATTAAATAATAGTGGTACTACTTTTCTATATGTGATGATTCCATCAGTTGATTACTTTTAATTAGTAATCTTAAGTGATTACAATTCTTATAACCTCTGAATAAATGAAAGTGAGACAATGTTCTCCCAAGGACATTATACTTAATTTATGAACAATGTAAATACAATATGTTCTTAAATTTATTTAATTTATTCCTATTTTCTTGTGTGATTCATTATTTAGAGTGTGTGTGAGGTTCTATTTAGTATGGTGAGTAGGGTGAGGTTATTTTTCCTATCTTCAATTACACTAAATGTCATGGGGATAAATTATAGTTCAGGAAGTTCTGGTTCTTTGTTTCATTGAACTTAATGTTTTGAATGGTGTATATTTTGGTTTTTAGGTGATGAATTACCACAAAAGTGGCATCATATCTTAGTTTAGGACATGGAAACACACACTCGATAGTAGAATCAAGTAGATTTCTCATATATTATCCTAATGTTATTTCAGTATAGTTGGAGTTTATAGTTATCAAAAGTTATGTCATCAAAATAAGTCAAGCTCTTGATAGATAAATTTAATGAGATGGAATTTGGATTCTAGATAATAAAAATGGAGTACCCTTTCATTCAGAATGAATTATAAGTTCTATTGATGGGGGTTAAAGTAGAGAATATAGAGAAAGAAAAATGGGAAAAACTAGATAGAAAAGAACTTTGGTTGGGTAGGATGTCATTGGCGTGGAATATTGCATTTAATATCGAGTCTGTAATGACCATGTTTGGGATAATGAAATCTAGGAATTCATATATGAGAAGTAAAAAACATTGAAAAATGGTTTATATTCATATGTTGTTTGATATTATATTATTAGAAGGTAGACCGGTGACAAATCATGTAAATAATTTTAACATTATTTTAGGGTAGCTCAAATCAATTAATGTGATATTCATGGATGATTTTTGGGAATTGATATTGTTATAATCACTTATGGAGTCTTGGTAAGTGATGATAACTTCTTAGAGAACCTCTTATAGAAAGATAGAATTATAGTTTGAGGATGTCAATGTTTTTGTTATGAATGAAGTTCTCAAATTGAGGGACGTATAAGAACCTACCAAAAACATGAAAAATGTCAATGGTAAAAGACGATAAACTCCTTTGATGTCAAGTTGGATAAAATCAGAACATAAATTAGGAGATAAGATTCAAGGTAAATTAACTAAAGCTAAACTTGTATGTTGGAAATGTGACAAGAGAAGTCATCTCAAGAAGGACTAAAGAGATCACGGGGTGAACTCCAAAAGTTAACCTTCTAGAAGTTAAAGATTCATTAATTTATATGAATTTAGTAGCAGTATATTATTGAGGGTAAATATACTGGTGAAATCATGGGTGATTGATTCTGTAAAATCATTCCATTCTATAGCGGTGAAAGTATGCATGGTCAGTTATATATATAAAAGATCCAGAAAGGTTCACTTAGCCAATGATGAGGCTCTTAAAGTCATGGAGAAGGGTGATATTAACATTGGGATATAGAATTTGAGCTTCTTGAAGTTGAAAGAGGTTCATTATATAGTAGGTATACATAAAAATCTAATTTCTATTATCCAGATGCATGAGGAAAGATTTGAAAAAAGTTTCTCCGATGGAGTATGGAAAGTTACTCAGGGATCTATGGTCATGGAAAGAGGATTAATGTATGAGACCCTATATTGCATTAGAATATTAGATAGAGTGATAATTTCTAGATCAATAAATTTTGATTCTTTACAGTTGTGGCATTATTAACCCAGTCTTCTGAATGACAAGAACTTAAAGGGTCTAATGGTAAAGGGTATACTAAAGATCAATCATTCTAAAATTAAATGTTTTGAGAGTTTTATAACTGGGAAGTAAAAAAAGTTTTCATTAAAAAGAAATGTAATTAAGTCAAGATATTGAAAGATAGAACTTATTCACACAAAATTTTGAGGACTTACCCCATCTTATTCTCACAGAGGATCCTTATAATTCATTAATTTCGTTAGTGATTCAACATTATTAACCTCATAATATACTAGTCTTCAGAATATCCTGATACCTTCCAAAAAAATACAGTTATCAATGATGTCCTAAGTATATCATATCCTAAATAAATCCCTCAAATAATAGTCTCTATTAAGTCAAAAGTATTCTTTTGACTTTTATACCTTTTGTTTTGGAAATAAAAAATCTCTTTATACTGAATTCTAAAATACATGATTTACATTGAATATAGTTTTTTGGTTATCGTGCTTACTCTAGACATCATACTCACTCGGGTTATCATACTCACTCTAGCCATCATATTCACTATGGTCATCATACTCACTCTAACAATTGTACTCACTCTGGTTATCGTACTCACTCTATCCATCGTACCCACTCTGTTTATCATACTAACTTTGTCCATCGTACTTAATTTTTTTATTATATTGACTATGTTCATCATACTCACTTTTTGCATTGTACCCACATTTCATCATATCAGTATTTTTCACTAATTAATATTAATCATACTCATGTTTTACGTTTATCACATTTATTATTTTTTCCTTTTTCAAAACACATGTTTTACATCAATCGTACTCATGTTATCATTTTCATATAACTACTGTTTTAATGAAAACAATGTTGTAGAGTTATTTATAAACTAATCAAAATGATGTCCTGGTTTATATTTCAATATGACCGTTACAATTCCGGGTGTCCAAGTCCCTTTGAGTTTTCCAATGAAATATGACCGTTAGAGAAAATGTGACCCTTGTAACTTGAGGCCTACAAAAACGAGGTTATTTGAAATAGATACAAGAACTTTATCGACTTCCAATTTATAGAGAGAGACTCTGTGACTTATCTCTATTTTTTGGGAAATCCTTTAAATTTAAAAATGTGAACGGCTCGTTCTTATATTTTGTATTTCAATAAGTGATTTGTTTTTCTTTGTGTGTCTGATCTGGTTATAACGATCAAGGGATAATAGGGATAGGAAAGCGGTGCGACTGATATTCTTATCGAGGGATTTTAAGTGTTCGAATGACAGCGGTGCTGATTAACTATAAAATTTAGGCCTTGTGGGGATAGCAAGTCGAATGTGCTGATCATCATATTGAGGGAGTACTGGTGTTGGTAAGATAGACCTATTATCCAAGGTGAAAGGATATCGTACACTTTGGGATAAAATAATTGCAATACCTTTTACTTTTACATTTCTTATTGTAATAGAAAGATAATATTTTTATTTCTTATTTCTATTTGTATTCTTTTTTAATTGTTTTAATTATAGCTTATACTTTTCAGCATTGGTTCTATACGCTATATGATATAATCATTTACACTTCTTTTTACTCTAATATTTGTATCCAATTATAATACAATTGTTTCATAACCTGTGGTATCATAACAATATCATCAGACCGAGAGTTAGTCTGATCATTTTTTTATTTTATAAGAGGTAATATGAATTGTTTTAGTCTATGTTGTATTTAACTAAGAACCTTCTATAAATGTTTTAATAGACATTGTTTAATAAAAAATCCCCCATCTTGTATTTGTGCCATCTCATATCCATTTTGATCCAAAAATTGTTATTAGAGTAGGTTTTCCACAACTTTTTACATTCTCAAGCTATATTTTTTTATTTCTAAATACACTAACCTGTATTTGTGGAAAAGGATTTTGTTGCTTTAAGATGGATGGCATGATGAATGTCGGTTAAATTGAAAATTTTTAATCCTTCAAGACCACCTATCTTTGATGGTAATTATTTTTAATATTGGATAGATCTAATGAAGACTTTTATTATAAATACAGGTGTAAATAACTTTTTTATGCTCACTGGTGACAATAAGATTCCATAAATAGAATTCAGGACTTTCACTACTCAAGAAAAACATGAATATCAGAAAAACAATAAGGTACACAATAATTTATTGTGTTCTATGACCAAGAATATTTATAGTTAAATCTCTTCATGTGAAGCTACAAATAGTATATATAAAAAATTGGAGATAACACATTTTGTTACTTCAAAAGTTTTTGAAACAAGAAGAGAAATGCAATGAGCTAACTATCAAGATTTTGAATTTCCTTATAGTGAACCTGTAGTTAAGGTTCAATAAAGATTAATGACTTTGTTTTCTATAATCTTGAAAACCTATGGAAATGAATTTGTTTTCCATCGGCTTGACACCTATGGCAATGAATTTGTTTTTTATCGTCTTGACAACCTATGGCAATGAATTATTTTTCCATCAACTTGACAACCTATGGAAATTACTTTGTTTTACATTGGGTTGAAAACCTATGGTAATTAATTTTTTTTCTATCAGCTTGATAACCTATGGTAATGAATGTTTTTACATTAGCTTGAAAACCTATGGTAATGAATTTTTTATCCATCGGCTTGACAACCTATGGAATTGACTTTATTTACCATCAGACAGAAAACTGAGCATATTCACTTTCTTTATCATCAGTTTTATATTTGATCCTATTCACTTCCATTGTTTCAACTATTTATTTTCTATATTTTATTATGTCTTTACTTTCATAATAACATTAAACCAAAAACTCAGTCGAATTCTTTGACAGGTACATTCACTTTTCTTTTTATAACGATTTTATTTTTTGTTATTGTTTCTCATTTTTTTTAAAAATATATTTTTTTAGAATTTTTTTCTCTTTTATTCTTTACCGTTAGATTATTTATCTTTTAATATCAACCATAGAATTTCAATGGTCATCCATTTTTTACAATAAATAGAGGACCCCCTCCTCAAACCAACACTGGTTCTTCATATTTCTTAGAGAAGCTCTTCTCCACTTTTTAAAACATGGTACAATTGATTATTTTTTCAATCAACATTACTTCTTAGTCTTATTCCAATACTACTGTCGATATGACTTCAATGAATCTCTCATAAAAGGATTTATTTATATAAAGGTTAGTCTTTCAAGATTTCTTTGATAGCTACGACTCTTCATTCAAAAGAATTATCTTGTTTCAAGGCTGGGGATATCTTAGTGTCAAGAAATGCATATCTCGGGATCCAATTATTATTGAAGAGGTTAGACAATTATATAATAATGTGTAGTTTGATAAGGATATTTTTAATTTTTATATGTATTATAGAAAGTTTTCTATGTCAATGAATCAAGCATCACACTTTCTCAATGTCTCTACTGAAGGTGAATCCTTTTTTCATTCTCATAAGCTAACTGTGGAAGCTTGTACGTTTAATAAGGAAAGAGCTGAAAAGTCATTATTTCTTAACAATGTGGAGAAAATAAAAGTATCCCATCTCTCAGTAGACAACTGGATTATAGTTATTTAGATGAAATTATTTCTTAATCCAAGGAAAGAGGATAGAGAAACTCTTAAGGTTTCTGATATCTTTATGTTAGATTATCTTGTGAATATGAGAAAGTTAAATCTCATGGGTTACATTTTCGAAACTATAAAGAATGTGATGTTTGAAGCAATTAAGTCTCATATTATCATGTATCCATCAATTCTCACAATTTTTATTCTTGAAAGCTTTAAATTTTGTAATATTCTAGTGAAAGGATAATTGAGATAGATGAAGGGTTCATGGATAAGCAAGAATATAATAAATAAAATAAATGTTTGTTTTGATGAAAATTCAAAACTATTTGTCAAATATTTGGAATAATTGACACCAAATCAATCGAAAAAGCTTCTAATAGAATTAGATCCTATAGTTTTAGTTTCTCAAAAATCAGATCCTTAAACAGGATAAAATTCTAAAAAAACCAAATACAATGAAGAGGTTGTATCCAAGCAGATAAAGGAGAAAGAACAAAGAAAAGAAGGTGATCCTCAGTTTTGTCTTGATCAAGATGAAGCTCTATATGAGAAGATGAGAATAAAATATACTATATAGGATAAGAAGAAGATGTTTTTGAAAATAAAAGGTCAGGATTTTGATGTTTCCAAGATATTAAAAGGCCTTGAGCTAGAAAGTTCTCAACTGATAGAAGAAGTTAAACAAGAACCGATCTTACAAACTCTTCAAGAGACAGAGAAAGGAAAAGAAATAGTGAAAGACGTTATTCAATCAGATTCAAAATAGGAAGGTAAAGAAGAAGATGAAAATGAATTTCTTATGTAATATCTTTAGAGTTCTGAGAAAAGTAGATAAGAATCATCTCTTCAAAAACCAAGTGAAGGAGTTCAACAACAAAATCCTTATACCGATCAAACGGTAGTTCACTCTATAGAAACTCAATCAGAAAGAGTTATTTCTCCAGTTAAGCTAGTGGTTCAATGTTCTCATACTTAGATAATCATTATAATTAGTGAAAATTTTGAAGAAGAAAGAGTTAAAAAGGGAAAAGGTAAAGTAAAAGTAAAATAACATGATGAAGACTCAAGCCAATCCAATAAATAGGAATCATACGATGATGATACATATTCAGAGAACACAATTTATTTGAAGAAAAGTGATTACATTGTTCATGTTCTAATAAGGATTTAGAACAATATACCTTACTTTCCTAGAATAGAGGGAAATATTTATTTCATTATGGAGAATCAATGTAAGAAATTCGGTTTAGTAAGAGATATCAGAAAAAAAGTGATGAAAGTAGAGGCTGATCTAACGGTTTTGAGTGATAGATCTATTACTTATAATAAATCTTGAAATAAGATGACCAGGTGGTCATACAAAATATAAATCGTTGTGAATGAACATTAGGAATCAATTTAATAATTAAGGAGGCTTTCAAATTATCTTTCTATTTATTTTAATAATCTCAATAAGGAAACAATTAAGAGGATGAATCAAATTCCAAAAACTCTTGGTGCTGATACTCATTCAGTGAAAGAGTTGCAAGAAAGGATCAATTATTTCCAATAATAATTTTATAAGGTTTCATATTTCAATGATTAAATAGTTTTTTTAAAGAAATTTTTTTTTTGGATGATGAAA
Source organism: Viscum album (assembly GCA_963277665.1). Classification (NCBI taxonomy): domain Eukaryota; kingdom Viridiplantae; phylum Streptophyta; class Magnoliopsida; order Santalales; family Viscaceae; genus Viscum; species Viscum album. Next base: position 2,035,083,435 of record OY728148.1, read on the forward strand.
ATAAGAATATGCAAGACAGAATTGATACTCTCGGATAAGTAATCAAAATTCAAGAAGACGCCATCAAAAACCAGGATCAAACTTTTGCATACCAACAAGAGATTATAAAAACTAAGTGTGTTTCTATATCAGAGGACAAGAAAGAGATAAAGAATATGAAGGTTGTTCTCCGTGAGTTGATCAGGAAATAAAAAGAAAGAGAAAACAAATGAATACTTTGAGGTATCTTTCTTTATTGATCGCCATTTGAATATATCTGATTTTTTGACAAATCAATGAACTGTATGTTTGAATTTCCATTATTTTTTATTCTTTTTTTCTCTAACCTTTTTCAGGACATAAAATACTCCTCCTCTCTTTTTGTAAATCAAAAATCGGGATAATGTTTTATAAAATGGGAGAATGTTTCAAAAAGGGGGAGAATCGTTATTGTTTTACTTAAATGTAATATATTAAATAAAAGATTAATAAAATAAAGGAAAATATATATGAATACAATCATTAGGAAAGTCTATACCTAAGGGGGATTTAGTTGTATTCATTTATTTATTCATAATAGTTTTCATAACTTAAAGGGAGATCAGTATTTCATTCTAGTTTTACTTTGGGTTTTGTGCATTCCAAAAATGGGGAGATTTATTAAGTCAAAAGTCTAATTTTTTACTTTTATGACTTTTGTTTTGGAAATAAAAATATATATTTATACTCAATTCTAAAATAAAGGATTTACATTGAATATGGTTTTATGGTTATCATGCTTACTATGGCCATCATACTCACTCTGGTTATCATACTCACTCTGTCCATCGTACTCACTCTGGTCATCGTACTCACTCTGACCATCATACTAACTCTGGTTATCATACTCACTCTGGCCATTGTACCCACTATGTTTATCATACTGAATCTGGCCATCATACTTAATTTATTTTTCGTATTAACTATGTTTATCATACTCACTTTGTGCATCGTACCCACTTTTCATCATATCGGTATCTTTCACTAAGTAATATTAATCACACTCATGTTTTACTTTTATCACATGCATGATTTTATTCATTTTTCAAAACACATGTTTTACATCAATTGTACTCATTTTATCATTTTTATATACCTATTTTTTAAACCAAAATCATGTCAGGGAGTAAATTATAAACAAATCAAAACAATTTTGTGTTTTCTGTTTCAATATGACCATTACAATTCCAGGTGTCCAAGTCCCTCCATGTTTTCTAGAGAAATATGGACATTGAATAAAATGTGACCATTGGAATGTGAGGCCTATAAATAGGAGGTCATTTGAAGAAGATACAAGAGCTTTAGCTACTTCTAACTTCTAGAGAGAGACCGTGTGACTTCTTTATGCTTTGTCCTAAATCCTTGAAATTAAGAAACTTGAATAACTCATTCTTAATTTTTTATTTTAATGATTTCTTTATTTTTCTTCGTGCGTCCGACTAGGTGATAATGATCGAGGGATGCCAGGGATATGAAGACATTGGGACTGATATTTTTATCGATGTCTTTCAAGTTTTTGAAAGATAGAGTTGCTGATTACCTATAAAATTGAGGGCTTGCGGGGAAATCAAGTTAAAAATTCTGATCATCGTATCAAGGGATTACCAGTGTTGGTAAGACAAACCTATTATTCTAGGTGAACAGATACCCTACTCTTTGGGATAAAATAATTGTAATAACTTTTAATTTTCCACTGCTTATTTTAATAGATAGAGAATGTTTTTATTTATTCTTTCTATTTGTTTTCTTTTGTAATTGTTTTAATTACAACTTATAATTTTTAGTATTGGTTCTATACACAATATGATATAATCATTTACACTTTTTATTAATTTAATATTTCTATCCAATTCGAATACAATTGTTTCATAACCTGTGGTATCATAACAATATCATCAGAACGAGATTCAGTCTGATCATTTGTTTTCTTTTGTAAGAGGATTTGTGAATTGTTTTAGTGTATGTCTTATTTAACTAATAACCTCACTTAAAGGATTTAATAGAAATTTTTTAATATAAAATTCACCCCTCTTGTATTTGTGCCATCTCATCTTCATTTCAATCCAACATGCTTGACCTCTATCTATCACTTAGGTTGATCAATCCATCACACAACACTAACATCAGAAACATATAATCAAAATCATGAAACCACCTTTCCCAAAACATATTCACCGACTATAACCCATAAAAAATCATGTGAAATGAATCATAATTTAACTAAATCCTATCCCTTAGCTAATATATCTAACCACAACACATTCATCATAGAAAGTTATACCCTTTGTAGTCTTGACCATCCCATGCTTATTCATTCACTAAAGGAACTCACCACTTAGTTTTTCTTGGACTTAAGTCATAACTCAAAATTCCCACATATATAAGGTCACAAAATAGACATACCATTTCATAAGAATGCGATGCTCCACCCTAGGAAATCCAATAACCATAATTTTACATGATCACCATCATTTAATACCATTGGCTAAAATGCATGTCATTAGTCATCCCTCATTTAGTGATAAAAGTAAATAAATGTCATTAATTTCTTTATATACCCTCTAACCCACAAGGTAAAGTAATTTTAGAGAGGTTTTTTCATTAGAACACCCCCAATAAAATTACCTTAATAACCCACCAAGACCTCTTAAGGACAACCTTGTTAACCTAACCCAAGGCAAAGGTCACACATCTTAGCTACCCTATAACCCATACAGTTTATCTAACTACCACTCAAAATCCTCAACCCTATCCAAATTATTAGAGTGGACATCATATTACAACTATATAAGGCCTTCCTAGGTCATTAAGTCCATTATAAAATACCAAACACCATATAGGGATCTAATCCCCTCCCATCGCACACCCCTACTTCATCAATATAGCAATCAATTACTATACGATCAATCCTATTACGTTGAGGACTCACTATAAGACTTATAAGATCAATAACCCCACATCTCATATGATAACATACCTTTATTTTGGATTCAATTTTGTTTATTCTGATTTATTTTAAATTTAATAGAAACTTTTTTGAATTATATTGAGATTAGGTGGATTGTTTTGAGATTTTTATGTTTTGGGGTAAAATTGGAGAATAAATGGAGGTTCATAGTCATTAAACATGGTATGGAAAACTATGAAGTACATGTTCACATGGTTCTGTTTTGGGGTCATAGTGGCAGTAACATAGTTAGAACATAGGCTACGAAACCATACGACCAAGCCATACACAACCACCAGCCCCTATTTAACTTTTTTAATAGAACCCCTTTTCTTCTGCGTCTCTTATTGTTAATATTGATCTCTATTTAGGATGAGTTAAGAAGACTTTTATGATATTTTGGAATTAATTTATTGGGAATTAGGGATGTTTCATGATAAAAAATTAAATTAAATAGTTAGGGAATGTTTTGAAAATTGTAAAGTATATTTCTAAAATGGATTTAAATGATATAATATGTTTTAGACTCTTAAAATGATTTAAATGAATTATTTTTGAAATTGAAAACTAAATTACACTAGATGTATTGATCTTGAAACTAATAAGTACTATTATAAAAATAATCTTAGAAAATATTTCTTGAATTATAAGTGGAATAAATATTTTCTTTATGGTGGAAGTTTTGTTTTAAAAGGAGAAAATTTAATATTGAAATTTTGAAAAGAATTTTTCCAAACTAGGTAGAAAAAATTTTAAAATTTTAGAATGTACTAATGATTTAAATTAAGAACTTATGAATTTAAAACCTTGTTTTTAGAAGATATCTCATGATTTTGAAAGGATTTAAATTGGAATTTTAATTGTGTTTAGTTTTTTGATTATTTGGGTGGTAGGGAGGACTTACTCCCTTGGAGTATTGTTTTTACCAATGGTATATTTTGTTGATATGAGTTGAATTTTGGCTGTTATTGATTTTATATGACATTTATTTATCATATAGCATGCCTCCCATAAAATTATCCAGAGGTTGTGGGAAGTCTGTATCAAGGGATGTCTCTTAAATTATTGTCTCGTATGGTTTAGAGGTGATCCTTTCAGGTTACCAAACCCAACTAGACTCAAGTGGGAGTGGCGAAATTGAACCCACTTTTGGTGTTGACCCTTAACCAGGGTTTCATGATTTAACTTTTTCTTATTTTTCATAGTCCACACCCAGGTCTTAGTTTTAGTGACTTCATATAGTATAAATATGGTTAAAGGATGTATTCAATAAGCTATAACTGTGGTATTGAATTTGAAAATATATCTAATGATGAGTGGTTCCTTTGCCTCTTATTTTGGTAGGATTATTTTATACTTTGATAAGTGAAGATAGGATAAAACCATGTTAGAGTGTCAGGGTGTCCTTGGGAGAACCTTCTCACACCACCATTATACTCTTATGAGGTTGTGATATTTGGTGTAATGAAAGTGTAGAGCCTTTGAATTTTAAGCCCTCTCGTTTGGATGTTCTATAAGTCAAGGTGTCATGGTTGGGATCTTGATGATATGATGGTGGATAATGTTTGGGAGATACTCTTACTTTTTCTTTTCTTTACTCATTATATCATTGTTTCTTTATTTTTTTTAGCCTATGCTATTTTCTCTAGGGATGTTTTATATTCGTGTCTCTTTTAGAGGAAATGGTAATTGTTTCTATATTTATGTGGATTTATTGTTTTTTTTTCTATTCAACATCCTTAGTATAGGGTGGATTAGTTACTTTTGAGGTTTCCTTAGATCATACCATACTGGTAATACTCTTAAATGATGGGAAGAATTATCTTTGTCTCACTTTTTATTTTTTCCCTTTAGGGGTTTATTACTCATGTAGTGTGGCGGCTATGGATTGAATGGTTTTGATGTAGTTTATATATTTAATGAGGTTTTTTCGTCAGTACATGATAGTTTGGGAGTTATGTCTTTTATAGTCCCTCTTCCTTGTTAAATTCTTCTAGGTTTCATAGTCCTTGGTTATTTAGTTAATTTAAAGGGGAAAAAGTGTTATAGTGAGAATAATTATCACACCTTGACCTTTTAATTTCCTATTATTATATTTATTTATTAGTTTTTAGCTTAGTCATTGAGTTTTAGTTTTAATTCCATTGAATGTTTGAAATTTTAAGTTTTTAGTTCTAGGTGCATGATTGGAACATAATTTTTACTAACCATGTAGCTAACCATGAAAAACCTATAATTCCTTATCAGTGGAAATTTTCATGGTTTGAACGTAGTTTTCCATACCATGTGACAAAACCATGTAGCTTCCTAGGTGTCACTAGTGAGGGGTACATGATTTGTGCATAATTTGGTAAAATTTGATTCCAAACCATGTGACCTATCCAGATTTTAAAAATAGTGAAATTTCTAAACAACCCATACCAAAATTTAATCCTTTTAAGACCCCTTTATTCCCCATTCACATGAGGCTAACCCAGGACAATCCTTATGAATAGATACCTCATATCCTCTCTTAGATTTATGTCATCTTCCTTCATTTCCAAGATGAGTCTCCTTAGGTTAGGTCTCTTTTCCTTCCTTCATCCCCCACATTATTTTTTTATCTTCTTCTTACCTTGGGACCATGACAGGTGAACTCTAGGTCTTGGGATTGGTTTTTTCATGTGTTATTTTGGTGTTTAGGGTTTTTGGATCTCATCTTGATACCTCTTATAGAAATATTCATTTAAGGTGACGTGTTTCCATTGGTTTATGGTAGGTTGATCCATGAATATTTATTTAAACCTAAAGACCTTGGTTACTTGCATAATTTATTCAAATTCATGGTTTAGATTTCTTAAAATTTTAGTAATGTTTATTTATTTATCCTTGTTTAGAGATTTTAAAGTCTTGATAATGTGAATTGATTGAAACTAAGACTATATAGGGTTGGAACTAATTTCTAAAACCCTCTAGGTGTTTGATAAAGTTCCTAAAAGATATATTTTAGAAAATTAAAATTTTAAAAGGATCATAAATATAACAAAGGAATTTTAAATTTTTTTATAAGAATATTAAATTAATAATTAAAGTTTTTTGTTCAAATTAAGTGGTTACTCCAAAGTGGATTTGATTTTTGATGGATTTTTTGTTCCTTAGTTATTTCCTTACAATTGTTTTCTTTGGTTTTATTTATATGATGTGTAGTGATGTATTAAATGATGGGTTTGGTTTCTTATTGAGATTTTTAATTATGTTTATTATAGAACTTAGTTTCATTATTTTTTAAAAGTGATGTTTCAAAGTATTAGAGTGTTTTTGGTTTTAAAAAGGGGATTTCCATTTTTAAACATTAGTTTAAATATTCAAGTCCCATTTAAAAATGATTAAGGTATTTTATGATTTGAGTTATCAAAGAGGAATAGAGGCCTTATTATCACATAATGAAAATGATTTGAGTTTAGTTTTTGGTTTTTACTGATTTGAGATTGATGGTTACATTATGCATGATGTGTTTTGATTGTATAGGGGGTATTTTGGTAAATAAGGGCTTCAAGAGGAGGTTATTGGTGTTTTAAATGTTATTAGAATTTAATATGATTGATTATAGATTATAAACTCACCTCTATTTTAATTGATCATGTGAACCTTGTGAATTGGGTAAGGAATTATAGCAAAAGTACTTATAGGAGTGGTGCACCATGAATAGACTCAGACTATGGTATAACACTAACAAAACATTTCTATTATATTGGTAAAGAGTTACTCTCTGGGGTGACCTATTTTATTATTAATTAAGAATACTCCCCCTAGTGAATGAATGTGGTTGGTTATGATTTGTTAAATCATTGAGATGGTATTACTTCCAAGGTTACCTTGAACCTAGTTCTTAGGGAAAATCATATGATGCTGGTTTACTTTTAGTTTATTTAATTTTATTGTTTATAATGTTGTTTAATTTCATTTCATTCCATTATTGATTTATTATTTTCTATCTATATTCAATAAATTATTATATTTTACTTGGAGTATTTCTATTATTATTTGTTTCTAGTTCTATTATATGTGTACACTTAAAAAATTTTAGTTTTATTCATTTGTTGATAATTTAAATCATGTAAAAAAGTGTTTTATCATTCTTTATTTTTCCTAAAATGTGGTTATTTCAAAATGATTTTACCTGGAATAGATTATTTTATTTAAATATAACATTATTCTTACAATATTTCCAAGATTGGTTTTTGTTTAAATGGGAAAACAATTTTTTTTGAATGGATTAAATTTCTAAGGTTGATACACAAGATTTATTAAGTAAATTTGAAATTTTAATTTTAGAGATGTATTTTAAAACTATCATGAAAGGACATTACATTTAAAGATTGTTCATGGGGAGTGAGGAGGATACCCACTAGGAATTATGATCATACCTATATAAATTTTAGGTTCTGTCCAGGTTCGTATCATTGTATAAATATTTATATAGAATTTGAATTATCAAGAAGTGTATGGTGTGATCATGGAAATGATTTTAGAGCATGAACATGGGAAATAAGGATGTTTTTATTCTTTTTTGGGATTTTTTTTCATTTATTTTATTTATTTTATTACTGATTCATTAGCCATTTTAACTTCTTTGTGTCATGATATCTCCTTTTCAATTTATCATGTTTCATTAAGATTGTGTAGATTTATGTTTATTTTTTGCTATGCCTCATTTGGTTTCTTGATTATCTTGAAATTGTTTATTTGGTTTTCATAGACATTAAGCTTATGGATGAGTCATGTTGGATTCTAAACAAGCATCTGTTATGAATTTTATTATGTTTATTAGGTAAATCCATTCCCAAGAATGATTATTTTATTTACAAGCACTAGTTTCTATCCCATGGGGATTAAGAATAATCTTCATAACTTGTCGTGAATTGGGCCGAGTAACATGTTGGGTCTACCCTTAATGGTTTGTGATAATATAATATACCCATGAGTTCTAATATTACATTTTATAAGAATAAATCTAGGAAACTAGTTGACAATAAGTTATATGTAGGAATGATTGGGTGTTTGTGTAAAGACCTCAACACCTGTAGACCAGAGTTAGTGGATAATTTTTTAAATTGGTACTAGATACCGGAGATCATATCCCAAAGGACCAAATAGTTTATTACTATTGTAAAACTAGATACATTCTTGAATTAAAAATTACATTTCAAATCATAAAATATAAAACAATATTTTATTTTAGAACACCACTATTACCTTTATCATATACATTCATATCAATAATAATACATTTCATGGTATCCTGGGGAAAGTAAACATAAGAAAGGGGTAAGATTAGATGTTCAATAAGGGTATACATAAAATGGAATCTATCATAAAAATAATAATACATAATCAATATCTAAATACATTTTCCATTTAATAAATTACTTTATCATGAATAATAATATGGTAGGAATAAATTATGATCAAATAATTAAATATAAATATCACATGAGCTTGAAACTTATCCATCAATATCATAAATAATAAAATAATCACATTTAAATAAATAACTAATCTCATAATGATGGAATTCATAATGGTGGACATCATTAATATACCATCAAGGCCTCATGCCAAGATATCTTACATAAATGGTAAGGCCTTGACAAAATACCCACACTAGGTTGTCTTATGAGACATATGTACGCATCAAGGGGCTAAAAAAGGCTCCAAAAATAACTTACTTAGTCAAATTAATTCATCATATGAAAGGGGTGAAACACAATCAACGTAAACATTCATATTGAAGAACTACCATATAAAATTCCAATACTTTATCCAATCAATAAACATTTTCACAAACCATACAGAGAAATATGGTGAATAATATAAAAAAGGTACATCTCTGGTTAAACTGGTCATAAAACATTCAAAAAAATAACAATGATAGTTTCATTATAAAATATCGTCAGTGGATAATAAGTAAAATTATGGATGTTATAATTGATTAATAAAAATACCATAAAAATTTCATTAAAAACATTCTTGAGGAAAATACCCATTTTACTTTTAAATTCACTTTTTAAAACTAAAAATTTCTAGAATATTAGAAAAAAAATTATTTGAATAAAACCTTTTAAAATTTTACAGTAATATTCAAAGAATTGATTAGTCATAATGGTTGGAAATTATGTTCATTCCATATAATTAAAAAAACACTCCTTTCAATTTTTTGTAAGAAAAGTTAAAAAGAACCTCATTCATAAAATGATAAGAAAATTTCTTTTAAACATTTTTTTAAAAATTAAAACATTGGTAAAAATTTATTTAATTAATCATTGTATGATATTAAAAATATTCTTTTAAATATTCTAATGAAAATATAGATATGGAATAAAAATATTCCTGATTGAGTAGATAGACAATGCCATTTTTCTTTAAAAAAATATTTCAGTATCTTGAGTACAAAAATAAAGTAAAATAAAAAGAAAAATTATAATTTATATAGATAATTATAGGAGAAGAAAATAATTTTTTTATAAAATATAAATATAAAATAATTCCCCCAATGAATACTTAAATATAAATAATCCAGAATAATAACGAGACTATGAAATAAAACCTTACCACTTTGGTAATTTTGAATCATAATACCTATGAAAGAATAAATTCAAATGAAATAACAAAAACCATAAATATAAAATAAACATGATATAAAATATCAAGGTAAGTATATACACCACACAATATAAATAAGTGGTGAGTATGACATCTGTCTCACTAAAGTAAAATTGAGATGAGAAAACCCTTACCAATAGACCGATTTCCATCATACATGTTTGAACCTATTGTATAATAAATATATGATTATTATAAATATATTAATGAACCATATTAGTATATATAATACCATATATTATTTTTATAACCTTCTTCACTATTTTATTAACAATTCATTATTAAATTCTTTGTATCAAGTCATAACTGCTTTGTATTTCATGTATGTTTTCATTCAACAGTTTTGGTCCCTATACTATGATCCTGGTTCCATAATATCTAGAATTTTATTCATGATATATATATATCCAATATATTTATATTTAGAGTAATCTATAAAAGGTAGATATAGAAAAATTAATTACACTATTCAAAGAGACGGTAGGTCATACATACACATAAATGTAGTTTTCACTTTTTGATGGATGGTGAAAAAGAAAGGTAAATAATAATTCAACTTTATAGAATCATTATTCTATCACATATATATATATATATATATATATTATTCATAAAATGTATCCTTATTACCATAAAATTTAAAAGAAAATTAAAATCAAATCACATCGCTTTGTGGAGGTGGTAGTCCACACATATGCATGAGCGACATTATCATTTTCCAAAGGATTGGAATGTAAGGATTTTGGTGTGATATTATAATTCCAGAAGTAAAATTATGTCATAATTATCATATATAAACATTAAACCCGTTATAACCACCACCCATGATACATTATGTTGTAAAATGAATTGAATTGCTCTGTGGAGACGGTAAGTAATACGTATGCATGAGCAACACTTTCACTTCTCATTTGATGGGAAAAGGGTGGATAATGGTGATTTCATAATCATAAAAATATTTCAGTATGTTTAGGGAACATAATTTATTATTTTATGATAAATTTCATATATTTAGAGTAGGTAAAATGATAAGTAAAAAAAAGAAAGTGATCAGCTAATGTGATTACCTCTTCTTTGAAAGAAATCATTTAGACATCCTCTAAAGGATCATAGGGATGAAATTTTTGGAAGAAGAAAACATATATAACATGGATAAGGAATATTATAAGGTATTTTTTCGGGGTATGATTGATCTAGATGGCTCAAAATGTGTGAATAAGTGAGGTGAGGAGGTTCCCTTTTATAATTGAGGTGAGAATAACTTTTGGAATTACATAAGTTATTAAATTATAATAAATTAATTATCTTAATAAAATTCCTCAAAAAGGATATTCATTCCAAGATAATATATTATGGGGTTGAATTAACATCAAAAAATAAAATTTTTACGGGTTTAATTTGTGTTTTAAACTTTATATTGTGGTTTAACCCTTTAGTTAACATATTTTAACATTACCCACAGTAACATATTTTTCATTCTTAAAGGGTGATGATTTTACATATAATGTTACTATTTACTCATAAATAAAAAAAGGGATAAAATTTTAGAATATATATTATCCAGATTTCCCTCTTTAAATATTTTTATGATTTTTAAATAATTTAGTAAAATATTATTTTGATAAAATATCATTAATGTAAATTTTGACACTATTCATTTAATTTGACTTAAAAGTCATATATAAAAAGTTGAAATTCAAATATAATCCTTTAACACAATAATAATATTTCATATTAATCTATAAAATTTCCATAATGATATAACTCACTCAACTTATATCACTTATAATGTTTTTAAACTCATTTATTTTATTTTTAAAATAATTGAATGTAAACATTTAAGGTAATTATATAATAACTAATTCTTTAAAATAAATTTAATTAATTTAATTAATTAAATTAATATAAAAATATATATTTATATTAATTCATAACTTGGTATTGTAAAAATACAAACACATAATAAATATTTAAAACTATGAGAGTAACATTGTGTAACTTTCTCTGATTTTAATATTATATAGGTTATTTTCATAGAAAATATTCCATTAAAAAAATAAATTTATATAATTAGGTGATAAGGATAAAATTAATTTAATTTAATAAGAATTAATATGAAATAGATTTACCTTATAACTTAGTTTCAACCTAGATTAACCTGATTTACCCTTTACCAAGGCGATAAACTTTACCAAGGTTACTAGTCCTAACAACCAAAAATAAAGAGGATTATTGAAAAAAATTGAACCTAATGATTCCAAATATGAAATAAATTTCATTAAATTCAATTGATATAATTTTTATAAATTAATTTTAAAATAAACGTGATAATCGTGATATAAAATAGTTTTTTATGAAAATGTGTTTTATGCATAAAATTATGTCTATACTAAATTAAATAATGAAATTGATTAAAATGAAATTAATTGGATTATTATAAATATAATTTAAGTAATTTTAGTTTTAAATCATTTTAAAAAAAATTAATCTTTGTAAATTCTTGAAACAAAAATATATTTTTCAATAAAAATCTATATTTTCACTATTCCCTGGAAAATAAATCTTTTGTAAAAAATTTGAAAATTTCACCATAAGATAATTCTATTATGATGATTTGTAAAATTATATTATTTTTTATAGAATACAATTTATATAATTTTTAGAAATTAATTATAATATTTTCTCGCAAAAAGCAAAAAAATCATTTTGGAAGAAAATGTATTTCCGAAGCATAAAATAACTTTATAAAGAATTAATCAATGAATTTGTATTTAGTAGGACCTTTATATATATTTTATAATTTGGTTCAAACTATTCATGCCTAGCAATTAAATTTTTATGTTATAACAATCATATTTAAATAATAATATGTGATGGTTTTTTTAAGTTTGGTGTTGCATGTCGTATACGCTATTAAACATAATGAAATTAATTAAAATCTTTCAATGTTACATTTTATTATATATTACTATTTTAAGCATGAATTTTAAATTTTTCATTTATATTTGTGTCATATTTCCGAAAAATATTATGTAATCTAATCTGAATGTTTCTAAAAATATTTTATGTTATTTGAAGGGGCTATGAATCATCGTCTTCCTTTTCATAAAACATTTTGATTCGATCTTTATCATATTATGATGTTTAATTTTGGGGTTTAAGATTAGATAGAAAGAGTAACTTAGGAACCTATCACTTCTTGGGAATCTATTTAGTTTCATTGTCAAGAAAGAAACAAAATTATGTTACACTTTCAATAATTGAGGTTGAATGTGTTGCAGTTGGGAGTTATTGAGCTCAAGTATCGTATATTAAGAACAAACTAAAAATATTTTGGTTTTAATTTTGATAATGTTACTATCTAATGCGAAAAACAAGTGATATCAATATTTAAAAAATACTATAATCCATTCTAGAAAAAAATACAATAATCCTTTATAGAAAAAAATACATTGATATAATACATCATTATTTAATTCTAAAAAAGGTGATATTTCTCTTGAGTTTATTGATATAAAACATCAATTGGAATATATATTCACAAAGCCTATTTCTTTTGATCATTTTTATTTTATTTAGATTGAGTTTTTATTGTATAATTTTAATTTAATTTATTCTATTTTATTAGTTCTATTAAGTTTTTTAGCTTTTTTGATGTTATTGTGGCTATGTGATGTGACTTTCGCAACTATTATAATATTATTTTTTACATATGTTATTAGTTAAAAAATTATTTTAATCAAACGAAATGTTCATTTTAACTGGCCTCTTTTGTTTTTATAAGAAAAAAATATTCTATAAACTTATATGTATCATAAATCAATCTTTTCCTTGAAATAACATTATAGATGGTGGATAAATATATTCTATGACAATAATAATAACAAAATGTGATAATAAATATTATCAAATAAAATTACTAGAATATTGAAATGTGATGGGTTATGGTTCTCTAGAAACAATGTAGCCATAAACAAAATTGTACAAAGAAAAAAATATCCTAATTAAGATAGGAATTTTGAGAACATTGAGATAAAAATATGTGAATTAAAATTAAGGAATTTAGTGGTATATATAGGAAATAAAAGTCTTATAGTACTGTTGTAAATGGGTAAATTAGCTATTGGAAACATGACTAGTAGAATTGTGGCATTACTGTTAGAATAGTTTCCTGAACATTGGGATATTAAAATGACTATTAGGGTATCTAATTATGTAACCATATAAGTATTTTTTATTATAGAAATGTATGTAAATTTATATATCAAAATAACATAAAATAATTACTCAATCTATGTAACATGATGCACGAATAAGTGTGTATTTTAAAATTTTTGTTTTATCTTCTTTAGTAAAAACATTGATTTTTAAGTTAAAATTTAAATGTTGGAAATAGATAAATTAGAAATATATTCTGATAAAATGTATTTAATTTTTGAAATCAGGATGCGTAAATTATACAATAATTATTTTTTAAAATATTTTTTTTGAAAAAATTGGATTTTAGGGGGAATAATTAAAATATATTTTTGAATATATGATAAGTTTTATGATTTAATTATGATATAAAATAACCGAATAATTTAAAAAATATTTTTCATAAATTAAAATTTATTTAATGGATAAAATAATATATTTAAAAACAAAAAATTTAATTACAAACCTATAAATAAATTTCCAAATTCTACAGTATATTTTATTTTAATAAAAATCTATTTTTGATTATTTATGTTAAATAAATTAATATAAACATTCTATTCAGTTTTTAAATTGTTTAAATATAAATTAAAAATATATTTTTTAATAAAAAACTATTATTTGTCACAATAATCCATTTTATTCATAGTCATGAGAAAAAATACTAAATTATTCAATATTTTATCCAAAAACACATATCTTCTTCACATAATACACCCATTATCCACCCATTTATCCACACTTATAAAACTTATTCCTTTTCCTAATAACTACCAAATTATATCCCAAAACCATCGTATCTATGTTGGGGAATCTTTGGTCTAGCCAAAGGACCATCCCTGAAGGCCTTAAGATGTATTCCAAAGGAGGTGTCTCAAAGAGAATGTACGAACATATCATTCAAATGATTTCACTTTAATCATTATCACACCACTTATATATATAAGTTATAATTATAAAAAAATTAAATTAGAAATCTAATTCATTTTATATATAATTAAAAATAGATAATATTTATTATTTTTTATTTCTTCTAATCATTCTAATAAAACATTATTCAAATTATGTTAAGTTTATACCACCTATGTGAACAATGAAATTTTTATTACCACCTTTGATAAATGGTTTTTATAACTTCATTAATGTATAATTATAGTATTAATATTTAATTTATGATTATTTAATGATAAAATAATAATGATAATAATGATATTGAAGATAAACCATCATGGTTTGTTTAATCACTTAAAAACAATCTTATTGTGAGAATTTTTTTGATTCATAACTATTTTAGACTATCTATTAAACTATGAAACTTATAAACTATTGGAATAAAAATAATATATACCTTTACACATTTATATATTATAAAACCAATGGGAAAACAACACTGATCATTACCATTACACCGAAACATCTTTTGAATTAAGGACCAAACAACCTTAAACAATCAACATGAATTAAATAAATCTAATAAATTAAAAATATATGATAATAAAAGGATAATAATTGTTGAAATAAATATTAATAGGATTATTAAAATTGTAATTAATGTATGTATTTCAGTTATTCAATAGGTTATAGGAGCATCCAAAGAAAACTAGGACATGAGTTGTAACACCCCTGCTCTGAGGTTATTTACCTGTTTATTAAATATTTTTATGTTATAAAATACATTGGTCGAGTTTTGGGAGTTTTTTATTGTTTTGCAGTGTTTTGGAAGTGTTTTATAGGGTAAAAATGTTGAGAAATGTTAGGGGAATCTGTGCGGTTTTCTCCAGGAAACTGTGTGACAAACTTCAGAAGATAGGTGGGTGTGCACGGTTTTTCCAAACCATGTGGGATGGACAAGAGAAACAACTCAAGTGGGGATAGAGGGAAAATAATTTTTCACACATGATTTGTCAATTGTTTTGAACCAAATAAGAAAGGGTGTGATTTGGAGGTAGTAGCATGCTCACAGTTAGGGTTGAGTTTCCTAAACCGTGCGAACTAACTATGTCAGGTGTAATTAATTCTATGAAAATTAGATCTTCACTTGATTTTGACCCCCAAAACCCTATTTTTTCACTTCTTCTATTTAGATATCAAGATATACTCCTATTTTAAGAATTATGGGTGGTCCCATTTGATTCAAAAACTAATTTTGATAGATCTAAGTGTGTTGAATCTCCATAATCAATAATAAGTTTCAATTCTCTCTCTCCCTCTTTCTAGATCCGCTCATTTTCCTTTGAAAAAATGTTATATTTAATCTATTATGGATATATCTATGATATATGATGTTTTATAACGAAATATTTATTGGATCTATTGATGTAAAGGAGTTTTGAGCCTATATATAGAGGTTTCATTGTCCCATTCTTCATTTTCAACACCCGTTGAGTGGTAGGTGGATTGTCTCTCTTATCCACTTGTTTTAGAACAATAATTATTAGATTTATTTAATTTGTTTTGGATTTTAAAATGAAACATTATAATATTTCATAAAAGAAAACCCCCTTGGTTTATGATTTGAAAATATTGGTTATTTGAATAGTTTTGGGAAAACCCCTTTGATTTATGGATTTAAATTATGGTTTTGTTTTAATGCAAGCAAGATGTTCAGTTAAATGTTTTAAAATAAATAATTCATTTATTTAGAAATAATTAATAAAAGAACATTCCATACATAGTTAGCATGAGTTTAATTTCATTATATGTAACCTTGAATAAGGGGCATGGTACCATACTAGACGCACCTGGAGAATGGTCACCTATTTACAACTTGGTGGATCAGTGAGTAACCACTTATGATTATAGAATTATCACCTAACATGAACATGTGTGTGAGAAGATATATATGGATTGGTTATACCAAGTGGTATTTATGAACAAATTATTTCTTATTTTAATTTAAATTGTTTAAGATTATTCTAAATTCGTGAACTGTTTTGACATGCCTCTTCATGCTCTTTTATGAAACTCCCTGGAGAACAATTTTCATACTTCCACTTATTTTATATAAAATTTTGAAACTTCTTCTTATCCTAGATTTGTGTGTTAGAATATTTTGGTGTATTTTATAATAGGTATGATTACTCACCCCCTGTATATGCACTTTGGTGTTTATGTAGATTTTTTTGACATGTTTCAGATAAAGGGAGATCTCTCACATTTATAACAGTGTGGGGGATACTACGGTCTTAAACTATAGAACTTTGAGATCATGGGTCACTCCCATGTAGATCTCAAGGTAGTTACATGTTTGGAAATTCATATTTTTTTGTTTCTATCTTCTTTTAGTCTATTTTTAATACTTATACTGGCAGCTATTACAATTATAGTATTAGTCTATTGGCATTTATTTTAGTTGTATTATTTATAACTCATACATCACATAGATGGTTTGTTTGTCTCTATTTTATCTTGAAAAGTTGTATTGTATAAATGTAAAATAATCCCCCAATGTTTAGGTAATTCCTTAGAATTTATTGAAAGAAATTGGTGTCTTAGGAATATCAGCTATGGTTAGTGGAAACTCCTCCTCTTTCCAAGCCAATGGGTTAGTGGTGGGATATTAAAAAGGTTATAAATTTGTTTATTCTATCAATTTGTATGGTATGAATAGATATAGGATGAATTTGGAAATGCAATGAAGTGTTTAAAATGTGTAACTAATCTCTTTATGTTTAACTTTAAGTTACCAGGGTGGACCAGGTAGGAAAAGTATTGCGAATAACTTCTAGGGTTGTTGTCACCTCATCATCATGGGTTTAGTCGATGATAGTTATGTATCAAGTATTATTTAAAATACTTCCCACTAGGATGAAATTATTCTTGTGTTTTTTTAGTGATACTTTGGAAAGGGTGACATGATGGAATTATTTGGTAATATGGGTAACTGTACTTTAGATGAAACTATGCATTCCAAGTAATGGTTTCAAGATCATGGTAATTATGATTTTCCATTTTTTGTGTTTAAAAGACCGTAACCCTGGTATCTCATATTTGGTGGTTACATTATTACATTGGAATAAGATATAAGGAATTAAAGCTCTAAAGAATGAATAGTTTAGTAGTCATTTTAACCATATACATACTTGAATCTTATTTTAAAAATGAAAATATAAAGTACAATTTTTTTCCCAACTCCATCATTATTTCCTATAGAATAACCCTACATATGAATCATAATACACATCATGGACAACTGGGGAATGAAAAATAAGAAATGGGTGAGCTCAAATGTTTAGCTAGGAGATGTGTAGAAAAAAACTATCAAGAATAAATAAGGAATAATAAATATGTAAAGTTAAATAATTGAAACACCTTACATTTAATAAATAACATAAATATGAAGAATAATATGGTAGGAATAAATTCTGATCAAATAATTCCATATATATAATCATATGATATTGAAAGTTTTCCATGGATATTATAACTAATATAATAATCACATGGACATATATGACTAATATCATAATAAGGGTATTAATAATCATGGACATCATAACCATACTGTAAAGGCATTATGCCATGACATATTACATAAATGGTAAGGCCTCAGCCAAAAACCCATGTCAGTTTGTCTCATTCGACCTAGTGATAAATCGAAGGCCTATACTGGGCCCCTCCCATCACTTATCAATCCCAATGAATTCCTAATATTAAAGGGACAAAACATAATCAATATAAACATTTACATTGAAAAACTATCATAAAAGTTTAACTATTACACCAATCATTAAACATAAACATAAACCATCCAGAGTAATATGAATAGTTTCAAACTGGCATATCCCTAGTCAAAATGATCATAAAACATAGGGATAAATAATAGAGATGGTGTAATTATATCATATCCCCAATGTAATATAATTATAATAAAGGGTTTATGTCATTAATGAATACAAATACCATAAAATGACATTAGAAACATTTTTGAGGAAAATAACCTTTTTTAGTTTGAAAATATTTTTAAAACTAAAATTTCGTAAAATTATTTTGAAAATAATTTTATTTGAAATTAAATTTTTAAAATTATAAATGAATATTTAAAACATTTATTGATTATGACGGTGGAAATTCTATACATGTCGTGCAAGTTAAAATAAAGATTCATTTCACATTTTCAGTAAAATCCAAATGGGCCATGTTTGGAAAATGACATGAAGATTCCTTTAATTTTTTTTAAGAATTAAAACATGGGTAAAAATGTATTTAATAAATAATTTGTATAATGTTAAAAATAATTTTTAATTTTTTAAATATCTTGGTTCCAAAAGAAAACAGATTTTTGACCGAAGAGAGAAATAAAGTCGTATTTTCATAAAAACATTTTCACAATAATTTTAAGTACCAAAGAGAGTAATATGGTACTATTACTTGAAAAAATCTTGAATAACATGAGTATAATAAAATTCATGGGTTTCTTGAGTTATATATTATAATATTTAATCATTGGAAATTTACTCATAAACAATCCCAATAATCGAGGAGATTGTAAACTAAACCGTTACTTCTTTAGTAACTTATGAATCAGAATCCCCATGAAAGAAATAATTTAAAATTTAATTTTAAATAAAATTAATATAAAGGTATTCATAATAATACATACCAAATGGGATGTATGTACATCACATAAAATAACTATGTGGTGAATATGACATACGTCTCATAGAAGTAAAAGTGACGCGAGAAACCCTTACCTTAGGTCTGGTTTCATTCATACATGTTCAAAACTATTGTTAAATAGATATATTTTTATTATAAATATATTAAAGATACATAATAATATATTTAATAACATATATTATTTACTTATAGTATTTGATCACCACTTTTAACAATCTTGTGTTAAAATCACTCTTCCAAGTGATAATTGCTTCAATTTTAACGTATATTTTGATTTGATATTTTTGGTCCTTTTAATTTGATCATGATTAAATATTATAAAGAATTTGAAAAATTATATAAATAAAATATATATTAATTATATTTATATTTATAGTAATCTATAAAAGTTAGAGATAAAAAATGGATTACATCGTTCATGGAGATGGTAAGTTGTACGTACGTGTGAACAATGTTTCCATTTTCTAAATGGATACAATGAAAGGAAAATATATATTAATTAAAATTTATAGAATAATAATAATTATTATATTTATAAGTTATATTAAAAAATCATCCTTATTACCATCTATGTAAAAATAAAATGAAAAACATTTCACATCACTATGTGGAGGCGGTGGTCTACACATACGCACGAGCGATGTTATTGTTTTCAAAAAGGAATAAAAGTTAAGAATTTAGATTGATATTATATGTTAAAAGATATTTTTAGGTCATAAATATCACATATATTCATTATATTTATCCTTAACACCTTCCACGTAAAGATTAAGTGAAAAATTATTCACATCACTTTGCGAGGCGTTAGTCCGCCTTACACACGAGTGATGTCATCATATCCCCCTCAGAATGGAAATTAATAAGGTATATATTATATCATAATTATAAAATTATAATATTATTATAAATATAATAAAAATATGTTAAATAAATCATTTTATATATACTTTAAAGCAGGTGATGGAAAACAAATTACATCGGTTTGCAAGGCGGAAGTCCATCATACACACGATGAATGGTTTCGTTTCTCATTTTATGGAAGATAATATGGATATAATTAATTAAATTTAAATATAAAATATAAATATATATATGATATGATGGTTTTATTATATTATCTGAGAGTAATAAGATTATAAGGAGTTATAATAAGAAGTAAAATGAAAATACTTAGTTAAAAACATTACCTCTTCTTTGACCGACATATTTAAGTTTAATCTAAAGACGTCTGAGATTGGATTTATGATATAAAAATGACTCTAGGAAAAGTTTAGTGAATTAAGTAAGATATTTTGGAAGTTCTTTTTCAAAAAAAATCGTTTTGTAAGTGTGAAGATGAGATAGTAGTATGTGTCCTTTTATAAGTGGGGGAGTTACCACCCATGGAATTTTTGAAAAGAATAAAGTATAGCCATGTTTTTATCATGAAAAAATGCTCTAAAACGATACATTATATTACTATAGATACTATATGGTATAAATATTTCCATTTAATGTGTGTTTTACAAGTTGGCAGTTCATTTTAACCCTTATATTATTTAGTTGAACCCCTAGTAAAACTATTTTTACCATAACCACAATAATTAATTTTTGTTGTTTTTATTATTCATTATGGGAAAAAATTAAGTTAAACTTATTATATAATATTAATTATTATTCTTAAAATTATGGAATATATTTTTATAAATTAAATTCATATAATTAATAGAATTTAATTTAAAATTAATCCCACAAGCTTGATGAAAAAGGTGTTTTCTAGAAATGTGTTTGCCACAGAGAAGATAGTGTTTTATTAATTGTATGAATATAGATCATAATTATATGAATTTAAAATTAAAAAGTTATATTAATAATATATAAATTTAATTTAAACCATTCTTTATTAGGAGTTATTTTTATTAATTAAAATGGGGGCAACATCATGCACTTTAAAACAGTTTTCAGAAAAATGTGTTTTTAAACCCAAACATAGACTTTATAATAAAATATATTATAAAGGAGATTAAAAATTAATTAATTGGATTAAATATAAATAAATAATACTTAATTTAATTTAAATATAATTCAAATAATAATTTCCCATTTAATTTAATTAATTTATTGACAGTTACACAAAAAATCGTTAATTTTTACTATTCACTTAAAAATCAATATTTTCTTAAAAATCACAAAATTTCAACCTATGTAAATTTTTATATTATGATTTAAAAAATGAAGCTCAATTTCTTAAAATAAACTTTATAAAATTGGTAAAAATTAATTTTAAATTATGTAAACAAAGCACGACTAAATAACTATGAAAAAATACAGTTTTTTCAGAATACACTTTTTCTTTCAAATGGTTCTTATTTTATTTATAATAAATAAATATCTATTCAATTTATTTTTTCCATGTTTAAAACATATAATTTTCTTAATTTAATTATTCTTATTCATACCTTCTAATTTAAATACTAGGTTATAATGGTCATTTTTAAATAATAGTATTTTTTTAGAGTATCATGTTTCATTTAAACCCGACATTTCATGCATTTCAAGTTATCAAAGAAATTGTATTTATTTTAAAAGAAATGTATCGTAATGTCTTGGGGTGTTATATTATCTTCTAATCATTGTTTTTTATGTCTTATACGGTATTGAAAATGATGTTCCTATTTTAAAATCTCTAGGTGTTATATTCTACCCCCTTAAATAAATTACATCCTCGATATTTTATCTTGATATCAGTAATCAATGGTTTAAAACTTTAAAATAATTTTTTTAGAAACCTACATTATAAAAAGGGTTAATAAAACATCATCTTGGTAAGAGATAAATTTAATTATGAATTTTATCTAGAATAACACGTACTAGGATTCCAAATAGAAGAGCATTGGTGGAAACTAAAGATATGGACATCAAATAAAAGTGAAAATAATTATGGAGAGTGATAGAGATCATTGATCACAAGAAAGTTAATTAACATTTGACAACCAAAAAGACATAAATCTGTAATGAAAATGAAATTAATATGATACCATTTTAATTTCAAGATACTTTACCTTAATTTGAAGGATTGTTTTACTATCTCGACTAATAACACAAGGAAATGTACTTACATGATAACTTTCTATTTTATAGTCATAATATCATCTTTTGGATATGGTTTGATCAATTAAAAATTAATTTCTTAATAAAAAATTGAATATATGAGATGATATTTAAATAAAAGAAGCCCTAAAATTAACTTTTAATGGATCATTGGATCCATAAAATAATTAAAATTCCTTTAACATGTATTTAAATCTTTACCAAAACCAAAATGACTAGAATGAGTCATCAAGTATAATACATTAATATATAAACCTCAACATTAATACCCAAAGTTCAACTTAATCCATTTTATAAATATTTACTCTTCCAAAATAATTCTAACCAAATTCAATGTCAAAAAATTTAGAAGGAAGGTCACTAAATTTTTAAAGTCAACTTAACATTAGATTCCCTAAACAAAATAATGCAGCTCTTAGTGTCACATACCAAATAATTGAATACCTTAATCACATTAAAACCTTAATAAAAAATGAATTATTCTTTATTCATTAAATAAAACCTCATATTATTAAATATATTCCATAAATACAATAATTTTATAAAATCCATCAATGGTAACATAATACATTTTGTCAATAAGTCAATAATATATTCTAAGGTCGTCAATACTATCAAATTTACTTTATCCATAATAATATTAATCCAAACTAAACACTATTATCTCAACATGAGGAACATATTAAGGGTTATCCTCCATTAATCATGTGTTTTACAAAAAGATAAACTTGTCATTGTATCACTTTTTTTGTCATTGGTACTATTCAACACATGTTTTCAAATCCTTAAAGAAAATATATTACAGCAAAACCCTTATAAGTTACTTGATTATTATAACCAAAATACCATTAGTAAAAATACTTTTTAAAATAAAATTCTTGAATCCAAATATATAAGATCTATAATAATTCAACTTTTGATATATTATTAGAAAAATATTAAACTTAATCCATTAGATTATTCTGAGGTGTATTCCCTTGATACTTGGGGATTTTTTTGCGTAGTTCCCTATCTCCTATAATAGAAACATTAAAAATTATAGGTTTCTTTCTTACCTTTTCATTCACACACCTGATTCCATTTCTCTCTAAAAGTGATTAAAACCCCATTCCCATCAAGAAAGTACATGGGTTTTTATTTCCCTAAAGATATCATAAGCCATCATATTAATAACCAATTTTATGGTCGCCAATTATATCCCATAAACATCACTTTATAATTATTATATCAACATAGATCACATATTAAGTGTTATATTCCCCAAATCACATATTTTCCAAGAAGTTAAACTTTCCATTGAATCACTTTTCTTTGTACCATTCAACATATGATTTCATATCCTTAAATAAATATAATAGTATTAAAATCCTTATATATTTCATGATTTTTATAATGATAATATAATTGATAAAATACTTATAAAACCTAATTCTTTGAATAAAAATACAAAAGTACATTATTCCAATTCAGAAATAGTAATAACATAAGCTTGACTTTGATCCCTTAGGGGTATATTACCTTTATGTTTGAGGAATTTATTTCTGTAGTTCCCCATATTCTTACAGTTGAAACCTTTCACATTAGATGATTCTCTCTTTGAATTTTAATCACTAGCATGGTGCCCTTTATCTCCTCACTTATAGAAAACAATCATTCTCTTCAATAAAGTACCAAGGTGACTCTTTCCACAATTCTTACATGGGAAAATCCTCCTTTCCCTTTTCCCATTATATGTTTTTTGACTTTGCATCCACTTATTATCTTTCTTCCTTTTGAAGCCATAATACTTATAGAATTATTTTTATGCCTTGATAACACATGATACTATGTAATATTATGATGATAATTATTATGATACTAGTTCTATTAGAAATATTGGATTAATCCCATAAATTAAATGATCATTCTTACACTTTTCATTATGTTCACTGATAAAATTCCCATTCCTTCCACCAGGAATCATTTCTAAATAATGACATACACTAGATTAGATCATAACTTTATGAAACATAGTGTATAAATCCAAAACCTATGAAACAATTAAAATTAATTGAAAAAATTATGAATGTATTATCTCATTATCATAAACATGGTTTCATTTGTAAAATTTTCAAATTATAACAATATTTTCTAATCCTTTATAATGGTTCGTAATGAAAATGTGAATTATCATAAGAATATCCCCCATGAGTGTCAAACCAGATGGGTAATAAGGAATATTTTCATGTACCATGTAATTCTTGAGTCAATATTTTTATTAATTTTTTGGATTTATTAAACCTAGGTATATCTATTCTAGAACCACATCCACTTGTAGTATCCAAACATGGATGTATTCTTAGGTAATAGGGAAAAGAAGATCTTATATTAATTGTATAAATATAAATCATCATTATATGAATTTAAAATTAAAAAGGTATATGTATAATATATACCTATAGTTTAAATAATTCATAATTATAGTTTATTTTTATTAATTAAAATGTGGAAACATTGTGAATTTTAAAACAATTTTCAGAAAAATGTGTTTTTAAAACAAAAAATAGACTTTAAAATAAAATCTAGAATAATGTTTATTGAAATGAAATTATTTGGATTGAATATAAGTAAATAATACTTATGATACTTGAAATAAAATCCAAATCCTAACTGTCCTTTTAAATTACTTAATTTATTTATAGTTTTACAAAAAATGACATTTTTCACTATTCACTAAAAATCAATATTTTTTAAAAAATCCCAAAATTTCACCCTAAGTAAATTTTATATGATTATTTAAAAAATTAGGTTCATTTTTAAAAAAATATATTTTATAAAAGTGGTAAAAATAAATGTTAAATTATGTGTGCAAAGCGCGACTAAACAACCATTCATAAAAATATAGTTTTCTAAAAGCACTTATTTTTCTTTCAAATAGTTATTATTTTATTTTTAATCTATATTTTACAATTTAATTTTTTTATAAATGTGTAAAACATATAATATTAATAATTAATTATCCATACTCATATATTTTAATTTGACGACTATGTTATAATTTTCATGTATAAATAATAATATTTTAATAGAGTATCATGTTTCATTTAAACCCGATGTTGCGTGCATCACAAGCTATCAACGAGATTTATTTTAAAAAAAAATACATAGTAATGTATTGGGGTGTTACATTCCATTATAACTTCGGTGTTTCATGTTATATACACCACTTAACATGAGGTTCCTCTTTTAAAATCCTAATGTGTTACATGTGTTGCTTCTTGTTGGCATTGAATTGTGTTTAGGCCTAGTTTATGTTTTATTTTATAATGAAACATGAAAGTCTCATGGAAATGGTACCTAAAAATTAATAAATTGTATTAGTAGTAATTATCTAAACATTAATTATAATCCATTCTACTTTAATATATTTTATTTTATTTTTATTGAGTAATTAAATTCATAACCCCTTGTTTAATTTTTTTATTTTTATTCTTAGTAATTGTTTCTATATTAGTACAGTATAAAACCTTTACACAAGTTTGGTTACTTTTTTCTTAGATTAAATAGTTAATATTTCTATTATACGCCATATGTTAATTTAATTTATTGATTTGTAAATTATTACATATCAACTTCAATTAAACAAAGACCATGCTAGAACATTTAAATATTTTTCTTTAAATAATTTTCTGGTATGTTAAAAAGATAAGAATATTATTATTACTTATTATGTATATAATTCATTAGTCATGTCTATCATAAAAAACAAAATAAAAACTATAATTATTTTAATTTCAATATAATATCATATTGTTATGTTTTTATTTTTAAACTTTATTCTTATTGTATTACTGGTCATGAAAGCATGATAAAAATGTAACTATTTTTCATTACATTGAGAATTAAATAAAATTAACTGGTTGTTGTTATTTCTTATAATGTATGTAAATATCAAAGAATTTTTGGCATAATAAGTAGAATAAAAATTATGATTGTGATATGTTAATATGGGTTTGTTACTGCAATAATTTAAGAGTGTTGTAAACCTTTTAATAAATATATCATTGGTTAATAAATAATGTCAAATAAATGATGTGTCAATTTTGTATTTTGTTTAATTTATTTTATAATTATACATTCTTTATTATTAAAAGACTACTTTCAATAAAATGATTCACCTCAATCATTATGGCATTAAATAAGGTAGTAAAGAAGGTCTCATATAACATTTTTTTCCTTTATTTGGTTGATTATAATTTCATATGGCTAATATTATTGGAACATAAAGTAATTAATTATTTTAGGAATTGTTTTATTAATCATGTGTTAATAAGAAATTTGATCACATTTTTATACATATGAGGTGATTGGTTCATGCTATATTTTTTCTTAGTAATTAAATGATTTAGTTACTCATGTTTATTTGATTTGAACTGTTGGGATATGTTTTAAAGACAAAAAGGTTTTCAAATCATAGAATAATATTGGAAGGATTTATTTTACAATTTTTTTACAGACTTAAAACATATATTATAAAAGGATTTTCTAGAATGTTTTATAAAAATATTCAGAAACATTAATTTAAATAAAATATTTAAAGACCTTTATTTAATTCAATTTTGGTAAAAGAGTTGAAAAAAATAAAATATTTGGTTGCTTTGAATTTTATAATTTTTTTGATTTTATAATATTTTGTCCTTATAAATGTCGAATTGTTTCATGTTAGTTATAAAGAGTTTTTATAAAAGGACTTTGAAAATGATTTTATTGGTGTTTAGATTTTAGAAAAGAAATAAAGATTTTCCTTAATTGGGATTTTAGGAAAATTATACTCTTCATAAAGATATTATCATTGTTTGGGGAACTTGAAATTTTTTCATATGGCCTCTGGAATTGTTATAACATGATGAATTGGAAAATGTGACCCTAGTAATAGCTATCCAGAATGGGCAGTACAGACATACATGGCCTAGAAATATATTATTGGATATACCCTTAGGGTATTTGTGTTATTAACCATGGTTATGAGGATAGTTTTTATAGTGTTATGGGTTTTATAATTCTAGCTTTATGCTAGTGCACTTTCTATGATCATGGTTCTGATTCTTCTCATGTTTTGGATCAATTGGTTGTATTAGTTATCTTTTTTTCACTTTTTATGCTTCTGGTGATTTCATGCTATGAACTTGTTCTATTATTATTTTTCTATAATGGTTGTGTGTTCTTAATTGTGTTGTGGAGGTTATGCTTATTTCATTGTGATAGAAGTAGTGAATGGAATAGAAAGAGTAGTTTTGTTTGGAGATGATGTATCATTGGATGATAATCAAGATGTCTTGTGGGTAATGGGATTTCATGGGACATAAAATTGGTTACCATGAAATTTTTCCATACCTATAGTATATCTTGTGTGGAATTCTATATTTTCAAAGTTTCCTTATTGAAAAATATGTAATGCAATGGTTACTCTCATTTACTGTCACATTGATTTCTCTAATTGGTTGGTTAGTCACACATATTCTATGAAAATGTTCATTTTTAAATTGAGTTGAAATAATCAATTCAATGTTTCCATTTATATTGGTTCTAATGTTGGGGTTAGGTGTCGACCATCGAGAGTAGTTTAGGATCGACAACCTTTATTAGAGTTTTATTAAATATGAGTGCCTTTATGGCCATGTTTATAGATTTAATATTGGGAAGGATATTTTCTTAGATATCTAAATGGTTCATACCCTCAGTGTTTAGTTATTTAATTATAGTTTCTTGTTCTTGTTTTTCATGTTTGAGTTCTCTAAGGAATGATCATTCTAGGTCTCACGGTTCAAGATTGATTACATAGTAGCTATGTATTCTTTCTAATCTCTAGGAAGTGGGTTAGTAAAATGTTTTATCATGAATGATTATTGGATAAACCATTAGCATGAACTTGAGTCATATAGAAAAACATGATGTCATAGTCCTCTATTTGGTGGATGTTATTACCACCTTGGGTGAACAGGTTTAAAAATATTCCATGGTAGACTCTTTGTTGCCATAACATTGGGTTTAACCTTATGGTGAGGAGCCATAAGCACTATTTAAGGATTTAATTTATATCTCTAGTTCATTGGGGGCCAATTTAGGATTCTCCTTATGTTAGGACAACCTTAAGTAGATTTTAGATATTTATTTACCAAGGGTGATCATGATTACGAATATCAAACACCGACTGGTGGGCCTATCACAATGTTATAGGTAACTTTCCAGTAAGGGGGAGTGAGATATTTACCGATTATAATTCCTATTCTAGGGATAGTTTTTGTGGAATTTATGTAGTGGGGTATGTTTGGGTAGTGATGAACTTTCTTTCTGTATTGACTATTACCATCTTTAGCTGAAATTGATTATTCCTTTGTGGGTTAGTGGTTAACATGTTTAGCAAAAAAACTTTATTACCTAATAATTTAACAGAAACATCACTGACATATATATGGTTTTACTTATAAGTATATGATTCATATTTAGATCATCATACCATCACATGTTTCATATTATGGTTTTATATGTTGGTGTATCATTGTGTCTAGTGTTGTTTGAAAATAAAAATGTATCTTTGTATATTCTCCGGGTTAATAAATTGAAAACTACGTAAGCAATGAAGGGTGTTTATTTTTTGAGTGGAACCATTGATGTTTCTCAAATGTATCAGTGGGGTTGTTCAATGGGTAACATTTCATTTTAGATTCAATGCAATGCATGTTGTCTTCTTTTTTCCTTATGTCTGGTTGAAGCGTCAGATCCCGGTTGCGTATGGGATGGGCTCTTTCTTATTTTGATCTCATTGTTCCCTTGGTATATATTTAAACTTATTATATTCGGATAATCATGATAATTTATTGTTTACTTAATGAATACATTTGGTATGTTTAGTATTACCTGACTAATAGTTTGAAGTTTTTTTCTTCACAAGTAGTCTCTGACATTCCAATGATGGAGAGATTTATAGAGAGAAGAAAGTAACAACCTTTAGTTTGAGGTTATTTACCATTTTATTAGGTATTTTGAGGTTATATAATACTTCGGTTGAGTTTTGGGAGTTTTTGTATGATTTTGGTATGTGTTTGGAAGTGTTTTTAATGGTGTGCAGTTTGAGCATGGTTAGGGGAAACCATGTGTCAAACTTAGGAGGATATAAGGGTTCCCACAGTTTTTCCAAACCGTGTCAGCACCTAGGAGAATCATTGAAAGTAGAGACAAAGGAAAAAACATGTATGGTGAGTATTTTATAAAAATATGTGAACCAACCATGTTATGGAGTGGTTTTTTGGTAGTAACAGGCATACAATTTCCCAAACTGTGGAAAATTACAATGCAGTGTGCAATTAATTCATTGAAAATTAGATCTTTACTTGGTTTTGACCCCCCAAACCCTTATCTTTCACCTCGTTTCTTAGTATCTCTAACTCCACTACCCTTCTAAGAATTACTAGTGGTTCCATTTGATCTAAATTTTTTTTATGGATTAATGTGTATAGATCTCTAGAATCAACAATACATCTCCGCTCTTTCTCTTTATATATATATCTATCATTCTAGATATTCTCATTTTACTTTGAATCGAACATTATATATAATTATGTATAGACATATATATGATCTATGATGTTTATGAGATATTTATTGGATCTATTGAAGGAAATTAGTCTTGATACCAGATCTATAGGATTTGTTGTGTCGTTGTTCATTTTTGTCACAAGTTGAGAGGTATGTATCATTTCTCTCTTCTCCAATTATTCTTTAACTTGAAGTATTAGCTTAATTTAATATTTTTATTAGATTTTAAAAGGAAACATATTATGATTTCATAAAAGACAACCCTCTTGGTTTATTTTTTGGAAATATTGGTTATTTGAATAATTTTTAGATAAAACCCTTTGATCTATGATTTTAAATTACAATTCTATTTTAATGAAAGCAAGGTATTTGATGAAATGTTTTAAAATGAAGGATGAATTTTTGTGGAATTAATTGATATGATAACTCTACATACATGGTTTTCATTAGTTTATTTTTATTGGATGTGACCTTGAATAAGGGGTGTGATGCTAGACTAGAGGCACCTAGAGAATGGTCACCTAGTGATGACTTGGTGGATCAGTGAGTAGCCAATCATGAGTATTGTATTGTCACCTAGAATTCATGTGTTTATGAGTATATGTATGTGTTTAGGTATGTGAAGTGGTATTTATGAATAAATTGTTCTAATTTTAATTTAAATTGATTTAAATTATTCTAAATTGATAAACTATTTTGGCATGCCTCTTCACGCTCTTTCATGAAACTCTATTGAGAATTATTTTCATACATATACTTATTTTATAAAAATTATACTAACTTGTTCTTTTCCTAGTAGAGTGTGTGAAATGATTTTGGTGTATTACCAACTGGGTATGATTACTCACCCCCTATATATGCACTTTGGTGCGTATACTAATGATTTTGACATACTACAGATACAGGAAAAAATATCAATTTTCTAGTAGAGAATGGGGAAGATATAGTATTCAGTTATAGAGATTAGAGCTTAGGGGTTTCTATTATGTGGATCTCGAGGAAGTTCCACATTTGTCACTTCAACTTTCTTTTTGGGTCTATCTTCTTATATTCTCATTTTAGTAATTATGTTGGTTGCTGCTACTATGGTATTATTGGTTTATTGTTATTTATTTAAGTTGTATTGTTTATACCTCATGAGTCATATATTTGGTTTGGTTGTTTATTTTTTCTATTTATAGGTTCTATTGTTTAAAATGGAAAATATTTTCCTAATTTTTAGGTAATCCCTTGGAATTTATTGAAAACCTTTGGTATCTTGGGAATTTCACTTAAGGTTAGTTTCACCTTCACGTCTTCCCTAGAAAATATGTTTGGGGTGAGATGTTAAATATTCTAACGGGACTCTCACTCTTTCCTTCATTATTTTAAGATTATTTTTTCTCTCTCTATACCCCTCCCCTTCCTCCTTATTTTTTTATCTCTCTCACATAATCTATTTATGTTTTTTACACTCCTTTTCCTCTTAATTAATTAATGACATGCATGTACTTCTTAGTACCCTTCCTATAATTTCATTTATGTAAAACCATATGAAATATGTAAGGGAATCATTTAAAAACACCTTTATTTCATGTATTAATGGTTTCATTCCTGATTTATTTTATTCACTCTATTCCACCTTTTTGAACATATAATACATTGGTTCTCCTATGATTATGGGGTATTTAAATGCATTTATTTTCTTTTTATTAATCCATATCCATTTTTTATTATTTTAGTAAAATTTCCATTTATAAAACCTCTACATGATTTTAAAAATCTTTTCCTTCACCTTTATTCCTATATTTATGACCAATATTTTTTTATTCTTTCTTAATCCTAAAATTAGAAATCTAAATATGACTTATTCCTTTCTTATTTTGGATACCTATATGATTATTCATTTGTAAATGATTTTTGGTATTATTTTTTAACTCATTTATTCTCATGGGTTTTTCATATTTATGATTAATGTATTATTTATTTTATGTGTGGAACAAATATGATTGACATATTATGATATTAAATGTTGGCCCAAAATTATAAACCCCCCTAATAAATTGGGATATCCTTTCATCTCATGTGATACTATGTATGGTGCATGGGAAGTTATCGGAGAACAATCTCTTACAACATCTTGGAATTGATCCTTGACTTATATTTATGATTATATGTTTTATAATTATATTACATTCATATTATTATAATTATTTACATATTCCAATGATATAATTTCTCTTATTCCATGTTTTTATATGATGTGTTATGTGCCTCTTCTTTTATGATTCAATGTTATATCTATTGACTCATATGACTTATCTTATACTCATATTTATTTTGATTATCCATTTACTAGTATTTTAGTCCACCCTATATTTTATATATATATTTCCCTTGGGTATCCTATGCATTAAAAAGAATTCAATGAGATTCACGAGATTACTATAAATATCAAAATTAAAAATAATATAGTTATATTTTATAAACGTTGTATTATTTTGTTAATGATATGAAACCGATAGATGAAATTGAATTGATGGCATGTATGGAGGTTTAGTTTCCTGGAAAAATGATTCAAGTAATATTAAAGAGAATACAAGCGGCTAAGAATGCCCATCTCGCTGCATTAACAGGCCCAAACCCAAGGTGCGTGCATGGAAGTGGAAAATGGGCATTTATCACTCTAATTTAAGACCAAATGAGATGCATGAATCCTAAGACACATTTTTTCACTAATTTTGGAAGCCTTACCCACATGTATATTCTCGAATGGAATCTTTGGACACCAAAGTCAAATCTATTTGGCTTGTTAGTCAAAGTCAAATCTGGTGGGCTATGGGTGGAAAGACATGTCCTGCTTTTCCCAAAATTCATTATTAGACTTTATCATTTAGACTTTAAGGGGACATGGTACATTTAGCCTTTATGAATTTAGGTTATTATACCCTTGAATATTGTATCACCCCTTTGGGTATACATAGACAACCCATGACATTGTATTTTTACTCAAGATTGTAGTAGAGATCTTATGATTTGTTTCTCTCCATTATGTGAAGATTTTTTCAGTTTCCCCTTGATCTTGTGAATTATTTCCTTGTAAATCTATAAGTTAGATTGGTGATCGAAGATCAAAAAGCCCCCAATTACATGCCTCACCCAAGGTGCATTGTTGTGTGGATTGGCTATTTCATCCCTCCATTAAGTGTGACGTCTAAGTAGTAGGTCACACTCCTTATAGCATTGATTGACTACTTGCATCCACTATCTGTACCAATCATCCACCACTTATCCCCATACTGCATCCTTCATCTATTTCTCTATGACATGAATATTTTTCCACCACATGCATCTCTCATCATTTGGTATCAGAGGTCCAGTTGACATGGTAGGCATCTATACCTTAATATACATTACTTTTACCCATTAACCTCTTTATCCTTCCATATTTTTCACCGATTAATTTTTGTTTTGAAAAAATACTAAATTGGTATATTTTATTCAAGATTTAAATATTATTACATTGAGACAATTATTCATCCATATTCTTTTCATATTTAATTCGCTATATGTGATTTGTATCTAAAATAAAATCAAACAAAAATCAAATTCACTCAACTCAAAATTTTGTGATTTTCAAAACTATGTAAATCCATTATTTTAGATGTTTAATTTTTTTATTACTCTCCATAAAATCATCTTGTTATATAAAACTCCAAGCACAACACTTTTTTGGGATATTTGACCCAAAATGAAGAGAAAAGATGATACAATTACTTCTTCATTCTTTATGTTATTAGTACTTTCCATTTATCTAAAACACTTTTTCCAATATTTTACATAATATCCATATTATATTTGGTTCATAATGTTATTCATTTTTATTATCTTTAAAAACAGAGAAACCCCACATACCTCACATTTCTACCCCTTTCCACTATTTTATCCATATTTTCAACCTTCTTTTTCTCCCTTTAACATTTTTAATACTTTTACCAATTGAACGGGTTGTGTTAAACCTCCCACAACATAATATTGGTTTGGGAAGGATTGGTGACACATGATATCCCTAAAAAAAGTTATATGATCTTGGGATTAGAATTGCATCTAAGAGAGGATAGAAATTAAAAAAAAAATCGTAAGTGTATAAAAATTTGTGTGAGTGTGTTCATATTGTGTATGTGAGTGTGAGTGTGTACATATTGTGTTCATGTGTGTATGTAAATCTTGTGTGTGTGTGAGACCATGAGTGTATACATCTCGTACAAGTGTGTGTGTGTACATCTTGTGTGTGTGAGTGTGAGTGTGTACATATTGCATGTGTGTGTGTACATATTGTCTGTGTCTGTATATTTGAGTGTGTGTATATTTGGGTGTGTGAGAGTGTCCATAATTTTATGTGTTTCTAACCATGTTTATTTGTGTTTGTGTAATATATCATGACCTAATACAATGGTAATAAAATTTCTCATGCTAGTGATGAAGGAAGACGAATTAGGCCTACCACATTGGAAGCTTCAGAACTCCAAATGCATGCTTGGGCAAGACATTTTGAGAAGCTTATTAATAATAATATGGAAGAGCTACATGAGAGGATTGAAAACTTGCAGAATCAAAAAAGACCGAGGATTATCCGGATAACCCATGATATGCTCTGGCACCATGTCGACCCCACATAAGTGAGGAGGAGATGTAGAACTTTGATAATGATTTTGAGGATGTCCCATAAAGTCGGAGGTTTTCACAACAACTTAAAAGAGGCCAATAGAGACTTTATGATTATGACATCATTGGAATCATAGAGGTCAAGGTCCCTTCATTTCAAGGTAAAATAGATCCATAATCATACATGGAGTGGGAGATGTG
Source organism: Viscum album (assembly GCA_963277665.1). Lineage (NCBI taxonomy): Eukaryota > Viridiplantae > Streptophyta > Magnoliopsida > Santalales > Viscaceae > Viscum > Viscum album. The sequence continues at coordinate 2,035,118,368 of OY728148.1, forward strand.
GATCGAGTAGGTGTTTTCATGTCAAACCTATTATGAGGCGAAATATATAAAACTTGTAGCCCCGTAATTCATTGATTATGTATTAATACGATGGGATAAAGTTCAAAAGGAGAGATACCATTATGGAGTATGTCTTTTTTATACATGGGAAGACATTAAATTCTACATGAGGTAGCGATTTATTACGTCACACTACCATAGTTATCAGGACAAAAAAGATTCAATGCCTCACGCAAGGGAGTAAGCATGTTGAAGATTACTACAAAGAGATGGAAATTTCTATGATTCAAGTGAACATTGATGAAGATATAGAGAAAACTGTGGAACACTTCTTACATGGGCTGAATTAGTAGAGTTTTGATCAAGTGGATATGTACCACCATGTGGAAATACAAGATCTCATCCATTAAGCCACCAAGGTTGAGAAAAAATCAAAACGAGGAATAACATTAGGAAATCCACTACCCCTTTCACACCATGGATAAATATAAGGAAGGATATTGGAAAATCATCAAAGATGAAAGAGGTGGTTGATAAAAAAAGTGATAAGGTAATTCTTCCACCTAAGAAACCAACTTTTGAGGCTAACCAAACAATGAATTGGAATATTCATTATTATAAATGTCTAGTAAGGGGTCACATTTCTAGTTAACAACCAAACCATTGCACCATGACCATAAAAAAGTATATAGAATGGTTGATCAATAGAGATAGCTCATAGTAAGAGGTGGATGATTCCTTGAAATTGATAATGTATAATTTGTAGAATATGGTGATATTCTCATCACCAGAATGTTTTTGAGTGATCAAATGATGTTTAATGAGCAGGATCAAAGGGAGAAACCTTTTCTTACCTGACGCAAAATCAATGGGAAGGTATGTATTTTCATCACTGATGGGTAATGTTATAGCAATGTGGTGAGCACTATGTTGGTGGATAAGTTGGGACTCCAAACTTTGAAGCACCAAAATCCATACCCACTTCAATGGTTGAATGATTATGGATAGATGATGGTCCAAAAATAGGTGATGATCTTATTCTACATTGAGAAGTATAATGATGGGGTACTATGGGATGCAGTACCAATTAAGGCATGCCTCATACTCCTAGGTCATCCATGGAAACATGATCATTATGTTTCCTATTATGGTTATCTAAACCACCATTATTTTTTACTCTGAGTGGAACCTATAACCCTCATCTCGATGTCCCCCAAACATGTTTTGGAAGAACATATTTTGCGAGAAAATAAAAAAACTAGTGATCAAGAAAAAATGAGAGAAATAGAAAAAATATAGAATTAGGGGAGAGGTGAGAATTAGATAAGAAGAGTAATTGAGTTTAATGAAATATCAAAAAGATAAAGGAGAGGTCATTGAGTGGAACAATGTGATTATAGATAAGAGATAGGTTAAGGAAGCTTTTATTTCTCAGAAAAATATTTTTGAAATTACGTACAATGAGTTGACATTGAACACAAATGACTTAACTTCTTCATTGTCAATTATTGTGAAATATATTTCACAGGTTTACGATGGAGTCATTCTTGAGGAGGAACAATGTTGTTTGCTACCTTTTAGAGAGATATAAGAAATTTAAAGATCTATTAACAACATCATGGGTCTAAAGGATTGGAAGGTTTTTCTACAAAATATAGAGTCTTATTAAAAAAGGGGAGATCACTCTACAACTCAATTTTATCTATCTCGAACTTCTTTTGGATTTAGACTCCTTAACCATATTGATCAAGTTTCATTTCCTTTGTAAGAAAGTAAAAATATGGATGTAAAACAACATGTTAAGAAACAACATGGGGAATAAAATAAACTGTAGTGGTTTCAGAAGAAACAAAAGATAAAGATCAAGATTCATAGAGATGAACCATACTTAGTGCTTAATATGATTGATTACAAGATCACATTTTAATGTGAGGAAAAAGTTATTTTAAAATTCAATGTTTCAAATCATTCCTCAAATTTGTATGTAGATGATGAAGAGTTGAGGATGACTCCTTTTAAATAGGGGGAGGATGATATGAAACTAATATATGAAATTGACTTGAAGGTATGTTGAGAGTTAGAGTTTCATGGCCCAATGATGCAAGGAAGATTAAAGAGACTACAAGTGGCAATGAGATCCCATCTCACTACATTAATAGGTACAAACCCAAGGTGCATGTATGGAAGTGGAAAATGGGATCATTATCACTCTAATTTAGTCCCAAATGAGATATATGGATTCCAAGACACATGTTTTCCTGAATTTTGGAAGCCTTTCCCACATGGAGATTCTAGAATTGAATATTTGGACACCAAAGTCAAATATAATGGGATAGATAGTCAAAATCAAATCCAATGGGCTATTGGTGGAAATACATGTTCTACTTTTCCCAAAATTATTTATTAGATTTTATGTTTTTTAATTTAACGGGACAATGTAGGTTTAGCTTTTATGACTTTAGGGCATTAGACCATTAACTATTGCATCACCCCATGGATATAAATAGCCAACCCACAGAATTTTATTTTCATTCAATATTATAATAGGGAGATTATTCTTTGTTTCGATCCATTGTGTGAGGATTTTTCTAGTTTTCATCCTTTCTCTTGTGAATTATTTCCTTGTAAATATAAAATTTTTATTGGTGATCTAAGATAACAAATCCCCCAATTTCGTGCCTCAACCCAACTGTATTGTTGTATGGATTGTCTATCACATCCCTCCCTTGAGTGTGTTGTCTAAGTAGTAGTTCACACTCTATAGAGGTTTGATTAACTACTTGAATATGCTATCCATACCAATCATACACCACTTAGACCCAAAAAACATCCTTCATCGGCCACCATATGTTGTGAATATTGGGCCACCCCATGAACATCACATCAGTTAATCTCTCAAATACATTAAACATTTATATTATAGGTGAGTTTTATTATATGTTTTATGTGAAGAATATTATAATAATATGTTTATGTGTTATGGGTCAATATAAATGGTATTAGAGAAATGTCTAGTTATTTTTGGGGATTACATTAGTTAATATAATTGGAGATTTTCCATAAATAACCTAGTTTAAAATGTAAGAATTCATATGCTTTGGTATGTTAGTGTTTCATGGATTATTTATTTTGAGTTTAAAATTTTCCACTTATATTATTATTAATCACAGTATTCTCATAATTAAATTTTATTTATTTTAGTGAATGTATGGAAATATTAGGAACCATGTTAATAACCAATGAGATTAGAAATGCAATGATTACCCAAATGATATGCCTAATGTGATAGGAGTGGGATTTGAAAATATTATCGAGGTACTATCTTAATTGACTTAAGTTATGAATAATAAGATGAACCATATTGATCTCCCAACTTATCTAAAGAAGGAATAGATTATAGTGGAGTGATTTATGTAATAATAACCACCCACTTTTGGTGGATATTTCAATCCATTAATTATATAATAATGGATAAATTCCATTGAAAATATATTTTCTATGCTCTACTATTCCTAATAATAGAAAGAGATCATGGAAATATATAAATTAGAGGCAGAATATAATTAGTGGTGAAAATTGATCAGTAATATCAAGTCTATGGTTGGTATCAAATGAATTGAATGGGAAGAATTTATGAAAACGTTTTTTAACAAATACTTTCTTCTCATTATCTATATTAAAATAGAGAGGATATTTCTTGGACACTAAAAATGGAGGAAGAATAATTTGAATCTTATGAAGAAAACTTTACAAGGCTTGAAATGTTAACCTATGAATTTTTATCGACTCTAATTCAAGGTTTATTATTTCTTAGTTTCCTAAAACAAAATTTACCAAAAATTTTAGTGATTTTGGAATTTTATAGTTAAGAGGAAATAATATGATGTGCCCTTAATTTGGATATAGAGGTTAGTAAATCTCAATCATATTATAGGAGTAATAAAAATAATAGAAGAATATAGCTAAATTTTAGCAGTTCAATTTAAAAGGGTCATGGAGGTAAAAAACATTAACTACCCATATATTAAAAGTTTGGGAAATAGAAACCTAGGAATTACCTCAAAGGAACAAGTAAATTCTTAAATTATATAAAAGGCAGGAATTGAGATAAATATTACTAAAAAAATATAAAGACACTATTTATATTATACATTAATGTAATATCCCTCTCAATCATCCATTAATGTTCTATAATTCCCATGACCGAGTTCACTCATAAGTAACTTAAACTAGTTTTCCACATAACCTCAAGCGCACCTCCTCGCATGATAGAGTCTACCAACTTGCAGTGAGGGTATATGATGGTATAGAAAGGATACTATACGCTCATGATCAGAGTATGAAAAATGGTATTTAATGTCAATAAGAAGCAGAAAAAATATGAAAAAGGATTCCAGAAGCATACATCCTCCAGTTAAAATAAATATTCTAGAAATAAATCATTATCAAATAAAATTTGATTATAAAGTCCCGTGATATACAAAATGAGATATATATATGGGATATAATGGAACATTATTATATAAAAAGTAATACAAAAAGACAAAATTTCCAAAATCTATATCCATTAGTATCATGAGAACATTCTTGTTTCTCTTCTCCAACACTCTATCCTAGTACAAAAGTCAATCATACGAAGATAGATGCTTCCCATTGTCTCCACCTGTATCCACAAGATCTATTTGGGTATTAACTGGTGGCCGAAACAAGGTGTGAGAGATACTAAGTTGGCCACAACCTATGGGTTCTAGTATAATCTATCTGGTATATATAAAATCAGTAGTGTTCATGTATAACAATGTAAGTCAAAATATAAATTGTAAATGGGTGGGCTCTGGTTTCTCAAGGACACTAGGCTAACACTACCCGTTTCAGCCTAAGACGAGAGATCTTTGAACAATTGACTATGTGTGTGTGTGTATATATATATATATTTATTTATATATATGGTCTACTTGAGAAGTGTAATTTATAACTATATATATAAATAAAAATAATATTTAGGACCTCAGGCATGACTAATATCTCCATGGATAGTTATAAAAGTCTCAAAAAAATTCAAGGGATGCCACACTGGGGTGACATGAATCATATGGTCTAACATGCTCGGTTATCAAATTAAATTAGGGATTCCATGCTCATATATCACATTTCATTAGGGGAACCTTTCCCATATATCACATTTTATTAGGGACTCCATGCCCATATATCACATTTTATTAGGGACACTATGCCCATATATCACATTTCATTGGGGATTCCATGCCAAAGTATCACATGTAGATGGGTATCCATGTCAGTTTATCACAAATAGATAGGAAACCATGCCATTATATCATATATATATATATATATATATATATTAATAAGGTCACATTTTAATAAAATATAAAGGATTAATTATAACCATTTATATTTTATTGAACTAAGGAAATAAATCCCTAATTTCATACCACTCACATTCCATTTAATTATTATGAACTATTAAATTGGGTGGAAACTGACACAATTTAGAAAGGTGTATTGGATATAAACACATTCAATAATTTTTTAGAAATTCATAATCACACCCAAAGGGGTGGAACTAGTTGATAGGGGCCATCCACCATCTACAATTAAGGGTACACGAGGAAAATCTAACATGAGTAACAATTTAACAGAAATAAAACTACAGTTTTTAGTCAACACATAGAAGTTATGGAATGTGCAATGATAACACATGTTATAAAACAACCTGAATTTAGGAAATTAGTACAAAACCACATACCTTATAGTGGTATACAACCCCTCACATGTTTTTTCACATTAATTCAAGCTAGAATGTAAGAAATTGTAAAAACAGACAAATGACATGAAAATAGGGAATATTAGCGCGCACAAAAAATAACACTGAAGATAGAGTGATTAACCAAGAAAGGAAGGAGGATGAATGAAGATTTTATGGATACAAATCCAACACAACTGATGATGATGAAATAAGAGCTCAGACAAAGATGGAGGCTCAAATCCTAAGGAAGAGGGGAGTAGGGAGCTCCCATGTGACCAACTATTAGAGAGAAAGAAGGCAAAATATGGGGTTTATTTTTTTAATGAAAAAGGAAAAAATGGTCATTTTACCTATTTTTTTAAATGGGTGTAGTGTTTTTTCACAAAGTTTATCAATCAGTGTGTCTATACTGGTTAAGTGGCACTAAGGGTTTAACCTTGGGTGCATGGTTTAGAAATATTGTGCGACCCCTTCCAACCCACTAGAGCACTCCTCATAGTTGTGTGACCTACGATGAATGGTTAAAAATAACCATGAACCCCTTTACAATTTAATATAGAACATGAATGGTTGATTTATATGGTTAGCACTAACAGTGCACTAATTGTGTGACTCGATTTTCCTATCCAAAATTCAGAGCTTTAGGCTCAAAATGAGCCTTAGATTTTCCCAAGACACTTCGTGGTCTCTTAATCACTTCCATAAGGATACAAGTAAGTATTTAAATCAGTAATTAAAGGGTTCATATCATATGATAAAAATAGGATCTTATAATATTACTTACTTAAAATAACTCATCCCCGAGTTTCCCTTCTCAGGGTGGAAAACATCATTTGAGAAAAGATCCGACCACATAGCACATCCATATACCTCTCTCTCCCAAGTCTTTTCCTATACATGGTCGTGATTCCATAGCACCCATACCATAGGAACTGACCTTCTTGGAGATCCTTCATGCTCCAATGAATGATCCTAATAGTATACTCCTAAGATGAAGTAACAACTTCAAATTAAAAATCTTCATGATCAAAAGTATGAGATGGATTTGAAAAGTAATGGAAAAGATGAGATACATAGAAGACATCACTCATGGCCCGGTACCTCTAAGGTAAGGCTAAATGATAGGATATCATACCGACTCTCTCTAAGATCGCAAAAGGCTAGATTTAATGAGATGATAACTTTCCCTATCTTCGAATCCATATATTACCCAACCTAGGAAAAATTTGTAAAAATACTTGATGCCCGCCTCAAGATCTAGAGGTCAGCGATGACCATCAGTATAAGATTTGTTCATAGACTAAGCTATTTCCATATACTACTAGATAAGATATACCTACTCTTAATTCTCTTAAATGAGACAATGGACTAATAGTACCAACTCTCCTACCTCTATCCATTACAATGGTGATCAACATGGCCAACCATATAGGGACTCATATAGAGACATATGTATAGTTTCTTGAAATATGTTATTATAGTAAAAATAAAAAATAGGTAGTCATTTCTCCTATGAACCTCAAAAATCAAGGACATTCGATCGAATAATATCCTCCAAAATATGAATCATACACTTGGATTAACCATCAGTCTAGGGGTGAAAGGTTGTTCTCAGAAGAACCGTTTTAATGAGTGCCTTATACAAACCTTTCTAGAACTATGATGTAAACCAAGTGTACATTTCTGATATAATAGAATAGGGAATAACATGAAGTCATACAATCTCTCAAATATAAATCCTTCTAAGATCATCTATCTAAAATTTATCTTTGATAGGTACAAAGTGGGTCACCTTGGTCAGCAAATAAACGATAACCCATACAACATCACTGCCTCAAGGTGACCTAGATAAGACTATCATGATGTACATGGTGAAATAATCCAATTCCCACTTAGGATTTTTAAATAGATAAAAATGTGTCGATGTCCACTGTAGTTCCAACTTCACCCACTAACAAGTGGAACACTGAGTGACAAAACCTACTATCTATATCTTTATCATCGGCCGCCAATACCAGTAGCATAAATCACAATACATATTTGTGACACAAGGATGTACTGAAAAAATTGAGGTATGATACTATCACATAAAATATTCCCATATGTCTATAGAAACACAAATGTGTCCATGAGTGTGCAAGACCTCATCCCCATAAACAACCTAACTAGGTGACATGTCCTTTCCTGAAACACTCTCCTATAGGACCAAGCCTTTGAGATCATAAAGATGACTCATCTTCACTAATTCCTAATGTTAATATGTCACTACTAAATATATATGGATAGTATTAACATGATGCTCATGGACATCTAAGTGTATCTCAGAAAATAGGGGCATCAATTGCCACTCAATACAGGACTCCTACACTGCCTGTGTCTAAGTCTCCTAACTCAATTTATCAGTAATGGAATTTCCCTTCCTAGGTTGATATTCAAGAACAAAATAGAAGGACCGTAGGCATTAAAACAACCTCCATCGATTTAAGGCTCACTATGTAAATATGTATTTGAGACTTTTGTGGTTTATATACACAACAAAACAATATCCCGATAGATAGTTCCTCCAACAATGCATAGTGTGAACTACAAATTCTTGTTTAAAATTTTTCATTAGGTAATTCCTCTCATGTGGCCTAAAATGATGATACCCATATGGCATGAATAATTCTTCCTACATCAGAGCTACTACTATCCCAATTCCCAGTGCATCATAATATACTATATAGTTTCTTCTTGGATATGGTATAATCAAGATCAATGCTGAATTATGTCTCCCTTTCATCTTCTAAAAGGCTTTATCACACACTTTAGACCATATAAACGTCAATAACTTCTTGGTAAAACTTGTAAGAAGTGATTCTAGTCATTATAAGTCGTAAATAAAGTGCCTGTAATAATCAACCATCTCCAAGAAACTCCAAATGTCCAAAAAGTTCTTAGGATGAGCCCAAGTAACTACTACTCTCTCCTTCTCCAGGTCAACATACACTTTTGTATCTAAGATGATGTGACCCAAGAAGAAAAACTTGTCAATACAAAAGTGAAATTTACTGAGATTAGTGAATAACTAGTGCTCTCTCAATGTATTCTACACTATATAAAGATGTTTGGAATGTTCATGTTGAGTGTGAGGAAATAAAAAACATCATCCATGAAGACCACCAAAAATAAATCTAGATACCGATGGAAAACCCAATTCATTAGATCCATGAAAAGGATGATCGTTTTTTTCAAATTTAATGGAATAACTAGATACATATAAATACTATACCTACTACAAAACTCTATAGATGCTATGTCCAAAGGTATAACTCTTACATAATGATACCCCAACCTCAAATCAATATTGGAAAAAACCATCGTTCCATGGATCTTGTCAAATATGGCATCTGTAAACATAAGTGGATAATGGTTCTTAATTTAAATATGGTTCAACTAATGATAGTACATGAAAAATATGAGGGTACGATATGCCTTATTGGAGTAAAGTTCAAGTGAACCCCATATAGAAGTACTCGGTTGTATAAAAACCATAGCATGCAAATCCTCTAGCGACTTCTTGAGTTCCTACAGATTAGTAGGTTCTATCCAATATGGAGGAATAAACATTGGTGCTTCTCCTGGAACTAGATCAATAGTAAAACCCACCTATATTATAGGAGGTAATATAGAAAATTTATCAATGAAGTTGTACCTACAACCTCTCACAATATGAGGAAATTCTATACCTCACATTCCTAGATCACTCATAAAGAGACTAGTTATCTAGGTTGTCACCCTGCCCATCCCATGATGCTTGGGTCTAGATCAACTCACCTAGACATCCCATTCACCCTTATGATAATAGGTACTTACCTTGTTTGATGTGATGGAAACCCTATGATGATAACAATAAACCTGAGTATGATAAAATACCAACCAATACATTTTGATTATGAAGTCAAAACCATTCATATCTTAGAAAATGAGGTTTCATATAAAAGGTAACCACCTACCTCAAGGGGGAATTCCTTACACCCAGACACAATTTTAGATCAGATCCCCAATGGTATATTGAGTTTATTACACCCAAAAAACTCTACATATAGGACCATGCTTTCCATAATTTCTGTATATCTAAACGAGTGAAAAGTTATGTTGTAAAATAAGAAAGATACTAATGTGAAGGATACAAGAATACTACCTCTAACTATAAAATGCTCGACTCCATGCTTCTTGGAAGAAGACTATAATGAATTGATATTTCTAGACACAAGATCATAAGATACAACCTGGATACCCTGAGAAGGTTTTCTCTACTGGTATTGAATTTCTAGAGCCTGGCTACCTCAACTACAACAACCTCCTCTGCCTGATCATCCAATAGTACTCCAGCTACCTAGATTGTGATGTACTACTAATATTATTCCTGAAGGAAGAGATGATATGGATCCTATACCACCAAGAAGAGAGAGAAAGTTCCTAAAAACATGTTTAAGGTTCCCCAACCTACCATAGATTTAGTGTTCAATGGGATCACCGAGACACTAGGGATTCTTATGCCATTGCATTCAACATCTATGGAACATTACACAACTCTCAGTAGTTGTAATCTGACTACTTATGCCCCCATATGAAGACTCAAAGTGAAACTTAATTCTACTCCAAGAATCAATTACCTATTTTAGCAAGAAAATTCCATATCCCACATTATAAACATTTCACAGGTTCTAATCAGTGACAAGGTCTTGATTCACCATCTCAGAAATAATTTTCAAATAAAATACATTCACCCATGATCTGATATCATATACAATCCCATTCTCTGACTGTCTCTTTGTCGTTAACTCATCACCAGTAAGTGTCAGAAAGAAGTGATGAATTTTAGGGAAACAGGAAAATATTCAATCATAGAAATAATACCCTGCAATATGTGTATACATTCCCTATCATAATCTTATATTAGTGTCTTTGTAAAGAAGTAATCATAGAAGGATGTCTGGAAGTCCACCTAGACCATACTCTGATGACGACTAGATTGGGAAATCACATCCCACAAAATTTTTAAAGAATCATGAAGCATATCGGCTTCATGATTAACCCTTAAATGTAGAGTCATCTCCAAATCCTCAAATATTGACAACATAGCCTCTATCCATGACTTAGCAGCTTGGGAGCCACCATGCCCTGAGAAGGTATGAAGATGATCCTATTGGAATTCTCGAGTAAAATTTTCCATAGTAGGGTATTCCATGAATCTCCTTTAATAGACTTCATAAACTACCGGAAGCTCTCTCAGAACCGAGCATCAACACCCATTTTAAGAATAACAGGAGGTTCCTCAAGTGGTACTATTGGAGGCAAATCCAGTGGCTTAGGGACCACCGAATCTGAATCATGATCATCACCACCTTTCTAGTGTATGAATCACGGATGTCATGGTGACATATTTCTATAATTTCCAAATTCACTCCTTATATAAAATTTAACAATAGATAAGCACACAAATACCAGAATAGGAACGGTACATAGACTTCCCATAAATGAGTGACACCACTCTGCCTACTATTAAGGCCAAGTCTATGAGATAAGGAACATTATAAAGACTATAAGAGACACTTCCTAATTCCCAATAATATGTTTGGGTTAGGCTCAAGGTCTCATATCAGAGAGCAGAAGTCCCAATATATAGAGTTTTAATTCCAAGGTATAGAGGAAGACACCATTTACATTGCAATTAACATCCGCATTTAACGATAACCACTTCATTCAATAGATTAAATTCATTTAACATAATACGTATTTAGGTGTATATATATATATTATGGTCTAGTTAGATGAGTTACCATTTCAAATTTATAAAGTCCCATACACTTTATAAATTGAAATTGGCATGTCTAATAAGTGTGACCAGACGTTGACATCCGATATCAGAATGTAACAGTTCATATAAATTTATTTGATTAGATGAATCACCATTCCAGATTCATATAATATAATATTCATAAATAAAAATTGGTATTCATTTAATAAATTTAGATAATGTTTTATCCATATTTACTAGTGTTTCATTGCTTAAACATTGCCTAATTGGCCATTTATGGTTTCACCATCAAGACATAAGTGGAAAACCCATTTATATTTATATAGATACATTAATTAATCTAATTATTTTATCCTTGAAAGGAACAATAGAACAGTTACATATATAATAATCAGTGAGCTTACAAAAATCACTGACAATGCAAGAAACATGATACACCTACATGGCATGACATAATGCATGACATGTGAATCTCTAGGTGTCTATAATGATGAATGAGATGATACCTCCTTTCCGTACCAGGATAAGGAAAAAGAAAATTCATAATAATAAAAACAATAATAACACCACAATGCATACATGTCACCCAATGATGAAATAAATACAACTATAACCAACACATACCAAAAAAACAATATCCCAAACAGGGTAATATAGTTTTCCCTTATATGCGGGTTAGATACTCCTAGACACAACCTCATTATCAAATTTTGATAGGGTCCTAGTCACTTTTCTAATACCCAAATAGTAAAAATGGAAAAGGTGCTCTGATACCACTTTTTGATGTCCCAAGCACATTTCACTAATATGTAAATGAACCCGACTGGACACAAGACCTTAAGCATGCCTCCCCATATTCTAGAGCATGGTAACTAGAAATGATGGTCTATGATGTTATGTTGAGGAGACTATACCCTCGTGATCATAGTTTTTCATAGCATTATATAATGACTATATGAAATGGAAACAATATAAAAAAGGATTGTAGAATCATACATCATACAAATAAAAAAATAGGCTAGAATAGAATCAATATCAAATAAAAAATGATGATAATTTTATGTGATATACAAATGGGGATATACATGGGATACAAAAGAACATGAATATAAAACATGCAATACAAAAATTCAAAAATCTATCTCCACAATAATTATGAGAATAAGCTTGTTCCTCTTCTCCCATACTCCATCCTATTAAAGAAGTCAAACATCCAAAGATGGATGTTTCCCTATTTCCCTACCTCCATCCATAATATCTATTCGAGTACCAATAGCTAGAACAAAATACCATGAACCTGCCATGATACTATGGTACCGTAACACCCAAGAAAATGCTGACAGAGCCCGAAGGTCATTCTCATTCCCATAGGTTGGTGACTAGAACCTAGAATCATACAAGATAAAACTGGGAATGATTTTTCCACATAAACAGCATAAGAAACATTTACAAGTTGGCATGAATAATAGAGAACTCCATAGGGAGAACTATACCAGATTTCAAACATGTATAAACAACCTAAATTACACCACCAAAGTACTCAGAAATAGGATAAAAACCCCAAGTCCTATTGGATACAATAGATCAAATCCCAAAAATCAATAACAACTTCCTCCTACAAGTGGTGTTATCACATTTCTCAAATGTGGCAGGAGGAAATCTATAAAATTACCAAAGGCACAATTGGGGTGTGATCTAAAATCCATGTAGGTTATCACCAAGGAATCCATAATAAGATTCCAAAAAATAATTCTTTACGTTTCAATTGATGGAAATATTTAAAACAATAAATTTATTATTTTTTTTATATAAGATAGTTTATATAAACTCACAATTCATGTGTAATGAAATTTTACAAACAATGTCATATATATATATCAAAATAAACCCAACTGAGCAACATGGTCATATGCCAAGAGGTATGATAGTATTTTGTTATGAGATACTCACACACCTGAATAGGTGATCAAAAAAATATTTCTACACACATCCCATAGACACTGGTCAAATAGGGATTATCACCATCCCCTCAGGGATGGGACCTACTGCATATATTATTGCAGAGTTGTAAAGTGTCAATAGAGTCTAATCTAGGAGGACTATCTAGATACATTCTGAAATGTTGAGAACATGATCAATTTAATTCAAAGGAGGATGGGATCAATATATTACTTTTCTATATTTATCATACAATAATAGTTTCCACTCAATCATCCAAATGGTTCCCTATTAACCCCATTATGGGAAGAGGTGAAGAACACCTATATGTGGGGATGGAGTTGGGGAATAGAAACTGCTAGGTCTTGAAATGGGTGAGGAAATGGTGGAAAATGTTAAGACCATTCTACAACAAATCAAGGATTCTCAGAGTAGACAAAAATAGATATACTATCAATCATTGACAATACATATAGTTTTATGTTGGATACAAGGTATTCATTCACATATATCAATGGAAGAAAGTCACAAGATTTGGGGAGAAGGGAAAGATTAGTCTAATATACATTGGTACCTTTATTATTTTTGATCATATCAAAGTGGGTCATATCAAATAGAACTCCCATATAACCTATATCAAGAACATTATATATTCCATGTATCCCTCTTGAGGAAGTACATACTATACCCCTCACATGTACTCAATCCATAGGTGGTACCGTTGGAGAATGATCTTTCCTATGAGGAGTAGTCGGTGAAGATCTTAGATCATAGAGACAAAGTTATATGAAATAAGACAGTGCACCTGGTCAAATTGTTGTGAACAAACCAGAAGTTTGAACAAGTGACATGGGTTCCAGAGGAAGTGATGAAACCAAATTACCCACATCTATTTTTTTTGTAGGAAAATAAAATTTATAGGGTGAAATTTATGAAGTAGTGAAGATTTTAATGACCAAAATTTTTATAAATAAAACTCCAAATATGATTTAATTAAATATATTAATAATTATTATGATTATAGAAAACACATGTAATTATTTTCTTTTACTATATCCTTTCAGATTTAAAAGATCATCAAGTATCATATCCTTTGATAATATAACTCTTGAACAGTAATCCTATGATTAATATAAATATAGGGTTTTAAAAAATCTTATTCACACTAAAAAAGGAAGTGATTGCCTCAACCAGTAGGATTGTACCCTAAAAATACCATTTATCAAAACATACAAGGGAGATAACATCTATAACCTTTGACCTCTACAAATCCCAAGCTAATATCCAACAAATTAATCATGATCAAAATCGTTTACAGAAGATGTTCAAGATCATCAAGATCAAAACCCAAACCATGTATGCCAAACCACCTTATGAAAGTCTCACTGTCATACTCTTTACCCTTACGGATTTTTCTATTGTTTAAAGGGATATTTATCAAGACGATAAAAATATAAAAATTTAAATTTTATTTTTAATAGAATGATGTTTATATTTAATTCTTATCATTTATTTATTAATGTTTTTTTATTTTTGTATAAAACTAAAAATAAAATATGAGAAAATGACTCCAAATAAGTCAATGAAAAAAGTTTAAGTGAATTTCACTATATTTATGATATTCTTCTATCGGGGTAAGAGAAAAAACATTATTGAATACTAATATATGACCATGATTATAAAAAATAAAGGAATAATGTTTAAATAATCTAAAAGGGAATCAATCCAGGATTGAGATGGAAGTATTGGTTTAATTAATGATATTCATGATAAATAATACAAATTTCCAGATAGGTTAACCAAAATGGATGACTCAAAATATACTAAAGTGGTGTGTGGAAGGAGCAATAAAGATGAAATTATTTATATCTAATGCATTGAACAACTTACAAAAGAGAAAAATATATTGTAGGATATAGGGAAAGAATATGGTATTTTTCAAAATAATTGTTTTTATACAATATATAAATCTACGTCATAGAATAACATTGATAATGAACCCAATGTGTGGATAAAAAATTTCACCATCCATGTTGGAAAAGGCCTAGAATATAGGGAAATTTGAAAATAACAAAATTGGTTTTATTTCTATAGTAAAGATGCATATTCTAACTATGAAGGATGTTATAAAAAAATTAATCTGAAAATCTAAATTGAATGCAATAATAAATAGGCCCAACCACATAAGAGGTTCACAGAAATTGGTTTATGAGTTCAGAAATGGGTATCATCCATATTTATCAAATTGAATAACTAATGGATATTAATTATATTCCCATATTTTTGATGTTATACAACCTAGAATATGGAAATAAAATTAATTCATGGAAAAAGATAAATAGTAAATATTGTGATGTCTATACAACATGAAGAAATTCATCCATCATAGTGAATATAATCAAGTATCATGCTCATTTAAGGAGAATTTATTCCACAGTTAATATATTAGAAGAGTATATAATTAGGGGGATCATAGAATGGAAAGATACAAGATATTAATGATTTCTTTATAAACATGGAATTCTAGGCAACCCATAAAAAATGAATATGAGGTATGATTTTTAGTATCTCAACTCTATATTGGATTATGTTTATTATAGTTTCAAAGGAGATTGATTTTTTAATGAAAATGTAAAAAAAAATTAACTTGTAATTGAATTTTATTGATGGTATTTTTCATTTTCAGTGATGGTTTATAAAATTTCATAAAAAATATTTTTTAAATCCCTTTATCAGGGTTGTTTGAGTTGGTATCACATATTAGTTTAAATATGTATAGATTTTTAGTGTAAATTTATTTCACTTGATTTATACACTATTTTAGACAACATAGACTTAATGTTGGTTATGTTATGGAACATTTCTATTAAAAATGTTGTTCCACCCTTCTATTATAGAAATTTATTGACTTTAAAAATGTTACGAGTTGTTCGGTTCTTTTTCAGAGCCCAACGCCTTGAGTTTTGGAGGAAACAAGTGGGTCGCACAGTTAGTATAAACAATACAGTCTAGTTCCCACAGTTTTTTCTAATCGTGTAGGGTATCCCATTGAATTTTAGGGAGCCGCATGGGTTTAACTGTTTTTTTGTCCAAGATGCATGTCTGTGTGAATGTTTCAGGTCTCGTTGCAGAGGTGTTTTGTTCAAACTATTCATGGTTAGTCCAACTGCATGCCTAGCTTGTGAAATGGGTTTATTGATTACTATATGTCACAAAGTTGGTGCACAATTTGGATAGTTGAGAAGTCAAACTATGTGAACCCATTTTAAATGGTGAATTTACCAAACTGTTCGCTATCTCTTTAAAATTTAAACCTCTTTTTCTTTCCATGTCTATATACAAAAATCCCATATGAAGTGCTCCTCAAAATCCTAATCTAGGAATTGATCTCCCTTTTCCGTCTGACATCAGAATCAAGATCCATATGTCATGCTGGATTCCTACCCATAATAGATTTGATATGTTCACTTTATTTCATGGTTTATCTCATCATATTCTACTATATTTTTGTGAAAGATAATATTCCATATTTTAAGTCTATTTTTTATTGTTCCATTTTCCCATGTATTAGGCCAAACCAATGGTTGATACTAGATGAGGAATCTAATAAATTCATATGTATTATTGTATATACCTTTTCCCTAAAGTTTTTCATTTATTAAATTATCACCGATGTGCCGGACATTGGACCTTCCAGATGATTCTCATAAAAGTTTATCGATGTCTTAAATTAAATTTTTGATCATAATGTGATTCCTATGTAGAACATTAGAATGAGTGGGTATTTTTAAAACTCAACATATACAAAATATAAGGGGGGGTTCATCCATATACCTATGTTAACAACCACACCTTTTGGTTTGTAATATTTCAACCTAGTTGTGGAAGATTTGAATAAATTTAACGAGTTAATAAATGGATGATTACACTTGTCTATACTAACATTACCATGAATTTTATATACTTGTCGATGTTGTTGTTATGGTATAACACCACTCGTTATTATGGTATGAAATTGATGAGGGGGATTGAGGTATGGAACCTAATATCTCCATATACACATATATATTAAGATATTTGGATGCCTCTTCCCTTAGCCCGAGGTTCCTTTCCCTTGTAGGTGTGACAATATTCTGAAATAAAAGGACTCAAAGTGGTTTCCATGATCTACATCCTTAGAACATATACCATGTGGTCTGATACAATTTACATATGCAGTTTATGATAGCACTAGTTTATAATTATTCATCTTACTTTATGTATTGATATTCATCATTTATTTCATAATTATAGTTCATGAAATGTTCATGGTTTTATGTATATTATTCATTCACATTACAGATTTACCTATTATACCTAAAAATATTTATAGTTTCCATACATAGGTTGGAAATTTTATAGAATCCATTATTTGTGACCTAATGATTATATCTCACTCTTCGTTCGGGCCACCATTTTTTACACAATAAGAATGCATTGATATAGACATGGTCAATGTAAATCACCAATTCTTGGATTCTTGATCAGTTATTAACATTTAGATTGTGATATTATTATATATCCTAGGCTTGTAATGTTACTAGAGATATCCTTTTTGTTATTTTTTTACTTTTTTTATCCATCTATGTATTATATTCCTTCCTTTTTTGTATAAATCCAAGACATACTCACCATTTTGTATGTGATGCTGCTTTTGTCTTGTTTAATATTACTATCTAGGTTATTTTAAATCTACTCCTATATTTTTCATTATTATTCTTCCACTGTTTATTAAATTATTATTACTAATGTGTTGCTCTGGTCATGAGGGTATATTATAACCGCCACAACATCATAGAACCTCAATGCTAATCAGTATCCTCAAGCATATGAAGAGGATCACATGGGGCCATTTTAAAAATAGTGTTTGGTTACTTATGAGTAAATTGGGGTTGAGATATTATAATTTGGTATCATATAATATCATTTTATGTTTTATTACTATTTGGGGTTAGTAGATAAGAGACTAAGATATAATATAATTTTGTAATGTGCTTGTGCATGGGAGTAGCTAAACTGCATATGGGGAAAATCCAAATTTCCTAGAATGGGAAATGATTTTTTGGATTATTCATGTCACAGTTTCACTACTTTCACCAAAGGTTGATGCACATTAGGTGTGGTGATGGTCATGACTATTATTGTTTATACTCTATTCATAACTCAATATGTCAAAAAATAACTACTCAAAAATCATTATAATAACCTTAGAGATTCACAAGCCATGAATTATGTCATTTAATATAGGTTTAATTTCCCAATTTCGTGATACATGTTGTCTGTTCCTTTAGTAATATATAAGTTTTAAAACTAATGATTTTATAGGATAAACAGAACTGAATAATTATTTATTAAAGTGTATTCATAAACCTAAACAATGTTTTACTATATAGTTTGATGATTCCACCTTAATTAATCAATTATAACATATTTGAGTTTTGTAACTAAATATAAATAGACTAAAACTCTAGTTAATTATGAATAAATGAATTTCAGTTATAATTTAAATAGTGCAAGTAACTCTATAAAATGGGAATTATGATTCATTTAGTCAAATCATATTGTGTCACCTATTAAATTATACTATAGAATATTAAGGTTTTGATATATTTAAATGAACCACCAATTGTGATTTATAAATCATGTACCTCTATTAATGGGAGTGGAACTACATTTAAATATTATATAATGTAAACATAGGAATTGATATATCTTAATTATAACAATGTATTTATTAAATGGGGATCCCAATTGAAACATAAAGGGTGTTTTCCACTATAAATGTAAATTAGCACTCTATATACTAGGTCCATGAACAAAACAAAGATCTTGACCAAGACCCAAACATAGTATTCGGAAGTAGATGGCATCTCCTATGATTATTTATGATTTAACATGTCACCAAAAAATGGATTTAGATGAAGTAATATGCTTTTTTCTTAATTATAATAAGGATAATACCTATCCTACTATTATATATGTGGTATTTTGTTATCAAATCCTATCTAAGGATTGGACTTTAATTTTTTAGATTTATTCCACCATGATTCTTATGATTTTTGTACTAGGAGGGTGGTGATGACCACTCTCAAGACATAGTGAGCCTTAAGTCACCAATGTTAGATCCATTGGTGCCATAATTGGAACCTCTATCTATTCCCAAAATTGATGAAGATACCCAATTTTGAGGGGTATTCTGGACTCTTATATAGACTAAACAAGGAGATCTACAAAATTCTCTTCTATGGTGATGTTTCATGAGAGGTTTAGCCAAATTATCCACCTACATTCTCAATGAATGATGGACCCCTAGATAAATAGCTATATCATGAAACCATTTTATCTATTTTCATGAATCTTGAGATGCATCCAAAGAGGATGGTCAAAATCATGACATATATGCTTCATGGATCCATTGAACATTGGTGGGATATCCAAAACCTAGAAAATAATCATTGTGAAATGATACATATGGATTTATAATCTAGATTATATGACTAGTTTTACCCTAAGACATTGATGGCAGATCCATCCTTGGAGTTTACGAATATATAGTAGGGTTCCATGTTTGTTTTGGATTACTTAACTTTTTTCACATAACAAAAGTTCAATAAAACTATCTATACCACTGATGATCTATCCATGTCAATACTCTTTGTGTATGGGCTTAAGCATACTATTCGAACAAAGGTGAATGTTTTCTGGTTGACTAACATGATTGACATAGTCGACCAGGATCTTATTACCAAACACAACATTACAGAAGCTAAAGGTATGGATCCGAGTGGAACAACTTCTGGAACTAGTGCTATAGTTTCTGATGGTAGAAATCATATATTTGAGACATATTATAAAGAAAATATTAGTTTGGGTGCACATTTTGGTAGTTTTGTGTTCTGTCACTAGTGTGGATAGAATGGGAACACGAAACCACGATGAGATAGTGACCCAGCTGTGGGTCAATCCTATTTCATGATGGAATATTTTTAGCATATTTTTTGTATCATTACTCTAGTTTCTATTAAGAGAAGATCTATTACAACCACAGTTACTAAAGAGGGATCAGTAGCTCCACACCAGGAAGGGTACTGTTGTGATACCGATTGTTCAGGTTGAGGGGGGTAGTCATTTCCAAGTTGCTAGAAACCAAGGGTACAACACCAATAGAGTATTATTGCTCAATTTATATGGGTTGTAACTTAGGGACATACATTTCACCAAATTTACATAGTGCACCATATAACATGGGAGTAGAGTTTTAGGAATTCTTCAGATAGAGGTAATATCTTGTTAGCATCTACCTTGGTATCTATTTTAATTGATAAAGGGGTTTCCCAATCATTGATTTTTTTAATCTATCATAAAAATTATTTGGATTGAGATTTAGTATTTCTGTGGTGTGATGACACTCAATATTGCACTAGGTATTCACTAATATAGTAAAATACACTGTATGAAGTTCCCCCATGGAATAAGTGGCTATCACTTTCAATGGAATCTTTTTTCCTGAAGATACTAGTATTTTATGTCATTATATTAATGGATTGGTTGTTTCTCAACCATTATTTCATGGACTTTAATCACCAAATGGGGTAATTTACATTACCATAGGGAAAAAATTAAATTTAAGAAAGTGAATAGGATATCTTAATGAGTTTATCTAGACTTGAGAATAATGGGTTGAGGAAATTGACAGAACAAATTTCTATCTTTTACATGGATGATCAGGGAATATATAATACTGAATTACCCTCTATGGTATATTGATTTAGGATTGTATTATGGGATTACTTCCCTATATTACTTCCTAATAGAGATGTTGAGTTCTATATTGATTTAGTTCCAAGGGTTTCATAAATATCCATTCATATGTACATGATGCATACCATTGAGTTAGAGGAGATCAAAAGATAATTAGAGGAATCAGAAGATAATGTTTTTATATGATGCAATACATCACCTTAGGGATCACTGATGTCCTTTCACCAAGAAGACAAGGAAACCACAAGGTCAATGTTGATTATCAAAAATAAAACCAACAAACTATAAAGAAGCGGTATCATTTTCCTCACATAGACAACTTCTTGTATCACCTATTGGAAGATAAGGATTTCTCCAAGATTTATTTCAGGTTAATTCATCACCAAGTGCATGTGATAAAATTGGACATACCTTGTACAACGTTCCATAGTAGTTATATTATTTATGAGTATCTGGATTTTCAATTTTTAATGATTAAATCACTCACTATTTTTATTTATTTGATGAATTAGGATTTCTACATATATCTGGATTCATTTTTTGTGGTATTTGTGAATGATATCTCAATGTATTCTTGTACTTGACACGATCATGTCAAACATCTTGAGATCATCTTGAATACACAAAGATATATTCAGTTTTATGATAAACTCATTAAATTCCACTTTTTGATTTATTAGTTTCACATTCATGGTTACATTATCTCAGAGGCAGAAGTATCTATTGACCCAAAGAAGGTGAGTGTTAGGGTTACCTATGGGCAACTCAAGTATGTCTTTGAAAAATGAAATTTATTAGGGATTTATGGTTATTACTAGAATATCATTCAAGGTTTCTCACATATTTCATCCCCACTCATTGGATTAATCATGAAGGGTGTGATGTTTTCATGGTTTGAATCAAGTGAGATATCCTTTCAAGTGATGATAAGAAGATTGAATTTAGTGTCGATCCTGATTTTTCTAGAGTCATGAAAAATTGTACAGTTTATTATAATGCATATGGAATCAAGATAAAAGTAGTTTTGGTACCATAAGATCAAGTAATGGTGTATGTGTCTCATTAATTGATGCCACATGAGAGACATTATCTAACACATGATCTCGATCTATCACTTGTGGTTCATGTGTTGTGTTTTTGGAGGATTTATTTTATTATAGAGTGATTTTTGGTGTTTATGGACAAAAAAATCATTATGTATAACATTACATAGTGTAAAATAAACCTCAAGAATACAAGTTGGGATAAATACATACAGTCCTTATATTTTTATCTTTCTTATATGTCAGGGAAAGGTAATTTTGTAGTTGGTTCATTTAGCTAAAGGACTCACACACAGGAAATGCATGAGGCTAATAGTGTGTGGAAGTTTATGAAATTGTTCTTTGAAATGCTTCTGAGGGTGAAAGAGAATCATGGATATACTATCCTTATGGATTTATCCATGAAATATTCTCTTATTGATAGAGTTATTGGAGGTATTTCACATATCTCAATGTCTTGGTCCCGAGGTAGAGTATTTTATGTATAGACCCACTGCTAAATTAGTATGTCATTGGATATAACATTATTCTTATTCATGGACGTATTTGGGTACCTACGTACATGTGAGAGGAATTATTGTGAGAATCATATGATTCATAATTGTTAGTTCTTTAAGTTATTTCCATGATGTTCCATGACATGCACCACCAGTATTGGTGGCATGGGTTGAAATTCCAGATTGTAGGTTTTATCACCAGATGTTCAACCTGTCTGTAAGTAAAGGTAGTGAACCAACAACCTATTGTATTGTTACAACCATTTACACTATGAAAATGTAAATTTATTGATGGATTGATGGATTTTTTTACCGGTTCACCACAGTCACCTTGAGGTAGTGACATAATTTGGGTTTTCCTTAACACAATGATGAAGGTAGTCAAACTATTTCTTATCTGAGAGACCTTGTTTGTGGATGAGTTTCGAAAAATTTATGTCCTTGAGTTTATACAACTACATAGTATCCTTCGTGTTATCTCTTAAAAGAGGGATTCTTGTTTCACATCAAGGATATGGATGGGGTTACAAATGTAATTGGTTACAGGGGTACTTCTGAGTATAAATTTCCACCCACAAATTGGCTTTCATTCTAAATAGAGAAATCATGTACTAGAGGACTTGCATCGAGCTTGTGTCACTGATTTTAAAGGTAATTAGTAAAAAAATATAGCTATTTGGTTTTTATCCTACAATAATAGATATTTGGTGACTATACATATGGATCCTTATTATTTATTATATAGTATTCCATTTTAATAACATTTGTGTTGGCTAGTGGCAGGAGAGGCGATGCTATTAGGTTCACATATTATCAATGAGACCATGGAGTAGGTACACATTGTAATAGAGAATATGAATATGGATAAGTCTAGATAGAAATACTGTGTTTATTTCCATAAATTAACTATAAATTTCAAGGTCATGTATTATGTTTTCTTGCATGTTTCCCCTAGAATGGGAAATATTAAGACATGGAGGAAAGGGATATGAACTCCCAGTTTCTTTGGACCATTTGAGATATTTGAAATTGTTGGGCCAGTATCCTATTAGATAGATCTTCCTAGAATGTACTAATACATGAATGACATCTTCCATATATAACTACTTCACTATTATCATACAGACCCATCTGATACTTTTGATATTGCCAATGTTGAATTGGATGCTGATGATTCAATTAAAAAGTATGATATTTTTAGCTTCGATCGGATCATGAAGGCTCTTTAAGGAAGGTTTTTTCGTATGTTACCAGTTCTATAGAAGCATGACCATATAAAATATAAGAGTTAGGAAAGAGAGGATAATGTATGTGATATGTGGTTGGATTGATTCTCAAATGAATCTTTACCATCCTTGGAAGGGAACTCAGTGATGAGTTACTTTAAGAGGAAACAATGTAATATATCATATTTTAATTGATGTATGGAACATTTTATTTTCAATTTAATTTTTTACTTTTATCCATTTACAAATTCATAATGATGTTATAGAGGTTAAGAGGTTGTTCATGTCTTGTTCAGAACCATGATCCCTATGTTTTTTAGGAAAACAGGTGGACTACATGGTCAGTATAAACCACTAAACCAAGTCCACATGGCTTGTTCAAACTATGTGGGGTGACTCAGTTCATAGAAATGGGATTCATTATTTTAATTAACAGTACATTCTAAGACACCCGGATATGAAAATTATAAAGGTCTCATTGCAGTGTTTTTTTCTATGAGCTTCGCATTGTTAGTTTAATTGTGTTCGTAGACCATGTGAGGGGTATCTTGGGCTAGCGATTGTCACATGGTTGGCATATATTTTGTCCAATAGTGTATCCAAACCATGTGACCCCTTTTTAAAGGGATAATTTACTAAAATTCCCTCTATATAATTAAAGCAAAAAAATATTTTTCATTCTTCCTCCTTACACAACACCTCAAACATGAAGAAATCCTCCAATTCTGGATCTAGGTTTTTATCTACCTTATACATATTATGTCCAAATATAGATCCAATTTTCATTTGGGATTCCACTTGGTAATATATTTAATCAATTAACTTTCTTTCCTAGTTTACGTTTCAGTCTTCTCTGCTGTTTTTGTGTGAGATAATAAGCCAAATTTTTAAAATATTTTTCAATTCTTTCATTTTCTCACATATTTGGCCAATATAAGGGCTGATAATAGAAAAATAATATTCTAAAGGCATTATTTATGTGGTCTATAACATTTCCCTATGTTTTTTAATTTATTAAATTATCACTATTGATCCACATGTTAGACATTCAGGGTATTTCTCCATGAAATGTTTCAATTTTTTAAATTAATTTTTTGAGCCTTAATGTGATGCCTACAAATCACCTTAACATTAGTGGTTATTTTCAACATCAACGAAAACAACCTTGGAGGTGCGTTCATCTATAATCCAATGCTAAGAACCAACCCTTTTTCTATGTAAGCATGTCACTCAATGGGGAAACCCTTGAACAAATTTAATGAGTTATTAAATGGATGATTTCAATTGAGTATGGATAATAACATATCTCTAGATTTTATATTCTTATTGATTTTTTTATTAAATTATAGCACTACTCCTTATTATGGTATGGAACATATGAGGGGGTATATGGTATAGTACCTAAGACCTCCATATACACAAATATATTTGGATATTAGGATTCCCCCGCATTTGGCCTAGGGTTCCTGGTCCCTATAGTTCTGGTATTATTCTAAGTTCCTTTGACTCAAATAGGTCACCTTGGTCTACAACCTTGGGATTTTCCCATGTGATTTTATACTTTTTACATATGTAGCGTATACCAGAGATAGTAGATACATCCACACCTTAGTTTTATGTAATTATATTAATCATTTATCACCTATCATGGTTCTACATATGTTCATGGTTTTATTTATATATTTCATTCACATTATGGATTTACTTGTTATACTAGAACATAGATATAGTTTTATTACACAGGATGTAAAGGTTATAGAAATCATTAGTGGTGGCCTACTATGTATATATCACACCATATTTGGTCATCCATTTGGTAATAAAGAAGAATTCATTTATGAAGGTAGGGAAAATGGAAATCACCCATTAATGGATGCTTGATCGATTCCTAGCATGAAGATTATGAGCATAAGACTGATCCTATGCTTGTAATGCTATTGGAGATAGACTTTATGGTCTTTTTTACTTTTGTTATCAATTTTTGTATTTTATTCCTATATTTTTTATTAATCCATGAAATAAACATAATTTTATATATGAATCTTCTTTGGGCCTCTTTAGTGTTACTATATGTATGATTTTACTTTCTATACACTTTTTTTTGTTATTATGATTTTTTTGTCATTCATTTATGATTACCATTTTGTTACTCTAACCACGGGGGTATAGTCTCCCTACAATACCTACATGGACCATCACTCATAGTTATCATCCTTTTTCACACGTGGAGGCATGGTTGAGGCCATCTGAGGAAATGGATTTTTTTACATATGATTTAACTAGGTATGGGACATTACATTATTGATAATTATTGAAATACTCTGAATGATCATTTAAATATTACAAGAAACCTTTTAAACAATATGGAAGGGTTTTTAATTACAATGATAATTCATATAAATTTTTTGATATTTTATAAGGTGAAAAAAATTGTTTAATAAATCCCCATAATAATTGGATTATGTTCTTGGATAATTAGGATGGTGTCGAAAA
Source organism: Viscum album (assembly GCA_963277665.1). Lineage (NCBI taxonomy): Eukaryota > Viridiplantae > Streptophyta > Magnoliopsida > Santalales > Viscaceae > Viscum > Viscum album. The sequence goes on from OY728148.1 coordinate 2,035,144,935, forward strand.
TTTCAAATTTGAAGTAGAAATTTTATTAAGTCCTGATAAATTTAAAAGATTCATCTGTAATTTATATAGGAGTCATATCCAAAAAGGAGTATATGCTTTTAGAAACGGGAGATAAAATGTATAAGTCATTCTAATATGCATATGACTCAATGAGACCTGCATATGGGTTATTTTCGATACTGCACACGTGTAATTCAAAATAGGTATAGGAATTCATGAAAGTAAATATATGTGTATGAGACATTAATAGTGATATAAAAAACTAAATATGGGTTATTTAGACCTACTTAACGAGTCACTCACTTATATAATGATGATTCTAACAGAAATTCACCTACATCTGGAGCTATATAAGAGTGATCCTGAACTACATACAAGTGATTCCATATTCTAAACAAGTATATTGTGAGCCATTCCATCTATGTATTAGTGATTGTGGAGTATTCTTTGATTCATTAGGCTCTATATAAAATTCATCTAGACAGTTCTTATGAGTCTAGCCTTAGTGAAAATTTATATTTCCTATAGATAAGAATCATAGTTTCAAGAATTTATATTTTGAATATGAAGAAATATTTAATGATGTTGAATCTACTCTTTCATGATTAAAAAATCATGATTATTGGTTATTCCCTAATTTTAGCATGAGATAAATAAAATTAATGGGATGATGAAACAATTATTTCTCCATTATTTTGTTATTTTCAAATGACAATACTTGAAAATATATATTGGTGAAAACAATAATGATTTAAATTAGTGGATATTGATAATTTTCTTCATGGATTAAAACATATGAAATAACTTTTTATATGATTTAATTATAAACTTATCTTAATTATTTATATTAAGGAGACCAAAGTTGAGATAAATTTATGTGAAAATAATGAAGTTGAAATGAGGCAATTCTATAATTTATAATTCTATAAATGATAATATGAAGATGTATGTTTTTTCTTTTATGGATCGAATATCACAACCCCCATTTGATTCTTGTTGGAAAATCGGAATATGGTGTTGACATGTTATCTGAGTTTATAGAATCAATATAGAGTCAACATTAGTTTTTTTGGACCACTCACACTATAATTGGAAGTCCCATTCTATAGGATATTGTTTCAATATATTTCTATATATCAATGATTTTTTCTAATTTTTGAGTCTTTGATGAATGAGAATAGATGAGGCATCTTGAAGCTTTATGAGAGAAATATCTAAAAGATATATTCATTTGATAGAAAATAAAATAGGGAATAAGGGTATTTATTTAATTTTACTTGAGATATCAATTTCAGACAAAAATAATATACTAAGATCATGGGATATTCCCATGTACAGGAGTCTGAGAAAAAGTTAAACAGAAATCATGGAACTGAATTTCATTGGAGATTTTTTATATTATAAATATAGAAAATATATTCTTTGTGAACTATATATAAAAATATGAGGAATAAAAAGATATAAAAAGAACATGAAAACTATTAAATATGATAACTAGAGAGGTATCTATGATTAATAATATGACATTGATATAGTGATGAGAAACATAATATCTTAGTATGATAGAGTAGAGGAAGTTGACCTAGTTCTACAGAAAAGATCTTATCAAAGATGAAGGCATCATGAAGAAAAACATGTGATACCTTTTATTTCAAAAGTTGTTCTAACAAAAGAAGAAGAATATTTTGAGAAATATAACATTCATGAATTATAGATAATCACCATTAGGTAATCGTAAACCATGATGTTTAGTTGAGTAAAGCCGACAAAAGTATTTTAAAGAATATTTGAAAATAAGGCTATGAAATAGAGAACCAAGTTTCATGGTATTATTCTTGATGATTAAAATTCATTAATAGACTATTATTACAAGTAAAAATATTTAATATTGTTGATATTATGAAATCCTATAGTAAAATAGGATCTACATTACAGGGTTGGAAGTTGTGAGCAATTGGAGGGGTTTGATATAAAGAACATGAAAAAACTATTTATATTCAAATGTGTAATATTTTGAATGATCAACCTAGTAATTTAGTGAAATTTTATGGGATAATGCATATCTAAATGAGCACATTTTTTACTATAACATTATAGTGTATTATATATAGATTGAACACCTCAAGAATAGAAAATAAGAGTTTTGACCAGAGGGGTTAAACCTTGTAATAATATAATGTGATGATCTCTATTTATATTTTTCATTGTATTTTATGTTGTGGGTTTGGATAAACACAAAAAATCAATTTATATTATAAAATTAAATTCGGATTCAAATAATAAAGGGGTCTAATGTTAAAATAAAATTTGTAATTTTGTATATGATTTAGCCACACCTGATATACCCCCTCTAAGGTGTTTTCACATATTCACTAGGAATAATAATAAGGATATAGAAGTTCCAATTATTTCAAGGATGAATTCAAATATCATCATCATATAATTTAATTATTCCCTTAGCAAGTATGTTTTAATACCCAATACCATACATGTCGTCTCATGAGATATAATGCATTGCATAATGCATTAGAGGGATATAACGGACCCACCCATCACTTAATTTATAGAAACCCTTGAGGGTTAGTGTTAAATCTACCTTACCAATCATATCTTAACAAATAAACTTTACCCAATTTAGTGGAGGGATATAATAAACCTTCCCATCACATAGTGATATACCACACATATGTTTGCCACATGAACTTGAAAACATCCATAATTTTATAATAGATTAACCTTTGGGAATGAAATGAGATCCATGAAATCAACTATAATACATTATCATCAATAAATAATTTGAATAAGGTTGATGGTGTCATTAAATAATAAATCCAATGAATCATAAGAAACCTTAATGGATGTAAACATAAATTAAAAATTATTTTATAAGAATATTGGAAAATTTCATTAAATACAAGAACAAATATGTTTTAATTTTGATAATTATTATTTAAAAAAATTAATTTAATAAATAAATAGGCATATAGAACTCTTAGGAAAACCATGAAACCTAATGTGTATGATTTATAAAGAATATATAATGTAACTATAAAAAATTTATTCTTATGGAAACCATTTTAAATGAATATTATTTTCCAACTTATTAAAGGAAATTCCAATGAATATAATATGAATTTTAAATAAAATATAAAACTATTCCTTAAAAATTTTATAATAAATTCATGGATAATATAAAATGACCTCAATAAATAATTTAATTATATATAGGGTGATTTATAATGTGAAATAAATAATATAAACAAGGATGTAAAATATACTCGACCGAAAAGAAGAGATAAGTTTGGTCCCTCTTATAAGCAACCTTCAAGTTGAATTATGCACCATAAAGAGGTAAAATGGTAAGAATACATGAAATACATATAAATAACTAAGGGAGAGGAACATATATGGGTTTTTAGAGATAACTAATATTCAATTTCACCTAAATGTAATTTAGTAATAAATAATCTCGGATTCAAAGTGAGATTGGAAAAGAATAAATTTCTGAGTTGTTAGTTATTCAATAAAAACACATATGAATGAGTGAACCTATGATTTTTTTTAAAATACATTTACTTAAATGAAAAATATGATAAAATAACTACATCTGAAATATATAGAGAAAAAAAAAAGAAAACAAGTAATGGATATGGAAAATATCGCAATGAATGAATACTTGTGATGAAAATCCCTTACATTTTCAATTGACATTCATGAAAGTGATTTAACCTCCCATATAATAAGCATATTCATCTTAATCACCTATTTAAGAATATTATTCATATATATTACCTTTTCTACAATTCATTCGTAGTCATCCATCACACAAATATTAATTATTTATTGTATATTTTCATCATTAGATGTTAGTAATATAGACTATGTTATTCATGTTTCACAATTGAGATGTCAGTGCATGTTCCTTGAAACAAATCTTAAAAATATCAAATTATTCAATATATTTGAATCATTTTTTTAAATTATTTATAAAGCACTATTTTCAGTTGATGTATGGTTTGGGTATGGTTCGTCAGAAAGGAATCCACAATGAGCATGTTTCCTGTAATTAAAGAATAATAATAACAAGTTACATTATATTAATCATTAGAATATATTTCATTTTTTGAGTTGGTTTCCTCAAAAAAAATCCCATATATACATTCATAACCATTACATGTATACAATTTGATATATAAATTTTTTCTTAACATCATAATAGTGACTCTTCTATATGTACTATTTGTGTGGTAACTCCCTTATATTACATATCACATCAAAAGGTTATAAATGTTCTAAAATATAATGAAAACCTAAAGATACTAAAAAAATAATATTAGATATATTTCCAATGTTCTATAAGAATCATAACAATAGTGAAAGATAGTGTTGGTATATCAGGTGTTTCCAGATCATAAGTATTGTGAATTATTTTCATGAAATTCACACTTGGTGATATTGAGTAGGTAATATCACGAGCACTAACCTAACAATAGTAACGCCACGTGTCTTATGTGTCAATGATTCATGATATCTATGGGAATGTTTATAAGTATCATTAATTGATATCATTATCAATGTGTACCATTTAATCACATACATTTATGAATGATGAAACCTATGACATAGATATTGTGGTTAGGTAGCATGTGTTGGGTGTGTTGGTTGTATGGTATTGGCTGAATGATCAAGATATGATTTTTTTCTTCTATGAAAAGGAAGATATATCTCAGGCCCCTTTGATCAGGATAGTAGTAACTTTTTTAAATCCATGTTCATTGTGATTAATGTATAGTAATTATATCAATATTGGCGAATAAATAATTTAGTAAAGGTTTATTACATAGTGTTTCATCCTGTTTCATGAGACATTGCAAGACAAAAAGACTATATTAAAAAAATTGTGTTTGTAGACGGTTTTCATAGTTATGAAATTCATTTTCAAATTAGGGGCCATTATGTGTTTCTATATTCCACTCTTGGTATATGATTATGAATCACTTCTATCATGAAAAAACCAAGGGGTCGCACACTATATGTATTCATAATTTCCCTGGATGAATAATACATTTGGAAAATATGGGCCCCACTTTAAAGGGATGGTGAAAGTTTGACTACAAACTATCATAATAGAAATAATTAAATTATATTATAAAAGATTATAATACAAATGATTGAACAAATATAGTTTTATCCCATGATAGGATTTATCAGCACTAGATAAAAGTTCCGAATAAGGGGGCCTTTATCAGTGCTTTTTTTTTAATTGATAAAAGGGATCTTTATAAGTTTTAACTAAAAGCGCTGATAAAGGACACCTTTATTAGTGTATATAAATAAGTGCTAATAAATGGTTCCCTTTAATAGTGATACTAAAAAATCACTTATAAATGGGGCTCTTTATCTGCCCTAATAAAAAAGAACTAATAAACGGGGGGAATTTATTAGCGTTGCTATAAAAGTGCTGATAAAGGGTATATTTCATAAAATAATATGTAATTAATTAAAAATAATATATTAATGTATAAATATATGTATGTAAATATAATATATTTATTAAAATAGCATTTAGGTAATTCTAAATAAGCATTTACACTTAATGTATAATATATTTAGTGAAAATCACATATAAAATATTATTAATTAATAATTTTTTATAATTTTTGAGTAACTGTCATTTAATAATAATTGGATAACAAAAATTTAAAATGAATTGACATATGATCAAAGATATATTGAAAACATAACTTGAACTTCAACTAGCCATAAAATCTGATATGTGTGTCTATTTGGGCTCTAACATATATCAAATCAATACATGTGAAGATATCTATGCCTTCATGACCAGAGGGAACCCCTGTAACTTTTTTAGGCCACTAAAGACCATGAAGGCCTCCACAACTAAGTTTTTTGTTGGTATATCCTATCTTTTTAATATTTTATAGCATTTCAGCTTCTTTTAATAAAGTATTATTATCCTATTTAGTGTTGAATGAATTTATTCCTAGAGATTATATTTATATAGATATTATGGTTTTAAAATTTTAAAAAATTTTATAATTTATTTTTATTTATAATTACATATTTTCATATTTTCATATATGTACTTTTAATAAATCGATTTTATAATTACAAAGTTAAACATACATAAATAAATATATGGACAAAAATGCATATAAATGCATATTATTATAAATAAATTTTTCTCTATTTATATTAAAATAAATTTATATATATATGTATATATGAAATAAATAATATATGTAAATTTATAAAAAACAATATAAATCTCTTAAAATGAGTGAGAAATCAACTTAGGGTAAAAGTAAAGTGCTTCCCCTATCAGTAGGAGGTCTAGAAATCGAATCTAGATGATCTTGGATTTTTAGGGAACCAACAAGAATTGAGGAAGGGGTAGGGGTCTTGTTATGTTGAAGGGGTCAAAAGTGTTAATAAGGTGGGGATATATCACTAAGTAAGGGTGTGATTGGTGTTACAAATGGAGGGAAATTAATTTTCTTAAATCCCCCATTATTAGCACTAAAAAAAGATATAATAAAGGTTGACCTTTAACAGCGATCTGGTTGTCAGAGCTTTGAAAGTGCTGATAAATTTTGTTTTTAGCAATGTTAAAGGTTATTATATATTAGTGAATCTATTTATCATAGTATTCACAATTTTTTAACTATAAAACTGAATTTGAGAAAATATTTTTTTTATGAACATAAGAGAATAATGATTCATTAAATTATTAAGGGATATTAAAAGGGAAATTTATGGATTGAATTTTGTAATGTGACATGATAAGGTGTTACATGTAGGTGATAAAAAACATGAAAAATTTATTTAATTTATAAGTGTGTATAATGTTCTAAAATGAAGGTTATAACTTTCCAAGGACAAAAGTCACATTATTAAAATAATAACATAAGTATAAAAGCTCATTTTAGCCTCTAGAATACCATCACGTGCCATTTTAATGAATTTATGAGATATCCCCTCTTATCTATCAAAGAAAAATAGATATAATATGACATAAGAGAAAGGGTGGATCGATCCCTCTTTTCAGATCAAGTCTGCATTCTCCATGCAGTCAATGGGATGTTATAAATAATTTTGAATTCCCATTATAGAACATGAGAATCAAATATTGACGATTTAGGAGTTTTGGTGCACATATGGATGATATATAGGATTAATATCTTGTTTACCATGATCCATGACATGCCTATTATGATAAAATAAAATCGGTGATCAAAAATGAACAATGTGTCATTTATGACTTCATTCGATTTTGTTCCTCTTGTTTAAATTGAATTACTCATGATCCATTGAAAAATAGAAGAGTGGTTTATTATGAATTAAATTATTTTAACATGAATACAATCATATATATTAAATCAATTATTTTTAATTATTCTTCCATGCCCTGAGTTCCACCAACTAGTAATGAAGGGAATATGTAATTATTTTTGTTTGAGAGATTCACTTTTTTATAAAATATGAAAATATTCAAAAATAGGATTTTGATATGGTACACTCTACACCAATTGTTCATCAATATTAGTTTTTACATAATTGATATATTATCTCAAACACATAAGGTTTTAAATTATCAATTATGATGTAAATATAATATATAATCTTTATTTCACTTTTATGGATATCAATGCGATGGATTTTTGATCTGGTTGTGTTGTGAGAATTTCATGTATTGACCATAGGTACTAGGTGACATCAGAGGTTGTCCAATGAGATGATGTATTTATTTTAAAGACGTGAAATCAATAGTAATAATAATAATAATAATAATAATAACTACAAACAAACATATAAGACCACATCCCTTAACTTGGGTGTGGACAACATGCCTCATCCCCATTTATGGTGTGGGTGTTGGGTAAAATGGACACTACATCAATTGGGTGGGCTCTAAAGTATATATATATATATATGCACATATATATAATATTAGTTTATATTATATAAATTATATATTATAATATATTTTGTGTGTGTTTGTTTTATTCATATGCCCCTAATGTGGATACTCCAACCAAACTCAAGCTAGACCAAATCAGTCCTGACCAAACCTTCTTGAACCATCAAGCCAGTCACAATACATAAAATAATATTTGCGGATATTATTTAGGTCTAAATGGGTTTTAAGAAATGTGAAATACTTTTAGAAGTTAAATTAATTTTTTTTTATATTTAATAAAATTATTTTTGATAATGCATGACATGTCGATATTTATTTAATTATTTTTAGAAATTTTAAAACATTAAAAATACCATCATGTTATTTTTTAAAAATATTTAAATATTCTTGAAAATTATAATTTTTATTGATTTAACATGAGTTGAGACCGACATTTTCATGTTTAGTTTATTTTTTATTTTATTTAATTAATTTATTTGACTCTTGAAATGTAATAATTATTTTCATTTTGTCGATATTCCTATCATCCCTTTTTATTTAATTTGTACAAGGGACAATGTGTCCACATTTAATAGATAAAATGTAATTTCGCATCGCAGTACATCCTCACATGTGTTTGAGTATATACTGTACTGATAAAATGAGTTCATAGTTACATGGTTCAAGCCAAGAGTTAGTGTAAATAAAAAAATTAAAGTGCATTGAGAGTTGTGGAAACTACAATTGCAGTCTGGTATCAAATCAAGGGATTCCCTTAGAGTCTCAGTAAATCCATTATTCACTAAATGGATTAATCTATAGTTAATATCCCATGATCACATTATTATTTATTTAATTTTTCTATTTATGATTTATTATTTTCGAGATGTTTATTTAATATGCAGGATCACATAATATAATAATAACAAAGAATCCATAGACAAATTGAACATGTGTAGTGAATGTTTTCTATCTAAATCAGGGTTATGTTGTGAGTGAGGTCACATAGAACAAGTATGATAAATAAATAAGTATATCATTTTTTTAGAAAATTAAAAATGTATTAAATCCAATAATATTTCATCAAACACTTTATAATGCATGAATTTGGACACAATTGAATGTTTGATGTGCTCATCTGCCATAGTTAAAGGTGCCTCTTACAACTATGGAGATATAATAATTGTGGTGGGTCAACTTAATTATTTTTTATAGAAAAATTTTTTCCATATATAACTTTTTTCATATATATTGAAAAAAAATTAGAAATGTAAAATAATATTTTGTAAGAGATGAGACTCCACTCAACATATCAAGTATCTGTGATTTAATACGGTTTTCCAAACAAAATCCAACTAAAGTCTCTCATAGTTGGTGATGCCATAACTTGGACTATGAATAGAGATATAAATATCACATCCATTATAATAAGGAAGAAAAAGAGTATTAAAAATCTATTAGTTTAGGAATACTAGGAATTTATAAAATAATTGGAGTCATTTCAAATTAATAATTTGAAAATTTTATATGGTAGTAAAGATAAATTATTAATCTGAATCAACATTTATGTTGTAGATCAAATATCCATCACCATAAAAAAAATTTCACTAAATTTACTATTATATAAATAGAATATACTTGGAAATAACTTATAAGAGTGGTATGGTTGGTTTCACATATTAATTTTTAAATAAAGGATGCATTATGTTTCATAATCCCCACTTACTTTTTTAGCTCCCATAGGGTGAAAGAAAGGAGGATAGTAATTATTATGATAAGTATATGAATGATTCTATATTTTTAAAATGTATCGTGTTGTAATATATATCTATTTATCTACAATAAATTTATTGGGAATAATATTATGAAAATATATTATCCCATCTCCAATAGTTATACCAAGAGATAGATTGTAAAAAAAGATATGAGATATTTAGAAAACTAAATAACTATAGGCTAGTAAAAGGGGATTAAGAAGAACCTCATATACCCAATATGATCATGTATATTGAGAAACTGGAGACTCCTGGGTTCAAATTGAACCAATAACTAGAAACTGATCCCATTCATTCCTCATCACCACCTGGATTCTTGATGTCAATTATTAATTATAAAATTAATAATCTGAATAAGTCACTCTATGATTTATTGTATTTTTATCACTGATCTGACACACATATGAATAATTTTAACTCTTCTATCATTATAGTGAATAACAGAAGTAAATGGAAATTTAATTTTTCAATGGCTATGTAATAGTTATGAACATCAACTCACCACCCCTCAATAAAGACAAAATTTTAAAGGGAGAGTAATGAGTAGTAGGCAACCTAATATTTATATGGTAACAAAGGTGATTGGAATAATAATTTCAAAGTGGGGAAGAATAATCAAGGAGATTATTCTGCATTAGGTATGATTTTTAATGAATGAAAATCATATATATCTATGAGTTGGGTATTGGATACTATATGTGGCTCAAACATTTCTATTTAAATACTGGGACCATGTTGATTCATGAAAACTGAAAATGTTAATGATGATCTCTAATAATAAATTGATTCAAGACTATAAGATTTAGTAGTGAGAGATTATCATCATTAATTTCACAGTATAATGGTTATTATATTGAATAATGGTTATTATATTAATTTATTTCTTGAAACATAATCTTACTGTTGAGTTTAGGAACTATTTATTTTATTTCATGTTTTTAAATAAATGGTTCAATATTTATAAGGGTGATATATGTTATGGTATTGAATATTTTAAAAATTGATTAAATATAAATGAACTAAGAAATTTAGTTTTTCCAATAAATGATAAAACCAGTGAGAATGACTCATTTCCTACCAACCTGTAGAACATGATTCTATGTCATGTAAACGAAAAGAATTTATGAAAACAAAATCATGATATTAATTAAACCATAATGATTTTAAATCGATGTATTTATCCCATTATTATTTACAAGGTAAAATGGATAAACCAACTTTTAGTGGGAAAAGTGAAAGAGTGACAAACCTATTGGTGTTGATTCATACTAATATATATGGTCCATTTCTAGTTCAGGCAAGGGGTTTTTTACTTCATTAATTTTATCAATTATTATTCTAAATATGGATATATCTAACAAATGAGGTATAATTAATATTCCTTTCATATATTTAAGGAATATCAATTTATATTATAGTATATTCTAGGTAAATATATTAAGAATATTAGGTCAGACCATAGAAGGGAATATGTAAACCAATAATTTATTGATTACCTAAAGGAGTGTGGAATAGTATCTAAGCTCACTCCTTTTTGTAAAATGCAATAGATTTGTTTTAGTGAAATGAGGCATTAAACCCTTCTTGACATGATCAAATTTATGATGTGTTATGAAATTTTTCCATTATGATTTTTTGGATATGCATTGCATACAATTGATTATACACAAAATTGAGCACCAAATAATGATTTTTATGGGATTCCATATGATTTATTGTATGAAAAGAAACCATCCCTATCACATATATTTCTATAGCGATTTGCATAATTTTTCAAGATTATACATAATGAAAACAATAATCTCAAATCATGAAGTGCATCGGTATACGTTATCCTAAGGAAGATGAAGGTTATTACATATATAACCCTTCACACAAAAATGTGTCCAAGGAAAACATGCCGTTTTTCTAGAAATTGAACACATTTACAAGGGAAATAGTTGGATAAATATTGAATTTATTGATGTTGATGCTCTAAATACACTATTGTAGGAACATGAATAATATCCATAAGAAATAACAGGAGATGAATATTTTCCTAAGAACAAATTACAGAACATGTAAACTAGAGTGCTTAGAGAGAAATAGATATATCATTTTATTGTTATTGACTCAAGAACACATTAATTATAAAGAATGAAGAACATGTAACTTACAAGGAAGTAGTAGATAGAGAGTATTATTCTTAATGTAAAGAATCTTTGAATTTTGAAATGGAGTCCATGTACCAAAATAATGATTGGATTTTAGATCCTCCAACTGATGTAAAAACAATTTAGTGTAAATGGATATTCATAAAAGATATATTTATATGGGCAAGTGATAACCTATAATGTATGATTGGTTAAGAGGAATTTCATGAAGCATTAATCCATTGACTATGAAACAACTATCTCACTATTCTTAAGGATAAATTCATCTGAATATTATTTACAATGGAATCCTTCCATGATTAATCAATTGGGAAAATGGGAATCAAAACTAATTTTCTAAATGGGAAATTGGTTGAAGGAATATTTATTAAATAATATTGGGGTTTTATTATGTAAAAGAGTTACAATAAAGTGTGAAAGATATTGATATCCATTAATGGGTTGAAACATGCATCATGATCAGGGAATGTTCATTTTAATGGGGCTATAAGAGAATTCAGTTTCATTAATAATGAATGAGAGAAATGTTTCTATAATAAAGTTAGTGGGAGTTCCATCACATTCATAGTGTTTCTTTCTGATGAAATATTAATAATGGAAAATGAACTAGTCATCTAACAATTAGTGTATATATTGGTAAATGAATTCTTATCTATGAATAACTTAGATAAAGATCTATCAACATATGTTTTCAAGGATTATCGGGATGAGTAAACTATATAGATTAACAAGGTACTCAAAAGGTATAATATGGAATAATCTGACAGAGGATTGTTTCCAATGTCACATGTTATTAATCTCTTAAAGAAAACATACATTTCCATAGAAATAAGAGTAGATTGAAAGTATGATTAGAATCCCTTATTCATTATAAGTGTGTTTTTTTGTGTATTCCATGTTATGTACTATGTTTTATGATTCCTTTTATTTAAAAATGGTGAGAACATATCAATCCAATACAGATTAGATATATTGGTCGGCTATAAAAACTATTTTAAATTACTTGAGATGAATGAAGGATATGTTCCTGTTGTATGTATGAGATCAATAAAGTTTTGTGAGCGGATACACTAATGATAGATTCTAGATAGATCAATATGATATGAACCATATCCATGATATGCCTTTTTCCTAAAGAGTGGTGCATGGAGCTAGAAAATTTTGAATTAGTCAACGATATCTGATTCTATAGTAGATTCTGAGTTTATAGAGGCTCATGATGGAGCTAGGGAAGTAGTTTTGAAATATAACTTTGTTTCTAATCTTGTAATTCTACCTATCATTTCAGACCCTACTATTTTATATTTCATAATATTATTGATATTGTGCTTTCAAATGACCGTAAATCACACTAAAGGATAAATAATATACTGAAAAAGATTTATCTCTTATAAAATTTACTCAGAGAGGTGAAGTATTAGATAATTGAATAGCCACATAGTTTGACATGCCACCAAATGAAGTGGTGATAACAATATGGTTCCTTGGTATATGTTATATCATTATTTTATCAATTATGATGATATTTAATGCTTTTTTAATGTTATTATTTAATTGGGTTTATGATTTCAATGTTTCCTAAGTGATAAGAGACTTTTCTAAAAAATCATTTTTTAAAGTTTTTCCTTCCATGTCAAAGTTTCCTAATGATTTTATGAATGTTTTTATATGGACAGAAATGATTTATAAAAAATATTTTATGTTTGTTTTTACTTTATTTTCAAAAAAATCAAAAGTATTCCTTTTAAATGTTTTATTTAGAACATCTAACAAATGATAAAAGGAATGTTATATTCTTAATGTACATATTAACAATGAATTTTTCACCACCATGACCATTAATTTATTCTTATATTACTTTTAAAGTTTTCATGTTTTATTAAAATAAAAACTATTTTCATTTATTTAGTGTTCTTATATTGAAAATGGTTTTTCAATAGAAAAGTAATTTTTTTCCAAAAGTGGGTTTTATATGAGTTTAAAAGTGTTTTAAAAGGGTTTTATGAAGACATTTTTTATTAATCATATGGTAATTGAGCATTATATTATATAGGTGAGATTGATATAGGGTTTTGTTATTAAAATCATATATCATTAATGACGAAGATCAGAAGAAGTACAAGTGCAAAGCCATGAAGGGAAATTGTCCAACCAGAACTGGTTGGCAAAAAATGGGCCTAAGGCCGCAAGCTGATGGGCCGCATTATTTCCTTCCTTTTTGGTGAAGGAGAAGGTTCATAATGTGAAGAATTGGCGAAGTGAGATAATTCTCCTGATGATGATGCCAAATGATTGGAGTCCGCCGTCGTTGTGATTAATAGCATCGATTACGCTAAGATAGTCAAACTCAATGATGATATCACCCCATCCACATTCAATAGAGAGCATCATACCAGCAAGGATGGTCGTGGCTTCAGAAAATGATGATTCCCAGAATTCCTGATGTGGTTCATATTTAGCAGTAATGATTTTCCCCAGATGGTTTTGGGAAAGGAGGTCGAGGGCAACAAACCCATCCTTTGGAAGAGATACGTCCACATTAATATTAAGAATCCCTTCCATTGGGGGGTTCCAATGAGAGGGTTGGGAGGGGGTAACACCCACCATATAATGTCCATTGTGGCCTTTCCAACCCTCAATCCAAGAAGTGGCAGGATCAATCCGGAATTTAGGGGGTCTGTGAGCTTTGATGAAAAACAGCATCGTTAGGCCCGACCCAAATAATCCAATCCAAAGTGAAAAGTGAACCAACATTTACTAAAGAGATATAGGATAACCAACACGTCAGAAGATCTGGAAGGTCAAAGGCCAATGCTAGTGAAGAAACTGAAGTCAAGCCCTATTTATTCCAAATTTCCTTAGCTCCCGGGAAGTTAATAATAGCGTGCAGAGGAGTTTTTGGAATGTTCGAGATGAAAGGGAAAAAAACAGTACTGTCCATATATCGGTAAACAAGATGGCTCATTGTTGGGAGAGTGCCCATACAAACCTTCCCCCAAAATTGACCAATTTTTTTAGGGACGTTGAGCGTCCAAATCGATTTCCATGGACCCTCATTCCGGATGACTAAGTGGATTCCAAGATCAAGTCTGTAGCCGGAATTCACCGTCTAGTCACATAAGATGTCATAGATCTAGAAGAGATGGTCAGGGCCTGCGTCTGGTACCCAGAGAATGCTAAGGATAATTCTTTGATCTCTTTCGTTAAACCATTCAAGGATATTTTCAAAACACCACCCATGTCCCTGGTCGGAAAGGAGGCAGCTGACAGTGGCGTCTTTAAGACCTGGTTGGGTAGGGGATGTAGCTTGTATACCATCCTTATCAATAAGATAGGGATCAGTCCAGATTTTTACAGATGATCCAGTCCCAATCCTCCAGCCTAGTCCTTTATCCAGGAGCTTTTTAGCCCCCAAATACTCCTCTAGAGGAAACTAGGACGGGGACCAAGAGAGGAAGCATGAAAGTTCGCGTGGGGAAAGTACTTAGCTCATAGAACTAATGCACAAAAAGATGATGGGTGGTTAATATGGCTCTATCCTTGCTTGGCCAATAGCGCGTCGTTAAAGAGAGGGAGATTCTGGAACCCCATCCCACCCTCTGATTTGGGTATTCATAGTTTCTCCCAGCTACTTTAAGTCGCATTTAAGCTCCAGGTAGCCATCGTACACTAAATCCACAAACGTACTACCAATTTCTGGTGGAGGAATAATGATGGAAGGAATCAACCCCACTGGATGGACCGATCTAGCTATGAAAAGGGTTGAACCCCATTATATCTCATAAAAAATGGGTGAGACTGATATAGCATAAAAAAAGGGTTAAGCCCCATTATAGTTCATGGGTGAGCTCGATATAGCTTATATGAAGGGTGAACCCTATTATAGATCTCAAATTCATTGGGTAATGATTATATTGGATTTTCGCTGTAATATTATTCTAATTAAATCTTTTTTAAAGGGTTTTATGAATATTATGCTCTAAGTCACCAAATAAGAGTTTTAATTACTTGTTACGGGTTTCAGATAATTCATTTAAGAAAAATGTGTCTGTGTTTTCTTATGAAAATATTTTATTTCTATATTTTAAATAACATTTATGAAATGGTAAATATTTCATGGGTTTTCATGTTTTTGTTGAACTATAAATTTCTTTTATTTTTATATCCCTTAATGATCTTTATTGATTATTACAAGTTTTTAAAATATTTTTCACAAGGTTTAAGGACATTTAATGGGAATAAAAAATTCAATATGAAATTCATTGAGATTTCCCATGAAAATAAATCAGTATTTATTTTAAAAATATTATATTATGGGAAAATGGATACTGATCGGAAGTGTCCACTTTTTATTACATGGTTTTTTATGTATGAGTTATGCAATATTTCTATAAAACTATAAACCTGACAAAATCCTTAGATTTAATAGATTTAATTCTTACTTAAAACTCATTATTATGTAATGTTTAAGGCTAGGTCTTTATAGGTCATCTATGTGTGGACAACCGCCTTCACAAAGTGATGTGACTCTCTTTCTATTATCACTCCACATAGATGATTTGTATAAGAATATGTAAAGAAATAATAGGATTTTTTTATTATTATCATTATGGAAATATAATATATTACTTACCTCATTTCCATAATGATCGTTGAAAAATGGAAATGTTACTCATGTGTACGTACGACCTACCATCTCCATGATCGCAATTTACTTCATTTATCAAAACCATATTTCATGAATTGTCTTAAAAGTTTAATTGATGGATAAATAGGATAATTATTTCAGGATTATTAATATGTATATTATGGAACCATGATCAAATTAAGATGACTGAAAATAAAAAAATCAAAACATATTTTAAAAACAATGCAATTATTACACGAAATGTGACGTTAAGATGGAATTATTAAAAAACAGGTAATAAAAGGAAATACGTAATTCATATATGGAATAAATTATATATATCTATTTCTTCTTAATATATTTATAATAAGATTATATTTATTATAAAATATGTTATAATGTGTATGAAGGAAGTCGATACATAAGGTAAGAGATTTCTAGTATCTTAGTTATTTCTTAGAGACATATGAAAATTCATTGCCCGTTTATTTTGTATTGTGTATATACTAAACCATTGAAATTTTATATCTTGAATATAATAATAATAATTATATTTAAAGTTTTATTTTATTTTATTCTTCATTTGGTCTTATAATTCAAATGATTACTAAAGCAGTAAGGAATTTCAGTATCACTTTTACTTTCTGTGAGACGGATACCATATTCACCATCTATTTCTTTTATGTGGTTTATATAATTCCCATGAATGTATTTTTCTTACCATACTTAAAATTATGGGGATTTAAATTTCTATTTTAGGGCGTCTCTTTCATGGGGTTTATTATTCGAAAGTCCCCAAAGTGGTAAGGGGGTTTTTGTCTCAAATTTCCTTCTTTATGACATATGTTATGCACCTATATTCTTTCACGAGGGGTATATAAAACAAATTTGAAATTTAATATAATTAATTAATTTATACTAATGATATTTTATGTTAAATTTTATGTTTTTACTTCATGGTTATTATGATTAAAAGTTACCAAAGTGGTAATGATTTCATGTTTCAATTTCATTATTTATCGGGATTTTTTATGGTTATGTTACTGATGATAAAATATTTTGATCCATATCTCATGAAACTAATTAATTTTATTATCCTATAATTATTAATGAAATTTTAAAGTAAAAAAACCATTTTAACACTCTTTTTTACTTAATATAATTGATAATACTTTTAATAAAATTTAACTTTATTTATCTTTGGTTGGAAATCTCTTTTCTTACAAAATCATAGCTTCTAAAAATATTTTAAAAAAGATTTTATTATTATCATATTATTTTTAAAGGAAACATTCAAACATCTTTGAATTTTTATAAAAATGTTTTGAAAGGAATCTTCATGTCAATTTCCAAACATTTCCTATTTGGATTTTACTGAAAATGAGAAAAGAATCCTTGGTTTTTAACATGCACACCGTGAACAGTATGTTCCACTGTCATGACCGCTCAATGATTTCAAGACTCTATTATATGTTTTTAATTATATTTTCAAATAAAATTTTTTCCTAAATGTTTTGGAGTTTTTTATATTTTAAATGATTCTAAAGTGATAATTATTTTGAAAATGTTTTATGTCTTAAGAAATGTTTTTCAAAGTCGAAATGATATTTTCAACAAGAACTGTTTTAAATGATCAATCAAAATAATTTTTCATATTAGATGACATATGTTAATGTTACCTATTTATTAATGGGGATATAATCCAAGGATACCATTATTATTCTTTATATTAATGGTTTATATTTATTATAGAATGATGTTTATGAAATTTATTCCTCTTTCACGGGTTATACCAGGATAAAATTCTTATGAAACCTTCTTATATTTACATTGGTTATACTATTATAAAATGACTTATTTATTATGAACTCTATATATTTTATACAGGTGATCATATGATGAATTTTGTTTGAACCCCATTTCATTTCATAGGTTATGATACAATGAATGTTTTACGATATTTTGGCACAAATATGTCTGATTTTAATTTTGAGACTGGTGGAACCAATGTCTCTATCCAATTAATTTGGTAATGATAAATGTTATATGATCTTAGAGGGTACATGAGTGGTTATCCCAAAACAAAAAATGAGGACACACATGTAGTTAGACCAAGCCCAAAAAATGTGAACATAGGCGGTTAGCCCAATCTCAAAGCAAGTACACAGGTGGTTAGCCCAATCATAACATTTTATGAATGTATTGGTGGGATGCCTTGACATAAGATTTTATATGCTTATGTGTATACCACAAATCTATGTATTATACCAATGTTATGACTGAAGGATAATTTTCTTTTATTATATTATTATTAATGTCTTATGAACTGCCAATCTTTATTCCATGATTCAATATTATGATCATTGTTATGCCGGGTATGGTTTTCAAATATAATTATCAAGTTCTCATAGCCTTATGTTCATGTTATTGTTATGTATCAACCTTTTTTACCATTACTGAGTATTGGAGCTCTCTATTTCTTTTGTATCCTTTCCACATTCTATGAATAAAGGTTTTATGTATGGAATGTTTGGGAAGATTACTAAAGGAGAACATATTTATGGGATATGTTAAATATATTTCACCAAATTAAGAGATTATACACTTATTCTTTAAAGGAACTAAAATATTATAGTCCTCAGGTGCATGTTTGTGTAATTTTTTCAATATTCATCTAAAAATATATAATATATATGTATGAAAACCCTAGGTCACTATAGTTGGTATCATAGGAATGGTTTAGTTAACCTTTATAAACTAGTATGAGAAAACTTTATTGAGATCCTAGGGATATTTCTAAGGATATTTCTAGGTAAGTCTCTAAGGATAAGTATAAGGATGAGTTATAGTTTAAGAAAATGTCCTAGAATTTTTCTAAAGGATAGATCAAGTGGTTCCAATAATTTACATCCTTGCCTAGATACTATAATTATATGTGGATTTGGAATAGAGGTACCTACGGGTAATATATCTGAAAAGGGTACATTTATTTATACTCGATCATCACTTGGTGCACGACAATAAGCCTTGTAGCATACATGGTTTAACATTCCAAGAGGATATTCCATTTAAATTCACAACTCTTTATTAACCATCATGGAGGATTTAAATAATGACAATGCGTGACCTAGGATAAACCTACAGTTTTATAGAGAACGTTTAATTAATTAAATATCCTATAAGTTATTTTTCATGATTATGTGGTTTTACCACTATGATTATAGTTTTTCACACTATGATTTTTGGTTTAATTCAATGACTAAAACCACTAGGGATCATATTAAAATTGAATTTGATGAAACATTTAGTGACTATGAGTAACCAAATTAGATGATGATTGGGGAGAAAGATGTTATGATAGTGCCTAATCAGTTATCATGATATATGATTAAAAACATACTGTTTAACCAACCTTAAAACTCAAAAAAGAAGAGAAGGATAGAGTTCATTGAGAGTTTGGGTGGTGGGGACCATATAGAAAATAAGGTTCTGTTTCTTATACGTCAAGAATATGGGATGAATCACTCCATAGAATCTATCAAAAGAAAAAAGAATATGTTTTTATTGTGGAAAAAAGGGAACAAGTAAGGTAATTTCAAAGGAAAAATTGAAAATTTCATTTAATGTGATAGATGAGAAAAATATTATCACTAAGACACCATTATTGGTTTAATATTTCAAATGTAGAAATTATGTGCATTATATAAATAGATGTCCTGAGGGGAAATCTCATGAAGAGAATCAAAAATATTATATATGAGTAATGGTTTTTCTGTTAATAATGAAGAGACTATGAATGTTATATGATAGTAAAGAGGTATTAAACAATATGATGATAAATCTTAGTTAATGGTTTGAGAAGAAAGTGTGAGGATTTAAGTATTAGTGTATTGGGATTAAAGAATTATGTTATATGAATGATGAAATATTTAAGGATTGTTCAGTATAAGTTATTGCGTATACTATAAGCTAACCTAGTGTTGTGTGTAACATAAAGTTATCCCAGTTTAGCATATAAAAAAGACATAAATTAATTTAAAACAACATCAAAAAATAAGTAAAAGAAAATAAAAAATATATCTCATACAAAATCCCAGGGTGCTACATTCTAACTCTCTTAAAATGAATTTTTCCATCGAAATTTGTCTGGGTTATATAAGGATTAATACATGAAAGTTTCTTTCATAGAAACACACATAAAAAATGAATAATAAAACTTAATTTTTAAAGGGAATGTGAGAAACATAATGGTTACCCAAATTAACTCATAACTAAGTTTCCACATAGGATACCATAGGTGGAAAGTGAAAAAATAGATATGGAAGGGAAATATAACTATCATGTTCAGATGGATATTGATAGAGAATAAGGTTAAGATAACATTAACAATAAAAACTATACAAATATTGGATGATTTAAGGGACCTATTGATTCATTAGAAATGAAAGTACTAGGATAAGATTTCTGGTTTTAATATCCTTTCCCTAAAGTTAAAGAATAAGAAGAAATTATTACATGATGAAGTATACCCTCATCCTTTCCTTCTGCCTTGATCAATTTCCACTTCATCTATTATTCCAAAAAATCAAGTTGAATTGTTCATTCCTAAAGAATTAATAGATCATGAGATCCATAAATAGGATGATAGATCATTCATTAGATCTAATAAAAGGTTAGAACATGTTATAAAATATGCATAATTCCACATATGGTGAGATAATAATTTATTCTATAAAACTCCATCCATAGTTTAACATAAAATTTATATAAATTGAAAACATTACAATCCTTATGAAATTAGAAAATCCAAAACATTAGAAAGAGGTTTACTAATATGGATTAACATTTCTCATCATATCTCATAAGGCAGTCCTTAGTTGTCACATTCCAAACATGTGAATACCTTAATCATTTATTTTCTTGATAAATGGTAATAACCTAATTTACCACACATCCTTATTGAAAACATGCATGGTTCCTTATTCCTAATTCCAAAAAGTTGTAAACATTATCCATGATAGCATGAAACACTTGTTAACAAATCCTTAACCAGTTCTAAGTAAATCATTATCATCCAATGTACTTTTTGATAACCAATAAATCTTTATCCAAATATCATTATGTCATCATTGTGATCATATTAAGGTTTATAATTCCCTTAATCATGTATTTTCTAAAAATATCATCTTATTACCTCAATCACTTTTCATGGTTACCTTTACCATTCAGTATATCCTCTTAAATACTTATGAAAAAACTATAGTAGACCAATACATAGATGTTTCATTATTCCATAATAACATAAATTTATTCCACAACATTATTCTTTAATTTTAATAAATAGACATGAAATCATTCAAATATATTATTAAACCATTAACCAGGCTTCATATTTTTTTCTTAAAAACACTTTCGTCTCACATATCATTCCTATTATCTTCATCATCATAAATATTACAATTATTCATATGGAATTATTGATTCTATTCATGATCTTTCTGCCTAGGGAATCAAATTTAATAATTCCTATAAAATCCACATTTAAAAAATTTAACTATATTTGATGTATCAGTAATACCATTTTCCTTCTCCATTGTGTTAACTAAAACTTTTCCTTTATAATTACTTGTTGTGTGTCCAAATTTTACACACCCAAATTTTGTTCTAGTTCCTTTGAAGCATTCTCCTTGATACTTCTTCCACCCAAATTTTGTTCTAGTTCCTTTGAAGCATTCTCCTTGATACTTCTTCCCACATTATTTACATGAGGAAAATAGAAATTTATTTCATCTATGGTCATAATGTAACTCCATATTTATCTTATTAGGAGGGTCAGGATACTAACCAATCTTGAGATTATGGATCATATTATAAACTTTTTGATTAGGCATAATAAATATCTTTTACCTTCCGACTCCCATTTAATTTTATTTCTAATAATTAATATCATTCCATAGTCCATAATATTTTTTATTAACATGAATCCAATTATTAAAATCCATTTTATAAAACCCAAAATGAAAATTTTGAGTAGAAAAAATCATACAATAAAAAACTCATAATCAAGTGAATGTACTTTAAATTTATAGAATCTTAGGTTTAATCATAGGTTATCCATGATCATTACCAAAATTCCAAGATTGTAACATATACTTATATTTATCCTAAGGAAAATCACTAGATATATCCTTACAAATATTTATAGGGATATTACTAAAGGTTTCTCATCCTAGTTTCCAAATATTAACTAAACCTTCACTCTGATACAAACTCTAACGAACTAATCTTGACGTACATTGACATCACATTACTTTTGTGAAATATTTAATATATTACACAAAAAGACACCCAAAGAATGTATTAGTTTAGTTCCTTTAGAAACATGGAACGCATTCCTTTTATTTGGTGAAATATATTAAATATCTCACATAATGATATTCCACTTTATTTTTCCTACCTAAAACCTTTTTTATATCCTAGGGAAAATAAGACATCTGAAAAGGGTTAGCTCAGATGCTCATTAAGGTTAAACAAGGAAACTATCAAACAAATACATGAACATAATAATGAAAAAACTTGAACATAACATTTGAAAAACATAACACGTATGACATATATCAAAATATCAAGTCATGAAATAAATCTTGGTAGTTTATAATGTGTAAATAATAAAGGATAACAATCCATGAGAAAATAGCATGGAAATAAAACATAGAATTGTAGAAAAAACATAAGTATTGAAAATAATTTCCATATTTTCTAAGGCTCACTACTAAGACCATCGTAGTGGAAAAATTCTTATACTAAACTGTGTTCACTCCTCATTCCAACCCTGTATTACTGAACTAGGTTTACATACCATTCCAGCCATGTATTATGGAACTCAGTTCATTCCCCTTCCATCCCTGTATTACTGAACCGAGATCATTTCCCATTCCAGTACTCTGTATCTCATGGGATATAAATATTTACCCAATTCATTAGAGGGAGATATAGGTGCCACCCATCTCATAATGAAATCATTCTTACATGTGCCACAAAAATATAAATCATTCATCATAGTATAACCCAAAGAAAAAAATTGGGTCTTTATACACCAATCCATTATAACATAATCCATGTAAAACAAATGGATTTCAAAAATATAATTCCATAATAAAAATAATAAAATCATACGAATAATAGGGGTAGTATACTTGATACATAAGCCTATTAAATAATTCCATCATAGAGAGAGAATAATTTAGTTAGAATACTTGAAATTAATTCTTGAAGAAAATATTCTTTCTTCTTAAAAATAATTT
Organism: Viscum album; assembly: GCA_963277665.1. Classification (NCBI taxonomy): domain Eukaryota; kingdom Viridiplantae; phylum Streptophyta; class Magnoliopsida; order Santalales; family Viscaceae; genus Viscum; species Viscum album. Next base: position 2,035,168,712 of record OY728148.1, read on the forward strand.
TATTTTCTCAAAATGACTTGATATTTTAAAAGAAATTAACTTCTTTTAAAGAAAATGTGAAATATTTTAAACGTAATATTCATAGTAATATTCCACTTTGAAAACATAAAAACATGTTCATTCTATATAAGTAAAAAAACATTCTTCTCTTACTTTTTCCAGAAAAGTAATAAAGTTCATTGAAAGAAAGATTCTTTTCAACCCATGTAATAAAAAGTAAAACATGGTTAAAAATGTCTTTAAAAATATGTAGGAAAATTCTGAAAATACTTTATGACATAATTTTTTATACAACATGGACATGGATGATAAATAAACCCAAATAAATACTTACTTATAAACAATCTCGAATAATATTGAGATTGAGAAATTACCCATTACCTTAGGTCTAGGTTCATTCATATCAGTCATAACCCACTTTATAAGGGTTTAAATAATTTAGTTAAATTATTCCATAATAATATTCATTTATATTATATCATAAATGATCATATTATTATCCATTTGTTAATAACATTATTACACGTCCTTCAGGTATTAACTGCTTTATTTTTTAAGCATGTTTTGTCAGATAAGTTTATGTTACTATTTTTAGTTTATAATTCTATCATTTAAATAATGATATTAATATAATATATCTCATATTTATTCATTATAAATATTTATATAATCAATATTTAATGAAGATCATGTAGAATGAATCACATCGCATTGTGGAGACAGTAGGTCGTACGTATGCACCACTGATGATATCATCACCTTTATTGGGGAATGGTATGGAAGTGGATGGTGTATATATTGAAAAATAATAAATATTTTTTTATAATAATAATAATATCTTGTAATTATTTATATCATTATTCCCATCCAAGAAAATTGTGGGTGAAAAACATATTACACCATGATGTGGAGATGGTAAGCCGTATGTACGTATGCGGAGTGATTGAATTTTTCATGGGATGGATGGAAGGTAGAATATGGTTGGTACATAATCATAATAACAACTCATAATATAGTTGATATTGGATTTATTAATTTCTAATGAAAAAAACTCAGGAAGAGGATGTAGAAGAAGAAATAATTTTTAAAGAATTAGGAGAGAAGATTCACCCTTCTTCGATGAGCTCCCTCTAGATCTTCTCTTAAAGCACGAGAGTTGGTATTTGGAGAATAAAAGAACCAAAATAATGTGACTAGGGAAATATATAATGAAAATGAACAAGGTATGGACGAGATTTAATTCCCAAATTTATGTGACGAAGTGAGGGAGTATGCGCCCTTTTATAATTTAGGTGAGGGGCGCTTTTGGAATCTCCAAAAATATTAATTTATAATAAAATAAAAACCCATAAAAAACCTAAAAAATTTCCTATATTAAAATATGTTATTAGATAATATTATAATATCATCGAATAGTAAATTTTAAACAAGTTTTTCTATCAATTTAAACCTTATCAATTTAATTAACACTTAGTTATTCTATTTAATGTTTAACTAAGTTAAACGAATATTTCAATATTAAAAGGGTGAAATAGTTAATTATTTAAATTAAATTAGATCATAAATGAATAATTTAGAACATTTTACACCATATAATAATTATTATATATTTATTAAAAAAATTATGATTTTTAAATAATTTAATAATACAATATTTTGATAAATAATCAATAGTGTCAGTTTTGACACTTTTGAATTTATTTATTTTTAAAAATATCAATATAATATTGTATCCTTGAAAAAAGTATTTTATTATATCCCTAAGGGGTCAATTTAAAATATATAATTCATTAGATATATTAATTATCCTAAATTAAATTTATTTTAATATTATTAATAACATTAATTTGATATTTCTATTAATAAAATAATTACTAAATAAGTTTTGTGTAATTATTAATACACTTATTTTTTGAATAAAAATTAAAAATAAAATATAATTATGAAGATAAATCCTCTATATTTAATAATAAGACTTATATTATAATATATATTTTAGAAAATCCAACATTAAAAATGTTATATGTATTAAAACGTGAATGTGACAACATTAACATCATGTTAAATAAAATATTATAAGTATCAAAATCTTTTACATATGGATAGAAATAGTAAATAACTATAACATTGAATGACTATGGTATATATATACATGAAAAATAATATTTGGTCAAGTTTTATGTCTTTTAATGGTTATTATTATTTTAATAAAAATTATTTTATTCATTGTTCATCAAGTAAATAATTTTTGTATCATCAATGTACAAGCGTTTACGGTCCTAGTTTGTTTCATAAAAATTAAAAATAAATTACCATGATGAAGAATAAAATTATCTTTAAAATAATTATTTATAGTCTAATTTATATTTTTTATAACCTTATATTAAAAATTAAATAGTTATTAAAATTTGAGTAAGACATATTTAGCTTTTCTCAAAAATAAAATAAAAATAAATTTCCTAATTGTAGGTTCGAAATGATGATGTAGATTATCAATATACAAGAGGGGGGTTGAATTGTACACTTTAATAATTCCTTTGGAATGTTTAAAGTAGGTTATTTTTAACAAGGTTAAATGAGGTGAATTCACAAAACCTCTAACTCTACACAACTTGCTTGACTCCAGAAATATGGTTCCGAGAAAGTTGATCCAGAAATATGGTTCCGAAAAAATGAAACTTAATGAATATTACAATAATGAAGATTCTACCTTAAAGCATATATAATATAACTAAATCAAATTATACAAGTGTAAGGAAGTATAACATAGTTATACTCTCCTTAACATACAAAATACAGCGGAAAAATAAACATGTAACAAAAACAAGTAACAAGTAGTCAATCTTTTAACCCAAAGAGAAGGGTATGCAACCAAATTAGATAATGGTCCCTTGATTTATACTTTCAAGAAATTCTATCTTACCCGTACCATGGTAAACCCTTGATACGAAGATTGGAGTATGTCTTGCTATCCCAGCAAGCCCTCAACTTCAAGGTAGTTGGAACCTCTCTCTTCTTGAGCAAGGAAGCCCTTAACTTCAAGGTAGTCGGCACCTTTGTCTTCCTATCCTCAGAATCCCTTGATGTAATCACCAACATTCGAAGTTGCACTAAGAAAAACCGAACGATCAGTTCAGTATACACAAACCAACGATAGTCTCTCTCTAGAAATCACTTCAACAATATGTTGTCTCTAGAGTCATAGAACCGTATTGAGCTCTTTTAAATGAGATCATATTTATAGGCACATCTTCAATGGTCGGCTCCCTCCTCCAACGGTCAAATTCTTCCTTGAATTTCGGAGGGACCTTTATATGTTTCACTCAACAAAAGGTCGGTTAGAAAAAGAATAGATGTCATCGTTTTATGAAAAACAATTTTAAGCGTAAACAAATTCAAGAGTTCAGAGTGTAAATAAAACATTGTTCGAAGTCTAACCAAAATTGAATTCAGAGTCTATAATACAAGAGTATCCATATTATGTTTTCTAAGAATTTGGAATTAGAAATCGTAATGAGAATTCGTAATGAGAATTCATCATAAGAATTCGTAAGGAGAATTCGTAATCAGATTTCATCATCAGAATTCGTAATGAGAATTCGTAATCAGAATTCTTCATCAGAATTTGTAATCAGAATTCTTCATCAGAATTCGTAATGAAAATTCGTAATCAGAATTATTCATCAGAATTCATAATGAGAATTTGTAATCAAAATTCTTCATCAGAATTTGTAATGAGAATTTGTAATCAGAATTCATCATTAGAATCTGTAATGAGAATTTATAATCAGAAATCATCAACAGAATTCTTAATGAGAATTCGTAATCAGAATTCTTCATCAGAATTCGTAATGAGAATTCATTATCAGAATTCTTCATCAGAAATTGTAATGAGAATTTGTAATCAGAATTCATAATCAGAATTTATAGTTAGAACTTTATATAAGTTCTTAATCATAATTCAGAGTTAAACTACATAAAAGTTCATAACATGGAATTCAGAGTATAACTTCATAAAAGTTCATAACAGGAATTCAGATCTAAAAATAGAATGTTTCAAATCTAAGTATTATATGATGCCGAGGTTTTATATATGAATCTGATTTTTATACATAAGAAAAATATTGATATTAACAGTGAAGACTACGTAAAAGTAGATTTCCTTGGTAAGGAAATTTTTCTTATATAAGTAAAATATAGAGTAAAAACAGATTTGCTTTAAGATAAGGTGTTTGTGATTTAAAAAACAAGAAGGAATGGAAAATTCATAAGGAAAAACCTTATTGACTCAATACTAATCTCATCCACGTCGATACCCTTTCAACCTAAGGATTATTTAGTTAAAAAAATCATACAATGATATTAGGACAAGTGGTAGGGTAATTTTATAATATTATTTTTATCCTTAATTACCCGATTTACCCTTTTACCGTATTAATAAAAATTACTGAAGTTACTATTCATAATTTTCAAAAATAAATGAAATATATTTAAATAATTTGTAAAAAATAATTACTAATATATAATACATGTTTCAAAATTCAAAACTCACAAGTTGTAGTAAATAATTTAAAATAAATCCCATTGTTGGAATGAAAAATGGGTTCTAAAAGTTAAAACATTGCAGAAGATTAAAATGTTTTTACATCTGAATTCAATAAAAAATTAATTCAAATGACCTAAATGATATTAAATGAAAATAAAAAAATATTTTTATACTTAAAAACCATCGATAATACAATTGAGCCACATAAATTATTTTTATGAAAAAAGACGTTTTCAATTTAAATTTACTATATTTTTACTATTTATAAAATCGTGAGAGTTATCAAAAAAATATAAAAAATTCATCAAGAATAATTTTTTATATAATTATTTTAAATAATAAGTTTATTTTTTTAAATAGAATATATAAAAGTATCAAAAACTTGGTTTAAATTGGAAGAACCATCAAAAGCTGATAAAACTCTATTTTTTGAAAAATATGTCTTTTAACTGAAAAGTTGAATTTGTTCTAATATCAGGTCTAGAAAACATATAAGATGAATTTTAAATATTATACTCAATATATTAAATATATATTTCATTTATAAAATCCATCAAGGGTGATTTTATTATTTTATAAACTCAGTTATTTTCATTTAAATAATTTTTTCAGAAAAAAAAATTTCCTTTCATTTAAGAAGGGTTTTATTTTTATTTATAATTAATTTATCACCAAATAATTAATTATATATATACATGTGTAAATTATATTTTCATAATTTAGTTAATACAGGTCAAACTCTATATTATAATGGATAGGTTATAAGGTTACATCATAGTATTTAGTTGTCTACTTAAACTCAGTCTTGCATGAAATGAATTCTGTAAAAAGAAAATTAAATTATGTGTAAAACAATCAAAGAATAGTATTACATATAATGAATTTTAAGCCAGTGTTTCATGTAGTGAAAGGTTATGTTGGTGTAGTGTACAACAGAATACACCAAATAATTAAATAAAACAGAAATAAATAAATAAATGAAAATAAAAAAATCTATCACATAAAAATAGCAGGGTGTTACAACTTTTCTATAATATTTCATTTTAATTGAATACAATTTCATTATAATTCTTCATTTATTTTGTGGCCCAAAATATAATAATGTATCAACTCTTTTGAATGAATAGATAAGCATTATTTATAATTATCGACATAAACAATAATAATAATAATAATGGATCACAAAACCTTAGGAGTTACAGTTCGTTGTTTTAAAAACATTTTTTTAAATTGATAAAAAAATCAAGAAGTTGTACATGGAGATGATAAATTAAATACAATGGTAACAAGTTATTACTTATGACCCATCTCAGTATGCTCGTGTGTGGAAGTTAAATTTGGAGATGACTTTTTATTATTAATATTATTAATATGATGGATAAATTATAATTATTTAATAATATTATTATTATAAATAGAATATATATTCATAAAATTAATTTTTAATGGAATCCATGTAAGATGGTGGTGGAAAATTAAATGCATCATGCATGAAGGATGTAGTACACTCATAACGAGAGTGACATTTTTAGTTATCAATGGATGGTAGGGAAGTAGATAAAGTTGGTTGTGCCATATTAATAAAAATTTGTTATAATATTAATTTATATATATCATTGTATTTTATTGGTTATAATAAGCTTTGAGGATGTTCAAGAAGAAATAAATTTGAAAGGAATCAGTTAAGAAAATTACCTTCTCCTTTGTTACACTGCTTCAGATTGAAATTGTGGCCTTATAAGAGAGGTTTAGGGTCACACAAGTGACTTAGAGACATGTAAGGAGTGTTTTGGAGAGATATTTTGGTAGAATTTTTAAATAAAACACAAATCATATGTGCCTTTGGAAAGGTTCTATTGAGTCCCATTTTATAGGTATAAATCTATGCTGTTTTTTGAAAAATTAAATCTTAATATTTCAAGAAATATATTTTAAAAATTCCATGCAGATTATAAATGTACCACCTATATTTTTATCTACCATTTATTACCCACTAAATATCATATAATATTTTTTATTTTTTTCAAATAAATTTTTTAACATTAATATCCTTTAAAGTCATGATCTAGACTACTCACATAATATGACTTCAAATATTTATATATAATCATAGAATTTTCATTTAAAAAGTTAAATTACTTGTTAAAAATAATTTTTATCACTAATATTTTTGTAAGGAACCAGTTCACTGATATATTATAACATTTAATATTTTTAAACCCATTTGCTTTGGATTTTCTACTTCTTGTAGAAGTTTTGTGTCCACACTGCATAATAATTTTTGATATTTATACTATTATGTAAATTTATAAATAAATAAACAAAATAAATATAATTTATTAATATTTAATATTATAATATTTAACCATTTATATTTTTTTATTATTTTATCTAACATAATAATATTTTTATGATAATAAGTGTGAAATTTTTAGTAATAGAAAATTCTTATTATAAATGAAATATCATATTCGAGGAATATGGATCTAAAATTGATAAGTATTGAAATAGGATAATGGGGAGGAATATAAATAATCTATCACATCATTTATAGATATAGGTTTTGATATTTTGTGACCTCATCCCTTAATTTCAATATTTTATCACATTTAACCCTTACTAAGGCGGCCAACTTTTATTACGGTAAGATATTTTTTAACTAAAAATGAAATGGAAATTATTGATAAATTTGAAAATTAATATTCTAAATTTGGAAACCATTTTATATGATTCAATTTCTAGAGGTGATAAAAATTAATTTTAATCAAATTCCACTAAGGTAAAAACAGTGTTTAGAAAAAAAACTTTCTATGTTTAAAATTAATTTACAAAAAAATCATTTATAGTGTTTACCCAAGTGTTGAATTTGTTATAAATTAGTTAGTAAATATGTGTTTAGTGATTATTCTTAAAGAATTATTATTTTTAATTTAATGGCATTGGATGACTTGGTTAATAAATTATACTTGTATGTTTGATGATTGTTGAACCGATCTTTAATGTTCAATAAATATGTTAATCATGATGAGGACAAAACATTTTTTATAATAAGATAAAGAATAAAAATTAAATAAATCCATGAAAAATAAATTTATATTTTTCATGAATATTTATTAGTATAATTTTTTAGATTAAAATACTTGAGTTTAAATTTATATGTTACAATTTTATTATAATTTATCTAAATACATTTAAGGTGTACCTTATTAAAAAAGAGGACAACCATGGGCTATAAGGGAAACATGTAAAACTACTTCTTATACGGTAAATCATGTCTACCTCAACCAGTTATGTAAGTAGGAGGTAGCGTAATTCACACTATGAAAAAAAGAGACATTTGAAAGAATAATGGGATTTATAGAGCCTGTAGAGGAGCTTAGGTGAGTATTCATAGAGTGGGAAAAATGGATTATGAAGGGAATGATGACCTTTTAAAACCATACATGTGGTGTTTTTATGGGAATAAACCCAAGGAAACTCATACTAAGATGATAAAGGAAATTGTCTTCCTAAATATTAAAGCCCAGACTTGTTGAAGCTAAATATAGGATGATGAGTATATTACACTGTTCACTTGTATTAAAATGATATGACAAAACTATGACCATCATATTGAGGAAAATACATTTCCTTATAATCCTCTATAAATTCATCCTTAAGATACCACATGTGGAGACTTTTCTACATGAAAACAGTCAAAGGGAACATGATTATTATCTTAGGTTGACCACATTTATTATTGTCAATCAAATGTATGAAACCTATAGATTGAACAGTCCTAGATATTCTCTTGAACACAAACTCTCAGATTGATTGAAAATTCAGAATTGAATTCATGAACAATTTCTGATTGACTGTGTGGCTATTTTGGATCAACCATACTCTGGATAATATTCTGTAAAAATCTTAAATATCGAACAAACATTATTTATACCTACCATGATTTGTTTTATTGTATATATATGTTCATCTCAAGATACCATGAAAATGATAAAACCAGGAGATGAATCTTCTATGTAGTAGAAAATAGAGTATCCATTCATTCATATTAAAGGTGAGTCAGACACACATGTTTCATACCAAATTCATTCATATTCCATGCATGAACAAATGATCCCAATCTCTGACATCACCAACAATGAAGTTGAACCATAAAATGAAAAATAAATAGGATAAATACATGGGAATGCATAAATTCACATGTATGAACTTACACTTTCATTCATGAAAGATCTAATGAGTGGTATTCATAAATGAATAAATTGTATTAATTAAAACCCAAACTTGTAGATATTTATTAATATATGTGAGGAATGAATATATCCTTATTACATTGAGTATTTAATGGGAAGGAAAAACTTCTTGGCATAAAGTAAGGTAGTGTGTTGGTTTATATTTCATGAAATAAGGGGGTTTTCATGATATAAAAGGTTTAAACCTTTCACTATCCACAATTAATATAGACAATGAGTACTTCAATAACATGAGAAGAAATAATTTACACCAAAATACTTTTGGAATTTAGTTAATGAACAATTATTAATATTGCCTTAAATCATGAGTTAATTAAATAATAAGAATATTGTTATTCTTTAACTATATTTTTGGAGAAAATGTAATATTATAATTCCTCAAATAATTTAATGAGAAATTATTATGGGGTTTTAATTAGGGAAAAATACCCATAGTAAATAATGGGTAATGATATATTTGCGACGATAGAATGATTCCATTATTTAAATTAATAATATCATGATATATTTTCATGTTTTTTATAGAAAATGATGATAAATGACAATAGATAAATTTAATCCATGTGAATAAGGAGAATAATAACTCATGAAAATGTGTATTTGAATGAGATTTGTTTGAGTAATTATTCTTTTACATTCGACATGAAATAACTTCAATAATGATTGTGGAGATATTTTTGGAATTCATTACACAATTAAAATGAGAGAAGTACCCACTTTCAATGATCATAGTATTTCCATGTTTATGGATAATTAAATGAAAAATTATTGAGGATAACATTCATAATATTATTATTGTGCAGATAAATTATATATTCATGTGATGAATATTGTGTATGAATGATAGAACCCTTGTATATTGTTTAAGAGAATTTTGATAAGACTGATACATCTTCTTAGTGATGGAATAAGTACTCAAATATAGGAAATTAAGAAAGATAGTGAACACACGCGCATGGTTATTTAAAGAATATAATATAGATCACTCAATATCTGAATATACTTTCAGGGATAATATACCTATTATATGTTTACAATGAATACATCGAAAAATTGCTCACTAGAAAACCTAATCATGTAGGCTCATGGAGGATGACTGTTATAAATAATGTTAAAGATATTTATAGTTATGGATTATCATTGAAGAATATAGTTGTATCTTCTAGTTGGATTTGGAAGTGAAGGAACTTAATGGGACTCCGTGTCGATGAGACTGGGATTTCTTGTGGTTGTAATCACTTTTTTGATTGTGAAGAATATATATTGGAGGGTATAACCAATGTAGAATAGAGTATAATTTTATGATGAACCTTGTAAATAATATATAATATTCCATATATTATTACAACTACACATGTTGTGATATTGAGGAATATTATTGAGTGGATCAAGAACCTTAAAAATTTTAAATGGATGAATTGGAAAGAAAAGGGAAATAAAAAAAGTAACCACTAATTCACCCCCTCATATGATTCATATATCCTAAGGCTCTTTAATTGGTATCAAAGTTGGTTCCCTATAAAGATACATGATATCCTTTATGAAGTGAATATTTTAGGAAATGAGTGTGCTACCTAGTAGAAAAATTAATTTACTCATAAGGATAACAATATGGAGATTTCAACTTAGAATTATAATAAAATATGGAAAATAGATGACTAAAAGATTAATAATATTATTATTATAATTTTAGTGACACCTATAAGAGAGAATAATTCGAATGGTACAACATGAAGTAATTATTATGAGAAATAATACTCAAGATGTGATAATGATATATCACTTAGTGAACTTCATTATGAACTCAAAGAAAATTTAATGAAATTTAAAAAATTTGTTTTAACTTTTATTATTAGACGAACCAATGGTTATTAGGATGAAAAATTATAGATGCAATAAGAGGATAATTCTATTTAATAATCATTGGATTAAAGGTTAGGTTATGAAACACTCTAAACAAACTAGCCAAATAAAAGAATAAAATAATCTATATTTGCAATGAAATTTAGGATGAATTTACTGAATATATTTTAATTAATGTTTTTGAGAAAAATTTCTTTAAGATAGTTTTTGCAGAAATTTTATATGAACTTGAAAGATTTCACAAATAGTCTATGGTTGTTTAAGATACTCAATTAGATAATAAATAAAAATGGGTGAATGGGCTTGGTAAATTTTTACAATAATAAAAAAGTGTTGAATAAAAAATAAAAAATTTGAAAGAGGATTGGGAATATAATACAATATTAGTTGAGGATGAGATAAACTTCCTTAACATGAAGGGTTTAGATATGGATATGAGATTTAAGAATCAAGAATAACTAAAATCTAGAACTTCCTATATTTCTAGAAAATGATATACTTCTATACAATATTTTTTTGAGATCCATGACTCCATCAAAACTACGATATAATCCTATAATTAAATGGAAAAATCCTTCAAGAAGATGGTATCCCTTAACCCAAAAAAATTTATTATGAACTAATAATGTTTTAATTGGTTCTATAGGTCTAAAAACATATTATGGGAAAGTATATATGGTAAATAATATTTATAATCTAATAATAACAATGATGGATGAGATAAAATGTATGGAGATATATTCCCTTATAAGAGTCTAAAAGAGAGATTGTTCCACTAAAAAATACAAAGTTTCACAGTATATGAAATCTTGATATGCTAGAATTGAAAATAAGAGAATGAGATTCATAGTATATTATTGATGTTGTTGGACGTTTTCATAAGGAATTATAATTTTATCATAAAATTAAAATTCATAAAAATATAAGATAGCCCACATTTATTGAGAAAAAATAAACCGAATAGATAATAACTATACTAGAAAAAATAAATCCATAAAAAATGAATATGTCAAAAAATAATATATTTAAATTATTTGAATATTTCTATTAGTATTTAAATAGATGTGGTCACTAGTATGATGGGTGATAGTATTTACCAATCATTCACAAAACATATGAAAATACAAAGAGAATGCCATAAAAGGGAGGAAGGTAAGAAAATAATGTGCCAAGTCATCCTTGGTATGTGAATAAAAGAAAAAACCATTAAAAATGTAAAATTAAAAAAAAGAGAGATAAAATTTCCTAAATAAAAGGGAGAGAGAAATATGTCCAAAAATTCACTAACCCTTAGAAAAATGATCATTTTTTAAAAATATCAAAATGAAAATTGTCTAGATAGAATAATAATCAATATGGTAGATCTATTTTCATAGGTTTTTGTAGGTTATTTGAAAGGTATGTATATAAATCTCACACTTTCTGGTACAACATGCCGTTTCCAGGAAACATGCATGAATTCAGGAAGAGTCTTAGAGAATATATGAGAAAAAGGATTCAAAAAAGTAATTTTGTGACCATAAATCCATCCATGTTACCAATTCAAAGCAAATATTAATTCTTATAAGAAGTTTGTGAAAGATGTAAGCAGTAGGTTCACACCACTTTTAAATGCATGACATGTCTGCCAGAATATAATACCTATATTGTGAAAGGGTAGAAACTTCAATAGAAGAGAAATGGTAATTCATGTGAAGATTTTGAGAAGATATATAATGTCATTAAAGAGTACCTCATTGTTTGGATAAATCTATTTAAATTTGATAAACAAATATGGGAAGATAATTTTTTTTAAAGATAATAGAATGAAAGTTACCAACTAAAATGCGGTGAAAGTTGATGAGATTTTATCCACAACTAAAAACCTGAAGATATAGAATACTATGGTGGAAAATAGTATTCGACATATTCAGGATGTTCAAAGGAGTAAATAATTTAACAAAAATATATGAAACTAAAAACATAAATACAATTCCAAATAAATATTCCCATAAAAATATTATAATAAATGAATGTCCTAGATTGAAATAATATCTTAGAATAAGTATTATTTTTTTCAAACCCAATGGTACCTCCTTATTCCCTATTATTTTATATGTTTTCATTTAACATGTAGAGAATTGAAGGTGAAGTTTGAGGCTATCACTATTGGATAATATTATAAGGTGCTTCCTTAGGGAATATATTGAATTCCATGAAAAAAAGAAGGAAATTTCATCCCTTAAGTGGTATAATATTTTGAGAAGAACCAATCGTTAGAAAATTCTATTGAATTTGGAAATTCCAAAATGATTTCAGTACTAGAGGTACGTGGTATTCAAATCACACTAATAATCCTCTCTATTTATTCGTTAATTTTTTTTGGGAAAGAGTACTGATTGATATAAGATACTATATAAAGGTTTATTTACATGAATTTCACATAAATTTTTTGGATGGTTTGGTGATATTTTTACATGTTACGTGTTTATTTTAAATGAATCAATTTTTATAGAACTCAAATTTTAAAATTTTCACATTCTAAGAATGATATCACATTTATGGTATTTTATAGATATCATAGAGAATGATTTTTGTATCTATGTTTACTTCTACATTGTGTAGACAACATAGGGTTAGTGTAGACCAACAAAGGTTCCTTTATAAGAGAACCATGGGGAACTATCTTTCTCTAAGGAAAAATGGAGGAGAATCCTAAATTACTTGAAAGGCATTAACTGTTTCTTTTTAATTTAACTAATGGTGATAAAAAATTTGGGATTACATATTATATTTAATAATGTAAATATATATTGAAAAAAAATATTAATGGGGTATTAATGATCTGTGTGTTTAATTTTTTTTCAATGAGTTTGCCAATATATGTTTGTTGATTATTCTTAGATATTTTTTATAGATTAATTTAATTTTATTCAATTTCATGACTGATAAATTCTACTTGAAAGTATGATTATTATTGAACCAAGATTTAATTTCATAGACATGGGTCTATCATGGTAAGGATAAATGTTTTTTATAAATAAATTAAAAAGGGGAATTAATAAATTCCATAATTGTTTTTATATTTTACATGAAGATATTTTGAGTAAAGGATTTAAGAGTGGAAGAACTGATATGAAATTTATAATTTTTAATCATCATTAATAGTAAATTGTATTAAGATAAAAACATCCACAGGGTAGAATACAATATCATATTGCATGAAAATAATGTAACCCAAGAGAATCAACCCTAACAAGGTTAGAAAATTCCATGGGAAGAGAGAATAAATTATAGAATCATGTAAATACAGTATCCAGAGGACCCCATAGAGAAATTATATCCACCAATTTGTTTCCTTCATGCCATGTGTGGAGCACCTACACCTAGTTCTTGAGGAGGTTATTTCATCTATAATCTTGGTAAACAACAGACCACAGAGTATAAATATTCCTATGAAGGGTCAGACCTTATATTATGTTTCCATTGTTAAAAAAGTGTCTAACTATAGGTCTTTCAAGGGACCCATGAAATAACTTCTTATGTGTGGAGGTAATTCTACCTCAATCAACAATATCATCATGAGGTATCATATCACACACATGGAGAAAATAGGACATTTACAAGCATAGTGGGTTGTGTAGATCCCATACGAGTGCATGAATGGACTGGTCTAGTGGGACTATGTAGTGAGGTGTAACCCATGAATCTTGTGCGTGTAGTGTGGTTCTAGGAGTGGATGATATCCTACTTGTATTGAGCAGCTGATGGTTGCACTTTTCTTAAATAGGGGAGGCCAACTGAATTGAAGTTTGATGTGGTATGGTTAAAAAATTTCATTGCTAACCCATATTAAAATCATATTGATATAACCATGGCCATCTTATCCAGATTGATCCAACACTACATAAGCCTTCATGTCGTCATCCTCATGTTACCTACCTGCATGGATTTTCCTGCACACAAATATTCAAAGAGATTATGATTATTTTCTTGGATCAACTGCATGTGTTATCAGTGATTGAACATTCAAAGACTATGGATAAAACATGCCCAAATATATACCTTCACACAAAATCTTATACTGACCATACATTCATGATCAACAACTCGACCAATTACCAATCGTCCATGTACCTATTTTGGATCGATGGTACTTAGGTGAAGCTTCTTCACTTAGGCTATAGATCAATCGTACTATAATGGGATCAATCATGATCAGTTTGGTCATATTTATATATAACAACCTAATATTTTATAAAATATTTATCTATTAATAAATTGTATTTTTTTTATAACATTTCTTTCCGGCAACTCTGTATTTAAGAAAATTATGATATAGTGTTAAAATATAATTTAATTTATTAGTTATGTCTTAGCTATTTAATTGATGGGTATGAATGGGGATGTATAAAGTATTAAAATATAATATATTATGTTTTTTTAAAATAATTTAATTGATTATAAACTGATTATAAATGAAACTAAATATCATATGAAAGAAAAAATGTTTTTAAGAAAAAACTATTTTTATACGAAAAAAGAATTTTTATATTAATAAATTAAATTGATCACTATTTGTGAATGATTTTAATTAAATTAATATATTATATACTCAATAATTTTTTTTAACATTTATCTAATATTTTTTAAGGGCTTGAGATAAGAGTATATATCCATTTTTAGGCTTAAAATATATTTTTCTAAATAAAAATGTTCATCGAATTTTGCACACTAATGTTAAAATGAAATTATAAAACCTATAGAAATTGAATCATGAAAAATGTATTGAGAATTTAGAATAAAATGGATAAAATTTGTTATGTTCATCCCTTTTTATTTTTTGGTCAATATGAGTAGTAACAATAAAAAAATTTTATCACCCTAGTAAGGGTATAATTGAAATGATATTGTTAAATCATTAGGATAAGGCTTTAAATTTTATATAACACTTGCCTTTATTGTGTTGGATGAGTGATGTTAAGTTAGATCTATAAAGGTCTTGAACATATGGATACTTGTTGCATTATTTAATTGAATATGACATTTATATTAGTATAAGTAAATAATAAATAGAAAATGTCACTCTCTTGACTTAAATATATACATTTTTTCATAAGTATTAAAAGATTTTATTTTTTTTATTTAAATGTTTATTTCAAATATTAACAATTTTTTTATAATGGTAATTTATTTTTAATTTCTAGTAATTTAATAATGATCTTAAATTCATATACAACACCAATACATTATTTATTAAAATTAATAGAAAAATTTAAAAATGATTTTAAAAAATAATATAAGTAATATAATTTGGGTGAATTATTGTGTTTCATTAATTTATAGATAAATAAAATATATATTTTATATTTTTAAAGGAATATATTTTAATACCATCATTTTCATGATGTATTTAAAACCAAATTAAATAAATAGTGTTAAAAACGAAAATAATGATTTTTATGAAAATAATAATTTTTAAATTATTTAAAAATTATAAAAATATTGAAATGATACAATAGAGATAATATGTGGTCAATAATTCCATCCCTAGGTCATTTATTATCTAGTTTAATCCTTATATGTAAAATTATAACCTTTTAAAATTTGAAAATATCATTTCCACAATCATCGTTAGAATTTGTTATCCAAGGGGTTAATAAAAACAATAATGTTTAAAATGACCATAAAACCTATATAAATTTCATTGGTTGATGATTTTTTAACCATAGACTCTTTATTTACAACTCTATCCATTTGGAATCATTTTTCTTTGCAATAAATTAGTTATATTTTAATCTTTTTGGTAATTTCAAGAGTGCACCTCCCCTCACTTATAAAAGGGAACCTCTTCTCCTCTATTCATGTCACAATTTGTGCTTTATATCTCATTAAATTCATAATATAATATCATTAAAGCATACTTAAACACATAAAATATATTCTATACTTTTTAAAATACCACCCTTTCAAGAATTAACGTGCAATACATAGAGGGGTTCTCAACAAAGAGGTAAAACACTTAACCATGTATTTGCAACTTCATTTATTATTTCACCTTCTTTAAATATATGTTATCCATTTGAAAATCATTAATTATGAATATATAATATATCCAATTTATATTATGATTGTGGTAAAAACTGTTTTCACACATTTTTTATCATATGGAAAATTTAAACATCGCTTGTGTGTACATATGGTTTGTCATATCCACATACCAATGTATTTAATTTTTCATCACTATATATATCATGTATGGTTATAATAATGAATTTATTTTTTATATATTATATTTATGACATAATTATGCTTCTATAATTATAATATCTAACATATATTATTACCTATCCATCCTATAAAAAATGATAACATCGCTCGTGCATATATATGGACAACCACCTCCACGAAGCAATGTGATTTTTTTGTTAGATTTTTATTTTCATGGTAATAAGGATAGATTTAATGATTTTATATGACATTAAATATATAATAATCATTCTATAATGTTGAATTATTATTTAAATTAATTTTTCCCATCCGTTGGAAAATGGAAACAACAATCATTAGTACGTGCGACCTACCACCTCCATAAACGGTGTAATGTTTTTTTATATCAACCTTTTTGGACGAATCTAAATATATACAATGAATATATATATATAAGAAAAATTACTTAAAAATTTTATATTCTAGTTTCTATATACTATAATTCACTTTATTACATAATCAATGATCATTTTAGATTTTGAGTTTTATTTAATTATATAATAACTCATCTATAAAGAAACCATATTTTAAAAAGTTGAAAATTCTGATCAATATCAATTTTTTACACAGTGTAAAACTATTAAAATAAAAAAAATTCTGTTTATGAAAAATCTTCATAACGTTCCACTTGACTTCTTCTTTTCCTTTATCAATCCTTAAACCCTATAAAAATAATTTTAAAAATGGGATGAGCATAAAAAGCTTTGTATGAGACATAAAAATAAAGAAAACCATTTATTCAGTGAATAACATGAAAGCCTATGAAATATTTACCTTTATATCATTTTCTCTAATTAAATGAAATAAATAATTTCTAAAATTTAAAAAACATAATTTTTTCTCAAAGAAAACATTTAAAAACCATATTATGAAAATGAAAACCCCATTTTTGTAACATAGAGTATCATTTTCATATAACATTTTACCCTTGTTAGAAATAAATGGATCCTAGTTCAAAAAATAAGAGAAACCCATCTGTTATCTCCTTAATTTTTTTTCTTATTATTAAAAGAAACATTACCAAATGTATTGATGCACTATTTGGGAACACCCATCATATAAGCTATATGGGGATCACCCATTTCTCATGAGCTATAATGCAGATCATCACTTATTATAAGATGTATCAGGCTCACCCATTCCATATATAATTTTTTTAAGATACATATCATTAATAAAATAATTTTTATTTTAACTTTTTTTCATAAAACCTTTTTAAAACACTTTTGAATCCATATGTAAACCATTTTCTGATATTAAAATACACTTTTTTAGAATACATTTTCAAAACTAGAAGACCCAGAAGGAAGGGAAAGAGTGGTTTTATTTGGGTAAATCATTATATATTATAAAGTAATCAAAAAATAAAATAATTTTTATAGAATTAAGAAAATTCATTATCACCGTTTATGTTAAAATAGAACATTCCTTTTTTCCATTTATAAAGAATGTCAAAATATTATGTATAAACTACATAAAAAGTTTCTTTTCAGAAAGAAATGAAATATGTTAAAGGAGGAAATAAAATTTACTTTATATTAAATTTATGTCCATATTAAAACATCCATAAAATAATATAAATAAAATATACATTGATAAAAAATATTTAAAAAAATAAATCTATAAAAACATCCAAAACAATGTTTTTTGTTAAAGTATCCCTTATATTGAGCTTGAATTTTCACATGTGTTCATTATATTCTTGAATAATAAACTTATGTAAATTATTTACTTTCTCGAGAAACTTTTTTTGGTTTATTATTCCTTTTATTTCACTTATTATAAAGTCATATATAATAATGTTAACATCAGATGTTTTGAAAATATGCTACTTATATATCTAAAATGAATTATATAGGACAAATATGGTCGAAGAGGTCATTATTCAATAATACCCTAAATAATAATAATGATATAATTATCATTTTTATATATAAATTATATTTTGAAAACTATTCATGAAATATGGTTATGAAAAATGAACTACGTTACAATCCTGGAGATGATAGCCCATATATATGAATTAATAAAATTTTAAATTTTCAATGATCTTTATAAAAAAATGTATGTATTATTTTATCATTAAAGGTGATAATAATATCCTAAATAACATTTTATTTCTTCAAATATAATTATAAATATATACCATCCATGGGATTTGGTGATGAAAAACGGATCACATTACTATGTGGAGGTGGTTTTCCACACATACACACGAACAATGTTATAAATTTTCAATGAATAAAAAGGTAATAAATTTTCTATTGTATTGTTTTTTCATAATGATAAATATTTCTTGAATATCATATGTATAAATTAAATACATAATTACAACCTTCCTGAAGAGGAGGTGATGGAAAATGAATGAATCAGTTCGCGAGGCGGTACTACGCCCGTACACACGAATGATGGTTTCATTCCTGATTAGGTGGAAGAGGATATAATATAGTGTATTCCATTAACACCATAGTATATAAATATATTTCATAAAATTATTTTTTATATCATTAGGGTTTAATAAAATTTGAAGATATTAGAAAAAAATTGAAAATGCTTGGTTAATTACTATACGTCTTTTTTGGAAAACCTCTAAATGTTCAAACCAAAAAAATTTATATGATGGTTTTTTGATAAAAACAATTACTCTAAAATGAGGTGTGGTATCTATTTATGGGATTTTGGTATGGATTTCCTGATCCAAAATTCCTTTGAAGTGAAAAGAGAAGAGGAGATAAGGTTCCCTTTTATAAGATAAGTGACGGGAACTCTTGGAATTTCTTAAAGTATTAAATTATTATAAACTAATATTAATATTAAAAAAGGATACAAATTGATATGGGTCTAAGATAATCTGAATTTAGGGTGAAATAAATTTACACAATAAAAAAATAAAATTTTAGGTGATGTTTTCACACATTTAAATTTTAATACATTTTAAACCTTTTTTAAAAATACCTTAGTATTAAAGTTTTTACTATTTAGTGGTAATGAAAGTTCCCATAAAATTAAAAATAGTCCATAAATTCGACATGATTGATATTATTTTAAATTTATCATTAATATGTCCAAATATAAGGTTTTTCAGAATTTTAAATCTTTTAATAGAACATTATTTATTATAAAATATCCTTAATTTCAATTTTTAGAGTATTTATTTAATTTTACTTTAAATATATGATGATATAGATTTATTTTGACTATATTATATTAAAATATTTATAACATGTTATAATTACATATAAGATTCATGGAAAATAATAATCTATTTAATTTATAATACTTTTAATCGTTATAATATCACTAAATTTATTTTTCTATTTTTTAAATAATAACCATTTTCGCATTACTTAGGTTATTAAGGTAATTATTTCATCACCAAAAATTAAAAATAAATCACCATGATAACAAAAAACTTATCTTTAAAATTAATATTTAAAACCGAAAATTGGTTGTTTTTATCTCTACCATAATGTATTATATATTATGAAAGAAAGCACGGTTCCCATTTTTTTGTATTTTCCTTAACTAAAATTATTATATATATCATAATCACAAACATATGGCTCCAAAATGGGGAAAATATATTAATTAGATTATATAAGGTTGAAATATTTCTATCGAATTAAAATTTGATAAATTTTTTGAAATCATCATAACTTTTATCTCATTAGTTTAACCCTTAATAATCCTGTTTTACCATTAATTTGATAAAATATGTTTTTACTATTTTTACTTTTCATTATTATTAAATTTTAAGTTGAAGTTACTACATAATATTAATTATTATCATTCGAAATTTAGAATACATTTTATAAAATTCTATTCAAAAAAATTTATTAATCTAAATTAATATAAAACCCACAAATTTAACGAAGAGTGGTTTTCCAAAAAAAATGCATTTTCAAGGAAAAAGTTATTTTACATTAACTTTATGAGTATTAATCATCATTATATAAATTTAAATTAATATATATATATATTTAATAAATTTTATTTAAATTATTCCTCATTAGGGGATATTTTAATTAATAAAAAAGGATAATCAATATGCACCAAAAACAATTTTTATAAAATCACATTTTTATGCATAAAAAACACTTATACCAAAATATTTATAATTTATTATTAAAAATATTTTATTTATATTATTATAAATTAAATTTTTCATAAGTAACATTAAGTCTAGATTTAAAATACAAAGAGACTGTAACACCTTGATATTTTAAAATATGGACATCATATTCGATATATTGTATGACACACACCACCAAGCATATAAGTAAATATAACTCCCTTAGAATTTATGATATATTTATTTTTAAATAATTCATTCTCTTCGATATCTTTCAACATGTGGAACTCTAGGTTAGAATGAAACAAAATACTTTATTAAAAGATTATTCTTTAAACATGACCATTATAACATAGCTGTTAAATTGGAAAATTTTATTATTTCTAAATAAATAATAAAAATTATATAGTTTAAGCATGTATAAAATAATTATTATCGATTTATATTTATTATATAATAAAAATAGAATCATTTGAAAGAAAAATAATTGTTTTATGAAAAATAGTATTTTTCTAAAAGGCGGTTTCATCGCATTTTCCGCACATAATTTATAATTACTTTTTACCAATTTTATAAAATAGATTTAAAAAGAGAAAATAATTTTTAAAATCATAATATACAAAATATATTATAGTTAATTTCTAGGATTTTTATGAAAAGTTTCATTTTTCGATGAATAGTGAAAAATAATGAATTTTAAATGAAAACTCTTTTTATTTAAGTTATGTATAAAGTTAAATTATATTTTGAATTATATTTAATGTAAAATTAGTTCAATTATATATATATATATATATTAATCCAATTTATTTCATTTTAGTCTTTTTTATACATAATTTTTAAATACAAACTTTGTAAACTTTTGAACATTTCTCTTTAAAAACCCACTTTCTTGTTCCATCTATGAGATTAATTTTCAATTACATTTTACCAATAATATGAATGGAATTTGAAAAAACATATTAAATTTTAATAATCATAAAAAATATATTATCCAATATGGAAAACATAATTTTTTACCATAATAAATATTGAAAACAATTAAAATTAATTATCTCGGTTATGGTAAAAATGGGTTTACTATGGGTTAAACTAAAAATATAAGGGTTTAAATGACTAATAAACCTGTATAAAACTTATTTTATTGCCATATTTTTACTTTATATTTTCTAAGGCTTGATAATATTCCATTTGTGAGCCTTTTGAGTGTGAAATATATGGGTAAACCTTTTTCTTTACAATAATTAAAAGTGTACCACTCACCTAACTTATAAAAGGCCACCCATTATCCTCTCTTATTCACACCTTAAAACTATTTTAATTATTCCAAGAAATTTCCAAATAAATTCACAAATTCATTTTCCTCATCCTAGAAGCATTATTTTTGTAATAAATATAAACTAAGAAGTATTTTAGTGAAAACATGTGGAGGTGACCCTAAGAAGTGGTAACGTTCTTCAATGAGCATTTTTATTTTACATCTTCCTCCACCTTCTTAAATTATTATAAAAAAATGATGATATAATAACATAAATATTTTATATATTATAGTATGTTTTTATGTTATTTTTGTAACAGCCCGAGATTTTATGAAAAATATTCTTTTTAATTTTATTAATGTCTTGTATTGTACGCTACAGCAAAAGGAGCTTTCTCAACACGCATCCTTGACTTGCCTTGTATTACACGCAATCGCGACCTTCCTCGATAGCGTGTGTAGTACGCAATACCGAGTTTCACTAAACAATGATATGCTATTAAAATATTATTAAAACTAGCCGTTATGAATAGTAATAACCACTTTTTTAAATTTTGTAAATTTTATTTTTCAAAATGGACTTCATTTTTGTATTCGGAATATCGAAATTAGCTTAGGGTGAAATTTTGGTGATTTTCGGATAACTTTCATATTATGATGAATAGTGAAAATTACTAAATTATAATTAAAAACAACTTTTTTAATCAAAATAATTAATAGTGATAAATTATTAATTTGAGTGGTTTTAAAGTATATTTAGAATATATTTTTACAATTTAATACAATGTTGGTCATTGGATGTAATTTCACATTTAAACAAGACATAAACAAGTGTCAATCTTTTGATAGATATTGTTTCTTAAAAACACGCTATTTGTATTAACAATGGGATTTAGTTATAAAATTAATTAATGAAACTTCTATGTTATGAATTTGGTAAAATAGAATTCATTTTTGAATTCGGAATATGAAATATAGCTTAGGATGAAATTTTGGCATTGTTCTGAAAAACATCAATTTTTTATGAATAGTGAAACTATTATGTGGTAGTTAAAAAACTAAATTTTTCATAAAACTTAAGTTTACCGCTTCAGTGAATGGAATTTCAAAAATTTGAGAGACACGGTTGATGTCAGTAAGTAAAATGTGGTTCAATGAGATGAAAATAATTTTTGGTGAATAGTAACTTTTTTACTTTTATTTACCACGGTTAATAGTAAATAGGGTAATTAAGGGTAAAAATGATATTAATATTACCCTAACACATGTCCTAATCCTATTGGACAAGTGTATCTAGACCAAAAACAACCTTAAGGGTAAAATATTATCATTTAGGCCCACTTGGATTAGATTAGGACATTTATTATTATTTAATTCAAAGAAGAGTTAAAAGAGTTAAAATCAAAGTTTATTTACTAAAACATTTTTAATATAGGGTTATACATAAGATAAATTCGATTGTAAATATTCATTAGAAAGCTAAAAGGATTTCCTAAATAATTGTGTTTTATTTGTAATTTTTAGACATCAAATAATTTAATTTATTTATGACACAAATATGATGCAATAATTATCTTATTAATGAAATATTGACATAATTGATATTATAAATACCAAAATAAATGTAATTTAAGACTTTTTATGAATTCCACTAATTTTCTAGGCTACTATGATATATTAGTGTTGATTTAATAAACTTGGTTCGAACATATAATTCTGTTATGACTTTCACAAAAATCATATATCAAATAGTGTCAAAATTGACACAAAATAGTTTTTAAATAAAATATTATATTATTAATTGTTATTTTATTCCTAAAAATCTAAGGTTCGGCCAAATAACTTATATAAGGATATATATATTAATAATAAAAAATTTGGGGTTCGTTTGGCATGTTATAGTAAGTGTATTAACCATATAGTGTAAGAAAACAAAAAGACACGGTAAAAGTTAAATTATTTAACTTAAAGTTAAATCTAATTGATAAGGTTAAAATAATAACATAAAGTTGTCTAAATCCTATTGGTTGATAGTATTTCGACCCATCCCCACTTTAGATTCGAAATAAGACCCTTGTGAACGATTATAAACCGATTTTTACTTTAATATAAAATAATATTTTGAGATATTCCTAATGTGCCCCTCTCCTCCCTTATAAAAGGGAACCTCCTCCCTCTCTTCCTCACACAACTTTTAGCCTTCAAGCTCGGCCAACCCCTGCCAAAATCCCTTCTCCACTTCCCTAGTATCATCCTATAGGTCCTGGTCTTCTTCAAAGACCATCCTTATTTCTTTAAGTGGAGGCTAAGAAAAGGCGCGTCAAAAAGAGGTAA
Organism: Viscum album; assembly: GCA_963277665.1. Classification (NCBI taxonomy): domain Eukaryota; kingdom Viridiplantae; phylum Streptophyta; class Magnoliopsida; order Santalales; family Viscaceae; genus Viscum; species Viscum album. The sequence goes on from OY728148.1 coordinate 2,035,193,287, forward strand.
TATCCATTACCGATCTTTTTCAATTTCTTTCTTCTTCAACTTCTTCTTCTTTAGTTGTTTCATGATAAAGTAATAACATCAGTATTTATTATATACTGATATGTTATTATAAATATGAAACAACTCTAATTAACCTTATATCCATCCTACGGAAAAAGGAAATCACCGCGCGTGCGTACGTACGGAATACCGTCTCCACGCCGTGGTGTAATCTATTTTTCGCCACCACCTTAATTGGATGGGTATAAAGGTGTAATGAGTAAATATATATGATTATTATAAATTGATATTGATAATGAAATAGTATACATACACTTCAACACAATTCCACGACCATGGGAACAATATCATCGCTCGTGCGTACGTACGGAATACCGTCTCCACGCCGTGGTGTAATCTATTTTCCACCACCACCTTAAAAGGATGGGTATAATGGTGTATTGAGTAACTATTTATGATTATTATAAAGTAATATTGATACTGAAATAATATATATATACTCCAATACAATTCCACGATCATAGGAACGATATCATCACTCGTGCGTACGTACGGAATACCGTCTCCACGATGTGATGCGACTCGTTCTACATGATCATCATTACATAGTAATTATATAAATGAATTGAATGAATAAATATGATATATGTTACACTAATACCATTCTGGATATAAGGTATCTATAACCTTAAAATAATAATAAGAATTTATTCGGCAAAACACGCATAAGAACAAAAGGCAATAAAGACCCGAGTAACAAGTAATAATGAAATATTACTAACAAGAAGATAAGAATATGACCATATATGATATCATATCAATATGTATGATTCTGGAATAAGTCAATAACATTATTTAAACCATAATACAGGAGCTTCGGATACGTACAAAGCAAATCGGACCTAAGGTAAGGGAAATATCACAATCTCGTTTTTATCCGAGATTGTTTATACATTGGTATTTACTGGGGTGTATTTTATCATCCACATCAATGTTTCCTCAATATGTAATGTTATTTCCATCCACCTACAATTGTTTAAATCCAATTTTACCCTTTGGTGAGTTTTTATTAAAAGATATGAAAGTAATCTTTTGTCGTTTTTCGTACGAGGTACTTTTTACTTTTTTGACAAAAGTACGAAGAATGTTTTTTTTAACTTATACGGCACGAATGGATTTTTACGGTTTTATAAAGCCTTATTTTCATGAAGCTTCCTCTAAAATATTTCATGAATATTTTCAATAAAATCTCTTTCTTTTAAAATTTCATGACATTTTGTGAAAAGAAATTGATTTTGAAGAAGAAAGGATATTTTCCTCAAGAATTCATTTCAAGTGTTTTATCAAAATTATTTTCCCTCTAAGATAATAAAGGGTTATGTTTTTATCCCTATTATTAAATTGATATGATTATTTTGTGATGGAATTATTTTTATGAATTCCTTTATCTTATATGAATTGTTTTATGATGTCATGATGTTTAAGATTCTCATTTGTATTACATGGGTTATGCAATGATGTATGATTTATGATTTTGTGGAAAACATAAGAATGGTATCATTATGAGATGGGTGGGACCTATATCTCCCTCCAATGCATTGGGTAAAGATTTCATATCTCCTGAGATAGACATGGCTGGAATGGTAGGTTATACCGGTTCAGTGAAACAGGACTGAAACGAGGGTGACTCGGTTCAGAAACGGACTTTGTCCACTAAGATAGTCTTGGCAATGAGTCTTGACTAACAAGAAATGATTCTCTATGATTATGTGTGTATGCCACAAATGTTTCATGTTTTAAGTTATGCTTATTGGGATTTCATTTCACTACTATGATTTATCCCATGTTATGAAATTATGCTCTCTTTTGCAGGTTAAGATTTCCAAATGTTATGTTCTTATGAATATGATGTGATTGATTTTTCTTTTGTTTACCCTTACTGAGCATTTGAGCTCACCATTTTATGTTTACTTTTCCCCAGGATATAAAGAAAGGTTTTAGGTATAAAAAAAGAGGAAGATCTTTATGGGAGATGTTGAAGATCTTTCACCAGGATTAGAAGATTATACTCCGAGTTTCCAAAGACACTAAACTATTACGATCCTTGTGTGTGTGTTTTTGTTATGTACTAAGTATTCCGCAAATGTAATGTAATGTCAATGTACGTCAAGATTCGGGTCTCTAAAATTTTCCTGACCTAAAAACATCCCCACTTCTATAAAATGGGATACGAAATCATCGTTCATATGTATGGTGGACTACTGCCTTGAGAACGTACGTCATTAAGTTTTACATTATCACCACTCAAAGTTGGTAATGGTGATGGATATAAAGTATATATATGATATATATAACATAATTATACCTATAGATTAATTATATTACATATAATTTATTTTACTTTCCATTCCTTAAGGGATAAAATAACGTTACTCGTGTGTATGACGGACTACCGCCTCACGAAGCAATGTGATTCCTTTTTTCTCTAACACTTTATGGGGAAGGCAATAAAGATAGTTTCAATTAATATATATGACATAAAATAAAAAATTATGATATTAATTAAATATTTTTCAGTATTAAATGATTATATATATCATTTTGTTTCTTACCTTTTCACTCAATGAAAGAAGATAGCATCGTTTGTAAACATGTGGACTACCACCATCATGAAGGGATGTTACATTATTTTCACTACCACAAACATGGATTATATATAAAATTATATTTAAATAAAAATTATGGTATTTATGATATTATTAACATTCAATAAAGATAAAAATATTAATTACCACCTTCCCATAATTATCATTTAAAAATGGAAACGTTATTAATGCCTACATACAACCTACCATCTTCATGATCACAAATTTACATCATTTATCAAAACAAAATTTCATGAATGTTATTAAAATTATAATTGATCTATAATAATGATAATTATCTCATGGTTATTATTATTTATATTTTTAAATAATGATGTATTTGACCACAGTCAACCTACCAATGTTAGTTTTAATAGATAAGAAAAACATCTTTGAAACATATAACATAAACTTAATTGATTACATAATTATACGTAAAATGATAATAAGTGAAATAAAAGGAATAATATAACTTAAAATTATTCTTATAAAATTTAATAATTAACATATATTTATTATTATACAAGATAAAGAATATACGCGACGATTTATAATCAAGCTAAGCGTTTCCCCTCTCTATTTAACTTTCAAGAGACACATTCCACATTCAATACTTGTTTCATTTATGTGGTATATATAAATCAATTTTTATGTTATATAATGAATCTATTTGTATTAATGGTATTTAATGTTTCATTTAATGATATTTCTTTCATTGGGCTTATGATAAAAATTTTCCAAAGTGGTTAGACTTTATATCACAATCTTATCATTATTCAAGTTTGTTATTGTTTAAGTCTCCATTGGTGGAATTATATGATATTTCTATCTAAAATAAATATTTTTAATATCCAAAGGTTATTAATGAAATTTTCAAGTAATATTACAATTTACCCTCTCTTTTTATAGAAAATTATTAACAAATTATTTTAAATAAAATCTTACATTATTTCGCTCTTCGGTGGGAAATCCATTTTCATCAAAACACATGTTTTATAAAAATGTTTAAATAAATTATTATATATTTTTTAAATAATTTATTAAATAAATTTACAAAAAAAATTACCTTTTTTTACAATTTTCATGAATAGAATCTTTTTTAAAATTTGAATATAATGCCCGTTTGGATTTTACTAAAATTTTGTGTAGAATCCTTACCATAACATGTAAAACATTAATTTAATTTTCTACCATCATGACCACAAAATGTTTTAAAACATAATTTAAAATATTCTATATATATTTTAAATAATATTATTTTCAATTTTTTTTGATTTTTTAAATATTAATTTTAAAATAAACTGACTATTTTCTGCAAAAAAAAATTAGAATATTTTATGGTATTTATATTCATCAATAACATAAAACCTTAATTATACATATGATCTAATAGGGATATGTTATATTGATAATAACCATATTATTTATTTGGATGGTTTACGATTAGTTTGATCGGGGATGCACCAGCTTGATTCTATTCAAATTATCTAGGATGGTTTGTGATTATGTTTATTAATTAGGGTAATTAGTAATATTTCATAAGCTAGTTTTTCAGAAATGAATGTTTATGTTGATTATGTTTCACCCCATTTATATTAGGAATTATTGGACTTATTAAGTGTTGTGAAGGTAACTCTATATCCCTTTTATGAATTGGTAGATCTCACTAGACAAACTAGATTGAATGTTGAAAATTCCCTAAGACATTTATATAGCTGTCTTGTTATAAGGCCGCAACTATATTATATTTCTTTTTCTAAGGCCTCATTTATATTAGATGTATTATAACAAGGACATGATTGTGTATTTTAGATGTACAACATTATGAATTCCATCATTATTAATTTAGTTATTTATATTCACTGTGATTATTCTATTTGTTAGAAAATCTATGGTCAATTTTCATTATCATGTGATTATTTATATGAAATTATTTTATCATAAATTATTCCATTCATATTATCCTCATGATATTGATTAAATGAAAGGTGTTTCAATTATTCACCATTGTATATTGATTATTTCTTATTTATTAATAGCCTCCACTATAATCTTACCTAAATGAGTATCTGAACTCACCCCTTTAATATGTTATATTTTCTCTAGGATACTATAAAGTGTTTTGTGATTAATATACAATGACACACTAAGGGGAATAATGGGTCTCTCAAAGAAAATACATTATGTATATTTTGTTTTAAAATTTAATTTTAATTGAATGTATATATATATATATATATATATATATATATTCTCCCAAGACTACTAAACTATTTGGTTATTTGGGATTCTATTCCTTATATCTTATGCCAATGTAATAACAGAGACATAGGCTTTGGACTAGTATGGTCGGGGACACTATATTAGTATCAAAGTTAGGTTTATTAGAAACATTGAGAGATAGATTTAGGAAAACATTGATTATAAAACATAAATATATGATACAATTTGGGGTTAAGTATAGAATAACATCAAAATGTTTTTTTACATATGAGATTATGTGGGTTGTCCTAGAAAACACGCCCATTTATGAATCCTATAAGTGGAAATATTTCTAGAAAAATTGTATTTATAGGTTATAACATGGAAAATGGTGTATTTGGATTAACCCAATAATCTCCTGGTGCAAGAAAATTTTCCTTACTGAGGACATGGCTTGACACTCCAACATAATATACTTAAGTTAAATCACATTTTCATCGTAGACCATTATGAGGGATTGGAAAATAAAGACTTACCCAATGAAACTATGTTTATGGTTATAATATTTTATATGTATAAAATTTTCAATTTATGTTAAGTGTTTCACTACATTTGGTATTATACATTATATTTCATAATATCATGATCTAACCTAGTGTATTCAATTTCTTTTATAAATTATACCTAACAGAATGAATGAGAACTATATCAAAGAACATAATTAGAAGAGAAAGAATAGTCATTTATTTAGTGGGATTTAGTAAATACTTCAAAGAGAACTAGTCACCCAACCCTTATCATAATATGATGATATAGTATCGAGTGATAAAATGATATAGAAATATTTATCTATGTATTATTTATTACAAGGGACGAAAGATAGGAGGAAGAAAATAGTGAAAATAATACATAAAGGGATGAATGGAAAGAAGGATTTTCACACATGTGATAGTTTTTGAAATAAACAACGTAGTACGTTCTTTAAGGGAATGAGATTTTTCTACATTTATGGGGATAAATTATACTATGATTATTATTTCAACTGAAATAAAATGGTTTTCAATGTTCAACGATTCAACTGTAAGGATATGAGACACTATAAAAATTAATTCCCCATGTTTTAAGGAAATATAACTCAAAATAAGCTATGAGATAAATGTTAATCTTATGTTATTAGCATAGAATAATTGGAATGATTAATGTTATTTTGTTGAAATATTATTTAATTTGATTATTTTATCAATGATATCATAGTACTAATAATTATTATATGTATAAGGATTATTATAAATAATTTTTTTATTAAGGATTTGACTGTGTATGTTGAATGGTATTGAGGACCAATGAAAATGATTTAGTGGTATATTAAACTTATGGAAAACACATGATTGAGGGAAATATTAACCTTAATATGTTCCTGAGGTTGAGATAGTTATTTTGTGATAAATTTATGATTAATATGGATAATTTAATATAGATAGCACTGAATACCTTGGAACTGGTTAATGATTTTTTAACACTATGGTTTATGCAACCATTTATAGAGTTAACAAATTTTTTGGATTTAAGTAATTTATCTAGTAATCTATGGTTTATATAAGTAATAAGAAATAATTCATGTTTTAAATAATGTTTTATTATAATTAAGGTTATTAATATATTTAAATAGAATACATGATGAAGGTATTAACATGTTTGGTATGTCACGATTAAGATATACTTCATGTTGTCTATGAAATTAACAATAAGTTAATTTTTGAAATTTAGTAAACTTATTTATAAAGTTATGGATCTTAATATTTTGTAAGGATTAAAAGGTTAACCATTTATGAAATGCTTTATGATGAAATTTGGACATCGTTTTAGAGATTAATTTGTTATATCACTATAAGAATATTTATTTATATTTGATAACCTATACTAACCATTTTTTAAATAATAAATATGGATCAAAGGAATTATTTTTCTTTGTATTATGGATATTATGGTATGTTAATATTTAATTTTTGTGATTTGGGAAAAAAATCCATTTTTGGATATTCATTTCTTTGGGTAAGTGATGAATTAGAAACTGCTTGAAGAATAAACAAAGGATGGAATTTCTATTATAAAATAGAAACATGTCAGGTAATTATATTTCCTTATATTATTATATAGAATGATAATTCATCAACTTTAGAAAATTGATTTTTAAACAAAAATGTTATCCTATTACCTTCATAACCGATTAATCATATGATATTCAAACCCAATATATATTTATAGTTTTATGATCATTATCCTCCTATAGATCACCCAAATTATTATGATCAATGGTCTATATCACTCTATATTAATAATTTGGTGTTTTTATTCTCTTCCATGTCCATGTTTTCATTTCCCACCAATATTATCTTATATGGAAACCTAGCAATGTTTTTTATGGATGACCTTTATACTTCCTTTATATATTATTAAATGAATGTTTTTTAACCTTTCTCAAATTGTGTTATTTAAATATATGTTTTTAAAAATGAAAAACCCTTTATTTATGATATCAATATTAAATTATTTGTAGACATTTTATTTATGGTTGTAGAATGTAAAACCATAATATTTTAAAATATGAACATCATATTCTATAATTTTTATGACATGAAAAGCCAAGAGTATAAGGGAATATAACACATCAAGAAACTAAAATATATTTATTTTTATATAATTAAATATCTTTTATAGCTTGAAACACACACAACATATGGTTTGAACAAAACATGATACTCTAGTAAAATATTATCAATTAAACATGACCATTATAACCTAGATGTTAAGTTGGTGGGTATGAATATTACAGACTAAATTATAAAAAATATCTATTTTACACATTTATAAAATATATAAATTGAATATATATTGATTAGAGTTAAAATTATAACCATTTTAATGAAAAATAAACAATTTCTGAAAAATCGTGTTTATCCAAAAGGCGGGTTAGTCACGCTTTGGGCAAATAATATATAATTAATTTTTACCAATTTTTGAAAATTTATTTTAAAAAATAATCTTCATTTTTAAAATCATCATATCATAATTATATTAGGGTTAATGTATTGTATTTTTCTGAAATAATTTATTTTTTGATGAATACTGGAAAATACTAAATTTTAATTGAAAATTGGATTCTGTTTAAATAATTTTTAAAGAAAAACTAAATTTAAAATTAATTTTAAAGTAAATTTAGTTCAATTATATATATATATATATATATTAATCCAATTTAGGTAATTTTATTCATTTTCATAATTATTTTTCATATAAAAACATTGTAAACTTTTGAACATTATTCTTTAAAAACCCACTTTCTCGTCCCATCAATGAGATTCATTTTAAGTTATGATTTTCCATTTATGTGATTAAAATTTGGAGAAAATGATTCCATAAATGGAATCAAAAGAATTAATATTATATAAAAATTTCAACTTTATTTTTGACCATAATTGATATTTTAAATAAAAAAAATTAAATATCATGATTAAGGTAATAATGAGTTTACTAAAGGTTAAACTAAAAGGATAATGGATAAAATAAAAAATAACATATATAAAATCTATTTTACGGATTTATTTAGACCTTATAATGTATAAGTATATATAATAATCCTCCAAAAGTAACTCCTCCAAAGTAACTTTTTTTATTATGAAATAATTTAAAGGGGATGAGATAACCCACACAAAAAAAATCCGATCAAAATGCAAATGAAACAATAGACTTATTACAGAAAAGCTTAAGTCGATTGGAATCTATCTCCCTAAATAATTTCCATGCTAGAGAACTTACCTAAAAGTCCGAATCATCATTTAGAATGTCTTCAAAATGGCATGCCAAATAGTCCCAAGATTTAAAGTATTCCTCTTTGTTAATCATCCCTTTATTGAAGCCACTGATCAGAATGCAGTCTTGATTTTCAATCCACTCACATTGCTGCCTCGAAGTATCCATAAGAAGCAATCTTCCCATAATTTCATCACCATATTTCTACGTCACCTTAATCTGTAGAACATCCTCCGGCATCTCTTCCCCTGAGTGTATGAGAAGCCCCCCACTCTGGTCATGGGCCGTAACATACTTTCTACGGCAGTCATTGGGGGAATTTTCCACTTGAAGCTTCCCATGAGGGAGAGTATCCTCCTTCACTGGGTGAGAATCCTCAAGCTGAGAAGGAATATCTCCTTGCTAATCCATGGTAATTATAGATGCATCTCATTGAAGAGGAACCAAAACATTTGAGGTACCCTCAATCTTAGAAAATTATTTCCCTGAGTATCTGTACCCACCTAGATGGAAACCCTCCATGTCACCTGCCACTGATTGGGCCTTCTGTTTATTGGGATTACCTCCCTTTTTGGATAACCGAGTCCCGATAGTTCTCGGTAGGTGTGATTAGTATTTCCTTCCCTTTGGTTTCTTCTTCTTGGAAACAATACAATTCCCCAGGTCCCTATTTTCCATATTTCCTTTCTTCCTCCTTGGGCTGTACATGCCTTTACCACACCCTCTAACTATATTTCCATCTAAGGATTGTCTTTCACAATCTGGGTCCACATCTGAGGGCCAACTAGAAGTCCCTCCATTGAAACTGAGGCTATCAAATTGATTGCTGAAAGTGAGATTAGGAGAAATGTTCCTTGGCTTGGTCCCCTATGAGACAAACTTCTGATTAGAGGCACCATGGAGGTCCTTCAGCTCGCGATATTTTCTTCTCTCAACAAGGGTCCCTCCATCTGCTTTAAAGCCACCATCCTTGACTTGAGTAGAATGTACAGTCACCTGCTAGGACCCCAAGCCATCCTTGACCATCTCTGCGAAGGTAGGAGGTGCCAAAGAACTGGACTCACCCTGGACCAGTACTGAAAGTGTAGGAATGTCAAAATCACGTTTTAACCTTGAAAATATGTATGAGGCCCTTGTATTCTTATGAATAACCTCTGGCTTGGCACTGGTAGGTCCCTTGATGATGACACCTGCAGGATGCACCCGATTCAGAGGGGAGATAATGGGGGAAACAACAACCTGAATGGCCTAAGTTTCACCAGAAGAAATTTGGGAGCCCCCCACAGATGCCCCTGAAATATGCTCCTTTGAAACAGTGAGGAATGGCCGAGCCGCCAGCTGAAGGCGGACGACACTGCTTGGAAGCTCCGGAATACTGGAATAACAGAATGTCTTAGGATCCGAGCTTCTAGAAAATCGACAGTCAAGGTGGATGTGGCCCAGATGAGAGCATGAACTACAATATTCGAACCAGTTTTTGAAGGTCACTGGTTGCTGTTAACGGAGTACTTCACCAACCTCTATCCAAACAGAATCAACCGGAGGCTTCAAAACATCCACATCCGCACAAATCTATGGAAAAATCGGATGGCATAAGGCGCGAGAATTCTCATCTAAGGAAAGGAATCTTCCTATGAGGTTTCCCAACATTTGCAGAATAGTGGGACTTTGAAAGGGGAGATGGAGGATCGGTAGACTTACCCAATTCGCCGAAGAGGGGGGATCACGATTCTAGTGGAACTCATAAATCCATCTGAGAAGGAAGAAGCTAGAGCCATCGCAAGAACACATGACTTTGGACCATGCGGAAGCTAGATCCTCGGTGCATCTGAATCTAAGAAGAAAGTGGCTAGAAATCAAGATTCCGACCATGACGCGGTTCTTCAGGGACCATGCACTATTTACGAAACGGTCGAAACAGTCGAGGGACGGATGACAGTGGCCAAAGAGGGCGACGAGGGATAGTCCGTGGAGCGACGAAGCTTCCAAGAACTCTTGTAAAGAAATTGGGAGTGATGGTGCACAATGATAGAGATTAGTAACTTTAGGGGTATGGAGAATATGAGGGAAATTGGGGAGAGAGGCTGGATCAGAGAAAGGGGAAAACACTGGCGATGGGTAGGGGAAAGACGAGGCGGCCATCATCACTGCCCGAAGGGTGAGCGTCGCACCTAGGGTTCCATGGAGCGACCTCCTCTATAATAATCCATTTTAAACATTTTTTAATGTAAAAATTTTGTGTACACTTTTCATTCCAAAATATCAATTGTACCACTCACATCACTTTTAAAAGGCCACCACCTCTCTAATCTTCCTCACACCTTCACAAAACATCTGGTTTCGCCAATAAATTCAAAAATAAATTCCCAAATTATATCCCATAATCCTATAATCCTTATATTTCTTTTATAAACCCATCCTTGGTAGGATTTGGTGCAAACCTCTGGAGTTTGCACGATGATCGGGTAATGTTCTTCAAAAAGCGCTTTTATTTTATTTCATCCTCCACATCCTTAAATTATTATTAAAATATTAATATAAAAAAGGTATATTAAATATACTAGGATGTTTTTATGTAATTTTAATGACCTAAAACCATCCACACTTCTATCAAATGGGTTATGAAATCATTATTTGTGGGTATGGTGGACTTTTGCCTCTCAAACCAATGTCATTCATTTTTCCATTACCACCTCCCATGGTTGTGTATGATGATATATTTAAAGTATATATATATATATATATGTGAAATATATGACATAATTATACCTAACTATTTATTATATAATGTATAATTTTTTTTCATTCCATTCCTTATGGGATATGATGCATCCTACGTGTGTACGATGGACTACCGCCTCACGAAGCCATTTGATTAGTTTTTCAATAACGCTAAACATGGAAGGTAATAAGGATAATTTTAATGAATATATGTGATTTAAATGAAATAATTATGATATTAATTACATATTTATCACTATTAAATGATAATATATATTATTTTCTTTCTTACCTTTCACTCACTAAAAGATGAAAACATCATTCTTGTACGTGTGGACTACAACCTTCACTAAGCGATTCAGATCTCTTTTCATCACCACATCACATGGATGATATATATAAGTATATTTGAATAAATATTATAGTATTTATTATATAATAATCACTCTTTAAAGATAACATATTACATACCACCTTTTCAAATGGATCGTTCAAAATTAGAAGTGTTACTCATGCGTACGTGTGACCTACCATCTCCCTGATCATAACATACTTCATATATCATAAAAATATTTCCTGATAGGTATTAAAATTAATATTTAATTATAAATTTTATAATTATTTCATTATTTTTTTCTTTATCTATTTAAATAATGACATATTTTACCATAATTGACCCAAAAAAGTACTTTTTTACACATTAGAAAAATGTCATCGAAACATCTAACGTAAACTGAATTGATTACATAATCATATATATTATGTTATAAGTTAAATAAAATGAATAATAAACATTAAAATTTTATTAATAAATTTAATATATAACATATGTTTATTATTCGTGAAAATAAATAACTTACGTGAGTTAGAATTAATATAATGGTTTCTCATCTCACTTTTACTTTCATGAGACATACAACATATTCAATCCTTATTTCATTTTTTTAGTGTATATACTAAAATTTCTGTTTTTTATATCATCAATTAAATTATCATCATTAGATTTAATATTTAATTTTATGGTATTTCTTTCATGGGGATTATGATACAAAATTTACCAAAGTAGAAAGGGTTTATATTTCAAAATATGAACATTATTCGGGATTGTTTTTTTTGTTTATGTCTCCCTTGGGGAAATTATTTAATATTTATATATTAAAATAAATATATTTTATTATACTATAGTTATTAATTAACTTTCTCAAGTAATATTACCATTTTTATTATCTTTGGTACTTAAAATGATTAATTAAATATTTTTAAGAAAATCCTATTTTATTTCTCTCTTCAGTCAGAAAATATTTTCCATCAAAAAAATATTTTCTAAAAATTTTTTTAATAGTTTCCAAGTTATTTATTAAAACTTTTTTTACAAATTATATAGTATTAAAAAAAATTAAACAAAATATTCATATTTTTTTCAAAAAATTTACCATTTAGATTTTATTGAAAATTTGAAAGGAATCATTGTTTTAACGTGTATGAAATGTAAAAAAATTTCCTCTATCTAGACAATTGAATGTTTTAAAAATTTATTTTATAACATTTAATTTTTTTTCAAATGAAAATAATTTCATATTTTTTGTAATTTTTTTTAAATGTAATTTTAAAAATTAAAATGTTATATTCCTCAAAAAATGATTTCATGGATCTTTTTTGATATTTATATTCATCATCAATATTAAACCATCATTTAAATTATGATAAATTTTGGATATTTTATATTTATAACATCCATATTCTGAATTTGGATGGTTTATGATCAGTTTGAATGAGGATGTACCAGTTTGATACTATTACTATGACTTTGGATGGTTTTTGATTATGTTTATTTATTAGGGTAATTGTTAACATTTCATATGAAATTTTTTAAATATGAATGTTTATATTTATTTTATTTAAACTTATTCATATGATGAATTCATTGTACTTAGAAGGTGATTTTAGGGGATCACTATATCACCTTGATGGAATGTTAGGTCTCATGAGAAAAACTAAATTGGGTTTTGGTTAAGGCCTTACACATTTATATAGATGAATTTGAACAAGGACTCAAGAGGATTAGATGTCTTGGAATAAGGACTCAATTGTATTATATGTCTTGGAACAAGTCCTTGAATTTATTTTTTTGATGTACAACATTATATATTCCATCATTATGAATTCAATTATTGATGCTTCTTGTGATTATTCGACTATTTTGAATATTCACAGTTATGTTTCATGCTCATGTAATTATTTACAAGGAATCATCTGATCATCATTTATTCTTAACATATTATGATCATGTTATTTATTAAATAACATATTTTTGAGTTATTTACCATTCTATAATGATTATTCCTTATTTATTCACATCTTCTATTGCACGCGTACCCTTACCGAGAATTTAAGCTCACCACTTTCAAATGTTTAATTTTACCCCAAATACCAGGAAGTGTTTTGTGATTTATATTCATGGATACAATAAAGGTAATAATGGTTCTATCAAAAAACACTTTTGGTAATTTATTTTTTAAAACTTATTGTGAATTTAAAGTATATATCTTCTTTACCAAGACTACTGAACTATTCAGTCCTTTGAGATGTGATTCATTAAATCTTATGCCAATGTAATAAAGTATACTCCAACTTGAGGATAATGGGATCAGTGTCACTACAGGTACTTTTAAGGTAATTTATTTAATTAAAATAAATAAATGTATTTGAAAAATTCGTAATTTTCACTATTAAATGAAAATTAATTTGTTTCAGCAAAATCCTAAAAATTCATCCTATGATACTTTTTATATGCTAAATTCAATAAAATGAATAAATTCTCTCAAATTAAAATTATATAATTTTAATATTTAACTTTTAGACAAAACCTTATAAGAAAATATTTTATTAAAATATTTCATTTTTATTTTACAAAAAAATAAATAATATTTTATAATGAATATAACTGTCTAATTCATGAATACTGATAAATATGAAAATAATTTGTCCTATAATTACCTGGTTTGTATTATTATATGATATTTTTATCATGATTAAAATTATATATATTATTGTACAATAATCAATGTACAATGATCAGGACGTCAAAACTGATACATGCATGAGAAATGAAGCACTTATCACCCAGAACAATGTTTTTAATAAATATTTTTAAATAACAATATGACAAGAAATCACAAGTAAATTATATATGGTATTATATATATGAGTATGGTTCTATAATAAATATATAAAAAATATATTTTTATTACATAAGAGGATTAATTCATATGAACAAAGCTGATACATGAGGTAAGTGATTTATGTTTTAATCCCATTTTAATCAGGATTTTTTATGATTAAACTTCTAATGAAAGCATTATATGATCTATAATTGATGAATTCAGTTAATATTTCTTCTATAATTGTTATTTATATATATTAAATTTTTTCCTTTCAATTTTCCCTCATTAATAACTCAAATTTCTTAAAGAATGTTTTTATTGAAAACAAAATTTATTTAACACTTCAGTCAAAAATCCTTTTTCATCCATGTCCAATTTTTCCATTAAAAATTTTCAATAATATTTTACTATTAAAAATTATTATTTAAATTAATTTCTACATTTTTTAATATTTTAATTTTTTTTTAAAAAAAATTATTTTTTATTTTCCAAATGATAATTTTTTATCTTTTTACTAAAAAATGAAATGAATATTTTTTAACATACTTTTCATGACTATAAGTTCCTTCAATTATGATCTACCAATGATTTAAATATTAATTTAAAATATCCAAGGATCCTTTCAGATAATTTTTTTAATTTATTTTTTAATATTTTTAATTTAAACAACTAATTTAAAAAGGAAAATGGTATCTTTCTCCTGAAATATTAAAGTGAACATTGTAAAGTATTTTCATCTTTTATAACATCCTTGGATATTAACTATATTTTATTGGGGATATGATATGAATATACCATCCTTATTATTTCTAATGATGGTTTATGATTATAATGTTGAGATGTTTGTGAAAAGTATTTATTTTCAATTGGTAATGCTATGATGAATTTATTAATTTTTTATGAAACATTTTTTCCATAAATTTTTTATGATATGATGAATATTTTATATTATTTTTATGAACATATATATGGTTTTAATTATGTGATGGGTGGTCCCAGAATTATATGCCCCTTTAATTCTCCATATAAGTTTTTATATCTCTTGATATAATTGGGAAACAAGTCAATGTGATTGATCCACTATGGAAATGAAGTCGATGGGGTTGATCCACTAGGGGATATATGTCGATTTGGTTGATCTTTTATAGGAAACAAGTCGATTTTCTTTATCCACTATAGGAAACACATAATTATTCATGATCTATTACGATATTATAAATAGGTGTTCATGACGAATAAACTATGATTTGATGGTCTCGGTAGTTATCCTTGACATAAATAAAGGTTTCCATACTTGTGATGGTGCTACACATTTATTACCTAAACATATAGTTCAATATTTATTTGTGAAATTATTTCACTCTTATAATAAATTTATTTTGAAATGATAAAGTTTTATTTCATTACTCATGTTTACAACCTATGATAGATTTGGTATAAACCTTGTAATTTGTGTTTATGATCTCATACCCTTATGTTTATATTATTCATTTATATGATAATGGATTGTTATCTCCCTTGTATTCTTTCACTGAGCATATAAACTCTCCTTTTTTTATATTTCAATTCCCCATGTTATAAATAATGGTGTAAGTGTGGTATGTTTATAAAGAGTAATCTATAGAGATATCTTTATGGGAAATATTGAAGATCTTCTATGAAATAAGAATATGTTTTATCTATTATCAACAGATAGTAAACTGTAATGTTATTCGATCATGTATTTATGGAGTGTATTGAATATTCACATAAAGAGATGCAATATTTATGTATGGACTTTTTTTATAATGTTTTTATCAGAGGATAGCTTTATTCAATATTTAGATATTATGATTAGAAATAATTGATTTAAAATATTGGAATAATTCTAAGTATAAGAAAAAATCCTAAAGTTTTGGTAATGACTATAGATAAGTTAGGTAAAACCTAAGGTTCCATAGATTAAGATAAAGGTGTTAGGATTTAGACATTCTATGAATGATATTTCATTATTATTTGATAGTTCACTTTGATTATTATAGATTGATGGTTATAATTTAGTTTTATTCAATGGTTGAAACTAGAAGAAATCATGCCAACAACAATTGTGATAGAAAATGAAATGATGTTCCACCTGAGTAACCAAATTCTCTAGGAGGTATCACTCATAATATTATTACTATTCTCACACAAGTTTCTCAAAAAGTGAATCATACTAAGATTCCAAACAATAAAAAGAGGTAACTACAAACTATTTAGTATTTGGTTTAGGTAGTATAAAATTTATTTTAGCGGATCTTATGATCCACTACTGGTTGAGAAATGGATCAACACCACTGAGAGAATATTTTCTATTCTCCAGTGTTAGGTTCATGAAAAAGTTTTCCTTTCCATTTATAATTTGAAAGGAAAATCAGATCATTGTTGTAACATTATTAGGAACATGAGGCAAGAAGAATAAATTGACTCCATGTAATGAGATGCATTTAAAAGTATATTTTATAGTAATTTATCCCTCATACTCTATGTTCAATGATGGATAATTAATTCCTTGAGTTTGATAAAAAGGATTATAAATCCATTGGTATTTTTGAGGAAATATTTACAATACCTAAATGGTACACTTCTGGTTTAATCATTTACCCTAAAAGAAAAATTTGTCGATTATTTACTGGATGAAAATCATGTCTCTAATTAATTTATCTATAATATTATTTAGTAGTTTTTAAGATATTATTCACTGTGAAATTAATGTAGAAATGAAAATTATAGATTCCCACAATTCCCATGGTTTTGAAAATAAAATGAAGATAAAGCATGATGAAAACATGGATAAAGAAAATTTTGAAATGAAATACTAACCATATGCATACCAAAAATGTGGGAAGAAACATCATGGGAATTTATTGAATGGAAATGGTAGGTGCTTAAAATTTAGAATCATGGGTCATAAATCCCATTAATATCAAATGGTAGTGAATAGGATGGTTATTGAAAAGGATGGAATGAATAATAAAAATAATCCACCCCCATACTATAATGATTTAAATTCATGGAGTTTGAAAATTATTCCAACTAGTGGATGAATATAATGGTTTGTGATGATGGTCATCATAAATATCCTCTTAATATCAACGATAAGGAAAAATCTCACAAGATCATGAATTTTGAAGTGGCTTAAGATAATAATGTGGTTTAAGGTACCCTTATAATTCAATCATGAACAACTAATGTCTAATTTTATTATATATCTACCAATTCTTTTATATCTATGAAAATTTCAAAGGGTATTTAATCACTAGTAAAATGAGTAGATGTTGAGTTATCAATGAACAATACTAAAGGTAATATGGTCACATCTAAATTATATAGTTCATATATGTTCAATGTTTGTGGGAAAGGACATCATTCTAATTTTATAATCATCCCATTAGTTGAATTTTATGTTAATATAATCATGTATTGACTTTATTTATATAGATCTTATATTAATTTACATGGAAGGGAAGTCGCATTTCATATTCCAAATAAACTTATGATATTTTTTCAGTGCGAGGATGAATATGAACTTGTAATGGTAATTTCTTCCATATTCTAGGTTTTAATTCCTATCCATGAAGGCTATTTATATTATACGGTTGAGAAAAAAAATTGAAGATGTGTCTATTATATGGTATTTTTTAGATGTCTTTCCACAAGAGTTCCATAGCCTTAAACTGATTCACAATGTTGATTTTTCAAAATAACTCATACCTCGTTCTGCATTTATTTCAAATAATTCTAATATAATGGACAAGTTGAGTTATATGAATTTAACAAACAACAAATGGGGAATATTGATAAATAATTCATACACCATGTTCCTTCACCATGGTGTGAACATGTTATTTTTGTTAAGAAGAAAAATGAGTCAATGTGTTTTTTAATTTATTAACAAGAACATAACAAGATCACTATCAAGAACAAGTATCATATATCACACATCAATGCCTTATTTGATCAATTAAAATGTTCTAAATAATTTTCCAAAATTTATCTTCATTCTAGATATCATAAATTTGGTGTTAATAAGTTGGATATACAAAATACAACCTTCCATATGTTGTATTGGAATTATGAATTTATAGTGATTCCATTTGGAATTACCAATGCCTCTACTATCTTACTTTAATAAAAGAACATAGTCTTTATAGATTTCCTTGACAAATTTTAGTTGTACCTATACAGGAAATGATTGTATATTCAAAGAGAAATTAAGGGTATGAAGATCATTTGAGAATTGTGTTGAAGACCCTGAGGAATGAGAAATTCTATGTAAAATATACCATGTGTGAATTTTGGATTCATAATGTTTCATTCACAGGTCATATAATCTCAAGTAAGGGTATATCGTCAGATCCTTCAATAATATAAGTTACTATGAAATGGCCTTGAATTACAATGATAGCTGAAATACATTGTTTTCTTGGGTTGAATGGATATTACTGATTCTTTGTGAGAGATTTCTCATGACTAACTAATTGACTGTCCAAGATGACTCAAAAGGTGGATTAGATATTGTGGATAAATAAATTTGATGAGAATTTTATGTAACTGAAGATAAGGTTGGTCAGTGCACCTATCCTCATATGACCCAGTATTAGAGAGGGTTTTCGGATCAATAGTGATGTACCAAAGAATGGATTGGTATTTTCCTTTAGGAAGAATGATATGGTGATTTAATATACCTCACCCAAATTGAAAACACATGAGAAAAATTATATGACTCATGATTTGGAGCTAAAAGATATAATTCATTCATTGATGATATAAAATAACTATATCTATTGTGAAAGTGTGATGTTTATATGGATAAAAAAATTGATGTATATCATCAAACATAAAGATATAAATATAAACTATAAAACATGGTTGGAGTTTATTAAATATTATAAAAACTTAATGTGTTACCTCCATAGGAAAGAAAAATGGATTATTCTTGAAGAAAAAAAAGGATCATGAAATATTATTTATGATGGGAATTGAGAGAGACCCAATTCATATAGATTTTTAGATGATAGAACTTAAAATATCGAGGAAATGGGACAAATCCTATCTTTCTCATCAGAAAGTTAAACTATCTATCCATGAGATGATTAAATAGAAGCAGAGGGAATGTGTATAATTATAGAATAATGTGAGAATTTTTCATTACTTCCACCATGATAGAGAGGTAATTATAAGTCTTGAGATTAGAGTATGTGTCTCATTAATATAGGAATTGAATATGTTACTATTAGATGAATCTCATATTTTATCATTCACATTAAATCTTGGTAGTGGAAAGATGTATCATAATCTGAATGAATTTTTTGGTGGGAAAAAGCTAATAGGGATATTGTAGAGTTTTTATCTCTATACTTGGTATGTTATAAAGTTAAGACATAGAGATAGAATTCTACATGGATGTGACAACCATTACCTATACCCAAATCAAAAAGGGAAAACATTTCCATAAATATCATTAATAGACTCCCCAAAACATATAAATAGAACAATTCTATTTGGGTTATAGTGGATCACATTATGATATCATCAAACTTAATTTCTCATAGAGATTATTTCCCCCTTGATCAAATTTATAGTTTAAACATTAATGATGAGGTGATATTTTAGGGATTACCACATTTCATTTTATCTAATCAGGATCTAAGGTTTGTATAGACATTATCTCTTAATAGAGAGTAATGTATCATAACTACTTATCATACTCAGATAGATGGTTAGTCTAAGAGAACCATTTAAACCCTAGAGTATATTTTGAGATATTTTTCTTTGAATTTAATAGGTAGATGGGATCATAACCATCCTCTAGCCGAGTTTTTATACTTAATATATTTCACTCATGTGTTAATATGATTCCTTATGAATAACACTGTAGAAATAAGGGAATAAATCCAATTTTTTTGTGATAAAGTTAGATAAATTAAGCTACTGGGACATGAAATTACTTAGGAAATGATAGGGAAATTCAAATCTATTCAGAATAACATAATAGTATCTCACAGTTCATGGAAAATTTATGATTATCAGATGTTCGAAGTTGGTGAAATTGTATTCATAGAGATATTTCCTTAGAATAAGGTTATGAGATTTGGAAATAAATTAATGTAATATAATGTTACCTAACTCTAAGTAATAACTGATTTTTTCATCAAACTACCTTTTCATCCATACAAGAATTTTTTTTATTCAATGAAAAGGCTTAAGGCACCAAGAGGCCCCCATTATTATGGAGTAATAAAATAGTGAAGGCCAAGGGCATCCCCTCTAATTAAATTTACAACCTCTAGTTTCAAACGATTATAATAAATAAGACTAGTGTGTATAGGGCCCTCCTCTCATAAGGAAGCCATTTAGTATGCTACCTTATTGCCCTTGCGCTATGTGTGCGACAATTGGACAGTATCCCGAATTAAGGATCTGCAATTCTTGACCAGGTAGGATATGGACCTTGAAATAACACCATTACCCATCATAGAATCATGAAAAATTAATGAATTTGTCTCCACTTGAGTTAGTAACACATGTTCCTGAAAACAAAGAGTGAGAACAGTGAGCATTGCCTTTGCCTCAGCCAAAATGGGAGTGCCCATTCCAAAGCATGATGTAAAATCCAACTTGACGTTCCCCCGAGAGTCGCGAACCACTCCCCTCCTTTCATGATTCCCAAAGATCAAGAACCATCCGTATTCATCTTGAAGCCCAAACCAGGGTGTTTCCAGCACAACCATTGTCCCTATAACCTAACTGGGTGAGGAATTAACATGGTGTTATTGTCATGGATAAGTTTGAACGAGGAGCATCTTGCCAGTCCCGGGAGAGTGAAAAAAAGTCCATCAATAGGAATCACGTCCTTGCTATGATGAATATGGCCGTAGAAATAGAACCTTCAAATCTCACTTGATTTATGGATTCCCACCAGCACCAACAACCAACACTCAAAATCCCTGAACAAGCCAACTGATCCTTCTCTGACCCTAAGATCCTTGAAACCAACTTCCCAGGAAAGAAGGAAGGTCATGCTAATGAGTGGAGTTAAAAACAAAGCCTCCAAAAAAGTTCCACACCGCTGAAGCCCACTACCCCTTGAAATATAAGTGATTCATACTCTCCTCCCACCTAATATCACAAAGGTGGCATGATGAAGCAATATTAATTCCCATATTTTTGATATTTTCATCTGTAGTTATAGTAGAATTCCTGATGCACCATATAAGGAAGTTGAATTTCGCTGGGATCTCATGGAACCAAACCACTCTATTCCACCCGTCATGTTGGGTCTGCTCTGAAATCATCATCCGGTACTCTCTTGTGGAAAATATGCCCAAAGACAAATGAGTAAACACACAATAGCCTAATCCGGAAATGATCTCAATGGACATGAGGAGTTCAAACTATTCCAAATTCAACACTATCTTAGTGAACCTGGGATGGATACATGCCTCCTTCACCGATATTAGAGGGGAAGGGCAACCCGGTAATGCACTAATAGAACCTTCCTAGTTTTTTTGCAAAAAGGGTAAGTCCCCCGAGCCAACAATCCATTGAGTGCTTGGATGAAGAAGATATAATAGAGGCAAAATATTCACCCATAGGAGAGAACAGTAGCTAATAACATCCTCTGCACTTCCCCCATAAATTTTTGACATAGATCTTCCCAATAGCATATGCTCCTCCAGAACTTCCCAATCCATCTTGGCATGCATGCATTGTATCATACTCTGGAGGCTCCTTCCATTGATCCCACCATCAAGAACCAGCCTCTCCATATTTCTCCATGAAACATAATGTCATTTACCTTCTGACTTAGAATCCTAGACAAAGGAACGTAAGATATTTTCAACATTATTAATCACTCCTTTATGTACATTTCAAGAAGCCATTTCATGAATGGGTATGCCCGATGGAACACTATTAACTAAAGAAATGTGGCCCCCAAAATAGAGGAATTGATTTTTCTAGTTAAGAAATATTCTAGTAATCCTACTCAAAACAAGATCAAAATCATGTACCCGGAGTCTACCATAGGATATTGGTGTTCCCATGTACTCCATTGGAAGAACACCTCACTGCATGTCCAAGCGCCTACACGAGGATACTGGTGGTGCTCTTATTAGAGATAAAAAAATACTCTTAGTTGTACTAATTACTTTCCCACTCTAGTGAAAATATTCCTCCATAATTACCTTGATCCCTGGAACTGAATCCTTACCACCATTCAAAAATTTGATTTTATCTTCAGCAAACATCAGATGAGAAATTGGGAGGTCGTTCCTCCTCCTCTTGAAAGGTGTCATAACTCCTTGAGATATGCCTTGGTTAGTAAGTCTACTATGTGTATCTTGCGTTAGTATGAAAATGTTGGGAGAGAGGGGATCTCTGTGCTAAATCCCTCTTTTTTCCTTACAGAATCCATGAACCATTCCCATAAAGGATACCGCCTGCCACGAAGTGCTAATGCTCCTGAATATGAGGTCCACTGCTCTGGCAGAGAATCCAATACTCAAGATGACTCTATTGATGAAGCTCTATTCAATCCTGTCATATGCCTTGTTCAAATACACTTTGATGGCCAAATTTGAACCATGAGTTTTTACATTGATATCCCTAATCATCTCTTGGTCTATAGATATTGCACATTGAATAGATCTTCCTTTCATGAACCCATGTTGCTCTGGGAAAATTCAGTCAAGAATGAATTTGGACAACCTCTGATTAATAACAGTCGCCAGAATTTTGTAGGGGAAGTTACATAAACTCACTGGTCTGTAGTGAGATAGAGAGGATGGATTATTAATCTTTGGGATGAGAACCATTGTAGAAGCCCTATAAACATGAGGGGGAATCCCACTACAAAAATAGTCCTGAATAGATTCTATTATATCCTTTTTAACCACCTCCCAAACCCCTCTGTAAAAAAATCATGGGAAACTATCCAGCCCAGGTGCACCATTCAGGTTGAGTTTCTACATGGCTGAATGAATTTACTCCTCAGAAGGTATCGCCACCAGGCCCCCATTGTCCAGTGGAGAAACCAGCCTAGGTATCGCCTCCCACAAATCACCTTTCCCACTTGGATATCCCCTATTCATCCTTGGATTAGGACCAGCCATCAGCTCCTTAAAGAATTCAAATGCCATTCCCCCCACTTTATCACGATCCTCAGTGTAAGAGCCATCTTCAAGCAAAATATTATGTGAAAGGAAGCGCCTTATTTCTTTGATACGTGAATGTAGTTAAGTAGTGTTTTTCTCTCTCTTGCAACCACCTCACCCGAGAGCGATCCCAGGACAATATCTCTTGATTTAGAAGCATCTCCTCCCAACACAACTACTTTCCCACTAAATTTTCAAACACTAAGTCATTCCACTCCTCCTCTATATTATACTCCAAACTCTCAATTATTTGCTTAAGAATCTCCATGTTTTGATCAAAAGGTCTAAGCTCCCTGGCCCATACCTTCATCTCATGTTTCAACTGCTTCAGTTTGTTATGAAGAGTTACCCATGTATGAACTTGAGTATTTTCTGCCCATAACTCCCTTACAGTCCACTGATAACTTTGAATATGAGACCACTGATGATTGAATATGAATAACTCTGGTGGATCCTGCTTGGGAACCATATAAACCAATAAAGTGGAGTGATCCGATATACCTCGGGATAGGTCTTTGACTTTGGCATTAGGGAATTTGCATATCGAATTATTATCAACCAAGCACCATTCAATCCTACTCCAACTTCTACTTTAACCAGATTGGTTGTCGCACCTAGTATAGCTATCCACTGAATATCCCATATCAAGAAGACCCTTTTCATCCATAAACTGAGCGATGTCCTGGCTAGACTTATATGGGAAAACACCTCTTCCCTTCTTCTCCTCCAGGCCGAGAATGGTGTTGAAATCCCTGCAATAATCCATGGTGATACCAGTGGATAAAAGGTCTTGAGACTTTTCCACTTCCTTTTACGTTCCTGTAAGTACAAACTACCATAGACAACAGAAAAAAGAAGCAGCCCACTCCCTTCATTGATATCGTGGTAATAAATTGGTCTCCCACCTCAATTAGATCCACTGAAATCTCTTTATTCCAAAAAATCCAAATATGTCTATTTATCGGTTCAGCATGCAAATAACCCTGCATCAGAACATTGAGAATGTAGGATTTTATCTTACTAGGCTTCTTTTTATGCTCATCTACATCCACAAGACTAGATTTATTTTTCTTATCTTCCGAGATAATGAGATCATCCATCACCCGAGCACCCAATCCGCGAGCATTCCAAATGAGGAGGGATAACATTAAAAAACAGGTATCCCTGCTTTGGCCCCAATCACTTTGGTCTTTTTGATAATGGGAATAGAAAATTCCCTAATATGTCTCATATGAGCCCAGGTACATACCCTCGGACTATTGGTAGAGGTACCAAGGGATACATTCATCTCAGAAGAGTGGGAATTCTGCTTCATTGCCCTACCTGTAGACATAGGGAATGAAGAGGAACAGGATAATTCCACTACATTCAAAATTCTAGACCCTCCTTTGAAAACATCACAAAAAAACCACTTTTTTCCCATAGGGGAAAACCTCCTGAACATATTTTGACTTAATAACCCTCACCTACCCTTTTCACGACTCAAAAGGCACTAGAGGAAAATATTGGGAATCGAACACCAACATTCTTTGGATAACTGACAAAAAGAACTCCATCAATTCACCTTGGTAGAACAGTACGGGGGAGGAACAAGAGATAAAAGAAGACTCCACAGTAATGGAATGTGAGAATAAGGGAACTATGGCCTTATTGGGAGGTGGTTTTGAAAATGATGAAGGGGTAGAAGAAGACTTGCATGCAAGGGGAGGTCTGGAAGCATCATTGGCCCCATCTAAGGATGCCACATCTTTGTCCTCAAGAGGAAACAAATATGACCCTCCACTATGATTGACCACCATATATTTGGGCTTGGAAGATCTGGAAACATGCGAACTAGCCTCTTGGAACCCTCTTCTTCATATTTGAATAGAATTCCCTTGAAGAAGAAAGGACGATTAGTACCTTGGAAACACCTGGAACACGATATCCTGAAGCCGAACAACTGAATCCTGAAATTCCATGGATATAGACTCCGGTATAGGGATAGAAAGATACAACTCGACACAAATCTGAGGCAACAACGTCTCATCACCACTACGAGTACACGCATATATGCAGAGAAACCCTCAGAGCGAATCCCTAATTTCTTTGAGAAAAGTGCCATTCTGGAAAGGGAGCGGAAGCCCTATAAGGCACACCGACACTATAGCCCGAGGAAATTCCTTCCCATTATGATCATCCATTGACCAAAGGGATAGATTAAATCACCAATGACCCATAACGCGTGGATCAACAAACCATGCCTTGACAAAATCCTCCTTCGACGAAAGCACCAAACAGAATAAGAACATGTGAAACATCAAATTTCGAACCCTATCCTTCAATCCCCAAGAATCCACAAAATTCTTGAAGATAGAAAGAGAGGGTTTATCATAACCAAAACGAGCCACCATCGTCCACTTTAGGCCAGCCACTACCTCGTTTAATGCTGATGTAGGGGCAGACAATGAAAGTCATGACCCATCCCTCACTACTGAATGCGAAAACTGAGCAATCGTTGGGATTCCCAGATCTGAATCGATCGAACCCTTCCCACATAATGCTTCCTTGAAAGATGGATGTGGCCACCCATCTCTAGTGGAGAGAATAGAAGACCCCCTATGGGAAGGAAGACCACCGGCCAGAAACACCGATCCTGGATCGAACGTCACCGAAGCCAGGGGCACTGCCGATGATCGGGATTCCAAGGGAACATCAGGCAACAAAATTCGAAAACCACTCAGTGTGTGAGGCGGGTTCTTCTAAAAAAATTCATTCTTCACAATCCATCAAATTACCTTTCAAATTTTCTATTTTTATATATTTCTGAGGATGGAGAGATCTTGTTAGGGAAAATAACATAATGTTTTGGGATGTATGTTTTTTTGAGTTAATGAATTCTAGGTATAAATGTACTAGTAGGGACCTAAGATGTATTTTATTGGGGCTACAACATAGATTTTACCATCTACACAGTTGAAAATCATGATGTGAAATAGGAGATCATGAAGGTCATTCGAAATTATACTATCTATTTCAACATAGGTACATTGTATATGGAATACTATACTATGGAGACCTTATTGGTTCATTTTTGGTGCTAATATATTTTTGGGGCTAGTTTTGGGATGATTATGATGATTCACCATAGACATAACCTGGGTAAAGAATATCTAGAAAAGGTATGTAGTGTGTTTTCATGTGGCCAGTTAATCAATAGGTGTTACAGTGTGGTCTAGGGTGGATGCACTTTGGATTTGACGTGTTCATCATTTTTAGGCCATAACATGGGCGCTATAGAATGGTCTATGTTTTTATAGGCTTAGATATTCCAATACTTTTTCTATATTTACTTTTACCTATATAACCTATCATTATAAATTTTGTCTCTTGAAGGCTCCATAGAGGCATTTTAACTTTTACAAACATCAATATTCTTGGATCAAATATCTCATTTAAGTGATTGATTCCTCCCTAGTATGCAATCTATACTCATTCTTCATTTCCCTATTTATTTATCTTTTATCAATTTAGAATTTTTAATCCTCATGTTGATGATGGATTACATCCATTTTTTGATGGATGGTGGTTATAGCGGTTTTCTCTTGATCATATGAGCCTTCAAATCTACTTTAGTGTTCCCATTTTGTGTATTTTATCATTGGATAACTAATTAAATGTATGTGGTTACATAACATTTATTCCACATAATTAAAAACTTATTTTCTTGATTTATTAAAATAAAATTTAAATCTAATTTTCCATGATTTTATTTAATGTGTATTTTATGTATGATTTCAAATATTATTTGTTGAAATAAAACCTCATTTTTTGTTTTCTTAAGATATTGAATGATTTGAGAAAATTATGGATTTTGATGGAAATATTTTGGTAAAATCATTTTCCCTGACTATATAAAAATTTATTTAAATGAAAGATAATTTCAAAATGGGTTGAATTTGTTGAAAACTATGATTTTCTCTCATAATGAGAAAGGTATGTTGAAAAATGAAAGTGGGAAATTATATTCTTAAACTGATATGAAATGATGGAATTTCCAGTGATTGATTTATTGATTGACTAAAACACATGTGATTCTAGGTAGTTAATGGTAACTAGAATAATTATTCTAGGATATGAAACTCTACCCCATGATTGATGATGATAAAATAAACTTAAACATACCATGGAATGATTTCTCCCCCAAAGTTGAGTCCCGGTGACTTGAGTCATAGGGTGTGTGCACATATTGAGACAAGGTCACTTATTACTTAGCGTGAGGATCATATTATGAGAAAACTATTGTACTATTGGGATTGATACATGGTTCCATGATATAATAAATTTTATTTCTACATGTCATTGTTTTTTTAAACTATAATATTCATGAAAAATATTTATATAAATTTTTTTAAATGATTATTTTATAATTTTTTGATATGTCTTCCATATCTTTTGAGTATGAAAAAATGTAATTGTGAATATATATAAATTCCATTCCATTCCTTGTTTTATATAAATTGATATCATTTTTTGGTTTAATTTCTATTTAATTGATTATGTAAAACATGATGAGACCCTATTGGGAATTATATCTCAAACACTACTTTTTTCATTTGGGTTTTTCTATATTTTCATATACCAGGTTTGAGAAAATAAAATGTACCACTTGGAGGTGGTGACTGTTCTTTATATTTGGGACTTGAAGTGAAGTAGGTGACTAGTGGTGAGACGATCCACTTATTTTTGGGGTTTATATTTCATGTTTATCTTGGAATACATGGTGTCTTTTGATGATGTATCATTTGGATACTACATTACCATTTTTTGTTACTTTATACATTTGGAGTACTAAGAATAGAAATTTTATGCTTTCTATTCTATTTTCTATGGAAAAAATAGTTCCATCATGATTCTTCTATGATTCCATTTTCTATTTTCCAACCCATGGGGATCAGGAATGCTCTTTAAGTTATGTTTGTACCAGCTTAGGTATCAGGTTACCATGGTATCTTGGATGATTCATGAAAACGTGGTTTCAAAGGTTTAGTTTGTGAATCTTTCGTTGATTTTAGTATGCAGTGCGTTGTCCTAGTAGACAAGTGGTATGATTTTATTGGACTTTGTAGGTAGTTTGAAGAGATTTATTAGCTGTATATCATCACAAAAATCCTTCAATCACCATCATTGTTTGGGAAAAATGTCTTGAGGGATGTTTTAATTTTGTTTGTCTTTTACCTAATTTTATTTTGAGTATTCTAAAAACCAAATATATATTTTTTGATATAATTGATATCCTTATGACTCTTGTTTGATTTGATGATCTATGTATCCTTACTAATTCTTTTAGTATTGTCTATTGACATTGTGTTACATCATGCCTCTCTGAATAAGTTTTAATAGGATGAAGTAGGAATTTTCTGGTAAACCATGTTGACTAATCCTATGGATGACAAAAATCTTGTTAAAATAGTGTTGTGTGCTGTTCAAGATTTGCGATAGGCACTAAAACCTATTCACCTTTAGGATACGATTATGAAATATCGATGTGATGAATATAGAGATCCTACTCAAGAGATTCTTCACCAAAATACACCATCATTACAAGGATCAAATGATCCTCAAGTGGTGGAGGATTGGATGAAAAGGGTCAATCTACTTTTTATGTTTATGAATAATACTGATTCAATAAGGGCAAAGTGTGATACATTCAATATTTAGGGGATTATAAGGAGATGGTAGTATTTAATGGTGAAGGAAAATAATAATGTGTGTTTATAAAGGAAATATATCAGTGTTTATTTCACTGATCAGTTCTATATAGAGACAACTGACTTGGAAAAGTCCACAATATTTATCAAGGTATTCAGTGCCATACTTATTTTTCCCCTTATCAAAGATTGAGCTTACCTGGAGTTTTTTTGTTCTAAATAAGAAACCTATAGATTTAATTTTCAAGATGGATTGGATGATTTCACATAACTCCTAGATTATCTATTTCTTTCATTGGGTCTCATTTAAGCCACCTAATGGGGTGTTCCATATAATTCAGAGAGAATGAGTCCCATGGTGAAGTAGAGATAGACCTTATTTTCCAAAGTTTTTTAGGGTAATATTAGTGTTTTCTTTCAACATAGACTGAGATTATTTGTGTGAGATATCCTTCTGGTCATCATCGAGTTTCCTGATCCTTTTCTTATTATTTATCTATATTTCCACTAGTAAGAGAGGTTGAGTTTTTCTACTGATTTGGTACCTGATACTCAACTAGTGTCTATTTATTCTCACTATATGGTGCTAGTGGATCTAAAATAGTTGAAATGTTAGTGGGATTAGTTTGTAATGAATGATTTTATAATCTCATGTTTATCACCACAATAAGTTCCAATTCTATATGTGAAGAAAGATGATGGAATTCATCACATATGTGTTGATTAAAAAAACTCAATTGAGTTATAGTAGACAAAATATTTCTATTATCAAAGATCGATGATATGTTTGATCAGTTGAGTTGGGAAAAGGGGTATTCAAAAAGTGATCTTGGATTAGGTTATCAAAGGTTTAGATTAAAATAATATGAAATTCAGAAGATAGACTTCATGAGAAGGTATATTCATTATGAGTATCTTGTTATGTCAATTGGTCTAACTAATTCCCCTGTATTTTTTATTTTATTGATTAAAGTTGATATTTTAGGAGTACATTGACTTGTTGGTTGTGGTAGTTTCGGATGAAATCCTAGTTTACCCACCAACTGGGGAGTACCATGTGAGTCATTTGAGATTAGTTATTGAATAATTGATAATTCATTGACATTATTCTTAATTATGAAAATCTATTTTTTGGATTTGAGAAGTGAATCTCATGGGACATGTTGTCTCAGAGGATAGAATTTTAGTTGATCCTGATAAGGTGAAAGCTGTTATAACCTGGGATAAACCGTATAATGTATTCAATATATGAAGCCTCACAAGTTTCATGGGACATTACGATATATTTTTCATATATTTCATGAATTTTAGTTCTCTAATGACCACTTTACTAGTAAATGAATAAAATTATTTGGTGATAAAAAAATCTAGAGTTAATTTATTAAGTCGAAATGATTTTTTACCATTACACCTATGTTGAATCTTCCATAATATGGGTAGGTCTGTGCGGTTTTTTGTGATGCATCGGGTTCATGTTTGGGTTGTGTTCCCCAATAGGGTGATCACTTGGTAGCCTATGATTCTAGTCATCTTTGGCCGCATGAGATGAATTATCCAACCCATGACCTCAAACATGCAACTATGATACTTGATCTTAAGATTTGGCGGTATTACATTTTTACATATAGGTTTACCATTTATCAAAACACAAAATCCTTATTTATATATTTTTTAGAATGATTTAATTATATAATAGGGGTATTGGTTGGAGTAACTACAATATTTTGATTTCTAAATTGCCTATACCCCTGTTGAGGGGGATTTTTTTGTCGATGCCTTGAATATGAAACAATTGAACAAGGACATGAAAGAATAATCAAAAGAGTGGGACATGATGGATATCTTTTCTCAGTTTAATTTGGGATTCTTGGATAATGTGTCTAAGTTGGTTTCGATTAGTATAAAAGTTACCTCCTCTCTTCTGGAGATTATTATTCTGGACTAACAACTGGATGATCAATTCCATGGCATTAAAGTCTTTATTTATAGTGGGTAGACCACTAGTGAATGATATTTCTATCCATAGGGCATTGTTTTTTTCATAAATTGACATGTTATGAATTTACCTATGAAAAGGACACGATGAGGGACTGTCATAGTTCCAATTATTTAATGCCCACTTAGATAAAAAAAATTATGATATAGTGTGAAATATTTGGTGTATAGGTATGAGTTGAGACGTAACTAGATTTTTTTCCTTGTTGTTATACCTACCAATAGTTCAAAGATGAGCACAGAAGGAATTCAAGATTACTTTAGCTATTTCTAGTGCCAACATGAATGGGGGATGAAGTTTCTATCGACATTGTGGTTGGTTTTCCTCATTCCCATTGAGGAAAGAATGTAATATGTTTTTTTATCAATATTATAACCAAATCCTCTAAAATTGTACCCATTCAAGATACAACCAAAATTGAGTACATGGGATGTCTCTATATACATGATATTTTTAGATTGAATGGAGTTATATATACTATAATATTTTATCAGGATCCCCATTTCACTTCATTCTTCTAGAGAATCCTCCAGTAGGACTTGGGATGCCTGGAACATTTGGGAGTAGCTAATCATCTATAGACATATATCCTGATATAGCGAGCTATATAGATTCTTGAGGACGTGATACAATATTTTGTTCCTAACATTGGTGGATCATGGGATGGACATTTTAGAACAGTTTAGTTCATCTACAATGATAGGTACAAGTCCACTATGGTGATGGAACCTTTTGAGGCCTTTATGTATGACCTTTTAGATCACTGTTTTCTTGGTTAGAGATTGGTATACGTTCTTTGGTTGGATCGAGCTAGGTCTAAGGGAGGATAATGAGTATTTGGTTTATTCACTAAATAATTTTGATGAAACAAAACTGATATAAATGTTATTAACCATAATTGATGACAATTGGAGTTTTTAGTGGTTGACCATACTTTTTGGAGACTTTTAGCATGGTTGGGTCACTATCATCTGGGAAATAGGGAATGCTTATGTTGAGGTTTGTAGTCATTTCAATATTGTTGAGTTATTAGGGAATGTGGCCTAATGTTCGGGAATTATAATGTAATTGAATTTGATCGAAAATGAGTATTATGAATCATAGATTCTGAAGTACCTTTCTGACCCATCTCATGGGTTGATCTAGTAAGATCTTAATTTTTAGCACAATATATTCATGATTTAGAACCCATTAAAGATTGTTGATTCTAAGAAAACAGTTCTTCGTAGGAAGATGATACCTTCGGTACATGTTATTTGGAAACATGGTAAGGATTCACATGAGACATGGGATCATGAAGAATATATGAGATAGTATTGGCCTCATCTCTTTGAAATGGAATATTATTGATAGGCCTTCCAGGGACAAAATGAGTTTATAGTGGAGGGTTTGTAACAAAATCTTAGCTTATTTCATTTACTAGATGATGTTTTTTGTAGATTTACCTTCCTTTATGGGGGAGTGTCTAGATTATCAAGTATGGATAGTTATTATTGTGGGAAATGACATAAAGGTAATATATTTTTTTTTGATTGAGTTAATGAAGTGTGGGTATAATGAGTCATCATGGAGATGCATAATGGTACAATGGTTGTGGAATTTAGAGTATTAGTTGTACCATGGACAATAACAATGTGGATTATGGGAGATTGAGACTAGTTTACAAGGAAACATCCTATTTTGGTATAGATAAGTTGTGGAGGGTAGGCTACAATATGGGGACCTAGTTGGTGTATTTTGATTCTACTGCTTATTTGGGCCTAGCTACAGTGTAATGCATGTGTAAAACCATGGTCTAACCCCATGTGAATAGGATATAGGTGAGATATGTAGTATGGTTTTTGGATTTTTATTAACTCGGTGGATCTATGGTGTGTCCTAGTGTGGTTATTCCATAGTCTAGCTGTTTTTTTTTTGTTTTTTTACTATGGAAATTGGGGCTACAACATGTTCTATGTTTTTAAAGACATAAATGATCTGATCCTTTTTATTTATTTCATTACATAAAGGTCAACTCTCATTAAAAATTTTGTCTATTAAAGGATCCCCAGATGCATTTCAAATCCTATAAACTCCATTCTTATTAGATAAAATATCTAGTGGGAGCATTTGATTTATCTTTGATAAGTGATACCTCCTTTTTTGTATTTCTCTCCTTCCTTCTCTTATCACCATTGAGAGTGATGAATTAACATGTTGATGATGTATTTGATATGTGTTTTTATGGTTTGGGTATAGAGGAATTTCATCTTAATCTTCCATGACATTGAATCTCTATTGGCCATAATATTTGTGGTGTTAGATCCTTAGATAACTTTTTAATGTAGGTGGTTTCATAGTGTTAATTTCACATAGTTGATTTTTTTGATTGATTTTTTCAAAGTTCATTTAAAAATAATTTTATATTCTTTGAAATAAATTGTATTTTATATATTATTTGAAAGGAATTTTTTTGGAAATAAAATAATACTTTGGGTGTTCTTGAGAAATGGAATTATTTGAGAAAATGATGGATTGTGATGCAAATAATTTAGTAAAATGATTTTCCTTGATTTTAGATAAATATTTTTAAATGATATATTATTTGAATAGTCATGAATTTGATGAAAACCTATGATTTGGTTTTGAAAATAGAAATGAATATTGGAAACCAAAATGGGAAATTGTATTTTTTTAACTGATATGAAATGATTGATTTTCCCATGATTTAATGATTGATTGACTAAATAACATGTGAGAAAATGTAGTTAGTATTGAATATGACAATAATTCTGGGATATGACCCCCTAAAGTTGGATTTATGATGAAAATAATGAAATAAACATAACATGACATGATTGTTTCCCTGGTGGAGAGTTGAGTCTCGATGAAAGGAGGCATTCGACATGTGAAAACATTGAGACAAGACCACTGATAGAGAATTGTGAGGACTATATGACCATAAAACTAATATACCACATGTTTTGATATATAATGATATGATATACTTGATTTGATGAATTCATGTAATTAATTGATGACACTTTTCTTTTCATGAAAACTTATTTATATAAGTGTATTATATAAAATATTTATTTAATCTTATTTTTATATGTTTGTAATCACTTTTTGTTATGAAAGAATTTTGTAAATACCATTTATGACTTGTTTTGTGTTAATCGAAATCATTGTTTGTTTAATTGTTATAGAATTTATTATAGAATACTTAGTGAGACCTTACAAAGATTTGTAGCTCACATCACTCTTTTTTACATCAAGTGTTTATATATTTTCTAATACCAGGCATTGAAAATGCCACTTGGAGGTGGTGTATGTTCTTGATCTTTTGGACACAGAGTGGTGGAGTTAATCTATGGAAATTATATCCTCTTATTTTAGTGGTTTTACCATTTATAAATATCTTAGTAGATGTTGTTTTTTTAATGATGTATTGTTTGGGTACAACTTTAACTATTTTTTCAAATACGTTCTCCCTTTGTTGTGTTGATAATGCTTTCTTGTATCCTTTCTCTTCCATTGTGTTGTAGAGAAAATCATTCTATAATGATGCATATATGTTACAAGGGTATAGTCTCCAAAATATGTCGATTGAGAATGCCTTTTGGTCTATGTAAATTCTGCCTAAGGTATCAGGGTACCAATGTATCTAGGCTGGTTCCTGATAGGGAAAGCTAAACTATAGATATAATGATCCATTTAATTTTTTTTTCGATATTGGGATTGTAGTTTATTATTTTTAAATTCCACAAAATATCTGTAATGTTAAAGATACATTCCAATCATCCCTCATGAGGAAGTAAATACATAATCCTTAACATATAATGAACTCATAAGTCATATCATTAGAGAGGGATATCATTTATGAGGAAAAAATTTGTGAAGATTCTAGACCATAGAAAGAAACTTCTATGAAATAATACCACTCACCTAGTTACTATTTTTTCTAAAACCATAAATTATAAGATGCTACTTGGGAACCTTAGTATGTGATGAAACAAAGTTATCCTTAATGTTTTTTGTCAGAGTGATATAATTTCAAGTGAAAAATTCATTTTATAGGGGATAGAATATATCACAGTATTATTTTATGACATATTTCTCAATAAATAAATTTTATTTATTTGATATATTTCATTATTTTCAATGATGAGTTTAAATGATTCTCAATATACTATTAAAATATTATTTAATGTTATAGTTATCCCCTATCCATTGGATTGATGCGTATGAATAATACTATCTAAATCATAATTTTTTTTGGTATTTAAATGTATAAAATAAATTAAATGGTTATCAATTGATTAGTAACGAACCATAAAAATAAATTGAATGTGAAAGTGTTGTTTTGTTTTGAAAAAACCTTATTATGAATGTAATGTGTTTTTATTTTAATAATTATAATTTATTAAAATTGGGGAATAATTTTAATTAAATGTATATATAATATATTCAGTGAAATCTTTTAA
Source organism: Viscum album (assembly GCA_963277665.1). Taxonomy (NCBI): domain Eukaryota; kingdom Viridiplantae; phylum Streptophyta; class Magnoliopsida; order Santalales; family Viscaceae; genus Viscum; species Viscum album. The sequence continues at coordinate 2,035,229,157 of OY728148.1, forward strand.
CATTATTAAAAAAATTATAGGAATGTGATAATAATCTCTATAATATTTTTTCTTAAAATGTATTTTTCTAAATAATGATTTTCATCATGCTTTTCTTACTTATTTTAAAATAATTGATTTCCAGATATATATATTGAATATTGAAAAATGGATTCCCTATTTAGAATTATGAGGATACATTTTTTTAAATATGTTCCTTTTTATTTTTGGTCAATATCAATTGTATCTATAATAATTTTCTTTCACCCCAGTAACGGTAAAATATGTAATATAGGGGTAAAAAATGGGATAAGGTTTTAAAATTTATCTAACACTTTACATTATCCATTTATATTATTTTATTTTTCCCATTTCCATCATGTTCTTGAATATATGACCACTCAGTTCCATATTTCTTTGAATATGACATTTATATTAATTTAATTAAAGAATAAATAAAAAATATCACTCACTTGAATTTAATGTCTTTAATTTTTTAAAATATGAATATAAAGAGGTTATAATTGGTTTTAAATTTTTATTTGAAAGGTTAGTAAATTAATTTTCTAATTATAATTAATTTTAAATATTATTAGTCCACTAATTAGCTTAAATGCTTATCCAAACTAGCACATAATTTATTCAATTATTAAAAAATTAAAAAATATTTTTATAAAATCATAAAAGTATTAAAATTTGGGGGAATTATTATGTTCCATGATTTTACTAGATAAATATAATACAATATTATTATTTTAAATGTTATATTCTAATTTCAAATTTTTCTTTATTCCATTGAAATCAAATTTAATGAACTATGTCAAAAATGACATTAATGATATTTAATGAAAATAAAATTTTATTAAATTATTTTACAATCAATTTTTTTAAGAATACAAGGTGGATAATATATGGTCTAAATTTTCATTCATTGTAAATTTATAAACCAATTTTAAACATATAATTAAATTTATAACCCTTTAATATTGAAAAATTCATCAACGTGGCTAATGTTAAAATTGGTTAACCAAGGGGTTAATCAAAATAATAACTTTTCAAATGAAACAAAAAACTATTAAAATTTTATTTTTTGTTTACATTTAGACCTTATACTCTTTTTATTTAAATTTGTGGTCATTTTTAATCATCTTTCTTGTGAATGACTCAATTTAATTTTAATATTTTTGTTAATTCCAAGAGTTCCCCTCCCCATACATATAAATTAAAACCTATTCTACACTATTAGACACACATTATTAGCCTTATATCTTATAAAATACCTAATATTATATCATAATAACTTCATACACCTCAACCTATATATTTTTTTATTTCAAAAAGACCATTCAGTGAAGGTTTAATGTGAAATCCAAATAGGGGTTCCAAATAAAGAGATATATCTCTTAACCTAGAATTTTAATTTTTATTTATTATTATAACTCCAATAAAAATATGTTATATATTAAAAAATAATTAATTTAGTAGATTTATAATACTTATTTTTTTCTTATGATTATGTTATAACCATTTCCACCTCTTTTCAATCATATAGAAAATGAAAACATCGCTCATGCATACCTAAAACTCACTATCTCCACGTAGTAATATAATTAATTTGTTATTAACATAACTAAATATTATTATAATAATGGATTAGATATTTATATATGATATTTATTAAAAAGTATTCTTCTATACTCATATTATTTTAGATACGTTCTTACATCTCAATCATTTGGAAAACGATAACGTCGCTTGGGTGTAGGTGTGGACTACCAAATCCACAAAGTAATGTGAGTTTTTTTCATTTTTTAACATGGATGGTAATAAGGATATATTTAATGAATATATATGATATATATGACATAATAATAACTCAATAAATGATTAATATTATTTAACTTTGTTTCAATCAATGCATTGGAAAATGGAAACAACATTTTTGCGTACGTACGACATACCATCTCACGAAACAAAGTTACTAGTTTTTATAAAAAATAACATTTATAAATAAGTATATATTTTTGTCATGGATAAAATGACGGTGATTATGTTAACATGATAAAATTACAATGGTTGGGACCCCTGAACCGAAGCATCCATGAAAAATGAAGCAGTTATAACTAAGAATGGTTATTTTAATAACAAATTGCTAATAAACAGGTGATAAGATGTAATAAGTAAATCATATATTTTATTATATATATGTATTTTTCTAGAATAAATTTATAATAAATATATAATTATTATATAGGATGTTTTAATTTGTATGAATAAATATGATACTTGAGGTAAGGTATTTATGTTTCAATCCCATTTTAATCGAGATTATTCATGATTGAATTTTCATTGAGAAAGTTATATGATATTTTTATGATGAATAACTTTAATATTTATTACCATATGATTATTTCGGGATATTACATGTTTTATTTTAGTTTTATTCTTCTTTATAAATCAATAGATAGAGAGAATGTTTTTAAGTAAAACAGATCTTATTTCTCTCTTTGGTCGAAAATATTTTTTCTTCAATGTCCATGTTTTCTCTAAAATTATTTCAATAAAATTATTTAATACTCTACCATGATTATTTAATTTAATTTAACCAGTAGTTTAGTTTTCAAAAACAATTAAATTTAAGTTTTAGGTCATTTTCAAAATGAGTTACATTTGAATTTGTATCAAAAATATAAACGGAATTTTTATTTTAATGTAGTCAGAATGAATAAAATATCCCATAGTCTTGTGACATTATTTATTTAATTTAAAATAATAAATATATGACAATTATGGAGTTCAAATATATGATGTTAAAATCTATGTAACATGTTATATTAATCTAAAAGAATAAAGGAAAACAATAATTCTTTCAATTTAATTCACTTTTATTAATTTAAGTATTAATTATTTAATTTTTTATTGAAAAAATAATTACTACATTGAAAGTTCTTACTAATTTTAAACAATTCATTTCTAATAATTAAAGACAAATTATTATGATTAAAATATATCTTTTATATTTCAAAATAATATGTATAATTGAACCAATATTGTTTTTCCCAATCTCAATGAAGTAAGGATATAAAAATGAAAAATGTTTATTTTTGGTCTTTTCCTTTACTTAACTTATTATACAGGTCATATTCAACGTTAAGTGGTGAGAAATTTAAATATTTAAGATAGTTTTATGTGCAAAGTACAAATAAATTCATTCAAAAAAATTAAAATAATGTTTTAGGTTCTTTACACTCATGTAATTTTATTTTATTCCCCCTGGTATATGTAGTTTTACCTCAATTGCTTTAATTTAATTTTAGGGTTTTTGGTATTTATATTGGCCCAAAATTAAGTTCTCCGAATTATAAATTATAGTATATTTTTATTTAAAATAATTAATTCATTTTTCTAATTTCATTTCACAGAAGTGAATTTTTTTTTAAATTAATCCCACAATCATTAGGAGAAAGCAGGTTTTTGTTAAAGTTAAAATGATTAAAATTTTATAATATTTTTATATCCAATATGAACATGAAATTGACTCCAAATGGATAATTTTTATTAATTGATATAAAATTTATATATTTTTACTTTAATACCATTTAAAAATAAAATTTCAAATTATAACATTTTACTGAAAATGAACTTTTCAATTTAAATTCATTATTTCCTCTACTAATAAAAAAATGCTAATTTTATGAATAATCCAAAAATTAACCATAATCTAATTTATGTTTTAAAAAATTATGTATTTATTAACATAAAAATTTAACAAAAGTTTTAATATTTAATTATGAATTATGTCTATAAAGTGTATCTTAATTGTGTTTTGTTTAAAACTTATTATCTTGTGTAACACAAGCTAACTCAATGTTATTTTTAGTGAAATATTAACATGGTGTTGCATGTAATGCATGATAAAATCAATGTTTCATGTATCTTGTAATATCCCTTTCCATTTCTAGGAACTTTTTCCTTTGAGTTTTATTCTGTTTTTGATATCCTAAATTTTTTACAATGATAATAAAAACCAATTTCGATAAATTATAATTTCCTTATATGAAAAAATGATTTATCAAATAAATAACATAAGGAATTTGTAAAAGGCATTGAATAAGATAAAATTCCTAGTTAACACTTTGGAATATTTTTTTAGTCACACCCTGAGTTAGTGTGAGATTTCGAGGCCCATAACTCATTAATGAAGACAGAATAAAAATATCACATATATTATATTAAGAATGGAAAATTTTTTAAAAGTAATTGAATAACTCTAAAAGGATCATTATATGAGAAATATGTGACCACCATTAGGTCCAGGATGCGGTGTTTACCCTAGACATGATATAACATATGTAAACGTCAGAATTTTGGATGCCACGATCGAAAGATAAGGTTATTAAATAATAATAATTTTTATTTTTTAATTTAAAATAATTAAATATCTCCCAAATGATGAATCCTATGAGAAATAATATATCACCATTGTGTCCATAATGGGGGTTTTACCCTTGACATGGTATAATTTTTTATATGAAATGGGTGTATTGGTCATGTCACGAATTAAAATTGATTTATTTGATAGTTAAATTAAATAAATAAATAAATAAATGGGTACTATTTAGTTTTCTTCACCAAAATCCAAAAAAATGGTTTTGGACATTTTTTACCACAGAATTATTTGAATTCTTCAATTTGGACCATTTGGTCTGCCAAAAAATTTTGAAACGACATATAGGGGTGAATTAAATCACTCTTCCATCAAAAATCGATTGAAAAGGACATTAAATTTGTAGATTTAAGTTTGGTTTTTTTTATGAACCCATGGTTTTAGTATTTTATAAATAAATGTATCATTATGATTCATAATGGATCTGTTCGAGTGTGAATGACCATGGGTGTCCATTGGGTAATGCCCATAAATCCATGTTTTTTCCTCTTCCTCTGAGACCCGGCGGCGCATGACCCTCCTACTACGCCTCTACCAGAAAATCTTATCCTTGTTTTATTTTATTTTATTATATTTTTTTATTTTTTTATTCAATAAAGAAATAAAATATAAAGGGAAATGGTTTTATTTGAATTAATTTATAATCATATTATTTTAAATTGATAATTTATTTAATTTTTGGATTATAAAAAGTTTGTTTTAAATAAATTTACATGAAAAATTTGTTTTATTTTATAGAATGATAAAGATGATGATTTATAAAGTGATAATTTCATTAAATTATCATTATATGATTATAATATTTTTAAAATGACAATTTCATAGAATTAAAAGAAAGTATAAAAGAATAAATTGATGAAATTATCATTTAATAGTTATCATTATTCAGATTTGTCAAAGAATTATTTCATGATAATATAAAATATAATGAAAAATAAATAATATTAAATTATCAAATAATTATTATATAATATAATTTTAAAAGATATTTATTAGTTGATAACGCTCGTTTTTTCAGGAGTTTGTCTGCTTTATCAATATCTCTCGAACTAAACCAAATCATACCTCAATTTTTAGACATGTGGTTCTACCATGGTATAAGGAGGGTGTTTTAAATCAAATCCCTTTTTATTAGATATTTTTATTTATAGTAGTTTTGAAACATGCGATTGCGTCGGCATGTCGTGGGAATGAGCAGAAAAATTGGACAATCCATGCTAAAATATAATTTCTAATTTTTAAACCTATATTGAATCCCTTTTGGTACATAGAAAATGACTCATAGACCTAAAAACACCCAATAGGTGTTATATCCTTGGATTTAATTACGACATAGTATAATTTACTTTTGAGCCCAACAATAAACATGATAATTCGATTTATTGCTGGTTTAGACATTAGAATCAGCATAATAATAATTTTTTGTGATTTATTATTGGAGAATCACCTTAGATATTTTAGGTTAAGTGATATATTAATGAAATTAGGTTTAAATTAAAATTTAAATAGGTTTGATATAATTATGGTGATGATTTTGAACCCTGATTAATTAATTTAATTTTGTCATATAGATTATAATTTGATTAATGGATTATTCCATATTCTAATACTACATCTGGAATTTTTAATATTGTCCATGTAATTTTATATTTATTATCATTTGAGATTATATTAGATTGATTTAATTGAAACATCGGGGTTTGAGGATGATGCAATGTTGAGTTTTTCTAGATATGTATCATGTTTATTATTGACTCTTGTGGGGTTAGTGCATGATCATTTGTACCGCCTGAGGGAAAGGATCATAAGTATATGATGCCTATGGGTAGAGTATATGAAGATATGGGATGTCTAATAAATATATGCATAGTCACTTGATTCCTGAGTGAGAGATTCCGGAAAGCATGTGGGATGTATCCATTTCTTTATGACGTTCTATTAGAAATTTGTCCTCAATTGAAGATTTTACCACTGATTCAGGTTGTCCTTCCTAATGCAGGATGATCTACCCATAGACATAGTTACCCAAAATGGCGCTGGAGAAGGTTTGATTGTTCTTAGGTGCTTTTCCATAACCTTTGATTCATCAAATTTTATTTCATGTGCAATATTAATTTAATAAATTAGTACCTTATTTATCATTATATTGCATTAAATATATATCTCTGATTGGATACGTACACAGTGGTTTTTTCCTTCTATGTTTTACACACACCCAGGACATGATTCCTTTTGGTACCAATATATATTTCATGGGTTCAGGTTTGGACAAGGGAAAGGGACCATATAGTTTATTTATAGCGGGATGGATATGATGGAGCTTGGAGGTGGGGCCGACATGGGGTTCAGAATTGGGTTTTGGGGTTTTATTCTAGTCTTATAATTATTTTATTTTCATGAATTTTAGTAAATTATTTATACACATTCATCTTATCATTACATTATTATTTTAATATTTGTATTTATTCATTTTATATCGTTATTTGTTTTTGATGTTTGAATATTTATTCATACTGATTCTATTATTTCTTCTACTCTGTTATTATTTCTACTTTCATTGCAAATCTTTACAAAAGGTATAGTCTCCCCACTATATTAATTAGAACATTTCTTTTAGTTGTAAGACTTTGACATATGTAAAGGTTCACTTGAGGTAACATATCCTACCGGATCAGTCACTTGAGAGAGCACCGGGTTGGGGAAGTTACAAAGTGGTATCATAAAACATGTTTCTTTTATATTGATTTACTATTTATGAAAGGTATAATAGAGTATAGGATGTGTCAATACATGGTAATGAGCTTGTACATGGGAGTATCTAACCCTTTTATGGGGTAAAATATGAGTTCCCTAAGATGGGATTGTTGTTCTTGATATTCTCTTGTTACAGATCGATGTTATTTCACCTTCAGCGATTCACATGTTGTATGATGTTATTATTTATTGTGATTTATACTCATGGAATCGTTTGGCACAATACTATTATGCATGAATCATGATGGGCACATACATATATATATTGACATGCATTATTCATTATAGGTACATAGTTATTACATGTGATATATTTCTCATATAAAATGAGAAATGTTATGTTATGCCAACTCAATTTATAATCCCTGTTTAGAATGTCCACAAGCCATTGGTTATCTATTTTCGCAACATTTTTAGGTTTTCCTTATTTTTTTACTGTATTCTAAGAATTTTTTTATCATATATATAAAATTCCTCTTCGTCACATTGTAATTGATTTTCAGGAGATAGAAAATCAGCATACTCTTGAAGTAGCTGAACTGAATCTTCCTCTAGAACCTATGGATCAGATGGATGTCTAGATTAATGAAATCTTCTTGAGGGTCATGTGATACATGGAGCAGGATACTATTCGTACCATACCTTTGATGTCAGATCTGATGAGAGAGTGTCATCTTTAGCATCAGCCTACATTTACTGGGGACGGAGGCCCCCAGGAAGTCAAATTCTATACGGAGGTAGTCTAGAAAAACATCAATCACCTAGATACACCATAATATAGGAGGGTGATGTTGGATACACACATTCTTATTGGACCGATCAATCATTAGTGGGAAATTCCATAGAAAAGAGGGTAACAAGAGGAGTTATCCAGGAAGGAATTTGAGAAAAAGTTCCTAAGACACATCCATCCTTATACTTTGGGGATGATAAGGATAATGGTTTCATGATCCAGACATGGGTGATCTTGTTAGTGATTTAATATTTTATACTCTTCATTGAACTATAATAATTTTATCCATCCTTAGTAGATGATGATATTAGTAGGGTGAGACATTTCTTGGATGGGATTCTCTATGAGAGCATGTCACTAGAGAATATATTCCATTTGAGAATCATTGTAAATGTGATTAATTATGATCTCATAAAGGAATGGAATCTGAGAGAGGCCCCAAGTATTAGTCAGAATGTTTCCTCATGGAAATTTAGGAACTCTTCTTCTAGTGGAAAGAAGCACCATTATGACAATTATCAGCCAAGCAATGGTGGATAGACCATACAAGGGTGTGGACTTCCTCTTCAAGAACATGGTTACACGCAGTGATTTCAGTATAGTAGGATGGTCCATAAGCTCTTTCATTTTCCTCAGCCTGTAGTGGTGTGCTATTTTTGTGGTAGTTTGTGTCATTATCAAAAGTTTTGAAGGAAATTTCCATAGAATATTAGTGAAAGAGGATCAGGACAGGCACCTGAGTCTAGAAGGGGCTCAGCTACCACTCAAAATATTGGTAGATAGAGTACCACTAGTTGTTCAAGATGAGGAATGGGATGTGTTACCCTAGGGAAAGAGTGTTAGTACCACTCAAAGGTAACAGTACATGATATTCACACTAGAGCCCAGGGTAGAGGGGTGAGCATGCTGCATTCTATACAGTCTAATTTGAACTGTTGGTATATTGGACATTCTACTATCATAGGTACGATTCTTATATCATCTATATTAAATTTCATTTTATTTGAGAAAATAGAATCACATTCCTTTATATTTACTATTTTTGAAAATTGTTTTGGTTCTCCTATGGAGAGAGTAGATGGGGTTATGACTATTGACACACCTTCAGGAGTGCGGGCAATGTATATCAGCTTCTCCAAGGACTGTTGTGTTGAAATTGGAGTCTATCATTTCCTTTGGAAACATTTTGTACTAGAAATGTCAGGATTTGATTTTATTCTCACTATATATTTACTAGTTATATAAAAAGATCATATCGATTGGTATAGGAGGAGGGTTACCTTACTATCCCTAGATAAACGCAGCTATACTCACCAGGGTGGGTAGGATTTTCAAGCTGGTTGTGTAGGACCAATTCAGTGATGATTGGATTGTCTCATAGCTCACATCACAATTATTATTCTATATTATGGTGGAATACAGTAGGATACACTTCATCCAGTGCTACAACTTTTTCAATAATTCTTTCCTATGGATTACCACTCATGCGGGAGATTGAGTTCATGATCGAGTTAGTGCCAGAAGTTAAGCCAATTTCTATTCCTCCACACAGGATTACACCAGTGGATAATCATGAGTTGAATGTTTTATTGGAAGATCTAGATACCAAGGGTTTTATATGACCTTGTACATTACCTTGGGGTTCTCCAATTATGTTATCCAAGAAGGATGAAACGAATTTGTGCTTATGTGTGCATTATCAGAGACTGAACCAGATGACAATCAAGAACTGACATACCCTTCCATGAATTGATGATATCTTAGATCATATGAGAGGTTATAGGATTTCTTCAAATACCGAGTTAAGGTCAGTGTACCACAAGTTTAGGGTGATTCCAACAGACATACCTCAAACTGCTTGCAAGAGTAGGTATAGATTATATGAGTTCATATTGATGTCATTTGGTATGAAAAAATCACCGTTAGTACTCATGGCCATGATGAATCAGATCCTTCATCCTTCACTAGATCCAATTTTTGTAGTATTTGATGAGGAAATATTAGTGTAATCCCAACTTGTAGACGATCATAACCAACATATTGACATCATCCTGAGTACAATTAGAAACATTAGCATTATGAAAGGCTATTTAAATTTTGTTTCTAGATTGATAGAGTTTAGTTTATGGATTATTTTATCACAAATTTTAGAGTGTTAGTTGACCCAGAGAATTCTACAACTAGGGTATCATTGGAGTGTCCCAATAATGTATTTGAGATTCATCATTTTAATGGTCTAGCAGGTTATTACCGATGCTTCATCCTAGTCTTCTCCAATATAGAAGCATTGATGTCTAGTCTGATCCAAAACGGGGTGATGTATTTTTGGTCATATCCTTGTGAGGGATCTTCCCTAAGAGCTAAATATCTGGCTGATATCATCACCATTTTTCACCATACTAGAGTATGGTAAAGAGTATACCATGTATTGTGACACATCCAGAGATGGACTTGGAGCAGTTATGATATAGGAGGACCATGCAGTTGCTTATGGATCCAGATAGTTGAGGCCATATGAGAGAAATTATCCCACTAAAAATATAGAGTTAGTTGTGGTTTTATATTCCATGAGATTTTGGAGGCACTATCATTTGGGAGAATGGATTATAGTGTACATGGACCCCAAGATACTTAGGTATATGTTTTCTCAGTGAGACATGAAACTTCAATAGAGGAGGTGGGCTAAGTATCTTCAGTCATTCAACTTTGATCTATCTTATACACCAAGCAAGTAAAATTTCATCACTGATGCCTTGAGTCGAAAGACAAATATAGAGGCAATGTAGGAATCTTTCGATGAGTATCGGCTGGTTCACTATTAACAAATATGCATGTTGATGTTCAAGATTTTCATGGATGAGTTTCTTTGACTTAAACATCAATTATACTCGTGAATATTGACTAGATCAAGATAGATTAGTTATTTAATATGGAGGGTTTAGTTCTGATAGACATCATACATGGTGGGGATCCACCATCAGGATGGGATTTTGGTAGTCAAAATCATCTTCTTTTTCATGGCTGAGTATGTGTTCCTATTGCCTTGCACGATGAGTTGATAAGAGAGTTTCATGATTCCAAATTGGTGATACATCCTCATTTGATAAATACTTATCATAATATCTATAGATAGTACTAGTGGACATGGATGAAAAAATAAATAGAGTTCTTTTTAGTGAGATGTTTAACATGTCAATGGGTGAAGGAAGAGGATCAAAGTCCTGTAGGGATGTTGTAACCTCTTCCCATTCTAGAGTGGAAGTAGGATGATGTCACTATTTATTGGGTGACAGTAGTACCCAGGAAACCTCATAAGAATAATTATTTTTGGGTGATTATAGATCAAATAAATAATGTATCTGACATTTTTTCTATCAGGGAGACCTTAAACATTGATGTTTTTATGTAGTATTTCTATGTGTGAGGTAGTTCAATTACACAGTGTTACAAGGACCATTGTTTCTAATTGAGAATCTAATTTTACATCTCTATTTTGGTAGGGTCTTTAGAAGGACATGGGATCACATATTTTTATAAGTATATCCTACCACCCTTAGGACGATGGTAAATCTGAGTGAACCATTAAAATTTTGGAATAGAGGTTTCGAGCCTATGATGTGGATTTCATAGGATCATGGGAGGAACATTTGGAACTTATAGAGTTTTACTTTAATAAAATCTTCTAGGAATCAATACAAATGACTATATTCAAGGCCTTATAATGATGTTTGTGTCGTTCGTATATTCTTTGGTTAGAGGTAGGAGAGGCATCACTTGTTAGAGTTAGTCTCATATAGGATACGTCTAAGCGGGTTTAGTTGATTAGAAAGAGGTTAGGGAACACAAAAAGATGACTAAAATCACAAAATGACCATCAGAGACAACCTATATAGTTTGAGTTTTATCATTGATTTTTTCTTCATGTGTAACCAACACTTCAGAAACATCGTATTAGAAAACAAGGGAATCTTGCACCCTATTTTTTTGGGAATTTTCAGATTTTAGAAATGGTTAGTCTAGTGGTGTACCGTTTATCCCTTACTTAGCACTACAATTACATTCCTGATGTGTTTCATGTATCACATATTCAGAGATATATTTATTACCCTTCTCATGTGATCAATATCGAGGGTGTCAAGCATTGTGTAGATTTTCCCTTTGAGGAGAATCATTTAAAAATTGTGGACCATAGTGAGAATAATCTCTAGAGAAAGACCATTCCTATAGTACAAGTCATGTGGCCACATAGAAATTCTCAAGAGGGTACCTGGTAGATGGAGTCTAATGTGTGAGCACAGTGGATAGACCTGTTCACTGATACTCCATAGTGATGCATGGAGTAGCTTAGGGAAGAGGTGTTATATGGTGGGGAGGTTGTACGATCAAATATTTTATTTTAGGTATATATTCATTTGAGTTTTGTTCTGGTTGTAACATCTATTTTATTACAAGGTTAATAAAAACCTTTTTTGATAAAATATAAATGATTTATGTGAAAATGATTTATCAGTGAAATAATTAAATATATGAGTTAAAGGCATTGTATAAGAGAAAATTCATAGTGAACACTTTGGAATATTCCATCGAATATTTATGGAGTTAGACACTATGTTAGTGAGAGATTATGAGGACCATAAATCCTTGTTTAATATAGAATAAAAATATTAAATATATTCTACTAAGTTTAGATAATTTATTCAATATTATTGAATAACTCCAAAATGACATGACGTATGAGCAATCTAAGACCACTATTAGTTCCCAGAAATGGTGTTTACTCTAGGAAGGGTATAACATTTTTAGGTATCTAACATTTTGATGAGTCTATAATAGCAAAATGTTATAAAATAATATTAATTATATATATATTGAAAATAATTAAATATATCCCAAATAGTGCATCGTATGATAAATCTGAGACCTCTATTGGGTCCAAAACTGGGGGTTTGTTGTAAGAATTGTATAATAATTCATAATAAATGGGTGAATTAGTCAAGTCATCAATTAAAATTGATTTATTTTATAAATAAATTTAATAATTTAATTAATTAATTAATTAATAAATGAGTACTATTGATGTTTCTTCCCCAGAACCCCAAAACATATTTTTGGCGATTTTGACCACCAAATTATTTTGAATTATTAAATTTGGATCATTTTTACTGCAAATAGAATTACAAACATCATTTACGGGTGAATTAAATCAATCCTCCATCAAAAATTGGTTGAAATAGACAATAAATGGAGAGATTTCAATTGGGGTTTTTTAGGAACACATTGTTTCAGGTTTTTTGAAAACAATCCTATCATTTTCTTTCATATTAGATCATTTTGAGTGTGAATGACTATGGGTGTCCATTGGGTAAGGCTTCTAAATCTAAGTTTTTCCCCTCTTCCTCCTAGACCCGGCAATATACAAATCTCCAATTGTGCCTCCACTAAGCATGTTCTTCCTTGTTTTTTTATTTTATATTATTTTATTATATTATTTTCCATTATTGTTTTGTTCAATAAAATTTAAAAAGTAAAATAAAAAGGGAAATGATTTGATTTAAATAAAATGATAATCCTAAAATTTTAAATTTATAATTAATTTAATTTTCTGAATATCAGAATATTATTTTAAAAAAATTTAAAAAAAATTTCCTGACTTTATTGAATGATAAATATAAGGATTTATACAAATATAATATTTTGAAGTAATCGTGATATGATTATAAGAGTTTTAAAATGATAATTTCATGGAATTAAAATAAAATATCAAAAAATAATTTAATGAAAATATCATTTAGTAATTATAATTATGCCAATTTGTGAATGAATAATTGCACGATATTATCAAAGATAATTAGAAAGTAATAATATAAAATTATCACATTATAATTATATAATATTTTATTATAACGTATTTATCAATGGATAAATCCTACTTTTTAGGTATTTTATCCATTTTATCTAATTCACTCAAATTAGACTAAATAGTAACTCGATTTATGGATGATTGGGTCATCCTTGGTATAAGGTGGGTGGTCTAAACTAAATACCTTTTTATCTGATACAATTATTTATTGTAATTTTTATATGTGAAATCTTTCTGACATTTCACAGGGATGACCATATTAAATGGATAATGCTTTTTAAACTATAATATTTTAATTTTAAAACTCCATTGATCCCCTTTGGGTCTATAGGCCAGGAGTATAAGTCTTGAATCCATGTGATAGGTGTTCTATCATTGGAATTTATTGTGAACTAGTCTGTTTGAATTTTTATCCCTATAATATTTTGAAATGATAATCCTTTGATAACAAAGTAGAATTTAATGGGATGAATTCATTTTAAAGTGGGTATAATGTAACACCAAGGTATTTTGTGACATTTTTTTTCAATTTAATAAAATATTTTAGATAATTGTCTTTAAACATAATAAAAATATTATCTTGAGTTATGTAATTCCCCCAACCCGATGCACCCTCAAGTGACCGAGCTTATTGGCTACATGACCTCAAGCATGCCTCCCCATACACTAGAGTCTGTCAACTAACATGAAGGGTCTAATGAATATATAGGGGATGCTATACCCTCTGGTAAAGAGTTTAAATGAAAGAATAAATAATTAATGAGTACAAAAAACAATATAAACAATATGAATATGTAATCAGACATCCAAAACTAATAAAGGTGGAAACCCAAAAAAATCCAAATAATAAAAAAATAATGTAATGACAAGATTACTATGTATAAATGATTTTTTGAAAGTCATAAAAATAAAATAATAATAATACTCGATGAAAAAACCTAAAACCCTGGTCCAAACCCCTTTTCAGCCTCGTCTCTAAGATCTTAAACATCCAACCTACTATAAATCAACTACATGGTCTCATTCCCTTATCTAAACCAACATCCTTGAAATCTGTCACTATACCAAACAACAACCCATCCATGTTGTGAGTAAAACATAGAAGGTTGACACCACTATTTATAAACAAATACAATATAAGTGAAATATTACATGAAATATAGAAATAAACAAGGTATTAATTTCCTAAATTAATACAGCATATGAAATAATTTCGACTGAACCACATGATATGGGTTAACACCTGAGGTTAGACAAACCTACTTTTGTGCCCTTCTGGGTAACTATATCTATGCATAGATCATCCTAAATTAGGATGGATCACTAAAATTTGTGGTATATTCTCCATTCAAGGATCAATCTCTAATAAAATTTCATAATCCAATGGCCTCATCCCACATGATTTCCAGAATCTCCCCCTCAGGATTCAAGTGATTGTGAATCTAGTCTTCAATCATCCTATATATCTTTTAATAAATAAGTATCCTTAAATTTCAATAAAATAGTCCTCACCATGTTCAGAACCTAATAATCAAAATTATTTGACCAAATATTCTTCAAATATTAATTTAAAATTTGTATCTAATTAATATTAGTCACTCATAAAGTCGTTTCCCCAAAAATGTATATGCCCAAATAATATAATCACAAATATTTTCTAAAAATTTTCATAAATAACATGAATCACTATAAAACAACATTGAAATAAAATATGATTCCAAAATATAAATCAAAATTTATTCATCAAATTAAATCTCATATTATCCAAAAATATTTCAATTTACTATAATGAAATATTATTCCCAAAATAGTGAAGATATTCCATAATAAAATCAATCAATTAATCATGAAATCACTTGTAAATTACATATTTATCTATATGATAACACATATGTCCCTAAAATTTCCTTAATTATTAGCTATCAAATAATTTATATGAAAAAAATGTCACAATAACTTGGACAACATGTAGGCCACTGGTTAGTTCCAAACCCTTATCACCCTTTAGTTATGGATTCAATCCCTATGTACTTCATAGATGTGATTGATTGTCTCCCAACCTAGGAGTTTTCCTATTAATGAAACAATAATAAAATAATTCCTATAAAATTCATAAAATTATGAATAAAATTATCCAAAATAACATTAATAAAATCAAAATTAAATAATAATTTAACCTAGATGGTTAGCTCATACCTTTCAGTTTACATCCCCAAAAATGTAATATAATTCTTTAAAAATAATCCTTCACATTAAACATAAGTGTTAAATATAACTCAACATAATAAAATGATTCAAAACATAAACTTAATCCTCTTGAAATATCATCACATGAAGCCTCAAAAAGGTGTTTTCTAATCATTTCAACTTATTATTAACCATAATCCTAAAAAATCATGATGTTATCCATAACTCCTAAGTTAATATGACATGAAAACATAATTATCTCCAAATTTATGAAATACTTTCCAATTATACCAACAATAACGACCCAAAATTAATCAATCCATAAATTGACACTTTAAAAAAGAATGAATTTTCATTAATTTGGATATAATTTTCAAGTTTATTTTTTACAGAGTTAGTCCAAAACTATTAAAAAATAACCCTATAAAATAAATTTTTGAAACATCCTCCCATTATCCATATTTTCCATAATAAAAAAAATTTATAAAGAAAATTTTTTCCTTACAAGAAAAATCATTATTAATTTCAACATGAATTATTATTTATTCTTACTCTTCCTTAATACCCATGATAAAAATTTAGAAACATGGACGGATAAAAGAACCTCATTAAACAATTTAAAAAAATGAACGAAACCCATTAGTCCATTTTAAATTCATGATATCATAAATAAACTTAGCCTTTTAAAAAATGAGCTTTGATTTCAAATGAAATCAACATTACTATATAATGTTTTTTTCAAAATCAAAATTATAATAAAACATAAATTCAAAATCCTAACCATGAATATTTCTTATAAATTATGAGAACCTATGATTAAGTTTTTTGTAAAAACCTACCATTCAACCCTAAAAAGTCATAATAATTCCTTATAAAATATCATCATCTTGCCTTTTGAAATCAAAATATTTCCATAAAAACTCAACAGTTGGGATATAAAATTCATGCAGGTGCCTTGGGACATCATCTTAATATTAAAATTACAAGGAAACTTTTAATTGGAATAACCATTATGGTGAAATTATAACATAATTATTCAGAGATAATAATAATTACCTAATGAATTAGAGAGATATAATAGAATAATTTGATCATAAATAATTACCATGGTCCATATAATTCATTAAACACATGAAATATTTCATTTTGATCATAAAAATTTCATTTTAACCCATAATAAAAATATTTTTTGATACCGATATGTCCATTTTCTTTAAAAAAAATTCAAAAAAACACCAAGAACAAAGGGAAGGATGTTTTTCTTTGACGAAAACATGGAATATTGAAAATTAACCCAAAAAATAATAATGGGTATGTTAGTGGGAAAATTAATTGTTCCCATCTTTATTGGACTGATGATGGGGATAGTTTTTTAGCCAAGTTGTCTATGAAATGTTGAATGTTGGGGAGGTTCACTTAGACCCCCTATGTTCCATGAGATTTATTGGGGTGAAATTGAAAAAAAAATCTTCTTTAGGTTTACATTGATTTCACAGTGTAATAACACATATCCAAGGAACATAACTGATGTTACCTAGAAGATAAATTTTAGTAGATTCATCTTCAAACTATGATGTCTCGGCTTGTCAAAATTTGATTGGAGATCTGTGAAGTGATCACTTAACTTTTGGGATTTGAACAAAAGGTATTAGATATAACATTCGACTATTATACCCAAGAATAGCTTAAATATATGATTCATGGAACATTGATATGTGGAACCCACATTATTTAATCTATAAGGCATTAACGGTTAGAAAAATATCCCTTGAGTTGCTCTGAAGGTAGTGGATTATTCATCATTAGGGGAAATCTTTAACTTATTATACCATGAATACCCATCCATGAAGGAAAGGTACTGGAATCAATTAATTTCATTAATCAACAGTTCTATTATCGGCAATGGGAACTTGTCCTCTGGTAAATATTTATCAAGGTATCTAAAATCAATGCATACCATAATCTTCCCATCTGTTTTCTTAATAGAGAAAATGTTGTAAATCTATAATGTGTATTGAAATTCTCAAAAAATGTTGGATTTGATCAACTAGACAAATTTTACCTCTACATTGGTTTCATGATAGGAGTACATCCTTTTAAATAACTTATTTAACCCTCGATGCTCATTGTGTAAACCGAGATGGTGTGTATCCACATTTGGACTGAGTATGAGTAAATTTTTATAGTTCCAGGAAAAAAGATATTGGTGATGATTTAGAAATACAATGTACATCTCTTTCTATTAGAATAGAATTAAGGAAATAATCAATGAATTTTGTGGGTCTTCCTATGTACTCAAATTTTGTTCTCTGATCTCATCAATGGTGGTGGATAAAACTTCCTCAAATGTAGGAGGGGAATTCCTGAGGTCACTATCATATTATTCCACCTCAATGAATGTGTAGAAATTTATAGACGAATATAATAATATGTGATATATCTTTCACTACTGGGGTAAGAGTGTATATAAGAAGATACATTATTATCCCTTACTATCAGACTGGTCATAGAGAGATATCAGAGCTGATTGTATTTTACACTATCACTAGGAATAGGGGGATCATAGACCTATGGGGTTAAGTATATCACCTAGACTAGATTTATTAGGAAAACATAGTCATTGTCGTGTATACTCTAGGGATTTTGAAGGGTTGTTCCAAAGACATTGAGGGATATAAATAGAATATCATCATCATGTGTTTGTTGTTTTCCTCCAATTTTATATAAATATGCTTCAACATATTTGGATATGCAAGTCTCTAAGGTGGAATTATCACTATGAAGTTTATCTACCTTTCCTCTTATGGGGTATTTCATACACATATGGAATGTTGAAGGTACCACCATATGGTTCTTGTTCCAGAGAGTTTTGAGAAGGACATTGTTTCTGGTGTCTTTCTAGATAAATATAAAATCAACATCACCTGCATGATCTCAAAAATGAGATTTGTGTTTGAACTTCTTAAGAGGTATTTGGTCACAATTATCAAACCCTTGAATAGAAAACCTTATAGGATACATACCCCCTTCTCTATATCCCATATATCAGAGAGTTTTAATTAGGATGAGATTAACACTAGAACCTTTATCTATCAGATCCATTTGGACATTGACATTATTTAGTCAGCCTGAAACATATAGGGGCCGAATGCTTCCCTAGATTACCTCTTCCTAGTCCTAGTCAGTGAATGAGATGGATACATGACATTTAACAGACATGATATCCACTTCATTGACCTCAGTTGTAGTGAATTAGGTCTATAATTCCTATGGGATACATAGTTAATCAACCAGTACCTCAATAAGTTCTTTTGAAATCGAAATTGCATTGAGGATTGAGAGATTGGATGAGAAAATTGCCAACTATTTTAGGAATTCATACTTTTGTTCCAGAGGTCAGCGCTTACTGATGTGGTGTTTCTCCTGCACATGTTTCTCAAGAGCCGAGGAATTTTAAGTGGATAAGCATGGTGCTTATATATAGATCAAGGGATAATATCTTTCTGGTGGTGTAGGTTACACCATACTTCACCATTGTTTGGTTAGATCAGACACTCAGACCCTTTCTAGGCGGTCATGAAAGGAAACTAGGAGTGTGCAACTAATGGGGGGTTCTTGAAAACCTCCCCACCTCTTTTGGACACACTGGTGTGATTTTCGAAAAATCTATGTTGTATATATGTTATCTATGGGGATATTAATAGAGTATTGGGTCTGCCCATGTCTACCCTATCCCGAGTAACCTCGGTTCCAGTGAATGCGGCCTCCAGTTCTCTAGTTATGTTTTGGAAAATTATATTATGAGGCATATTAATCATTGGATAAGGAGTTTTATAAGTGTACCATGTTTAAAGAACCAAATATGATCTCTCAGTATGATGAGGATTCCATTTTGTTGAGTGGTACCCATGTCACAGATGTTACATTGAAGAAATCTGCAAGAGTAGCTACTTGCATTGGGGTAGAATTTGAATAGTCCCTTCCTATTTCTTCTTGCATACAATGGTCATACACACCCTTGGTAGGTATATCTAATATCTTCTTATTTGGTGGTGGCTATATTTGTGGTCTACAAAACTATGGTCTTTGGGTGGCATGAGCTCGATCAACTATTTTAAAAGTCATTCATTTGTTCAACTTCCGCTTACGCTTTGTAGGAACTTTATGCCAATCACCTTATTCTTATAACTAGGAAATGGTTATACATCACACCTACTCTGAGGAGTTATCTAACACAACCTTTATGGAATTGAAAATGATTCAAAGGAAGTACTTGAAGATGAATCAGTCATGGAAATTATGACCCAACCTTCTATGGAAGATGTAGTAGTTATAATTTTCAGTGAGGTTTACCTAATAAATCATCTTAGGTTGTAGTAGCATGAGAAGCTTATTGTCCATGTATACCAATAAATAAATGAGGACTCATAAATAGTATGATTTATTCATCCTTTCCTAAAATAATTGGCGACCTTGATTTCTCTGTGCTTCTGGACAAGGGATATTCTATGGTTGTCGCCACTCTACAGGATGTTTTGGGGAAGCATGGGACCTACTACAATGCTTGAACGAGACGAGCACTGGTTCTGGATTGAGATTGATAGATGAAAAATTTTCTATTCCTAGACTTTTCCAATATTATGTGGGTATGATTCACGTTTTGGATTAGTTCCACTGAATGTATTCCTCAAAATGTTGTGTCATTTATAGGAACTCACTAAACCCACCTAGATACTTCATTGGGATCGAATGTGTATGAAACATATCCCAACTATTTTCAACATATATTTAAAATAGTTTTTCCTGGAATAGAGGGATAATGAATGAATAGGTTAAACCTTTACAACTGGATATAAAGTCAAAAAACCTATCATTTTTACATTTTGCTAGCTTTTTAGGTTAACAATCATTATTTTCCTTAGGGTGGAGATGAATTGGTAAAGGAATTGTTGTTAAAGGTTATACCATCTTGAAACGGATACCACTAGAAGGATGATGTACCACACAAAAGCTAGCTTTGTTATAGTCTATAAAAAACAACTCACCTTTGTTGCATCATATTGATCTCGAGGGACCATAATTGGTGCACATCAGGATATAAATTGTATGAGATGATGATCAAGTTATATTTCATCATCAAAAGTGGATAAGGTATGATTAATGAAATTGAGTGGGGGAAAAGTGTTATCCACCCATTCGAGATACAGATTTTTCTTAGGCTACACATGTGTGCATTTCCCTTAAATGGATTCTATTTGAGTTTCCAGTTACTCATTGACGTTACAAAGATACAGGGGAACTCATGTCTAAGCCGCCTCCCATCTATAGGGATTAGGCAGGGTCCAATGAGGTGACCCCACTTTTATCTCCCATTGATTATAGATTAATCCTATTACTGAATGATTTCCCTAGAACGTTTGAGGCTCTTTCCATAACTGAGGGAAATCATGATCATTTTGACTTCATCATTTATGTAGACTGTCTATCTAGATCTTGATTCAATCTGATGCTCAAATACTATTATTTCTAAAAGACCAACTAGAAGAGGTATAATATTCATCCCTTCATGAAGAAAATTTCTAGAAGTAATATTTCCCATGAGTATCTCCCTATTGAGTCATCTAATAGCTTGTATCTCAATCTCATATTATGAAAACTATTCCTCCATGTAAGAAACATCAAATCTTCTGGAGAGTTACTAGGATGTAGTTTCACAATTATCTTTCTATTTTTATTGTATTTTACATGAGAGATGGGAACACAGTTTTCTAAGGTTCCAGATTTTTATCCTTCTTTGGTTTTGGGTCCGTGAAGCCTCAGTTGGTATATCCAGACCACCCTCCTCTCATTGTTCATTTTCCATGTTTTGGCCTTCTGCATTTGTGTCTTGATCCACAGTGTCTGTCATGTTGACAGTGATGACATTCACAGAGTAATATCATGTTATGGTGGTTGTTCCATTACTTTGGATGCAACTGGATGATTACACACATCGTTCATCATGGTCATTATTCGAACCCTTATCAATGTTTTTCCATTTTGCCATGTGACCCCATAGGGGTCTAATTGTCTTCACCGCACACTCCTCCCAACTTGTTCTGTGAATGGAAACCATGAGGGAGTTTTCTTCATGATTTTTGAGTATTCCCCTTCCAACATAGGTTTCTCTTGTGGTGGGAGGAACAGTTGAGATTCCAACCATTGGTTATTTCATCCTAACCTAGTGAATATTTATTCTCTCTGTGGGGATGATGATGATGAAAACTCCCCCAAACCTATCTGGTGGGGGTTATTTAGGGATGCAATTGGAATTGAATGGTCCTATTGTTTAGGGTCTAATGATTCTAGTAGGGGAATTGATGACTCCTAGGATGGACATGAGGATATAAATTCCCCCATCCCAATAGGGTGGGGTTGATCTGGAATCACCATTGATTTCACAAGGACCCCCTTAGGGGATTATGATAAGGTGATGATGATGGAGATTTAAATAACCCTAGCCTGGTGTGATGGGGTTTATTTGAATCTACAGTTGATGTGTCCTAAATCCTCTTGGGAATTGACATTTCAAGAGGTGGAGGCAGTGATAGATATCCCCTAGATCAGTGAAATGGGTCCGCTCCCAGACTGATGATATGGGATCTTCTATCACATCTCATTTGAAGTGGGACAATTGTGTTCACATGGGAGATGGGTTTTATGGCATCCATTGATGATAATTAGTAATTACAGGAAGTTTTTCGGATGATCAAATCATCATCCTCCATGTATGAAATGTATTCCTTTTGATTTGAGGGACTTAGTTTAAAGAACTATTGGATATCCTCTCCCTCTGTTCATGATGTCTAGGCATCATTGGTTTAGGGGAATTTTATTTTTATGACCAACTGACCTGACTGTTAACTATCCAACTAATTTTTCTGGAGGATATGAAATTAAAGGATGATATATTTTAGGTGTTATTCTATTCTAGGGGGTACGACCAAGTGTAACACTCTATTCTCTCCCCATAATAAAATATATATGCATGATGTTCCTTCATATATTAGCTTTAGAATAGTTGTGATGCTTCTAATGGAAATAATGTTGCAGATTTGTGCGGTGCTTTTTTATTTTCAAATCGTATTCCCATGGAGATAGGATCCAGATGCAACTAACTAAATAGTATCTTGATGGTTTAAAGGTTACCCTCATATCCAAAATAAGAGAGTTTTATGTCCTTTAGTCACTTATGAGTATCCCACATATTTGGGCGTAAATAAGTCATGCACTCATTTTCCATCTCACCTAGGATCTCATAGACCAAGGTGGATAGGGGTTAGAATATGATGGGGAGGTTTTTTCTAGAAAACTATATCCATATATAGATGTTGAACTCCTCTTCATTAAACTTACAAACCTCCATCCGGTCATACCATAGAAGATGCTTCTTAGGGTCACCTACTGACTATATTGAATTGATGCTGAATGTTGATGGGGAACTATATGCAGTTGACCACGATGTTTCAAGCATATCTCTATATGATGGAGTTTGAGATTTGAACACCTCTCTTTAGAAAGATGAATTACTTTGAACACATCTCTATATGAAGGTGTTTGGGAAAGGGGTGTATTTCCTTGTATGTGGGAGATATCACCATATGGAGGTTTACCATGGTGGATGTTAGGAGTAGAGTCCCCATGATCCATCTCCACACTTCCATAAGGAGAAATATCATAGTAATGATTGTATTATACATTGGTGGAAGTGTTGAAGGACCCTTGTGGTGTTGATAATGTTTTTCAAATGACCTAAAGGATGATATCATTGAACAAATTAGGAATTTGGGTCTTATCCTAAGCCATGGTAGGAATAAGCTAACCTGTCTTTTGGATTTGTATAGAATTATGAGCAATATGTATGATGAATTATAGAACATTCTTATAACCTTCTGGTGGAGCAGGAGTTTGATCCTAATAACGAGAAGATACTAGAATATTCCAATGAGTTATCTCATTATTGATAGTAATATGAGCCTATCCCAAGCTATGTTCCATTCTCACATAGTGATCCTCAGTTTGAAGGGGAGTATGATCTTGATATAGAGCCTTTGGAATATACGGCTTGTATTTATTGGTAGGGATATGAGTCTGATCCGAGTCATATTCCAATCTCACTTGGTAAGCCCCATTTGGAGTAGGAATATGAGTCTAGTAAAAATATGAATTACCCACCAAAATATGATGACAGAACTAATGAATGGGAGGAGGGATATGTGACTCATACTTTTTTTCCTCAAAATGATGTTGGTGCATTCATTCATCGATGGAAGTAGAAATATGCACCTAGATTTTATGATCTACTAGAATATGCTAGAAAAATTCTATAATAATAATATGATCCTTTCCTTTGGCTTGTTCCAGTATCAGTTAGTTATCCCTGGATAGAACAGAGATATATGCATGATCCTAGGAATTTAGAGTACGCTGATATACTTCTTTGATAGGAATATGTGCCTGTACTGAGGTATGTTCCCCTCTATGTTGGTGATACCTATGTAGAATGGGGATATGATAGAAACACTAGGCCTTTATAATATGTCTTCAGAATTCATCAAAAGTCATGTTCCCATTTCCCGAGGCATGTGACACTCTCTCACAGAGAACCCCAGTTGGAATGGTAATATAATCCCAGACCGATGTCTCATCCTTTATCAGAAAATGCTGATAATGCTCCGGGATGGGAGAAATAATGAACTATTTCTCCATCACAAAAAGTTATTCATTATTATTAGAGTGTTGAGATTTCCTTTCTATATGGATAGTAATATGTGAATATTCCTTTATCTACAATAGTTCCAGAATATGAAGACGGAGTTCTTCAGCTATTATGAAAATATATTTTCATTTTATCAATGTGTGCATAGGGATATAAGCATTCATATTTTCTAAAAATATTGTATAATAAAATATTTGTTCAATTGATGAGGGGATATGAGCCTGCATAATTCTCCTTATTACACTAGAATTTGGATATGGTTCTCATGCACAAGATTAAAAATATGTGCTTCCTCCATTCCTATAGTAGGAATATACCTAGAGATGTATCCTGAGTGACTAGGAATATGAGAATTCTTAATGGTTTCTATTGGAATATGCCAAATGACCTCATTAGTATGGGTGTATACATGATCACACCCAGAGATTTATAACACACACCTAACCCTATGAGTCATAATTTTCACCCGTGCATGGGTGTTATAAGAGTTAGTGTGTCGAGCGGTAACCTTAGTAGATGTCTGTTTGGTACTGGAAAGATGGTGCTGGTGATGATAGTTGATAGCTTCCCTCCTCGACGAAAACTGAACTGGAAGGGAACCATATTTTATTCCCTGGTTCAAATTCATTAAATATTGAAGGTAGTGATTGTCTCACCCCAAGTATAAGCTCCTGAAGTGATTGGTCATGGAAATGAGGGTCACAAGCTTAGCTGAAAATTCCCTAGGCTAAGTAGACTCATCATTTTCAGTGCATAATGACCCTCAAACCGGTGACATTTAACATCATGTGGAGATGAAAATTTTTGGTCACTTAGGTGCCAGATATATGAGATCGCATCTCAAGGAGGCGTCCTATATATACTAGTTTTTATAGGAATAATATTTATCATAGTTCGATCATTCCCTTACGAATGGAACCAAGGTAGATTTCCTTATATGTGGGAGGTTTATATCATGGCACTCATTAGGGATTACACGGTGAGATTTCAATGGATGGTAGAGATTAATGATGCCAATGATGTTTTTAGTGTGACACACTAATCCCACGTGATCTGTGATCATTGTGGGAAATAAGGGAATATAAGTGAATAGCCTCATTTCATATTAATGTGGGGATTATGTGATGGAACTACTCTTGGGGGTTTCAATATGGATCTTGATCCTCAAGATGGCATCCTATATATCCTGGTTATAAATGGAATCTAAGTTATTAGAGTTTAGTTAAATCAGAGATTACACACTTTAATTTCCTTTATAAGTTAATATAGTTCTCGAGCCATGGAGAGGAATTTTATGTATCCATATTATGTAAGTAATCAGAATCATAATAGTTCATATGATTGGGGCTTACAGACTATGGTTTCCCTTGTATATTAGGGGGTCATATCATGCTTCTGTTTGGGGATTACACACTGACTTTTCTCTTATGGTTGCTTAAACTTATGATATGGATGGTATGATCATTGAATCTCCCTAAGACCATGTGAGCTACGCTTGGTGTGGGAAACAGGGAATGAAAAAAAGATGAATCTCATTGCTTATGGGTGTGGGACTTATGTTCCATAACTTCCCTTGTGGTGTTTTAATATGGTGCTCGATCCTTAGGAAGGAATCCCATGTATCTCAGTTATAGTAGGAATCATAGTAATTGTAGTTCAATTATTGGAGATTACAGCATGAGGATGAGTAATGTTATCAAGTATTTGGTTTCCCTTTGG
The DNA here is from genome assembly GCA_963277665.1 of Viscum album. Taxonomy (NCBI): domain Eukaryota; kingdom Viridiplantae; phylum Streptophyta; class Magnoliopsida; order Santalales; family Viscaceae; genus Viscum; species Viscum album. Next base: position 2,035,255,594 of record OY728148.1, read on the forward strand.
ACCTGTCATGCTTTTATATCTAACCCACGTTTAATTTTCTACTCGATATGCATTGATTTCCAACTTGAATTGATGGAAAAAAATTTCTAGACAAGTCCCAAGAAAATAACATTATCCAATTATATTTTTGAGGGATGTTGAGTATCCTAGATTTCTTGTATTATGTTTGTCTCATGATGAAGGATAAATTTTATGAACGAAATTACATGTCCTAGATGGGTTGTCCTAGAGTCTATCACATGATTTAGGATGACATGTCTAGAGGGAATCACATGATCTAACTTACTTTCCCCAGTGTCATCGTAAGCGCTGGGTGACATGCTTGGATGGAATTGAAAGAGTCATTTCTATATGCCTCAGAGAGTGATCCATGTCTATTCTAACATTTTTGGAGGAAATAATGATATATGGATGGCCTACTAGGAGGGCATCACGAGAGATAGATGAATTGATTAGGTACTTCCATGAAACTCATCTGACATAGTGTGGTGTCACCACATGATTTGAGCGACATGTATGATGGACATTATGAGGTCAGGATGAAGATCCTAGAGGGATTCATGAGACTTGTGTGGTATTCCAATGGGGTTCCATACAACTTTTTTTGACACTTCTATACGACTTCTTATGATCCAAAATAGTATAATACAGTATTTTCACGATATTTGGATGACATGTCGAGGTGTAATCCCTTGTCTTCTATGGTTCATACGAAGTGCATGACGATCAACATATATGTCTTTTTCACAAGTCTCCCATTCTATTATTTTTTGTTCTGGCACTTTATAGTGAGTAATATTGATTTATTTAATGCTATATTATTTTATGTCTTGCGTGAACTACCAGATGTGCATGAGGTTTTCATGTGTCCTTCCAGAATTCCTTAGAAATATCTATGTATGATCACACAAATGTTTTATGCATGGAGCATGATTGCTCAGGCGGGTCACCGAATGTTTAAAAAATGTGAATATTTTATGTTTGCAAGATTATAATCTTTGAGAAATCCTCTCTAGAGTTGGAGCATTAGGATATGAAAAATCCAACACTCACATTGAGGTAGGAATATGGGATTTATAGGTCTCTCCACTATATTTTTTCACTGCTTCACATCAAACATATCATGAAAATCAATTATGGAGTCAGAAGAGGGCCTCATGGTCATATGTCATTGCGATGTCCTACCATCGATTGTTATAGAGGTGTTCCCTGATTTTTAGCGACAACAGAATCACCCCATAAACACCTCCTTTATTGGATTATTTTCAATTAATGGGGTCTCATTTTTTTGTGAACAATCTGAGGGGATTTCATATTATCATATAGACATGTACAAGGGCCTTCATGAGATTAGGGAACCTATCTAAATGCCTTCTCATGATCTCAGTGGCTTGTCTAGTACTTTTTGTGAGACAAGGATAGATTATCAAGGGTCCCACATGGGATCATTCAATTTTTTCAAGGAGTATTGTGAGACTATGTTATGGATATCCTTATATCATTATGAGAGTTTTACTACCATGAGAGGATCCCTCCTCCTACCCTTTTTTCATCAGTTTTATATTTCAATGGTTGGGGGATTCATGAGGTTTCATGAGTGTTGTCGAAGAAAATAACTCTACCTCTTGGTGTTGTGTTGCGTGACCAATATAAGTTACCATGGAGATGTGTGATAATTTCATGCAAAATTCCATCTATTTTTTCTTAAGGAGATAATGGGGAAGAACGAGGTCACAATGATATACCTGAGGCTCATCAAATGATGGGGGTGACATACCAGCGATATTTCATGATATGAGGATGATATGTTGGAAGATTCATTCAGTGTCATACGGATTTCCAAGGGTCTATATCATGTCTTTCATAACCGCAAGAGGATCCATACTCTATCTTATCTATTTCATTTTATTATTATTTTAGAGGTTATAGGATCATGTGAGTATTCTTAGATGTTTTCAATGAAAATTATCCTCCCCATCAGTAATGAAACAGATGATCTTTATGACCCCAAGAGGCTCCCACCTTTTGGATAATTTCATTCTATATTTTATGTATTTATGGATAGGTTGTCAAAAATACACTATTTTTCATATCGCGTGTTCTAGGGGTGATCACTTGGTAGCCACAACATGAAAACTCATTATATGGGGTATATTTGAGATAGAATGAAGGAATTATAGAAGGGAATTATGTGGGACATTCCACAGGATATTATATCTGCATGTTTTCCTTTCATTCCCTTATGATGGTCACACAATCATGTATCTCTTGGAGGCTCACATGAGCTGCAGGTCTCAGCCACCTTCTCTTTATTTTGCTTTTTCGGTGAGAATAATACCCATATTCAGGTATTTCTTCCTTTGGGATTTTTCCGACGCTCCATTGGTGGGTGTCAATAGTGAAACTCTCACTATGGGGTCCCACGTCATTTTAACTTGTATTAGTACTCATTTCCCTATATTCCCACATTTTAATGGTGGGTGACATCCACCACCATGGAATATGGTATTGGATCCTTTATAATAATATGATTATGGAATTTTAGATATTTCATTAATGGTTTACTCATTGGAGTTCATCTCCTAGTAAGAGTTACCCATATAGATCTATGATCTGTTCATGAATCTAAATAATGATTCCATCTTCTTGAGGACATAAGTTAAATACATCGCTTGGTATAGTGATCGGGTTGTAATGTAACACCGCGTGATTTTGTGAAATTATTTCTTCAATTAAAGTTGTTATTTTCTATATTATTCATGACATTAAAAACTTACATGGATTGATTTACAAGTAACATTGAGTTTAAGTTGTGTAACATTCTGCAATATGCTTGGCATGTGTTACAAATAATACAGATATTATCTTTTGTTACATGAAACACCATGTTTAATTAAAATGTCACATACTATAAAAATATTATTATATGATAGTATTACCATCCCATTGGAATAAATGTTATGATTAAGATTAACTAAATTATGAACAAATATGGTTTAAACATGTATATATACTTAATTACTTATTGACCACTTAGTTAGAAATGAAAATAACAACCTATTTGAATGTAATTAAAATTAATTTTGGAAAAATTATTTTTATGTAATAAAAATGTTTTTAAAAAATAAATTAAATGAATCACATTTGGAAAGTAATTTTCTTTAAAAAATTACAATATATTCAATAAAACATTCATAATTCATTTTATGTGTTTTTAGACAATAAAGATGAATAAGTTATATGTTACAGTTAAAACAATATTTTTAAAAAAAACTATTTAGTTTCTATTGATACACTTTTTTCATAACTTTATTATATGAATTTTAGAAAAAAATATTTTTTTTAAATAAACTACATTTTTTAAATCATAATATCAAAATTATCTTAGTATGATTTTTAGGATTTTTATGAAATGTTTTTTTCATGAGTAGTAAAACATTACCAAATTTTAATTATAATATGCCTTTTTGTAAAATTTATTTGTAAAGTTAAATGGTATATTAATTTTATTTAATGTATCTTTTTTTCAATTATACACCCATTAATAGAATTTAGGTCATTCAAATCAATTTCATATTGAATTTGTATATAAATACTTTGTAAGATTTTGATCATATTCTTTTTAAAAACATGTTTCTTGTCACGTTTGTGAGATTAATTTTAAATTAAAATTTTTCACTACTATGACATCAAATGATAAAAATGGATTCCATATTAGTAATTATAATAAATTATACTATCATATATGTGGATATTAATTTTTGACCAAAACTAATAGTGAATGTAGTAAAAATTTATTAATGCGGTTATGCTAAAAATGTGTTTATCAGGGTGTTAAACTAAAAATATAAGGGTTAAAATAACCTATGAAATTTTCTAAAAACAATGTTATTAATACATTTAGACCATGAAATAATTAAGGTTTTATAATGGTTTATTCTAGATCCTTGATACATAAAAAAATGTTGGATTAATCAATTCATTTACACAAAATACCATGTGTGTCCTCTCCCCCACTTATTCCTCTCTTCTTAACACCTTTAAACACTTTTGGATCGGCCAATATCATACAAAATCACTTCCAAAATTATCTCCTATAATGTTATAATCCTATAATAATTATATTTGACATAATCCAGTCCATGGAATTATTTTAGTGCAAAACCTTAGGAGGATACTCGAAGAATATGTAACGTTCATCAAAAAGATTTTTTTATTTATTTACCGACATCATTCAATTGATATTATACCATTATTATATAAAAACCCAAATATCATAAATATACTATGATGTTTTTATGTTAAGTTAATGAACAAAAACCGTATCCACTTCCATTATATGTGTTACGAAATCATCATTCGTGGGTACGGTAGACTACTACAATGAGAACTAATATCATTGTTTTCCATTTCCACCTATAACGATTGAAAATAATGATGGATTTATTGTTTTAATATTATATTTATGGTACTATTATTCTTATTTAATTTTCATATCTCATATAACTTCATTCTTTCCATTTTTTGGGAATACGATAACATCACTCATGTGTATGGCATACTACCACCTCGCAAAGTAGTGTTATTCATTCATGATTTACATGGAATGTATTAAAGACGTGTTTAAAAAAAATATGTGATAAATATTCGATAAAAATGATAATATTTGTATAATATATATTATTTTCTTTTCTTTCATCCAATCATACATGAAAATTGAAATATCATTCATGCGTACATGTGGCATACAATCTCTATGAACGGTGTATTTCATTTCCTATCAATAAATTTTATGGATTACTATAAATACATATATAATAAATATATATTATTTAAATATAATTTTTAAAATTCTATATATTATGGAAAAATTATCACAACAAGAGGAAGAAAATAGCAAATAAAGCTTATATGAAAAAAATCGATTATTACCCAAAATGTGAATTTAAAATGGGGTTGTAAATAAACAAGTAATAAAAGAACATAATTAAATCATATAATTTGTGATATATTTATGTATGGTTCTTTAATATATTTTAAAAAAAATTATATTTATTATATAGGAGGTTTGAATGTGTATGAATGATGTTGATACTTATAGTAAGGAATTTTTGTCTCACTTCTTATTTTTTGAGACACATGATATATTCACAACCTATTTATTATATGTGGTGTATATACTACCCAAGCATATATTTTAGTATTCTTATAATAAATATTATGAAGATTTAAATATCCATATTAGGATCTTTATTTCATGGGGTTTACGGTTCAAATGATACAAAATCGGAAATGGATATTTGTCTCAATTTTCCTTCTTTGAAATGTAAATTATGTTATGCACCTATATTCATTAAAAAAGTTTATATAAAATTAATTTGAAAAGTAATATAAATAATATATTTATACTAGTGATATTTTATCTTTTATTTTATATTATTCTTTCAGGGGTATTACGAATCAAGGTTACCAAAATTTGTAAGATTTCATGTTACAATCACATTGCTCATCAGGATTATTTGTGATTATATTTCCAATAATAAATAATTATGTTCTATATCTCATTAATCCCATCTATTTTATTGTACTATAGTTATTCATTATATTTTCTATTAATAGAAAAATTTTCTCACACTTTAGTACACATAATAATTTGAGTGTTTTTTAAGAAATATGACTTTTTAACTTTTGGTCGAAAATCTATTTATTTTCAAATCCATGTTATCTAAAAAAAATTAAAAAAAAGTTTTACTATTATCATATTATTTTTTAAATTCATTTTTACCAATTTGTTTCATTTTAGAATTTTTTCTGAAGGACATATTCATTTCTCTTTCTAAAAAATTCATATTTGGATTTTAATGATGATGTGAATGGAATATCCATTTTGACATGTATGAAAAGAATGAAACATACCATTTTGATAAAAATTATTTGGTTTTAAGATTAATTTATATGTTTTCATTGTTATTTTCAAAGAAAATCATTTTCAAAATGTTTAAGGTTTTAATTTTTTTTAAAGAGGAAATGAAATTTTCCACATAAAATGTTTTAAATAATTTTTAAAGATTAATTTATATTTTTTCAAGGTCATTTTAAAAGGAAATGATTTTCAAAGTGTTTTATGGTTTAAAATTTTATTTTCAACGAAAATATATTTTCTCTAGGAAATGTCCCAATTAATCTTTAAAAATTATTTTCCATCTAAGATGGAATCTATTGATGTTACCTTTTCTTTAATATGGATATGCACTAAGGATATCATTCATATTCATTCCTTGAATAGTTTATTATGAAAAATATTTATAAATCCATTCTATCATCCATAGTTTATACTATGATTAAAATATTATAAAACATTCCATTTCATGAGTTGTTTTATGATTAAAGGATTAAATGTTTATAAAATATATCACTTTTCCATAGGTTAGGATAATGATTAAATATTCATGAAACAAAATTCAATTTATAGGATAAGATATGATAAATTTAATATGATTTTATTGAACACATATGTATTATTTTCATTATATGATAGGAGAGACCTGTATATCCCTCTAATTCAATGGGTAAATATTTATTCCTTATGATATAAAAATGGGAAACAAGTCAAAATTCTTGATCCAAAATGGGAAATATGTGTGTACTGATCCACTATGGGTAACTAGTGTGTATAGATCTTCAATGGGAAACATGTCTGTCAGATCCATTTTAAGAAGAAAGCATGTCCTGATCCACTATGGAAAATATCCATTTCCCGATCTACAATTAGGATATTCTTGGTAGTAAAACATGACATATGAAATGGTTTTCAATATTTATAATGGCTCTACACATTAATGGAATTAGTTTAAGGTTAATGATTGATTTATGATGATTTATCACCCTTTTGGTCATTGTTTTTTAAAATTATAAAGTTTTATGACATGAATCATGTTTATTATCTATGACACATTGGGTATTTACTTTATAAGTTTTGATTATAATCAAATGCCATTATTATTTTCCAATGCTCTTATATGATCATATATTGATGTCTTATATTTTTAACCTTTCTGAGAATATGATATCACCATTTATTATGTTTCCATTATCCAGGTTAAAAATAAAGGTTTTATGTAGGGTATGTATATAAATAAAAATGAATGAGAAGATATTTTTGGGTAGCATTGAAGATCTTTCAACAGATTAGAATATTGTGTTACATGTTTCCAAACTCAATGAATTATTATAATCATTAGGAGTGTGTTTGTGTACTATAATGAATATTAATCTAAATAGATATAATATCAAGATATGAGAAGCTTGGGTCACTATAGGTATTCAGATAATTGTTTTAGTTACTCTTTGGAAACTAGTATGAGAAAACATTAGTGATATCCCAAAGGGATATTTATTAGGATATTTCTAGTGATGTCTCTAAAGATAAGAATAATGATGATTCATTGTATAATAAATGTCCTATAATTTGGGTAAAGGATTGAGAAAGTGGATACAATAAGTGGATGCAGCTCAGAAACATAGGTAGCTATGGGTAACAACTTTCAAAAGGGAGTATTAAGCTAAACTTGATAATCACTTGGTGCATGACATTTGTCCTTATTTTACATCTTGTTTGTAAATCTCAGGGGATATTATTTTAAAATTAAATTTTTTTATAAACCATCATTATGGATTAAAAAAGGTGGTGACTATTATTGAACTAGGATAAATTTGGATGTTATATATTAAAAATAATGTTTAATGATTTATATATCCTACAAGTTATTTTTTTTTCTTGTTTAATAATGTTATTTTTTTTATATCCTACAAGTTATTTTTTACCACAATATTTTTTTGGTTTTCTTTAATGGTGGGAACTATAAAGAACTTGGTTAAAAGTGAATTTAACAGAAAATTTTCTAATAAGAATCCAAATAGAATTATGATTGGAGTGAAGGATGTTGGGATTATTCCTAAACAGTTTTCACAGAACATGATTAAAAATGTTTACCTAAACAAAATATAAAACTCGCCAAATAATATAATGAAATAGTTCATTAATTATTTGGATAGTGGATATCATGTTGGAAAGAAAATTAATTTTACTATGTCTCATGAATGTGGGATGAAACACCAATGTGGATGACTTAGAGTAATGAGAAGTTGTTTTGACTATAGAAAATAGGGAACCTAAAGAATATATCTATAAAATGATATGAAAATATCAGTTAATGCATTGGAAGATAGTAATGGAATCTATAAAATATTTTCTATCTTTGAATTCATTAAATGTGAAATATATGGGAATTATAAAAATCGATTGCCTAAGGGGGGATCTCACAAAGAAAATCATCAAGGTTGTATGCGTAATGGTTATTTTTCTGATGATGAGAATACCATAAATGAAATCTAAATGGAAATATCCTTTAAAGGATGAAATTATTAAGTATATTTGATGGTTTAACAATTAATTTTATGGATTTAAATGTTTATGTATTTTAATTCAATAATTACGTAATATGAATCATTAAAGTTTTAAAGATTATTCAATATAATATTTTTATTAAGATTTTTAATGAATATATTGAATGATGTTTATGACCTAGAAAATTGACTTAATGAAAGGTAATATTCAATGAAAAAACATTATTAATGTAAAGATAAACCTTATTATATTCTTTATATATAAATAATGATGCTAGTATAAAGACATAATTTATATAGATAAATTAAATTATAAATTACTAATGACCTCTGAACTGATTAATGATTTTTGGAAAATTTGGTTTGTGATACAATTTAAAGAGTTCAAAAAATATATTATATCTATATAATATATTAAATAATTTTGGGTAATATTCAAGAAATTAGGATTCATGTAGGTTATTATTATGGTTTTTCATTTATATAGGCTATTAACATTTTCATGATAATACATGATAGAGGTATTAACATGTTTGGTTTGTAAAAATTAAGAGAAACATCATGTTGTCTTGGGGGTTATTTATAGGTTAATTTCATAAATTTAGTGAACCTATTTCTATAGTTTAATATTTTATTCTTTGGTAAGGTTCATAAAGATAACAATTTATGACATGGTTGAAGGTGAACTTTGTATGAGAATTTAGGGATTAATGTATTATTTCACCAAATGAAAATTTATTCATAACTTTTACTAACCATTTTTATGTGACAATAAATAAGTATAGGAAGAAATAAAAATTATTATATTTATTTATCTATTAGTGATTCACACATAACAAATCCACCATCATTTCTTGGAGTAAGAAATGAATTGGAAATTGATCAAGGCACAAACCAAGGTTCAAATGTTTCATTTGAAATAGAATAAAATCATGTAATTATATCATCTCATGAAATTTATTCAAATTTTGGAAAGTATATTGGAATAAAATTGTTTTATATTATAATAATTTTTGAATATATTAATGACATTTTTCTCACCTCTCTGGTTTATGGTTTTATGGTTGTTAACTTTCTCAGAATCACCCACATTCTTGTGATTAGTGATCTCTATCACTCTCTATAATTATTAACTCCTTCTTTTTATGTAAAAATCATCACTTCCCACCGATTATATAATATTTGGAAATATATTTATTAGTTACATTATATAACCTTTATATTTTCAACATTAAATTTTTAAGTAATGTTTTATAATTCATTTGTATAATTTTGGTTTAAATAAAGTAAAATTAAAATGATAATCATTTGATGAATGTGAAAAACTTCCAAAGAAAAATTATTTTTATTGAGGGAAGAATATAACACCTTGAGACATTGTGAAATTACTTTTTTCTTCAAATAAAATTTATCTTTTCAATATTTTGTGTGACTTGATGTTCCATTTGGAACGTGTGTTCTAGTTATAAATCACTATTTATCAATGATTTATAATGGATTTGTTTATGGAACCAAAAACACCCAATGGTTATATTTCCAAAGGGAATTGCTTTCCAAATATAAAGATCAGTTATGTTTTTTTTCCTCTGATATTTAAGAACTCGTATTGTTCAATAGGATGGGAGGCCAAGATCTTTACACCATTTTGGGGAGAATTATCTCCTACTTCAGGACTATATTATAGATTTTAGATATTTTTTTGAATCCTTATTAATTTTCCAATCGTAATGTAGGTTTACCTTGAAATTTGAAATAAATCATTTGAATGTGTTGAATTTATAATCATCCATATGTATTTGAGGTTCTTTATCAATGGATAAATTTGTATGTATTCGAGGTTCTCCATTAATGGTATCTTCTCATATACTACTTAGAGATTATTTGATCATTATTATGATAATGATGGTTTTTAATCCACTTAGTGGGGAACTATAGAATTTATGGTCATCCAAGTAGACGAATACCACTTGGGAATTTATCATCATCAAGGGAGACATAACTATACTTTAGAGTTTATTTTCATCCTAGTAGATAGAGTATATTATGGTTTTTATTTTCATCCAGGTAAAAGAAAGTTGTTTTGATACTGGGATTGAACCCATAGATGTGATTACTATGTATCCTTGTGAAAGGAATCAGAACCCAAATAGTTCAGTACTGTTTAATTGGAAGCATCATATCTTATAAGGATCTATGATAGGGAACCAACTGTATAGTTTAATGTCATGTTGTAAGGATATATAGGTGGAAGGGGCCTAGTCAACTCTTGGTGTGGGACTTATGCCTAAGAATCCCAAAGAACTTGGAAGAAATATGATCTTCCAAGATAAATTAGACCATACTGGGGATATGAACCAATGAGAATATTGTTTATTTGGAATGTAGGGTTTCAACATTAGGGAGGCTTCCTACATATCCCATTTCAATGGGAATTAAATCCAAAGTAGTTTAGTAAGTATCACAGGGGAGCATATCCCATTGAGAGAAATAGGTCTGGGCTTACTCCTAATGATGATGCCCTTATAACAAGGTCCATAAGAGGCGTCTTAACTCATGGAGATTTAAGGGGGTTTAATTTGGGTCCTATTAATAATAAGGATTCCCAAATTTAGGTAATTAGGTTAGACTCTTGACGAGGATGTCCATTGAGCTCAGGGCCTAGGTGAAGGATTCCTACATATCCCAGTTTTGGTTGGAATTAGAGTTCTCATAGTTCATTACATTTAGGGATTAAACTTAGTAAGATCCCCCATTGAGGGGTTATGATTTCTAATTTCTTGGATGACATAATGTGGATATTGGGCCTTGATAAGGCTTGCTACATATCCCAATTATGGTGTGGATCAGAGTTCCCATATTTCGTTACTTTTGGTGGATGTTGTGAAAAATAAAAACCTCTAAGACCATGTGAGTCATGAATGGTGTGAGAAACAATAGGATGTGAATGATTCAAAAAACAACACACACCTTCTCCTCCACTAATGGAAGAGGATTATCCTATGATAGAAGAGTTCAGAGCAATAATGGAAAAAGGTTTGGCTACGAAACTTCCTTATCTTCACTTTACATTAGATGAGGGTCCAATGTTAGGAATGAGTGAATGTGATAGAAGTAGATGGGAGATAGATTGAAACATTCTATATGAAATGCTATGGTATTATACTAGGATGGATTCCTTGAAATGGGTACCTTAGTGGGCAGGGATACTTTTCATTTTCAAAAGGAAATGTATGTGTGAACCATACCATCCCTATGAGGTACTAGGGGATTTGTTCCTTAGAGGTAAAAAGGGGAGTATAGAGTCCTATCCATTGAATCCAAGATCGATAAATCCTCAAAAATAACCTTGGGGTAAGGATCCATGTTACCATAGATATCCAAATCCACAGACACCATGACGATCCTTACTCTCTAGTAGGAGAAGTGTGGGAAACCCCTGACCATATATATCCATGTCCAAATGGTAGACACTTAGATGTGATTTTCCTTAAGATTTGGTAAATTATGAGGTCTTGGTTGAGGTTTCAACATAATCCCTTTTAGTAATGTGAGATAATTAATGATAGGCATGCAATGAGTGGATTTTAAAGAGGCTTCATGAAAGGCTTGAGCAGGATGAAGGGTGAGGTAGACCAAGTAGGGGAACTCAAGTAAGTGGTGCACAAGTTTTTGGTGTGCAAGTAGGATTGGGAGAACATGTTTCACATTAAATGATGAACAACCTGTATCACTAGAATTGGTCAATAATTAGATCAATCCTTAAAGAGTATTCATAGGTATTCTTTGAAGTGGGGTGCACAACTTCCTACTTGAGGAAGGGAGGTAACTCAAGTGTTCTTAAATTAGGTGGATTGTGTGAATAAGTCGTACAAGTGTTGTTAATTTTTAACAACTGGGGAAAATAAGTCCCACTATCCCCCTTTAATTCCCTCACTTTAGGTGTTATGAATCTACCTTGGAGGTTTCATAGGATATGGCTGAATCAATAGGGTGATCAAAGCAGCAATCGGGATTCATGGAAATTCATCCATACAAATAAAGGACTCAAGGGTATATTTATACAAAAATATGGTACCCAGAGTGATGGTGACTTAGAGGGAAAGTGACGAAGTGGCACACAAGTGAGTGTAATGCAAGTAATTTCACGTCGTCGGTGATTCACGGTACCTTGGGTGAACCAAATTTTGAGTATTTTTAAATATTGATATTTTCCATATATTTTCTCTACCTTTTCCAAGGAATTTCCCTTTTCACCTTTTCATCAATGTGATGGAACAAAATTTCAAAGAGAATATAGGTTAAATAGATACTCCATAACACAGTGGTTGTACCCCTGCACCCCTTCTTGGGATTAGTGTTGGGATACAGTCTTGGACCTTTAGGTTGGTTCCTTTGCTACCATCACTAACCACCATTAAAAAATGAAGAGTCACACTGCAAAATTTTTGAGCCTGGTTGAAGACATTTTGTAGAGAAGTGGATAGAACAGATTTCATGGAGCCTACAAAATCCCCCCTTGAATATATTCTTTAGGAATGGAAATAATATCATTTGAAGTTAAAATTAGGGAACTTTGTTGAATTCCAAAATCATTTTGTGGGTTTTGGAGCTACATCAATTTTGAAAGTTTTCTCAAATTTTTCCCTAATCCATGGGGCCTAGAAAGCATAGTTCGACTATTTTCAAGGTCATATGGACAAATCCACAAACATTGTGTCTTTTTTATTTTATTACCCTAATTTGTACCTAATATCAACATGTGGTAGACTTAGAGGGTGAAACATTGATTTTTATTAGGATTCCCTTTTTAGGTTTTCAGTCAAAAAAGTTTTTACTTTTAACTTTTTATCACTAGATATTTCCAAAATGATACAAAGTGTTGGTTTATAGATTTGAGACTCGACTTTTTTCTATAGTTCCCTTTGCAGGATTTTATCTTGGTGAAAAACTATGTCTCTTTTTGCTAGAAGTTTAGAGTCATTCACGTTGAAATAATAAGAATAGTTTTTTAGGTCGAATAACTTTAACTATTCATTTTGAAATTAGAACCCAAATGTGGCTTTATGGTTAGTAAGGTCCCAATATCTTTTAATTTAGATACTTACAAGGGGAATAATGAGTCATGATTTTTATAGTCCCCAAATCTAAAATTTTAAATTAAAGAAAATAGGAGGTTTCTTCCATGAATGATGTTACTGGTATTTGAAATACCCATTATGGGTGATTTATTATATAGGGATAACTAGGGAATGCACTACATAGCTAATAAGTGGATTCCTTAGGTTGATAGGATTGTTATGTGGGTGATATTATACTAGTCCAATAAGGGGAACATACTACATAGTTAGGTAAAGTATTTCTCATTAATTGGGACATTCTATTACTAATAGACAAAGAGGTTTAAGATTTGGATGTCTCAAGACCACAGTGGGTGGATTTTACAAAGAAATGTATCTAAAAATAAAGGGGTCCATCTAGTAAGATATATGAAATGAATGAGGAACCACTCCTACATTAATTTAGTGTATGAAGGAGGGTATATTTTTCATAAAGGAGTTTTATGATGGTTTTCTATGCAATTTAAAGTCATGCAGTAAGGATATTATGTTATGCAGTTTCAAGTCCTACAGAAAGGAAATTAAGGCATTATTTATAATATTCTATGCAATTTAAATTCATACAATAAGGTAATCGGAGGGTTTTTTTAGTTTAAAGTCATGAAACAGGGACATTAATGGGATATGCAGTCTGAAGCCATGCAATACGAACATTATGGGGATTTAATTTGAGATATTTTGCTCTAACAAAAGATTTTATGGTTTTTAAATTCTTATAAATTTGTTTGTAAATGTGGTACAATAATTAGTTATGGAAATTATGAATTGTAAGATATGATTTGGAGATTTCAGAATCTGAAGAATGAAATGGGAAAAGGGATAATGGCATTTAGAGGAGGTCTCTTCTAAGAACGAATTTACCACTGTTTGACAAGCCTTTTATGGGATCTGTATTATGTAAGGCCAACTAGGCGATATCCTACATATCCAAACAATGGAATCCTTATGATGATAGACCATTATATAGGAAAATTTTATGTAAGGCCAGCCAGGGAATGTATAACATAGTTAGGGAAAGGAGCTCTCAAGAATTCTGACATTCTATTTGCTGAAAGCTAATGAGTGTTTATGGTGGATCATATATTCCCAATTATAGAGTTTGGTTTTATGGATTAATGTATTCAAATATAGAAGGTATATTTCTAGTCATGATCTCAAAATAATTGGAGGAATACGTTCTCTATGAAAGTTGGACCCAAATGTAGGATAATGGTGCCTGTAGTTATAGGTCATATGACTGGGACCATAATATTATGAAAAAAATGGATGATATGTGGTCCAATGGCCCAATATCATTACAATATGATTTGAACATATATACATTGAAAATGTAAACCATGGTCTTAGAGACTTTCAGATTAGGATAAAAGATACGAGACAAGTACAAAAAGAATGACTGCTTTAAATTGTGGGGCTCCTACACACTGTCGTTGAATCTTAATGTAATAGAAGTTGCTTCTCCCAATAATGAAGTTACCTATATTTGAAAACCCCTTTATGGGGTATTCATTATGAAGCTAAAACTAGGGAAAGTTCTGTATATCCAAATAGTGGAATCATTAGGCTGGAATGCCTATTATTTATGGTAATTTTATATAAGGACAATTAGGGAATGAACTGCATAGTCTGGTGAAGGAGATCTCAAGGTATTAGATATTCTTCCACCAAAAACTAAAGATATATTATGAATACATAAAATTATTTCAAGATTATGAATATTTTTTGTGAAAGGGGAATCATTCAATGAATAAAATAAATGTTTTGATTGATACTGGACATGAATTTCTAGTACCTTACATAGATATGACTCATATGTATAAAAGGGGACATCTCTTGTTTCCTTGATGGGTTATCTGAGGAGAGGGCCCAAAATAAAATATCCTATATAGATTTTGATTGTATGAAGGATAGAGGGAATTTTCATTTATCATGTGGTTTAGACTAGTATCTAAGGCCCATTTTTTACTACATATCTCCAATGGGATGAGAATTATGCCATATGTAGTTCTCTGAATACCTTTCATTTTAACGTCATGTGGTGAGGACATTATCAATGTTGATTAACATCTTGCAGTGAGGGAGATGAATTACCCAACATGAAATGGAAGGGGAATTGTGGATTCATGCATTTTTATGTCATGAAATAAGGACATTAGGTGTCTTGACATGAAATTTCAAAAGAAAATGTAGCTAAACTAGGACATATGGTCTAAGTGTCACTATGTATCTTGTCAAAGCAAGAATAAAGTTGTGTGTAGTTATAACAGATACAAGTTCATGTGTAAATTGAGAACTCATACTGGAATTAATCATGTAAATATGACTCATACATATAATATTATGGTATTCTTTATGTTTTTATTGATTTGGTCCCAAGATTGAAAATTTGGATGTCACAATGTATCACATAGGGGTGTAAATCAAGCCCCACGTAGTTCGTATATAAAGGTCCATACAATTTATCATCACGTGGTGAGGATATATATTGTTCTATTTAAGTTCTTATAACTAGGATTGTTGATAACCCCAATAGGAATTGAGATGCCTTATTTATGAAGAGAAGATCTTTACCCAATTCCTAAGCCCATGTGATTTGTGATCGATGTGAGAATAAAGGAGTAAGAAAGGTTTATTCTATAACACAAAGGTAACATAAGTGAAGGATAGGGGTATGATGATTAAATGGTGGCTGAGCCAAGAGGTATAAGACCCAAGCATAACTACATATCTTTATTGAGAATTAATCATGCCACACATTGTTCTTGAAAGGATCCCTACGTAGAACTGATTCCTTCACTAGAAGTAAAGGGGATTAATGATTAATACCAGATGAACCTAGGATTAGAGATCCATGTGTCACTATATATATTTTTGAGGAAATAATTAATCCAATCATAGTTCTTGGAGGTGCTCCTTGTGCAGTTTGATTCATATGCACATGGGTGATGGGACTCTTTCAATATTGTGGCTAGACCCAAGATGGGAGATCTAAGTGTTACTAAGTATCCTACAGGGGAATGAATTAATCCACACATAGTTCATGAAATGTTCTATACAGTTTAATGTCATTCATTATGGATAAAGATGAAATGACATGAATAGATGAAAATATTGTAGCTAGCCCATGGGATATGACCCATGTGTCACTACGTCTCTTTCTAGGGAAAGAATCAATCCACACATAGTTCTCGAGGATGGTTCCCCATACTAATTGAATGTTCATGTGAGAAATGTGGGATTTAATACATTCTAGAATAATGGTTGGGCCCAAAATAAAAGGTAATATGATAATCAAGAAGTATTTTCTAAAAGGATTTCTAGTAAATAATTAACTCATATACAATGAAAGGGGAAATTTTTTCATTTATGGTTTTGGATAGGCCCAAGATATGAGATCATGGTGTCAATATGTATCTCCTAGAAATGAGAATTGATCTACACATAATTCATGAAATGTTCCGTTCTATTTAATGTCATTAAGTATCGAAGAATATGAACCTATGAAAAAAGATGAAAATATTGCAGTTGGACAAAATAGGACCCATGTGTCACTGCTTATCTTACTAGGAAAACAATCAAGTGGCATATAGTTATTGAAAAGGGGTCCATATGAAGATCCCATTCAAACATAGGGAGAAATAAGGTTCATGTGCCACTAGGGAGTGGAAATTATATGAGTAAATCTTATGCATTAAATATACTATTCTTTAAAGGGACCGCAAATAATGTCAATTAGTGATATATTGTGAGATTTATTAACTTCAAATAAAGGAGAAGTTATCCATACAGTTTAATTTCGTATGGTGAGAAAAAATGGTGTTTTTCAGGTTCATGTCATGCGACTAGGACCCCATGCTATGAAATTTAACATTGTGCGACAAGGAATAAGATAATATAAATTTTAACATCATACAACATAGATGTATGGTTCCATGCGGTTTTATGTCATGCAACCAGGATGTGATCTTTGTGATTCCCCAATTTATTTCTTCAAGAACCTTGCATTGGTAAGAGTTGTAGCGAGTTATCCATCCATTTATATTATGGAATAAAATCCATTAGAGTATACCTTATGTATAGAGTAAGTTCCTTACCACATTGGATCATTTTTTGAAGGCTTCTTTCCTATTATCATTGGATTCCTATGAACCAATACCAATTATCCTTACAGGAATGAACATAGGTGAAATTTCTTGTTGAAATCTCATGTTATTTAGTTCTGATAGATTTCCAAGTGATGAAAGGCATGCAATATCATTTCATCCAATATCTATAGCTCATCTTGTTTCTTTTGAGACTACTCATCTGTAGGTAGCTAATCACAAACTACAACCCAGAGTTAAGGAAATTGAACTTCAGTGGGAAAGACTACTTTTGTTTCATATACTAATGAGTATGGGGTTGACCATGTGACAATACAGGTAGATGTCCGATTATCCCATTAGGCATGCATGAAGTTATTAAGCCAAGAATTTTTATCTTTACTTAACATCGTATAGAGTATATTGGGAAAAGTTTTTTTAAAAGCATTTATTTATCCATTTGATACTATATGATAGCAAGATTAATGTTTGGATTTGATATTGTATTCCTGATATAACTTCCCTACCTCAACAGAATTGAAATTAGTTCTATTGTTGGTTAATATGGTATGAGGTACACCACATATAGTAATGATTTTAGATTTGAAAAATATGATAATAATTTTGGCTTAGACTTCTTTGAGAGGTATTAGCTCATCCCATTTAGAGAATAAATTGGTATAAGTAAGAATATACTAGAACTAATTTGTTGTAACTGGAGGATAAGTCCCTTCTAAATCTATTCCCCATATAGAAAATGGCTAGGAGTATTTGGAATTATGTAGAAACTCTGGGGGTCAATGAATGAAGTTGTCATGAACTTAGTGGGGATAACACTTCATCGTGAAATCTGTAAAATCTTGCGCCATTGAAGGCCAAAAGCATCCAACACTTCAAATTTGATCATAAAGTTTGAACCTAGAATGGTGGGAACCACAGGATCCTACATGTAATTCTTTCTTGATTGTTATGGTCTCGTCCCTATCAACGAATCTGAGGAGAATTCCATCAAAGCCTCGTCTATATAGGATCTTCTAGTGATTTGGGCCATCATAAAGAGTGAAATTTACTACTCATCAGTGGAATTTCTCTTTTATAGATCTATCTAGGGGAATTACTCCATATTGGAGATACACTATGATGGGTGTCATCCATCCCATGATATGACCATATGGATTAGAAATGGGATTGATTTCATTCATTTACTCCATGTGGATTTGAACAAAAGGTGAAACCACATGACAATGAGAAATGATAATGATTTTATTGTCCTAGTTTAGATATTATAGGGTTGTAGCTGCATTTTATAATTCATCATCTTGGGAATTTTTTGACCGAGAGACAAAAGAAAATGTTGTTTATGAGGTAAATTCTTCCATTAAGCCTTGGACATAATAAAAATGGTGGATTAATTATTATTTTTCTAATGTTTTAGTCTCTATTCATCTGTTTGATTACCAATTATGAATCACCCTTCCCCTCCAAGTGATCCACAGGTACATAGAGTGCTAATTCCAAACCTACTACGATGGCCTGATATTCTGCCTCGTTGCCAGTACCACCTTCTGATAATAAGAACGAGTATGGAAACACTACATTTTTTGGGGAGATAAACACAATTCCCACACCAACTTTATTGAGTTTAGGATCTTCCATTCTTTTCCCTATTTGAATTCTTAAAGCACTATCAATTTTCATTTCCCATGTTTGAGTAATTTCCTTGATATAGAAGATTTCTTCATTATGAAGTTCACAATTCAATAATTTTTCTTCCACAGAAGGGTTTTAATCAAGGAAGACTAAAAATGATTGGCCTTTTACTTCTTTCTAAGGCACAAACTTCATATCAAACTACTGAAGAATAACTTCCCACCATGATAGAAATCCTCACAACATAGGATAACTGAGGATAAATTTGAGCACACTATTGCGAGAGACCAAGTGGACCACATGATGCTGCTGATAGTGCCTACGATTTGGAACTACATAGATTAATGATAGGAAGCTCTTCTCAATATCTGAATGTTGAGTCTCTATGTCAAGCATGGTTAAAATGAGATATTAAAGGGTTTTTTCATTCCCAACACCATTCTTATGTTCAAGGAAGGCACCCAATGATCACTCCAGGTCTGTCACATAATGGAAGATCGATTTACCTTCAATAGGTGGAATAAATACTGGTATACTCAAGAGGTATTTCTTGATGGTATCAAATTCATCTTAGCAGTCATTGGTCTACTGATATGTGAACCTCTTATTCATTGATTTGGTGAAGGTAAAACACTTTCCTATCATATTCACTATGAAGCGCCAGATGTAAGCTAATTATCCTTGATGTCCTCTCAACTCTTTCAAGATTCAATTAGGTGACATGCCATGGATAGCTATAGTCTTCTCGAGATCAACTTCAATGTGAAAATGGCCTATAAAAAAATCAAGAAACTTTCCCGAGGTTACCCCAAAATACCATTTCCAGGGTTTCATCTTCAAATTATTCTATTAATAATTTTTGAATATGGGTTATCATAATGTTGTATGTATTTGAACACTAGATCATAAAAATATATTTTAATAAATTCCCCCAATAAGGATTTGAATATATGGTGGATTTCACATTGGTATGTTTCACTAGAATTCTTTAAGCTAAAGGGAATTACCCAAAAGAAAAATACACATTTAGGGGATTTGAAGGATGTAAACTCCTCATATTTTGGGCCATCTAGATTTGGTTATATCCAGAGTATCCATCCATGAAGTAGAGAGATTCATAGCTATATGTTTCATCAATCAAGAGTTATGTGATTGTAACTAGGAAATCATCATTGGGAAAATTCTGCTTGAGATCTTTGAAATCAATACAAACTCAGATTTTCCCATTCTTATTTTTTATCTGGATAATATTGTCTTACAAATTTTGGTATTTCACCTCTTGGATGAGATCAAATTAGAAAATCTTTTCAAATTCAGCCTCAATTTTGGAGGAGTGAGTTGGGTGTGTTATTCTTGCTTCCTATTTGTATCCCCAACGATATCCTGGTAATCCCAAATGACGGGTGGCCACATCGGGGTCATGAAAAGAAACCTATATATAATTCCAGTAAAATAAATCCTGGTGATGCTTAAAAAAGGAAGTATACATATCTTTATCTTCGTGAGTCAGGGTTTCACTAATTAAGGTCGGGTGTAAGTCTTCATCTATACCCATATTTATTTCTCTAAGTTCATCCATGGTGGTGAAGGCACATTCATAAAATGATGGAGGAGAATATCTGAAGTATTTTTATTCTTCTTCTCCATGCATTTGTTCTTTTTCCTCAACATGAAGTGTAGGTGATGAAGCAAGAATTACAAATCTAGGGGATGAGTCAGTATTTAGACATCCTAAAGAGGCAGCAACCATCTCCTAACCAACTATTTATGAAGGGTATTTTTGAAGTTCTGAAGGGAAGATGTTAGGGCGGAAATCGACATCACAATATTGTCCCATGAGTGTGAAATATTTTTCTATCCTGGATGATGAAGAAGATACTTGATAAAGTTTGGTAGATGAAATGAAGACATCTCCTTTTAGGCTTTCATAACTGTTTGGTGAACAAATGATTTCTACCGTGTTATCAGGATCAATGGCCACAATGGACATTATGGAAACCAGTGAACAAGTTCTTGGATTTGGACCAATCCTTTCAATTCAACTAATGGGAAGAACATAATATGCATTGAGATTATTGAATTGTATTGGTGGGATTTTTTCCAAACCATTCGTAGAATTGATTCTAGTAACATCATTTTCTATAAACTATTTTTCCTTCATGTGATAGAACTATGCATTAATGTACTAAGGTTCACAAGTTTTTAATGAGGCCTTATCACCAAGAAATGTCCCAATTTGGCCATTGATGCAATATTTGAGACATTGGTGGCATGATACAGGAATAACCACATGTTGATGTATCCAAGGCCTCCCAAACAGAATGTTGAAAGCTATGTCCAACCAAACAACCTTGAAATATGAATCAGATATGAGATCCACAAATAGAATTATGAGTGTAATATCACCGAGAGGTTCTTTCTCATTATTATCATAACCCTTTGACATTAAAGTGTGGGGAGAAAAATGGGATTCAATGATTCCCAATCAGTGAAGTGTCTAAATGAGAATGAGATTGGCTCCTATGCCATTATCAATGAAGGCTCATCAGATTTCAATATTTTTTATCTTTCTAGATAGATACAATGGTTTTATGTGTCAATGTATGATAACATCCAAATCCTAGAATATGAAAGATATGACTGCATGAAATTATAATGGTTCATTCTCTATACGGTATACCTCTGCTGAAACAACCTCAGTTTATAAATCTTGAGGGCTTGAAAATGTCTGAATAAGTGCTTCCCGAAGATCTCTTCATAGATTCAGAGCATCGATGATTGATAGCTTGACTGATAATTGGGATAGTTTCTTCAAAACATAATAATTTTGATCAAACGGTCTACATTTTCTAGCATGGAGATTATTTTTTTTAGGTTCCTTAGAAGTTTATGCTTCTGATGTGGATGGACCATTTATTAGGGCAGAAGCTGGAAATAGTTATACTCTTGGTGGATTAGGCTAGCAAGGTCAGCCCACTCACTGATGAGGTGGTGGTATAGCCTCTAACCAGTCTTCCAAGATAACCATGTCAGGTCAAACCCTGTCATGTGTGGGATAATTCCCTTGTTCTTACTAAGCCTGCTAAAGGGATCTCCCACTTGTTTCTACTACATAAACTGTTCAATCAGGGTTATGGTTGGAGTAGTGTATTATAGTATACCAACCTCTTCCCATGTATCATCAACCTTGACAACCTCTTCCCCCAATTCCCCAAACAAGTATGGCGAAATCATGTTCATAATCAGAATCAAAATTTTCATAGGGTTCCTTTAAGTTAATAATGTTAATAGAACCATATATCAAATAATCGTCTGATGAAGTTTTTTCTTGACATGTCAATTCTTTTTGTGCTATTTGGAGGGGCGGTGCCCATGATTTTGATATGGTTGGCATGATATTCGCTAAAGTAAAGGATGATTTTGGACATGACACAAACCCATATTCTTACACCTCATCCTTTTTATTATGGCCATGCTGCTTCTTTGAGGACTAGACTTTAGAGGATTGGTCTTTTTTTGAAGATGACTTTATGGTAACGAAAGCAGAAGGAGACAGAATTGGTTGTTTCAATTTTGTTCATAGAATGACATGAGTTTGGTTGAATTTTTTTTCTAACCATCCAATCGTCAAATTTATGAGCATTATTACTTTTGATTTCCGATTATTCTCCTTTCTCATTTGGATCGGTAGCAGAAACACATGCTACCTGGGATGGTGAATTTTTCAGCTTCACTTCTCTTGGAGTACACCATATTTTGTAGGAGGTCCTTAAAAAAACACTCTTGGATGGGGTTCCCCAAAATTTTATGGAAGGGGAAATAGCTTGGGGGTCCTCATCTTTTTATTCGATAAGTTTATCTGGCCTTGGAAACTGAACTAAGTTGTTTTCCAACGTAGAGATGAAGTAGCCGGGACTTGGTCATTCTGGAAATAATAGACCTTTTTTCTCAACTCCTCAACATATTTCCACCTTTGATATTTTTGATCATCTTGATGAGTAGGTTGTTGCTGCTGATGCTCGAGATGTAGAGATCTATGGTATGATGAGGGATTTGAAGTAGGAGCAGGTACATGGTCCTTTTTACGTGTAACTGTAACAACCTCTTTTTTTCCTTCTGTTATTCCTGGAGCTGATGGGATCACTCGGTATTTGGATATAGTTTCTATTATGGAGTTTTCCACCTATTGAGAAATCGAGGCCATATTTGAAAACAAACCTATGTATTTCACAGGTATTAATGGTGTGTGAAACTCATAAAAGATATTTGAAACAAAAATGGGAAACAACTCTTCTTAAGGGAGAAATATATTCAAGGAGTATGTTAATCCATTCCACCGAGCAATGAAATATGAAACTATTTAATTATTTCGTTGCTTACAGTTTGTGAGATCAAATATTGTTGTATTATGCAGTGTTGAACTAAACTAGAAATGGAATTTTTGAGGGAGATATTCCCATCCAATATTGGATCAAGAATTCAAGCTTTTATACCAGACGAAGGATGTCCCTTGCAATGATTGTACGAATAATATGAGTTTCACTTCTTCTTTTTTCTCAAGGGTCCCCATAATAGGATCACAGTGAGGGAAAAAATGTGTTAAGTGCTTCTCTAGATCTCATAATCCATCGATTTCTATAAATTTGGGATTCAAAAAATTTGGTGGAGGAGGGGTCAGATCCACTCATTCATGATATAACTTATTTTCTAGTTGTATTGCTCCACAACATCCTTCCATAGCTTCAAATAGAGTCATCAATGAATCAATGGTATTCACAATAATTTGAGGAGTATCTGGCCGATCTGGGACTTGTACAGGTACAAAAACTAGATCCTGAACTGGTGAGGCAACTTGTAAGACCACTGGTGGGGGAACCACTAGTATTTTCCATGGACAACCTATAGGTACAAGCCTGTAAGGATTTGCTTGACCCTATTGTGACTATGTTCCCAATGGAGTTAATTCATAATATTCAATAGTAGTTTCAACAAACCCTATTTACTGAGGTGATCCTATTGGAAGTGAAGGATGATGATCTTCTAGTAGAGTATATCTTGGAAGAGTTCTTCTTTGGATTAACTCTGCATTGAGTCTTCTAAAATCCTTCATCTCCTCCTCTTGTTGTGATAATATTTATTCCAAAAAAGGGATTGGTCCTCTTTATGGAGAATGTGAGACATAGATTAAACTTTTACTTTTTCACTAGAAGGTGCCTTTCGAAATGGTGGAAGTGGATTATTTGATATGATGACATGATTTTGGGAAAGGCTCTAGTTTTAGGTATCCACACATCCATCATTTGATTCAGTGCGGATTGTATTATGAATAAGAACTTCATCCTATCATTTCTTTGAACTCGAATCATTTTCTAGAGGATATTCCATGATGTAATTAATGACATTCATCGATGTATATTGAATTGATGGAATTTTTTCATCATCTTGGTGAGATCTCCTTCTTCTTTGTCCTCCATGAGACTCTGTTTTCCTATTTTATGGTTCCTCAGGAACTATTTGGTAGACATTAACCTAAATGTAATATTTATATAGTTTATTTTTACTTTCATTTTGTGGATTCATTCTTAATCATAAGAAAGATGACTTTCTTTGAGAAGGGGAATGTGAATGTGAAAAATCCCCCAACCAAGTGGGCTAGGGTTGTTCCTATTCTTCTTTCTCAACCCTTTAGGCTCTATTTGTTTGTTCTAGCTGTTGTGTTAAAAAATACCTAAGCCCTATAGGCTGGGGTTCATCTTAAACTATTATGATTGATATTAGCATAACTTCTTTTCTGATTTTACAAATTTTGGTTCAATCATTGGATGGTTTCATTATCCATAACTCGCTTAAATCACCTGTTTTGGAAGACTGTTGTGCTATTTTAGACATTTATGAAATTTGATGGATAACATCCTCTAAGAGGGAGGCCTACTCAATGTTTTCAGACACTTGATGAAAAATTATCACAATAGACTATTCAATTTGTACTTGACTTTGGTGAAAGAAATTCGAGGAATTTTCTTGCTAATAATATATTCGGTCTTGAACATGATTCATTTCATGTAGCCATCCTGGGGAAATAACATTGTATGAGCCCACTTTTGGTCGGATTTGCTTGATTTAGTGAACAGTGAAATTCAATTCACCATATGCACCCCATAATCTGATATGAACACCATATGGTGTTTTTAATCAATTCTAAGAAAATATTTAATGCATCATGTCATGAGTGGTGATGGGAAACATTTTAGTTCTTGATCTTTGGGTGTTGAGAAACCCAAAGATAAGAAAAGTCAATTTGGTGCTGAAATCCTTCTATTATCTTGGAATGAATTTGATATTCTTCATACGATAATACTTTGGTTTTTATATGAAGATGAGTCTTCCACATGTTGATGTGGATATAATGAATACAATCTTCTACCAACATCTATGTAATGTTGTATTGAGAGGTAGACAAAGGCCAAAACATGACTGGTATTTCACCATTATCCATTTATTCTATCATGTTCATCATATCCTCTTCATCTATTTCAAGAGGTTTCCTAACATGGTCCAACCAGAGTGGATGCTTCCTGATTGTTTTCCAAAAGAAATGAGATCAGTTGGTGTTTCCTATGTTATAATACATGGAAAATGACACAAGGGAGTTTAAAAGAATGACCATCACCTTGGGTTGTCTTTTGGATGAGAATGTATTTCACATGTTAGTAATAAGGTATCAGACATGATTGTCCTTATGTTTTAAAGTGCCTCAAGATATGAGGGATTTCTCGTCACTACATTTTCAGTTGGAGAATTTTCATGACAATGTGAAACACTACTACAGAGAGACCTTTGACAGAGAATGCCATCATGGTGAGGACCACGATGGTGGATTACAGTATGGAATAAATCCTTTTGTTCCTTTATCTTCTGGCCACATGGAGGGTTGTTGTGGCTCTCATCCAGAGATAGTCTCTCTAGACTCAACAAATTATCAAGAATAAATCCTTCATGAGGAAGTTTCTGATGAGGACCTTCATAGATACTACTAATTCTCCAATATTTTAGTAGTAGGAGGGTAGGATCTTGATCTATAATAGATAAATGTCTGAGGGATTTAAGAACTCCAACACTAAGTAGATGGAAATCACAGAACATCTCTTGATTCTTTAATTATGTTTTATGATACTTATTCTTAGATGTCATCATACTATATGTTGGGGACACTTTCTAGGAGAAGTTGTTATAATGGAAATGTGTGTGTGACTTCCTTAGAGTGGCTATCATAATAGACCGATTATCTCTAATTAGAATAGTTGTATATTCCCAATCTGATTGTACAAATGATATGGGGGTATTCCCCATAACCATACTAGACTGAAAAGGAGGTTTTTATCTCCTCCAAGATGTCATGCTGATGAGTCATACCTTGTATGGGGACAAAATTTTGTGTTATTCCATCTGGTACTATTAAATTTTCCTTTATGATATTCTGGAAAGATTCTAGGATATGGGCATGAATTTTTGTAATCCATTTAACCATTTAAAAAATGTTCATGGTGACTTAAATGGACAAAATGAGAATATATACACATTCTGTATTCGGAGTAGGTGTATGTTCCTGTGATCATCCTCACTATCTTTTTAATGGATACTAAAAGTTATTATGTATGTGGGTAGAGAGTTGAGTCTTCCCCAGGTTTATCATTAGAGATTTCCAAATGACTTCTTCAAGTTCTTCCAAACAAGACTATTAATAGGCTTGATAAATGCAGGCAGGTGTATGTGCTTGCAATTTTTTTACAACCAATCATGGTAGGCATCCATCTTTAAGTGATGACAGAGGAGGTTGCTGGCAGGCTTGGTGAGTACATGCAGATATATATTCCTACTTACAAGTTGTTGCCGAATTTGGTTGGAAGGATTACTTGAATGAAGCCATACAAGTCTGCTGACTAGATGATAGATTATAAGAATGTGTCTGTGAATACTCAGGGTACTCTACTAGATTTTTATGGTGGGATTGGTTGGGTGCTTCCAGATGAGTCTGCTGGCTAGAATAATTAAGTTGGATGGGTGTATGTGCTCGTTCACTATTTACCACCAAATTAGGTTGGTGGACTTCTACAGAAGGGGAAAAGGTAGGAGCCTACTCCCTATTATCCTACTATTTTCCCAATAGTTTTTTATTTCATTACCATGTCTGAGGGTCCTGGGTCAGACAACCAAAAATAACACCCTCATCATATTGAGGGTTTGATGCTGCAGGGCATTGGTAGTGATGATTGTTTACAGAAGCCTTCAAGAAGGACCCATGTGTCTTTGGGATGAGGTTTTGAGTGGACTCTTCATCCACCTTCCTAAAACACAAGAGATACTAGTTATTGAATTCTGAGGATAATCTCCCAAAATGGTTAAAAAAGGTCATTGACATCATCCTCTTATAGACCACCGATCATCATTGACCAGATGATCGAAGCTTATTATTGATTTAGAGGGCCTGTCAAGAAGCCTCCAAGGTTTAGATAATATAGTGTCTATGGTACTCTCAGACTAGTGAATTGGAGACCCAACAATGAAGATGCTAAGTCGGTGATGGTGTACTTTGTGCGGACAATGATCCATTTTGAGCAGCAAAATGAGAATTATCTGGTAAAAACATGAAGGAATTCATTTAGAATGAAGAGAGTTATTGGAATAAAGTGCTTGTATTTATGAAAAATACAAACAATGAACTCAAGAAAAATATCATCTTTTGGATGAACACATATGTGATTTATTTCCTTATTTATCCCACATTTATCAATTTAATTAGGTCCTAAAAGATAGATAACACTGTTATCTTGGTTAAGAATTCACATTGGGTTCACCATTCATTTGTTTTCTTCGGAATGCGTGTTCTGGTTAGGAATCACTATTTCCAAACTTTTTCCAATGGATTGGTTTATGGAAGTGAAAGACCCAATGGTTCTATATACAATGGGTCCTTCTTTCAAAAGGAAGGCGTTCATCAGGTTTGGTGAACTTAGATACTTAAGAACACAGAATGGTCGATAGGATGGGAGGTCAGGATCATCACACCCTTTTGGGTGGAATTATTACCAAAATTTGGACTCTCTTGAGATTTAAAATATGTTCATGAATCCTTTTTAATATACCAAGTGTAATGTAGGTTTCCCTTGAAATTTCCAATCAATTATTAGCATGTGTGGAATTCATAATCATTTTTTGTAATTAATGTTCTTCATTAATGGATACATCTATATGTATTTGAGGTTTTTTATTAATGGTATACTCTCATATATACTTAGATATTATTTTTTTATTAATATGATAATGCTAGTTTTAATCCAATCAGTGTGGAATCTTGAATTTATGGTCATCTAGGTAGAAGAATGTCACTCTAGAATTTATCATCAATAAGGGAGATATAACTTTACAATGGAGATTATTTTCATCCAGGTAGATAGAGGTTAATCTAAAGTTTATCATCATATAGGGAGACAAAAGTTGTTTAGATATTGGGATAAAACCCATAGATGGTCAACCTATACATTTACATGAAATTAATCATACCCTATGGAGTCCTTTCCCACTTAATGGGACACATAATTCCTTTTAAGGTCATGTGATAAGGACCCAACCACATAGTTTAATTCCATGTGGCAAGGAAATCTAGGTGGAATGTTACTAGTCAAATTTTTTTGTGGGAATTATTCATAAGCATCCCAAAGAACTTGGAAGGAATATGATCTACCATGTTAAATTAGACCATGGTGGGGATATGACCCAAAGGGGATAAGGATGATTTGGAATATTGAGTTTCAACCTCAGGTAGGCTTCCTACACATCCCATTTGGATGGGAATAAAATACCATGTAGGTTGTAAATTCTCATAAGAGAGGATGTCTGTTTGAGAGAAATAGGTTAGGGATTACTCTTAAAGAGGATACCCATAAAAAAGGATCCATGAGAGATGTATTAAATCATGGATATTGTGTGTGGGGGGGGGGGGTTAATTCTAGGCCTATTCTTAAATAGGATTCCTAGATTAAGAGAATTAGGGCTGGAATCATGGGGAGGATGTCCATTGAGCTCGATCCCCGGATGAAGGCTTCCAACATATCCCAGTTATGGTGGGATTCCGAGTTATCATAGATCATTCCATTTGGGGATTACACTTAGGAAGAGGGACATTGAGGGGGGACTGATTTCTAATTTCATGGATGAGATGATGTAGATATTTGGACTTGAGAGGGCTTCCTATATATACCAATTATGGTGGGAATCATATTTCTCGTAGTTCATTACATCATGTGAATGTTGTGATAATTAAAAAACCTCTAAGCGCACATGAGTCATACTCGGTGTGAGAAACAAGAGTATGTGAAAGATTCAAAAAACCACATACACCTTATCCTCCACTGATAGAAGTGGGTGGGCCTACAACAGATGACGACTGGCTGACCTTGGAAGAGGATGTGGTTATGACACTTCCCCCTCTTCACTTTACTTTATAAGAGGGTTTACTATAAGGAAGGAGTGAAGGTGAAGAAATTAAAAAGGAGCAAGAATGAAACCTCCTACATGAAAGGATAAGTTATTACAACCGGATGGATTCCTTCAAATGGATCCCATAGGGGGTAGGGAGAATATTCATTCATCAAAAGTAAAACTAGGTGTGAACTATACCCTCCCAACTAGGGACTAGAAGATCCTAGTCTTAGAGATGAGAAGGGGAGGACAGAGTCCTATCCCCAAAATCCAAGACCGAGAACTCCTAAAAACTATCCCTGGGGTAAGTTTCTATGCGACCATATATATCCAAATCCACGGACACCCTAAGCACCCGTACCCTATGGTAGGACAAGTGTGGGAAACTCCTGACCATAGATATCCAAATCCAAATGGGGGACACACAAATGTTCCATTCCCTAAGATTAGGTAAATCAGGGGGTCTTGGTGGAGGTTTCAACATAATCCATTTTAGGAAAGGGAGATAATAAAGGAGGTTCCTTTATATGAGTGTCTTTGAAAAAGACTTCATAAAAGGATTGAACAGGTTGAAGGGGTGAGGTAAAACAAAAAGGGTCTCTCAAGTAACTAGTGTGCAATTATGTGGTGTACAAGTAGGATTAGGATAATTGGTTTCAAATTAATTGATGAAAAACCTGGATTACTAGAATTGGGTAAGACTTTTATCAAGACATCAAGAGTATTCACTTGTATTCCCTAAAGTGGGGTATGTAACTTCCTGCTTGAGGAAGTGTGGTCACGAAAGTGTTCTTCAGTTAGGGGGATTGGGTGAATGAATCACACAAGTGTTGTTAATTTTTAACACTTTGAGAACCTAATTCTCACTAAACCATTTAATTTTCTCACATTATTTCTTATGAAACTACCTTGGAGGTTTTGGACGACTTGGGAGAAGCACTAGGGTGATCAGAGCAGCAATCGGGCTTTAGGGTAATTCATCTATACAAATAAAGTACTCAAAGGTAAATTTATAGGAAAATATGGTACCCTAAGTGATGGTGACTTGGTCTACAAGTGATGAGGTAGAAATCACATGAGGGGTTCACAAGTACATGCATGTTTTCGATGAAACGTTCTACCTTGGTTAAACCAAATTTTTAGCCTTTAAAAATCATGTTATTCTCCATCAATTTCTCAAAAATATTTTTTTTCTTATAAATGAGTTTTTTGCAGTAAATTATAAGAATAATAGTTTTTGAATTATTTCAATGAAATAAATTTATGATATACTCAATAAAAATTATAACATGAATCTTATGTGTTTTTTCTAAAATATAATATAAAAATCTAATTATATGGTTAAAACTATATTAAAAAATAGTTTTGTCACTTTTGGTGCACTTATTTTAAAATTAGTGAGTAATGTTTTTAGAAAATTTATTTGAAAAAATTAACTTCATTTTTGGAATCTCAATATCTAAGTTATCTTGAGGATAATTTTTGAGTTTGTTTCTTTGAAAGGTTTTATTTTTTGATGAATAATACAAAATACTAAATTTTAATTGAAAACTATATTTTCAATAAATTTATTTATAATGATAAGTAATAATTTAAATTGGATTTAAATTTAAATTAGTTTAATAATAAATCCATTAATCCAATTTATGTAATTGGAATAAATTTCATACTAAATATATATATATATATATATAAACATTATAAACTTTTTAACAGGTTGTCTTTAGAAACCCTCTTTCTCATCTCATCTCTAAGATTAATTTTATATTAAAATTTTCTACATCTATGATTTTACTTTTGAAAAATAGTTTCCATATATGGAATTATAAAAATTTATATTATCAAATGAGTCAAAATTAATTATTAACAAAAAATTATTGTGAATGAGGTAAAAAATTAATTATGGTCATTAAGGTAAAAATTATTTTTCCAGGTGTGAATCTAAAATGATAAGGGTAAAAATTACATTTACAATTTAATAAAAACTATTTCCTGGTTTTATTTAGACCAGTAAAACAATATTATTTTTTAATGGTCCATTTTGGGTCCTAGAAACATATTAAAAATGTGGGACCACTCAATTATTTTCAAAAATACCAAATGTGTCTTTTCTAACAATTATAAAAGGCCACCCCTCTACTCTCTTCATAACACATTAAAACCATTTCATTTTTAAAAACCCCTTACTAAATAACAGTAAAAAACATCCTATAATAATATAATCCTTATTTTTTACAATAATCCAACAAATAAATTATTTTATTACAATCCTAAGGAGGATAACTGATATTAGGTAACATTTTTCAATGAGTGTTTTTGATCTATTTCTCCCAATACCCTTAAATTATTATTTTAAAATTATTATATAATAAAAAATTATCTCTTATATAAATATATTTTTTTATGTTATGTTCATGAACTAAACCCATAGAAACTTCCATCAAATGGGTTATGATATCATCATTCTTGTGTACAACATGTAGGATCGAAATAACAATGTAGATGCTCAAAATACAAGAGGGGGGTGAATTGTACACTTTAAAAATTCCTTTGGAACCTTTAAAGATGGTTTCGGATATCTATGTTTTAATTAGACAAGGAAAAAATTATAAGTTTAACAAAGTTAAACTAAGCAATTTCACAACACCTCTAATCACCAACTGAGGAATTGAAACCAAGGTTTACAAAATAAGATTCTACTTTAAAGCATATAGAACCTTAAACTAATCAGAGTACAAGTGTAAGAAAATATAAGACGGTTATAATTTCCTTACAATACAATATGTAGCGGAAAAACAAGTAGTAAAACTACAAGTAACAAGATATGAATCTTTTAACCCAAAGAGAAGGGTATACAACGACCTTGGATAAAGGTCCCTTGATTTATACATTCAAGAAAGTATGTCTTACCCACACCAGGGTAATCCCTCGATACGAATATCGGAATCTCTGTCTTTCTATCCCCGCAAGACCTCAACTTCAAGGTAGTTGGAACCTCTGTCTTCCTCAGCAAGGAATCCCTCGAACATCAAGGTAGTCAGCACATCTGTCTTCCTATCCCCGGAAGTCCTCGAATGTGATCACCAACATCCAGAGTCGCACAAAGAAATATGAACGAGCCGTTCAGTACGCACAAGGCATGAAAAGACTCTCTCTCTAGAAATCACCTTAACAGCGTGTATTCTCTAGATCGATCAACTTGTTCATTTATATATTGATCTATTTCAAATGAGCTCCTATTTATAGGCAAATTCCCAGCGGTCGGCTCCCTCTTCCAACGATCATATTTTCCATGAAATTCGGAAGGACCTGTACACGTGAAACTCAACCAACGGTTAATTAGAAATAGAATAGATGACATCGTTTTATAACAAACTATGTATAACTGAATGTATGAAATCATTTTGAAATGAAGAATATAAGTAAAAGCTAATCAATATTTCAGAGTGTAAGCAAGTCAAAATTTCAGAGTCTAACCAAGATGAAGTTAGAAGTCTATATTAAGAAATGTTTGGATTCTGTTTTATAGAAATTCGGAGTCTGGTTTCACTAGATATTGGATTCTGAACCTGTAGAGTTCAGAGTCAAACTTCTTAAGAGTTCAGAGTCGAACTGCTTAAAAGTTTGGAGTCGAACTTCTTAAGAGTTCGGAGTCGAACTGCTTAAAAGTTTAGATTCCAACTTCTTCAGAGTTCAGATTCGAACTACTAAAGAGTTCAGAGTCGAACTGCTTAAAAGTTTGTAGTCGAACTTCTTTAGAGTTCAGAGTCGAACTACTAAAGAGTTCGGAGTCGAACTGCTTAAGAGTTCGGAGTCGAACTTCTTGAGAGTTCGGAGTCGAACTGCTTAAGAGTTCAGAGACAAACTGCTTAAGAGTTCGGAGTCGAACTACTTAAGAGTTCGGAGTCGAACTTCTTAAGAGTTCTGAGTCCAGAATTTGGATTAGAACTATATTACAGATCACATCTAGAATTCGGATCCTAAAAACAGAATGTTCCAAATCTTTTCATAATATGGCTGTGAAAATTTGGTTATGAATCCGTTTTTTGAATTTAAGAATAATATTTCTATGTATAAGAAAATCTAGGTTAAGGTAAATTTCCTTAAAGAGGTAAATTTTCCTTATGGGAGTAAAAATAATATTTGGTTAAGTATAATGTGTTTGTGATTTTCAAAATAAGAAATAATGGAAAAGTCATAAGGAAAACCTTATTGACTCAACATGGCCGACTACCCTCTCATGAACCAACATCATCATTTTTCCATTTCCTCATATAAAGGTTGAAAATAATGTTGTATTTATTGTATATATATGATATTTATGTTATTATTATGTTTATTTAATTTTTATATGACACATATATTCATCATTTAGATTGTGTGAGAATACAATAACGTTGCACGGGTGTACGGAGAACTACCACCTCGCAAAGCGATGTCATTCATTCACGCATTATGTGGAATGTATTGTGGATGAATTTAATTAATATATATGATAAATATGAAATAAAATTTATTAATGATAATATATATAATTTAAATTTATTTCTTTCAATATTATAAGATAATGGAAATAGATTTCATTGTTACGTATGACCTACCATCTCTATGAATATTGTATTTTATTTTATATCAATAAATTATATAGAATACTCTAATGATATATATAATGAATATATAATATATTTATATCATGGTTAAAATTATAGTGATTATGGGACCATGATCAATGTAACATGATGAAAAATAATAAATAAAACATATACTTAAAACAAAATAGTTATTACCCGAAACGTCACATTATCATTTGATTGTTAATAAATGGTCAGTAAAAAGACATAATAAAAATAATATATGTAATATTATATATATATATATATATGGTTATGAAACATATTTTTAATAAACTTATATTTATTATATAGTAGTTCTTAAAGTGTATAAATAAATTCAAGACTTACAGTATGATATTTCCATCGCACTTATCACTTTTGTGAGACACATGTTATATTCACCACCTCTTTATTCAAGCTAGTTTTTATACATCCCATGAATGTATATTATGATTATTCACTTAAAAATTAAGGTTATTTAAATATCAATTTTTTGATATCTCTTTCACAGGGTTTACATATCAAAGGTTACCAAAACGTTAATAGATTTTTTTCTCAGTTCATCTTCTTTGAGGTGTACGATATATTATGCACATATATTATATCATTAGGAATATATATATATATATAAACTTTGACATGTAATATCATTATTTTATTTATTCGTAGGATATTTTATATTTCATTTTATTTAATTATTTCATGGGTATTATTAATCAAGGTTACCAAAAGTCTTAGGATTTTTTGTTATATAATCTCACAGTTTATCGGGGTTGTTTATAACAATGTTTACTTTAATAACATATTATGATACATAACCGAATAAACACTTGAAGTTAATTATACTATGGTCATTCATTATATTTTCATGTAATAGTACCTATTTCCACTCATTTGTACTTATAATAATTGGGATAAATATTTTTAACAATATATAAATTTATTTATCTCTTCAGTAAAAAATATATTTTTTAAACCATGTTTTATAAAAATGTTTTCAAAAATGAATTATTATTCTATTATTATTTTTAAATTTTTGTTTCCATTTTTAAATTTTTACATATATTCATTGGAAGAAATCATTATGCCTCTTTCCTAAAAAATTATCGTTCGGTTTGTTCTGAAAATGTGAAACGAATCTCTATTTATACATGTATGTAATGGAAGAATATTCTTATCATCAAGAACATTATTTTCATTAGAACATACTTTATAATTTTTCAATGATATTTTAAAAGAAATTTATTTTCAAAACGTTTTGTGTTTTGGAATTGTTTTCCAAATTGCAATAAATATTTTTATAAAGTATGGGTTTAAATGATTTTTTAAGTAATCCTTTACATGTTTTAAAAGTTATTTTCAATGAAAATGATTTAAAAAATTCCTTATGTTTTAAAATTTTATTTTCAAAGATAAAATATTTTTCTTATGAAAATTCAAATTTAACATTTTAGAATTATTTTCCATCTATAATAAGATTTATTAATGTTACCAATGATTTACTAGGGATTTGAACCAAGGATATCATTATTATTATTTATCTTCATGGTTTATTATTAAAAAATGTTTATTAACCCCATATCTTTTATAAGGTTTATACAATGATTTAATTCTCATGATACCTAGTTTTTCCATGGGTTATTCTATGATGAAATTATAAATTATTATAAAACATATATCTTCTCCATAGGTTATGATATGATTAAATGTTTATAAAACCCATTTCATTTATTAGGTAATGATATGATGAATGTTTTATGATCTTGTGGCGCACATACACATTATTTTCATTATCTGATAAGTGGGACCTATATCTCCCACCAATGAATTTGGTAAATATTTATATCTCATTAGCTAAAAATGGGAAACAAGTCGATGGGATAGATGAAAATGGGAGAAATTTGTTTCATGATCCATTATGGGAAACAATGTTTG
The DNA here is from genome assembly GCA_963277665.1 of Viscum album. Lineage (NCBI taxonomy): Eukaryota > Viridiplantae > Streptophyta > Magnoliopsida > Santalales > Viscaceae > Viscum > Viscum album. Next base: position 2,035,291,876 of record OY728148.1, read on the forward strand.
TACTGATCCATAAAAGGAAACATGCGTGTACTGAACCACTATAGGAAACTGCTGTGTCCAGATCTACAATGGTAAATTTTTATATTCTAATCTAGTATGTTGATGGTCTTGGTATTGATCCCAAAAATATGATATTGTTTTCAATAATTATGGAGGTTCCATACTTTTATGGTAATATATTAAGTTTAATTATTTATTTATGAGAGTTATCACCCTGATGGGACATGTTTTTTGAAATTATAAAGTTTTATGACATGAATCATGTTTTTAATCAATGATAGGATGGGTATGTACTTCATATGTTTTGTTCATGATCACATATACTTATTCTTATCTTATTCTTTCATATTATCATATATTCATATATTTTATGTTTACCCTTAATTTTCATATGATATAACCCATTATTAAATTTCCTCTCGACAAGTTATGAAGAAAGGTTTTTTGTTGGGTATGTCTATGTATATAACTAAACAAGGATTTTTTCGGAAACAATAATGATCATTCACCAAATTATAAGATTGTATTCCATGTTTCCAAAGGTAAAAACTATCATGATCCTTAAGTGTGTGTTTGTGTAATGTAGTCAATATTCATATAAAATATATAATATTCATGAATGAGAATCCTATATTGATATAAGCTACATATAGTTGGAGTCAATGATGAATATTGGGATATTGTAAATTTGTAAATGTTTTCCACATCTGCGGTGTTGAGAAAATCTTATTATCAGGAAATAAGGAATCTCAGGAATAAAAACCAAGGCATGTCATGATCTCCATGTGGAAAATTATGTCCAGTGTGTAAGGTATCCATGGTTCATCGCCTTAGGAAGACTATACTCCTAACACGAGGAAATACATGTTTGTTATGTGAGGCATCTAGTTCTTGTCATTCTAGAAGAAATATGCTTCTCACATAAGGATTCATATGAATTCCACCTAGAGCATATCATTCCCATCACATGAGGTAAAAAAATAGGATCATAATATAAGTGAGGAAAAGAGATCATATGGTATTCACATATAGTTCTTAGGCTTTCCATATATGGAGTCCTATGATTACCTATTTTTTCCAGGGTTTTGATGTATCCAGAGGTCTCATAAATATAATACTATGCGAAGGAACTCATGGTATTATATTCCAATGGGTTGGGGGATCCTCCCAATATTGTTGTCACATAATGGGATAATAAAATTATTATATCGAAGTGAGATTGATCATAGACTTGAATTCTAGTGGAGGGATGTTTCATATATATGATCACTATGTACTAGACCAGACTCAGGTTAGAATCCAACAATGGTGCGAAATTCTAGTAGTGAACATCTTATTTTCATAGAGAGAGGTTTCGATGATCCCTAAAGGTGATCAGATATTTGAGTTTTTACCTTCATATTTGGGATTTATTTGTGGTAATGTTGGGATTGTACCTCAATGATGCATCATGCATACCTGTTTAGGAGATTATTATCAAAACCCCTATAGTTATATTTCAATGTTATAGGGAATATGATGGGAATTTATGATTTTGTTTAAAATAATGTGCTAAGAAAACATATTTCTTGGAAGGAATGAAAACAAGGGATGTTTTGGGGATTTTTCATAGATACAACTTGAATGATGGGGTAAACATCTCATGCTAATCGCATCAGGTATCTCAACCTTATTACACATGGAATACAATGTTTTTTTCATAGGGTATACTATTATCATTAGATAGTTCAAGGATATATATTAACATATTATAATAAGGACATTTTTATGTAGTTTAGAATTGTGAAACTAGGATTCAAAGTTATATAGATTAATTTTATTTATCTTAGACGTGTTATTATGTGGTTTAAACTCTTGTAGCTCAGACCTTGTTGGGGAATGCATGTAAAAATTCCCATTTCAATTAAGGGTGGGATGAGAGGGGGATATAGGGATCTTTACTGCACTCAATATGGGGATTTATGGTTATATTACCTTAACGATTCTATATATGTGGCTTATATATCCACTGCATATGTTATTTTAGAGAGAACAATGTAAGGAAATTTACATTTTTAGGAAGAATGTAGTGGTTTAGAGGTGAGTAGTATTATGATTAGGAGTATTTGGTAGTGAGGATACCAAAACCATTCTTGGATAATAGGTATTTTCCAAGTAATTCCATGATACAGGTTGTGGGGGTGGGATTTACCCAAGTGAATCTGGTTCAAATGGGTGTGGCCTCACGTGGACTTAACATGCACACAACCCTATTTGGTGAAAGGAGTCATCAAATTTGAGGCCTAAAGTCTATTTCATGAAACTCTGGAAGTTTTCTAAATTTTTAGAGTTTCTCTAACCACGGGATCTATAAAAAGTGTGGTAAATTGGTGGTGGAGGAATAGTTATGGGTAACTTTTCATTTTTCATGAATCATGCAGTTATGTGATTGGATTACATATTACATGAACTTTTTTGTCCAACAATGGATGTTTCATTATGTCATCACATACACATTACAAGGTGATTTAGGGCCTATGTGGTTCTTTTAATGCTATTTCTATAAATGTGAGAATCTATTAGATGATCATGTTGAGAAACATGATGAAAGGAAGTGTTTTATGAGTTGAGAGCTTGCCTCTTCAACTTGAAGACTTCCATATCCAAAAAATGGGAAGGGTGATGCTATATTTATATAATTTTTGTATAATGGGGTAGTGTGTCATGAAACTACATCTATCTTGCACAACATCAAACTCAATCATGAAATATTTGGTACTCTGTGATATTAAGAGATGATGTCACATATTTTTGGGTTGTGTGACACCCATGCCATTCCAGCTAGATTTTTCATGGAATTCCCTCTAAACTATGCCATTTGACACTAACATTATCACACAAATCATCGCTTTATATAGTTTCATAAAATATTGGAAAGATGTGTGTGAACCCTCACCTTTGTTTTTGATATATTTTTTTTGTATCTATAGAAATCATGTCATTTGACATAACCTTTTCCATGTAACTTAGCTGTATAAATAATTTTGTATTTCGTCAAAAATGTTGATTGGTTCAGAAAAGGACTTCATTGGTTCTAGAATAGTCCTTATGGATTAGTATCCCACTTTCATTGGGGATATCACATACTTTGGGACCTAATAAGTTTTTTTCCATCATTTACAACTAGAAGCTTTTATATTTTGTTTGTTCAGAACATGAATCATGAAAAATGTTTTTCAACAATTTAATGCAATAATGTTTTGTTTTTTCACAATTTTATAATTTTCAAATTCTAATGCTTGTGCAGAAGTTCTTTGTCATTATATTTTTTAAAGGTAATTATGTATTTTCATTCTATATGCCTATGAATATACTCAATGGATTATATTTATTATTTCATGATTCCACACACATTCCCCATCATATATATTTTTTCATTTTATATTATAATCCATTAATCCCGATTTATGTGCAAATATTATTATTCTATAATTTTTTAATAAAAAATTGATCCCCTACCATGTTTTATCATATTATCATGATTTAACCCTTGATGAAATTTTGATATATTTTCCCTTACAGACTATTTGAGCTCACCCCTTTCTTATGTTTCCTTTCCCTATATTGTGAAGTTAATTTAAACTTCTACAAACTCTAAAATATTGTATAGATGTGATAGATCTATTGAATTGTTCACAAGTGTTTTAATATAAATTTCATATGAATCTATTACTCAAATACACTAAAACAGAAGGTTCTGAGATTAATGTCATATTATTTTTATATGTAATAATGATGTAATTATTTTGAAGTATTATCTTGGATCATCTCACTCAGTGTTAATATTTATTTGTAAGTGCATGTGTTTTTATCAATAGATACAAGAGTATGGGTCTGGGGGCACCTCAATGATACATGTAATATAATTTCATTAAGAAAAATATACTAGCCTACTAAATTAATGTTTCATTAAATTGATGCCCCTATACATATATACTATCACAGAAACTCCCGCATTATCAATATAACATCATAAATACTAAAATTTAAAACAATAGATAATAGAGTTCATATGAACTTTCATATAACATATAAAAATGTATAGAAAAAATAAAAAATTTAAATTCAATTTTTTCAACTAAAATTATAAATTAGATCATTTTAATAAAATTAAAGGAGGAAAATATAATGGACATGGAACAAATTTAGAATTTATTTAACTCAATCCAACTATTACCTTGCTAAAAAAAATTATATCAAATGAATATTAATGGTCGAACTATAATGGACATGGAACAAATACGAATTCATTGGATAAAAGTAATTATTCTATGATAAAAGGAAATAACTGATATCTAAGAATTTACCATGTGATTTTAATATACTAGGTGGTTTCAATTCAAAGTTATTGAAATATTAAAGAACAAATTATAATATTGAAAATTAATGTTTTTTTCCAAAATGTAATATAAGTGAATCACTTAGTTTTATTAACACTCTATAATCACATAGATTCACTTTGGTCATCATCATGTAATTCAGTTCACATAAATATTAGATATCCCTAATCCATATTTCAATTAAGGATTAATAAACACAATGTATATGGTGGAGATCCAAAACTAGTTATTCATGTAATGATAACATTCTATCTCAAAGGAAATTTTCATGATTATTTGATTGAGAAAGAGATAATGAAAGGATTAAATAATGAAAAAACCCACCACAAGGAATCATAAAAATATAATATACTTAAATTACAATCAATCCATCTTCACTATATTTTCACGATAAAAAAACAATTATCTCATGTATTATATTAGAGAAAAAATGAATAAAACTCCTAAGAACATCAAGAATATCTATACTATATAGTATCCAATGATGCCACAAAAATTTGATCCATTTCAACTGATCACAAAAATCATTTTTTTAGATAGCTCCCCTTAATTTTTATCTATATAATTTATCTCATATCTTATATTATCCAACATATTGGCCATATCCATTCTAATTTATGTTTTATTTAAACTATTATTAATCCATTTGAATCATTCCACTCATATCTCCATTAAGATGTATAAAAAAAACATTCTAAAGATTGGAAACTCAAAAATTGCTATATCTACTATATCTGGTGTCTACAACATGAATAGTGGAGTGTGGTGTGAAACTATATCAACAAAGAGGAACCATTCATGCTTTTATATTCATGGAATAATCCAAAAACCTGTGTAATGTGAACCAATAAAAAAACATTATCCTCCTATGTTCACAGTGTCATGGAATGATGACGATCCATCATGATAGAAATGGATATCTCAAAAAATGAATCACCTCTACTAATAGGTTCATGACTCAAATCAATGTTGAAAAGGAAACTACCATTCAATTCCAACATTCCTTCAATAGAAATTGTCAAGGAATTATGCTGGCTGGGTTTAACATAAGGACATTTCCATGATTTTTATTAATGTAATGACACATACAAACTAAAAATTACATATAAAAACTCCTCCATAACACATATATAGTTCCAAATCATGGTAAAAATAAGATGATCACAACACAAACAATAGTTATTCATCTCTTTTTTCACAGTGAATGCGTGGATCCATTAGTGGATCAATAGGATTCCAACATTTTCTTCATTATCATCTTACTTAATCAGTATCACAAGGCATATCCATATTGATGTCGTGTAAATATCAATAATAAAAATGGTACTTCATCATTTCATAGAGGTTTGGTTGTGGTTTCATGATAAAAATGGTGTATTCTGGCTTCCTCATTGTTTTTTATTTGATCAACTCAAGATTACAATAGTGCTAATGGTGGAATCAAGTGTCTGAACATGGTGGGTGATTGTTGTGATGAGAAGAATTATTAGTGTCCTTATTCGTGATGAGGGAGATGTGGGACGAGACCTAAAATGGTGACATCTGTTAATTTTGTCTATAGTTCTCAATTAATCTATATCCCACATCTTTTATTCCATGTTTCAAAATATATTTAATAATGCCACACATGGGGTGAAAATATTTGAACTCTTCCTTGTAAATAACACATGCCATGACTCCATCAAATTTTTCATTGGTGTACTTTTCTCACACCTACATTCTCCAGGAGCTCCTGTTTTATCATCTTGACACATTATTTGAGTTAGTCCATTCGAGGATTAATTATACACACTAATGTAATACTAATTGCCATTTATTCATGAATGGATATCCTTGGTGGTTTCTGTGGTCTCCCACGGTGCTAGGTTTCTGGACACCTTTCGTACATCTATAAAACATTTTTTTATCCATAAGTAAAAATCCATCCAAAATTATAAATCTATATTTTTTTTACAATTTTAAATTTAAAAAATTAATTTGTAAAAAACATTTAGTGCAATTAGAATTTGTAATGAAAAAAAATTTAAATTCCAAAATTAACGACTTTAAATATAAGAAACATATGCATAAAATATATTTATCAATTTATCATTAATAAGGATTATAGTGTTTAAATATATATATACGAAGTATTATGTTCGAGAAAACTGTTTTTCCTATATAAGTTATTACTAGAAAATCCAAGTAGAACAATCTTATAATACACCTTATAATTATGTTATAGGGAATGTGAATACATTGAAGATAAATGGGCTTATAAAGGAATAAGTATCATCATAAAGATATATAAATTGGAATAAATCATTTATTAGTGTCTATAGATGTGATGTATGATCTGATTACCTAATTATATTGTGATATAATTCCTTATTCCAAAAAAATCAACCTTTTAACGTATTGAATTTTTTAAGTCAAAGTGATTGACCAGTAGTGGCCTATAGAAATAGTAGTGAGCAGAACCAAGAAAATTATAGGGTATTAAGAATATAATTGGAGTGTACCCAATGAATTTAGTAATTAATATTTACATAACAATCTTTACATGGAATAAATATGTTATTCATGTTATTTGGATAAGTCCCACATTAGGGTGAATCAAGTAACAAGGAATTCCTTTTGTAAATTTCTATATTTACAAAAAAAAAAAGAAACTAATTAAAGTAAAAATCATTATATCTGATAAATGGATGAATTTTTTTTAAAAAAGGATCAAGATATGGTATAATGAGATAAATAATACTATAATCAATGTTTAGTAATTGTAATTCACTACGATTCAACCCCTCTTAGGGCGACCGACTCTTGACATGTTATAATATGTGTTATTAGCATAAAATTTCACATTAAATGATATTTAATCCTTATGATGTTCTTTTTTTATATATGTATACTCTTCTATATAATAAAGTAATTTCTATTTTTAATGAAAAAAATATCAAAACCTAGAAAATATGAATATAAAAATCATTATAGATCCTTATATATTGATATCTAGTTTTCTATAATGATTAAGCTATTTATTTATGATGAGTCAATTTTAGTATTCCTTTAAAATAAAGAATATGAAATAAAGGTACATAAAAAAGATATAAATAAAGTTATTGGATCTATATTAGATACTATATATGAAAAGGTGATTAGAATTTATTCATCAAAAACCATGATGTGAAATTCGTTTCATATATATGAAGGATAATCAAAAGTTAATGAAACCAAGATATAAATTATTTGAAATTAGTATGAGGACCATAAATTATAATCAATATAGGCATTAAATAACCTTCTAAAAATAGATATTTATTTTTTATAATATTTTAGGATCGATATAATGAATCTCATATGTTAGTATTTTGTAATAATACTGGATAAGTTTGCTTATATCTTTTAATTATATGGTGTTAGTTATTGAGATAAAATATTACAGTACAATGTCATTTAATGAATTTCAATTCAATCTTATAACTTAGAAAATTTTAATTAATGGTTGAGTTAATAATGTTATAAAGGAAATATAAGGATTTTTCCTTCAATTATATGAAAAAATATTTCAATGAACAAAATTTAGATTAATAAATCAAAGATAAGATGTATGCTTTGTCTAAAAATATGAAAATAGATAAAGGTAAATTATTGGGAAATATTATCCTGATATATTTTCAATGTGAAAAGGCCAATTATATAGTTATAAATTTTACTTTCAATTGACATGGTAATGAATATGATCCATTAAAAAATATTTAACCAAATGTTCTATAAGAGTAAAATTGAAAATAAAATCATTGAAAATAAAATAAATTGAATTCTCTAAGAGAACAATTTATATCAAAATAAAGATAAGTAATATATTATAATTGAGGACCATATTGTTATTAGAGAAGTTACATTGATAAAATCCATTAGTCATTATGAAAATTTAAAATATATTATTGAATTTTTTATTTAAAAAGTAGGTGAAGTTTATCTCCATGTTGAAATTGATGTAACTCTTCCAAAATATATGCATATATTTATATTAGGGAAGTAAAATTATTCTTTTAAATATTATAATGGTTATATTAAATATAAAGAATAAAAATATATAATATTGGATGAATTCATAGAATAAATTAATGCTGAACAACCAAATGGCGATAGTTTTTATTCAATTTTAATACTAATATAAAAAATAATTCTAAAATTTTTAATGAATAGAAATTGAATTAAATTAAAGGGATAATATAATTTAAATAACATTATAATTTTGTGATTAATATATGAATAATTTATAATAAATAATAATTGATTTTTTAGTCTAAATGTAATGAAAAGTTTGAAGTGTCTTTATTTGAAATGGAAAACTTTTGATAGTTCCATTGGAAATATGATTGAATATATTAGTAGAAAAATATAAATAAATAAAGGTAAAAAAGAATAAATATATTAATACATTTAAAGTAAGGTATATACATATTATGAATCTTCAAATTTAACTCTATGAAGATATATAAATGATATTTTTTATGAATGGATAAATCAATAGAGAACGAGTCATATCACAATGTTCTTTTACTATAGACTTCTTTGAGAAAATATGGAATAATATAATGGTTGGTTTTAGAGGAGATAATAATAATAATAATCCAATGTTAGTATCAAAATTAAAAAATTTCTAAAACAATACCAGATATTTTATATGAATATTTTTGAATAATGTGAATATTGTAAAATAATGTACCCTGTTCTAAATCATTCCAACATATCCATATGAATTTGATATAAATCATTATGAACTATCAAAAATAATTATTACTACTATGGTTTCCACATTCTACATATTTGGACTCCTCATGTGTTAATCATGTTTTAATGATCACAAATCATATATATTCTGTAAAGCCTGTTAATCCTCTGTAATCTGTCTCAAATCATGTGTATAGATGATTAATATCTTTATGCATTAAATAAACCTATAAAAGATCTTAATTGTTATAAATTAAATTAAATTATTGTATACTATATTTAATTTACTTCAAAATTATTTCTTTGATGAATGACTAAGTCTAAACCATTTTATGAATATCACTATTTATGTCTCTAAACATATATTTGTCTAAGTCTGAGTAACTGTGAGTCTGCCACCATTTTTTTTCTGGAAAAGGGTCTAGACACTGTGACCATGCAGACATCGTAACCATCAAGACACCATAACCATCCAGACACTACAACCATCCAGACACTACAACCATCCAGACACCATGACCATCCAGAACCTGTGACCATTCAGACACCATAACCATCCCGACACTATGACCACACACCATGATCCTAACCCCGCATCTATGATACCAGTTCCTGATCTCTATAAAACTTTGATATCATAATTGTATCACCACTCAAAGAGAAATAATTAGATATCTTTTCAAGGAGACACCATTTCAAGGAGACACCGTTTCATAGAGACACCATTTACAGACAGACTGTGACACCGTTTCTGAATCTGTTTTTTCATTTTTTTAATTAAATTTCTAACAGTCATATTTGAAGCTTTTAAATAAATTGACATAATTAATGTTTCATTGTAGACATGGCATCTGAAAATATGAGGTACGAGGTGTAGAATAAATGAATCATGTCGGCACCAACACATGCACTCTAAGAACAAAAGAGAAGTAAGGTCCGGAAACAATATAGAGCTTAATAACGAAGTACACACACGATTTTCTGAGAAAATAACTTAATCATGCAACTAAACATTACAATAGTTCAAACGAAGAATTATTGAATAAACTAGATGGACACCATAGATAAAAATCATTGAGCACATCCTCGCACTGACTGATCGTACCACGATTTACTATTTTATTTCACCCTTATACCAATGTACTAAACTGGGTTTGTATTGAAAATTACAAGTATAATAACAAATTTCAATCCATGTTCGATTCAATTATTTTTTTTAACACTGTTAAAAAGGTAAATGTTACTTATTTTGATAATTATATTGTAGGTGGAGGTGATTTGAAGGACCCATGATGAAGTCCCAAGAAGATGGGCCAATCTTCACATGATCCAAGAATAGCAATGTACTAAAACGCATGTTTCTACTTAACCACACTCTCTAATGGGATGATACTTTTTTTCGTTCTAGAATTTAATTCTATTAATTTCATATGAAGTAACCAAATCCCAATTCTTTTATTAAGAGTTCAATACAAACTGATCTATCCAATAAAGTCGATCTGCACAGGGTCAAAACTTTGCCTCTGTATTTCGACAATATCTATTATTATATTCCATATCCGGAGGCCAAATTTGACATGGAGGTATAAATGGTGTCGGTAAACAATGTTTTAGTTTTGTACATTGTGATTTATGACTTTATAACCAGCCAAAACCATGGACCAATAGGATTACTAAAATCAGGGTGCCCAAAACGACCTCCTACTTTGCCTATAAATTGGAACCTTGGGCACCCAATTTTTGAGTTCGAACCAGAGCAAGGTGCTACCATTTTGGAGTCCCAAAGAGGTCTTTACATCATCTCATGAAGTTATGGAGGCTATGATAAGTTCTACTTCAGCATCTTCTTCTTCCTCTCCTCCCATGGATTTCTAAACCCCTTGTGATCACTCAGGGAGGAACTTGATATAAATCCCAAGTTTCATGTTTGTAATATTTGAATGATCTTTTTAATTATAAGTTTTTTTGTTGTTTTTAATCATCCAATATTCTTATTTTATTGATTTATGTACTGGTATGTCATTCTCAACTCATATGATCATGTTTGGGGGTACCCCTTCATGTGATGTTTCACACATCGTTCACCACTTTCTTTCCCCCATCTAATTGTGGTGTTTGTGTGGTTCATATTGGTCAATTGAACTCACACAAGAACTTTCAAGGTCATGTAAATTTATGCCATGGTATAACAAGGAAATAACAAACAAACCTGGATAGCACATCTAGTTCTTCGTGTGTTGCCATGGTGAGTTTCAGTTATGATGTCGATCACAAATCACCCAATCATCGGTGGTGTCCGGTGAACCATTGTGTGTTTGAAACTGAACACTAGGAGGTAGCCTAGTATAAACTCAGTAAAATTATGGTTCTAGGTGGTAAAAACCAGGTATTAAATGATCATAACCATATATCATTAAGAGATTAAGGATGAACATCACGAGAGTACCCTGGGTTGATCACACTTAATTAATCTCATTCATTTCTACTTTATTTTATTGCTTTCATTTTCTATTTTCATAATTAATCATAAAAACCCCAAGATTTACAAAACCTCATTCCACTTATAATTTCATAATCGAAACCCTATTTTTAAATTAATGATCTAAGGCTCCTTCGAGAGACGGCCTAGGGTTGTTGCTATACTACAGAAATTCTAGTCAAAATTAAACAACTAATTTTACACGCTCGACAATGTGATAAAATTTTGGCACCATTTACGAGGATCCAAGAGAATTTAATTTCATTATCTTATTTTATTTATTTATTTATTTTACTTCTTAATTAGTACTCCTTTAAATACCCCACCCCCATTTTATTGTTTTTGTTTTGGGTTTTTGTCTTATTTTTGGTTTTTTTGGTGTGTTCTTTCTCTCTCTCTCTCTCTATCACTTATTCTTCTTATTATCCATATATCTCTCTATAATTCTGAAGGACCCCGGGACACCCTGAGAGGGGAGGGGTGAATCAGGGTGACCACTTTTTCTTTTAATTTGTTGGATCTTGTTCCCACGTTGGTAGGAACTTGTTGAACCTGTATGATGATTACGATCAAAATGAAAACATTCACATGCACAGAGAAGACACAGTCATTTTTACTTGGTTCACCACTAAGGGCTACGTCCAAGGAGCATACGCCGACAGGTTGCCGGTCGTACCTAAATCCACTATGCTTCACTAGCTGCGGATACAAAAGTTCGGGTACAGACACTCTGTCCCAGGCTCACTGCCTTTACAATAGTTCAGGGATAGCTCACTGCGTCCCTCGGGTCACTTCCGTTGACTCCCCCTGGCTCACTGCCGTTGGTGAAGTCCCACTCAGTTTATAGACGTGTAGGTCTCTTCTTCATTTGCATAAGAGTGCATCCTTTGTTGAATGTAGATGCTCTATTGAAGTCCGATTCTCACTAGAAGAAGAATATCACTTTTCCTCGAATGAACCGAGTAGTTTCTCGGCTTTCGTGCAGCTCCAGCAAGGCAGGCGTGCTTCAATAGTGTCTAGGTCTCCTTTTCAAGCCCGGCGCGCAAGTCTCCCGGCGGCGCGCAAGTCTCCCGGCGGCGCGCAAGTCTCAGGCGCGCAAGACTAAACTGGCGCGCAAGTGTCACTGAAGCACCTGCGCGACACTGCCTTCTTGAACTAAATACTTGCGCGATCCACTTCCTTACTCTTCCAAACTGCCTTGGGACCTTGGGAGAACAGCCAAACACCGGCGCGCAAGCTCTACTTGCGCGACAAAACAACCACCTGCGCGACTCAACCACCTGCGCGACGAGAGCTCGAGAAATCTCTCGGCCTTGAACTCCGTTGCAAATGAGGAGGGGTGGTCCAGTATTTATAGGCAAACTGGACCCCCTGCGTGGCGGCGCACAAGTCCCTCGACGGCGCGCAAGTCCTGTCTCCAGATCCTCTGTCGCGCAAGTTACTTGCGCGACCCAACCAACACTTGCGCGACCTTCTTTCCTTAGCCAATTTGTGATGTTCTGACCCTCAAAAACATATGGCGCGCAAGTCTTTCATCCTCCAAGAGCTCGGCGCGCAAGTGTCTTTTCCAAAAACACTTTACTTTATTTACGGATTTTCAGGCCCAAAAATTTGGCAAACACTGGGAAACAGCGCCACCTTCACTACTGTTTTCTTCCTGAATGGTATGATCGCTTTGTTGGTTCACACCCTGAACTTCCACTGAGGATTGACAACAAACACAAACCATACACCAAATCATGCTTTGAAGAACCTGGTTCCAACAAATTCTGTATTATAACATTATATTATATTTTCAACCTTCTTGAGTGATTTTATCTATTTTAAAAAAATTAAAATTCACAACTAATTTGCATGACCTGATCTGGTAAAGAAACACTATTTGAATTTAACCCTGAAATTGAAAAGTCACATCACTCACAAATCAATACATCTAGAGAAGGTAAATCAAGTAACATTATGGAACCAATTTTGGAACCTCAAGTGGTCCTAAACCTACCAAAAATTGAACCCAATCAAAGCCATGAAAACATGGCTGCAGATAATCGAACTTTAAAAGAACTGACCACCCCTGATGTGGAGTACCAACCTGCGTACATGAAATATCCTAAGGAAGCAGCCAAATCTGTGATGAGATCAGGTTTCATACACCTTCTTCCTAAATTCCATGGTCTTCTCGGTGAGGACCCTCATAAACACATTAAGGAGTTTCACATAGTGTACTCAACCATGAAATCCCAAAATGTGTCTGAGGACTTAATTAAGTTTAGGATCTTCCTTTTATCCCTTGATGGGGTATCCGAAGACGGGATATACTCTCTACCTACCACAATTGTGGGCTAGAATGACCTTAAACTACTCTTTCTAGAAAAGTTTTCCCTACCTCCCGAACAACTTCAATTAGGAAAGAAATATGTGGAATTTGGCAGTCACAAGGAGAGGCCCTTCATGAATACTGGGAGAGATTCAAGAGACTTTCCTCAAGCTTCCCCCATGACCAAATTTGTGAACAACTGTTAATCCAATACTTCTATGAGGTAATTGTCCCCATGGATCATGTAATGATAGATGCTATAGCTGGTGGTTCCATAGTTTATAAAACTCATTCCGTCGCTCGCGACTTAATAGCCAACATGCCTGAAAATGCACAACAATTTGGTACACGAGCAATTGCACCAACCTGAGGAGTCCATGAGGTAAGTCATTCATCCCTATAAAAAAGGTAGATAATAAACTTGATGAGATACATACCCTTCTAAGGAAATTAGATCAAGAACAAGGTAACTCACAATCTCATCATGTTCCATTACATTGTGGTATTTGTTCTAATAATACTCATTTTTCTGACCAGTTCCCACAACATCAAGATTAACCTGAGTGTTGTGCAGCTGTGTTCCTAGGGCATCTATTCCAACAAGCACCTCCCTTTATGTAGGAACAATTCAGGCCAAATCCAAACCATGGGTGGCGAAAACAAACCCAGCACCAATAAGGAGGAAACTCAAGCTACCCCAAGAAGAATTGGTATCCATAGGGCCAAGGAATGGAACCTTCATATCATTCAAATTCTCAAAACAATCATCCTTATCCTCTCAAATCTGAACCAAGACTCAATGATAATGTGAAGTAAATGGCAACCCAGAACCAACAATTCCAAAAAACCACACAATCGGCAATTCAATACCTATGAACTCAAGTGGAACAATTGGAGAACACCATCGATGAGATTAAGATGCAAGGTTCTAGAAAACTACCATCCCAACCCATTGCCAATCCTAAGGTAAAAGGTAATGTATGTGTAGTTAAACTTCTTAGTGGTAAGTAAGTCTCTCCTTATACTGATTCTACACAACAGGTATGTCCCTCTCTTGAAAACTCTATTTCCCAACCCTCAAAAATATCAAGTGATGAAATACAAGACAAAAAGGTTAATCTTATTATCATTGATGATTCAAATGATAAATCCATTCCTCTTCCTTTCCCCCAAAGACTCTCTATATCTAAGAAAAAATCTGATAATGAAATTGATAAACAAATAATGGATACATTTAAAAATGTGCAAGTTAACAATCCTTTATTGGATACAGTTAAAAAAATCCCCTGATATTCCTAATTTCTTAAAGAGCTTTGCCCCCATAAATGAAGACTAAAGGGGAATGAGAGAGTCAACATGGGGAGGAATGTCTTAGCCCTGATTCAACCAGTAATGCCAACCAAATTCATGGATCCGGGCACATTCACAATACCGTGTACTATAGGGGAGACCTTATTTTCTGATTATATGATAGATTTAGGTGCTTCCATTAATTTAATTCCTCAATCCATGTATACTTATCTGCAGGTTGGAGAGATTTAACCAACAGGTATTGTTGTGAAACATTCCAACCGGAGTACAACGCATCCCAAAGAAGTTAGTGAGGATGTCCTCGTCAGAGTGAAGAATCTAATCTTCCTAGTTAATTTCTACATTATTGAGATGGAAGATACCTGAACCCAAGAACACACTCCTCTCATATCTGGGAGGCCATTCTTCAAAACAACACAGACGATCATCAATGTTAACAATGGTAAATTGTCCATGGAGTTTGGTGGAGAAAAGGTAAGTTTTAACATACTTGGGGCTACGAAACACCCCGTTGAAGAGCACTCCACTCTTCGTGTCTATTCGATGGAAGTGATCTCAAATGATGCACAAACTCACAACTCTCTCCTTAACCCATACTCTGATTCATTTTACTCTTCTTCACCCTTGGATGATTTGAGTTTTGATTCATGTTTTCAGTGTTGTGTGGGTTCTGAAAAATGTAAATTTTGTGCTTTAATTGATGTGTGTGTTCATTATGAGGTACCCATGACTGTCTAAGATTCTGAAAATCTCATTTCAATAGATTCTCTATCCTTAGAGAATAAACATGAGAATATAGATAGTTTCATGGGACCTAACTCCCCCTAAATCCCCTCCCTCAGTCCAAAAACCCCTAGTGTTGGAATTAAAACCACTTCCATCTAATTTAAAATATGTATATCTTGATGGTATTAACCAATTGACCGGCATTATTGCTAATAACCTCTCAAAAACAGGGATAAAAAACTTCTCAACCTTTTGAGAGAGGGTAAAAAGTAAATACGATGGACATTGGCTAATATTCCTGGTATTACCCATCTATTTTTATGAACCATATACTTTTAGATGATGATGCAAAGCCCGTAAGAAAATTTCAACGCCGGTTGAATCCCACTCTCCTTGATGTGATAAAATTGGAAGTTAGTAAATTACTTACTTCTAGGATAATTTATCCTATATCTAATAGTAAATGGGTTAGCCCAGTGCCAATTGTGCCTAAAAATATTAATAATAGTTGTGTCAAATGAAAGTAATGAATTGGTTCCAACACATGTGCAAAACATCTGGTGAGTCTGTATTGACTACCGTCGACTGAATCAAGCCACACGGAAGGACCACTTTCCTCTACCTTTCATTGACCAAATGTTAGAACGGTTGGCGGGTAAGTCCCATTATTGTTTCCTTGATGTCTATTCATGTTATTTGAAAATCCATATAACCCATGAGGATCAAGAAAAGACAACATTTACCTATCTATTTGGAACATTTTCATACAGAAGGATGCCATTTGGTCTTTGTAATGCTCCTGGTAATTTTTATCTTTGTATGTTGAGTATATTTTCAAAGTACATAGAGAACTACATGGAAGTTTTTATGGATGATTTCACGGTTTATAGAACTTCCTTTGATGATTTTTTGGCTCCCCTAGGTTCTATCCTCCGTCGTTTCATAGAAAAGGATCTTGTATTAAATTATGATTAATTTCATTTCATGGTTGAATAGGGGATAGTTCTTGGGCATGTTATTTCAAAAGAGAGAATTCAAGTGGATAAATCAAAAATTGAATTAATTTCAATCCTTCCATATCCAAAATGTGTTCATGAGGTGTGATCCTTCTTGGGTCATGCTGGGTTTTACCACTGATTCATTAAAGACTTCAGTAAGATTGCACTTCCCTTATCCCAGTTATTACAAAAGGATTCAATGTTTTTTTTGATAAAAATTGTGAGGATTCTTTAAATTCATGAAAAAGGAGTATCACATCACCTCCCATCATCCATATTCCAAGGTGAGATCTCTCCTTTTAACTTATGTGTGATGCATCTAACTTTGAAGTTGCGGTAGTTTTATCAAAAAGGGTTGAAAAGGCTCCTCATGTCATTGTGTATGCCTCATGTACCCTTGACCATGCCCATGAAAACTATACAACCACTGAAAAAGAGATTCTTTATATTGTGGTTGCCTTGGAAAAATTCTGTTCACATCATATTGGGTCAAAAATCATTTTTTTTATCTGATCATGTTGCCCTTCATTTTCTCCTAAATAATCATGAAGCTAAACCTCGCCTCATTCGGTGGATACTCCTCCTCTAAGAGTTTGACCTTGAGATTAGGGATAAGAAAGGGTTGGAAGATGTGGTAGCTGACCACATTAGTAGGATTTCCCCACCATTGGACAATCATTTTGACTCACCCCTCCTCATTAGATAATTATTCCCTCATTAGAACCTTTGTGATGTTGTGGACCTTAACCCATGGTATGCGGACATTGTGAATTTTCTAGCAACATTTAGGGTCCCCACAGATTTTAGCACTTCACAATCCCAGATATTTAAGCATGATTCTAGGTGGTAAATTTGGGATAACCCATATTTGTGGAGAACTTTTGGTGACCAATTAGTTTTTCGGTGTGTCCCTGACCATGAGTTCACCTCTGTTTTGACATTCTTCAACACTTTGGCCTGTGGGGGTTACTTTGGCTCTCAACATACAGCTCGAAAGGTCCTTGACCCATGACTTTATTGTCCAAAATTGTATAGAGATTCCAATCGGTTTTGTAAGTCATGTATTCATTGTCAATTCATAGGGAGTATCCCCAAGAGGAATGAAATTCCCCAACAACCAATGTTATTCTATGAAATTTTTTATGCATGGGGCATTGACTTCATGGGTCCTTTTCCAAATTCATTTGGATTTTTGTACGTCTTATTGGTTGTTGATTGTGTATATAAATGGGTGGAAGAAAAATCCACCAAGACTGATGAATCTCAAGTGGTAGTTGATTTTGTGAGGTCCTAAATTTTCAGTAGGTTTGGTTTACCTAGATTCATCATTAGTGATCAGGTTTCACATTTTTGAAATCACAACCTGAAAATTTTGCATTGTATGTATGGGTTTGTTCATAAAGTCTCTACATCATATCACCCCCAAACTAATGGACAAGCAGAAATCTCAAATTGGGAAGTTAATAGAATCTTGAAAAAACGGTACAACCCAATAGGAAATATTGGAGTTTGTGCTTGGATGATGCACTTTGGGCATACCGTACAGCTTTTAAAACCCCAATCGGAATGTCACTATATATAATTCTATTTTCTAAGGCTTTTAACCTCCTAGTAGAGGTAGAAAACCATGATTATTGGGACACTAAACAATTTAATATGAATCTTTCAGATGCAGGTGAGCATAGAAAGCTATAGATTCAAGAGTTATAAGAAATTTGACGTGATTCATATGAGAACTCCCAAATATATAAAGAGAATACAAAATCTATCCATGATAGCATGATTCATCATAGGAAGTCCCATATTGTTGAGAAGGTTCTTATATATAATTCCAGGCTAAAGCTCCACCCAGGTAAGCTTCGTTCTTGATGGCTCAGTCCTTATACCGTTACTGATGTTTACCCTTTTGGTTCTATATAGGTTTTGAATGATAAGAGTGGAGAAAGGATTACAATCAATGGGAAGAGGCTGAAACACTTCTATGAGGATTTTCCAAAGCACGTTATGGAGTAAATGCAACTGATTGATGCCACATATGACACCACATAGCTGGATATCCCTTCTACCTACCTTTTATTTACTTGTCTATTTAATTAAAATAATTTCATTGAGGATAATGTAAATTTTAGGTGTGGGGGAGGGTGATAGGCTGACATGTCATATTTAGGATAAAAAAAACAAAAAAATATTATAATTAAAAAAAAGTGTTTTCATTTTTTATTTATTTTTCATTCTATTGTGTTTTTATATAAAAAATGATCTTAAAAAGAATAACTGGAATTATTTTTCATACTTGAGTCGATTGTGTTGAAAATTCCACAGTTTTTTGGAAAAAAAAATTTCAAATGAATGTTGATATGAAATATTTTTCTATAATTTTTATTTTCAAATCTTTCTTATGTGTTGAATGGATTTTTGAAACCCATGCCTCATTAGCACTGACCAATATTTTAATCCCCTACCCGAGAGACATTATAAGCCCTTTATTGCATATTATTCCTTTTAATCACTTTCATGAGAATCTCGGGTCATGTAGAGAAACTAGAACTTTCCTTGATTCTGTTTTAATCCATAAGATTCAAGTATGCTACATTCATGATAGATGAAATTGTTCATTGAAAATCCTTTTGTACAATTATCCTCTATTTTTTGCCACCTTTAAATTTTATCCTTCTTAAGACTTAGAGACCATGAAATTCCTGTTAGGTAGAAACATTTCAAGATAATTTATCCCTACTTACCCATATCTTGTGTATATTCTTTTTTATCTTTAGCAAGTGTGGGTGAGATGGTGTTTTGTGGGAATTCTAGGGAGAGAATCATCGTTATGGGTTGATATAAAGGGTGCCTACATTTTCTTTGGGCAATGGGTTCACAATCCATATTACATCATTGTTTTATACATGTTTCCCTCTTTATATAAAAAAAAACTAAAAAAAATATAGTTTTGTACATTGAAAAAAATAAACAGAATAAATGAAAAAAACGGATAAAGAGGATGTTTACTCATTATTATTCATTATTTGGTTGTGGCCGAAAAAAATAGACAATGGGGGGAGTGAGTTGGAGGGGATACAATTTGTGAGGTGTTGAGTGTGTAAATTCATTAAGAACTCTTGGTGAATTTTTACATGTTTTGTACAGAAGAGATTAAACACTCCTCTTCAGCCTCAGGTTTGTAAATATTAAATCCTACGAACCCTTGAACCTCAGAACAGCCTTTTGAAAGTCCTGTTGAGTAGCGCACTAGTTTCTATCGGTAGAGAACATAGGATCTTTTCAAGCATATGGTAATATTGAATGAACTCTGAGAAAAGAGCATAACTCCTCTTTCATATGTTCCTTGAGTGAAGAGGGAAAAGTTTTAGATGAGGTAGGTTGCAACATTTTCATGGGTTAACGAATGAAGTTGAACAAATTTGAATGTGAGAAATGAAAAATGACAGGAAAATTGATTCCATAAATGAGACATGAAGAATCCTGTTTTAAAATATTATTGGATGTTTTCACAGCTTTTATTTAGGAATGGGATATGATTAGGATATTATACATTGCCCCGGAGTGCAAATGTTTAGGTGTGGGGGTGTGATTGTACCACAATTCACTATTTTATTTCACCCTTATACCAATGTATTAAACTGGTTTTGAATTGAAAATTACAAGTATAATAAACAATTTTCACACCATCATTGATTCAATTATTTTTTGTTTAACACTGTTAAAAATGGAAATTTTACTTATTTTGATAATTATATTGTATGTGGAGGTGATTTGAAGGACCCATTATGAAGTCCAAGGAAGATGGGCCAATATGCACATGATCCAAGAACACCAGTACAGTAAAACGCATGTTTCTACTAAAATGTGAATTAAAAGGGGATGAAAATTTGTGGTCCGGTCCAATATTTCATTATATTCATTTAATATGAAGGAACTGAAGCCCAATTCATTCATTAAGAGGTCCATAAAAACCAATCTGTCCAATAAAGTGGATCTGTAAAGGGTCAAAAATTTGCCTCTGTATTTTGAAAATATATCTTACTATATTAAATATCATGATGCCAAATTTGACATGGAGGTAGACAGGGTGTCGGCCAAAAACTTTTTAGTTTTTTACAAAGTGATTTATGACTTTCTTACCAGCCAAAACCATAGACCAAGCAGATTACTGAAATTAGGGTGCCCAAAACCACCTCTTACTTTGCCTATAAATTGGCACCTTGGGCACCCCATTTGTGAGTTGGCACCAGAGGCAAGGTTTTTCCATTTTGGAGTCCCAAATAGGTATTTTCATCATCTTAAGAAGTTCTAGAGGCTATGGGAAGTTCTACTTCAACATCTTCTTCTTCCTCCCCTCCCATGGATTTCTAAACCCCTTGTGATCACCTGGGGAGGAATGTGATGTAAATCCCAAGCTTCATGTTTGTAATATTTGAATGATCTTTTTAATTCTAGGTTGTTGTGTTGTTTTTATTCATCATCTATTCTTATTTTATTGATTTATGTACTGGTATGTCATGCTCAACTCATATGATCATGTTTGGGGGTACCCATTCATGTGATGTTTCACACACCGTTCACCACTTTCTTTTTCCCCCTTCCAATTGTGGTGTTTTTGTGGTTCATATTGGTCAATTGAACTCACATAAGCACTGTAAAGGACATGTAAATTTATTTCATGGTATCACAAGGAAATAACATACAAACCTGGATAGCACATAGAGTTCTTTGTGTGTTGCCTTGGTGAGTATCAATTATGATGTCGAACACAAATCACCCAATCATCGGCGGTGTCCGATGAATCATTGTGTGTTTTCCATTGAACCCTAGAGGTATCCCAGTATAAACTCAGTAACATTTTGGTTCTAGGTGTTAGAAACCAGAGATTAAAATATCATAACCCTATATCATGAAGCTGCGAAGGATGAACATTATGAGAGTACCCTAGGCAGATCGCACTTAATTAATCTTGTTCATTTCTACTTTGTTTTATCACTTTCATTTTCTATTTTAATCTTTAATAATCAAACCCCAAACATTTACAAAACCTCATTCCAATTATAATTTCATAATCAAAAACCTATTTATAAATTAATGATTAAATGCTCCATCGAGAGATGACATAGGGTTTCTATTATACTGTAGAAATTCTAGTCAAAATTAAACAACTAATTTGACGGACTGGACAACGCAATCACTGACCATACCACAAAGAACACAAGAAAGATCTATCTGACTTATGATAGTCTATTTTCCATGAGAGGACTCGATTTCTACATCTTGTTCATCCCAAAAGTCCAGATCTTCATAGACTAACACTCAGTGCACTTCTAACCTTGTCTCATCATTTCTTCTATGTTGTGTATTATTTTTATCTTTCGAGCAGTGTGTGTGTCTGTATAAAATTGAGCACTATCTCCTACATCAAACTGAAGGATACAAGATATCCTTTCCTGGACATCTTTACACCCTTTTGCATTCCCACAGATAAGTGTCGAATAGGTTTTGTGTAACCTATTAGTTTATACCCATGAAGAACTATGGAAGAGGTCGTGTGACCTGGACAGTCTTGTGTACTATTGTAAATCCTGATAGAGGCTGTGTATCTAGGTTATTTATATAAAATACATGGTAGTAGGTGATCACCAGGTGGAGTGTATTATGTCTCATCTTGATATTGAACCACTTGGTTTATATCCACCGTGTTGTTTAAATTTATTTGTCTCTATTTTACTGTTGTTTTATTCAGAAACCACTAAATTTACTTTTATAGTTAATCTTGTAAAGAAGTTATAATTGTTTTGCCTTATTAGAATAGCTTCAAATGTAATGTTAATAACTAATATTAATATTACCTAGAATTAATCAATCATATAAGAAGTTATTTAAACATTAAACCTTTAATAACAGTATAACCTTGATTAACTGGACTATATTTAAATTTATTGGGGAACCCTTTTTAAGAATAATTTTTAAATAGAAATTTTAAATAGATACTCAATTAACCCCCCTCTTGAGTAATCTACTTTGACCAACATTTGGAATCATAGGAGTTTTTGTTAATCCTATTAAGGATCTATTTGTTACCCTATTCAACTATGATTGTAGTTGTACCTTAAAGATCTATAAATTTATGTTAATTCAAAATTTATTGATCATTTAAAATATTTATTTATTATGGATAATAGATTGGAAGCTTCTGCAACAAACAGACCACCATTCTTTAATGGAACCAATTATGAATAATGGAAAATTAAAATGAAAATTCATTTAGAAAGTATGAGCTTTGAAATATGGTTTTCAATTATAGATGAATATGTGATTCCTGCTACTGGTAGAATCACTTGGGATGAACCTACCAAAACTGCCTATAATAAAAATTTCAATGTTGTGAATGGTTTATACTTATCTTTATGAGATGAATAATTTAATAGGATCTCTACTTGTAAAAATGCCCATGAAATTTGGGACAACATCTGTTTCACATGAAGGAACATCAAGTGTAAAATAAATGAGACTTAATACTAGTACTATTAAATATGATATCTCTAAAATGGAACTTGATGAGCCTATTTCTAACATGTATCTCAGATTCAATGAAATTTTCAACACAATGAAATATCTTGGGAGAGAAGTCACTACCAAAGAATAGATTGTGGGTATTCTCATATTCCTACCTGACAGATGGAGAGAATCCTCTATCTCTATTTGAGAATCATGTGATATTAGCATCATACCTATAAAATAACTCATTAAAAACTGATGATGTATGAAGAGGATATGAAAGTCAATGAGGAAGAGGAGGATGAGCCCAAAAGAAAATATATTGTGTTCAAGACCACCACCTTTAAACACAAAGAAAAAGGTAAAGTGGAAGTTTCTGTAGAAATTTACAGTAGTGAACAATCACCACCTAATAGTAATGAAGAGATGGCTCAATTAGCAAGATGGTTTAAGATATTTTACAAGAAGAAGAACTTTTTCAGAAATCCTATCTTCAAGGGAAGATATGTTAGAAAATGAAGTTGGAAGAAAGATTGGAAACGAAGTGAAAAGTCTGAAGAGATTGCCTGCTATGAATGTAAGAGAAAAGGACATATCAAGGACGACTGTCCCAATCTAAACTATAAATAACAAATATGATGAAAAAGATAAAAAGTATAAAATGGTAATGAAATCAACATGGAGTGCCTCTGAGGATAGTTCATGTGACTCAGAATATTCACATGATGAACATGATAACAAATCCAATATGTGTTTTATGAAAAACACATTAGAGGTATCACTAGAATATCTTGTACAAAATTCATATTATTCTATAGATGAGAGTGACTCTGAAAATATGTCTAACGAAGAATTATTTGAATATTGTAATATTATTTTAGAGAATTTAATGAACTAAAAGATAAGTAAAAGTCTTTGAAGAAACAAAATGCTCTTACCTCAACTGTTAAAACTGAACTCACTGTAAAAAGGGATCAAAATGCTCAATTACTCAAAGAGAACAATGAAATAAAACTATATAATGAGAAATTGAAAGGGTATCTTGAAAGTATTACTAATGGTAAGGATACCTTGGTACAAATTCTAGGTAAAAATATTTCTCCTTAATATACTACTGGCATTGGCTATCAACCTAGTAAAAAATTAATGGAAGAAATAATTTTGTTTCTAAATCTAGGACATATACCTTAACTCCCAGTTTTGGAAAACATTCAAATAGTTCATGTTATGACACACTCCCTATTATTTCAGGCATTTCTGGACCAAATAGAGGTTATTTTTCAAATACTTTACATAATGATTATAGGAAACCTGTAAGGCATATATGGGTTCTTAAAGCAATTATCACTAATATTATTGGACCCAAACAAGTGTGGGTACCAAAATCTGTTTTCATTTGACTATTTTGTCAGAAGGTTGCTTAAAGAGTTCCTGTAAGATTTTATGGTACTTGGATGTTGGGTGTTCAGGACACATGACTAGAGACTACTCATGCTTCAAGAATTTAATAAAAATTGATGTAGTACATTTCACCTTTGGTGACAATTAAAAAATATATTATTGGCCTTGGCCAAATTGGTAATTCTAACACAGTTTTGATTTCCAAAGTAATTTTTTTATGGACATAAATATAATCTACTTAGTATTCCATAGTTATGTGATGATGGATTTCCTGTTAAATTTAAAATTGATGCTTGCAATGTTTTTAATTAAAAATATGAATTAGTGTTTTAGGCATTAAGAAATTAAAATGTATATTCTATTAACTTGGATTCTTTATCTTCTCAAAATAATTCATGTTTTTCTGTGTTTCAAAAAGAGTCCAAACTTTGTAATAGGAGACTAGGACATTATAACACTCACTACATTATAAATTTGACTAGAAAAATGTCAGTCAAAAACCTACCCAAACATGAGTTTCCAAATGATAAAGTGTGCAATCCTTGTGAAAAAAGAAAGCAACACACAATTTCCTTCAAACCAAATAAAGAAGTATCAAATTCTCAACCTATCGAATTGGTTTACATGGATTTTTTTAGACCAACTAGAGATTCTATTTTAAATGGGAAACACTATGTTTATGTTCTTGTATATGAATTTCCTAGATATATTTGGACTTTCTTTTTGGCTCACAAAAGTGAATACTTTTATCAATTTACCAAATATACCAAAACTATAGAAAATCATAGTGGAATTAGAATTAAGACATTAAGAAGTGATCATGGCCATGAGTTTGAAAATCAAGAGTTTGGATCCTTTTGCTCACAAAATGGATATAGTCATAATTTCTCTTCCCCTAGAACAACTAAACAGAATAAAGTTGTACAAAGAATAAATAGAACCCAACAAGAGATAGCTAGAACAATTCTTAATAAATATGACTTACATATTTATTTTTGGGTTGAAGCTGTAAATATAAGATGCTATATTATCAATAGAGTTTTGATTATATCTATTCTTAAAAGAACTCTATATTAGTTATGGAACAATATAAACCCAAAGTTAGAGACTTAAAAGTATTTTGTTGCAAAGTCTATATCCTTAATACTAAGGACAATCTTGAAAACAATTTCATCCAAGAGTGATGAAGGAATATTCTTTGGATATTAAATTAGTAGTAAAGACTATAGAGTGTTTAATAAAAGAACTAAATGTGTTGAAGAATCATTCCATATCAAATTTGATGAAATAGATCCACATGAGCCTAAGACTACTCTAGAGAACCTAGTGGATGATCTATCAAATCTGGACATTAATTTAAAATCCTCTAACCTTCCTAGAAAATAATCTATGAAAACTTCTAATTATGAAGATTCATTATATTTAGGTCACAATGAACCAGATCCAATTGATGAATCTGAAGTCACCAGTCCTTCTTTTTCTAGAGATGTTATAACTATTAATAACCATCTCTTAGATGTTGTTGTAAGAGACTTAGACAAGGGGACCCAAACTAGATCTTCTCTTAGAAATCATGTTGAACATCAAGTCTTTTTGTGACAACCTCAACCTAAAAACATTAATGATTCTATAAATGATGAATTTTGGGTGATGGATATGCAAGATTAACATAATCAGTTTGAAAGGAACAAAGTTTGGAAAGTTGTTGAAATACACAAAGACACATTCACCATAGGCAATAAATGTGTGTTTAGAAATAAGGAAGATGAAGCTGGTAATATAGTTTGAAATAAGGATAGATTGGTTGTACAAGGCTACAGTCAACAAGAAAGAATTGACTATGAAGATACCTTTGAACCAATAGCTAGTCTTGAAGCCATCATAATTCTGCTCACTTATGCAGCACATCTGGATTTTAAACAATATCAAATGGATGTCAAATGTTCATTTCTAAAAGGGTAGATAGCTTAGGATCTATTTGATGAGAAGCCCCCTAGATTTACGAAACCTCATTTTCCAAACCATATTTTAAACTATAAAAAATTAATATGGTTTAAAACAAGCTCCAAGAGCTTAGTATGATAGACTTTGTACGTTTCTTATTTCTAAAGGTTTTACAAAAGGAATAGATGATGCTACCCTTTTTATAAAACTAATTTCCAATTATTTTTTAGTAGTTCCAATTTATGTAGATGACATTATCTTTTGATATTCAAAAAATTATTTATGTATCGAATTTTCTAAAATGATGCAAAATGAATTTGAAATGAGTTTAATGGGTGAACTCAGATTCTTTATTGGATTTGAAATATTTCAGAATAATTTTGGTGTTATTTGACATAAAAGAAAATATACTAAAGATATTCTAAAACGTTTTGGATTGGATATCACTAAATGTTGTGAGACTCCAATGAGTACTACTTGTAAGATGGATCTTGATGAAGATAGAAAATCTGTTGACCAACCACTTACAGAGGAATGATTGGAAGCTTACTATATATAACTGTTACTCAAACTGAAATTATGTTTAGTGTGTGTATGTGTTCTCGGTTTCAATAATATCATAAAGAATCTCATTTAAATGTTGTCAAAGGAATTTTCAAATACCTCAAGCATATAGCCAATCTAGGACTATTCTATCCCAGAGGATAATAATTTGAGTTAGTTAGTTATTCTGATGCTGACTTTGGTGGTTGAAAGTCAGATAGAAAAAGAACCTCTGGAAGATGTCACTTTTTATGCAAGTCACTATTATCGTGGTGTAGTAAAAAACAAAACTCTGTCGCATTATCTACTATAGAAGCTGAATACAAAGATGCATGCAATTTTTGCGCACAAATTTGTGGATGAAACACACATCAATAGATTATGGATATCAATTAAAGAATGTACCTATAAATTGAAACAATACAAGTGTGATTAACATCTCAAAAAATCTTGTTTCATAATCTAGGAAAAGACACATTGATGTAAGATATTAATTTTTGAGAGATCATTATCAAATGGGTGACATCACTTTGGAATCCATTGGAACTGAATATACGCTTGCTGATATATTCACCAAACCATTAAATTTTGAAAGAATATATTACATCATACATGAATTGGGTATGACAAATATTAAGTAGATATCTTAATGTTTCATATCTTACTATTTAATATCTTACTGTTTCATATCTTACTGTTTCATATCTTACTATTTCATATCTTACTATTTCATATCTTACAGTTTCATATCTTATTGTTTCATTTTTACGATCTCAACAGTTACTATCACTCAGTTATTGTCTAACACTTACTGTCTTAAACAATACTGTCTCACAGTTTAGAAATTAATGTTACGGTCACACCATGAATGCTTCTTATAGTCTCATCATGAGGACATGTTATGGTATCATCGTAAATATGCTTTGTTGTTTTATTTCTACATTATAACCCATATCGCAGTAATTAATTGTCTTATTCTTTTTAACATTCTCGTTCTTTTGATCCCATGATGCTTGATATCTCTAAATGATAAAATAAAAGAAGTTTCACATGTTCATCACTCGAGCTCTTTTCTCTTCTCTCAAACCGCAACCCCTCTTTCAACCCTTATCTCTCTCAAACCTTCGATGAATGACCAGGATGAAATACCCTTTGTCGTCAACTCTTGAGAAGCGCATCTCAAATAAGAAGTTGAAGATAGTGCCGAAGTTAGCACCTGAGGGTCCTCTGAATAATAATCTAGTGAACATAATAGGGGTACCTAAAAAGGAGATATTCCCTAAGTTGATTATATAAATTATGTCTATGGTGTTGAAAGTTCTAATAGAGAAAGGATGGCTAGATTGTTTTATTAATGAGGATAGTCCTATCAACCCGAATCTAGTTTCCCAGTTTTACCAGTATGTTCAATTTTTTTTTTGATTCAGAAGATGACTATGTTGTGCGAAGATGGATCAATTGTCAGAGATGCACGTTTTATTCGAGTTAATGGGATTCATGTCTTAGGATACCTCATGAAGGTATTTACGAAGAATACCAGAGAGTTCCTCCACCTCCAAGTAAAATGTTTATTTTGGAAGAAGCTTTGAGAAGTTTAACTAGAAATTGAAAAAAAGAAGAGCCATAGCTGTTGAGTTGGATGGAGAATCCAGACTCTTGTTTTAGTTATTTCTGAATTGGATTAGCCCTAAAAAAGATGATTTTTCTATACTTAAATATCAGGATGTATTTTTTATACAACTCATGAATAATGGACTTAAGATCAATCTTTTAAAGTATTTCATACACCATATGTGTGAATTGATCAAAACCACCTCCAATTTAACCTCCCAATTTTATTCAAGGATTATCTTATAAATTCTTCATGCAAAGTGATTGGTTAGACCAGATGAAGAATCCATTAAGGATTATGAGTTATGTCTTTTGAAAGTTACAATAAAGATAATGAAAATGAATTGGAATCCAGGGAGGAAATAATGGGAGGAAGATAATGATAGAGTTTATGAAAAGTTTACTCATGTACAACACCCTTCAAGACCTAAGGATATTTCGGATCCTAGTTTGGATCTAGATGAACTAGTTGAATATTCTAAAGAAGAAGAACAAGAAGAGGTTATTATACCTTCAAAATAAATTCTTCTTGATGAAGAAGGAAGTACACCTGCTCCTCAAGTCTTATTTGAAAAGGAAGTTCCCATTCCTGAAAAAGTTGTTAATCTAGAAGAAAAACTTTCTTCAAAAGAATAATATATTACTAAGGTAAGTGGAAGGAATGTTATAGAAGAACATATAGAAAAAGATATTCATGTTGTGGAATAATTTTCCCTTGAGGAACTCCTAGAGGAACAAGTTGTTCCTGAAGTTATTCCTTCTGCTGAAGAGAGAATGGAGCAAGCCATTCAGTTGGATCAAAAGTAAATGGATGAAGAGATAAGGTATGAATTCGTGGAAATAGATCAAGGAACTAAAACATTCATTCCTAAGAAAGATTAACCTATTGAGGAGGATCATCCCCCCAATATGGAATCTATTGAAGTCCTAAATTCGATTGATCCAAGATCACTAGTTACATGGTATATATTTCCCAGTTATTTTGATGTGACTTATTCATAGGAAGTCTCAGTCAAAGGATTTGATCTATCTACTATGTTTCACATGAAACTAGAATCTACTCCTTAAGAAATTCCTGCCAAGGAACCTGTTCCTATCTCATCTTCTATCCCTGAGCCTTTACAAAAACCTTTGACCTTGGTGAATAACGATGACCTGAAAGCATTTGGAGCTACCCATTTGGCTGGTGTTGAGAAACTCATGAATTCCCAATCGACTACTATAACCAATCTGAGTGAAATATATGCTTCACTGTTTTTGTAAAAATTCAAATGGCAGATTCAACCCAAGATGCTTCATGAGATTCAAGAAGTCAGAGTTGAGAATAAACTACTCAGTGATGAAGTAAAAACTCTAAGAGGTATGGTTGAAGAAATTAAAAGAGTGATAACTTCAATACCCAAACCTATTTGTCATACTGTTGAAGATATTATCAGTCAGACCCCACAAGAATTAGCCTCACTGATTCATACTCATTTAACTTCCTTAGCTAAACAAGTAGCTGAATGAAACAAGAAGATTGTTCAAGAGATGCGTGAGCTTGTTATCGGACTTAACAAGTTAACTGATGAGTATAAAGGCTATCTCCACAAAGTTATAAATCATCTTAAATCCATTACCTCGGCTGTTAATTCTTCTCATACTTCTGGAAAATCATATAATTCTTTTTTAGATAGTGATCTGCTTCAAACAGTTGTCAGAGAAAAACTTCAGTCTGTGCTTAGTGGTTTTGACAAGGAATATCTAGCTAAAGTTATCAAGAACAATGACATAGTTCATAATTTGGTGATAATTCATTCTAATGTTTGAAATGATTCTCAGAAAGAAATTTCTAAGAAAGTGTACTTCTACTTCAATTGGATATTCTCGAAATATGACATGACCAACCACTTCAAATACATTGTGGATAATCTGGGGATTCCTCCTGAAACTCAAGATTTCAAAACTCAAGTCCAAAAGATTAAAAAATTTACTCCTTTTCTAGATAAGTTTATGGAGATCAAGGATGACTTTGAGAAATCCATGAAGTATGGTGGTGAAATCATTTCTAACTTCATCAAGATTTTTCGGCCTTATCTTCATGTTCAGAGTACTGCCAGTGTCACTCCTACAGCTGCACCCCTGAAATCTGGTTTTCCTACCTTCTCATCCTCCAACTTAGCCACCACATCTATGTCTATCTCCCAGGATCTAAGTCAGATCAGGACTATAATCCTTGATCAATAGTTACCTCGGTCTTCTAGTACACCTACCTTGGTCCCTTATGTTTTTGAAGGACTCCCTTTACCTTCTCTATCCACTGATTCACTCCCTTCATTTGTTTCTACCGCTACTCCTATGGATTCTTCTTCTGATGCTGGTGCCAAGGGAAAAGAAAAGACCATATAGTGCTTAATAATTGTTTTTACTATCTTTTTATAGGGATTTATTATTTATTCATGTCCATTACTGTTTGTAATGACACTCTTTATCCATCTAATGCATTGTGCACTTTTCATTGTCTATTTATTATTTTACTCTTTTTGATAATCCCAAAAGGGGGAGAAATATGTATTCTATATGCACATTAAAGAATAGACACATTAACTAAAAATAAATATATCACGCACATAATTTTTTATCCTCAAAAGGGGGATATTGTTGGACTCCTCATGTTTTAATCTTGTTTTAATGATCACAAATCATATACATTCTGTAATGCCTATTAATCCTATGTAATCTCTTTCAAATCATGTGTACAGATTATTAATATCTTTATGCTTTAAATAAACCTATCCAAGATCTTAATGTATATACATTAATTTTAATTATTTTATACTACATTTAATTTACTTCAAAATTATTTATTTGGTGAATGACTAAGTCTAAACCATTTTATCAATATCAATATTTAATTATGTATACAATATATTTCACTAAGTCTGAGAAACCGTGATTCTACCACCAGTTTTGTTTTTTTGGAAAAGGACACAGACACTGTGGCCATCAAGACACCACAACCATCTAGACACCATAAGAATCCAGACATTGTAACCATCCAGACACCGTACCATCCAGACACTATGACCATCCAGACACTGTGACCATTCAGACACTATAACCATCCCAACACTGTGACTAGAAAGCATGTTCCTAACACAAAATCTATTCTACCGATTCCTGATCTCTATATAGATATTCTATCATAGTTGTCTCACTTATCAAAGATAAATAAGGAGACACCATTTCAAGGATACACCGTTTCAGGAGACACCGTTTCAAGGAGACACCATTTATAGACCGACTGTGACACCATTTATTAATCTGTTTTATCGATTTTCAATTTAATAAATAATGGTCATATTTGAAGCTTTTAAATGCAATGACATAATTAATGTTTCTTTCTAGACATATCGTCTGACAGTACGAGGTATGAGGTGTAGAATACATGCATCTTGTCAGATTCAACACATGTTCTCCAAGAATAAAAGAGAAGTACGGCCCAGAAACAATAGAGAGTGTAATAATGAAGTACACACTAGATTTCCTGAGAAAAGAACCGACTCATGCAACTCAACATTCCTGAAGAACACATGAAGCATTCTTGAATCAAAATTTTGGACACCATAGATCAGAATCATTGAGGACATCTTCACACTGAACATACCACGAAGAACACAAGATAGATCTAGATGACTTACGATACTATGTTTTCCATGAGAGGACTCTATTTTTGTATCTACTTCATCCTAGAATTCCAGGTATTCATAGACTATCATTCAGAGAACTTTAACCCTATCTCGTCATTTCTACTCTATTGTGTATTATTTTTAACTTTTGAGAAGTGTGTGTGTGTGTGTTCAAAATCACACATTGTCTCCTGCATCAAACTAAATGATACAACATATCATTTCCCTTACATCTTTCTACACTTGTGTATTCCCATGGATAAGTGTGGAAGATGTTGTGTGTAACCAGTTAGTTCATACCCATGAAGAACTGTGGAAGAGGTCATGTGACCCAGACAGTCTTGTGTACTTTTGTAAATCCCGATATAGGTTGTGTATCTAGTTTATTTATATAAACTGATTGGTGGCAGGTGATCACACAGTGGAGTGGATTAGGTCTCGGATTGAGAACGAACAACTTGTTTTATTTCTGTTGTGTTGTTTAATTTTAGTTTTCTCTATTTTACTGTTGTTTAATTCAGAAACCACTAAATTTAAATTGATAGTTAATCTTGTAAAGAAGATATAATTTTTTTTACTTATTAGAATAGTTTCAAAAGTAATGTAAATAACTGATATTAAGATTACTGAGAATTAATATATCTTATAGGAAGTTATTTAAACAATCAAACTTTCGTAACAGTATAACCTTGATTAACTGGGATGTATTTAAATTTATTGGGGAACCCTTTATAAGAATACTTTTTAAACAAAAATTTTGAATAGATACTCAATTCACTCCCTTCTGGAGTACACTACTCCGACCAAGATACAAGAATTTTCCAATTATTGGAAAGGTTATCTCTCATGAAATTTTGTTCTTAAACCATTTTTATATGTTTTAAAAAAATGAGAACATTATAATGAATTGGTTTGCGGGGTTTTATTTTTGGCTCACCATAATATAATTATTACACCTATTATGAGTATCATAAAACCTTTTTATAGGCCTCAAAGACAAAACTATTCAACCATGAATTTATTTATGTGTTCCTCAAAGGGACAAACATTAAAATTCAACTATAATATTCATTTTAACTATTTTAATTGTCATTTATTGGTTAAATGATCATGTAGAGTGAATAATGATCCTTATAATATAATCATATGATGATCAATACATTATATGATAGTAGGAGAGAAATAATCCCTTGAATATTGGAATTTTTTAAAATACAAGAATCACCATCCACTATAGAATTCTGTAGTGTATTTTACAATACTATGGTCCAAATCAGCATCAACCATAACATAGTCCCATAAACCTTGTAGTATCCTTTATGAGTTTATTGAAAATTTCATTCAATGTCCTACTTATTTTAATGAATCTTAGAATTATCACAATTTCAACTAATATTACATTATATGTATCAAATTTTGAAACAAAATCCCAAAATCCATGTCTATATCTTATAATACTACTTTTGTAAATGTTATAATAAGATTTCTCCACATGTTACATACTATATATATTTTTTGATTATCAATCCAAAACATCTTCTAGAAAGCCTTATAAAAACTTCTACGACTGCACTTGATGTTTTAAATTGATCCTCATTTGTAAAACCAAAAATTGATACCCCATGAGACTTTCTTGCATTGAAAAAAAATATAAATTTCATAATCTGTAAATATGTATAAGGATATACCTTTAATAATGAATCATTATCTCTTAATCTATTACAAGATATTCTATGATCACTATCAATCAAATGTATGTCCATACATGTATCCACTAGTTATATCATGTGGATTTATATATAATAAAATAATCATTTTTTAATACACAATGTGACCTCAATACGTGGATTTTTTCCTATATAGCCTTCTCATGTATTATAGATTATATGAATATCGACTAACCAAATTTCTAAAGACATTACATATCATTCACCCAACTAAATTAACATATCACATTAATCTTATCCAAACAGAATAGGATAACATATATACCTTATCTAGTTATGTCCATATTCCATACACATTACAGTTCCATATTTAACACTATTCATAGGATAAGATAACTCCCATATTATTTGATAATAAACTCAATAAATGTCCAACAACATACTCATCAACCCTGTGATTAGCTAATCCTCTTGGATTATATATGAAAGGTATCAATTTGTGAAGGTTTTGATGTTTTATATCTTGGAAACATTGGAATGGGGATTCAATATGAAACATACACCACAGAGAACTAAAGATACAATTTATTACACATAATGTTGTATATATAGAGACTTGGCCTTTTCTTACATTACTATTACATCATTTCAAAGACAAACAACATAATATTATTACACATAGAGGATCCAGAGTTTTAGTGTCTTGGGAAAACTAGGACCATACATAACAAATACAACTTTAAGCATAAACAATCATTTAATTTCTTCTTCTATTTATTCTTATTGGCACGTGTCCTCCCATTAGTACATGTATCCACCTGAGGATATACATAAAAATGGGTGAGCTAAAATCCCATTAAGAGGATAGATAAGAAAAATATATCATGGGGTGAGCATAATCATGATATAGGCAAAATATCATGAACATGATAGGAGCATAAATAAAAGACTTGAAATGTGGCAATACATAAAAATGAAACATCATGTATTAGTGGATAACTACCACACATACTTGTGAAACAAGCTGGAATCTTTTTCACACATCATTTAACATTTACTCATGAGATTCATCACTTTACCCAATGCATTGAAGCACTGTATAATTCCGGGTTCACCTGTTACATTTAAACATTCATATTGCGCTATATAATTTCGTGAGCACCCGTCACATCATAACATTATCATTTATCATGCATTCCAAAATGCTCATATAACATAAATAAATATAATTAACCCATTAAAGGGAATGGGTTTCATCTCATAATAACACATTCATAAGCTTTGGGTTTCCAAAAGAAAGAGGGAACAACACACTTGATACAAGAACCATCAACTTTGAATGAGAGGTAAAAGGTGAGTTCTTGAAAGAAGAATTATTTTGGAAAACATTTTGATGGACATAAAAACCAGTGACATAAATTTATATCCCAGAAAAGTAAAGGCAATTATGAACAAATGATCTTTGAGGAGTAACCATATCAAAAACGGAGTGAAATAGGGAGAACCCGAGGGAAGAAAATTGGGTTCGAGATTTCCCCTTACCTTGTACCTGAATGCATCCTTCTCTTTAATGTCATGTATAATGACATTATATTCATTAATTAGAAATTACAGAACCTTTTATACATTAATAGTTTTCATTCTGGTTTCATTATGTCATATGATGTACCTTTGGATGACTTATAGTGTTTAAAAACATTGATCGAGGATGATCGTTTTTATGGTTTTCTTGAGTGGTCCACTTGTATTCTAAAATTGAAGTTCGGGTAGAACATGGGTAAACATCCAGAAATGATATTACATGTTATTAGTGATATTATAGGAGCTTTAATTATTTTATATTGAATTATATTTCTTCCATGAGGGTGATTCATTAGATAAGAATTAAGTGATGATTATTTGGGTTAACTTGAGCGGTTTTTGGATCACAACGAACTTGTTTTAACTTTTCACTTAGTAATATGATCATAGGTTATTTCCAGAACATAAAATTGAACATAAAAAAAATAAAATATTCTGTTTCAACCCTAAAAATGGTTTCATGACCAGATCATAAGGTAGAAATGGAAGAAGAGAGCATGTCATTTTTGAAGGTGATAAATTAACACCTCATTAACAACATTCTCTTTAATAAAATAAAAGGAAGAGGGAAAGGGTGTGGGGTGATATAATATCCCATTATAATCATAAAATTACATTATATGTATATAAATTGAGTTAAAAAACAATTTGGATGAAGATAGGTGGGGTGAGATCAAGGAATGATCTTGAACTTGAAAGGAAAATAAAGGAGAAGAGGGAGGGAAATTACCTCTTGAATCCTTCTCTTGAGAACCTCCTTAAGGGCCTAAGATTGGTATTGTGATGAGACCAGAAGCTCTTGGACGTGGGGGATGGGATAGGGAAGTTGTTTGGGCAGATCTTAGACAATTATTCAAGCTTGAGAGGTGTGGTTTGGCAAGAGGAGGGGAGGGCTTATTTATACATGAGGAGTTAGGTGTTTTTGGTATAAAATATTAAATAAAATAATATATCAAGAGTTAGACTTGTAATAGTAGTTTTTTGAAATCCTAAATCATATATTAATATAATATAATTCGTTTTAGGCTTTAATTATTCTTTATAATACGAATTCATTAATTTATTAAAAGGAAAGTGAAAGAAAGAGAAAAAGACACTTTAAGAAATCACCTTTTGACTTTAGGCTTTGGAAAGTTCTTTTTAGGTTTGAGAATTGGATTTATTGTATCCTAAAGAACCATTTATGATATTTAATATAATTTGGCCGAAAATAACGTTCTATAATGTTTATTTCATCATTACATCATTAATGATGCAATTTAGTATACACCGATTATGCGAAGAACTGTATTTTTTACTATTCATCCGAAAATTGAAGTATTTCAGAATATACCCAAATATTTACCCCTACAATTTTTCAACGTGTAGAATCCAAAAATGATGTCAATTTTTCAAAAATAATTTTCTAAATATTATTAATTTAATATTTAATTAAAATCATAATTTACTTAAAAAAACAGATTTTAAGATTAAAACTGATTTTATGGTGCTTCCAAAAATTACGTAGGGCCTTATAAAATATCTAAAAACTATAAGACATTGATTCAATAATTTATTAATACATTTCAGGGAAATAAATATTCTTTTAAATTAATTAATTATTTATAATTATTTATTTATGACTTATAAAATACCAAAAACATTTACTAAGGTCAAATTGTCACTTTCTAAGATGTCTAAATTTTATTTTATTATTCATAGGTAATGTTACTCTTATTTACTATTCATAAGGGTCATATTACTATTCATAAGGGTAGGTTACTATTCATAAGGGTAGGTTACTATTCACCAAAAATTATTTTTGTTTCATTAGACTCCAAAAACCATCTTGAACACAACTGCGTATGTCGGATTTTCAAAATTCAAAACACAGTTGTGACAAACTTATGTTTAAAGGTCACTTATCACTTAGTAGTTAATTATTTTGTGTTTTCATGTTATTTTGTGACATAAATATAATAATGGAATTTTCCTTTGAAAAACATTGGGTCGTTACATTCTTCCCCCCTTAAGAAATTTTGCCCCCGAAATTTCACTTTACACAAAAAGGTGAGGGTACTTCTCCTTCATTGCCGCTTCTGGTTCCCAAGTTTCATCCTCAAACTTATGGTTCCTCCACAACACTTTGACAAAATGGGTTGTCTTGTTCCATAGAACCTTATCACATCGGTCCAGAATCTTTACCGGTTGCTCCTCATATTAGAGATCATCTTCCATCTGCACCACCTCTGAGATTAGTACATGTGAGGGGTCTGGTATGTACTTCCTCAGTAGTGATACATGAAACACATCTTGAACTTGAGCCTTATTTGGTGGAAGTGCCAGACGATAGGCCATGGATCCTATACGGTCAAGGATCTCAAAAAGGCTGATATACCTTTGGCTTAACTTCCCTTTCTTCCTGAATCACATGACTCTTTTCCATGGAGATATTCGAAGGAAGACTTTAGCTCCAACATCGAACTCCAAGTTCCTTCAACGGTTGTCAGCATAGCTCTTTTGCTGACTTTGAGCAGCTTTGATGTGTTTCTGGATGACTTGAACCTTCTCAGTCATCTCTTGAACAAGATCAGGCCCAAGTAGCTTTATTTCTCCAACTTCATCCCAACAGGTTGGAGTTCTACATTGCTTCCCATAAAGAGCTTCATACGGAGCCACATGAATACTCGAGTGGAAGCTATTATTGTATGATAACTCAACAAATGGGAGATGTTGATCCCATCCACCTTTGAATTCTAGAGAGCAGGCTCATAGCATATCTTCAAGCGTCGGAATAGTCCTTTCAGACTGGCCATCAGTTTGGGGGTGATAGGTCGTGCTGAAATTTAATTCAGTACTAAAATAATGTTTAAGGATTCTCCAGAACTTAAATGTGAACCTTGGATCACGGTCAGAGACAATTGAGAGTGGAACACCGTTCAGTCTCACCACTTCCTTCACATATATCTTTTCAAGTTGTTCAAGCGAGAGGTCTTCCTGAATAGCGATAAAATGGGAAGTCTTGGTGAGTCAGTCAACCACAAACCATATCGCATTATTCCCCTTTGACGTCTTCTGGAGACCCATGACAAAGTCCATAGTAACATTTTCCCATTTCCACATGGGTATAGGCAATGGCTGCATCATACCCTTGGACTTTATTCACTCATCTTTAACTTGATGACATACCAAGCACCTTGATATATATTCTACAATATCCTTCTTCATGTTAACCCACCAGAAGTGTTCTCGGAGATCACGATACATCTTAGTACTCTCAGGATAGATATAGAAAGTTGAGCTATGTGCATTATCCAATATCTCCTTCTTTATCCTAGGTGATAAAGGCACATAAATCTACATTCCAAACCGAATCACACTATCATCATCGATATGGAACTCTTGTAGCTTACCTGCCTTTACTACATTCACCCTCTTTTGTATCTCCACATTTTCCCTTTGTATTATTAATCATTTAGCGGTGTGAGTACAGGTGCAATGATCATCCTTCTTTTTTTCTCCTTTAAGCTTCCCTCACATTCTTCCATCCAGACATACTTTACCCCTTTCCTTGTTAACTTAGTTAGTGGGCTTGACAATCGTGAGAAGTTTCTCACAAAACGTCGGTAGTACCCATCTAATCCAAAAAAACAATGGATTTCTTTGACACTAGAGGGCCTGAGCCATTCCTAAATCACCTTTGTCTTTGAACTATCCACATAAATTCCCTCACTTGTGATCACATGTCCCAAGAACGTGACATGATTCATCCAAAAGTCACACTTGTTGAACTTGGAGTACAACTTATCCTTTCTCAATGTCTCCAACAGAAGTCTTAGATGTTCTTCATGTTCCTCCTTGCTCTTGGAGTAGATGATAATATCATCGATAAACACTACCACAAATTTGTCGAGGTAATGTCAAAAGACTATATTCATCAAATCCATGAATATTACAGGGGCATTAGTAAGTCCGAAGGGCATCACAAAAAACTCATAGTGACCATACATTGTATGGAAGGCAGTCTTCTGAATATCTTCCTTCTTCACCTTTACTTGATGATATCCAGAACGAAGATCCACTTTGGAGAAGTATTGAGCTCCTCTTAACTGATCGAACAAGACATCAATCCTTGGGAGAGGATACTTGTTATTTATGGTGATCTTGTTGAGTTCCCGATAATCGATACACATCCGCATTGTTCCATCATTCTTCTTCACAAAGAGCACTGGTTCACCCCAAGGTGAGGCACTAGGGCGTATGAACCCTTTGTACAGATTCTCTTACGGCTTCTTTTTTAACTCCTCTAGTTCGATAGGACCCATCCTATAGGGACACTTCGATATAGGAGTAGCTCCAGGTGTGAGTTCAATTGAGAACTCTACCTCATGATCTGGGGGAATTCCGGGTAACTCTTTGGGAAATACATCGATGTATTCCCTCTCAATGGGAATTTACTCAAGGTTGGAACTTTCCTTTGACTCAACCATTTGGGCGAGGTATGCTTCTTCATAGGGAATCAACACCCACACCATTGAATGATTTTTCAAAGGAGATTCATGATCTTCATTGAATTTGTAGAGGAGTATGGGATGGTTCGGAATATGAAAAGATATTTCCTTTTCCCGACAGTTGATATGTGCTCTATATAACGAGAGCCAGTCCATTCTCATTATAGCATCGAATTCCACCAAGGAATGTATTACGAGATTTGCCGAAAAAATATTCCCACATACGCCAATAAGAGAAGAGTCAAACACTTGGGTTGCAATGATTGCACCACTTGGTGTTTTTATAGATATCTCTACTTCAAGGTTTCGGGGCTTCGATTCTATAGTTCTAGTAAACTTGTTAGATATAAAGGAATGCATAGAACTATAATCAAATAAGACATTTTCCATTCTTGATTGAATAGGAAGTGTACCTTGTACGACTTCATTATCATGCTCCACCTCCATAGTAGTGATGGCATAAGCCTTCCCTTGTTCCTTTGGATTTGGTGGTTGTTGATGTTGATTACCCTCGAGAGCTCGAGGTTTAGTGCACTGGTTCGCAAAGTTCCCTAGCTCCATACAGTTGTAGCATTGAACAATGGGTGGTTCTCTCCTTTCATAAGCTACATTATCCTTCCTTTTCGTGTCTTTTCGACACTCTTGAGAATGGTGTCTTTATTTCCCACACTTGAATCATTTCCCCATCCCTTTGAGGCAGTTCCCATTGTGAAACATCCCACATTTTTTGCATGTGGGTCATTGATTTTTCTTCCCACCTTTGTCATTAGATTCACCATCTTGAAACTCCATCTTTCTTTTCTTATCGCCAAAGCCATGGGACAATTCTCCAAACTCCATCTCCACTTTTAGAGCACACTGAACAACTTCTTCACAACTCCCAAAGTCTCGAATTGAAAGAGCCTTTCGAATGTGTGGTTTTAATCCACTAAATAATATATCAATTTTTCTATCATTGTTGATAACAAAACATGAAGCATACCTTGAAAGTCTTATGAAGTTTTCTTCACAGGTTGTGACAGATTCTCTTTATTTTTGATTGAGCTCTATGAATTCTCTCTCCATCTTCATGCGAAGAGTTCGAGGGAAATACTTATTAAGAAACATTATCTTAAAGACCTCCCATTCCATCTCTTCAATTTCCTCTCTTAGCTTGGTGTTCTTAATCAAAGCCCACCATTGATCGGCTTCTCCATCTAGATGATAAACGTCTAGATTCACCTTATCCATCTCAGAATAGTGAAGAATAGAAAAGAACTTCTCCATGGATTTGACCCACTGTTCCGCAACTAGTGGATCGGAAGATCCACTAAACGTCGGTGGTCGTTGCCGCATAAAACATTCAATAGCCAGTTTCTCCCTCTTTGGTGAAGGAGTATGTTCCCCATTATTATGGTTATTGTTCATAACCTGAGACAATTGGGTAAGAATATCCATGATGTTTTGAACTCCACCTCCCAAATAATTGGGGATGTCGTTCGGGCAATCGTTGCATTGTCCCTCGCATGAGTTGTTGGCCTGATTTCTCCTGGTTCCCACCATTTTCAAAAATAGAAAAGGTTAGAACAAAAGATAAGTAAAAAAGTGAGGAATAACTTATTCATTTAAACAATTATACCAAAAACATAACATATGGGATCCCTAGGTAAAAATTCTTGTGTGCATATTTTTACTTAGTCTCATACTAGAGGTTTTCTCTAGGGTTCACTAATCCTAATTCCCAAATTAACTAAACCTTTCCTCTGATACCAACTATAGAGACCCGACATTTTCTTACATTACTATTACATTATTTCAAAGATAAACAACATAATGGTATTACACATATAGGATCCAAAGGTTTAGTGTCTTGGGAAAACTAGGACTGTACATAACAAATACAACTTTAAGCATAAACATTCATTTAATTTCTTCTTCTATTTCTTCTTATTGGCACTTGTCCTCTCCTTATTACATGTAGCCACCTGAGGATATACATCAAAATGGGTGATCTAAAAGCCTAGAAAGAGGATAGATAAGAACAATATATCATGGGGTGAGCATAATCATGACATAGGCAAAAGATCATGAACATGAGAGGAGCATAAATAAAAGACTTGAAATGTGGCAATGCATAAAAATGAAACATCATGTATTAGTGGTTAACTACCACAAATAATTGTGAACCAAGCTATAATCTTATTCACACATAATTTCACATTTAATCATGACATTCATCACATTACCCAATGCATTGGAGCACTGTATAATTCTGGGTGCACCCGTCACATTTAAACTTTCATATTGCGCTATATAATTCTGGGTGCACCCATCGCATCATAACATTATCATTTATCATACATGACACAATAATAATATAACATAAATCAAAATAATGAACCCATGAAAAGGAATGGGTTTCATCTCATAATAACACATTCATAAGCTTGGGTTCCCAAAAGAAAGAGGGAACAACATACTTGATATAAGAACCATAAAGTTTGAATGAGAGGTAAAAGGTGAGTTCTTGAAAGAATAATTCTTTTGGAAAACATTTTGATGGAAATAAAAACCAGGGACATACATGTATATCCCAGAACATTAAAGTCAATGATGAAAAAATGATCTTTGAGGAGTAACCATATCAAAAATGGAGTGAAAGAGGGAGAACCCGAAGGAAGAAAACGGGGTTCGAGATTTCCCCTTACCTTGTACCCGAATGCCTCATTCTCTTTAATGTTCTATATAATGACATTATATTCATTAATAAGAAATTAAAGAACCTTATATATAGTAATATTTTTCATTCTGGTTACATTATGTCATATTATGTACCTTTGTATGACTTTTAGAGTTTAAAAACATTGATCGGTGATGTTCGTTTTTATGGTTTTCTTGAGTGGTCCACTTGTATTCTTAAATTGAAGTTCAGGTAGAACATGGGTAAACATCCAGAAATGATATTACATGTTATTAGTGATATTACAGGATCTTGAATGATTTTATAATGAATTATATTAGTTCCATGTGGGTGAATCATTAGATAAGAATTAAGTGATGACTATTTGGGTTAACTTGAGCGGTTTTTGGATCACAACGAACTTGTTTTAACTTTTCACTTAGTAATATGGCCATAAGTTATTTACAGAACAT
The DNA here is from genome assembly GCA_963277665.1 of Viscum album. Classification (NCBI taxonomy): domain Eukaryota; kingdom Viridiplantae; phylum Streptophyta; class Magnoliopsida; order Santalales; family Viscaceae; genus Viscum; species Viscum album. The sequence goes on from OY728148.1 coordinate 2,035,335,343, forward strand.
AAAATAAAATTAAATACAAATAAGATTTTCTGGTTCAACTATAAAAATGGTTTCATGACCAGATCTTATGGTAGAAATGGAAGAAGAGAGCATGTCGTTTTTGAAGGTGACAAATTAACACCTCATGAACAACGTTCTCTTTAATAAAATAAAAGGAAGAGGGAAAGGGTGTGGGGTGATATAATATCCCATTCGAATCATAAAATTATAGTATATGTATAGTATTGGAGTTAAAAAAAATTTGGATGAAGATATTTGGGGGGAGATCAAGGAATGATCTTGAACTTGAAAGGAAAATAAAGGAGAAGAGGGAGGGAAATTACCTCTTGAATCCTTCTCTTGAGAACCTCCTTAAGGGCCTAAGCTTGGTCTTTTGATGAGACCAGAAGCTCTTGGACGCAGGGGAGGGGCTAGGGAAGGTGTTTGGGAAGATAATAGAAAATATTTGAAGCTTGAGAGGTGTGGTTTGTCAAGAGGAGGGGAGGGCTTATTTATACATGAGGAGGGAGGTGTTTTTGGTATAAAATATTAAATAAAATAATATATCAATAGTTAGACTTGAAATAGTAGTTTTTTGACATCCTAAATCATAAATTAATATAATATAATTCGTTTTAGGCTTTAATTCTTCTTTATAATCCGAATTCATTAATTTATTTAATGGAATGTGAAAGAAAGAGAAAAAGACACTTTAAGAAATCACCTTTTGACTTTAGGCTTTGGAAAGTTCTTTTTAGGTATGAGAATTAGATTTTTTGTATCTTAAGGAACCATTTATGAGATTTAATATAATTTGGACCAAAATAAAGTTCTACATTGTTTATGTCATCATTACATCATTAATGATGCAATTTAGTATACACCAATTATGCGAAAAACTGTATTTTTTACTATTCATTCGAAAATTGAAGTATTTCAGAATAAACCCAAAAATTTACCCCTACCGTTTTCAACGTGTAGAATCCAAAAATGATGTCAATTTTTCAAAAATAATTTCTCAATATTAATAATTTAATATTTAATTAAAATCATAATTTACTTAAAAAACAGTTTTTAAGATTAAAACTGATTTTATGGTGCTTCCAAAAATTACGTAGGGTCTTATAAAATATCTAAAAACTATAAGACATTGATTAAATAATTCATGAATACATTTCAGGGAAATAAATATTATTTTAATTTAATTAATTAATAATAATTAATTATTTATGACATATAAAATACCAAAAACATTTACTAAGGTGAAATTGTCACTTTCTAAGATGTCAAAATTTTATTTTATTATTCATAGGAAATGTTACTCTTATTTACTATTAATAAGGGTCATATTACTATTCATAAGGGTAGGTTACTATTCATAAGGGTAGGTTACTATTCGCCAAAAATTATTTTTGTTTCATTAGACTCCAAAAACCATCTTGAACACAACTGTGTATGTCGGATTTTCAAAATTCAAAACATAGTTGTGACAAACTTATGATTAAAGGTCACTTATCACTTAGTAGTTCATTATTTTGTGTTTTCATGTTATTTTTGACATAAATATAAGAATGGAATTTTCCATTGAAAAACATTGGGTCGTTACAGTATACATGGTGGTACATCAAGTACACAAAAAAACATTTTTGTTCCATGATCATATTATGTATCCCTTTCTAAAATAACATCCATGATCTCCTAAATAATTAACCATAACCGATTACACAACATGGAGAATATATTTTTTGGATAGTTCGAATTCATTAATTCTAATGTCAATTATCATTTTATTTAACGAATATCTATAGCTATCATAGATGAATGATAAATTAAAAAACACATTTTGTATAACATAATCTATTTTATTTTCCTAAACACTATTATAAATATAAAATAATCCAAGCATAAGATCCTATTGTTTATATCCAATACGGTTTACCATAATATAGGAATTATGTATTGTAAACATTTTTTCTTTGTTAAAATAACTATATTTCTATGTCCCACCATCCAAATATCTATGTGACTATCTGATAAAACCCTATAATTTAATCCTTTAATGAGTAACATCTATATTATTTATTTAAAAAAATGGTGAGAATTAGGAATCTTATTCCTAATATTAAAATCAATTGACATAGTATTAAAACATATTTACATCACTATATTAATGGTTTTGAAGCTAATAAATTTTATTTAATGTTTATAAAAATTTCTAAGTTCATTATCCTCATCATGGAGAATTTCTATTTCAAAATTGTCCTTGAGATTAATTTGGTTAATAAATGAAACTCTATTTTTTAAATTTTTATACAAATAGACCCTAAAATAATTATTGATATAAATTGACATTTGATTTAATATTTATTGGTACAATGAATTAATTTTTATCCTTTTTAACTATTTTATTTCCAACTATTCTCCTAGTAGCCTCTTGGAAACAATATTCTCAATGTAACATCATGATAAAACATAGAAAACCCTTTTTGATAGGAAATAGAATTTATTTCTTTAAATTGAAATATAGAACAAAAATAATATCTCCAACTATATCTAAAAAGGTAGTTAATATATTTATATTATTGTTAAAAAAATAATATATTATTTAATAAATTATTACACTAATGTTTGAGGAAACCCTTTCCCTCTTAATTTATCAAATATTTTTTATAAGATATTTTATCCAAAATAATTCATTATCCTTTTCTATTTTTTAAACTAAATAATTTTATCAGATGAATCAAAAAACAATAGTATCAATATGTCTTATCACACAATCTACAATAAATATTTGTAAAAAAAATAATCTTTCTTATCATATATGATAGATATAGAGAAAATAAAATTATTTTATCATTATTCGTTGATGCATTTAAATATCCCCATATATTGGAATCCTTGATATAGTAAAACTTTGAATTATAATTTGAATAAAAATTATAAGCTCCATCAATACATACCTTGATTTTATAATCCTTTATATTTTAAAATATTTTAATATATTTATTTGGTTTCATATACCATTCAAAATTTATGAATGATTTTATAACACTAATACCTAATGTGGAATATCCAATAGATTTGTGAACCCATTTTACTATTTAGATAAATCCCATCTAATTAAATTATTTCCATTCATTCCAAAAACCTCAATTTAGTTGCAATTAAATTTTATTCCCACTGGAATAAATATTTTTATAATTCCAAATATAAAATTATCATTTTTGTTCATACTTTTAAATTTTTTTCTATCAATGCAGCACATGAACCTTGGAATCATATTCCCATAATTTCTATCCTCAAATGTTTGATGAAACAAGAAAATATTTTAACATACATAGTCATCATATTATAATATTTTCAAAAAAAATTACAAGATGAATTCTATTGTCTATATAAGACTTAATGGAAATAACATGTCTCACCAAGTCATTAATGAATCCAATCCTATTCAATACATAAACATAGACTAATGTTTCTAATGTCATTTTTATATAATTACCATGAATCTTCTAGTAATTTAATCTATCTTAGGAATCTAAAACTACATTAATATTTTGTTTCTATAGAAGGTGATTCTATTAAATAATTGACTTTCCATTCTAATTAAGAGAAATTATTATATTTTTATACTAATCTAAAAATATTCATCAATTATGATTCTCAATAAAAAGGTGTTGTATCCTAAAATGTGTCTCATTATACTAGGAGAATTTTATGATAAAACAAGGATACGACTCATTAGATGGAGTATTATGATGCTAAGGGATTAAGTGTGTGAAACTTTTATACATTGTATAAAACTACTTATTTGTTGTGTGCATGCCACTCACCCATGACAGGAGACACTTACCTCACCAAATTTTGATAATAATGGAAAATACCTTAAAATAATGGAACAATGTTATGTAAAACACTAATTTATTTTTCATAACTCCTTATTTTGGCATGAAATTTACTTGCATAAGAAAGGATTCCACAAATTCATTCCTTACCTAATCATCTATTTGTTAAAATTAATGGTAGGGATATACCCATAGATTCACATACCATAAATATGTTTTGAGACACTTTTCATGTGGCATGGCCTAGTTCCTAGAAGACCAATTAACTTAACATAGAGAACAATACACCATTTTTGAGGGATATCACTCTAAAATTTGAAATGTTGAGATATCATTCATGCAACCCAATCATTCATGAACTCGTGAAACTCTAAAAATCTAGTGGATTCTAATATTATGAGAACTTGTATGACTACCATCACATAGTCCCCAAAACATTTCATATTATTTTTGAGATATCCTCAAAAAATGTTCATTGATAGGAAGATGGGTTCACACAAGATGAATTACATTCATGAAACCCCAAGCTTATAGTAACCCCAAAAGATTAATAAAAGCATAAATGATGAATACTTTCATCATCCTTGTGATAGAACCCATATATCATGTTAATTATAAGGCATAATAAACTCCAAATATATGTGGCACAACCTTTGAGTTGGTGTCCCAATGCCACCTTACACAAGGTATAGTTGAACACATGTAGAGAACTCAGGTTCCCCACTCCCATCCATTATTGATTCATTAATTGCCTAATTATTCACATGTATAATATCATCCAACATCATTTTAGTGACAATTTCTCCAAGAAGGACCACAAAATTATCATGACCTCTTGATACTACGAATATGCACTCTAACATCAGGACCCTGACATATTTTCCCAGAGGTGGCATAATCAAGGTAAAGAACTTACTTTTCATTGAAATAAGGTATATTTTTTTATATTTATCTCCTCCTTCCCCAATTGGAAATGTTCATCTCCCTATAGTAATCCCCATACATATTCGAGTTTTAAGACATTAAACTACATAACAAACCAGACCAGTAACCTGATGTTATACTTCACAACAATGTCTTAGTTCACAACATTAAATTGTAGTCTTACCTTATGTAATTAACATAGGTTAAATTTTTTGATAAACATGACATAACTCCCATATTATGGGAATATTCCATAAATAACCCCACACGATCCATTATTATATCTCCTTTTTCACCATTATTTTCCTTAACACGTGATGTTAAACATTATAGACTAGTATTATTACATGACCCTAAACTATACACTTAAAGAATAGGTTTCTATCCCTTTATCATAATAGGGTATATAGGAAACCTCCCATAGGAAAAATCCAATTATCCCAAAAGCACCAAAGATATATTAGTCTTCCCTAGGGAGGTCAAGGCACTAATATGTGATTATTTACTCCATGGGGAAACACTTAACTTCTCACTATCCAAACATGAGGTCCCCATAGGACTTCGGTTCCACCGTGCGACACTAACTCATATCCGGTCTAGTACCTAAAAAGTGAACATTGTAAATGTCCCTATAATACATTAAACCTAGGATCTCTCTCCATAAGACCCTAAACATATAACCATGACACTCTAAGACCCAAAACTATTAGAATGTCCCAAAAGACCTTAAATCTACATTTGTTTCATGAAAACAACCCCAATATGTAACCACATCCCTAAAGGACCATAAACCTATGATTGTGTCCCCATAATACCATAAACATGAGACTGTGTCCCCACAAGACTATAAACATGTGCTCCACCTAATGCATTAGTAGTGATACCTCATGTCAATAACATAGGATTCCTAAGTAAATGACCCTTGTATTTTTTATTACCCTGTTTTATGTTTCCCCATGATGAAAACAAGATTCTTTAGGTCCCACACCTACGATGTATCACTTATGATACTCCCTCAAATATGTAAGAGGAAAAATTTTACATTTTCCCAATACAAAAAAATTCCACATATGTCCATGCATGTCCAAAATCAAGATCAGATGTGACCTCAAGTAGTTTCACTATCTTGATTGAAGAATAATAATTAACCAATGTCCACCTAGAGAGGGAACTGAGAATAAGATTCAAAAATATTTATTAGAATTATGAGGGATACCAAGACTAGGAGATTGTAATGAAAGTGGTACTCATAAGGCTTCCTAGTGGGTTGTAAAGCATGTGGTCACAAGTTTTAGTTGTGGGGTATGTGAATTAAAAACCCACAAGGTAGTGAGAATTACTACCACAAGATATCTAGCCTTCCATGAAGTAGGGATCCAAGGTCACTTTATCTACTTATAGTGGGCTTTGTTATGGTGGTCTTCTTGTTTGAGATTGGCCCAATTGGTGATGATTACAAAAGTATCTTTTTTATGTAATGATCCCTGATTAGTCCAAGACTGAATTGGAAGAAATTCCATGCCCAAGACCACAACCATTAGATAGTTGTTCCTTAGGACCCCACCACATGGAGGCACAAAAAGTACATTTCAGGAACAATCCACTTCCTGAAGGGTGTTTTAATTCTATCCCCCCCCCCACAACTCAAATGTGTGATCATAGGCTTTACAGCCAACTGGGAAGCATTATGTGTACCACTGATCCAACCAACCATCATTGTAACGACCCGAGTCTGGAGCCCCTCCATTCGTGCCCCGTACTCGGTGCACCACATGACCTCAAGCGCGTCTCCCCAAACACCAGTGTCTGCCGACTAGCAGCAAGGGCCTTGGTGAGTCGGTGGGGAAACTATTCCCTCATTCGGTAAGGTATACAAGGTAAGAAAACAACAATAAGCAGCGGAAGCATCAAACAACATGCATACAATAGAAACCAAATAGCGTAAGCAAGTAGATATATAGAAATGATGATAATGATGCAGCAGGTACAAGTATCTAAAGAAATCTGCAAACACAACAACACGCTGAAAAACAACTAAAACCAAGTTCAAAATAAAAACAAAGTAGACTCCTCAGCATCATGAGCCACGGCTCGATCCAATTCTCTCTAACTCCTGTGAAATCAAGAACCTGATGTAGAAGGGTGATTGCCCTTATCTATACCTGCAGAAACATAGTCTGCTTGGGCCCAAAATCATGGCCCAAACAGGGTGTGAGATACAATCCCAGTAGGCAGTCACGCAAAGATCTGTTCCTAATAGTCAATGAATACATGGAAGTAAATAAGAAAGAAGCAGTAAACAGGAAAGAACAAGTAGATACAATTCACAACTCTAACATACAAGTGCACAAGTAAACAACTAGCAACAAGAAGAAAACAGGTAACCCTTTGGGTATCTCTCACAGCCTAACCCCTATAGTTCAACCTATAGTACTAGCAACCCTCTGGGAGGCACACACAGTCTCACCCCTCTGGTTCAATTATGTAATTAAGCAGACTTTATAGGGAAGCACTCAACGTCAATTCCCCCTATAGTGTTGTATTGTGCTAAAGGCTCTCTGGGGAAGCACTCAATGTCAATTCCCTCTGTGGCCCACATCATGGAACTATAGACTCTATGAGGAAGCACTCAACGTCAATTACCCCTATAGTCTTGCATCGTAATTAAAAGACACTCTGGAAGAACCCCTTTCGTCAATTCTCCCTTTGGTCTACTACTCTAGGTTCTCATAGTCCTGAGCAGGAAAGTAAACATGCTCAGCGCGCGTGCATCATCCAAGTAAACCTCAAGAACTACTTGGCTATCAACTAAGGCACAACAGCATAAAAAGTAACAGTTCCACTATCTTACGGCTAGGCATGGCAACTGTAAAAATGCCAAACAGGAAAAAACAAGAATGGAAAAGAAACCTGAGCACAAAATAAATTACTCTAATCACAAGCAATAAACCTATACTATATCAATCAAGAAAAGCAGGAAAATAGTAGGGCAAAACAAGAAACACGCAATACCCCGTTCAAGGGTATTGGTGGAATTTTCACAAAAAACATTCATCAACTTTCTACAGAAAGGAAAAAACCACCTACCTCGATCCTAGGACATCGATATACGTGAACCACGACAACAGATTCCTCTTAGAACAATGTATATCTGAGAAAACGCACAAAAAATTAATCCCATTATAACTTGGAAACGAGGAGGAATCAAGAAACAAGTCTAAAGTAGAAGGAAGCACTCACTGCTGCGCTTCCAACGCAATCGACCATGCTCTAATCGGATAACGGATGGAGAGGAGGCATTCTGTCGAAGATCCAACCGTACGTTCACTCTCAGACGGACAAAATCTGGAGAAGAAGATGATTTTTTGGGGTTAGGCGTGACCCCGGTCCGTTTAATGAAAAAAAGAAAGTACACGGTGTGTACTTCTTGAGTACACGGTGTGTACTTCAATTTTTCTGTACTCCGAATTAACTAGCCTCCACATCAACCTTACACACCGTCAGTGTGGCCCGGTCATGGCCAGCACACAGCTTCGAGCCGGGGAAGAGTACACGACGTGTACTTCTGAAATTTCCAGAAAATTTATTTTCCTTAAAAACTCTAGAAAAAGAGAAAACATACCTGAACGAGGATCTGGGTTCTTACAAACTTCCCCCCTTAAAGAAATTCATCCCCGAATTTCCCTAATGAGGTGGAGAAGAAGAAACCCCAAACAGCTCTGGACACTGTGATCGTACATCAGCCTCCCTCTCCCAAGTCTCATCCTGTACTCGCCCGTACTGCCATAACACTCTTACGAGAAGAACAGATCTCCTGCGGAGAACCTTCGTACTGCGATTGACAATCCGGATAGGATGCTCCCCGAACGACGCATCATATTAAAGCTCAAATTCCTCAGGCTGAATGATGTGAGATGGGTCTGAAAAGTAACGTCGAAGATGAGAGATGTGGAAGACGACGTGCATGGCCCGATACCTCTGAGGTAGCTGTAACCGATAGGCGACCGGCCCAACTCTCTCCAAGACCTCAAACTGCCCGATGTACCGCGGTGAAAGCTTACCCTGTCTCCGAATCCTTTTGTGTCCCAACCTCGGTGCAACACGTAGGAAAACCGGATCACCGACCTCGAACTCCAGAGGTCGTCTCAACTGATCAGCATAAGACTTCTGCCAAGATTGTGTTGTAGCCATCCTCTTCCAAATCAGCTCTATCTACTCTGAAATCTCCTATACAAGACGAGGTCCCAGCAAAGCTGGCTCTCCTGCCTCCAGCCAGCATAAGGGTGATCGGCATGGCCTACCGTACAAAGCCTTGTATGGTGCCATTTGAATGGTCACCTAAAAACTGTTGTTGTAGGTGAACTCCACCAGAGGAATATGCTTCTCCCAAGAACCTCCAAAGTCAAGGATGCAAGCTCTGAGCATATCCTCAAGCACCTGGATCGTGCGCTCGGACTGTCCATCAGTCTGGGGATGGTAAGTTGTACTCAAAAGTACCTGTGTACCCAAGGCCTTCTGGAGACCCTTCCAGAACCGAGAGGTAAAGCCCACATCTCTGTCTGAAACAATAGAGCATGGAGCTCCATGCAGAAGAACGATCTCCCTGATGTAAAGTCATCCCAAATCATCAACACTGAATGTCTCCTTGATCAGCAAGAAGTGAGAAACCTTCATAAGCCTGTCGACGACAACCCACATAGAATTGTTTCCACGAGGCGATCTCGGAAACCCGGTCACGAAGTCCATCACAAAATTTTTCCACTTCCACTCCAGAATGGGTAGTTGTTGTAAAAGTCTCGTTGGTCGCTGATGCTCTGCTTTCACCTGCTGGCAATTAGAACATCTCATGACAAAACCAGCAACATCCTTTTTCATACCCAGCCACCAGTACTGGCGATGAAGATCCTGATACATCTTGGTGACACCAGGATAAACTACCCAAACAGAGTAATGAAAATCCTGCATCAGCTCCTCACGTATGTCTGCTGGCACCCATACGCATCCCTAGAAACGCAAGATCTAATCCTCGCCCACTGTCCATCTAGGAAGAGGGTCCTCTCCTGACACACTCTCCCGCAGGACTAAGCCTTCCGAGTCTGATAGTTGCCTCATCCGTACCCGATCAAGTAGCGTGGAGGTAATAGTTACATAAGAAAGGTAAGTTTGTCCCTGTCTGCCGTGCACCGCCAGATGCATCTCAAAGAACAGATCAATTAGCTGCCACTCACGGTTGGCCTCCTGAACTGCCTGAACCTGAGTTCTTCTGCTCAATGCATCAGCCACAGTGTTTCCCTTACCCGGCGTATAGGAATTATCGAAGTCAAAAGATTGTAGATACTCGACCCACCTGCGCTGCCTCATATTCAGATCACGCTGAGTGAAGATATACTTGAGACTCTTGTGGTCAGTGAAGACCACAAAGTGCTCTCCCAGAAGATAGTGTCTCCAACAGCGCAAGGCATGAACAACAGCTGCCAACTCCAGATCATGCGTAGGGTAGTTCCTCTCATGTGGCCTCAACTGCCGAGACCCGTACGCAACGACTCCCTCTCCCTGCATAAGCACAGTTCCTCGCCCGGAACATAAAGCATCACAATAAACAGTGTATCTCTTTCCCGGCTCTGGAAAGACTAGTATCAGTGCTAACATCAACCTCCCTTTCATCTCTTGAAAGGCTAACTCACAAGAATCTGACCATAAGAACTTCTCCCCCTTCTTGGTCAGACCTGTCAAGGGTGCTGCAAGATGAGAAAAGTCCTGAATGAAGTGTTTGTAGTATCCAGCCAGCCCTAGGAAACTCCATACCTCAAAGACGTTCTTCGGCTGCTCCCAAGAAACTGCAGCTCTCAATTTCTCTGGGTCCACAGATACTCCTACCTCTGAGATGATGTAACCTAAAAAGTGAATCTGATCCATCCAGAAGTGGCACTTCGAGAGTTTAGCATAAAGTCGATACTCTCTCAGTGTACTTAGAACGATCTCAAGATGGGTAGAATGGTCGTGTAGAGTGTGAGAGTATACCAAGATATCGTCCACGAAGACCACGATGAAGGAATCCAAGCAAGGATGGAACACTCAGTTCATCAGTTCCATGAAAACTACAGGTGCGTTCGTGAGACCGAACGGCATGACTGTATACTCGTATAGACCGTACCTGCTATTGAAGGCTGTTAGAGGTATATCTGATGGTTTAAAGTGAAACTGATGATAACCGGACCTCAAGTCGATCTTCGAGAACACCCGGGATCCTCAAATATGATCTAACAGGTTATCGATCCTCGGTAAAGGATATCGGTTCTTGACGGTCAACTGGTTCAACTTCTGATAATCCACACAAAGCCGAAGGGTACCGTCTGCCTTCTTCGCAAACAGAACAGGCGAACCCCAAAGATAAGTACTGGGTCGGATGAAACCCTTAGCCTGTAGCTCCTCCAACTGCTTCTTGAGTTCCTGCAACTCAGGTGTGGTCATCCTATAGGGAGGAATGGACACCAGTGCAGCTCCTGGCACGAGCTCAATAGAGAAGTCTAACTCACGCTCTAGAGGCAAACCCAAAAAGTCCGCTGGAAATACATCCCTGAAGCGATACACGACTGGAGGAAAGTCCAACTGTGGAGTCCCATGATCATCCAGATAAAGACTAGCAATCTGGGCTGTCACCCCTCCTAGCCCAAGATGCTCGAGTCCTGCCCGACTCGCCTGAATGTCCCATTCTCCTCTTTGAAGAAAAGATTCACCCTCTGGGGAGATGAAACTGACTCTGCAGCGATAACAGTCAATGACTACCTGGAAGGGAATCAACCAATCCATGCCGAGAATGACATCATAGCCTGTCATCTCTAGAACATAGAGATACCAAAGAAGTGATACCCTGCCACCTCGAGAAGGCACTCTCTACACTGGCATACAGTAGATGTCCTCTTTCCCAAAGGTGTGTCTAGTGTCAACGAGTCGGCAGAAGAAAAGATGTAGAGTCCAACGCTCTCCAAAACTGAAAAATAGAAAAAGATATGCATAGAACCAGTATCGAAAAGGGATGAATATAAAACTGAGGCTACTAAAATCGTACCTCGAACAGTAGAAGGGTCGGGATCCTGCTCATGATAATTCTTCTCCACGGCGAAAGACTGGCATGTGCCGCGGCCCTGCGCCCCTGGCTGACCACTCTGAGTTGAACCTCCCTGCTGGTGCTGAGGAACTGGTGGATGATTGCCACAGCCTCGACCTCCACCTCGGCCCGAACGGCCGAAAGAACTCCAGATTCCCGACTGATGAGAAAACGGTGGGGATTCTCCTGAATGAGGAGTCATGGAAGAACCCCGGTCACCAGCTGCTGGTGAGAAAACCTGACAGAAACGCTGAAGGTGATCCATCTTGCTGCAAGACCTGAACTCCATGGGGTTTCTCTGGCACTGCGGCCTCATGTTCCCTTTCCGGCCACACTGGTAGCACATCACCTGGCTACCTAATGATGCATCTCGCTTCCTTGAATCACCGCGTGCAGGCTCCCTATGGCACTTCTTGCTATCATCTAGAGGAAAGCTAGCTCTAGAAGTAGAATTGCCCTGACTCGAAGCTCTAGAGTCTGTTAGATTTCACTCCATAATCAGTGCCTGGTTGATGATGGAAGTAATGGAAGTCAGTTGGAAGATGTTCACTTGCGAGTGGATCTCCCGCCTGAGTCCATCCTCAATCTTCCTCTCCAAGAACACCCCACTCCCATCCCGAAGGGGTGTAAAATGCTTCATCTCAGTGAAACGAGAGGAATAATCCATGACAGATAGATTACCCTACTCTAAGCTCATGAACTTCTGGGCTCGATCAGCCCTCAGGGTCTCCGGGTAGAAGCAGTCGTAGAACACATGCTGGAACTCCTCCCAAGTCATAGGCTGCTAGTGACCCACCTATGAGATCACGTCCCACCACCTCTTGGCAGAGTCTCGGAGCATGTAGGTGGCGAGCTTGACCCACCTCTCGGGAGGCATCTCCAGATGCTCGAAGATAGTTAGCATGGATTCCATCCATTACTCTGCAGCCTGAGGTCCTCCCTCCCCCGAGAACGTGGGAGGATGATGCTGCTGAAAGACCCGCGTCAAGTCTGCCATAGACGAGGAAGGAGGCGGTACTCCCTGGAAGGCCTGCATCATCCTCATGAAACCATCCATGAACTATGCGTCCATGCCTACAACTGGTACAACAACCGGTGCCAAGGCTGGCTCGGCTGGGGGATCGGCAGGAAGTCCCTGATTAGCCATATCTGGCGTCTGATCACTGCCTGACGATAGACGTATGATAGGAGGAAGTCTCGGAGGCATAGCTCTGAAAGATCAAAAGCACACCTTAGATTAGGAAATCAAGGACAGAGAATGCAAGAGTACTAAACGGAAACAGGGGAATAAAACACACAAGACTACAAAACACGACTACACGGTGTGTATAAAACTACACGGCGTGTCTTCTTAAACCACTGACATGGGCGTGTAACCTCACCCTACATGTTGTGTAACGCCTAAACTACATGGCATGTTGACCCCAACACACGGTGTGTACAAGAAAACTATCCCCTGCCCGAGTTTCTTTACACGGCTAACCCACACGATCTGACTTAACCCGAGACTACATGGTGTGTTCTAAACAAACACGACGTGTACTAGAAATGGCTTCGGCGGCCTGTGTTGTTGAGTACACGGCTGTCTACATGGCTGGACCTTACACAGGGTGCTCCGAACAAACACGGCGTGTATAGGCGAAGGCGACACTGTCTCGCTTTGTTCGTGACACGGCCGGGTACCTGGGCAAGACTACACGGCGTGTGCCGAACAAACACTGCCTATGGAAAGAAAGGTAACGCCGACCCGTGTTGCTCGTGACATGGCCGAGTACCTATACAGGACTACACGATGTGTTCCCTGTGGACACTGTGTGTCCTATCCATGCTTCCCTGACCCGTGTTGTTAGTGACATGGCTAGGTACACAGCTCTGAGAATACATGGCCTGTAGCTACCGTACACTGCGTGTTTCCGAAGTTACTTCCACGACAACGTGTTTTTCTCACACGGTCAGTGACACGGCCTGAAAACTACACAGCGTGTTCCCAAAAAGTCCACACCGTGTATTCTGGGTTTTTCTGGACAATAGCTCAGAAACTACACAGAATTCCAGAAACACTAAAAAATAGGTGAAAAGTGCCAAATTCCAATCCGTGAGGGCCCATAACACCTCAAGAACCAAAATTTGGCATTCAATTTAAGCAAAGAACACAACAAACAGTTTTTTAACATAATATCAGAGAATCTATCAAGCAACTATCACAACAGCATGCAATCGCTAATGCACCCTATATATCATGGTAAGAATGCATGGCATGTGATTCCTACAAGTGTCTATATGATGCATGAGATGGAATACCCTAATCTCATCAGGTTGCAATAGAAATAGAACCGCAATATCAAAACAGTAATAGCACAAGCCATGTGAATCACTCTAGGTGAAATCAGATCAACTATAAAACCTCAAAATCAGAAAATTGCACTTAACGAGGTAGTATGGTTCTTCCATGTACACAGGTTAGCTACTCCCGAGAACAGCTTAATGCCAAGCACCAAATCCTTCCTATCCCTGGCTAAGGTCTCCAAACAGTAAAGCAGGAGAAAATAACTCCTCTAATACCACTTTGTAACGACCCGAGTCTGGAGCCCCTCTACTGGTGCCCCATACCCGGTGCGCCACATGACCTCAAGCGCATCTCCCCAAACGTCAGAGGCTGCCGACTAGCAGCGAGGTCCTTGGTGAGTCGGTGGGGAAACTATGGCCTCATTCAGTAAGGTATACAAGGTAAGTAAACAACAATAAGAAACGAAAGCATTAAACAACATGCATACAACAGAAACCAAACAGCGGAAGCAAGTAGATATATTGAAATGATGACAATGATGCAGTAGGTACAAGTATCTAAGGAAAGCAGCAAACACAACAACGTGCTGAAAAAAACTGAAACCAAGTGCAAAAGAAAAACAAAGTAGACTCCTCATCATAGCGAGACACGGCTCGGTCCCATGCTCTCCAGCTCCAGTTCAATCAAGAACCTGATGTAGAAGGGCGTTTTCCCTTATCTATACCTGTAGAAACATAGACTTCTTGGGATCAAAAGCATGGCCCAAATAGGGTGTGAGATAGAATCCCAGTAGGCATTCACCCAAATATTTGTGCCTAACAGTCAATGAACGCATGGCAGTAAATAAACAAGAATTAGTAAACAGGAAAGCACAAGTAGCTACAATCCACAACTCTAACATACAAGTGCACAAGTAAACAACCAGAAACAAGAAGAAAACAGGTAACCCTCTGGGTATCTCTCACATCCTAACCCCTATGGTTCAACCTATTGTACTAGTAACCCTCTGGGAGGCACACACAGTCTCACCCCTCTGGTTCAGCTATGTAATTAAGTAGACTCTCTGGGGAAGCACTCACCGTCAATTCCCTCTATAGTCTCGTATCGTGCTAAAGGCTCTCTGGGGAAGCACTCAATGTCAATTCCCCCTGTGGCCCGCGTCATGGAACTAAAGACTCTCTGAGGAATCACTCAATGTAAATTCTCCCCTATAGTCTTGCATCGTAATTAAAAGACACTCTGGAGAAGCCCTTTCGTCAATTCTCCATTTGGTCTACTATTCTAGGTTCTCATAGTCCTGAGTGGGAAAGTAAACATGCTCAGCACGCGTGCATCGTCCAAGTAAACCTCAAGAACTACTTGGCTATCAATTAAGGCTCAACAGCATAAAAATTAACAGTTCCACTATCCTACGGCTAGGCATGGAAGCTAGAAAAATTCCAAACAGGCAAAACAAGCATGGAAAAGCAACCTGAGCACAAAATAAATTACTCTAATCACAAGCAATAAACCTATACTACAGCAATCAAGCAAAGCAGGCAAATAGCAGGGAAAAACAGGAAACACGCAAAAATATTCATCAACTTTTATGGAAAGTCACAAACCACCTACCTCGATCCTAGGAGATCGATATACATGATCCAAGATGAAATATTCCTCTTAGAACAACATAGATCTGAGAAAATGCACAAAACGTTCATCCCATGATAACTTAGAAACGAGGAGGAATCAAAAAACAAGGATAAAGTAGAGGAAGGACTCACCGCTGTGCTTCCAACACAATCAATCGTGCTCGAATCGGAGAACGGACGACAAGGCGGGAGCCCATCGAAGATCTGGCCGTACGGTCGCTCTCGGACGGATGAAATCTGGAGAAGAAGATGATTTTGGGGGTTAGGCACAACCCCGGTCCTTTTAATGAAAAAAATAAAGTACACGGTGTGTAATTCAATTTTTCCATACTCCAAATTAACCGGCCTCCACCTCAGCCTTACACACCGTGTGTGTGTCTCGGGAACGGCCAGCACACGGCTTCGATCCGGGGAATAGTACATGACGAGTACTCAGAATGTACACGGCATGTACTTCTGAAGTTTCCAAAAAATTTATTTTCCTTCAAAACTCCAGAAAAAGGGAAAACATACCTGAACGAGGATCCGAGTTCTTACAATCATCTTAAAAACCAACTTCTGAAGGAACAGTAATATCTATCCTCAAATAAAATCAATATTGGATCTAAACACAATGTCCTATGAAATGGAGATTCAATACCTCAAAAATTATCCTACCCAACGACTACAATCACAATAGGTCTTAGACCTCAAACAATTCCCTCAATGCTATCATCCATAAAATCCTCACCTTCATTGTCAATTTATATGACAAGAACCCCCAAACCAAATTACCCAATCCATTCTATCAAGGGCCTCTACCCACACGAGTTGTCAAAACCACCTAATCACTATGTCAACGTATGTTCACATGAATCCAATGACGCTTTGTCCAATCACGGGTGAGAGACAATCAACAATTTAGTACCCAAGACAAATACAATTCGACACCTCATTCCCCTATGACCATGTTTTTGAAAGTTGATGTCCATTCCATCTAATATCACAGGTCGTTCCTTCAACCCGATGGCCTCACCACCTCAACCGATATCCATGACACCGAACTGGTGATCACATCACCTAAGTAACCTAGGCCAAGCCCAACTAGATGATCACATCACCTCATACCCAATGGTCTTTCCACATTAATAACTCAGTCTGAGCCCATCAAGATCCCATGTATAACCAAACATTATAATTATTTCAATTATATATAATGAACTTCATATTAAATGTAAAATTAAATTAAAATAGAGAAACACACCCCAACATAACTACCCAGTTGGTCGATTGCCACTAACCCAACCTCATACAAGAAAACAATGTTTGGGCATCCCAATGGCATCCCATAAGGTCATATAATTAATTTAACATCAACAGGTAAATTTTATTAGTGTCTCACTCATCTATCCAATGAAACGCTAAAAGCCACACCCCCAAAACGACTATAAAAACATGAGGAAAGGTATTAAACACCTACCTTGGAGTAATAGAAATAGGGATGTATGATATTATCCTCTAACATAATGTGTTTTGGAATAAATTTTCATTTCTATCGAACTCCTTGAAAATAGGGAAAATTTACACAAATGGATTTAGGGTTTCATGAGGCGGGAGAAAATGAAAAGAAAATCATGGGTGAGAAGAGACATGCTGATATTGATCAAAAACACCCAACAATGATGAAAATAAAGCTTAGATGGAGGAGAGGGATCAATCCATAGTTGGAATTAGAAAAGGTAGGAGCTCCCTATGAAGTGTGTGACCAAGAGGGTTGAAAAGGAGGAGAATTAAGAAAAAGGAGGGATGGGAAACATATTTTCTTACAAATTTTAATGACTGCATGGTTAGCTATCATAGTTTTACAAACTGAGGAAAAATGATGTCTGCTTTAGTGTTGAGGTATTTCCTAAGGGGAACAGTTTGATCTAACTGTGCGCAAGCCATGTGAAATACCTATGCAAAACTATAGAGATTCATGTATAGATTTGAACCCCTACCCACACAATTTTCAAAACTACATGGTATTTCATAATTGGGATGCACAATTATCTGGAAGAGGCTTCATAGTTAACTCTAACTGTATACCTCAACCTCCAACATACAAAAATCGGGCCTTTGGGCCTTCGATGCACCCGAAACCGATCCAAAAACCCTAGGATTATACTAAACCACTAAACCCATACAAAAACAATATATTTGGTCGATGGATAAATCATGATTGAGATTAAATGCTAAAAAATTGGCATACCCACAAATTCCAAAAATTCAAAAAAGGGAGAGGTTTTTAATCTGATCAAAAAGCCCATAACATTACAGAGATGAACTCCTAGGAGTAATCCATTGAAAGAGGAACCAAAATACCTTCATACCATTACAATAAGGGGGATAAAACAATTAACCATTATGTTTGAGGATTCCCACCTTTTGAATGTGTGAGCTTATGGTAAGGAAAAGAATATTTCTACCCCAATGTGTTCCATGGTAGAATGTGTTGAAAAAAATGGTGAACCCAATGTGAAATTATTCTCATGAAACTATGATAAGATGATTAATTTTGGAGGTAACTTGATTTGGACATCATCTGATCCTAAAATTTCTAGCATCGGGCTCAATCAAAATAAATGGTGGGCTTTACATGATATAATTTTCCACAACTTGGAGAAATTTTTTAACCTTTGTTATATTCAATATGATACATTGTCATTGTTGATCCTTCTTATATCCCAAGGATAGTTAATAATGATCGGTATGTTTGAAATCACCTTTATCAGATATGTACTGATAGTTGAACTCATGTATCCTACAGGACTCAAGCTTCAGGAATCACTCGACAACCCACTACCTACATGAGTGGGGATAAGAGAACTGATGGTGAGGAAATCCTACACAACTACACTTTTACCATAGTTGGATTCACTCCTATGGCTATTATACACCTTCACACCATATCCCCCTTAAATATCATCCAAATATGCGTTATAAATACCCTGGTTCATTTTTTTTGATTTGTAAGGGGTTATCTTAACTAGGTACATAAATATAAAGGATCTAGAAGTGGAATATTGAATAATCACCCCTTCTTTCAGGTTTCGCATAGGGGGAAAACCTTCTTTCCATGATAAAGAAATGGCCTAGTAGAATAATCCCAGAATGATCCAATGAATCACTCCCCTATTACAAGGTGGTAGGGGATGTGTGGGTAACACCAATTAAAACCCCTTCCTATGATCTTCCCAAGAGGGATCCAAATCAGCCATGTTGATAAAGTCAACTGGTTCTATAGACCGCTGAGAATGTTGGGCCTTTCTCTTCTTTACTGGAATCAATCCAAAACACCCAATGCTAATTTTGAGGGAATTCCATGAACCCTTCCTGATAGGATGGATCTCTTTCATCTCCAATTACCACTACCATTATCGAAGATCCTTCTCATACCCTTCCAACCATTGTTAGGGGGATGTCCTCACCTGATTGGGATCGAGACTCTGACCGACCATTGGGAAGTATGGGTTAACTCTACCCATTTTTAGACACCATCAAAAATCATCATGATACAACCCATGATAATGATTCTCATCATAGAAATTCTTCCTATAGTTCTGTCAACCAACACAGAGGTCCTCCCCATGCCCAAAATATTTGTATTGTGATGGAAAAATAAACGAAATCTATAAGGTATGTATCAATAGATCTAGCTACAACACATAAATAATAAATCCTTATAACCCTACATGAACCAAAAATTGGGAAATATCACACAAAATGAGGAATGAATATCGAAAAAATCACATTGTAATCTACCTCTTGGAATCTGAGGCGATGAATGACTTGTTGGAAGAACCTCTGTCTTTACCACTATAGATGGGGGTAGAAATATATCGGTTGAGGCTAACCATTCAATAAATTGAGGTCCTCAAGATACCTATATTCCTCCATTATTACCTATATGTGAATTTTGTTCTTAATTCCTTCATGATACTATCCATGCAATCATACATACCACTATCATCTCGCCTCCTCTCTACATCCCCCAATATGTATGGGAGACATTAGTGGCTGCATTGGTGCATTATAATGATGGTGAAAACAATATTAATAAAAAAAGGTAGGATGTACTTCCTGATCAGTTGGAAGATATGGATACCCCATCCTATATGGATTTGGTCATGAAGATAGTCCTACCTCTAGATCACACTCTGGAATTTTTTTGGGAAGGTTGGCCCATGGGATGCCCAATTTCTAGAAATCCAACAACAAAAGGTCCACATAATGACCAAAAAAAGATTCATGACCGTTTTAGATTAGAGGATGGGGTAATATAGAATTGTACTACCCTCAAATAATGAAAAATAGGATGATTTGTGGGACATCCTAGACACAAACTAACAATTGGATGTGTCCCCCCGCTACAAAAATGCCCTTTTCAATTCTAGAATTCCTCACCATGTGCCCAAAACAATTACTCCACCAAAATATATAGAATACATTAAACCACCAATGAGATCAAAAATTGGCCCCAGGATTCCTAAAGAATCATGATTCCATTCATAATATATACTAAAAAGTGAACATCACCATAGGATCGATGGACCGGTGCACAAACTCATATAGTATCACATAGGTTTTCCCTAAACCAATGTCAGGAATCAAAAATATTATTCAACATGTTTTGTAAGAGTAATATCACCATGTTTTGATTAGATGATGGGGGTATAAATCCCTCTATTAAATTCCCCTTCTATAGAAACAAAAAGATAGTCTATCAATCACTCTCGTTGATAGGAAAAGATCCCCTCCACCCACTGAAACCATGAGAATCATCACATTACATCTCCTAGATGATTAGAGAAAGAAATTATATGAAAATAGAAATGTAATAGAGGAGCTTACTTGATAGGAGAGAAATTACCATGTTGATCATTTTATAGGAACTTTTTCCCATCTCCAAAGAGGGAAGAAGGGAAACTGAAGTCCTCCCATTAAGGAACTGTTTCCTTTTATTCAATCACTCAATAAGAGAAATGAAATTTATGAACACATCGGCATATATATGGCCACATCAGTGACTAATTAAAATGACAATATGGATGCATTACTCTTGTATATTGAGGGATACTAGAGTCTCAATTCATATATCCTAACTAAATAACACATAGAGTGAGATAATGTATATGGGAACCCTACCCCTTATAAAACCAATCATTATATCCTTCTAAACTAGGCCCCAAGTGTTAAGGTAGATGGTTATGAACACCCAATCAATGTTTTTTCAGGTATATCAAGAAGATGATTAGGATATGAACCACTTAAATCACTTATGAATCATGACTTTAATCCATTGGCTCATGATTTATTTACCTCTTGGTCCAGGAGGGAGGTCAAGGAAATGGTGACTACTAACCCTCACCAAGACTACATGAAGTTTCTCTCAAACCATATCTTGGAGATTTTGGAGACACATAATATTTTTATTCCTCATGAGGGAATTTTGTATCAATAATTTATAGACCACATATTCCCAACCCTAGAGTTTGGTAATCTATTTTCACCCATTCAACATTATGGAATATCAGTTGAAATATCTATCCCACTACAAATCATTGAAGTTCTGATGCTGAGAACTCTAAAATATTAGGTAGATTAAAATATTTTTATTTATAGAACATTGATGGAATGACTATTTGATACATTCAGTTTGACCTGGGGTCTATTTCTACTCAGTTTGACCTCCATAGGTAGTTACTCTACATGTTTTGATCCACCCTACACAAGGCCCACATCACTGACCGCTCAAAATGTAAGTGGAGGGATGATGATTGATCTACTAAATTTATTTTTCCTGGTATAAGGGGATCATATACTCCCTAATTGTGCGGATTTCTCTGGAATAACTATTGGAGAAATCCATGGAAATTATTTGAGACAATATGGTCCTTACCCTTATCTCCACGAGGAACCTAGGTGGATTTTTAGTGTTTTATGAAAGGTAATAGTGTCTTTTGTAAGCCCTATAGTAGAGCGAATAGTGGTCATTCACATTACCTCATCCATACCCTATAATAAAACATTTAAAGGGATAATATTATGCTACTTTTCATACACATTCCCCAATTCTAGTCCACCTTTAGATACCTCCACAACACATTCCCCTACAAGCACCACCTCACTATTAGAATACTGACCAATCTCTCTATTAGTTCTAGGAACCTATAATTACCTTAGAAATGTAGTAGAACAATGTATTTCCCTATAAGGATGCATAGTTCCAAAGGTGCCTCATTTATTCAATGATAATAACACCATCAAGTTTATTAAATAAAGGAGTACCCAAGAGGATTAACTCACTGACCATGATAAAAAATAAATATAATGGTGGCCTCAAACACAATATCAAAGAGTGGTATATCTTCATGGATTGGATATAGGACAAGGTGGACTATACCCTAGTTACGTTGGGTGATTACTTAGTGTAGGTGGCATATGTATCTACCACCATTGATAGTGATGGGGAAGACCCTGGTGAAAAGAAGTAGTTTACAAGATTATATACACAAATGTATAATGAATGGATGGATTTTAAGATGATTTATCATGCCCATGAAATTATCTATTACCATTTTAGTAGATCGGAACCCCTTAAGATTTCTATGTGTACTATAACCATCACAACTTCATTACATCGTTCTATGTCTCATAATCATAGGCATCGATGGAACTATGTCAATCAGATTCCACTAAAATTGTGAAAATCATCCTTTACTCTCAATGACATCATTCAAACGGAATTGGGAGAATCCCCTACATTCTTTACCATCCTATAATATTCCACTAATAATGAGTAGTATTATTTTATACTAAATTTTACTGTACCAGTTTATTGTCATTTAGTACTTACTAATGAGGAATTACAAGAGTCCCCCTCAAGAACCACTATCCAATGAAGCTAAAGTAGGGGTAGGTTTCACATTGATATGTGAGATTCCCAACCAGATGCCTCAAAATTTAAAGTTCATGTTGCTGAGATCAGACAACAAGACTTCTGAGATAACCAATAGGTAGAATCCCCTCAAGTTGAACTATCAGTTGAAACATCCTGATTTATTATATTATCCAACCATGTGGCTCATCTATTGCTATTCAAATATCATTTATGGCCATAAAAGTTTGAACCACAACAATCTAGGTCTCAACCCAAATTATCTAATCAATAGTGGTAGATAGAAAGAATTACCTAGGCACTACTGTGACAAACAATGATACCCATTATGATACATATGAATGATCCACCATTATTGGGTATAAATTATTCCCATTACTAGACATATGATGTAATGAAACACATCTATAGCATACCATCACCAATCCCAATCCTAGACGCACTCATCCTATTAAAAGAGATTTGCGAGGTACTTATCAAGGATTTGATGAGCCCACTCCAGTTAGAGACTTGGGTAACTGCAACTGACGACTATATTTTCATAGTAAGATTACTATGGATAAATAATTTCCATAATTTCCTTCTTGAAATAAGACAAGGTTGTCACTATATGGTCCCACATAGATCCGCATTTTGTCATAGGAAAGTTCAACAACATGGAAGTACATCATTTACTTGTGGATACTAGTTTCAAGATCAATCATAACCTAAAACAATATCCCCATGTTGGGTCCCATTGTAGTAGATCTGACCCCCTCCAAACCAACAATTATAGGGTATGAAAACTAAGAATCAAAATTATGTGGCACAATTTGACTAAATTCTGAATTTGGTGAATTGATATAAAAAAAGGAAATTAACGAATTTACTATTGAAAACCACATGTATTTACCTATTGGGAAGGAACTGGATCCACGTCAATGTATTTTTCCCTCTTTATTCCATAAGTTCCTTAAATAGTACCTAGATGGTTGATTAGTGTTTCCCCAGGGTGATGTATGTCCCCTTGACTCTTGTGAGGCATGTTTCCTAGATGCCTGTTACTCTAAAAGAGAGAAAAAAATAGCTGATGATTGATGGATTCAAGTGTATCAACACCATAAATTATCTAATAGTCAAATCAAAAAATCCTTGGGTTTATTTTAAATAAAATTTCATCATTTTAATCTACCAATTAGAACCAACAACCTTTCATATTGAAAACTCCTTCAGAGTGCCTATGAAGAAAGAAATAATCACATATAACCCTATATTCCTATATAGGTTAGGCATGGTATAATATAGGGTTATAGAGAGTCTCTCCCCATATCCATTTATATACAACATACTAGCACGTTACAGATAGTAGGTATGACCTGTTGGAGATTAACCAGCCATCAATATGTTGACATAAAAGGTGAATTTGAAAATCCAAAACCACTATATATTGGAACATTTATTTTTTTTATCCATGGTCCCTGTACAGTATGAACCCATTATTCTGGATATGGCCACTACCATAGTAGATGAAATTACCATTCCATGGGTTATATCTCTAGGGGAGTCACCTATTTCCTTTAATCCTTATGTTTTAGACGATGAAGAGGAATTTGATGACACCCCTCCCACATCTGATTTCAGTGGATCCATCACTATTGATGAGTTGGATCTAGTGAGTCTTCACAATGATGATGAACTAGTGATGAAACTAATCATAGTTGTAATTTATTTTTTATGAAGAAATAGGTCAATTTATTCATAAATAATAATCGTGATTTATTATTATAGAGCTATAAGGAAATGATAGGGCTCAATCCCCAGGTCTTTGTTTATAATCATTCGAACTAGTAGTCCACTGAGGGTTTAAACACCCTCCTAGAATGACTCATAAGTACCATGGTTCCATGGTCTATTCCATATTTTACATCTTTATTAAATTAAAATTCATCAAAGAGTTCTATTATCCCAAGTGGATATCCATCATTATTCTGATCATGAAGAAGAATGGGTATATCAGAGTCTTCATCGAGTTCCAGGATTTCAACGACCACTTACTAAAAATTATTTCCCCCTTATGGTGATACTATTTATAATCTATACATATTCTACTTTCCAAGACATGTCCATCCTAAATGAGTACTCAAGGTATAATCAGATAAAGATGTCCACTAAAGGCAATGAACCGATCCATTCATGGAACCTCATGGAACCTTCTATTATAAATAGATCCCATTTAGTTTGGAGAATTTTGTGGCTACCTGCTAGAGTTCCATGAACAAAATCATCTAGTCGATACATGACATATTAGAGGAATATTATTGGGAAAATTTAGTGGTAAAATACAAAAGTTATAGGACCATATCAATGATCATAATAAATTGTTCAAATTCCTCTACTCCCATCACATGAAGATGAATCACTTGAAGTGTGATTTTAGGGTCACATCCGGAAATTTTATCATCATCATTGTTAGGTACATAGGCATTTAGATCAATCTAGAGATGATCAAGGCTATCTTCCATATTCCTCTTATGGTTAACCATGAAGAGATTTAGGGCCTCCAAATAAACATAACCTATGTCTGATGTTTCACTGCAAATTTGTTCAGAAAATATAATCCATTATTGGTGATACTTAAGAAATTAACTATATACACATAGGATAAAAGCTCCCAAAAAATATTTGAGGACATCAAATAGTACATGTTATATCCTCTGATCCTAATGGAACCAATCCTATGGATGCATGTTTTCCTCTATGTAACTATCTTGGAATGTTCACTTGGAAAAATTATAGCTCAAAATGAAAACAAGGGCTGGGAGAATGGAATGTATTACCACTATTGCGTACTACTCGACATGGAGACTAGATTTTCTTCAATCAAGAAATGTTTCCTTATCCTAGTCTTCAAAGTTCAAAATATATGATACTACTTACAAAAACATGAGATACAATTGGTATCCTCCATTGGAACACCTAAGTCTATTTTCACTTTCCCCATAATGAATAGTAAACTGGCTTGATGGGTAGTAATTTTTTATCAGTTTTACATTAGTTTTCCCCCTATAATTCCATAAAGGTCCATGCATTAGAATATTTTTTTTCCAATCATCTGTCCCCAAGGAACAACCTCTAGACATCGACTTCCTAGATGAGGTAATAATGTCCACAGATCTGGCCATAAAATACTAGAATATTCACTTTTTCAGTACCCCTTAGAGCCCAAATAAGAGAAAACTCAACAAACAAATGTTCAATAGTATAAAACTATGGAAATTCTTTATCAATAATACACATGCTATTTTTTATGATCAGTTCTATTGTAGGAGGGATACAACTACAATGGGTATGAGTATCAAAATATTATCACCAACATCGAGTTGGATCTAAAAATTTATTTCCCTTGATTCACTATAAAGGGAGACTCTAAGGTAGTCATCATGAAGATAAATTGTGACTATATCATTAGAAAGAAGGAACTGATCCCCATTCCGGAGTATACTCTTAAGTTGATGGCATAGTTCCCTTCCTAGTTTAAGGTGAATCATGTCCCCAGATCACAGAATAACTAAGTTCATACCTTGGAATACTTGGACGAATCCATTGTAAAGACTATCCATGATGAACTAGTCAGGAATGTTGTGAATAATAGGGTCATCAAAAAATAACTTATCATGATAAGGACTAAAAGGTAAACCAACTAGCTAAAAACATGTTAGAGTTGGTCCTTAAAATGATATGGTAATGGAAGAATCACTAGAATGGATGATCCCCTCACTGAGTATCTCCATCATGGTATCATCCCACCATAACGAGTTGGGAGTGAGTGATTTTTTCATTCTATGGTGTAATTAATTATTTGAGATATCCATAACCAACATCATACCCTCTATTGTACCATATTTTATCGACTCCACCTTCATTACATCCAATGGAAGGAGATCCATTAGGGTATGTAAGATGTACAATACAGGTCAGTGGGGGCCTTCAAGAAATATTGAATGTCCCCTACCAAATATAAAGATTGTGGTATTTTTAGACCACTATGGTTTAGGACTACATTGGGTTCACCAGTAAGTGTCATGCTTTCAATATCTATGTAAATTTCATGCATCATCCACCAGAGCTCCAATATTCTACCATGTAACCTTGCCTTTTTTATGAGAAATTGATGTTGTGGCCCTATCCTCCAGTGATAAAATGGAGGTTTAGGTTCATTATGACCACCAATTAAATCTTTTAAATGTGATTAGAGGCCAACCATATCAAGGAAGTTAAGATCCATTCAGTGATTGAGTTCATGGAGTGCCACAAAATCTATCAATTCGGGATCTATCACAATATTATAATGGATAACTACACCAATTTTAAGTATGTCAAGATAAAGAAGTTCTTCAACATGTACAACATACAATAAAATCATACCACTTATTATCAAAAATAGAAAATTGGTCTTATCAAGGTGTTTAAAAAAATGATTTTCTAACCTCCTATAGAATATGGTTTTCCAGAATAGGAAGAGTTGCCCAATTAAGATCTCCAATGTCCTCTAGTCATATCAGAAGATGAATTGAAATTACACTTAGTAAAATCCATTAACCCTAATGTAGAGATAGTTTTAGCTATATAGGTTCACCATCTATCACATTATATGATCATTTACAATTAGTCGATACTAGAATGGATGGAAAGTGATGGTATGGATGAGATAGAATCCCCCAAATAAAACCAACCACAAATTTATTAAAACCTGAAAATACACAAGAATAATTTGGTGTCAATGTTAAAAAAAATGTTTCACCTTAATTCCATCCATTAGGGTTATATGGTATTGTATCAATGGATTCTAATGATACCAAAGAAGAAACCAATTATATTGTAACCTAAATGGGATAGACCTTATGTATCTCATAATTTCTACTCTAATCATGCATTATCATTGATCACCATGGATAGACAGTGAATCACACCTCACACCAATGTTAGATACCTTTATCTATACTTAATGTGAAATGATGAAAATGGACTAGACATATGATGTTAAACTGCACACATGATATAAAAATACAGTACAATATCCTAGCCCCATGAAAAAAATTATGACATCATCTGAGTCACATGAAATTAAATTTTGGGAGAACATCCTATTTGCATGAAGTAAAACTACTTGTCAGTATTCTAGTAATATGATGTTAATCTGAGGGGAAACATCTTGTCCATGGGAAATTAAATTGTATGATTCATGGGTAGAAGATACAGGATCTTAATCTTCTATGACCACCTATACATACAATATGATGAAAGACTGCATATTTGACATACTTTTTATAAGAAGTTACACTATATAGTCAATATACCCCTCACTGGAATTATATATTTGTGATACCTTAGGTCCTCTCAATAGAGTAATAAACCCTTATAGTGATTTTATCCAACTTTAACACAACCAATAATTTTGTAAAAATTGATTCCCATTCCTAATGGGATATTTTGTATTTATTAGAACTCAGGTCTCAGGCCCAAACCTGCAACTAACCATCTTAGAGGTCATATCCCTTGGGCACATTCCCAATTATATACTGCTGATATACCCTGCTGGTTTGTTTGAGAGCATGATATAATATTCCCTCGAATGTTTAACCCCCTTGAACAACCCAATGTGTTCACTTTCACACCTCTTAACTTCCTCAATTTGAATCCTCATCATCACCTCTATCTGAATAGCCCACCTAACTACAATGGTTTCTCGAAAAACTGACTCACCTACCATCCTTAAAACAGAAATCTAAAGATCCCTAATAATAGGTGATTAATCATGTGTTTCAAATATGGGAAATGGTCGATCTAAAACATTCTCACTTCATTATTGACTTATGAGTTTGTGGTATTTGTTTTTTGAACATGGTTAAGGATTATTCTCTACTGATTAGTTTCCACCCTCTTTGTGGTCTTGAAATCAAAATTCCCAACATACCTTCTCTCTATATTCCATTTTTCTGCGAGATTTTTAACATCTGTGGGGATACTACCTCATGTGTTCATGTAAGATGACCAAGAATGTTGAAATCATTAGGACCTTCCCATGTTAGCTTCTTTCCCCCTCACTATTCTCTCTCTTATTTTATAGTGAACTCCTAATTTCTTATTATTTATCACACCAACCATGGATCACATGGGATTTAGAGGCAGGGAGAAACATTCCCCATCATTGTTGAGATGTAAGGATGTTACAAAACAAAATGTCCCCTCCCATTCAATCCATGAATCATGAAACTAAACTGGAAGTATCCCAATAATGTCTAAGAATTATGACCTTAAATCATGTGTATCTATTGTTAGAGGTTTTTGGTGTGGTATAATGACTTGGTTTCCTTCACTTTACATTAGTTTTCTACCTTTTGGTACTATCCAAACATACCCGGGATAGCCACTAAACCAGTAGTCCAAGCTATAAGTTATTAAACTAGCATCCCCTTCTAGTCCCAATACTATGAAATTAAACTATGTGAAATACTATAGTATATGTTATATGAACTTAATTGGGATAACCAAATATCCTATTTACAGGACATAGAAAATTATTTTATCATCTTGGATGGATGTAATTAAGAAGTGGGATAACACCCTGGTGACATGATGTTAAACAATAAGATGCCTCATCCTTACCATTTTATGTAAAAATCATTTCTCAACATCATTCATGAATGTTATTTAACTTCATCGTTCACACTCATCTCACATGAACAAAAGAATTATGATACCATAGGTCATCACTATATAGGATTCCACGATTCTATTGAAGGTATCCTACCATATCATAATCTAGAACAACACATGGATTGATTCCTCATTCAATGGGATCTGTAGCAATGTTCAGATCTCATTTCCCAACCCCAACCCAACCACCGAAACATTTCATCACTTTCCCCCTTGGGAACATGTCTAATCCTCACCTACCACTCAATTATATGGAAGAAGATAAATTGGAGTTTTAACTCCTCCTAAACATCCCAACATGTAAAAATAAACACTTCTTGTATTCCTCAATTTTTATCCCCATCATCATACAGATTTGAATATGCCTCCTAATGAAAATTATGTTGGGCCAAACTAGATGATCTCCCATCCAGGGGGTACACCTTGAAATTTTATTAGTGATTGATGATGTTTATTTTTTTTAACAAGCCTAATGATCAATCTGGTATTTTTGCATTCCATCGTGGACGGGTGTGGCTGTGGAAACTAACTTTCAAACTTGGTCATCTTTTATTCCATTCACATATACTCACCCCTTTTATTTCTAAACCTAGAAAGTTCCAAAAATACCTTCTTCCCATCTTCCATGGATGAATTGGAGTTTCAACACCATTTGTGTTATCCAGACATTCATTTTCACATGATTAATATAAAGTTGTCACTGTTGTATCCTTCCCATGTTGGATCCCATTCCCCCCTTTTAATCTCTATTTTAATAAAGGGAACTCCTTAAAACTCCATATTTTCAACAGTGAGTATAACACACATGGTCTTAGGAGTCTCGTTGGGTTTCCCCCAACATGATTTAGACACATAGGTGTTTCTAAATAGAACTGCATCCACCATTTTAACTATGATCTATGACATTAAACTATTAACATTCTTTTTCAAAGCATATTTACATTAAAATGTGATAAAATTGTCTAGGAAATTTTTCATGTGGCATGAGGCCACACCAAACCTCTTCTGACATAATTTTTTTAATATTATATGCTACACAAACACTTCTAAGACACCCAAACACATCACCATGATCCAAGATATATGGTATTAATATAGATGTAAACCCAATGGATAAATATATATGACCTAAATCCCTAACACCCATTATACTAGTTAGATAATGGAAAATTGTACCATATCTTCCTCATCACATGATGTTAAACTACAGTACAATTTCCTTATAAAAATAAA
Source organism: Viscum album (assembly GCA_963277665.1). NCBI lineage: Eukaryota > Viridiplantae > Streptophyta > Magnoliopsida > Santalales > Viscaceae > Viscum > Viscum album. The sequence continues at coordinate 2,035,365,965 of OY728148.1, forward strand.
TTAATCTATATTAAAACTATGGTCATAGACTTAGATACATATTAAAACTATGGTCATAGACTTAGATATATTAAACTTATTAGCTTGAAATTTTCTTATATGATGTATTAAACTACTACATTATCCTCTCATCTTCTCCGAAGAAGATAACCCATCCATATTTGGAATTGATCTAATACCATGACACATTCTAGAACTGCATGTTTATTAATTAACAATTCCATGGGATACATATAAATCCATATAACCCACCCCTTATCATTCCCATCCCCAAATTCCTCTATCAAGTGAAACTATCATTACTATAATTCACCCCCTATCTATCTGTTCTTGGTTGATTGGTCAATATTTTCTTGTGAAACAATTTCACCCCCATCAATGGACCAATAATCATGAAATTAAATTACATTAATATGACCCTATTGATGTTTTTTTAGTGATACACTTCCTTGGAACTATCTACAAATAAAGGTTTGAACTCTCTGATTCCATGAAAAGTCTTTTAGATTCCACTTTCTCCAGTCCAAACTCTATAACATTAAAGTTGTAGCAACACCATAGTGGTTTATTCATCAAAACCATAAATATGTTCATGTATCCCCCCTTATCACTCAGTTTACATCTATTTTCAACACCTCTATTTTTTGAGTAGACTAATTCCCCGATTTATTTATATTCTCACTCGAGTGGACTACCCCTTTTGGTGATGGTCTTCTACCACAATATGTTCTCAAACTACATGTGGCTAGACTACAAGACCCATGGTACACATAATAAAACCTATATCTCTTATATACATCCTATCCACAAATCATATCACCACCCATGACTCATTTCGTCACCCCTTATCCAACTTTAGGTCCTAGTACATTTATGCCACCTAAGGTAGTGTGATGTAAATATGGATTTAGTCCATGAATTATTACTTAACATTAGTTGAAACTCAAATCTCATACGGATTATAATACCTCATTTTCCACATAAACAACCCTAATTGTTAAAATAATACGAACCTTAAACTACCTATAACTTGTCTAGGAAATACATTTTTTGTGAAAGGCCTCATTGTCCCTTCGTTTACATGACGTTCAAAATCTCTAACATATCACAGAAAACTCTCCAAAATAGCCAGTTTTATAGGGATGAGATATATGAACATAAAATGAAATTCTTCTCCCAATAATAATGTCTAAAAACTATTTGTAATCATCGACACATATGGACATATATGTGTCCCCATCTAGTCCAACAAACATGAAAATAAAATGAAAAAGGATGGATACAAATATTCATGTTAGGTTGAAAACATACAAAGTGAATGTTTATAAAAAGTCAGGATTCATCCTACCAAGATACACCTATGACTTGGAAAAAAGTAAGGGAATAAATGGAAATGGTGTAGAACCTATGGTACTCATAGAAAGGCCCTAGTTTAAACCTAGAAACACTTACTTAACTCAATAACTCAAGATTTGTTTTAAAAAAAATTACATACTTTTAAACCCATTTTCACAAGGACCTCCATGAGGTCCACCATATTTGTTCCCACTTTTGTACATATGGGAATGATGAAAAGGAGGATAATATTCCAGTAGGTCCAGAATACCTGGCTATAAGATAATAACAATTCCACATGAATCATACGCACAAGATGTTAAATTGTGTTATGAATCATCCTCACTATACTAAGTTAAATTTCATGTTCATAACTCTCACTCCAAGATTATAATTTGTGTATTTTTCATCATCATTGAATGATATAAAACTAAAATATATTTTGGTCCCTTTAATGAGAGGAAATTTTATATATTCAACACCGGTCACCTACCACACCCCTCGAGTGCTTTAACTATCCCTTGAAAATGAAAATGATGAAACCAATGGAAGGATATTTTATTTATCACTCAAGATAATACATTAAATAAATGTTCTTAGATCCATAGTGTAATAATGAAGAGATCATTGAAATCTATCAGAAAATTTCCTTAGTTATACCCCACTCATCATTTATTCACTAATTTGGTTCCCCATAACATTTCAAATTCAAATGGACCCATCCAACAGTGACGATGACTGGCCAAACTGGCTCAGCTCCCATCTTGGGAATATTCCTAAGTGGAATATTAAAATTTAATTCATGGTTCACATGTTTCAAACATTATTGATAGAGAAAATATTTTAAATTAATATATATTGAATATAATTTTTTTAAACCCACAATAGTGTTCCTCTAAGATGAATTGTTTCATTTTTATGATAATGCTGTTATTTTGAGCTGAATAGTAAAAATTGGCCATTTCTGGATTTTTAACAGTTTTAAATTGTTTCTGTAGTTTGGCCATAAAATTATCTACACTAATTCAAATTGAAAAATTATTTCCTTTCCAGATTCTAAACATCCAGGGCTTCATTTACTATTTTTGGACTAAAAGCTGAATCAGCCATATGGAATCTAAAAAGAATATTACAAGTGGGAAAAAGAAAACTGTTTTCAGTTCTGAATAGGTTTGATGTGGGATCCATAACTCATCCATGGTGGGCCCACATGTTGTGAAATTCGGTGGGGGGATGCACAAGGAGTTTTTTATCATCTTTTATGAAGGAAGAACCGAGTGAATTGGCCATTTATTGGGTCATTAAATCACCCTAATCCGGAGGATGTCGTTTTGGAGAGTCTGACTGGATAGAATAAATGCTCATAGTAAAACGGCCATAACTCTCTGAATACATGTCCAATTCCGCTGATATATTTAGGGGACACGGAAAAGGGAATTATGAACAACATTCAAGAAGGCCTTAATGCATTAAGATGTCATTTAATGGGGCTAAAACGCATCAACATTCGGGGAAAACATTCTGGCTATAAAAGGAGGAGAGCTCCACCCTCTCAAATCATCCATTCTCCATCCCATTCCTTCTGGGACACCAAGAAGGAGAACTTTTCAGCTTTCTCTTTTATTTATTTTCTTTTTAATAGTTTTGGAATGCCTTATTCTTCCCCATTCATCTCGATTTCCCTTACCATGGTGGGGTAAACTTTTGGAGTGATTGGGGAAGGGTTGATTTTCTACATTGTAATGCTTGAGTTCTTGGACGCAATTGACTAAATTTCTATCTTCTTCAAAGTTGTTTTCAATTTATTATAGCATATTTTATTATCAAGATCGATCATTCTTGAATATTAATTCTGTTATTGATTTTTTCCTTGGTAAAATAATCATAATCTCCCTCCACTAATTTTTGGTTTATATACGATGGAATAAACTAGGAATTAGTGGTGAAGTACTCGACGCTCGTCAGTACGTGTAAAAGGTGCAGTGAATGTTCATGATTGTTTGGGATAAACAAAACCCGATCAGGTATTGCCTATTTCAATTAAGGATATTCAATACAACTATTTTACACATGGAAGGAGAGTTGACCAAACCAAGATCTTGGTAAGGTTTTCTCTCACAATAATAATTTCACCAAGGAAGTGAGAGGAAACGATTGTAGAAACTCACTTTAATCAACCAAGAAGAAGAGGTTTGAATTAAATTGAACAAGGATAGAATTATAATTAGGAAACCGACCCCAACCTAATCATGCTTTTAATTTCATAGTTTTTCAATCATTTTAATTTCAAATTTCCTTTCACAACATTTTTACCCCCGTTTTAAAGTGACGACCCGTTTTGTGTGCACTCCTTTTAGGGAGACATCCTAGGTCAACTAATTAACTACATTTTAACTTAGGAAATAATTGTTTTGCCACACCCTATGACAGGCGTGCATCAATTATCAATTATTGATACTCATTTTAATGTCACCACACTTGACAATGATATTTTGGAGCTTGTATTTTGAACAAGGTTAGCAGTCTCCCTTATTCATCATGTCACCCCCTTTGTGTTATAACTCCTAGAAATATATATTCACATCCTCTATATTACCCTTTATTTGGGTAGAGTACAATACCCCTATAAATATGCCACTCATGAACTTTCCTATGTTTGGTGGGAAATTCAGCTATACAGTGTTTCCCTATCCAAACATAGTCTCCCTAATTGGGACACTACATGTGGGTGGAAGATCATTTATACTCTCTTATTTCATTTTGAATATTGAAAACTAATATAAGATAATTATATTCTATTTATCTCATATTTCTCACACAGAGAATTAATCACATAGGATTAAAGTCTTATAGTTGGTCATCTTATTAATTGTTTGAGATATAGAAGTGATATACACATAGTAAATTGAAATAATTTATTTTTATTACCTTTATTTTGGTGGTTCACTAAAATATTGGAGACTCTGCATTATTAAAAAACAATTAAAATGGAATGAACTCCTATGTATTGACCTAATCAAGGTATTTCACTATATTCAACAACCTCTACCTATTGGAAATGAGAGATGCTGACCTCCAGGAAAAATCCATAGAATCATACTTATCCTTATGGTGAACCTGATCTAACTAAATTTAATTCTAACCTCACTCCACCCTACACTCTTTCTCTAAGGTGAATACTTCCACTGATTCATCCTTAGATGCTACTTATTACACTCTAAACTAACTAATGATCTCTTATTTTGGAGCTACGATGGACTTATGATGCTATAACTGATCCTCCTATAGATCCAACTCTTTTTTGTTCACAAAGAGCTCTTTGATTCTTGAAGACTCATCATAATAGTAGGAAAAATCAAAATCACACCATTATGCTTACACCTACTAGTAAAGTTAGTCTCAGTATAGTGAATGGAGGGTGTGTGATTACACACCACCAGTACCTCAGTTCAATAGATAGTTTAAAAGGGATTCCATCTGGCATAGTGGGTCCTACTATAAGGTGCAAGTGACAAAACACTACATAGTACTCCATACCATCCACTGAAGGACCCTATTCTCCACATTGACAGTGGATCAAGAATATTCAAATTCCCATAGTGGCATGGGATGGTATTTAAGAAGGGGGAAAAGAACATCAACTATGAGATTCAACACTTGTATCATCTAGGATATGATATGATCCATTTCAAAAGAGAGATCATATTCACTCAACCCATCACCAGTAGTGAATTCCCCACTAGGTCAATGATCCTATAATGTCCCGGTTTCAGAAGCCACCCAGAGGCACCCCGTACTCGGTTGGTCACATGGCATCAAGAGCATTTCCCAAAATTCCAGAGGCTGTCGACTAGAAGCGAGGGCCTTGGGTCTGATATTGGGGAAACTATGCCCTCATTGGCAGAGTAACACAACAGAATAAAATAATAGCAACAACGAAAATAGTAATAATCCATACAAAAGTGATCAACATAAAACTGGAAGAAATAAACAGCTGGAACATTTATATATATAATGATACATGATACATATGTATAGGAATGTATCCAAACAGTCACAATGCTGGAATAAAAATAGTGCTAAACCATAGTACAAAATAAAAAATATAAACAGCTCTTTAGTAATGCATGCCTAAGATTGGCCCCATGATCTCCAGCTCCACAGTAAGTCAAGTACCTGAAGTAGAAGGGCGCTTTCCCTTATATATACCTACAGCAATATAATTTTTTGGGGATAAAAGTATGACACAAACATGGTTTGAGACTAAATCCCAGTAGGAAACCACCCAATGATTTGTGCCTAACAGTCAGTTAATATATATGGCAGGTAATAAGAAAAGATGCAGTGAACAAGAAAGTACTCAGCAATAAACAGTTCCACATATCAAATAAGCAGCTAATCAAGAAAGGTAACAATCTTGGAAGTATACGCAGCCTATCCCCTATGGTTATTTCATAATAATATATAAATACTCTCTGAGGAATCACTCACAGTCAATTCCCCTTATAGTCAAAGTGATTCAAGACTCTCTGAGAAAGCACACATGGTCAATTCCCCTTATAGTCTAAGGTAGTTAAAGACTCTCTGAGGAATCTCACATGGTCAATTCACCCTTATAGCACCAAGTGGTCAAAGAATCTCTGAGGAAGCTTACTCAGTTAATTCCTCTCATTGTCTGAAATTTTTTAAAGACTCTCTGAGGAAGCTCACTTGGTCAATTCCCTTTATAGTATAATTCAACAGGTTCTCACGGCCCTGTGTAAGTCAACAAGCATAGAAATGAAATATGGCCAAGGTAAACTTCATGAAATACTTGGATAATCTGTTTAAAACATATCAAGCATGTTAGAAAACAAACACTCCACCCTATAACAATAGGCATGTGAAAACAGGCAAGGCAGTCAAAAAGTCTATGCATGACCAAACAGTCGTAAACAGAACATGCATGGGAAAACACATCAAAAACATGTAAATCAATTCTATTCATATCCCAATAACCTCTAATCAATAATACAATCATGGAATACAATTAACAGGGGTAAAACGGTAAACACACAATACCTCGATTAAGGGTATTGTCCAAAATTGAACATATAACTCAAAGACTTTCAACAGAAACTCACAAACCACCTACCTCGGTGTTGGGAGAATGATATACTTGAGTCTTGGGGCATGGATCACTTTATAACACCAATGATCTATGAGAACGTCTAAAACCTTCAATAGTGGATATCTTGAGAAAGAGGATTAATCATGAAACAAAGCTCAAGAATAAGAGAGAGCTTACCGAGGCGATCCCAACCCAATCGACGACGGTCGAATCAGAGGTCGGATTCTCGGTTGGGGGCTCAGAGGAAGATCACAGCTATATAGGAGATCTCATCCGAAGGAAACCTATATGAATATGTTTTTGGCAATTATACGCGACCTGGTATGTTTAGTGAAAAAAACAAAAAATCACAGTGTTTACTTTTAAACTACACGACATGTACTTGTCGTTTTCGTACTCTGATTTAAGCAGCCTCTAGGTCACCCCCACATGGGTATGTTCATGGCTGCTTCACGGTGTGTACTCATAAATTACACCACATACACATCGAAAATTTCTAGGAATTACTCTTTCTCTCAAAAATGACCAAAAAAGGAAAACATACTTGAAAAGAAGATCTGGGTTCTTACAATCTTCCCCCTTAAAGAAATTCATCCTGAAGTTCCCTAGAAAGTCAGGTGTTGGCGCTGGAAAACGCTTCCATGTAATTCTCCAAATGCTTCAATATATGATCCTAGATCGTATATCATTCTGCAAGCTTCGATTTGACTGGTCGTGGATCCCAAACAGACTTACGGATAAAACGTTATGGTCGTTTGAAGTCAGGATACTGGAAATGGCCATCCAAGACAGTTTTGGGGCTATATATGGATTTGCGCGTGAAAAGGGAATCATGCGCGTAAAAATGGAATCTTGTGTATAAAATGGTTTTGCACGTAAAAAGGGAATATTTTCAATAAAAATGGAATCTTTCACGTAAAAAATGAATCTTGCGTGTAAAAGGGATTTTTGTAGAAAATTTGAATAGAATTTTACACGCACTGACATTAAAGGCTTCGCCTATAAATACAAGTGCACCTTTTCTTCTTAGGAGTCCCCCGGAGGTCGGCCAATGCTCTAATGCAAATAAGTCCACATTTTCTGGACCTACATGTAAAACCCCTAATATTTCATGCAAAACATCAATTTTGCGTGTGAAGGGGGCAACATGACCAATTTTGCATGCAAAGCATTATTTTTGCGCGCAAAAGTTCACAGACCAATGATTCCCCATTCCAATTGCATGCACACCTCCCCTATTGCACGCAATTCCTCCCCTGTTGCATGTAATTCCTTCCCCATTTCCCCCACACCCCCCTATTGTGCGCCCTTCACCCATATTGCACGCACACCTTCCCTATTGCGCGGAATCATTAGCTATTGCACACCATTATTCCCTATTACATGCAACAGTTCCACGATGCCCAATATTTCGCTACCGTCACTGACCCCCATTAAAAATAGAGAGTCACACCATGAAATTTTTGGGTCGGGATGTTGGGATTTTCCATTGCGCCCCTTATGCGTGCACACCTTCCACCTATGGAATACTATGATTTGAGATATTCATCCACACACCATGAAACACATTGAGTCAACAAATTCCTCTTATTTTGTTTCCCATGTCGTTAGTTGAGATTCCCATCATCAATTTCCCGAGTACGTTGAGTCGAACAATTCCCCAAGCAACTCATCCAAACCACCATCACCTAACTCTCACGCCAGGTTGAACCAGAAAGGTCCGCCCCTTGCGTAAGTCCCAATAGTAGCCATTTCTAGGTGCCTTATGCCTAAAAATCCTTTCTATATGACTATAAACTATAGTATTACCTATCATTCAATAATATGATGCCTCTTCTTCCAAACAGGAGATGTCTTATGCACCAAGCATAAGATGCTAATAGTCCTTTCGACATGACTATAAACTGTAGTATTCCCTATCATTCAATAATTGGATGCCTCTTGTTCCAAACTAGAGATGCCCTATGCACCAAGAATAAGATTCTAATTGTCATATCTATATGAATATAAACTATAGTATACCGTATCATTCATGTATAGGATGCCTCTTTCTCCAAACAAGAGGTACCTTGTGCTCTAATAATATGATTCCACATTCCATGATTACAATGGAATAATTTCAAGAGGGTTGGAATCCGTTCAAACATTCCATCACTCCACCTCACGCTCTGTGTGCCCTTCATTTTGATATTCATCTACTTCCATGTCTAATGTGACCCCCTAATGGCCTGGTCCCATGCCGCATCGGCTCACCTACTATCCTGGGCCAACGCCCCATAAGACTTTTGACAACACTTTGATTCAGGTCCTGTGTTTCAAACACGGTCAGCAATCGACCCTCATTTGTTTGTCCCCATTTCAAGATAACATGATATGGATGCTGTGTTTTGAACACGGTCAACAAGTTTCCTCCATTTCCACACCACCCTCATTGCGTTCTGAATATCGGGCATGTAGTTCAAAGTTTTCATCTCCCTTTGTTCGGACTGATTCCAATGCCCCTTGGTGTTTTCCCACTTGTGAACATGCACATAGGTGTCTGTCCAAATTATATAACTCTACCCACCGATTAGTTGGGATACCCTCATGTCCAGACACAAGGAAGACATTATGGGAATCTTCCATGCGTAAGACCCATCCACCATTACCGCTCTTTAGTAGCACCCGGGTAGCTTCCACTCATAATCCCCTTCCATCATTGCCGCTCCTTAGCGGCACCCGGTAATCTTCCATGCGTAAGACCCATCTACCATTACCACTCCATATCGGCAACCAAGAATTTTCCTTGCCTAATCTTCATTCACCGTTGCCACTCCTTAACGGAACCCGGGCTGCTTCCATGCATCATCCCTGCACAATCCCTAATCAGGCACACTAACAGCTATTTATTCTTTGCATAGCCACACTAATGTGGACCCCCAATGGGATCAACTCATGAAACCCCCTAGTCACAGTGTTGCATGTCCCTTCTCTTCACCAATGTGCAGAGGGTACTAGTTATGTAAGTCCTAATGGTGCGGAGAGAACCCAACTCATCCGAGATGCAGGACATTAAACTACCAAGCACCCTCATCCTCATCACATGATGTTAAACTGTGACCTTCCCCCATGCATCCTATGTGGGGTCCCCCACCTTGGACATTCTGCATGCCCCCTAGTCTCCATGGGAGTGTGACCGTTCCTCACATGGAATGAGATCCTCTTTATTGGAGCGGCGTCTGACCGTGGGGAAGGGGAGACCACCTCGGTGTAAGCCCCTATCTTTTCTTGTAGGAGGTATCATCCCTAATCCTCCTCTCTTCCTCAGTGCCAAAGGCTGACGAAGGGTAAGATGGGCATTGGTACCCTCCTATCCTTTTCTTTTCCAAATCCCTCTCCCACTGGGCTTTGTCGCCATTCGGGCCTCCACCCTAGAGTAAGTCCCAATTTCTCTCTCCATGGGATGTTAACCATGCATAAGCCCCTGTTTCTACTTTGGGATACTAACCACGTGTAAGCCTCAGTCCTACTTCCCACGGATGCAACTTTCACGGCGTGATCATTAGGTCATTGCTGCCTCTTGCTTCTCACACCGAGTATGACTCATGTGGGCTTAGAGTAAGCATCGACCATGAAATCCTTTCTAGGAAACCTGAAGTGTAAGCCCCACATTCCATCCTGAACTACGTGGGCTTTGATCCGTGCCAGGAAATGGTTCGTAGGAAGCCTACTTGAGGTTCAATCCCAACTCCCAGTCATTCTGACCCCTTCACATCAGTTCACCAAACACCACCTTGAACTACGTGTACATTGATCCTTACTAAGGCAAGGTATTTAGGAAGCCTCCTTGAGGTTCAAGCCCAACAACCATTGGTCCTGACCATCTTCACGTCAGTGTACCAAGCCCCATCCGAACAATGAGGACTTTGATCCTAGCCAAGTCAAGGTACGTAGGAAGCCTTCCTAAGGTTCAATCCCACCATCCATATGGACCTCAGGTCCTCATTAATGTCGATTCACTGACCCCACCTGCCCGAACTACATGGAATTTGATCCATGTCTCCTAGACATGGTATGTAGGAAGCTTCTCCGAGGTTCAGTCCCATTTCAGCAGTAATCCATTGTCACCCCATTTAGAGGTAAGACATTGTCATCCCATTTCAGCAGTAATCCATTGGAACCCCAACTAGCGGAAAGTAATTGTCAAGATAAACTATATCCACCGAACTACATAGACTTTGATTCCCTGCCCCGGGGATACGTATGAAGTCTCTTTGAGGATCAATCCCACCATCATTAGTCACCCATATTTCACTCCATCACATTCTCCATCCACTTCACCTAACCACCCATCATCCATCCTGATTATTACCCGTGCCGCCACATTCCGCTGATATGATTACAATTCACGTCATCACTACTCCTAGAAATAACTGTGTAACTAACCACATGTTGGCCCCAACATCAATGTTCCCCCAAGGGGTTACACTTATCTGATCCACTCTAGTTAGTTTTCCGATCCGTATTATATGTCTTTATTAGACATTAAACTCATGGTATACCTTGTGTTAAACACGGGAAGCTACGGAAAAAGTCCTAGATATTCCTATGGAAAATAATTCCCCGTATTCAATGTGGGGTGCCTCGGGCTTCCGCGCCCTCAAGAAGCCCTATAATAAGGGGATGAAACCTAGACATGCCAGTGTTCCGGTGACCAGACATTCCAGTGATTCCCAACATTACTACTCCCCCAACCGAAGCTTGCTGCCCTGGTTGGACCCTTTGGAATGTCACGATAGATGCCACATAATTAACCGGAGTCCATGAAGATGTGGCACTGGGATGAGTTTCACGAACAACGTATTAAATATATAAGGGAGACTCGGACAAGGTGATGAGTTTCTAGGAGGAATCTACAGAAGGAAGAACCATTATCCCATCATCCAGTTTCGATCAAGGAGAAAACATCCCTAAACAAGGAATGGATGATGCCCGCCTTTGGAAAGTGGGAATGTGGGGAAACAAACAATGACTTTTTTCCTCTAACAGATGGATGTGAATGCCCTAGAGAAAGCATTAGAAATAGAAATGGTGAACCCGACATGATGTTATTCTCCTTGACATAGAGACTAGTAGTGTTGGAGGAATCAATGGATTATCATGTCACTGAATCTAAATATCTGGCGTCAGGTCCCATCAAACAAATAGCAGGCCTGGTGTGAAAATCACCAGATGTTGGGGCAGTCAAAATGTTGGGCATCCTGATCTGTGACGTTGTCAGAGAGTATCCATCTTACCGGTCATGGATGACAGAATGGAGTTTGGAAATTGGTCGTCGATTCATTTTTCTTTCATCACTAATGAGTTAATATCCATGCTTCATGAACCAAGTTGCTGTATCAGGAAATCAATCACCGCCCACCCACCGACGCGCAGGCAAGGGAAATGACAACGCGGCAGTCCCATGCAGTTCTGCCTCTTCCATGATGGTATCAATGACCATGACCACTTGGTGACCATGCCCCATCTCCACCTATGAGGTTATTCAGTAGAGGGTAATCAATGACCTCGTCTGACGGTAAAAGGAGGAAGGGATCATCCCTATGAGGGACATGACCCACTAGGATTTAGAAGAGTTTGTGACTCGCCATCAATGCTACCCCCAAGGGCCATGCAGGGAGAAACTACTCCCCACCCCAACATATAATCATTTCGAGATCTTTCCCTTGGAGCGCCTCGACGACTCCATGCCCTACACCGTCAAGGTAGGGAATGACCAAGACATCCCGGTCAGAGTCCCATTCCAGGGGCTCCTAGCAAGGGCCCGCACCAGGCCGCATCAGCACCTCCGACCAGTCTTATGTGTCGAGGAGCAGGTTAGCCACGTGCCTGCACCACTGACTCCGGTCTGTCCGACCCGACGCCAGCATCAGGCAAAAATTGAAAAGGATGCTCATCATGGGGCATCAATGTTAGAGGCTATTGTGGCCTAAGCCACCGCAGAAACCTATCACCAACTCCCTGTATACAATGAGTAGGGGAAATTATACGCCTAAACTTGATCGAGGCCCCAACCACCCCATGGGAAGGCTGGGTCAACTCTCATGGTTGTCGGTGCAGTTAGTGGTCGTCGCGGACTAACCTGCAGAAATTCTTCCTAGTACGAAGGCCCTCCCTGTACCACTACCATGGACAAAGAGGGTCTTCCCCGCTTCAAAGATCGGCATGGAGGTCCATCATGTGCCACCTTAAACCTAGATGGGGGTTCCCCCCATGAAGGAAACATTCAGTATGGGAGTCTCTCCCGCACTCACTACACAGGGTATGGAATAATTCATATTGCTGCAGACCACATGTATGGAGAGGTTGCACATCCGGTCACTCTCCAATGTGGGGGTCCTCCCCACGTCCTCATAGTAGCTGGAAATATTCCTCCTCGCCCTAGTGATCGGAGGAGTGAAGGTCAACTTAACTTCACCAATGCCCAGCACAGAGGTCCTACCCGTGTTTGGCTTGACCAGTATGTGGACCGTCCTCACACTGATGTAACCAGGGGAAATAAGCATGGAGGTCCTACCCATTCTCTTGTCAGCTTTAGCAGAGGTCCTACCAACTCCAGTACTACCCACATAGGTCCTCCCCATGTCCCCTTAAATATCTTCCCTGATGCTCCTCGCAGCCCGACTTACTCAGGTAGAAAATCACTCCGCCCTAGTACCAGTATGGCCGAAGGTCCACCCAGTGCTGGAAATCTACCATGTATTGAAGATCCATACCAAGGTAGGAGTTCAGGTCATCACCGCCATAAAAAAGCATTGAGAAGATTCACATTGAGATCATGTCAGTCCGCTTCTCTGATTCCGAAGCAGAGCACGACTCCGTGATAGAACCCTCCCTTATGTCCTATGTGTCAAGGGTCAGGGCAGGAACGTGGCGCATCAGCCTCAAACTCTTAAAAATCTAAATCCACTAGAACCCCACCTCCCTTCGCAGGTATATCTGTGGGGAAGAAAACTTGGCAACCCCACAGGTCGCGGTCGTGCAATCACCACCACCATCACCATAAGCACTCCCTACCTCCACTAGAGATCACAAAGAGCTATTATGGGGACCGATGGAGGAAGATCAGTAGCATGATCCATCACTAGTATCCCAAGTACCTGCACTAGGAATTGAGGCCATTAGCCCATCCTACTATGATATAGTGGCTAAGTTGCTACACTCTTCGGAGGATAGCCCAAGATACGATGGTCTATAAGTTTTCTCTCCGTATTCTCCACCGGCCAGTCTACCATCCCAGCTGTCTGTATCAGTACCGCTGCTTGTTCTTCAGCCGCCTCCAGTTGATGAGTGGGCAATGGAGGGACAGACCTTGAATCTGAGCCAAGGAGCTTATGGAACATCCTTGCAGTGGACCACTTCCTCGAGATGTTCTGGCCGGTTGCAGCACCGAATTTTTGTGCATCGTAATCCCTCAACCAAGAGGAAGTTGAGTGTTTCGGGAAGACCCTTTGGGTGACTCACTTCTGTCTTCACCACCGGCTATTGGATTACCCGAAGAGTGAAGCGCACTTTGAAGACATCAATGAACAATTCCGTATGGTTGATTTGACCTCACTCCCCATGGCCCAGCACCCTGAGTCACCAGGTCTCCATAAATCCCTCTAGAAAAAATGTGTCCAGAGATTCAAGGTACTCTGCAAGATTATCAAAGAGGCATCCACCCACATGCCGATTTGTGTTAGGGGGAAATACGCTACCCTCCTCTTTAGTTCTATTTGATGGCAGCCCGACCTGCCATGTGATATCAAGTACTTTCCCCCAGGTAGAGTCATGGTCAACATTGCCAACCTATCAGAAGGGGATAATGAGATAGAACTCCTTGTTGAGGAATTTCCTACTAAGGCAGTACCACCTCTATTGGATCCATCAAGAAGGGTTACTATCCAACAGAGAAATCTGTTGGGTCTCCCTGTGCCCATTGCGACATTAGTCCTCAGCCAGAATCTTGGTAAGGGTAAAGAGAACGTCAGATCCACCAAGAACTCCAACCCATCCGCCTCAATACAGAAGATGGAGGATGGACCAGAAAAATCCACTTTGTGTCAGCAACATTCTGAATAGAAAATCTTTTTCAATGACCTCCTGGATGAATGTGTTGCAGAGTGACGTCCAGACTATGTTGATCCTCGGCCAAGACAGTAGAGGCAGGCACAACTTCCCCTCGGCGAGCTACCCCCAGTTAACCCTGGTCATCTGTCTCATGCAGACAAGGTTGAGGTCAATCCCTATGGTAGGAAGGCGCGGTACATATCACCAAAACTCTTGAGTTGCGTAACAACCCCTGAAACCCAACTCGACCCTCCAGCTGCCCCACAGGTCGTCCCACCAGCCGCTCCACAAGATGTTGAGCCCGCTTACCATGTTGAAGAACCCAAAAATGCACTGGTGACAGGGATCCCCATCAAGATAGGGACCCACACCCAGATGATCCATTGGAGGCACTCATTGTCCGCCTTGAGGCATTGGAAACATGATAGGTGGAACTCCTACCTAATGGAAAGTTGTACCCAGCATGGGTGGATGAGATGCCAGCACCCCCAAGTTTTGGAAATCCCACCTTTTCCCCCTTTAACGGGACAGGGGACCCGCCGCAGCACCTTTCCCACTTTATCTCACGGTGTGGACCCATGTTGGGAACTCTAACATAGCAGGAAGCTTCCAAACTTTGGTGTTTTGTGAAAATGTTGGAGAGAACGACATTCATCTGGTACATCCAGCTCCCCATCGGGTCAGTAGCCAGTTGGGAAGACCTCAGGAGGAAATTTCTCTACCAGTTCAGTTCTACCATCCAGAAGACAAGCATCACAGACTTCTTCAAGTGAAAAAAATGCATGATGAGCATGTCACGGACTTCATCACAGGGTGGAAACGGCTCAACTACTCCCTTGAAATACCATTTACTCAGGAGTAATTACTGACGATATGTGTAAGAAATGTTAAGAAGGAACAGGTTCCCTACCTGATCATCCAGAACTACGCTAGAGGGTTACAAGACTTCTCTGATAAGGCCTAGTTCCTAGAAGAAGCCCTGAAGAAAGCCAGCTAGGAACACCCATTGCCTCCTGTAATTCCTGCAAGGAGGTCCTCCGGAGCCGAGCCCGCCGCAGTGGCCCACATAGAGGCCCCCGTGAAACTAGAATTGCTACCAGTGGAGCCGGATCTACATCCTCGCAGGGGCCCTCCACCTTAGGCACAACCCCCAACCCAGAAACCCCACCTCATAATTAGCAGGTTCCCCCATGTAATTTTTCACCACTTAGGCAATATAACCAGGAGCCACCTCCTCGATAGGATCCTCCAAATCCTCATCAGGGTCAAGCTCCAAGGGACCCCTTTCCAGATAGGAGAAACCGAACATGCGCATTCTACGAGGCTCTGGTCCCCAGTTATTTTTGTAGCACCTTAGAGAAGGGGATCATGCATTTTCCTAAGTGGAGAAGACCAAAAGTGTTGAAACTCACTAATCACCCAAACTACTTCCCTTATCACTGGATCCTGTGGAACACTCTCAAATAGTGATCTGTGTTTAATGAATGGCTCCAAGACCAGGTCGACAACAACAAATTATGGTTGGGCCCTGCCCCGGTATAGGTGTCATGTGTTATTGTGAGGCCAGACAGTAGCAGTGACAGCGAGGGTGAGTGGTAGCATGTTTCTAACCGCCATTCCTAGAATTATGGCAACTGGATGGCTCGAAAAATGTATTCCCATGCCTGTAGTATCATCAGTTCACGCCTGAACCGGCCATAGCCATCTGAAGCCTCGACCAATACTTCTTCATTGTAATCTTAGTCATCCTCTTCCCAGAAGAGCAAGCATCGACGACTCAAGGGAAAAAAATTCCCCCACCAATGCCATCATCATCCCATACTCTCGACAAATTTATGCCCCTGATGATGGAAATTTCTCCCAGAATCCTCCCAGTAGCGGACGACTCTTCAAGTGATAGTCAAGGGTATGCCTCTGTCAATACCGTAGAGCTGGTAAACCCACATATGACTCCAAATGATGAGGACTGCCAGGAAGACCCTCCCAATGTCCCCAGTCATCATCAGCGTCGACGGATCCGTGGCTATATGGGCCAATGAAGTGCTTCGGATAGCACGTTCAGACAGGCTATACATGATACTAAAACCAAGAAGCACGCTCAGCACAGAGCTCAATAAGTTCAACCCTCCCATTTGGTGGCTTCAGATCCTCCTTCGCCACCGTTTGTACTACTGGATCAATTAGAGCTTCTTATAACTCTCCGTGATCAGTCTCGCTTCCCCACGGACTGATTATAGTCGTAGGGTCCCCATCCAGTAGTCACTCCACATGCTTCGACTAGTGAGCAACTAGAAATTGCTAGCACCAATCATCCTCCGGTCCAGCGGGAAGGGCCCACCATACCTCCTATCAAAGAGAGACCTCCTGTAAGCATAATTTCGCACCTAGCATGTATGTACGTTGTCCTCATTAATCTTTCCAGCATTCTAGCAAAAATTTCTATTCTTGGGGTTATTCTCCTGTCGTCAGGCATGAATGTGGAGCTCACTGAGGCATTAAGAAGCCCCCTCTTGTTTGAGACATATGTAGCAGCTACAGAAGACTTCCATGTTGAGGCAATTGAGAACACTGAATTCTAGGAAATTATCTCATTCTCTGGAGAGAATGAAGGCTCTCCCATACCAGGGCACATCCACTCGCTATACATCACTGGTCAGTTAAATGTCACGGAAGTCTGTCATTGCCTTGTCAACACAGGATCTGGGATCGACCGAATCCCAACTCGAACACTGCAAAAACTTGGATTATCTGAAGATAACCTAAGAACCTATGACCTAAGAATCAAGGGTTATGACAGGACAAAATAGAAATTGTTCAGAAAGATCTGCTGGAAGACCCAGTTTCATGGCCCAGTTTCCAGCACTGAGCTTATGGTTGTCTCTCAGGACACTGCTTACATTGCATTGATGGGAAGGTCATGGATCCACCTGCACGTGGTAGTTCCCTCATCATATCACTAGTGCCTCAAGTAATCCATCAATGGTTGGGTGGGAATACTTCAAGGCGATGCATCTCCCTTTACCTCTTTTGAGGCCTTCTATCTAGATGATGACTACTACTAGATCATGGGAAAAAATATTCAGACCAAAGAAGCCGAGCATGCCACAGCTATGACTGACCTGTGGACGGATCTGGATGATGCCTACATCTTTCCAATCCACCGATTAGAGGCTACAACCCTGGACATGGGACAATGATTTGTTGTGTCTGGAAAGAGAGGGAAACACATTCCCAAGTATAGGAGATGATGGAAAATCACCTCTTACTCCTCTATAAATCATGCTCAGGTGATCCTGGAGCCTTCCACCCCAATAATATATCAGGATGTCCGCCTCATGGAAATGACAGTGCGTCATACTTGCTTGTTTCTCCGGGCTGGCATAAACCGGCTCAAGAGGATATGCCACTACAGCTTCAACATCATCAAGAGTGGCCCCTTGGGACTAAGACCATATGGGATCAGATCGAAAGCTTTCATTTCTATGGTTGCGGCAGCACAAGGGTCTTTTGATACAGTATCAATTATCGCTTAGGCTGGCACCAACTTCTCATCAGGATCTTCCAACTCAAAAGAAACTCCTCCCCCTAAGTATCCCTCCTCCATAAGTGGAGAAAAGGATTTATAGGATGATCCCACTACCTTTGATGAGGGTGTCTCCACCACGGTCAACAAATTGGTACAGGTGAACCTCAGTAGCGAGGCAGACCCAAGACCCGCATTTATTAGTGCCTTAATTCCCCTTGAGGAGAAGCAGCGGTATGTGGAATTCCTTAAATAGCACTATTATGTGTTTTCATGGAGTTACAATGAGATTCTAGGACTATATCCTCAGGTATCCATCCACCTCCTCGGTCTTCCGTAAAATCACAGCGGGTTCAAGCAGCCTCCTAGAACATTGAACATTTCTCATAGTTCCATGGTTTATGCCGAAGTTGACAATATCATCATAGAAAATTTAGTTAAGGGGGTCCAGTACCCCAAATGGTTGGACAACATTGTACTGGACAAGAAGAAGAACAGACAGATCAGAGTATGCATAGACTTCTGGGATCTTAACCATCACTTTCTGAAGGATGATTTTCCCCTTATGGCGATGGAACTCTTGATTGATGCCACAAATGGGTTCCAAGCCCTCTATTTCATGTATTGGTACTCAAGGTATAATTAGATCCACATGACCCCTCAAGATGAGGAATATACAACCTTCAGGGCACCACAAGGTACTTTTTGTTACCAAGTCATGCCATTCGGTTTAAAGAATGTAGGTTCCACCTATCAGCGGGCCATGCATCACATATTTGTGCTAATCCTTGGGATGTTGGTGGAATGTTATGTGGATGACTTGGGGGTCAAATCTCTCCAGCGACAGGACCATATTAATGACATTGAGAAAGTATTCGGCTTCCACCGTTATCATCACCTAAAGATGAAACGGTTGAAGTGTGATTTTGGAGTCACATCTAGAAAGATTCTCGGCTTCGTTGTCAAGTGCAGGGGCATCTATATTAATCTAGAGAAGATCAAGTCCTTCAGTCAGATGTCTCCCCCGAGAAATATCCAGGATCTTCGAGGTTTTCAAGGCCACTTAGCCTATATACTCCAATTGATTGCGAATTTGGCCGGAAAGTGTAAGCTTTTTTCTCAGCTCATGAAGAAAGGCACACTCAACGAGTGGGATGGATAATGTCAGGTTTTATTCGAGGAAATCAAGCAGTATCTTCTATAGTATCCAATCTTGATGGAACCTATTACTGGAAAGCCAGTGGTCCTTTTTGTGACCACCCTAGAAAGATCTCTTAGCACCCTTCTCGCCCATAAGAACAATGGGGGAATGGAGAAAAACCTTTACTACCTTAGTCACATGCTCCATGATACAGAGACCAGATACCCCCCCTATCAATAAGAGATTCCTTGAGCTGGTATTCACAATACAGAAGTTACTACATTACCTGCAGCACCATGAGGTACTGCTGGTGTCCCGAGTAGATCCACTAAAGTACATATTGAATCGCCACATGTTGACAGGCCTTCTAGCTCGGTGGGCGGTAATCCTCCAGCAGTTTGACATCAGGTTCGTACCTCATAAGGCTATCAAATGGAAAACACTAGCATATTTCCTTTCTTCCCATCCAACCCCCGCAGATAAGACTTTGGAACTGGGTTTTCCCGACGAGGCAATCCTCTCGGTATATCATTCCATCCCGTGTTGTCAAATTCAATATGATGGATCCTCCCAGAATCCCACTGGTAGAAGGCTCAATGACCCCATACTCAATAGATTAGGCATGGGTATCATCTTCATTACCCCGAAACCATTCTACTGTATTCATTCATACTGTTAGAAGGATGCACCAACAACGAGGCTGAGTATCAGGATCTCACTACTGGCCTCGAGCTGGCCCTCGTGATTGATGTGCACCATTTACATGTGGAATGGGACTCCGAATTAGTCATCATAAAAAGCAATGATGATTATATCTTCATATATCCAGAGCTCGTACCATTGATGGAATGCACTCTCTAGCTAGTGGCCCAATTCCCATCTCGGCTGGAGGTCACCCATGTCCCTCGGTCACAAAATGGTAGAGAGGATTCATTGGAAGGCCTATATGCATCACTTGCAAAGCCCTAGCAAGATGATCTAATTATCCACATAGACCAATGGATATTCATTGCTCCCATCACCCTAGATGATGATGACAACCCGCAGGTAATCCATCTTACTACCAGCACCTCCACGTCAGGAACCCCGGGTCCCCTGGATGTAGGGATCGAAGTGACTCCTGATTGGGGGATACCCTTGGTTGAATACCTTCAATACGGTAATCTCTCAGTAGATCGGGCCAAGCGCAAGAGAATCTGATGTCACACACTTTATTTTACCCTCCAGAGTGGTACCAGTCTTGAGCAGATCCTCTACAAGTGCGGGTTTGATGGCGTTCTCCTCTGTTTCATCCAAGGAGTTGATATTTTTCAGGTCATGTGGGAGGTTCATACTGGATCCTGTAGTGCCCACTAGACCATGCTGAAGATGTCCCTTCAGATCCAAAGGCTATGGTATTTTTTTCCCTCCATGATCCATGACTTTATCGAGTTCTCCAAGAGATTCCATGCATTCCATGCTCATGATAACATCATGCATCAGCCACCAGAGTCTCTCCACACGACCAAGTACTCTTGACCCTTCGCATTCTGGGGACTTGATGTTGTGGGGCCATATCTAGTGGTGACAGCTCACAAGTTTCAGTTCATCCTGACCGCTAGGGATTTCTTTTCCAAGTGGTTAGAAGTGGTTCCACTCAAGGAAAGTCTTATTCCATCATTGACTTCATGATCTCCAATATCATCTACCGATTCAGAGTCCCTCATGTCGTCCTTACCGACAACGACACCAACTCCCAAGAAGCTGAGCTGATGAAATTGTACTCCAAGTACAACATCCATTATAAACATACCTCCCACTACCACGTATAAGAAAAAGGATAGAACGAGGCGTTCAAGAAGACCCTCTCTAACATTTTGCAAAAAATGGTTGGTCAGAACAAGAAGATTTGGACGGACAAGCTCCCCAACACCCTCTGGGCTTACTGAACGACGACTCGAAATTCCACCTAGGTGACTCCATATTACCTAGTGTATGGAACTGAGGTTGTCCTACCCATCGAGATTCATTTTCCTTCATTACTCATAGAGGTCTATGACCAGCAGACACCAAATAGTGCAGCTAAAATCTATTGGGTTGAGCTTGTAGTGATTGACAAGAATAGGCTTTGTGCCCTGCACAATTTAGAAAGGAATCACAATAAGATAGAAAGAGCCTTCAATAAAAAGGCTCCCCTCTTCTCTTTATTGTAAGGCAACTTGGTACCAACCCTCAGGACACCAATGATACCTGGAAGGAAACCACCCAAGTTGGAGCCCAAATGGGAAGGAACATTCATTGTTCACAAGGTTTACCCCAGTGGTGCATCTTCACTAGTGACAATGGATGGTGAGCGTATAACTCCTCCCACCAATGACAAGTTCCTCAAGAAATACTTTTCCTAAGCCACTAGGTTAGGCATGACCATAAACTTTTTGGTCTTGCACAACCTTAAAACGCACCTCGTCACGCAAGATGCTAAACTTCCGGTTCTTGCATGACCCTAAACTACTTAGTTCCCGCAAAACATTAAACTATATTGGGTCCTCTAATACCTTAAATTTCTACGTCTCGTATGACGTTAAACTGTATATTGTCCCAAAATACACTAAAATACAACCCTTATAACTATGTATGGCTTGATTATCATTTTCATGAGATACTTAGGAATTCCCAAGAACTTCCCCACGGGCCCAACCTAACATTCCTTAGAACTACATACGGCTTGATTCTCATCCTTATGGGATACATAAGAACACTCAAACACCTTGTATTGAGCTCATCCCCTAAACTCTTATGTTTGACTATCCCCCTTGGGTATAGTTCTCTCATAGGGTCCCCATGTGGTGTAGTGAAGGCCACCTTGGCCTCATTCATATAAGAATAACGACGATTGCACCATGTGGTCCTTCATTCTTCTATTCACCCATGTCCTCACCACATGATGATAAACTTCATGTCCTTCAAGAAATACGTATGGATTGATTACCATCATCATGGGATACATAATAATGACTAGAAATTTTTTCTGTTAGCCTAGCCCAAACTCTTGAGTATCCCCTCAGGTCAAAGCATATGGTGTGGCACTAGAGTTTTCCTTAATCCATGTTGAGTTCATCATGGTCCCATCGGGCGTCCCATTCCCCGGAAACTACCACCTCTTTCACCATCATACTTGACGCTGAAATGCTCGGGCATACTTATTCCCCACTCGCATTCCTTATTTGGGGCACCATCATATTTCATGTCCAACAGGACCCCCGAATGGAATGGATGCTGAGCCCAAGGGCCCTCCTACTATATCGGGCTAATGTCCTCAAGGTTTTTGAGGAATGAATTGATATATGTCCCGAGCTGTGAATACGGTCAGCGGTCAACGCTGGGTTTTTACTCCCATTCTAGGTCACATGATATGGAAGTTGTGTTTCAAAAATGGTCAACAATTATCCGTAATCTTTATTGCCACCCCATCGGTCCCAAATATTGAGTGCAGTAGTTCGTTCTACCCTGCTTTCCTTGAAGATGCGGCCTCCCCTGGTTGATTATAGCTATTTGACCCTTATATAATGGGGAGAGACAAGTCCTACTTCTTGTTTTCCACTCCGATCATAGATCACATGGGCTTAAGAGCTACGATGAAGCAGCACCCACATACACTACTACAAAAACGGGCAAGGGAAGCGCGCCCTTATAACAGCGCTAAGCAAAAACGCTGATAAAGGATACCCTATATCAGCGCTAATATTACAGCGCTGAAAAAGCTAATTTTTATCAGCGCTTTCTTAGCGCTGATAATATAAATATTTATCAGCGCTAGAAAAGCGCTGATAAATATGATCTGTATCAGCGCTAAAATATTAGCGCTGATACAGTTGGTCTTTATCAGCGCTTTTTGAGCGCTGATAAAGGTTTCCTATATAAGCGCTAAAAAAGCGCTGATACAGAACACCTCTATCAGCGCTCAAAAAGCGCTGATAAAAATTATCTTTATCAGCGCTAAAAAAGCGCTGATAAAGAGACCCGTTATCAGCGCTATAATTGTAGCGCTGATACGGGGAATCTTTATCAGCGCTTTTCTAGCGCTGATAAATCATAATATTATCAGCGCTAGAAAAGCGCTGATAAAGCTAGATTTTATCAGCGCTATAATTTTAGCGCTGATAAAGGTAGCCTTTATCAGCGCTTTTTTAGCGCTGATAAAACCTTAGTCGACTTTTTTATAAAGTCGGTCGCACAGTGCCCTCGTTTTATCGCAGCTAAAGCTCTCGCGGAACCGTAACCCTGCTACTCTTCTCCCGAATACCGCTGCTGTGTTCGCTTCGCCGGAGCTTGCCGCCCTCGGTACAGTCGCCGTCCTCCGCCGCCCGCAACACCCTCGGCCGACCTCCACCGCCTGCCGCCCTCGGCTGCCCGCAACGCCCTCGGCCGCCGTTCTCTGCCGCCCTCGGCCGCCCTCCGCCGCCCTCGGCCGCTCTCCACCGCCTCCGTCGCCCTCCGCCTCACTCGGCCGCCCTCGGTCGCCCTCCGCGGCCGCCTTCCGCAACCCGCAACGCCCTCGACCAACTAAGGGTATGAATTCTATTCTAGTTTTATTTATTTGTTTCAAACATTCATGGAATCCCTTCAAGTTGTTATGGAATGTATAAAACCTACTAGAATTTGTCTTATGTAATGGAGAGTTGAGGCATGGTGTAGTTTAATGTCCTAAAACCAGGACCTTTGTGCAGGTTTCCATTTTGTTCTGATAAGGAGGGGAAATGATTCACCCTTTTCACTATAGTATAACCAAGAATGTTCTACCATAATCATGCATGAGGGGGGGGGGTGGTAGATGTAAATTTTAACCCAGGGGTTCATGAATCCAAGGATTGATATGGTACTTAAATGTCATAGGGTGTTTGATGGTAGTAAAATCCATTATTGAGGACGAAATTGTCTTTGGTTGACATGCCTTTTTAGTGGGAAACATATGCAGATCCACCAGTGCATATTGTGATTAGTCAAATAAAGGTGACCTTAGGACGATGACCGCTCATTTCCGATGGCCATGGAAGGATATGAGGATTAAGACCTTTTTGTGCATAGTGTATGGTTTTTGAAAGGAAGAGACCTTTTTGGCTCCGACATAGTGACAATGGGGAAATTTATGTCTCATGAATAGACCCTAAATATGATGTTTATGTATCACCATGTTTCTTGTGATGGAAAGAATCAAGCTGTACATAGATATTTTAAGTTAAAACTACATGCATGGGTCTAACCCACACAAAGGGAGGGGGAATGTTTAGTTTTTGGGGTGTCTGGACTAGAACATAATGACTTAGGCATTACTATAGAATCAAACCAACTATAGTACTTGAAATCATGCATTTTAGAATCATGCAATTAGAACTATGGTAGAACTTTTTAGTGTCATATTGTGGGGACTGATTCCTTGAAAATCCTGAGTAACTTAATGGAAAATCAGTCTAAGATAATTTGACATGCGCTGGACATGAAGGTGGAGAAAGGTGTAGACTATGACACCATGGATTCTCGAATCGATAAGAATAAGTCCATGCACACAACTTTTTACCATGCACGCAACTCTCTTTACAAACTCCTATTGAATGCAATTCTACGCGATTCAAAGCCTCATATTTTCTATAAAAGTTGAGATACTAAATTAAGGGGGTATCCTATTATTTATAATCGTTTCTGAACATGAACACATGTTTATCCCAAAGTGTGTAAAACCATGTTTGATGTCACATTAGGTGCATACGTATCTTTTTCTCCTAATAAAGTGATAGATAATCATCTTTTTAGTGAATCTAATATTCTTTTTTATGAATCTTGATTATAGGTTAGACTACTTGATCTCCTTCCAAGGAAGTGGTTCCCTTCTACTGTATTTGGAAGTCTTCTTTTGTGTACTTGAACCATAAATACTAATATTTGAGATTCAAATAGGATGAAGATGAATAAAGATTGGATGGATTCTAATCGTTTAACAATAGAGTACGAGAACGGAGTGAAAGAGTTCATCAAGTTTGCAAAGGATCACACAAAGGATCCTTCTCAAATCCTTTGTCCGTGTTTACGTTGTTGTTATTCTAGACTACTTACTCCAGAGGAGTTGGAAGAACATTTGATATGTCACGGAATAGATCGGAGTTATAAATGTTGGAATAAACACGGAGAAAAAGCGAATGTAGCTACTGGCTGGGATAAAACTGCGTTTTATGGATCGTCAGATATGAATACAAATATAGATAATGAAGAAGACCGTATGGAGGATGTGATTACAGATGTCAATGATGATGAAGATCGTATTGAGGAAATGACAAAGACAATTCAAGATGAACCCCGTGATTGCCCAAAATTGTTTGAGAAGTTAAAGAGTTGTGCAAAGACGCCATTGTATGCTGCTTGCACTAAGTATACAACATTGTCAGCTGTACTGAAGTTGTATAAATTGAAAGCAGGCAATGGATGGAGTGATGTCAGTTTTACGGAACTACTTGCTCTCTTGAATGACATGCTTCCGGAAGATAATGAGCTCCCAAGCCGGACGTATGAAGCTAGACGAATGCTACGCTCGATGGGAATGATTTCTGAAAGAATACATGCCTGCCCGAAAGACTGTATATTGTTTCGAAAGGAGAACAAATCACTTACAGAATGCCCAAAGTGTGGTGCTTCTCGATACAAGAAAGATAAATCCAATCCTACGAAAGTTGTATGGTACTTTCCAATCATTCCAAGGTTTAGGCGTTTATATGGAAGTAAAGAAACTGCAAGACAATTGTCGTGGCATGCAGATAAAAGAAATAAAGATGGGTTATTACGTCATCCGGACGACTCTCCTCAATGGAAGAAAATTGATCATGAGTATCCTGAATTTGGAAAAGAGCCGAGAAACCTTCGTCTTGCGTTATCTACAGATGGAGTGAATCCTTTTGGTTTTCAAAGCAGCACTCATAGTACATGGCCTGTTATGTTGCTAAATTATAACTTGCCACCCTGGTTATGCATGAAGCGAAAATTCATCATGTTATCTATGCTTATATCAGGACCAAAACAACCAGGTAACGATATTGATGTTTATCTGACTCCTTTGATCGAGGATTTGAAGTTATTGTGGGACTCAGGTGTAATGTTGTATGATGCTTATAAAAGTGAATACTTCACGTTGAGAGCGATGTTGTATGGGACAATAAATGATTTCCCTGCTTATGGAAATTTGTCAGGCTATAGCATTAAAGGAACTCAAGGGTGTCCCGTGTGCGAAGAAGATACAGAATCAATTAGGTTGAAACATTCATCGAAATCTGTGTTTCTAGGACATCGTAGATTTCTACCTCGTCGGCATAAGTACCGATCTTGGACGACATCATTCAATGGAAGTTCAGAAAAACGCACAACACCGTCTCCACTAACAGGTGATCAGCTGTTTGAGAAAGTAAAAGATATGAACACTGTTTTTGGTAAACCATTTTCGAAAAACCTTACGAAAATCGGTTGGAAAAAGAGATCAGTTTTTTTTGAATTACCATACTGGAATTGTTTGTACGTCAGACATTTTCTTGATGTGATGCATGTGGAAAAAAATGTATGTGATAGTGTTATTGGAACGTTGCTAAATGCCCCTGGCAAAACAAAAGATGGAATTAAGGCAAGGTTGGACATGGTTGACATGGGAATACGAGAAGAGTTGGCTCCCGTGAAAGGTGAAAATCGAATGTTTCTTCCTCCTGCTGCTTATACTCTTTCTAGGGCAGAGAGATATCAGTTTTGCAACTTCTTTAATGATGTAAAGGTTCCAGAGGGGTACTCATCAAATATCAAGAACATTGTGTCAATGAATGATTTGAAGTTAAAAGGTTTGAAATCACATGATTGCCATGTTTTGATGCAAGATCTAATTCCTATAGCTTTACGTTGCATTTTACCCAAGAATGTTCGTCATACGTTAACCAAACTTTGTTTCTTTTTCAAAGCTATATGTAGCAAAGTTTTAGACCCGGGGAAATTGCCAGCTATGGAAAAAGAAATTGTCATCATATTATGTGAATTAGAAATGTTCTTCCCGCCAACATTCTTTGATATGATGGTTCATTTGATGATTCACTTGGTGAGAGAGATTCGACTTTGTGGTCCTGTGCACTATAGATGGATGTATCCTGTTGAACGGTATATGAAGATTTTGAAAGGATATGTCAAAAATCGAAGTCGGCCAGAGGGTTGTATAGTGGAGCGATATATTGTTGAGGAAGCCATTGAATTTTGTATTGAATACCTATCTGATGTGGAAAGCATTGGTCTCCCGAAATCTCGTCACACTGGACGCATTGAGGGTGAGGGAATTTCTGGAAGAGAAGTTGTAACAATCAGTATTACAGATCGGGAGCAGGCTCATCTTTATGTTTTGCATAACAGTTGGGAGGTTGCTCCATATATTGAAACTCACAAAGAAATTCTTAGGCAGTTGAATCCATCGAGGGCTGAAAAATGGTTAGCAGATACACATAATCACCAGTTTATAGGATGGTTTCAGGACCATATTTTTAAGCAGTTGGATGAAAATCCGAATTCAATTTCAGAACGACTTCGATGGCTAGCCGCTGGACCAAGTGTGTATGTATTATCTTACAGTGGGTATGTAATTAATGGTTATACATTCTATACGGATGAACATGATGAAGAGAGTACCATGCAAAATAGTGGAGTTACACTAGTGGCTGAAGCGATGCATGTTTCTGGTAGTAAGGATATAAATCCAATTTATGCAAATATGTCATACTTTGGCATTATCAAACTAATATGGGAGTTGGATTATACGACATTTCAATTGCCGATTTTTCAATGCAAATGGATTGATAACAATAGTGGTGTTAAAATAGATGAATGGGGATTTGTGAAAGTTGATTTTAGTAAAGAAGGGTACAAAGACGAACAGTTTATAATGGCATCACAAGCGGTACAAGTTTTTTATGTTCCAGATCCCGCAAACCGAAAGTGGTCGATTGTTCTGTTATCGTCCAAAACTATTGAGGGTTCCGATGAAAATTCAGTTGAGGACGATCCTTTTAGTGGTACGTCACAATCAATTCAGAGCGGTCCCAATGCAGATGATGTTTTGTATGTTAGAGGAGACCACAATGAAGGGATTTGGATTGTCGATAGAGGTGTCAAATCTCTTCAACCTTTGAAAAAAAGAAAGAGAGTTCAGTAAACAGGTTATATTTTGTTTGTAATATAGATCTTGTTATCTCATGTTATTATCTTATCATTACAGAATTTATGTAATTTGAATGAACTGTTCAACCACTTTTGCAGATAATGACTTCTGCACATTCTGGTGCTCCTAACCTTGAGACTGAACAAGTCTCTCAAGCAGCTGCTGCTGCGGCTGCTGCTGCTCCTGCTGCTCCTGCAGCTCATTCTGCTGATACTGTTGCTCCTGATGCGGCTCCTGCTGCTCCTACTGCTGTGACTCATACTCCTCCTCCTGCTGTGGCTCCTGGTGCTCCTGATGCGGCTCCTGCTGCTGCTCCTGCTGCTCCTACTGCTGCTCCTG
This sequence comes from Viscum album, assembly GCA_963277665.1. NCBI lineage: Eukaryota > Viridiplantae > Streptophyta > Magnoliopsida > Santalales > Viscaceae > Viscum > Viscum album. The sequence goes on from OY728148.1 coordinate 2,035,394,706, forward strand.
CTGCTGCTCTTGCTGTTGCGGCTCCTTCTCTTAGTGTTGAGGTCCAACAACCATCAGCACATGCCGTTGATATCATAGTAGATGAACATATAGATGATGTTGATATCGATGAAATGGTCGGGAATGAAGGACCGAAGTCGCAGAAATCACAGGTGCGTCGTAGTTTGACAGTGTTAGCCAAAATTCTTAAGGCGAAAAGCAAAGGCATCAAATTTGAAGTCGGATGGAATGCACGAGGCCAACATGTGAATCCCAACAAGGCTATGTTTAGCAGTTACATTGGAGTTGTCACTCGGCAACGCGTGCCGATTGACGTAGATTCATGGCACCATGTTGTGTCCGGGTTGAAGGCTGTGATCTGGGAAGAAATTACGGTAACATTATGAATTTATTTTTTTAATTAACTAGCAAATAAAATGATGAAACAGTGTCTTACTCTTCTCAATCTCTTGCAGAGTACATTTATAGTAGACGACTCACACAAGGATTATGTACTAAGGCTTGCAGGAAAGATTCATCGAGGTTTTCGTACTATTTTAACAAGATGTCACCTGAAAGATTCTAAAGGTAAAATAAACCCGCACCCACCCATTGTCTATGCGCACCTGATATCCCAAGAAGCATGGGATGCATTTATTGGCCGTCGTGGGGATGAGAAGTTTCAGGTACATTGTGAGTGATAATACGCTGTTTGAGGATACCTGTATTCATCACTTTGATTGTCAATATTTCATTTATGAAACAGAAACTCTGTACTGAAAATAAGGAACGTGCATCAAATCCAACATACCCCTATCGTAAAGCAAGGATGGGGTACGCTTCATTAGAAAAGAAAATGGTACGTATTGTAAATTTACAGTAATATTGTTAGGTGCCAATAAACAACATCATAATTATCTTTCTATGTTTATATGTAGATTGATGAATCTAAAACCAAATGCACTTCTATCCCACGTCATGTGCTATGGAAGGAGGCACGTGTGAACAAAGAAGGGAAGTTAATAGATGAGAACACACAAAAAGTGTGGGAAATATGTGTAAGTATGACACGATGATAAAAAGATTTGTTTAAAATTGCTATTACATAAAAATAATTAGTTTTTTTCCTATATCTGACAGTCACAGGAATCAGCTACTCCTGTAGCTGATACAGACCTATTATCGACGGCTTTGAAGCAGCCGGAAAAATACGGTCGTGTCAGAGGTGCAGGGTTTGGGGTGACACCCCGAGTATATTTTGAGAAGAAGAAAAAAATAGATGATACAGAGAAAAAATTGGAACAAATGAGCGAAAAAATAGCAACCCTTGAAGAAAAATTGCAATGGCAGGGAGAGTTGCTAGCAACTTTTATGGGTGGGAAGCAAAGGGAGGACACAACTCAGGAAGAACCACCGCATGAACATCCTGCCCCACCCCCCACCAGCTTTGAGGCGAGCCATTCACCTAAAAAAAATGTCTTAGCCGTGGTAATCAATATTCTAATAACGGTTCCCATTAAATATGAATCAGACAAACACTGATAATTTATCTGTACTGATCTTCTACAGGGTGATAATGATTGTGATTTATATCTGTCAACACCCACCTATCACCTTGTAGCGAGGGCTACAGTGTTCAATATCCCAGATGCCACACTGCATAATAGACCACTTTCAAAAGATCATCTGAAAGTGACGATTACTGTAGCTCATGAGCCAAATGCAATGCTACCTATTCCACTTGATGACGATGATATTCATACGGTTGAAAAGGCTATTGGGACATTCATTGCATGGCCGGCAGAACTTGTAAGAGTACATGCAGACAAAGAGGTATTTATTTCCTTTTATTTTCAAGCTAAACCCTTAACAATTAATGAAAAGAGTGTCTGAATCAATGATTGTTGTTATAGACGGAGAAAGGAAAGGGGGTGACTAACATCGGCTCGAAACCATCTAAAGGATCGACCAATCGATCCCAAGGAGCTACTGAAAGCACAATAACACCACCTGTTCTCTTTCCACATTTACTAGCATTGAAGACTCATGTGGATACGAAGCTAAAAGATGGTAATAGTCATATAGTGATTTTCGAAGATAATATATACGGAGAGGAAAGTCAAGATTTCGTTGCTGCTGAAAATGTAAATGAAATCCTTGAAAACGGTTGGTTAGGCGTCACTGTTGTAAATGTATATATGAGGTATGTTTCCATGAATTGATTTTCTAAAAGCTGATCTAATGTGCAAATTATGACTAAATGCATTTTATATTGTTGACAGACGCATTTATGAAAAACAGTTGAAGGGATTTTCCCATGAGCCAAGATTTGGACTGGTTAGTCCTCATATCACATCAACACACCAAACAAAAATAGAGTCATCAAAAAGGGATGCAATAGTGAAGGACTTGCTGAAAACATTTGAACGCAAGATTACAGATGACAGACTTTTCCTAATACCAACCATGCAGGGGTAATACTCTACGATTAAAGCATATCAATTATATTTTCACTTTTTTTATTACTTATTCCTTTTTGTGTTTTTAGGCAACATTGGTTGCTAATTGCGGTGAACTTGGATACTCCGAAGATTTACTTTCTGGATTCAAAGTTAGGATATCCATCAAACCGACCATACATGATGGAGTTTGTGAATCTGTAAGACACTACATCTTACGTTTTAGGTCTAAACATCAATTTATATAATATATATTATCTTTTACTGAGGATTCTGTTATGATAGGGCGGTGTACCAATATCGTCTAAATCATGGTATGAGGACAGGGGCTAAGCATAAGGAGCCGAGCAAGTACTACGTCTGGACAAATATCAGGGTATATATAATAAAATTTCACTATCCAAACACACCTCAACACAAGTTATTTATTCTCCTAATGATCAATTTTTTTGCAGTGTCCAAAACAAACAAACGATAATGATTGCGGTTATTATGTTTGTAAATTTATGAAAGAGATCGTTTTTCATCAGCAAACTAGCATCCCTAAAGAGGTATTTTCAAAAACAATTACTAGTTCGTTTAAGTTATTTATTAATTCTTTATTTTTTTATTTTGCAGTACTACTATGACTGCCGAAAAGCCTCATACTCACAAGACGATATAGATGTGTTCAGAAATGAGTGGGCCGCATACCTGATGACAGATTGTACACAAATACAATGATGATCTGACTTGGGGACATGTACAATTGGTGGTCATTTTTGAGAGGGGTTAAGGGGATCAAAAGATAAAATATTGTTGTATGTAAATGTTCGTAGCAAAATTGTAATTGTTATTAAATAAAACATTCTTTCTCCAATGAGTCATTTTTCCATTTTAACAGATGATATGCACCAGCAACATGCAAGAATGTTGAACCACTAAAATGGTCGCTCTCTTGTTTAAAATGGACACCACTTTAATTGAAAACAACAACTGACCTACGGAAATCTGACCAGACGCATCTGGATTGCCTTCATCCTTTAGGAGAAGGATCCACGGGTCCTTGGTGACGTGTACGAGTCAACCCCGCCTCAATCCGAGGCACGGTGTGACCGCTACCACCCAAAGGGTCGCTCTCTTGTTTAAAATGGACACCACTTTAATTGGAAACAACAACTGACCTACGTAAATCTGACCAGACGCATCCGGATTGCCTTCATCCTTTAGGAGAAGGATCCACGGGTCCTTGGTGACGTGTACGAGTAACATGCAAGAATGATGGACCACATTTCTTTGGCCTTTGGACAAAAAAACCAGTAAAATCTCCAAAATACCTTCATATCATGCATGAACCAGTAAAATCTCCAAAATACCTTCATATCACGCAGTTCTGAAAAGAGTCACTATTTAAAAGAAAGTCACAAATTTAGATACATCTCGAGATGGTCAGTTGTTGATTTCACTTAAAATTAAGTCCATTTTTAACAAAACAGTGACACTGTGAGTGGTGTCGGCCACACCGGGCCTCGGATTGATGCGGTGTTGAATCGTACACGTCACACATGAGTCATTGATCATTGTGAAAAAGTATCAACGCAATCAGAAGCCGTTAGATCGATTTGGCATATGTACGTAAAATATTGTCCATTTTAAACTAAATACATACACTTGGAGTGATACCGGTCACACCGCGCCTCGGATTGAGACCCCACCCTTTCCCCTCGGCTGTCAAAAATCATAACCAGATAGTCGAAGGGTGATTTTGACAGCCGAGGGGAAAGGGTGGGGTCTGAAGACATTGTAGGATATGTCGAAGGGTGATTTTGTGTGTGACTGGTATCACTCCAAGTGTATGTATTTAGTTTAAAATGGACAATATTTTACGTACATACGCCAAACTGATCTAACGGCTTCTGATTGCATTGATACTTTTTCACAATGATCAATGACTCCTGTGTGACGTGTACGATTCAACACCGCATCAATCCGAGGCCCGGTGTGGCCGACACCACTCACAGTGTCACTGTTTTGTTAAAAATGGACTTAATTTTAAGTGAAATCAACAACTGACATACGGCAAACCGACCAAACACATTGGGATTCTATTGAAACTTAAGGACAACTATCCATGGGTCAAATGTGACGTGTAAGATTCAACCCCGCCTCAATCAGAGGCGCGGTGTGACCGGTATCACTCCAAGTGTATGTATTTAGTTTAAAATGGACAATATTTTACGTACATACGCCAAACCGATCTAACGGCTTCTGATTGCATTGATACTTTTTCACAACAATCAATGACTCATGATACATAGAGAAATTCACTGGCCACCTTCGAGAATGATCTGAAGCACAAACCATGACAGCATTATGTTTTTAACTTCAGCACCTCAATTGAGAATGTGACACCTTTCAGGACTTGGCGCCATTGTATGTCGTTTCGTCCACTGAATGGGTCTATCCTTTTATTTAATTTTTTTAACTTCAGTCAAATATTCTAGAAAGATGTCGCGGCAGATCCTTCACCATTTTGTTTTGCTGAACATCTCATTACATTGTTAAAAAAAAGCAGGGTGTCTTGCATGGGCAATACGTTCTTGTATTGAAGATGATGCACTCCCATTTATTCGAACCCACATGGTTAATTATTTTGTTTAAGCCTAATGATTGATTTAATTATTGTGGAACACATAATCATGAAAATCGTATGATGGTTGTACCCAGATAGGACTCCAATTCATTGGTTAAATCTATTTTCTCATGAGATGTTATGTATGAGATTAGGGAGTAAACCTAGTCCATTAAAATGGGAGTGCATCATCTTCAATACACGAACGTATTGCCCATGCAAGACACCCTGCTTTTTTTTAACAATGTAATGAGATGTTCAGCAAAACAAAATGGTGAAGGATCTGCCGCGACATCTTTCTAGAATATTTGACTGAAGTTAAAAAAATTAAATAAAAGGATAGACCCATTCAGTGGACGAAACGACATACAATGGCGCCAAGTCCTGAAAGGTGTCACATTCTCAATTGAGGTGCTGAAGTTAAAAACATAATGCTGTCATGGTTTGTGCTTCAGATCATTCTCGAAGGTGGCCAGTGAATTTCTCTATGTATCATGAGCGTTCTAATGCATATCTTGTTTGGAAGATCATTGTAGTAGACAACGATCTAAAAGTGGGGGATGAGTGCATATCTGAGCATGTCTTTAGTAGTGTCCCTCAAAATGTCTTTAAACTGACCATCTTGAGATGTATCTAAACTTGTGACTTTCTTTCAAATAGTGACTCTTTTCAGAACTGCGGGAGTTAACATTTCTCCAACATATTCACACACAAAATCACCCTTCGACATATCCTACAATGTCTTCAGACCCCACCCTTTCCCCTCGGCTGTCAAAAAAACCTAAAAGACCATGGCTAGCAATGATCATTCCAAAATGCATTTAAACTGAAACCTTCCAGAAAAAAATAGAGTAGAATACTTGCAAGTTGTAACTTAGGTCGCTTTGCACAAGCCGATTTCCACATTGTTTGTAGCAACCACATTTGCTCCAACACTCTAATGATCTTCATTGCTTCATGTCTTTTATACTCTTCCATAAACCCTTCTCTAAGAAGGTCAACTATCGTGTATGCATACTCACCTTCAAATGTGACGTGTACGAGTCAACCCCGCCTCAATCTGAGGCCTGTTGTGGCTGACACAACTCCAAGTGCCTCTGTTTTGTTCAAAATGGACTTATTTTTAAGTGAGAAATCAACAACTGACATACGGGAAACCGACCAAACGCCTTCGGATTGTGTTGAAACTTTAGGACAACGATTCATGGGTTATATGTGACGTGTACGACTCAACCCCGCCTCAATCCGAGACGCGGTGTGACCGGTATCACTCCAAGTGTATGTATTTAGTTTAAAATGGACAATATTTTATGTACATACGCCAAACTGATCTAACGGCTTCTGATTGCATTGATACTTTTTCACAATGATCAATGACTCATGTGTGACGTGTACGATTCAACACCGCATCAATCCGAGGCCCGGTGTGGCCGACACCACTCACAGTGTCACTGTTTTGTTAAAAATGGACTTAATTTTAAGTGAAATCAACAACTGACATACGGCAAACCGACCAAACACATTGGGATTCTATTGAAACTTAAGGACAACTATCCATGGGTCAAATGTGACGTGTAAGATTCAACCCCGCCTCAATCAGAGGCGCGGTGTGACCGGTATCACTCCAAGTGTATGTATTTAGTTTAAAATGGACAATATTTTACGTACATACGCCAAACCGATCTAACGGCTTCTGATTGCGTTGATACTTTTTCACAACAATCAATGACTCATGTGTGACGTGTACGATTCAACACCGCATCAATCTGAGGCACGGTGTGGCCGACACCACTCACAGTGCCTCTCTTTTGTTCAAAATGGACTTATTTTTAAGTGAAATCAACAACTGACATGCGGCAAACCGACCAAACGCATTTGGATTCTGTTGAAACTTAAGGACAATGATCCATGGGTCAAATTTGACGTGTAAGAGTCAACCCCGACTCAATCCGAGGCCCGGTGTGGCCGACACCACTCAAAGTGCCTCTATTTTGTTCAAAATGGATTTATTTTTAAGTGAAATCAACAACTGACATACGGGAAACCGACCAAACGCCTTAGGATTGTGTTAACACTTTAGTACAATGATCCATGGGTCATATGTGACGTGTACGAGTCAAACCTGGGGTGGATTACATGGCTTTCCTACATGGAATATATCCCACTACACGTCTTTAATGAGCCAGCTACGCAGTTTATCCCTTGTACAGATACACAGGAAGAATCACACGAGATCGACGTCATGTACTAACATAGGGCAAGGGTGCATAAGAGGACACAAGATCAAAGGGTAACACGTATATGTTTTTTAACATGCCATGTAATTTCCTATTGATATGACATGTATATTCACACAGGCAGCTGAACATTGGAGTTACCCAGGGTAAAGCGACAAGGCATGTGACCCTTTAAATGACACATAATTTTATGTACCATGATTGATCTCTTTGAACACTATATCAAGGACATATTTCATTAGGGTTGGCTCCCATGATCCTTCCTAGGATGGTTTTGGTATCTTTTCCGACTTACGGTAGTACGATCGCTTCAGCAGGACGTCCTAGACATAGTTGGAGTCTCTCTGAAAGTCCTGGAGTGAGATCATATATCTATTTTTGAGGTCCAGGTAGAGTCATGTATCAACGCAACCAATCCTACCAGACATTGATCCTATATATAGAATGTTAATCTTGATGTCTCATTACAGTACCCCAATTTATGATATGTTACCTTTTTTGTATTAATATACATAATTACTAAGGGTGATGGTTGGGAGAGTTAGGATATCCTTTTTATGTATTGCAGAATGATTCAAGGAGCACGGGCTCTGCACGATTTGTCAAAACCAAGTGGCAATCCAAGGAGAAACAATGCATAGTGGAATGTTCTAGTATTTATCTTCTGAGTTGTGTAGGAATATTTTGTGATACTATGTAATGAGGTAGTTTTGCTTTCTGGGTAGATGGTATCTAACTCATGGTAAGAACACTGTTTGGTTGGGTTGTGATCGGTTGATGACATGCTTGTGGTTGATATACTGGTTTTTGTGCAGGTCTGTGGTTGATATACTGGTTTTTGTGCAGGTCTGCTCGGCTGGCTGTAATAGTGCAGGTTTTTTATTAGCAGCAGGCAGGGATTTAACAGCGCTTTTTTAGCGCTGTTAAATGTCGCCTTTAACAGCGCTAAAAAAGCGCTGTTAAAGGAGATATTTAACAGCGCTAAAAAAGCGCTGTTAAAGGAAACATATAACAGCGCTTTTTTAGCGCCATTAAAGGTATCCTTTAACAGCGCTTTTTTAGCGCCATTAAAGGTGACATTTAACAGCGCTTTTTTAGCGCTGTTAAAGGTGACATTTAACAGCGCTAAAAAAAGCGCTGTTAAAGGACCCCTCCTTTATCAGCGCTGAGCTTTACAGCGCTTTTCTAGCGCTGTTAAAGCCCGATTTTAGCGCTGTTATTTCCCGTTTTTGTAGTAGTGATAAGTGGTCGTATGATGATGGTTGGTTGGGACATCTAATTTTGGGTCCCCTAACCCTTATAGGACCCTGGCCCGAGTTCTCACTTGGGATTGTATGGTTTGGTATAGGATTGTGTCCTAATTCATGTAAGGTTACTCTTTGCGCCATACATAGCCCGCATCGGGGTATCATACCCATTAAGGTCCTTACTTCATGATAATAAAATGCACATTGCCCCCCTCAAGAACTACATATGGCTTGATTCCCATCCTTATGGGATACGTAGGACCACCCAGATGTCTATTCCTTAGGTCCATCCATATCTTCTCCCCTTGGCTTGTTTTTCCCTAGGGAGAGGGTTATATGGTGTGGTATGGGATTTTTTCCTCATGGACGTCGAGTTTTGTAACATCAACGCCATGTACCTCTTTCTCTTGAGATTTCCCCATCCCCTTGTTCTATTATTGTCTTTTCAAATCGGTCGTTCTCATATTGATCCCCTCAAACCTTTTTGGAGATTCACAAATGTGCCCAAGGGTATTCTGGTTCAGTACCTATAGTGTCAGATTCTACCTGGACATATATTCACCCATTTTTAGGCTTCGTGTTCCCCTTCATTAGAGCTTCCATCACCTTTCACACCCAAAAGGACCCCCCTGAATGGCATGGATGCTCTTCCCAAGGGCCCTCCTACCATCTTTGGACAACATACTCAAGGGTTTTGAGGATTTAATTGATACAAGTCCCACATTGAAAATACAATCAATGGTCGATGATCATTTGTTGCTCCTATTTCAAGTAACACGATGTAGATGCTGTGTTTCGAATATGGTCATCAGTTATCCTCCATCGTCATGCCAACCCCATTAAGACCCAAAATGTCAGTTACATGATTCACATCTTTTTCCACTTCATCATGTCCAAGTAGAGCTTTGAAACTCTTGGTACTATTCCCCAGTGTGCATCCGCATGTTAGGAGGAGAAATCCATGATAAGGCATCATTCGGGGCTTCGCACCGATTTCCCCTTTTCATGTATTTTACATCTTGCAAATACCTTATCCACCCTTGTTTCCTACACTGAGTTCGACTAACGTTGTCTTTGGTATTGGATTGAGTTCCACACTTACATGGAATAGTCATGATTCTCCATGGTCCGATCTCTAAGGCATTAAAATAATACCACCATCAAGAACAATGTACGGAATGATTCTCGTCCTTATAGGATATGTAGGAACACCCGAACATCTTGTCTTTGGGCCCAAATCAGTTCTTCTAATTTATCTCTTATATTCATCCTTTTAGTCCTAGAATCTTATAGGGTCGTGCAGTGTGGAATGTATGGGGTTACATACCCATTCACTTCAGGTTTGCAATGGTCGCACCACGTACACCCACTTTTATGAGCTAGTCCCTCCTAACTCCTATCCTACATGACATTAAACTGAATGTTGTCTCACAAGATGTTAAACTGCATGGACCTTTGAGAACTACATGTGTCTTGATTACCATTCTTGTGGGATATGTAGGAACACCTGGACATCTCATCTTCGGGTCCAACTCAATTGGGAGCTGGTTTCTCATGCCCCCTTTCCTCTAATCTATTCTGGCCCCTCGGCCCAAGGTTTCTCCCATGGAATTGTGTGTGGTGTGATGTGGACCAAGTCCAAATTCACGATGGGTATGTTTTACCGCCCCAAACACATTCCCCTTTCGAACCTCATCTCTCCAATATACACCAGGCCATATGACATTAAACTGTGACGCCTAGTTCCATCACATGACTCTAAACTGTGACATTGTCGTCCGGGACGCACGAAGAAAAATGACATTGCATCGTGGCATCATTACTCTAGGGGAAATCATGTTTGGTACCAGTCACATGCCATACCAATTTTTAACACCTTCATATGACATGATTCTTGTGGAGATGCCTTGATATTATATCGTAGGTCCATCGCTTCACAAAAAAACACCATTCATCCTAAAAGACAAACAAGATCTATCAAATACCACTTCTTCTTATGTATGGGCCATACCCGCACAACCTTATTATACCTGGCACTGGTATCCCACTATTCCATCCTTATAACTATATATGGCTTGATCCCCATACTCATGGGGTATGTTGGAAAGTCTGTGCACCTTGCCTCGGGCCCAACTTAACTTTTGTTTTCGGTCTCTAGACCTAAAACTTCTCCAAGGATCACATGGTGGTCAGATCCCCATGTTACCGTTCATGTCAGATTTTATAATTACCCCACCATGTCTCTCCCACGTTTCCAACCATCCATAGTCCGAGCTCTATGTCCATAAACTAAGACCAATACACATCATTGCTGAAAGATGTCAAACTACACTACATATTCCAGAACTACGTTTGGATTCATTCCCTTAATCATGGGATACATAGGAACTCCCAGGAATCTCACCTCTGGGTCTAGCCTCAGGAATCTAAAATCCTTCCTCTCTTTTTTGGCCCCTTGGACCGAACTCATTTGAGAACATGTGGTGTAGCAAGTAACTTTAATGTTCTCATTCACGTCGGGTTTTTTAATATCTGCAGCATGCGCTTCCCAAGCCTTTTCCCAACGTGGTCTGAGTTCGATGACCCAAAAATATGATCTCTCTATAAGAATTGCACATAACATTTGTCTATTTCGCCACCCACACATATTCCATTAAATCAATCCCTCCTTAATAGTCCACCCTAGGACCTTATGTTGAAATCATACAACCCCAGGACCCTTGTCCTTGGGAAGGGACTCGACTCCCTCTATCTGATACATCTAATTTTCTTACTCAGATGCATTTTGACAAAGAGACCAATGTGTGGAATTTTCATGGGGACATTCCCCGCGTTCAATGTCCCAACATTGTAAGCCCTTTATTTGGATCCTCATCCTATTACACATCCAAAGGGGCCCCCTTAATGGCTTGGTCTCATGCCGCCTCGTCTCACCTACCATCTCAGGCCAACGTCCTAGAAGACCCCAGATGACATTTGCGACAGGTACGCATTGTGAACATGGTCAATGGTCGACCCTCATCTGTCTGTCCCCATATCAGGATAAGGTGATTAGGATGTTGTGTTTCTAACAAGGTCAACAGCCATCCCCTATCATCACACTACCATCATTTTGGTCCAGATCTCGAGCATCATGATTCACATATTTCCACCTCATTATGTTCAAGTGGAATTATGACATACTTGGATTTACTTATTCGCGCATCTAGGTGCATTACATGGATGGGTTAGTATCATTGGGATGACATTCAACAAGAGTCCATTTTCCCCTAACATGTTCTTCCCTGTGTCAGGAAAGAACCACCACTAATTCTTGATTCCCACATCGAGTACGACCCATGTGGGCTTAGTAGTTTTGGTAGGATGTGTACTAGCGCAGCCATGCCCTTCGTCCTGCATGACGTTAAAGAGCGCTAATAGAACTACATGCGGATTGATTCCCATCCTAATGAGGTATGTAGGAGCATCTAAACACTTCACATTGGGCCCAACCAAATTTCTGATTTGGTATCTTGACCTGAAGAACTTCCTTCAGGATACATGGTGTGATCCGGACTCTAAGTCCCCATTCAGGTCGGGTTTATAGCTACCGCACCACATACTCCCATCCTAGGAGTTTCCTTTTAACTCTTCATCCAATCGTATGAAGTTAAACTACATGATTCCATATGTTCTCAACGCATGAAAATAAACTTTGGTTCAGCCCTGAAAAAGTTCAGGATTCCTTATGTTAATCATGGGAGGTGACAGTTTCCTCACTAGAGAGGTCCTATTTAGAAAAAGTAATAATCCATGATCAGACCAGTGCAGACACCTAATGTTTTCTCACCAAGGTGTCATAATTCCAAGAGTGTTGGATTCCATTCAGGAAAACCACCACTCGACCTTCCACACTTTGTGTGACCTTTATTCAGACCCTTGTTCTCTTTCACATCTAAAAGAACTCCCTAACAGTATGGACACTTAGCATATGGCATGCCTACTGTCCTGATCCAACGTTCTGGAAGACTAATGGATGACATTTTGAGTCGGGCCCCGCATTTCGAATATAGTCAGTGGACGGACCTCATTTGTTATTCCAATTCCAGGCTTGCATAATAAGGATACTGTGTTTCGAATACGGTCAACAGTTATCCTTCATTATCACACCATGCCCACAGTGTTTCGAATATTGTGTATTGTGATTCACACCATCCATTTCCCTCTGTTCGGATTGATTCCAAGGCCCCTGGTGTTACCCCGTACGTGCACAAGAGCACATTGGGAGGGTGGTAATTCAATTATTCTGAGAGCTTCATTCCCCAGTTAGGTATCCCTCTTTCTCCATAGAAATCCTGATCAGATATTCATAGATCCCCATTCTCCAGCTTCAATCCCTCTTTTAGGATGCTCCCAATGGTGTTCGATGCCCCATTTATATCCGCTCACACCTTCCATTTTTTAGCACCCTCATATAGGTGAATTACCTTCTATTACCTATTTCCCACACCAAGCATGGATCATGATGTTATAGAGGTTCAGAAAGTTATTTCCTCAATGAGATCGAAATACTATAGACCCCAAGGAATGCGTTTTCCTCATATTTTTTCTCGGAATTTCATCTGCCTCACACTCCTCGTCCTCGTTGGACCCCATTATTAGGCGGGCATTTTTTGGCACTAGAAAACATGTCCATGTAATTCTATCAATTCTTCCATAAATGATCTCAGAGCATAGCTCGTTCGGCAAGATTCAATTTGAATGTTTGTGGTGCCAAAATGAAGTTACGGACAAAACTTCATGGCCTTTTGAAGTTAGGATGCTGAAAATGGCCATCCCGGACGGTTTTGGGGCAAGGTATATATTTTGCACGTAAAAAGGGAATCTTGCGCGTAAAAATGGAATATTCCGTGTAAAATGGTTTTTCGCGTAAAAAGGGAATCTTGTGCATAAAAATGGAATGTTTTGAGTAAAAAAAGAATCTTGCTCGTAAAAGGGATTTGCATGGAAAATTTGAATAAAATTTGACACGCACTAACATTCAAGGCTTTAACTAAAATACAAGTGCACCCCCTTCTTCCGAGGAGGCCCCCGGAGGTCGGTCGCCACTCTAATTCACGTAAGTCCTCATTTTCTACTGATGCACATAAAACCCCACATCTTGCGTGAAAAACATCACTTTTTCATGTAAAGGGGACAACATGACCAATTGTGCACGAAAATAATTATTTTTGCGTGTAACAGTGCCATGGTGCCCAATTTTCTGTGCAACAATGTTTCCCCTATCCAATTTCGCGCACCCCTCCCCTTCTGTGCACAATTCCTCCCATATTTCGTGCAATTCCTTTCCCATTGCATGCAATTCCTTCCCCATTTCATGCATGGCTGCCTATTGTGTGCACATCTACCATATTGCATGCACGTCCCCCTATTGTGCGCACATAGCTCATATTGCGTTCCCACCTTCCCTATTGCACGAAATCATTCCCTATTTCGTGAAAACCTTCCCTATTACATGAAACAGTGCCCTGATTCCCAATATTTTGTGCACCTTTTCCGCACAATGCAATATTGTGCATAGCCTATCCTGCATGTAGCTCATTTTCGCGCAATAGTATACATTCTTGCACCCGCTGGACCATACCGCGGGGCATGCGCCCCCGCACCCCTACTCGAGCTCAATGTTTGGCTACGGTCCCTAACCTCCGGGTCGGTCCCTTCGCTACCATCATTGACCACCATGAAAAATAGAGTCACACCACGAACATTTTGGGTCGGGGCGTCAGGATTTCCCATTGTGACCTTATGTGCGCACACCTTCAACTTATCGAATTCCATGATTTGAGATACTCATCCTTACACCATGAAACACCTTGAGTCAACAAATTCTTCTTGGTTTGTTTCCCATGTCCTTAGTTGAGATTATCATCATTAATTCCCCAAGTATGTTGAGTTGAACCATTCCTCAAGAAACTCATCCAAACCCCCATCACCTAACTCTCACGCCAGGTTGAACCAGAAAGGGACGCCGCTTGCGTAAGTCCCAACACCAGCCATTTCTTGGAGCCTCATGCCTAACAGTCCTTTCTACATGACTATAAACTGTAGTATTCACTATCATTAAATAATAGGATGCCTCTTGTTCCAAACAAGATATTCCTTATGCTCTAAGCATAAGATTCTAATAGTCCTTTCTACATGACTATAAACTGTAGTATTCCATATCATTCAATAATAGGATGCCTCTTCTTCCAAACAAGAGATTCCTTATGCTCCAAGAATAAGACACTAATATTCCTATCTATATGACTATAAACTTTATTATACCCTATCATTCGAGTATAGGATGCCTCTTTTTCCAAACAAGAGATATCTTTACCTCCAAGAAGAAGATTACACATTCCATGATTATAGTTGCATAATTTCAAGAGTGTTGGAATCCATTAAAACATTCCAACACTCCACCTCACGCTTTTTTTGTCCTTCATTCAGATATTCATCTAAGTCTATATCTTAAGGGACCCCCTAATGTCCTATTCCCATGCCGCATTAGCGCACCTATGGTCCTGGGGAAATGTCCCATAAGACTTTGGACAACACATTGAGTCAGGTTCTGTGTTTCGAACATTGTCAGCAGTCGACCCTCATTTTTTGTCCCCATTTCAGGCTAACGCGATATGGATGCTTTGTTTCGAACACGGTAAATAGTTAACCTCCATCGACATGCCACCATTATTGTGTTCCGAATTTCAGGCATGTAATTCAAACATTTAATCTTCATTTGTTCAGACTGATTCCAACAACCCTTGGTGTTATCCCACTTGTGAACTTGTGCATAGGTGTCTGCCCCAATTATATACCTCAACCCTCCAGTGAGATGGGATTCCCTCATGACCAGACACGAAGAAGACATTACGGGAAGCTTCCACGCATAAGCCCCATCCACCACTGTCGCACCTTAGCGGTACCCTGGTAGCTTCCATGCATAAGCCACATCCACAATTGTCGCTGCATAGTGGCACCTGAGTAGCTTCCATGCGTAATTCCCATCCACAGTTTCCACTCCATACCGGCACTCGGACAGCTTCCTTGTATAAGCCGCATTCACCGTTGCCGCTCATTAATGGCACCTCGGGCTGCTTCCATGCATAATCCCCTCACAATCCCTAATCAGGAACACAAATTGATATTGCTTCTTCGCATAGCCATGCTAATGTGGACCCCTAATAGGATCACTTCACGACACCCCCTAGTCATTGTGTTGTCTGTCCCTTCTATTCACCAAGCTGCAGAGGGTAACAATTATGTAAGTCCTAGGGGTGTAGAGAAAACCCACCTCATCCAAGCTGTAGGATGTTAAACATCCAAGCACCCTCGTCATCATCACATGATGTTAAACTACAGACTTCACCCCCATGAATCCTATGTGGGGTCCCCACCTTGGACATTCTGCATGCCCACTAGTATCCAAGAGAGTGTGAAAGTTCCTCACATGGAATGAGATCCTCTTTATTGGAGCCACATCTATCCATGGGGAAGGGGAAACCACCTCAGTGTAAGAACCTATCTTTTCTTGTAGGAGGTATAATCCCTACTCCTACTATCTTCATCGGTGCTAAAGGTTGATGAAGGGAGGGATGGACATTGGTACCCTCATATCCTCTTCCTTGCAAAATCCCTCTCCCACTGGGCTTTGTCACCATCCAGGCCTCCACCCTAAAGTATGTCCCAATTTTTCTCTCCTTGGGATACTAACCATGCATAAGCCCATGATTCCTCTTTGGGCTATTAACCATATGTAATCCCCAGTCCAAATTCCCACAAATGCATATTTTGCGACATGATCGTCAGGTGTTTACTGCCTCTTGTTTCTCACACCGAGCGTGACACACATGGGCTTAGAGTAAGCATCGACCATTACATCTTTTCCGGGAATCCTAGAGTGTGTAATCCCCACACACCATCCTAAACTACGTGGAATTTGATCCTTTCCAAGGAATGGTATGTAGGAAGTCTCCCTGAGGTTCAATCCCAAACCCGGTCATTCTGACACCCTTCATGTTGGTTCACCAAACACCACCACAAACTACGTGGACTTTGATCCTTACCAAGGTAAGGTACGTAGGAAGCCTCCTTGAAGTTCAAGACCAAGAACCATTGGTCCCGACCATCTTCATGTCGGTGTATCAAGACCCATCCACACTATGAGTACTTTGATCCTTTCCAAGGCAAGGTACATAGGAATCCTCCCTAAGGTTCAGTCCCACCGTCCATCTGGACCCCTGGTCCTCATTCATGTCGATTCACCGACCCCACCAGCCCGAACTACATAGAATTTGATCTCTATCTCCTAGACAAGGTACGTAGGAATCCTATCCATAGTTCAACCCCCCTTTCAAAGGTAATCCATTGTCACCCCATTTAGCGGTAAGCCATTGTCATCCCCTTTCAGCGGTAAGCCATTGGAACCCCAACTAGCGGTAGGCCGTTGTCAAGATAAACTACATCCACCGAACTATATATACTTTAATTCCCTTCCACGGGGATACGTAGGACGTCTCTTCAAGGCTCAATCCCACCATCATTATCTCCCCTAGTAGAATCTATCACATTCTCCATCCACATCACCTAACTACCCATCATCTATCCTGATTCTTACCTGGGCCGCCACATTCCGGTGAGATCATGCCAATTCACATATTCGATGCTCCTAGCACTAAATGGGTAAATAACCATATGTTTACCCCGACATCAGTGTTCCCCCAAGGGGATACACCTATTTGATCTACTCAAGTCAGTGTTCCAATCAGTTTGATCTGTCTCCTGTAGACGTTAAACTCATGGAATACCCTATGTTAAACCCGGGAATTTGAGGAAAACCACAGATACATGCCTATGGAATATAATTCCCCGCATTCGACATGGGATGCCTAGGGCTTCCACACCCTTGATAATCCCTATAATAAGGGGATGAAACCCAGACGCGCTAGTGTTCTAGCGACCAGACACGCTAGTGATGCCCAACATGACTATTCCCCTGACCTAAGGTTGCTACCCTGGCCGAACCCTTTGGAGTGTCCTGACAAAATCATCATAATTAACCAGCATCCATAAAGATATGGCACTGGGAAGAGTTTCACGAACCACATATTAAATCTATAATGGAGACCCGAAATATGTGATGAGTTTTGAGAAGGAATCCATAGAAAGAAGAAATGACATCCAATCATACCGTTTTGATCAAGGAGCAAACATCCCTAAATAAGTAATGGATTCCTCCAGCCTTTGGAAAGCGGGAATGCGGGGCAAAAAACAGCGCCTTTCATCATCCAACAGACGAATGTGCGCGCCCCGACGAAAGCATCATAAATAGCGGCGTAGAAAATTAAACACTGAAAAACTTCATCCACTAAGCTCGTACATCAGCCTCCCACTCCCAAGTCTCATCATGTACTTGGTCGTGCTACCATAGCACTCGTAATAGAGGAACATACAGGCCATAGAGAACCTTTCTACTGTGATCGAAAATCTGGATAAGATTCTCCTTGAAAGATGTGTCCACCTCCAACTCAACCTCCTCGGGCTAGAAAACATGAGATGGGTCTGAAAAGTAATGTTGAAGCTGAGAAACGTGGAATACATCGTGCATATCCTGGAACCTTTGAGTGAACTGCAACAGATAGGAAACCGATCCAACTCTCTCCGACACCTCAAACAGCCCGACGTACCTCAGCAAAAGCTTACCCTGTCTCCTGATCCATATGTCCCCTGACCGTGGTGTGACACGTAGAAAAACCTAATCCATAACCTCGAACTTCAGAGGTCATTTCCGCTGATCAGCATAAGACTTATGTCAAGATTGTGTAGTACCCATTCTCTTCTAAATCAACTCTATCTTCTCTATGATCTCCTGGACAAGACGAGGTCCCATCACACCTGCCTCTCCTGCCTTCTTCCAAAACAAGGTTGATTGGCATGGGCTACCGTACAAAGCCTCATAAGGTTCCATATGAATAGTTTCTTGATATCTATTATTATAGGAAAACTCCCCAAGAGGTATGTGCTTCTCTCAAGAACCTCCAAAATCCAGAATTCATGCTCGCACCATGTCCTCAAGCACCTGAATTGTACGCTCGGACTGGCCAACTGTCTGGTGGTGGTAAGCTGTACTCCAAAGTACCTATGTACCCAATGCCTTTTTATGCCCCTTCCAGACCCAAGAAGTAAAACATGCATATGTGTCTAAATCAATGGAGTGTGGAACTCCATGAAAACATACAATCTCTCAGATGTACAACTGTCCAAACTCATCGACACTGAAGGTATCCATGATCGGTAAGAAGTGAGAAACCATCATGAGTCTTTCAATGACAACACATACTGTACTATTCTCTCGGGATGACCTCGGCAACCGTATTACGAATTCCATCACGACGTCATTCCTCTTCCACTCGGGAATGTGAAACTGTAAAAAAGTCCCTGCTGGCCATTAGTGCTCCGCCTTCACCTGATGATAGGTGGAACACCTCATGAAGAAACTTGAAACATATCTCTTCATACATGGCCACCAATACTAATGGTGTGGATCATGATACATCTTGGTTACACCAAGATTAATTTCCCAAACTGAGGAATGAAAATGTTGTATCAAATCCTCACGCATATCTAATACCACCCATATGCACCCCTAGAAATGAAAGATCTCATCCTCACCTATGGTCCATCCAGGAATAGGGTCCTCTCATGACACACTTTCCCCAATGACTATGCCTTCTGAATCTGATAGCTGCCTCATTCGTACTCGATCAAGAAGGGTAGAGGTAATAGCTAGAGAAGAAAGGAATGTCTACCCCTGTCTGTCGTGAACCTCTTAATGCATCTCAGAGAACAGATCCATAAGCTTCCACTCACTACTGGCCTCCTGAATAGCATATATTTGAGTCCTCATGATCAACCCATCAGCCACTGCATTGCCTTTCCCAGGCATGTAGGCAAGCTCAAAGTCAAATGACTGAAGGTACTCAACCCATCGTCGCTATCTCACATTCAAAACACGCTGAGGGAAGATGTACTTAAGACTCTTGTGGTCAGTTAAAACCACAAAATGATCTCCCAGAAGATAATGTATCCAACAACGTAAAGCATGGACAACTGCCGCCAACTTGAGATCGCGCATCAGGTAGTTCCTCTCATGTGGCCTCAATTGCCAAGACCTGTACGCAATGACTCCTTCTCCCTGCATAAGCGCATACCCTAGTCAGATACTTATAGAATCATAGTACACACTATAGCTCTTGCCCGAATCTGTAAATACTAGTATCGGTGCTAAAGTCAAACACCCTTTTAGCTCCTGAAAGGCTAACTCAGAATAATCTGACCACTAGAACTTTTCACCCTTCTTAGTCAGACTCGTCAGTGGTGGAACATAGCACAAAAAGTCTTGAATGAAATGCCTGTAGTATCCAGTAAGCCCTAGATAAATCCGCACCTCAAAGACGTTCTTCAGCTGCTCTATAACGACCCATACTTTACATACATTGTTAATACTTCAAAATTGAAGCACACTTATTACAACATATGACAAAACCACAAAGGACCGTATAGGTATAGTGTCTTTAGAAACTAGGAAACATAAACAACTGGTTCATAAATCTTCTACAGTGTCTCCCATTTATTTCATCATATCTAGGGTCCCTTTTAGCATATTCTACTTAATATCTATCTTCCGGACCTGGGGAAAAGAAAACATAAAAGGGTGAGCTCAAATGCTCAACAAGGGCAAATAAAGGAAATAAAAATCATATCATATCTTTTTGAAAATCAAAACCTGCAAAAGAGATCATAATATCTTAACATGGAATAAATCATAGAAGTGAAAATGAGATCCCCATAATCATAACATAAAACTTGAAACTTTGTGGCATGCACACATAATCATGGAAAATCATTTCTTGTTAGTCATGACTCATTTCCAAGACTATCTTAGTGGACAAAGTCTCTTTCTGAACCGAGTTCACTCCTCGTTTCAGTCCTGTATCACTGAACCGGTATAACCTACCGTTCCAGCCCTGTCTATCTCATGAGATATAAAATCTTTACCCAATTCATTGGAGGGAGATATAGGTCCCACCCATCTTATAATGAATCCTTTCTTATGTGTGCCACATAATCATAAAACATACATCATCGCATAACACATGTAACAAAAATGGGATTCTTGAAACATCATGACATCATAAATCAATTCATATAAGATAAAGGAATTCATAAAAATAATTCCATCACAACATGATCAAATCAATGTAATAATAGGGATAAAAACAGAACCCTTTATTATCTTAGATGGAAAATAATTTTGATAAAACACTTGAACTCCATTCTTGAGGAAAATATCCTTTCTTCTTCAAATTTTTTTTTCCTTTCATAACATGTCATATAACTTTAAAATAAAAGAAGTTGATTAAAAATAAACTTGAAAACTTGTAAAGGAAGCTTCTTGGAAATAATGTTTTAAAAATCCATTCATGCCGTATAAGTTAAAAAAAACATTCTTCGTACTTTTGTCGGAAAAGTCAAAAAGTACCTCGTACGACAAAAGATTCCTTTCATACATATTACTAAAAACTCACCGAAGGGTAAAAATGGATTTAAACAATTGTAGGTGGATGGAAATAATATTACATTTTGATGAAACATGGATGTGGATGATAAAATACACCCCAGTAAATACTTACGAATAAACAATCTCGGATAAAAATGAGATTGTGATATTTCCCTTACCTTAGGTCCGATTAGCTTTGTACGTGTCTGAAGATCCTGTATAATGGTTTAAATAATGTTATTGACTTATTCCAGAATCATACATATTGATATGATATCATATATGGTCATATTCTTAGCTTCTTGTTAGTAATATTTCATTGTTACTTGTTACTTGGGTCTTTATTGCCTTTTGTTCTTATGCGTGTTTTGCCGAATACATTCTTATTCTTATTTTAAGGTTATAGATACCTTATATCCAGAATGGTATTAGTGTAACATATATCATATTTATTAATTCAATTCATTTATATAATTACTATGTAATGATGATCATGTAGAACGAGTCGCATCACATCGTGGAGACGGTATTCCGTACGTACGCACGAGTGATGATATCGTTCCTATGATCGTGGAATTGTATTGGAGTATATATATATTATTTCAGTATCAATATTACTTTATAATAATGTTAAATAGTTACTCATTACACCATTATATCCATCCTTGTAAAGTGATGGTGGAAAATAGATTACACCACGGCGTGGAGACGGTATTCCGTACGTACGCACGCGCGGTGATTTCATTTTTCCGTAGGATGGATAGAAGGTGAATTAGGGTTTTTTCATATTTATAATAACATATCAGTATGTAAGTAATACTGATGTTATTACTTTATCATGAAACAACTAAAGAAGAAGAAGTTGAAGAAGAAAGAAATTGAAAAGATCGGTAATGGATATTACCTCTTCTTTGGAACGCCTCTTTGAATCCTCCACTTAGGAAACTAAGATTGGTCTTTGAAGACGACCAGGACCTCTAGGATTATTCTAGGGAAGTGTAGAGGAGAAAATGGCAGGGGTTGGCCGAGCTTGAGTGCTCAAATTGGTGTGAGGAGGAGGGGGAGGAGGTGCCCTTTTATAAGGGAGGAGAGGGGCACCTTAGGAATATCTCAAAATATTATTTTATATTAAAGTCAAAATCGGTTTATAATGGTTCCAAAGGGTCTTATTTCGAAGCTAAAGTGGGGATGGGTCGAAATCCTATCAACCAATAGGATTTAGACAAGTTTAGGGTATTATTTTAACCTTATCAATTAGATTTAACTCTAAGTTAAATAATTTAACTTTTACCATGTCTTTTTGTTTTCTTTCACTATATGGTTAATACACTTACTATAACATGCCAAACGAACCCCAAATTGTTTATTATTAATATATATATCCTTATCTAAGTCATTTGGCCGAACCTTAGATTTTTATGAGTAAAATAACAATTAGTAATATAATATTTTATTTAAAAACTATTTTGTGTCAATTTTGACACTATTTGATATATGATTTTTGTGAAAGTCATAACAGGATTATATGTTCGAACCAAGTTGATTAAATCAACAATAATATATCATAGTAACCTAGAAAATTAGTGGAATTCATAAAAAGTCTCAAATTACATTTATTTTGGTGTTTATAACATCAATTATGTCAATATTTCATTAATAAGATAATTACTGCATCATCATTGTGTCATAAATAAATTAAATTATATAATGTCTAAAAATTTCAAATAAAATACCATCATGTAGGAAATCTTTTTAGATTTCTAATGAATATTTATATTTGAATTTATCTTATGTATAACCCCATATTAAAAATGATTTACTTATTAAACCTTGATTTTAACTATTTTAACCCTTCTTTAAATAAATTAATAATAAATGTCCTAATCTAATCCAAGTGGGCCTAAATGGTCATATTTTATTCATAAGGTTGTTTTTGGTCGAATTACACTTATCCAATAGAATTAGGACATGTGTTAGGGTAATATTAATATCATATTTACCCTTAGTTACCCTATTTACTATTAACCGCGGTAAAAAAAGTAAAAAGTTACTATTCACCAAAAAATTATTTTTATCTCATTGAACCACATTTTACTTACTGATATCAACCGTGTCTATAGGATTTTTGAAATTCCATTCACAGAAGCGGTAAAATTAAGTTTTATGCAAAATTCAGTTTTTTAACCTACCACTTAGTGGTTTCACTATTCATCAAAAATTGAAAGTTTTCAGAAAAATACCAAAATTTCACCCTAGGCTAATTTCGATATTCTGAGTCCAAAAATGAAGTCCATTTTGAAAAATAAAATTTATAAAATTTCAAAAAGTGGTTATTACTATTCATAACGGCTAGTTTTAATAGCATATTGTTGTTTAGTGAAACTCGATAGTGCGTACGACGCAAGCTATCGAGGAAGGTCGTGATTGCGTGTAAAGCAAGCCAAGCAAGTGTTGTGTAGAAAAAGATTCCTTTGATGGTTTATATAACATAAAAGTCTCGGGTGTTACATTCTACCCCCCTTAAAAAGAATTTCACCCTCGAAATTCGTCACTTTGTAACAAACAGATGAGGATACTTCTCCCTCATCATATCCTCAAGCTCCCATGTAGCTTCTTCAAGTTGGTGGTTCCTCCATAAAACTTTCACCAATCGAGTGGTCTTGTTTCGTAGGACTTTTTTGCTACGATCCAGAATCTCTATCGGCTGTTCTTCATAAGAAAGATCTTGCTCCAGCGGTATAACTTCTGAGCTGAGTACATGTGAAGGATCTGGTATGTACTTTCTCAGGAGAGATACATGGAACACATCGTGAACTTGAGAGAGATTCGGTGGAAGCGCCAATCGGTAAGCTACCTTCCCAACACGATCCAGTATTTCGAAAGGACCGATATATCTAGGGCTCAACTTCCCCTTCTTTCCAAATCTCATAACCCTCTTCCAGGGAGATATTCGTAAGAAAACTTTATCACCCACTTCAAACTCTAGGTCTTTTCTTCGGTTGTCAGCATAACTTTTCTGTCGACTCTGAGCTGCTCTTATGTGTTGTTGAATAGATCTAACCTTTTCTCCATTTCATCAATGAGATCAGGTCCTAATAGCTTTCTTTCCCCAACTTCATCCCAGTAAGTTGGAGTCCTGCATTTCTTTCCATAGAGAGCTTCATAAGGAGCCATCTGAATACTGGAGTGAAAGCTATTATTATAAGAAAATTCCACCAAAGGTAGGTGTTGATCCCAACCTCCTTTGAAATCAATATAGCAAGCTCTCAACATATCTTCTAGGGTTTGAATTGTTCTCTCAGACTGACCGTCTGTCTGGGGATGATAAGCAGTGCTGAAACTCAACTCTGTATCCAGAGTATGCTGAAGACTTCGCCAGAACTTCGAGGCAAATCTCGGATCCCGATCAGATATAATAGAAAGTGGTACTCCATGCAATCTTACCACTTCCTTTACATATATCCTGGCAAGCTGATCTAGAGAGAAATCCTCTCTAATAGGAATGAAGTGTGCAGACTTTGTAAGACGATCAACTATGACCCAGATAGCATTATTGCCTTTGGATGTTTTAGGAAGTCCTATGACAAAGTCCATAGTGATGTTTTCCCATTTCCATTCGGGTATGGGTAATGGTTGTAACATCCCCTTAGACTTCTGTCACTCAGCTTTAACTTGTTGACAAACCAAGCATCGAGAGACATATTCAGCAACATCTCTTTTCATGCCATCCCACCAGAAGTACTGTTTCAGGTCCCTATACATCTTCGTGCTTCCGGGATGAATAGAGAATGAAGAACTATGAGCCTCATCCAGCAGCTCCTTCTTTAATTCGGGGATGGAAGGAACACAAACCCGATTCCTAAACTTTATTATCCCATCACAATCAAGGTTGAATTCAGGAACATTTCTCACCTTCTTTTGTAACTCGACATCTTCTTTCTGTGCCTCTTTAATCTTCACATGTATAGATGGTTGAACATTCATTTGAGAAAGATAAGATTTTTCCCCTTCCATTATAATTCCAAGATCCATCCTTTGTAAATCCATAAATATTGGATCTTTTGTGATCCTCATCATGGATAAACTAGCATGGTCTTGTCGACTTAATGCATCTGCCACCTTGTTTGCTTTCCCAGGGTGGTAATGGATTGAGCAGTCATAATCCTTAATCAGCTCCAACCATCTTCTTTGACGCATATTCAGATCCTTTTGTGTGAAAATATACTTTAAACTTTTATGATCAGTATAAATATCACACCTTTCACCATAAAGGTAATGCCTCCAAATCTTTAATGCAAATATTACCGCAGCCAACTCCAAATCATGTGTTGGGTAATTTTGCTCATGGATTTTCAACTGTCGTGAGGCATAAGCTATCACCATATCATTTTGCATAAGAACACACCCCAATCACTTCTTGGATGCATCACTGTAGATCACAAACCTTTCTCCACTACAAGGCAGTGTGAGCACAGGTGCACTGGATAACCTTCTTTTCAACTCCATGAAATTCTCTTCACATTCCTCTGTCCAGACAAACTTAACTCCTTTCCGAGTCAACTTGGTGAGTGGATTAGATAATCATGAAAAATCTTATACAAAACGTCGATACTATCCAGCCAAACCAAGAAAACTTCGGATCTCAGTTACTGTTGTTGGCCTCGACCATCTTTTGATAACCTCTGTTTTTGCTGGATCCACAGATATCCCCTCTTTTGAGATAATGTGACCCAAAAATGCAACTTTTTGAAGCCAAAATTCACACTTGGTAAATTTGGCATAAAGATTCTCCTTTCTCAGGGTCTTCAATATAATTCTCAAGTGATCTTCATGTTATTCCTTGCTCTTTGAATAGACAAGAATATCGTCTATAAAGACTACCACAAATTGATCAAGATAGTCTCTAAAGACTCTATTCATTAGATCCATGAAGATAGCAGGGGCATTAGTAAGACCAAATGACATCACTATAAATTCATAGTGTCCATACCTTGTACAGAAAGCCGTCTTTGGTATATCCTCCCTTTTGAACCTTAATTGATGATACCCTGAACGAAGATCAATCTTGGAAAAGTATTGAGATCCGTGTAGTTGGTCAAATAAGTCATCAATGCGTGGGAGAGGATATTTGTTCTTGATAGTGATCTTGTTAAGTTATCGATAATCAATGCAGAGTCTCATTGATCCATCTTTCTTCTTAACAAATAGAACAGGTGCTCCCCAAGGTGATGCACTAGGGCGTATGAATCCCTTATCAAGATTCTCTTTGAGTTGCTTCTTCAATTCCTGCAACTCAGTTGGGGCCATTCTATATGGTGTCTTTGAAATAGGTAAAGCACCCGGTACGAGTTCTATTGAAAACTCAACTTCACGATTTGGTGGAAGACCCGGTAATTCCTCCAGAAAGACATCATCAAACTTCCGTACAATGGGCATATTCTTAATCGTGAGTTTCTCACCCACCATTTGAGATAAATAACCTTCATTTAGTGGAATCAAGACCCATAAGATGGAAGAAATTTCCACTGGAAGGTTATGTTCATCCTTGCATTGATAGATGATCATAGATTGATCTGGAATATGAAATGTGACTTCCCTTCTTTGGCAATTGATATGAGATCCATGTAGAGAAAGCCAATCCATGCCAAGAATCACATCAAATTCCACTAAAGGAAGGATCACAAGATTTGCAGGAAGCACTTTCCCACAAACTTCGATCAGAGACGAATTATAAACTTTTGATGCGACTGTTGTGCCATTAGGTGTTGTCACAGCTAACTCAACATCTAATTGTTGAGGTAATACGGTGATACCCTTAGAAAAGTTTTCAGAAATAAAAGAGTGGGTGGATCCAGAATCAAATAAAACATTTGCTACTTTAGAGTGGATGGTAAGTGTACCTTTCACCACTTCGTTATCGTACTCCACATCGCTGATAGAAATTGCATGTGACTTTCCTTTGTCTTTAGCCTTAAGATTTTGTTGACGTCGACCATCATCATCAACCCTTGGATTTGGGCATTTATTGGCATAATGCCCCATCTCCTTGCACTTGAAACATTGAAGTGTAGTAGGTTCATTCTGTGTATCCCTTCCTTTGTTTGCATCATTAGACATCTTCATCCCATTATCGCGGCATTCAAATGCCCGATGACCTTCCTTTCCACATTTAAAACATTTACTTGTCCCTTTAAGACAACTCCCTCCATGTTTCTTTCCACACTTTGAGCATAAGGGAAAGTTCATCTTCTTTTCCGTGTGCTCTTTAGATTTTTCTTTGAATTCCATCTTCCTCTTCTTATCAAACCAATGTGACTGATGGGTTACTCCAATCTCCATATCGACTTTGAGAGCACATCGAACGATTTCCTCGTAGCTATTGAAGTCCCTTATGGCTAACGCCCTTCGAAGACTTGGTTTTAAGCCACTAAAGAATCGATCGATCTTACTCTCAGGTTGGATAATAATACCAGAAGCGTACCTTGCAAGTCTTGTAAAATTTGCTTCATAGGTACTAATAGATTCATCATCCCTTTACTTCAGTTCAAGGAACTCTTTCTCCATCTTTGTTCAGAGAATACGAGGGAAGTACTTATTGAAAAATAAGTTC
Organism: Viscum album; assembly: GCA_963277665.1. Taxonomy (NCBI): domain Eukaryota; kingdom Viridiplantae; phylum Streptophyta; class Magnoliopsida; order Santalales; family Viscaceae; genus Viscum; species Viscum album. The sequence continues at coordinate 2,035,422,429 of OY728148.1, forward strand.
TTGAACTCGTCCCATTCCATAGACTCAATTTCATCCCTTTGCCTCGTATTCTTAATAAGATTCCACCATTGATCAGCATCTCCTTCCAAACGATACACTGCTAGGATGACTTTATCATGTTCAGAACATTGAAGAACTGAAAATATCTTTTCAGTAGTACTAATCCATTGTTCAGCAACTAATGGATCAGTAGACCCACTGAAAGAAGGTGGACGCTGCCTCATGAAGGATTCAACAGAATGTTTCTCCTTCATTTGCTCGTTTGGAAGTCCTACATGATTCATAGCTTGAGAAAGTTGTGTGAGCATGGCTACAAGATTTTGCATTCCAGCTCCTATATCTTTTGGTTGCTCAGGGGGACAATCATTGCATTGCCCATCGCATTCCGCATTAACACAGTTCCTTCGGGTTCCAGCCATTGACTAAAACCAAGAATAATAGTGTGAGCAACACTAATTATAATAGGAAAACCACATAATCAAGAATTAAATTTCACACTTAAGGTCTTATCCTAGGGTATTCATGGCCATTTCTAAAACACTAAGATTGTGTTCTATGCTTAGACTTATCCTTAGGGTTCTTACTAAGGCTTTCACATCCTAGTTTCCAAAGGTTGACTATACCTTTCCTCTGATACCAACTATAACGACCCATACTTTACATACATTGTTAATACTTTAAAATTGAAGCACACTTATTACAACATATGACAAAACCACAAAGGACCGTATAGGTATAGTGTCTTTAGAAACTGGGAAACATAAACAACTGGTTCATAAATCTTCTACAGTGTCTCCCATTTATTTCATCATATCTAGGGTCCCTTTTAGCATATTCTACTTAATATCCATCTTCCTGACCTGGGGAAAAGAAAACATAAAAGGGTGAGCTCAAATGCTCAGCAAGGGCAAATAAAGGAAATAAAAATCATATCATATCTTTTTGAAAATCAAAACCTGCAAAAGAGATCATAATATCTTAACATGGAATAAATCATAGAAGTGAAAATGAGATCCCCATAATCATAACATAAAACTTGAAACTTTGTGGCATGCACACATAATCATGGAAAATCATTTCTTGTTAGTCATGACTCATTGCCAAGACTATCTTAGTGGACAAAGTCTCTTTCTGAACCGAGTTCACTCCTCGTTTCAGTCCTGTATCACTGAACTGGTATAACCTACCATTCCAGCCCTGTCTATCTCATGAGATATAAAATCTTTACCCAATGCATTGGAGGGAGATATAGGTCCCACCCATCTTATAATGAATCCTTTATTATGTGTGCCACATAATCATAAAACATACATCATCGCATAACACATGTAACAAAAATGGGATTCTTGAAACATCATGACATCATAAATCAATTCATATAAGATAAAGGAATTCATAAAAATAATTCCATCACAACATGATCAAATCAATGTAATAATAGGGATAAAAATAGAACCCTTTATTATCTTAGATGGAAAATAATTTTGATAAAACACTTGAACTCCATTCTTGAGGAAAATACCCTTTCTTCTTCAAAAACATTTTTCCTTTCATAACATGTCATATAACTTTAAAATAAAAGAAGTTGATTAAAAATAAACTTGAAAACTTGTAAAGGAAGCTTCTTGGAAATAATGTTTTAAAAATCCATTCATGCCGTATAAGTTAAAAAAAACATTCTTCGTACTTTTGTCGGAAAAGTCAAAAAGTACCTCGTACGACAAAAGATTCCTTTCATACATATTACTAAAAACTCACCGAAGGGTAAAAATGGATTTAAACAATTGTAGGTGGATGGAAATAATATTAAATTTTGATGAAACATGGATGTGGATGATAAAATACACCCCAGTAAATACTTACGAATAAACAATCTCGGATGAAAATGAGATTGTGATATTTCCCTTACCTTAGGTCCGATTAGCTTTGTACGTGTCCGAAGCTCCTGTATAATGGTTTAAATAATGTTATTGACTTATTCCAGAATCATAAATATTGATATGATATCATATATGGTCATATTCTTAGCTTCTTGTTAGTAATATTTCATTGTTACTTGTTACTTGGGTCTCTATTGCCTTTTGTTCTTATGCGTGTTTTGCCGAATACATTCTTATTCTTCTTTTAAGGTTATAGATAACTTATATCCAGAATGTTATTAGTGTAACATATATCATATTTATTCATTCAATTCATTTATATAATTACTATGTAATGATGATCATGTAGAACGAGTCGCATCACATCGTGGAGACGGTATTCTGTACGTACGCACGAGTGATGATATCGTTCCTATGATTGTGGAATTGTATTGGAGTATATATATATTATTTCAGTATCAATATTAATTTATAATAATGTTAAATAGTAACTCATTACACCATTATACCCATCCTTGTAAAGTGATGGTGGAAAATAGATTACACCACGGCGTGGAGACGGTATTCCGTACGTACGCACGCGCGGTGATTTCATTTTTCCATAGGATGGATAGAAGGTGAATTAGGGTTGTTTCATATTTATAATAACATATCAGTATGTAAGTAATACTGATGTTATTACTTTATCATGAAACAACTAAAGAAGAAGAAGTTGAAGAAGAAAGAAATTGAAAAGATCGGTAATGGATATTACCTCTTCTTTGGAACGCCTCTTTGAATCCTCCACTTAGGAAACTAAGATTGGTCTTTGAAGAAGACCAGGACCTCTAGGATTATTCTAGGGAAGTGGAGAGGAGAAAATGGCAGGGGTTGGCCGAGCTTGAGTGATCAAATTGGTGTGAGGAGGAGGGGGAGGAGGTGCCCTTTTATAAGGGAGGAGAGGGGCACCTTAGGAATATCTCAAAATATTATTTTATATTAAAGTCAAAATCGGTTAATAATGGTTCCAAAGGGTCTTATTTCGAAGCTAAAGTGGGGATGGGTCTAAATCCTATCAACAAATAGGATTTAGACAAGTTTAGGGTATTATTTTAACCTTATCAATTAGATTTAACTCTAAGTTAAATAATTTAACTTTTACCATGTCTTTTTGTTTTCTTTCACTATATGGTTAATACACTTACTATAACATGCCAAACGAACCCCAAATTGTTTATTATTAATATATATATCCTTATCTAAGTCATTTTTCCGAACCTTAGATTTTTATGAATAAAATAACAATTAGTAATATAATATTTGATTTAAAAACTAATTTGTGTCAATTTTGACACTATTTGATATATGATTTTTGTGAAAGTCATAACAGGATTATATGTTCGAACCAAGTTGATTAAATCAACACTAATATATCATAGTAACCTAGAAAATTAGTGTAATTCATAAAAAGTCTCAAATTACATTTATTTTGGTGTTTATAACATCAATTATGTCAATATTTCATTAATAAGATAATTACTGCATCATCATTGTGTCATAAATAAATTAAATTATTTAATGTCTAAAAATTACAAATAAAATACCATCATGTAGGAAATCTTTTTAGATTTCTAATGAATATTTATAGTTGAATTTATCTTATGTATAACCCCATATTAAAAATGATTTACTTATTACACCTTGATTTTAACTATTTTAACCCTTCTTTAAATAAATTAATTATAAATGTCCTAATCTAATCCAAGTGGGCCTAAATGGTCATATTTTATTCATAAGGTTGTTTTTGGTCGAATTACACTTATTCAATAGAATTAGGACATGTGTTAGGGTAATATTAATATCATATTTACCCTTAGTTACCCTATTTACTATTAACTGCGGTAAAAAAAGTAAAAAGTTACTATTCACAAAAAAATTATTTTTATCTCATTGAACCACATTTTACTTACTGATATCAACTGTGTCTGTCGGATTTTTGAAATTCCATTCACAGAAGCGGTAAAATTAAGTTTTATGCAAAATTCAGTTTTTTAACCTACCACTTAGTGGTTTCACTATTCATCAAAAATTGAAAGTTTTCAGAAAAATACCAAAATTTCACCCTAGGCTAATTTCGATATTCTGAGTCCAAAAATGAAGTCCAGTTTGAAAAATAAAATTTATAAAATTTCAAAAAGTGGTTATTACTATTCATAACGGCTAGTTTTAATAGCATATTGTTGTTTAGTGAAACTCGGTATTGCGTACGACACAAGCTATCGAGGAAGGTCATGATTGCGTGTAAAGAAAGCCAAGAAAGTGTTGTGTAGAAAAAGATTTCTTTGATGGTTTATATAACATAAAAGTATCGGGTGTTACATGCTCCCAGAAAACTACTGCTCTCACTTTCTATGGGTCTACTAATACTCCTATCTCTGAGATAAAATGACCCAAGAAGTGAATCTGATCCATCCAAAAGTGGAACTTTTAGATATTAGTATAGAACTAATTCTCTCTCATTGTACCCAGAACGATCTCAAGTTGTGTAGCATGGTCGTGTCGAGTGTGAGAGTACACCAAGATATCGTCCATGAAGACAACCACAAAAGGATCTAAGTATGGATGGAAAAATCATTTCATCAGTGCCATGGAAACTGTAGGCACATTCGTGAGACTAAACGACATAACCATATACTATTATAGACCATACCTTCTCTGGAAGGATGTAAGAGGTATATTATATGGTATAATGCGCAACTGATGATTATCAGACCTCAATTCAATCTTTGAGAACACACGGGATCCTTGAAGCTGATCAAAGAGATAATAAATCCTCGGAAAGGGATATCAGTTATTGACCATCAAATGGTTCAACTTCCAATAATCCACAAAAATCCGGAGAGTACCATCTTCCTTCTTCGCAAACAGGATAGGCGAACCCCAAGGAGAAGTACTGGGTTGGATGAAACCCTTTTACTAGAACTCCTCCAACTTCTTCTTGAGCTCCTGTAACTCTGGTGTAGTCATCATATAAGGAGGAATGTATACTAGTGTCGCTCCTAGTAAAAGCTCAATCGAAATTTCTACCTCATGCTCGAGAGGAAAACCTAAAAATTCCTCTAGAAATACATCTCTGAAACTATCCACCACTAGAGAAAAGTCTATCTGTGAATTCCCCAAGTCATCTAGATACAGACTAGTAATCTAGGATATAACTCCTCCTAAACCATGATGCTCTGGACCCACTCTGCTCGCCTAGACATCCCAATCTCCATTATGAATAAATGATCTACCCTCCAGTGATATGAAACTCACCCTACGATGATATAAATCGACAAACGACTGGAAGGGAACTAACTAGTCCATTCTAAGAATGACCTCATAGCATGTCATCTCTAGGACGTAGAGTTACCATAGAAAGTGACACCCACCATCCTTTATAGGGAACTCCTTTCACCAATATACACTGACCGTTATAGTCCCTAACGGAGTGTCTAGGGTCAAGATATTGGCAGAAGAAAAGATAAAGAGCCCAAGTCTCTCCACAATAGCAATAGATATAAAGCTATGAGAAGACCCTGTATCAAAAAGAGATGAATATAAAATTGAGGAAACTAGGATTCTACCTCGAACTGTAGAGGGTCCAGAATCCTACTCCTACTGGTTCTGCTCCACTACAAAAGTCTAGCATACATTGCGGCCATGGGACCCTTCTTGACCGCTCTGAGCTGATCCACCCCATTGTCGCTCAAAACCAGGTGACTGGCTACCATGGACATGACCTCCACCTTGACCTGAATGACCGGAAGAACTCCAATTCCAAGACTGATGAGAAACTGGCAGAGCTTCTCCTATACGAGGAGTCATAGATGAACCTCTATCACCAACCTCTTGTGAGAAAACTTGAAATAAACACTGAAGGTGACCCATATTTCCACAAGATCAGCACTTCACTAGGTCTCTCCGGCATTGTGACCTCGTATTCCCACTCTTCCAGTACTGGTAGCACGCCAACTAGCTACCAGAAGATGCATCCCGCCTACTCTAATCTCCTCATGAAACCTTTCTACAGTGCTTCATGCTATCAGCCGGCAAATTACAAACCCTAGATCCTGAACCACCCTAGCCCACTACACCAGAATCCCTCAGACTACACTCAATGATCAGCACCTCGTTGACTATGGAGGATATTGAAGTCAACCTAATGATTTTCACCTTTGATCGGATGTCGTACCTGAGAACATCTCCAAACTTACTTACAAGGAACAACTCATCATCTCCTGGAATAGGTGTGAAACACTGATGCTCTGTGAAGCGAGAGAAATACTCCATAATAGAAAGAGGACCCTACTCCAGAATCATGAACTCTCTGGCTCGATTGGCCCTCAAGGTCTCCAGATATAAGTAATCATAAAAGATACAATGTAACTCCTCCCAAGCCATATTTGGATGGTGTCCCACCTGTGACATCACATCCCACCACCTATTGGTGGAGTCTCAAAGCATGTAGGCAGTGAGGTTCACCCTCCTCTCTAGAGGTCACTCTAGGTGCTCGATGATCATCATCATGGCTTCTATCAATGATTTTGCATCCTGGGGTCCTCTATCCACTAAGAAGGTGGGAGGATGCTGCTGCTAAAAGACCAGTGTCAATTCTACCATCGACGGGGCAGGGGGCCCCGCTCCCTAAAAAGTCTGAATCATCCTCATAAATAACTCTCAGAACTGAGCATAAACTCATGTGTCAGGATACTGGGGGGTTCCAGGACTAGCATGACTGTAGGATCTACTAGAAGTCCCTAATCCGCCATATCTGGTGACTGATGACCACCTTGTGACTGGCGTACAACCAGAGGACGTCTCGGTGGCATGACTCTAGATGATCATACACACACCTTAGATCAAGATTAATAAGGACTAAAACATAGAAGTGTATGAAGGGAACAAGATAAAGAAAGTATTCATGTTTTCCAAAACAAGACTACGCAGTGTGTGTAAACCCTACATGACGTGTTCCCTTATGTCATTCAAATGGGCATGTACTTTTACCAACCTAGGTCATGTAACATCCCAAATACACGGTGTGTTGTCAAACACACATCGTGTACCTGAATCCTCTTCCCCTGCCCGAGTCCTCCTACACAGTTAAGCCACACAACTCTCCTAAGAAAAGATTACCGGTCATGTTCAAGAGAAACACAGTGTGTACTAGACAAGCTTCATTGACCCGTGTTGTTAGTGACATGGCCAGATACATGGATCACACTACACGAAATGCTTTATATGGACATGGCGTGTACTATGAATATTTTTCAGACCCGTGTTGTTCGTTACACGGTCAGGTACACGAGTTACACCACACAGCGTGTTCCAGACAGACATGGCATGTACTAAGATGCCTAAATTGACCCGTGTTGTTAGCTACATGGTTAGGTTCCTAGGATTACACTACACGACATGTTTAATACTGACATGACGTGTATAACCAAAGATTTATCTGTCCGTTTCGTTAGTCACATAGGAGGATATAGGGTCAACACACTACTACAAAAGACGGCCTATATGAGTGCTCAAAATGGGCTTTAACAGTGCTAAAAAAGTGTTGTAAATCTCATCGCTAGTATAGGGGGTCCCTTTTATCAGCGCTCTGAAAAGCGATGATAAAAGTAGGTTTTTATCAGCGCTAAAAAAATCACTGATAAAAGACCCCTTTATTAGCACTTTTTTAGCGCTAATCAAAGCTACCTTTATCAGGGATTTTAAAAAGTGTCGATAAAGGTCCAAAAAATTAAAAAAAATAAAAAAAGTAAATAATTCAATGGGTACATTTATCAGCACTTGACACCCCCTTTATTAGTGTTAGGAGTTCTCTCGCGCATTATCATTCCTGTAGATCCTTATACGCGCGCACCCCCTTCACTTCCACCCGAACTCGAACCCGCGACCTCCCCCTTTCGCGACTGCACCTTTACCACTAATCAATTTCGTGTTGTTTTCTATTTTATGATATATCAATATATATTGTTATATTAATTCATATATTGATATAGATTCATATTAATATAAATATATTTATTCATACATTAGTATATATATATAAATTCGTATATTAATATATTTATATATATATATTTAGTTATACTTTTTTATATGTATATTTATTTGTATATTAATATATACTTATTCGATTAGTTTTAAATACAGTTAGGAAAAAATATGTTTCTTATGTGTGTTTATAAATAAATAAATAAATACATACATACATAGATATATACAACACACAGACACACACAGAGACACACACACACATAGACACATATATATTTACGAATTAATACATATATATGTGTATTTAAAAATCTATATAATATTAAAACGACCATAACATGTATGATTAGTTTTAAATACATTTATGAAAAAATGTGTTTTTGATGTGTTTATAAGTAAATAAATAAATACATACATACATATATACATATATACAACACACAGACACACACATAGATACACACACACACACACATAGACAAATATATATTTATGAATAAATATATATATATATATGTGTATTTAAAAAGACTTTAAATGTTAAAAAGACCATAACTTATAATCTAGAAACCCGTTTTAACGCCACAACCAGTCAAATCGAAGAAAATGAAATAATCTTCGATATGATATGTGGTACAGGACTAACAGACATCTAGATCAGAATTTATACTTGTTTGAATGTTAACAAATCGGGGTATCCCGACTAAAAACTTAGTTTGGGAGGCATTCTGGGCCTTTTTTGGGCTTGAAAAATGTGAAAGTGACTTTTCCTCAATCACTAGCGTGTAGATCGCTTCACAGGCTTTGATTTGATATGTTGTAGAGCTCAAACGGACACCTGGATCAAAATTTATGGTTGTTTGATGTTCGAGTTGCGTTTTCAACATATTTTGGATCTTTTTTTATTTATTTTTATTTTTTTAGTCTTTTAATTGTTATTAAATGACTATTAATTCATAATAATTACCAAATTATTAATTAAAAATATTTTTAAATTTTTTTATATGCCATTTTCACTAAATTTCTTATATATTAAATGTAATAGTCTATTTATACGCATCTATAAAATATTTAAAACATATATATTGTATTTATATCAATATAAATATACTTATAAAACAATATACTATTTTTAATGAAAAAATATTTTTTTTGAAACATATGATTTATAAGCGCTTGGGAAAAGCACTGATAAATCCCCCCTTTATCAGCGCTACTAAAAGCGCTGATATAGGGGGGCTTTTTCAGCGCTTTTGTTTAGCGCTGATAAACACACCCCTATATCAACCCTTTTTTAGCGCTGATAAAGACCCCCTTTATCAGCGCTTGTTTTTAGCACTGATAAAAGTGTAGCACTTCCCTTGCCCGTTTTTGTAGTAGTGACACCACACGTCATGCACAACTGGTACACATCGTGTTCCCAGAAGAACTTCACTATCCCGTGTCTCTTCCCACACGACCTATGACACGGTTAGAGACTACACAAAATGTACATAAATTACACGGCGTGTACTTAAGAAAAATTGTTTCTTCATGAACAGAAGAACACATGGCATGTACTTAACATTACAAGGCAAGTATTCTGGGTTTTTCTAGATAGTAAGCCTTAGAAACTACTCTGGAACCAAGAAAAACACTGAAATGAACATTGAAAGTGGGAAATTCCAATCCGTGGGGGCCTATACTCCCCGGGAATCAAAGTACGACATCTTATATATGTTATAACAAGGAAAACAAGGTAATGATCCACCAAATTCTGGTCCATGAAGGACCATAACGCCTCAAGAACCAACATTTGACATTCATTTAAACAGAACCTTACACAAACAATACCTTATCAAACAACAGATATTTTTATCAAGTCATCTATCACAACAACATTCATATTCTACATAACATCTATAAAAAAAATCAATCGCTAATGCATCCTAGATGGCATGGAAAGAATGCATGACATGTGATTTTTATCCAGTTCATATATGATGCATGAGATGGAATACCTTCATCTCATCGGGTTACGACAAAAATAGAACCTCAATAACATCAACTATAATAGCAAAAAACTTGTGAATCACCCAATGGTAAAATCAAATCAACTGTAAAATTGAAAAACCTGAAAAACTGCAATAAATGAGGAAGATTGGATTTTCCCTATACACGGGTTAGCTACTCCCAGGCATAGCTTATTACCATGTACCTATTCCATCCTATCCCTGGATATAATCTCCAAATAGTAATTCAGGAAGAAAAGAATTCCTTTGATACCACTTTGTAATGTCTCAGTTCCAGAATCCACCAAGAGGTTCCCCGTACCCTTTTGGTCACATGGCCTCAAGCGCATTTCCCTAAATGCAAGAGGATACCGACTAATAGATAGGGAAATAGGTGTCATAGTGGGGAAGCTATACCCTCATTAGCAGAGTAACATAGTAGAAGAAAATAATAGAAACATCAGAAACAAAAATAATCGATACAAAAGTGAACAGAAGAAAACTAGAATAAATAAACAGCTAGAACATATATATATATATATATATATATAATTATTCATGATACATATGTCTAGTAAATCATCTAAATAGTCATAATGCAGGAATACACACAGTACTAAACCGAAGTGCACAAGGAAACAGATAAACAGCTCATCAGCATCGCAAGCCTAAGCTTGGTCTCATGCTCTCCATCTCCACAACAATTCAAGTACCTAAAGTAGAATGGTGCTTTCCATTATATATACCTACAACAATATAATATGTTTGGGCCAAAAAGCATGACCCAAATAGGTTTTGAGACTAAATCCCAGTAGGAAACCACCCGATGATCTGTTGCTAACAGTCAGTGAATATAAATGGTAGGTAATAAGCAAAGATGCAGTAAACAAGAAAGTACTCTGCAATAAAAAGTTCCTCATATCAAATAAGAAGCTAATAAAGAAAGGTAACAGTCTAGTATGTACATTCAGCCTATCCCCTCTGGTTATGTCATAAGAATATATAATTACTCTCTGAGTAAGCACTCATAGTCAAGTCCTCTGATAGTCAAAGGGATTTATGACTCTCTGAAGAAGCTCACATGATCAATTCCCCTTATAGTATAAGGTAGTAAAGGACTCTCTGAGGAATCTCACATGGTCAATTCCCCCTTATATCCCCAAGTGTTCAAAGAATCTTTTAGGAAGATCACTCGTTCAATTCCCCTCATAGTCAAAAATGGTTCAACGACTCTCTGAGGAATCTTACTCAGTCAATTCCCCTTATAGTCTACTACATCAGGTTCACACAGCCCTATGTAAGACAACGACCATAGAAATGCAATACGACCAAAGTAAACTTCAAAAAAATACTTGGATAATTGGTCTTCATCATATTAAGCATGTCAGAAAACAAATAGTCAACCCTACAACATTAAGCATGAGAAAATAGGCAAGGCAACAAAAAATGTTAAGCAGGACCAAACAGTAGTAAACATAACATAGATGGTAAAACACATCCTAATCATGTAAATCAACTGTATTCATATCCAAATAACCACTACTCAATCATACAATCATGGAAAGAAATTACCTGGGGTAAAACAGTAAACACACAATACCCTGATTAAGTGTATTGGCCAAAATTGCACCTATAACTCAAAGAGATTCAACAGAAAGGCACAAACCACCAACCTCGGTGTTGCAAGATTGATATACTTGGTCTTGGGGCTTCAATAACCTTATAATGATGAAGATACATGAAAACGTATAAAATATTCAACATTGGATAACTTGAGAAAGAGGAGTAATCATGAAGCGAAGCTCAAGTTGAAGAGAGATCTTACCAAAGCGATCCCAACGCATTCCATGGAAGTTGAATCGGAGGTTGGATGCTTGGTCGGGGGCTCGAATGAATATCATGTCCATACGGGAGCACTTTGCTGAACTAAACCTAGAAGAAGATGTTTTGGTGATTAGACACGACCTCAGTATGTTTAGTGGAAAATAAATAAAAATAAAAGGCATATACTTTTACCGTACACAACGTGTACTTTATATTTCCGTACTTCACTTTAAGTAGCCTCCAGGTTACCCCCACATGGCTGTGTGCATGGCCCCTACATGGCCAGAACATGGCTACCTTCGGTAACCGAGTACACGACGTGTACTCGTAAAGTACACAGTGTGAACTTTGAAAATTTCCAGGAATTCCTCTTTTTCTCAAAAACGACCAGAAAAGGAAAACATTCTTGAAAAGAAGATCTGGGTTATTACAGATCCATTTTATCCCTAATCACATTTTCTATGGAGTGAGATTTTCCTCCTAGACCATGAATGGTTCTCCATATATGGGTGACACTTTCAAGATCATCCCACCCACTAGGACAATGCTAGATCCCCGATCCCCATGGGAATTCTAGGCTACTGGGAGACCATCATAAACACTTCTTTAAATCGAAATAGATCACTCATTTTAATCTAGAAGAATAGTGAGAAGTTAATTCTATGTGGTCACAAACATATGCGATGTGAAGGAAATCATGATTTCCATGACCATAATCCCCTCTACATGAACATCGTGAGTTGATTCTTCCCCAAACAAAGTCTCCAGAACTAGGGTCGTGGTAGGGAGGTCCACCACGAATGAACCCTCTATGCTAGTAGGAACCCCCACACCTACCCTAGGGTTCTCTGAGGCAGCATCACATTTTCATTACAATATGAAAAACATTTTAGTATAGTAAGCTTAAGTAATCAATATGAAAGGTAATGACAGTATGATGGGTTTTATTTACCATTTACCTAAGTGATTCATGGGGATTAAAAATATTAGCTATCCTAAGAGTCTCACCCCACCAGAAGGAATCACAGTTGGATTACTAGGGTGGGACCCCCACTAAAAACTCAGAGGTAGAGAGAGACTAGAGCCTCCTATATAATATCCTCCATGGGAACCTGTTCTCTCGTGACTTCAATTGATTACTCTAAAATAGGATCCCCGGTGCCCATATATCCCCCTTCCCCACCAATGGTGGAGGCTTCATAATCTTCTCCTAACAATCCTTCCATGAATTGAAAATAAAAATTAAAAAATTTAAGGAAGTGATAATGGGAATCATTGGTGAAATCAATATTTTGAGATAAAATCATACCTCGACAAAGAGAAGCTCTATCAGATCATCATCCTTGGGGGTCACCTACCAGACCTCTTGAGTACTCAAATTCTAATATTTAGAGCCCTTGGAATTTGTATCACTAGAGAATTGGGAAACAAATTTGTGACCATATTCTTCCTGAGTTGGTTCTTTAACCACAGTTGCCTCCTCTAGATATTCACCAAGAATAACACGTACCAGGAAAGTGGTAGGATCACCCTACTCACACTAATATGATAGGGAATCCTTATCCCCATGAATGTGTACCATTAAAATAATTCTACATGGATAGTTATCCTAGAATTCCCAATCTTAGAAGCTTTATTCCACCTCTAGTGAGACTCCATCGTAGTTTATTTAACATCTATCACAATCACAACATTACCCATTCATCTCATAGCCTAAAGAAGATGTAATAATTATATTATTATACATGGTGGAAATAATTATTCCCTATAGCATCTAAATACACTCTTTCCACTTCTTAATAGATTTTATACTGCTCCTTGTTTCTTTTTGCATCAAAGCCGGCACCACCATATGTTCCATCACCTTTTTCCTCATTAAATGTTGGATGCAAAGTAACCCCCCTGATATCCTCCCTCTATCCAACCATGGTTTTCATTATTTCATGATGTCAAGTACAATGTTATGACACGCTTCCACCATGTTTCTCTTGGGATTCAGACAATATGGGAACCCTCCTCACCCATTACCACCGAACAAAACCATGGTTTTCTACCACATAGTTATTCTCATAGATCTTCATGAGGCTGACATTGAGGCTAGCTGGTGGTGAAATTATCACCCTTATAGATGCTTAAAAGAGAATATACACCAAAAAATGGTAGATTAAACATGTTTTTATTTATGAAGGAACCCTACTTACACTTACATCACAAGCTGCTAGATGAACTGATATTTACGGGCAAAACAAGATGGGGTTTATGGAACATAGTAGGTTTTTTCCATTGATCTGTTCTACTAAAAACCCTATCCCAAGGCCTATAAGCACACCCTAATCCCTCGATCCCCCTCCAAGTTTTCAACCATCATGATTATTGGGGGTTTTAATAGGAATATATTAAACTTGATGACATTGATGATACTCATCATCACCCCAACATTGCTGAGTGTGGTCAGTCAAACCCCAGTAATATTGAGGAGGGTTAAATGAAGACTAGTATTAAATGGGGGTAATAGAGTTTTCTAATTAATATCATTGATATGGACTATGATCCAACCATGTAGTAATTGGAATGGACCACTAATGTACATGGAATATACCCACCCTGTGACATGCCTCAACTGGTTGTACAGGCATGCCCATAACAAAACACCTAGATTCACCTAGATTGCAGACACTATGATAGATTCCATCACAAGGGTCAATACAAATGGAACCATGAGAGTTTCGCAGTAAAGATAATACACCCACCTAGAAAAGTTACTAGGAACACTATATATTATATCCCTGGAAGAAAATATACCTTTCTATAGTTACATTTTTGATATTGAACATATTTTATCATTAACTAGTATGACCCCGGCCTCCTATTGTGTTGGAACCTAGTGTGCTTATTTAGCCACCCTGACATCATTTATGAGGGATAATTATATATTTTTCGTATCTACATCATGAATGAGATGTATTGTTGTAAGTGTGGGTGGTGAGTTAACATTAGTGTCAGCTTATCCTTTATAATATTTCCTACAACTATCGTATGAATTTCACCACCTATCATTTGGAAATAGTGGGGAATATATATAATGAAAGCCCATCATGTGAATTCCACCTATATTATTTATGTACTATGTATTAATATTGCTTCACCATGGTGAAGGGTGGGTGTTTTTATTTCTAGAGACCATTAACTAGGGAGATCCGGTAGATATTCTGACTGATGTTGAAGGTGAAATTGGGATAATCAAACTATCTAATTCTGTCTTACATGATAAAAATGAACCCCATACTACTCACACATGTAACTTAACAATCACACCCATACTCGTTAGTATGTAAAGTTCACATCATAAAATAAAACCCATTTTTATACCATCCCATTTAGTTGTTCAAGATGCTAGCCTAGACAATGCTTGTGTAATGGGAAAGGAACTCCTCCTCCATTGATTGTTCTCTAGTTAATCTCATAATAATTCAATTTAGAGTATAAAAAAACAAGCCACTCAATGATTATTTAAATTTCCTTCAATGAAAACATTATAGTGATGGAGTTTATCATTTTTCGATAACTGGAAACTTATCATATTGGTCTCCATTGCTGGGATATCTACATCATTGATTAACCAAAAATGATAGAGTGGAATCCATTTTTTCAATAGATAACCCATTCAAACATCTATTAAAAATTAAAAAAACCATTTTCTCAAATAACAGACTCTTGACATAATGGATTTCAGGATTTCCATTCCTTTAAGATATTCCTACAGGAATGTAGGTTTCATGTCCAATATAAAAGGCTTCTCTACCCGTTTTTAATTATATCTATGAATTATATGATTATATAAGAGAAGTTGAGATAGTATCTTGATAAACAAAATGTTCCACACAACTGAAGACTAGTTTTTCAATTTTAAAAGAAAATGAAACATTAATATGCATATTCTATCATGAATATTATCTGTGAAAATATCACAGTGCCTATGTATGGGATTTGAAACAAGGGGTTAAGTTCCATGAATGAGAGAAGACTTATCAAGTATGAAAGTTAATTGAACATATCAAGGGCCCAATATCAATATTTATATTCAGGATAACCCTTTGGATGCACAAACATGAAACAATGTTCTGTGACCCAAGGTCAAATTTTCATGAAATGAAAAAAAATCATACAATGTTATATGTTTTACATGTAATTTCAACATCTACATCAACATCACCTCCATTCCTGAAGGGGTGGATGATTTATTTTTGTCAAAAATGCATCTCAACTTCCAAGTACTATTTTTTAAAAGGGTTATAATTATTCTGAAGGAAACATTCTGAACCCAAGGGATTGTGTGAGAACAACATTAATCCACTTTGTGAAACTCCATAATTTGGTGTGTAAGTCACTTGTGCTTGAAATGTGAAATTAAATATCCCAACCGAAATAGAAGTGTAATAATACCTAAAAAGTATAAGGGAACTATTTTATGGAACTTTGAGAAATGGTGAGAAACTCCTTATTTTTTTCATTGAAGTCAGTTAGTGAGAATGGATATATAAAATCACTACCTTACATGATCTTCCCCTAGTGTAAAGGATTCGGAGGTGAAAACCCACTAGTTGAACGAATAAGAAACAATTTGTGAGGAAATTAAAATGTTCCATGACCTCATTCATGGAGTCCCAATTAAATTATAAAAACATCATCACCCACCATTTTTGTTTACAAACAACTGGATATTGATGTTTAGATCTTAATAAATTAAAACTAATATTTTATAAACATATGAAAATCCAACCTCACAATGTATTCAAATAGGTGGAGAAATTGCGTGATAACCCTAATATGGTTTCTAAAAATAATTCTATGATATAGAAAGACTCTTACAACTTTCATTCATGTAAATATTGGTTCATGAAAGAGGAATTACCATATCACAACACTAAGATTCACCCAACCCAAAAATATGTGCACAACCATGCCCCTTGAATCCATGAAAATTTCTTTTGAAGCAACCCATGGCTTCAAAACAAATCCATTTTTCACATTACTTAAATGATTCATGATGTTGAATTTGGGAAACAAACCCAACACCACCTTCCTACATAAATGGTTTCACACATTTTGAGTGTTTATGTTTTCCACACCCATACAAGAAATATCCAATCATTCCAATATCATTCAAATAACCAGTATCATTGAACATTTTTTATAGGACCTTTCCTCCATGAATTTATAGAAAAAATTGTGGCCTCTTGCTTTTAAGAATAGGAACCCTAACTTTGAGAACCCCACATGATATCCCAGAGGTTGAATCATTATGGAAAACTACATTTTTCTCCATTCAATTAGGGCTAGTCTCATGACATCTTTTCTACCTTCCCTGGTAAGGGATAGAGTTACCCTAGAATAATACCTATCCAGGTTTTTGGATCAATAAATTATAATATATAGCCTATAGTCATAATATCTTGATGTTAAACTACATGAAAATTCCCTTAGCATATGATATTAGAATGTTCGCTTACCCTATGCAATGAAAATTGGATTCCTCATCTAATTAACATGATTTTACCCCAATCTTCTGTGAGGATTCAATTTATAATCCCCACACCATCCCTTGCGGTATATCCATTAGAAACCAAAGTGTATGTATCACATGATTTTAACCTTCATGGATTGTTCCTCTCACATGACACTAAACATTACACACTAACTATGTGGGTTTTGATCCCTATCACCCAATAGGGTACATCAGAAACCTCCTTAAGGTTAAATATATACATCCCAACACCACCAAAAATCCTTTTTTCTTCCCCCTAGGAGTTTATAAACCCAATTTGTGTTCAGTTCTCCCTCGCAGAAACAATTATCTTATCACCATCCAAACATGGCATCTACACTAGACTTGAGTGCCTCCATGCGATGATGACCATAAATGGTGAAATACATGACCACAAAATTCTGATACTACCACCACAATAATTTAGACATATTATCATGTCCCAAAAAGACGCTAATCCTTTGAAAAACTCTCCACAATTCCCTAAACCTGTGACACTAGCCCCACAAGTCCATAAACATGTTACTGTGACCCAAGAAGAACCTAAACTGAAAACGACATCCCCAAAAGACATAAACCTCTTTATTATATCCCCAAATGGAAAAGATCCCATGATAATGTCCCAAAAATACTTTAGAAACCTAATCTATCTTTATGAATAAAATTTTCAGCCTCATGCAACAATGATGAGATTCCATAGGCAAAATGCTTTGGATGCCTTATGTCCATGGTTTATGTTACACTGTGATGATGATAGGATTACTTTCACCATATAACTATGATTCCTCACATGTGATATTCCATAAATAATAAAACATTAAAACTTTTATAGGTTACCAACATCCCTAATTTTTATAGATGTAGAGAAATGTCGAACGTCACCATCATCTCTGACCATAGTCAGCTGCTCTGTCATGAATGAAGTAGTGTAATTAACTGGTTCCCACCTCTACAGGGAGTCAGGAATGAGATTTATGAACATGTATAAAATATATTAATGATTCCTAGACTAGTAAATTTACTCCATGTAAAAACCCATTAAATGATAAACCAACATCCCATCATCTAGTTTCAATCATGGAGCCGATATCATCAACTTTTATGTTGGAGGAATCCAACCTTTGGAAAGTAAAAACATGGGGTAATAGAAAGAACATTACCTCCTTGATTAATTCCCCAATGTAATTCATAAGAAATAAGTATTTTCCTCAATTGAAAATTTTAAGATGGTTATGCTAAATTATCTATAACATTATTTTTTATTATTTTAGTAAATTGTTTTACCTTAATTTAATTAGGATGTTTATTAAATAGTGATTCCACTAAAATAAAGACCTATTCAATTTTATATGTTATCCATTAGTGGTCCAAGAACCATATTTCAATAATTAATGACCCCTATTTAGAGTGAAAAGTGTCAAATTATCGACTTAGTCAGCCAATTAGACTAATCATATATTATGAAATTATTTCATGGTGGAGTGTAAAATTCACTTCATAAGATGTCTTATGGATAAACTAAATACTATTACACAAGTATACATTCAAAGGGCTTCCTATTTATGTGTTACACAATGAAAATTAAAAAATGAGGCATCTAACACTTATTGTCACCTTGTTAATTTATTTTATTACGCGATATATTCTCAGGCATTGTAATTTGGAAGAACTCACCTTGTTGGATGATTGAGTTGTTGAAAAGTGTTTTATTTGAACATAATTATAAACATTGTCTCTTTATGGTAGATCAAATCTAATAATATTATCCGACGTAATTCTCATTTTATTATTAATTTTTTTTATAATTTACCATTGAATCCATTTTCCTCCAACTAGATCAATATGTTCAAATCACATTGATGTGTAATTATTTACACAACCCAAAGCTTATACTATTTTCCCAAAATAAAATCCTTTTATATTTTAACATATATAAATTTATCTATTTAATATCTTACATGATATATTTTCACATTAATTATTAAAATCATGAAAATCAATAATCCCCACAATTGTAAGAATATATAAAAAACTATGAACTCAATTTTATAATAATTTTAACACCCAATACATATAAACTACAATCAACTTCAAAATCTATATTAATGACAAGATTAAATCCAAAATAAAGGTATAATTAAACTAAATAAACCATAAAACCAAGAATATAACCCCTTAAATTCATTTGTAATGATCTAACGAATAAATTTCACACATTTAAACTAAATAAAATATCATAATTCACAATTTAAAATAAAAATGTAAATAAATAATATATAAAAATATAAGATAAAAATTTATGAACAATTTGGAGTTAAATTAAAAAAACATTATTATTAAAGCATGTATGAACAAGAATACTTCAGTTTAATGTAGTATAATCTTCTTCTGTTATCATTTAAACTCCTGTATATTTTTTATAATTTTAAAATTTATGAATACACTTATTTTCAAAAAAAAATTAAAAAATTAAAATATAATTTAAATAAATTAAAAATTTTCAAAATAAGGTTAATAATATTAACATTTTATATTAACATGAAGTATGTTATCATAGATAAAATTTCCTTTAAAAGATCCCCAGAAATTTTTTTTGGGTAAAATGCCGTTTTCATTTTGATGTCACTTATTTAATATATAAATATTTTAAAAATATTATTGAAAAAAAATTATTTGAAAACAAACTTGTAAAATTGTTAAGTAAGATTAAAATATTTGAGTGTAAATGATGATAATAAATTATCTTTATGGTGTGTAAGGTAAGAAAACATTCATTTCACACTTTAATAAAAAATGAAATATACCTCATTCAGAAAATGATAGGGATATTATTTTTAATATATTATTAAAAATTAAATCATAGGTAAATATGAATTTAAATACACATATGATAATATTATAAATATTATTTAAAATATTTTTTAGAAGATATGTATATGGAAGAAAATGTTTTCCAACTAAATAGAAAAATATAGTGTGTTTTCCTTAAAAAGACTCTTTCAATATCCTTAGTACATAAAGTGAGGGAAATGAATGGAAAACATTTATTCTCTATAAAACCCTTTAGATAATAAAATTAATGGTATATATAATATAATTATCTTATAATTTCTTCAATGTAAATTCAAACATAAATAATTATGATTAAAATATGATTGAAACATAAATCCCTTTCTTATTTGGTAACTTTTGAATCATAAGAAACATATAATCCTAACAATAAAGAAAAAAATATCATAAAAATAAATAAATTGATGCAATAACATGTAAAATTTGTTTTATATATACCTCATAAATTAATATCACTTCATAACATTAATTATGTTCCATAGAATACAATTTGAGTTGAGAAGCACTTACATCAAGTCTCACTATTCTTTGTATGCATTCAAACCTCATATATAATAAATAATGATTTTTAATAAATTTATTCCAAAACCATAATTATATATATCAACCAATTTATAATTACTTTGGACAACTTCTCAACCATTTGTTAATAAGTTTGTATTATAATCATGATTTTGGGTGACAAATACTTCATTTTTCATGCCAGTTTCAGTTTGACAGTCCATGTACTTATACATTCATCATGGTTCTGTAATATCCATATCTATAATCAATATTTAAATACAATATATATTAATTATTTATAATTATTTTTATTTCTTATTATGATATATAGAAAAATTATTTACACCATTCGCAGATATGGTAGGTTGTACGTACACATGAATGATGTTTTCCAATTTCGACCGATGGAACAGAAGAAAGGTAAATGATAATTAAAATTTAAAAAGTTATTTTAATATAATATAAATTTTATATATTAATATAATCCATAAATATTACCATCCATTTATATTGGATATGAAAAATTAATCACATCGAATCATGGAGGTTGTAGTCTATACGTACGCACGAGAGACATTATCATTTTATAATGGTTTAGAAGCTAATAATTTAGATATGATATTATAATTATAGAATATCTATCCATGAATTATGGAGAAATTAAATTAATTATATAGAAATATGGAGACTGTAAGTCAAACCTATGGAAGATAGATACTTTTAAATCCCTTTTGATTAAAAGAGTATGTAAAAAGGTGGTTTTCTAACCATAATAATAGTTTAGAATATTATGGTTACTGAATTTATTATTTTAGGATGAATATAAAAGTTTCATAGGTTGTAAAATAATAATTAAAAATAATGTGATCAGTTATAGTGTTTACCTCTTCTTTGAAACAACTCCTTTAGATGTATTTTTAAATCCCATAGTGTTTATATTTGGGAAGAGACTAACATATTTAATGTATCTATGAAATTTAAGAAATATATTTTTTAGGTTATGTTTCATAAATAAGGCTCAATTTATTGGATGAAGTGGAGGTGGAGATTTCCTTTTATAAGAGAGGGTAGGGGCACACTTGGAATTTTGTAAAATAGTAAAATATAATAATGTATTTATCTTGACCAAATGACTCCAAATGTATAGATATTTGAAGATAGTATTATATTGAGTTTAAATACCATCAATAAATAATTTTTATAGCTTTATTTAGTGTTTTATACCATATCGTTTTTTTTAACCACTTAATTATCCTATTTGAACCTCGTTCGTAGTAACATCTTTTTTACTCTTAAACAGTTATAATTTTAGTTATAATGTAAAATTTGTTTATAATTGGAAAATGGATGAAATTTTAGACCACACATTTTCCACATTTTCATATTTCAAGATTTTTTTTTGTTTTTTAAATATTTCAATAAAATATTATTTGGATAAAATATCATTAATGATAATTTTGACTCCATTACCAACCACACCCTCTCGTATAGACAGTGGCACCACATGAGATTATCTCACATTACAAACCTCTTGACCAGGTTCCTTGTTCCATGAATCGTCCTCAATGGGCTATGAACTTGGTCATTGGACCCCATAGGTCTCCTATAGTACCACAGTTTCCTTCCCAACACTCTATAATTTATTACCAACCAATGGTTTCTTATTAGACTAATGAAAATCTCCATAGGAAAACATATTTTCTTACCATGTTATTTTATCCTCACTCAAACACGCCTATGGAAACATCCAAGGTGGTAACCTATCCTAACACTACTCTGGGCCAAGCTCATATAACTATGGAGTTCTAATCAGAGTGTTTCCCAAAACAATGGTGCACCTTGTTGACATGGGTATTAAAATTTTGTTCTTTAAGTCTCACTTTTCTAGGGGTATTATACTTACCCCATTTGATTAACAATGTCTTAATTGTGTAACCCACACCTCAAACCCATAATGTGTCACTGAACTTCTTAATGGTTATTGGAAAAAATATCATTTTTTTTGACATAAACTTCTTGGGTTATAAACATGGTCATCTAACCCCATGGTCTCTAATAAAATCTTGGTTTCCATACCATCAAACAACAGTCTATTACCCATCACGGTCTATTATGAGACAAAATATTATCCCCATAATCAAATTAATGTTCTTTAATTATGTGTTTTCCTCACTCACACAAAAAAAACATGAAAAATCCCAGGAGGTCACCCATATTAACACTAGTACTATCAAGAATGCATAATTATGGAGTTCTAACCAGGTAGGATCCGGAAATAATAGAGATCATTGTTTACAAGAGTGATGACATTTATTCTATCAAGTATCTGTATTATAGGTGTGTTACACACGAGGTGGAATAAAGGGATGACCTTTAAGAATCCACTTTGAAATTTCATAAGAAAAATCAGGACTTCCCAATTTAGTTTTTAGTAATATTTAATCCAAAAATTATGCAAATCCTAAACCGATCATGGTTCCTACACATGAGTAAGAACTATTTAGAACTATTTATAATATTTTTGGGTTATATCAATTACATAAAATAATAATATGACATTGGAAACCATGTGCCAACCCCTGATGTGTGAATTCATCTATCCTTTACAAACAGCCAAGATAGAATAAATAATATCCAAAAATTAATGTAAGCAACTCAAGGTAAAAGTAAATCAATAGTTACAAAAAAATCAAAATCACAATCCCACCTCTATGGTGACACAAATTTATATTTTATGAGTACTATACAGACACTTGTATAATTCACCTACTTGATTTTTGACAATCCTATATCAGTTCTACCATGTCCCAAAACATAAAAAAGAAATGAAACTATGATAAAAATATGTAACACATTGATCCAAATAACCCGGTCTATGTAATGGTTCTGTATAGCCTCATGTTCATATCACCTTATGTAAGATGATGGTTACTAAAATCCAGGAACTATGAGATAACATAGGGATATTATACCCTTAGTAATAGGTGTAATGTAATTATAAATTCAATTTATAAATAAATAATAACTAAATTAATAATACCCAATACAAAATATCCAAAACAATAAGGAAAATTACATAGAAGAATTAATACGAGGTCATATAAGAATAATAACAAGGAAACATGATCCCCACATGTGCTAGAACAATGTAAAAAATAATTAATGAAATAAAAACGAGGCATGAAAAATAAATTTCCCATTTTCTATCCATATATTACCTCATACCACACTTATCCTCCAACTCTACTACCCTAAATAGGTCCCTTTATATCTTCTTTATCCATGGCCATTTAATGTACAAGAATATTGAAGTTCCCATATGATAGGTGTTTACAAAACCTAGTCGGACACCAAAAATGTTTCCTTATCACATGTTATATATTCTGTGTGTGTGTGAGCAGGAAATTACTAGATTTGAAATGTAAATAACTAAAAGAATAGTCAGGTTTTCATGTTCTAACCAGGCTACTAAGAAAACCGATCCTACCATACACAATACCATGCAGGAAAATATGTCATAACAATATAGTAATGAAGTCTGAAAAATTTAGAACAATTCATTTGATTACAAAATTGTCTCGCTGATTATTAGCCACCATATTATGAGAACCAAGACACACAATTCATCACATGAATCCACTATCTCACAATGGTTATCCACATATAATTATAATGATTGTCACAAGTTACTAAATAACTCATATATCTCATAGATGGATAACCACAATATTATCATAATAAGGATAAACATATCATCCCATGACTCTACCATATATGTATGGATAACCATATAAAATCAGAACAATTATAATAATATATACCAATACTCAAATATCTAATGATAGATGACCTCTATTTAGTCAACCTAAAATTACACATCATCACACCAAGAAAGAATTTTTTTTGTCATAGGTGGAATATTTACACATATGTCAATAAAAGTGATAGTATAGTTATCATGTCCTACACATGAACCCACATTCCAATCAAGTCATAAATCAGAATATAAAACTTGTAACACGGCAAGGACTTCCTACATCAAGTGTACAAGAGTATTATTGTCAAGAACTATCACCCAAAAAATCACAATGTAAAAAATCCTAATCCTAAACTTCCATGATAGACAAACATCAAATTTACTAAGGTAATTAAGGAAAACATACCAGATCTATGTTCCTCTAGATAAATTCCTAGATAAAATAAGTAAAATAGATGATCTAAAAATGATGAAAATTGAAAAGAATATCATTAATCACCCAAACGAGTCTTTTAGTTTGAGGGAATTAGCTGTAGTAGGAAGAATGCGGGATTTCAACAACGTATTTGGTTAAAATCATAATTGTTTGGATTAATTAATCCTATGTGAATGTTTTTTCCACACATTATACTCATATATGTACCAAAAGTGTGGAATAAAATCTTAATACCACGCCAGGTCGCACATTTGAACCACATCATATGTTAAATCGTGCACAAACATTGTAAACACCATTATTTCTAAATATTATAATTACATTTTTATCTAGGTAATCTACACTATTTCTCCTAACCAAGTGAAAAATAAAAACCCACAATAATTCTTCCAAAAATTCCTAGAACTGACCAGATACTATTTATGTAAAAACCCAAACAACCCATAGCTCAAAACATACAAATATTATCTAAAAAATAAGAAAATTAAAATTTCCCACAAATAAAGATATGAGAGACATTACAAAAAATTTATTTTTCACTTTCATTTCAATGGACTTATAGTTCATTAGATTGAACTCATTTATCAAGTGATTTGGCTTACAGTATTATTATAAGTCCTATGGGTTATTGAATCTAAATATTTCTTCATTAGGATATAGCTCATATTCACCAATTGTTACACATTTTTGTTTTATATATTGTCCATTTTTCTCAATTTATAATAATTTTCATGGAATCATGGGGATTTAAAAATTAAACTCGCATTTTATCTTTTATGGAATTTCAATTTAAATGATACCAAATTTTTAATTATTTTTTTCTAACTCAACCCTCTTCATAGATTTATGATACTTTTTCATGAACTTATTTGTTTAATCCATGGTTTCTTCTATCATAATAATTTTTTTAATTATAATTTTTCTCCCCCTATTAGAAAAATGATGTTTAGATATAATGATTTTTCTTTGATTAATTTCACTATAAAAATTATATCATTGTTATGAATATTTTATATCCTCTTTAATGATTGTATATCTTACTTTTCCATAATTTTTCCTTCCTACTAAAGTTATAATTAAAATTTGGAAACCTAATTATGTTTTATTACATGTGACCATCGAATTTCTCTTTTATGATTTTTAATAAGTTGTTTTATTATCCTATTTAATATTTAGGTTTCAATAAATATATTTTAAAATATTTAAATGTTTTTCCTTCAATGGTCATTTATTTTATCTTCCAATCCACATTTCTATGAAAAAAACGTTATTTAATTTCCAGGATCTATTACCGAGGGTTCTTTTAAAAATTTAAAATTTTCAAAAGTTTTCACTTCTTCATTTCAAAAATTACTTTTCAAAATGACCCATAACTTATTATTTTATGAACATATTAAATAATATTTTTGTAAAAACTCTTTTTGATATCTATTCAATTAACATATTTATCTCAAAAGGGTTTATTTCCTTTGAAATTAATTTTATAGGATTACCTTTTAAATTATCTTTTATTATTTTTTGTGGATTAATTATTTTGAAATATATTATATCTTTCATGTTTCCAAATCATAAAATGTTTATAACCAATATTTTTATTCTAATGCATTTCTTGTGTCAAAAACCTATATTTCTGAACTTTGATTGAATGATGTCAACCTAGATACCCATACATTAATTTATTAGGGAATATTATGACTATATTTTATGCCCATTATCAATATGGTGTAAATAACATATACATAATCATATTAATTGAATGGTATTTATGTAGAATTTTAGTGAAAATAATTATACACCCATTAATTTTAAATTGGTTATCGTGTTATTTTTATTGATTAAATTCTATATTATTTACTTATGTGAATCCATTTTAAAATTATATGAAACAAATATTATTTCCATTGGTTATTTGTGATATGATGAACTATTAATTTCACATGGAACTTAAAAGAATGGATGATTATTATATTACTGGTGGGTCTAATAGGACCCTCCAATGAATTATATAAATATTTAAATCCGATGATATAATGGGAAGTATTTTGTAATGACACAATCCACCAAGATAAATAGTTTAGTGAAGCATGATCCTATAATAGAAATAGTTAATCGATGCTTTATCCATCAAGGGAATCATGTGAGTGAATCCTAGTCCATTAATGGAATCATATTGTAATGATTGATCTACTATGAAATGATTATTATGATCATATATGTGCCACATTATTATGATTCTCTATGTACTCATGTTATAATGGATCGTGTATTATCCTCTATGTTTTATATTATAATTTTTTAATAATGTACTATTCACAGATCTTGATTTTGTTTTCATATCCACATGCTCATCTCTTTCTAACTTGTTATCACAATTGGTTATCTATTATTGTAACATCCCAGTTCTGGAAGCCACCTAGAGGTGCCTCGTACCCATTTGGTCACATGGCCTCAAGCGTATTTCCCCAAATTCCAGAGGATGATGACTAGTAGAGATGTCCTTGGGTGTGATAGTGGGGAAACTATTCCCTCATTGGTAGAGTAACATAGCGGAAGTAAAACAAATAGTAATAGAGGAAGCAGTAAAATATGAAATAAGTAAACAACGGAAGTAATAAACTGGAGCCCAAATATATAAATGATGCATGATACATATGTCTAGGAAAACATCAAAACAAACCACAATTCTGGAATATAGTACTAAACCAACGTCCTAAGAAAATAGATAAACTCCTCAGCATCGCAAGCCTCAGCTTGGTCCTATGCTCTCCAGCTCCACAGTAGTCAAGTACCTGAAGTAGAAGGGCACTTGCCCTTATCTATACCTTTAGCAATGTAATATGTTTGGGCACAAAATCATGGACCAAACATGGTGTGAGACTAATCCCAATAGACAACCACGAAAAGATATATGCCTAATAGTCCGTGAATATATATGGCAGGAAATAAGTAAAAGAAGCAGTAAATAAAGAAGTACTCAGTGGTAAACATTCCTACAGTTCAAGCATTCAATTCCACATATCAAGTAAGCAGCTAATCAAAGCAAGTAACCCTCTGGGAAGTACACACAACCTATCCCCTTTAGTTAAAATTACAAGGATATAACAAATAATCTATGAGGAAGAACTCAACGTAAATTCCACTTATAGTAAAAAGTGATTAAAGACTCTCTGAGGAAGCACTCACCGTCAATTACCCCTATAGTCTTTTAATGGAAATCTACAGGAGATCTAATGAATCACTCAATGTCAATTCCTCCTATGGACTCGTAATGTAACTATCGAAACTCTGAGGGAACCATCAACGTAAATCCCACATATGGTCTCACAGCGTCATAATTATGAAAGACACTCTAGGAAAGCCCTCAACATAAATTTCCCCTATGGTCTCACTACACCAAGTTCTCGTAGCCCCGTGTAATGCGATCGTGCCCAAACGAAGAACAAAAGAAAAAAGTAAACCTCTAGAACTACTTGGATAAACAATCTAAAAGATATCAATCATGTCAAATAAAATAATCACTCCATCCTACAGTACTAGGCATGGGTAAAAACAAGGCAGCCTAATAAGCTAAACAGAACCAAACGTTCATAAACAAAACATGCATGGGAAACACTTCTAAAGCATAGAAATTAACTCAATTCACATTCAATTAACCTCTATTCAAGTATATAAGCATAACAAGAAATTAGCAAGGCTAAAACCATAAACATGAAATACCCCATTCAAGGGTATTGGGCACTTTTGCACATATATCTCAAAGACTATCTGTGGAAAGTCGCAAACCACCTACCTCAGTGTTGTAGGATCGTTATTTGTGAACCTCAAGCCTTGAATCGGCCAAGAACTCCATAGATCTACAAAAACATCTAAAAAGATCAACTGAGGATTACTCTTGAAATATTTGGAATCAGGAAATGAATTTCCAGAAGAAGGAATATCTTACCAACGTGATCCCAATGCAATAGACGACGGTCAATTCAGAGAAATAACGCAAAATCGGGGGCTTGGGGAAGAATTGTGGCTGTACATACGCTCTTAGATGAACTAGGTCAAGAAGGATATGTTTATATCCATCAGACGAGGCCCCAGTATGTTTAATGAAAAAAAACAAAGTACAAGGTGTGTACATTGGAAGTACACGGCGTGTACTTACCCTTACAGAGCCCCACATTAGGTGGCATCCAGGTCACCACACATGACCGTGTGCACATCGATGACACGGTCAACACATGACTACCCTCGGTAACCAGGTACACGGTGTGTACTCATAAAGTAAATGGCGTGTACTTCAAAAATTTTCAGAAACACCCCTTTTCCCCAAAAACACCAGAAAAAGGAAAGAATAACTGAAAAGAAGATCCAGGTTCTTAAAATTATGTTGAACTTACCTAAAATATGAGCTCACTAAATTCATAATTTTATTTTCTATAGGTTATAAATATGATTACTAAGTATGATATATATGGAAGTGGGTTTAGAGTTATAAAATTACGGTGAAATTTTAATGAGTATTGTAAAATAAATTGTCTATATATCAGGTCCTCAAAGACACTAAACATTTCATTCTTGGGATTGTGTGAATATTTTTAATATGAATGGATTACTTTTTTATAATAATAAATTAACTTTGTTTATTTAGATCAATTCAACTTATTTGGTATCAGATCCAGTTTTTAAAGGAATTTATTTTAGTGATCAACCCATGAGTCTGGCTCTGTGGTTCCTTTTTTGGGATCATTGGAGGGTTTATTTATTGTTTGGGATTGTTTTTGTTGTTTTTAAGGATTAGAATGAGTGAAAATTCATGAAAAACCTAGAGACGAGTCATTGTATAGAATAATGTCCTAATGTTTTGGTAATGTAGATATTTAATTGTATGTAAGTAATTATATACCTATTAGTATATTGGTAAGTGGATGTGGTTGTGGCATAGATGAATTTATGTGTAATCACCTTGAACAAGGTTGGTTCTGTATCAACTCAATCCTTATTTGGTTCATAATGAGTTGGTCTATGACTTCACACCTTAAAAAACATAGATGGGGGATATATTTTAGTATATAATATTCTTTTCTATAAACCATTATGAATGATTTGAATATATTTATGTTAGATAAACTAATAGTAAAATGACCATGGAAAACATAAATTTAATTATATAGATTCATATGTTAAGTTATATTTTAATTTATATGTGATTTATTAGATAACGGGAATGTTGAATTTTTGGAGCACATATTTCAATGATTTTTTTGTTTATAATATTTGAAAATGTTTAGAGTAATTTGGGATAGTTTTTTTATTATGTTATGATTTATTAGTGAAACCAACTAAATGAAACCTGGGTTGGGTGAAATATTGTATAAGTTAAATTGAGAGTGATATAGGTTGAACTGAGGATGATACATGTTGAACTGGAAGAACTATATTCTAAAAAAGTGATTTTATAATGTGAGATAATGTATCTTTAAGTATTTTTTTTATGATAGATATCTTATAATGATTATTACTCATATTAACTCATTTGATTTTATTAGTGGATAGTTCTTGGAGTATCCTTGTTATCAATAAATACACTAGAAAAAGCAATAAATTTCCTAATAAAGAGTGAAATAGGATTGAATATGGTATTGAAAATGTTTTTTTGATCACTCAACACTATTATGTTTTGAATAACAACATGAGTATTTATGAACAACCAACTTAAAAAATAAGATAAGTATGTTGCTTCATAGAATACCAGGTGATAAATATGATGAAGAAAAGAACATTAAATTTAATTCATGTCAAAGATGCGGGAAGTGGTACCCATGAGAATGTCATAATAGAACTGGAAGATGTTTTATCAGTGGAAAATGAGGGAATAGACAATCAACTAATAAGGCAAAATTAACAGTTAAAATAAAATGATGGATTAAAATAATGATCATCCTAAGGATCCACTTGAAATTCCAATTTTTAGATGTGAATAATTTGAGAACAATTAAAACTAGGGAGATAATCCAAGGTATTAATATAAAAATTAACACCAACAACCTCATTGACCATGGGAATAATGAAAATCCTATGAAAAAAATACTATTTAAGAGGATATATATATAATAATGCGGTTTAGGTATACTTTTTCGTCACTCTAATTTTTTTTTGTCTTATATAGTGTATGTTTTCACATAATATAAGCTATTAAATTTATAATTCAAAAGAAATGGAGTTATTATTACTATAACCATGGGATATTTACTTCGTAATGGATTTTGGGACTATGATTAAAGAAAATATTATTATCGTCACTTTAGGATTTACTTATTCTGAGGTAAAAACGTATTTCAAAGGTTTATATGGTTGATATATCTCTATAAATCATATCATAAGTCATCTATATATTATATTAAACCTCAAAAGTTTCATTATTAAGCATAAAATTAACTTTGGGGGGGTAATGTAAAACCCCAGGATTTTGGAATACATTTTTTTATATTTGATAGATTGATTCATAGAGATCCCCAAACCAAAAATGAACTATGACACATTTTACTAATAAAAATATAACTATATTAGAGGTGTCATTGATTTGGTTGGTATATATAGAGTTAAACACATTATGAATTATATATAGAAATAAAAATAAAGGTTATTTTAAAATAAAATGGTAAGAGCATTAAAAATATAGTGTAATAAAAATTACATATTTAGGAGTTATGAATTTTAATTTTAAGATTAAATTTATATTATGGTATAATTTATTTTTTATATGAATTATATATTAAAAAATTTTAACTAGTAATTGATAGGATATAATAATAAAAATATTTAAAATTTAGATTTTTTTTAAAAAAGTTGTTTTCATTATATTATATATTTCCAATTAAAAGTTAAAATTCATAAATATTATAATTTTAATTTAGTAATAAAAATTATTTCTAGATATATATTAAAAATATATTCTAATAATTATTTTTGAGTTTTTTTCAAAATTTAATTTTATAAATAAAAATTCATTTTTTGATATATATTAAAAATATATTATAATAATTATTTTGAGTGGTTTTTGAAATATTTTATTTTTTTGTGGTTAGTGTAAAATACAATTTTTAATAAAATCATATTATTTATAACTGCATTATGATGTAAGTGTAACATAAAAAAATATATAAAAATCCATGATTAATAATTTATTTATTGAGTGAAATAATTCATTTAAAAATATTTTATTAATTTAGAAAACCTGTGTTTATAATTTTTATAATTAAGTTATATTTTTCTAATAAAAAAATGTTTGGTATTTATCTTCTAATTAAGTTTTAATTAAATAAAATTGTTTTTTGTATTTATTTTTAAGTAAAATAAAACTTATTTGTGTAATAATAATCCAATAAATGTAATTTTAGGTCAACAACATTGATAATTGTATCACAAAAATAATTTTCGTACTTAAAGATTAAAATTTTCCAAAAACGGGATTTTTACGCGTTACAAGCACTAATGTTGACATTTATTTTTTATAAATATTGAAATTCTATTTGAAAAAAAATTATTTTAAATTTTAAATTAATGGGTCCAAAGTTTATAATATGTCCCATTTTAATTGTATTTGTTAAAATTAAATTAGATAGGTTAAAATTAATTACTATATTAAAACCCATAATGGAAATAATGACACATCTAAGAGTAAAAGACTATGAGACATGTTTAAAACAAGTTTGAAAATGAAATTGTGAGGTATCATTAAACTTAAATTTTACTCCTCTCCATTATTTTCCATTATTGGTTCCATTTAACGTTTTAATACTAAATTTACCTTTTATATATTATTAAAATTTCAATCCACTCTCTTATAAAAGGATCCAACACTATTTCACTTATCCTTACACCCAATTCCAATTATATTGACAAAAAATCTTTGCCAATACCTCTAAAAAGATACTAAAAACATCATAGTGGTTCTAGTATTATCTAAATTCCCACTTTCACAGGCTTACATCTTTTTTCAGAAGGATTTTTCCATAAATTAAGTTAACAATTCATAATTACTCTCTTTCCATTTAAAATAATTATTTATTCTTCAACATATTTATTACATATTTTATAAATTCGGTCATAATTAAATAATTATTAATAATATACCATATTATTATTATTATTATTGAATAATCATTAACAACCCTATCACTTTTAATCTCAAAAATGATAACCTCGTTACATTTAAGGGCGTGTTACCATCTTAATGAACAAAATTTATGATTTTTCATCACCTCATTACATGGATAGTTAAAAAGGGTAACATAGTTTATTAATATTACATTCATAAAATTTTTTATTATAATGTTATAAACAATTCCCTACCTTTTTCCCATTTAATAGAAAATTAATACATTACTTGTGCATATATACGGACTGCCACCTTTATGAAAGTTAAATATTTCAATTTTAACTCTAGTCTTTTCATATGTGTCTAAATATCTTATAATATGGTACAAAAAATTAATTAAATATAAATATTATCTTTATTCTTCTATAATTATGTTATTATTCCAAAATAATCACTTTATTAACCATACTCACCCATCGATTATAGCATGTTTCTGTTTGGATGTGTATAACCAACAACATGAACAATTATATAAAATTCTATCATGGATGAATGTAAAAATATAATAAACATAAAAATTGGAAATTAGTGAGAAAATAATTATGGTTTTATGGTTCTAGAAATTTGATATTAATATTTAAATTATTTTTAAGATACCATTATCTGTTCATTAAAACTTATCGAAATAAGTGCACAACCGATTTCATCCTCATAAATGATAACTAAAATATCTAATAAAATATATTTGAACATTATAAATAATTATAAAACATTTATCCCATTAAATTTAATGATTTCACAATGATAAAATAATAATCAATAAAAAATAATTTACACCTCCATTCATATATACTATAAAATAAACAATAAAAAACATATAACACATGATGATTAAAATAAAACATACACAACTAATGTATTTGAAAAAATGAATATAAATAATGTTTATAAAATATTAAAGGTATGAATAATTTTTATATGTTTTCTAATATAGTTATTTTTTTCAGAGGTAAAATCACTTTTGTCAAATTTAGAATATAACGTAAGGATTTTTTTCATCTAAAAATAATTTTTGAGATATGTTTTGTATTATAAAAATAATTTATTAAAATTTCATGTAGAACAACTATTTATATATTATATGAATAATTACCATATATTCATGGGATTTTAGGCATAATTTCATTCTCTCTATTTTAATATGTTTTTATTGGAATATTACTTAAGATGTAAGGGTTTTTAATAAGTCGATTTTCTTTCATTGAGTTTTAATTATAATTGTTCAATCCCTATAGGGTCCTAAAAATTCTGCAAGGCGGAAATCCAATTACCCCAAGACTTGGGAAAGGACCGAACCCGTCCGCACACCGGCTCCCAGCAACACTACGCGGCCGGTTCGGCGAATCGCAATTCCGCGGACCAGCGTCGTCCGTGAAGCAAAGGCGGGGACCCTCCGCGGGCGCGAAGCAGGATGGGTGCCGGCCGGTCCACCATCACAAACCACCCCAGCCAGGGAAGCATGCCAATTGTCCCATGTCGCGCACACCATCGTTCGCAAAATGGAGTTGGAGCACCCATGCGGCCGCGAACCACGTCGTTCGCAGGATAGAGGCAGAGTGGTGCACAGCCGCGGAGCAATTCCGCAGATCTTGGTTCCAAAGCTCCCAGTTTACCAAGTCATCCACTGGTGGGGATTCATTCTTGGGCTTCCGTAGAAAGTTCCATGGGCCCATTGAAACAGCCTCCCTCGTGGCTCTATAAATAGTCACCGAGGGGCACCAAAATGGGGGAGAGAGGAAGGACGGGTGAAAACCCATGGGGAGATGCTGGAGAAATCGCTCCAAGTGGTCCACAACCATCCGCGGACCCCATATCATTCGTGGATGCACTCTTCCACAGGGAGGAGAAACCACAACGCGGACCAATGTTGTTCGCGAAATGGAGGCGGTAATCCCTCTGCGGGTGTGATGTAGGAGGGGTGCCAGCTCCTCCGCGGACACCCTTCGCGGACAACCAAACCGCGAACCATATGCGGTCAGCCCTTCGCAGCCATTTCCTTCTTGGACGTCCTATGCGGCCAGCCCTTCGTGGACATTTCCTTCGCGGATGTCCAATACAGCCTGCTCCCTCACGGCCAGCTCCCTCGTGGCCCGCCTCCTCCGTGGACACCCTTTGCGGACAACAAAACTGCGAACCACATGCAGTCATCCCTTCGCGGCCATTTCCTTCATGGACGTCCTATGTGTCCGGCCCTTCGCGGCCATTTCCTTCATGGACGTCCTATGTGGCCTACTCCCTCACGGCCAGCTCCTCCACGGAAACCCTTCATAAACAACCAATTCACGAACTCTTCGCGGACAGCTCCTTAGCAGATAGCTCCTCCACAGCCCGCCCCATGCGGAAAACCCCATGCACTCACTGTCCGTACCGCGGGGGCTACACCCCCGTACCCCCGCTCGAGCTCAATGCTGGGTTGCGGTCCCCACCCTCCGGGCCGGTACCTTCGCTACCGTCACATACCCCCATGAAAAATGGAGAGTCGCACTGTGAACTTTTTGGGCCAGGTTAGCATTATTTTACATTACACCCATACGCCGCCCCAACATCCTTCATATAAAATCCACGAGTCGAGCTGCTCCTCATGACTCTCCTATACCCCCATTACCTAGCTCCTTTTTCTAGGATCATCTAGAAAGGGATGCGCTTGCGTAAGTCCCACACCAACCATTGCTAGGTCTCTCCCACCTAGTCCTCCTAACCACATGATGTTAAACTATATGGCCCTCGTCCTAACCACATGACGTTAAACTGTTTGGCCCTCGTCCTAACCACATGACGTTAAACTGTATGGCCCTCTTCCTAACCACATGACATTAAACTGTATGACCCTCATCTTATCCATATGACATTAAACTATACGGAAATAGTCCCCTCTACATGACTCTAAATTGTAGTGTACCCTATGTGCCAAACATAGGACACCTCTTGCTCAAAACAAGAGATGCCTTACGCTCCAAACATAAGATGCCTAATTCCATGATCATAGTGGTGTACCTTCAAGAGCGTTGGAATCCGTTCAAACATTTCATCACTCCACCTCATGCTTTGCATGTCCTTTATTCAGATCCTCTTCCAATTTCATGTCTGAAAAGACCCCCTAATGGCCTAGTCCCATGCCGCATCGGCTCACCTACCGTCCTGATCCAACGCCCCAGAAGACTTTTGACAACACTTTGAGTCAGGTCTTATGTTTCGAACATGGTCAGTAGTCAACCCTCATTTTTTTGTCCCCATTTTAGGCTAATGTGATATGGATGTTGTGTTTCGAATATGGTCAACAGTTATCCTCCATTTCCACGCCACCCTCATTGTGTTCCAAATGTCGGTCTTTTGATTCACCATTTTCATCTCCCTTTTTTGGACTGATTCCAACTCCCTTGGCGTTATCCTACTTGTGCACTTGCACATAGGCGTTTTCCCCCCATTATATTCATCAACTCGCCAATGGGTTGGGATTCCCTCATGGTCATACATAAGGAACACACCATGTGCCTCCTTAGAGTGTAAGCCCCAATCCAACACTTTGAGCCTCCTCAGAGTGTAATCCCCAATCCATCATTGTGGGCCGCTCCATGCGTAAGCCCCACTCCACTTCTCACGGATGCACCTTTCGCGACGTGATCGTCTGGTCCCTGCTGCCTCTTGTTTCTCACACCGAGCAGGACTCACGTGGGCTTAGAGTAGACATTGACCATGACATCCTCACTATGGGCCTCCTCGGAGTGTAAGCCCCGATCCATCACTCTGGGCCTCCTCAGCGCGTAAACCCCAAGCCGATGCGAACTACGTGGACTTTGATCCCTGCCTCCTAGACAGGGTACGTAGGAAGCCTCCAAGAGGTTCAAGCTCGATCACCATCGGACCCTCGGGTCCACATTCACATCGGTTCTCTGATTATCCTATGCGAAATACGTGGAATTTGATCCCTTCCTCCTAGATAGGGTATGTAGGAAGCCTCCAAGAGGTTCAAGCCCGATCACTATCAGACCCCCGGGTCCATATTCACGTCGGTTCTCTGACGCTTCTATGCGAACTATGTAGACTTTGATCCCTTCCTCCTAGACAGGGTACGTAGGAAGCCTCCAAGAGGTTCAAGCCGGATCACCATCGGACCCCTGAGTCCACATTCACATCGGTTCTCCGACACTCCTATTTGAACTACATGGACTTTGATCACTTCCTCCCAAGCAGGGTACGTAGGAAGCCTCCCTGAGGTTCAAGCCCAACAACCAGGTGATCCGGTTATCCTCAACATCGGCTCACCGCACCGCTCCTTGTGCCACCTTAGTGAGTCCAGACTCCTCAGGGTCATTAACCAAATGAGGGATGGTAAACCTCATGAGTAAATGATTCTGAGTCCCTGCGTTCAGCTGAACATTTCTAACCAGGAAAAATCCATGGATAATATGTTTGGGTATAAACCAAAGATTCTCGAACATATGAATACGTCTTAAATCTATAAGAGAGTCCTGGAACAGAAAATAGTCCCCCCCCCCCAAAATAGGTGCGATGAGCCCGAATTCCCATCCTCTTGACCAATTTGAGTTCTTAAGTGTCGGTGGTCAGACCATCCGACGAACGCCTGCCTTTGGAAAGAAGGTACATGCTTCATCGGATACAGAACCATTGGGCGTTTTGAGACTGAAACCCAAAACAATCCCATACATATATGATTGATTAATATTCATGTACGATTTTATAAAAGTTTAGTTCCAATTTCATTTATTTATATTTATAGTTCATTCTTATGAAATATTTTCTAAATGATTATGAGTTATAATATTATGATAATTCGTAATGGGTTTCTCAACTCAATTTTTGAATCATTGATATATGATTCATAATCACCACTTGTTTCATTTTTTATTGTGTATATATTTTCCATTAATTTTATTTAATAATAATTTAAATTAAATATATAATATTTATAATTCCAGTTCACATTTTATATAACATGGGATTTCTATTCAAAAGATACCAAGGTTGTATGCTTTTTTATTAACTAAACCCCCTTTATTGAGTTATAATGCATCTCTATGAACATATTTATTGCGATATTTTTTCTTCCACTATACAATTATATTTCATTATACTGTATATTAATATCTATAAGAAAATGACTGTTAAATAATATTATTTTATTATGATGAATCTTATTATTAAAAATTAAATCACTCTTAAGAATAATTTATATAATATTTAATGTTGATTTCTCATCGATGTCCTTATTCTACCATTTATGAAAATTTTCCGATTTATAATTAGTAACCCAGTTATGTGTGATCTCATGTGACCTTCAAATTTCTATTTTTCTATTTTCTAGTGGAAATTTTATTATCCCATTTTAAGATGTGGATGTCTTGAAAGATATTTCAAAATATTGGAATAGTTTTCCTTCCATGATCATTTTATTTTATCATCCAATCCATATTCCCATGATGTAACCTTTAAATATTTTAAAATGTATGTTATTTTGTGTTATATTTAAAATAATAATTTTTCTAAAGATTTCACTTCACCATTTCAAAAAATAATTTTTAAAATAAAACATTGCATCTTCTTTTATGATAATGTAAAATAATGTTTTTCTAAAAAATCTTTTAAAATATCTGTTACATTCTCCCCTTTATCTCAAAACGTTTTATTTCCAAGGAAATTAATTTTCATTAATTACCTTACAAGTTACCGTTTAAAATTTTTGGGACTAAACCTGTGCAAATATA
Source organism: Viscum album (assembly GCA_963277665.1). Lineage (NCBI taxonomy): Eukaryota > Viridiplantae > Streptophyta > Magnoliopsida > Santalales > Viscaceae > Viscum > Viscum album. Next base: position 2,035,461,115 of record OY728148.1, read on the forward strand.
TGACTTATTTCATCATCCCTAATAATCTAATATTTGTAAATATTATTTTTCATACAATGAATTTACTCTATGAATACACTATATTTAATCACTTTGATTGAAGACTCTTCACATAGATACCTATAAATCAATTGACTAAAAATATTTTTACGCAACCATTTACCCATTATATATACAATGTAAATACCACATACTTCATCATCATTATTGAATAAGATTTACCTAGAATGTTAATGGATAATGTTGGATACCAATGTTTTAGTGGGTTATCATTTTTTCATAACTTATGGTATTATTAATTTTTCCATTATAAAAATATATTTTAAAATGATATGAAAACCATTTTCATCAAATTGGTTCTTTATGACCTGATTATTGATTAATTTCACATAGAATATTAACATATAAATGATTATTATGTGACATGTCAATCCAATGTAACCCTAAAATGCATTTGGAAAAGTTTGCATCTCATGATATAAAATTAAATGACATGTGATGTCCTGATACAAAATGGAAAATAAGTGATTGATTCCTTATCCACCAATAAAAATATCTAAATGAATCTTGATTCAGAAATGTATGAAGGGGAGTGAAGCATGATCCACTAAGGGAAATTATCTGTGATACCCAATGCACTATGTTATCATTCCTAGGATTCTACTTTTTCTATTTTCTTATGTTTTTCTATGTACATATGTAATGATCGATCATGTACTCCACTCAATGTTGTATTTGGATTTTTTTCATTATTTCATGTTCCTTGATCCTGATTATACTCTCATTACAACATTCTTATCTTCTGATCACTTGTTATTTTCATTGATTACATCTTATGTTTTATTCATCAAGAATCTGAGATCACCCCATTTATTTGTTTATATTTCAAAAAATATGAAGATGAGTACAATATATGAAATGTATATAGGTGCATTCTGATTTGTATTATTATGGATAAATTTTCATCCATATTATAGAATAATTTTTTATGTTTCATGTCCTCAAAAACAAAAACAAAACTTCCATTTTTGGAATTGCATGACTAATTATATTGGAAAGAGTTATTAATGTATAATAATGAATTAAGTAGGGTTATCTATCTGAGGTCTCCTTATTCAGTATCAGATCTAGAGATTAAATAAATATATTTTTTCACTAAACTTGGGAGTTTGGCCTTGGGGTGCCTAAAATAAAATCCTATAAACTATGTTCATGCATTTCACGAATAGTGAGTGGAGAGAGAGGACAAGTTACTAACCCATAAGAGGTATTGATACATCCATGAAATTTTTCTAGAAAGTGAATCCTAATAATCATTTTCCTTTTCTAAATATTTTAATAATGAAGATATCAATTTCAGTGAATTTTACAAGATAAAAATGATATAATCATTTTCCATAGATGTATCAGATCTACTTAAGATTTTGAATAATGTAAATTCCTATTTTTTTAGAAATTGAAAAAATTAATTATAATAAGGGAAAAAATCTAGTGAGTAAGTGTTCATTAATGGAAAAATTAAAATATATTTTTACCTGGATTCACTCCATTTATAGTTGATTTAATCTATTCAGAATATTAGTTCTATAAAGTGGAATAAATTCCGTAAAGTTAAATTTTTAGGAATCATTCACTTTTTTTGTTGAAATTAAATGTTTTATATATATTATAAATATAAAATTATTAAAGGAATACTTTTAATGGAGGTTTCATTAAAAATTAAAAATATTATTTTATGATATATTTTGATGTGTATAATAAAATTACACATGAGACTATATTACATTGATTTTCAATGGAAAACCAAAATAAGAAAAATGTTTATAAATGTGATAAAATAAAAATAGATGTTGATTCTATTGAAATTAAAAAATAAGAAATATTTTGATCATCAAATATTTTTTAAAGGAAGTCCTAGAAGAAAATCCTATATATGTCATGAAATTGTTGGAAAAAATTAAAAATACAAAATTATTAATCTGAGATATATGATTACAATAATATGGTTCAAGAATAATAAGTCTTTTATTAATATTTACATGTGAAAATTTAATTTTGGAAATCAATAAAGAATAATGTTCTATAAAAATAAAATAATTAAAACTAAAAAATTGAAAATTGAAAAAAACTTATCCATCAAGAAACAAATGGAAGAAATGAAGGTAAATACGATAGATAAAGTAAAGATGATGGATAAAATTGATTATAAACTAAATGAAAATATTGATAAAGAATATACCCTAGAGGATCATAGAGTCTCCTTAAAGAAGTAATTTTATGGGAATGTTTAATATATTAATAACTAAATGTATTTACATGATGAATCCAATAATTGGTGAATGTAAATTTAAAAATATGAAACATGAGAAAAAGTTAAAATTTTATGCTTAATATGGATGGGATAGTTATAATAATAAAATATTTAAGATAATATTTAACATGGAGGAATTATAAATAAAAATATGTGTGTAATGAGTTCATGGAATTCAATAGTATAAATAAATCTACAGACCATAAAATGTAAAAAAGATATGATTTTTTGAGTAAATGTTTTATATGTTCTAACTATAGTAATATTATAAGATATTGAAAAAGAGGTGAAGTTGAATATGATCAAGGAAAAATGATAAAATCCACCTGAAAATCAAAACCATGTTTTTTGATTGAAAACAATTTGTTACAGTAAATAAAAAATTAATGGATTTTAATGGAAGTAAGGTAGAAAATCAAAATTGGGTGCTACAAACATCAAATTAATATTTTTATATATAAAAAAACAAGTAAATAAATAATAAAATATAGAATCATATTAAATTATAACTAACTTTTATATTATTTATAGAGGCCATGATTAAAAGTTCATCTCATTTAGATATTAAGAATGAAAAACAGTGAAATCCATCTTGGAAAACTGAACAATGAAGGATAAATAAATATCTAAATAACAATGATGAATTGGTTATATATAAGGAATTTTAATCATGAAGAATATTGAAAAACATTATAATGTCTAATCTTGATGAAGAAATAATTTTGTACTATAGTGATCATGCTCACAGTAAAGGAGTCTAAAAATACAAATCTGAATCCTAAAGGAAATAAAATAAAGTGAATGATATTTTATAAATGTGGTATTACTAAACCTATTATCACTATTTAAAAGGTATAGAAACCCATATAATTGATGATGGAAGAAAATAGTTCAATAAATAAGAAAAATAACATCCCATTACTTGAGAAACTAAAAAAATCACTCTCTATATTTTATATATTTCTGTAATTTTATTTGAGTTTTATGAAAATTATATTTTAAAAATAATTATGAACTAATGGGGAGATATTATCGATGAAGAAGTAATAAAATAATGTAATAAAAATTTAGAAAACATTTTTATGAGAAATTTATATCACCTACAAATTCGAAACATACCTTAATGTGTGTATCAAGTTGAACTAAATCGGATTATAAAAAACTATAATGAATCTACAAAGCAGGAAGCTTGGTGATAAGAATAAATGAAAATAAATATGAAATAATAAAAAAATTACTAACTAGGGGTGTTCAAAAGTTGTGTAATATTTTTTTAGGAAACTCAAAAGTTAATAAAATGTTATTTTTAAAGTGATATTCACATTATCTCGTGGAAATAGCTGTAATGGTGGGTACCTTAATAATGATTAAAAGATTAATATAGAAAAAGTATCCACACATGGTACATAAAATTTCCCCTAGAATATCTTTTCTCAATAAGTGGAATGGGATGTTATAAGAGGTACATGGTTGTTTATTAAGACATTACAAGTGGGTTAATTGGTATAAAGTGATCATTTATGTGTTATGGTTAAGTAGATATATTAATTTACTATTTTGATTTCAAATTATATCATTGTTTAGTAGCATAGAGCATGAATCTCTGAGGCTTAGAGTTGATTATGGGGAACATCACTGGTTATTTAACATATATTCAATGGGTGGTATGTTTATATATAATACTTTTCAATAAAAAGGGAAACATAGATTCTATTTACATATTTATAACTATTAATGGTTTTGAGTCTAATGAATTCAAATGGAAAAAGAAAAACAGGTAAGGAAGTCTAATATTTGGATTGAGTTTAAGAGATATTTGATTTTTAAAATAATAAAAGTGAAACCATAAATCTATGTAAAGATAAATTATTATTGATAAAAATATTATTGATTTATAGTAGCGTTGATGATAAAATAATAAAGGGGGAATTTATCAAATAGTAATTTTTAGGCTCTATTTGTTATAAAAAATAATTATGAGTTCTCAAACATTATGAAATAATGAATGGTATTTTTTTCAACAACTGTTCAATCATAAGAAAAGTATATTGATGTCTGAATAATTATGAATTTAAGGTAAGACATCCTATGAGAAGAATGGATGAAGGATATTGTGTAATATAAGATACTAAATATATAATTTGTATACACGATTTATCTATATATAGTGGTTTTAATGTTAGATTATGACAAGGGATTAAATAATACATTGGAAAATGGTTATAATCAATGATATATTCATATTATCATATAGAAAAAACAATAGTACTTAGGAAGAGTGAATATATGGTAAAATTAAATGACTCCCGAGTTTTGGAAACTGTGTGTAACTGTTTGATAAAAATTAATAATTTTTTCAATATTTACATGATAGTTTGATTAAATATTTTTAATGGAAGGAAATGAATGAGATACATTCTGAGTTACATGATACAAAGTAATTTTGATCTCATTACTGATTAGGTTGTATTTTTTATTATTAAATGTGATTGAGTTTAAATATATTTTAGATGAATAATGAGATGGATGAATATGTTTTAAAATGATTTAAGAAGGTTTGAAATATTTTTGGATGGTATTCTTTGTTAATCAAATAAGGATAGATCTCATACATAATACCTATGAATTTGTAAGAATATTTAGAAAGGGAATTTGTAATAAATTCAAATAAATCAGTAAAGTACTAAATAGTTTTCATTTTGATAAGTAATATATTATTGATGATACATAATATCTCAGATAATACTCAAAAAAAATTTAAGAATAGTTTTCGGATATGAAATATCACATATAAAATGAGAAACAGTAATACTGATTTCACACTAAGGTAAGTAATAATAACTTAGTGTATTTGGAAGTTTAATTAGGTGATATAAAAAAGTAACTCCAAAGTTCTAGAGGATATTATAGATGCAATATGGATCATTTAATAAAAAATATGATGATATATATGGGTAACCTGAGGTACGAAGAGGATACATAATATTAAGTAAATAAATTATATAAAATTTAATATTACAATCAGTTGAAGATTTTCTATAATTTATGATTAATACAAGATGATAATTCATGGTGATTATGATACAAGATGAGATGTTTTTCATTCCATGGAAAAGAGATGGAATGTGACTTGTATTTTTCATGTGATCATGAATATGTTTAAATGAGGTTGTGATGTTAAAGGAAATTCAAGAGGAGAAATAAATGAGATTTGCAGAGAGTTAAATATTATATTTGAATTGATCATAACAAAATATGTTATTGAAAAATCTAGATAATATAATTAATTATATATTGTGAATATTTTAATAAAAATAATAAGTTTTTCCTCATTTCAAGGAGTTTTCAAAAATTAAATATTGGAAAATATTCTTATAATTAATGATGATGTATATAAATGGAAGAGGTAGCCACGTGAGAAAGGGGTGAGATTATAATAGTGATTCAATGATAATATGAGATAGATAACTAAAATTTTTCATGTATAATAGGAACAAGTGGAACATAACTAGTATATCCATTAGATACCCATTCTTTCACTTTAGATCATTTATTACGAATTCTTTCACTATTCCTCAACTATAAAAATATGGGGCTATTCAGATTGCTTGGTTCCAACAATCATACAAGATCAAGTATATTCCTTCTCCTTTTTATTCATCTTGATAATACAATAGGTGTCATGTGTGAATGGTATAATAAAAACCATACACCAGGGACATATCCAACAATATTGGCAGTGATCCACGTCAACTAAAATTTGATATCTTATATTTATTTTTCATCATGGTAAGTTATGGATTTATATACTGAATTAGATAGAGTAAATATTTTATTTTAAGAAAAAAAATTATCAGTAATTATTTACCACCTATTTTTGTTGATCAAATTATTATTTTATCATAACACTAAGAGTTACTTGAGATAAACTACTAGTTTAATGATATAAACATGGAATCGCATGAGAGAAATTGATAATTGCCTTAGATAGATTCCAATAATGAACAATGTTATGTGAAATATATTTTTATAATATTGTTACCATGATTATAAAGTGTTGTGTTAGATATTATAAATAATGTTTCATGAGGAAGAACTTTAAGCGACAGAAAAAATGAAATATTAATTTAATATTGTTTGGAAAATACTATGCAGGATGAAAAGTGATTTGTGTTATATATACCATGAGTAAATGGTTTTGTCTAAGATTGAATAAACAATTTTTAATTATAATAAACATGAAAAAAATTCTCAACACATGAAAATATAATTTAGTTAATAAATTTAGACCCTTGGAAAACCCATTTTGTAGTAAAATACAATGAATTTAAAGATAATGTTTTATAATTGATTTAATAAAATATTTATTAAAACTTGTGATGATATACGGAATTATAAAATATAGATTTCATAATTTGAATTCCAAATATTAAAAGATTAATAAAATAAAATTAATGTGGTAAATGATGTTTGTATGATGTGAAGGTTGTCATTGGACTAGTAATCACTAATTAATTTTTTAGAGACCTTGAAATGAAGCTATAGAAGATTACCCAAGATTATTCCACTAAGTATGCGAATACACACCCATGTTCTTTACATCAAAACTAACATAATAATATTTAATTTAAAACAATAAATTAATGGGGATGAAAAGTTTGTTGTATGATTGGTGAGAAAGATAAATTAAATATATGATAAATTCATGGAATGCCTTATATGATTCTCTCATCCACTCTATCATAATATTGGAAAAATATTCAATCCCTTATACAATCACAATATGTCACAAAAAATTCCAAGATACCCACTCTCTATTAAGTGTTTTTCAGTTAAACAATGATTATTTCACAACTACATTGACTTTATCACAGTAATCAAGGAACCTCAACAACTCTCCAATCAACCCTCACACCCATCCATCATATATAAAAGGAATGGTTGTTGAGGTGGGATTTTGTTTAAGAAAATTTAATAAAAGATATTTATATGATGAAAATTTTTAGAGTGATTACCATTTATTATTATTATTAAAACTCTCAAATATCATGAAAATAGATACATAATAAGTGAAAACATATATTCATTGAAATTCAAATGTGGGGAGGTAGAAATGGATGTTTATAGAGGTATTTATGAGGATGATTTCTGGGATTAATGTCTTTTCCATGGTTTTTCATCAATGTAAGTGTGTACTTTATATAGTTTTCACTCATTCATAAAGTGATTTATGAAAATTTAAAAATATTTGTGGTGGTGGTGGGAGGGGGAAATCCTATTAACCAGATCATAACAACTTATAACATCATTAGTTGAGCTTAAAATATATGAAAAGAAAAACCTAGTTTGTTCTATCCTAATTTTGGTGTTATAATGAACTTTCCTCATAATAATATTCTTATTCATTTAAGGGGATTCATATATCCTTATAAATCACATGATTTATCGATTTGAAGGTGCTGATTTAGTATACATTAAAAGATTCAAGGAGGTTCTCAGTTTTTTTCTTTTCCCACTTCATTGATAGCTTGTGAAATCCTAGGGTCTTTTATTTAAAGCTTGTATGGATTATAGAAATATAAAAAAATTCCTACTGAACATTTCCATATAGAATTAATGAGGATATAGTTTTATAAAATGATTTCATGCATGAATTCCACATTGAAGAATACGGTATCCATGGATCAAGTGTTATAAAATGTGATTTCTCAAGGGAATACCCTTACAAAGTTCAAAAACAACGACCTATATCCCTAGAAATACATACACCTATACATAGTTACTGGATTATCATGATTCTATAAATTGATCATATGCGTACCTTTACATGGGTTTTTATTAACCCTTATATTGGGCTCTCAATAACCTTGAATTAGTGGTTTATAACCCTTCTATAGCTTGTGAAATGTTTCATTTACCCATACACAACATATTTGGAGTACTAGAGATACCCTTACACATAACTCAACAATGTTCATTTTCATATAACATTCCCAATATTAAATTTACATATTCAAATTGAGGATGTATGACTCTCAATTCTAATGTCTTATAATTGAAATCATATGATGCACATAGAGTCTTATTTTGACTTCATAAGGCTTTTGAATTCAATCAATCAGGATAAAATTCATAGTAAATGATAGAATTAATATTTTCATGACTTTATCATTTTATGGGAAACTCCAATGTTATAAAATGGAAGTAGAGTATTATGATCTGGTGGAAGTCTTTTGATTGGGTCTGATTGAAGTAAGATGGTGAAGTGGTATAATGAAGTTTTAAACTTGAAAATGAATTCATATGTTATATTATCTAACTTTTCATTCTATTTTCCTTTTCCATGGGAGGTCATATGATTAAGACATTAAAGTATTACAATCAAAAAATACCATTGTAATTTTTCATCCCTAGACATGAAAATATGAAAAGGAAATTTTTTTGATGTAGTATATGTTAAGAATAATTATAGAAATAATAAAAATAATTTCATATCATTAAAAATATCTTCATTACACATTAATATCATTTTTCAAATAAATTTATTTATTTTAAGTAATTACAATAATTGAATAATACATTTAAGTATAAATAATTAATCCATTTATAATTTTAATCCCATATTAAAAAAAGTTTCAAATGTGATCTGATTAAGTGGGTTTTGATCAATTAGGGGGTTAATTTTCATTGAATAAAACATTATCATTTAAATAAAATTCAAGAATCACTCCCCCACACATACACTATTACACTCTTGGTAAATATAATGAATTAAATTTATTTAAAAAAAATTTTATTCCTATACTTAAATACACAATGTATACAAAAATAAAATCACATATTCATTACTTATTGTAAAATATCACTAATCCTCTATAAATGAAAAACACATTTTACTTAAATTTAAGAATAAGTTCTAGTTATTGGTTTATAAAACTAATTGTTCATATTGGAAATAAGATTTTAATGTGTAACAACTTCCTAAATTCATCTCTTATCTGCTTTCTTTTCCAAAATTTCCCTTTCAAACATCTTTAATACCTTCTAAATTAAATTTACATATGTCATCATATACTTATTCATAGAAGTTTATAATTCCCTAAATCCTTTAATCCACATTTTCATTTAGCCTTATCGATTTTTTAAACTACATGAATATGAAAAGAAGTTATTGGATGAGGTTAGTTATATATTAATATAATCCTTACCTAGAAAAAATTCACCCATCATGATAAATTGTTCTAGTTAGTGCATAGATGAAATTCTTTGGTAGTTGGATCTTTGATCATTATAACTCTTATTTAATTTAAAACCCACATAGGCCCACATGTTCCTATGTTTAGAGTAGAATACTTCCATATGAGCTCCCATCTACTTGTTTCACTCCAATTCATATGAGCTATCCAATTTTTTTTATAGGCTCCCTAATATGTTAATCCATAACATTTTTTGGCCATTAATGTTTCATTTCAAAAACTATTTTCCTGATGCTATTATTTTTATTCCACCAGATTAATTTTCATTGAAAATTATTTTCTTAGTCCTAATGAAAAATAATCTATCAAATAAATGGTATAATAGACTCAACAATTATCAAATTATGATAAATTTAGAATTCTTAAAATCCATCCACATTGGCATGGTACTTATTTGTAGGTAATAGAACATTGGAGATTAAATTTTGTAGCCTAATACACAATATAAATCAATAATTGAAAATAAAAATAGAACAAAGGAATTATTTATTGATTATTAAACATTAGTTAAACCAATATAAAGTATGTTTCTCTTCCCTTACCCCACACTTGTTTAATAATTCCCTTTTTTATGTTTAGAAAAAATTCACAATTAATTGCAGTGAATTAATAGTTATAAAAAGGGAGAATTAACCTAGTTATTTAAATAGGAAACGGTTAATCTATCCCTTGTTTGTTTTTAAAAAAAATTGAGATAGTTGCCTATAGTTCTTTCCACTTTCAAAAACCTAATAAAGTAGTTTTAAAATATGATAAATTTTCTTGAAATCATATGAAAATAAATGAATAATGGGAAAGGGGATTGAGTATTGGGGGTTTCCCTCCGATGGGGGGATTTTTTTTTAATTTTCCATAGCCTATAGAAATTATTATTTCCTATAATATTTTGAAGGTATTGTTTTGTGTGAGAAAAACCCCCATATCCATTTTATTTTATTTTAATTATCCTATCACATTATACAAAGGTCCTATTTGGGAGTATGCTTCATTTAAAACCCCAAAATCAGTTTTGTGTGTTATGTAAAATGAGGGTGGAAAGATGAGGTGTTGGACCCCTCAACCACAACACTTTTGGATTCCACTTCTATTGGATAATCAAATGATAATTTTTGGACATGTTCAACCAATGGAAAATTATTAATCAATTAAAACTGAATTGAATTAAAATAAGATGAGTTTATGTTAAAATTACTCCTCATATATGGAATATTTTTCTTCTATATTGTCTTTATTGAAATCAAATGGTTATTATTATACTTTTAATTCTTCTATATAGTCTTTCTTGTACATATTAGGGGAATATTTGTTCGTATTATCCATAAGTTCCTCCATATCTTCCATAACCAAATCAGTGGCTTCTTGACATTCTGGTGGGCCTAGATGTTTAAGTCTTATATACATATTCTTTCACATAATCAACCACAATTTTGGTATATTATTATTATTAAATAGGGGTCTACTTTAGAGGTTATGATAAAACTCTACATTTATCACCTCTTCGATAGTTAACATGTTCGGATAGCCCACAAAACCTTATTTATCTTCACATTCAAGAACCATATTTTCCTAGAGTCTAGTTATCTTCACTACCATGGGATCCTCATATAAATCCTCCAAATATTATGAGATTAAGTGTAATTATTCATCGTAAAAGTAAGGGAAATTATATTTTTTTTATATTTTATTTAATTATAAAATGAACTCAAAATATTATCACCCCACTATTGTATCTTCTATAATAATCATTCCCAAATAGAAGGATCTAAATAAGTAATTAAAAATTCATATAGGATAAGTTTATTCAAGTATATACCCAAAAATAAATTCATCTGGCATGTAATTAAAATTATTAATGTTAGGAAGGGTTTTTTATTAATCTATAAAATTTTAACCATGGGGATAAATAGATAAATCAGTTTGTAAAATAATAAAATAAAATGATTCCAATTTACTATTATAAATATACTTGATTTTATTATTAATTTAATACACTAGGTCTAATTAATATTAAAGGACTTCTAATGTATATAGGGATAATTGTGGGTATTATAGAATTTCATCAAATTAGAGCACATTTGTTTCATATTTTTCCTAGTCATCTAGGGCTTGTGATAATCCTACTGATTATTAAATTTCAATATAATGTTTATTAATATATAGTTCACTTTTAGTAAAATTGATGAAAAAAGAATTCAATATTAATGAGTCCCCCTTAATGATATCATCCATTAATTAATATAAATAGTAAAATTCCACTAGGAAAGTATTTTTTTAGAGGAAAATGGATGTGTTCTCTTGTTCAATATCATATTTAACCTTCACTATTATGAAAAGTATTGTTTTTACTTTTGTAAAAATTTCTTATACCAACTCATATTCTTATTATTTTCATACCGTATGTTAAAATTTGATGTGAATTTGTGGAGAAACATCTTTATATTATCCATTCTTAGTAGTTTCCCATATTTTTTTCCTATACATGGGGAAAAAATATTGGTCATAATGGATGTTATTAATAAATTGTTTGACCATGTATTTATGCATATCATATTCTTATAATTTTGAATCAAAATATTAATCTATTATGATATTAATGAACAATTGTTCTAGATCAACCTAATATTATAAATAAAAATGAAAGAAAAGTAGAAGAAAATAAAGGAAAATGGAATGAAAAATATCTGAAAGAAAAAATTAAATTGAGATCCAATCCTCCCCAACAATGGAGCTAGTAAAGAAAAGGATATTGAGGTCCATTTAATAAATAATGGAAATTTCAGATACCCTAAAATGAATCCAAGTAGGTTGACCATTGTTCATTCTACCAAGGAAATGAATACTCCTTCATATTATTCACATATAAAGCAACCTATTACTATATTATTTTAATAGAATAAAATAATGGGGATGAAATGGTGGATGTGTAAACAGGGTTAAAAATAATTGAAATAGATGAAAAATCCATGCTATTCCTTAGATTATTCTACCATCAACTCTATAACAATATATCAAAAAATAAATTAACCCCTTACCAATATTAACATGTAACTTGTTTCCTCAAAATACACAGTCTCTCTCAAGTGTTTTTAGATAGGAAATGAACTAATGATCACTACAAAACTTATCTCACCTAATTATAGTGACCGAGAAACCATAATAACGCATCTATTAATCAAAACTCTCCACCACCATATGGGAAATGAAAGAAGATCGATGTTGGATTGAGTGAAAAATAAATTATGATAAGATACCAAGGTGAAATACATAGTCATAATTATTATCATATAATATTCTTGTATATAAGTCCATATCTCATAAAAATTATCACTAGGGAAATATAAATCCAAATTCATTGAAATTCAAAATTTTGGGGGAAGAAATTCTCCTTATATAGGCTATAACAGCCTACGATGAAATATTTAGATATTTAAATACGAAAATAGAAAGAATAAATGTGGGATATCAAGAATTTATTCTAAGATCTAACCCTCCATAAAATAATATTCTTATCCCTTTAAGAGGAATTTATGATCATATGGAATCATTAGATTTCACCATATGTAGGTTACAATTTGGTGCATATCAATAGCTTTGAGAAGGTTTTAGATTTAACCACTTTCTTATATCACTTTATTGATAAATGCCATGAACCTTAGTTCCATTATTGAATTTATTTTCATAGTGTGGAAATAAAAAAAGTATTCTTAAAAAATTTTATAATTATGAATGAATAGTGATATTATTTTCATACAAGTTTTTCAGGCACGAAGGCCATGTGGAAGTAGATTAGATCAACGAATTTGGTAATATAAAACATTATTTTTCAATGGAGTTCCCTTATAAAACACCTAAAGAACCATGATGTAGATTATTGGCTTGAATTTAACCCTTACATAATATCTTCAAAACCATGATGTAGGTATTTGATCATAATTGTACATTTACAAAGGTTTGGATTTACCAAAAGAGTAGTCAGTAAAATTTCTATAGGCTATGTAATGTTCCATTTAACCTTACATAACATCCATTGAGTCATGAAGTTAACCCTATATATCACACACATGCTCTCATTACCTATACACATTCCCAATAGTACCTTGATGTAGCATAAAATAACAAGGATTATGATATGTTCTGATGTCTTATGATGGAATTTATATGATGCAGAAAGAGTCTGATTCTAATGTGATAGGATGAATTCGTATTCTTGGATGTGAAGTTATATATTCTACTACAGACCATATATTTTATATTTTTTGATCCAGGTGAATTTATATGATCAATCCACTAAATTCATGCAATCATCTTATGCACTGGTGTTGTTTTATTCTCAGACCTCTAAAAATGAAAAATCAAAATTCTCATTATAGGATCTGTTTAGATAAATTATAGAATTTATAAAAATAATTACAAATCTTGAAAATTATACATTTAACACGAAAATATCATTATTAAAATCCATATATAGATTTTATTGAATTTCAATAAACTAATAAATCATTTAAAACTCATTATTAATCCATTTTACATTTCAATTCCACATTAATAAAATTAAAAAATATGTTGTGATTACTAAGGTTTTGATCAATTTGGGTGTTATTATTCATTGAAATATAGTTGAAACTTTTAAATACATTTTCTCTCATGAACAAGGATTCCTTTATAGAGGGAAAATATTTAACCAATGTTTAAGGGGGCTGGTTTTGATAAATTATGGGATTAATTTTCAATGAAAAATGGATATATTTTTTTAAAATTTGGCCATCATTAATGATGTTTCCTTACATGAGTAAAAAATTTTCTAATTGAATGATAATAGTTTGTGGATTGAAATATGTGATTTAATGATAATTTTCAAGAAATAAAAGGTAAAAAATCAAATGATCGAATATATTATCTGGATGAAGGGAAAAATGTTGGTATATAAATAAGGAATAAATATTCAGGAGGATAAGAGGGAGAGAAAATGATTTTTTTTAAAGGTATATATGAAGAATTTGTACATATTTAAATTATTAAGAATGATGAAAAGTCTGTCTAATGAGGCAGTGAAATCCTCGAAAGAAGAATAATTTAATGAGGAAACTCAATAATAAGGATGCACTAATATGGGGTTATGTTTTTATATTAAAAAAATTAATTTTAATGGCATATAATTCTATAAAATGTGTGAAATAAGAACAACAATATAAAATGTTTTAGTGGGAATTGTTAGTAAAAAGAGAGGAAAAGTTTGTGACCCTTGGGAGGTAGTGATTCATCTCTAAAATATAAAAAGGAAGTGATTCCTAATGAGTAGTGTCCCTATGTAAACATTATAACCTTGAATACAATGTGTATTATTATGTTTATATAACAATTTTGAGTTGTTCATGTGCCTTGAATGTATCCCAATATCATTGGTGGGTGAACCATTATTTTTTTTAATATTATGATTGATTATTTAACTTAATTACATGGTTATTCCATGAATGATGAATTACTAATTTATGTTTATTTTAATTGGGGGAATAAGATCCATTTAAAAATTTCAATTTATAAAAAGTTCCAAGGTAAAATTATCCATGAATTTGTAAATTTTTGTTCCTCTATTGGGTCCATGTTGATTTGGCCACTCTATCAACCCATTTATGATCCACCATCACCTAGACCATTTGATTAAATTTGTTTACATAACCAAACCAATTTATGAATGATACAAATCTCACCAAACACATTAATGCATTTTAATTTAAATATATACTATAGATATAATCAAGACATGTTCTACTAGTAAACAACAAATAAAATTATTGAGATAAGAAAATTAATTTCCCATTTAGAAAAACAATTTTATAACTAATATAACATGTCATGAGCCATCAAAATGGGACATGTTCCGTGACTCCCCAATCCCACATCCAATTAGAGATGGGATAACGTCAAGTTACAAGTAGGCATATAAAAAACATTGGAGGACTTATCCTAATTTAACTACACACACACATATCTTAAAACCTATAAAATTAATATTTTTAAAAAACAAATGAAATAAACCATGCATGAATATATCTAATACCACAAAAAATAGTATGATAAAAATTAATGGAATGAAAATAAGTCCAAATATAATCACACCATAAAGATTATGAAGACACTTACATATTTAACGTAAATAAGGGGACTATTTTTACTATACCGTAGAAACACAACATGGTCTATCTAGCAAACAAAGAACTACCCAACCTCAGTCCCTCTAGGACTCTATCAAATGGTCAATCATCTGCACAAGACACGACAGATGCATGAGAATCCTATGTGGGGGTGAGTATAACAATACCCAGTATGACACCCCCGAAACCCCAATGAATAAAACATAAGAATAATATTCAGATCTACATAGGTATTAGTCTATAATGCATAAAACAAGAAAAATCTAGATATAATTAACAAAGAAACATAGTTTCAAGGTAATTTAACAATTGTGATTATATTACAGGATTCCCACTTGAATGTTCCACATAACACTTGTCTAGGAGAACATAATCCATGATTCAGATAACACTGATTATATCTGTGATATAGGTAGTTCTTGTCTAGTATATTTATAAAAAGGATACACTAGAAGTATCAAGAGATTTGATGCACAAATGATTATCACTCCGAAGTCCATTGGGTATACCAAGAACTTAATCTGGATTAACCCACTAAGTAGAGGATCAACTCCCACATAGTGTTGGTCACAACGATACCATGAACACCACAGAGTGTAATAATATACTAAAGGATCTCACTCCTAGACTCATATAAGGATTCCAAAACACTATCTAATAAGTTAGGATATAGGTATCACTATCCTATGTGTATGATGTGATTCCATACTTACTCTTAAGAAATAAATATTTGGAACACACCCTAATGAAACTTTTCAATGACTCAAAGGGAAGGGGATCCAAGTCATCTTTGAAGGATTACACAATGTGTACTAGGAGTATACTATGTGTCCCCTCAGAATTGGGACCTGGACTTATAAATTTCCCATGATCATGTTTTTGTGGAAGAAAACTATGTTCCCATTCCTGTTTACTTATTCCAATGTCCAAGTACATGGACATCCCAATGTACATCGGGGCTAGACATTTCCTTGTCAGTTTACATGGTGTTCTCATTCTTGTGTACTCCTAGAGATGTATGTGTACCCTCCATGTACACCCCAAGCCAATTGGAAAGGGGTCACATATTGTGTGATAAGGGTTACACGCCATGTGATCCTTAACTTCATCCCAAAAACCTAACCACGACGGTGACACCCCCACATGGCATGTAGCTCCATAGTATATGTTGTGTTGAATGATAATATCTAAAAACCATGTTATTCTTCCCGAATATGTATCCACTTCCATTTCCTCATATTTTCACCTAAATATATCTAGTAACTATGGATCTAATCTAACCTAAACTTTACACCATCAATCACTAGATTTTGGCTGCTGAAACCACTCCGAAATAATCTTCATGTGTCATCCACCAGCACATACAAAATAATAAAAAAATGGGTATCCAAAACCATCTAGTCCACTACCTCTTCTATCATTACAAAATCATCATGTCATGTCGAGCACATATCTATGATATCAAATAGTTTTTCTAATAAATAGGTGCACAACATTCGATTTATCTGTTTTCATGAACCATGGGACAAAGGATCATTTGTGATGAAAAAATAAATGAGGAAAGAAACAAATAACAAAAATTTGGAATGAACCTCAGCCAATGTTATTTTTTCCTCAATTTATTTCTGTTATAAAGATGAATGAAATGATAAATAAGTAATCACCACCATTTTTCCATTTCCCAGATCAAATGATCTCATGCCTGTAATAATAATATATATGAATTAATTTGTTATTTGATTTAATTTAATTAATTTAAAGAATAAAATATTGTAAAATCGAAATAAAAAAATTCCATACCATAATTCATCTCGATAGCTAGTGAATAATTAACGTATGTTGTTTTTTTGGAAAGATCCTATGACCTCGTTGCACACTGATCATGGAATCTCGATTTGATTATCATTATTCAATGGATCTTCCTCCATCCTCTATAATGGATCCATGCTTATGTGGATAACTCTATAATTACATCATAAATGTTTACATATAGATGAAATTAGGTCACTACATCAATTAACAAATAAATAAATTAATTTTTTTTATTTTATTTCATTATTATCCCAATGATGTCTTTTTCAAAAACTCCTTGAGATGACCGATTTTTTTCTATGAATAACGTAAAAACCACGTTATAAACTCAATAGTGCCCAATATTTCTAATATGGGACTTATTTTTTAATGTATTCTACTTTTTCAGGAAAATTACTTGTGTGAACTATTTAATATATTTAATTTATTTCAAACTGTTATTCCATGCACATCAGGCCACAGAATCAGATATATTCATAGCATATGTTCTTAAAAATAATCTATACAATATCAAAAAAATAATAAATGGAAAATATGAGTCATTAAATTCTAGGTATTTACCTCCCAAAAATTAAAAAAAGTGGTTACATAAAGAGTTGTGGGTACTGTGCATGAATCTGATCTTCTAGCTCCCAAGTGATCTCATGAGATTACCATGCTTCAACCAAACACACAATAAAGGAATATATCACCAATGAAAGATCATCTCCAGGTAATCCTATATCACTACTAGGTACTCAACAAGGTAATATTCTTATTTGATGTCCATCCCACCCCAGTCAATAATGTGTGAAAAATCATGCATGTACTTCCTCAGCTGCGATAAGTGGAAAATGTCGTGTACCCAGTCTAACTGTAGAGGCAGAGCTAAGAGCTATGCCACCTGACCAACTCTATGTGGTATTTGAAAAGGGATAATGAATCTCATAGATAACATACCACCCAAATAAATTACCATAATCCATGTCAATGTGAAACCCATTGTAAGAGATGGTATCTATCCTCGAACTCAAAATGACTTAGTCATCTATCCACGTAAGGAATATCATAGCTCTATGTAGTCCACATTTTCTTCTAGATGATCGAATCCTTCTAGGTAGTATCACTCACTAGCTTTAGGCCCATTAGTGCTGACTATCCTCGATTGGTCCAACAATGTGGTGACCTATAGGGTTTACCGTACAAGGCCTTGAATGGTTCCATAAAAATGGGGGAATGATATATATTATTGTATAAAAACTCCCCCAGTGGTAGGTGATCCTACTAACAATGGACAAAACCCAACATAAAACTCAAAGTATTTCCTCTATAACTTGAATGATCTTCTCATTTTGTTCATCATTCTTGGGGTGAAAAGTCTTGTTGAAATGCCTCTAAGTCCCCAACTCCTCCTAAAATCCCTTCCATAAGTGAGATTTTTATCAAGAGACGTGGTTAGAAATGATATGTGATGGAACTCCAAGTATTTTTAATATATAATGCATGTAGAGGTGTCTTAATCTCTTCACTAAACTCTTCTCTCACGAAGCTATGATGTGGGATGACTTGGTGAGTTGGTATGTGTTCACCCAGATAGAATCATATCCCCTTGATGTACATCATAATACCATCCCATAGTACATGGATATCCCATTCCACTCTAACTCTTCTACATCAAGGTATTTACCTAAATCCTCTAGAACATATTTCTCATTCATCACTCACTAAAATTAAGGCATCAATAGAAAAACTCTATAACTCCCTTCTTTATCCCTAGGCATAAAAACATCTTTAGGAGGTCTTGGTACATTTTTTCACACATGGATGTACCACCAAAGGATATATATGAAAATATCTTAGAAAATTATACCACAACATCATTGGTACCATCATGCATCCTTTGAAATGAATGGAATGCTACCCACTTTCCTAAAATCCACTTGGCTCATGTCCAGTGGCTATATGACTACGTAGGCTCTCATATTTAGAATACCCATGTTTTTCATGACTCGCTATAAATGAATAGTGGTAAAAATAAATGAATATAGGTAATAAACTCCATATCCATCCACAAAGGATAATAGAAATGGGGCCAACTTCTATTAAACCTCATTCAATGATTGAAAAAAAGATCCATTTTTGAGAAAATTTAGTACCATGTTCCCCTTCCAAGTAGTATAAACAATATCAAATTCATAATCATAGAAGAACTATGTCCATAACCTTAGCATCATGTTGAGATACTTATGAGAGAGGATATACTTGAGGTTCTTGTGGTCATAATAGATGATAAACTAATCACCCATCAACTAGTGTCGCCACATATTTATTACGAAGAATATTGCTGCAAACTCATGATCATGAGTTTTGTAGTTATACTCATGTAGTCTAAACTGATTTGAACCATGGGAAATCACCACCTTCCTCTACATCTGAACACAACCAATCCTGGTTCTTAATGCATCGCAGTAAAATATGTGCTCGACACCCTAATATGATAATCTCAATATGGGTGCACTAATAAATGACTTCCTTAACTTCTGTAAAGACTTATGACACCTATCTTTATACATGAAATTTTTCACCATTTGGGTCAATGCGGTTATGGGAGATGATATCCTAGAGAAATCACATATTAATATCTTATAATAGCCTACCAACCCAATAAAGCTCTGCACCTCTATCACACTCTTGGGTGGCTACCAAGATAGAACTGCCACAACTTTATCTAGGTCCACATCCACGCCATCTAGTAATATAACATGTACCATAAAATGAACCTTAAGAATAAATAAATGGACCTTCAAGATCTTCCTGTAACACAGGTTCTCTCAGAGTACGTATGGAACCTCCCTCAAGTGTATGATGCTCTCCTCCTTGGACAATAAGTACAAAAGGATATCATTGATGAAGACTACGAAAACCATTCTAAGAAGGAATGAAAGATATCATTCATGATTCCCTTGAACACCAGTATGGTTTTCATCATTCCAAATAGAATAACCATGTACTCATAGTGATTATAGAGACATATAGATACCATATTCTGTATATTCTCATCTCATGCTCACATATAGTAATGTCCTGATCCTATTTCAACCTTCAGGAAGCATTATGAAACTCCTATAATCAAGGAGTTCATTGATACTTGGTAGTGGGTATTGGTTCTTCATGGTCCCTTGGGTCAAGCACTGTTAATTTACACATAACCCCAAGACCCTGCCCATATTCTCAGAGAACAATACTGGGGTTAACCAAGGTGAAACACTGGGTCAAACGAAGCCCATCTTATGAAAATCCTTCATCTGCACCCTCATCTCATGATGCTATATAGGATCCATCTAATATTATGGTTCAGATATCGGTGTCATCCTGGGGTGTTGACAAATACAAAATTCTATATCTCGGCATGGAGTTAATCCTGTAAACTCCTTTGGAAATACGTCTTCATACTCATCGACCAATGTGGGGAATTGAAAACTCATAACATCCCCTACACTAATGGTCATTCTATCCAACTGATGAGTAATTGGCTATACCCTATTATGAATGATTCCATCTTGTGCTGACTAAGTTTCCTTTTCACCCACAACCGGAAACCTACTACAATCACTGTGGAAACACCTCATTCTCTGCCTGAAATAGTCGATCTAGGAATTAAATGTAAATAAATATTCTATACAAAAAATTATGTTTTAAGGCCTTGTTACAGCTAAAAATATATACAAAAAATCATCTCTAATAGTTAGGTCACACTGTCGGCATAAGTGTGTGATTGCTAAGTCTTCTCCAATAGTAGTCTATAAGCACAAGGGTTGAGCTAAGGGATCAACCCGAATCTCTAAGACTCGAACCAGATATGGGGTCATAAATTAATGAATTGAACCTATGTCTATGAATAATGTATATAAGGTATAAAATACATAGATCATACCATTCATGAATCCTATGGGTTATAAGCCTCAACCGCCTGTGGCTACCCCACCCCTATCCATGAAATCCTTGATCCTAGAGTAGACCATTTAGGGATTGTGGTGGAGGTAATAATACAAATATTCTAGTACCTCCAGCTTCCCTCACATATTCTCTTCCACATCCACCACCATAAGGACCTTTCTTCTTCTAAAATTGTCTCTACCTTAGTGGAAAATACACTATCTCTATATTAGACACATGGATGGTTAGAAAATATCATGAAATATTTCCCCTTCTATATCAACATTAGTACCGCATCTCCCCGGGATGACATGAACCATACTATGAGTCATGAAATACAAGCCCTATATCCTAGGACCCCTTCTAAAAATTTTCACATGGTCGGTTCCATGAGATAGATGTCAACTCCCTATTGCTAAATTATCTACTCCCGTATACCCATTGTCAACAACTACTTTCTACGTTTGCTCATCTAGGAAACCCTAAACCACTGAATATCACTCTATAACCCCATCATAAGTATGAATGAACAGAGGTATAACAATGTCATGGATGTATCTATGTAGTCTTTTCTCAATGGGATGAGTTTGGAAGAACTAATCCCATACAATACCCATCATGTACCTGGAGTGGTTGGTGAAACTCGGTGAATACTCACCTACTATCGTAATACCTTGATGAAGTTATAGAAGCATTTTTATATGCACATACCTTAGTATAGATGGAGTCAACTCCTCTCTAAAAGGGAAAATTAAATCTTTCCATTCTAGATTCTCCTCATAATATGACTAGTTTACTAAACACCACCATCATCCTATTGATTCAGGGTGAAGGATCACCACCAGGACCACCATATGATATGTCATTGTCCCGACTAGAACAAAAACTCACATAATTTCACCAATAAATTTCTCATACACCTATGGATAAGGATCACCTCAAAACCTTAGGGTTCATTTTCATTGGAACTCATGAAGTGTTATCATCCTTTACACCTCATCTTTTGGTATTTCAGTTAGAATATATTTATCAATATGTGGTAGAAATTCTAGTGCACCACTCGGTGATAACACATATGGAGCTAGTCCTTGTTTCAAAGCCTTGTCACTTAGGGGATCATCCTTATGATCTAGATGTGGAATATTAGTTTTTATACATCATTGAGAGATCCTAAAAGCAAACAATATATACCACATTCAATGAGTATATTTGGTTATATGAATCGATAAAGACATGGAATCCACAACCCATTCCTATATTATGAATGTACCATTGTTTTCCTTCAACCAGTGTTATCATGTATGGAGTAAAAATACATGTGATAAATGTTGTGTTGTAATAATATATTGGCCGCTACACCAAAATTGGGGTTACATGACCAAAAAGAAGAAAATCGAAACACTTAACATTGTTTCCCCATACCAATCCCACACACTCTGGTCCTAAGGTATAACTAACTATATTGATGACACTCTATCATGAACCATCCCAATGTGGTCCATGTGGAAACTCCCCAGTACACCACCAATAGTCCATGGCCTAATTACTAGAACTGAGTTTGAATATCAGAAACATGGGAGGCCTTAGGCTAAATTTCTTGTAAACACACACTTCTCCAAGACCATAAAATACTAAAATGTAAAAAACGACTGAATGGAACCATTAATGCATACATCTTATCCCAAAACAAGATTATATTAACAAGTAATGGAAATTAAGCATGTCTAAATACAAGAACACCACAAAGATACTAAATACAATTCAAACTTGAATTTAAATATGGGGACTCCTGTCCTGATACAACATGTACACACCATGGTTTTTTGGATCAATAAGCATTTCCTTCTCCTCGTCCCTCTAGGACTCTATCAGAATGTCTATCATCTTCAATAAACTGATACACATGTAGGAAAATATCATCCAGGGATTAGTATAACAATACCCTATTAGACACCCTAAAACCAAAAATCATATAAAAAGATTTACAATCATATCTACATAGGTATACATCTATAATACATATAAAATTAAATATATAGATATACTCCTAAAATACACAAAACCTCATGGTGATTTCACAACCATAATTCCATCCTTAGATTCTAGATCGAATGTTCCACATAGAACATGTCTTTGAGAACACACTCCAAGAGTTAGATAGCACTGATGAGTTCTATCATAGAGGTATGGATTTCTTTGTATCATTATATAAATGATATATTGGATGTATGTAGAGATATGATACAAAAATTAGGATCAATCCAAAATCCATAGGTTATAATAAAAATCAATCTGGATTAACCCTCTATGTAGTGGATCAATACATACTTTGTGTTGGCTATGAAGATACCAAGCACTCCACCTTGGGAAAGAAGATGATATTGGATCTCACTTAGGGCCTCAAGGAAGGATTCTACAACTCTATCTAATAATTATTTCTAAAGGGATCAATATTTTTTGTATAGGATGTGATACCATACTAGTCATCCTTGAATAGATATAGTGAACATACCATAACTAACCTTCTCCATGATATAGAGTACAGGTTACCTAATTCAACTTTGGAAGGGGATCAATGTTTTTACTGGGGTACACAATGTGTCCCATTGGAAATGGGTCATCCCCATGTAAACAACCTTTTCTTAGGTTTTTGTAGAAGTACAAGAAATTCCAATGATTTTTTACTTCTTCTCATGTCCAAGTACATGACTATTACCATGTACATCTGTCATAGTTGTGTCCATGTCAGAGTACACGGTGTGCCCATACTCATGTACTTCTATCCATGTATCTGTACCTTCGAGGTATAAGCTGTGCCAATTGGAAAGGGCTCACATGCTGTGTGATAGGTGTCACACAATGTGTGATCATTTAATTCATTCCAAAACCACAAAAATCACTGTAATAAACTGACACAACATGTAGATCCACAACACACACCACGTTGATTGAGATTTTCCATAAAATAATTTATTCCTCCCATATATTAATAGACCATCGTTGCCTTATATTTTGTCCTCAACCTCACTAAGATTCATGGATCTACTCCGGATGAACCTTTCTACCATAAATCACCATATTTCAGCCACCAAAACAACTTGTAAGTCATCCTCACACATCGTTCTCTATCACACCCTAAAGAACAAGGAATTATGTATCTAGAATAATCTAATATGATTCATCTTATATCATCTACCAATCATCATGTTCTTGTAATCCTGAATCTATGATATCAAATCATTATTCTATGAAAAAAGTATGAAATGATCAATTTCTCAGTTTTCTTCAAACGAAAAGTCAAAGGATTTCTCAAGATTAAAAAATAAATGGGGAATAAAAATGAAAACATGATGAATGAACCTTATCCAATTTTAGTGAAAAACTTGATTCATTTCTATTATAATGATGAAAAAATAGATAAACAATTAATCATAATAAATTTACGCAATTCCTAGATGAAACTATACAGTACCAGCAATACATATGATCCTCAAATCAATTTTTTAGTATATTGATTCATTCCTATTATAGTGATCATATAATGGGAAGAATGAAAAAAAATTACATACATCGATTTGGACCAATATCTGATGAAGAATGAATCCATGTCATTGTCATTGGAGATATCATCTGATTCCATTACACACTAATTGTGGAACCTCGATCTGGTTGTCATTCATCAATGGATCTTTCTCCATTTTCTCCAAAGGCTCTAGGGTTATGCAGATAACTCTATAATTCCTTAAAAATATTTTACTTATAAATTAAATTAGGTCTATATGTAACAAAATAAATAAATTTATTTAGTTTGTTTTATTCATTATAATGCCCACAATGACTTTTTCAAAAACTCTCTATACTGGAAAATGTTATGTCATGACTAAGGTAAAACCAGTATTCTAAAATCGAAGATTCTATCATATTTCTAATACATCCCTTTGTTTAAATTTTATTCAACTTTTTTCTGTAAAATTATACCCACATGTTACTTAATATATTTTATATATTTGAAACATTTATTCTGGGAACAATGGCCCTTGGAATCACATTCTGTATCATCACCAGTTCTCATAAATAACCCATACAATATTAAAAAATAATAAATGGAAAATACAAGTATTACATAAATCATATGTTATCTATTTTTTCGATTATACACACCTAAATAATTTAAAATAAATAATATTTCATAAACATTTTTAATTACATAAAATTATATTTATTAAAAGAATAAAATATATCAAATAATTAATTATTATTATATTCATAATATATTATATACTTGTGATATTTTTAATTGTAATATTTTGTGAATGTAAACCATAGATTCTACTAGAAAATTATTCACGTAAAATTACTCAACAATATTACATCCCATACTCTTTTATTCCAAACCCAAATCTATTTAACTCATGTTTTGTTTTTTTAGTTTTGTTTCCATGTCTGATTCAAAATTTAAATATATATTTTTCTTGATTTACATCCTTATTAGGATGAGTTCATCTATTCCGAATAAATTTTTAAAATAGATACATTATGAAATCAAATGAAATTATATTTCTTAATTATAAGTCATAAATGCATCCCAGTAATAGTGTAGTTAAACGATTATAATATACACTCAAGATGGAGAACATCCAGTTTGAAATATAAAAGTCCAATGAAAATGGAGAAATAGACATCAAAAACCTATTTATACTTTTTAATAAATGATTTGAATCACCAACATGGTATATATATACATTACTTAAGATCCTTTAATTCATTTGGTAAAGAAGCTGATTAGTTGATTAATAGTAAGAATGTATCCAAATGTGATGTGTTTTTGTTGAAACTATGTTGGAGATATTATGTTTTGGAATATTCATATCCTATCAATGATTCCTTTTTTAAATTATTAATGATAAGAAGAATGTATAAAAATATGAGTTTCTTTTTTCTTGTAGTTTCTTATAGGTACTATCTATGAGGAGCACATGAGCCTCATCCCAGTTGGTGAGGTATCCTTAAGTGAATCTATTAGACCCGGGTTCAAACCAAGGTAGAGGAATATTTCCTTTGTACTATAGTAGTACTGTAGAAGGTACTATTGCAATGTTGCACATTGTATGGGTATTATAGCAGGTACTATAGTAGTTACTATAGTAGGTACTGTTTGGTACAGTAGTAGCTGAAAGTATTCAAGTTGGGCCACAAGTTTGGGCTTGGTGTCCTTAGGGATTTCAGGCTACCCAAGCCATCTGGTCATTGGGGATTTCAGGCCTCCTTTAAGGCCTTCAGGCCACCTTAAGGCCTTCGGGCTAGATGCAGTTTCCCTAGATGGACTCTACAAAAAGGAGCATCCTATAGTAGGATTCAGATAAGGTGAACTCACCAGAGAAGAACCAATGGATTTGGAAGAATTTGAGGGTATGGCTATGCCATCAGGACCAACTTGTTTTTGTATGGGGATCTTATACAGATGGCCATGCGAAGGTGGAGATCTAATATCACGATGCAAATGCTGGGGAGGGGAAGTTCCTTGTAGTTATAGTTTGGTTTAATTCCCTAAGACCTTCGGGTCATTTAATGTCTCTTAAGACTATGGTCCATATAATCACTAAGCCTACAGGCCTTGTAAGGGTTCCCCCTCATCCCTTGAAAGAGGGTTTATCAGAAATCAGTAAAAATGAAGTCCTTCATGCCATTCAGGTATTATGTATGACGATTTTCTTATCCTATATTCAAATAATTTTTGGAATTTAGATATTTTTCCCACGTATATTTTTTATTTTTTTCCAATAAATAAATATGTTAACCAAATTTTAAGGGAATAAATTTTGATATAAATTTTATAGCTAGTTTTAGAGTATTTTTCAATTATTTTTCTCTATAGTCAGACCTGGGTCCTCTATTCCCCTAACTACTCATAGAACATGTGCCCCCTAAAAACCCATTCTGCCCACTACACATGCCCCTATAGCTGAATCAGTTTTTTCCCAGTGTTGACCATTACATGCATCATTTTGATCATCCCTATTGATTAACATGTGAGTAATGGTGCATAATAATGTGTAGTTTGTTTGATGACTATGATATATAACTAGATCTCCTTACCATGATACTACATCACATGGTTCCCATTGCATAGCCCAACCTATAAAGTCAAATATTCAATTCCACTATACTCATGATATCATTAATGTTTTTAGCACTCTAATTTTTAATCTTTAGAACATTAAATTATGTTTCAAAATTAACAATGTTTGAAAAATTTATTCTTTAAATTGTCTTCTTCTACAGTCTATCTTATCAAGATTTCAACTGGGATCCTTCTACAAATAATTAATCAAAGTAGTTTTTTTTATTTTAAATATTTCATAATTTTCTATAGTATGGATTCATATTCCTGATTACTTTTATACAAGATGAAAACTTCCATATGATTACTGCATTATTTTCTTGACTCCACAAATTCTAACATGTGGAAGATGATAGTTTTTGTTTCACTCAAAGGGATGGTTACTAAAATCATCTTTTTGCATCTTCTTTAAATCCCAATAATTTTATTTTCATGAAATGAGAAAAAATTACTATTAAGAATTAATTTCATACATAAATATCACATTTTTAAATAAATATCTAATACATCTCAAAAATACATTCCCCAATACCATAATAGTTTAGTGTATTTGGAAACTAGGTAAACAATCATCTTATTTAATTAAATATATTCAACAACACCCATATGGATCTTACCCTTTTGTATTATTCATAAACATAGCCTAATTAAAACATTTTTTCGGAACATGGGGAAAGGAGACAAAAAAAGGGTTAGTATAGATTATTAGTAAGGGTAATCATGGCAGATATCATTATATTATTACATGAAAGCATAAGAAAATAATATGAGTATGAGGTTATAAACATAAATTGCAATGTTAATACCTAAGATATCATATATAATAATTATGAGTAATTGAATAAGGAATTATCATTACAAATGAAATTATTCATAAGATTATGGAGTCATTGTAATTCATGAACCATAAGATCATATCATTAAAGTGTTGTACCAACTTGGTATATAAACCTTTTCATTTCTCAAGGATAAATACCATGAGAATAAAACATTGTGGATTAGGCCCCATCGCATATTCCCCCATTATATATTAGGACGATTGAGCTCTTTCCCATTTTAGATAAAGTCAATCAATATGTTTCCTATTATTAACTAAGGATATATAAAGATTTATCCAATTAATTGGAGGGAGAGTTAGATCCCAACAACCCTGGTTATAATATCACCACCATCATTGGTAATAATTTTAGGTTCTTTGTGTAGTGGATGTGAGTGATGGGTTGTTCCCAATTTTTCATTTTTTCGTGATTGATGACTAATCCATGATTTTACATGGTGATGAATGACTCAGTAAACTGAATTTAATAAAAGAAAATATACAAGGGATAGAATTTTGGAACCTAGTGTAGGATCATCACATATTATTTATAATTAATTTAATTAATGAATGAATTAACTTGTGTGGCTGATTTCTTTATTAATGGATCTAAAAATATATATGCACTATACAATCGTTGTATTGTAGAAATCAAAAGTATATTCCCTCTAGTGGTGATTCGCACATGTTCCAAACATCATCGAGCATCACCATAGAAATCTATGGCTTCTAGTAGGGTAGATCCTATTTCTTATGTCATTTGACTTTGATCTCCATGAGAATAATTTCCAAAGAGTTCTCCTTGATCTTTCTAGACTTTAGAGTGGGAGGTGGAGGAAGATCACTCTTAGTTATTGGGATATTTCTTAGAGAGGGGGATCTCTAGGGCCTGATAAGTATCTCCTCGGTTATTACTATGCATAAAAAATTGAATTGGATGTCTTGAAAAAATAATATAATTGGTTTTAATACCATTAGGGTTTAGAAATAAACATTTTCACAGGATTCCTTTATTATTTATTTAATACCGTATGGAAACCCAAGTCTAAAATAATAATAATATTATTATTTCCTTGACATGTACATAACTTGGGAATTAATTTTAATATTATTTAATCAAATAATATTCAATATATATTATTTATCATTGGAGCTAAAAACTCAGTCCACCAATCCTTCAACATATTTATCAGTCCATGAATAGTGACTATATATTTAACAAATAAATATCAATGCATTATTCCCCAATTACTAAATAAATATTATATTCACTAAATAGAAAATAAATATTTATTAAATATTCTTCTCATATAATATTCTCTCGAATAACTAGTGACAGAATATATGCAATCAAGAATACATTAATAATTATTCAACCATGTGTGGGAATAATATTCATTTAATTTGTTAAATTATATATAAGAATATATTATTTAACTGATATCTTGGATACACTTAGTTTGTGAACCTCTAGGCCTCTTTCAATGTGGCATTAAGAAAAGTAGCCTAAAGTCCATGTTTAGAATCTTAGAACATGCTAAGGAAACCATGGAGAAATAAGTTAATGGAACAATGACCTAATACTTTATATAGATGATTATTGTAAAATATAATTCCTTTACTACCCTATCTCTAATCAAGAAGATTTCATGCTGGTGTCATCAACCTATGTGCTCTATATCTATTTCTTTAACTTTCCAAAAACTGAACTTGTCTATAGGACACCATGGCCATGGATTTATGTAGGCTATATCATTACCATCAATGGGACTTCGATATCAACTTATGCTAACGAAAAGAAGGTACAAATCCTTTCTTCCATTATTCATTAATGTAATTTTACTTGTGATTTACCCAATATATCCTCCTTCACCATTAACATTTGAAATCATTTTTTCGTCAATAAATCAAATTATGTGACTTATAATAATCATTAATAATAATATTAAATTCTATGGATCAATACACATGTCCACATAAATTAAAATACAATGACACATATAAATGTGTATTTACTATTGGCAGGTCCCATTATCAAAATTCCCCACACTGGATATTACCATGATCATATATAATGTGAAGGTGCCTCAATTTACTATGAGTCTCCACCCCTAATATCCAGTATCATTTGTTTCACTAAAATGATATCATCCAGCTATAGAACATATATTTAATAATATTATCATAGCATATATGGGATCTCATCATAGTGGGGAACTGATATAGAATTTTAGTGTGATAACTATTCTTAGGAAATTATCATAAACTATGTTATATAGAATAATCATCATGTTGTGATAAGAAGTTTATTAGAAATAATGAAATTAAACAATGTTATCCTAAAGTACACAAAAGCAAGTTATAGGGATCCAACTCCAACAAACTCAAACTTGAACTAGAGCCATATTCAAATAACCTTTAGTCAGATAGCTCTCACATCATACTAACACTACCAAGGAAATAGTCCTTTAGTCAAGGGGTCCACCAAAATATCTTCTGTGGTAACTCTACTTACTACAACATCACCCCTATGATAGAAATCCCTCAAGTTGTGATGTTATCAGAGTATATTTGTTGTACATTGGTGTGACTTTGGATCTTTTTCAAGATAAACTATTTCAGTATTATCACAATACAATGTGATAGATTATTTACTCATATGTTCCATATAAAACTCAATGACAATTTTTGGTATCCATAAGGATTACTTAGCTCTATAATAAGTCATTATATACTCATACTCTACTATATAATCAATGATAACTGGATTCCTTGAACAATTTCAGCTCAAAGATCCACCATAAAGATAGAAAACATATCATGATTGTGACTTCAGTTCATTATGATCAGTTTGGAAACAATCATAAGTATAACCCTTGATGACCAACTCCTCGTCTCCTCCATACATCAGGAATATATCTTCAGTTGTTGTCAGATACTTAAGGATACCATTAACAATAGCCCAATGTTGTTATCTTGGATATGTTTGATATCTTCATACAATGATCAATATATAGGAAACATCAATACTAGTACATAACATGGAATAAATTATTGAACATATCACTAAAGAATGTTGGATATTGCTTGTTAATTCCTTCTCATATTGTGTTTTAGGACAAATTTTCTTAGAACGATGTAAACCATGTGTAACTGGATGCAATACCATCTTTTAATTGTTCCATACTAACTATATTTAGTATCTGGTAAAATTATTTACATTGACTTAGTCTAAGTATCATCTTTGATCTATAACTACTGATCTTGATCCCTATAATATAGGTTTCTCCACCTAAATCCATCACAGAGAAATAATCATTTAACCAATCCTTAACAGACTAAAAGACTTCTATGTCATTTACCATAAATAATAGTCCATCAACATATAATACTAGGATAATGAATATATTATCACTAAACCATTTGTAAACACATGTCTTAATTTAATTCTTAATGAACCCAAATTATTTTATAGCTTCATTGAATTGAATGTTCTTGGACATGGATTCTCACTTCAATCAATAAATGGATCTTTATAACTTGAAAATATTTTGGAATAACCTAGAGTCATAAACCCTAATGGTTTTGTCATAGAGAAATATTCTTAAAGGTTCCCATTAAGGAAGGTAGTTTTGAAATGCATATAATAAATTTCATCGTCATTGTAAGATTATATGGAAAGTAGAATTCAGATATATTTAAACATCGAAACTAGTGAAATTTTTTCATCATATTGAATTAGTTGATGTTTTTAAATGATTTAGCCACTAGCCTTTATTTATAGGTATTAAAATTACCTTATGTGTCCAGTTTTCCATTTAATATGCATTTTTACCCAATGTGATTTACATCAACTAGTGCATCAAGAAGAACCCAAAGTTGGTTTTGATACATGGAATAAATTTCAGAATTCATGGATTATTTCAATCTTGAAACATTTTATCTCTCTAATTTCTCTTTTTTGGAGAGAGGTTTATCATTCTCAACTGATAACAGTTCACTAACATCAGTGACTTGAATACCATATCTCTCTTTTTCGCTTACCTCTCTTGGCCTCCTATTTAGTACTTTTATTTTAGGAACTACTTATTTCATGGGGACCAGCGGGATATATTCCTATACCAACTCTTATGTATCTTGAGCATTAATTTCATCAATTTCAGTCATGTTCCCACTATCCTTTTTGAGGATGTGATCACTCTCAAGAAAGTCGACATTCTTAAATATAGACACTTTCTTTTCTGAGGTATTGTATTGGTAGTTTTCCTTTGTTTCTTTAGGATACACTATAAAGATACACATTGAGAATAGGTTGTTATTTTGTTTCCTAATAAGTAATTAAGAAATATATCACAACACTATACACATGTATTCAAAAAAATTGGGTTCCTTCCCATCCATAAATAGAATGGAATTCTATTTTCCTTTTTAGTTGGTACTCATTTTAATGTGTATGCCACAGTTTGTAATGCATATCCCCATAAGGATAATGGAAGATCTATAGTACTCATCATCGACCATACCATGTCTAACAAGGAATATTTCCTAATTTCACAAACACCATTACACTATGGTGTGTATGGTGGTGTGAGTTGATTTTTAGTCCAAAATTCCAATAAAATGTTAATGAACTCTTTGGTAAGATATTCAACACCTCAATCTGATCGAATAATGTTTATCTTCTTTCCAAGTTGATTATATACATAATTCTTGAATTATTTTAATTTCTTAGAGGACTATAACTTATACCTCA
Source organism: Viscum album (assembly GCA_963277665.1). NCBI lineage: Eukaryota > Viridiplantae > Streptophyta > Magnoliopsida > Santalales > Viscaceae > Viscum > Viscum album. Next base: position 2,035,494,252 of record OY728148.1, read on the forward strand.
TCATGTAGAAATAACCATATCTAATCAAGTCACTATTAAAAGTTATAATGTAATAATAACCACCACTAAATTATACTGGAAATAGACTACACGCATCAGTTTGTACCAATCCTAGAATCTAGGTGTCCCATTTACAATGTCCATTGAATGGTGGTTTGGTCAATTATCCTTGTAAACAATCATTAAATATTTCAAGTGGTTTTAGATCAACTGATTCCAAATATCCTTATCAATAAATCTTTTTCAAATGATTCTTGTTTACATGAACAAGATGGTGGCACCATAACTCGGTGTTATATGATTCTTTATCTATTTCTAATATGTGGTTTTTTCAATTTTATACATAAATACAGTTATTTCAATGTTCCGTACCATAAAATATGTTGTATTTATAAAATAAACAACATTTATTTCCAAATTTAAAAATAAACATCTGTTTATCTATGAATGATATTGAAATTATGCTCTTGGTAATAGTTGGTATATAATAACAATCCATTAAAACCAAAATCATTATCATTGGTAATGAAATGTGGTAGTGACCAATTCCTAGAGCAGACAGCCTTACACCATTGCTATCTCTCAAATCCACATACCCTCTAGAAATCCTATATAATCTAATTGGTTCCTATAATTAGATATTCAAGCACCACAATATGTATTTAATACCCATTGTGTAGATATTGAAATATTACACTTGATAATTAACACACAATTAGCTTCCCATTTATTTTGGGTGAAGTTATTCTTCCCGCGGATTTACTTTATAAATAGGAAATATACTTTCCCCTTTTAGATACCCTAGATCATGATACCCTACTTCTTGGAAGGATGGTGTCTGGGAGATTTAGATTTGTTTTGAATCTTGGGACCCATTTCCTTATTATTCCTTTTCTTATTCACCATAAAGACTGTGGGTGTGTTATGCCCCATTACAATATTCACATGGTGAGTTGAATTAATAAGGATTGATTGACTCTTATCATTATTGATCATATTATAATTAACAATAAAACTGGGGAAGGTCTTAGTAAGTGATGAATTATGAGATCTGTGTGCAAATCCTTTGGGAATTTAATCCCTAATTTTTCTAAGAATTAAATTTAGCCAAATATCTTGACTAAATCTGGCCTAGTTGGCGTATAATATCCAAGATTATTTGTAAAAAAAACAATGGATATCATGTATCTCTATTGTATTGACCTCTCTTGTAGAGATCCCATAGGGGAGACATCATGTTATACACATCCATGTCCTCATGTTGCTTCAAAATCACATTGTTCATGGATGATAACATTAAACATTGAAGATCTATGGAATAATTAATTTTTTTCATAGATATACAACTCTTCATCACTTTTCACATTAACAGGGCCATAAAAAATATGTTCTTCTAGCATATACAAATTTATTTCATGGAAAAAGATAACAAGTAAGCACATTTACAACTGTTGGTGATTTATACAGGTGAGTAAATTATTATTCTCAAGTACGGATAATAATTATATGTTTGAATTCATTTTATTTTTTTCTATAAATAATACAAACATATTTTTTATTTTTTATTTGATAAAATTTATCCAAATAAATAAATATTTTATTTTTTAATCTCCCACTATTTTATTGAAACCCATTATCCCTCACCATTCCCTTTAGAAGATCATGTTGCTTGGAAATTCTAGTGTCAAGGATCCATATTTACATTATCATTTCCCCAAACATTGTTTTTCAAGAAAATTTAATGGGTTTATGTATATATAGTAAATTACAACTTCATTAAATCACAGTTCCTTGATCTGTTTTATAAGATCCCCAATCCTGAAGTCCTTAAATTTTGTTTCATCGACCCTTGCTTTTTATTTACACTAGGTATTTCTTTCGAAATCAACCATTGATGTGAACTATATTAAATAAAAAAAAATATGTTAGAATTCAAAAATAATTGAATGCACCCCAACATTGGAAGGTCAAGTACATGAAACTATGGTTCGCTTTTAACTGAAGTTGTTGATTGATATATCGACATAATATATATTATGGAGGAATTTTATCATATTATGAATCAATATTATGTTATTATCTTTAGTAAATTATTATTAATATTAAATGGATTTAATTAATTTATTAATCATGTCTTAGATAATATTTATGCATATGAAAATTTATTTTTTTCCTAGCTTTCATTCTTATTAATTATTGTCATCATAACATAATGAAATAACCATGAAAGCTGATAGAAATAAAATAAAAATGTGGTATGATCATGAGATTTTACTAATTTTTTTTATCTATAGATGATAAAATAAATGTTCTCCTAGGGGGGACCATGATCCAATTAAGGTTTGTTTTACAGTTTTCCACCTATCCACCTATGTATCTTGCTTGTATTGGTTTTTCCTCAACTCCAAAGTTGAATCACCTCCTCCAAAATGGTATTTACATACATTACATATACTTTTACTCAAATGGAGGTGATGGTAAAGGGGTTTACATGAAAGAAACCATAGGCACACAAGTCCTTACCTAATGATATTAGAGATGACATGCAGGCTAGGAAAAGAATTTAATTTAATTTAATAATAATTTATATATAACCAATCACATACAAAGGACTCATCTATGTTCATGATCATCCAAATTCATGGAAGGAGTTATGCATTTAATAAAATTATCATTAAATTATTAATCCTTCGTATTTAAGATAATTCACACCTGAAATCCTTAAATATATCCTTTATTTAATCAATTGTTTTATGTTAATTCTCATCATAATTTCTATGAGATGCTCATCTATAATAATATTTAAAAAAAATTAAAAAAAATTATTTATAATTAATTTTTTAAAAATTGTACCTTGGATGCAACATGATGAATACCCAAACAAATATACCAACCATGTATTATAATAGTATAATATTTACTCTTGGGATATGTGGAATAAAATACGTATCACGTACCTTAATGACATTAACTATCAACATAATTATTACACGAATTGGATGATTTTTCTATCATGTGTAATGGTTCAATTCATGTATAGTAATAACTATATTACAACTCACGTGTGATATAAATACACTAGCATTATGAAAAAATAAATTAAAAACACACACACACATATAAATATATTAAAACCCAACACATGGTGTGTCATATCAAATTAATGACCACATGCAATAACATGTAGATAATGTTCACATAGTATAGTGAATTGATTTTAAATATATGTTCAATTTGTTATAAGTAAACAATATGTAAAAATGTGCTACATGGTGTGTACTTTTATCACTATCTATTTGAGGTACACACATTTGAAGTATCCATGTAAACCATGCCTCAGAAAAATTGGATTACAAAGATTGTACAAGGGCTACACATTGTGTGCTCTTTGAGTTACATATTGTAATGAATTCAGTTTTGACCCATAATACATTGGAATAATCTGAATAATATTTTCAAAGATGGGTGCTGAGTCGGTGTGGGAAGTGGGGGGCCTAGAGATCCTTGATGTGTTAATATTAAAAATATTAAATATTTTTTTTCACCTATACATAGTTTGACATGAATCATAAATAAATACCATTTACGGTCTCTGGTCGGATTTCAGAGACCATAGTTGAGTCCATAATGTTATGATTACCCTAGGCATGTGAAAGAGCGTTGTCGCACGCGCTCTCAAAAGAACTTCAAAAGTGAGTTACGTTGGATAAAAATCCAAGCACAACACTCTATGAAGCTAATGTTTAGTTTACTTGGTGTAGCATAGGGGGCTAACCAAGGTCGTCTCTCAAAGGAGGAAGTGAATTAAAACATCTTATTAGAGGTATTCTAAAAATAAAATAAAAGAGAATAAAAACACTACTAGAAAAGGATGGGGGTTGTTTATAGTTTATGAATCTAGAAGAAGTTTGCTGGAAGAAGATTGTATTTTTTTTGTTTTTAGTTTTGAAATGAATTCCGATTAAAATAACACAACAAGAAGATGTTTTTTTTAGAAAATATTTTAAAAGGCGTAATCGATCTAACTCTACCTCTTTATTTACATATTAATCATTATCATTTAAATGAAAATCCACTTAATTATGATCCTCTAATTTGTTAACCCTCGAACCCTACAAGAGTTAACTTAACCACAAAGATAGAATTACTTAAACCCTAGGCTAGCTTCGGAACATGCAATCGCAGAACCCTGCTTTGATTGTTGTTCTAAGGTTAGCTTATGGTAAGTGGTTAATTAGAGAACAAATCCATTCTGGAAATGAGGATGAGTTGTGTTTAGGGATTATATTTGAACTCTACAAATTTATCCCAAGTGGTCTTGTATTACCGATTAAGCTCGCACTCTCACAATTTACACAAAATCTCGACCTCGCGTGTTTTTGTATTAATTGTTCAATTTCTTGCTTAGTTTCTTAAAATTTAAAAACATAATTTATGGATCATATTAAGTGAATTACAGTAGTCTCAATGATTCATAATAATTAAATGAAGAGGGTAGAAGATAGATCGATCACTAAAAATTACTCTTCCATGGGTGGCGTAATCATCGTAGAAGCGTTTTGCATGTGCAAAGGTTTAAAATGGGTATAACCCAATATCGCTTCTACTCAAGAATTCCAGCCCCAAGAGGAAGATTAAGAGAAGAATAAATTTAAATAAAACAGAGGAAAAGAGAAGAAATAAAAGAAGAACAAAGAAGTTTATTACACAAACAAAACAATTACAACATGAAGGAGAGAAGGAGGCTTCGATGAGAGGATCCTTGCTTCAAGAGCTACCTCTCTTACAATGGTTGGAGAATTTGGTTGAAACCAATTCTCCTATGCCTCCAATCTCCCAATGCACGAACCAGCCTCTCCAAATGAGAAAATCACTAATTTATATAGTGGAGGGGAGGCTAGGTTTAAAGTGGTTTCAAGTGTGAATGCAAAATCTCGGCCAAATATTTTAATGACACTTGCACGCCCATTTGACCTCCAAACCGCGTGAATTGACCGGCCTTCCAGAAGGATGATTTGTGCCACATCAATTCCCCGAGCTTTCCTCAAAATTTGGGCTCAATCCAAGCCCGTATGTAGAGGATATGGCCCAAATACAGAACCTTCTCCATTCTGGCGAGCCCAGCCCAACTTTGACTTCATGGCCCAATTTCAACAACCAATTTAACTCTTTAGCTTTAGTGTCCTGAATAAAAGTTGTAGATAATTAAGTTAGGTACACTGTTACAAAATTTCAAATTCAAATAATAAATATAAAAATATTTATCTTCGAAATAATACAGTGCACTATTAAGGGTAAAACTGGAATTTTCACCAAATTTTCAAATGAATGATCAAATCCCAAATATTTTATAAATAAACATATTTAACACAATGTGAGGAAATTATATCATTTATTATCAATAAAATATTCAATAAAATAGTGTTTTATCAACTCCCCCACACTTACCCTTTTGCACACCTGGGCAAAACCTCATATCAAGTAAACATCAATATCAAATCAAAACCAATTTTAAAACACATATCTTTAAGATCAATCAATTTCACACCAAGAATAAAAAAGATATCATGCCTCATAAAAAACCTTATTTCAGGTTCTCCATTTATATCATTCAATATATTTCCACTTCATTTATCCACCCATGCACAAAACACTTACCTCGCTTGAATTTTCTCTCATCACTCAAATATCAATTTTTTTGCAATGTCTTTCTCATCCAAACTCATACAAGGGTCACCATAGGCTTGATAGATTCCTACATCGCTACCCGATGTGAGTCAAGGACATATGTTTATCATGAGGACTTTTTAGGGTTGTTCTGTGGCTTTCGGTTGGTAGGATTAAGATGTGAAAAACTCTGAGGCTGAATGAGGAGGGTTTGACTCTTTTAAAGCAAAATTGCATTAATCTAATTTTCACTTAAATATGGTCTTCTCTTCAATCCCCATAGTATCAATTCAGCTCCATCATCATGAAAAGTCATGAAAGGTTTACACCATTCATCATTTCAGTATAAAAAATGTCAATCTTCTAAAAAATGATTTTCTTGAAAGCTCCAGATGGGCACAACTTTCCACCTCAATTAGAAACTCCAGAAAAGGCACAGCTTCACTTGTCATGAAAGCTCTAGAAAAGGCACAACTTTCAATATAATGACTTTCTTTAGCAGCAAACACATCTCTTCAGAATTTAATTTTCCACCCAAAGTATCACATAATGTGGTGGCACAACACAAGACAGCTTCCCCCACACTTAAGCTCAACTAGATTATGCAATTTCACTTCAAGAGTTGGTTGGATAGGGAAAATTGGCTTGTAATGTGGCTTAACCTAACAGGCTGTGCATGGCTTCTAAGGGCTACAAGGATTAAATATTCAAGGTAGGCCATTATAAAAAAGGATTATTTGAAATAGGGGTTTTAATACCAAACAAATGCCTCAATCATTTAAACACAAGTACCTCAAACCCTCAAGTTTTGACAGGAATAGATCAAATTCTGGTTAAATCAAGTATGGTTTGGCTCTCTCAAGAAGTGAGGTGAATGTAAAGAATATGAAAATAATGGTTTAGAAGCCTCACAGGAAAGTTATTTCAAATATAAAGACAGTGAGATTGGCATGGGATTCAAAATTCAGCGTACTTTGCATGAAATTACTAAATATTTGAACTTGAAACAAAGTCATTTCAGCATTCATTTAAGCTTAGTTTCAAGGGGTAAATTGTTTCACTTATTGATATGGATTTAAAAATGGTGATGAGAATCATTTCAGCTCAAAAGTTTCAAAAACACACAGAAAATTGTAAAATAAACACACAAATTTTGAAAAACACACAATTTTTTTTTTGGTTTTTTTTAAACAGGAAAACAATTGAAATTACTAAACTAAAAGGTTCCCTCCCCCACACTTAAAATATTGCATTGTCCTCAATGTGAACCCGTGAGATGATATATGCACATGAAATGCAGAATTTTTAAATAGGACAAATAATATAAAAGTGAAAGGGTTAGGAACAGCCTGATGTGATCAAGTGATGATGGGGTCATGCAGTGTGATAAAATCCACTGCATCAGTAGGATGTCCCTCAATGTATCTCTTCAAACGTTTCCCATTGACTGTAAAGCTCCTTCTAGTGTCCTCTTGTGTGATCTCCACTGCACCATAAGGAAAAACATTAGACACAATATAAGGACCTAACCATCTGGAACGCAACTTACCAGGCATCAACTTCAGTCGTGAACTATAGAGAAGGACTTTCTCTCCAATATGAAACTCCCTTTGTTGGATCATTTTGTCATGAGCTGCTTTTGATCTTTCCTTGTAGAGCCTTGAGTTCTCATATGATGACAGGCGAATCTCCTCAAGCTCTTGAATTTGCAACTTCCTTTGAATTCCAGCTTGGGCCAAATTCATGTTACATTTCTTTATAGCCCAATATGCCCGATGCTCGACTTCCACGGGGAGATGACACGCTTTCCCAAAAACAATCCGAAATGGGGACATACCAATGGGGGTCTTGTATGCTGTCCTATAAGCCCACAATGCATCATCCAAGCGCTTGCTCCAATCCTTCCTATTTGGCTGCACGGTTTTCTCCAAGATTTGTTTCAACTCACGATTTGAAACCTCAGCCTGGCCATTTGTTTGGGGGTGGTATGGTGTTGATGTTTTGTGTGTCACCCCATACTTCCGAAGGAGGGAAGCAAAATTCCTATTGCAAAAGTGTGTCCCTTGGTCACTGATGATGGCCTTTGGTACTCCAAACCTGCAAAAAATCTGTGCTTTGACAAAATCCACAACAACATGAGAATCGTCAGTCCTGGTGGCCTTGGCCTCCACCCATTTACTCACATAATCGACAGCAACAAGGATATACAAGAAACCAAATGAACTAGGAAAAGGTCCCATAAAATCAATTCCCCAAACGTCAAAAATCTCATAGAATAAAATGGGTTGTTGGGGCATCTCGTGTCTTCTTGAAATGTTTCCAGTGTGTTGGCAACGAGAGCATGACTTACAAAATACATGGGAATCATGGAATAAACTAGGCCAATATAATCCTGATTCTAAAACCTTCCTAGCTGTCCGTTGGGGTCCAAAGTGTCCACCACAAGCAAGTGTATGACAGAAATGCAAAACAGACTCAAACTCATGATCGGGAACACACCTCCTAATGACTTGGTCACTACACATGCGCCAGAGGTATGGATCATCCCACACATAATACCTAGACTCACTTTTTAATTTTTGGACTTGATGCTTCTTCAAATTTACTGGGATTTCAGAGCCAACAATGTAATTAACTAAATCAGCATACCAAGGATGCTTACCTGAGATGGTATAGAGATGCTCATCGGGGAAAGTGTCCCGAAGTGGTACCTGGTCCAAGGTGTCACCCTCTAGTGTGTGAGTAAGCCTACTCATGTGGTCTGCCGCCAAATTCTCTGACCCCTTCTTGTCCTTTATCTCAAGGTCAAACTCTTAAAGAAGTAGCATCCAACGGATAAGTCGTGGCTTTGCATCTGGCTTCTTTAGGAGGTACCTCAAAGCTGCATGGTCAGAAAAAACAACTACTTTAGAGCCCAATAAATATGAAAGAAATTTATCTAAAGCAAATATAACAGCAAGAAACTCCTTTTCTGTTGTGGTGTAGTTTGATTGGGCTGAATCTAGTGTCCTCGATGCATAGGCGATCACATGTGAACGTCCCTCCACCCTCTAAGATAAGACAGCTCCAACCGCGAAGTTGGAGGCGTCACACATAAGCTCAAAAGGAATCTCCCACCGTGGGGGCTGTATGATCGGTGGAGTGGTCAGACACTTCTTTAGCTCATCAAATGATACCCTGCATGAATCATCAAAATTGAAGTCAATATCTTTTTGAAGAAATCGAGATAAGGGTAGAGCGATCTTACTAAAATCTCTGATGAAGCGTCGATAAAATCCAGCATGTCCAAGGAATGATCGAACATCACGCACACATGAAGGGTAGGGTAAGGATGAAATGATGTCTACCTTAGATCTATCAACCTCTATCCCATGTTTTGACACTACATGCCCTAAGACAATGCCATGCTCTACCATGAAATGACACTTTTCAAAGTTCAGGACTAGATTCTTCTCAATACAACGATTCAACACATTTTCCAAACTACTTAGACATTCATCAAATGAAGATCCATACACTGTAAAATCATCCATAAATACCTCCATGCAGGTCTCAATAAAATCAGAAAAAATACTCACCATGCATCTCTGGAAGGTACCTGGGGCATTGCAAAGTCCAAATGGCATCCTCCGATAGGAAAATGTCCCAAAGGGACAGGTGAATGTAGTCTTCTCCTGATCCTCCGGAGCTATAGGAACCTGAAAATATCCAGAAAATCCATCCAAGAAACAATAGTGTGTCTTCCCAGCTAGTCTCTCAAGCATCTGATCAATAAATGGGAGGGGGAAATGATCTTTGCGAGTGGAATGATTTAGTTTCCTATAATCAATACACACGCGCCAACTGTTTTGTACCCTCATTGGAACTAACTCATCTTTCTCATTTTTAACAACAGTAACACCACTTTTCTTAGGCACAACCTGAATAGGACTTACCCACTGAGAATCTGAAATGGGATAGATTATACCTGCCTCGAGCAATTTTTCAACCTCTTTTTTAACAACCTCCAGAAGGGTTGGATTGAGTCTCCTTTGTGGTTGCCTCACCGGTTTAGCTCCATCTTCCAAAAGAATCCTATGCATGCAAATGGAGGGGCTAATACCTGATATGTCAGCCAAGGTCCACCCGATTGCCCTGATGTTCTCCCTCAAAAGATTCAAAAGTTTTTCTTCATGTTCAAAAGAGAGATTGTTAGCAATGATAACAGGTAATTTTTCACCACTTAACAAGTATGAGTATTTGAGATTTGGTGGCAATGGCTTTAGTTCCAGTGATGGTGGCTGCTGAATGGATGGAAGCATGAGTGGCGTAGACATCTGTGCACAATCATACATATCATCTGAATGAGAGAACAATGCATCAAATCCATCAGAAAAATTAGCAGCCATATCATAATCAGAGTATACATGCTCAGAATTCGAATATGATTGGACAAATGAACCAATCCCAAGATCAGAAAGATCATGAATTAAAGGGGATGAAGTAGAATGAGACATCAAGTTGGACCCAATACTCATTATTTCATTAAGAAGTGAATAGTCCCCAAGAGATTGGGAATCAAAAATAGAGGGACTATCACATGGAGACTCAGAATGAGAGAGAAAGAATGCTGAGTGTTCCTCTGGTGGGTACTTCATAGAATCCAGGATTTTAAACCTCACGATTTCATCCCCGAATTCCATGGAAAGAGTACCCTCATGAACATTGATAATGGTCTTAGCAGTTTTGAGGAAGGGTCTACCAAGAATGATAGGGGCATGAGAACTTACCTGGTCATCTTCCATGTTTAGTACATAGAAATCAGCAGGGAATATCATGTCCTTTACCTTTACCAACACATCTTCAAGGACACCAGCCGGATATGCTGTAGCTCTATTCGCTAGCTGCACCACTACCCTTGTAGGCTTGAGCTCACCAATCTGCAATGAAGAGAAAACAGAGTGAGGCATCACATTTATTGAAGCTACTAAATCACAAATAGCATCAGAGAAGTGAAACTCCCCTATGGTGCATGGGATGGTGAATGTCCCGGGATCCTTGCACTTTGTTGGCATTGCTAGAGTTGGTGTAATGAGTGCTGAGACATTCCTTCCAAGGTTGATCCTCTCATTTCCCTTGAGCCCTCTTCGATTGGTACAAAGTTCTTTTAAGAATTTGGCATACCTTGGGATTTGATTAATGGCTTCGAGTAGAGGAATGTTGATCTCCACACGCTTGAATGTGTCCAAAACCTCCTTTTGCATTGCTTCTTCAGCCATCTTCTTGGTTTGAACAACCCTGTTTGGAAAAGGAAGTGGTTTAGGAGGAACATCATCAATCTTTTTCTTACCTTTATCTTTCTCCTTGGATTTTTCATCAGTTGGTATGGAATGTGGCTTCTCTGAAGTTGAGGTGAATCCCGGTGGAATGGTAGGTACAGCTGTATCGTTCATTTGCTTCCCACTTCTCAATGTTATGGCACTAACATTCCCCTTTGGATTTGGAGTGGGTTGAGAAGGTAGATTTCCAGAATTCTTACTTACAAGTTCATGGAGGGCGGTGGCAATCTGGCTCATTTGAGTCTTCAACTCCCTCAGCTCCGAACCTTGACTTTTCAGCTCATTCTGTTGATTAAGAACAATTTGTTTCAAAAGATCATCAGTGTTAGAGTCTACCTTGGGTTGGAGATTCCCTTGTTGCTGACTTGTTGATGTTTGAGCTTCAAATCTCCTTTGGGGTTGTTGGAAACCCTGTTGGTAAGGTGGAGGCTGCTGGAAGTTTTGTTGAAAGGGGGGCCTTTGTTGTTGTCCAGAGCCATACCTCATGTCCAGATGATCTTTCCACCCTTGGTTGAATGTTGGATCGAACTTCTTCTGGGGATATGGTTGTTGATGCTGCTGCTGATATGGTCTCCCAGGGAACACTGCTGCACAATCTTCTGTTTCTTGGAGTTGTGGGCAACAGTCAGTTGGGTGGCTTGTCTCAGTGCAAATACCACAAGGCCTTGAAGGAGGAGGTAAAGATGTCTTTTGTGCCAAAGCAATCTGCCTTACCATAGTTGTCAATTCTTCTAACTTGGTATCAATCAAATGACTCTCAAGAGAAGAAGGACTTACCTGATGTACTCCCCTGACATGTAGTGTACCTCTATCGCCAAATTGTTGGGAGTTTTGGGCCATCTTGTCAATCAATGCACGTGCGGCTATTGGTGTCTTGTCCACCAATGCCCCTCCAGCTGCGGCATCCACCATGCTTCTCTCCATAGCTGTGAGTCCTTCATAGAAGTACTGAATGAGGAGTTGCTCACTGATTTGGTGATGTGGACAGCTTGCACACAACTTCTTGAATCGCTCCCAATACTCATACATGGACTCCCCTTGTGCTTGCTTGATCCCCGAGATCTCCTTACGAATGGAAGTGGTCCTCGATGCTGGAAAAAATCTCTGCAAGAAAAGACGTTTCAAATCGTTCCAACAAGTTACATCTTCCGGTTGTAAATAATACATCCAATCTTTTGCAGCTCCATCAAGTGAGAATGGGAATGCTCTTAGTTTGATTTGATCTTCAGAGACATTTTTAGGTTTTAGGGTTGAGCAACCCACATTAAATTCTTTCAAATGTTTATTCGGATCCTCACCAGAGAGGCCATGAAACTTTGGAAGTAAGTGAATTAACCCTGATTTTAGTTCAAACTCCGATTCGAGATTTGAGTATGCAATACAATTTGGTTGATAGTTAATATCAGGTGCAGCCAATTCTCGAATGGTTCTATTAAGTTCATTTCCATTATTATCAGCCATTGGTTCCTCTTTTATGTTTGAATTTGAATTGCTTCCAATTTCAATGTTCTGATATTGGAGTAATTCTCCAACTGGTTGAATGTTGAAACTTCCCGTAGACTGAGAATGTCTGATTCGTGCCCTAAGGCTACGTTCAATCTCAGGGTCAAGATCTAAGAGATCTTCGGGATTAGTTCGTGTCATAGATCAAATAAAAATGAAAAGAAAGAAGGTGGACCATAGTAAAATAAAAATGAGAAGTTTGAGTTGATGGTCCACAAAGAAGTAGGAGAAAATAAAAGAAGAGGATGAAAAATCAGATTGGGTAAAGAAGGAAGAAAGAAGAGAGGAAAATAATAAAATGTAAAATAAAATAAATACCTCTAGTTGGTTGAAATAATTACTTGCCTCCCCGGAAACGGCGCCAATTTGAAAGAGCGTTTTCGCACGCGCTCTCAAAAGAACTTCAAAAGTGAGTTACGTTGGATAAAACTCCAAGCACAACACTCTATGAAGCTAATGTTTAGTTTACTTGGTGTAGCATAGGGGGCTAACCAAGGTCGTCTCTCAAAGGAGGAAGTGAATTAAAACATCTTATTAGAGGTATTCTAAAAATAAAATAAAAGAGAATAAAAACACTACTAGAAAAGGATGGGGGTTGTTTATAGTTTATGAATCTAGAAGAAGTTTGCTGGAAGAAGATTGTATTTTTTTTGTTTTTAGTTTTGAAATGAATTCCGATTAAAATAACACAACAAGAAGATGTTTTTTTTAGAAAATATTTTAAAAGGCGTAATCGATCTAACTCTACCTCTTCATTTACATATTAATCATTATCATTTAAATGAATATCCACTTAATTATGATCCTCTAATTTGTTAACCCTCGAACCCTACAAGAGTTAACTTAACCACAAAGATGGAATTACTTAAACCCTAGGCTAGCTTCGGAACATGCAATCGCAGAACCCTGCTTTGATTGTTGTTCTAAGGTTAGCTTATGGTCAGTGGTTAATTAGAGCACAAATCCATTCTGGAAATGAGGATGAGTTGTGTTTAGGGATTATATTTGAACTCTACAAATTTATCCCAAGTGGTCTTGTATTACCGATTAAGCTCGCACTCTCACAATTTACACAAAATCTCGACCTCGCGTGTTTTTGTATTAATTGTTCAATTGCTTTCTTAGTTTCTTAAAATTTAAAAACATAATTCATGGATCATATTAAGTTAATTAAAGTAGGCTCAATGATTCAAAATAATTAAATGAAGAGGGTAGAAGATAGATCGATCACTAAAAATTACTCTTCCATGGGTGGCGTAATCATCGTAGAAGCGTTTTGCATGTGCAAAGGTTTATAATGGGTATAACCCAATATCGCTTCTACTCAAGAATTCCAACCCCAAGAGGAAGATTAAGAGAAGAATAAATTTAAATAAAACAGAGGAAAAGAGAAGAAATAAAAGAAGAACAAAGAAGTTTATTACACAAACAAAACAATTACAAGATGAAGGAGAGAAGGAGGCTTCGATGAGAGGATCCTTGCTTCAAGAGCTACCTCTCTTACAATGGTTGGAGAATTTGGTTGAAACCAATTCTCCTCTGCCTCCAATCTACCAATGCACGAACCAGCCTCTCCAAATGAGAAAATCACTAATTTATAGAGTGGAGGGGAGGCTAGGTTTAAAGTGGTTTCAAGTGTGAATGCAAAATCTCGGCCAAATATTTTAATGAAACTTGCACTGCCCATTTGACCTCCAAAACGCGTGAATTGACCGGCCTTCCAGAAGGATGATTTGTGCCACATCATGTCCCCGAGCTTTCCTCAAAATTTGGGCTCAATCCAAGCCCGTATGTAGAGGATATGGCCCAAATATAGAACCTTCTCCATTCTGGCGAGCCCAGCCCAACTTTGAATTCATGGCCCAATTTCAACAACCAATTTAACTCTTTAGCTTTAGTGTCCTGAATAAACGTTGTAGATAATTAAGTTAGGAACACTGTTACAAAATTTCAAATTCAAATAATAAATACAAAAATATTTATCTTCGAAATAATACAGTGCACTATTAAGGGTAAAACTGGAATTTTCACCAAATTTTCAAATGAATGATCAAATCCCAAATATTTTATAAATAAACATATTTAACACAATGTGAGGAAATTATATCATTTATTATCAATAAAATATTCAATAAAATAGTGTTTTATCAGCATGACATAAGGTCATCCGTGCAGGGAGTTTCGATTAGAGTTTGTTTTGGTGGCATGGCATGAAAGGGGGATTGATTGGTTTAATTTAATTAAAACCAAATACTTATCCCCATCACTTAGATGTTCTTTACGCCAAGGAGGAGTTGAACATCCCCTGCTCTTCTCCCTCTTCTCCCCTTTGGTGATGAATTAAACTGATACCAAATCAATGATTCAAGGTATTTTTGATCTCTATTTCTAACTCAGATTGTTATCAGAGAAAGGAGCAACATGATATGTGAGTCATCAATCATCCAAATATTTTTCAATTTCCTAATGAATTTGGATGATTTGAGTTTTGGTCCTGATTCCCTTGTTTACACATTTTTTTATGGTTCTACATTCCAGATACAATTGATAGATATTCCTTCTAGGTAGATATGCATGTTTTAGGGTAAATTGGGGTTAATCAGAGGGGTTTAAAGGTGATTCCCAGCTGGAATAACTATCTACATGGAATGTAGTTTAGTGACACATTCCATTTAGCTCTTCCTATTTAGGGAGGATGAATATTTTTGAATGCACACCGTGTAGAGGGGTTACACGCCATGTAATTACCTAAACCGTGTGACCATGGGACATGGCCTGGGTCAGCCATGTGAAAACACACGGATGTGTACTAACACACAACCAAGATACATGGACATGGGGTCTAGTACATGGAAATGGGAAAACTCACGAGTAGGAGGCCATTTAGCCAGAACATGTTGTGTAGTATGGGACAGACGATGTGTAAGGGACACAGTTGGTCGGTCCGTGTAGAAGGGGAACACATCCATGGGCTGAGTGATGAGTGACACGATGTATACTACATCTACATTTTGTGTACCCATATATTGGTTTCAAATCTATGTATAAAGGATACACAAAAAGGTTCTCAGGTGGGTTCACACACCGTGTGTGGCTCAGTGCATGTCGTGTTCTCCGTGGAGATCCTCATGGGATCTTCCTCCTTCCATATCTTCTTCTCTAGGATTTGGATTCAGGATTTTGAGTATACTATTATGAGTTTTTTCAACATAGAACGTGATGGTGGACTCCATTAAGGATTACAAGATATGAGGTGGTGTAAATCGAGTGAGGAACTTGTGAAGTTGTACAGAGATGATACTGGAGATCGGTGTGGATCATGTAGAGATGCATTAGGACTGGTAATCCCATGATGGATTAGTGAATGGGTTTTCCATAACTATCTACTTAGATAGATATTGGAATCCCCACATCATGGTCATGGGTTCATTACCTTTGGGTAGTTTCCTTTGGGGGTGTTACTCCCATGATGGACTAGGGTGCAGATATCCCCATGATGTTCGGGAAGATGGATTACACTCCCTTATCATTCCAGGGTGAATTTCCTCTATATAAGACAGATAGGTTGAGTCATTACTCCCCTGATGTGTTAGGGAGTGGGTCCACTATCCTTATAGTCGATAATACGCAATTGGATCCAGGCATGGTTCTTCCATAGATTTTGTTCTGAAAGTGTCAGTACCCTCCTATCATATTAGGGTGCGGGTCCTCTATCCTAGGGTCCGTACACCCCTACCGGGTTAGGGTATAGGCCCCCTATATTGAACAAGATGGTAGAGTCGGTACCTCTATCTTACCAGGGTGCGATTCTTATAGTCACTAAGTGGTACTCTCCGACCAGGTTAGGTTATGGGTGATAGATCCAGGAAGTGGTACATCCATTTTATATTAAGTTGTGGGTCCTCCATTATTTGAGTAATACTCCCCTATTTGGTTAGGGTGTGGGTCCTCACATATAGATTATTACTCTCCCATATTTGAGTAGAAATGGGGAGCAGGTCCTCCATTAGAGTTGGATATCCTTCGATAGTGGGATAAAGTTATGAGGAGCGGGCCCCTCTACATGATGTGCATCATACCTAGATAGGTGTTAGATCACCATCATTGAACTGAGGAGAGGACCACTCTATACAGGTGTGATAGAGTTTTCATAGGTTAGTTAGTAGAAATACTCTATCGATTGTGGGGTAGTGGTGAGCTGTGGGTTTATCTATTATTCCTCGTTAGAGAGGATGAACATGGTGTGTAGTCTGGATCATTCCTCCCTCAAATGTGTGTAGTGGTGAGGGGTGGGCCTCATCACTTAGTTTTCCTTAGATTGTGTTGGGTTAAAGGTGATGATGAATGGAACTCTTGTGCTCAGCACTAGATATGGCCCTAGAAATATGTTCCCGATAGAGCACATTCTCTTGGACCTACCATTAATAATGGTAGAGTTGATCCTAATCGGGTACATCTCTCAGATGGGTCTCATCTAAATGGATGAGCTCATCGAGCGTGTTCTCCACATTGTTTTGTTAAGGTTATATAAAAAATAGAATCATGTTTCTGGCTATGAGTTTAGAACCTCATGAGACTCAATGCCAGATATGTGTATATGTGGGTGTTTTTCGAGAGTCCTTGTTGTGTTTTCAAATTTCAGGGTTGACACCCCTTGTATACTGAGCTGAATTTTCATGTACAACTGAGAATGGTTTCGGATGGAGTTTCTCTCTCGATTAGGGTTCCCTATGTCCAAGTTGAGTGAGCTATTTCTTTTTAATTTCTCTCTTTTTCTTTTGGGGTTTTGGGTCACCTAATATGTATTTTTAAACTCACCTTTTCATGGTCATTGATCACACATGTTTTTTATCTTGTGAAAAACACAATAATTTTTACAGTCCACAATGATCATAAGGCAGGTGGGGCTTAGTGAGCTAGATAGTCTAAGGTGTTTACCAAGGCTGGACTAAGGAGCTTTATGGTAGTTGAAGTTGACAGTGATCCCCTCCTTCTGAGAAGATTGGTCACCTTTTCTAGTTTTCATTAGTGGGAATTTTTTTTATATCCTTTATCTTTCAGTACTTTTATTGTACTATGTTTGTGGGATATATATGTATACATGAATTGGTTGCTTTTGGTTTTTAATTTTCATATTTTTGTGAGCTTGTAGATGTGTGTGTGCATACAGGTACATATAAAATACCTCCCATGTAGGTGATATTCCTACTCGATGCTAGTTTCCAGCCCCTAGCCTATTACGGGTATGTTTGGGGAGTTATAGCCTAGACCCCTCACGGGTCAGGTCGTGAAAAATTTGTATCAGAGGTGGTAATTTCTACATTGGGACTGTATTGTCATGATCTTGGTTTGGGTTTCATAGTGATGGTTTCAAGATGTATTGAGTTTATATCTTAGGCCCGAGGTTCTTGTATTGGTGCAGTTTCTAACATATCAATTCACTCGGACTCTAATAACCTGCTTTTCGACTCAGTACATTAAGACACTATTCACTGGGAAATAAATTGTACATGCATCATATAGAATTGGGTTTTCGTTTTTTTCTTATCCTTCTTGAGTTATCTCCCTAGATACACAATTTTACTATGGTATATCTTGATTATATTTTTGGATGCCACTATGTTGATATCTAGAAAGGATTCTATGGAATGATTGGGATGAAAATACATCCTATGACGAGGCATCAATATAGGGATCTGATTCTAAGACATTACATCAGGGTGGTATGGAAGTAGTGCCACTGCCTATTGAGTAGAAGTATCTACTGGAAGTTTATGTCGAGAATGTGTGTAGGGTGAGTGTACTACACTAGTTCCATTGGGAGATACCTTTGAGGTTTTGGGGTGATCCAAACCCCTAGGTAGTATATGACTAGCTCGAGGCACTTACACGAGTTTTACACTTAGTGAGAACACCTCATGATCAGATGGTGGTCCTAGAGGTGAGCCTTCTATAGGGTTCAACTGGGCGAAGGTGGAGTCTGGTGATACAATATCATGATGAGGTGAATATCTCATGGGAGGAGTTCGAGAAACTCTTCAGGAAAGAGTTTTACCCAACCATGTTGAGATCATTGTGTATCCATGGGATTCTGCAACTTTGGAATGGTAGCATGATAGTGACGGAGTTTTTGGTGAGGTTTATAGACTTGTCATGATGATATTTGGATAGGTTTAGGAATCCATTTTTCAGAGAATTGTCCTTTGATCGGGTTTTTTATTAGGATATTAGGGCTTCATTTATTTCAGTGTGCACTCCCAACTATGTTGGAGTGTTAAAGAAAACTCTGGTGGTGTGGAATTTATAGCTGAGGAATAAGTGGATGTGAACCACAATAGTGGTCACGAGGAAGAGGTGTCTATAAGAGATGGAATAAAAATAGTAATAGGATCATGAAGCATGGGGAATATACATTCCCAGTCACAGAATTGTGGGTATGTATTGTAAGAGTATTATTGGGGATCTAGTAAACTGTAAGAGATGTAATTTTATGCTTGTGATAGCCAAGGATGTCTCACTAGAGATTGTCCGACCCACCATGCTGCTAAAAGGGAGCTGGATGATGAGCCTCCTTTGCAGAGATAGTTCCTGGAGAAGAGAGTTCCAGGAGGTGGAGGAGTTGGAAGAGCAGTAGAAGGTGGAAGGTAGTTTGAGTTGTTTACACCACCACCCCCAGGTGCTACACGCCAGGACTAGGGAGCTAAAGGATATGGGCAAAGAAAACTATAGGCCATAGTGGTATTTGACTTGGAAGATTCAAGGATGAATAGAGTTATTCTGTGTGTATTTTTTTACTTTCTGTAGTATAAATTGTTAGACACTATTGTGGGTACTCTTCTCTTTCCTCTTTTGCTCGAGGATTAACCAGGATGATGTGGGGCATCAGTAGAACCCCATGATGGTAGTTACATCAGATAGACTAGTAATACTAAGTGTATATATATGGATCCCTTGGTTTTTCATTAGTAACCACATCTGTTTGGTTTCATCCTTATACACGACACACTTAAGGATGATGTGGTACAGTTTGACGTAGGTTTGAACTCACGAGGAAGAGGGACGATTTCCCCGCTGAGACGTATTTTTGTGACATGACCAAAACAATGTGAGTGAGTTATTTCCATCCAAAGAAGATAATATCTTATTGTGGTGAATGAGGTCCTTGGAAATTATTGTTAAGGGTGAGTTTATGTGATGATGTTTCAGATAAGGTCATGGATTTTCTGTGAAGTTTCACTGTTTGACCCCATTAGCTTAGTGTCCATGGGAGATGGATATCCATTCTTAGAATAATTCCATAGTGGAAGAGTTAGACAATATTATGTTTTTTGTAGTGTGGATTCGTTTCCTACCATCCATAATCATCTAGGATGCTACTAGTTTGTCTGGTATTGTTTCTGTTAGGGTGCGTTGTGTTACAGCTTAGGGTTTGTAGAGGAAGAGCCTAGTGAGACCCATTGTTTACTCTTGGTTAGAACTATTTCATATGTGAATACTCTCTCATGTTCAACGTCGACCATGAATGAAAAACTATTAAGGATGATATTGTAAAGTCCATCCCGAGGTGGATTAGAATTGTAGGGTTCCATCAGTATCTACGTTAGGTTAGTGAGGTGGTGTTCCACTTGACTTCATGAGTTGCGATAGACCATGGTGCTTAGTGATTTCCCACATATTGAATATAGGGATACATGTTCCTATAGGTTTCATAATGTTATCATGGTAGAATCTGGAATTAAGGGTGGTTTGATCTTGCTGGTTCCCCATATTTCATGCTTGTAAGCAGCATAGGAACCCTTGGTGATCTCGCAGGCATGTGTGTCCAACGGGAAGCCCAGTTCCTTCATGTGTGCATAGGATTTTTCTTTTTGGGGATTTAAATACCTATGGTGGGTATAATGCAATGACTTGAGTTTTGACCGATAAGACATTGGATTTCGTTAGAGAATATTTCCAAATCAAGCATCTTGAGGAGCCTTGGTCCGGTGATGTTATAAATATTAAATATATTTATTCACGCTTGCACATTTTCCCTTGGAACATAAATAATATTTTGGAGTCTCAAATCATATTTCTAAGACTATTATTGAGTTCATAATGTTGTGTTTACCCTAGGCATGATATAAGGTCATCCACATTGGTATATTTGATCAGGGGTCATTCTGGTGATGTTCCATGAAAGTGGGATTAATTGGTTTAATTTAAATAAAACCAATTCTTTATCAAGCCCAACCCTTAGAAGCATTAAAAAATGAGGTGAGACCCCTCCCCTCCCTTTTCTCCCCTTTTGGTGATGAATGAAACCGATGCCAAATCGACCAAGCAAGGTGATTCCGATCTCAATTTATGACACATATCATCATTATATCGAGGAGAAGCACAATCCATGCATCTTTCTTCTTCCAAAGACTTCGTGATTCTACAACGAGGTAGGAGGCTTTTATTTTTGGTGTTGATCCCCTTTTTTATGCATTTTTTATGGTTTTAGAGCCCAAATACATTTTCTAGAGATACCTTCTAGCTAGATCTACAGGATTTGGGTTAAAATGAGGTAAATCAGAGGGTTTTAAGATGATTCCAAACTAGAATAACCATCTATAAGGAATATATCTTAGTGAAACATGTCGTGTAGCTCTTCCTTTTTGGGGAAGATGAAAATTTGGGACTACATGCCATGCATAGGGGTTACATGCCTTGGAGTTCCCTAAAATATGTGACTATGGGACATGGATTGGGTTAGCCATGTGAAAACACATGGTCATTTACTAAAACATGGCCAAGAAACATAGAAATGGGGTATCGTAAATGGACATGGAAAAAACACATGGATAAGAGACCGTTTATGCTTAACATTCCATGTATTATGGGATGCATGATGTGTAAGGGGCATTGTTGGTTGGTTCGGGTAGAAGGGGAACATAAAAATGGGCCGAGTGATGAGGGACTCGGTGTGTACTTATTCTACATGCCTTTTACCCCTCAATGGGTTAAAAACCATGTAAACTGGATAAACAACTAGGTGCTCGTGCGGTCTCAAATGTTGTGTGTGCTCTGGTGCATGTCAGGTACTCCTATAAGATCCTCCTGGGATATTCTACCTTCTATATCTTCTTATCCAGGATTCATATTTAGGCTTGTGAGAAACCTATCATGAGTGTTTTTTGTGTAGAATGTGATGGTGGCCTATGTTACCTCTTATGAGATACGAGGTTTTGTAAATTGAGAAATACATTGGTGAAATGATACTGAGCCAATGTTGGAGATCAGTTAGGATTGTATAGAGAGACGATGGGAATGGTTCTCCCACAATGGATTAGGGTGATGATTTTCATTATCTCCAAGCTTAGGTAGATATGGGACTCCCCACATCATAGGTGCTGGTTCATTACCTTTGTGTAGTTTCCTCCAGGGGTTTTACTCCCCTAATGGACTATGTTTTAGGTTTCCTCATGATTTTAGTGAACATTGACCATACTCCCCTATCGTTATAGGGAATGGGTCCTCCATATAAGATGTGTAGGTAAAGTCAGTAATCCCCTGCCATGTCAGGGAGTGGGTCCTCTATCATAGGAGTCAGTACTCCTCTATTGGATTAGGGTTCAAGTACTCCATATGTGTTTTTTTTGAAGAGTCATTACTCCACTACTATGTCATAGAGTGGATCCTATAGCCTTGGGTTAGTACACTCTACCATGTCAGGGTGTTGGTCCCCCATAGTGAACAAGATGGAAGAGTTAGTACCACCTGTCTTACCAGGGTGTGGGTACTCTAGCCACTGATTGGTACTCCCCTACCAGGTTAGGGTATGGGTCCTCGATCCATGGAATGTTACTTCTCAATAATATCAGGGTGCATGTCCTCCATTCTTTGAGTAGTACACCCCTATTGGATCAGTGCATGGGTCCTCAATTACAGAGTAATACTCCCCCATCTTTGAGTAGCAGCGAGGAGTGAGTGCAACATTGGAATTAGATATCCAACGGCTGTGGGATATAGTTACCAGGAAGGGTACTCTCCCCTCTATTTAAATGATACCCAGATATGAGTTAGTGTTACCTCAACTAAATGATCTGTGGGACACTCCATACAGGTGCGATGGAGGTTTTATAAGTTATTCAGGATAAGTACTCCCTCGACTGTGGGGGTAGTAGCGAGGTGTGGGTCCATCCATTCTATATTTTTAGAGAGGATTCACATGGTTCATAGTCTGGTGTCGTGACCCCTTAAATATGTGTAGTGGTTAGGGGTGGTCCTCGTCACTTGGGTTTCCATATCTTGCACAAGGCACAAGGTGACAACGATATGAACTCTGGTGTTGGGAACTGGATATAGACCTAGTAAGATGTTCGTGATGGAGAATATTATCTTAGACATACCATTATGAATATTAGAGGTGTTCCCTATGGATTTCATCTATCAGAAAAGTGTCATTTGTGATATCTGATCTCATGGAGTATGTTCTCATAGTTTCATGTTACAGTTATAGAAACGAAGAGAATATTGTTGATGAATATGAGGTTGGAACTTCATGAAATTGAGGTTCTGAGATGTTTATATTAGGTTGATTTTTGGGAACCCTTGTGGTGTTGTCACATGTCAGGGTTGACACCCCTTGTTGACTGAGCTAACTTCTCATGTACATATGAGGATGGTTTGAGATTAAGTTTCTCTCTCGATTGGGGTTCCCTATGGGTAGGTCGAGCTGTCTTTTTCTATTTAGTTTATCCCTTTTTATTTATGGGTTTTGGGATACCTATTTAGTATTTTTATACTCACCCCTGCATGGGCTTTTCTTTCACATGTTTTTTTCTTCTGATGGCCAAAAGAATTTTTATAGAGTCTACAGAGGTTACAAGGAAGAAAACACTATGTGATCAAGACATACTGAGGTGTTTACCAGACCTGGGTTGAGGAGCTTCTCAGTAGTTTCAATTGATAGAGATCCCCTCCTATTGAGTAGGTGAGACACATTTTACAGTTTTCTTTGGAGGGAATTGTTTTTCACTTCTTTCACTTTGAGTACATATGTTGAACTTTGGTTGCGGGATATAGATGTATGAGTGAATTGGTTGCTTTCATTTTTTACATTTATGGTTTTTTTGATCTTGGAGATGTGTGTGTGCATACAGGTAAATTGGAAATGCCTCACATTTTAATGATATGACTAATTGAATCTAGTCTCTATCCCTAGGCCTATTGGAGGCGATCTTGGGGAGTTGTATCCCGAAACCACGTCGGGTCGGGTCATTACACATAGTAACAAATATAGTAGGCATGTAAACATATAAATGTTTGATCTTTGAATATAAGACTACATGTCAAGTATATGGGCTATATAGTGTGTAATCTAGATGACCATGTACTTGAATGGATTAGTCAACATGATGTGTAAACTTAAATACACCTCGTGTATTCAATGCAAATAGTTTGAATTAATTATTAATTAATTTCTAGTTAATTTAACACTAGTACATATCATGTAGTCATGGTTACATGCCACATGATCTTGTGTTATCTATATATAATCCTAGAAAACTACAAATGAACTCCTCGATATTATTTAATTCATAAAATTAAATGATTTTAGTATATTTATGAGAAATGAAATAAGAACAAATAGATCACACAATTCAGTTTTAATAACAATTAAACATGAATTGAAAAATAAATGAAAAATTTATAAATCAATCAAATAATTTTTAAAATAAATTATAAAAAATTAATTGAACCACTCGGATTTACATGTAGGTTCTGTTCATAACATAAGTGTGCGTTGGGTCATTCCCAACTTTTCTTTTGTTCATGATTGATGATTAATATGAGATTTTATACGACGATGTACATTATAATCAACGGAATTGAATCAAAGAAAATACACAAGGGATAGAACTACAGAAGTAAACATAGGATCATAAAATATTATTTATATTTAATTGAATTAGTTAAATAATTACCTTTCATGAATTATTTCTTTTTTGATGGATCTTACAATAGTTCTATATTGTACAATTGTTGTGTTGTATAAATAAAAAGTAGATTCCCTCTAGCGATGATCAACACATGTTCTAAAAATCACATAATGTTGCTATAATAATATCTATGTTCTAGCATGGAAGATCCCATCACATTCATATTCTACCTTTTATAAGAATAAGAATCACTTCTAACGTGTTCTCCTTGATCTCTCTATACTTTATAGTGGGAGGTGGAGGGAGATCGCTCTCCCTTCATGGGGGCTTTCTTGGGGAGGTAGCTCTATACGACATGGGGGGATTCTCTCAAGTTATCATTTTTTCCCAAAAAAAATTGAATTGTCTACATTGGAGGAATAATATAATTGGATTTAAATAATGTTAGTGCTTAAAAATAAATATTTTCACAATTTCCCTCTAATATTTATTTAATACCATGTAGATCCCATTGTCTAAAATAATAATTATATTATTATTTCCTTAGAATTCACTTAACATGAAAATTAATTTAAATATTTTTTAATCAAACACTATTCAATATATATTATTTCTCACCAGAACTAGAAACTCAGTTTTCAATTCCTACACAATATTTAATGAGCCTTAAAAATGAAACTTTATTTAATAAAAATTATCACTACATTATTCTCCAAAATAAATAGTTATTATACTCACTGAATAGTATATAAAGTTTTTTTAAATATTCTTATATAATAATAATCTCTCTAATAACTAGTGATAGAATATATGCGATTAGTCATACATGAATAATTAGTAAACAATATGTGGGAAGAATATTTATTCAATTGGTTAAATAATAAATACCAATATATTATTTAACTGAGATTATAGATACACTTAGTGTGTGACCATGTAGACCTCTTTCTCAGTGGCATTAAGAGAAGCAGTCTAAGTCCATGTTTAGGGTATAATAGCATGCCAAATCACCCAGAGAGAATGAATTTAATTATTAAATGAAATAATACTTCATATGGATACTTACTGTGTAATATAATCCCTCTTTCATGATATCTCTAATCAAGTAGGTTTTAGGTTACTTCCATCAACCTATGTACTCAATGTCTCTTTCTTTGACTTTATAGAATTAAAATGTTATTGTAAGACACCATGAATATGGATTCATTTAGGATATATCATTTCTAACAAAGGGACTTTGATATAAACATCTATTAAATAATGGAAGGGAAAAATCCATTCTCTCGTTATTCATTAATTCAATAATACTTATGACACACCCATCTTATCCTACTCCACCGTGAACATATTTAATCATGGTTTTTTTCAATACATCAAAGTAAAAATATTATAATACCCATTAATAATAATTATAAAGACTAAGGTTCAATGAATAAATCCACATATAGGAACATATAGTGATACATATAAATGTTGATTTCCTACTGGCAGGTTTTGTTCTCATAATTTCACACACTATATATTACAAAGGGCGTACACCGGGAAAAGGTGCCTCAAAGTCCAATGAGTATCCACCCATGATATTTTGTATCATTTCTGTCACTCAAATGATATTATCTATCAATATATAATATATTTTAGAATATTGTCGTAGCACTTTTGGGTTCTCAACATAGTTGGGAACTGTTATGACCTTTAGCATGACAACTATTCTTAGGACATTATCACATACAATATTATATATAAGAATAATCATGATGTGAAAATAAGTTCATTCATATTGAAAACTATAAACGAATGTTATCATAAAGTACACATAATTTTGTTCTAGGAAAGAAACTCCAAAAATAATTTTACCACCTTCATCGATTATAATGTAACCATTTTCCGTGGTTATAACATTACCACCATACATAGTTCTAATGTAACCACCATCAAATGATGAATACCATATATATGTTTTCCACATGATCATATAACATGAATCATACTATTACTCATTAAAGTAATAAAGTTCTAAGAAACATTCCATTGTATCATAACCCATATAAAGGAACTGGGTCTCATAATATTCTTATTAATTCATCAGTGGATAGCCTATGGAAAAAGAATGGGTTTCATAAAAATATCATCATCATAATCCCAAAACTTCCAGATAAAGAATAAGGATGAAAAAATTGGATCATATCCCTAATAAAGAATAAGTAACATTAAAGTATATCATCTTAAATGTGAAATTATTATGATTTATCTCTTGTAACATTTTGTGATGAAAATATCCATTACACTATGAAATTCAATTTTTTAAACTAATATTTAAAAAAAAACTAAAAATACATTTCTTTTAAAATTAAATTGGAAAATATGAAGGAATCATTATATAATTGATCACTCACAGTGATGTATAATTCTACTCATTTCAGATACATTAAAATAAGGACTCCTTTCACATTTCATTAAAAAACTAAAGGGCCTTGTTTTCACATTGACATGAGTATTATTTTAACAATATTTTATAAAAAGTAAAACATGGGTAGAAATTAATTTTAACAATCATTAGAGAATATAAAAAAACTTTCTGTGGAACATTCCATGATGGAATAGTTGTGGATGAAAAGTGGTGTTCTGCCAAAGATAAAAATAAAGAAACTTTTTATTAAAAAAAATATTTTCCTATATTAAATACTTAAATAGAGGAAAATGAAATGAAAACTTATATTATATTTCAATAAATCAAGGGGGAGAAAATAAATGAGTTTTTTTAAGAAGATAATAACATCTCATCATTTAGTTATGAACAATCACAATAAACAATGAGATTGTAACATTTCAAATTTACCACCTTGGTATCATTTCAATAACATGAACCACGAAATAAAGAACCATAATGGATATATAAATCAACATAAAATTCATATGAAGCCTCATAAAATTTATTCATTTGAATTATATAAAACACACACAATAATCAGGTGGTGAATATGGAACGTGTCTCCCAAAAACAAAAGAGAGATGGAAATCCCATACATGATTTGGTAACTATTGAATCATAATACCCTTGAAAAAATAATATTAAATGAAACAATAAATATAATGAAAATAAATAATTTGATGATATAACATGTAAAAGTGGCTATATGTACACCCCATAAAATAATATATGTTCATAACATAATATATGTTGCAAAGAAGAAAATTTGACAAAAAAATCAATTACTTAAGTCTATAATTTTATAGTACACATTCCAATATCCGGTATAATAAATATAATTTGATTATAAATATATTAAAGAACAATACTAATATTTATAATGCTTATATGATTTAATTTTTACCTTTTATTACCAATTTATTTATAATTCCTTCGTGTATCCTGCTCCAGGTCTGCGTTGTACACCCTTTTTCAAATCTGGGGTCTGGGGTTCGGTTCTTCCTTTCTGTGTCACTCCTCGACCCACTGCGGTGAATAATATGTGTTTTGTGCATCTTGTTCTCCTCCCCCTATTCCTGAATCCCATCTGTTCCGGTGGAGTTGGGTTTCCTCTTCTTTTCACTCGACCTCGACGCCAGGCGATGTTCCTTACCCTGGGGTCTTGAAGCACCTTCTGGCACCGTCATCCCTCATCGTCGTATGATCTGTGTGAAGGAACACGGTGCCCATTCTCCGTTCTCCATTTTCTTTCTTCTTTGGAACTTCTGATCCCCTTCAGATCTGAGAGCTGAGTGGCTCGAGGAATTCTTGAGTTTGAGGATTTCCTTTATATTCTCGGGTTCCCCCTGCTTCCGAGAAGTCCGGCGTTGATCTGCTGGTGGAGGCCGTCTCCCTGTTTCGTGAAGTTTATGCCGTGACGTGGTTGACTCGCGAAGCTCCTTCCGTGATGTATCACCGCGCTGAGGGATCGCGTAGTGGCCGACGCGAAGTGTCTTGACCCGCGAAGCACCTTCCGCGAGGTTTCACCACGTTGTAGGATCGGGAAGCGGCCGCCGCGAAGATTCAACCGTAGGGTGTGGTTCCGCGTTGGCGGGGTGTGAGTTGTGTTGAAGGTGGTGACTGGTGGTTGGGAGGCCATCTCCTTGCTACCGAGAATCTCAGCTGCGAAGTGGCTTGATGCGGACCCATTTAACAAGTGTATCTGCAAAGCACTTGTGTTGTTGTGAAGCTGCGAAGCCCGCCAGGGGTTTTGATCCGTGTCGACTGGTGTGCACTGCGGTGGGGGTTCTTGGGCGTGACCAATTCAGGGGCACGGTTGACTGTGAAGGCCGTGGAGCCGGTCCTAGTTGGGTGGATTGTAGTTGGAGGTGGTGTTGGGGGATCCGGTCCAGGGACCGGTCTTGACTTAGAAAGGGATGTGGGGACCGCAAGAGTGCCCATCATTAAGGAGGATTGTGAAATCTTTTTTGCACTATGGATGCGGATTTGGTAAATCAATGGAAGAGGTTTTCCCTAACGGACCAAGAAAAGGTGACGATTGAGGCACGAAAGAACAATGATGCACTATTGGAAAAGATATTGTCTTTGCTCGTGGTGGGAAAGTTTGTCGAAAACATATCGGTTAATCATGGGGCTCTCAAAAACTCTCTACAACACATCTGGAAACTTGAAGCAGGAGTGGCTATTCGGGAAGCGGGGACCAATCACTTCATCATTGAGTTTTTTAATGAGAAAGATATAGACAAAATCTTGCGTGGTAGACCGTGGTCCATCGATAATCAACTCCTCCTCATGGAATAATTCAAAGGGGGGGGGGATGATATCCAGTGAGTGAATTTAACATGTTCCCCCTTCTGGATACGAATTAAGGGAATCCCCTTCCATGCAAGAACGGAATGTACTATGAGGGGAATTGGGGACAATATATGTCACTTTATTGACTGAGACAGTTCAGACCAAATACAATGGGGCCCCGAGGTTTGGATCAAGGAAGAGATTGAGGTGTTAGAGCCACTGATGAGGGGAATGTTCTTAAAGATTGAAGATACCAACATTTGGATATCATTCAAGTTAGAGAAACTCCCAATCTTATGCTTTTACTGTGGTCGCCTGGGCCATCTGGAAAGAATGTCCACCACTAAACACAAGAGTGGTGCAGGTAACATTACCCTCCAATATGGCCCTCGGCTCCATGCCAAAACGAATAAATCTGCATTCATTCCTGAGACGGAAAAACAAAAGGACTATGACCGTCTCACGTTGGCACATTCCAGCTCGACAAAACCCATACCTGAAAAAGCGTTAATTCTTGGTCCAACGGACTTCCCAAAGGCTGGCCCTCCCACTCAGAGAGAAGTTGGAACTCAGAGAGAATCTAGAGTTCACCCTAAACCCCTGAAGGACAATACTCCAACATCGGCAATGATGGTGACGATGCCACAAGAATCACCATCACATTTCTCAAAGCCAATGCTGATGCACGCCGAACCACCAGATCTGGATCCTGACCCACTATCGACCGTAGCAGGCATTCGTACAATCGAGGACCATGGAATGTTGGGATATCCATTACTGGGGCCACTCACCCGTCAAACATGGAAAAGGGTGCAACGAGAAGAGAGTGATGGGTACACGGAAGACCCAAAACACGGGGTAAGGAAAAGACAAAATGAAACAGGTCAATTAGAAAAGAACCATACCAAAAGTTGGAAAACAAAAAATAGAGATGCAAGTTTAGAGGAACCAAAGGTGGTAGTAGGCGAGACCCTGCCCCACCTAGAGAAATGATTGCCTTATGTTGGAACTGTCGTGAGCTTGACACCCATTAACAGTTCGCATGCTTCAACGCAACTGCGCTCAAAGTCTCCCCAATACGGTTTTCCTGTCCGAAACCATACTAGAAAACAAGGACACCAATGGTATTTCTCTTAAGTGAAGCTTCAAAGGCTACTTTCCGGTGCCTAGACAAATCCATTACGGGGGACTCAGTCTCCTTTGGAAGGACAATATCAACGTCAAAATTTTATCCTTTTCCTCGCACCATGTGGCAGCAACTATTCAAACTGACTTTCACCCACCCTAGACTTTTGTGGGTTTTATGTCTAGACATCCCATAATGATAAGGTTAATACATGGGATCTTCTATGCAAGCTACGATATGACTTACCGAGCCCTATTTTGTTCGGAGGACACTTCAATGGGATTATGTTCCATAAGGAAAGGAGGGGTGGAACCATCCGACCTTCAGCTTCGATATCATACTTCAAGGATGTAGTCTCTAGGGAGGACCTGGTCGATCTGGGGTACTCAGGTAATCCATTTACATGGTTCTGCGACAATATAGAAGGAACCCGTATCCCTGAGTGTCTTGATAGATTTCTAGTCTCTACTAATTGGATTAATCTATTCAGCTTGTTCCATATCGACCACATGGCCCTCAACTGCTCGGAACACTGTCCAACTCTCATCAACTGTACACATAGTGAATGAAATAGAAAACTCAGCAGACCCTTCAGATTTGAGAGCTTATGGTCAAAAGACCAGGAATGCAAAGAGGTGATCCGATCAAGCTGGAAAAATACTCATGAGGATGTTTGCCTCAACCTCCAACAGGTTGCATCCGAGCTGAGGTCATGGAGCAATAGGAAATTCTGACACCCCGACCGGTACTATGGCGCCCTTGAAAAGAGACTGAACAATCTTCTCAAACAACCCACATCCAATTGTAATATCTCTAAGATTGGATCCACACAAAGAGAGCTGGACACGGACCTACGTATCAAGGAGAGATTTTGGGACATGCGTGCGTGGGAAAACCATATTAAAGAAGGGGATGCTAATGCTTGGTATTTTCACCAGAAAGCATCAGCCAGGCGTCAGAAAAACTCTATTACTTGCATCTCACAACCTGATGGAATCAAAGTTTCTTACACCAATGGTATCCACGAGGCCTTGATAGGCTTTTTCCAGAACATCTTCTCTGTAGGAACCCCTTTCATGTCTGCTGAGGTGGAAGAATGTATCAGACCTGTGATCACTGAAGAGATCAATAGGAATCTCACCAAAGTTGTGACAAATGATGAGATACGCCTGGCTCTGAGACAACTTCATCCCACTAAGGCTCCGGGACCAGATGGGTTTCATGCCCTATTTTTTAAGAAGTATGGGCACATAATTGTTCTTAACATCTACAATATGATTAAAAATATCTGGGATGGTAATACCAGCATTACGGTCATCAATGAAACTATCCTCTTCCTTATCCCCCAAATCAAGAAACCTCTGGTGATCCCTGACTTTCGACCTATCATCCTCTGCAATGTCTCTTACAAGATCTTCTCAAAGATCCTTGTCAATTGACTATGACCTTGGCTACCTGATATTATCTCTGAAAATCAGAGCGCCTTCATGGACAAGAGAATGATCACTAATAATGCGACTGTGGCCCATTAATTTTTCCATTCTATGAAATCACGCTCCACTGCGAAAAGAGGTACCATGGCCTGGACATTAGAATGACCATGGCCTATGATAGAGTTGAATGGCACTTATTAAGAGTCATCTTGCAGAAAATGGGTCTTTGTGCTAAATGTATAGTTATGGTCATGAACTATGTCTCGACCATCTCATTCAAAATCAAGGTCAATGGGGGAGCTTACCAGATAATTCGCCCCATCCTGAGGCCTTCGCCAGGGAGACCCCCTCTCCCCTTTTCTCTTCATACTGGTGGCTAATATTTTTTCTAATCTTATTTACAGGGCTATATCTTCTAAGTCTATTCATGGGGGAAACGTCTTCCAAGTTAGCCCTCCATTGTCGCATCTCTTCTTTACTGACGATTGCCTCCTCTTTTCCAGAGAAACATTTAATGAATGCCGGGTGATCTGCCAAGCGATCCATCAGTATGAGAGGGCGTCTACCCAAATAATCAATCATGGTAAATCTGAAATATTCTTCAGTGCAGGGGTGCCTATTTCTAAGAGGGATGAAGTTTGTGCATCAGTTTGCATCCATATGGTTGATAAACATCAGATGTAGCTCGGGATCCCCACGGTGATTGGCTGGTACGAAATAGAAATCTTTGCGTCCTTAGTGGACCGGATTGAGGTAAAAATTCAAGGCTGGACCCCCAAAATAATTTCTAAAGGTAGAAAAGAGACCCTCATCAATGTTTTCATACAATCTATCCCCAAATATTTCATAACCCTTTTTAAGCTCCCGACGACCATCGTTGACCAGATCCACACACGAACTGCCAATTTCTGGTGGGGGAAGAACGAAGGAAGGAATCGATCCCACTGTATGGCCTGGGAGAAACTATGAAAATGCAAATCAGAGGGTGGGATAGGGTTTCGAAATCTTCCTCTATTCAATGAAGTGCTATTGGCCAAGCAAGGATGGTTCTTTATTAACTGTCTATCATCTCTATGTGCGTGAGTTCTACGAGCTAAGTACTTTCCGCACATGGAATTTCATGCTTCCTCTCTTGGTCCCTGTCCTAGCTTCCTCTGGAGAAGCATTTGGGTAGCTAAAAATCTCCTGGATAAAGGACTGGTATGGAGGATTGGGACTGTCTCATCTATCAAAATTTGGACTAATCCTTGGCTTATTGATAAGGATGGTTTACGAGCTACATCCCCCGCCCAACCAGGTCTTTAAGACGCCACTGTCAGCTGCCTCCTTTCCGACCAGGGATAGGGATGGTGTTTGGAAAAGATACTTGAATGGTTTAATGAAAGAGATCAAATAATTATCCTTATCATTCCCTAGGCACTAGACGCAGGCCCTGACCATCTCTTCTGGATCAATGACATCTCGGGTAACTACACGGTGAGATCCGGCTAAAGACTTGCTCTTGGAATCCACTCAGTCGGCCGAGATGAGGGACCATGGAAATCTATTTTTATGCTCAAATTTCCCCAAAAAGGTATTCAATTTTGGTGGCAGGTTTGTATAGGCACTCTTCCAACAATGATCCTTCTCGTTTACCGTCATATGACTAGTACCGTTTTTTTCCTTTCTTCCCGAACACTCTAGAAACTCCTCTGTACGCTATCATTTACTGCCCAGGAGCGAAGGAAATTCAAAATCATTGGGTCTCGGCTTCATTTGATTCACTAGAATTGGCCTCTAAACTTCCCGATCTTCTGACGCATTGGTGCTCCTATATCTCCTAAGTATATGTTGGTTCACTTTTCACATTGGCTTGGATTATTTGGGTCCCGCGTAACAATGTTGTTTTTCATCAATCTCATAGACCTCCCAAATTATGGATTGATTAGGCCATTTCATGGATTGGGGGTTGGAAGGCCACAATGGATTTTCTATGCCTGGTATCTCCCCACCTCCCCCCATCCTTCTCATTAGAATCCCCCAACGGAAGGGATTATCAAGATTAATGTGGATGCGTATCTTCCAAAGGATGGCCTTGTTGCCCTTGGCCACCTTGCCCGCAATCATCTGGGGAAAATCCTTGCTACTAAATATGAACCACATCAATCATTCTGGGAACCAGAAGTTTCTGAAGCCACGACCATCCTTGCTGGTATGATGCTCACTTTAGAATGTGGATGGGGTGATATCATCATTGAGTCTGAATATCTTACCGTTATCGATGCTATTAATCACAACGATAGAGGACTCCAGTCTTTTGGCATCATCATCAGGTTAATTCTCTCACGTCGCCAATGCTTCTCATTATGCACCTTCTCCTTTACCAAAAGGGAAGGAAACAACGCGGCCAATCAGCTTGTGACCTCAGGCCCATTTGTTACTAACCAGTTCTATTTGGACAATTTCCCTTCATGGTTGTGCACATATACTTTTTATGAGCTTTGTAATTAATGTTTTATGCATTTCAAAAAAAAATATTATGTCATTTAAAAACATATATTCACTAAAACCATCCATATTACCTTCTATGTAATCTTTATCTGAAAAAAAAATCACATCGCTTTGTGAGGCGACAATCCACCAAACACATGAATGAAATTTTCGTATTTCCACAAAATGGAATATAAGAAGTTATGTATGCTATTTTAATTTCATAAGTATAATAATTTCATAAATACAATATAAATAAGTTTAATCCACCATTATATCCATCCATGATATATAGTGATGGAAAATTAATTACATCTGTTGGCGAGAAGGTAGTCTATCGTACACATGATCCACATTTTTTTTCCCACAAGATAGAAGACAAGTTATATGTAGGTAATGAAAATAATAAAAATAAAATCTACTTATATGTGATATAATTATGTTGTTATATCAGAATTTTGGACCAAAATTTTATGGATTTAAATGAATAAATAAAACAGTAACATATGTTTATGAACTTGACCTCTCATTCAGAGAACATCTTTAGTTTTATACCTAAACCCCTCTAAGTAAGGTTTACTAATCAAAATAATTCCTCCAAGATGTTGGTATTGTATTAAGGATGATAATTGTATTAGGAATGTCTGATCCAAATGGTTTTGTAAGTGTGAATATGAGAGGAAATTGGGTGTCTTTTTATAAGTGTGGGAGAGGAAACCCATGGAGTTTAAAAAAATAAATTCTACCCATGTTTTTAGATGGAAAAATGATCCATATTTGGTAACTATGAAAACTTATATGTTATAAGGTATAAATAATTAATTTCAATGGGTTTTTTAATTTTTTTATGTGATTTTACCCTTTATCATTTTAGTTAAACCCTCAGTAAACATGTCATAACCTTGAACACATTAATTAATTTTTTTCTATTTTTAATATTAATTTTCAGAAAAATAATTAAGATCAAATTATTATATAAAATTAATTATTATTATTCCAAAAAATCTATTCATTTCTCCAAATTCCATTCACATAATTTGAAAATTGGAATTTATAATCAATCATGTAAACATGATGAAAAAGAGGCTTACCAAAATGAAAATCTAAATAAGTATAGATATTTTTAATGTAAAAATAAAATATGAAATTCATTAAAATAACCTAAATTTTATTGATAAATATATAATAGAACAAAATTTACTTTTAAAAATATCAAAAAATGAAATGTATCTTGTCAATAATTAAAAAAAAGGCTATTCTTAATAAAAAACTATATTTTTTACTATTTATAAAAAAATTAATATTTTCAGAAAATTCTAAACAATTCACTAAATGATAATATTGATATGTAGATTTGAAAAATGAATTTTATTTTATAAAAAATTTTCTAAGAACTTATCAAAAATTACCGTTTTTATTTGTTCACAAAATGAAATAAAAATATTTTCTTAGAAACTAATATTTTCAAAACATATAGAATTTACTAAAAATTAAGTAATTCTTAATAAAATGTTTTATTGATATAAAAAAGTTTTAATTAATATTTGAAATTTTATCATTCATTTTCAAATGGAAAATTTTTATGATAATGTTATAATTGTCAAATTTAAATAATAATATAAATATTATATTATGGTTCATAAAACATAGTGTTGTGTGTAACATAAGCTATTGATGAAATAAAATTTATTTAGAAAAACATTTAATAAAATATAAATGTGTTACATTATAACCCAAAAAATGAATTCATCCCTTGAAATTTTATTACTTTGGTATAAAAAACTGATGACACTTATGCATTGGTACATCCCCAAGTTCCATGTAGCTTCCTCAAGCTAGTGGTTTTTCCACAAACCATTGACCATGTGAGTGGTATTGCTTCATAGAACTTTATCTATATTATCCTGAATCATTACTGGTTATTACTAATAAGAATGATCATAGACCTGTACTATGACCTTTAAGATCAGTATATGTGATGGATCAGGTATGTAGTTCCTCAGAAAAAATATATAAAAAAAATCGTGAACTTGAGAGACTTTTGGTGGAAGATTAAAATGGTAAGAGAATGTACTAATATGATCAATAATTTCCATGGTACCAAAATACCTTTATATCACCGTTACATTACATCATATGAAAAATTTCATATTTTTTTATTCTTTAATTAACATACACTTTATCCTATACTCCCTGAAAAGAATATTGATATCTATTTTTATTTATTCCTAAAGATCTAAATTAATTATATTACCCCTAAATTATTCCTTTAGACTATAAAAATTAATCAAAAAAAGTGGTTAGAAGATATTATCCAATAACATCCAAGGTTTTATTAAACTCGTTCCATTAATAGTTAACCATGGGGCTCCCCTAAAATAAATATAACTAAAATTGAATCCCAATGATTGGAATGAATTCATCATATATCCTTCAATGATGAAAATAAAAATAATAAATTCTTATACCAAAATGTGTAAACACTAATCACATCCAAAATTTCAAAATAAAACCATATATACTTCCAAAATTTAAATAAATTTTTATTCATTAAATAATATCTTATCACATGAAAAAACATTTACATTGGAAATATTGGTTCATAATTGCACCATTACATGATCATAAGTTGATTCAAGATATCAAATCTCAATTCATTTTTTTATAATATATATGGAGAGAAAAATTAAACTTCTCGAATAAAATTAAATTTCACTAAATGAGGTATAATAATATTTTTATAGATATCATTAATACAAATTCCAACATTAAATTACACACTATAAAGATCCCCAATTATGATTATTCACATTAGATATTATGGTTTCATAATCATTAACTTTGTCATTTTTCTTCAATGGTTATGGAGGCTTATTAACCTAATTATCTCACACATTGGGGCCTCAATTTGAATAATTCCCAATCCATTTTCATTTTAAAAACTAGAGTGGTGGTGATTAATTTTTTTGATATTTATCTCTATTAATTTCATTTATTATCACATTCCCATTACTTGTACAATATTTTTCTCAATGTCCAACATTCCCACAAATGTAACGCCCTGTTGTTTCCTTTCATGAATCCACTTAAGTGATTCTTCCCACACTTTTAGAATGATGGTGACGAAAATTTCTTTCCACCTTGTGATATATATGATTTATCATGAGGATAGATCTTTCTTTTCTTATGAAATCCATGAGTGTGGTCAAAATATACAATTTCCATTTCTAAATTCAGTCCACATAGAATTTATATTTATAGATAATAAAATATATTATAGAAATTATTTTTGAAGAGTTGGTTTTATGAAAATAAATAAATAATAAAATTATATTTATAGGATTATTATTAAACTAGAGGCATACCTTTCATTTATTGTAATATCATCTTCATAAATACAAATAAATTTATCATCCTGCTATTTGAGCTTGAGAAATTCCTTCTCCATCATTATTCATAGAATATGAGGGACGTAATTATTGAAAAATATCCTCTTAAAATAATCCATTTCAATGGATACAGTTTCCCCCTCTTGGCCCATATTATAAATAATGATCCACCATTAATATTCTTCGTATTCTAAATGATAGACATCCAAAATGATTTTTTCATTCTTCAAACACTATATAATGGAAAATATAATTTTATTTGTATCATTCCACTACTCTCTGACTTGTGGATCATTGGAACCACTAAAATAAAATGGAAATTTCCACATGAAAGACTCAATAGAATGTTGTTCTTTCATTTTATATTTTGTATGTTTAGCATGATTTATATCTTGAGAACTTGTTATAAGAATAAAAATGATATTGTTCATTCCATATCCCTTAACATTTGGTTTCTCATGATGAAAATAATCAAATTATCCATTTAAATCAGTAGTAACATGTTTCATTTAGATTCCAATCATGGACTAAAACCAAAAAGAATAGTGTGAGAAAGTAAAATCATAATGGGAAAACACATATTCCTGAAACATCAATTATTGGATGTATAAATTTGGACACCATCATTTTAATATATTAAAACACCGGATTATCCTTGGTTATCCATGATTATAATCTATTCAAATCTTTTATAATGGTTCATATTTATAATGTATATTAACTAAATAATATCTTTTAGGAGTATCATAATAGGTTCACATTAAGGGAAAATCACTTATCACTAGAATTGTGGCCGATATATGCTCAACTAACTCATTTTGGGGTTTATCCCCTAAATTAATCTATATAAATACACGTCCACATATATTATCCATATAGGGATGTATTTTTATTAAATCTACATAATCACTTCCTAACCAAAACATTACGATGTTATCCTACATGTAGGATTATCCCTAGGATTCTCACAAATGTTTTCTCATAATAGTTTCTAAAGGATAAAAAAACCATAAATCAGATATCAAATATGATGAAACAATATTTTCATACATATGTAACATATCATTTTAGATGTATATTCAATAAATTTCACAAATACATTCCCAAGAAACATAATGGTTTACTTTCATTGGTGACTAGGTAAACAATTCCCTTATTTAAGGAAATATCTTCAACATCTCCAATAATGGTCTTCCCCTTTTTCATTCTTCATAAACACACCCTACTTGAAAAAATTATTCATAACTTGGGGAAAGGAAACATAAAAAAGGGTGATATTAGATGATCAGAAATGGTAATCATGGGAGACATCAGTCTATGATCACCTGAAAGAATAAGATAAGAATAAGGGTATGAGATCATGAAAATTATTTACATTTTTAATACCTATCCTGTCATAGATCATAAACATGAGTCACTTCATAAAACATTATCATTTAAAAAATACATGATTTATAAGAGTTTTAAATAACCATAATTCATGAACCATAAGATCATATTATAAAATTGTGGCACTAACATTGGTTTAGACACCATTTCATCTGTCAAGGTTAACAATAATGACAATAAAACATAGTGGATCATGCTTTATCAATTATTCCCCATTCTAGATCAATCCCATCATCTTGTTTCCCATCGTAGATCTATCTATTTGTAATTTTTACCATTTTTATCTCGTGATATATAAATCATTATCTAATTTATTATGGGGAGATATATTTACCACCCATATTTTTATATAACATGACCCCCATTGATATAACTTAACCACCTTCCTTGGATACATTGTAACCAAAATATCTGGTTATAACATAACCACCATCCTTTGTTTTAATATAACCAAAATTAATTAATGAAAACTAAACATATGTGTGAAAAATGATCATAAAACATTTATCCAATCACAACCCTTGAAATAAAATGGTCTGAAAAAAATTCCATCATAGAATAACCCATATAAGGGAAATGGGTCTCATAATCATTTCATCAATTCATCATAGCATAAACGGTGGAAAATAATGGAGCTTTATTAAGATCACTTCATCGTAATATTAAACCATGTATAGAAATAATAATGATTGTACAATTGTACAATATCCCTATTAAATCATAAGTAACATTAAAGGTTGTCATCTTAAATGGAAATTGATTTTGAAAGATAACATGGGACTTTTTTGAGTAAAATTTCCTATACACATTGAAAATAAAATTTTAAAACTAAAACATCACCAAAAAATTTCAAAATTATTTTCTTAAAACATTACATGTGACATTAATAAAAGAATTAATAAATCGTTGATTATTCATTACGATGGAAAATTCTATTAAATATATATATATATATGTTAAAACAAATATTCCTTTCAAATTTCTATATAATACAAAATTTTCATATTTGAAAAACAACTTGAAGATTGTTTTTTGATACTTTTTTGTGTTCAAAAAATGGGTAATTTTTTTTAAACAAACATTTTATAATTTTAAAAGCATTCATTATAATTTTGTTAAAAACCAAATATTTTGAAATTTTTTTCTTCCAAAGAGAGAAATTATGATGATTTTAATATAATTTTTTTTTGGTTTATTATATCCATTAAGGAAGTAAAATGAGAATAACACATGAAATTTCTTGAAATAACAATAGTATAATAAAATAAATTAGTTTCTTTAGTGGTGGATAATAATATCTCATCATTGGAATCCCAATCATAAGTAATCCCAATAAATAATGAGATTGTAACATTAAACTATTAACAATTTTCTATCCTTTGAATTATAGGATACATAAAAGAAATAACCATATATGGGTATATAAATACTCATAAAATTTCTAATAATAATCTTAAATGAAATTCATGGGTAGTATATACACCACCGAAATTAAGAAAATTGGTAAACATGATACATGTATCATAGAAAAAAATGTGAGATGGAAATACATTACATGTTTTGGTAACTTTTTAATCATAATACCCATGAAATAATATATTCAATGAAAGTTTAAAAATATTAATAAAAATAAATTATCAATATTGTATTTCAAAGTGCATGTATATACCGTTCATAAAACAAGATTGGTGCATCACATAACATATGTCCCTAAGAAGAAAATTTCAAACAAAATCCCTTACCTAATGTCTAGAATTTATACACATTTTAATCTACTATATAATAAGTATATGTTTATGATAAATATATTAAATAAACATACTCATATGTTGTAACGCCCTGACCCCAGTTATCCAGAGTCAGTGCATTATTACATAACATTGGCATAATCCAAAAAGATCATGTATCAAAAGAACGATTAGTTTAGTAGCCTTGGAAATACTAGATACATTCATAAGTCTTAAATTACATGATAAAATGAAAAACTATAACAACATAGTCTCCATAGTCTACACTCATATCCCCTCAGAATATCCATGCAGGTCAATCATAAAACACTTCTTCACATCTTGGGAAAAATAAAACATAGAAAGGGGTGAGCTCAGATGCTGAGTAAGGATAACAATATAAAGGAAAATTTCATAAATAATCATAAACATTTAAGGCAATGTATACGTGAAAAAAAAGCCTTTAAAACTTCAAATATAGCATAACATGGAAAAAATAAAATAAAATAATTCCATTTACTTATTCACATGGATATTATACTAGTCGAATAATCACATGAAATATCAATAACCACTTTCATAATGATGGAATGCATAATTCCAGACTATCATAACAATATAGTCAAGTCATTGTGCCCAGACTACAAATAAGATTTTTTCAAGGCCTTCTGCTAAGACACAAGTTTGTCTCATGAGACCTACCGATAAATCGAGGAGCTATAGCGGGCTCTACCCATCACTTAATAAGTCCAATGCATTCCTCATATGAACATGTTTAAACATAACATAAACATTCGTATTAAAAATAGCATATGAAATGTCAATAATTTATCTATAAACCATGAATGGTATAAAAATAACACATCCACAGTCGAAGATATTACAAAACCTTCAATACAATATGGAAGTTTTGTATCATAATAAATCTACTTCAAATAAGCTTAAAATCCATCAAAGGATGTTGACATAGATGAAATTAAAACTATTTGATAGAAATGTCTTTTTTTAAATCATTTAAAAGTCAGATAATTATAAAATAAAACATTTACTTTGAAAATATTCTTATAAGCCTATAAGGTAAGCTTCGACGATTTTATAACCGCATAAAATATCCACACCCTCCCTATAAGTTAAAAACAATTCTTACCTTAAATTTGTCAAAAACATCATAAAGTACCTTGTTTGGAAAACGACGGAAAGATTTCTTTATAAACATCTTATAAAAATTAAAAAAGGGTATAAATTACTTTAACCCATTGTCTATAAAATAGTAAGAATTTTTTGAAATACATTTTCAAGAAACATGGATGTGGATGATAAAGATGTCCGAGAAGATAATTACGTATAAACAACCTCGGAAAACGAAGAGATTGTAGAATTAACCCTTACCATATACTTTTCCTTAGTTGATGGTATGTTAACCTCCTGTATAATAGTTGAAACATTGTTCTTAAATTATACAAGAATCATATACATAAATATGATATCATATATGATCTTCTAATATTACTTTGTTAATAATTTTTTAGTATTATCATTGTTTCAGGTGTTAACTTACTCGTTTTCTTTTATATGTTTTGTTACATAATTCATGTTTGTTATGGATAGGTTGTATATCATTCATATCCAGAATTATATCAAGCCCTTAAACATTTTTTTTAATCATCAAATGAAATTTATTCTTTAATGGATACGATGGGGAATGAACCTCATCGCGTTCGTGGAGACGGTAGTCCTTACGTATGCACAAGGGACAATATCAATATTTTGATTTTAAAATAACATATAATTGGATGGTATATCATATATAAAGAATCATAATCATGATATATTTATTATTTACATAAATTAAACATCATTATCATACCTATCCAAATAATAATGTTTTGAAGAACAATTACACCATGACGTGGAGACGGTAACCTGTACGTACGCACATATGGTGACATGTCATTCAAAGGATGGATAGAATACTGAATATTATTGTACTATTTCTATAAAAACATCACTGTATATATAATATACTGTATCTATTATTTTAGAATGGAAATAACAAATAAATAAGTGGAAGAATAAAATAACTTGAAAGAGGGTTGTGAAATCATTACCTCTTCTTCAGGTTCTTCCTTTTGAATTGATCAAAAGGGCTCCTTAAATTGGATTTATGATCAAACTAAGGCCTCTAGGTTGAAGTGATGGAATATGGGAGGAAATGTGGGCTGGTTTTGGCCGATCCAAATGGCTTTGAAGGTGTAAATTAGAGAGAAAGGGGAGTTCCCTTTTATAAGAGGGGTGAGGGGAACCTTAGGAAAAAATTAAAATATTATTTTATAATAAATTAATATTCAGTTTATAATGGATCCAAAGTGACTAATTTAGAGGATAGGGTGGGTATGGGTCTAAATCCTTTCAACAAATAGGTTTTAGAAAATTTTAGGTTACCATTTTAACCTTATCATTTAGATTTAACTATAGGTAAAATAATTTAACTTTTACCGTGTCTTTTGGTATTCTTACACTATATGGTTAATAAACATACTAGAAACTACCAAGCGAACCCCAAATGGTTCATTAATGATACACCTATAATCATATAAGTCTTTTGGCCGAATAATATATTTTCAAGAATAGAATATAAATTAATAATATAATATTTGTTTTAAAAACACTTTTATGTCAATTTTGACAATATTTGGTATTTTGTTTTTATTAAATTTAAAACGACATTATTACTTTGGAAAAAAGTCATATAACTAACAATAATATGTCATATTAACTTATAAAATTAGTTTAATTCATTAAAAGTCTCAAATTACGTTTATTTGGGTATTTAAAATATCAATTATTTCAATATTTCATTAATAAGGTAATTACTGCATCATCATTGTGTCATAAATAAAATAAATTATTTAATGCCTAAAAAATATAAATAAAATAAAATTATGTAGTAAATATGTTTGGATTTATAGTGAATATTTATAATCTAATTTATCTTATGTATAACCCTATATTAAAAATGTTTTAGTTATTAAACATTGATTTTAACTCTTTTAACTCTTCTTTGAATTAAATAATAATAAATGTCCTAATCTAATCCAAGTAGACCAAAGAGGTTCATATATTATTCCTATGGTTTTTTTTGGTCGAATTATACTTAGCCAATAGAATTTTTAAATTTTTTAGGGTAATAATAATAGCATTTTTCCCTTAATTACCCTATTTACTTTTAACCGTGGTAAATAAAAGTAAAAAGT
Organism: Viscum album; assembly: GCA_963277665.1. Taxonomy (NCBI): domain Eukaryota; kingdom Viridiplantae; phylum Streptophyta; class Magnoliopsida; order Santalales; family Viscaceae; genus Viscum; species Viscum album. Next base: position 2,035,538,162 of record OY728148.1, read on the forward strand.
TACTATTCACCAAAAAAATATTTTTATCCCGTTGAACCACATTTTATTCCTTGATAGTAACTTTTTCTCTCGGATTTTTGAAATTCCACTCACAGAAGCGGTAAAATTAGGTTTGATGTGAATTTGCAAATTGTCCTAGGTGGTGGGTAAAAGACGGTGAAAAGTTCAATAAAATTTTTATATATATAAAATTATTATAAATTGACTCTAATGAATTACATTGAACTTATATAGGTATTATGTGTCTATTTTGACCTAAAATAAATTTAAATAAAATAAATAATTCTTTAAATAAAAATTCTTTTTTAAACTATTACTCAATATTTTTCACAATTCATCAAAAATTGAACGTTTTCAGAAAAATAGAAAAAAATCACCATAGGCTAATTTTGATATTCCAAACCCAAAAATAAAGTCCATTTTGAAAGATAAAATTTATAAAATTTCAAAAAGTGGGTATTACTATTCATAACGGCTACTTTGATTGGTTGTGGAGTGTTAGAACTCGAATTTGCGTATAACACACGCTAATATATTATTTAAAGAGAAGCGTATCATGGAAGCTTAGGGTGTTACATTCTAACCTCCTTCAAATAATTTTTTCCTTGAGATTTCTAGAATAATAATACATAAAAATAATTGGGTGGTTCTTCATCATAAGTTCCTTGGGTTCCCATGTTTCCTCTTCCATCCTATGGTTTCTCCATAAAACATTCCCCAGATGAGTCGTCCGGTTTCTCAACACTTGTTCTCTAGTATCAAGAATCCTGACAAGCTCTTCGCAATACGATAGATCGGGTTCCAGTTCTAATTCCTCATATGTGAGTACATGTGTTGGGTCAGGCATGTATTTTCTCAACAATGATACATAGAACACATCATGATCTTTGGAAAGACTTGGAGGCATTTCCAAATGGTAAGCTACAGTGGCAATTCATTCTAGAACTGCGATAGGTCCAATGTACCAGGGACTCAATTTTCCCTTCTTACCGAAACGTATAACACCCTTCCATGGAGACACCTTCAAGAAAACATGATATCCTACCTGAAATTCCAAATCCTTTCTTCGGTTATCATCATAGATCATCTATCTACTTTGAGCTACTTTGATGAGGGCTTGGATTACCTGCACCTTTTCCATCGTTTCCTCCACAAGTTCAAGGCCTACGAGTTTTCTTCCACCAACATCATCCCAACAGGTTGGTGTGCGACATCTCTTTCCGTATAATGCTTCATATGGTGTCATATGAACTCTTGAATGTAAGCTATTGAAATAGGAAAATTCTACCAGAGACAAATATTGATCCAACATACCCTGAATGTCATGTGAGCAGGATCTCAACATGTCTTCTAAGGTTTGAATAGTTTGTTATGATTTTCTATCAGTTTGAGGGTGGTAGGAAGTGCTCAAATGAAGTTCAGTATCCAGGGATTTCTGAAGACGTTTCCAGAATCTTGATGTAAAACGTGGATCACGATTAGAAACAATCAATAGTGGTACTCCATGAAGTCTCATTACATCATTAATATATAGTCTTGCTAGACGTTCAAGTGGTAGATCTTCTCTTATAGCAAGAAAAGGTGCTGACTTGGTAAGAGGATCAACAATGACCTAGATTGCATCATTCCTTCTAGGATTATTTGGTAGTCCCATGACAAAGTCCATCATGATATTATCCTATTTCCACTCAGGTATGGGAAGAGGTTGCAATACTCCTATGGGCTGGGGGCTTCTAGCTTTCACTTATTGACAAACCAAACATCTTGAGACAATTATCCCACCAAAAATGTTCCTTCAAATCTCTATACATCTTAGTGCTACAAGGCTGTATTGAGAAATTGGAACTATGATAATCATCCAAAAATTCCCTTTTTAGATCAGGTACGTCAGGAACACAAAGTCTATTCCCAAATTTCAAAATTCCATCTTCATAAAAAAAGTAACTCAATCTCCCATCATTCACAGATTTAATCATCTTTTGAAACTCTTCAACATTGGTCTGAGAACTCTTTATCCTTTCTAGTAAAGATGGTTTGGAAACCATTTGAAATAGCATTGATGTTTCACCTTCCATGTTTATTCCCTTATCCATCTTTACAATATCCATGTATATGGGATCCTTTTAAACTCTCATCTTGTTAAAAAATCCATGATCATTTCTACTCAAAGCATTTGCCACCTTATTTGACTTCCCCAGGTGGTAGTGTATAGTGATATCATAATCCATGACTAGTTCAAGCCATCACCTTTGCCTCATGTTGAGTTCTTTCGGTGAGAAAATATACTTCAAACTCTTCTGATCAGTATATATCTCACATTTTTCACCATTGAGATAATGTCTCCATATCATCAAAGCAAATATTACATCAGCTAACTCAAGATCATGAGTAGTATAGTTTTACTCATGAATTTTTATCTGTCATGATGCATGGGCAATAACCTTATCATTCTGTATAAGGACACAACAAAGTCCTTTCTTTTAAGCATCACTATAAATAACAAACCCATCCTTTCCCGATAGTAGAGTCAATATAGGAGCATAGACCAATATTCTATTCAGTTCTTCAAAACAATCTTCACACCCTTTTGTCCAAACAAATTTAACTCCTTTACGTGTGATCTTTGTTAATGGGTTAGCCAACTGGGCAACATTTTGGACGAAACGTCGATAATAACATGCCAAACCAATAAAACTATGTACCTCAGTTATAATCGTCGGTGCCGGTCATTCTTGGATTTCTCTTGTCTTATAAGTATCAACAGAGATTCCATCCATAGAGACTGTATGGCCATGAAACGAAATCTCTTGAAGCCAGAATTAACACTTGCTAAACATCCCATATAATTCATGTCTTCTCAGAGTCTTCAAGATAATGCGCAAGTGATTTTCATGATTTTATTATCATTTGGAGTATACTAATATATCATCAATAAATACCACTATAAAGTCATCAAGATATTCCTTGAAATATTTATTCATTAGATCCATTAAGATAGAGGGTTCATTAGTCAATCCAAAAGGAATTATTGTAAACTCGTAATTCCCGTACCTGGTTTGAAATGCTGGTTTCAGAATGTTTTCCTTCTTCACACACAACTGATGATATCCAAATCGAAGTTTAATCATTGAAAAGTATTGAGCTCCATGAAGTTGTTCAAATAAATCATCAATTCAAGGTAGGGGATACTTGTTCTTTATTATTATAGCATTAGTCTCCCTATAGTCAATGTACAACCTCATAGATCCATCTTTCTTATTAACAAAAAGAACAGGGGCTCCCCATGGAGAATCACTTGGGAGAATAAATCCCCTATTATTCAATTCCTCTATTTGTTTATTTGTTACACTAATTCCATAGTGGCCATTCTATAAGGGGTTTTTGATATGGCCCTTAAAATAGGAATTAAATCAATGGAAAACTCAATTTATCGTTCTGGAGGATGTCCAGGTAAATATTCTGGAAACACATCAACATATTCTCTCACAATAGGTAAATACTCTATTTGAACATTCCTTTCCTCACCCATAGTCATTAAATTCTCTTCCTCCCCAATAATTGAATTTAGTTTAGCTATTGGGGGTGGATCTAAATAAGAATTAGGTGGTGATGATTCCTCTCTAAATATAAGGTGTTCTTTATCATCATCATCAAAAATCGTAACCTCCTTCTTCTTACAATAAATCTTCACATCATGGTCTAAAATCCAATCCATACTAAGGATTATATCAAATTCAATCATGGGTATGATGATGAGATCAGCTGATAAAGAACACGTATACGCTCTAATGGGAACAGATTCACAAAACATTGTTGCGATGATACTTCCCTTGGGAGTTTTGATAGACAACTCACATGTTAAATTAGATTTGAAATATCTAATTTTCCTAGAAAACTGGGAAGATATGAAACAATGCGATGATCCAGAATCAAATAATTCATTTTCTAAACTTGAGGAAACCATTAAATTACCTGCCACCACATCTTTCAGAGCTTCTACCTCAGCAGTAGTGATAACATAAGCTTGTCCTTGATCTCTTGGAATTTTCTAAGGTAATTTCCCCTAATGATTATGAAATTAATTTTCATAATATCCCATATCCCTGCAATTATAGCATTGAACATCAGTACCTTCTTTCTTCCCCTTGCAATCACGAGCTTGGTGGCCTTTTTCACCACACTTGTAACAGACTCTCATTCCCTTCAAGAAAGTACCGAGGTGTTTCTTCCCATATTTACTACAGGATAGATATCCAACTTTTCCATTTTACCCCTTATTTCCATTTCTAGAGTGATTAGAAGATCTCTTTTTCTCTTTCTTTTCTTTAAAGTCATAAGACTTAGAGAATTCTTTTTCTGTCTTAATAGCACATGAGACAATATATTCATACGATGAGAAGGATTGTGAGACCAATGCTTGAAGGAGAAATGGTTTTAACCCATAAAAGAAATGATCGATCTTACTTATTGTGTTACGTATATATTCTACAGCATGCCTTGCTAACCTTGTAAAGTCAGCCTCATATTTTACAACATTCTCATCCTCCTTTTTTCTCAGACTGAGAAATTTCCTTACCATATCTGCTCGATGGTCATGAGGAAAGTATTTTTATAATAAAATATCTTTAAACTCCCTCCATTACATATTTGATACTTCATCATCTTCCTTTTTGTTTTGAATCAATGACCACTATTGATCAACATCTCAAGTGATGCGGTAAACTTCCATAACAACTTTTTCCCTTTCGCTACTCCCCAAGGAAGGAAATATTTTCTCAAAGGAATGTATCAATTTCTCTACTACTAATGTATTTGTATTCCCATTGAATGTTGGTGGTTGTTTCCTCATGAAGAGGTCTAAAATTGAGCCTTCATGTTGTGGATCAGGGTGCTCCATACAGGTGAGGTTATTATTCATAACCTGAGTGAGTTGTCCTAGTATGGTGAAAAGATGATTAGCACCAGTTGTATCACCAGCTCCACTATAATTATCTTGAGTAGGAGGGAAATCCCTACATGGAGTGTGTGCATTGATACAGTTTCCATTCCTTCAACTTGGCACCATTTCTAAACAATTTAATAAACTATATCAGTTCATGAATCAAAATACATAATTCCAAACGTGTAAAACACTTAACATAAATTGAGCAGTTTATTGAAATAATCCATAATCATAAAAAAAAATTCATTGAAAAATTATATACTCATAAACCCATCATAATGGTTTCTAAATAAAATGATATTTATCATATGCATATCCCCCGGGAGTGTCATAACCAAGAGTGCATCAAAGCCCGTTTTCGTGCACCAGTTCCCGTTCGAGTCTAGATCAAAGCAGTATTTTTGGGTTTTACCCATAGGTACATCTGTGCTAGAGCCATCTCTACCTACTCGTATCCAGACAGAGATGTATTTATTGGAAAACTCGCCAAATATATACAATACCAAAATTCTACGAAGTTCTTCTATACTAATCCTTAAATTCTATCTTAGGGCTATGTGCTCTAATCAGAGTTTATCTAAATCTAGCTTCCAAGGTTTTTACTAATCTTCCTCTGATACCAACTGTAACGCCCCGACCCTAGTTACCCAGAGTCGTTGCATTATTACATAACATTGGAATGATAAAAAAAGATCAATTCTCAAAAGACTGATTAGTTTAGTAGCCTTAGAAACACTAGATACAATCATAAGTCTTACATTACATGATAAAATGGAAAATTACAACAACATAGTCTCCATATTCCACACTCATATCACCTTAGACTATCCCTATAGTTCATTCATAAAATACTTCTTCACATCCTAGAAAAATATAAAACATAGAAAGGGGTGATCTCAGATACTCAGTAAGGATAACAATATAGAGGAAACTTTCATAAATAAGAATAAACATTTAAGGCAATTTATACCTAAAACAAAATCCTTTTAAACATGAACTCCAGTATAACATGGAAAAAATAAAATGAAATAATTCCATTTACTTATTCACATGGATATTATACTTGTCTAATAATCACATGAAATATCAACAACCACTTTCATAATAATGGAATGCATAATGCCAGACTCTCATAACCACATAGTCAAGGCCTTGTGAGAAGACTACAAATAAGATTTTGTCAAGGACTTGTGCCAAGACACTAGTTTGTCTCTTGAGACCTACCGATTCATCAAGGAGCTATAGCGGGCTCCACCCTTCACTTAATAAGTCCAATGTATTCCTCATATGAAAAGGTTTAATAATAACATAAACATTCGTATTAAAACTAGCATATGAAATGTCAATATTTTATCCATAAACCATGAATGGTATAAAAATAACACATCCACAGTCAAAAATTTCACAAAACCTTCAATACAATATGGACGTTTTGTATCATAATAAATCAACTTCAAATAAGCTTAAAATATATCAAAGGATGTTGACATAGATGAAATTAAAACTATCTGGGAGAAATATCTTTTTTTGAAATCATTTCAAAGTCAGATAATTATAAAATAAAAAATTTACTTTGAAAACATTCTTATAAGATTGTAAGGGAAACTTTGACGATTTTATAACAGCGGAAAATATCCACACCTGCCGTATAAGTTAAAAATACTTATTACCTTAAATTTGTCGAAAAGGTCATAAAGTCCCTTGTTTGGAAAACGACGGAAAGATTCCTTTATAAACATATTATAAAAAGTCAAACAAGGGTATAAATTAATTTAAACCATTGTCTATAAAATATTAAGAATGTTTTGAAATACATTTTCAAGAAACATGTATGTCGATGATAAAGAGGTCCCAATAGATAATTACATATAAACAACCTTGAAAACTGAAGAGATTGTATAATTAACCCTTACCTTGTAATTTTCCTTAGTCGATGGTATGTTAACCTCCTGTATAATAGTTAAAACATTGTTATTAAATTATAAAAGATTCAAATACTTAAATATGATATCATATATGATCTTCTAATATTGCATTGTTAATAATATTTTAGTATTATCATCGTTTAGGGTGTTAACTTACTCCTTTTCTTTTATATGTTTTGTTACATAAGCCGTGTTTGTTATGTATAGGTTGTATCTTATTCATATCCAGAATGATATCAAGTCCTTAAACATTATTTTTAATTATCAAATTAAAATTAGTCTTGAATGGATATGATGGGGAATTAATCTCATTGCGTTCGTGGAGATGGTAGTCTGTACGTACACACGAGCGACAATATCATTATTTTGATATTAAAATAACATATAATTGGATGGTATATCATATATAAATAATCACAATAATGTTATATTTATTATTTACATCAATTACACATCATTATCATACTCATCCAAATAATAATGTTTTGAATAACAACTACACCACGACGTTGAGACGGTAAGTCGTACGTACGCACGTATGGTGACATGTCATTCAAAGGATGGATAAAATACTTAATATTGTTGTACCATATCTATAATAACATCATAGTATATAGAAGATATTGGAGTTATTATTTTATAATGTAAATAACAAATAAAGAAGAAGTGGAAGAAGAAAAGAACATGAGAGAGGGTGGTGAAATCATTACCTCTTCTTCGGGTTCTTCCTTTTGATTTGATCAAAAGGGATCCATAGGTTGGACTTTTGATAAAACTAATACCTCTAGGTAGAGTTGAGGGAAGTAGGGAGAATATTTGGATAGGTTTTGGCCAATTTAAATGGATTTGAAGGTGTTAATTAGATAGAAATGGTAGTTCCCTTTTATAAGAGGGGTGAGGGGAACCTTAGAAAAAACATAAAATATTATTTTATAATAAATTAATATTCAGTTTATAATGGCTCCAAAGTGACTAATTTCGAGGCTATGGTGGGTATAGGTCGAAATCCTATCAACAAATAGGTTTTAGACAAGTTTAGGTTACCATTTTAACTTTATAATTTAGATTTAACTCTACGTTAAATAATTTAACTTTTACCGTGTCTTCTTGTATTCTTACACTATATGGTTAATAAACTTACTATAAACTGCCAAGAAACACCCAAATGGTTCATTAAGGATACACCTATCATTATATAAGTCTTTTGGCCAAGACTTGGAATTTTAAGAATAGAATATCAATTAATAATATAATATTTTTATTAAAAACTCTTTTATGTCAATTTTGACACTATTTGGTATTTTGTTTTTTCTATTTTTATAATAGCATTATTAATTAGAAACACAGTCATAGAACTAACCCTAATATATTATATTAACATAGAATATTATTTTAATTCATTAAAAGTCTCAAATGACATTTTTTTGGGTATTTAAAATATCAATTATTTTAATATTTTATTAATAATGTAATTACCGCATCATCATTGTGTCATAAATAAATTAAATTATTTAATTTCTAAAAAATATAAATAAAATAACATTATGTGGGAAATATTTTTATATTTATTATTAATATTTATAATTGAATTTATCTTATGTATAACCCTATATTAAAAATGATTTAGTTATTAAACTTTAATTTTAACTCTTTTAATTCTTATTTGAATTAAATAATAATAAATGTCCTAATCTAATCAAAGTGGACCAAATTGGTTCATATTTTATTTATAAGGTTGTTTTTGGTGGAATTGTACTTATCAAATAGAATTAGTACATGTGTTAGGGTAATAAATATATAATTTTACCCTTAATTACCCTATTTACATTTAACCGTGGTAAATAAAAGTAAAACGTTACTATTCACCAAATATTATTTTTATCTTATTGAACCACATTTTACTCCTTGATATTAACTGTGTCTCTCAGATTTTCTAAATTCCACTCATAGAAGCGGTAAAATTATATTTTATGTGAATTATCAAATTCTCCTAGGAGGTGGGTAAAAGATGGTAAAAGTTCAATAAAATTTATATATATATAAAATTATTATAAATTGACTCTAATGAATTACATTGAACTTATATAAGTATTATGTTTCTATTTTTACTTAAAATAAATTTAAATAAAATAAACAATTATTAAAATAAAAATTCGGTTTTAAACTATAACTCAGTGTTTTTCACAATTCATAAAAAATTTTACGTTTTCAGAAAAATACCAAATATTCACCCTAGGCTAATTTCGATATTCCGAATCCAAAACTGAAGTACATTTTAAAATATTAAATTTATAAAATTTCAAAAAATGGGTATTACTATTAATAAAGGCTACTTTGATTGGTTGTGGTGTGTTAGAACTCGAAGTTGCATACAACACACGCTACTGTATTATTCAATGAGAAACATACCGTGGAAGCTTGGGGTGTTACATATGTATAATACCATATATTATTTAATTATGGTCATATATTTCTTTTTTATTGACCTTTGTTTGTTAAAATCAAGTTTTGAGTTATAACTATTTTGTTTTTTATATATGTTTTGGTTTTTTATTTTTATTCCTTTTACATTGATCATGGTTACATCATATAAATAATTATAAAAAATATATAATATATATTTATATTTATTTAACTTTATCTAATAAATTTAGAGATAGAAAAGGAATTCCACCACTCATGATGACGGTAGGCTGTTCGTACGCATGAATGCTATTTATATTTTCTGAAAGGATGAGTATAAATAATTTTAAATAATATATTTAATTAAAAAAATAATTTTTATGTTATATATAACACATATGTTTATTAAAATTATCATTTTTACCTTCCAAGTAAGGCGTAAGTGGAGAAAAAAATCAAATCTCTTTGTTAGGAGGTAGACCACCGTACACACAAGCAATATTATTGTATTCCCATGGAATGAAGAGTAAGAAGATACATGTGATATTATAATATAAGAATTATAATAATGTCATAAATATCATATAAATATATTAAATAAAACTGTATATCCATCTGTGATAAGTGGTGATAGAAAATGAATTACATCAATTCGTAAGGTCGTAGTCTGTCGTATGCACGATCAATAGTTTCATTTTTCACATGATGGAAGAGAAGATGGATGTAAGGAATTCAATTAACACAATAAAATACAATTATATCGGAGATTATTATTTTATTATATAATCATGTTTTAATAACAATTTAAGGATTTAGAGGAATAAGAAGCATAAAACACTAGTTTAATAATTGCACCACCTCTTCGAAGAACCACTTTAGGTCTATACCTAAATAATTATTAGAAGGGTTTAATAACATACATAAGGACTAAAATATGTGGTCCAATAATTAGGTAATTTATTTTTTAGGCCTTTGATAATCCAAATTGTTTTGGATATATGAATAGGAGAGGAGAGTAGGTGTCCATTTATAAGTGGGGGAGAAGACACAATTGGAATTTTTGAAATGAATAAACTGTACCCATGTTTTTTCACAGGACACAAGGATCTAAAATGGTTAATTTTGTTAAAAAAATGGACATATGGTATAAATATGGAAACAATTGGGGCTGTAAAAGTTTTTAGGTCATTTAATTCCTTATATTTTTAGTTTAACCCCCAATAAACCTATTTTAACATTAACCATGATAATTATTTTTTATTTCTTTGACTATTTATTTTGACAAAAACATAAGGTGAATGTATCATAGAATACTTTTTAATATGAATCCAAATATTGAATCCATTTTTCCTAATTCAATTCATATATGCATAAAATTTTATTACAAAATTAAACCCATAAAAACGATGAAAAGGTTGTTTTTTTGAAGAGAATGTTTTCATAAGTATAGAATATTTCAATTTTCCAATTTACTATAAAATATATTATAATGAAATAAATTGTATTAATAAATATATATTTTAAATATTTTATCTTTTAAAATTATTTTTAAATAAAATGGATCTTGTGGTTTTTTTAAACTAAAAGGTAGTTATAATAAAATCATCATTATTTTACTATTCATCGAAAAATTAATATTTTTAGAAAATTATTAATAATTAAATCAAAAATAATTATGACATTTAGATTTTAAAAATGATTATTATTTTACACATAAATTTTCAAAAATTGTAAGAATTACTTTTATTATTTTTTTACAAAAATTAATAAAACCATTTTTAACAAAATGGTATTTCCAAAACATATAAAGATATTACTAAAAAACAATTATTTTTTATTAACAGGATTTTTTATAAAAAAATCATTATAATTGAAATTAAAAATATGGTTATTTCACCATGTTTTATGGTTAGGTTATTACCTTCACGTTAAAATAATAATATAAATAGTATATTAGATTTAATTAAAACTGGGGGTTGCGTGTAACAGAAGCTATCAAAGAATTGAGATTTATTTTAAAATAATATTAAAATATGAAGGTGTTAAAAAAATTAACACTAGGAGTTTCTCCATGTTGTTAAATTTAATGGATATATTATTTAATCACATTCAAAATAATTCTAATACAAACAAGAAATTGTATGTTTTGTTATTATTGATGTTCTTCAAGACTAATGACCTTTCTTATATATAAGATTTGTTTTAAAACCTCTTTATATTACATCAGGTTTCTCAAATATACCAACATTTTAAATTCATAGTATCCCGTCCCTGATGAGTTCAATTATTTAGGTTATATTCCACAAAATTAGGACGAGACACCGATCATAGTTTTGTAAATCCAAAATCCCAAAATGGAAATGAGGCTCCTTTGGAAAATTTTGCATGAAAATTCACATAGAAATTTATTTAATATAAAAAATATTAAAAATAAATATAAATTAGGCACTATAAAATATATTTAAAGGAAAAAATATTTATATATTATAATATAAATAATTTATAAAAATTTTAATCTTGTATGTAAATAAATAATGAAATTGCGTAAATAAGAAATGAATAGAAAATATGGAATTATCTTCAGTAGTGATATATAGGAGAGGAGGTGATCCATGTGGGACATAGTTAAAATATCCAACTAATTTTTTAATATATCATCATACACACTAGTTAGAAAAGAGAATATGCAGCTTGAGAGATAAATCATGTTGGATTTGGATATGGATTCTATTTTAGGGTTATTCAGTCTCCACTAGGCATCTCAGATTATGATGAGTATGGTTAAAAAAGAAAATGGGAAACGAGGAATGATATATTTGATGTGATATCCATAATCTATAGAGGCATGGAAAATTTTAATGGTGAACCATTCCATTTTTTCATTTCTAAGGGAATGGTAGGGAAAACAACACCATATAGAACACCTTAGATCCATAGAGTTCTATATTGTGTGATGTTAATGACTATAGTTGAGATGTATCTAGACCACTTTTTCTTATTCTATTTATGACATGTGATTAAATAAAAAATTTTAAAACATATTCTAGTGATTCTAGTTAGGACTATTACTTCTCATATGGCACTAGTTAATAACCATCTCATCCATGCAAACCATCTATCATTATGGATCACTACTAACCTTTTTGGTTATGAAACAATAATTTCTCTAGGATAAAATTATATATGTGAATTCCTTGTAAGATAATTTTGGGTTGAATCAAGGAAACACTACACTCAATATGGTTAGAATTACCACACCATCTATATATTTTTGTCATTTTATAATGAACATTTTTCAGCCCCTGACCATTCTATAAATTCACAGATCACTCTACTCGATTTATATGCCCCGCATTAAATCCACAATATAGTTATTATTTATTAAAAGGAATATGTACTACCCCAATATATGAATTATTTTACATCATCCAGGGTCATTGTTCTGTATACTAATAGACTTGTTGGATATCTCTCTCAATGATCCACCATATGATTCTTTGATTCTTATATATATGATCATAAAACTATATATATATATATATATTAATTGTCCATATAAATATACAATAATAAATGGCAATAACATTATAGAATAAGTATCTTTAGTTTAAATTGATGGTCATGGGATATTTCCAATTCCATCTACATTAAAACACTCTTTACATACTTCAGTAATCTGATCAGGTTTGATTCAATATAATTTTTAGTATAATAAATTTTACATATGTGGAATCTCGGAGTATGACAGAAAAATCAATATCTTATTCTAAATCATGCACTCATTGTGTCATTTTAGTTGTCTATATTTATGATATCAATTCCATAGTTAGTGACTAATATGAAATAACTCATCTCATTTCCTATTCTAATTAGTTGTTACATAATAAGGACTCGAGTCAAACGAATCATTTTCATAACAATGATGTATCTCACATTAATATTGGTAATTTTATATTGTAATTAAAATATTTTCTGGATATGTTAAAAGTTAAATTCTTTATCATATGGAAATAATTGGCACTCTTGATTTTAGAGAAAAGTTTCTTCTTGATTATGTTAGAGACTCTCGTTATTTTCAAGAAGGATATCAACATATTATTGATAAAATTAGTAACAAAATGATAAATCATTCTTATATTTAATTTCAAATGATAAAATTTAGTGAATTCATAGGATTTTTTAATAAATCATAATCATAATTTTTTCTTCTCAACATAAAATTCATTATGTAGGGACATAAACATGGCCTTCAATATTATAACCACGAGCACAAAAATATTGAGAGTGTTTGTGATTATTAGTAGGCATATATCTTATATTAATTGAAATATAGTTTTTCAATTGTGATATTTTATAGAAGTAAATCAATCTCCATGAAAAAAATAACAAATACATTATCTTATAATCTACTGTTAACCCTAATTATCATGCCATGACCACTATTACTAATGAAATTTTTAATTTTTCAAAAAATATCATGAAATTTTTTACTCATGACCATATTCAATTTATATAATTTTGAATACCAATCTATCTATAAATTTTTATAAATACAAGAAACTTATTCCTATCACATATTTATTATAATTCTCTTATTTTTATGTGATAACATCCATAAAATATGTTTCACATTGATAGGACATGACATTTCGTATGATGATGAGAATCTAGGTGTGATATGAAAATATTCTTAATGATATATCATATGATCTACAAATATTGTTCTTAAAGGAAACATATGATGTATGACTATTAGGTATTAGAGGCTCATAATCCTTGAGAATTATAATGAATTTATCATATGGTGATCTCCATGAATAGTGGTTATGAGGAAATACCTGACATAATAATTCCATATATCGTGATTTTCAAAAGATATTCATATCTATGAGAAGGTTCATGGGTTATTGAAATTAATGTTATTATTAATGTATATAATCAGGGGCATACATTGATGCATGATCAAAATCGTAATGTATTCAATCATGGAGAATTAACATTCATTGGGTACATTGTGAGTGGTATTTTAATTTTTTAAATATTCAAGAGATTATAAAAACCTTATGATTTATGATGAAATATATCTCTATCCCATTGGATGATAAAAAAAGTACCTTTAAAGTACCTTTGTGATAAATTTTTTTGACAACGTTTTTTATATTTGTTGAAAAATATTTTTTTTATGATAACGTTTTTGTTATTTAGGAATAATGAAGTTACTGAGTTATAAATAAAGAAGTTTCTCAAGAGAGAAGTTTATAAATGAAGAATCATTTTTTTCACTGAAGAGTTTTGGAAGAGGATGTTGATGAAGATTGAGAAGTTATAAGGTAGAAAGTTTTTCAAACTTTCTAAAAAAATAAGACAATACTTTGATGACTAGGAAGTTATCACAAATCATGAATAATTTCATGATAAAAGTTTTCTAAGAATTGGTGGAGATTTTTTAAGAAATCAGAATAAATAAAAATAATAAAAAAATCAGATCAAACATTTTTTTTGAGAAAAACAGAACCATCATTCTCCATAAATCCTCCAGGAATTTCCTAAAGACCTTCATTATTTATTCATTTTTGATAACCCACCTTTTAAGGGTTGAAGGGGAACTCATACAAGTCCTTTAGGCTTCATTACATTACAGGACCCGAAAGTCATAAAGTAATTTATCCTAGAGAATGAATACTTGAAACTACCCCTCCCTAGTATCTGCATCATGATTAGTACTCCACATTTGCATGATTGGTTGGATAGCTATCCTGTGCAGGGATGCACATGCCTGATACTAATGGAAAATCCATACCCTATCATTCTTCAAAGTTGGGACCATTTTTCTAAGAAACTCAAGACCATTTTTCTAAAAAAAATTGGTACTATGTTTCTGATAAAATCAAAACCAGCTTTATGAGAAAATCAGAACCAATTTTCTGAGAAAATTGGAACCATTTTTTTGTTCAAATCAGAACTAGTTTTCTGATAAAAATTGGAACCAGGATTCTATGAAAATAAAAACCAATTTCCTGATAAAATCAGAACTAGTTTTCTAAGAAAACCAGAACCAATTTTTTTGAGCAAATAGAAACAAGTTTTCTGAGAGCAATTGGAACCAAGATTCTGAGAAAATTAGAAATAGTTTTATGATAAAATCAAAAACTGTTTTATGATCAAAATTAGAACAAAGATTCTATGAAAATCAAAACCTGTTTTCTGAGAAAAATCAGAACCAATATTATTAGAAAATATGAACAAATTTTCTAATTGAAATCAGATCCAAGATTCTACAGAAATCATAACCAACATTCTACAAAAATCAAAACCAACATTCTATAGAAATGAAAATGAAAATTCTATAGAAATCATAACCAACATTCATCATAAATAGGAACCAACATCCATCATTATCGTACTAATAAATATATAAAGTGTTGATGAAGTAAAACTTGAATTTAAACTTTGTTTTTATCTCATATAAATTTAAGGAGTTTTGAATAAGTCAATGATTGAAGATTTAATGACAATTTTTTTTGGGTATTTTGATATTTGAGGAAGCAGGAAGGTTTTCATGTTTCCCGCCTTTGCTTTCTGAGTAGCCTATAAATACTTTCTCAGGTCAGTTGTTCATTTGTAAATTTTACATTTTTGAAAAAGGTGGAGTGATGGAGAATTAGAATTGAAATGTTCCCACAAGATTAAAGAATATTTGTATTCAGTTTTTGAGTAGAGAAAAATTAGAACCATCATTACTATAATGAGAATATCAGACTCATCCAAATCAGACTGAGGATTCAAAATGATCATTTTGTGGATCAAATTCAACAATGTTTTTATTCTTTTGTTTGGATTAATTTTTTTAAGAAAACATTGTAAACTAATGGGATTCAGTATAATATTTTATATCAGGGGATAAAAGGGGTGTAATGGTATTTTACATAAGTTGTATTCACTTATTTATAACATTAGATTTCAATAGACCCACGAGAGTGGCTATGGAGAGGACATAGGTTCCCACATTAATGTCGAACTATATAAATATTTTGTGATTTTATTTCTTTCTTACATTTTAATGCATAATTATTTACTAAAGGTTTATAAGGATATAAATCCCAATAGGTTGTAGGGGTTAAGTTTCTAGAAGTTTGGAAACTTATAAAAAGTGCACAACTAATTCATCCCCCTTCTCAATTGTTATTCAATACTTGGAATGTCAATTGGTATCACATTCAAAGGTTCCCTTGTTGAATCCTTATCACGGATAATATCAATTCTTTCAACAATAGAGAAATTCCTACATTAAATTGAAAAAATTATTATGGATGAAAAAATAGGATGATTCCCTATCTCATATCTCTTGGTTTGGAAGTTTTTTATGCTGCTACTATTGGTTTTACACCTATTGAGAAAGATTCTCCTATGGTGATTACTGATAAGAGAAATATATAAGTTTATGGAAACTCTATAAATTAAATCCTTATATCCTTATTATAAAATTTGTATCATAAGGTGATGGGTCTCAAAACATCAAAAAGTAAGTGGGACAAGATGGAGTGTGTTTTCGAAGGGAATACAAAAGTTAAGAAAGAAAATCTAAAAATCTGTTGTATTAAGTATTGTAGACGCCGGAAAAGTCCGTTGTTCCCAAACGAAGCTCCGGATGCGGAAAGCGAGGTCATATTCGGAGTCGGAAGAATGTTTCGGAGGGCCCGGAGGCCTTGCGCGGAATTTCAGAGGTCTGCGCGCAAAGATGATGATCCGCGCGCAAAACCCCCGGGATGCGCGCAACTCCCTTGCGCGCCGTGCCCGATTCCGCGCCCGCGAGGAGAATTCCGCGCTCGCGCCTTGGATTCCGCGCCCGGGGTTGCCTATAAATACTAGGCGACCCCCAACGTTTCAAAGGTTGCTGGAAGTCGAACGGTCTCCCGCGCGCGCAATTCAACCCCTTCCGCGCGCAATGCCGATCTTCAGGTAACCTCCTTTCTTTCGCGCAATAGAGCCTTGGGGTCCGCCTTCGCGCGCAATCCCCTTGGCTCATTTCCTTTGAATAAATTTCAACCCGAAGGCCTTTGCGCGCAAAAGAAGCATCTTGCGCGCAATTGCCCCCTGGGTGCGCGCAATCCAACCCGATTGCGCGCACCCCCCATTTTCAAAGTGGCCATTCGTTAGAGAATGAGCCGTTGCCCCCCGCGCGCTACCCGAAGCCCGGTGCGCGCAATCCCAATCATCCGCGCGCAAAGCGCTGGCCCAATTGCGCGCCAGCCCGCCATTTTGCGCGCCGACCCGCGGTTTTGCGCGCAAAGCTCCTCTTTTGCGCGCAATCCGCCAGGGTCGCCTCCCTTGACCCCCTTTGGGTACCCTCCTGCGTGGCGCCCGATGGTATTCATCGCAGGTGCCCGCGTTGTGCGTCGTCTTTCCGTGCGGCCCCCCCTAGGCTCGCGCGAAGTGACACGGACCTACCGGCGGCTTTATCGTCCAGCATGATGCTAAACTGCACTACGTCCGAGCTACAAGACGTTAAACTGTTCAGCATTCGTCCAGCATGATGCTAAACTGCACTACGTCCGAGCTACAAGACGTTAAACTGTTCAGCATTCGTCCAGCATGACGCTAAACTGCACTACGTCCGAGCTACAAGACGTTAAACTGTTCAGCATTCGTCCAGCATGACGCTAAACTGCACTACGTCCGAGCTACAAGACGTTAAACTGTTCAGCATTCGTCCAGCATGACGCTAAACTGCACTATGTCCGAGCTACAAGACGTTAAACTGTTCAGCATTCGTCCAGCATGACGCTAAACTGCACCACGTCCTGCACGACGTTAAACTGTATACGTCCAGGCTGCACGACGTTAAACTGCCTAGCCCCCATCGTCCGCGCTGCAAGACGTTAAACTGCCAAGTGTTTCGTCCTCAACACACGACGTTAAACTGTACTTCGTCCGGCAAGACGTTAAACCGTCCGCTTCGTCCTCAACACACGACGTTAAACTGTACTTCGTCCGGCAAGACGTTAAACCGTCCGCTTCGTCCTCAACACACGACGTTAAACTGTACTTCGTCCGGCAAGACGTTAAACCGTCCGCATCATTCGATCCCGTGCTTCGCACGCAGGGTCTCCCCCGGTTTGGACGTGGCCCCCACCCGCTCGTCTCTGCAGGGATGTCGGGATTGTCCCCCTTTTGGGACGATTTAATGGGAGTGGCTTTTCCCTACGGGGGCAGGGTATTACAAACCCCTAGTTTCTCGTGGGAGGCTGCACATGTGTATCTCCATTGCGCCTCCCCACTGCCGAAGCCAGTAGAGGGTGTGACTGGGATCGAGGTGTCTTCTGCTTTCGGTCCAAGTCCCTTCCAACTGAGTTTTGCCGCATCCGGGCTGCCTCAAGTGCGTAAGTCCTGACAGAATGAACTACGTGGACTTTAATCCCTGTCTTCTATACAGGGTACGTAGGAAGCCTCCCTGAGGTCCAAGCCCGCCACCTGGTCGTCCCGGTCGTATTTACGTCGGTTCGTCCATCAGTGGACCCCTCCAGGGTTCACGCTTGCGTCGATTCACCTATGAATCCGCCCCTATGGGAGACTGCCCGTGTGTATCTCCACTGTGCCTCCCCACAGCCCCTTTTTCCATTTCTCTTTTTATCGTCCAGCATGACGTGAAACTGTGATCCACCCGGCCGTTCCATCCCCCTCTGTGCGAGGTGGTTCGGTTCAATCCTCCGCCCGGCGGCCTAGACCTCTTCGTGAGTCGGCTTTCCGACGTCCAGCATGACGTTAAACTGTATACCCGAACTACGTTGACTTTGATCCGTGCTAACGCGCGGTACGTAGGAAGCCTCTACGGGGTCCAAGCTCTTCACTCCATCATACATCCTGATCCTTACCCGGGCCTCCACATCCCGGTGGGGTCATGCCACTTCACTCCACTCCACATCATTTGGGAAGCCGCCCATGTGCTGGCCCCAGCGTCGGAGGTTCCCCGCAAGGGGTTCTGTCATCCGATCCACTTCTCGTGTTGATCGGTCCGATGCCGTCCCCGCTGGACGTTAAACTCGCGGCATACCCCGTGTTAAACATGGGAAGCTGAGGAAAAACTCAGGTGACGCAGTTCCCCGCACCTAGTACGGGATGCCTCAGGCCATCATGCCTTCGAGAAGCCCTATTAGGGACGGAAGACAGACGTGCAGAGCCGCAGTGCTACGACACGCCCCCAGCACCCAGAGCCACCCGGCCTTCTCACCGCAGGTTGCTGCCCCGCCCAGACTCCTTGGAGCGTCCGAGCGGAAGCAGCGTAATTAACCGGTGTCCATGAAGATATGGCGCCGGGAACGAGATTCACGAACATTCTTAAGTCTATGAGGGAGACCCGGATTAGGCGACGAGTTCCAAGGAGACGTCCAAGGAAGGAGGAGCCGACATCCCATCATCCCGGTTTCGATCAAGGAGCAGACGCCCCTGAATAAGGGACGAATGCCGCCCGCCCTTGGAAACGGGACTGCGGGACCACAAGCCGCGCGCCCATCCCCTCGGGTTGACGGGTGCACGCGCGAACGCGTCCTGGCGGAACAGCGTAACCCGACGCACATCCGCACCGAAACAGAAAAATGGTGAACCCGACGTGAATCTCTTCTCCTCGATACGAAGACCGATGGCTTTCAGAGGTGTTGGAAGACCGACGTGTTGCCCGGCCAAGCATTCAGTCTTACCCGCCAGGGGCTGGGGAAGGGACATCGGGCACTCCGTCTCGCAACGTCGAGGGCCTGGGTTCCCCCCACGGAAGGCGTCGTGGCGCTAATGGTTGGTTGTCGATTCCTTTTTCCTGTCAGTGTTAATGGGTCATTCTCCCTGCTTTCAGAAATCAGGTCGCCCGATCCAGTGCCCGATCGCCACCCGCCCACTGGCGCAGGGACATGGGAAACACCGACGCGGCTACTCCGCGCGGTCCCGCCCGTTCCACAGCCGTCCCAGCAGCCGCAATTGCGGGACGACCACGCCCTCTCTCCCCCTCGGAGGTCATCCAGAGAAGGGTGATCAACACCCTGGTGCGGAGATACGAGGAAGAGGGAGTCATCCCCACTAGGGAAATGGCTCTCCTAGACCTTGAGGAGGCTGCGCCTCGCCACCACCACCGCCCCCGAGGGCCGCGCAGGGAGGCACCGCCGCCTACCTCAACGTCCAACCGCTTCGGGAGCTTATCCCCGGAGCGCTCTGACAGTTCCCTTCCCTACGCGGATGAGGTGGAAGAGGCCCGGGATCACCCTATCCGGGATTCGCTCCAGGGATCTACGGTAAGGACTCCCGCCAGGCCACGGCGACACCGCCGCCAGGCCTCTCCAGTCGAAGAGCGGGCTCTCCACCTGCCCACGCCGCTCATCCCGACTCGTCTGTCTCGACGCCAACGTCGGGCACGAGCGGAAGAGGATGCCCACCTTGGGGCTCTAGCAACAGCGGCCGCATTGGCCCAAGCCACTGCTGGCTCCAGTCGCCAGGCCTCTGCGCATCCTGAGCAGGGGAACTCCTATGCCCGACCTGGATCGAGGCCCCGACCGCCCCAAAGGCAGGTTGGGTCGACTCTCCCGGTTGCTGGCACTGGTAGTAGCCACCGCGGACCACCTCGCGGTAGCGCTATTCACCGGCAGGATCTACTCTGTGTGGCCGATCCAGGAGGCATGGGTCATCCCACCTTCCGATCCCGGCCCGGAGTCCTGCCCGGAATCATCTCTCCCCGCGTCCCCTTTGATATCTGTCCCGGTGCCCCTCGCACCTTGGTTCCCAGTCCTCTTGGCCCCAGCACCAGTGCGGCCGGAGGACGCCAGGACAGAGATCAGCCCTGCCCCGAAGAACCACCCAGGGGCAGGAAGGAAAGGCGTCGACGCCGAGGGAAGAATGTTACGGAATTCCGGACGGAGATCCGACCGGTTTGCTTCTCTGACTCAGAGGCGGAGTACGATTCGGCGACAGAGCCCCTTCCCCAATCCCGCCAGTCAAGGGCAGGGGTAGGAATGCGGCACGTCAGCCTCGTGCTCCCCGAGAGCGAGATCGATGTGATCCCCGCTTCTCTCCGAAGGTATATCCGGAGTAACGAGGGCCTGGTAGACCCCCAAGGATCAAGCTTGCGGTTGGTACCGGCCCCTCCGGAAGTGCCTTCCTCCTCGATCGGAGAAGCCGGAGACTTTTTCTGGGGACCGACGGTCGAACCACGATCTAGTGCACCCTCGGCGAGCACCGATGCTACGGCAGGATGTTCGCTCGCCGGCCCGTCCTATCGTGATGTGGTAGCCAGGGCACCGCCACCCTCAGAGGGCGGCCCGGGATATGGAGGCCAATCGGCCTGTTCGCCGTATTCACCGTCGGCCAGCCCGTCGGCCCGGCGGCCCGCCTCGGCACCACTACCAGTTCCCCGTCCGTTCCCAGCCATGGAAGAGGACCAAGGAGATCTGGGTCCTGAGTTTGAGTCGTGGAGCTTCTGGACCGTCTTAGCAGAGGGCCACTTCCCTGAGAAGTTTTGGCCAGTCGCAGGACCGGGCTTTGATGCACCCGAATCGCTCACCCCGGATGAGTTCGAATGCTTCCGCCGAACTCTCCGGGAGACTCAATCCCGTCTTCACTGCCTACAAATGCCATACCCCGGGAGTCAAGCGCACCTGGAGGATATTGGTGAGCAGTGCCGTCAAATTGACCTGGCCATGCTCCCCGCGGTTCGGCACCCCGGGTCATTTGGGCACCACGAGGCCCTCCAACAACGATGCGTTGAGTGTTTTCAAGTACTCCGCAAAGTTATCGAGGAAGCCACTCCCCACGTGTATATCCGTGGATGGGGGCAGTACGCTGCCCTACGCTTCAGTGTGATTCGCCGACAGCCCGATTCGCTGGGTGGCCCTGAGGGTATATCCCCAGGGACAGGAACGGTCAATATGGCTGACCTGTCGGGAGAGGGGAACGACTTGGAACTTCTCGACGGGGGCTTCCCCCCCGAGGACAAGCCGTCGTCAGATCCATCAGTGAGAGTTACTCGTCATCAGAGAAACCTCCTGGGGCTCCCCGCACCCACTGAAGCACTGACGTTAAGCCGAAACGTCAGCAAAGGAAAAGAGCACAGCGAGGCTATAAAGCCCGCCGACCCATCTGCCTCCATGCAGAGGGCAGAGGAGGATCCCGAGAAGGCTACGATACGTCAGCAGCTCGCCGAACAGAAGAGGCTGGTTGACCAGCTCCTCGCCGAGCGCGCTGCAGAACGGCGGCCTGACTACGGTGATCCTAGGCCAGGACAGCAGGGACCGGAACAACCGCTCCTCGACGAGACTCTCCCGGGCAACCGTGATTACGCCGTGTTCGCCGACAGGAGAGAGGCCATTGCCTATGGCAAGAGGGCGCGGTATGTTTCGCCACACCCTCCCGAGCGGCGTGACTACCTGAGAGATCCCGCTCGGATTCCTCCCGCTGCCCCAAGGGCCGCTCCGCCCGCCATCCCACGAGCTGCCGAGTTCGACGACCCGGTCGACGACCCGATTGAAGGGCCATGCAATGCGCTCGTGGTTGGAGATCCTCGCCAGGACTGGAACCCATGTCCGGACGATCCGATGGCGGCACTCATTGCCCGCTTGGAAGCCTTGGAGACTCGGCAGGTGGCGATCCCACCGGACGGCAAGCCCTACCCAGCATGGGTGGATGACATGCCGGCGCCTCCAGGATTCGGGAATCCCACTTTTGCCCCCTTCAACGGGACTGGAGATCCGCCACAGCATTTAGCCCACTTCAACTCGAGGTGCAGGCCTATGTTGGGGACTCCGGCGCAGCAGGAGGCCGCTAAGCTTCGCTGCTTTGTTCAGACACTGGAAGGGCCAACATTTGTCTGGTACAGCCAGCTCCCCGTCGGGTCAGTAACCAGCTGGGAGGACCTCCGTAGACAGTTCCTCTACCAGTTCAGTTCCACGACCCGGAAGACAAGTATCGCAGACCTCTTCAAGTGCAAGCAGAGGCCTGATGAGCGAGTCGCGGACTTCGTCGCCCGATGGAAGGGTCTCACGTATTCCCTTGACATGCCATTGACTCAGGAGCAGTTGCTGACAATGTGCGTCGGGAACGTCAAGACCGAGCTGGTCCCTTCCCTGATTACTCAGAATTACCCCGGAGGGTTCAGGGACTTCTCAGACAAAGCTCAACGTCTTGAGGAAGCCCTGCAACATGCCAGCCAGGCACACCCGCTGCCTCCTATGATTCCTGCAAGGAGAGTCAGTAGGGCTGAGCCCGCTGCTGTTGCCCAGATAGAGGCCCCCAGGCCGTTGGAGCTGCTGCCGGTGAGGCCAGCTCCATAGCCTCACAGGAATCCGCCTCCACGGGCTCAGTTCCCGGCCCAGCAGCGGCAGCCTCAGAACCGGCCGGCCCCTCCGCGTAATGTACCGCCGCAACCCAGACGAGATAATCAGGGTCCACCTCCTCGGCAGGCCCCTCCAGCCCCTCGTCAAGACCACGCTCCCAGGGGCCCGCGACACCTGACTTACTCATTCCATGAGGATCAGGTCCCCGGTTATTTCCGGAGCGCCCTGGAGCAGAGGATTGTGCGACTGCCTGAGTGTTGGAAGCCAGAGGAGGCACATCTTACGAATAACCCCCGCTACTGCCCCTACCATCGGGCCCTGGGGCACACCATCCAGCGGTGCTATGTGTTTAAGGATTGGCTCCAAGACCAGATTAACAACAATGTAATCAGGTTGGGCCCAGCTCCAGCACAAGTGGCGGGCGTGTTCGTGGGATCAGATGACGATAGTGGCAACGAGGACGAATGGCAGCTGGTCTCCAACCGCGGATCCCAGAAGTATAATAACTGGATGGCCCGCAAGACGACCATTCGCGCCCATGGAATCATCCGTGCACGCTTGAATCAGCCTGAGCCCCCAGAATCCGCGGGTGCTGCTTCGGCATCGTCGTCCCAGCCTGCCTCTTCCAAGAGGAGCAAACGGCGGCAGCGCAAGAAGGAAGAGCGCGCCCCGCCAGTTCCGCCACTATCCCGCACTCTCGGCGATTTCATTCCCCCGGAGATGGGGGTCCCTCCTCGGATCCGCCCGGTGATGGATGATTCGTCCGATGACGGTATTGGGTACGCTTCGGTTAACACCGTCGAGCTGGTAAATCCCTTTTCGGTTCCCGACGTTGAAGAACACCAGGTGGACCTCCCTAGTGTCCCCGGTCGTCGCCACCGTCGGAAGAACCGCAACAACAGGAGTCACCGGGGCACAGCCGTTGGTACCTCCAGCCAGGCCGTGCACGCCACTGAGACTAGGCAGCAGGCTCAAAATCGAGCTCAGCGCGCGCAGCCCCCCCATCCGGGGATGACGGATTCGCCTCCGCCACTGTTTGTGGTGTGGGACCAGGCAGAACCGCCTCAGCCGCGTCGCGACCAGCTCCGCCCTGCCACGAGTCCATCCCGGCCTCCTGACTCCAGTACGGTGACCATTTCCCGGACTGCGACCAGTGAACAGCGAGATGCGCCAAGTACCAGTCGGCCGCCGATCCAACCGGCAAGGCCCGTCATGCCACCAACCGCAGAGCAACCTCCTGCAACCAGGGGCTCGCGCTTGGCCAAAAAGTATGATGTCCTGAAGCACTTGGCCGACATCCCAGCAAGGCTCTCCATCCTTGAGGCTCTGCGCATGTCATCTGAGATGCGCGAGGCACTCGCTGAAGCCCTGAAAAGCCCCCTCCAGTTTGAGACAGAGGTTGCGGCTGCAGAGGCCTTTCACGCCGAAACGATCGAGGACGCCGAATGTCAGGCAGTTATCTCGTTCTCTGGTAAGGATGAAGACCCTCCTATACAGGGACACATTCATCCGCTGTATGTCACTGGCCAGTTCAATGGCCTTGAAGTCCGGCGCTGTCTTGTCGACACGGGGTCCGGGATTAACCTGATTCCAACTCGGACGCTCCGGAGATTGGGGTTGTCTGAGGATGACTTGATTCCCTCCGACCTCAGGATCCAGGGGTACGATCGCACCGAGCAAACCCCGGTCGGCAAGATACGTTTGAAGACCCAGTTCGGTGACTTGGTTGCCAACACCGAATTCATGGTAGTCTCTCAGGACACTGCGTACAACGCATTGATGGGCAGGCCATGGCTCCATCTTCACGCGGCGGTTCCCTCATCATACCACCAATGCCTCAAATACTCCCTTAATGGTCGAGTATGCGTGCTTCAAGGAGATGCCTCTCCTTTTGCCTCATGTGAAGCCTGCTATCTGGACGCGGACTATTACAAGAGCAAGGATAAGCAGATCCTGGCAGGTGAGGTTGAGCCTGTCGCTGTTGCAAGTGATCCCTGGGCAAGTCTGGATGACGCTTACGTCCTCCCGATTCAACGGTTGGACGTCGCCATGGTCTTGACGGTCCGCGAGTCTCCTGATGAGATGGCCGCGACCGCCCGCGCCAGCACCAGTGGCCCAGCAGGATCTGGTAGCCCCAATGCAGTTGCCAACGCAGTCTCTCCCGTGGACGATCCCTCCCCGAGTGGAGAGGACGTGGAAGATGCACCCCCAGCCTTTGAGGAGGGCATCCCCGCCACGGTCGATGAGTTGATACAGGTGAACCTTGGAACCGAGGCCGATCCAAGACCCACATTGGTTAGTGCCGCCATGCCCTCTGAGGAGCGGCAGCAGTACGTGGACTTTCTCCGGCAGCACCGTGATGTATTCGCTTGGGGCTATGACGAGATGCCGGGGCTGGATCCTCAGGTAGCCGTCCACCGCCTTGGTCTCCCGGCGAACCATCGCGGGTTCAAGCAGCCTCCCAGGAAGATGCACCCATCCCACGGTGCCATGGTTGAGGCCGAAGTTGACAAGCTTATCAAAGCCAACTTCGTGAGGGAAGTTCAGTACCCCAAATGGCTGGCCAACATTGTGCCGATCAGGAAGAAGAACGGGCAGATCAGAGTCTGCATCGACTTCCGCGATCTCAACCGCCACTGCCCGAAGGATGATTTTCCCCTTCCAGTGACAGAGCTGTTGATTGATGCCACGGCAGGGTTCCAAGCCCTCTCCTTCATGGATGGATACTCCGGATACAACCAAATTTGGATGGCCCCTGAGGATGAGGAGTTCACTGCCTTCAGGGCCCCCCAAGGTACCTTTTGCTACCGGGTCATACCTTTCGGCCTGAAGAATGCAGGTGCCACCTATCAACGGGCGATGCACCGCATATTCAAGCCAATCCTCGGCACACTGGTGGAATGCTACGTCGACGACTTGGTTGTCAAATCGCGCCAGCGTCAGGACCATCTCAAAGATCTTGAGAAAGTGTTCAGCTTCCTCCGGTCTCGCTGCCTGAAGATGAACCCGTTGAAGTGTGCCTTTGGGGTCACCTCCGGAAAGTTCCTTGGATTTGTGGTAAGATACCGGGGTATTGAGATCGACCCAGAGAAAATCAGGGCGATTAGCCAGATGCCTCCCCCAGGTACCGTCCGGGAACTGCAAGGGTTCCAAGGCCACTTAGCCTATATACGCCGATTCATCACGAATCTGGCCGGCAAGTGTAAGCCCTTTTCTCGGCTCATGAAGAAAGGTGCCACCTATGTATGGGATAAAGAGTGTCAGACCGCTTTTGAGGAGATCAAGCAGTACCTGCTTCAACCTCCGGTCCTGATGCCGCCCGTATCCAGAAAGCCGCTGGTCCTTTATGTGACCGCCCTGGAACGGTCCCTAGGTGCCCTTCTCGCCCAGAAGAACAACGAGGGAACGGAGAATAGCCTCTATTACCTCAGTCGCATGCTCCTCGATGCGGAAGTTAGGTATTCCCCCATCGAGAAGAGCTGCCTGGCGCTCGTATTTGCCGTACAGAAATTACGGCACTACTTGCAGCACCATGAGGTACAGTTGGTTTCTCGGGTAGACCCGTTGAAATATATCCTGAGCCGACCTATGTTGACTGGCCGCCTAGTGCGGTGGGCTGTGATTCTCCAGCAGTTCGACATCAGGTATGTGTCTCAGAAGGCCATCAAAGGGCAAGCATTGGCAGACTTTCTGGCAGCTCACCCGACCTCCGCGGATCAGCCGCTGGATCTAGGCTTTCCTGATGAGACCATTCTCTCGGTTGATCGAGCCGATCCATGCTGGCAGATGCACTTTGACGGTGCCTCCCGGAGCCCCACCGGTAGAAGACTCGATAATCCTAAGCTCAACAGAGTGGGCTTGGGTATCGTCTTCATTACCCCGGAGCGAGCCGTGCTGCCATACTCTTTCCTGTTGTCAGAGGGCTGTACCAACAATGAGGCGGAATACCATGCCCTCATCACCGGCCTCGAGTTGGCTCTCGAGATCGACGTGCCCCGTCTGTGCGTGAAAGGGGACTCCGAGCTGGTCGTTAAGCAGATCAATGGTGACTACGTTGTCAGGAAGCCGGAACTTGTGCCATTGTTGGAGTGCACCCTCCTTCTGATGGCCCGGTTCCCTTCTCGGCCGGAAATTGTCCATGTTCCCCGGTCGCAGAACGGTCGAGCAGATGCTTTGGCCAGCCTCGCTGCGTCACTTGCGGAGCCTGAACAGGACAACCTGATCGTCCGCGTGACGCGCCGTAGGCTCATCGCTCCCGTTATCCCGGAAGAAGATCGCGGCCCGTTGGTAAGTAACCTCACCACGGTTGCCCCTATGCCCGGAGCCCCGAGTACCCCAGATATGACAGTCGGATCAGCCCCTGATTGGAGGATGCCTTTGGTTGAGTACCTCCAACATGGCATTCTTCCATCGGATCGGGCCGAGCGCGAGCGAGTTCGACGCCGCGCATCGCAGTTTGTCCTCCAGAGCAGTCCCGGCCTGGAGCAGATCCTCTACAAACGCGGATTTGATGGTGTTCTCCTCCGTTGCCTTCAGGGAGTTGAGATCCCACGAGTCATGCAAGAGGTTCATGCTGGTTCATGCGGCGCCCACCAGACTGGGCCGAAGCTGTCCCACCAGATTCGGAGGTTGGGATACTTCTGGCCCTCTATGATCCATGACTGCATCGAGTATGCCAGGAGGTGCCATGCGTGCCAGGTTCATGCGAACTTTGTGCATCGGCCGCCGGAGCCTCTCCATACCACTAGGTATTCCTGGCCCTTTGCAGTCTGGGGACTGGACGTTGTGGGACCTTACCCACCGGCGACAGCTCGCCAGTGCCGGTTCATTCTGACCGCTACGAACTTCTTCTCCAAATGGGCAGAAGCGATTCCGCTCAGAGAGGTCAAATCCTGTTCGATCGCTGACTTCGTGACCTCCAACATCATCTATCGATTTGGAGTGCCTCACGCTATCCTCACGGATAACGGAACCAATTTCCGAGCAGCCGAGTTGAAGAAGTTGTACGCCAAGTATAACATTCGCTCGAACCATACATCTCGCTATCATGCGCAGGCGAATGGAAAGATCGAGGCGTTTAACAAAACCCTCTCTAACATTCTGCAAAAGATGGTTGGTCAGAACAAGAAGAGTTGGCCGGACAAGCTCCCCAACGCCCTCTGGGCTTATCGGACGACGACTCGCAATTCCACCCAGATGACCCCTTATTCCCTGGTGTATGGAGCTGAGGCCGTCCTGCCCATCGAGATCCAGTTACCGTCCTTGCGCACTGCGGTCTACGACCAGCAAGCGCCGGACAGAGTTGCTGAAGCCCGTCTAGTCGAGTTGGAAGCACTGGATGAGAATAGACTTCGCGCTTTGCACAACTTGGAGAGGCATCAAAGCAGAATGGCTCGAGCTTTCAATAAGAAGGTTCGCCTCCGCTCCTTCCTGCAGGGTGATCTAGTGCTAGCCCTAAGAGCGCCGATGATCCCCGGCAGGAAGCCACCCAAGTTGGAGCCCAAGTGGGAGGGACCCTTTGTTGTCCACAAGGTCTATCCCAATGGCGCGTACTCCCTAGCGACTATGGATGGTGAGCGTGTCACTCCTCCCACCAACGCTAGGTTCCTCAAGCAGTACTTTGTCTGAGTGTGCCGACGTCCAGCATGACGTTAAACTGCACATACGTCCAGCATGACGTTAAACTGCACATACGTCCAGCATGACGTTAAACTGCACATTCGTCCCGCATGACGCTAAACTGCACTTCGTCCCGCATGACGCTAAACTGCACTTCGTCCCGCATGACGCTAAACTGCACTTCGTCCTGCATGACGTTAAACTGCACCACGTCCTGCACGACGTTAAACTGCATTCGTCCAGGCTACAAGACGTTAAACTATTCAGCATTCGTCCGCGCTGCAAGACGTTAAACTGCCAAGTGCTTCGTCCCGCATAACGCTAAACTGCACTACGTCCGAGCTACAAGACGTTAAACTGTTCAGCATTCGTCCTGCATGACGTAAAACTGCCCCTCAAGAACTACGTGCGGCTTGATTCCCATCCTTATGGGATACGTAGGACCGCCTGAACATTCCTGTTTCAGGCCCAGCCCCATCCTTCGGGAATTTCCATCTCATCCTGGGCCCTTGGTCCAGTTGCCCCCGGGTGTGCGGCGTATGGTGTGAGTGCGGGGCTATGCCCTCATTCACGTCGGTTTGCTCGTCACGCTGTACGCCCCCCCACGTTTGGGGATGCCTTCTGCTCCCCCCTTCTTTTTTCCTCATCATCCTGCATGACGTTAAACTGCACTTCAAGAACTACGTATGGCTTGATTCCCATCCTTATGGGATACGTAGGACCGCCTGGACATTCATGTTTCAGGCCCAGCCCCATTTCCCAGGAATCTCTATCCCGCGTTGGGCCTCTGGCCCCAGTTCCCCTCCTTTTTGTGCGAGGCGTATCGCGTGAGCGGGGGATTATGTCCTCATTCACGTCGGTCTACTGGCCGCGCCGTACGCCTCCCCCGTGTGTGGGACTACCTCACACCCCTCATCGTCCTGCATGACGTTAAACTGCCTCTCAAGAACTACGTATGGCTTGATTCCCATCCTTATGGGATACGTAGGACCGCCTGGACGCTTGTGTTTCAGGTCCAGCCCCGTCTCTTGGTTGATCACGGGGATCTGCCCTCTTTTGGTTGCTCTCAGGGTGAGTCCTCCGACCCTTTCCGGAGATCTGTTAACATGTTTTGGGTACTTCGGTCTATGACTCGTAGTGTCAAATTCAATCCCGACAAGTCCTGTGTTGCTTGTCAGGCCTCGCGCTTCCTCTTATTCGAGCCTTCACTCAAAGGGATCCTCGTTAGCAGTTTGGGTACGATGCCTCAGTGCTCTCCCACCGCTCCGGGTCGATTTACCGGCGGGTCTTGGGCCGCAAATCGATATGAATCCTGCGATTGAGCGGTTGATGCTCGTTTGCTTGCCCCGTCTTAGGCTGACGCGATCGGATGTTGTGTTGCGAATGCGTCAGCAACATCCTTGATCGCCATGTCGGCTCTTTCAGGCTCTGAACATTGGTTGCGCAGTCCTCATCACACTCCGCCTTTATGCGTTGTAGTGGAATCTGGACACTCTTTTCATACTGACCTTCAGTACACCTTTACACGTTAGGCAGACCAACCAAGGTAATGATGTCGTTCGAGGCTCCCATGATCTGAGCACCAAGGATATATGCGGATGTTCTCCCCAAGGGCCATGCGTAGCTGGACCCTCGTCCCCGTAAGGAGGGAGGAGTCGCTCGAACAATCGCGTTCTGATCCCAGTATGTCTGGAGGCTAGCATCTCTGCCCCTCGGGTGATGGACATACGCAGACCCCTATCCCAAGACTCTTCTCCTGGAATCGTGCGTGACCGCAGGGCTGGGTATGCTCCCACCTCCGCCGTGTCCGCCGTACCGTGGTAAGCGGATTCCTCCATGGTCCGAAACACACGACCTTAAACTGTGTTGTCTGGTCCTACCACACGACCGTAAACTGTGATCGTCTTGGCCGCCCGACGAGAAAACGGCACTGCATCGTGATGTTCCCCTCAGGGGACACTCATGTTGGGCGCTGGTTAATAACCACGCCATTCATCAATGCCTTCCATGGCTTGATTATTGTGGCGACGCCAGAGATTTCTCAATCATAGGCATGTCGCCGCACAAAGAAAAACCATTCATCTTTAAGGACAAACAAGAAATATCAAATGCCGCTCCTTTTGTGTGCGAGGGTCAGACCCGCACTCTTCCCCGCGCTGGTGCCCGATTGTGTTGCGCCGCGCTTCAAGAACTACGTGCGGCTTGATTCCCATCCTTATGGGATACGTAGG
This sequence comes from Viscum album, assembly GCA_963277665.1. NCBI lineage: Eukaryota > Viridiplantae > Streptophyta > Magnoliopsida > Santalales > Viscaceae > Viscum > Viscum album. The sequence goes on from OY728148.1 coordinate 2,035,569,588, forward strand.
AATGCCCGGATGTTTGAAACTTCGGGTCCAGCCCCCCACCTCTTAGAGATTCCCCCTTCTCTGGGGAATCCGCCGCCTTCAGGTCACCCTCAAGGCGCGTTCCCCGACCCCTTGCAGTGGTCCACCGGTGTCAAGAGTACTCTGGTTTATTGCCAGGAGGGTCAGGATCCGCTTGGTCAGGTTTCCTCCGCTTTTCAGGCTTCGTGCTCCCTTTCATTCGGACCCATCGTCTACGCCCTGGGTGGATCCCCCGTGAACGGTTCGGACACAATGCCTCAGTGCTCTCCCACCGACTCGGGCCGGTACCCCCAATGGCCTCGGGCAGCAAATCGATATGAATCCTGCGATTGAGCGGTCGATGCTCGTTTGCTGCCTCATTCCACCAACGGTTAGTGCGATGTTGATGCTGCTTTTCCGCCACGGTCGGCAGTACTCTCATATCGTCACGCCGGTGCTCCCGGTCCTCGAGTGAATGGCCGCATGATTCACATTTCCCACCTCCCATTCTGACCAGGCGAAAACTCAACACTCTTGACACTATCCCTCAGTGCATCTTCGCATATCCAGGGGATATGACCAGATGCGGCGTACTTTGAGGTCCTTATGGTCCGAGCTCTAAGACCTTAAACTAAGATCTCTCCTTATGGTCCGAGCTCTAAGACCTTAAACTAAGATCTCTCCTTATGGTCCGAGCTCTAAGACCTTAAACTAAGATCTCTCCTTATGGTCCGAGCTCTAAGACCTTAAACTAAGATCTCTCCTTATGGTCCGAGCTCTAAGACCTTAAACTAAGATCTCTCCTTATGGTCCGAGCTCTAAGACCTTAAACTCAGATCTCTCCTTATGGTCCGAGCTCTAAGACCTTAAACTAAGATCTACCCTTATGGTCCGAGCTCTACGACCTTAAACTAAGATCTCCCCTAAACGGGATTCTACGTCCTGCATGACGTTAAACTGCACTCACAGAACTACGTGTGGCTTGATCTCCAGCCTGATGGAGTACGTAGGAACGCCCGGGCATTCCGACTCGGGTCCAGCCTCAGGGATCGTTAAGTCCCGCCCCTCCTCGTCGCCGACCGTCTGGCCTGACTTCGGGTAGAGTGGTGCAGTTGTGATATTCTCCCCGATTCAGCTCGGGATGCCCCATCGCAAGGATGGGAAGCGACAGTTTCCTCGTCAGAGAGGTGCTGTCTGAGAATTGAGGTGACTCACGGCCAGATTAGTGCATCCGCCTAATACGTTTTCCCCACGGTGGCGCAATTTTGAGAGCGTTGGATTCTGTCCGAACAAATCGTCACTTCGCCCCACACTTCGCATGCCCTGTTGATCTGGATTTTCCACCCTTGTGTCTGAAGGAACCCCAAAGCGGTATTCATGATGACATGTGGTCCGCCTCCTGCAATATGAATGATGGCCTTTTTCGGTCCGTCTATTGCAGTTGTTATGGTCGATCCACTGTCCGCCTACCGTCTTGGGCATTTCCTGGAAGGCCGACCGTTGTGGATGTCTGGATTCGGGACACGCGATTCACCCTTTCTCATTTCCCTATGTTCGGATAAAATCTCAACGCCCCTAGCGTTGTCCCGCTCGTGTGTTGGAACAAGTTGGGGGATGATACATTGATTAGGTCTGAGGTCTCCTTTCCTAGGAATGACCTCCCTCTTTTCTCCAGAAATCCAGGCCCAATTATGGATGCCTGATGCTTGGTTAACACTCCCGCAAGACAACGAATTGTGGTTGAGCATATTAAACCAAAAGATGCAGATAAATATATTGATTCATACAGATGGATCAAAGTAGCGGAAGCAAATGTTTTGGGAATGGCAAAACAAAGCCCTTAGGGATTAGCGTGCTGAATGAGTCTTTCTAATGCCGCTACCCTTTGGCTGGTGGCCTCCAGAGCTGCTTCTCGCTCTCTGCGTGCCCTCTCTTCGTCGGCGGTCGCAGCACGCAGTTCGTCGATTCTGGCCTGTGCATGCTCCCGCTCGACTTGAATTGTGACCATCTGTTGGCCCGCCTCCGTCAGCTGTACCTGGGCGTCAACCAGCTGGGCTGCTAGTTGCTCCACAAGCTCGGTACACGTCGCGACGAAGGCCTCCTTCTCTGCCGCCTGCCCTTCGAGGCGCCGGACTTCCTGCTCCGCCGCGAGGAGCGCCCGCGTGCTCTCCGACATGTCCCGACTTTGTGTGACGTCGGCACGCCGGCAGCTCTCGCGCATCTTTTCGGCCATGAAATCACGGACCGTCAGATGGAGGCGTTGAGCATCAGCTCCCCCGGCACACAGGAAGCGCAGCCAGGTCTGAAGTGATCCCATGCGCCCCAGCCACTCCGATGGGTCTCTCTTGAGGAAGCGCTGGATGCACTTCCACCCCCTACGGCGCACGAGAGCAGAGATGCTTATCGCGCGGAAGGCCAGTGTACGGCACGGAGGGACCCAGTGCCCCTATTTATAGGCGAGGCCGGGGTCCGCGCTGCGCGGAAAGCGCTTTGCGCGACCGCAGCGGCGAATTTCGCGACCGGCGCCCCTTTTTGCGCGCCTAAGTCCCGCGCCGCCCAGGACTTCGGCATTCCGGCGTCTCCCTCGGAACCCGATCGTTGCGACCTCTCGCCGATCAGATTCCGAGGGGGGGCTTTTGTAGACGCCGGAAAAGTCCGTTGTTCCCAAACGAAGCTCCGGATGCGGAAAGCGAGGTCATATTCGGAGTCGGAAGAATGTTTCGGAGGGCCCGGAGGCCTTGCGCGGAATTTCAGAGGTCTGCGCGCAAAGATGATGATCCGCGCGCAAAACCCCCGGGATGCGAGCAACTCCCTTGCGCGCCGTGCCCGATTCCGCGCCCGCGAGGAGAATTCCGCGCTCGCGCCTTGGATTCCGCGCCCGGGGTTGCCTATAAATACTAGGCGACCCCCAACGTTTCAAAGGTTGCTGGAAGTCGAACGGTCTCCCGCGCGCGCAATTCAACCCCTTCCGCGCGCAATGCCGATCTTCAGGTAACCTCCTTTCTTTCGCGCAATAGAGCCTTGGGGTCCGCCTTCGCGCGCAATCCCCTTGGCTCATTTCCTTTGAATAAATTTCAACCCGAAGGCCTTTGCGCGCAAAAGAAGCCTCTTGCGCGCAATTGCCCCCCGGGTGCGCGCAATCCAACCCGATTGCGCGCACCCCCCATTTTCAAAGTGGCCATTCGTTAGAGAATGAGCCGTTGCCCCCGCGCGCTACCCGAAGCCTGGTGCGCGCAATCCCAATCATCCGCGCGCAAAGCGCTGGCCCAATTGCGCGCCAGCCCGCCATTTTGTGCGCCGACCCGCGGTTTTGCGCGCAAAGCTCCTCTTTTGCGCGCAATCCGCCAGGGTCGCCTCCCTTGACCCCCTTTGGGTACCCGCCTGCGTGGCGCCCGATGGTCTTCATCGCAGGTGCCCGCGTTGTGCGTCGTCTTTCCGTGCGGCCCCCCCTAGGCTCGCGCGAAGTGACACGGACCTACCGGCGGCTTTATCGTCCAGCATGACGCTAAACTGCACTACGTCCGAGCTACAAGACGTTAAACTGTTCAGCATTCGTCCAGCATGACGCTAAACTGCACTACGTCCGAGCTACAAGACGTTAAACTGTTCAGCATTCGTCCAGCATGACGCTAAACTGCACTACGTCCGAGCTACAAGACGTTAAACTGTTCAGCATTCGTCCAGCATGACGCTAAACTGCACTACGTCCGAGCTACAAGACGTTAAACTGTTCAGCATTCGTCCAGCATGACGCTAAACTGCACTACGTCCGAGCTACAAGACGTTAAACTGTTCAGCATTCGTCCAGCATGACGCTAAACTGCACCACGTCCTGCACGACGTTAAACTGTATACGTCCAGGCTGCACGACGTTAAACTGCCTAGCCCCCATCGTCCGCGCTGCAAGACGTTAAACTGCCAAGTGTTTCGTCCTCAACACACGACGTTAAACTGTACTTCGTCCGGCAAGACGTTAAACCGTCCGCTTCGTCCTCAACACACGACGTTAAACTGTACTTCGTCCGGCAAGACGTTAAACCGTCCGCTTCGTCCTCAACACACGACGTTAAACTGTACTTCGTCCGGCAAGACGTTAAACCGTTCGCATCATTCGATCCCGTGCTTCGCACGCAGGGTCTCCCCCGGTTTGGACGTGGCCCCCACCCGCTCGTCTCTGCAGGGATGTCGGGATTGTCCCCCTTTTGGGACGATTTAATGGGAGTGGCTTTTCCCTACGGGGGCAGGGTATTACAAACCCCTAGTTTCTCGTGGGAGGCTGCACATGTGTATCTCCATTGCACCTCCCCACTGCCGAAGCCAGTAGAGGGTGTGACTGGGATCGAGGTGTCTTCTGCTTTCGGTCCAAGTCCCTTCCAACTGAGTTTTGCCGCATCCGGGCTGCCTCAAGTGCGTAAGTCCTGACAGAATGAACTACGTGGACTTTGATCCCTGTCTTCTATACAGGGTACGTAGGAAGCCTCCCTGAGGTCCAAGCCCGCCACCTGGTCGTCCCGGTCGTATTTACGTCGGTTCGTCCATCAGTGGACCCCTCCAGGGTTCACGCTTGCGTCGATTCACCTATGAATCCACCCCTGTGGGAGACTGCCCGTGTGTATCTCCATTGTGCCTCCCCACAGCCCCTTTTTCCATTTCTCTTTTTATCGTCCAGCATGACGTGAAACTGTGATCCACCCGGCCGTTCCATCCCCCTCTGTGCGAGGTGGTTCGGTTCAATCCTCCGCCCGGCGGCCTAGACCTCTTCGTGAGTCGGCTTGCCGACGTCCAGCATGACGTTAAACTGTATACCCGAACTACGTTGACTTTGATCCGTGCTAACGCGCGGTACGTAGGAAGCCTCTACGGGGTCCAAGCTCTTCACTCCATCATCCATCCTGATCCTTACCCGGGCCACCACATCCCGGTGGGGTCATGCCACTTCACTCCACTCCACATCATTTGGGAAGCCGCCCATGTGCTGGCCCCAGCGTCGGAGGTTCCCCACAAGGGGTTCTGTCATCCGATCCACTTCTCGTGTTGATCGGTCCGATGCCGTCCCCACTGGACGTTAAACTCGCGGCATACCCCGTGTTAAACATGGGAAGCTCAGGAAAACCTCAGGTGACGCAGTTCCCCGCACCTAGTACGGGATGCCTCAGGCCATCATGCCTTCGAGAAGCCCTATTAGGGATGGAAGACAGACGTGCAGAGCCGCAGTGCTACGACACGCCCCCAGCACCCAGAGCCACCCGGCCTTCTCACCGCAGGTTGCTGCCCCGCCCAGACTCCTTGGAGCGTCCGGGAGGAAGCAGCGTAATTAACCGGTGTCCATGAAGATATGGCACCGGGAACGAGATTCACGAACATTCTTAAGTCTATGAGGGAGACCCGGATTAGGCGACGAGTTCCAAGGAGACGTCCAAGGAAGGAGGAGCCGACATCCCATCATCCCGGTTTCGATCAAGGAGCAGACGCCCCTGAATAAGGGACGAATGCCGCCCGCCCTTGGAAAGCGGGACTGCGGGACCACAAGCCGCGCGCCCATCCCCTCGGGTTGACGGGTGCACGCGCGAACGCGTCCTGGCGGAACAGCGTAACCCGACGCACATCCGCACCGAAACAAGTATGAAGACATAAAAATGAGGTATGAAGAAAAAAATTATAAATACATCACCAGAGTAAATGAAATTGTTTGCAACATCATGGGATTTAGAGATATCCTAGAAGATTCTACAATTTTAAAGAAACTTATAAGACACTTTCTAGTTATGTTTGATTCTAAAATTTCATATTTTGAAGATAAAGATGATTTATATCTTGATTAATTACATAAATTCCTTTTTTCTTAGGAAATGATAAAATCTCTAATGTTTAAAAATAATATTGAAGGTGTAATGGGTTTTGAATCTATAATAAAGATGAAAATCCTGAATATTGAATAATTAGTTCCTTGCGAGTCTGAAGATAAAGAGGATGATGAGATGAATAAAAAATTCATGTCTCTTATATATATGAAATATTGAAGAGGAATAGAAAACCATGGAGGTAAAATTCCACTCAAATATTTTAAGTGTTGTGGAATATAGAACGTTTCTATAAATTTCCCTAAGAATAAATTTGGAGAATATCGATATGATTCTGATGAAAAACCTTGATGGAATAAGTGGAACAAAAATGATAAAGAAGAAAATGTTTCCAACATATACAAGAATAAATTTATTGGGAACAAAATAAGTATGTTGAGTAAGAAATTTTAATTAGACTCAACTAAAAAAATTTCATATGAATATTAAAGTTCATAAAAATTCAGAACCTTCATTGAAAATGTTGAGAAAAAAAAATGATTCCTTAGATAACGAAGAAGTTGGTGAAGAATATTATAGGGATTTTTATATTAGAACCAAACTTGTAGCCTGTATTTATAAATAAAAAACTCTCAATAAATAAATTATAGTAATGGTGAAAGAGTATGATGAAGTTTATGATAGAATAAAATATTTCTTCAAGCAGGAGGATGAATACATTCTGGAGATTCTAGGTTACAAACATAGAATTGACAAACAGGGAAAGATGATTGAAGATCTTAGTAAGAAGCTAGAAGATAAGTAATAAGAGGAAAAAAGGTTTCAATAAAAACATATTGATTCTGAAAGTACCTTGAGGAAGATGAATGAAAACTTCAAAAAATATTTAGAAGTAAAATATGTGACATCTAATGTTGCGTAGAAGGATCCATATGAGAATCAGGTGAAATATTCTCTTACCAAAATAATATTTCATATGATTCCTTCATCATTTTAGGTTCTGAAAAAAAATTGGGAAATATTAGGTGGAGAAATGAAGTGATAAACCAATCAATTCTACAAATGTAGGAAACTCACTCAATAGAAAATATGGTTAACAACCTGAGCATGTTAGAACTAAAATCAGTTACCAACCTCAACAATGTTTCTATAGGGAAATATCTTTCTTGAATAGAAAATCCATATTTTTTTTGATGTTTATAGTTTTCTAGATTATATGGTAATAGATATTATAATTTTTGTAACAACTTATCTTTACCTAGAATAATTTTTGAGAAAAATTGATGAAATATTTAAAGAAGAATGAGTAACTTTCCTAACATACATGATGTTAATAAGGTGAATTATAGAGATGTTATAAACATTCTAAAAAAGAATCAATTTTAATTTCTAAAAGAAGATTGTGGAATATGTGATCATTTCGGTCATTATGTAGAAAGAAATATGACACTCCTTTTAGAACATGTTTCTTATGATAGAAAAAATGTAAAAATAAGAAGGTTGAAGAAAGAGCTTTTGTTGTTGATACAACTTTGAAAGTAAGTAAGAGGAACAAACCATGTATACTTGATAGTGGTTCTTCTTCACATATGATAGGTGACATAAAAATATTGAAACATGTTGAAAGTTATGATGGAGGAGTAGTTACTTTTGGAAATTAGAGTTCCTAAAAAATTAGAGGAATCCGAACGACAAAGATTAAAGAAAGGAAATTAAAATATAAGTAAGATTAACTTTTTTATGGATAAAACAAAACTTAAATAGTGTAATTAAACTTCCTGATGATGGAAAATAAATAATATTTAGAAATAATTATTGTATAATCAAAATTATGAAATATGGAAAAGTCATTACAAAAGGATAAATAACTAGTGTGAATCTATTTCAAATAAGATAATTCAATAACTCAAGATACTTAAGTGATGAATATGAAAAAAAGTTGTGGTATTGAAGACTTGGACACCTTGGGCAGAAAAACATGAATAAACTTTCTAAAGTTGATGCTGTCTGGAATTTTCTATAATTAAATAGAAGAGATTCATATTTTTGTATTACTTTCCAAAAAGTTAAGATGACTAACAAAAGTCATAAAAGATTTGAGATTAAATCTACAAAACCACATGAGATTATTCATTATGATTTATATGGACTGACGAGACATCAATCAACAAAAGGAGACTTATACATTTTCACTTTTATTGATGATTTCTTGTGGATAAAAAACATCATGTTTATAAAGCACAAGTCATAGGCCATTGAAATTTTCAAATTCTTCATAAATGATTTTGAGAAAGAATTGGGGGTTTCCATAAAAGAGTTGAGAACAAGTAAGGGTAACTAATTCACAAACAATTCCTTTTAATCTTAATTGAGAAAAAATGATATCAACCATCAGTATAGGACTCTGTATACTCTAAAAAAATGGAGTAGAAGAATAAAATAATAGAATCTTTGTGGAAATGGGAAGAAGTATGTTAGAAGAATAAAAAATTTCAAAATTATTTTGGATAGAAGCTATTAGTAATATTGTACATGTTCAATATAGATTCTTATTCAGACCGAAAACCAACATGAATCCTTATGAAATGTGGTATATCAAAACACCTTCATCGAAAAACTTCAATGTTTTTAGAATTCCATGTTTTCTCAAGGTCAAAAATATATACTTTTTAATCTTTTATGAGAATGATGAGGAAGGAACATTCATGGCTTATTCACCAAATGGGAGAAGTTATAGATTTTGGAAAAACAAATTACAAATGTTTTTGGTCTCATATGATGGGAAGGTAATTGAAAATCAAATTTCCTTAACAGAGATTGTTTATAATTATAAAGAGTATAAATTGGAGATATCTGACAATAATGAATTTAATTATAAACATTATTGTTAAGATTCATAAGAATCATGTGTTGAGGAAACACCTACTGGGAAAGAAACTTTTAAATTTTCTACCTTACAAAAACAATTTGAATCTAAAAACATTATTGGGAATCAAAAGGTTCTAGTTTAGACTAGAAGGAAGTTTAGGTAAGAAAATTAGACTTAGTTATCTCAATAGTTGAACCAGAATCAGTTTCATAGGATATTCAACATAAATAATGGTTGGATTATATGAATGAGGAGTTGGATCAGATTGAGAAGAACAGAACATGGGAACTTGTTCCAAGGCTATAAAATAAAATTTTTATTGAAACCATGTGGGTTTATTTAAAAAAATTGAATGATCATGGATAATATTCAAGAAATAAAGAAATAATTCTTTGTAAAGGATTTTCACATATGGAAGGTGGGGATTTTGATGAAACCATATCCCGTGTTGCAAGGTTAGAAACTATTAAAATGTTTCTTGAAGTGGCTACACATCGTAATTCCAAAGTATATTAGATGGATGTAAATTTATCTTTCTTAAAATGTAAGATTGAGGAATAAGTTTACATTGATCAACCTTGTGGGTTTGTACTTGATAGGGATGAAAAAACATTTGTAAATTGAAGAAATATTTTCATGGGTTGAAACAAGATCCATGTTCTTGGTATTCAAATAATGAAAATTGTTTGAGAATGATTAAAATTTCTAAACTAAAAGTTGATAGAATTTTTTTTGTGAAATATGTTGACTCTATAACATTAACTGTAATTTTTTATGTGGATGATATAATTTCTGTTGGGGATGATGAAAATGTTTGTGAAGAGTTTGATGAAAAATGAAGAGTGACTTTCAAATGTAAATGTTGGGAGAATTAACATTCTTCACTGGACTACAAGTTCAACAAAAGGAAAAATAAATTTTCTTATCTCAAGAAAAATATGACAAGGAATTTTTAACCAAAGGATATCTAGTAGGGAGTTAGCCTTGGACGAGAGGTGTGCCAAAGAGGCATGAGACCATCACTATTAAGGGGTCTATCTAGATTTGAAGGATGATAGAAGACCCAAACTAAGAAGGACCCAAAGTGTGAACTGAATATATCATCAAAGAGTGGGATTGAGAACCAAATATGAAAAATATTTAATTTCATACTACACGGACCATGAGAAACTGGTTAAAGTCGTGATGCTTGGACTAATACAAAATGCGTTGTCTAAGGGTTTTCACACAACATGTTGTGGGTAAAAAATTATGTGAGTGAATCCAAAAGGCTCGCATGATGCATATAAAACTTAAGATGGATGGTATGTCATTTAAGATCATAATTATTGGATTGTAACTGGGGAACAAGGGAAAAAATGTTAATAACCTGTGGATCGGGCCAAAGACAACTTGTTCAGATGACTCTACGTATCCTGTAATGAGTAGAATCAAGATGCACATAGTTCTTGATTCATAGAATAGTGAGACTCCAACATTGGTGGGGGGAAATCCTCTCTTGAGAGGAAGCTGAAGCATCCCATAATTATCATGGGGCATCCTTGACATGTTCCGGGCAGTGTCAATGTTTTTTGTCATGCTTGAGGATGTTGGATCTTAGTTTAAGGACATAGATTTTTACCATAGGAATCTTAGTTTACGTTTTTAGAGTTTGGAACATCGATTTTGTGGCTGGTCCCAAAGACAATGTGTCTAGGCATCACTACGTATCCTGTAATTATGGGAATTGAGCTGTATGTAGTTCTGAAATCTTATTCCGTTTAACATCTTATGGTTAGGAAAAAATGTCACGCAATTTATCATCTTTAAAATGGGATGTGTAAATGGGAAATAATGTTTCTTATGCATACAATATCGATGATAGGAGTATCGTTACGTATCCCATAAGAATGGGAATGAATCCACATGTAGTTCATGGGAAAAGAGAAGACATTTTATATTTATTCTTTTCTCTTTTGATGCTTCAGTGTGTTTTTTTTGATAAACCAGTCCAGGATGAAAATTATGGGTGTATCCTTGGGAATAAAGCCTTGTGAAGGTATTGAAATGGGGCATGGTGGTAACCAGTTCCAAGGTTGATTCCCACTCAAGTGAGAATAAAAAAAATACTAAACCATTTTTTATCAAGCATCTAGGTCAAAGGTTTCAAAGTTTAAGGTCATATAATAGGATTTTCCCATGCTTTTTAATGTCATTTGGTAAGGAAGTAACAGTTTAATGCCATTTGGGATAAGGAAACATAGTTTACTGTCATACAACTTGGGAAAAAAGAGATCTTATTTTAATGTCATAGAGATCGGACCATAAGGTTGCCCACATTTTAATGTGGGATGACCCTACCAAGAACCCTAAACCCACGTGATCCATGCTCATTGTGGGAAACAAGGAGTGGTGTCGGGCTTTCTCCATCACATGAAAGTGTAAAACAGAGAATGATAAATTTTGGGTGGGAAAATTCCCACCCAGAAAATGATCCTACATGATGCATGTGGATGCATGGAGGAAAAACACCAATGATGTTGGAGAACCATAAGAATAGAATGGTAAGAAAACGTGAATCATGAAACCCAACATTTGGGACACAATGGGGGTGGCTTAGTGATGGAGGATAACTATTGAACATATTCAAAATACAACATCCCTATCATGTAATCGAGGGTATGAAAAAATAACTAAGGTTCTACCACTAACCGTATTCAAAATTCCGAACTTATCCCAAAATTATGTTTCAGATATTTTGGGATATTGGCCTAGGAAAATAGGTGATCCATGAGGCCATGCATCCATATTTTTAGGGGGTCACTTCAGAAATTATTGAAAATATTTACCTAAACAAAAAAATGTGTGAAGTGTGAAGATGTAATTGGGGGAATATACTTGTGAAATCCATTCTCTATGTCTGGTACAAACACACATTCAAACATACTGGTGTGGAACATCTAGGGGAGAGATCAGATTCGTTATCAAACCTAGGAGGTGTTGAGAATAGTTTAAAGATCATTTTTCTCAAACCAAGATCTCTCAATTTAATTTCATAATGTGTGGACCATAGATTCACGGTTTAATGTCACGTGTTTGGGACATACTCGTGTAGTTTAATGTCATGTTGTGAGGAAAAAAATGTCACAAAATTTATAGTCATGTAATAGGGATAAGGGAATCCTAAATGGGAGAGGCATGGTGTGGTAAATATCTCAACATTAATACGAACCAAAGAGGACTAAACCACACCACACAGTCTCAAAGGGGAACCTAGTCCAAAAGGGGAAAAGGGGGAAAATTAGAAATTCTATTGATGGGCTTGAGGATAAGATATCCAGGCATCACTATGTATCATATGAGGTTAAGAGTCAAGACACACATTGTTCATGGATTCTATGAACTTTCACATCATGAGGTGAGGATGCAATAAAGTAGAAGTGATCCCAAGGCAGGTACATGGTGTGGCTACTGTAAACCCAACGTGAATGAGGAACAAAGATGCCTAAATCGTACCACGTACTCCTAGGGGAAACCTAAATTTCTTTCTGGATGGAACATAGATGAAAGTTCTAGGCATTTCTACGTATCTCAAAAGGATGTGAATCAATCCATACATAGTTCTAGGATATGGAATGACAGATAGCCAATTCTGAAAGGGGTGATATCCTCTCAAGTTATAAAATCATGTTTGTTACACAGTTTATTTTTGTGCGACTATGGAACTAAAAATATTAGTTTACGGTTGTAGTGTTCGGACTGAAATGGGATGAGATTTGAAGTGTGGTTCCATGAAGAAACCCAACGTGAATAATGAAAATGTGCACACTACATGACACATTCCTAGACGATACATAGGCCAAGGGGCCAAAGGGGTGAGCTTGTGATTCTATGGTTGGTCCTAGAAATGAGATGTCCGAGATTCACTATGTATCCTATAAGGATGGGAATCAATCCACACGTAGTTCTTGACAAGTTTTCTGGGTAAAGTATCGATTCTAAGAGAAATATATTACCATATGAAGATGTCGTAGTTCTGTTTAGTTTATCACCGTACATCCCAAAAACAAGATACATAGTATAATGTCATATGATAATGATGAGGGATATTATATAGTTTATCATCATGAAATAAGGACCCTGGGAATCTTAGTTTCTAGTCATAGAACATAGATCATAATCTGAGGTTTTGAAAGAAAAAATTTGTTGTGTGGTTTCCTAAAGCAACCTGATGCGAATGAGGAAAAAAGAGGTATCATTACCACACCATATACTCCCTCAGAATATCTTATGCATAGTTTGAAGTCACAAGGCTTGGACTCAAATGTTTAGTTTAACATAATTATCCTAGGACATACAATACTATTCTAAGGTAATTGATTTTGGACCATAAAATGGGGTGATTCTCCCATGTGGGTACAAAGGGTAGAGAGGACTCTTACGACACATGGTGACACGTAGCAGGAGAATGGGGGAATCAGATTAAGTGAATAGACCATACATGTAGTGAAAGCCCCAAATAAGTGGGATTTTAAAAAAATTCACCAAAATTCGACATGAACTTGTCGATGTCAAAAAATATCTACTTGATTTAAGACGAGGATCACACATGAAGAGTTTTGAGAACAAAATAAAATCGTAAGATAACTTTTTTAATCTAAAGTCACAAACAACATATGATCGTCATTGGTGATCGCTGCTGGAAGAATCCAAAGCCAAATTATTCTATATCGTCTACACGCACTTAAATAAATCTAAGGGAGTGCCCATCGTTGAATTCCGGGTGCTAGTACGGAGATCCGAAGATGGTTTTGAAACTTTGACGATCACCGCACCGCTTCAGTTTGTGATGCTTGAGAGAGATCTCAATCCGGGATCGTTGGATCCATATCCTCTCACTCTAGAATATGGGAGAGAGAAGTTGAGAGAGACAGAGAGAGGACATGAACAGTCCCTAGAAAATCCATATTCTCCTCTATTTATAGAGTGTAATAAAATTATCTAGAGATGCCAGCCCGACCCCTAAATAAATAACACACTATATAAATAATATTTTGAATACTACGAGTCATAAATATTATTCATTATTAATACCCCTTTCCTGTAATATATCAAATATATTACATGAAAATAATTAATCCTTTAACTCTGATCTTACTCTTACAAATATTAATGAACCCTAAATATTTTAATATTCGTTCAAATAATATTTCTCATGTTTTTACAATAAAATGTTAAATACATTTAATAAATAAATTCAATACCGATTATTATTAACAAGAATAATATCAATTTATTTATTCCATAGTGATCATATGTCCTTGGAAAAATCCTGAACCACAGTGGTGGGGCCCATCATGTCTAGAAATCATATTCAACTAAATAAGAAATATTCTCGAATATGCTATAGTGTGTGACCCTCATGTCCCTTATCTCGATAGTAGTGAATAGTATTCGCAGACCAAGACTAGGATCTAGAAACCCATTATGGCCTCTAAAGAGATAAGGATTTTCATAGCAGCAACAAACAACATACAAACACTTTGTGTGTAATATAATCTCTTTGTCATTAATATCTCATAAACATGACACAAACATGTACCATCATCCTTTTCTTGCTTTATTGTTTTTTGATCCAAATAGATAGATTTACCCTCGACTTCCATAACCCAAAAGTGAAAAATACTTTCTTGACCATTAAACAAATTTCATTCCATCAATGATTCACCCAACACAAACTACCTCACCATGATTTCAACATCACTATTTTCATCTTGCATTAAAGTACATGATCAATTGACATAAACTGGAAATGATCTAATGTTAGGAGACCTTTACACATGATCGTAGATAGGAACATTTAATTACACCCAAAACATGTGGTGTTCCAACCAGCAGGTCTGCCATCAATATCTCACTACTAGAGATCACCAAGTGTGAACTTCATGAGAACAAATTATCAATGATTATGAGCCCCCATCACCGGATAGTAAAATATATACTATGTCCAATCAGTAAGATGTATATAGACCATAAAATAAACATTTAAGATAATCTCATTGTATCTTGAGGTTCTCATTATAGACTGGTATATTCTATACCCTTTCAATATGAAAATTAATATTTAGACATTACCAATTCCTTAGTGGACGCAGAAATTTCCACACTATAATGGTAAGATTACATCATGTATAGATACATTTATACATGATATAGAAATCAAAATCATCACATAGTTGGTTCTAGGGAAGAAACTATTTCAACACACCAACTTTCACTAGATCCAACGTGCACTAGATCCAACTTTCAAACCATAATTGTTAGCTACTCACACGATAAAGATCATGTCTATGCTGAGTAACGACTTTAGATATTGGGCCTTCCATGGTTCTTCCACGTGGTTATTCTGCTATAGAGACCTCATCTCATTGAGTAAAACGTTTCAAGAGATGGTATCCACAATTATATCCCCTTTTCCCACTATCATAACTTTACATCATGGATAGTCAGAATATCATAATTGAAATTATGATAATATTTTCCTTTCTTGGTGTGATACCAAGAATTGGAACAAATCGTTGTGTCTAACTGCTTCTTAACTACCTCAGAAGCTGCAACGTACATGTACTTTATACGTTTGGATACCACTGAATTATATGAGCTTTTCTCGCTCTTCACCTTATCCTAACTGCAATACTAGATCACATTGATCTTTGAAAGGCTTGTTTGTATCCCAAAAAAACTATTATCCTATATCTTTCACTTACCACTCACATTTCATTTGTACTTTTCGAAGTACATGAAGATATTTCTGACTGCTTATTTTCTAGTGCTCGTGGATATAACTGATATTTTCCTACTATAAAGAATATCCTAGAAATATCAATTCTTGTACATATTATAGAATATGTGATTGATACGTTGCTTTGACGTATGGATTTAACTCACCATGTTTATCTCTTCCCATGTAATAGACATGTAAAACTGGAGAGATTTTTCCTTAGTACATCAGTGAAAAATCATCTATTGAATTGTTCGAACTTGTATTTTTCAATACTACATCACTATATGTACGATTGAATAGCTCCAAGAAACCTATAGATACACCTTAGTACATACTTTTTCATTGAACATAGGTTTGTACTTTAATTCAATTACTGGAGAATCAATTTCATCTTGGTATTTACTAACATGAAGGCCAATGTTTGTTTTCCATATGTTTCTAAACATACTTTTCTTTGAAAACCATGGTGCTCCCACTAACCTCTGGTAGAAACATGAAAATAATTCATTCAAAATGAATACTCTATGATCATGATGCTTAATTAAATCCTAAATAAGATTTCTGTAACTTAAAAACTATATTATCATTATGTGACGTGATCATCCCTTTCTAGTTGCATTGTATAGACACCATCCAAGATTGGTGGTCATGACATCCAGTGCAAAATAATTTGATAATAGATATTAGCTATGATAAGTAAAATTATAAAAGATTTAGGCCTAAAAACTTGGGGAAACCAATCAATCCTTATTAGTACTACACTTTTACCATCCATGTATCAACTCACTTGAATACCCACCAAAATATTCAATTTATAATCCCCTTTTCACTTTGATACATAGAATCCATTAATTAAATTTTTGTTGATATTGTCAATTTTATCTAATTTTCATATATTTAATACCTGTAGAAAGTATTATTCACAATGAAAAATTGATCACTGACCATGGTGATTACAAAAACCATCACCATGGTTTTATCCTTCTTACATAGTATGTGTCTCTATAACATACTATGTTCCAAATGTGCTTGTAGAACTAGCACATATTCAAAATATTTTTACAACTCGAGCACTGACTAAATCTAATTCAATTTAGCTCCCACTATCTCAAAAGATATATGAACCCTTATAAAAATGTATTCAATCACTTGATTACAACTTTTCTACCTTAGGCATATATTTAATATCCTAAGAGACTATTATGATAGTTACATAGATGCACCATGTGTTTAACTTGTTGCATGTTTTTTATGTTTTAACAAACTATTTGCATCCAAACACATGTCCATATGAAATCATGGGTTTATCATCATACTATGACTCTTATGATCTCCATTTTCCATTTTAGTTAGAATATGATTATGGGATTACACAATTATTTGTGAAGCACATAATGAAATATAATGGATGTTTTTTCAAGTTGAAACATTGATACTCCCTACATCACAACTTTGATGTATAAAATATGAGTTTAGTAATTGATCCATGCTATATTTTATTGATCAATGTTGACATGTAAGAGGTCATTATCTATCCTCCTAATTATCATCAATTCCTTGATTTGGATAAGGTAATGTGCATTTAGGAATTACTCCATGCTTCATTGTCATGATCGATGAATCCTTGGTCAAGATATTATTTGGTATGTCGACACGAAGTAACTCATATCTTTTTAACATGCATATACTTCACTTAATTATTCCTTAATAACCAAAAGTAGTATTCTGAAGTATATTTACACCTTTATTTTACCATTGGAATGGTTCATGTTCACTTGTTGAACTATTTCCAAAGACTTTGTCACAAACCTTTATTTCTTAAGGTTCATTTGTCCAAACTAAAGACATCGATAATAATAAAAGTATTTAGTTGTACCGATCCAACATACCATACTAGATATCTTTTTGATGTCCACTTTTAGTTTTTCTTGACCAAGAAATATCTTTCCACAACTGGGTACAAGTCCTACATTTTTATATTCATCTATTATTTCCTATGATTCATGTATCACTGAACTATTAATTGATATTGAATACTAAAAACAACATTCATTCCAAAACCCTATAATAATTTCTCCTTGTGTTAAAAGGGAATGGGAGATAAATGTTTTGGTGATACTTAATAATATTTTTATATGAATCTCTCACTTGGGAATAATGAAGTCATGTACTTCTCACCACTGGACTAGGTATCATCCATTCTAAGACACTTGGAAAATACACCTAACTTCGAGTAATGTTTCTATACTCACATGGGTACCATATCAGAATATACATATGTCACTAGAATATTGTATTTAATACACAAGTAGTAAAACTTAAACATTATAATTTCTTCATATTTTTGAAGAAGAAGATGTAAGTTGATTATTTAATTCAGTGAATTTGCTATTAATCTTTGATAATTTTATTTTATGAAATAAAATAAAAATAACTTACTGTTAATACATCCTTCATTGATGGATGGTTTCGAAAGTTACCTTAGCATTAAATTAATTTGTGCTTTTAACCTTGTATTTCAATTTATTCACTATAATAATTAAAGATGAAATTGTCTTTGATATTCTTATTATCTTGACTAACATTACCTAAATTGGTAATGAATAATTTACCCAATACTTTTTCATTTTATAACTTAAAACTAAACTTAAGTAATGGGGTTTAAATGATATGAGAAAGGGATCCATTTAATGATCATAATCCATCATTTAATATACACATGTTAGTGTAACTATTTATTTATTCATATCATTACTTTGATTTTTTCCTTTCTAACATCTCGAGGATGAGAATTTATGTATTTATCATCCATGTACTGATGTAGAGACTGTAACTAACACCGGACATTGATGAAAACATAATTACATAACCATCATATGATGTGTACATTAGTCTCATATAAGCAATTTCACCCTCACATCATGAGGTAATTTAACATGTGTAGGGGGTACTAGAACCTTGAGTTTCCTATATCATAGTACTATGCACATGCGCCTATAGTATTCTGGAATACTCGTGTCAGTAAGGACATTTACTTTGTCCAATATTTATCTCAGTTTTTAAACATGTGAAAAAACTTTCCATTTTTTCTACAGAAATAAATTCTTGTAGATTAATAGTTTTCTCTAGATTACTGGGTTATAAATTTTGACTAATTAATTAAATCATTAAATGTATCCCACTATATTAATTGAATTATATGAACCCTATGTGCTAGAATTGAAATAATAAGTCTCTTGAGTATTCTAGTGGAAATTATCCCTGAACCACACCTCACAGTGTATAAGCTTTGGCTAAACCACTACTTAGAGGGTACAAGGTTGGATTTTGGCTGGTTGACCACTCTATCTTGAAGTTCCTTGATATGTTAAGTGAATTCCCAGCTTCTAAAATCAGAACATGATTTACACAACACTTGCCTCTAAAATGATAGCAAGTTAGCTATGGATAATCCATACTAGTACTTTAGTTAAGTTGAACCATCACATTATTTCTTGGTAGTAAGACGCACCCTCAGTTATGCCATGACTGAAACCTCAAATACCCAGTTTTTTTCCGAATTTGAATGACGGAAGGTAGTAATGACTCAATATATATTTTTGATGGTTTTATTGTTTTTAACATGACACAAGAAATTATTTTTTATTTTATAATAACATACTATGTGATCATTGTTAACACTCATTTTCATCACATTGTTTAAAGGAATGGAAAGGGAAATGAGTTAACACAAATTGATACATCCTTTGAAGAAAACAAAAAAATTCGACAAAGGAATGAAAAAGGATTCAAAGGACCTTGGGTCGTGGAAGTTCCCTCATGGTCGCGCAAGTATACTAGCGTGCCGCCTAATGGTCGTGCAAGTGACTTGAGCGCCCTCTTTGAAAACCGCCCGGGGTCTTCTCCAGCCTATAAATACCCCCGGTGGGCCCCCCATTTGAAAAGGATTTTTTCTAGAATTCATATACAGAGCTCTGAATTACCAAGTCTCTTCTTCAAGTATTCCGAATACTTCTAAGGTAATTCTTTACCTAGAATGGCAGGTCTAAACAAGAGGAGTAAGGTCTAAGTGTTAGAATTCACTAACACTTGTGCGCCTAAGTGTTTTACCCTTAAGGGAAATGGACACACTTGCGCACTGCCCTAATTCTTCACCAGAACTTGCGCGCCATATTCTGGAAAGCCTCTAGGGATAATACCAAGGGTTTGAGCCAAGTCTCGCCCAAGTATTACCGTAAAGGCTGAAAATCACGCAAGTACCCATGTGCCGCGCAGGTATAACTGCGCGCCCAGGACTTTCGCACTCATGCAGTACCTGCGCGCCTGCCAGGACTTGCATGCCCTTCTATTTCTTGGGTGCCCTTCTTTCCCATTTAACCCCTATTATTCCATTCCACCTCTCCTATTCAAGATTCAGTCTTCAAGACACTCTTTAAATCCATTTATGGCATGTTTTCTTGATTGACTTCCTTATCTGAAAGGAATTCCATGAAATGTCTCTCAAAACCTAGTGATTTACACATATTTATTTCAATAAAATTAGAGATTTTATTCATTCAACCTCATCCTTTAAGATGATAGAACCCTATTACTGGGCATCCTCCTTAGGATTAAGCCCCAATTCCTCATTAATCTAGGCTTCTTTTTCAGGAGTAAGCCCCAGTCATAATTCCTTTAACCTGGGATTCCTTTTCAGGAGTAATCCCCAGTCCAAATTCTCAAATATGGGCATCCTTCTTAGGAGTAATCCCCACGTCCTCATTAATTTGGGATTCTTTTTCAGGAGTAATCCCCAGTCATAATTTCCATTAATCTAGGCCTCCTTTTCAAGAGTAATCCCCAGTTTCAAATCCTATTAATTGGGCATCCTCCTCAAGAGTAATCCCCAACCATAATTCCTTTAACCTGGACTCCCTTTTCAGTAATAAACCCCAGTCTTAAAGTTCCCAAATATGGGCATCCTCCTTAGGAGTAAGCCCCAAGTCCCTTAATTTTTCAAAACACTTAACCGGGGCCTTCTTCTCAAGAGTAATCCCCAGTTTAAATTTCTCTTAACCAGTCTTAATTTCCTTTTGATATGGGCTTCCTTATAAGGAGTAAAACCCAATCACAAGTCCCCTCCTAACTCGGGCATCTTCATTAGGAGTAATCCCCAAGATTAGAGTATCCAAATCTCTATTAAACACATATACCTCTAGGGACCCTGTTCTTGGATTTCTTCCCTAAAGTAAATCTTAATCCTCATCTATTTTGGGCAGTCATACACACATAAGCCCCAAATCATTTCATCTTTCATGGCACAATTGTATGGTTTCACCAATACCTCTTGTTTCTCACATCGAGCATGACTCACGTGGTCTTAGAGTGTAAAAGTAATCATGGCACCTTTCTTTGAGCCATCAATTATGCAAAAACATCATACTCCCTTACTCGAACTACATGGGTTCTGATTCCTTTTCCAAAACAAAGGATACGTTGTTAGCCCATCTGCGGGTACGATCCCAACATTGAAATAATCCATGTCCTTCTGAATGAAAGTAAACTTCAAGTGCCCCACTGAGTGGATTTAAAACTAGTATGGTCATCATAATGACCAAGATACTTTTATGTATTAAAGGATACCATTGACTAATAATCCTTATAAAATTCAGATGATTCACTATCGATGAATAACCTCAAATACATATAAAAGATTATCTAAATTTCCTACATATCAATAATTGATTGTTAGATCTAAAGGAAAGCTCATTTTATACTTGGTAATGTAATAAGGATTCACGAACATAACTTAAAATTATAAAGAGAGTCCCAGAGTAGACAATAATTCCCCTGAAAAGGGTGTGATGAGTCTGGCCTCCCATCCTCTCAAACAATGCAAATTCCTAAGCCTCATCATTCCACAACTAATGAGCACCTACCTTTGGAAAGTAGGTTCAAATGGATATGGAATCACTTGATGTTTCTGGTTCTATGAACAAACCCGTTAGAACCCTCTTGGAATATTTGAATCATAAATCAATGTGATCATCCCCTATTCCCGAGGGAAACAAAAAATGGTGAACCCGACGTGAATCCTTAACCAATTTAAAATGATAGTTTACCTACTTGTTAGTCCCCTATTTAAAACTCAATGAGAGGGCCAACAAGATAATCAATAACATATGTGTTCATCCAAAAGATGTAGTGGATGGACTTATCTTGATTATGTCTGTTATATCAAACATGCACTCTTTTACAAGATCTTATACATTTCCAAAATGGCTTCTCTTCAGTTCACACCCGTGAATATGTCTGCTGTGAAAATCTTAGCTGTGAATGCCACTGCTGCTACTCCTGTTGGATCGTCGTCTTCTCTGAGGAAGACATCACCTACTCAACGTTTCAACGCTGGGTATCAAATGCACTGGTTAAGGAGAACCGTCAACACGGTACCATTCTAACTCTGGAGGCATCCTGACAATCCCTCCAAGTGAACAACTCACACCGGCCGTCCGGACAACGACAACCAGTGATCAAGAAACAGGCGGTGCTAACCACCATCTCCAACCGTTTCTGGTCATTATCCCCGGAACGCAATCACCATCCACTCCCATATTCTAAGGAGGTGAATGAGCAGGCCCCTCAGGGCCTTAATGAAAAGAAACATGAGTTATTTATAAAGGATCCTATCAACAATAGCTGCCAGAATCATGCGGTAGTGCGCCCTCAACATGATGAGGGTATCGTCTCCAGGCGTTCGGCTTAGGTTCCTCGAACCCGAGTAGGCAAGAAGAATCACCAAAGGCGATAGCCAGTTAACAGTGAGTAGGTTCTTATCTCTTCCATTTCTGGAGAAGTCCACCAACCTAGTTTGGTTTCAAGCAACGAGCGGGCACATAAACCCATCCGTTTTAATTCCGTTGTCCAGTAGACTCGTCTGGCAGCAGCACGCCAATCCTGCTAGGCAATTCCGGCGGAGTACTATAGGCAGGAATATACACCTGTTTATACGTCATCAGCTAGTCAGCAGGCTCACCTGACTACATATGATGGATCTTATCAACCATGTTCGGCGAAGTACAATCAGAAGGCACATACACCTGCTAGTATTGATCAAGCCTACCAGCAGTCTCGTTTGGTATCACTAGGAGAAGTCAGTCGGAAAGCTCCAGTGACAAACAGGAGGAAGACTCAATTCTCTACACCCACACTTTAGTACTGTCTGGATTCACTGACAGGAAAAGGAGGACAGGACCAGGAACACACACCTACTCCAAGAACGGAATGGACGTATATCCCAGTTTTGGCATCTAAAGTCACCAAGCACATTCTGTCAATGGTGAAAGAGAAGAAGCAAATCCCTGCTCATATTCTGGATGCCTACTAGGATATTATAACATCTTCAGCAACATCACAGGGAAAGAAATGAAAATCTATCCCTACCAGTGGAGTGACACATCAACAGTTCACTCCAAAGTAGATATACACTTCTGTTCCAGTCCAAGAGGGTTGTGGGGCATACTCCCCCATATCATATGGACAACCAAGTTAGGCACACACACCTGATTTGAGTGGAGATCATCAGCCTAACCTTGACATCTCTTCTGATCAGGTACATAAACCTACTCAGAGTAGCCACTTTCGTCAACAAGTGGTTTCCAAGGTGAGTAAGAAGGCATCTAAGAAGAAGGGCCGCCCATCATAGTTAAGAAATCAAGAGCCAATCTGTAACAAGGCCTTGCTCTATGCTGGAGTTCTTGAAGCCCTTAGACAGTTATCTGTTGGAATCCAAGATTCTACTCCCTCATTTCCCAATAGTGGGAACATTAATTCAGAAGGTCTTCAACTAACACTTCTTCATGAAGGCTTTCTTCCTGACAGTTCGGTCGATCTTGAAGTTTCATCTTCAGATGAGAGATACAATAACCCTCTGTGTGTCCAGAAGACCAAGGAGAAAGAGATATCATCTTTTGCTGTAACCCACCATGGTGGTACTCCCCATGATGATGAATTTCGCTGTGAAAGTCATCTCCACAGTAGTGATGCACATTTCCTGGAATATGATCCAATGGAAAATGTAGTGCCGAGAAATCCCTCTTATCTTGGGTCACTTGCAAATGCAAAACCAGTCATGTCTGATGCTTCATCTCTAGAAAGTGAAATACTTTCTCAATCAGAAGATAGCCCGAGGTGTATGTCATTCTCCGAACCACCCCCGGGTCATTCATCTTCTAGTTTGACCAATGAATTCTCTAACAATCCCGTTGAATCCAATGAAGCAACAAGGAAGCACCAGCTTTGGCCAAAACAGTTATAATAATATTCATTGAATGATAAAGAGGAAATGTTGAACATGAGAAAACAACTGGAGAAAGGTGAAGTGCCAGTCATGTTTTGTCCTTTGGCTAACTCTCAGTATGACATTCCAGAGATGTTGACGGAAGATGGGATTCATGATATTCGTCTCAACATATGGAAAACTCTTTGTCAGATGAAAAAGAAAGTATTATATTATGACGAATATGAAAATCATGTTAAGATAATAGAAGGGTTAAAACAAAAAATTGACTTGGCATCTCTATCAGTCTCTCGATATCTGAAGGCTGAAAAGTAGTAGAGAGCCCTTCAACGTTCATGCCTTGGAGCACTAAGAAAATTGCGCCAGTTAATTGCCAATGCCCCATCTGGTATTCATGTAAGAGGATGTGGTGTTCATGGAGCACTACATTTCACTGTGTTCTCCAGTCAACAAAGCCTGCCGAAAATGGTTTCATGCAATGGTATTGCCCATGGCTAGCCAAAGTCAATGGGTTTTTTTTGTAATAAAAACCTTTCCCAAGAACATGCTTTAACTAGTTCCTCTCAAAATCAAGAATACCGAGAACAAGTTGTTGAATTACTCCTGCATCAAGCGAACAATAATATTGAACATGCCTCTTGTATGGAGCAAGCACATCATCAAGTGACAGAAGTTTCAGAAATCATCCAACGGTCTTTTGAACCTAGTGATAAAAGTGGATGTCGATTGATGCATCAAACTAATTTTAGGACCATGGTCCATAAGATCAGGAGAGATTTTAAGAAATTATCAGACATAGCATGTTAAGAGCCACCCCAGATTGCCAAACTGGGGACTCTTTTAAACCAACGCTTGGAATCAACAAATAGGATTCGAGGAGTTGAGAAAAGACAGTAGGAAAAGCCCCAGTCCACCGGACTGGGGACTTTTTCAAATCCTCAATCCCTCCGTCAAAGAAAATCGGTCTTCTCTCGATTGGGGAAGAATCCACAAGAGTAACTAAGAGCCAAATTATCAGGTGATTCTCTCCAAATTACAGTTTTCCAAGAAGTTCCTGAGGGATCTAATCAACAAAAGGCAATGTCTCATCAAATACATGGAAGAAGACAATATCGCAGGAATGCCGATAGGAGGGATGCAATGCATTATGCATCAATCAATGTCATCAATGCCATTGTTTCTGATCCACCAGATGAGGCTCATTCAGAGGGATCAGATGAAGAGGTTCCTGCTCAAGAAGTTGTACGCACAGATAAAAATGAAGAAGGTGTGCGTACATGAAATAAAAGGATTACTCAGAACCCAGGTAATCCTTCAAGTAACCCACTTCCCCCTCTCCTAAAGGGATCAAATAAGGGGAAGGGAAAGAATCAGGTTACATATCCTTCCCCTGGAAAAGACCAATCGCTCCCACTAGAGCAAATATTTGCGCAACAGGAGAAAGAAATAAAGGAAATTAGGAGGATGAATGCAGAACTACTTCAAGGTAGTCTTCCTCCTAAACGTGTTGGAGTCAGTCAGCCAAGGGAGTTTGTTGTAGCTACTTAGATGGATCAAGAATATCCTCTTTTATCAGTACATCCTCACAGGTCTAATCCTATGGGTCAAGTGAAACAACAATTGGCAGTGCTTCCATCAGTTGCAGTACCAGCTGCCATAACTGTCCAATCTCCAGTCAGTACACCTGTTCAGATTCAAGCTCAACCGGATGTTTCTCAAAAGTTAATAACTACTATTGAGTCATTAACATCTCAGTTGGAAGATATGGAGGTAAAGCGTGTGCAGGTTCAACCAGAAAAGAGAGATTAACCTGAATGGGTTGATAAAATCCCTCCTCCATCAAGTTTTGGGAACCCTATATTCCCTATTTTCAATGGATGAGGCGATCCTGAACAGCATTTGATGCATTACGTGCCTTGTTGCGATCCTATGATGGGAACTCTAGAATAGTAAGAAGCAGCGAAACTCAGATGCTTCGTGTGAACCTTGTAAGGACCAGCCTTTGTCTGGTATAAAATCTTGAAATCCCGGTCAATTACTGGATGGGAAGATCTCCATAAACGATTTCTTCTTCAATTCAGCTCAACTTTCCCAAAGACAACAGTTTTTTATCTTACAAACTGTAAGCAAAGGGAGAATGAAAGGGTCTCAGATTTCATTGCTCGCTGGAAGGGATTAACATATTCCCTAATCTTAGCACTCCCTCAGGAAGAATTATTGCCAATCTATGTAGAAATTGGCGTGATGAGTTGCGCACACCACTGATCTCTGTGAAATATACAGGAGGGTTTCGAGACCTTACTTCAATCGCTCAGCAGATTGAAGATTCCCTTATAAAGACTAAGGATAAAGCTCATGTAATTCCATCAGCTCCAAGAATGAGAATGTGTAAAGAAGAGACTGCTAACGTTATCCTTAAACAAGCACATGTACCTGCTTCTACCTCAAAACGTTCATCTTCTTGAAGGGCTCCACCTCCTGAGCGTCAACAACGCCGTTTCATCAAGACGATCAAAGAGATCAAAGACGAAAACAGTTTGATGAGTTGAAGAGTAAAGTTTATTCTTTCCTAAATGAACAAGTTCCTGGTTACTTCATTTCGGCCCTGGAGAATAATTTGGTTTAGCTGCCGAGGCCCAAGAGGCCAAACAAGGAAGGAGATGAAGACCATCCCAATTATTTCCCATTTCATCAGATGTTGGGGCATCCCATCCAGGAGTGTTTTCTTTTCAAAGACCTTCTGCAAAATATGGTCGACTCAGGACAAGTCAAACTAAAAGGCTCTTCAGCCCATGTAGCATGTGTTACTACTACAGTTCCAGAAGAAGAAGGCAAATGGAAAGAAGTTAAAAGCAAAAATGTGAAGAAATATGATGATTGGATAGTCAGGAAAATGATCAACCGAACTCATGCCATTTTGCGGACACAATTGAAGAAAACAATTGTGTCTTCTACTATGGATTCCATAAAAAAATCCTCTTCAGAGGGAAAATCCTCAATAGGGCGGCATAATTCCAAGAAAGAGGAAAAATCAGAAGAAGATGAGTATGTGTAAAAGCCTAAGCTGTCTTTGACTCTGGAAGATTTCATGCCATCTACTTCGAAGCCACGGGCACTGCCCCACAAAACGGCACAACCTAAATTGGCTAGTCAGGTAGAGTCTTCATCGGATGAAGAGTTAATCTTTGGTTCTATTAATATCATTCAATTAACAGATCCTTATGCCAGTCGCGGTTTTGATTTTGATGAAGCTGAATTCCCTATATCAAATAGAGGAATCAGAGGGAGTTCCAGGGGTCTGAGATACAGAGGAAGGCGTGGATATCCCAGAATCCACTATTCCAATTCTACCCCTGCTAGAACTGTGTATGCAGTAGAAACTCATGGTAGAGCCCTCCAGTGAGCTCAGAAAGAACAAGAAAGTTCTTCTACCAATAGGAAATTCAGTCCTGGAACAGTTATTTTGGAGGATCGGCTGGGGGTTCCATATTCATCCTCTCAACAAGTAAATAGACCTAATCGGTCTGATATTCCAAGGCCAGAAATATTGCCAACTCCTGTCTTGATATAAGATACATCAGCCTCTAAAGCATCAACTTACAAGGCACTTACTAAACCACATGTTCCTGTTGGGAAACGCAGACCTATGGATCAAAAGTATGATATATTGAAACACCTGGCCCAAGTACTATCCAAGTTATCAATTCTAGATTCTTTGAATCTATCAAAAGATCGCCAGGAGGCACTCATCGAGGCTTTGTCAAGTTCTCAGGAGTTTGAAACAGAAATTTCTGCAGCTGAAGTCTATCACGTAGAGAATAATCATGAGGAATTCCATGCAGTGATATCTTTCACAGATGAAGATGAAGATGATGTCATGCATGGACATATTAGACCTTTGTACTTATCTGGCAAGGTCAATGGCGTAGACATCCGAAGAGCTTTCACTGATAATGGTTCAGGAGTCAACCTCATCCCCATTCGTACACATCATCGATTGGGACTCAAGGAATCTAATTTATCTCCTTCTACTATGATGTTACAAGGATATAATAAAAATGAACAAGAACCACTGGGCAAGATTACACTCAGAACTCAGTTTGGAGATCTTGTATCCAATTTAGATTTCATGGTTGTTGATCAAGACACAGCCTTCAACATCTTGCTTGGAAGACCCTGGCTACATCAACATGCAGCTATCCCTTCATTATACCATCAATGTCTCAAGTATTGTTTTGATGGTCAAGTTGGGACATTGTATGGTGATAAGGCCTCATTCAAGACATGTGAGTCTCAATACATTGAGGTGGAATTCTATCACATGAAGGGAAAGGAGAAATCAACAACCAGATAGATTACCAAAGTTAATGCTCCATATGGTTTGGAAAAGATTTCAGTAAATCCATTTGCACATGTTAGTACAGATTATGTGTTGTCTATCATTAAAATTGACAGGATAGACCCAAATAATAATACTCTTATAGAAATATCCATAATGTCAATTATAGAAATCGATCTAGACAACATGGGAGAAATTGGTGATCCTCCAGGCAATGATGAAATCTCAACTGGAGATGTCTTCGTTTCATCTGCCGAAATCCATCAAGTCTATACTTCGCCAACCAGGCCAGAAGAAGTGATAGCGACGTCAGAGGTGAACAATGATGTTGATTCTCAATCCATCATCTCCTCTTTATTACCCAAGGAAGACCCTTCATTATCAATTGGGTCAGAAATGGAAGCCTCTTCTTCAATATGTTCAAGTTTTAACATCTCTTCTGATCATGGAAATTTTGCTTCATCATCTACTATGAAAGTAGGAATGAAAGAAATAACACATGTTGAAGAAGAAGAGGATGATCTTAGGGATGCTCCTCCAACATTTGAAGAGGGTATCTCTACCACTGTGGATGTACTCAGGGAAATAAATCTGGGTACAAAAGAAGATCCACGCCCCACTTTAATCAGTGCGGACATGACTCTTGAAGAGCAATAGATGTAAATTTCCTTTCTAAAGAAAAATAGATATATATTTTCTTGGAACTATACAGAGATTCTAGGGATTTATCCTGATGTTGCCACTCATCTTTTGGGTTTACCAGAAGAACATCGAGGATTTAAGAAATCTGCGAGAAGAACACACCCAACTTATGCTTCCAAAATTGAAGATAAAGTGGATAAACTTATCAAAGATAATGTCTTCAGAGAAGTTAAATATCCCAAGTGGTTGGCTAATATTTTCCCTGTGAAGAAGAAGAACAGACAAATTAGAGTTTTCATCGATTTCAGAGATCCTAATCGGCATTGTCCTATGGATGATTTTCCAGTTCTGATTACAGAACATTTAATTGATGCAACAGTTGGATATGAAGCAATTTCCTTCATGGATGGATATTCCGGATATCATAAAATCCGAATGGCTCTAGAAGATGAAGAATCCACAGCCTTCAGGGCTCCTCGGGGTGTGTTTTTGCTATCGGGTAATGCCCTTTGGCTTAAAAAATGCAAGCGCAACATATCAGCGTGCAATGCATCACATCTTCAAGACCTTTTTAGGGAAGTTTGTTGAATGTCATGTGGATGATTTGATGGTCAAATCCAAACAACGTTCTAATCACTTGGATGATTTGGAAGTCATATTCTGCAAGCTTTGACAACATAATTTGAAGATAAACCCCTTAAAATGTGCTTTTGGGGTAACCTCAGGAAAATTTCTTGGCTTTGTTGTACGCCATAGTGGTATTGATGTCGATCCTGAGAAGACCAAGTCAATACTTGGTATGTCACCTCCTCGAAATTTGAAATAATTAAGAGGAATTCAAGGACACTTAGCCTATATTCGAAGTTTTATCACCAATTTGGAAGGCAAAAGTTTACCCTTCACCAAATTGATGAAGAAGGGATTCACTTACCAGTGGAATGAATATTCTTTCGATATTCTCAAGAAATACCTCTTGAGCCCACCGGTACTTATGCCACCTGTTGATGGAAGGGCACTTATCCTTTATGTGACATCCTTAGAGCGATCATTGGGTGACTTTCTTGCTCAGAAGAATGATGTTGGGAATGAAAAAAACCTTTACTATCTCAGTCGGAAAATGCTTGCAGTAGAAACCCATTATTCAAATATTAAGAAGTGCTGCCTGGAATTAATCTTTGCAGTTCAGAAGTTAATACAATACCTGCAACATCATGAGGTCCAATTGGTATATCGCAATAACCCGCTCAAATTCATCCTTAGTCGTCCAATTCTTATAGGACGTCTGGCAAGATGGGCAGTTATTTTTCAGCAATTTGACATTCAGTATGTGTCTCAAAAGGCAATAATGGGCCAAGCTCTGGCTGATTTCCTTGCTGAACATCCTTCAGTGGAAGACACATCTTCATATATTGAACTCCCTGATGAGGAAGTCTTATCTATTCAAGATAGTCCTCAGGTATGGGAAATGTATTTTGATGGTGCTTCCAGAAGTCGAACATGGAAGAAAATAGAAGATCCTAAATTCAACAAGTTTGGATTAGGAGTTATTCTTATTTCCCTAGAAAAGGCAGTGTTACCTTATTCCTTTATATTGTGGGAAGGTGGTACCAATAATGAAGCAGAATACCAAGCTCTCATTGCAGGCTTGGAGTTGGTGCTTCAAGCACAAGTGAATCACTTAAGGGTGAAAGGTGATTCAGACCTGGTAATCAAACAAGTCAATGGGGATTATGCAATCAAAAAATAAGAATTGATCCCTTTGTATGATTACTTCATAGAGTTAATGGTGGGATTTTCTATGGAATCGACATTTTCTTATGTCCTGCGATCACAAAATGCTCAAGCTGATGCACTGCCTAATATAGCCACAGCTCTGGCAGATCTAAATCGTGACAAAACAACCATCAGTATTGCCCACCGTCGTACAATTTCACCTTATGTTCGAACTAGAACAGTAGAGATCAATGAAATTAGTCCCATTCCAAAACTGTATGGTCATACTACAGGATGGATGACACCTATCAGGGAATATGTTCAAAATGGAACACTTCCACCTGATAGAGCTGGGAAAGAACAAATCTGGCGATGTGTGGTCAATTTTACACATTATGATAGTCCAGATCACCTAGAGAAAATTCTCTACAAGAGTGGTTTTGATGGAGTTCTATTCAGATGCATTGATGGTGAAGAGACAATGTCTGTCATGAAAGAAGTGCATGCATGTGTCTATGGTGCCCACAAATCTGGACATAGACTGTCTAATCAGATTCAAAGGCTTGGGTACTATTGTCCTTCAATGATACAAGATTGTGTTGATTTCACAAAGAAGTTTCATTCATGCCAAGTACATTCCAATTTCATTCATCAACCTCCAGAGTTGCTTCATACAGCTAAATACTCGTGGCCATTTTCCACATGGGGAATGGATGTGGTGGGACCTTACCCTTCAGCTACAACCAAGCAGTTTAAGTATATTATTACTATTACTAACTTCTTTTCCAAATGGGTAGAGGAAATACCTCTCAAATAAGTTAGTTCTAAAAGCATTGTTATATTCATCAAGTCTAACATCATTACGAGATTTGTTATCCCTCATACCATATTGACGGACAATGGCACCAACTTCTGTTCATCTGAGATGAAGAAGTTGTATCAAGAATACAACATCAAATCTAATCATTCATCTCGGTATCATGCATTGGCCAATGTCCAAATAGAATCCTTAAACAAAACTCTTTCAAATATACTGCAAAATATGGTGGATAAAGATAAGAAATCATGGCCTGATAAATTCTTTCATGCTTTATGGGCTTATCGGACCACCACCCGCACTGCTACACGGTCAACTCCATATTCATTGGTATATAGAACAGAAGCAGTCTTGTCCATTGAAATTCAATTGCCTTCGCTCAGAGTATCCATTTGTGATCAGTCATCTACAGATGAGAAATCTCAAAAGCGATTGGATGAATTGGAACGGTTAGATGAGAAAAGATTTTGCACACTGCACCACTTGGATGTTTATCAGAATCGAATAGCATGAGCTTTCAATAAAAAAGTTATTCTTCATTCATTCATTTAGGGAGAACTGGTATTAGTTCTCAGAACTCCAATGATACCAGGAAAGAAGCCTTCCAAGCTTGAACCAAAGTGGGAAGGACCTTATTCAATACATAAGGCCTACTCCAATGGAGCATATTCATTAATCTCGATGGATGGAGAACTCATCACTACTCCAACCAATGCCATATTTCTGAAGAAGTATTTTGTATAAACACAAAATATATCATCATTGGTCCGGTATGACCTTAAACTTCACCACCGTCCTGCATGACATTAAAACTGCTCATAACATCTAGCAAGACGTTAAACTGCATAACCAACGGTCCATGCATATGACCTTAAACTATTCGCATTTTTGTCCAACATGATGTTAAACTGTGAAAAAGTTCCCTAATTCGTCCAACATGGCGTTAAACTGTGTCCCCTTCATCGTCCTTGATCTATGACGTTAAACTATACAGCAATGGTCCATACATACGACCTTAAACTATTTGCATGTCCCTTACGTCCAGCACGACGTTAAACTGCACCATCTATACTCCATGCATATGACTTTAAACTATTTTCATTTGTTACATCCTACACGATGTTAAATTGTGACGTCCTAACTACATGACGCTAAAGTGTAGAAAAAGTATTTTAATATGTCCTACATGAAATTAATCTGTGCATCGTTAAGGTTTTTGTTACCTCTTGTTTCTCATACCGAGTATGACTCACGTGATCTTAGAGAAAACTTCAACCATAACACTCTTTCTAGGCTACTAACCATGTGTAAGTCCCAACACTATTTTTTTTAGATCGTTGTCCCCAAGAACAACTTGATCACTAATTCATTCTTTAATTGAACTACACGGACTTTGATCCTTGCCTTCTAGGCTGGGTACATAGGCAACCTCCCAAGGTTCAAGCCCAAAACCAAATTCTCCACATCGGTTCACCTCCATCTCATATGATGTTGATTTGTGAAACCGCCCCTAGAATCAATATCTTTACATTAGTTCACCTTCTTCCTTTCTATACGATGTTAAACTGTACAATACTTTTTTCCTGTATGACAATAAACTATAATATTATTTGATACCCTCACCTGAGAGGGAATCATTATTTACATTGATTTTCAATCATGTTTCATTTCAAAGACTATGTGCATACATGGAAATTCCTGAACCTTTTATCTTCGGTTAAACCATCATTGCACTAAGGTCCCATTTCACCCTTCACATGTACGAACCAAATTTTTACAGAGGGTATTTCTAGAACTATGTGGGCTTGATTCCCATCCTTATGGGATACGTAGGAATGTTTGAGTGTCCCTCAAATCCAGCCCCAAGTCTTTGGGCCTAACCCCAAATTCCACTTTCAGTCCCTTGGCTGAAAAGTCCCCATGAAAACACACACTATGTATTTCTTATAATGGTCCAAGTTCTATGACCCTAAACTAAGATATCCTATACTTTCGTCCCACACGATGTTAAACTGTAGTTCAAGAACTACGTACGGCTTGATTCCCATCCTTACGGGATACGTAGTGAAGTAAAACATTTCAGTTCAGGACCCAGCCATAACATGATTATGGTTAGCATTGATCTGTGTATATCTTCATACATTTGGAAAATACCCATCTTTATGTGTCATAATCCAAACCTTAAATATTTTCAGATCTTTATAAACCTTTTCTTAACTTCTAATCACAAAAGGATATAAATTATGAGAATTCTTTTGCCCGACCATGCAGCACGTGCCCTTAGGCGGCCTTACATAAACAGTCTACATAATGGACCTATCAGCCAAAAAATGCTATTATTTGACTATGAAACCAATTCCCTTAGGTGGCCCTGCATAATGCAACCCCCTAACGGGTTTGTTAAATAGTGGTAACTTCATTCTTGGGAGGAAAAACTCTTTTGTCCTTATTTTTCTTAATGATAATATGTAGGGATCCGCAAAAATAGTCATCCTTAACATATTTTTCCCATATCATTTTTCATGATCTGAAAGTATTCAAGTCTATGGTTTATATTCTCCTTCCCTACGTTTGGGTCAAACCATCGTAGGAGTGATCTCCATCCAGTTATTTGATAATCTTGTTTGGAAATATCTTCTCTATATTCAAGTACCTTTTTCCATATAGAAAAATCTATACTTTAGAAAATTTGAATCTCCGTAAACTTTCACTGGATTTTTAGCACTATGAAAGTAAATTTCTGAGAGTTCTTTTTCCTGACTATGCAGTACGTTCCCTTAGGTGGCCTTGCATAAGTAGTCTACATAATGGACCTGTCAGCCAAAAGATGCTATTTATTTGACTATGCAGCCAATGCCCTTAGGTTTCCCTGCATAATTCAACCCCCTAACGGGTTTGTTAAATAATGGTAACTTCATTCTTGGGAATTACTTCATAGAATGCATTTTAGCTCTTTTTCATATCATTCCTCATATTCAAATATTCTTAAGTCATAGTTTACATATTTTCCCTCATACTTGAGTATGGTAATATGTTTTCAGATGAATTTTCAAGGAATTGAGTCAATTCTAATTCATTCGGTCAAAGCTATTTCAACCTTAAAATTAGCCTTTTTATGTCCAACATGCATGACTTTAAACTACCCAAAAAAGACAAAGGAACTCTAAATAAAATTCATGTTCCAACTCACTAAACATACATTTTGTATGATTTATGTAATATTGAGCAATTAATAGATTCAAAGTTTGTAGGGTTATTTATATTAATCCTAGGAAAAATCAAACTATGATCACTAGGCCCATTGGATTAAGTAAATTTCAATCATGTAGCAAGAAAATACGTTCACAAGTGATTGAAGATGAAATAATTCTTTCCATTTGATGCACAATAATTATAAGGGAATAACCAGATTGGAGTCTCTCCTCTTTTCCAACAAATTACAAGAGGCTATCAAAATAAGTCTTCACTTGATGTACAGTATCCCGAGCTTCATCAGTAGCCACTTGAAGCTCATGAACCCGACCAACTTCACTCTTTTCAGCTTGATGGAGTGCTCTCTTGGAATCTGCAGTGGCTTTCATACCATTTGTTTGAGCTCCCTCCAGTGAATTATTGAGTTTTTCAAGTTCCCTAGTAATAGCATCAAACTGTTGCTGAAGGTTCATTTCTTGAACGACTTTATCTTTGATCTTATGCTTCAACTCCTTCATCTTGGCAGCATAGTCATCCCCAGCTCGGGATACTGCAGCCTCAAATTCACTGATATTGACTGACAACTTCACCCTGGTCAGATCTTCACGGCACTTTTTCTCCTGCTCCCTTCTTAAGATGACTTGTTTTACCGCGATATAGATCTCTTGGTATCCAAAACCACAAAGTCCTAGCATGACGAACTGGGATGACAATCAGGAAATATTTGAAGACATCTCATCAAGATTCACTTCAGATATGATTTTCCATATGTTGTTCCATGCCTTGCGTCATGAAAAGTTGAGCGCCTTAAGAACCTCCGGGTCTGATTCGACATCATCATCACAAGGGGCATGT
Source organism: Viscum album (assembly GCA_963277665.1). Classification (NCBI taxonomy): domain Eukaryota; kingdom Viridiplantae; phylum Streptophyta; class Magnoliopsida; order Santalales; family Viscaceae; genus Viscum; species Viscum album. The sequence goes on from OY728148.1 coordinate 2,035,604,854, forward strand.
AATCTGGGATTAATACACTTAAGGAAGTGCCATGTTCTACTCCTCCCCCCCTAATCCTGGTTGCTTCACCTTCTACTCATGTTTGGGCAGAGGTTGAGACTTCACCTCCAGTTCTAGACATTGAAGTTGATATCCCTTTTTGATCAATTAAAAGTATGGTTAGTTTCATAGAATAATGGAAGTTGGTTGTATATCTTGAAAACTCAGTACAATCATTACCTAACAGTAGATCAGCAGCTTGAGAAGACTCCTCCCCATCTTTCCCAGTTTCAACAGGATCTTCAAGATGGGTCTCAGGAGGGTTTACTGGGTTTATCTCCACTTGAGATAATGTTTCCGCAATGGTAGGGTTGAAATCAATGTCCACACCTTCAGGCATTGGCAGTTCAGCATCTTATATGGATGGAAATGCATATTATTTTTAGTCATGAACAGAAGTGTAAATTATAAGAAAATTTACTAGATGAAGGATAACACTCACGCCCAAGTTCTTCTAAATCACATGATAACTTAGCATGATCATAAAATTCTTCGAGAGACATGCCACGATTCATCATTTCTCCAATGATATTTCAGAATCCTAGTTAGTCTCACCAGTGGGAGCATTTGATGTGTCCTCTTGGAGACCCTCATTCTGCGGCCCCTGACCCTGGACAGCTTCTTCAGGAAGGATGGAAGATTCAGTTGCCATAGCCGCCAATGATTCTGGTGCAGGTTCTTCTCTACATATAGCAGCAACGGGAGTAGTACTGGGAATAGATGTTGGCTCTTTTTCAAGAGCAGCCAAGTCAGCCTGAATTTGAATTTGTTCCACAGCACCCTCTGTGGTCCTCAAAGGAGGATCATTCCTTTCCCTCAGAGGGGAAATTGAATAATCCCCTGCAATCCCAAGGAAAATGAGAAATCTTTTTCATGGTTTAAAATTCATGATTATCCAAAGGACTTACCACTACTGATAAAGCATTTAGCAGTGGACTTCCTCCTTCATCGCCTTTTTTCCTTTTGGCTTTTTAGGAGTATCTTTTGTCTCCCTTATAGGCACCTGAATTGGAGAATGGAAGGTCATGTCCAACTTTTCATTCATGGCATGCTGGCCTGGAGATATCTTGCCTGGTTCGCGGGGAGATTCATCAGCAGCCCTGATGGCAGTACCACCAGGGCTATATTGTGGTGAAGGAACCTCAGTAGTTCCTTTCTTTGAAAGCTACAAGATGATGAAAATAACTCCCTTAAGTAACAAATATTCGACTGAAATCAAGTTACAAAGCAAATAAAGAAAGAAAACTTACATCTTCAGGAGCCACATAATCGTGCCACTCCTCATCAGTCCCCTTAGCAGTGCCACGATCAATCAATTCCTTCACCCGCTTAGTGACAGGAATGGAATCATCAAGAACGTAGATGAGAATTTCTAACTATCTGATATAAATCTGCACTTCATCGGGGTTATTCTCAAAACTGATGTCCATAGAAGCCAGAAGATTCCCTATTCCAGGGAGGTGTAGCCCCTCGCATAAATCCAGCCAGGTAGTTTCAACACCATAGTATAAACTCTACCATGTATGGAAAGCCTCTGGTCTTAGATATGAAGGCTGCGAGGAAGGTCCTACAATATTTGATTTCAGTTTCTTCTCAGCTCATGCAACTATAGATAGAGAATAAGAAAATAAGACTTATTGATTTATAAAGTAGTAGTGATTAAAGTATCCCAATGAAGTAACTCACCAGGAGTTGATGGAGTGTGTCTTTTGATTCTGACTGGATAATTATATCCGGCATGAGGCCACTTTTCCACTTGTTGCGCCTCATCATACCCATCTTGGGAATCCGGTGAACCAGTCATAGAAGAGGAATCTGGCGAATCGGCTTCAGGTGGGGAAGCATCACCTTCATGAGGGAGGGTTTCTTTCTCTACAGTCTTCTTCCTTTTCCCCACCTAATAAACTAGGTGATTCAGCACCCCTTTAGGATATGATGCTATCCAGTGCTCATCATACCATGTAGTCAAGTTATGTGCCTCCCTTTCAACTGGAAGATCAAATACCGCCCCCATCTTCTCCCTTGATATCAGCAGCCACAGTTGCCGAGCAACCATCAGATGTTGCTCTAACCTGACATGTACTGGGGGAGATACAACAATCTGTTGTAGACACTTTAATATATGAGAAAATATATATGGAGCATAGGCCTCACATATAATTTCTCCATCAATCCTGGTAACTAGAACACCATCTCTGCAATCCAGCATGTATGCCCTGAAATCCAAGTGGGTTGTTCCATCATCAACAAACCGCCTGGTTGGCGGGTTTCCATAGGGAAAGAAGTTGAATTCCTTAAACATTCTCAGCCTCACTTTCATGTCATAGGCATTAAGATCTAATGGAGAAACTACAGATAATGCTTGCACTGATGGCCTGAAAGAACATCCAAGAATTTTTACTCCATTTTGTACATTATAAGTCCTGAAGTGAGTGGCGATCCATCCCCATAAAACATGGAATGGTCCCACTATTCTCAAAGTAGATTTACCAATGAATATATGAAGTAAACTCCTGTGAATCTTTGCTAAAATGGGGGTAGCCAACCCAACTATTTTTCCCTTAGCCAACTTTTCCATAATAACGAAGGTCTCTGGCCTGACGCCTCCCTTCGAGTCCCTGAGTGGCAAGAGATAAACGCTGAGACGCAAAGACAAGAAGCCCGCCAGACGAGTCTTCTATGGGATCCTTTGATTCACCTCATATCCCCATTTATCAAACTCTCCTACTTCTAGAGTTGGCCAGAATGTGCCAGGAGCACCCCTCTTCTCAGGTTTTGGGCAGGTGGTAGGATGGGTGGGCCTCTTATCCTTTGATTTCATTTTCTTGGATCCTTTCTCCTTCAGATCCTTCTCCTTTGGCTCATTCTCTTTCTTCTCAATAAGAAATATATTCATCCACTCCTCCGGATGAATATCCTTTATAGAATGAGTTAAGGAGGTCTCTGAAGTCTTGATCCTGTGGAATATTTTAAATAATTCCCGAGCCAAAGCAGGAGTCTTATCTAAATCATTCCATGTCACCTTGGGAGGAATGAATTCATCATACATGTCGCCCAAAATTGGATAACCTGAGATCCTATGGACATCCCACAGACTGATGCCTACTTCTCCATGAGTCAGATGGAAATAATTGGTTTCTAGGCTCCAGTGGCTGAGTATCTCCTGCATGAAGTTATCATTTCTGTAAATGTATGTTTTCCCAACCCAGAAATCTTTGTATATAGCCACTCCTTTAAAATCCTCGACAAACTCTGCACAGGTTTTTCGCACCCAGTATGCCCACATCCAAGTCAGCTTCACACCTCCCCCAGGACGGAAGTCCCAACTTCTCTTCCAGCCTTTGGATTGATCCATCTGAGCATTTCAGAAGATTGAAGGATGAAAATGTGGTTGCAGCTCAGGCTAATGAGGTTTCTTATCTGGCGTACAAGGGTTTTGATGCATCATGTGGGCCTTCTCCACTGTTCTAGTATTTATAAATCCTCCTCCACATGAGATATTTGCTGAAGAAAAATTGGTATAATTCTGAAACCAAGAAATTGGGAGATAGTTCTTTGCTTCTGGAATAGTAACTTCTCGTAGATGACCATAGCCATACAAAGGCAGATAAATTCTTTGGGGGAAGTCGTGATGATATTTCTTCAGATACTTGGCCAAATGCGGAAGAGTACTATCACAAACGGTATAATAATGGTGGCCAATGATCCTCATCATATCATCAAGTCACTTTCTTTCCAGTTCATTAGGTATTCCGATTCTCCTGAGAGCCATTGATTCTGCACAAAAGTTGAATAATTAACTCTTAAATAAGTTGATTTTTCATAAAATTTGTGAAAGAATTCGAAAAAATGGAAAAGTAATTAAGTTGCGCAAGTCTAAACTTGGCGTGAAAGTGTGATGTGGCGCGCAAGTATAATGTGTCGTGCAAGTATTTGGCGCGAAAGTATCACCGTGCAGGTCCAGATACCTTGAAAGCTGTGCGATAGCAAAGGAAAAGTGGAAAAGAGAGAAACTTGTGTGGCGGAGATGACCTGCGCGGAAAGAGCTGAAAAATATGAAGTTCTGTGCAATGTGCGACAAATGAGCTCATATATATAGGCCAGGCCGGCCACCTTCGCGCCTAAAGCCAGCGCGCTCCAGCCCTGCGCGACTCGCACCTGCATGATGATAGTTGCGCGGTGAACAACTGCGTGCCTCTTTTCCTTTGGTTTTCTTCTTTTCCTCAGAGTCACATCCTTATTCTTTCGGATCAAACTCTGAGGGGGGACTTTTTTTAACACTCCTTTTCCTCACATTGTTTAATGGAATGGAAAGGGAAATGACTTAGCAGAAATTGATTCATCCTTTAAAGAAAACATCAAAAATAGACAAAGGAATGAAAAATGAGTCAATGGACCTTAGGCTGCGCAAGTTCCCTCATGGTCGCGCAAGTACACTTGTGCGCTGCCTAATGGTCACGCAAGTGATTTGCACGCCCTCTTTGAAAACCACCCGGGGTATTCTCCAGCCTATAAATACCCCCGGTGCCCCCCCATTTGAAAAGGATTTTTTCCAGAATTCACATACAAAGTTCTAAACACCCAAGTCTCTTCTTCAGGTCTTCCAAACACTTCTAAGGTAATTATTTACCTAGAATGGAAGGTCTAAACCAGAGGAGTAAGGTCTAAGTGTTAGAATTCACTAACACTTGAGTGCCTAAGTGTTTTACCCTTAAGGTAAATGGACACACATGCGCGCCACCCTACTTCTTTACCAGAACATGCGCGCCATCTTCTGGAAAGCCTCTAGGGATAATACCAAGGGTTTGAGCCATGTATCGCCCAAGTATTACCCTAAGGGCTGAAAATAGCGCAAGTACCCATGTGTCGTGCAGGTATACCTGCGCAACCAGGACTAGCGCGCCCACGTAGTACCTGCGCCCCTGCTAGGACTTGCATGCCCTTCTATTTTTTGGGTGCCCTTCTTGCCCATTTAACCCCTCTTATGCCATTCCACCTCTCCTATTCAAGATTCAGTCTTCAAGACACTCTTCAAATCCATTTATGGAATGTTTTCTTTATTGAATTCCTTATCCAAAAGGAATTCCGTGAAACATGTCTCAAAACCTAGTGATTTACACATATTTATTTCACTAAAATTAGATATTTCATTCATTCAAACTCGTCCTTTAAGATGAGAGAACCCTATTACTGGGCATCCTCCTTAGGAGTAAGCCCCAAGTCCTCATTAGTCTGGGCTTCTTTTTTAGGAGTAAGCCCCAGTCATAATTCCTTTAACCTGGGATTCCTTTTCAGGAGTAAGCCCCAGTCCAAATTCTCAAATATGGGCATCCTCCTTAGGAGTAATCCCCAAGTCCTCATTAATCTGGGCTTCTTTTTCAGGAGTAAGCCCCAGTCATAATTTCCATTAATCTGGGCCTCCTTTTCAGGAGTAATCCCCAGTTTCAAATCCTATTAATTGGGTATCCTCCTCCGGAGTAAGCCCCAACCATAATTTCTTTAACCTAGGCTCCCTTTTTAAGAATAAACCCCAGTCTTAAAGTTCCCAAATATGGGAATCCTTTTTAGGAGTAAGCCCCAAGTCCCTTAATTTTTCAAAACCCTTAACCTGGACCTTCTTCTCAAGAGTAAGCCCCAGTTTTAATTTCTCTTAACCAGTCTTCATTTCCTTTTGATCTGGGCTTCCTGCTCAAGAGTAAAACCCAATCATAAGTCCCCTCCAAACTTGGGAATCTTCCTTAGGAGTAAGCCCCAAGATTAGAGTATCCAAATCTCCATGAAACACATATACCTCTATGGACCCTGTTCTTGGATTTATTCTCTGAAGTAAATCTTAATCCTCATCTATTTTGGGCATTCATACACACATAAGCCCCACATCAATGCATCTTCCATGGAACAATTGTCTGGTTTCACCAATAACTCTTGTTTCTCACACCGAGCATGACTCACGTGAGCATAGAGTGTAATCATGGAATCTTTCTTTGAGCCATCAATTATGCATAAACATCATACTCCCTTACTCAAACTACGTGGGTTCTGATTCCTTTTCCAAAATAAAGGATACGTAGGTATCCCATCTGCGGGTACGATCCAAACTTTGAAATAATCCATGTCCTTCTGAATGACAATAAACTTCAAGTGCCCCACTGAGTGGATTTAAAACTAGTATGGTCATCATAATGACCAAGAGACTTGTATGTATCAAAGGATACCATTTACTAAGAATCTCTAACAAATACAGATGATTATCTATCAATGAAGAACCTCGAATGCAAATAAAAGATTCTCTAAATTTCCTTCATATCAATCATTGATTGTCAGATCTAAAGGAAAAGTCATTTTATACTTGGTAATGTAATAAGGATTCACGAACATAACGTAAATCTATAAAGAGAGTCCCAGAGTAGACAATAATTCCTCTCAAAAGGGTGTGATGAGTCTGACCTCCCATCCTCTCGACCAATGCAAATTCCTAAGCCTTAGCAGTCCACAACTAATGAGCGCATACCTTTGGAAAGTAGGTTCAAATGATATTGAATCATTGGATGTTTCTGGTTCTACGAACAAACCCGTTAGAAACTGCTTGAAATGTTTGAATCTTAAATCAATGAGATCATCCCCCATTCCAGAGGGAAACAATCATACTCACAACTGACCATGCCTAGGATAGAATAATATATCATGTCACAGGTTCATTTTATCTTTCATTATTTTTTATTATTATAATATGTGATTGCACATTAACTACACATTAACATAAATTAATAAACTATTCAATAAAAAACAAAAACCTGATCATGATCCAATACTAATGGTTGATCCGTTGAGTAAATAATGGACCAAAAAATTCCCAAGGGGAATACCTTGAGTCATGTCACATGCAACTCGAATTGCAGCATCTGCCCCTCCAATGGATCACATCACCTGTCTAGTGCATCATCATGACTCATCATGATGTTCTTCAGTGGTTGTCTCATCATTATAAAACAAATACTCGCACGCATGTGAGGGGAACTGGGGAGTATATAAAATACAACTACGAGAATGACCACGCAGACCGTTATACAGAGAATGACTTAGAGATGATACACATACCACATTTTATTAATTAATACAATTATTACAAAACCATGCAATAATTAAATAAATAATTTAATTAAATAATCAAGCAGAAGACTTTCATTGGTCGGTCTCCAGCTCATGAAAATCATACACATTAACTCGCATATATAAACTAAATGCAGAATAAAAATTAAACTAGCATTAAATATATCCGAGGGCATTCAATTGAATTAAATACTTCACTCTAATTTTTAATTCAACATTTTTACATCGTTTGGTACCATTTAATTAATTTAATTTTGAAATTAAAATTAATTTAATTAACTAATTTAATTAATCAGAAAATTAAATTAATTTATGCTACATTAAATTATTAAACGAAAAATTAATATTTAACTAATTTAATTATAAACTATAATTGAATTAATTGGTTTAATTGATTTTGAATTAAATAAAAAACACCCATGACCCTGAACATCCGGCAAGGCCTCTTCGGGTCGGGGTGAACCCGCGCAGAGTCTAGGCTATGTTGACCCCATGGAGGGCGTTCTAGGCCAAACAGGTCTGCCCAATCCAATTCTGGTCTAGGCAGACCCTCCAAAACTGATTTCGTGGATAGTCTGGTCAGAGAAAAGAAGCAAAGGGAGTACCTCACTGTAAGTTGGGAACGAGAAAGGTGTGCTCAAGATGAACTGGTGAGCTTGGGTTAATTTGAAGATGATCGCATGATGGGATAGAGGATGCGGGAAAATACCCTGAACTAGGGTGCATGATGCCAAGTCTATAGTAGGGAAACAATCGATGGGTTCCAAGACAGCGGAGGCAGGTTGAGGGCCGACCGTCCAAGGTGGTCGGGAGCCGCCGGACTCAGCTATGGAGAGGTGGGTCATCTGGGGGGTGGAAGGCAGTCGACTGGAGGGGCACAGGAGGTTCGACTGAGGGAGGTCGGGTAGCGGGCCGGTTCAAAAGGAGGGGATGGATGGGTCATGGCTTGGTACAGACATCATGTTGGTGGGGTTCCGGTCTGTGGGCTATTCGAGTAAGGAAGGAGGCGACCTGGAGTGGAGAAGCTCTGTGGGAGAGGGAGGTGCCCGAAGAGGGGCAGTCGCGGCATGCCAGGGTGGCCGGCGCCTACGCCTTCTTGACGGCAGAAGAAAATGGGGGGGGGGGTTGTCTATCAAGAGATGAAAAGTAGGTATCCCCCAATTTTTTTTTCTACTTATACCTTCAAAGAAGTTCTACCCCATTTGTTTCTCCCATGACCTCCTTCAATCCCTTAGTTTATTTTTTTATTAAAAGAATCCCAACCTTATTAAAATTTTCCTAAAGCCTCTATAGGATTAGGTTAATGATAATAATATTATAAGATGAAAATTTATAATAATAAAATTCTTATAATAAGTTTTTTTTATTACAATAATAATAATTATTCCTCACCAAAAAGTACTATTATGGTGACCGTCTACCCACCATGTGATGGATTGAATAAATATCTTAAAAAACATTTGGTTTTAATCCCAACATAAATCTTTGGATGACCACATAATGGTCATATGATATCGGATTAAGGTGCGGTCTGTGGAGTTAGGACCATAAAGATACCCTATTCATAGCTTAATGAAAATATAATTTTTTTACTGGCTTACAATCAACACAAGCTCACACCGATACCAATTTAAGGGACCCGACATGCAGCAAAATCCCCAAACAGGTGAGATTTAAATATTTTTCACTGACATTTGACATGAACTTGTCGATATCAGCGAATAGATACCCGATTTAAGATGAGGATCACTTGTGAAGAGTTTTAAGCACCAAATAAAACTGTAAAATACATTTTTTTATCCGAAGATGTGGACGACATCTTCTCATTATTGGGGATCGATTCTCAAAGAATCTGAATCCAAATTCATTTAGATCATCCACTCACGCTTCAAGAAATCCACTAGAGCACCGATTGGATAATTCTGGGTGCTATCAAAGAGATCCAATAACACATCTAATACTCATATGATCACTGCATCACATCGCTTGCGATGCTTGAGAGAGAGATTGATCTGAGATCCTTGGATCCAGAGCCTCTCTCTATAATGTGGGAGAGATAAGTATAGAGAGAGGCCATGAATAGTCCCTAGAAAATCCAGATTTTCCTTAATTTATTGAGTGTAATGAAATTACACAGAAACGCTAGCCAGACCCTAGAATAATTAACACACTATATAAATAATATTTTGACTACTAAACCGAGTCATAAATATTATTCATTATTATGATTACTTTCAAGTAATAAATTTTATATATTATGTGATAATATTTAAAACATTAACTCAACTCTTACTCCCCCAAATATTAACAAACCATAACTATTTTAATATTAGTTAACAAAATATTTTTCATGTATTTACTTACAACTAGTAAATAAATTTCATAAATAAAATCACGTACTGTTATTCTTAACTTGAATAATATGATTTTATTTATTCCTTGGTGATCATATCTCCTTGGAAAAATCCCAAACATTAGTGGGGACCACCATGTCCAAACTTCATATTCAACGGAATAGGGTAGATTCTCGAATACACTATTGAGTGTGACCCTCTAGTCCTTTATCTCAATAGTAGTAAATATTATTCACAGACCAAGAGCATGATCTAGCAACCCATCATGACCCCTAAAGAGATATGTAATGTCACAAAAGGGACAACCAACCCACGAACACTTACTGTGTAATATAATCTCTCTGTCATTAATAACTCATAATGATGGATGCACATGTGTGTAATTATACTTTTCTTGCTTTATTATTTGATTATCCAGTTGGATGGTATTAACCTCGACTGCCATGGCCATGATCTTAAGAAGGTTCTACAATCCTTATCAACAAGGCCAAAGATATATTAATTCCATAATCCAGAAGCGACAAATCCTTTCTTGACCATTCAACCAATGTCATTCCATCAATAACGCACCAAAACAACTACCACGCCACGATTTCAACACCATCGTTTTTGTCTTTCATCAAAGTATGTGATAAATTGACTTACACTCACAATGATCTCAAGTTAGAAGACCATTACACATGATCGTAGATAGGAACATTCAATGACACCCGAAACATATGGTGTTCTTATTGGCAGGTATTTCTTCATGATCTCACTACTAGAGATCACCGAGTGAGAACTTCATGAGAAGAATTCTCAATGCTTATGAGCCCCTAGAACTAGATAGTAAAATATCTAGTGTGTCCTATTAGTAATATTTATCTAGACCATAGAACATATATTTAAGATTACTGTCATAGTATCTCTAGGATCTCTTTATAGATTGGGATCTGATATACCCTTTTGATACGAAAAGTAATCTTTGGACATTACCATTTTGATAGTGGGCGCATAAAATTCTACACTATAATTTAAATATTACATCATGTATAGCTAACTGTATACATGATATAGTAATCAAAAGCATCACACAGTTGGGTCTTGGGAACCCACTATTTCAACACTCTCACTTTCATTTGATCCAACACGCTAACCATACGTGTTTTCTACTCACGTTATAAAATCATGTTTCTACTGAGTAACAACATTATCTAGTGGGACCACCATAGTTCTATCACGAGGATATTCTGCTATAGCGACCTCATCCGCTTGAGTAATACTTCTCAAGAGATGGTATCCCTACGTATATACCTTTTTGTCGACTATCATAACATGACATCTTGGCTAGAAAGAATATCATAATTGACATTATGATAATATTTTCATTACTAGGGGTGATTCCAATAACTAGATTTTTTGTTGCATTTAACTACTTCTTAACTTCTTGAGATGCTGCAACGTACTCCTTCTTTGTAGGTTTGGCTACCTCTAGCTTATATGAGATTGTCTCGCTCATCACCATAGCCTAAATACGATAATAGATCACATTGATCTATAAAATAGTAGTTTGTATCCCCAAAAAGTAGTATCCTTTCTTCTCCACTTATAAGATACATTTCTTTTACACATGTAGAAGTACAAGTACATAGTTCTTACTGCATCTTTTGGAGTGCTCCAGGATATAACTGATATTTTCTTACTATAAAGCATATCATAGAAATATAAATTCTTGTACATATCATGGAATACATGATTTATCCATCGCTTCAACATATGGATTTAACTCATTAGGTTTATCTCCTCCCATATCTCAGACGTGTTAGCCTAGTGAGATTCGGTACTATGACATAGGTGACAAAATAATCTCTTGAATTGTTCCAACTTTTATTTTTCAATACTATGTCACTATATGTATGATTGACTTGGTCAAAGAAACCTATAGATCCACATTAGTAGATTAGGTTCCCTAGAACATAGGTTTCTACTTTAATTCAATTATCGAAGAATCAATTTCATCTTGGTCTTTCTAAATTGATTACCAATGTCTGTTTTCCATATGTTGTTGAACATACATTGATCTGAAAACATTGGGGCTCCCACTAACCTCTAGTAGACACATTCCAATAATTCATTCCTAATGAATACTATATTATCAGGATTCTTACTTCAATCCTAAATTTTATTTCAGTAACTTCCAACCTATATTAGCACTCTGTGATGTGACCTGCCCTTTATGGTTGCATTGTATAGACACCATCCACGATTGGTGGTCATGAAATCCAATTCTAAATACTTTTATCATAGATATTAGTTATGATAAGTAAAATTATAACAGATTTAGGAATAAATTCTTTGTGAAACCAATCAATCCTTATTGGAACTACACTTTTACCATCCATATATCAACTCACTTGAATACCCACCGAAGTATTCATTTTATAAGCCACTTTTCACTTTGATACATGGAATCCATTAATTTAATTTTAGCTGGTCTTATCAATTTTAGCTCGTTTTCATATACTTATTACCTATAGGAAATATTATTCACAATGAATAATCGATCACCGACCAAGGTGAATAAAAAACCATCAACATGGTTTTTCCGTCCTACACAGTATGTATTTCTAGAACATACTATGTTCCACATGCACTTGTGGAACTAGATCCTATGACAACTATTTGTTCTTCTAAATCATTGACTAAATCCAAGTTAATTTAGCTCCCTTTGTCTCAAAATATATGTTCACCCTTATATAAATATAGTCAATCACTTGACTACAACTTTTCTACCTTAAGGATTTATATAATATCCTAAGCGACTGTTAAGATAGTTACATAGATTCACAATGTGTTTAACTTGATTCATGTTTTTTTGTCCTAAAAAACTCTTTACAAACAAAACAATTTCCATATGAAATAATGTATTTATCATCATTCTATAACTCATATGATATCAATTTGTCATTTGAGTTGGAATATGATTATGGGATTACAACATTATTTGTGAAGTACGTCATGAAATAAAATGGAAGTTTCTGCAAGTTGAAACATTGATACTCCAAGCATCATAACTCTGATGTATAACATGTGTATTTAGGAATTTATCCACGCTATATTTTATTGATCAATGTTGAAATGTATGCCTACATCATCAATCCATATCATTATCATCAATTCAATGATGTGGACAAGGTAATGGGAATTTAGGAATTACTCCATGCTAAATTATCATGATCGATGAATGATTGGTCAAGATATTATTTGGTATGGCGACCCAAATAACTCATATCTTATGAAAATGCATAAAATTCACTTTATTATTCCTTAATAACCTAAAGGAATCTTATGAAGTATATTGATACATCTACTTTACCCTTGGAATAGTTAAAGTTCACTTGTTGAACTATTTCCAAAAGTTTTGTGACATACCTTTATGTCTAAAGGTTATTTTTTCCAAACTAAAGACATTGATAATACAAAAAGTATTTAGATGTACCGAGCCAACATACCATACTAGGTATATTCTCGATGTCCACTTTTAGTTTTTCTTCATAATGAAATATATTTCCACAATTGGGTATAAGCCTTACATTTTTATATTCATCTATTGCTGCCTATGATTCATGTATCACTAAACTATTAATTGAGTGTTGGATACAAAAAAACAAAATTCATTCCAAAAACTTGGAATAATATCTCCTTGTGTCAAAAGAGAATGTGGGATTAATTTTTTTGTTATACTAAATAATAATTCTACACGAATATCTCACAATACGATAATGAATTCGTGTACTTCTCACCATTGGCCTAGGTATCACCCTTTATCATCAAATTGGAGAATACACCTGAATTCCAGTAATGATTCTATACTTACTTGGTTACTATATTAGAATACACATATGTCACTAGCATATTGTATTTAATACCCAAGTAGTAAAACTGAAATATTACAATTGATGAATATTGTTTAATAATAAGTTATGAATTGCTTCTTTAATTTAGTGAATTTATATTAATGTTGCAAAATTTTATTTTATGAAATTAAATGAAAATAAATTACAACTAATACCTCTTTAATTGATGGACGTTTGGGAATGTTCCCTTGGCATTTAATTCCTTTGTCATTTTTGCCTTATCATTCAATTTATTCACCATAATAATTAAAGATAAAATTTTCTTTGATATTATTATTATATTAGAGAGCATTACATAAATTCGTAATGAAGTGTTTACTAAATACTTGTTAATTTTATATCTTAAAAAGAAACTTGAGTAAAGGGGTGAAAATGATATGAGAAATGGATCCATTTAAAGATCATGATCTATCTTTCAATATACACATGTCGGTGTAACCATTACCTTATTCGCATAATTACTTAACTTTTTCCATGTAAACATCTCAGAGATGAGACTTTATGATTTTATCATCCATGTACTGATGTAGTGACTAAAACCAACACTAGAAATTGATAAAAGTATAATGAAATAACCATAATATCTTATGTACATTAAAATCCTGTAAGTAATTTCACCCTCACTTCATGAGGTAATTTAATAGGTGTAGGGAATATTAGAATCTTCAGTTTCCTATATCATAGTACTATGTGCATGCACCTGTACTATTATTGGATACTCGTGTTAGTAAGGACATTTACTTTGTCCAATATTTATTGTAGTTTAAAAACTTGTGGTACAAATTTCTATTTTTTCTAAAAAAATAAATTCTAGTAGATTAGTGATTTTCTTTGGATTACCGGGATAGACATTTTTATTAATTAATTAAATCATTAAATGTATCCTACTATTTTATTCAAATTCTAGGAATACTATGTACTTGAATCAGAATACTATTCCGCTCGAGTATTCCAATGGAATGGATCCCTGAACTACACCTTATAGTCTACAAGATTTGGCTATTCCACTACTTCGAGGGTTCAAGGTAGGCTTTTGGATGGCTGACTACTTAACCTTGTTGTTCCATGATATGTTGAGTGAAGTCCAATCTTCTAAAATAAGAACTTGATTTACTCCACACTTTCTTATAAAATGATATAAAGTTAGATATATATAGTCCTTACTAGTAATTTAGTTAAGTCAACCCATCACTCTTATAAGGACTCTTCGGTAGTAAGAGGCACCCTCAACTATGGCATGATCAGCACCCCAAACACCATGTTTCTTCTAAATTTGAATGACAGAAGGCAGTAATGACCTAATAAATATTTTTTAAGGTTTTATTATTATTTATAGGATTTAAGAAATAATTTTATTTTTTTAATCATGTACTATGGGATCACACTCACAACTGATCATGCATGAGATAGAAAAACATATCGCGTCACATGTTCATTATATCTTGCATTCTTATTTATATGATACTATATGATTGCGCATTAACTACACATTCACATAAAATAATAAAACATGAAACAAATGGAGACCTGATCATGAGCCTATACTAATGGTTGATCCGTTGAGTGAATAAAGAATCAACCAAGACCCCAGGGGTAATAACTTGAGTCACATCACTTGCAACTCGAATTGTAGCGTCTTCCCCTACAATTTATCACATCTCCTGTCTGGCGCAAAATCCTAACTCATCACAATGTGCGTCAGTGGTCATCTCATAATTATACAAAAATACCCACACAAAAGTAAGGGGAATTAGAGAGTTTATAAAATACAAATACGAAAATGGGTGAGCAGGCCCTTATACATAGAATGACTTAGAGACAATAGACATATCACCTTTTATTAATTAAACTAATTATTAAAATACAGTGTAATAATTATGTAGATAAATTCAAAAAATAATCAAGCACTAGAAATGCATTGGTCAGTGTTTAGATAAGGATCAACATACACATTAACTCGTGTATATAAACTAATTGCAGAATAAAAAAATAAACTCACTTTAAATAAATTTGAGGGAATTTAGTTGAATTTAAAACTTCACTCTAATTTTTAATTCAATATTTTATCACAGTTCGGTCCCAATTAATTAATTTAATTATAAAACCAAAAATAAATTATTTATTTATTTTAATTAATCACAAAATTAAATTAATTTACGCCACATTAAATTAATAAACAGAAATTAATATTTAACTAATTTAATTATAAACTGTAATTAAAATAATTGTTTTAATTAATTTTTTATTAAATAAAAAACACTCACCCCCTAAACATTGGGAAAGGACTGTGTGGGTCGGGTTGAAACTATGTAGGCCCAGTTCGGTCTATGTCGATCCCATGCATGGAGTTTTGGGCCTGACAGGTCCACCCAATCTTGTTTTAGGCTGGGCAGATCCATCGAAATTAATTCTATGTTCTGCTAGGTTAGTGAAAAGCGCCAAAGGGAGTACCTATCTATTAGCGAGGCATGAGAAAGGTGTGCTCAGGATGACCTAACGAGTTCGGGTTAATCAGTTGACGATATCACGTAGGGCTGGAGGCTGTGGGAGAATGCACTGAACCAGGGTGTAGGATGTTGGGTCTGTAGAAGGACGTTGGTCGAGAAGGTTTTGAGACAACGAAGGAAAGATGAGGGACAACCGTTCAAGGTGGTTGGGATCTGATAGACTTGGCTATAGAGAGGCGAGTCATCCGAGGTGGAGGAGTCTGGGTGGGGGGGGGGATGGTGGCAGGTGGTCGTTTTGAGGGCCCAAGGTGAGTCAACTAATGGAGGTCGCGCGACAGGTCGGTGCTGAAGGAGGCGAGGACCGGGTTGTGGCCTTGTACATGCAGTGTGATGAGGGGGGGGGGGGGTCAGTCCACATGAGTTTTGATCATGGAAGGTGGTAGCCTAGAGCCCAACAACATTGTAGGAGAGGTAGGTGCCCAAGGAGGTGTGGCTACGACATGACGAGGTGGCCGACACGTACGCCTGCTGCACGGTGGAGGAAAACATGGGGGGGGGGACTCAACCACCAAATCTTGACCCCCCATTTTTTGGTCAACCGAGACCTACAAAGTGGGACCCCATTGTTTTTTTCTACTGAGACCTGCAAAGCATGTCTCCCCCTTTTTTTCTCTCGTGACCCCCTTCAACCCCTCTTATTTTTTTATTAATAGAAGTCAACCCTTATTAGGATTTCCCTAAATCATATACAGGCTGAAAAAAATAATATTATTATTATAAGATGAAAAATTATAATAATAAAATTATTATAATAAGTTTTATTCTTATAATAAAAATTATTCAACATCGAGAAGCACTATTCCAGTGACCGTCTACCTACCCTATGAAGGATTGAAGAAATATCTTAAAAAACATCTGGTTTTAATTCGAACATAAAAAATCATTTGACTACAAAATGGTCATTCGATATCATATTAAGGTGCTTTCTATGGAGATGGGACTGTAATGATACCCTCTTCATGTATTAATGCAAATTTATTTTTTTTCATTGGATTAAAATCAACACAAAAGTACTCTGATACCACTTGAAGGGATTGGGCATGCAGTGGAAGCCCCAAATAGGTGGGATTTTAAATTATTTACCTAATTTCTAACATGAACTTATTGAAAATAGTGAATAGCTTTCCGATTTAAGCCCTGGATCACATGTGAAGAGTATTAAGAACAAAATAAAACTATAAAATACCTATTGTAATAAAAATCTGAAAATTATGTCTTCTCGTCATTGGAAATCACTACTCGAATCATCTGATCCCAAATTCCTATATATCATCCACACACACTTTTTGAAATATACGGGAGTGACGATCATCAAATTCCAGGTTCTAGTACGATGATTTTACAATTATTTCAATGCTTAGATGATAATTTCATCTCTTCACTTGTGATGCTTTAGAGAGAGCTGAATCTGAGATCCTTGGTTCCCAATCCTCTCTCTCTAGAATGTGGCAGAGAGAAGTAGAGAGAGACAGAGGCCACAAATAGTCCTTATTAAATCCTTATTCTCCTCTATTTATAGAGTGTAATGAATTACCTAGAAACGCAAGCCTGAACCCCGAATAATTAACACACTATATAAATAATATTTTGACAACTAAATTGATTCATAAATACTAGTCATTATTTTTATCACTTTCCTCTTATATATTAAATATATTACGCGATTATATTTAATCCATTAATTTGTCTCTTTCTCCCACAAATATTAATGAAGCTTTAATATTTTAATATTCATTCAAATAATATTTTTCATGTATTTACTTAAAATTGGTAAATATATTTAATAAATAAATTCAATACCCATTATTCTTTACTTGAATAATATGAATTTATTTATTCCTTGGAGATCGTATCTTCTTGGAAGAATCTAGAACCACAGTGGTGGGGAACACCATGTCGAAAACTCATATTCAACTGAATAGGGAAGATTCTCGAATACACTATTGTGTTTGAACCTCTAGGACCTTATCTCGATAGAAATGAATCATATTAATAGACCAAGAGCGGGATCTAGCAACCCATTTTGGCCCCTAAGGAGACAAGGATTGTCAGAACAACGACTAACAACCTATGAACACTTAATTTATAACATAATCTCTTTGTCATTAATATCTCATAAAGCAGGATGCACATGTGTGTCATCGTCATTTTCTTGCTTTATTGATTGTTGATCAAACTGGATAGATTTACCTACGGAATCCATGGTTGTGGTCTTATGAAGGTACTACCATCTTTATCAATGTGTCATGAGATATATTAATTCCATAAATTAAAAGGTACAAATCCTTTACTGACCATTCAATAAATGTCATGCCATCAATGACACACCCAACAAAAACTACATTACCATAATTTCAACATAATGGTTTTCATCTCACATCAATGTAGGTGATCAATTGACATACACTGGAAATGATCTCAATTCAGGAGACCATTACACTAGATCATGTATTGGAACATCCAATGACACCCAAAACATGTGGTGTTCCTATTGGAGGGTCTGTGCTCATGATCACACTACTAGAGATCCCTAAGTGTTAATTTCATGAAGAAGAATTATCAATGCTTATGATCCCCCAACATCTGATAGTAAAACATCTTCTGTGTCCGATTAGTATGATGTATCTAGACCATATAACATATATTTAATATTAATGTCATAGTATCTAGAGGTTCTCATTATACTGTGTGATATGATATACCCTTTCTATATGAGAATTAATATTTAAACATTACCATTTCAATAGTGGATGCAGAAAAGTCCACACTATAATGGAAAGATGAACTCATGTATAGATAACTGTATACATGATATGGTAATCAAAATCATTTCATAGTTGGGTCTAGGGCACCCACTATTTTAACAAACCCACTTAAACTAGAGACAAATTTCTAACCATACATTTTACATAATCACATGATAAAGATCATGTTTCTCATGAGTAATGGCTTTATCTGCTAGGTGTACCACAATTCTTCCGTGTGGCTATTCTGTTATAGTGACCTCATCTCCTTGAGTAAAACTTCTCAACAGATGGTATTCTAGAGTATATACCTTTTTTCCACTTTCATAACTTGAAATATTGGCTAGTAAAAATATCATAATTGGCATTATGATAATCTTTTCCTTTCTAGGTGAGATTCCAAATATTAGAACAAATTTCTATGTTTAACTTCTTCTTAACTACCTTAGAAGTTGCAACATACTCAGTCTTTGTAGGTATGGATACCACTAGCTTATATGAGCTTGTCTCACTCATAACCTTATTCTAAATACGATAATAGATCACATTAATATATGATAGATTAGTTTTTATTCCTGAAAACTAGTATCATTTCTTCTCCACTTACCCGGTACATTTGTTTTATACTTGTCGAAGTACAAGCAGATAGTTATGACTGCTTCTTTTGTAGTGCTCCTGAATATAACTGATATTTTACTATCAATTATTGTACAAATCATTTGATAAGTTATTGACCCATCAGTTCGACATATGGATTTAAATCATCGAGTTTATCTCATCCCATGTCCCATACATATCAACCTGTAGAGATTCTTCCCTTTTACATAGGTGACAAATCATCTCTTGAATTGTTCCAACTTGTATTTTTCAATACTGTGTAATAATATGTATGATTCACTAGGTATAAGTATACTATATATCCACCTCAGTATATCTTGTTCCCTAGAACATAGGTTGAAACTTTAATTCAATTACTAGAGAATCAATTTCGTCTTTGTCTTAACTAAATTGATGACAAATCTCTGTTTTCCATATATTGTTGAACATTCTGTGATCTGAAAACCTTGGCGCTCCCACAATCCTCTGGTATACAAATTAAAGTCATTCATTCCAAGTGAATACTCTATGATAATGATGCTTATATCAATCTTGAACTGGATTTTTCTAACTTGCAACCTATATTAGCATTATGTGACATGACCATCCAATGCTGGTTGCGTCATATAGACTCCATCCACGATTGGTGGTCCTGATATCAATTTCTAAATAATGTTATCATAGATATTATCTATGATAAATAAAATTTTAATGGATTTAGGCATAACGACTTGGGGAAACCAATAAATCCTTATTGTTACTACACTTGTACCATCCATGTATCAAATCACTCAAAAAACTACCACAGTATTAAATTTATAAAACCCTTTTTCACTTTGATATCTGAAATCCATTAATTTAATTTTATTTGGTCTTATCAATTATAGCTAATTATCATATACTTATTACCTATAGGAAATATTATTCACAATGAATAATAAATCACTAACCAGAGTGAATAAAAAAACCATCAGTATGGTTTTATCCTTCCTATGCAGTATGTGTATCTGAAACATACTATATTCTGCATGCACTTATGGACCTAGCTTATATTCCCACTATTTGTGCATCTAAATCATTGACTAAATCAAAGTCAATTTAGCTCCCACTATATCAAAAGTGATGTTCACCTTTATAGAAATGTAGTAAATCACTTGACTACAACTTTTCTACCTTTGGGATTTATGTAATATCCTAAGGTACTGTTAGGATAATTGCATAGATTCCCCATGTGTTTAACTTGATTCATGTTTGTTTATGTACCAACAAACTCTTTTCATCCTAACACATGTACATTTGACATAATGGATTTATCATCATACTATGACTCATATAATATCCATTTTTCATTTTAGTTGGAATTTGATTATGGGATTACACCATTATTTTCAAATCACATCATGAAATATAATGTAAGATTATTCAAGATGAAACATTGATACTCCATACATCCTAACTCTAATGTATAAAATACGTATTTACGAATTTATCCATGCTATATTTTATTTACCAATGTTGACATATAATAATTCATCATTGATCATCCACATTATCATCAATTAAATAATGTGGATAATGTAATGTGCATTTAGTAAATACTCTACACTATATTACCATGATCGATGAATGCATTTTTATGATATTTTTTGGTATGCCCACTCGAAGCAACTCATATCTCTTGACAATGTAGAGATAATTATATAGACGATATGGTAATCAAAAGCATCACATAGTTGGGTCTAGGGAACCCACTATTTCAACATTAAGTATGTACCAATGATGATGAATGACATTATCAATGTGTAAAGGTGCACGGAGGGGTAACACCGAGGGTGTTGAAGTTATTCCTGGACATAGGGATTTGGAAGGGGATGTGAATCACAACGACTTATATTTGGGACAAAATGATGGTGGCATAATAATGGAGGATAACTTCTTACCAAATTTGAGATATAGCATCCATACCATATAACTTGCAATGGGAAAAGAGAAATGAGGGTTGGTCACTGACCATATTTGAAATGCAGATCCTATTACAAAATGTCATTCAAGGTCTTCTGGGATGTTGGACAAAGATGGATGGCGAGCCATAATTCTAAGAATCCATACCATTAGGGGGTAACTTTAGTCATAAAAGTTTATGGAGACCCAAAAAAGGGGAACATGAACCATGGTCATAAATTGAGAGAATGTCCATGAAGAATCTAACACTCTAGGTTCTATGCCATAAAGCATATGATCATACTAATAAGGAATATAAGATATAGGGATCCAAATCCATTCTTAAGGGAAGACACCCCGAAATGGATCCTTGAAATGAAATGGTAAAATAACAATACTATATGGAGATGATGGGAAGGAATAAAAGAGCATTAAAAAACTAGGAAAGGACTCAAATACATGATGTTTGGGCATTACTATGTATCCTATAAGGATGTGAATCAAGTCACACATAGTTCTTTAATTTTATGTAGTCTAACGTCATTTGATAAGGATGAATGATATAAAAGTTTTGGGTCATAGATCATAGACTATAAAATTCTATTCTAATGGTTATACGTGGCATGGAGAGGTGATATACCCGACATGAATGTTGACCAAGGAGGCCCGTCACCACATCATATATTCCTGACAAAAATGGGGGGGGGGGGTATTAAAACTGGTATGAACTCGAATAAAACATGTTTTGACATTTCTACATATCCCCTAAGGATGGGAATCAATCTATATGTAGTTCTCGAATTTAATGTAGTTTAATTTCATGTGGGAAGGACGAAATTGATCTTATTTTAGGTTCATAGAGCTCAAACCATAAAACTATTATGCAGTTTATCATCATTCAAGATGATGCTATACAGTATAACATCATGCAGGATGAAAGTGATCTTAGTTTAATGTTCTAGAGATGAGACCATGTGTAGTTTATCATCACGCAAGATGTAACAGCAGTTCAAAGTCATACAGGACATGAAGTCTCTATGGCTCGACTATGTCAATACACATCCTACCAAAACTACTAATCCCAAGTGAGTCATAATCGGTGTGGGAAACAAGAAGTAGTGATGGGATTTTCCTAACACATGGAAGAACACATTAAGGGAAAGGGAATACTGGGTGAATAACATCCCAATAACACAGAACTACCTACTCAAATAAAATAGACGTGCAGAGGGATAAAACCAAGAGTGTTGGAGTTACACGTAATCATAATTTGGTAGAAATATATGAATCACAACATTCGATATTTGGATCAAAATGAGGGTGGAATGATGATGGAGGATAACAACTCATCGTATTCGAAATAAAAAATCCATATTATGTTAGCATGTGATAGAAACGAACAAACGAGGGCTAACCGCTGACCATATTTGAAAACATAGGGACAAACATGAAGTTTCTTCCAAATCCTTCCAGGGTGCGGTCCCAGGAATGTATGTGATCCATACAACTAGAAACCATACCATTAGGGGGTCTATTTAGATGTCAAGATGACATGGATCCAAATAAAGGGATGCTACGAAGCATGGAAATGGATTGGGAGTATTTCCATTTGGGGTCCAACACTAGAGGTTCTATGCCACAGTGCCTTTGAGCATGTCAATATGTTTTATTTGAAATAGGGATTCAAAACCCTTCTTAAGGAAGAGGGTCCTGAGGTAGTTATGAATGTGGCATAGTAGTAGACTGGTACCGGATGCATAACACTATCTCATATGGGAGCTCATGGAATTATCTGTTGCATCATACTATTTAATGTCATGTGATTATTAAAAGTAATAGATATCAATTAAGGTCACATAGATTCTACCACAACTATTACAGTTTTAGGTTGCATATATTTGAACAAAATCTCTCAGAGTTTAACATCATGTGATTAATACATTCATTGTAACACAATTTATCATCATGAAACTCAGACACTGGTTGTTAGGAAGTTTAACGTCATAAAACCAGGACATTGAACATGTAGTGTAATGTCGTACCATGAGTACGATGGGTGTTATTCATTTTAACATCATGAAACTAGGACATGGGTGATGGATAGATAGGGTGTGGAATCCTAGAGCGTCGTTATGATGGGGGTGATAGAGCCCGAAAGAAGTGGAAGCCTAGAGAATCTCACAATATAGATAAGACAATGTAGGGATGTGGTCACCCTATTCCTAGTGATAGATCTTCAGAGTAAGGAATGCATTCGATGTGGGGAGGACCTATGTGACGATTTATGGTAACTGCATGGAGAGCACCTCTATGTTGGTTGATGTCTGCAATGAGGAGGACATCCACACCAAATGAATATAGGGAAGATAGGACCTCCATAATATCTGATGATGGAAACATGGGAGAAAGTTTTTCATGATGATAGCTGTAAGGGGAGGACATAAAAAGTGGATTATTATGGAGATGGGGAGGACCTTCGTTCCTGATGAGTATGGTGCAGGAGAACCTCCCCAGTGGATTCTAGTAATGTTGTCAACGAACCGTTGGGTTGGGGGGATTATTTCACCCTACGCAGGCCAAGAGGGTGGTAGATTCGGTATATAGATGATGGAGTTGGGGTGGGGGTGATTTCCCCCTATATGGCCTATGAGGGCGGTAGAGTTGGTGATGAGATGATGGAGTCAGTGTAAATTTCCCTTGTACGGTCTATGAGGGTGATAGAGTCAGTGACAATCTATTTGATTCAGGGGTTTAATATCCCTACCTGGCCCATGAGGGAGGCATATTCGACAAGGATACGATGGATTTGGGGGTGGATTCCCTCTGCACATCTCATGAGGGCGATAGAGTTGGTGAGCAGCCGATGTTGTCAAGGGTGGATTCCCCCTGCACATCACACAAGGGCGGTGGATTTGGCTATGAGCCGATGGAGAAGGGGATGAATTCCCCTTGGATGACTCATGAGGGCAGTGGAGTGCGTGAGGAGCCAATGGATTTGGGGGTCCAATGTCCCCTATGTGACCCATGAGTGCAGCGGGGTCGGAAAGGAGGCAAGGAGATGATGAAATCTGAGGGTGGATTCCCCCTGTACGGCTCCTGAGGGAGAAAAATTCGGCGAGGAACTAATGTAGTTAGGGGTGGATTCAACTTTTTCATCCCATGATGGCGGTAGAGTCAATAGAGAGTTGATAGAGTTAGGGGTGAATGCCCCTCGTGCATCCCAAGAGGGCAGTATAGTTGGCGAGGAGCCATTGGAGTCGGGGGTGGATGTCCCATGTGTGGCCCATGAGGGAGGAAGAGTTGGCAAGGATCCAAGGATGTTAGGGATGGATTAACCCTATGATCTCCATGAGGGAGTAAGATTCAGTAATGGGATGATGGATTCTGTGGTGTATTCTCCATCTGCAGCGTATGGGGGTGGTGGGGTTGTTGAGGAGCCGTTAGAGTCGTGTGTCAGATTCCCCTTGCATGGCCCATGAGGGTGGAAGAGTTAGAGAGGAGATGATGGAGCCAAGAGTAGATGCCCCATTCACGGCCCATGAATGTGGAAGAGTAGGAGAGGATCCTATGGAGTCAAGCTGTGGATTCCCCCTACACTACCCCTGAGGGCGGCGGGGTCGGCGAGTATCCGACGGAGTTGGGGGGCGGATGCCCCTTGCGTGACCTATGAGGGAGGTGGATTCAACACAGAGCTGATGGAGTCATTGGACGAATTCCCCCTGCATATCCCATGAGGGTGGGGACGTTGGTGAGTACCTGATGGAGTCGGGGGTGAATTCCCCCTGCACGATCCATGAGGGTGGCAGAGTCGGAGAGGTTCTGATGGAGTCGGGGGTGGATTCCCCCTACACATCACATGAGGGCGGTGGAGACTGTGAAGAGTATATCAATTCAGGTGTTGGATTCCCCCTACGCGGTCCCTGAGGGTGGAGGATTCAGGGAGGATCCAATGGAGTCAGGGGTGAATACCCCTGCATGGACCATGAGGGCGGAGGAGTCGACGAGGAACCAATGGAGTCCGAGGTGAATTCCACCTACATGGACCATGACAGTGTTAGAACTGGCAAGGAGTCGATAGAGTCGGGGGTTGTTTCCCCCCTGCATGGACTATAATGGAAGAAGAATTTGTGCAGAACCGATTAAGTCAGGGGGGGGGGGATTCCCCCTATACGACCCCTGAGGGTAGTGGAGTCGGTGGGGAGATGATGGAGATGATGGTGGATTCCACCAGCCTGACCCATGAGGGTGGTGGAGTCGGTGAGGAGCTAATGGAGTTGGGGGTGGATTCCCCCTATGTGGACCACGAGGGAAGAAAACTGGGCGAGGAACCAATGGAGTTGGGGGAAAATTCCCCCGGAACGGCCCATGAGGGTGGCGGAGTCGGCGAGGAGCTGATTACCCCTTATATTCTCTCACACATTGGTAATCACCCCATTCACATGAATGAGAATGGATTCACATAGATGATGCCTCAATTTGATCATGCCCAAATTTTTTCATTTTCTCATTGTAATGTCTCAGATTTTCCATGTATTATTTTTAATTATTATATTGAATGATTTCAAGACTGGGCGCGAAGACGGTACATCGTTCCGAGGCCCGGTGAGCCCGGAATGGTGGTTTGAACTTTTTTTAAGTTAAGTGAGTCGACACTTGTGCGCGCTTGTGGAAGTTTCCAAACGGATGCCTGAATTAAAAATATGAGGGAAACGTTGCGTCCAGGCCGATGAATTTACCTAAGAATGAACCTAACCACCACTGGCGTGGGTCGAGGGAAAAAGTTAATTTTCGGACGTTTTAAGTAAAATAAAATAAAATAAATTTGAAAGTTTATTTTATTTCTTTTTGGAAATATCTGCTGCATCGTATCGACGGGGTAGTTATTTCAGTCATTAATGTCAGGTCATAATGACTCATGAAATGGAAACCTGACTCATTAATGATGCAACATAACAGAACGCTGAATCATGTTCCCATTTTTAATGGGATTAATCGAATGGTGGTTATTGATGGATTTTTGAGAGGAAGCTCTGGAGAAATTCGTGGAGCGTTGGAGAAAACTCTCTGCGACGAACGACGATGAACCGAAGCCGTGAATCGCTGTGCCAATGAAGTTGAAGGATCTCAATGATGAAGGCCATGCAACCCTTCATCAACGATGAATTCTTTCTTAATGGTTGGGGTTGTTATTTCAAATCTTCTTATCCCCGCTTTTGATTCTAAACAACGAACACAAATCAACCATGAACAAGTTGATCCGTTGATTCGTACGTTCTTCTGGGAGGGATTTCATTGGGATAATAATTGGGGAATTTAATCCATGTTATTGTTTTTTATTTATTCTCATTTTAAGACAATTAATGGGAGACGATCAACACTGTGATGAACAATGGATAAGGTTCATTCCTCGTTTATATTTTTTGGATTTTATTTCACCTTTTCTTCTCGCATGTTCTTCACGTTCTTTGCGTGGGGATTAAAAACGGATCGTTGCACACCCGTCCTGAAATGCAATGATCCCAAATAGATATCGGACATCTCAATGACCCGAAAGAGGTGTGACGACCATGAAATACGTCAAATCGGCTTGGATTAGAAGAAGTCATTCTTCGAGCGTTCTTCACGTGGGATGATGAAAACATGTTTTCGGAGCCGATCAGAGGCCCGAAAACAACGGAGATGACTTCGGGATGTCAGGGAGACCTAGAATCTGGAGTTATGAGGTGATCGGACCATCAAAAAAATATTGGAGATTCACGAGAGGCACGCCGGCGAGGGGCGTCTTTTCTGGAAATTTCCAGAATACACAGCGTGTACTTCCGAAGAACACACTATGTAGTACTGGCAGCGACTAGGGTTTTAGGGGTCATAGAAGAATCACACGGCATGTGACCCTGGTCACATGGCATGTTGGACTTTCCCCAAAGCTCGACGTGTATCTAGGGTGGTACACAGACATGGGATAGATTACAAGACTGTGTACTCCATCACACGGCCAGGTGAGGCCAGTAACTCGGGTCACCCCATGTACCGATTACATGGGTTGGAGTACACAGGTTTATGACTGTGTACGGTCACATGGATAGCATACACGGAGCCAAACCCAATCACTCAGACATGGATTGTACACCGTAATACATGATGTGTACTCAGTTTTTCTACATGACTATCCTTGCGACACGAGCCATTATACACGGGCAGTACCTGGAGTCAGACAACAGGACGTGTAAAATTTCTACACACCATGTACTTCTTGGAAAAAGGCATGGTCCATGATTAGCCACTGGAAGAGGATAATATTCATTGTTAGTTTACATATTTTTCATGTGGTTTTTTATTAATAAACACCATTTTAGTGTATTTTACACTTTGAACATCATTTCACATCATGATTGCAATTCTTTCCTAAAATGCACTATTACATGGTACATTCTTGAACATCTCTTAAAACACCAAATGGTATTGATTTTATTTTCATATTATATTTTCAGTTCTCCCATGATTAAGGAACAATTCATTCTTTTGGAGCACTAGGATATTCAATTTGGAGGGCCACCAAAGTGGGCTTTGATCCAACCACATTTTGAGCGAAGAGATTTGGACAACAGCCCAATAAAAGAACTGTAGAAGACTGATTCAAGACCAAAGAGTCTAAAATTTTAACTTGAGATATAATACATCATGGGGAAAATTTTATTAAACAGTGTCTCATGATAATTCGAATTTATTAATGGAGTTCCATGTGGACCAAGTTGAAGATGAAATTCTGGGCTAGATTCCGCGGTCTAGAAAAACAGCCCACCATTTAAATCATATCTCACAAACCACAAAGTATTTTGGGCTAACATTTTTCAAAATATTAGGAGACATTCTAGGATTAATTTAAGTCTTCTATGGAATAACCCAATTTGGCCTTCCTGAAGGGCCCTTAGGTGCGTCTTTCCAGTGGATGCAAGTTGGATTATATTTCGGGGGAAGAGTGGAAAATTCACATCTCCATTAATTGTCCACCCACCTTTCCCCAACACAATTAATTAAAGGCACATGGGATGATGGTGGATCGGTAAAAGACATCCAAAATGCTTATTTAAGGAAGTAGTGGTGGGGAATTTGAAGGATATTGGAGCTTTTTTTTATTGTAATGTTATTATGCCAAATTGTCTTTGTAGAATTTATCCATCTCATGTAAGTTGTTCGAATCACATTAGTTTTCCATAAAAGTTCTTATTATCTTATTGTGTTCATATTAATATCAACATAATTCTGTTGCCTAAAGGTGTTAACTTTTTCACACCAAACCTTGTGATTTTGTTCACACAACGGTGGAGTGATCTTTATTTTTGAGTTTTTTACTTCTTCAATTCCACCCTCGTATGTCTACTTCTTGCTTCTGTTGAGAACATGTTATTAATTGAGAGAGATATATTTTTTGGGTTGATCCAAGGGGGTATCAAGGGTATGGATTGGATGTTATTTATCACTCTCTACATTTTATTAATTTATTTTATTTGAGTTTCTTTCATTAAATGATTTTCTCTCTTACTCTTCCTTATTGAATTTATTCACCCCAATTTTATGTGCTAATTAGATTCTTTACCTTGGAGTGCTCATTAAAATGATCCTACAAGTGTATAGGTGATTAGTATGTGTTTTTGGTGGTGTTTAATCAGTAAGTGATGAGGGCAGTTTGAATTTATTTCATGAATTCTTCTCGAGTTAATGAAATTGAAATTGTAAAAGAGAAATATAATTCATCCAATCCACCCCGAGCAATAACCTAGGATCAACTCATTTTCTCAAAATTTGAATTCACATAGATACTTTAATGCTATTTTAAAACAATCTAATATCAACCCATATTGGCCACGTCATAGCCAAAAATCCATCTTTTTTATGGAGTGTCTAAATATTCTTCTTAGTTCCCTGTGGATTTGACCCCTAAGTGTACTACAACGACCGCATACCTGTAGGGTAAATTTGGGCGCAACCAAATTTTGGCACCGTTGCCAGTGACCCATGTAAGTACCTTGGACCCACACCTTATTTTCCCACCCCACATTCTCTATTATCACCCCCATCTCTCTTATATTTACCCCTTTCTGTTTGTGTGTTTCCTAATAATCTAGAATCCAACTTTCTATCTTGTCCAATGGAGTATCTTCCAAATTACCATTTCACAAACTCATACTGGAATCAAATGGAAAATCAATATTTTGAAGCCCATAAATTAGAAAATTTCTTTGATCAACCCTTAATTAATTACCACACACCTGGTGACATGTACAATTAATGGGATAATGATTGTTTCAAGAATCAATTTCCAGCCCTGTCGATGACGATTGAAGAGATCAGACATAATGAAGTTCACGATTTACAAAATCCAATCTAGACTAATCCTCATAAACTCCTTGAAAACATGTGTAATCAAATGGAGATAATGAGTTCTGAGGTATCATCATTGAGTTTAGAACTACAATGCATTAATACTTGTGAGGAACTCATCCATACACCAACTGTACCTTCTAAAAGATTATGTTGAGTGTCTAGTTTCCCAAAAACCACTCATGAATTTATTAAAGAACTATCCTTTGGATTTGGGGTAGGGAAATTTAATCAAGAAATTTTTGAATGGTCTTTAAATCATGAGGAAATTTATTTCATGTATTCACAAGAGGGAAATTTGACATCATGGATTGAGTCTCCAAAGTATAACTCTATTGAAGATTTTTCAAAAACACCAATCACTGAACCATTTAGAGAAATAAAAAACATTGAGTCCATACCCATTCCTGACACTGTTATTTCAAATTTTGTGGTTGAATCTTCTATTCAAAATGAATCAATTTTGCTGAGAAATTTGGAAAATAAAACTGAGTTGGATTGAAATGCTCAACCTGTGTCTAAATGTCCTATCCAAACCGAGCTCTAAATCATTTCCCTTCCTTTCCCACTCAAGTATCCCTTCATAGGGTACAATAATTACATTTCAATTATAATTCATTGTTATCTTGAAACAAAAAATGTTGGAATGATCATTTATATCATTGGAAAGACTTTAGTGGAAACTGGATCAACCATTTCAGATATTCCTTGAATTTTCTCACTCATTGTAGAACATAGGTTTTTACGTGGCACAAATTCTAAACAAATAATCAATATAAAAAAGTTGAAGTGGAGAAATATATGGTCCTTATAATATTGAATGTTGGTATTGGGTAAGTTAGTAGGTTCAAGTCGAGCTAGCGACGTTAAACAAAAGCGCTGCACGGGAAGCAACCCGTGGTTTTCATGTTTCCAATCTTTGTGAATCATGTTTTGTTTCCTTATTCTTCGTTTTTTTAAAATATATACTGTTGACCTGTTCTTCTTTTATGATTAAGTATGGGTCTAAAAGGGTAGAACCGTATTCATCCATGTCCCGCGGTGTGATCCCTGAGTAATACCTTACCTAGAAAATTTAAAGAAGACAACGTATCATCAGTTTGATTTAAAAAAAATATATTTCTGACATGTTCTTCATTTATGAGTAAGGATGAGTATGAAAGGGGAGAAATGTATTAATCCATCTCATGCGCTGTGATCCCTGAGTAATACCTTACCAAGAAACTTTAAATAAGACAATGTATCATCAGTTTCATTTAAAAAAATAGATTGTTGACCTGTTCTTATTTTATGGGTAAGGATTGGAATGAAATGGGAGCACCGTATTCATCCGTGTCACGCAGTGTGATCCCAGAGTAATACCTTACCCAGAAAATATAATGAAGACAATGTATCATCAGTTTGATTTTTAAAATTAAAAAATAATTAAAAACAAGGAAAACCATAAAAATGTTTATACTTGGTTTTAAATAAATTATTGTGTTGTTTGTTTTGTCTGGTTTAT
The DNA here is from genome assembly GCA_963277665.1 of Viscum album. NCBI lineage: Eukaryota > Viridiplantae > Streptophyta > Magnoliopsida > Santalales > Viscaceae > Viscum > Viscum album. The sequence goes on from OY728148.1 coordinate 2,035,635,928, forward strand.
TCTTCTTTGTATGGTTCAGGGACTATTTTGGGTGATACATTTTCAATCAAGGAGGTTCCTACATCTCCCAAGAGATCAAATGAGTAATCTGGAGCATCATGAACTTCAACTTCAAAAACAAGATGAATTTGTCCATCTTTATCATTTTCAATTTCCTCTTTGAACTCCTCTCCTACCCCCTTAAAACTTTTCTTTTCTTTAAACACTGGGGACAATGTTATTCTATGTTGGGGGGGGGGGATGAAATAAAAATTTTGATATTGTGTTCAAAAAAAAAGTGTGGAAGGAAAAATTTCATTAACCTTGAACATGATAACACACATTGCAATCTCTGAAATTGGATATCAAATAATTTTTAATTCCTTGATTCTTATTTTAATGTATGTATATGTTCATGTGAATAGATTTTGGAAAGTGCGGTTGTCCGATGTGATTTTTCACAATTTATATTTTCATCCATTATTTAAAAAAACACAATGCACGTCCTTTAGATTGTGTGGTATTTGTTTGAATTCTTGGGGTCCATAATAAATGGAATAGTGTTGGCAATAATTTTAATATTAACATGAGTATTAAAAAAAAATCAATTGCACATAGAGCAATGAATTGACCTAATTTGTGGCTTTCAACACTTGGGGATCGTGACTCCATAGTTGTCAAGACCGGAGTTGGGCATTTTATCTCTATTTGTGGTAATTTGAATTTGTTTTTGATTGAGTTAACTCGAGATGATGCTTGAGTATGTGAGCTTCACTTGGTGACCTAAGGTCTTTGAGCCTGGGAGTCATCGGCAAAAGCTTTCTACATTGGTTAACTCGATTGAGTTCAATTTTAATTACCATGGAAAAATGGAAAAAAAAAACAAAAAAAAAACAAAAAAAAATAAAAAATGATTACTCATCTTAATATTAAAATTTTATTTCTCCTAGATCTTCCATCTTTTCACCCTCAAATGAAAATGAACCCCCTTGTCTATTGTGACGCACAACAATTCATCATGCTTAATTGAATTTGGATGAAATATGATGATAAATTTGAACAAAGGAATGGGATTTGTCCTGGGATATGCCTATGGAAATAGCTTGTTTTAAATGATTTTTATGGTATTCATAATTGTTTGGTATGATATTTTTGGGTGAGAAATGTGTATTAAATGTTTTTGGAAAAGGGAATTCAAATTTCATATTTTTGAGAAATATTTTGCTTAGGACTAGCACAACTCAAGTTGGTGGTGTGATTAGACACTGGAAGAGGCTAATATTCATTGTTAATTTATATAGTTTTCATGTGATTTGTTATTCATAAATACCATTTTAGTGCATTTTACACTTTTAACATCATTTCACATCATGATTGCAATTCTTTCCTAAAATGTACTATTACATGGTACATTCTTGAACATCTCATAAAACACCAAATGGTCTTGATTTTATTTTAATATTCCCTTTTCAGGACACCCATGATATAAGGAACAATTCATTCTTTTGGAGCACTTGGAGATTCAATTAGTAAGGTCACCAAAGTTGGTTTTGAACCAACCACATTCAGGGCGAAGTGATTTGGACAACATCCCAATAAAATAACTACAGAAAACATGATTCAAGCCCAACGAGTCTCAATATATAACTGGAGATAGAAGACATCATGGGACACATTTCATTAAACAGTTGACCAAGCTAATTCTAATGCTTTAATGGAGTTCCATGTGACCCAAGTTGAAGATGCAATTCTGGTCCAGATTCCGAGACACATAAAAATAGCCCACCATTTAAATCATATCTCGCAAACCACAAAGTATTTTGGGCTGAAAATTTTCAAGATATTAAGAGACATTTGGGGATTCATTTAAGTCCCCTATGGCCCACTACAATTTGGCCTTATAAAAGGTCACTTAGGCACTTCTTTCCAGTAGATGCAAGATGGATTCCATTTCTGGGGTAGAGTTGAAAAGTCACATCTCCATTAATTGTCCACCCAACTTTCCTCAACACAATTAATTAAAGGCAGATGGGATGATGGGGGTACAACCAAAGACTTCCAAAATGTCTATTTAAGGCAGTAATGGTTGATGATTTGAAGGATATTGTATCTTTGTTTTGATTGTAATATTATTATGCCAAATTGTCTTTATAGCATTTTTCCTTCTCATGTAAGTTGTTCGAATCACATTAGTTTACAATAAAAGTTATTCTTATTCTATTATTATGTTCTTATTCATATCACCCTGATACCATTGCCAAAAGGTGTTAAATTTTTCACACCAAACCCTATGATTTTGATCACACAATGGTGGAGTGATATTAATTTTTGCGTTTTTACTTCTTCAATTGCACCCTCATAAGTCTACTTCCTGATTCCGTTGAGAACATGTTATCAATGGAGGGATAGCTCTTTTAAAGATTGATCCAAGGGGGTAGAAAGGGGATGGAAAGGATGTTATTTATCACTCTCTAAATCTTATTAAGTTCTTTTATTTGAGGTTCTTTCATTAAATTATTTTCTCTCTTCCTCTTCCTTATTGAATTTATTCACCCCACATTTATGTGCTAATTAGATTCTTTACCTTGGAGTGCTCATGAAAATGATCTTACAAGTGTATAGGTGATTAGTAAGTGTTGTTGGTGGTGTTTAATCAATAAGAGTTAAGGGTATTTTGAATTCATTTCATGAATTCTTCACGAGTTAATGAAATTTAAATTGTAAAAGAAAAAGACAATTCATCCAATCCAACCCGAGCAATAACCTAGGATCAACTCATTTTCTCATAATTTTAATTCACATAGATCTTTTAGTGCTATTTTAAAACAATCTAAAATCAACCCAAGGTTACCACTTCATATCAAAAAATCCATATCTTTTTATTGAGTGTCTAAAGGTTCTTCTTAGGTCTCTAAGGATTCGACAACCCAAGCTACACTACAAGTGAACAGTTAACCCGTAGAACTTGGGTAAATTTGGGAGACACTAGTCCTCTTGCTCACCGTATCTTGGATATATTTCGTTTGGGTTCATGCCCCCTACTTCTCGTTTCCCTGAAGGTCAGGCATTGTTTCCTTCTACAGGAGTATGATACCTTCAACATAACATTCTGTGATAGAGTCGACATCCCTCCGAGAGGCCCAGAGTGAGATCCTCTATCCATTCCTGACCCTAGGCAGAGTCAGACATCGAAGTGACCAACTCTACAGGGCATTGATCCTCTACCTAGCTGGCGAATCACCTATCAGGTGAATCCTAATGAGTCAAAGTATCCTCCAGGGCCCTGGAAGTGATCCTCATCTATGTATCGTGATCTTTCCCACTCAGGAGTGTGTCTCCTTTAATGAGTGCTTCTATCTATCGTGATCCTACCCACTCAGAATTGTGTCTCCCGTAATGTGTTTATCTACATATCATGGCATTTCCCAATGGATGATACTTCTTCGATGGACGTCAGCAGAACTTTAATACTTGTGAAGTGTGTTCTCCAGGAAGGAGTGCATCGCGGAATCTTCGAACGGAATCCCTAATAGGGGTGTGAGGTTGTGCGACCTGTCTCTAGACCACGGGCCGGGGTTTTGAGTATATCTGGATTTTATTTCTCTTGTTATATGTTCTGTAGAGATATACTGTGTATAGTTGACTGTACCTTTACTTTGTGGTTTTCAGGGTCCTCTACTGAGTATTGTTATACTCAACCATGCACGGACTTTTCCCGCACGTGTCGTGTCTTGTGCAGACAAGCATCCTTTTGACAGAGTCTAGGGAGGACTAGGATAGGAATAAGATTTCCGTGTTCCCTACAGGATGAGGCGTTCATACGACTACGAGCGGTATTCCCAGTACCTTTTTGTGTTTACAGGTTGGACCTTGGAGTTTTCAGACTCTTGTTTTGGGTGGGCTTGTATTCTGGCCCAGTTTACTTTCAGTACATTAACTTCTGTCGTACTATGTTGGTTGGGTTCAGTTGTATGCATGCATTTTTGTTACATAGTGGTTTCTTTTACATTTCAGCATTTGTGGGCTTGAAGATGTATGTGTGTGTGTACATGTACTTGAGAAATGCCTCTCATATTAGTGATATGCCTACTCTGTGCTAGTCACCATCCCATGGCCTATTGGAGGCGGGCTTGGGGAGTCATGGAGCGGGCCCCACTGGGATGGGTCATGATAGAGTGGTATCAGTGGTGATCGATTCTACCTTAGGACCAAGAATATGTGAGTTTGGTTTGGGGAAACAGTGTTAAGTGTTTCGAGTTCGGATTTCAGGCTAGAGACTCCAGTGTTGGTGCGGCGGCCAACTTATCCATACACCGGTACTCTGATAACCTGCTTTTAGACTCAGTACATGAAAAAACTAGTTGTGGGGAAATAAAAGATAGTTACATCATCATATAGGAATGGGTTGTGTTTTCCATACCCTTTTTGTCTGCTATCCAGATATACTCATTGACCATGGTACATCTTGTTTCATTATAGGATGCCTCTGCGATGCATACCCGCTCGGATTCAATAGCATGATCACGAGGATGACCCCCTAAGTGACAAGGCTTCGATACATGGACCAGTTCCCCAGGAATTTCCGCCATGTGGTTCTCCTGCTATGCCACCACTAGTGGAGCAGCCCATGGTACCTGCAGTACCGAACGATGAGGAGCACAGGCTGACTGCACTCCATGAGTTCCAGATATAGAGAGCCCTCAGGATCCAAGGTGAGACCGACCCTCAGGAGGCTGAGGACTAGCTTGAGACGGTGACCAGAGTTTTTCATCTAGTGAGGACACCAGTAGACCAGATGGTGATCCTAGGAGCAAGCCTTCTTCAAGGTTCGATGGGACGATGGTAGAGTCTGACCACACAGACTCATGACAAGGAGAATCTTTCCTAGATGAAGTTTGAGAGACTCTTCAGGGTGGCGTTCTCTTAGGTTACACTGAGAGCGGTACGCATCCAGGAGCTTCTTCAGCTATAGAAGTGCAGTATGACAGTAGCTGACTATTCATCGTGGTTCACTAACCTTGCCAGGTACTCGATGAATATGGTCAAAGATCAGTACTTCAGAGTTTGGACCTTCTAGGGAGGTGTATGAAGAGACATCCAAGATAGCATCGTGACTCTATGCATTTCAACATATGCAGGAGTTCTCGAGTGGGCCTTGGTGATCGAGAGCTTCTTGGCGGAGCAAAGATAGCCAACAACAGTCAACAATAGGCAGACAGGTCCGAAGACCTCAGCAGCGAGGGGATGATGTTAGACGCAAGGATCAGGACATGAGAGACGTCATAGGAGGACCTAAGACAGGGTATCGACGGTCCATGGATCTCAAGAAGGGTCCAATTATCCTAGGGAGAAGCAATGATATGCATGCGACGGTAGGGGACATCTCGCTAGAGATTGTCTCACCCGTCGAGCTGCTGACAGGGAGCCGGTGGATGGACCACCGAGGCAGAGACAGTGAATGGAGCAGGCAGACCCACTAGGCGGCGGGCATGGAAGAGGAGCAGAGAGAGCTACAGGTGGTGGCAGACGCATTGACTCACTACCACCAACAACCCCAGGAGGACCGCACTAGGCTCAGGGAGTTGGGGGACCGGGGCGGCGACAGCTGCATGTGGTCGAGGCATACAACCCTGGGGCTCCAGGGATGATCCCAGGTATGATCTATGTCTTCTATACCATATCTTTCATACTTATAGACATAGGTGACAGTCATTCCTTCATAGCCACATGTCTTGTATGAAACCTTGAGATTCTGGTAGAACCGTTGACTCGATAATTATGCTTGTAGACACCTATGGGAGGAGACTTGATGATCACACACCTTTGAAGATAGTGTGATATTACCCTTGGAGGCAGGAGTTTCGGTTGGAACCTCTTGGTGGTATCATCGAGGCCTTACAAAGTCATTCTCGGTATGGATTGGTTATGTTCAGTCCATGCCCAAATTGACTGTTTTAGGCGAAGAGTGCGGTGTGTCCGCCATGATGGAACGTGGCTTTCCTTTGTCAGAGAAAGGGAAACCCAGGCAGCGTAGAATGGGATTATGCATAGGAGGGTGTAGCCAATAAATCATGAGTTTTTTAGCCTTGACCTCGGAGCAGTGGATGTTGTGAGCTCTCAGTTCCCACCAGTAGTTGCGGAGTATGAGGAAGACTTTCCCGAAGATGTTCCAGGGTTACCTCCCCACCGGGAAATCAACTTCTGCATCAACACACACCCCAGGACGAAAAATACTTACTCATAATCATATCGGATGGATCCCGCATAGCTTCACGAGCTGAGGGTGAAGTTGGAAGATTTGCAGAGCAATGGTTTTGTGATACCCATCGTTTCACCTTGGGCAGACCCAGTCTTGTTTTCCAAGAAGGCAGATGAGAGTATGAGGTTGTGCGTGGATTACTGGTGCCTGAACCAAGTAATGGTGAAGAACAATTATCCACTACCACAAATCGATGACCTCTTCGACTAGCTGATAGGGGCATAATGGTTCTCGAAGGTTGATCTTTGATCAGGCTATCACCAGTTACGATTACGGGATGAGGACATACCGAAGAAGGCTTTCAGATGTCGCTACAGTCACTATGAGTATTTGGTGATGCCTTTCGGTGTGACGAAAGCCCCCGCAATGTTCATGGGACTGATGAACCATATCTTCTATCCATACTTGGACAGGTTATTAGTGGTCTTCATCAAGGAAATCCTTGTGTACTCGATATCAGAAGAGGAGCATACAAGACACCTGCGAATGGTTCTAGATGTACTTCTGGAGAACCATATTTATGGGAGGCTCTAGAAGTTCCAGTTATGGATTCAAGAGGTCCACTTTCTGGGACATGTCATCTCAGAAGATGGAGTAGCTATAGACCCATCCAAGGTGGAGGCTGTGTTAGCATGGGAGCCACCTTAGAGCGTGATAGAGGTGCGAAGCTTCCTTGGATTGGCAGGATATTACCGAAGATTCATTCATGATTTCTCCTGGATATCTGCACCGATGAAAGCCTTGACTAAGAAGGGGAAACCATTTGTGTGGACGGAGATGTTCCAGTAGGCTTTAGAGTGGTTGAGATAGAGTTTGACAAGTGCCTCAGTCTTGAGGTTGCCGAAGGAGGGTGTCGGGTACATAGTTTTCTACGGAGCATCAGGGACCGGGCTTGGCTGTGTCCTGATGCAGAGGAATGAAGTGATTTCTTATGGTTTATGCTAGCTCATTCCACATGAGAAGAACAATGCGACCCATGATCTCAAGTTGGCCGCGGTAGTATTCACATTGATGATGCGGCGACACTACCTGATGGGTGAGCGGTTCATCATCTACTCTGACCACAAGAGCCTCAGGTACATCTTTTCACTGACGGATCTAAATATGAGGTAGAGGGGTTGTCTAGAGTTCCTCCAGGACTACGAATTCAAGATTATATATAGCCCTGGGAAGGGGAACAAGGTGGAGGATGCTCTTAGCAGGAGGTTGAGCTCACAGTTTTTTAGTGAGGAGATAGAGCAGTTAGCCACGTTGTAGTTATCCTTCATGGAAAAAGAGGATGCATCTTACCTACAATCGATGGTTGTCTCCCCGCCAATATTATAGAAATTTAGAGAGGCACAACTTGGGGAGGAATACGGTGAGACTTTACATGCCCAGTTATCCACAAAACATGCTCCTGATAGATATTCTCAAGGTGGGGGGCACATACTTCATTTCAGAGAACGCATTGTTGTACCAGTGGCATTGAGGGAAGAGGTCCTAAGTGAGTTTCATAAATCAACTTTGGTGGTACATACTAGGGTGGAAGAGATGTATTAGGATCTCTGATAGTAGTTCTGGTGGTCAGGCATGAAAAGGGCAGTAGCAGAGTTCATTTCTCAATGCCTTACATGCCAGCAGGTGATGGCTGAGCACTATGTTCCAGTGGGATTAGCTCACCCCTGGAAGTTCCAGAGTGGAAGTGGGATGTAATATTGATGGACTTCATGATGGGATTACCACAGACATCCAAGGTGCATGATTCCATCTGGGTGATCATTGACCGACTCACCAAGTCAGCCCACTTTCTAGCTATCAGGGAGCAGAGTTCTGTAGAGAGCATGGGAAGACTCTACATGCAGGAGATAGTTCGGCTCCATGGAGTACCTTTGACAATAGTATTATACCGGGATGACCTATTTACATCCCGGTTGTGGAAGGTATTGTAGAAGGCTTTTGGGACTCAGTTACTCTCGTGCACAGAGTTTCATCACCAGAGAGATGGTAAGACATAGAGGATCATTCTGGTTCTAGAGGATATGTTGCGAGCCTATGTCTTGGACTTTGGTCGCAGTTGGGAGGACCACCTACCACTGGTGGAGTTCTCATACAACAATAGGTACCACTCTACCTTTGGTATGGCACCGTTCGAGGCCTTGTATGGGAGACCCTGTCGGTCACCGATTTGCTATACCGACCCCGGGGAGTCCGCACTCATGGGTACAGAGTTGGTGCAATCTACCACCGAGAAGGTGCAGATCATCTGAGAGAAGATGAAGACTGCACAGATCTGGTAGAAGTCTTATGCTGACAGACGACAGAGACCTCTGGAGTTCGAAGAGGAAGACCATGTCTTCCTTTGGGTCTCACCCCGATGGGGTTTACAGAGGTTTGGATGAGGCAGTAAGCAATCCCCGTGGTTCATAGGATCTTTCCAGATACTATGCAGAGTTGGATAGGTGGTGTACCGCCTAGATCTACATCCAAAATTGCATCAGGTTCATGATATATTCCACGTGTCGCTGCTGAGGAGGTACGTGCATGACCCGTTGCACGTCATCGACTGGGGTGAGCTGGACATCGAGAATGGAGTGACCTTTACTGAGTACCCAGTGGAGATCGAGGATCGGCCAGAGAGGATCCTTTGTGGGCGATCGATTCCCTTGGTGCACGTCCGATGGCAGCACAAGAATATTTAGTAGAGAATGTGGGAGTGAGAGGCCTAGATCCGTGCCCGGTACCCACATATTTTTGAGTAGGCTTTATTTTGGATTTTAGGGGATGTAAAGCCCTAAGGTGGGGAGAATGTAATTTCTCATATTTTCTGTGTATTATTTTAAAATATTATTTGGAATGATTTTGAGACCGGGCACGAAGACGTCACATCGTTCTGAGGTCCAGTGATCCCGAAATGGTGGCTTTAACTTTTTCTATGTTAAGTGAGTCGACACTTGTGTGTGATTGTGGCAGTTTCCAAACGGATGCCCGGATTAAAAATCCGAGGGCACTGTTGCGTCCGGGGCGACGACTTTACCTATGAACGAATCTAACCTTGACCTGTGTAGGTCGAGGGAAAAATATAATTTTCGGATGTTTTAAGTAAAATAAAATAAAATAAATTCCCAAGTTTATTTTATTTCTTACTGGAAATATTCGCTGCAGCGTAGCGACGAGGCAACTATTTCAGTCATTAATGTCAGGTCATAATGACTCAATAATGGAAACTTGACTCATTAATGACGCAATGTAACAGAATGCTGAATCTTTTTCCCCTTTTTAATGGGATTAATCGAATTTTGGTACTTGATGGATTTTAGAGAGGAAGATCTGGAGAAATTCGTGGAGCCATGGAGAAAAATCTCGGTGACAAACGACGACGAATCAAAGCCGCGAATCACTACGCCAAAGAAATTAAAGGATCTCGACAATGATGTCCACATGAACCTTCTTCAATGATCAACCCTTTCTTAAATGTTGGGGTTGTTATTTCAAATCTTCTTTTCCCCATTTTTGATTATAAACGATGAGCGCGTATCAACCATGAACAAGTTGATCCGCGGATTCATACGTTCATACGGGAGAGATTTCTTCAGGATAATTATGGGGGAATTTAATCCATGTTGTTTTTTTTGATTTCTTCTCTATTTAAGACTATTAATGAGAGTGGATCAATGCCGTGATGAACAAAGGAGGAGGTTCGTTCCTCTTTTTATTTTTATTGGATTTTCCTTCACCTTTTCTTCTCGCGCGTTCTCCGCGTTATTCGTGTGGCGATGAACAACAGATCGTTGCACACTCGTCCTGAAACATAATGACCCCAAATTAAATATCCGACATCGCAATGACCTGAAATAGGTGCGACAAGCATGAAAGATGAAAAATCTGCTCGGATCGAAAGAAGCCGTTCTTCGAGCGCTCCTCGCGCATGAAGATCAAAACGTGTTTTTAGAGCCGATCGGAGGCCCGAAAAAACAGAGACGACTTTGGGAGGTCGCGGAGACCGAGAATATGGAGTTTTGAGGTGATCAAACAATCAGAACAAAGATCAGAGCTTCATGGGAGGCACACTGGTGAGGAGTGTCGTTTATGGAAATTTCCAGAATACACGACGTGTACTTCCGAAGAATATGCCATGTAGTACTGGCGGCGGCTAGGGTTTCAGGGGTCAAAGAAGAATCACACGGCATGTGACCCTGGTCACACGGCGTGTTGTACTTTCCCAAAAGCATAGTGTGTATCCAAGGTGGGTACAATGACACGGGATGGAGTACACGAACATGTACTCCATCACACATCCAGGTTAGGCCAGAAACGTAGGTTACCCCGTATACCGATTACACGGGGTGGAGTACACGGGTTGATGACCATGTACGAGCACATGGCCAGAGTGCACAGAGCAAACCCTAATCACTCAGACACAGAATGTACACCATACTACACATCATGTACTCAGTTTTTCTACACGAACAGCCTCAAGACACATGCCATTGTACACGGGAAGTACTCGAGGTCAGACACAATAGCGTGTAACCTTCTTGTAGGTTGTGTACTTTTTCGAAAATGTCATGGTACTCGTGTTCACTGTATCTTGGACATCTTTCGTTTGGGTTAGTTCCCATTCATCTAATTTACCTGAAGGTTAGGCATCATTTTATTCTATAGGAGAGTGATCCCTTCAGTAGGACTTTTTTGTAATAGAGTCGGTATCCCTCTGAGAGGCCCAGAGCGAGATCCTATATCCATTCCTAACCCTAGGTAGAGTCAGGAATCGACGTGACCAACTCTATTGGGTTTTGATCCTCTACCTAGCTAGAGAATCACCTATCAGGGGAATCTGGATGAGTTGCGGTATCCTCCATGGCCCTAGTAGTGATCATCATATGTGTATCGTGATCTTTCACACTCAGGAGTGTGTCTCCTGTAATGAGTGCTTCTATCTATCATGATCCTACCCACTCAAGAGTGTGTCTCCCGTAATGCATGTATTTACCACTCGTGGCGTTTCCTGATGGATAGTACTTCTCGGACGTGTGTCACTAGAGATAACATACTCATTGAGTGTGTTCTTCTGGAACTAGTGCATCGCGTAATCTTCGAACAGAATCCCTAACTTGGGTATGCAGTTGTGTAACTTGTCTCTAGACCACATGTCACTGTTTTGAGTATATTTGGTTTGTGTTTCACCTGATATATTTTTTGTAGACATATACTATGTATAAATGAATATAACTTTACTTTGTGTATTTCTTTGTGGTTTTGGGGGTCCTCTAATGAGTATTGTTACACTCACCCCTTCACAGGCTTTTCCCGCACGTGTCATGTCTTGTGCAGACGAGCAGCATTTTGACAGAGTCCATGGAAAAAAAGGACAGGACCGAGCTTTCTGAGTTCCCTACATGCTGAGGTGTTCCTACGACTATGAGAAACAGTCCCAGTACCTTTGTGTGTTTACATGTTGGAACTTTTAGTTTTTAGACTCTTGTTTTTGGTGGGCTTGTATTCTGGCCCAATTTACTTTTAGTACTTTACCTTCCATCGTACTCTGTTGGTTGGGTTTAGTTGTATGCATGCATTTTCGTTCCTTAGTAGTTTCTTTTAAATTTAAGCATTTGTGGGCTTGGAGATGTGTGTGTGTGTACAGGTACTTAGGAAATTCCACCCATGTTAGTGATATGCCTACTCGGTGCTATTCACCAGCCCATGGCCTATTGGAGGCGGGCTTGGGGAGTCACGGTGCGGGCCCCACTGGGTTGGGTCGTGAGACTCATTGTATAGGGAGAAGATATTCTTATCAGTTTCACCATTTTTGTTTCAAAATCATTGCATGGACGACGCGTGCATCATCCTGGTGACCTGAGCTAGTGGCCATGTGTTCCTACTTTGCAAATGTGGGAGGCATTCATCACTTATTTAGCGATGTATGCTCCTTGATCGAAATGGGATGATGGGATTTTGGTTCCTCATTCTGTGGATTCCTCCTCATAATTATTCCCATAGTAAGTGTCTAACTCATAGATTGGAGTGGTTGTTCATGAGACTCATACATAGTTACATCTCTTTGTGGACACTAGTTAGTTATGATGCATTTTTCTAGACATTCCAAGGGGTCTTGACATGGAAGCAACCTTCTATCGAAATAGATGGTAATATCAATCCTATTGGGGCACCTATGGATGCTTGACCATTGTTCACCTATATTTTTCGTCACAAGAGATGGATTCTCAAGGGTATAGAAACCCAAGGCATCCCATGTCGATAGCGGAGTATCCTATGCCAGAGGCATGTCTTTGAGGATTTCCTCATAATCCCATGTTTTACATGGGGTATGTCACGAGTTTAACATCTTGAAGAGATGGTGACACCGTAGGTGTGCCTTATGAGGTTGTCCTCAGGAAGTTGATGTTTAAAATTAGGAGGGACATGAGTTTATTTTATTACAGAGAGAATATTATGTTGATATGAATGCCCAATAAGAGCAGACCTGAAAGTGGAATGTCCCATGAAGGATTTATTTCACACCATAACAGATGATCTCAACACCACAGTGGGATGATTTAGAAGGTATACCCCATAGAGGTGGGAACTAATGGATGTATCATGATGTTATTAATATTTTAATGACTTATTATATACCCTGTTTACTGATTTTATATGAAATGTGCATAATTTTTGTGAAATATTAATGTTTTAATAATAATTATAATTTTTGACATTTTTAGAAGTAGTCCAATTGATTGAGTTTACAATTTTATTTTTACATATAACCCTTCTAATCCAAATTTTGTGATTTTTGTTTTTTAGGATTCCTTATTCAGCTTCAAACATATCATTATAAGGAATCAATGGCCAATTCCTCCATTTTAAGGGTCATCTAGTCCTCATAAGATGACCCAAAGAATTTGTGATGAAACTAGACCAGCCATGATGATTGAGTTATTGGTCTAACTCCCAAAGAAATTTTTTATGAAACTCCACTATATGTTGGATATTATTAAAAGGAATCAAGGATAATCATTTTAAGGTCTGCATACAATAAAAAGGGGCCCAACTAATGCTTTGAAGTCCAGCCCACCATTCTGTCCGGGAATTACAATCCGGACACTATCAAAGATATAGCTCATGATGTAATTATCAAAGAAAGTTGATATTATTCAGTGTGAAATAGGAGATACAGTTGGATGACTTTTTTGAATAAAACATTTGTATTTGAATGCATCATCCAATTCAATAACTCATTCAAATTTTGGACTTCAAAAAGATTGGATTTAAATGGACAGAATCCAAGTGTTTAATCAAACTGCCATAACATTAGATACTTATGTCCAATGGACACCATAGTTTTAGAGTGGACATAAGAGATACATATATAAAACTTGTAATAAGTGAATATCTCGATATTCTGATGTCTAATTTATCAAATTGGTGATGCAAGAGGAGGGGCAGTTTTGGAATGCAAACAGCCCACAATACTGGGCTATAAATACATCCCATTCATCACCTTGAAAGTGTTGGAATTTCAGATAAGATGATTCGATATTGGAATGACCAATGCTTTGAAAATGTCTTGGGAGGACCTCCCATACTCAAGTTTTCACTTGAGATACCCTTCCCCCTCTCTTTGTTTCCATTTAGTTTTTTGTTTTTCTTCATTTGTAATATCATAAATGTTGTTTTTGTAATTATATTTTAGTGAAAGTTTATTCTTCATATTCTATTTTAATCATCCTCCCTATGTTATTAAATATAAATTATCTTAAAATATTTTAAATCACATTGAATCAAATTCCATTATTTTACTTCCTCATACAATTGAAATTCCATTTTTAATTCTCATCACCCTTCATGTGTGTGTGTTCGACACACAACTCTTTTCTTATCTCAATATTTTTGTTTATTTAAAATTCATCACTATAAAAATATATTACCAAAGTACTAAATATTTTAATTGATGAGTAAATCTATCATTGGGGTGAGTTTTAATTTATGTATGTTATGTAATTGAGAGATTTTGCTCGATGAATATTCTTTAAGTTAACATTGTGTATGTTGGACTTAACTTGTCATGGATTAATGACTTGTTTTGTATAACGTATGGATTCCATTTATTATGGGAACCATAAATACACTACCACAATAAAGTACTGATTGATATTAGAACCCTATGTTATGTTAAGGCTTTTAATAAATCCTTAACTCTTGGGAATTCCAATCAATGTTATCTTGTGAAGTGGGAGTTAATTTAAATTAAATATAAATCAAAGCCCAAGGATATCACAAAATTAATTACCTAATGATTAAATCATCCCAATATTTATAAAATTTTTAAATAAAGCACCAATCATTAATCACTGCATTTATGATACGAAAAAACCCCCTAATCAAAATACAATAAACTAAAAACAAACGACTATTAAAAAATTTCATCACCGAGGTTTCAACCCGAGTGCTACTATACACATTAGCAGAGTATCAGAACATTGAATGGTCAAAAGGAGACAATCGTCCATCCTTTCAAATGGATCCATTTTTGGGGATGGTTTATTAATTATTCATTAATTGTTTTATTACAAAAAAAAATATTTTTTTAAAAAAAAACAATTTGAAAAAAAAACCACCTTTACTTTTCTTCTAAAATCTCTCTGAATGAACCGTATCCTCCCAAACAATCCTTGAGATTTGTTTGACCCAGAAATTGAATGAAATCTTCTCCAACATAGAAGGAACATTAGGGATAATCAAATAATTCATGAACCAGTACTTGTACAACTAGTTGAATTAGAAATGGCCAATCCTAGGGAACAAACACTTAAAGAACTCACTGCCCATGATATTAATTACCAAACCATTGATATTCAATATCAAAATATAGAGGCTGACTTAGAACTAAAATCAGGTTTGATTCATCTTCTCCTTCATTTCCACGGGCTAGTCAGTGATGATTCACATCTCCACCTTAATGAGTTCCATGTATTATGCTCTACCATGAAGTCTCATGGGATTTCTAAGGAACAAATCAAACTCTGAGCATTCCCCTTATCCCTAGCTGACTCTTCCAGGTTATGGATCTACTACCTCCCTCCTAGTTCCATAACCACATGGAATGAAATGAAGTGACACTTTTTGGAGAAATTACTTCCTACTTCTCATACTACTTATATTCGAAAGGAAATAAGTGGTATTCATCAATTTCCAAATTAATCACTCCACAAGTATTGAGAGAGGTTTGAAAAATTGGTTGCAAAATTCCCAAATCACCAAATCCCTGACCAACTCTTGATCCAATACTTCTATGAGGGGTTATTGTCTATGGATAGAACTCTCATTGATTTCTCAAGTTGTGGTGCTATTGTTGATAAAACTCATGCATCTTCAAGATATCTCATAAGAAACATGGATGCAAAAACACAATGATTCCATAATCGAGAACATTCTCAAGTAACACAAGCCCAATAGAATCAATCTGTAGATCCCAACAAGATGAAAGAGTGGATGAGTGAACTTACAGGTCTTTTGAGACAACTAGATATGGGGGCCAAAGCCCCAACCTCATCTTATCCACAATATCTATTCCCTGGACCTATCAAGAGTTGTGGAATCTACATCTCTCCATCTCATCCAACTGATAGATGTCCACAACATCAAGAGGATCCCTCTGATTCCTCCAGACCATTGGAGCTCAATACAGCATATGCATAGTGAAACCCCAACCCCAAAAAATCAGGACAGTTTGTTAGAAACATAATCCAACCTCACTCTGAGCCCTTCTCTTCTACATTCAACCAATTCTTGAGTTATGGTAATCCCATTTCTCATCCCCCTCAATACCGTCATGAAAACCAAAACCAATTCCAATATGGTCAAAGTGTTGGTAACTTGCAACAACCTTACCCTTTTGTTTCTCAACCTCAAAGGATCAATCCTCCTCTACCTCGTCCTGGATTCCACTATCCTAGTGAGACTTCCCAATTCCCAGACCAATACAATCGCTTTTCCCAAGATCCAAAATCATAGTAATCCAAATTCGGGACAAGCCCCTTATTCCAAGAAACCATGGAATAGTGTAGTATAATATCTTTCATCCTTCACCCGTTCCAGCCTCAAAAACATTGAAACCTAAATTGGTCATCTTTCATCCCACCTGAGACAGAAAAAACAATCAAATTATTCCCAACTCCCAACTCAACCATTACCTAACCCCAAGGGTAATGTAAGTGAAATTTCACTTAGATAGAGAAAGAAAATTGATATGTCTCAAGATAAGTCCTACAACCCCCCTTTGAACATTGACCTAGAAAATGAATAGAAAAAGAAACATGAAAAGGAATATAAACCCATTACCTCACCTCCTTCCATTCCAATTAGGAACCCAATTCCTTTTCTTAAAGCCGTTTAAAAACCAAGGAAGTCCTTTGAACCCGATCCTAAAATGGTCGACATGTTTTGATGTGTTGAAGTGAACATTACCCTATTATATTCCATAAAACAAATCCCTAATTATTCCATGCTTCATAAGGAATTGTGCACCCACAAGAGGAAACTTTGGAACTTCTAAAATGTTTCCACCCAATAGTCTATTCCCATAAAGTGCAAAGATCTAGTGACCTTTACAGTTCCATGCCAAATTGGAAGTTCTAACTTTGATGATGAACTCATAAACCTAGGAGCATAAATTAATGTAATTACTAAATCCATCAGCTCCAACCTTGTTATTGGTCCCTTATATCCAACTGTTGTTGTCATTCAATTGTCCAATAGAAGCACTGCTAGTCCTGGGGTATAATCGTTGATGTCCTTGTTCATGTAAATGATCTTTTCTTCCCAACCATTTTTTATGTCCTTGACATGGAAGGTGAGATGACCTCTTCTTGATCACCCTTAATTCTAGGAAGACCTTTCCTCATGACTGCTAGATCCAAGATTGATGTCCATTCAGGAATATTATCCATAGAATTTGGTGACCAACTGGTCAAGTTCAACATTTTCCAAGTCATGTGAAACCCATCTGAGGATCCCTCATCATTCTAAATCCATGAATCTGAGGAAACTTTTAAGAGTCAATTGAACCCCAATCCATCACTTTCTTCATGTTCTAATGACAAAGGGTCTTGTGAAATCATCACCATGATTAACGAAGTCATAAATCATGAAGTAAATGTGGACCATTCATTCATAGACTCCATCAATATAGAGGATCTTGAAAACTCTCTTGAATCCCACATCAACTCTGATCTCTACTACTCCACATTGGACAGTATCAAAGAAAACGAATCAAAACCAACTGAAGTCCCTTCCTCCATTACTAATTTGACTAACCCACAAATGATAGTTGATGCTGATCTAAAACATCTTCCTGAACACCTGAAATATTCATTCCTTTTCCATTATCACCCATATCCTGTCATTATATATTCTTCACTTACCGAAACTGAGGAGTCCAAACTTTTTCAAGTGTTAGATGAAAACAAAAAAGCCTTAGGTTGGTCCCTAGATGACATAATAGGAATTGACCACGCTCTTTTCATGTATCACATCTATCTTAAGGAATCATCCAAACCAATTATACCACCACAAAGAAGACTCAATCCACTCATACTTGAGGTAGTTAGGGAAGGGATCCCAGTGATTCTTCAAGATAGTATTATCTAACCAATTTATTATAGTGGATGGTTTAGTCCAATTCAATTTATACCTAAGAAGGGTGAGATAACTGTTGTAACAAATGAACATGGGGAGTTAGTCACAACTTGAGTGAAGAAAAAATGGTGTTTGTGCATCGACTATAGTAAATTTAATGTTGAAACATGAAAATATCACTACCCTCTTCCATTCATTGATCATATTCTAGTATGAATAGATGGAAAGTCACACTATTGATTTCTTAATGGATACACTAACTATTTTCAAATCCTCATCACAGCTTAAGACCAAGAAATGACTACTTCCAGATGCCCCTTTGGAACATATTCATATAGGAGAACGCATTTTGGCCTTTATAATTATCTTGTAACATTACAAAGGTGTATGATTAGTATATTTTCTAAATTCATTGAACACGTCATGGAATTATTCATGGATAACTCACCCTTTATGGTGAGTCATTTGAGTCTTTCTTGAATTCACCTTCTCCAGTCCTTCAAAAGTGTGTCAAGTGTAACCTTGTGTTAAATTTTAAACAATGTCACTTCATGGTTGAAAATGGGATTGTTCTAGGGAACATAGTTTCACAAGATGGTATTGAAGTTGATATTGGTTAAATTTAAGTGATCCAATCACTTATTGAACCCACTTCGGTTCGCGAAATCCATTCATTCCTCATTCATGCCTGTTTTTATCAGCGAATCATCCATAACTTCAGTAAGATTTCCCTCCCACTCACTCGGTTTCTCCAAAATGATATCACTTTCCATTTCGATTAGGTTTTCAAAAAAGCCCTCATTGAAATAAAAAATGCTCTTACATCTAGCCCGATAAACCAACCCCCAGATTAGTCATTACCCTTTGAGTTGATGTGTGGTTCTTTTGATAGAGATGTTAGGGATGTTTTTGGTCAACGAAGAGAAAAAATCTCTCATGTAATCTATTATGCCTCAAAAACATTGGATGAAACTCAATATCACTACACTGTAACTAAAAATGAACATTTAGCAGTGGGTTTTACCTTAGATAAATTTCATCCCTATCTCCTAGGTTCCAAAATCATCATCTTCACAGACTATTCTACTATAAAGTTCTTAATCATGAAAACTGATTCCAAACCAAGTATAATAAGATGGATCCTAATGTTTTTGAGTTTTTTTAGGTTTTTTTTAGTTTTTATTAAAGACAAATGCACGCAAAATAGGAAGAGTAAATAAAAAAATTTGACGAGGAAAGTGGTTAAAAATGAGAATGAGGTAGGAAGAAGAAGAAAGAGAGAGTGGGAGAGAAAAAATGAGTTAAAGGGAAAGAGGTTCCCCTGGTTTGGATTTGGTGGGGTTCCATCTCCATCTAGTGGTGGGTCAACTACAGAAGTTGGGGATTGAGTGGAAGTCGATGTTGTTCCAGGATTGTGCATCCTCTCATGGTGTTGCTTTAACCGATGTCCATTAACTGTGAATGTCCTTTTTGAAGAGGGGTCTTGGACTTTCACTACACCAAATGTGTAAATATTATTAATAACAAAAGGACCTTCCCAACAAGAATTAAGCTTACCTGGGTGAAGACAAAATAAAGATTTGAAGAGAAATACCTTTTAAACTTCAGGGAATACCTTTCTCATGATTTGTTTTCCATGGAGTACCTTGGATTTTTCTTTGTATATATTAGAATTCTCGTAAGAATCAAGTCGCACCTCCTCCAGTTCAGCTAATTGAAAAAATATTTCTTCACCAGATTTTTCACAATCAAAATTATAGGTTTTTACATCCCAATAAGACTTATGTTGGATTTAAAATGGAAAATGAAATGCTTTACCAAAAACTATTCTAAAAGGAGACATCCCAATGGGTGTTTTATAGCCAGTTCGATAAGCCCAAAGTGCGTCACCAAGTCTTTCAAGACAATCTTTTATGGTGGGTTCTACAATTCTCTCACGCACTATTTTCACTTATCTATTTGAATGTTCAGCCATGCCATTTGTCTGAGGGTGATATACAGTTGATTTTTTATGTACAACACCATTATTTTTCAAAATATATTCCATGGTTATATTACAAAAATGGGTTCTTAAGTCACTAATCAAGGCACATGGTGTGCCAAATCAGTGGAAGATGTGTGTCTTTAGGAACTCACTAACAGGATGTGAATCATACTTTCTAGTGGGTTTGGGCTCGACCAACCTAGAAACGTAATCAACTAAAAGAAGTATGTATGAAAATCTATTGTAAGGGGGAAATGGTCCTATGAAATCGATTACCCAAACATTGAATATCTCACAAAAAATTAAAGGCATTTGGGGAATTTGATTTCTCTTTGAAATTGTGCCAAAAGTTTGGCAAGTGGGACATGATTGACAGAACTCATGTGAGTACTTGAATAGTGATGGCCAGAAGAATCCAGAATCTAGGACCTTTCAGTAGGTCCTTTGTGGACCACAGTGGCCACCACCACGCATTGAGTGACATAATTCCACGATGGAATATTGTTCATTGTCATCAACACATCTCTTAATTACCATATATGCCCCAATTTTCCAAATTTTATTATCTACCCAAAAACAATATTTCAAACCACTTTTCAACATAATTTTTTGTTCTTTTGAAATTTTTTCAAGGAAAACACGAAAAACCAAGTAATTTATAATTCAGGGATACCAAGGAATTTTAAGAGTGAGAGATGAAAGGTGCTCAGTAGGGAATCCAGAATCGATGAATTCTGAATGAGAATAATTATAAATTATAATTAGGTGATCATCTACAGGGTGAGTTTTGGGAAATGTAATGTAATTTCATTTCTGTAATTTTTTAAATGTTATTGACAAGTGTTTAAAAGAAAAAAAATAAAAAAATCAAAAAAATGAAAATAAGAATGGGTTGTGTCTTAGGTGGGTCAAAAATTACTCCTCCTCAACCTTTTATCTTATCATAAATACGAAAATCAGTGTTGTGTGTAGATCAATCATGGTTTGGGAGATGATTGTGAGATTTTTTTCAAGTTCAACTTCTGAATAAATAAAAAAATAAAAAAATGAACACTTATGTCATTGGGATAAGTATTTTGTTTTTTAAATATTTAATCTTCTCATTCCATTAAAATTTTATTCCTCTCTTGTTTCTTTCATCAGACATTCATTCCCTTGTAAATATGTGTTTCCCTTTCCTTTCATGTATCATTTAAAAAAATGTGCATTGCCTTTTGCATCTTGGTGTATTACCCCCTTTTTCATATCTTTTGGATATCATCTTCCTACCATCCTATAGACACATGAAACCCCTAAAAAGACCGCCTGATTTTTGAGAAATTTGAGATATAGAATGTAAGATGAGATCTCTTACAAACACTATGATTTTCACTTTGGGGTTGGGGAATGAGTGAAGCTCCATAAATTAAGTTTATCAACTTGAGAAGAGTAATTTTTGTGTACCACTATTTTCTATTTCTAAATTTGAGCATGAAAAAATGAATTTTTTTTGGAACATTGTATTTGTAACAACTTGGGGTGGGATTCAATATGGATGATTGATATTGTCTAAACCTCCCCTGATCGGGGAATTTTTTTTTAATATTTTTCAGTGAGTGAAAATGATTTTGTCCTGTTTTTATATTCATTTCACATGCGGACATGAAGAAGAATATGTTTGGGGGAGTTGATATTATTAATATTTTCATGACTTATTATATACTCCCTTTACTGATTTTTTATGAAATGTGCATAATTTGTGTGAAATATTAATGTTTTAATAACAAGTATAATATTTGAGCATTTTTAGAAGTAGTCCAATTGAGTCAGTTTACTATTATATTTATAAATATCACCCTAATGATCCATATTGTTTGATTATTATTTTTTAGTATTAACTATTCAATTTCCAACATATCATTAGGAGGAATCAGTAGAAAATTCTTCCATTTTAAGGGTCATATAGTCCTCACAAGATGATATAATGAATTTGTGAAGAAACCGGACCAACCAAAATGATTGAGTTACTGGTATAAATACTAAAGTCCAAATTTTATGAAACTACACAATATGTTCTATATTATCCAAAGTAATCATGGATTAAAAATTTAAGGTCCTACAACAATAACAAGGGTCCCAACTAATGCTTTGAATTCCATCCCACCATTCTGTATGGGAATTAAAATCCAAACACTATTCATGACATAGCTCATGATGTAATCCTAAAATGAAGCTGATATTTTCGCAGTGTGAAAGAGGTGATATAGGCGGCCTAATATTTTGAAAAAAAAAATCCTATTTGAAGGAATATTACTATTCAAAAACCCATTCACATTTTGGACTTCAAAAAGATTGGATTGAAATGGGAAGATTAAAATTGTCTAATCAAACCGCCATAAATTTGGATCATTAAGTCTAATGGCCGCCCATAAATTTGGATCATAAATTTGGATCATTAAGTCTAGTGGAGGGGTAATTTAAAAATGAAAATAACCCACAATACTGGGCTATAAATACATCCCCCACATCCCCTTGCAAGAGTTATAATTTTAGAAGAGAGGATCACATATTGGCACGAACAAATCCTTGAAAACAGCTTGGGAGGACTTCCAATACTCATGTTTTCAATTGATATACCCTTACTCCTCCCTTAATTTCCTTTAACTTTCATGTTTTTCTTCATTTGTAATCTCATAAGTGTTGTTTTTGTAATTCTATTTTAGTGAAATTTTCTTATTTATATTCTGTTTTAATCATCCACCATCTATTATTAAATACCAATGATCTTAAAATATTTGCAATCAAGTTGAAACCAATTCCCATATTTTTCTTCCTCATTTAATTGAAATTCTCTTTTTAATTCTCATCACCCTTCGTGTGTGTGTGTGTTCGACACAAAACTCTTTTCTTATCTCATTATTTTTGTTATATTTATAATTCATCACCAAAAAAATATATTACCAGATTATTATCTATTTTAATGGCTGTGTAAATCTATCATTGGGGTGAATTATAATTTAGATATGTTAAGTTATTGAGAGATTTTTCCTGATGGATATTCATTAAGTTAACATTGTTCATGTTGGACTCAGCATGTCATGGATTAATGACTTGTTTTGTATAACATATGGATTCCATGGATTATTGGAACCATAAATACACTTTCAAAATCAAGTACTTATTGATATTAGAACTCTATGTTAAGTTAAGTCTTAGATTAAATCCTTAACTCTTATGAATTCAAATCAACATTTTCTTGTGAAGTGGGTGTTAATTTAAATGAAATATAAATCCAAGATCAAGGATATCACAAGATTAACTACCTAATAATGAACTCATCACAATATTTATCAAATTGTTAAATCAAACACCAATCATTAATCACTTCATTTAATCTCTGCAAACAAACCCCCCAATCAAAATAAAATAAACTAAAAACAAATGACTATTAAAAAGTATAATGACCTTGGATTCAACCTAAGTGATGCTTTACACATTAGTAGAGCATCAGAACATTGAACGGTCGATTGGAGACAATCAGTTGTGCTTTCAGATTAGAACACCCAATTAAAGGAGACCTGAGGTGGTGCGTCTCATGAAGATAAGGTTCCACACCATGAAGGATAATATGGAAATTACAAAGGGAAGATGAGGGAGGTGGAATCTAAAGAGGGGACACCAATGTTTACCATTGGATGAGATTGAACCTCAAGGAGGCTTCCTATGTATCCCGTATAGAATAAAGGGATCAAAACTCATGTAGTTCAAAGGGGTTATTTAATTCTTACACATAGTTAGGTTCCCATCACAATAGGGGCACTCTTGATGGGATGGTTATTATGTGTGGGACTTATGCATGGTTAGTTACATGGGTGCTGATAGAAGCTTTGAGGAAGTGGGTGGTATGACCTCACTGAGATGTCGTGTCTTGGGTAAGATCAATATGGATATAGAGGAAGTGTCGAAGGATGAGGATGAATGATATGGAACTAACGTGAAGGTGACCATGTTAGGATTGAACCTTAGGGAGGCTTCCTACATATCCCGGTGGTTGGGAATCAATGTCTACATAGTTTAGTGGGGGCGATGGGACACTTAATGAGGCATCCTATGAGAAATAGAGTGCATTGATGGAGACCCGAAGGAAGTAGAACCTCTGAGTTGGGGAATGATCTTCCTGAAACAAAAAGGCTCAAAGGAAACACCAGGGTGAGAAATGATTTTTGGGTTAGAAACTCAGGGAGGCTTCCTATGTATCCTAGTGGCTGGAAATCAATTCCCATGTAGATCAAGATGGGGGAATATAATAATTTCCAACATAAAGGACATTGACCCAGATATGTGCCAGGGGATTAGGCATGGTTAGAAACCCTTCTCAAGAGGGGAGCTCTTGTTTGGAGGAGTATGGTGAAGTGTGGGGCCTATTCATGGTTAGTTTCCCATGTCGACCGAACACATCAAAGGATAGATCAGAGAGATGTGTCCCAAAAAGGGAATATGTCACATCAAGAGTTTACATACCTAGAAGGGAGTGCCAGAGTTTACCATTGGTTGGGTTTGAACCTTGAAGAGGCTTCCTATATACCCTAAGTGGATCAAAACCCACATAGTTGGGAACACATAATTTAGCATCATGAAGGACGATTGAACCAATGTGAAATAGTCATACCAAATGGTTTAATGGGATTGATGGTCTTGAACCTTATAAAGTCTTCCATCAAACCCAATATTGAAGGTAGAGATCAAAGTACATGTATTTCGGTGTAGAGGGGTATAGGGATTACGCATGGCTAGTGGACCAAGGTTTTTTGGGGATTATTCATGGTTAGTGTCCTAAAATCATGATGGGGATTATGCATGGTTAGCAGCCCAAAATCATGTTGGGGATTAGACATGGTTAGCAGCCCAAAATCATCTTGGGGTTACATGTGTTTGGCGGCCCAAAATCATATTGGGGATAATGCGTGGTAGCTTCCAGTAATTCCTTCCTCATGTTTGGCTATGGGAATATTTCAACATGATGATTAGTTAAGGGAAAATGGTTTTGTCTCACACCAAAATAGGATGCCCATGGTGGTTGTTTTCTATTAATCTCATGATGAGGCATATCATGCTTGATGAATAATGCATCCTATCATTGAATGATACTTTATTCTACAATTTAATGTCATGTAGTGAAAACTGTTAGCATTTTCTGACTGGTGCATAAGGAATCTCTTATTCAGAAGAAGGGGAGTCCTATGTTATCCATGTAGGGTGTAGTATAGTTTAAAGTCACGTAATGATGACTAATAGAGAGAAGAGGTCTAAAAATGGTAAGTGTTGGGACTTATGTAAGAGAATCCCTTTTGGTTCAACTCGACATAGAATCCAGGTGGTAGGGGTATGAAGAGATTCTTGATGAATGGACCGACTTATGGTACTCAGGGAGTTAAAGATGAGAATTTCAACTCATTACATGGGAAAGAGACCAAGTGGAATATGTTGACTCAAGGCGTTTCAAGGGGTTTAGAGGAGTATTTCAAATCATTGTATTTCATAGGTGGAAGTGGGGTGTGCATAAGGGCACAAGGTAAAATGATGCCAACTTGGATAAAAACGTTCATAGTGAACGGATCAATTTTTCATGGGGTGGTGGTGGTGCATCCCCCATGTTAGGGACCATATGTAATAGGCATGGATACTGTTGCACTTAATATGGGATACACACAAGATGGGTTGTGTGCAAGATTGGGTGGTTTGGCACTATTGCGCATAGTATTGGGTTTACACACTAGAATATTGTTGCATTCCAAATGCAGTCTTGTGTGCACCTAAATTAGGAGTAAAATAGGTTGGACAATGATAAAAACACTATGGGCCCATGAAAAGGAGGACTTATCACACCATGATTCGATGTTTCATTTTCACCCTTACACCACTATTCAAAACTAGTTTAGTGTTGAAAATTATTAAAACTATAAAAAATTTCACATCATGTTTGATTAAATTATTATTTTTTTACTACTATTAGAAAGGTCCATTTTACTTATGTTGATAATTTCAGTGAAGTTGGAGGTGATTTGGAGGGCTCGTGACGAATTTCAAGAGAAATGGGCCAAACTACACAAGATCCAAGCACAATAGTGGACTAAACCCCATACTTATACTAAATCGTGAATCCATATTAGATTATATTATATGGTCCAATACAACATTAAATGGGATAAATTTCATATTAATAAACCCAAGACTCATTAATCCTATTGGTGGCCCATCCAGATTGATCTGTCCAAGACACAAAATGTGCTCAATGTCAAAACGTGGGTTATGTATTTCATCCATATATCTTGCTGTGATTTTCCAAATGGTACCATAAATTTGAGGGAGATATCAAGGATGTGGGTATAAAACTTTTTAGTTTTGTTAAAAGTTATATAAGACTATATGTCCATCTAAACCCATGGTCTATGTGGTTTTTCCAAATCAAGGTTCAAAAACAACCATCCACATTTTTTATAAATTGAAACCTTGGGATCCCCATTTGTAATTTCAGAAAGGAGGAAAAGATCTAGTATTTTGGTGACCCAACAAAGTACTCTCTTATTAAAGAAATTTTTTAGGCCCCTATCCTCATATGCGGATCAAGGATGAAGGTGATGTTCTACTTGAGCCTCCTCCTCCTTTTGATGGTGAGCTAAACAGTGGACGATCATTTAGAGGGAGATACACATACTTGGGAGGGAGTTCCGACACTTATTATTATACTATTTTTCTATAATTTGTGAGTTAAATATTTCTATTATTTTTATTTTGTTTTTTATTCTCTTCCGAATATATTTCATTTTTATAATAAAGTGAAACTCTTTTTATTTCAACATTGATTGGGTTCATATTTAAAGTGGGAATCTTGGGTTTTTCCAATTGGACAAGACAAGAATCCTCTTTCTCCCACACATACATAATATTTTACTATGATTTAGTATCCCTTTTCTATGTTTTATAACCAATCCTTGGCATCACGATTATTGTGTCTATGGGTGATTCATTGAGCATTATTTTAAGAGGCAAGAGGGAAGTCGAGAACTAAAGGATTATATTAAACCATATAAAATTTTTAGACAATGAACTATCCAAGATGTGTAGTGAACATGAATTGATATTCTTATATCATAATTCTAAATAACCGACTTTATATAAAAATTATTAAACTCTTTATGTAATGTCATTTCCTTAAATTGTTTTTCAAAACTACCACCCTCTTTTGTTAATTTTTATTAAAAATTACCACTATAAACCATGAAAACTCCTTGGGATATGACCTAGGGTCCAACCTATACTATAAATCAACCATAAAAACGTAATAAATTTTACGTGTCATGACAACACATTCAATTTTTTGTACCATTACAGGGGAGAGCTTTTATTTTTAGAGTGTTTTTTTATAAAAATATTGTTAAAATTTTAATTCCTTATTTTATTCTTTCCTTGTTTATTTTTAGTTGATTTCTAAAATATTCTTCTTGTGTAGGGTTTGATCATGAAACATTATAATCTGTGAGATTTACCACCTTTTAAACCTAAATCGGAAAGGATCCAACGTCAGCAACACTGTGACACACAAGACAACCCTTTGATGGAGGACACATCACATATTTAACCTCTTATTGATCCTTATTCTTCTTCTTGAACCAAAATAAAAACTGAATGAAACATACTTACCAGAATGGCCTAAAGGCCTTCATTTTTATTGATTTTTTGATAACCCCGCTTTAAAGGGATGAGGGGGGGACCCTTACAAGACCCGTAGGCTCAGAGATTACATGGCCCGTAGGCTTAGGAGATTACATGACCCAAAAGTCTTAGGGAATTCAACCAGACTATCTACAAGGAACTGCCCCTCACCAGCATTTGCGTCATGATAGCAGATCTCCACCTTCGTATGGCCATTTGGATAGGCTTCCCGTGAAATCATAGGCTGGTCCCGATGGCATATCCATACCCTCTCATTCTAAAAAATCCATTTGGCTCTGCTCTGGTGAGTGCACCTGCTCTGAATCCTCTTCTGGGGATTCTTCTTTTTTGTAGTGTGTCTGGGGAAACTTCTTGTGGCCCGAAGGCCTTGAGGTATCCCAAAGGCCTTAAAGGTGGCCCAAAATCCCTATTGACCCAATGTCCTTGGTGGCCCGAAAGAATTCAGGACTCCAAGCCCAAACCGGTGGCCGCATGTGAATAGTTCCAGATGCTACAGTTCCGAACAGTACCTACTACAGTGCCTTCTAGAGTAACCGCACATTTTATAGTTCTGCTACAGTACCTGTAAAGTGTACAGTTCTTCTACAGTACCTACACAGTGTACAGTCTGCTACAATGCTGCTACATGAAGACATGAAACAACTTTTTCATGAAAAATATTTCCCATCATCTCAAATTGAATAAATAAGGAAATAAATTTATGGGATAAGATAATCACAAGGGGAAACACTTCATGAATATTGGGAGAGATTTAATAGGTTATGTTCAGGATATACACATCACCAAATAAGTGATCAAATTTTAATTCAGTATTTTTGTTATGGTTTAATTCCTATTAATTGAAATATGATTTATGATCCTACAAGTGGTGCACTAGTTGATAAAATCCCAATTGCTTCAAGGACCCTGATTGAGAACCTGGCGCAAAACACTCAAAAGTTCGGTTCAAGGTCCAGTGTACATATTTGAGGAGTCCATGAGGTGAAAAGCACCTAATTAAAGAAGAAGGTGGACATGATGTTCAAATAGGTAAGTACCCTTCTTCGACAACTTGATCGTTACAATGGGAAATCCCAATATAATCATCCCATCCATTGTGGTATATGTTCTTCTAACACCTATTAGTCTGACCAATTCCTTCAATTAAGAGAATCTTATGAGATTTGTGTGTCAATCTTTCTATGACGACGCTATAACCAACAATTTTGGAAATAACATTACAATACATCCAACCCTGGGTTTAAATGAAACCAATATTATTGGTAATGGGGTACTCAAACCAGCCTCATAAACCATGGAACCAACTGGGGAGGAGTAGTCAACCAACACCACCCATAAATCTTCAACCAAAACAAAGTTCCTTCCAAACAACCCCTTCCAAAACCCGAGCCTATCCTAGAATATATGATTAAAAAAATTCCTTCAAACAATCTCCAATTCCCAAAAAAACCCACTAAATCTGCCATAAAATACCTAAAAACCCAATGAGGCCAACTAGATAACTCGGTGGGGAGGGGATCTAAATTCATGGGTTTGGTAAACTACCATCTCAACTAATTATCAACTGAAGGGATAAGGGAAATGTTAGTTTCATAACCCTTAAGAGTGGAACTCAACTAAAAATAAAAATAAACCCTCCATTAAAGTCAACCCTCTTGAGGAAAACACCATACCAGCTATTGAAATTAGTCCAAATGTTGAAAAGCCTTATCCTAATAGAATCCCTTCTAAAGGAAAGAGTGTGTCTATTGATGCATAACCTATCCCATCCATTCCTATTCCATTTCTCCAAAGGAAAAAACATGAAAAAAATAAACTGAACTTGTTAAATAAATCATGGAACCTTTCAACAAAGTTCATGTTAACATCCACTTGATTGATTTCATGATGAAAATTGCATTATATTCCATGTTTCTGAAGGATAAGTGTACACACTGAAGGAAACATTGAGGTGTTAAGAAGGTGATAATGGGGGGAAACATCACAACATTAATATATCCATAACTTCCTAAAAAATGTAATAATCCTAGAACATTGTCAATTCCATTCACCATAGGAGAGTATTAATTTTACAATGATATGATTGATTTGTGTGCTTCTATAAATATGATGCCTCACTCTATTTACTCTTCATTGAATATTGGGGAACTAAAGAACACTATTTTTTTGTTTAGTTAGAAAATTAGAGTACAACACACCCCTTTTTTGTGTTAGAGGATGTTCTTGTGAGGGTGAAAAATTTAAATTTTCCAATTGATTTTTATGTGGTAAAAATATAAGATGATAGGATGACTGGACATTCCCGAATTTTATTGAGACAAACTTTATTTAAAACTTCCAAAACCAAAATTAATGTACATAATGGTACATTATCTATGGAGTTTGGTGGTAAAAGTTTCCACTTCAATGTACTTAATTCCATGAATCACCCCTCAGAGGAACATTCCTCTCCCTTTATTAATTCAATTTAAGTACTCCCTTCCTCTAAAAAAACATCATTTCATTCCACAAATACTCTTTCTATGTTTTCTTCATATATTGAAATTATAGGAAATGAATCATGCATAGAATGTTTTAAAAGTCGAGAAAAAATGGCATTGAATCTTGTTATTTTATTATTTCTTGAAAACTAAGGATGACATGACCATTAATGATATTTATAAGCTTTAAAATCTCATTCCCCACCTAAGGATGATACCATTAAATAGTTAGATGATAATAGTAAACTCCCACATCCACACAGACTTCCATTAATCTAAAATACCCATGAATTGGAACTAAAACAACTACATCAAGATTCAACATATTCATATCTTGAGAATGGAAACAATATTCCATTCATAATTTCTCATTCACTCCATCAAAAGCATGAATTGTGAATTCTTGAACTTTTGAGGGATGATAAACAAGCATTGGGATGGACACTTGATAAATTTCCTAGAATTAGACCATCAATTTTTACACATCATATATTATTAATTGATGATGATAAACCACTGAGGAAGTCAAAAAATATAATTAACCCAAACCTCATTGATATTGTTTAAAAAGAAGGTTTATTGGTTATCAGAATCATTTACCCCATCTCTCACAGCCAATGGGTTAGTCTTGTACAAATGGGTCCAAAAAATATTTTTTCTAATGATAATGAAAAATGAAAACAATGAATTGTTTCAAACTCGTGTGTAGAATAGATGTTGTGCCTCTATATACAATCTCAAACTAATCCAACACACTTGGAAGAACCATTTACCATTACCATACATTGACCATATGGTAGAGAGCGTAGCCGGGAAGAACCATTATTTTTTTCTTAATTGGTATTCTAGATAATTTTAGATTCATATTTCCACCGAGGATTAGGAAAGGAAAACCTTTACTTCCCCTTTGTCAAATTTACATATAAGAGGATTCCATTTGGTCTGTGAAATGCTTCAGGTACTTTCCAGTGATGCATGGTTAGTATTTTTTTGGATTACCTGGATAATTTCATGGAAGTTTTCATAGATGATTTCACTGTTTATGGATCCTATTTTGATGGATGTTTGAGAAGGCTTAGTTTAGTCCTATGATACTTTATTGAAAATAATGTCTCATTAAATTATAAGAAATGTAATTTCATGGTGTAACAAGGTATAGTACTTGGGAAAGTCATTTATAGGGATGGTATGCAAGTAGAGAAATCAAAATCAGATGTCATTTATTCCCTACAATTCCAAAAAAATGTGTGGGATGTGTGTTATTTCCTAGGTCATGATGTATTTTACCATCGTTTCATTCATAAATTTATTAAAATTGCACTACCCCTCTCCTGATATCTCCAAAAAGAAAAGGAATATATTTTTGGTAATGAATGTGAGGAATATTTTAAAAAGTTAAAATGGAGTCTCACATCATCCCCTGTAATCCAACCACCTCGGTGGGATTTACCACATGATCTCAAGTGTGAA
This sequence comes from Viscum album, assembly GCA_963277665.1. Lineage (NCBI taxonomy): Eukaryota > Viridiplantae > Streptophyta > Magnoliopsida > Santalales > Viscaceae > Viscum > Viscum album. The sequence continues at coordinate 2,035,667,429 of OY728148.1, forward strand.
TCCTTTGAGTATGTATATGGGGTAGTCTTATAAAAAAGGGATGACTAAGTACCACATGTCATTGCCTACGCATCATGTAATTTGAGACATGTCCAAGAAAACTACAACATAATAGAAAAATAATTCCTTCTATTGTGTTTTCATTGGATAAAATATGGTCTCACCTTTTAGGGTCCAATGTAATTGTGTTCTTAGACCCTGAATACCTTCTATATCTCATTAAGAAACTAGAAGTGAAACCACGTCTCATTCGTTGGATGCTCCTCCTTCAAGAATGAAATATAGAAATTAGGGATTCAAAAGGAGCATTGAATGGGATGGATAACCATATTAGTAGGATCCACCTATCCTATACCACCCACCACAATCCATATTTTTGTATTTTATAATAACACTTTTAAAGGGTAAGTTTAGACCCTCACATAACCACCAAAATCAACCCATCACACGAATTACACAGGAATTACAGTATGAAATATTCAAATTTCAAACAAAACACTGCAACCAACTCCTATCAGTACCGCAAATTCCGCCTTCAAAAACAAAACATTCAAAAATCAAAACCCTTCCATTATTCACGCTCCTGCCTCGAGATCACAAAAGATCCACCTCGAGTTGCGTAAACATTGATTGCATCACCAGCCTCGATTTGTTTAGACTTCTCCATCACAACTTAGATCTTTGACGAGCAACGATCACCGTTAAGAAACTTCATCAACAACCGAGATTCTCCACTGACCGCACTGGTATCCTTCTCAATTGGTTTCATCTCTAGAACCTTCCTGCAAAACCTTGCTGCTCGCACAAACAGATCCCAAAACCTCTGTTGATACCAACACGCCCAACCGACCTGAAAGAGGAGTGGATTTGAAAACCGGAGCCAAGTGGGAATGGCAGAACCACTATAGAAAAAGATAGAAGAAACCAACGAGGATTGAACCCAAAACCAAGCACAAAAACAAAGAAAAAAACATCACCACCAACATAGATCCATTCCGGAAGAAGAACATCGCAAAAGAACCAAACCACAGCCCATTGCCACCATCGCTCAAGGAGCCCACAGATCCACCCAAGCACACAGATGAGATGCGACTACAACCTCAAATCGCAGAAAACTGGCTCTCGACCACATACTTTAGCACGCCACCAAGGAAACTGAACCCACCGAAGATTGTGAGTCTTCGATGCCGTAGAAGCCCTTTATTGTCTACAACCCACGACACCGCCAGAGTACCCTCGAACCCTTGAAACCAAAGATCTCGTGCCTATAGTGACGCTGAAATCTGTAATCGAGCCTCGTCATCACCATAGCATGAGAAGCACGCCATGAACTCACCAAGAACTGAGAAGAAAAGCTGCAGCCAACCGAGAATGGAATGGTAGCGACAGGGAAACCCTAGCGCCACAGAGGAGCCCCTTACAGGAGCATCCCCCTTCACCCAGTTTTGGTATGGATACAACCAAATAGCCACTTATCCTCTGACATTGACTCATCAACCTGTATTACCATAAACAACATGTTTCCTTATGAGTGACTGTACCGAGTTGAATATTTTATTCCTTGGTATGCTAAAATTGTAAATTATTTGGAAGAATATTGAATTCTTGATGATTTCAATATAAATTAGAACGACCATCTAAAACATGAGTCATGTTGGTACATTTAGGATGTCTCCTACCATTGGATCACATGGAGTGATCATTTCCTTAGGCGTTGTATTCCCAATAGAGAGTTTGAGTCTATCCTTAGGTTGTGATACACTGTTTCTTTTGGGGGACACGTTGGTCCCCAACACACTACTTGCATGGTTTTTTATTCTAGTCACTTTTGGAAAAACTTATTTTGGGATGCCCATGATTTCTTTAATTCCTTTCCTCACTATCAAAGAATGTGGATTTCTCTAAAATAAATGAAATTCCAAACCAACCCTTCCTCTTCGATGATTTTATCAATGTTTGGGGCATTGAATTTATGGGACCATTTTGTAATTCATTTCGGGAACTTATAAATTATTCTAGTAGTTTATTATGTTTATAAATGGGTAGAATCACATCCCATAAGGTATGATGATTCCGAGAATAATTTTGAAATTTTGAGAACCAAATTTTTGTGAGGTTTGGATTAGCTAGGTTCATCATAAGTGACCAAGGTTGTCATTTTTTAAATTGAAAAATAAAATCTATTTTGTTTTGGTATTGGAAAGTTATCAATTATCTATTTCATATCCACCAGAAACCAATGGTCAAGATGATGTGTCAAATAGAGAGGTAAAACAAATTCTTTGAAAAAAAGTTCAAACCAACAAAAAAAATTGGAGTCATAAACTAGAACATTCATTATGGGATTACGGTAATCCTTTAAAACTCCCATTGGAATTTCACCTTATAGGATTGTGTTTGGAAAGAGTTGTCATATCTCTTTTGTGATAGAGCAGTCATCCTATTGGGCTATTGAATAATGAAATTATTTTATTTCTGGTGAATGTTCTTAAAGGAAGTTACATATTTAGGTGTTGTAGGAATTGATAATAGATTAATATCAAAACTCACATATTTATAAGGATGGAAAAAGGCTTCTCACAACTGTCTCATCCTTCATCATTAATTCCAAATTGGGCAGAAGGTCCTCCTTTACAATGCAGGGCTGAAGTTGCATCCATGTATGATTCATTCCCACTGTTTTGACCCATACACTTTTACTAATGTTTATCCATTTTCCTTTGTTCAGGTACGAGATGAATAAATTAATAATACCTTCACTATCAATGGGAACCGTCTTAAGAAATTCCATGAAGCCCTTCTTGAGTTCTCGAAGGAGGAACTCCAAGTTCATGAAGCAACCTACCATGGAACCCACTAAGTGTTATCCTTAATTCCCACATTCTATTTTATTATAGTGAGGGAACATCACACTATAGGTGTGGGGGGATGAGTATATTCCTAGGATAGTTAGGAATGTCCAACATCTATCATATTGTTCTCTTTTTGTCTTGCTGAATTGTATTGTAACTTTCTCCCACCTTCCCCCCTACCCCCCTCACTTTTGTGCCGAAATGGTAATTTTTTATGACCACTTTATCATGGAAAATGATGATCACTTAATCATGGATTTTATTTGAAATTCAGGAGGAATTTCTGAAATTTATATTGTTTTAACATTCTTTTTTTGATGAAATGTTCATTTAATCAGGAATTCAATACTATGGTGTGAATTTCATTTGAAATTTGGTTATTTGTCGATGAAATAAATGGTTGTATAATTTTGAAAACATTAAGAATAATAGTACCCTTTGTGTGAGTAGCTTAAGGGAAAATCATGTCCCATAATTTATCCACACACATTTTCACCCAACCATGATGTGTGAAAATATCTTACTTAATATAAGGAAAATAAAAGTTAGGTTAACTTTTTGATACTTTCCAAATATAATTTTTCCATACTTTCGATCCTTATTTGATCTATTTCATTACTCTACTAGATTGAACTATGCATGTGTACCTGTTATCTTACTATTTTATGTCATAAAAAAGGTTGTATATTGGGTAGGTAAAAAACCACCCTTCCTCAGCTTTTGATTATATTATAACTATTAAAACTAGTTTCATGAGGTGATCAAACAAGGTTTGATAGAATAGTGTGAGATTTGTTCCAAGTTAAACTTTTGAAAAAATACTAAAATATGGGAGTGATGAAATGTAAAACATATGGGGATAGGTAGGTCTAGAGTTTATGGTTTGAATTCTTGGAATGCTTAAGTGAGTGGGTCTTGAAATATTATTGCAAAGTATGTAGGGATGGTTCAGTGGAAATGATCATGTAAGTAGAAAAATTTTAAAATAACTTATATTTACTCAATAGAAATAGAAAATAATACCATAAAATGGTTTTCACACACACATGTGGAGAATTAGTTACATGATTAACTTTTCAATTATTTTCTTTTGTTGGTATTATGCATCTCTCGGGATTTCGTTCTAATACAAGGTTTGAGACATATCCTTCCATGATCACTGAGAATAACTCCTCACTGTGATTTTTTCCTTGATAAAATATCTATTAGTAATTAAATTTTCATTGAATGTAAAATATTTATGATGTTGGAAATATATACATGTATATTTGTTTTGAAATATGACTTTTCCTAATAGTAAAAATGTTTAGGTGTGGGGGTGTGATCACACCATGATTCACTGTTTCATTTTCACCCTTACACCAATATGCTAAAATAGTTTTGTAATATAAAAATAATAAAAAATCTCACTAAATTTTTGATACAATTATTTTGTTTTTATCACTATTAAAAATAGAAATTTTACTTGTTTTGATAATTTCATTGTAGGAGGAGGTGATTTAGAGGGACCATGACTAAGTTTAAGAAACATGGGCCAAACTGCACAGGATCCAAGAAAAAAAGTGTACTCAACCGCATAATTATACTAAAATGTAAATCCAACTGGGTTAATATTTTTTTTTCTAGTCTTTAATTTAATTTAAAAAATTTAATATGAATAAAACCAAGCCTCATTCGGACATCTGGTGGTCCATCCGGACTAATATATCCATGCCACGAAATTTGCTTGAAGTCAAAAAGTGGGTTCTGTATTTCATCCATATCTTCGACTATGATTGTACAAATGGTTCCAAACATTCAGTGTAGATATTTAAAATTTGTGGCTAAAACTTTTTAGTTTTTTTAAAAGTTATATAGGACTATCTGTACATAAAAAACAATGGGTTAAGTGGTTTTTTGAAATTTGGGTTCCCAAAACAACCTTCAACATTTCCTATATATTTAAAACATGGGATCCCCATTTTTAAGTTCATCCAGGTGGAATATATTTGGTATTTTATAGAACCAAGTAAATATTATCCTCATCCAAGAATTTGTAAAGTCCCATATCCTCAAAGGAGGTTCAAGGATGAAGGTGAAGTTCTGCTTGAGCCTCCTCCTCCCCTCTATGGATAGATAAATGGTAGACTATAATTTAGAGGGAGTTACACATACTTAGGAGGGAGTTTAGGAAAATGTTATTCTAATGGTTTTGTGTAATTAGTGTGTTAAATATTTCACGTATGATTAATTAATATGTGTCTCTCTTCTGAATATATTTATTTTGTTATAATTAAGTGAAACACTTTTTATTTCAACACCAATTGGGTCGAGATGTCAAGTTGGAATATTGGGTTTTTCCAAATAGAAAAGAAAATAATACTCTTTCTATCACACATATATAATATTTCAGTATTATTTGGTAGAACGTTTTCTATTTTTTATAACCAAACCTTGAAAACACTCTTGTTGTGTCAGGGGGTGATTCTTTGAGCATTGTTTTAAGAGGTAAGAGGGAAGTTGAGATCCGGAAAAACCTCAACCAAAGGATTTCATTAAACCATATAAAATTTTAAGAACAATGAACTATTAAAGATGTGTAGTTAACATCAAATTATCTCCTTCCCTCATAATTATAAAACACCACCTTTATTTATCATCTATTAAACTATTTGAATCAAGTCATTTTCTTAAAACTGTTTTCAAAACTGCCCCCTCTTTTGTTTATTTTAATTAAAAATTCACAATATAATCCACAAATTCTCCTTGAGAGATGACCATGTGTATTCCATATACTATAAATCAACCTTAAAAATATAATAAATTTTATGTGTATTGAAAAAACATTCACAGACCCATATGGGACCTATCATGTAAGATCTCTTCATGTAGGGTACAATTCTTCCACACTGATGTGTAAGATGTGGTCTTACGCACACCAGAGTAGAGGCCAAACTTTATAGTCTCTCCCTAATGGTATGGGGTACCTTTATATTTATGGGATAAAATACCACTGGTGGCACGTAAGAACAATGATACATAAGTGGCTGGTTGACGTCATATTGGGCGCGTAATATGTTTGCATGCAAATGTCAATCTTGTACGAACATCATGAAACTTATGTACACCAAAATAGCCATTTTTGGTTGTATTGTGTGGTTGTGTGGAATATGGAATTTTAAATTTCATTTAACATGTAATATCTTTTTACATGGTTTGTGTTTTGTGTTCATGTTTCCATTCCTTTCACGTATACGTTCCTTCTTGCTCGCAAATCCATAATTTTTCAAAAAATCGTATTAGATGGCCATTTTTAGTAGTATGAATTTGAATGGCCATAAATTATGACCTTTAAATCAATTAGGGATCTATGACTTGTCAAATATAAGAATTTGAAATGATTTATGGTTTGATATCATGTTCGGATGCATTTCATGCAGTACAATAATGTGTTTTACTGTGTCAACAGAATCATTTCTCCCTCCCTTTTTCTTGTTCTATTTTTACCTAATGAAATTGATAGAAATGGAGATATGATAAAAAAATGATAGTGTTGTGTGGATTATTATTATTTTTATTATTTTTGAATGATCATCATCTTAAACAATAGAGGAGGTGAAATTCTTTGTGCATAAGATATTTCTAAATGTATGTGGGATTTTTTACTTCATAGTAGTGGAAGGAAATGTATGAATGATTTTTATTTCACCATTAATTGGATGATGAAAATCTAAATGGATTTTGAATGTTATTATTGAATGATCCCAATATTCATCCATTTCATGCTAAAATATATTTATGATCTTTTGTTATAATAATTTAATTGTTTTCACCACACACAAATCTTGACAATATCTCATACACTGCTTCCATGATTGAAATAAAAAAAATTAAATAAACATTAATAAGTGTTTTTAATAATGAGAATATAAACAACACACAACCATTTGGAAAATAACTTTGTCATCCTTATTCTAATTTCTCAATTTTAAATAAAATAAAGATTTTTTTGACAAAATCCTGTGACAACCATGCAATCACTCACACCAATACCGAAAAACTATGATCTTTTTTTAAGGGAATAAGCCATGATTTTTGTCCCAAAATTAAGGAATTTTGGAATTACATGCTGAATTATGAGATAAAGGGTATGACCCTTGGTTTCTTTATAAATAGTGATTCAATATGGCATCCCATCATTTTATTACATAACTTTTCATTACATATTATAAACATAGGATCTTTTAAAGTCTAGTGTCTTGGAAATCAGGAACATAAAACATGTAATAAACAAAAAAAAATATTCTAATCCACTTGAAAGGATTCATCATAAGTTCATCCTAAGTACAATTACTACATCTCATAAACTGGAGACATACATCAATGTAAATGGTGAGATAAAGGTCCAGTAAGGGTAAACAAGGGAAACAATTTACTTTTGATGTTAATATGAACATGATAAAAAATAAAGAAAATAGAAATAAAATAATATTAGTATCATAATGAAAATAAATTGAAACATAACTTGAATATGTGGCTACAACATTTCATTTAGACATTCATGAACATATCACCAAGGTCAATCCCCAAGGCGTTGTAAAAATTACCATGGTTATTCACTATGGTATCGTGAAACTTGTCATATCTAGAGATTAATTATTTACCTAATGAATTGGAGTGATATCAGGACGCACCAATAAAATGTCTTTATTTTTATGTGAGAAAAATATATCATAATAAAACATTTCATAAATAACCCATAGAGAATAAAATAAATGGGTTTCATTTCAGAATCGTGACGTTTTAAAAGTTCCGAAAAATAAGATCGTTATGTCATTTATATCCCATGGAAAGGGAGTGAGGGTTAGATGTTTGTAAATTACAGAATAAAATATATAATTTTTTTGTAACTATGAAAACCCATAGAAACAAAATGGGTATGGGTATGCACAAATATAAAACAATAGTATTTCTCGAGAGAAAGAGAGAGAAATTTTGAGACGAAACTTCTACAACATAATGGCTATATAACATGGTTTTAGAAAATAATGAAAAGATAGAAAAAAGGGTCAATCACACATAAATAACTCATTATATAGTATGTTTAAATAATAAAAAGAAATAATATCATTGTAGGGATATTTCATGGAAATACCATATGAAAATGAAACTCAAAGGAAAAGAGAAGATGCAGTTTCATTTACAAAAAATTTGACAGCCTAACAATGTCACATAAAAATTCAGAAAATAAATTGATGAGAGCGAAAAGGGTCTTTCATAAATTGTACATGAAATGGAAAGTAATGATGATATAGAAGAACAATCCCCCACATAATAAAATTTAACTATAATACATAACATAAAGGAAGTCATGACTTAAAAGGGGGGGGGGGGTGAAAGTTTCCCTTACCTTGAAGAGTAACTTCGAAAGCATGAAGGTTGGGACCTTGGGAGGCTTGAGGAAACCTTATGAGGACTCCTTGGGAGGTAAACAACACAGAATTTTGTTGGTGGAGGATTTGGGAATGAAATGAATGAGGGGATGGCTTGGTATTTATATGAGAAGTGAGGGAACAAATCATTAATTTCTAAGGGACACTTCACCGGTGGTATTGTCAAAGCCATGGACTTTCCCATGGTATTTGAACATGGTTTTGGACACATGGGACACTGCATAGCTTATATTACTATTCATAATTCAACTAGAATGATTTCATAATTATTACATCCTTAATTATTTCATTAAACACCCGACACTCAAAACTGTATTTCCACTATTCACCGAAAATTCAACTGTTTCAGAAAAATCCAAAAAATTCACCTTAACCTAATATCGATGCTATGAATTGAAAACTGAACTCCATTTTATGAAAATAATTTTCTATATTTTGTTAATTTAATTTTTAAATAAAAACACTATTCACCCAAAAAAACTAATACGTAACTAATACTTTCTAAAACAGTTATTTACTTATCTTATTGAATCACATTACCTAATCAAGGTGACTAAATTATAATAATACTTTCTTAAGTGATATTACTATTCCATTTGGTCACATTACTATTAATAATGGTAAAATTACTATGCATAATTTACTATTTACAATAAATTATGTTGATCTTATTAAACACTAAATTTCCAATTGAACACAACTGGAGAAGATGTTTTTTTGAAAATCATCACACATTATTAATTATTTAAGTTTTACATAAATATTTTAAAATATCCCCTTTATTTTTTCCAAAATTCATGAATAATATACATCCTATATTTATCCAGGTATTTGAAATTCACAAACTTTTCCATAAGAAGAAGTAACAAGTTTTATTTAGCTTAAGGATTACAGAAAGTAGCTAAGGTCTCATTACATAGCCCCTTATAACACAAGCATAGGAACTAAGTTTAAGGTGTGATAAAGTGAGAGAATCTTGGGGCGGTTCAGCCAACATTACCCGAGTGGTGACCTCTATCATCTTGAACTTCTCCCATAGGCGTTTCCATTTAGGATTCACATGATGAAGTTCGACTTGGGCGTGGTCTAGAGTATAGCCAAGTAGTGCTACCTCCTTCCCAAGTTCTTTTAGATGGGCTTCGAATGACCCACGTCTATTGGATGAGGCCATCGAATCTTCTTTATGTATGAATTAACCAAGATCACTTGTAATTATAAACAAAAATTGTAATGTTGAGAGTTTAGCTTCCAATGGTCATATTGACCAATGATCATATAACAGTCAAAACCCAAATGTATCATTTAATTATACTCACTTAATTAATTAATGAATATAGTTTTGTTGAGTATAAAATAAAATAACACAAAAATCTAGGAAACAAATATTAATAAAAATTTCTAGTCGTTACATCCTTACCCCTTAAGAAATTTCATCCTTGAAATTTTTAACTCATACACTTAGAAGAGAAAAGGTGTGGGTACTTCTGCCTCATATACTCCTATGGTTCCCATGTTGCTTCTTCTCATTATTGGCTCCTCCATAACATCTTAACAAGGTGGGTAGTCCTGTTGCGTAGAACCTTGTCTCTACTATCCAAGATCTCCACCGGCTGCTCCTCATAAGAGAGGTCATGTTCCATTTGTACCTCATATGGGTTTAGTACATGTAAAGGGCGAGTTATGTACTTCCCCAGCAGGAATACGTGAAATAAATCATGAACTTATTCTAGATTTGGAGGAAATGAAAGACAATAGGCCACTACTCCTACACGATAAAGGATTTCATTGGGGACAATGTACCTAGGTCCAAGATTCCCTTTCTTCCCAAACCTCATGACCCTCTTCCATGGTGAAATTTGAAGAAATACCTTATCACCAACATCAAACTCCAAGTCCCTTCGACGGTTGTTGACATAGCTCTTTTGCCGACTCTGAGCATCCTTAATGCATTTTTGGATGGCATGGACTTTTTCTATCATCACTTACACAAGATCAGGCCCATGAAGCTTTCTCTCCCCAGCTTCAATGCAAAAAGTATGAGTTATACATCGCCTTTCATATAGAGATTCATATGGTGCCACTTGAATTCTTGAGTGGAAGCTATTTTTGTATGAGAACTCAACTAAAGGGAGATGTTGATCCCATCCTCCTTTAAATTCCATTGAGAATGTTCCCAGCACATCCTCAAGTGTTTGAATAGTTCTTTCATATTGGCCATAAATTTGGGGGTGATAGGCCATACTGAAATTCAATTCAGTGCTCAGAGCATGTTGATGAATTCTCAAAAATTTTGGTGTGAACCTTGGATCACGATCAGATACGGTAGAAAGTGGAACACCATGTACCCTTACCACTTCTTTCACATAAATACTTTCAAGTTGATCAAGAGAGAAATCTTCCAGAATAGAGATAAAATGGGTAGTCTTGGTGAGACGGTACAAAATAACCCATATGACATTGTTTCCTTTGGAATTTATTGGGAGGATAGTGATGAAGTCCATATTGATATTTTCCCACTTCCATGCTGGTATGGGTAGTTGTTCCAATACCCCTTTAGGAAGTTGGAATTCTTCCTTCACTTGCTGACATACCTATAACCTTGAAGTGAAGTTAGCAATCTACGTTTTCATATTATCCCTCCAATAATGATCACGAAGGTCCCTATAATTTTTTTTGTGATTCCAGGATGTATAGAGAAAGTAGAGCTATGAGCTTCATTCATCAGCTCCTTCTTTATGCTTGGAATAGATGGACGACATAGTCGTGTATGAAATTTAAGTACACATTTTTGATCAATATTGAACTCAAAAAACTTCACATCCTTTATAGTCTCAAACTTCTTCTGTAACAAAGGATTTCTTTCTGATCTTTCTTGATCTTCCCTAGTAATGATGGTTGGGAAATCATTTGGGTTGGGGTTTATGATGTCCCTTCCCTTATAATTTCCATGTTTAGTTTTACTAGGTCATTGATCAAGGGATATCTTTGAATCCTCATCATGGAAATAAAAAATGGTTATTTCCTTCTTAATGCATCAATGACTTTATTTTCTCTTCCAGGATGATAATGAATTGAACAATCATAGTCTTTAAAAATCTCCAACCATCTCCTTTGTCTCATGTTCAATTCCTTGTGTGTGAAAATATACTTCACACTTTGATGGTGTGTGTATATATCAAATTTATCCCCATAATTATAGTGCCTCCATATCTTCAAAGCAAAAAACAACCACAACCAGCTCCACATCATGCGTAGGATAATTCTTCTCATTAGTATTCAACTGTCGATATCCATAAGCAATGACCAGGTTAGTTTTCATGAGGATACACCCAAGCCCTTTCAAAGATGAATCGCTAAAAATGATGAATCTTTCTCCACTTGAGGGAAGAGTTAAGAGCGGGAGGTTTAATAGGAACCCTAACACGGTGCCTTCCCTGACTCGGAAACCTAACACGGTGCGACGACGTTCGACGATGCGACAGGAGGATGAGCAGGAGGCTTCGGCTTCGGAGCGGGAGGTTGCAGAAAACCCTGCGGCACCTCCCTTGGCTCGGAACCCTAACTTCCTTGGGATGGGATGGGGGGACCAGCAGGATGCGGAGCGGAACCCTACAGTGGGGTACTTTGGACGATGTAGCCCAGGAAACTCACCAACCTCGTCAACATAAATGGAGGCAACACTTCGTGCGGGGAGGTCAGGCCAACGATTCCCCTGCTTTCCTTCGGTTCAGATCTGCCGCAAACTCTTCCCCATGCCGCGGATCTGCCGTGGACTCTTCCCCATGCCTTCTCTTCCCCGGTTCTACCAACCATTCCCCCAATTCCATTTTCACTGAAGGAATGATCTGCGTTTAAGGGCTCCTGACAGTTTGTATTTCTGCTTCTGAGATTCAGAATGCTACAGCTTTTCATTCCCGGACTCTTGTGGAAAGATTTTGTTCTGATCGTCCTTCTCCGGAGGTATTTGAGGGTTTCATCAACTCTACATGGGGTCTTTGTTTCCATCCAGAGATTGGGACCTTGGATCACTGGAACCTGAGCATTCATATGTTTTCTGATGAGGATTTGTCTTGTGCCTGGTCGTCGGAATCACACTTGTGTGATAACAGACAATTGTTTCTCTTCCGTTGAACTTTTGATTTCGATCGTAGTCATGACTGCAAGCGTGCGGCGGTGTGGATTCGAATTCCACATCTTCCACTCCCCTTTCATAACCCATTAGTTCTAAAAGGTATTGGTGATAGCATCAATTGTTTTCTTCGGATTGATGATCATACTCTTTGCATGAAACAACTTGGCTATGCTCTCCTTTTCATCTAAATGTACCTATAAGAGCCTCTCACAAAATGTCTTCATCTCAAGGTGGAAGGTATGTCTAGTTTTTGGCAGCACATTCATTATGAGGAAACTTTTGGCTTTTTGTTCTCTTTGATGTCGACCAGGCCACTGAACATATTTTTGTTCTCGACGTGGGAGGAGAGGTCGCAAGGGATCAGCGGCTCAGAAAACTGCCCCCTTTCCCCCATGGTCCCAATGGTTGATGGAATGCCTCCAACTAGTGGTAAGATGAGTCCACATTCAGGTGGTCATCACTCCCCCTCCGGAATCCAGTGGGATACAACCATGTTGAGACCTGACAAACCCCTCTCTACTTCTAGTCTACCAGGGTCGGTTGCACTTGCTTCCCCCTTTGTTCCGAAGCCACTGAGTGGTGATAGTAAAGGTAAGGGAATTACTATTTTTCAAGGGGTGCTGGACCTTCCTATGCTAATGTTTTATGTGGTGTGGCGACTAAACCTACCGTCAAAGAAAATGTCGCTATTGTTGTCGGTTTGAGTGGGGACTTCTCTTCGACTAGTGACACATGGGTTCATGCTGAATTGGATGCACCTATTGTTTCTCATAATCAGCTTGACACTCTTGGGGATGACACTAAGACAATTCTTAAGCCAAAAATGTAAGGACAAGTAAGAGAGTTGTCCAATCTTGGTGTTTCCTCGAAGGTCTTCGGTAAGCAGGAGGTGGAAGGCAGGATGCGTACTCGCTCCTATTGCCGCTAATCTAGTCTCATGCCAGAGGATTTAGATATCGACTCTGAGAGGGAGCATGATGTTTCTGAATGTATTTATGAGGATAATTTTTGGGTGTAACTTTCATTAGTTTCTCACTTTTTCCTTAAAAATGATTCTTAATAAAAAAAATTAATTTTCAGTCAGGGCAGAGTTTACACGGGTGCAGTAACCAATCTCTTCTTCAGTTCTTGGAAACTCTCCTCACAATCCTTCTTACATATGAACTTGAACCCTTTTCTGGTTAACTTGGTTAATGGATTAGAAAGTAGTGATTTTTTTTCACAAACCTGCTATAATATCCTTCTAATCCAAGGAAACATCGAATCACATTTATTGTTGTAGGATGAGGCCACTCCTCTACAACGTTTGTCTTTTCAGGGTCAATTGGGATTCCTTCATTGGTTAGAATGTTCCCCAAGAAAGAAACTTGTTGTAACCAAAATTCAAAACATCTGAGCTTCCAAAAAGGCCTATCATTTCGTAGAGTTTTTAGAATAGCCCTTAGATGATCCTCATGCTCCCCTTGACTTTTGGAATATATCATAATAACATCAATAAAAAATACCACCATGTTATCAAGGTTGTTCTTAAAGAATCTATTCATCCAATCCATAAAAAATGCAGGTGTATCAGTCAATACGAAGGGCATAAAAACTAACTCATAATTCCCATATCTTGATCATAAGGGAGTATTTGGAATATCTTCTTTCTTAACCCTTAATTGATGATAACCAGATCAAAGATAAATCTTAGATAAGAATTGATCCCCACCAAGTTGGTCAAATAAGTCATCAATTCTTGGAAGAGGGTATTTTTTCTTCACTATGATACCATTAAGTTCTCTATAATCAATGCATAGCAGCATTGATCTATCCTTCTTAATCAAAAAGAGAACTGGTGCTCCCCAAGGAGACACACTTGGTCAGATAACCTCATTCTACAAAAGATCTTAGTGTTGTTTCTTTAATTCCTCCAGCTCCACATTTTCCATCTTATAGGGGGTCTTTGATATCAGATGATATCCTGGTACGAGTTCAATGAAGAAATCTACCTCTCTTTCTGGGGGAGTTCCAGGTAACTCCTCAGGAAATATGTCAATGTATTCCTGGATGATGGGAACATTTTATATCCTTAAACTCTCATATCCCTCTTTTTCTTTACCGATCATCTCCATAAAGAAAGATATAGGAGGTTTTTCTAAACAATTATTAGGTTGAATTATCTCTACTTGGAAGATAACTGTGGGTTTTCCATTCAATACTACTGAGATTTCCTTGCATCTGCATTTGATCCTAGAATTTTACATTGAGATCCAGTCCATCTCTATTATAATGTCGAATTCCAGCATGGGAATGACTACTAGATTTGTGATAAGATTGTGATAACTAAATTAAATACTATAGTTTCTAAACACTGATCATTCTTGGATAACACCACCATGAGTCTTGACTAATAACTCTACTTTTAGAAAATTGGGGGATGATTCTAAATTCTTTGAAAACTTGGAGGAAATAAAGGAATGTGTAGAACCAGATTAAAAAAAGTACTTTCTAGCATTGAAAGGAAAACAAGAGTAGCTATTACCACATCATTCAGAGCTTCAAATTCAGCTGGCGTGATAACAAAAGCATGGCCTTGCTCCCTTGGTCATTGTTGTGGCTGATGGGGGTTCCCCTCCACTACCCTCATATTTGGATAGTGATTGGAAAAGTTCCCACATTTTCCACACTTAAAGCACTGAACATCAGGTAGGGATTTCACTATATTCCCCTTATCGTTAGTTTTTGGAAGTTGAGGGTTCACCTCAGTATGACAATTCCTTGCAATATTGAATTCTCTCCCACACCTGTAGCATTTCCCGCTCCTGATCAAGCAGTTACCCAAATGCTTCTTACCACATTTTTTACACATGGGATATTGAACTTTATTTCCTCCTCTTCCCTGATCAATGGTCCTCCCTAAGCTGGGATCCATCGTTATCTTATTTTTATTTGATTTATGAGACCATTGCGTCTCACCATACTCCAGCTCGAATTTCATCACACTTAGTAGGATATCCTCATAGCTATGATAGTCCCAGTTGGCTAGATTCTTCCACAGATGAGGTCTCAGTCCACCAAAGAATCTATCAACATTACCATTTGGATGCATGAAAAAGCTAGAGGAATATTGTGAAATCCCTGTGATGTTCATCTCGTAGATTCTCGTAGATTCATTATCCTTATACTTCATCTCGAGAAACTCCTTATCTATTTTGTTCACATGGAATGAGGGAAATACTTTCTGAAAAAGACCCCTCTAAACTCTTCCAACACTATAGATTAAACTTCCACTCTTTTCATCATGTTTTTAATCACTTCCCACCAATTATTAGCTTCTCCTTATAAGCAATAGACAGCCAGTGTGACCTTATCTTTCTTGGAACAACGGAGCACAAAAAATTTATTCTTGATGGAGCTGATCCACTACTTAGCAATCAATGGGTCAGTCGATCCACTGAATGTTGGCAGTCTTTGACGCAGAAATGACTCAACAGAATGTTGTTCCCTTCATGATGAGATTGGTCTCTCAGTTTGATTCAAGTTATTTCCCAAAACGTGAGTAAGTTGGTTGATCATTTGCATGAATGTTTCCATTTCAACTTCCATCGGAGGGCCATCAACACATGGTCCATTGCGGTCATAATTTTCACGGTTCCTCCTATTTGCCATCATTTTCTAAAATAATAAAACCTTAGTTAGAAAGTTATTTCATTTATGATTCTTTTAACTATAATGTATTTTATGTCTTAAAACTTCATACTTAGACAATTACATTTCTCTATAATTCCTTCATAATGATTCATAAAAGGTTTGCGATTAACCAAAAATATCCCTAAGGAGTGTCATAACCAAGAGTGTAGCAAGGTCTGTTGTCGTGTACCAGTCCCCGTTCGAGTCTAGCTCAATGAAGTGTTTTTTGGGTTTTACCCCTATGTACATATTTTCCAGATCCACCTCTACCTACTCGTATCTATACAGAGATGTATTTGTCTGATAAACCATTTACTCAATACTCACCAAAATACAATAAAATTTTCCTATATTTAAACTTTTCTATAGGTTCATTCCTAATGTTTTCATATCCAAATTTTCAAAAATAACTTAACTATCCTTTGATACCAATTATGGCATCTTGCCTTTTTATTATATAAATTTTCATTACATATTACTAACATAGGATCTTTTAAAGCATAGTGTCTTGGAAATCAGGAACATAAAATATGAAATAAAAAAAATACTTCTAATCCAATTTTAAGGCTTCATCATAAGCTCATCCTAAGTAAAATTACTGCATCTCATAACCTGGACACATACATCAAAGGAAAGGGTGAGCTGAAGGCCCAGTAAGGGTAAACAAAAGAAACAATTTACTTCTGATGTTAATACGAACTTGATAAAAACATAATGATAAGAGTAATGAAATAATATGAATATCATAATGAAAATAAATTGAAATATAACTTGAATATGTGGCTAAAACATTTCATTGAGACATTCATGAACATATCACCAAGGTCAATCCCCAAGGGGTCATAAAAATTACCAAGGTTATTCACCAAGGTATCGTAAAAGTTGTCATATCTAGAGATTAATTCTTTACTCGATGCATTGGAGTGATATCAGGGAGAACCCTTAATATGTATTTATTTTCATGTGATCCACATATATAATAATAAAATAATTCATAAATAACACATAGAGAACAAAAGAAATGAGTTTCATTTCAGAATCGTGACATTTTAAAAGTTCCTAAAAATAAGATCATTATGTCATTTATAACCCACGGAAAGGGAGTGAGGGTTACATGTATGTAAATTCCAGAATAAAATGTATCATTTTTTAACAATTAACACCCATAGAAACTAAATTGGTATGGGTATTTACGTATATAAAACAATATAATTTATTTAGATAAAGAGAGAGAATGTTTGAGATGAAATGTCTACAGCATAACAGCTATATATCTTAGTTTTAGAAAATAATGAAACAAGAGGGGGCAAGGGTCACCCCCTAATAAATAACTCATTATACAGTATTGGTAAAGAATAAAAATAAATAATAATAGTGTATGGAAATTTTTGGGAAATATCATATGAAAATGAAACTCAAAGGAAAAGAGAAGAT
Source organism: Viscum album (assembly GCA_963277665.1). Classification (NCBI taxonomy): domain Eukaryota; kingdom Viridiplantae; phylum Streptophyta; class Magnoliopsida; order Santalales; family Viscaceae; genus Viscum; species Viscum album. The sequence goes on from OY728148.1 coordinate 2,035,684,951, forward strand.
GCGATTTATTTTACGAAAATTTTGGCAGCCTAATAGAGTCACTAAAAACTTCCAAAAATAAATTGATGAGAGTGGAATGGGTCTCTCATAAATTTTAAATGAAATGTACAGTAATGAGGATATATAATAACAACACCACACATAATAAAATGTTACTATAACACATAACAAAAAGGAAGTCATGACTTAAAAAAGGAGGGTGAAAGTTTCCCTTACATTGGAGAGTAACATCGAAAGATTGAAGGTTGGGACCTTGGTAGGATTAATGGAACCTTGGGAGGAATCCTTTTGAGGTAAAGAGGCCAGAAAGTTATTGGGGAGGATTTAGGAATGTAATTAATGAGGGGATGGCTTGGTATTTATAAGATATGTGAGGGAACATATCATTACTTTCCAAGGGACACCTCATCGGTGGTATTGGAAAAGCCATGGGATTTACCACGGTATTTTCCCATGGTATTGGCCACTTGGGACACCTAATATCTTATCTTCCTATTCATAAGTATACTAGAATGATTACATAATTATTACATCCTTAATGATGTCATTAAACACCGAAAACTCAAAACTATATTTTCATTATTCACCGAACACTCAACTGTTTCAGGAAAATCCCAAAAATTCATCTTAACCTAATATCAATCTTCTGAATTCCAAAATGAAATCCATTTTATGAAAATAATTTTCTAAATATTTTTAATTTAATTTTTAAATAAAAACACTATTCACCCAAAAAAACTAATCCTTAACTAATAATTTCTGAAACATTTATTTACTTATTTTATTGAATCAAATTACCTAATCAAGGTGCCTAAATTATAATAATACTTTATTAAGTGATATTAATATTCTATTTTGTCACATTACTATTCATAAGCGTAAAATTACTATTCATTATTTAATATTCACCAAAAATTATGTTGATCTCATTAGACTCGAAATTTCCTACTAAATAAAACTGTAGAAGACTATTTTTTTTTGGAAAATCATTACACATTATTAATTATTTATAGTTTACATAAAATTTTTAAAATATACCCTTTATTTATTTCCAAACTCCATGAATAATATACATCCTATATTTATCCAGGAATTTTAAATTCACAAACATTACCATAAGAAGAAATAACAAATTTTTATTTATCTTAAGGATTTCAGAAAGCAGCTAAGGTCTCATCACATAGCCCCTTATAACACCATCATAGGACCTAAGTGTAAGGTGTGATAAGTTGATAGAATCTTGAGGAGGTTTGGCCAACATTTCCCAAGTGGTGACCTCTATCAGCTTGAACTTCTCCTGTAGGTGATTCCGTTCAAGATTCACATAATGAAGATCAGCTTGGGCTTGGTCCAGAGAAAAGCCCAGCGGTGCTACCTCCTTCCCAAGATCTATCAGATGGGCTTCGAACCGCCCGAGTCTACTGGATGAGGCCATCAAATCTTTTTCTATATTAATTAACCAAGATCACTTTTATTTATAAACAAAAATTGTAACATTGAGATTTTAGCTTCCAACGATCATACTGACCAATGCTCATATGATAGTCGAAACCCAACAGTCTCATTTAATTATACCCACTTCATTAATTAAAGAATATAGTTTTGCTGAGAATAAAATAAAATCATACTCAAATCTAGGAAAAAATATTATTAAAACGTTCGGGTCATTATATTCAACCTTTAGTTTATCTTTTTCCCATCAATCTATAAACCGTATGGGATAATTTTTGGAGTATCCTTCAATCAGAAAAGAATGCACAGTGATCCTTCGGTGCTACTAGAGAATAGATTTGTGTAACATTGGTGAATGAGGTCTATATTAGTACTCTTTTCATATATCATGCTCTCTTACTTCATAATTTAATTTTGAATATTAACAATGTTGCTTCATCATTTCTTTATGATATCTCCCCTCTGATACCTTATTAATCTCAATGAAAAATACACTTCAAATTAAACCATTTTTGTTATGTTATTTTATTTGATATCACCTTTATGAATGTTTATTCTGAATCCCATATTCTTATAATTATTCAATTTATTGGAAACCACCATCTCTTAAGATTATGGATCACAAAATTTGTACTCGGTGGTGGAAGAAAAACATGGAGAAAATAGTGAGGGATGTAGGTAATGATTGATAAAAGATAGTGTTGGGTCGAGTCTCATGGAAGAATGATAACTTCATCACTCCACAAAATAGGGGACTTGTGAAACTTTGATTACCATGATAATAAAAATAATGTTATTGCACCACATTTTGTTTCATTATTTCCACCACATTCTCTAATGGTTTTTTTATTTCGAGTTCATATTATGTAGAGTTTTATGGTCTTCGACATGATCCTATATGAGGTGCATCACGGAATGAAGATTATTGGTTCCATGTCAAGGAGTAAGTTTTGATGTGAACATGTGTATTATGGATGATAGAGGATTAAAATAGTTACTAGCAATGTTCTGAGTAGTTTTTATTTCAACATGATTCCAAAGGTTCTAGTGTTTTAGCGCGACAGTTTAGATCATGTCGGGAATGTATCAAAACATACAGAGAAAGACCTAGAATGATCTCTTTGTGGATGTTTACATATCTTTTCATATTTGTTTAGAAATAGTTTAAGGATATATCCCACCCTGGGTATTTTTATACATATATAGAAATGGTATGATACTTTAGACCACATGAGTCTATATACATCAAGTTTCAGGTACGATTAGACATTAGTACCCTAGGGATGATAACAGGGTTTATTTGTTTTGATAAATGAATTAACTAGTACTTGGTACTCCACATATAAGCATGTTTGTGATAGGGAACAAGAACTCCATTTGGTTTTAGCTTTTAACACTCCCCACATTCCTGGTGCGTTAGTAATCTACAGTTCATTTCTGGAAACGGTACTCTCTTGCACCAGAAAAGTCATGATTCCTCTATAGGGGTAATAGAGTTTTGTATTACCCTGATTGATGTTGCAAGAATCTTTAGGTCATTGGTATTATATTCAGTGAGTTGGGTACTACCTCATTAGATGAGGAATATGACCTCAATTAGGGGTTCGATCCCCCCTCGTTCATCACTTGTCTTAGTGAGGGGTGGGTCAACCACCATAGTCAATTATATGATATTGGAATGGTTTATTTGGGTAGCGTTTATTCTTTGGATTCTATGAATGAATATTTACATTTTGGTGATATGATATTGATGGGCTAGACTTGGTCTACCCAGTTCAGTAACATGAAAGAATATTTGGGGTTGTCCATGTCTTCATGTTCTTCTACCTTGATTTAGAAATCATTTACCTTTATGGTTCTCTACTGATCAATGCTTTATTTATTACATTTTAATTTCTAGAGTATACTAATGGGTTTTTATAAACTCACCCCTACATGGAAATTTATCTCACACATGTCATGTCTTATTAAAATAAAAAATAGCTTAGTGGAGACTTCGGTGGACACTGTGTGAGTGTAATTGGAGCTTAATGGTACCCAGAGGAGATAGTAATATATGAAATTCATGTTTATGGGTAGTAATTGAAGAAACAAACTCTCCTCAATTACTATAGTTTGGTTTTACCTTTATATTACATGGAAGTTATTTTTACCCTATCAGAGCATAAATACATATTATATATTTAGGTTAGGTTTTACTGGGTTATCCTTAACCAAATATTTTATATTTTTAATCATATATACATCTCTTTTATTAGGATCCTTATAAATAAATCCTCTGACCACACTTATAGATATATAGTTTGGCTCTACTTTATTACATGGTATTAGTGTATGATATAAATCCAAGATCTTTTACACCTCATCCCTCCTTTGTTTTATTATGTCTTCCATCAAATGGGGGATAATTTCCAAGAGGTCATACTCATTTTCTTCTTACCATCCCTTTATTGTGTGTTTCATCATGCATACCCTCCTTTAGTTTCCACTAGAATTAGTAGTCCCACACTTCTCATGTCGTGCATGCCTCGATCACAAATCCCATCTCCATCCTTCTATTATATGTGCTTCATACTGAATGAGTATGGTGTTATCCACTATCAGTCTCTCCACCTATTTGCATGTGCCCCACCCAATGATCCAACATAGTTATGATATCCCCTATGCATTTTAGTTTGAAAATTATATCATTTTCATCAAAAAATATAGTTCTTATCCCACTTTAGTGGGACTAACCATTTCACACCTAGACGTACCTCCCTCATGCGTGTACCTTAGTTTAATAGCACACACTAGTAATGTCTCCCACAAGGTATGTCATATAATGGGCCCCTCTTTCTTGCAGGACTATATTCCCATGTCATTATTCATTCTCTATGTGAAGTAACATCAAATTTCTTCCACATAAAGCATGCCCCTATGGGATTATATCCCCCCATATAGGAAGAAACATTTTTCTGCCTCCCATGTCATGCCATAATCTATCGAGACTAACCCATTTCTTCTTTGATGTTGACTGATTCATTTTCACACACCACTATCAAATATAATTCTCTTATCATGTCATCAATCTATTGTGGCCTCTTTAATAATACTCAAATAATCCCCACTATAGTATAAATATCTATTGTACATCACTATTATTATCTAGATTTTCATTGGGACTGTTTGTTAGTGTCCTCCTCCACCAGCCTCATTATTGTATCTCAAACCTCATTAGTGCCTTACAGTTTCTACACCGCCACTATTTATAACCATAATTCTTCTATTCGGGTCCATTTTATTTTATTATTTCACCCAAAAATCTTTGGTATAATATATAGGCACAATTTCACCCAACATATTTGGGTTTGTTCATTGGGAATCATTTCACCCAGCCTTATTGCGCATGTTATTCATGAATTATTTCACCAATTATTATTATATATATTATTCAAGAACAATTGTACTCAGCCTTCTTGGATATACACATAGGTTATGATATCAAAAAACTATATTGGGAATCTTATTCAACAATATTAGTCTTTTATCCATCATTTCAGTCCTAAGAGTGCACATGGAGAAGGATGTAGAAAAGTAGGTGGGAAGTACATATGAGGATGCTCTTTATTTTTTTATTTAATATTGTTAATGAGCAGTCAATAGGTAAATTCAAGAGATATATAAGGATAATAATATGAGTTAAGAGGAATATGGTGTTTATTAAGTTTGTTATAAACACTAACACTTAAGATTATAATATATCGAAAGATGAAATACAAGTAAATATTAGATATATTACAAGATGATACGCACTTAGGTGTATTAATGATTTATTTGAACAATATAGTAGATAATGTACATAATTAGTGAACTGGAGTAAATATTATTATTGGAGAAATAATTTGATGGAGAATATTTTCTAGTACTTAAGGAAGAATATTATTTTTTATGTACAAACTTATAAAATGATGCAATATGTAAATATAAGGCTTTAGTATTAATTATGTAAAGAAATATATGTTGTCCCTATTACAAGAAAAAGAATATTTGTCTAATGTAAAAAATATTCCATCTAACGTTATAACCCACCCAAGCATCCATCCATTATAGATAGTCACTAATCTTAGTGGTAGGACAGTGAGGATGACTGTATAAGATAAACATTCTAGTGTATATCAACACTAAAATGAGAGAAATGAACACTAAACATGGGTTAATGCTAAGAAATATAAGACCATTGTACATGGTAAGAGTTGGTTCCTTTGGATTTAAATTTTCACTAATTCCACATCGAGAGTAATGAATAATCACACATTTGAATCCAATTTATATGTGGGAATCACCTTATGGAAATTATTCACTATTTAAATGAAGGATACTATTTTATTGAAATGAAGACATAATTTGACATATTTAACCTAATAGTCTAGGCTTTTTATGTGGTTTCCACTCCATGTATGTGATTATCATGCCACAAATATTGTTAGTTAGACCGATGTAACATCTAAGTGATCTACTATGAGAGTTCATGAGAAAATCATGTTCTGTTTGAAAAGTTTCAATATGAATATGAGAAATCGAAGTGATAGTTTAGTAAAAAAAAATTAATGTATGATGTTACAATAAAATGTGAATAATGGGTCTTCATGAAATAAGAAAAATAGTATAATTTGGAATATAATAAAAAAATTAATATGGGGAAGCTACATTGTTCATTTTAGGAAACAAACATCACAATGGATGAAGGTTCAATGTGTTTTAAGATGATTTTATTATAAGGGGTAGTGGAGGATGAAGGTGTTCATGCATGAAAAAAATAATATGATAATAAATAATATATGTATTTTTATGAAAAATAGTCGTTAATGTGTTTTGATAATTTTATAAAAGTGAAATTTACGACAGAATTAAGGGTTATTGAGAGGGGTCATGAGTGATATGTGAAGGTAAATATTTATCCAAGTCAGAATGTTTGGCTGACCAAAACTAAAGTAGTTTTTGGTGTTTTAGTGGGAATAAAGTGTACTGGATGATAATTAGTCTTGGTTTGGGAATCAAATTATTGATCCTTTATTTTTTCAAATGATATAGTTCATATCAGTTTCCTCTAAAACAATAACTATATTATTATAATATATGGTGAATATACCATGATCATAACCTATAATTTAGATGAATATTGGAATTTACATAAATAATAAAGGTTAGATGATATGATGCTCTGACATGTAGAAGTTCAAACATTTGACAGATAAGATCTACACCATTTCGTCATGCATAATGAAGTTAGGAGAGCTCGTGATGTTGGTGATTAGGAAGATTGAATAAGAAGATTTAAGTCGAGCTATCCAAAAATAGAGGAAATTCACTCATGCATACAAATCCAAATACAAGCTCAATGATAGAGGATATTATACTTTTCAAAAGTTTTAGTGATAAAGAGATAAAAGTAGAACTACAAGAAGTATACTAAAGTTTTCACAAGTAGGAGAACTAGAGTATAAAAAGTGACTTCACACCACCTTAGTGAAGTTAGGTCATTAGGAGTATGTTGAGTTGGATGTTTAGTGATTACAAAATTCACAAATAAAAGTTCATTACTCTAGCCTAGATTTATAGAAAAGTATAAGACAATTGTAACTGAGTTTTCAGAGGTTTTTATGAAGTCAATATCTAATATATTTGAAAGCATTAAAGTTTTTTGATTGATGAATTTTATTTATTAGTATTTTTAAATTCATATCCCACATTATCCACACTTATCAATATTATATTGGTTATTTAAAGGGGTAAAATGTTCATGTAATGTACTGAGAGATATTTATGTTTTCATTTATATTATTAAAATTAAAATTAATGGTGCAATATACCATTATATTCAAAAAAAATTTATGATGAAGAGTTAAGAATATAGGAACATATTATTTCAAAAAATAAGTGAGTTTTTTATATAATTTAGGAAACTAGATAATATATATAAAGACCAATATCATGCACCTACCTTCAGAAGTTCTAGGTATTTAAGTTCTTAATGGTGGGAGATATGAAAATTGTGTTTTTGTAAATTATATGAACAATTATGGTGTGCATATTGATTCTAGAATAAGATAATGATGAAAATCAATGAAATCTTCATGAGGGGGAAACAATTTTATATGATTTTGTGAAATATTTATTAGATTGGTGGTATTTTTCTAGAGTTTGAAGGAATTATTGATTGACTAATGAGAGTCTGTAAAATTCCACATGATATTTTACACCTGAGGGATGTAAAATGAGTTTTAAATGATAATGTTCTCACACCACATGTATTTAATAATAATATTATTAGTTGAGAATCAATATATTGGGATTATTACTAGATATAACAAGGATTAGGTTTCCCATATTGGGATAGAACCTTATAAAAATCATTATGTACTATTGCCTACTTCATTATCTATAATAAATAATAGAATAAGTGTTCCGGTCATATAATCAATATCCAAAAATCCTAATAATGATAGAGGTTAGAAAAAAATAAAACGGGGTAAATTTTTAACATTTTTTTATTCAGTAGGAACATTTTTATGAAAATTAACCCCATAGAGAATTTATATGATAATATGGGACAAAACATTTGTATCAGATTGGGTTTTCTCTAATTGGAACTAATTTGTTTTCTCTCATAATTGTTTCCACTAATTTACATGATGTTCATGTTTCTGTAATTTATAGTGTTACTGATTCTAAAAGTTAAATAATTTATAGAGATATCTTATTTGAAAAAAATAGAAGATATGTAGACAACCTCTAACATAGAGAGTTTGTCTAAGACAATTATAAATTGAAAGAAGAATGTTTCTTAGAAGTTAAGGAAGTTAACTTCCCAAAATTAGTATAAGGAGGATCCCTACTAAAAGATAAATAGTGTGGGGGTTTTTCTAATGAATATGTTAAGAATGATCCTCCCGGAGAATCCCACTCAAGATATGTAAAGTATGAATCAATTTAATAAGTTAATTATTTTTAATCTTATATAAAGGAGTATATCCAGAGCTCCCTATTGAAGTAGCCATCAATATAATTTCATTTATCAAGGTATAACAATATGATAATACATAGTTGTAATTAAAAACCAATGATATGGAAGGTTCATTATCTAAGAATTTACAAAAATACAAAAATCTCAAGAAACCGTTTATTTTAAAAAAAAATATTTATTAATTTTCAGTTAAAGTATTAACATACTTAAATAATAATTCTAAATAATTATTTGTGAGAAGTAAGTGTTTAATAAATTAATTAAAGGACTAATTAATTCATAAAAATTTATTGATAATTTGATGAATTCTAAGATATAATTAATGAAAAAAAGGAATAAATTATCTTAACTAGTCTCTACTACATGAACCGTAACGACCCAATGATTTAAAATAGAAATTACTTTATTATATTTATGTCATAAAATAACATGAAAACACAAAATAATGAAATAATAAGTGATAAGTAACTTTTAAACATAATTTTGTTACTCCTATGTTTTGAATTTTGAAAATCCAACATACACGGTTATGTTCAAGATGATTTTTGGAGTCTAATGAAACAAAAATATTTTTTGGTGAATAGTAACATACCCTTAGGAATAGTAACATACCCTTATGAATACTAATATGACCCTTATTAATATTAAATCATCCAACATAAGAGTAACATTACCTATGAAAAATTAAATAAAATTAAGGCAACTTAGAAAGTGACAATTTGACCTTAGTAAACGTTTTGGTATTTTATAAGTTATAAATAAATAATTATAATTAATTAATTAATTTAAAAGGAAATTTATTTTCCAAAATGTATTCATAAATTATTTAATTAGTGTCTTATAGTTTTTAGATAATTTTATAAGACCCTAAGTAATTTTTGAAAGCACTATAAAATCAATTTTAATCTTAAAAAACGTTTTTTTAAGTAAATTATAATTTTAATTAAATAGTAAATTAATAATATTTAGAAAATTATTTTTGAAAAATGGAATTCATTTTTGGATTCTACAAGTCGAAAAATGGTTGGGGTATATTTTTGGGATTTTTCTGAGATACTTGAATTTTTTATGAATAGTGAAATACTGTAATTGACAAAATAAGCTAAATAAGCTAATTATAGGGTCATGTGTGATGTTATGCTGATGTAAGACCACTTGGCTCGGGATTAAATTATAAAATTACTATTCTTGGTCGTTCAAGACTCACTATTCCTTCTCTTAGGGGAAATTAATAAACTAATGAATTTTATATCTAAGAAACCCCTCTCCCCTCCACTTTAAAAGCCACCCTTCACACCCTCATTTCGTCACACCTCTCAAGCTCCAATTATTCTCTAAAATCTACAATAAAACCTTCCCTATACCCTAACCCACGTCCAAGAGCTTATGGTATCATCAAAATACCAATCTTAGGCCCTTAAGGAGGTTCTCAAGAGAAGGATTCAGGAGGTAATTTTCCTCCCTCTTCTCCTTTAATTTCCTTTCATGTTCAAGTCCATTTCTTGATATCTCCCAAAATATCTTCATCCAATTGGTTTTTTAACTCCAGTATTATACATATAATGAAATTTTATGATTCTAATGGGATGTTATATCATCCAACCCACTTTCCCTCTTCCTTTTATTTTATTAAAGAGAACGTTGTTCGTAGGGTGTTAATTTATCACCTTCAAGGACGACATGCTTTCTTCTTCCATTTCTACCTTCAGATATGGCCATGAAACTATTCTTATGGTTGAAAAAGAATATGATATATGTATTATGTTCTATTTAATGTTTTGGAACTAACTTATGACCATATTTCTAGTGATAATATAAAACAAGTTCTTTATGATCGAAAAAATCACTAAAATTAACCCGAACATCCATCTTTTAATTCTTATCTAATGATTCATCCACATGGAACTAATATAATTCATTATAAAATAATTAAATATCCTTTAATATCATTAATTAAATGTTCTATCATTTCTGTATGTTTACTCATGTTCTACCCAAACTTCAATTTAAGAATACAAGTGAACCACCCAAGAAAAACCATAAAAACGAACATCCCCGAACAATGTTTTTAAACTCTATAAGTCATCCAAAGGAACATAATATGAAATAATGAAACCATAATGAACCCTATTAATGTACACATGGTTCTTGATTTTTAATTAATGAATATAATTTCATTATACATGACATTAAATAGAAGGAAGCATTCAGGTACAAGGTAAGGGGAAATCTCGATCAAAATTTTCTTCCTTCGGGTTCTCCCTATTTCACTCCATTTTTGATATTTTTACTCCTTAAAGATAATTTGTTTACCGTTGTCTTTACTTTTCTAGGATATACATTTTTTTCACTGGTTTTTTATGTCCAACGAAATGTTTTCCAAAAGAAGTCTTCCTTTGAGAACACCCCTTTTACTTCTCACTCAAAGTGGACGATTATTGTAACATGTTTGTCATTCCCTTTTTATTTTGGGAACCCAAAGCTTATAAATGTATTATTATGAGATGAAACCAATTAATTTTCATGATTTCATTATGTTAATTTATGTTATATTTTTATTGGGGCATGCATGATAAATGATAATGTTATCATGTGACGGGTGCGCCCAGAATTATACAGCGCTCCAATTCATTGGGTAAAGTGATGAATCTCATGAGTAAATGTGAAATGATGTGGGAACATGATTATAGCTTGGTTCAAAACTATGCGTGGTAGTTAACCACTAATACATGATGTTTCATTTTTATGCAATTCCACATTTCAAGTCTTTTATTTATGCTCCTCTCATGTTCATGATCTTTTTCCTATGTTATGATTATGCTCACCCCAAGCTATATTGTTCTTATCTATCCTCTTACTAGGATTCTAGATCACCCCTTTTGATGTATATCCTCAGGTGGTTACATGTACTAAGGAGAGGAAAAGTGACAATACGAATCTAGAGAAGAAGAAATTAAAGAAATGTTTATGCTTGATGTTGTATTTTTTATGTCTGGTCCTAGTGTTCCCAAGACACAAAACCTTTGGATCCTCTTTGTATAATACTATTATGTTGTTTATCAGTGAAATGATGTAATATTAATGCAAGAAAAGTTCGGGATGCTATAGTTGGTATTAGAGGCAAGTTTTAGTTAATTTGTGAATTATCATTAGTGAACCCTAGAGGAAATCTGTAACATGAGACAAAGTACAAATATGCACACAAGAATATTTACCTAGGGATCCCATATGTTATATATTGTTTAAATGAATAAGTTATTCATGACTTGTTTACATATGTTTTGTTCTAACCTTTTCTATTTTAGAAAATGGTGGGAACCAGGAGAAATCAGGCCAACAACTCATGCGAGGGTCAATGCAACGATTGCCCGAACAACATCCCCAATTATTTGGGAGGTGTAGTTCAAAACTTCATGGTGATGCTTACCCAATTATCTCAGGTTATGAATAATAACCATAATAATGCAAAACTTCCTCCTTCACCAAAGCGGGAGCAATTGGATATCGAATGTTTTATGCGGCAATGACCACCGACGTTTTGTGGATCTTCTGATCCACTAGTTGTGGAATAGTGGGTCAACTCCATGGAGAAGATCTTTTCTGTGCTTCACTGTTCTGAGACAGAGAAGGTGACTCTAGCTGTTTATCGTCTAGATGGAGAAGCCGATTAATGGTGGGATTTGATTAAGAACACCAAGCCAAGGGAGGAAATTGAAGAGATGGAATGGGAAGACTTTACGATAATGTTTCTTAATAAGTATTTCCCAAGAACTCTTCAAATGAATATGGAGAGAGAATTCATAGAACTCAAGAAAAAAGAAGGAGAATCTATCACAACCTATGAAATGAATTTCACAAGGATTGCAAGGTATGATTTGGGTTTTGTTATCAACAATTATAGCAAAATTGATAGATTCTTTAGTGGATTAAAACCACACCTTCAAAAGGCTCTCACAATTAGATACTTTGGGAGTTATGAAGAAGTTGTTTTGTGTGCTCTCAAAGTGGAGATGGATTTTGGGGAATGGTCCCATGGATATGGAGATAAGAAACTAAATATAGAGTTTCAAGCCGATGGATCTAGTCATAAAGGTGGGAAGAAAAACCAATGAACCACATTCCAAAAATGTGAGAACTGGAACCATGGGAACTGCCTCAAAGGGACGAGGAGATGCTTCAAGTGTGGGAAATAAGGACACCATGCTCAAGAGTGTCGATAAGACACAAGAAGGAAGGATAATGTAGCCGATTAAAGTAGAGAACCACTCGTGGTTCAATGCTACAACTGTAGGGAGCTAGGGAACTATGCAAACTAGTGCACTCAACCTCGAGTTCTCGAGGGTAATTAGCGTCAGTAGCCACCAAATCCAAAGGAACAAGGGGAGGCTTATGCCATCACTACTGCGGAGGTGGAGCATGACAATGAAGTCGTACAAGGTAAACTTCCTATTCACTCAAGAATGGAAAAAGTCTTATTTGATTATGGTTCTACGCATTCCTTTATATCATACAAGTTTTCTTGAACTATAGAATCTAAGCCCCAAAACCTTGATGTAGAGATATCTGTAAAAACACCAAGTGGTGAAATCATTGCAACCCAAGTGTTTGACTCTTCTCCTGTTGGAGTATGTGGGAATATTCTTCCATAAAATCTAGTAATACTTACCTTGGTGGAATTCGACGCAATAATGGTAATGGACTAGCTCTCGTTATATAGAGCACATATCAACTGTCAGGAAAAGGAAATATCTTTTCATATTCTGAACCATCCCATGGTCCTGTACAAATGCAAGGAAGATTATGAATATCCTTTAAAAAATCCTTCAATGGTGTGGGTGTTGATTCCCTATGAAGAAGCATACCTCACCCAATTGGTTGAGTCAATGTAAAGTTCCAACCTTGAGGAAATTACCATCATGAGGGAATACGACGATGTATTTCCAAAAGAGTTACTCAGAATTCCCCCGGATCGTGAGGTAGAGTTCTTAATTGAACTCATACCCGGAGCTACTCCTATCTCAAAGTGCGCCTATAGGATGGCTCCTATAGAACTGGAGGAGTTAAAGAATCAGTTGCAAGAGCATCTGGACAAATGGTTCATACGTCCTAGTGTATCACCTTGGGGTTCCCCAGTGCTCTTTATGAAGATGAAGGATGGAACAATGCAGCTGTGTATCGATTATCGGAAACTCAAAAAGATCAATATAAAGAACAAGTGTCCTCTGCAAAGGATTGATTACTTGTTCGACCAGTTAAGAGGAGATAAATAATTTTCAAAGGTGGATCTTCGTTCTAGATATCATCAGGTAAAGGTGAAGAAGGAAGATATTCAGAAAACTGCCTTCCGTACAAGGTATGGGCACTATGAGTTTTTGGTGATGCCCTTAGGACTTACTAATTCCCCTGCAATCTTCATGGATTTGATGAATAGAGTCTTTAGACATTACTTTGATAAATTTGTGGTAGTGTTTAACGATGATATTCTAATCTAATCCAAGATCAAGGAGGAAGATTAAGAATATCTAAGACTTCTGTTGGCGACATTGAGAACAGACAAGTTTTACGCCAAGTTCAGCAAGTGTGAATTTTGGATGAATCAAGTCACGTTCTTGGGACATGTGATCACAAGTGAGGGAATTATTGTGGATCCTTCAAAGACAAAGGTGATTGAGGAATGGCTCAGGCCCTTTAGTGTCACAGAAATCCGTAGTTTTCTTGGATTAGCTAGGTACTACCGATGTTTTGTGAGAAACTTCTCACGATTGTCAAGCCCGCTAACTAAGTTAACAAGGAAAGGGGTAAAGTATTTCTGGATGGATGAATGTGAGGGAATCTTCAAGGAGCTAAAGATAAGTCTGATCACAGTACCTGTTCTCACACTACCGAAAAGTGGAGAAAGTTTTGTGATATACAGTGATGCTTCAAAGAAAGGCTTGGGTTGTGTACTCATGAAAAATGAAAATGTGATATCCTACACCTCACGACAGTTGAAGATCCATGAGGAGAACTACCCGACGCATGATATAGATCTGGCTACCGTGATTTCTGCCTTGAAAATATGGTGGCACTACCTTTATGGCATGAAGTTTGACATATACACCAACCACAATAGCCTAAAGTATATATTCACACCAAAAGAGCTCAACATGCATCAAAGGAGATGGTTAGAGATAATCAAGGATTACGATTGCTCTATTCACTATCATCATGGAAAGGTGAACAAGGTAGCTGATGCTCTATGCAGAAAAGAACCCGCTACTCTATCCATGTTACATACTGAGAAAGACCCAATCTTCTTGGATATGCAAAGGATGGATTTGGAAATCATAAGGGCATGGGATACATCATACCTTGCCCAAAATTATTGTGCAACCATCCATCCAAGAGAATATTAATGAAGCACAAATGGATTATGAGGAGATACAAAAGAGGGTGAATGTAGTAAAATAAGGGAAGATGCAAGAGTTCCATATCGACGATGATGGTGTGATTCGGTTTGGAACGCGGCTTTGTGTGACTTCATCACCCGGGATAAAGCAGGAGCTATGTAAAATTCACATATATCAACATTCTCTATCCATCCTAGGAGTACCCAGATGTACCATGATCTACGAGAACACTTCTGGTGGGATAACATGAAGAAGGAGATTATAGAATATATATGAAGGTGCTTAGTATGTCAGCAAGTTAAAGTTGAGCGAAAAAAGTCCAAAGGAATGATGCAGCCATTGCCTATACCCATGTGGAAATGGGAAAAAGTTACTATGGACTTTGTCACAGGTCTCTCAAAGACATCAAAGGGAAATAATGCGATATGGGTTGTGGTTGACCGACTCACCAAGACCTCCCATTTTATCGCTATTCAGGAAGATCATTCGCTTGATAAACTTTCAAAGATATATGTGAAGGAAGTGGTGAGACTGTACGGTGGTCCACTCTCAATTATCTCTGACCGTGATCCAAGATTCACATCTAAGTTCTGGAGGAGCCTTCAACATTTTTTGAGTACTGAATTAAATTTCACCATGGCCTATAACCCCCAAACTGATGGCCAGTCTGAAAGGACTATTCAGATGCTTGAAGATATGCTAAGAGCCTTCTCTCTTTAATTCAAAGGTGGTTGAGATCAACATTTCCCATTGGGTTGAATTCTCATACAACAATATCTTCCACTCGAGTATTCATATGGCTCCATATGAAGCTCTGTATGGAAATAGATGTAGAACTCCAACCTATTGGGATGAAGTTGGAGAAAGAAAGATACTTGGACCCGATCTTGTTCAAGAGATGACATAGAAGGTTAAAGTCATCCAAAAACACATCAAAGCTGCTCAGAGTCAGCAAAAGAGCTATGATGACAACCGTCTAAGGGACTTGGGGTTCGAAGTTGGAGATAAATTATTCCTTTGAATATATCCATAGAAGAGAGTCATGCGATTCAGGATGAAAGTGAAGCTAAGCCCAAGGTATATTGGCCCCTTTGATATCCTTGACCGCATAGGAGACGTGGCCTATTGTCTTGCACTTCCACAAAATATGGCTCAAGTTCATGATGTGTTTCATGTATCACTACTGAGGAAGTACATACCAGACCCCTCACATGTACTAAACTAAGAGGTGGTGTAGCTAGAAGATGATCTCTCCTATGAGGAGTAACCAGTAAAGATTCTGGATCAGAGAGATAAGGTTCTACGGAACAAGACAACCCATCTTGTCAAAGTGTTCTGGAGGAACCATAAGTTCGAGGAAGCAACTTGGGAACCATAAGAGGAAATGAAGTAGAAGTACCCTCACCTGTTTGTGTAAAGTAAAATTTCTAGGGCGAAATTTCTTAAGGGGGAAGAATGTAACGACCCAAAGTTTTTCAATAGAAATTCCCTTCTTATATTTATGTCATAAAATAACATGAAAACACCAAATAATGAACTACTAAGTGATAAGTAACCTTTAAACATAATTTTTTCACTCCTCTATTTGGAATTTTGAAAATCCGGCATACACGGTTGTGTTCAAGATGATTTTTGGAGTCTAATGAAACAAAATAATTTTTGGTGAATAATAACGTAACCTTATGAATAGTAACATACCATTATGAATAGTAATATTACCCTTATGAATAGTAAATCATCCAACATAAGAGTAACATTACCTATGAAAAATTAAATAAAATTTAGACATCTTAGAAAGTGACAATATGACCTTAGTAAACGTTTTGGTATTTTATAAGTTATAAATAAATAATTATAATTAATAAATTATTTTAAAAGAAAATTTCATTCCCTAAAATTCATTAATAAATTATTGAATTAGTGTATTATAGTTTTTAGATAATTTTATAAGACCCTACGTAATTTTTGAAAGCACTATAAAATAAATTTTAATCTTAAAAACTGTTTTTTAAGTAAATTATGATTTTAATTTAATAGAAAATTTATAATATTTAGAAAATTATTTTTGAAAAATGGACTTCATTTTTGGATTCTACATGTCAAAAAATGGTTGGGGTAAATTTTTGGGATTTTTCTGAGATACGTGAATTTTTGATGAATAGTGAAATACCGTAATTGACAAAATAAGCTAAATAAGCTAATTATAGGGTCATGTGTGATGTTATTCTTATGTAAGACCACTTGGTTCTGTATTAAATTATAAAATTACTATTATTGGTCGTTCAAGACTCACCATTCCTTGTCTTAGGGGAAATTAATAAACTAATGAATTTTATATCAAAGAAACCCCTCTCCCCTCTCCTATAAAAGCCTCCCTTCACACCCTCATTTCCTCACACCTCTCAAGCTCCAAGCCTTCTCTAAACTCTGCCCAAACACCATACCTATACCCTAAACCACGTCCAAGATCTTATGGTCTCATCAAAAGACCATTCTTAGGCCCTTAAGGAGGTTCTCAAGAGAAGGATTCAAGAGGTAATTTCCCTCCCTCTTCTCCTTTAATTTCCTTTCAAGTTCAAGTTCATTTCTTGATCTCTCCCCACCTATATTCATCCAATTTGTTTCTTAACTCCAGTATTATACATATAATTTAATTTTATGATTCTAATGAGATATTATATCATCCAACCCCCTTTCCCACTTCCTTTTATTTTATTAAAGAGAACATTCTTTGTAGGGTGTTAATTTATCACCTTCAAGGACGACATGCTTTCTTATACCATTTCTACCTTCAGATCTAGTAATGAAACAATTTTTATGGTTTAAAAAGAATATTATATATGTATTATATTATATTTAATGTTCTGGAACTAACTTATGACCATATTTCTAGTGATAAAATAAAACAAGTTCTCTATGATCGAAAAATCGCTCAAATTAACCCGAACATCCATCTTTTAATTCTTATCTAATGATTCATCCACATGGATATAATATATTTAATTATAAAATAATTAAAGATATTTTAATATAATTAATTAAATATAATATAAATTCTCTATGTTTACTCATTTTCTACCCAAACTTCAATTTAAGAATACAAGTGAACCATCCAAGAAAAACCATAAAAAGTAACATCCCCGAACAATGTTTTCAAACTCTATAAGTCATCCAAAGGAACATAATATGACATAATGAGACCATAATTAACCCTATTAATGTAAAAATGGATCTGGATTTCTAATTAATTAATATAATGTCATTATACAGGACATTAAAGAGAAGGAAGCATTCAGGTACAAGGTAAGGGGAAATCTCGAACCCTATTTTCTTCCTTCGGGTTCTCCCTCTTTCACTCCATTTTTGATATGGTTAATCCTTAAAGATAATTTTTTTTATCATTGTATTTACTTTTATAGGATATAAAT
The DNA here is from genome assembly GCA_963277665.1 of Viscum album. Taxonomy (NCBI): domain Eukaryota; kingdom Viridiplantae; phylum Streptophyta; class Magnoliopsida; order Santalales; family Viscaceae; genus Viscum; species Viscum album. The sequence goes on from OY728148.1 coordinate 2,035,703,226, forward strand.
GTTTTTAACTTGTTTTTTCTGTCCAACAATATTTTTTCCAAAAGAACTCTTCGTTTAAGAACACCCCTTTTACTTCTCACTCAAAGTGGATAGTTCCTGTAACATGTTTGTCATTCCCTCTTTCTATTGGGAACCCAAAGCTTATGAATGTGTTATTATGGGATGTAAAACATTCCTTTTCATGGGTTAATTATTTTAATTTATGTTATATGTTCATTATGGAATTCTTGATAAATGATAATGTTATGATGTGACGGGTGCGCCCGGAATTATATAGCGCAATATGAATGTTTAAATGTGACGAGTGCACCTGGAATTATACAGTGATCCAATGCATTGGGTAATGTGATGAATCTCATTATTATATGTGAAATGATGAGTGAACAAGATTCTAGCTTGGTTCACAAGTATGTGTGGTAGTTAACCACTAATACATGATGTTTTATTTTTATGCATTGCCACATTTTAATTCTTTTATTTATGCTCCTCTCATGTTCGTGATCTTTTTCCTATGTTATTATTATGCTCACCCCATGATATATTGTTCTTATCTATCCTATTAATGGGGTTCTAGCTCACCCCTTTTTATTTATATCCTCAGGTGGCTACATGTACTAAGGAGAGGACAAGTGCCAATAAGAAGCCAGAGAATAAGGAATTAAATAAATGTTTATGATTGATGTTGTATTTGTTATGTGTGGTCCTAGTTTTCCCAAGACACTAATCCTTTGTATCCTCTTTTTGTAATACTATTATGTTGTTTATCGTTGAAATTATTTAATATTAATGTATGAAAAGGTCGGGATGCTATATGAATGAAAGGTGAATAATGAAAACTTTTGGAAGATGAATGTTAAATGTCAAGATAAAGTAAATTCTATTGATGATCTAAATACAATTAATTTTAAAGGTTCTTGAGTTGGAATTAAAATTCAGAAACATGTAGGTAACTCATGTGTAATCCTTCCTAGAAGAAGAGAAAATATCTATTACCAATGAAATTTATGAAGAGATATTTACTCTCAGGAAGAATCATCTAAGCATTAGAATATGGTTGAAAAAATTAGAAGATAAATATTCTAAAAGAACACAAAATGTGGAATCCTAGTGTTTTATAGATAATTTATTCACTATCTCTAATCCTTTATATAGTTTAGGATAAAATTTAATGTTCTATAAAAATATGGGTGGAGAAAGAAATGTATACACCCACCAATTCTTTGAAAGTGGAAGAAAGAAATAAAGAAATATGTGGTTCCCCACATGATGTATAATTAAATAGGTGTTATATTTAAAAAAACTAGGTGTAAAATCATTATAAAGTATAACTCAATTGAAAAAATGAAGAAATATTCTCCTACTTTTCTTATGAAATTTTTGGACATACATATATTTACAATTGTCATAAAATGTGAACTACCAGAAAAGAGAGGAGGCCTATAATAAGGTGGATAAAAATTTAACTTAAGAGAAATAATCCAAATTTAAAGAAACTCATGAAAAAAAACTAAATATAAGTAATATAAATTGATTTATTGATCTTAATAAATTCTGTGAAACATTAATTGAAAAGGGTTATTGTGATGATGAGTGTTGTTTTATCTCTACCACAAAATCTGAATGAAGGATACTACATAGGTTGAATAACCATAGAGTTAGGTTAAAAGGAATGATTAACTTTATGTGTAAATGAAATAAGTTATCAATACAAATAGACTTAATAAAAATTAATGGATAATTTCACACCAAATAAAAGATAATTATTTTATAAAAGAAAAATACATATCATATACTGGTTCAAGAAATCGATTAATTGTTAAATTAATAGAAGAATGTTAGAATAATAAAGTGAGTCATTCTAAGAAATAAACAATTGGATTAGTTTTTTGAATACATATCTAATGAAGAAGTCGAATTTAATGAGAGGTTCTTAATAAATAAAATCTTAAACGAATATAAGAATCTATGAGGAATATGTAAACAATCAATTCAAACTCTTAAAAATACAAGAATATTTTACAATCTCAGGAGAATATTTTTAATAAAAAGAATAAAAAATTTATGATATATGAACTAAAAAAATTATTTTGAGGACTAAATAAAATTATAATGAGAATATTGAATAAGCTTTGAAAGTTTGTATAACTGTTTGTCTGGGTTAGTTGGAAGAAGAAAGGAAGATGTAATAAACTCATAAAAGTAAATATTTCTTAACATAATATGTCAAGTAGGAAGTCCCATACAACATAAAAGTTTAAAATAATAATAATTTCTTTCTTACCATGTGTTCCCAATCATAAAAAATCATGGTTGGAGTCTTGAATAAATGGAGAGATGATATGAAAGAAGCTTTCGAGTTGAGAAATATCTCCCAACATTATTTCTCTAACAAAAGATAAATGGTGGTTCCCACTTATTCCAATATATGTTGTTTCTATTTTCAATTTTTAGGTAATTAAAGGTGATTCATACATTTAAGGGGAGGACAAAAGTTATTGAATAATTTTAAAATCATACAATAATTCAAAATATTTTTAACATGTAACATTTTAATAAAATTGATAATATTTTGTGTGCTAGATGCACTTCAAATATGATCCACCATAAGGAATAATATGAATTTCAATAATTCAGTAAAAGTTAATATGGTTATAGGGATTATAAATATTTAATATTTTGAAGTATAAGAGTTAATATTCAGACCACTAATGGTTAATTATCTAGAAATTACATCTCTATATGTTAGAAGTTTGGACTAGAAATTTTTCAAATAAAAAAAATTTCCATCAAATTTAAATTTTAAAAATTGAAGAATTACTTATTGATAAGTTATGTTGAATAATTTTCTTCTATCCTTATATATAATAAATTATTAATCCAAATATGAGAAATGTTTTTTTTCATGACAAATAAAAAATATATTAAATATGAGTAACTAATGTTTGTTTTGAATATCTTAAATCAGTTTGATGTGATGGATACATGAAATCAGTTGAATAAAATTTAAATTAAACAACCACTAGAATAAGAATATAAATTGGTATCACTTGGAGAAAATTTATGGATATATTTATGGTATATTTTAATCACTCTTGTTTTCTACATCAATCATGTCTCATGTAGAATTAGAGTTGATTAATATATATCTCATTCTTTAAGAAAAGTGATTCCCTCCCTCTTTGGATAATTACTTTCATTTTGAAGCAAGATAAAGGGAGAAGAATAAAGTTTATACAGAATATGATGATTGTTACTTTACCAAGTGAAACATTGAATTTATTATCAATAAGAGATATAATAATTTTATTGCTTTAGAATTTAAAATGGCATTGAAAATGTCTAGAAAGGGGGAGGTTGAAGTTCCCAAATAGATTTTGATGATTATGCATTATGTTTTTTTCAGTGTAATGTTAATAATAAATAAAATTTATATGTATATAAGGATAAGAAAATGCGTGAAGAGGAATATAATGATTTATAAGGGTGTTCTAGACAATGACACTCTAAATGATATTACATAAAAATATGAAATATAGGTATATGAAAGATATATTATTAGAAGAATCATATTTAATGTGGATAAATGATTTATCTATATAATAGAGGATATGTTGTATGGATGTAATGAAGTGGGGTTAATAAAAAAATTAGAGAACTAATCATAAAAGTGAAGATTGTCTATTGATGTAGGTGTTGAATTATTTTTGATGTAGATATTTCTATAGTCTCAGAACACACACAAAAACACATAAATATATATTTACAGACTAAATATCAAATATGTAAATAAATATATGTTGTCATTATTACATGAAAAGGAATATATGTTTTTATAAAAAAATCTCATCCCTCAATTTAGCCTAATCCAGATGCCTTTCATAATATACTATAGCCAAGATCAATGGTAGACTAGTGATGCAGGCTATGGAGGAGAAAAGGGACAACTCATGTTTTTAGTAATATGAGATAATTGAGTACATATAATGGGGTGGTTCTATGTATTATAGAACTAGTGGTCATGGAATAGGGTGGTTATATGGGATATCAATATAGACTTGTGATGTATCCAGAGTAAATATGAAGGGTGATTCTAAATTCAAGTCTAATATGGGACTCACCTCGCCAGAATTTTTCCTCATTTAAAAAAAGTGCACTATTTTTCAGAAATTGTGATTTATTATATCATATTTAACCTTAAACAGTAGGGATTTCATATGAATTTTCTCCAACTCCTTGAGTAACACACCACAACATTCATTAGCTCAGTGCATGTAACATCTGAGTAATCTATCATGCGAGATCATCAGGAACTCATATCACTTGATTGAACCTATACCCTAAAGGTAAGAAATATAAACAATAGTTCACCAAAAATAGTGTAATGTATGATGTTACTATCATATGAGAATAATAGTGTCACGTGGGATGAGAAATATAAGATAATTCAAAAGATAATCTTTATAGAAAAATCATTATTATATTCTTTTTAGTTCATTGAATAAACATTATATATATTGATGAATCATTTTGGTTCAAGATAAGTAAATCTTAAGGGGGTAATATATGTTTAATGTGTTCATGAATATTTAAATCCTTATGATGTGATTGATGTTATGGGATTTCATTAGAAATAGATATACCAACTGTTTTAATAATTTGAGAAGATTGAAATTGAAGGATTTCATGTAGGGTGACTAAATGGAACAAATTATTGGGATTTAAAGTCCAATATTTCGATAAAGTGAAACATTCAGATAACTAAACATAGAGGTGTCCAGATGGTTCAGTTGGAGTAAAGTAATGGGGATTATAAGGAAGTTGGTGTTGGGGATAAGATGATCAATCCTTGAGTTGTATGGAAGGTTATGTTTTAATGATTCTCTCATAAAAGAATAACTCTACTATTTTAATATTAGGGTGAATAACCCATGTTTGTAACCATTAAGGTGGTTGAAAATGATAATTCACTCTTTTATGAAATGATATATGATATGAGGTTTTTTAATTAAGATATCTAGAAATTATTAAGATAAGATCCATTATATTTCATTGAGTACAGTGAATATGGGATATCTCATTCATGTAGTGATCTGTATCATAAAATTTGAATCTTCAAGATGATTTGGGTGAAAAGGTATTAATTTCACAAATTCATGAAAATCCATGTACAAGATTAGTGTTGTAGGATTTTAAATATTTTTAGTAGTTTGAGTGATAAAGATAGAATGGTGGAGCTGGAAGGAGAAAAACGAAGTATATAGAAGTAAGAATACCAAAAGATGCCAGAAGTGACTTAACACCTCCGTAGTAAATTAAATTTATAGTTCGGATTTTTATATTGATCTTAAACTAATCAAAATTCAGAAATGGAAATTCATGATTCTATCCAAGATTCTCATAATATTATAATATAGTTGATGACAAGTTTTTCAGATGTTTTGATGAATTAAAAATTCAATATATTCAAAATCAATGTAGGTGGTTGACTGGAGATGTTGAGTTATCAATAGTATAAAATTAGTAACCCATATTATACATATTTATCATGGAAATAAAAGTTATAAAAAATTATATTTTTTAATATAAGGTACATATAGATATAGAAATTGTTTCTGATATTATTGAGAAGATTGTGAGGGTAAAGATAACCAGTATGATATTAAATATCTGAAGGGTTGAACACTTAAGAATAATAGAATGTATATTTCAATGTATGAAGTGATATGATTGCATAATTTTAAAAAAAGATATATATGACAATAAATTCCATGTAACTACCTTCTAATGTTTTAGATGACGAAACACTTGATGATGAGAGATCAAAAAATTAGGTTTCTAAAACATATAAGAATAATAATGATGTGAATGTTGATTTTATAGGAATATAATGTTGGTAGTTGAGTAATGTTTCATAAGGAGGAATATCATTAATATTATGCTCTAAAATCTTCATTTGATTAGTGGTATTATTCAATAGGTTGTCAGAATTATTATAAAATGACAAGAATTATTATAATTCAGTGGGGTGTTGTACATGTGTGGGGTGAATTGTGGGTTTCATATGATAATGATCCAACACCACATATAATTTATAATAAGATAATTAGTGTATAATATATGTCTTGGGATAATAACTAGAATGTAAAAGATTTGGTTTAACAAATTGGGACCCAACATTGTAAAAAGAATTGTTTATTGTAATGTCTTTATTTATCTGTATTACAAAAGGGATAAAATGGTGTGGTCAAAGAATCAGGATCCATACATCTTAATTAATATAAAGGTTATAAAAAAATTATAATTTGGTTTCATTTTGTAAAAATATTCCTACACTGATTCAGTCCCTTCTCTCAGTGAAGTCAGATGATCCTATATGACTGACATAACTTCACTAATTTTTTTAATAGTTCAAATATTATATATTCCTTATGATTAAAATTTGATCTATTAAATAATATATAACATTATAATTTTTTGAAACAATTTTAGTTAAGAATATTTTGATTCATTTAATGGTAATTATAAATATGTATTTTAAATAATTTTTAATTGATGTTAAAATTTCAGGAAGATTTAGGATAAAAATCCATACCTTTAATATGAGTTTTTTTGATATAGAGATGTGGATTTTTTTTCACATGTGGACATGAGGAAACCTTTCAGGTATGATAATTATTATTTATAAAATCAATTTATAAATTCATTTTTTAATTAATTGATGATTTGTTCAATTAATTTTATGTAATATTTATCCAATATATATCACCAATACGTCCCAGCACAAAATGTATACCCTCATAATTTGTCACATGGAGGTATCCTTTACTATAGGTAAATGATTATTGAAAATATTAATGAATTAGTATTTAAATCTAATCGAAACTAAGAATAGATTTAGTTTGGTCGTCTATCTCACCCCATTCTCCATGTGAAATGTAAAAGGTAAATAATGACAAAAAGTGGAAGTTTCTTACTAATCCATAAAAAGATCATCCAATAAGATTGAATGAAATTAATTATTATGTTTCCTAAATATTTTTAAATTCATCAAAAAATATAACATTTAAATATTTCATTTTTTGATTCATTTTAAGATAAAATTATATTGGGGACATTTATGCCTAAGGTTATAATGGAAATTCGTGTGATTAATTCCAGAAGCAAAAACACTGCAGCCACGTAAGAGGATATGAGGTGAGTGTTTTTATCTGAAAAAATGGGAAAAATAGCATACTTTAATGATAGGATTCATGATATGAATCAATAAATATAAAATTAATTAAATAATATGTACATTCAATATTTTTATAAATTTAAATACATACATATCCTACACAGCTTGTCTATCCAGATCCTCCACCACCTCATTCTAATGTGACTTTGTAATATGATTTCCTATGTAATTACTCATTTAAAAATTATAACATATATAATTATATCTAGGGGACTATATAAATCATCATCCTATGCAGTCAGATAAATTAATAGTAATTGTACATGATATTATTGATCTTACTACTCTATTATTATTTCTCACTGAAGAGGTGACCATATTTGCATAGAGTATGGGATATTGTTTTAACATGCATTGTTATCATTGTTCTTCAGGTCATGTATGATCTATGTGTTTTTTTTTAAAATTTTTATTTATTTTGTAATTTCAAATTACTCTTATTAATTTGATACATTTAACTTATATAGGATCATGTGAAATCTAAAGAATAATTACAAAGGATTTTTTTTTTCAAGAAACAATATATTCAGAAACTCCTTAGTTTAGATATGGGAAAAAAGTATCTGTGAATTATTTTATGTTGTATATTTTTTTAGATTATAATGAGTGTTAAATTATTTGATTAATATTATATATTAATTGTATTTTAAAAAATCTTGGATTTTTTATTGATGATGATATATGAGAACTTCTATTGCAGTTTTTTCCCATGTAAGTAAATTTGAATTTGAATTTTCATTTTATTGTGTAATTAAAACTAATATAATTTTAATTTATTACATCTCTAATTAGATATATTCGCACTCCTTACATTCAAAATGGGATAAATTTAATTTTTGTTTTATGGATTCAAAATAAAATTCAATGGTTGTAACGTACCTGTCAAATATTTCTAGAGATAAATATATACGTAACATATTGGATGACATAGAGATTAAGTGTTGATATATTCCATTCCATGACTTGTAAGAAAAATTTTATAATTATGAACTAAAATTATATACAATGGAATATATGTTTAAAATTTTATATTTTAGTGGATATCGGGTCTTATGTGTATCTTGTCCACATAAATTCATAACATATTGGTTATGCTTTTTATCAGATAAATTTAGTGAATATCTTCATGATTTATTAAATTTTTATGTTTTATTATATGTTTATAGTTCTTTAATCCAAAATATTTCCATTCACATATTGTTTTTAAATTAATATATTAAAATTAAATAGGTCATTGATGGTGTTTAACAATGTTCCTGTATGAATAAAGAAGCTATATGAAATTCATTATGTTATAGTAAATGTAGATAAATTTTTTACTTATTAATACCTATATTATTTTACACGTAGATTTCGTGTTTATAATTTTAAATGTTTTTTTGAAACCATAGTTTCATTATAAAATAGAAAATTTTTAATGTGTTTATTATTTTTTATATGTGATTTTTTAGATTATCATAATTGTAAGAACCACAAATTTTCACAGAGTTAGTTCTACTAAAACTCTTATATTTTGAAACCAATATATTGTATTTTAAATTTTTTTCATATTTAATATTTTTTAGTTTTTTTATAAATTGTAAATATTTTTTTTCTAATGGATTAAACCAACTTCAAGGATTGTTTCCACACTATTTTTAGGTTATAATTATTTATATATGTGCATCTAAAAGTTTCATGTCAGTTTATTATATTGGTAAATGAATTTATGGTAAATTTGAAATTATTTGTTTTGTCTATACCAATATGTTTATGATTACATGGAATGGGGTATTGAATTTTAATATATATCAAAAAAACAACTTAAGTTTCTCTAGTACTATGACTCTTTATTTTCATGCTCTTAGAGACTAATAGGTTTTCACATGATACATCCATTTAAATAATTTATTTCTCTACATAAGGGTTTTCATTTTTTTCTACCACATTACAAGGAAATCCAATTACCAGAGAAGAAAAATATGGAAAAGATCCATAAATTATGTCCTATCCTTAAACTTTTGATGATTAGATGCAAATTTATCATGAGAAACTCATCTGATAATCTCTTTTTAATGTCATGGATTTGATGTTTTTTGCTGTTACGAACAATATTCCATTTGAAACCACTATGTTGTATCCATTATTGGTCTATAGTGAGTGTAAAAATGGACTAACTCCAAATCCTGATTTTTTTATTGTTTTTTCTAGACATTATGCTCCACCTCATACTAGTGTGTCAGGCCTCCTAACCACCCCACTTCATCCCCAAACTCCTTTAATTGTAGAGGTACCCTCGATACTCTTCTTTGACATCACCTCCTCAATTCATTTTATATATAATTTTTCAAAACCAACAACATGGTATGTTGGAAACCAGATACAATATATAGTAAACTATAAATTAAAAAAAACAAAGACATATGTTTATGAACCCCAAAAAAACTTACAATTGAAATCATGTGTTATGAAATCTCTTTAATTTTTAGTGGGAAGCTCAAGGGTGAAATAGATACCTCGATCCTTTAATCTTATGCATATAACAAGTTAAGGCATCCCAAGACCATTGTTTTCCCCCACCACATTTCAATGATACCACCATCACTTTTGAAAAAACTAAACCACAAAGGATGAGAACCTCTATCCATAAAGGATTCATAATAATCATTGTTTGTTTAAATTTAAATACAAATAAAAACCCCAAACCCATTATATAATAGTAATTCAAAGGATCCATGATGAATCAAATGAACAAATATACCATAAAAAGTACATCATAAAAATAACCTACATAGAAGTGAATGAACATCAACCTAAACCACCACCCTTACATGTAACCAAACAACGTCAAAGAACATGAGAAGAAAAACTCCATCATGATGAGATCCATACCTCCCTAGATCATCTATATCCATTGAACTTGTAAATACACCAAAAATAGGAGCAATATAAGTTCAATAGAACCAAAATTATGAATAATTATCTCATGGAATCCTCACAGATTATTCTAAAACCATATAAAAATAAACATTCGTTGGAGAATCTAAAACTTCAACCATTAGCATTGCCAAAGGTATATCCCAACCTAATAAAAAACCGTACCTAACCGAAATGGGGGTTATTTGATGTTGGAAGAGGTTTATAGAGAAGTAGGGAGAAGATAAGTATATGGGGACACTATAAAGAGAAATAAGTAAACACACTAAAAGGAAACATCAAGTGATTAATCGTATCGATGAGTCTGATGTCAAGTGATTCCACCACCACATCCCAAGAATCCATAATTACCATTATTTTATTGTATAAATGGGTTAATGTAGGTTGGGATATACTGAAATGTATGATGAAGAAAACCCCATTTTTGTGAGAAAAAATGTTAATAAAAACCCAAAAAAACTAAAAAAGTCATGAAATGATAGAATCGAAAGAGAAATATCCAATTGAAACCCCCAATACATCCCAACACACTATTAAATGAATCAATTAGGGCCAATTATGGGTTCAATTCTCATGAGTTCAAGAAATAAGGGTAGTGGTAATTTTTTAAAGGATTATAATATTAATAAATGATATAACTAAATCAACAAAGAAAAAAATAAGGGATAAACCATAGTAAATAGAGACCAAAAAACCATTTGGAATAAGGGAAAATTTGAAAAAGAGAAAAAATCCCATATGAGGATGATATGATGATGTTGGGTGCATCAGATGAGTGATTTAATCATTGAAGAGAGGATCATGAAAACTAGGAAATCGGAATTTGATTTCAAGAGTGATAAAATATTTAGGGAAATGAGGCACCACTACCTAATGTGTAAGGATCCTCTACATGTACCCTTACCCCCACCAATATACATTTAAATTTTTATCTAGAAACCTACTGTGCTTGAGGGTTTTCATTTTTGGCCCAAGATTTTGGGTTATCCTAGACCAAAATTTATCAACCTAGGACCCGCCCTTCCATCTCCCATGCCAGGGGTCCACCATCATAACCTATGTTTTTTTATTTAGGCATGGTTGGTATTTAGGTAGAATTTTTGTTATTTTAGTTCCATAATTACACCGAAGTCTATATTCATATCTTTCACATCTTCAATCACATCCAATAATTATATCAACATTATTGATCATAGTAATTTCACTTATGGTAATATTTTTCATGTTAAAAATAGTGATGGAGGCATATCTGTAGTAAGATGCCATGGTCATCTATATTCATACTGTACTTTCTATGACTGGACTACTTACACGATTTACACTTATTTTAAACTTCATGAACGTTACTATATTAAGAAATTATACAAATTGATCTTAACTATTATAAATAATTATTTTTTTTCATCATTACGACAAGTCCAACAAATGAGACCCTATAAATATATCAACACATGAATATGAAAGGGTAAGGATATTGGGATTTTTGTGTTGGTTGTTAGTGTAATGGATCTAGATAACTTCTCATATCCTATTTCTGATGCACACATAAATTTGTGATCCTCCTCTATTGAATACAAATATAATTAGGGTAGTTCCTTCTGATATTGGATTAGATTACAATAATTTATATAACCATAATCCGTGACATAATAGTGAATTTAATCTTGGGCTTAAAAAAAATTCAAATTGTAAAAATATACTTAGAATTTGTTTTACCTTCATAAAATGAACCCAATGACACCATTAAACATTTTTAAAATAAATAAGTAAATTTACATCATTGATTATTATAATTTAATAAATTAACTCAAAAATATATAATTAAATATTTTTAAGTTACATTTTAAATAATATTCTCACACTATAAAATAAGTTAACCCCAAATTATTTTCCTAGACCTTGATAATAAAATCAATTTGATTTCTCTCATAAATAAAATTTTTATTATTCATTAACTTGAATAACTGATGAATATTTAAAAATTATAATTAGCCTATAATATCCTTATTAAGACTAAATATTGATTAAATTTTGATCAAAATAATTTTAGTAGACATCAATCCATAAACATTGACAGGTTCCCTTCTAATGATCAAATTTATCTCAATCTAACAATCTTCTAGATCCGCTTAGTGTCTGTACCTCTAGAACCCTTTCTCAATCTTAATGGTTTAAACCGATAGACCAAGAGAAAGATAAAGAAACCCATCATGTCCCACATAGAGAAAAGGATAGTTCATAGAAATGAAAACGTCCTTCGAATGATAATATGAAATATAACCCCCTTTTCAACTGATATACCATCAAGAGGGATGCATACCCATATCATCATTAATTAATGAATGATATATCATTATTTGAATTTCCAATAATAATTTTCTTATGACAATGTTGACAATGGATTTAAGTAGTCCAATTTAATCTCAGTCTAATGCAAAGATATATCTTCCACCATATCATATATGGGACAACTCATCTATTGTTAATTTAGTGTATCATGACCACTCATGATTACCTAATGCAAGATAATTCAGCAAGATCTTATAAATCAAGGTTTTAATCATGAAACAATTATTCTCTTCTTGGTATACATTAACATTGAACTCAAGTCTAAGGAAAAATACACATGTCCTCAAAAAGGAATATCCAACGATAGTCATGATTTTTTTAATTCTTTTGGAGGTTATGTGCTCATAAGCTCCATTCCTATAGATTACCATGTGTGAACTAAAAGAGACTTATCAATTATAAATATCATAAAATACCTAATAATAAAATATCTTATATGTCCTATTAGAATTACATTTCTATACCATATACCAAATCATTACGAATATTTCCATAAATTTCCCAAGTTTTAATAATAGTGGAAACTATCACGACCTATCGTTGAGATAGATAGTATAATGATGTTATCACATAAGGAAGGAATATGTATAAAAAAAATTTCATAAGAATAATCATAATCGTATATATATATCTAATTTTATACGTGGAGATGTAATCAAAAGAATATAAAATAATGTTGGTTGTAGGGAACTAGCTTCATGGAAGGGTTAGAAATGTCAAAGAACCTAAGTAGTAACAATGGTCATGATATGATAATTGGAATACAAAGTAGATTGTAAGAAATTTTTTTACTTCTTATCTTGACAATAGACTAAATTGCTACCATGAAATTCCACAAACCCAGAAGTATATTTCTAGGTAGATAATTGACATGCATAATAATCATCGCAAAATGTATCCATATTAATGTGGTCATCATGGGAATATAGAATAATATGTTTGGTTCCCTAATAATGAATTTGATGATGAGGAAAACAAATTCAAATTGTGTTTTCATAAAAAATATATAAAATAAATTATATGTCTCACAGTGAATAAAATATCATAATATGTTACCGTGAGGCGATTCTGTTTCATAACACAACATCAATATCTCCCCAAAAAATGATAACAACTACTAACATTATGAATAAAATTTTCATTATACTCAATAGTATTAATTATATCCATATGAGACTCTCTAGTCTCTTATATGATATCCAACACAAACTTTTCATTAGGAAATAAACAAACCATTCTAGAAGTGAGATACTTCATTGTTGAGGAAAATATTTCAGGAGACTCAATTCCCTGGAATGAAACCATTGATAAATTTAGGACTTGAGATGATAGGTTTATTTTTAGTCATTGTATATGATAATGATATCTTAAACATATACATCTAAAAATATAATATCAGATCTTGTTTGTTAATGAACAAGAGCCTCAACCTGGTTTGCGAGGACTCGATAAGTGCATCCAAGAGGCTTGAGATCAAATTAGGGTGGAGACATATTTCTAGGTTACTGTAGTAGTACTATAACAGGTATATAACAATAATTGTACTAGTTATATAGTAGACATTGTGGAAAGTACAATTCAGTACTATAGAAGCCATAACTATTCATCCGTTTAGGATTTCGGGCTATAGGTTTGGTCCTTGATTCCTTCAAGGACTTTGGACTGCCCAAGGCCTTCAGGACAGTAAGGATTAGGTCCCCCTTAAGGCCTTCATGAATCCTCAAGGCCTTAGGGACACATCAAGGACTTTGGTCTACATGAAACTGTTCTTAAATAGGCTATGTAGACTCTACAAGGAGAAGTCTCATGATTTGGATTCATTGGAAGGATCATTCACCAGATAAGATATAACAGATTGGAAGAATGAGAGTGTATGTAAATTTACATTGGGAACGGAATGTTAATGCATGAGAATCCTATATAAACAGCCATGTGAAGGTGGAGAGATGACATTATTATGTAGATGATGGGGAGGAGTAGTTCCAAGTAGTTGTAGTCTAGATGATTTCTTCTAAGACCTTTGGGTCATGCATTTTCATGAATCATACAAGTCATGTAAGGTTTCTCCTTCATCCCTTAAAAGGGGGATTATGAAAAATGAATAAAAATAGAAGGCCTTTAGGCCATTCAGAGAGAATGTATGATAATAAAAGATAGTGTGATTTTTATACTCTAGGATATCTCAAATACAATAGTGATCACAATGTAAAATATGTTTAATAAAACATGAGAGGATTACTCAATCTCATAGAGATTGTTCCAAAGTAGACATAACTAGAAATATCCTATAAATAGTAATTTGAACCATCTATCCATCTACAATAGTGATATTTCTACTAATTGAAGTAAGCTAAAAGATTTAAGAATACCTACATTCTCAATCATATGATCATGAAAAATGGAATCCAAGTCATGTGTGGGGACCAATGAGATAGATATGTAATAGGGAAATTAGAATAAGGCATGGTGGTGCTAGAGAATGTAAAATCTTGATGAGATAGAATTAGTCAATATTCCTCATTATAAGTATCAACTATATGGAGAATTTCATATGATGCCTATAAATCAAGTAGTGAGGTATATACAGAATTCAAATCGTGTATCGCTGTATATTATTCATTAGAATAGATATTCTAATAATTCTTCCCAACAAATTATATAGATAATCTCATCAATCATTGGGGTACACTTTCCCATAGAACACTCTCTAGAATAAATATAAAATCTCATCATAAATCATCTTTAAGAATACATAAACTTTGAATAGAATATTTTGGTAATCGATAATTGAAAATGAAAGTGATATAATCTTCAATGATAGAACTAGATATTTCTATGATGACATTCAAAGGTTTTTTGTTCATGTTTGGATCACCGCTAGAGGAATCCTACCCTTGAATCCTCCAAAATAATGATGATAAAATCTGATGATTTAAAATGATTCGTAAATGAAGAATTAATCACAATGCGAGTTAATTATTTATTTACATGAATTAATTTTAATTTATCTTTGATAATCTTGTCTAGTGGGTTCCCAGGTTGAAATTAATTTATTTTAGAGGATAAAACCAAAGAATTTAACAAATTTCCATTTTTGGGAATTGAAAAAACTACACACTTTGTACAATGTAACCTTCATAGATATCAATGGTGTGAAAATTGTAACCATAATGAGTGTAATGGTTTGTAGTTTTGAATTGAACATGTGTTGTAGGGAATCCACCTATGTGATTGGGTACATGATAAACCATTACGGAACAATCAAAGATATTATCAGTGACATATAGCGAAGAAAGGATAGAATAAATAAGATGGTTATAATATAGTGAAGGATAAAAATTAGCGGATTTGACTATAATATCAATAATAGTGGTAAAAATATCGTTATTAATCCCACAGATTAAGGAGAATAAAAATAATTATTCTCTATATATATGGTATATAGGTTTTTAATAGCATTCTATTCCATGGGTAAAGGCCCTAAGTTGAATTCCTAGACAATTTTTGTCTCTTCATTCCCTTTAGGAAGAAAAAAATATAATTGTTCACAATTTTTCTAGCATCGATGGAAATAGAATTAAAATTTCTATTTTTCCAGTTTTTGAATCTAACTCATCCTAAAAGGAGACCCTCCTGTGATGACTAACTTACCCTATCCTAGAACATATCTCACTAACCATGATACATATTATTCTTGAATACATATTAACCTTTTTTGATAAGTGTGGATAATGATAGAGGAGAAAATAATT
The DNA here is from genome assembly GCA_963277665.1 of Viscum album. Lineage (NCBI taxonomy): Eukaryota > Viridiplantae > Streptophyta > Magnoliopsida > Santalales > Viscaceae > Viscum > Viscum album. The sequence continues at coordinate 2,035,719,477 of OY728148.1, forward strand.
TTACGTTTATGAATACAACCTATATAACACCCCTCATTCCCCATAGTGACTTAGGTTTAACATACATAAACATTTAATCATTTTTTGAAGAATATTTATTATATTACACAAAAACGCACCCAAAAACCATATTATTATTGTGAATTTGGAAAATAGAAGCATAATTGCTTTTCCATAAGTGAGTTGCATCATCTCCCACTACATTTACCATATCTATAACACTTCTAAGAATCATAATACATAATACATATCTTCATAACCTAGGGAAAAGAAACATAAGAAATGGTTAGATAAGATGGTCTATAAGGGCAAAAAAGTGTACATATATAAGAATAACATGAACATAAGGGTATGTGAACATGAGAATAATATATAAAAACCATTCCCTATATATCGAAGATCATAATCATGAGTTATGGAATATAGATTGGAAGTTCATAAGACATGAATGATAATGGAATCAAAGCACGTGATCCATGAGAACATAACATAATCATAAGACATGAATTTTTGGTATACAAATAATCATAGAAATTTATTTCCATAATGTTCAAGGATCAATGGAAAATAAATCATAGTATAAAAATTCCTTTACTATACAGAGCTGACTCCTCACTCTAGCCCAATATTACTTATTGAGTACACTTCTTATTCTATCCCTGTATTACTATATCAGGTTCACTCCCCATTCCATCCTTGTCTATCTAATTATTTATATAAATATTTTCTCAATGAATTGGATTGATATATAGGTTCCTCTCATCACATAATGAAACCGATATTTATGTGTTCCATAAGATCATAAACATTCATCATATCATAACCCATGAAATGAAATGGGTATCATAAATATTTCATCATATATTAACCAATGAAGAGATATATGTTTCATAATAATTTAATCATATAAAAACACATTAAAGTATGCATATTTTATAAGTATGTAAACATTGGGATAGACACAATTTTAATAAGAATATAACCTCAGGAAGAGAAATATGTTTCCTTGGAACATACCCCGTGAAAGAGAAACAGGTTTCACAAACATCATGCCATAGAAACATAAATAATTTTGAGAATGTATATAAATGATACCCTTATAAAATAACCCCAATAAGTCTTGAGTTACACCAATGGATGTCATCTTATATGGGAAATAATTTTGAAATATCTTTTAAAACAATTCTTGAATAAAATATAATTTCCACTTAAAAAAAAATAATGCATAAACCATTTTGAAAACATTTTTATTTGAAAATAAATTTAAAAAAAACTATGGAAGATTTGATTGAATGATAATTAATTAATTTGGAATATTCCATTCATTTCGTACACATAAAATTAAAGGTTTGTTTCACATTTTTGGTAAAATCTAAAAGGGAATTATTTTGAAAAATGACATGAATATTCCATTAAAAACATTTTTGTAAGAAGGTAAACATGAGAAAAAGTGTATTTTAAAAATTAAAAGAGAGTTATAAAATATTTTAGATAGAATTTTTAGAAAACATGTTTTTGAAGGAATACATATTTCTGATTTAATAGAAAGTTAAAGTTAGATTTTAAGAATTGTTTTCATAATTATCTTAAGTACCAATTTGGGAAAAACAATTTACCATTATATTAAGATATAATGAATAAACAAATGATTATAAATGTTATGTGAATTATTCATAGGTGGATATTTATTTTTCAACATTAAATATTTAATCATAAACAATCTCGATAAATACAAATATTGTAACATAAATTAATTACCATTTTGATAACATTGATTCATAATCCCCATGATGGAATAACATATAAAGAAACTTGAAATATCTTGAGTAATGAATAAATCCATGAAATATATTTCATAGGTTTGTATATACACTTCAAGAAAGAATACCGGTTTATAACATATCATATGTCTCAAAGAAAGAAAATTGAGACAATATTCCCTTACCGCTTTGGTAAGGTTTTAACCATAAACCCCATGAAATATACATACTAAGGTGGATATGTAAATACCAATAAATATCATTATATGAATAAAAAAATTCATCCATGGGAATTATACACACCACATACAAAAAATAGATGGTGAATATGTCTTGTGTCTTTCAGAAAATAAAACTCATATGAAAATACCTTACCTAAGTCATAATTTATGTTTTACTCATTGAATATTAACTTATAATAAATATAAATTTATGATACATATATTAAAGAAACATATTAATTTATAAAACACCAAATATAGTTGTCATATGACCTTTGATTAATCTTTTATTAACAAATCCCTGTTAAATTTATGTTTCTAGTAATAACCTCTTTGTTTTACGTACATGTTTTGATTTGTTATATTTTTTCTCATAATAATTTATTCATGATTTCATATTCTCTGTAATGATAAAAATTCTATAAATATATTAATTATTCAATATATATTTATTTATTATAATCCATAAAATTTAATGACGGGAAATGATATGCCTCATTCATGGAGATGGTAGGTCGTATGTGCGCATGAATGTTGTTTCCATTTTATTTTCATATTAAACTAAATAAAATTAAATGGTATATATAAATATATTATAATTATAGTATAAATTTTATGCCATATAAATCAAATATTTATATTAAACCCATAATTAATATATTATATGTAAATCGTAAATAAATCACATCGACAAGAGAGGTGATAGTCCACCGTACACATGAATGATGTTATCATATTCCCAGAAAATAGAAACTCTAAAGGAATGTGAGATAAAAAAATTAAATAATAATAATAAATCAAAAACATAATAAACATAATATATAAATAGTATGTATATCATTATTCCCAACCATGATAGGTGCTAATGGAAAAATGAATGACATCAATTTGTGATGCGATAGTAATCCATACAAATGATGACTTCATAACCCATTTGATGGAACTGTGTTTCATTGTAGAACGTAAAATTAACAAAAAATAATCTCAATATAATTATGATATTGGGTTTATGATATAATAATGATATAAAAAGTAATTGAATAGGTTTGAGGAAGAAATAAAATAACGTCTCTTGATGAATGTTACCACTTCTTCGAGTATCTTTTTTTGGTTTACACTAAAAGAAATAATTTGTTGGATTAATATCAAAATTATTATTATAATATGGTATTAGGGAAGTGTATAAGTGATTTTGGTACTAAATGACCGATCCCATTGGTTTTTACGGTGTTAGAAAACGGGAATATGGGTGTCCTTTTATAATTGAGGTGAGTGGAAAACATATATGTTTCTAAGAGAGAGAACTACACCCACATTGATTCATTTAAATATTATTTAATAATTGAAAAATATTGATCATATATTGGAAATGGTATAAATATGGCCATAAAATATAATTTTTACATGTTTTTGGACATTTTACCTCTTATATGTAAAGTTGTGTGCCTTAGTAAACTCGGTTTTCTCTTAATCACAATGATTAATTTTAATTTTTTCACTAATAATAATGGTCCGAAATTTAGTTGAAAATATTATATATTAAAAATTATTTTAATTCAAAATATGGAATCCATTTTTCCCAATTTCACTCATCTAAGTTATGAAATTTTTTTTAAAATTTCATCTCACAGACGGGACGCGACAACATATTTTTAAATTGAAAATGATCAAATATTTTTATATTCAATTTCATTGAAAGATTCATTCCAATGACATAAATTGGGATTATTGATGTATAATAGATCTAATATTACTTTAAAACCATTTTAAAATATAATTACAATTTATGAATAAATTAAATGAAAAGTAAGTTTTAATTTAAAATTGAATATTTTCACTATTCATGAAAAACTGAAATATTTCAAGAAAATACTAGAAATTTACACGAAGATAATTTTGAAATTGTTAATTAAAAAGTTAATTTTATATTATAATATAAAATTTATAAAAATATAAAAAAATAATTTTATTTTTTTACAAAAGTACATAAAAATTAGTTCTTTTAATAAAATAGTATTTTCAAAAACATATAATTACTTTACCAAAAATTCTACATTTCATTGTCAATATGTTATATTTTTATAAAAAAAATAAAAAATAATATTGAAATGGTGGTCATTACTATTCATATTACTATGTAAAATGGTTAGGTCATAACTGCGTTGTTTCAATAATTAAAATTATAAAATGTCATTTTGTAGAAACTCAATGTTTCATGTAATGAAAGTTAAACCACATGTTGCTAGTAATGAAAGATTAAATTGGTGATTCATATAAGGAAATATAAAAACTAAATTTAATTTATTTGATAAAAAATCATAAAACTAGTGGTGTTACATTCTTACCCCTTAAAATGAACTTCTCCCTCGAAATTCATCATTTTGATATAAAAAAATGCGGATAAATATTACTAATTATATCCTAAAGTTCCCAAATAGAGTCCAATAAATGAATATTTTCCCACAAACATTTTACCAGGTTAGTGGAATTGTTTCATAGAATATTCTTTATTCGATCTAGATTCTCCCCCAGTTTATCCTCATAAGAAATATCATACTCTAGCGTTATGAACTCGAAGTTCAGTACATGTGATTGGCTAGATGTGTACTTCCCTAAGAGGGGTAGAGGGAATAAATCATTTACTTGGGAGAGGTTTATATGAAGATCCATGAGATAGGATACAATCATGATATATCCAATAATTTAAAATGTATAGATATAACTATGGTTTTAGTTTCCCATTATTCCAAATTCTCATAACCTTCTTACATGGAGAAATTATTATAACCACCTTATCACCAAACTCAAATTCTAGATCACAAAAGTGATTGTCAGTGTAAATTTTATACTAAATCAATGATAACTTGATGTGCTGCTAAATGGATCAAAACATATCTTCCATTTATTTAACTATCTTAGTTACCAATATCATACTTTCCCCAACTTCATTCCATCATGTTAGATCTATACATTTCTTTCCATATACAGATTCATAATGATCCATTTGAATGATTTAGTGAAATATATTGGTTTAAAAAAACTCAACTAGAGTTTGGTTTTGATCAAAACAACCTTTTAAATCCAAAGAACAATATATCAACATATACTTCATGTCATTAATTGTTCTTTTAGATAAACCATATGTTTTATGATCATATGAAGTTAAAAAAATCAATTCTATAACAAGATCTTTCTGATGACATTGCAAAAACATTGTGTTAAACCTCATATCCAAATTAGTTACAATGAAATGTGGTGCTCCATGAAACCTTGATATATCCTTAACATATATCCTTCAAGATGATCCAAATATATGTCTTCTATCATAGAAATTATGTGTTCTGACTTGTTAATGTGATTTACTACCACCCATAGAGAATTATTATCTTTTTTGGTTTTTGTGAGTCCAAGGAAAAAATCTATATTGTTGTTTTCTTATTTCCATTCTCGTATGGGTAACAGATTCAACATCCCCGTATAATTTTTTCCTTTAGACTTAAATTAATAACATACCAATAACCGCGATGAAAAATATTCAATATATATCTTCATACCATCCCACAAAAAAGTATTCTTTCAAATCATTATATATCTTCATAATTCCCTGATTAATAGCTAATGAAGAACTATGAGCTTTCATTAATAGACCCTTCTTAAAATCTAGTATATATGGAACACATACATGGTTTTTGAACAATATCATTTCTTCATGATCATGGTTAAACTTAGGAATATTTATAACCTTCTTTTGCAGCTCTACATCATCCTTTTGTGCCTCTTTAATCTTTATATGGATTGGTTGTTGAATTTTCAGTTGAAGAAGATAATTTCATTCCTATTCCTTTAGGATTTTAAGTTACATACTTTGTAAATCCATAAATATTTTACATTTATTGATCCTCATCTTAGATAAGATAACATTATCCTATCAACTCAATGCATCAGCTTCTATGTTCACTTTCCTAGGGTTGTAATGTATTGAGCTGTCATAATCCTTAATAATATATAACTATCTTATTTGGTTCACGTTCAACTCCTTATGTGTGAATATATATTTTAAAATTTTGGGATTGGTATATATATCATGGTTTTCAATATAATGATAATATCTTAATACCTTAAATTAAAAAATTACAATGGTAAAATCCAAATCACGTTTTGGGTATTTTTCACGTGAATATTAAATTTTCAGGAGGAATAATCTATAACCATGCCATTATGTATGAGAACACATCCTAATCCCTTTATGGATGCATCAATATATATTAAAAAAAACTTTTCTACTATAGGGTAATGCAATCAATTGTCTGCTAAATAATCTTCCCTTCAATTCCTAGAAACTTTTCTCACACTCATATGTTTAGTGGAACTTTTCCTCCTTCAGAGTTCAATTGGTCAAGGGATCAGATAGGCCTGATAAATTCTCCAAAAAACCATCGATAATATCCAACCAAACAAAGAAGAACTCATATAGTGGTCACCATAGTTGGTTTGGGACAATATTAAATAGCCTCATTCTTTATTGGATGTACCAATATACTATATTTTGAGATTATATGACACAAAAATGAATCCTTTTTCATCCAAAATTCGCACTTTTTATTTTATTTTTATATTTTTTTCTTTTCTTAAAGACTTTATTACAACTATCAATTTATCTTCATATTATTCCTTTGTCTTTAGATAGATAATAACATCATCTATAAAGACTACCACAAAATAATCTAGGTAATATCAAAAGTCTATATTCATTAAATCCATGAAGAAATCAATGGAATTGTTAATACCATGTGGTATAACTTTATATTCACAGTGTTCATAATTTGTATGGAATTATATCTTGTGTATATCCTTCTCCTTAACCATCAATTAATGATATTGACAATGAAGTTCAATATTAGAAAATTATTGAGCTCCATTTAACTGACCGAACAAGTCATAATTATCGGGAAGAGAATAATTGTTCTTGACCTTGATCTTGTTCAAATCCTAATAATCAATGTAGAGTCACATTGATCCATATTACTTTTGAAAATAGATAACAGGTATGCCCTAAGATGACATCGTTCTCTAAATAAATCAATCGTTAAGGTTTTATTCGATTTTATTATTTAATTCCTACAAATCAATAAGGACCATTCTATAGTGAGTATTTGAAAATATTATCAAACCATGTTTGACTTCTATTGAGAAATCAACTTCACATTTTATTGAAAGAATAGTAAATTATTTTGAATAGACATCATTAAATTCCTAAAAAATAAGCTTATCATCATTTTTTATTTTCTCCCAAACAATCTAAATGATAAAACCATTCTAAATGGGAATTAATACCCATAGGTTGTATTTGATCTCCATTGAAAGTTCTTATATATCATCACAATGATATTTGATCATAGGTTTTTTTTGAATATCAAACATGACTTCCCTTCATCAAAAATTGATATGGTATTTACGTATATATATCCAATCCATGCATAAAATGACATAAAATTTAAAAACAAGATAAACTAATAGATTTATAGGAAGAAAATTTTCCTCAATGTAAATCTGATAGGTATCATAGACATGAGATCCGATCATAGTACCATTAGGCGTATACACTATTAAATATACATCTAAAATTTTTGGTGGAATCCCAATACCCTTATAAAATTATTTAGATATGAATGAATGGGTATATCCAGAGTCAAATAAGACATTAGAAGTTCTAGAGTGGATGTTATGTGTACCTTTAACCACATCATTATCACACCCCCTGTTAGAAATAGTTATTTCCTACGATTTCCCCTTTCCCCACATCTAAATAGGTTTATAATGTTGATCATCATCATTATCCCAGAGGTTTGGAAATTAGATATCATATTTCCCATTATCCTAACACTTGAAGAAATGAAGCGGTGTAGGTTCATTCTATAAAGCTTTCTCTCTATTGAAATTGTCAGATAACTTCTTAAAATCACTTTGAAAATCCATATACCGATGATCTTACCTTCCACACATAAAATATCTAGTTTCCCCCTTAGGAATATTGCCTCTATGATTCTTACCACACATTGAGAATAAAGGAAATATCATCTTCTTCTCTCCATGGTTTTTATATTTCCCTTTAAACTCAACATTCCTTTTCTTTTTTAAAACCATGATATTGATACACAACTCAAGAATCTATTTCCACCATGACAGCACAAAAAACAATATCTTCTTAGATACTAAAGTTTATTATGGATACCACACATTATAGAACTGGTTTTAAGCCACTGAAGAATCCATAAACCATAATTTTATAATAGATGATAATACGAGAAGAATACCCTAAAATTCTTGTAAAATTACCCCTGTAGGTACCAACATATTCATCATCATTTTTCAATAATTGAAGGAACTAATTCTCCATCTTCATACTAAGGACAAGGGGAAAGTATTTATTGAAAAATATGTTCTTAAATTCATCCCAATTCATGGGATCAATTTTCACCTATTTTGTCTTATTCAAGATAAGATTCCACCATCGATCAACTTTATCTTCCAAATGGTAAATAACCAAAATGAATTTTTCATGTTCTAAAAATGTAATAATGGAAAATATATTTTCATTTATACTAATCAATTGTTAAGAATCTAGAAGCATAGAAGACCTTCTGAAAAAAGGTGGTTGTTTCCTAATGAAGGACTAAATAGAATATTGTTCCATCCATTTATTATTTGGAAGTCCAGTATGATTCATAGCATGATAATGTGTTGTTATCATTAAAATGAGACTTTTCATTACAGTTCATATATCATTTGGATTCTCAGGAGGAAAACCATTTCATTTTTCATCAAAGTCATCATTAATGTGGTTCTTTTAGGTTCTATACATTGTCTGAAACCAAAAATCATAGTATAAGAAACAATATTCATAGTAGTGTACCTTATAGTCATGAAAAACACTTATAGGATGTCCAAATAAAAACACCTTCTTTAATCTATGAAACCTTAGGTTTATCATAAATTATTCATATCCATATTCTATTTAAATCATTCATGATAGTTTGTAAAGAGTTTTTGAATTTCCAGAGCGTATCATGTGGGGGTTTCAAAGTATGTGTTCAACAAGGCCCATTTCATGCTCCAGTTCTTGATTGAGTCTATATCAATATAGTGTTTTTGGGGTTTTTACCCCTTTTCACTTCTATGTTAGAGCCACATCCACTTTTAGTATTCATACATGGATATATTTCTAGGAAACTGATTTCTCTATATATAACCAAAATTCGGTTACATTTTCCTATAATTTTACTCATCCTTAGACATATCCTTAAATATTCACTTAGGGATCTCACTACAGATATATCATCATAGTTTATATTGGGTAACTAAACCTTTTCTTTGATACCGTCTATAGAGACCCACATATAACATACATAGACATTACATCAATTTTTTGGAATATTTACTACATTAAAGAAACACATGACCAAAGACCAATTTAGTTCAGTTCCATTAAGACAATGTATACATAAACACTTATCTATAGGTAAGATACATCATCTCCCATTACATTCTCAAAATATAGAACCCTTCATAGACACATCACTAAAAATAAATATCTCCATAACCTGTATAATGTAAGAAAAAGAATGGGTGAGATCAGATGCTTAGTAAGGGTAAAAAAGAAAGATATATAAGCATTACATGAATAGAAGGGTATGAGAACATGATCACAATATTTTAAAACCATACCCTACATATCAAAGATCATAATCAGGATTCATAGCACAAATAATTACATGTAATAAGACATGGATCATAAGGGAATCAAATAATATGATCCATTAAGACATAACATTTGAAAAATACATTAATTTGTGGTATACACATATGAATTGAAAATGATTACCATATTTTTCAAGGCTCATTACTAAATCCATCATAGTAGAGAAATTATTTTATTGTATTTTGTTCAATCCTCTCTCTATATCTGTATTACTTTACTGAGTTCACTCCTCATTCCAGTCTTATATTATTGTACCTTTTTCACTCCCAATTCTATTTATCCTTAACTCATGAGATATTTAAATCTTTACCCAATGAAGTTTAGGTAGATATAGGTCCCACCTATCACAAAATTAAATATTTATATATATATATATATATGTGTGTGTGTGTGTGTGTGTGTTCCATAAGACATTAAAAATTCATTGTACTATAACCCATGAAATGAAATGGGAATGATAATTTTTTCATCATATTTTAACCTATGGAAAAGTGGTTGGTTTCATAATAATTTCATCATAGAATAACCTAAGAAAAAAAATATTTTCATAAGAATATAACCTGTGGAAGATAAATACATTTCATAAGCATATAATCCATGGAAGAGAAATGAGATTCATAATCAAATAAACCCTATAAGAGAAACGTGTTTCACAAACTTCATATTATAAAAACATAAACCATTTAGAGATATATTGTGAATGGTATCCTTGGATCATATCCCCAGTAATACATAGTAACACAAATATATTTCATCTTATATTGAAAATAATTTTGAAAGATCATTTAAAATATTTCATGAGGAAAATACCATTTCAGATTTGAAAAAAACATTTTAGTATATTTTTTTGAAATCCTTTTTATTTTATGATAAATTTATAGAAATTCTAATAAATATTTTGGGAAATAGTTTTTCATAAATTAGGAATGTTTTTTTCATTACGTACAAATAAAAATGAAGTTTTCATTCACATTTTGCAGTAAACTCCAAAAAATATTTTTTTGGAAAATTACAAGAAAATTGATTTGAAATTTTTTTTTTCTAAAAATTCAAATATGTGTAAAGGATTATTTTAAAAATTATAACATAGTAATAAAAAATATTAGAAAACGTTTTTAGAAAACATAGTTTTGAAGGAAAAGAGATTTTCATCCAAATAGAGAGATAAAGTAGAATTTTCTTAAAAAAATAATTATATTAGGTACCAAATATTTGAAAAATAGTACCATTACATGAATATATAATAAATAACCAAAGGAGAATAAAATTTATGATAATTATTTAGGGTTGGATCATGAGGTTTAAACATTGTAAACATAATCATAAACAATCCTGATAAATGATTATATTGTAACATAATAACTTTACCACTTTGATAACATTGATTTATAAGACCCATGAAGGTATTAAATATAAATAAACCTAAAATATCATCTATAACATATATATTTATGATATTACTTGTAATAGTACTTTATATAAGCCTCATGAAAAATATATGTGCATAATATAGCGTACGTCTCAAAGAGGGAAAACTGAGAAAAAATGCCCTTACCACTTTGGTGATGTTTTATCCATAAAACCCATGAATGATAAATCATGATATATATCCATGGGAAATATTCACAAAAAATACAATAAATATGTGGTGAACATTGATTGTGTCTAAGAAAATAAATGTGAGATAGAAATGTCTTACCTTAAGTCTTGAATTCTGTTGTACTCCTTCATTCCTCCTAAATAGTAAAAATATGTGAAGTGTACATCTATTATAGGAACATTATAATTTATAAAATACCATATACAATTTTTTATTACCATTTACAATTAATTTATTAACAATTCCATGCTAATGTCACATTTCAGGTAATAACCACTTTTTTTTTCAAATAAGTTTTGGTTCTTTATATTTTTTACTTTTAATTTAATCATGATTTCATAATCTTAAAAATGATAAAAATGATATAAATTTCATATGTATAAATTATATACATATTTATAATAACACACCAAATTTAGATATAGTACATGTAATGCATTGTTCATGGAGACAGTATGGACTACATATGAATGAACGTTGTTTCCATTTTCTTATCATATTAAATGAAAAAATGTAAATTGTATATATGAATATATTAAAATTATAGTATAATTTTAAAATCAAATATATAAAATATTTATATTATACCCATCATTAATATATTCCATGTAAAGCGTGAATGAATCACATCTCTTTGTAAGGCATTAGTCTACCATATACACGAACAACATTATCATATTCCCAAAAAATATAACACATAATCGTATTTGTGATATAGAAATTACATAATAATAATAATAACATAATAAAAAAGTTATATATAAAAACTACTTCCATAATTATTCTCAATATTTATATGAGGTAATTGAAAAATGAATGACATCAGTTCATGAGGCAGTTGTCTGCCATTAACATGAATAATGATTCTGCAACCCATTGAAGGGATGTTTCTATTGTTTTAGGTCATTAAAATAACATAATAACATATAATTATATTTAATATACGAAAATTATTATATAATCATGATATAAATACAATTTAAGGGGTCTGAGGAAGAAATAAAACAAAAAATTCATTGATGATCACAACCCCTTCTTCAGGTATCTCCTTTTGGTTTTCAGCAAAGCCATTCCTTTGTTGGATTTATACCCAAATTAAGTATTATATTATTGGAAGAAGTGAGTGAATATTTTATTTGGTATTGTATATTCCAAAAAAAATGGGTTTTTATGTGTAAATATTGGGGAAGTGGTGGTGCCCTTTTATAAGGGAGGTGAGTGTAAAAGTTGTAAATTTTTTAAACAAAAAATTCTACCTACATTTGTTTCATGTACATTACCTCCAATAATGGTACAATATCGATCAAATAAGTTATAATGTCTAAATATTTCCATAAAATGCGTGTTTTAAAAGTTCATAGGTCATTTTACCCCTTATGATTAATGTTTAATCCCATAGTAAATATGTTTTTCTCTTAATTTTCATGATTAATTTTAACTATTTTCACTATTCATTTGGGTTAAACATTAATTTGTACTTATTTTTTGTTATAAATTATTATTATTAAAAATATGGAATCAATGTTTCATAAATACACTCATAGAAGTTGCATAATTTATTTTAAAATCTAATCCCATAGATAGGATGAGATAACTAATTTTTAAAGTGAAAATGTTTTAATGTTTGAAATGTTTTTATATCAAATTTCAATGTGAAAATGATTCTAATGACTTTAGTTGGATTTATTTTTGTATAATTGAAATAATTTTAATTTAAATACAATTTAAAATATAATTTAAATTTATAAATAAATTAATGTAAACTGTGGTTTTCATTTTAAAATCATTATTTTCAAAATTTATCAAAAAATGAAATCTTTTAGAGAAATTCCAAAAATTAACCCCACAATAATATGGAAACTATGAATTAAAAAATGAATTTTATTTTATAAATTTCAATTTCTGAAATTTTCAAATATTAATTTTATTATTATTCATAGAAGTACATATAAAATAGTTCTTTTGAGAAAATTATATTTTCAAAACATATAAATACTTTATCAAAAATTATATAATTCATTATCAATATGTTTTATTTATATAAAACCATTAAAAATAATATTTAAAATGTATTTAGTACTATTCTTATTACTAATTTTAACGTCTAGGTCACAACATTCTTGTTTAAATAATAATAATAATAAAATGTTGTTTCGTAGAAACTCATTGTTGCGTGTAACACAAGTTAAACCCAGTATTTCTTGTAATGAATGGCTGAATTGATTTTTATTATAAATAATAAAATATGTAAATTTAATATATTTGAAAAAAAATTCATAAATACACGCATCCCCCACATCTATCTATTATATATGAATCCATGATTAATTTTCATTTTTTATCTATGATATTTTTTCATTTTTTTCTCTAACTTATATTTTTTTTAATATTAATTATGTTTTATAATATTTTTTATATTTTTAATTATTTTTCAGATTCTGAATTTATTTTTTTATATATAATATTCTTTTCATTAAATGAAATTTCTCTGCATAATGTTGTGTACCATTCTGCCAAAGACACTATGTGGCATTTTGCATTATAGGTCATAAAAGACTATGATCCAGGCCTTGTGCAATGTTTTTTGCAATCGACCATAAATTATTATATTCAATGGTGATAGTCTTTAAGTCATTTTAATATCATGGAAATAGGTAAGAACCCTGATTATTGGATAGATCTACTAAAATAAATCCAAGATATGAGAATGATTTTTAGTCATAGAAAACCACAATAATTTGGAGCCCAAAAATTCCTTACATGTGTTGGAATTAAATGAAATGTTATTATCTGATCAATTTATTTAATTTAGAAATAAGGACTAAATCTTGTTGAATTTTTTTCCCATTCCCCATAATTTAAATTATTAGGATCTAAAAAAGATACAACGGGATGATTAAACCAAACCATCCCTTTGACTGTAATGAAAACCATCTTCTTATAGATATTTAAATTGGTAGATTCAAGGCCGTAATCCACCAATCAGATAGAATTTTCCATCATGTTTGAAGGGGTTCATGTTTTTGAATTCATGGTGTAGAGAAACAACAAAAAGTAAAAAATAGAAAAAATGATCATATTAAGTAATGAAAATGTGATCCAAGATGAAATAAAGATGATGCAGAGTATCAAAGATACACAATTTCTTAAATAAATGTTTTGAATATGAAATATTAGTAAACATATAATTTTCTATCAAATATAAAAATTCATAGTGATGAAAAAAATCAATGATACCAAGTGTCACGACCCATCCTAGTGGGGCCAGTGCCATGACTATCCCAAGCCCACCTCCAATAGGACATGGGCTGTTGAATAGCGCTAGGTAGGAATATCTCACAAGTGGGAGCTATTTCCTTTAAACCTATATGCATGCGCACAACTGCAAGACCACAATTGTTGAAAAGTAAAAACTGAGTAAACCATTTATTCCAGTAACACAACCACTAAGAGTAACAATAAAAAACTAAAATTAAAGGTCATAATATACAATCCCAACAAAATAAAAGATATAAAAAAGAGAGAAAACCAGTCACTAGAAACCCTTCTGTAGAAAAATGTACCTGAATAATAAATGAAGTGTAGCTTCCTGAAGTCATAAGAGTATGCCTCGCCTGTGTGATCTCACAAGGAACCACCTGGTTCTGGAAAACATAGGAATCTCTCAAAGCATTAGTCATCTTCACAAGACATGACATGTTTGGGAAAATCCCATTTAGGGGTGAGTCAAACAATACTTAGTAGAAAACCCTGAAACCAAAAAAGAATGACCACAAAGTAAAGACCACAAAGGAATAACCACAACAGAAAGTACACTTGAAGTATTGTCATCTCACACATGTATAAATCTAAATTATGAAAAGTAAGACTATCAGACGTAACCACAAAACACCCAGTATTTTTGAGTCACTTAGACCCACTGATTCACTTAGACTCACTGAGTCACTTAGACCTGCTGAGTCACTTAGTCCCATTGAGTCACTTAGTCTCACTGATTCACTTAGACCCACTGAGTAACTTAGAATCGTTGAGTCACTTAGACATGATGAGTCACTTAGACCCACTGAGTCATTTAGACCCACTAAGGAACTTAAACCTGGTAATTCACTTAACCCCCTGATACACTTAGAATCACTGAGTCACTTAAACCCGCTGAGTCACTTAGACCCATAGTTATAGTCTTCTCATAACATCCATCCACAGGATGCCTGCTCATAGATTTCTTGTTCTGGGAGAAAATACACCTCAAACAAATTTCATATTCAACATCCATGAAAACCCAATTAGAGTATCTCAAAAGGGTATCCTCATCATGATGGTCTCAAATACATAAATAGATCATCAATTAGACTTACAATTTGAATGTTATGGGAAATTAAGTGAAAGTGGTCAGTTGGGTTATGGCCCCGGTCTGTACCGATCAGATAGACCAGACCCAGTCGGACTGACCCCATCAGACCCAACCAGGGCCCACTGGCTTGGCTCGGCCCAATACAATGACCCATCCAGGTGCCCTCTCCTCTCACCCAGACATGGATGATGCCACGTCCTCTCTCGGTCAAAACGGTCGACAGCTGGCCAACAACCTCCCCCACATGTAGTCCCATGGAATGCATGGCAGTGCACACCTATGGCTGAGCTACAAGTCTTCTGGCCTGACGCAGTTACCCTCCAACAATTTTTATCTACCCCTCCATGGCCCACCTAGACGCTACCTCCACTCGATTACCACGACTGTTGCAGCGGGATCTTACACTTCCATCCTTCGAGCCGGTGGCCTCCACCATCACCACAGGCTTCTAGGCCGTAACCGTCCATTGATGACGTGGCCCTACATGCCGCTATCTTCCACCAAAAACAAAAACTGCATGACCACAACCTTCCCCATCTTGCACTACCATCTCCTGCAATCTATTGCTGTGGGATGATGCACCGCTACGGTCCAACATGGACCACATATTTCCATTGCCACCACTGTCGAGTAGAAGTCCTGAATCATTATGTCACTAAGAATGGTAAGCACACAATAATTCCCAAAACATATGGATCTATGCCTTTTTCATGTAATCCCTGATCTATCAGCGTTATTATTGAAATTAGAGGGGGGGGGGGGGAAGAGATTAAAATTCTAAGAATCGATCACATCAAAACATGGATGACCCCGATTCAAATTCTGACAATCTAAATGATATTTCATACGTGATCGATCCATGAGTCAACCAGTTTGTGGGTTGATCCATTTTTTCTCTCAAATAAATGAACGATGAAATGAATATATCACATTGAAATATACCAATAATTGGAAAATTGGATCAGTTGATGATGAACGTATCCTCACATCCGTTATTCATCGATCCTAAAACTAGAATCCATCATTGATGGAGAAATACTTAAAGAGGAGGTGGGTGTTCATTTTCCATGGGGATACTTCATTCTTCTCCACTCTTCATTCAAAAAATGAATTCCTTCATAGCTATAGATAAAACTCCAATATCTTCTTTTGATCCCATATCCCTGATAATCTATTAAATGAAGGAAACACATTTCAGAATTTCTATTATGTGGATTAACAACAACCTTGCACTATTTAATTTATGAAATGAAACAACTGATGCATTGTTTCCCTGTAGAATGAAATTTTGAATAAAATAAAATTTCATAAGTACATATTTTTTATCTTTTAAACACCCAAAAATTAACATTTTCCCTCAACCTATGCAGGTTGAGGTTAGGTCTAACCTAAGGAAAAGTTTCTGTTCTGGATGCAACGGTGCCCTCATATTATTAATCTGGAAGCCAGTTTAGATGTTACCAATACTACGCATGCATTATATTTTAAAAAAAAGTTCAAACATATATTCTAGGAACCCAGGTCCTTGGAATCGTGTGCCTTCTTAGTTTTTTTTTCGAAATAATCTATATAATTTTAAAAAAAATTACATGGAAATTTACGGGACATTACATTCTCCACACCTTACGGATTTACGTCCCCAAAATCCAAAAAAAGAGATAAACAAAAAAATGGTGATACTGAGAAAGAATCTAAGCCTTCCAACCCTAAGTGCTCTCCGAGATACTATTGTGATGCTACTGAACACACAACATAAGAATCAACCATCCACGAATCACTCACTCCTGTCTATCCTCTATCTCCATTGGGAACTCTGAAAACGTCACCCCATCTTCAATGTCCAACTCACCCTTCCCAATGACATGCGATGGATTATGCACATACCCCCTTAGATGAGAAAATTGAAAGACATATTTCAATTGGTACAATTTTGGTGGAATATTTAGGTAGTCCACCACCACACCATCTTTGCTCAGAATCTAAAAAGGGTTGATGAACCTCCAAGACAACTTGCTACACGACCAAATCTCCAGAATCCCTGCTGAGGGGAGAAACAAAGAAACACATGGTCTCTATCCTCTAACTCTAAAGACCTCCATCTCTATCATCATAAGATTTATTATTCCTCTATGTAGTCCCCATATACTCCGGGATGATGTGAACCATCTTGGTGATATACCGTACCAACTCTGATCCCATGAGTGATGACTCCCCTAGGTCTATCCAGCATAGTAGTGACCTACATGGTTACCCATAAAATGCCTCAAATAGTTCCATACCAATGGTGGAGTTATAGATGTTTTTGTATGAAAACTCCATAAGTGGTAGGTGGTCCTCTCACCTATGACCAAAGTATAAGATGCAATCACAAAGCATTTACTCTAAAACCTGGATAATCCTACATGCCTGGCCATCTGTCTAGTGATGAAACACCATTATCAAGTGCAATGGAGTCTCAAACACTTCATTCAATCCTCTACATTATTGGGATGTGAATTGAGCATCACGGTCTGAAATGATGGTCTAAGGAACTCCATGAATCCAAACTATCTCATTGATGTAGAGGTGTCCAATGGTCCCTACCGAACTCTTCTTCTGGAAAGGTAGGAAGTGGGACGATTTGGTGAGTCAGTCTACGATCACCCATATAGTATCATTCCCCCATGTACATGTGTGGTAAAAATATCACAATTTCCATTGATATTCCATCCAATTTCCACTCAGTTTCCTCGAGTGTACGAGCCAATCCTGTAAGAACCTGATGGTCTGCCTTCACTTGCTGACAAGTGAGGCGCTGAGAAACAAAATTTTCCACTGCCTTCTTCATCCCCAGCCACCAAAACTAATGTCAAAGATCCTAGTACATATTTAACACTCTTGGATGTACTTCCAAAGAGGAGGCATGTAACTACCTTAGAACCTCATCTTGCAACGTCACGGGTACAATGGTGCATCCTCTGATAATGACGATGTGCTCCCTGCCTATCAAATATCCATCAGGGGTTTCCTTATAGATAACTGAGAACGTAGGGTATCATAGTCTAAATCCACTAGATGTGCCTCCCTAAATTTCTGTAAGAGTGGGGGAGTGACAACCATTGAATAAAGGTAAGATACTCCATCACCATCCATGAAGGATATCTACATCACAGATAACTACTCTGATGCCTCACTCAGCAACTAGAACCTAGATCTCCCACAGATCACGTACTCCCCCATGTTACCCTTCCTAGGTGTATATAATATCTAAAAGTCATATTCTAGGAGAAACTCTAGAAACCTCTACTACATCTATTTTTGGTCCCTCTGGGAGAAGATACAATTGATACTCTTTTTGTTGGAGTATACGGTAAACTGCTCACCCATAAATAGGGTCCACCATATCTTGAAAGAAAAAACCACCGTTGATAACTCAAGGTAATGGGTCACATAGTTCTACTGATGTTGCTTCAACTTCCATGAACCATATGTAATTACCATTTTCCCCTGAATCAGGACACAACAAAGTATGGTCCCTTATGCATCATAGAACACTACATACCCAACTCCCTCATTTGATAGTCTCATGATGGGGTAACTCATCAGTATCCACATTAACTTCTGGAAACTCTGCTGGCACTTTTCAATCCACACAAAGGGTTTTCCCTTATCTTTCAAATTCGATAAGGCTTCTTAATACCTAGAAAATATGGCCATGATCCTATTATAGTATCCAGAAAAACACATGAATCTCCACAACTCTCTCACACACCTGAGTGGATCCTAGGAAAGCACCACCTCTATCTTCACCGAATCCACTACAACTCTAGCCTCTGAAATGATGTGTCTCATAAAGTGGACTTACAAAATACAGAACTGAAACTTCGAGAGATTCCCATATATATGGTTCTATATTAGTTTATCCAAGACCACCCTCATGTGTGTCTTATCCTGCTCCTCATATGCTGAGTACACCGGGATTTTGGAAATGAAAATCACACTGAACTGGTCAAGGCAATGCATGAATATCCTATTCACGAGTCCCATGAAAACTACTGGGTCATTGGTCTTGCCAAAAGGCATAACCAATAAATGATTGTGGCCACACCAATATCTAAAGGTTGTCTTCGGTACATCCTCATACCGTGCATGAAGATGTTGATAGCCATACCTAAGGTCTATCTTAGAGAACCACCTCATTCCCTTTATCTGGTCAAAGAGGTCAACAATTCTCAGCAGTGGATATTTTTTCTTCATGGTCACTTGATTCTGGCACCGATAGCCCACACACAATCCAAATCTCCCATCTTCCTTCTAGGAAAACAGAACTAGGGTTACCCAGGGTGAAACATTGGGCCTCACAAATCCCTTCCTCTGTTGGTCCGCTAGATGTACCCTCAACTCACGAAGTTCTGCTGGAGCCATCTGGTATGGTAGTGTGGGTATCGATTCCAACCTAGGGTACAAGTCAATATAGAAGTAAACCTACCTATGAGAAGGTAATCCTGTAATATCCTCAGGGAATACTTCCTCATTCTTATCCACCATTGTATGAAATTGAGGACTCTTATCATCCACCACAGCGAGGGTAAAGCTAGCTAATTGGTGAGTGATTTCTTGTACCCTCTTCTAAGAAAGTCTTTCCTACACTACAAGCATTCCCTTTTCACCGGTAAAGGAAAACCTGGTCCCATTTCTATGGACACACTATAATATACACCTTAAATAGTCAATCTGAGCGCAGACTGTGGATAACCAGCCCATACCCATAATGACATCATAAGGCATGTACGCTGCTACTAGGAGATCCCAGTCAAATCTCTTATATCCTAGATTAAACTCAAACTATTGGTAGTAGTGCATGGTCCTAAAATCCCTTCCTGGATGAGTCTTTAAGCATAAATATTGAGCTGACAACTCCACTAGAATCTCTGAGTTTTGAACAAGGTATGTGGTAAGGAAAGAGTGACTAGAACTTGTGTTTATAAGAACTTCAACAAAGGTGGAGAAGACATAGATCAAACCATTAATCATCTACGAAGAATTTGGATCGTAGGTCTCTATCGCCTGAAGCTAGGCCCACTACTATCTACTATCTTCCGGAGCCCATGATGGACCACCTGGAGATGTTGGTGGTTGTACCTCAATATTTTTCCCACTGCCTGCAACTCAACCTACCCCACTACCACATTTTCCACACTACAGAAAACCCTAATAAACACTCTTCCTTTTCCTTGGCTATCCGTCGACCATCGGTTAATCGTCCATGCGACGAGTTAGGCAATCTTGAGCCATGCTTCCCTCACAACCGCTTGAGTAGAACACCCTTATCTTCTACCAACTCCTTCTACCTTGGGAGCCTCATACTACTGAAACTGTTTCCGGGGGCCATCCATTAAGATGATTGACCTGCTTGGGTACCTGAATTTGATTCCTATTACCCACTGCTAAAAAATAGGCAACATGGTGTCCATTGGTAGCTCCTACTACTGGAGCCTACTGTAATAGGAAGATCTCTACAAGTAGCGCTCGCACCAGCACCCCATTTTGAGTAGGGATGCTAACAGACACCTTGGATGCCCTAATGTCATGGTATAGTCCCTCTTCAAAAATAATGAGCCCTGAAGAATGGGTCTCACACCATGTATGAGGAGCAGCGAGAAACCATAATAAATCTGGATGAGTAATCCGCTACTTTCATGCTACCCTAGTATTGGTGCAGTAGCTCCTGTATATGCACAAATCATAACATTCCAAGAAAAAAATCCTCCATGAAGAGTCACTCAAAGTTTTTGCATGTGACGATAGTCTCTTCATGCGTCTGGATCGTCATGATCCACCATCTCCCTGCCGAGCCATGAAGAATGATCACAACAAAGACCACCATTTGGTGGAGATGGGTCCTCACTAGAGAGAAGACTTGTGTAATAACCTTGATCCAATTCTCAGCCACACGGGAGTCAGTCTGACCCCTAAATCTGGGAGGTCTTTGCCTTTGTAACTCATGTAATGCATTGAAATTGTGTACATCTTCTATTGTAGTGCTAGTAGCAACTGTTGATCGATATGTAGTGGTAACAATAGTACACCACTCTATGGGGATACCTCTGGTACTGGTCCCTATACTGATGCATCATCGCTTGGAATACCATCCTTATGGTCACACAATGGAATCCTATCTGGTTTTCTCATTGGAGGCATCCTGAAACATATGAAGATGAACCAAACTCAATAGAATATACATGCTGAGCTGAATCAAGATAGACTAAAGGTAAAATTGAAAATCCTATATGATGCATGTACCATTTATTTCCAAATTACCTGTTTTTTTATTTAAAATTTCATAAAGCAGGTGTCCAGAGTCCTAGTATATGGATATTTCGACCGCTTCCCCAACACTGGAGTCCCTGACTAAAAAGCGAAACTCAAAACTCTTAACACTATTTAAAAAAAATATCATAGACTCTCAGTCCCAATGTGGAACCGAATCACTCTGATTCCAATCTGTCATGACCCAAACCAGTTGCACCATTCCATAAATAACCCAGTCCCACCTCCAATAGGCCAGGGGTTAGAGAATAGTGCTGAGTAAGAATATCTCACAAATGGGATGCATTTAATTTAAACTTGTATGAATGCACACAACTACAAGCCCAAAAAATGGAAAAAAGTAAACACTGAGTAAACAATTCATGCCACTAAGACCACCACTAAAAGTAAAAGTAAAATACTAAAATTAAAAGAGCCAATATAAAATCCCAACAAAATAAAATCTGTAAATAAGTTAGTACACATGTCATTGGAAACCCATATATAGAGAACACTACCTAAAGGGTTGGTGAAAGGTAGTTTACTAAAGTTATAGATGTATTCCTTGTCTGTTTGATCTCACTAGGAACCACAATTTCTTGGACAACCTAGGCCTCTATCAATGTATCAGTCTTCTTCACAAGACACGACACGTGCGGGCAAAGCCTTTTCCATGGTGAGTAAAACAATACTCATTATGACACCCCAAATCAACAAAGTAAAGAACACAATGAAAATAAAAAAAGGAATAGCCACAGAGGAAAGTACAAACGATGTATTTTCATCTCAAAAAGGAGGAAATATAAAGTATGATAAGTAAGAATATCAGATGTTATAACAAAACACATAGTATAGTTGAGTCACTTAGTCCTGATGAGTCAGTTACACCCGTTGAGTCACTTAAACCTACTGAGTCACTTAGACCCATATTCAAAGTTTTCCCTTTACAACCAACTATATGATTCCCACTCGTAGCATGCTTATTCTAGGATAACACACTCCTCAAGAAAAGTTTTGTGTGTAGACTTCCAAGAAAACAAAATTAGAGTACCTCAAATGGAGAAGATCATTATTAGGGTCAGAATTCCACAAACAACTCGTTAATCAGACATACAGTTTGAAAGTCATGGGAAATTAAGTGAAAAGGGGATGGTTCAGTTATGGGTTCAATCCAACCCAACCCAGCCCAGGGCCTAGTGGCCCAGCCTGATGCCAGATAGCCTACCCAGCCCAACCCTCGTAAGTATTCCAACTCTTCTTTCCCAGATATGGTGGATGCCGCATCCTATCCTATTCAACATAGCCGTAAGTTGGCCGCTGCCTCTCCCATACGTGGTCCCACAGACCACATGCCATCACACACCAGTGGATGAGCTGTGGGACTTACGGACTGAAGTAATTACACTGCTCCGCACTACCACAACCCGCTTGGAAGAATCCTCCACTCATCATCCATGGCTATTGTCAAGACCTCCTCTACTGCTTGCCTTAGAACCGGCGGCCACCACTACCGCCACGACCCGCCTGGTCATAGCCCACCTAGCCGCAATCTTCTACCGAAGCCATGGCTCAACTTTCCGTGAACATCCCAACCTGGTTCCACCATATCCTACTACCTCCTTCAATGGGATAATGCACCACTATGGTCCCTCTTATATTGTGAATTTCCATCACCACTTCCATCGAGCCAATGGCCCTGATCATTACACCATAAAGAATAGGAAGAACACAGAAACCCTCAAAATGGATGGATCTGGACCTTGTTGGTGTCAGACCCAATCCATCCTCATTATAATTTAAATAAGGTGGGGGGGGGGGTAGGAGATTACAATTCTATGTGGGGATCACATCAAAACATGGATGACCTTGATTCAAATTCACAAAATCAAAACCATCCTACATACACGATTTCCCAATGTGTCAAACTGTTTGTGGGTTGATATGTATTCATAATTCAAATCAAAGAATGAGGAAAGGAAGAAATAATTAAGAAATAAACCCTTACTAGGAAAATAGGATAGGTCGATGAATTAAATATCCGTACTACCATCGTTCGTCGATCCTTGATCTGGAATCCATCATTGTTGGAGAAATCCTTCAAAGAGGAGGGGCATTCATTGTAATTTGTGACCCGTAGTTCTTCAAAACTCATATTTCTTCAATTAAATTCCATCAAAGATTCCGAGGAATCTCCCTGATACTCTCTTGATCCTATATCCCAGATAATCCATTAAAAGAAGGAAAAATGTTTCATCATTTCTGTTACACTGAGTCGCAGCGTCATTATGATGTTTTATTTATGAAATGCAATAGCAAACACGTCATTGTACTATAGTGAGGCTTCTATAATAAAATAAAATTTCTAAAGATTATTTTATTTTTTTCTTTAAAATGTAAAAAAATTAACTGTTACCCTCGACCCACTCCAGTAGAGGTTAAGTCATTCCTAACGAATTTTTTCCATTCCAGATACAACTATGACCTAATATTTTTAACTCCGAAACCATTTTAAAAGTTACCAAAACCTTTCATGAGCATTAATTTAAAAGAAATTCTTGAAATAATTTTGATCACCCTAGGAATTAGAAAAATTTCCATTCTCAATGCCTGTTTTTGAAAAAATCCATGAAATTTAAAAAAAAATTCAAGGAAATTTCCGGGACATTACATAATGAGTTTAGTGGTGTTGAAGATTCATGTATATAGGTTAGAAGATATAGAGGGTTCCCAGTGGACCAGTGGCATGGAAATGGAATCTATATATGTTGGGTGGTTAGTGAGAAAGTGGTAATATGTCATACATAATAACTGGAATGTACAATTTCAGATATTTTCATAATGACACATGAAACAATTGGAACTAATGACATAGTCAGTGTAAGGGGAGGGATGTGTGCTATATAAAGAGTAAGCTTGTAGGGTTATAATATGTGTTGGCAAGGAGGTATACAGAGGACCTAGGGTTGTATTTGGATATAAATTAGTGGAACCTACTCCAAAACTAGGTAAAAATGAAATATAAAAATACATAACCCTCAAATGAGGTCATTTTAATTTTTTATAAGAAAATTAATAAAAAAACATGAAATAAAAATTCAAATTTCTAAATTCAAAAAGGGATTTTAAGATTAGATATTTCTATCCCCCATACAATATCTCCAACAAACTAAAAGAAAAAACACCTAATAATTGAATATATTTTTAGAGTCGTTCAAAACTCAAAAAAGGATTAAGAATAGGATAAGACAATTACTTCAAATAATAACTCTAAAACACTTCATACAAAAACACCTTATATTTTTAAATATTATTATATTCAATTAGTTTTTCAAAAACATCACTAAAGGGATTTCAGGAGCTCGATTAAATTGGGACAATAAAAATATGAGAATTCACAACATCTATGACCTAACCTTTGGATGATTGTTTAATTTTTTCTCCACTTTTCATTGTACTCTTTAATTTCAAAATATAAATAACACAACTTGAGAGTCTCTTGGAATTAGTAAAATTGGATTTTTCTCAAGTTATGTTATGAATTTTAATTAAAATTTTTACATTTATCTCTCCCATGATATATATGTTTCAAAACATCAATCTTGAATGAATGAAATTGTACTGAGAAGTAGATAAATATGATTTTATGTGAAAGTTTTTATCCTGACACGACAACCAAACCAGCACAAAATTGTATGTGTTGAAAAAATTCAGGCTGGACATAAATGAGTTTGGGTTGTAATATTATTAAGTAATTTAACATGAATAATATTTAGTTAGTATTTACGTTCAACTTTTTCAACACATCCAATTAAAAATACAATGATAATATTAAATGTATAAAATTTACAATGTAAAATGATGATTAATTCTAGGATATTTTTTAACCTTATAATCAACATCATTTTAAATGATTCAACATTTTTATAATAGGTTATTGATTTTAAATAATTTATTATTGTTTAATGGTAACATGGATTACATTTTATTCACATTAATAAAGTTATTTTTATTCTAAATTGGATAATTAAATTTTCTTAGGTCATTGAGTTTTTTTATATTAACTATTTACACATGTCATGATGAGATCTATGTTATATATTTAAATTTAAAGATCTTGATGAGGTGTGTGGGGGGGTTAAACCCATTTGAAATGGGTTGGGGTTAAACTTGTTTAAAAAAATTGGATGGATTTGGGTTTATCTGAAATGGGTTTATAGAGTAGCCAACTCAACACAAACCCAAACAATGAATAAAATTTTCCACCTTTAAGGATGATAGTGGATGTTAAATCATTATTCAATTAAATTTTTTAATAAGACATTTTTCGACCTATTAAAAGAATCACCATTTAATAATTCATTTTTCATTCAATCCCTACATTAATCAGATAAATGAGTAAGAATAAAAATATTACAAATTACTTGGTTCACCGTCCAGAGTTGATGGGATACATTAAAGATGCATGACGAGCTCAAAATTGTCATGTATAAATCAATAATAATTGTTTCCTAAGATTAAACTTTTTAAACAAGGTAAATCCTCATTTGAAATCACTACCTTACAAAAAATATAAGGTTGGATGACTTACCTTCAACGGTCACCACCTTTTCCTCTCCTTTTACTAACAATTTTTAGAAACATTATTTTCAATCTTATTGATATTTTAGAAATTTTATAAGATTATGGGAATTATAACTCTTTCAAAAAGATGAAAACCATATGAACATTACCTCATAATGGTGAATGCATGTTTGTGATTTTCCACAACAACATATCTTCCTTCTAGGGAGCTCAAAATCTCTTTATACAAACATCTTCCCATACTTAAAACATTAAAAATGTGCAAAAGTTTCCTCAAGATATTTCAAAATCTCTTCTTCCCACTCCATATTTCATCAATTTGAATATGAATTCCACTTTTATATAAAAATATGTATTATTCCCTTACTATGTATAATGGATTTCATCATATAGGTTTCTACCCTTTTGATTCTTTAAACATGTATTTAGATCTCCAGTTTAAAACAACAGAATATTAT
The DNA here is from genome assembly GCA_963277665.1 of Viscum album. Classification (NCBI taxonomy): domain Eukaryota; kingdom Viridiplantae; phylum Streptophyta; class Magnoliopsida; order Santalales; family Viscaceae; genus Viscum; species Viscum album. The sequence continues at coordinate 2,035,746,495 of OY728148.1, forward strand.
CCTTAATCAATGGTAAAATATTTTACATCCAGAAAGTAATATTTATACATCATTTGGACTCTTTAATTTTTTTATTACACTAAAAAAATACGGAAGTCAAATATTCAAATACCTATTTTTTATCTCTTCCCATGTTTTATAGAATATTTCTCCAAATTCATGAAAACAATTTTATTAAAATGCACTATATTTGGATGCTAAATGATTCACTTAAAAATTATCAATTTCATTAATTCAATTAATTTTTCATGTGTTGAGAATCTCTTCATGTTATTTCTCATGTAACTTTTCTTATCCTATCCCACACAACACTATTTACACATGGAATATGTATTACACAATACTGTTTATAAAAACCCAATATTTTAAAAGAGGAACAACATATTCGATAGTATCTATGACAAGAACCGTAAATCCTACAAGAAAATATAATACCCTAAACATTATGATATATTTATTTTTAAATAAATGAAATCTCTTCAATATATTTGGATTCACACAATATCGAGTTTAAACGAAATGTGATACTCTATTAAAATGTTATTATTTAAAAATAATCGTTATAACATAGTCGTTAAGTTTGTAGATAGGAATAAGAAATTAAAAATTATGGAAATTATATGGTTTAAACATTTAAAAAATAAATTTAATAGTTATATATTGATTAAAAATAAAATAATAACCCTTTTAATGAAAAATAAATTGTTTTTAAAAAACTGTATTTCTTTAAATGGAGGTTTAGTCGCATGTTGCACACATAATTTGAAATTTGTTTTTAAATATTTTCAAAAGATTAACTGAAAAATAAATTTCATTTTTAAAATAAAAATTTCATAATTATCTTTGGGTGAATATTTGATAATTTTTTATAAATATTAATTTTTTAATGAATAGTAAAAAATACTAATAACTATAGAAAATATGATTTTTCTTGAAATTATTTAAAAAGTTTGGTTATTTTATAAATTGGTTTTAAAGTAAAATTAGTTAAATTATAATAAAATTAATCTTTTGTCTTCATTGGAATCAATTTCATTTGGAATTATAATATAAAAACCTTTTAAACATTTGAATGTTTTTCTTTGGAAAAAACCTTTTTTAAATGCGTCTACAGTTTTATTTTTTAATTGATTTTTATAAATTTTTTGAATTGAATTTGAAAAATGTATTCCATGTTTTTAATCAAAATAATATATATTATCTAATCAGCTCAACCTAATTTTTTACCATAATAAATAGTGAAAACTATAGAAATTTACTACTATATTTAAGGTGAGAACGAGTTTATTGGGGGTTCAAATATGTATATAAGGGTTAAAAATGATTTTGTTCAAAAAACCATTTTATGGAAAATTTATAAATTATAACCTCTAATAATATTTAATAATCCATTTTTAGTATTGTTTCATGAGAAAAACATTTGTATGAGTTTTTATTTTAAAAAATTCCATGTGTGCCCTCACCCAAAATTATTAAAGGCCATACATATCATCTCCGATTAGCAATTCAAAAAACAATTATTTCATCCAATTTATAACAAAATATATTCCGTAATTATGTACTCAAATACTAGAGGTAATATTTTTATTATCAATCCCTCCTAAGAAGGCTTTATGAATAAACCTAAAGTGGATCTCTGAAGAAGAGGTAAAATTCTTAAACCTAAATATTTGTTTTATTTCTTTTTCAAGATCATTAAAGTAATATTCAACTATGATATTATAATAAAATTATTTTAAAATATATAATAATATTTTATTATATTAACATCATTACCCATATCCATCTCCACTTCCATGAAATGGGAAATAAAACTGTCGATTATGTGTATAGAGAACTACCACCTCACGAACCAATTTAATTCATTTTCCATCACCACCTTTATTGGATGGATATAATTATGGATTTAACATATTAATTTCATATTTATGATATTATTATTATTTAATTTTTATTTCACATATACATTCTTACTTACCATTCTATGGAGGGATACGATAACATCACTCATGTATACAGTGGACTGCCACCTCGCAAAATGATGTGATTAATTATTTATTACGTTTTAAATAGATTTTTGTAAGGATAAAGGTAATGTATATATGGGATATTTATAACCTATGAAAATTCTGTTAATATAAAATATCATAAAACTACTTACATTAAAATCTATTTGAAAATAATAACGTTGCTCGTGCATACATGTGGACTACCACATCCACATATTGATGTGAAGTGTTTTTCATTTGATTTTTAAAAGGATGGTAATAAGTTTTTATTATATTAAAATACATGATATATATAACATAATAATGATTCTATAAAGGTTATTTAACAATTAATTTCCTTTCATTCCATCTTTTGAGAAAAAATGGAAACATTTTATCTATACATATAATGTACCATCTCCATAAATTATGTAATCCATTATATATAACTAATGTTTATAGATTACAATAATTTAATATATAAATAATAAATATAATATTTAAATAATATTTATAATTTTTAATAGTATTTAACTATATTCAATTTAATAAGACAAAAACTACCGAACCAAAACATGCATGAAAAATGAAGCAATTATCAAAAAAAATAGCGATCTTAACAAATAATTGATAATAAAAAATTGATAAAACTATATAAGAAAACCATATATGATATGAGATATAATAGTAATATTATTTAATATATTTATAAGAAAAATATATATTTAGTATGAAGTAGTTTCAAATACATAGAAAGTAAACTGGACATAAGGTAGCGGTTTCTCGTCTCACTTTTACTTTCATGAGACATATATCATATTAACCACATATTACTTTGGTGTGGTGTATATAATGACCCACTTTATTTGTTATATCACTAACATATTTATATTCATGGCATTTAAAAAATAATTTTTTAATTTCTTTCATGGTTCTTATGATTCAATATTTACCAATGTGGTAAGAGATTTATGTTTGAATTTCATTCCAATCAAGATTGTTTAGACATGGATTTCCAATTAAAAGAAATTACTTGATAATTTTCTGATAAACCCATTTATTTTTATTATAATAAATTTAATCATAAAATTCTCAAGTAATAGTACCATATCTATCTATTTGGTATATAAAATGATTGAGAAAATGTTATTAATAAATTCCAGCATCATTTCTGTCTTCGGTTGGAAATATTTTTTCATCTAAAACTGTTTTTTAAAAACATGGTTTTAAAAATGATTTTAAAATTCTCCAAATTATTTAATATACAATGTTTTACCAATTTTTTATTTTTTATAAATTTTTTATAAATCAATATTCATTTAATATTTTTAAAAAAATCTCATTTGTATTTTATTGAACATTTAAAAAGAATATTTGTTTTAACACGTACACCATTAATGGAATTTCCCACCATCATTACAAATAAATGTTTTAAATATTCTTTTATATGTCTCAAAGTGTACTTATAAATACAAGGATCTTTAAAATATTTATTAATGTTCTAGTCTAAAAAATATTTTCAAAATAAAAATCTTATCATCCTCAAGAATGTTTTAATGATATTTTAATGGTATTTTTATTAATCAATAGAAAAAAAAATTTATTTTACTTATGTTCAACTATAAATATATTGTAATGATAAAAAAATTATTTTTTTCTATATATGGTTTATGATTATTATTACTAGGGACTTACTATTTTGATACCACTATCTATATAACATGGAATGGTTTATAATTATCTTTATTGATTGGGAAGAGTATTAATGTTCCATATGATAGTTTTTCAATATCAATGTTTATGATGAATTGGTTCAACCCATTAATATAATTATTGCATTGGAATTATTAAGTGATTGGTGGGGCCCAAAATTAAAAATCCCCCTTTTGCATCGATAGGCCTCGTTAAAAAAATCAGTTGGAAAAATTAAATAGTTTTTTATTCACTAATATAAATTATATTGTCAATGGTCTCCATAGTTTTTTCCCTATGTCTAAAATTATTAATTACCTTGTTATCTGATTATTTACTGATTTCCATGCAATTATTTGATTAGATTGAATACCCATGGAAAGGATTCCAGCTCATGTTAGTAGTTATATGGATTTATTTAATCATCATTTATTCCAAATATATTATGATCAAGTTATTTTATAAATGTAATATATTTTAGTTATTTAAATTTTCATATTTATTATGCTTATTTATTAATGATTTATTTCATTGTATTCATACCCTTTCTGATTATCTTATCTCACTCATTTCTTATGTTTTATTTTCCCCATGAAACTTTGATTTGTTTTTTGATTGATATGCAGGGATATACTTATGGTATATATGAAATAATAAAATGAAACCCATTGTTTGTTTTATTTTTAAAATTTAATGTCAATTTAATGTATGCATCTAGTTTAATAGGACTAATAAAATATTCATTCCTTTAGGATGGGATTCCTTACATCATAGGATAATGTAACAAAGTATCCAGCAACTCTGGGCTACTAGGGCCATGGTCTTTATAGTTTATATTGGAGGAAGTTTAGTAGACAAATTAGGAACTAGATTTAGAAAAACATATATTAGAGAACATAAACCTATGATCTAATTTGAGGATAAGTATATAAGAACATCATAATGATTTTTGGGAATATATTATGAGTTTTTTTCTAGAAATACATCCCCTTCTAGATACTGTGAGTGTACATTGTTATAGAACATATATATCTAGGGGTAATAACAAAAAAACATTAGGATTGAATTGAGAATTAACTGGTAAAAAATAAATGGGACATTATGAACAACATGTTTGAAACTCCTAAGGGGGATGATTAGGATAATTCACATGTTCTTTACAAATCATTATAAATAATTTTAGAATATTTTTATTATTTTAAAACCTTACCAAAATTACCAAGTTTATGATTATGAGATTATCAATTCATAAATTATTTAAATTATGTTAAGTATTTCATTAGTATTAAGATCCTACAATATGGTTAAAAATGTTATGGAATAATCTATTATATGACATTATTTATAAATGCATCCAATTATAAGGAATGGAAAACATATATATGAACATACCCCATATAGGGATTTGTATCCCGAGAAAGATAATGAATCTTGAGCAAGATATACATATGGAACTAAAAAAATTATAACCATATTGGAGAATATGACTCGAGTTATGAGTAATAACCTTTCAAGTGTGGATTTCCCAACTGATCCACCAAGACATGTAACAATTTCATATTGCTTTGTCTATTAGCATCATCCATCATTCAATTAGACTATATATCTATTTTTAGCTGAGCAATGGATATGTTCCTTCAAAAATATTTTTTTTCACTCTGGGAGGTAGTGAAAGGGAGAATTTTTTCATATAATTTTATCATCTTTGCAAATATGCAGAATAATGGTGCACATCGATTCAAAACACTAAATATGTAGAGGAAATATAAAAAATGAAATTGAATGATTTTAAGTTAGTCATCATAGAAAAGTATTTTCCTCATGATAAATGAATTGATATGAAGAGACAATTCTTGAATCTAAGAATAAATTATGATGAAAATTATTCTAAGTGTGAATAAAACTTCAAAAGGATAGAATGTCATGCTAGAAACGTTTTATGAAATCCAAAGAGAAACATTGATCATTTATTTGATGTTATTAAGATAATTTTTCAAAGGGAACTAGTCTCCAAAACACTATCATTATTTGAGTACATAGTATAATGTGGTATCAAGATAGAGAAATAAGTCCCAAAGTCTTATGGATTAAATGGGAAGAAAGAGAAGAAGGGGACAACCGAGAAAATTACGGATAATGGGAAGAAGGGAAAGAAGGAGTTCCCCTGTGTAATAATTATGGAAAGAAACACCCTTATATTTTCTTCAAGGGAATTGGAGTTTTTTATATGTGTTGAGAGAAATTCCATTTTGATTATTATTATAAGGTAGATAATTAATTTTCCAATGTTCAAAGCATTAATTTTAATGAGATAGGGAATTATGAAAATGAATGTCCCAAGAGCCAAGGGAATATACCTCAAAAGAATCTAAGGAATTATGAAAAACATTATGTTATTAATAGAAATTTATTGGAATGATTAAATTTAATGTTTACATAGGTTTTGAAATTATGTTATAGAATTAAATTTAGTAATTATTATTTTTATAATAATTGTTCAATGTATAAGGATTATATTATAGTAGTTTTCTATAATGATTTGAAAGCACATGTTGAATGGTTTCCAGAGAAATGATTAAGTAGAAAGTTAATATTATTTTAAAACAAGTTATTGTGGTAAGATAACCCTTAATATGTACACTATGTTGAGATAATTATGATAAAGATATGTTTATGGGATAGTTATGGTATCATAAAACTGGTATGTGATTTTAAGTCTTATGTTATCTCCATGTTTGGATTTATGGGATATAATCAACAACCTAATATTTTTATTTTTGGTTGAAAGAATTTTTTAATTATGGATTTATAGTGAACAGGGTATTCAAATATTTTTAATGTGACATTTAGAGCCACTTTATATTTTATATGAAATATATTGATTATTTAGTGACATTCCTTTTAAATTTGTAAGATTTGAATTTTGTCAGACGTATTTTGGATGAGTCGTGAGATTGGACTTTTATAAAATAGATTAAGATGAATTTTGGGGCTTAATATTTATTTATTATAGATTAAGGTAATATATTGGATAATATCTTCTATAAAATTTTATTTTAGTAAAGACATGAAGACTCAATTTTTACTCTTTTATGGATCTTATAATCTATTTAATGTTAGCTTTTGCGCTTCAAAAATAAAAACAATATTTTTGGATTTTAATTTCTAAGAGAAATAAAGGAATGGGAAATTTATTTATTCAAAACTAGATAATGAAATTATGATTATAAAGTAGAAAATATTAGATAACATTCTTTAATTATATTTTAGATAGTGAATGAATTCATCAACATTTGGAAAAAGATATTAAAACAAAAATATTATCATATTACCTTCATATCAGATGAATATAATGGAATTTTAAATAATCATAGATTTATGGTTTTTTGGTACATAAATTTCCATTTATTACTCAATTTCTCATGATTGAGTTTCTCTATCACTCTATAATTATCTATGCTTTTCTTCCCACTCTATATCTTCACTTCTCACCAATGTTCTCCTACTTGGAATCCTATTTTTGTGTTATTCTAGATGTCCTTTGTACGTCCTTTTCTCTCATATAAAGAGAATATTTTATTAATAGGTTTTATTATGTGGTTTTCCCAAAAAATTATTTTCAAATGGAAAACCCTTGATTGTCGAGATTAAGATTAAATTGCGATGGCACAATTAATTCAAGGGGTTAGAGTGTAACACCATTAGATTTTAATAGGAATATCATGTTCAATTAAATATATGACATTAAAGATATTAATAGAATATAATATAATACCACAATAATTTATGATACATTTATTTTAATATAAATTCATTCCCTTTGATAGATTTCGACTCAGGAAACACCAACTTTGAATGAAACATGATACTCTATGAGAAAGTTATTATTTAAAAATGATCATTATAACATAGGTATTAAGTTGGTGGGAATGAATAATACTAACTAAATTATGAAAATCATATGATTTTCACATGTAAAAATTAAATTCATGGTTATATACTTTTTTGAAATAAAATAATAAACTTTTGAAAGAAAAAAACCTTTTTGAAAAATTGTATTTTCAAAATTGTGGTTTAGTCGCGCTTTTCACAAATAATTTAAAATTATTTTTACCAATTTTCATATATTATTTTTACATGATAAACTTTATTTTTGAATTATATAGGTAAAAATTATCCTTTGGTAAATTTTAATGAATTTTATGAAAAGATTAGTTTTTTATGAATAGTGAATAATAATATTTTTTATTGAAATCTATATATTTTTTTAAATTTTTTAGAAAGTTAAATTATAATTTATACTGGTTTTGAAGCCATATTAATTAAATTATATTACAATTGAAATAATTTATTTAAATTTAATATACTTTATATTGAATTATGATATAAAAACTTCTTAAAATTTTAAATATTTTATTTGGGAAAACTTATTTTTGTAGACACATCTGTGGGATTAATTTTAAGTTTAATTATTCCACTTATATGAATTTAATTTATTAAAATATATTCCATATTTATAATATGAATTTATATATAAATATTTATGCATTTACATATGTTTTATTCAGGTTATATTTGATAATGCGATAGGTTATGGTTTTTTCATAAGAATTAAGAAATATTTACTCAATGAAATGTTGAAATGTTTGAAAAGTAGTATTTATAAACCCTGTTTATCATACATGATGAGTATTACTCATTCAAAAATTCCTTAAAATCCACATACCATCCTATGAATACTTTCCTTTCTGTGAACATAGTACACAACTTGAACATATATTACACATCATGCATATTTCAAAATAAGAATCCAGCTAAAAGTGAATCAAATACAAGGAATAGAGAATTTTAACAACATGAAAAATTTGATATCCCAATAATTCATAGATATGTGATGATTTTTTGGAGGAAATTTTGGATCTCAGATACATGATTTGTAGATTTCAAAACAAGGACACTTAAAAGGAGTACACAATGTGAAGGATTTAAACATTGTATTCTTTTCGATCCCATATATATTTTAGTGCTATTCCATGAATATTAGATTCAAAACCTATTTTTTATTGAATTTTTATCTCTCTATTTTTAGACATATATCGTAAAAACTCAATTTTAATTCATTATTTTAGTTTTTATGAAACCATTTTTAGTTTTTGACTAATCATTATCCATTATTCGATCATTGTGATTTTTCTCCCATTTCAACGCTTATTTTCAATATAATTAATTTTTTCTTTATTGATTCTTGTTCTTACATAGTTTTTTTCAAAATTTTGAGTTCATTATTAATTGGATTTTGATTTAATTCTAATTTTTATATTGTTTATTCCTTGTTCTAAAAAATGGATTTCTAATTTCAGAACTGTTTTGAGAATATGATGAGAATGTTTTATATTCCTTTGATCTTTATCAATAACATTACAAATACCTAGTCTAATTAGTATTAGGAGTCTAAATTAGGGGTTTTATTAGCCTAATGAATCTAAATATTTATCCTTGATAACCCTATGACTAGTAATTAGGTTAAAAATTGGTCATCAGATTCCCTTTTACAACCCTGACCATTGGAGGGGAATTTGAGTGAACCTAACCTAATCAGAGATGAGAAGTCTATGAACATTATCCTATGGCGTTTTATACATATAAGATAATCATAAAAAATATAGGTTGTTATATATACCTTGGATGAGGGATAGTTTTATCGTTGGTAGATACAATTGGAATGACCAAACCCAATTGGTGACACTTGCATTGCTTCTTAGTCTTAGTTGTAGGACTACTCGAAGCTATATTTAGGATTATCTTTTCTTAGGGACCTAAATTTTTCTATAAACCCTTCTTAGTAATCTTAATTAATTCCAAACTACCAGGTTATATGAAAACCAAATCCAATAATTGATCTTTAGGAATCCATTCAATGGTTTTTGTTCAAATGGTTTCATTTTTTATAGTGAACCATATGTGTTAAACCATACAATGCACCATTATTATTCCATAGTTGTATGTGTATTTTAGGGAAACACATTCCTAATATTATCACCACCTTCATGTATTCATCAATTCATGTCGGTGCATCTAATTTTGGATTCATTGTTGGGGATTATTATTTCCTAGGAACATTCATCTTTAGAATGAACATGTGATTACCTCACCTTCCCACCACAACCCTTATTTTTACATTTTCTCATTATGGAACAATTTCATCTTCTCTCCGTCTCTATTTAAAGGATAATGAATAAATCAGTGACCTCTAACTCTTACAGAGAGCCTGAATGATCAATAATTGCTTCCATTCAATCTTGATATTGACTGATCCTTAACTACATGACACTTATTTGCATTGGATGATAATAGAAATCCATCATATTCTAACCAGAAAATTATGAAATATGTGATACCTTTCAATTACTGAGAACATCAAGCATTATAAGAGTAAAAAATTAGGGATTACATATTAATTTTTATAAGTGGTGTTGTTACCAAAATTTAACACCCTCTTATTTAACCACATACTCTTGAAATAAAACTTGGACTAATCCATATGATCCAGAACATGGTCCAAATTAGTGGGCATTAAATTAAAGATCCCCATGATCATATTTACAACTTTTTTCATGTTTTCAATACATTTAACAACCAGGGAATTTCTTCTGAAACAATTATACTCTATGTATTCTCATTCTCCTTGCAGTATCGATCCATGCATTGGATAAAAAACCAATCTCCTAGGTTGATCATGACTTGGGATGATATGTTATGAAATTACTCAATACATATTTCCCACCCATATGAACATAGAAGTTATGTAATGAAATTTGGGAACTCAACTTCGTAGATAGATAATCATCCGTAGAAGAATGGTATATATTCCTGGAGAAAACCTGAATGTTACCACATCACATACTTCATATGTGTATTCAATTTCATACACTATTATATAATCCAAACTACGGAAAGAACTACACTATATGTCGCTGATGATGGGGGGATCATGATTAAGATGCCAGAAGTGGGATGATATTCTCTAGATGAAATACCCCACAATTCCAATATATGGAAAATTGATCGAGTACTACCTCAGCATGTAATCCACGAAGTGGAAGATATTACACTCCTAGTAACCCTAGTGGAGGATTTTAAAAATAATATCAATCCATTTCAATTACCTGCTCCACCACCACCCCCTCCTAGTCCTTTGATGGAAATCCGATCCTATGATATTTAATTATGCCTAAACCTATACCACTACAACAGGGTAGTGATATAAGATCATCAATCTTATGATTTTAATTATGTCCATTACAATTAACAAGGTCAACTATTCCAACATCATCAACCATACCAATTATAGAAATTCTAGAAACATAGATCGGTACAACATCCACAATAGTAACCAAATTTAGGATATAATTAGAAGAGGAGTAGTAATAACCCCTAAAGAAATTAGGGACCACCTAGATAACCATATCAAGTTCTATCTCCTCAAAAAAACTGAAGTAACTTCAACATCCATTTCCCTATAGAGCTTAGTAGCAATTCCTACCTGATCTATATAGATGACCACAATATGTCCCACATCCACAGTCTATTACCAAGAATTTTTTATTTTTATATTTTTAAAAATAATATAAAATATTGTATAACATTGATAGGGAGATAAGAAAACAAATTTCTACCCAGTATAATTCTAGGCAACAAATTGTTCAAATCTCAAAGACCTCATCAGACATATTGCTGGGTACATTTCCTAGTAACACTGAGACACACATGAGATATGAGGAAAATTTACTCATTCATAGAAGTGGGAATGTGATGGACAATAAAAACCCATGAAAAGAGGAGAAAAAAAGTTTGATTAACCCAATAAAACTACAATGATAATCATAAATAATGATAATGATATCACAAAATAAGTTGTTAAAGAAAAAATCTAAAATCAGAAGCTATTGAAAAATCTCTAATCAATTATAATACAAAGATGATTGAAGTTTATGTTGAACTTACAGTATAAATAACCCCACTACCATTTCATGATAGAATTATCCAAGGAAATATTGAAAGTTAATAAAATAATTTACTAGTGATGTTCAAATAATTACATATTAACGTCCCCTTTGCTGAAGTAATCGCTCAAATTCATACCAATGTTAAATTCTAGAAAGAACTTATTTACAAAAAATGGAACATGTAATACTTAGATGAAATTTATTTAAATTATGAATTATTTGATCCCATTCAGAAAAATATTCCCCCTAAGATGAGAGACCCTAGAATATTCTTGATTCCATGCATTATTGGGGAATGAAACTTTAGAAAGGCTTCATGAGATCTAGGTTCAAGAATCAATATAATGTCGATGATCATATTTTGAAAGATAGGTCTCGATGAATTGAGGCAAAAAATAATGGAATTAAAACTAGATGGTAGACCAGTAAAGTGCCCTCGAGGACTTATGAAGGATTGTTTAGTCAAAGTTGAAAAAATTAATCATTCGCACAGACTTCCTAATATTAGATCTTGAAGAAGAAAGAGTTGATCCAATTATTTTAGGAACACCATTTTTATCCAATGGGAATTCATTGATAGAATTGAATCAAGTATGAATGTTATTCAGAGTTAGAGATGAAAATTATAATGAAACGTTTACAGGTGACACTATCCCACCATTCAAACCATTGTTCATCATGCCACTAATAGTACAGTTCTCAATCTTAAATGAAGAACTGATTGAGAGGAAACCTGAGGTAGGTTTAGTATGCTAGAATATGTTAGTTTAGTAATTTGGAATGTTTATAACTTTTAGAGGTTTATTAAGAGGACTTGGCACAAAAAATGGGCATAGAAAGTCAAATACACGTTGCGTAACCCTTAAATGAAGTGTAAATGTTGATGTTTAGAAAAAATATATGAATATTTACACATTGTGTGTCAAATACATGATTTGTATGTTTTTAGTGTTTTTAAAAATTTGTAAACCCTAGGATCATGGAACCCCCCATTTTATTTTCTCCTATAAGCAACCTCTCCCCCGACCAAACACCTCCTTCTTCTTTACCACTATGTCACATTACACCCTCATCCTCTCAATCCATAATCACATGAACCTCCTTCCTCTTCTTCATATATCGACTATACCAATACCATCTAAATTTATCTTTCCAAACACACTCTCATGAATAATGAGATACCTCTACCACCCAAGTGGTGATATACTACTCCTACTCCGACCCTCAAGATCCTTAAATATCCTATTCTTCCTCTGCCTCTGTATACACTTGCACCCCTGAAAATTCATTGTCAACATCCCAAGGGTCACATGGAACTACCTGCCCCCACCTCCATCCCCATCATCACTTTTCAGCACTCGAGCACCAGTTCAGGTTGAACCACCTCTAGTCAAATACCATTTGGACCAAAAATACCATAGACGTCACCATGCTTGAGAGAATCAATATCCATCAGGAGTTCCTTCACCTTGTCGACCAAATGAAGCTCTCACACATCTCCTAGGTGTGTGATGAAACTTTTAGGAACCTATTTATCAAGTTCATAGCAACCTTTGATATATAAATAGACTCCATTACGTTTATTCTAGGTGATAAGACTTGGGATCTTAACCTTGGTGAATGTTTTTTCATCCTCTATATCTAATCAAATCACTTAATAACCACCCTTATTTCCAACATTATAAATTGAGTTTGAAAAGGCCGATGCAACACTGCATTGGGTGAGGATCTCTAATGACCTAGGGATCCCTTATGATCCTTTTATTGTGAAGAGTACCCAGCTCCACAATGTTTCCCTTCAGATACATAGCCCATGTTTAGCTCACTCATAGCTGGCATGAGGTGATGCTCATTAGAGAGTGATCTAGTTTGAGGATATCATTCTTACCTCATCCATTAGTATCCCAATTGTCAATATATATGGGAATTTTGGTTATTTCTACCTATCCTAGGTGATGAGGACACATTTAATGTTGATTGAAGGCTCATTCATTAATGATATGTCCAGGTATCCCAATTCCATTGATGTTTCTCGACCCCACAACTTCTTCAGCCCAATGGGGAGTGTCGAACTCCTTTTTATCCTTAAGATGGGTATAATGAAAAAGTGTGGAATCATTTATCAATGGGTTCTAACATAAGTTGAGGATGATGATGAGGCACTGACTCAATATAGAGCTGACTGACCTCTCCTAACCATGTTCTTATCTATAACCACTACCACCATTTCCACCATAGACTCTAACCATGTTACCACTACTATCACACTTGACACCAATACCCTACCTATTCTTTTACCACTAACATTACTATTCCTGCTTCATTTTTACCCCATCCACCCATTCTGACAGTCATATTCCCATTTCTCCAGGCCATCCTGGCGAAGCTTCTATAACTCTGCCAATATCTACATATTCCATACACCGACTAATATCACTTCACTACCCTCACCCTCCACTAGTAACCTAATCTTCCCATATACACCCACCAACTAAACCCACGTATTCATCCATACACACACCACGTCCCACCCTCACCAACCAACCTCGCTAGATTACCAACCCTACACCCCAGTAATGTACCTACCAGAGCATCGTAGATGGGGAAAGGGACCCCCCATTCCATCCCTATCTAAGGTTCCCATCATTGATCCAACTACCAGACACATGACCTCAGTATTGGTTGGGACCATTCCTCCTCCAACCTAGAATAATCTATCTTCAAGAACAATGTAACACATCATAGCAGTCGATCATCCAGACCCATCCTATATAGATGACATCGACAGTGGTAGTCCAACTGCATTCCACCTCTATTTAGGGAGGGGGTGGGGGGGGGGGGGGGTTCTCCCAATGTGAATATTGACAAAATTGATTTTACTATCTAGGTATGTATCAGTACCCTCACTTTTTACTCTATTTGGGTGTCCATTTTTGTACTATTTGTATTCCATCATCACTGATGTATCATTTCTTATATATATGGATGAGATTCCATTTTGACTACACTATTTTTTGATTATTTACATTTTAATTTCGTATTACTTTAGAAATTTTAATTACCTATGAATAATATATGGTCACTGATGAATTAGTCAGAACTATATCTCATATTAACCTTGAGATCTATCATCATGTAATTGACATATAGAGACTACATGAAGAGCTTAACCTATATATCTATCCTCCATAGGATCATCTTATATGACATGAAATATAGATATTTATCCACCATGAGTGGTTTCATGGATGACCTATTTTTGAGGTGGTTAATCCCACCAAGCATCACCGCGATCTTAATGATATAGAAACCAGTTCCTAAAGGCGACATCAAACCTCCAAGAAGATGGATGAAATTGGTTGGTTCCTTTTTCTATACACATGAATGATAATTTCAATATTAGTTATTTATGGGAGGTAACCCATATTTTTATTTACATTATTTCAGTTGTGTTCATAGGATCATTGTTTTCCTTTTGCTTGCATCTATTTTCCATCGATCATCCAAAACATCATTTTACTCCATTAATTTATTTATCTTAGCTAATTTTCATAACATTAAACTAGATGAACCTAATACTTTTTGGCTTATATATTGTATTAAACCCTATGAACTAATTTTGTATCCAGTGTATGTATTCTATTTCTAACAATTTCTGTAGGTATACCAATTTAAAATCTCTATCCACCATATTTCCCCATAGAACAACACTGACACTTCAATTTCCAAATTTTAATTTAAAATTTCAATTTACTTTTTTTTCTATTATTATATTTCTTTCTCTCCAATTCAGATTTAAAAATAGTGTTAAAAATGTATCATTTTAATTATGGGGAGTCTTTCTTTTGATTTATTGTTGATACACTTGGATTATTTTGTTTTTTAGTCATATAGGAGAAATGTTTCAATTTAAGCACAATTTAAACATTAAATATCATTATACCCATTTACATAAAAGACAATTTTTGGATGGAGACTATTTAAATCCATGTTTTATTCTAGTTTATTTTTTTAGTATTATTTTTTAGTTGAGTACTTTATCTCTAACTTTTTATTCTTAAAATTGATTTTGAATGAATTATTACTAGATACTATGACATGAGTGATTTCGACTAATTTTTGCATACTCCCATTACATATAGGATTCTATACTTACACTTCAAATTATTTTATAAGAATATTTCTTGAGAGACATCTAATACATATATACCTATCATAGAATTAATTGAGATCTTATTGAGGCTACGATTAAAGACATAAACTTTTATACCTTTTGAGGAAATATTCATGAGAAATGTTTTTTCTAAGACCCACCTGTCATCCTTTCCTTATTTACATCTTAGTATCCATGAATAATCTTATTTTTATGGAACAATTCCAAGCATATTTTCCCTTACTACCCTGATTTGGCACTGTACATGATTATCATTCTAAAATGTGTGGTGGATTTTTCATCTCATCCACACATGGGTTGTTTATAATAAGGAATCATACAGTGGAACCTTCACCATATTGATATTATTTTGTTAAGGATTACATTTGGCATGTCCTTTTTTTATGATATTCATTTGAAAATGGGAAATATAAAAAATATAAAAAAGATATTGGGTTGTATATCTGGAAAGTCAAAAATCACCAATAACGAACTAATAAATCTTATAATGGATCATATGTGGTTAAGTGATGGATGTGAAACCTTCCTTATACATGATTTTTTAAAAAATGAAAAATAAATTAGAGATTATACGTTATTGATACTTACTTGATATACTCATGGACCCACTTTGAGTTGTTGGAGCATGGAATCTTTTTGTTCATGAGGAGTTACTTCATTACAATTTTCATGAATTTCATGCATTTTAATCTAGTTATTTCCCTCTTATGAGACTAAGTTTTACTTTTTACCCACCTACCCTCAACCACATATATTTTAACCTTATTTTTAATCCCTCGTGATTTATTTTTTTTTCTTTACTAAGTGGAAATGACTAAACCAATAATAGCCTATGGTTAGGAACATATATTTAGGTTATAAGCATGACAATATTTACAGTTTACCTTTAGTGATGAGAGAAAATTTATTTTTTGTAAATCAAAAACTGTTTATAGAATTTAATGAATAGTTATGAAATTACAATTAAAGGAGGAGAAAATATAGATAAGGAAATAAACTATGAGTCATGAATCATTTTCCCTATAGGGTTTATTCTTTAGGAACCAATTTTTCCACTAACACTTATTTTTAACTGCTTCGTAACAATGAATGTTTCTTGTTCTAAAAATATTCATGTGGAATCCCTATTGAGATTATTATTTCTTAAAGGAAATGTAATTGTTTAAGTGTTGGGGAATTTGATACGTTGAATTTATATATAAATTTTTGGTTAATTTATATACATTTTATTCATATTTTATTCGATAATTCACTATTTTTTTGGATTATTTTGACAAGAATTGTGAATTTTGGACTCAAAAGAAGAAATTTTGAAAAGTGACAAAAAAACAGTCTTTACACATCATGTACAACATATATGATGTGTAGTACACATTCATTAAAATCCTAATGAGACACAAACAAACAAATGAATACATTACATGATGTGAATAGGGTACACAACACGTATACACATTACATGATGTGTATATTTCTAAAATAGAATCGCACTGAAAGTGAATCAAAGATATGGAGTGTAGACTTTACACGACGTGAATAGTTCGAGATCCAACTTAGTCAAATATACAGGCCTATTTTCTCTAAATAATTTTGGATCTCAATTACAAGATGTGCAACCAGATTACATGATATCAAGATACTAGAAAAGTCCACTTAAATATTGTGCTTAACATGAAGGCTTTATACATCATGTACTTTTTGATACAATATATTTTTGAGCGATCCTTTACAAATAAGAGCTTCACATCCATTGTTTTCATATCATTATTATTTCTCCACTTGAATATATTTATTATCTAATATCAATTTTAATTAATTACATTTGTTTTTTATCAAATATTATTTAGTTTTTTACCATTATTCATATGTTCTTTGATTATTTTGATTCCTCTCCTCTTTCGATTCTCATTTTCAATATCATTCATTAGTTCATATTGACACTTGTTGTTTCTTATTTGTTCATTCATGTAGATTAATTTCTTGATTGGATTTAAATAGATTTAAATTTTTTATCTTTATTATTTCTTATTATAAACTATTTTTTTCTTATTCCCCAAACCTTTTATGATTATCCTAAGCATGTTTTACATTCCTTTTCTCTTGACCAATACCGTAATGTGTGGTTAATCCTCGTATGGTTAAGGGTTAAGAGTATGGGTGTTTATAAGTCAAATGAAACTATAGATTTTACCTTGGTAACCCTATGAAATGTAATTAGGTTAAAAAAACCATTCAACACATTCTCTTGCACATCCTTGACCATGGAGGGTGAAATTAAATTAACCTAAACTATTTTGAGTAGAGAAAACTATTACTATCATCATATGATGATTTTAGCATAAAATCAAAGTGTAATGCATCTAGGTTATAAATTATACCAGGAATTTGTGATAGTTATAACATAGAAGATCTTATTTGTTTGACCAAACCCAATTGGTGTCCCTTTCACTTCTTCATATACTAATCTGTAGGACTATTCCAAGCTAGATTTTATATTATATTTTTCCTAAGGACATGGAATTGAACCTGACGTCTTCTATATCATCTTAATTAAATAAAAAATACATAATTATAGAGAATCAAATATTAATGGTGAACATGTGGAATCCTTTCAAATGGGTTTTTATTGAATTTTTTATTTCTTTCTAGTGATCCATGTGGGTTTCACACTGCACTACCTATTTACTACACCCTAGTAGTACGTTTAGTTTGGGACTATAAATTTCAAATCCGATCAATTACCACATGATTTAATGATGATTATATGCACATAACATATTTGGAATTAGAATAATTTAAATTATCAAATATGTTCAACATAATTTTTTTCCATAATGAATAATAATAGAAATGAAAATTAATTACCATGGTAAAGGTTAAAATGGGTTTCTTGATCGGTTAAACTATGAAATAAGGGTTAAAAATGACAATAAATTTAGCTAACACACAATTAATATCAATATTTCAATGATATAGCATATAATTGTATATAATGAACAATTTTAGAGGATTTTGGTATGAGAAAAACATGGGTATCACATTATCGTTTCATCCTCTACCCACTTATAAAAGGAAACCCTCTCCCCTATCCTCTTAGCACTTGAATTTTTTTAATACAATATCTACCCAAATATATTCCTTACTTCACTACCCACACATTGAAGTCATTATTTGAATTGGTAATCCATCCTATGAAGGCTATAGATATAATTCTAAATATAATCTTCAAAGAAGAGGAAAATTTACTAAATGTGTGTAATTGTTTCATTTATTATTCCACATCCATAAAGTCATCATAAAATATATTAATATAATAAAAAAATATCCCATAAATAATAATATGTTATTATGTTATGGGAATAAACCAGATCACTCTCTACTTCCATCAAATGAGAAACAAAACCATCGTGTGTATCTCGTACTACCGTGTCGTAAACCAATGTAATTGGATTCCATCACCACATGTATATAATGACGGATTTAACATATTGATATGATATTTATGAAATTATTTTAATTTTGGGATTTTTATATCATATATACCTTCTTAATGACAATTCTTTTGGGGGATATAATAACATCGCTCTTGTGTATGGTGGACTACCACGTCCCGAAGCGATGTGATTTGTTTTTAAATTAATCATTACATGATAGGTAGTAATGATAATAATAATGAATATATGTGATATGTATGACCTAAAAATACTTCTATAAATATAATATCATATTTAACTTATCTTCTGATCCATTGGAAAACAAAAATGTTTCTCGTGCATAAGTGTGACTTACCGCCTCCACATTGTGATGTGAGATGTTTTCAGTTTATTTTTATATGTATGTAATAAATATGTATTTGATTAATTTGAATGATATAAAAAACATAATAATTATTCTAGATAGTTTAATTAACATTTATTTTCGTTCAATCCATTAGTCAAGAAAAATGGAAGCAGCGTTCATGCATACGTACGACTTACCATATCCTTGAACACTGTAATCCATTATATATATATAACATTTATAGATGAATATAATTAAATATATATTTAGTATATATTATTTTCACATCATGGATCAAATTTTTGATATTATTTATCCATTATCAATGTAAAATGAATTAAATTACCGAACTAAAACATATAGGAACAACAAAGAAATTATCACACAAAGATAGTTTTTTAAACAATGAAATGTTAATAAATAGGTTGTAAAAAACTATAATTAAATTATATATGGTATAAAATATATGATTATATTTATGTAACATTTTTATAATAAACTTATATTAATTATATAGGAGGTTTGATCATGTATAAAGGAAATTATACCTAAGGTAAGGGTTTCTCATCTCACATTTACCTTCACGAGACATATGTCATATTCACCACTAATTACTTTAGTGTGGTGTATATAATTAACCTTTTGAAATGAAATATCATGAGTCTATTTCGATTCCAATTAATTATTTGTTGAATTTTATGTTATTACTTTAATGGAGCATACAATTCAAAATTGAACAAACTGATATGAGATCTATGGTTCAATCTCATTCTAATTGGGATTATTTATACATGAATTTACATTAATAGAAATTGTTTGATAAATTTATAATAAACCACATAAATTTATTTTATTCATAGTTTGTTAATTAATTTTCTAGGTAACAGTGAAATATTACCCTCTTTATTAATTAATATAAATATGAATTTTCTATTAATAAAACCAGACTTCAATCCTCTCTTCGGTCAAAAATCATTTTTCTTCCAAAACCAACATTTTTAAATATGTTTTTCATTTTTTTAACATTATATGAATGATTTATTAATATAATTTTTGCCATGTTTTACTTCTTAATTTTTATTGAAATGAATCCTCATGTCATTCTCCAAACAAGGCTCCTTTACCTTTTACCAAAAATGTGAACTCAATATTTGTTATAATACATACGAAATGAATGTAATTTATCACCATATTGACCAATAAATTTATCAAATCATAATTTATAATTAACAAAGGATATTTTAAATTAAAATTATTTTTAAAAATATTTTTTGAACTTTCTTTTATACAAATATTTTTAATGTAGAAACAAATATTTTTATTAAGAGTATTTTTATTGTCCTTTTTATGGTATTTATATGATTGGTTTGATTGGGGATATACTATTTTTACATTGTTCTCTATATTAATATGAATGGTATATGATTATGTTTATTGATTATGTAATATATTAACATCTCATATGTTTTGTTTCAATGTAAAAACCCATTTTTGTTATATTTTCCCCATTAATATGAGGAATGCATTGGAATTATTAAGTGATAGGTGGATAAAAAAATTACACAACCCCTTGATTCATCAATGGGCCTCATGATAAAAATTATTTTTCCAAATTAAATGGGTTATTACCCATTGATTAAAATTATCTTATGAAAAGTCTTGGTAGTATGTTTCAAATGTCCACAATTTTTTATTCACTCATTATGATATTAGTTGTTGATATCCAAGAGATTATTTTATTAGTTTTAATATAAATGGAAATTTTTCAATCTAATGTAATTATTTATATGCCATTACTTTATCATAATTTAATCCTGCTATGTTACACTCATGTTATTGTTTAAATATATTGTGTTTTAGTTACTTAACTTTCCTTTTTAATTATTATTATTTATTTATGATAGCTTCTATTGTACAAATACCGTTTTTGAGTATCTTATCCCACCCCTTTAATGTGTTTTATTTTCCCCAAGACAATGGGTTGTGTTTTTATTGATATATATAGATATGATAAAGGTAAATATGATTTTCTATAAGAAAATACATTTTTTTTTGTATTTTAAGTTTTCACGTAAAATGTAAATTTCATCTATGTATCTAGTTTAACAAGGCTAATAAACTATTGGGTCCTTTGGGATGTGATTCATTGTATCATATGACAATGCAATAAAGTAACCACCAACTTTGGGATACTAGTATTAGTGTATTTATACAATCAAGTCTATATAATATGTCTCACACAACATTGAATTAATTTTTCATGCATTGAGGTACTTTAACTTCATCCTAATTTAACTTTTTTAATTTTATTACACATAAGACTATTTACCGATGGTACATTTCTTATATATTATTTTTAATCCCAACTAATATGTTTCACACAAAATTGATCATTCTTGGAAACTATTTCATGTAATTTCTTGTTTATCTCATTAATGTACATGTATATTTCGGGAATTCCACTGTTTATCACCTGAAACATATGGTGGTGATAATATCACTTGAAAATGTGATTAAAACTAATAGGAGTGATTCATGTATACACCTTTTCATTTGAAATAAAACAAACGCTCTTTCCAAATTAGTACAAATATACCTGACTCAGCTTCATAAATAAAATAAATAGATGAAACAACAAATTTGTCAACAAGGGACACCTTCAATAAATATTTCTACATCCCATACATGTGGTGGTTTTTATACCTTTCCCCCACACCTCCTATTTTATTATAAAGAATAATATGAAATAAAGGGTACGTATATGAACACAAAATTATGTTAAAAAAATAGTCTGACCAAGGATAAAATTATTACCATTATAGAAAAATGAAAATTTCCATAAAGGATTATCAAAATTGAAAGAGTGAGGATCCAATTGACTCAATAGTTATGATCCTATTATTCTTATTTTATATAAAATTAATTTTTTTGTCTCTCTCATAGTATCATTACAACATTATTCTAATCTCATTCCTTTACAATGTGGCTTCCCCATCACATTTTAAACTATATAATTTTTTATAATAATATATTTAAAATATTTAGATTTTTAAAAAAATCTATGAAAATATTATCACAAAAATATTTTTATTAAAATATTCATGAACTAAAATTATTAATTATCATTTAGACTAGCCAATGATTTCATTATTTGAGATCAGGTTAGATATCATAATATAAATCATGTTCCATATCATATTTTATAGCATGAAAACATCTCATATTATGCCCTAACACCACTAATTATCTTGATGAATTCCTCTAGAAAAAAAATCAATGTATTAACAAATTAAAATATTATATTTCACATGGAAATATATTATTAATTTTACATAGACTATAAAAATAATATGATACCCTTACTTATCATCATTTCTTTATATGAGCCATATCACATCCAATATATCCCCTATAACCTTAGTGTTACTATGATGTATAACCTTATTAATATTTTCTATATTCATATTTAATATCATATACTTCAATTACCACTTAGAGTTACTCATATATATGCTCTGGGAGTTATTATTTATCATAAAACTATTCTTACATGTGGTCTAAATATTCTTTGAGATATTATGTATCATCAAAAAATGTTATGTGTCATAGTTTTAAATCTTTATTAATTTTTAGATTTCCCAAAATCTCTTACGATTACTTTAATAAATCCTCTTATAAATATAGGAATATCATATATGAAATCCATAATTCTCAAACAAACTAAGAATACCCTAAAAAAATATTTCAAAACTACTCAATCATTTCAAAAAATATTTTATCATCACTTTACCCATAAAAAATGTTTTGACACAGAACCACATGTATTAAAAAAAATGAAATATCATCTTTTATGGGATCATCACAAGTTTATGTCATGAAACTCTTGATTTATATCATTGATTTTATCTTATCTAGTATTTTTTATCAAAATGACTTGTGCATATTGTATAATTGAGTAATTTTTATTAAAAGAATTGATCAAATCTATCCAAAAATTCATAATTATATATATATATATATATTCAATCCCTTAAAGTATTTTTTTTACTATGTGATAATATTAACACATCATTATTCAGAACTCTTTTCCAAATATATATATATATATACCCATTTTCTTAATAAAATATTCCATATATTATTTGATCATCTTCAAGTTATTTTTCAATGAAAACTATGTATTTAGGGAAATCATATATTCAATAATTTTGGACCATCTAATGTGATGAAATAATGTGGTAGGAGAAACCATTTATATAGTGTGGGTGGAGAGAATGTGGAATGAAGGCGCTCATCATCACTGATGTGTGTGACAATAGTGATTCATGTAATTAAATAAGTCATGGTACGATATAGGAATAAAGATGGTTAAGGAGATGGGGACATGTGTGGTGTGGGGACAAGGAAAGTATGGGTCCTAGGTTGTGTTGTAAAATAAGGGAACAAAGGACCCTAGTGCTGGGTGGTGAGATAAGTAAATAAAAACCACTCTAAAAATAGGTAGAAACAAAATATCAAAATCATACACCTAAAAATAGGATGAGAATTTTTTTAGGGAAACTAATATTAAATATAATTGAAAAATAAAAAATAAAAATCTACAAAAGCATTAGAATAAAGGATAATCCTATCCTACACATAATATCTCCAACACACTACAAGTAAAAAAGTATCATATTTTACTAACTTATTAATATTAATCAAAATTTTAAAAAATTGAGATGGGATACGCGAATTTCTAAACCAAATAAATCCAATACAGTTAAAAAACCTCACATTTGGGTACATTAATATTGTCAATGACATAGTCAGCGTTTTCACCAAAGTCATTCTATGAGCTCAATTAATGTGTGATGATAAAAAGTAATGAATTTACTACATATATGAACAAATATATGGGGTATTTGGAACCTATTTATTAATTTTCATGGGACTCTTGTATCCCAAAAAAGATATTCCCTAGCTTAAGAGCATGTTATAATCAGTTAAATAAACTTTGTCACAAAATAATTTATGAATTATAATTATAAATTCAAAAAACATTTCTCCTATGATATATATTTTTATAATTTAGTTTTTATGGGATAAACTCATCCTTGTAAGGAAGTAATCTAAGGTAAGTACATGTGAAATTTTTTGACCAGACATGAAAAACAATCTGGACACAACACAATATGAGTTAAATGGGTATTATCCAGCCATGGATGGGTTTGAGTTGTAATATTACTAAGTAATTTGACAAAAATAATATTCAAGTACGATTCAGTTTGACCATTCCTAACTCATATAATTTAAAATACAATGATAATATAAAAATGTAAAAAATATAATAATAAATAATTATATGATATTTTTTTATTATTATAATAAATTTAATTTTAAATAAATAAAGTTGTTTATAAAATAATATTTATTATAGACAACTTATTATTGATGAATTGAAACATAGATAACACATGTTTTATATAAAAAAAATTTATTTTTAGTATAAAGGGGATAATTCAATTTTGTTAGTTCATTGGGTTTATGTGATATTAACAAGTTGCACATGTCATGATGATATCCATCTTATATACTTAAATTCAAACATGTAGATGGTACAAGATATGGTTTACCCATTCATAAATAGTTTGGTGTTAAAACTGTTAAATACATTTGGATTGTTGAGAGTTGAGCTTAAACATGTTCATAGAGTGGGAAACATGACATGAACTCAGTCTATGAACCAAAAAGTTTGATCCATAACAATTATAGTGGATTTTAAATTTTGATTTATTTCCCATCATTTAACTAGATCTTGATCCCCCCATTAAAATAAACATAATTTAATAAGTCAGAATTTATGAAATCACCATATAAGGAAAATAAAACATCAGTAATTAGAATATAAGAATATACTTGGTTCACCCTCAAATGTGGATGGGCTATTTTAAAGGCACATGACTATCTCATAATTATAAGGTAAAAATAACTATACACATCTTATTTTATAATACAATGTTTAATCATGGACACTTCACATTATGACCTGATATCTTTTAGAAAATTTACGAAATGATTTCAACTTTACAAGGGTAACTACCATTTCCCCTCTTTCTACTCACAATTCTGATAATCATGGTTTATAAGATTATTGATATTTCTCACATTTTTTTAGATTACGTTCTATTACAATTATTTTATAAATGTGAAAATAATAAAAACATGATTCAAGAATAATGAATCAATATTTTTATGTTTCCCCATCAAATTCTTCTTTATTTAGGGATTTCACTAACTATTAAAACACACTTTTGTTTATTCTTCTAATATTCAATATGTGCACATTTTTCTTGTAGGTATTTAATTTTTTTCCTTATATATATTATCCTCTTGAAATATTCATTCCTATTTTGTATACCATTATATATTATTCCCTTCATCCATATAATTGATTTGATCCTATTATTTTATAAACTTTTTATTCTTTAAAAATAAAATTTGACCCACAATTTGAATCCTCAACATCTTCTGCATCAACATTGGTTGAACATTTTCCCTCTAGGAAGGAAAACTTATAAATCATTTGAACTCTTCAAAACAACAATAATACATCTATAATGATATCAAATCAAAATATTAAAATATATATTTTTGTTTTTAAAATCTCTTATCAAATATCTTCAAATATTTCTCCATATTTATTATAAAATATTTTTTAAAATGCATAATATTTTACCACTATATGATTCAGTTCTAGACTCTCGATTTCTATGACTAAATAATTCTTTCATGTGTTGAGAATTTATTCATGTTTTTTCCCATGACTATTTTTTATTTATATATAAAACAATATTATTTACTCATGATACCTATATTACACAAACAATTTTTATTCTGTATAATATGTTTTACACAAAATTGAATTAATTTTTCTTGAATTGAGTTTCTTCAAGTAATTCTTCATTTTTTCCATTATATGTCATATGAAATTGTTTAATAATTGTACCTATCTTATACAAAACTATTTATCCCACATAATATATTTCACAAAATAATTTATTATCATAATCTATCTAACCAAATTCATGATTTATCTTATGAAAGTACCGGTTTATCTCATGCATCTCAATATTTATCTAATGAAACACTTTTTATTAAGATCACTCGAAACTGATATCAATACTAAGAGATTGTGAATCAATATTGAAAAATTTTCTCTCTAAATCACATATCATTTATTTATAATTAATCATATATATCCCTATATCACCTTAGTGTATAAAATTAATATATTACATTATAGATTTGTTAACGATGCTCAACACCACTGTGGATGGGTAATTTCCCTATGTATGGTGGCTGTTACCCTACTAACATGATTTTACACCTATATTATCAAGATTATGAGAAAATAATTTGTGTATCCATGATCTTGTTATAATTTTGTTATCAACTAATCTATATAATCACCAACTTGTTACAATTATAGAATAAAAAATCTTCTCAATGAATTATCACAAGTGAATGCATGAGTATTAATTATCCACTGGAAGAGGATAATATTCATTAATAATTTATATAGTTTTCATTTTATTTTTATTCATAAATACAATTTTAGTGCATTTTACACAAGGAAAATCATTTCACATCATGATTGCAATTATTTCCTAAAATGAACTATTACATGGTACATTCTTGAACATCTCATAAAACATCAAATGGTCTTGATTTTATTTTAATATTATATTTTCATGTCTCCCATGATATAAGGAACAATTCATTCTTTTGGAGCTCTTGGATATTCAATTTGGATGGCCACCAAAGTGGGCTTTGAACCAACCACATTCTGGGAGAAGTGATTTGGACAACATCCAAATAAAAGAACTGTAGAGGCCATGATTCAAGCCCAAAGTATCTCAAATTTTATCTTGAGATATAATAGAACATGGGGAACATTTCATTAAATAGTTTCCCAAGATAATTCAAATGTTTTAATGGAGTTCTAGGTGGCCCATGTTGAAGATGTATTTCTGGGCCACATGCCACGACCCAGAAAAACATCCCACCATTTAAATAATATCTATCAAACCACAAATTATTTTGGGCTGAAATATTATAGGATATTAGGAGAAATCCTGGGATTCATTTAGTTATTGTATGGACCACTCCAATTAGGCCTTCTAGAAGGTCCCTTAGGCACATCTTTCCGGTGGATGGAAGATGGATTCCATTTCGGCAGAAGAGTGGAAAAGTAAAACCTCCATTAATTGTCCACACACCTTTACCAAACACAATTAATTAAAGGCACATGGGATGATGGGGTCTCGGCCAAAGACATCCATAATTCCTATTTAAGCTAGTAGTGGTGGATGATTTGAAGTATCTTGGTGCTTTGTTTTGATTGTAATGTTATTATGCAAAATTGTCTTTGTAGCATTTTTCCTTCTCATGTAAGTTGTTCTAATCACATTAGTTTTCAATAAATGTTATTCTTCTTCTCTTGTTCTATTCTTAATCATATCACCATGATACCGTTTCCTAAATATCTGAACTTTTTTACATCAAACCATGTTATTTGGTTCACCCAACGGTGGAGTGATCTGTATTTTTGAGTTTTTACTTCTTCAATTCCACCCTTGTTAGTATACTTCCTGCTTCTGTTGAAAACATGCTATCAATGGTGGGATAACTCTTTTATGGGTTGATACATGGGGGTAGCAAGGGGATGGATTGGATGTTATTTATCTCTCTCTAAATATTATTAATTTCATTTATTTGAGTTTCTTTCACTAAATGGTTTTTTATCTTCGTCTTCCTTATTGAATTTATTCACCCCACTTTTATGTGATAATTAGATTCATTACCTTGGAGTCTGCATGAAAATGATCCTACAAGTGTATAGGTGATTAGTATGTGTTTGAGGATGTGTTTAATCAGTATGTGATGAGTTTATTTTGAATTCATTTCATGAATTTTTCTCAAGTTAATAAAATTTAAATTGTAAAAGAAAACGACAATTCATCCAATCCACCATGACCAATAACATAGGATCAAATCATTTTATCATAATTAGAATTTACATAGATCATTTAGTGCTATTTTAAAACCATATAAAATCAAAAAAGTTGTCCACTTCATATACAAAAATCCATCTCTTTTTATTGCGTGTTAAAGGATCTTCTTAGGTCTCCGAGGATTCGAAAACCCAAGCTACACTGCAAGCGACCGCTTAACCCTTAGAACTTGGGTAAATTTGGGTGAAACCAAATTTTGGCACCGTTTCCGGGGACCAAGAAAGTTTATTAGACCAAAACCTTCTTTCCACACCTCCATTCCTCTATTGTCACCTAAATTATCTTATCTATTCCCTTTCTCATTTTTTCTTTTGGTGCATGTCTGCCGACACCCAAGAAAACTCAAACAGATTAGTTAGTGTGGAAACTCCTAGGACAGGGGAGTCAAGTTCATATAAGGGATTGTTTAAATTTGATAAAAATATTCTTGAAACTCAAAATTCACCAATTAAAACAATTCCAATGGAGGGTCTTCAAAGAAATCAAATGGTAAACCCTATGGGTGATCAAATGGGAAACCCAAAAAAAGAAGCTCCAAACATAGGGAATGTGTTCGATCAAACCATGAATGACTACCTCACTTCTGCATGGACCAATGCCCCCTCAAGCATTAGACACAATTCCCTAGGAGATTCCAACTACATATTTAATCGCCATGTCCTAAACCACTTCCCAAAATTCCTTGGAATGGAGTTTGAGATGCACTACCTTTACATTAAGGAGTTCAATGACATTGTAGAAACCATGTTTCCACCACATCAAATTGAATCAGCTAAAATGAAGCTATTTCCTTTTTCATTAAATTATAGATTTAAAAATATTCTATACAATTTGAGACCCTCATCCATCAACTATTGGGATTAATTACAAATATAATTATACAAAAAAATACATTCCCCACCACAAAACAATAACACTTAAAAAGAGCATCCAAAACTTTTTAAAAAAAGTGGGAGATTCATTTTATAAAACATGGGAGAGGTTAAAAGACACCCTAAACATGGTTCCACACCATGGTTTTTCTATTCCTAAACATGTGAGATTTTTCTATGAAGGGTTGGGATCAGGGATCAAAAAATTCATTGACATGATGTGTAATGGGACCTTTAAAAACAAATCCCCAAATGATGCTTATGAGTATCTAGAAATCCTTGCTGAAAAAACCTAACATGGGGAACATCACCTTATTCTAAAAAGACACAAAGAACTACTGGAATGAATACACTTAGAGAAGAAGAAAGCCTCAGGGATAAACTCTCAGCACTCACTAGGACGGTTGAAGAGATAGACCTTATAAAAATCCATAAAATCCAAACTATAGACCCTGTTGGAACAATTTTTGAAAATTATGACCACAAAATAGAAAACTGCCCAACAATTCCATCCATCAAGGATGTTATTCTAGGAGGACCACCTGCTGATTTCAATTCCCTAAAATTTCAAAATCCCCAATACCAAAACCCATTCAACCCAAGGTATAATGACCACCCAGGTTTTCCCTGGAGAGATAACCAACAACCTAGCCCACCAAGGGAAAAAATATTTACCCCCATCAGAACTACCAAACACATAACTAGTTCCAAAACCAACCCATACAATACCAACAACCACCAGTCCATCTTCAACAAACCATCCCACCTCCAAAATATTCCCCCGAGATAAACCAATCTTCTCAAGTACCATCCCAAACTGTTCCACAAAGCCTACTAGAACAACTATGCAAACAAATGGGGAGGATGAACTCGTAATTATGTTCCCTTAAACAAGAACTTAAAACCATCAAAACTGGAAAGACACACATTCCTACTCAGGCAGTACCATCCTCAACATTAAGGGTAGAGTCAAGTTACACTCAAATAACTCATGAAAAACTAAAGGCTGTGACTGTTTTAAGAAGTTGGTAATCAATTGAGAAATCTGAACAACTAATTCAAAACCCATATGAAGATTAAAACATGGATGAAAATTCAAATGAATCAAAAGATAAAATTGAAAAACACGATAACATTGTCAATGAAAAAAATCTTCAACAAAAAACCCCACAACCTGCACCATTTCCACAACGCATGAGGGGTGAAAACCAAGCCTATATTGAGCGAAACATTGAGGTAAATCTTCTCACAATTCATGTTTAACATTCCCCATATTGATTCCATCCAAACCATACCTGCCTACTCAAAGTAACTTAAAGACATTTGCACTTTTAAAAGAAAAATTTCACATAAAACCAAGTTCTTTTGGCTACTAATGTGATTAGCACCATTCAAGGGACCATTCCTCCTAAGTTGAAAGACGCGGGTTTCCGTTACATCAATGTTGAACTAGGAGAGAGAAAATTTCTCAAGGCCTTATGTGACCTAGGTTCTAGTGTCAATATCATCCCCTATGCTGTGTACTACCAATTACGACTAGAAGAGCTCCAACCCACATCTGTCACACTTCAACTTGCTGATCGTAGCATTAGGGTTCCAAAGTGGATTTTAAAGGATGTTCTGGTAAAGGTTGAAAACAACATATAACCTACTGACTTCATTGTCCTTGACAACCATCCAAACTTAGGAAATAAAGAACAAACCCCAATCATCCTTGTCCATCCTTTCCATGCAATAATCAACTATGTTATCCGTGTTCGAAATGGAACATGACCATCACCTTTGGAAACATGACTATACACTTAAACATCTATAATGAAAGATCACAAATAGGGGATGATGAGGACATTCATGAAGTAAACGTGATAGGAATCATTGATAATGAATCCATAGAACATCAAGGAATATTTTATGGATGTTTATGTCAGGATGATATTGATTTCATTTTTTCACATGAAGGAAGTTTATCTCCTTGGCTTGAATCATTTTCTAATTTCTCTTATGATGAAGTCTTAGGTCCAACAATTAGTGAATCCTATCAAGAACCCAAATTCATGGAGACCAATCAAACTTCCTTCCCTAAATCTGATCAAACCAATCTTGTAGATAAAATTTATACACATGGGGATTCAATTCTATCTAATACTCTAGGAAACAAAAATAGATCTTGATCCAATGTCGCAATCTTCTTCTGAAATTCTGAACCAACCCGATCTAAAATTGAAGGAACTTCCTGATGCACTAATGTATGCCTTCCTAGGGGACAATGAAACACAACCTATTGTCATTTATTCATCTCTTAAAGAAAATCATGAGAGGATTCTTTTAGATGTCATTAAGAAACATTAGAAATACATTGGTTGGACCATGTCTGATATTCTTGGGATTAGCCCACTAATAGGGACTCATAAGATTGTTCTAGAATCTGATTCAAAGATATGTGCTCATCCTCAATGGAGACTCAGTCCTAATCTCATGGAGGTAGCAAGGAAGGAACTTCTGAAATTTTTAGAAGATGGTATCATCTCTCATATACATGAGAGTGAGTGGGTGAGCCCAATCCAAGTGGTTCCTAAGAAAGCAGGAATCACAATGATAACCAATAAGGATGGAGAGATTCTTCCAAATAAGGTGAGTAGTGGATGGAGGGTCTGCATATACGATAGAAAGCTAAAATCATTCACCATGAAAGACCATTTCCCCTTACCATTCATTGACCAAGTCCTTGAGAGAGTGGAAGGTCATGAGAACTATTGTTTCTTATATGGGTACTCAGGGTATAATTAGATTGAGGTTACCCTAGAGGATAAAGGGAAGACTATATTCACCTTTTCATTCATCACCTTTTCCTTCAAACACATGCCATTCATGTTATGCAATATCCATGGAACCTTCCAGTGGTGCATGACGTGAATCTTCTTAGATATGGTAGGGGATTTTCTTGAGGTCTTCATGGATAAATTCTCTGTATTTGGGGATACTATTGAGGGATGTATTAGGAATGTGGATATAGATTTTTCTAGATATGAGGATAAATATTTCATCCCATCCTGGGAAAAATTCCATTTCATGGTAAAGGAAGGACATGTTCTGGGACATTTAGTCTCGGGTTGGGGGATTTAAGTTGATAAATAATAGATTGAAATCATTAGTCACCTTACATCACCTAGAACTATTAAGGAAGTGAGGACTTTCTTAGGACATGCTGGATTCTATAGAAGATTCATCAAGGACTTTAGTTCAATCTCTCGTCCCCTTTGTGCTCTCCTAGTAAAGGATGCTCAATTTGTTTGGATAGAAAACTGTGAGGGTTCATTCTCAACCCTCAAATTCTCTATCACCTCTCCCCCCATTATGAAGTATACAAATTGGAAACTTCCATTCAAACTCATGTGTGATGCGAGTGACTTCACTGTAGGTGCAGTCTTAGGACACCGATGTGAGAAAACTCTTTATGTCATTGCTTATGAAAAAAAATACTTAAATGATGCCAAAATAAATTACACCACCACTGACAAGGAGTTACTTGTTGTTGTTTTTTCCATAGAAAAGTTTAGGTCCTACCTCTTAGGATCCCCCATCACTATGTTCACTGACCATTCTACGCAGAAATACCTATTCTAGAAACAAGATGCTAAGGCTAAACTAATTAGGTGGTTCCTTCTCTTCCAAGAATCTGAAATCACAATCAAGGATAAAAAGAGCATTGAAAATGTTGTAGCTGATCACCTCTCTAGGATTAAATTCAATGACAATTCAAATCACCTTTTTGTGTCTGATTCATTTCCTTATAAACACCTATACTCTGTGAGTGACTGCCCGTGGTATGCCGACATAGACAATTTCTTAGTTAAAGGAGTCTTTCCAAAATTCTCAGGGACTCAAGCTTGAAGTGAATTACTCTCTAATGTTAGACACTATGTGTTTGATGATCCATACCTCTATAAGTTCTGCCCTGACCAAGTCATTTGGAGGTGTGTCCCAGAATATGATCAAGAGTCTATCCTTAAAGTTTGTCATAGTGAGGCATGTAGAGGTCACTTTTCCTCTAAGAAAACATCTGCTAAGGATCTTCAGAGTGGTCTCTTCTGGCCCACCCTCTCAAGGGACTCATACTCATTTTGTAAAAGTTGTTATAGGTGTCAACATGTAGGTTCCATCACAAAAATAAATCAAATGCCACTCACTCCCATCTTAGTGATTGAAATCTTTGACTACTAGGGAATCGATTTCATGGGTCCCTTCCCAAACTCTTGGGGATATTTGTACATTCTTTTAGCTATTGACTATGTCTACAAATGGGTTGAGGCGATTCCTACAAAATCCAATGATCATCAAACTGTGATTAGATTTCTCAAGGAAAACATCCTCTCTAGATTTGGAATTCCTAGGGCTATCATTAGTGATCGTGGAACTCATTTTTGCAACCATCCATTCTCAGCACTCATGGATAAGTATGGAATTTCTTACAAAGTTTCAACTTCTTACCACCCACAAACCAATGGAAAAGCTGATTTAGACAATCAAAAAATCAAACTAATTCTTGAGAAAACAGTTAACCCATCTCAGCATGATTGGTCAAAAAAACTGTTAGATTCTCTTTGGGCCAATCGAACTGCATTAAAAACCATTTTAGCAATGTCCCAATATAGGTTGATTTATGGTAAAGCATTCCATTTTCCAGTGGGGATTTAAAAAAATGCCTTTTGGGAAATTAAGAAAATTAATCATGAACTCTCATTGGCAGAAAAAAAGGAAATTAGATCTATATGAACTTAAGTAAATTATGATGGAGTCTTACGAGAATTCAAGGATCAATAAAGCTAAAGTACAAGCCTACCAATCTCGAAATATTAAATCAAAACACATTTTACTGGGTAAAACAATTCTTTTATATAGTTATAAACATCATCTACACCTGGGAAAGTTGAGGTCTAGATGGTCAGGCCCATATATAGTGCATAAGGTGTACCCCCATGGGGCTGTACATATTCAAGATCCCACCAATGGTCAAACCTTTAATGTTAATGGCCATAGAGTCAAACCATTCATTGAACCATTTCAAAAACAAGAAGTTATTGAAGAATTGTGTGAAAATACATTAGATGAGGAAAATAATTAAACAATTAGGGGTTTAAGTCGAGCTAGAAACTTTAAAAAAAGCGATACATGGGAGGCAACCCGTGGTTTTCTTGTTTTTTTAATTAGAACTTCAGACTGTTGACCTGTTATACTATAATGATTAAGGATGGGTATGAAAGGGGAGCACTGTATTCACCCATGTCACATGGTGTGATACCTGAGTAATACCTCACCCATAAATTTAAAAGAGAAAATGTATCAACAGTTTGTTATATATCTATGTGTTTTTATATTAAAGGAAAAATAGAAAAAAAATCCTTAGACAGTTGACATGTTCTTCATTAATGAGTATGGATGGGTATGAAAGGGGAGAACCATATTCACCCATGTCACTTGGTGTGATCCCTGAGTAGTACCTTACCCATAAATTTAGAAGAAGAAAATGCATCATCAGTTTGTTTTATATCTATGTTTTTGTATATTAAAGGAAAAATAAAACAAATCCTTAGACTGTTGAACTGTTCTTATTTTATGAGTAAGGATGGGTATTAAAGGGGATCACTATATTTATCTGTGTCATGCGGTGTGATCCCTAAGTAATACCATAACCATAAATTTAAAATAAGACAATGTATCATCAGTTTGATTTATTTTATTTATGTTTTTGTATGGTAAAAAAATTAGACT
The DNA here is from genome assembly GCA_963277665.1 of Viscum album. NCBI lineage: Eukaryota > Viridiplantae > Streptophyta > Magnoliopsida > Santalales > Viscaceae > Viscum > Viscum album. Next base: position 2,035,781,832 of record OY728148.1, read on the forward strand.
GTTGACCTGTTCTTATTTTATGAGTATGGATGGGTATGAAAGGGGAGCACCGTATTAATTCGTGTCATGTGGCGTGATCCCTTAGTAATACCTTACCTAGAAATTTAAAAGAAGACAATGTATCATTAGTTTGATTTAAAAAAACAAAAAAAAACATGGAAAACCATAAAAATGATGATACTTGGAATTAAATAAATCATTGTGTTTTTTACTAGTTTTGTCTTCTTTGTATGGTTGAGGGACTATTTTGGGTGATACATGTTCAATCAAGGAGGTGACTACATCCCACAAGAGATCAAAGGAGTAATCGGGAGCATCATGAACATCAACTTCAAAACCAGGTGAATTCGTTCCATGTTTATCATTTTCAATTTTCTTCTTTGAACTCCTCTCCTACCCCCTTATAACTTTTCTTTTCTTTAAACACTGGGGACAATGTTATTGTATATGGGGGGAGAGATGAAATAAAAATTTTGATCTTGTGTGTAAAGAAAAAGTGTGGAAGGAAAAATTTCATTAACCTTGTACATGATAACACACATTGAAAACTTTTAAATTGGATATCAAATAATTTTTAATTCCTTGATTCTGATTTTAATTCATGTTTATGTTCATGTGCATAGATTTTGGAAAGTTCGGTTGTCCGATGTAATTTTTCACAGTTTATATTTTCATCCATTATTTAAAAAAACCCAATGCACGTCCTTTAGATTGTGGGGTATTAGTTTGAATTCATGGGTTCCATAATAAATGGCATATGGTTGGTGATCATTTTAATTTTAACGTGACTATTAAAAAAAAATCAATTGCGCGTAGAGTAATGAATTGATCTAATGTGTGGCTTTCGGCACTTGGGGATCATGACTCCATAGTTGTCTAGCCTGGAGTTGGGCATTTTTATCTCGATTTTTGGTAATTTGAATATTTGTTTATGAAGTTAACTCGAGATTATACCCGAGTATGTGATCTTCACTTGTTTCCCTAAGGTCTTTGAGTCTGGGGGTCATCGGGAAATTCTTGCTACATGGGTTGAATCAATTGAGTTTAATTTCAATTACCAGGGAAAAATTTCAAAAAAAAAAAAACAAAATAAAATAAAAAATAAAATAAAAAATTTGTACTCATATTAATATTAAAATTTTATTTCTCCTAGAGCTTCCATCTTTTCTCCCTCAAATGAAAATGAACCCCCTTGTTTATTGTGACACACAACACTTCATCATGCTTAATTGAATTTGGATAAAATATGGAGATGAATTTGAATAAAGTAATGGGATTGGGATATTCCTACAGACATATCTTGTTTTAAAAGATTTTTATGGGTTTCATAATTGTTTGTTATGAGATTTTTGGGTGAGAAATGTGTATTAAATGTTTTTGGAAAAGGGAATTCAAATTTCATATTTTTGAGAAATATTTTTCTCTGGACTAGAAAAACTCAAGTTAGGAGTGTGATTAGAAACTAGAAGAGGATAATATATCATTTTAATTTATATAGTTTTCATGTGATTTGTTATTTATAAATACCATTTTAGTGCATTTAACACTTCGAACATCATTTCACATCATGATTACAATTCTTTCCTAAATTTCACTATTACATGGTAAATTCTTGAACATCTCACAAAAACCCAAATGGTCTTGATTTTATTTTCATATTATATTTTCAGATCTTCCATTATATAAGGAACAATTCATTATTTTGAATCCTTTAGAGATTCAATTTGTATGGCCACCAAAGTGGGCTTTGAACAATCCACATTCTGGGCGAAGAGATTTGGACAACAACCCAATAAACGAACATTATTGGCCATGATTCAAGCCCAAAGAGTCTAAAAATTTAAATGGAGATATAAATAATCATGGGGAACATTTCATTAAATAGTTTCACAATCTTATTCAAATGTTTTCATAGAGTTATAGGTGGCCCAAGTTGAAGATGCAATTCTGGGCCAGATTCCACGGCCCAGAAAAAACATCCCATCATTTAAATCATATATCTCCAACCACAACATATTTTATGCTTCCATTTTATAGGATATTAGGAGACATCTAGGGATTCATTTATTTATTTTATGGCCCAATCCAATTCGGCTTTCTAGAAGGTCCCTTAGGTGCGTCTTTCTGGTGGATGCAAGCTGGATTCCATTTCAGGGGAAGAGTGAAAAAGTAACATCTCCATTAATTTTCCACCCACCTTTCCCAAAAACAATTAATTAAAGGTACATGGGATGATGGGGGATCGACCAAAGACATACAAAATGATTATTTAAGGCAGTAGTGGTGGAGGAATTGAAGGATCATGGAGCTTTGTTTTGATTGTAATGTTATTATGCCAAATTGTCTTTGTAGCATTTTTCCTTCTCATGTAAGTTGTTCGAATAACATTAGTTTTCAATAAAAGTTCTTCTTATTCTTCTCTTGTTAGGTTCTTATTAATATCTCCATGATACCATTTCCTAATGGTGTGAACCTTTTTACACCAAACCATGTGATTTTGTACACACAACGGTGGAGTGATCTTTATTTTTGAGATTTACTTCATCAATTCCACCCTCTTAAGTCTACTACCCACTTCCGTTGAGAACATTTTATTGATGTAGGTCTATTTATTTTATGGGTTGATCTAAGGGGGTAGAAAGGGTCTGGATTTGATTTTATTTATCACTCTTTAAATGTTATTAATTTCTTTTATTTGAGTTTCTTTCATTAAATGGATTTCTATCTTCCACTTCCTTATTGAATTTATTCGCCCCACTTTTATGTGCTAATTAGATTCATTACCTTGGAGTGCACATGAAAATGATCCTACAAGTGCATAGGTGATTAGTATGTGTTTGTGGTGGAATTTAATCAGTATGTGATGAGGTTATTTTGAATTCATTTCATGAATTCTTCTCGAGATAATGCAATTGATATTGTAAAAGAAAATGATAATTCATCCAATCCACCTCGTGAAATAACCTAGGATCAACTCATTTTCTCATAATTTGAATTCACATATATCTTTTAGTTTTATTTTAAATCCATCTAAAATCAACCAAAGTTCTCCACTTCATATCAAAAAATCCATCTATTTTTATGGTGTGTCTAAGGATCTTCTTAGGTCTATGAGGATTCGACAACCCAAGCTACACTACAAGCGACCGCTTAACCCTTAAAACTTGGGTAAATTTGGGCAAAACCAAGTGTAAGAACCCGATTCTTATTTTTCAGGTATGAGATTCTTCCTTTCTCTTTTACTTAAGTGTTTTTGATAAAATATGGAAAATGGGGAAAATCCTAAATTTTGGAAATACACGCCGTGTACTTTTGGCCGTGTGGGAAGGGTACATGGGGCGTGTAGCCATGTCGGCGACGAAGGGTGTAGGAACCGACTACACGCTGTGTAGTGGTCCTTTACACGCCATATAGTCAGTCGGCAGGCCAAAATAGTAAGGCGGTGGAGCAGCCGCCAGCTGGGAAATAGTACACGCCGTGTAATCAGGAGTACATGTCATGTACTCATGTTGGCGGATGAATAGTTTAGCGGTGCCGCCAGAGGAACAGTTAAATGATGAAAATACACGCTGTGTACTTGGAAGTACACGCCGTGTACTTTTGTTTTGCTTAAATGGGAAGTATCCTCCCCTATTCATAGGGAAGTCTTAGAACCGGACGAGAGGAGCAGAAGAGTGAGGCCGATCCTTGGGAGATCCACCGATCGGGCATCTGGTATCCGATTCGACCTCGGACAATCTTGTTGGAACCGCGCGGGTAATACCTCTCTTCTCCTAGCATGTTGCTTACCAATTCTTCTCCAAATGGGAGCTATTTGAGGTTGAATGAAAGTTTTCTTACCTCAGATCTACATCGTTCTTGGGCGTTTCTGGGATTGACGATCGTGTATACCGCTCGTTGGTGTATAATTTAGGTGGCTTGGTGTTTGTTTTTCCAACTTTCGTGTGTTTTGAGCATTTTCATTTCACGAACCCATGTTGGGGGTGTCGTGTGGCTGAGTCCATAACTATTTTAAATACCTAGATTTGAATAGGTGATTTTAATGTGATATTAAAATGCTGGTTGGTATCGTTTCTTAGATCCGGAACAACCCCGGGAGTGTGTTCCACTGTTTAACCATTTGTTCAGGATACCTGAGGGCATGCCTTTAAATTAGTAATTATAGAATTTCCTCAAGATTAATGGATTGTTTACTGCATATTTACATGTTGGTCATAGCCTGGTTACCTGTTTAAACTGAGGGCATTGTTGTGATTAGCCTGTGGGCACTGTACTATTTAGCCTGAGGGTAGTAGTTATTTCGGCCTGAGGGAAACTTCTTCCGTGCCTATGGGTAGCTAATTCTGTGCCTGTGGGCGACACTACCTACGCCTGAGGAAAAAATATGTTATTCCTGAGGGAAGATTCTTGTGTTGGATACTCTTTACCTGAGGGTAGGGGTTTACGTGTCTGAGGACATTATCTGTTTACTTAAATATTCACTGTGGTGATATTTTGAATTAAATGATTAAAAATAATATTAAAATGGCAATATACTTGGTTAAGTTAGTTACTTTTCAGTACTGCTTACTTTACTGCAATTTTCTACTGCACACTATTGTTGCATGTTTGCACACAGTTGGGAACATGCCTTTGGCAGGTGCCTACTGAGTTATATTTCTCAGACCCTGTTTGGGTCATGCTTTTCAGCCCAAACAGATTATGTTTCTGTAGGTGTTGATATGGGAAAGAGTCCCTATACAGGTACTTGACTATTGCTGAAGTGTAGGAGGGCATGGGAGCGAGCCTTGTCTCACGATGCCGCTGCCAACTGTTTTGATTTTTTTGTTGTACTCTGTATTTTGTTGTACTGTATTGATGTATAACTTTTTCTAGCTGTTTTCATAGAATTGAGACATGTTGCATCATATCTTTACATCTGGTTAGTTACCGTTTACTGCACTTTTTTACTTTAAATGTGCATGGATTATTGCTTCCGCTGCCGTTGTATGTTTTATTTCGTATTTATGCTACACTACACTTTGAAAAATGAGGGAATAGTTTCCCCACTATCAGACCCGGGCCCTCGTTGCTAGTCGGCAGCCTCTGGTGTTTGGGTAAATGCGCTTGAGGTCACGTGGCGAACCGGGTTCGGGGCACCCGTTGCGTGGCACCTGGGTCCGGGATGTTACAATGTGGTATCAGGGGGGTTTCTTTTCTTTGACTTACTATTTGAAGACGTATTCGGGGATAGGACGAATGGTAGTTGGTAATAAGTTGTTCCCAGGCGTAGCTAACCCGTGTACAGGGAAAAGCTAGTCTACCTCCTATGTTGCAATTTTTATGATTTTGAAAATTTTACAGTTGACTTGATTTCACCGTTGGGTGACGCACTTGAAATTGTGCTGTTATATTTTATCTATGGGTTCTATTTTAGTTGCAACCCAATGAGATGATGGTATTCCATCTCATGCATCATATAGGCACCTGCTAGATATCACATTCCATTCATAGTTTCCATGCCATGTAGGTGCATTAGAAATTGTATTTTGTTCTGATAGTTGTTGTGCTTGTAAAAGCATGATGTTGTGATAGCTGCTCTGATAAAATACCTACTATGTGATAGGGTATTCCTTGTGTGAGCTCGTTTATTGAATGGATGTGAAACTTTGGTTTTTGGGGAGTATGGGCCCTTATTGACCGGAATTTTTTTGGATCATTGACTTCTTATTTTGTTATAACACAGATAAGATGTCAAACTTTGATTCTTGGGGGGTATGATCCCCCACGGGTCGTAATTTGACACTTAGGTGTTAGTTTCAGTATTTTCTGGGTTCAAAAGAAGTTTATGAGGCATACTATCCGGAAACACAGTATACACACCATGTAGTATCTCATACATGTCGTGTATGTTCTTCTGTTCGGGAAGAAAAATAAACTTTTTGAGTACACGCCGTGTAGTCTCTTCCCATGTCACAAACCGTGTAGGCAGCGACACGGGGAAGGGAAGAGCTTGGGTAAAACACGTCGTGTAATTGATATACATGCCGTGTAGTGTTGACCCGGAGATCGGCCGTGTAACTAACAACACGGGTCGGTGAACTCTTTTCTTGTACATGTCGTGTCAATGAAGAACACACAGTGTAGTGTGACCGGGAGACTCGGCTGTGTAACTAACAACACGGGTCGGTGTCACCTCTCCTTGAACACGCCGTGTTCATGTGGGACACGCTGTGTAGTCTTGTCTGAGGACAGACCGTGTGGTGTTAGCCATGTGGCTAGGAAATGGGGTGGTGTACACACCATGTGTGGGTAAAAGACACCATGTAGTTACAAGCCGAGTAGTCGGACATGTCACAAACGACACGGGCAGTTGGAAATTTACACCATACATGCCGTGTAGATTATATACATTCCGTGTAGTTTTGTTCAACAGGAGCCATGTGGCTTAGCCATGTAGAAGGACCAGGGCAGGGGAAGAGAAGTCAAGTACACGCCGTGTAGTCAGTATACATGCCATGTAGTCTTGTTTTGAAAATTTTGAAATATATTGTTCCTCTTGTTCCCTTTGTGGTTCCTTCACTTTCAGTCTTAATAATATGGAATCTAAGGCGTGATTTTGACCTTGTAGTGTCATGCCGCCGAGACATCCACGAGTTGTTCGCCAGGAGAGAGGAGAAGACTATACTTTGGAGATGGTGGGCCATAGGATACCAGTGGATCCTCCAGTAGAGCCAGATGCGGTGCCAACTGTTATATCGGACACAGGCATGGAGGTGCAGTTCTGTGAAAGATTTATGCGGTTCATGAAGACCTTTCAGGGAGAACCGCCGACTACCACATCTATGGCCGAGCTGAAACGTATCTTTCAGTAGCAGCATCCGCCTACGTTTTCAAGGGATGGTAGACCACAGGCTGTGGAGTCTTGGATGGGGTCGATGCAGACTATTTTCGAGCATATTAAGATGCCTCCAAGGTGGAGGGTTAAGCTAGAGACTTACATTCTGTGCGATTCCACCAAGAGGTGGTGGGATGTTACCACCTAGTCAGAGCATCAGAGAGACATGGCATGAGAATATTTTCAGACAGTCTACTATGACTTCTTTCTCCAAGAGATGCTGAGGGAAGTTAGAGCTCGAGAGTTCATGAATCTACAGCAGGGCGCTATGTCGGTGATGGATTATTCTAATTGTTTCACCGAGCTTCAGCCCTTTGCACCCGTGCTGGTGGGTGATGAGACATTGAGAGCCAGGCGTTTTGAGGATGGTCTCCGATATGACATCTGAGCGCTGGTGAATGTTTCCAAGTTGCCTTCAGTACATGCTATTGTGAACCAGCCACTGATTACAGAGAGGAAACTGTGGAAATCTAGTGGTGTGGGCCAGGGCGGCTCAGTACGAGTTACTAGTACTATTCCTGTTGGCAAGAGGAAGAGACAAATGGAATTCTCTCTAGGCGGCAGTACCAGTCAGAAGAATGCTTCAGGTGGCCAGGTTATGTGCTACCAGTGTGGTATAGAGGGGCACAAGAGGCCACAATGTTCATGAGACCTAGTGAAGTGCCGAGCTTGTGGCAAGATGGGTCATCTGCAGCACTTTTGTAGGGAGTTTCTACTAGTGTCTAGTGAGAGGGGTTCTGTGAAGACTCCGCATGCGGGAGCAGGACCAGTGTCTTCTTACCAGTCAGGGAACTGGAATATGTTAGGGCGTGCAAGGAGAGATGGTGGTCGTGGCCATGGTAGCCAGACACCAGGATCTCAGAGGCAGTTGGGTGGGACAACTCAGGGTAGCCAGGCTGTGTCGCAGGGCCGCGACACTGGGCAGGCATATGTAGTACAACAGACCCAGCAGGAGCAGGATCCCAAACCTTCTACTGTCAAAGGTACTATTTTAGTAGCTTCTGTTCTATCTTCAGTACCTTTTGATACCGGTGCTACAAATAGTTTCATATCTGTACCGATTTTGGAGAGCCTTTGGCTTGATGTTTATTCTTCTTCCGATATCATGATGCTAGACACTCCGTTGGGGACTAGGACGATTGGTGTGCGCCAGTGCAAGGAGTTCCCCCTTGAGGTTGGTTGGTGTCACTTTCATTGGGACCTCTATGTATTAGAGATGACGAACTATGAAGTCATTCTTGGGATGGACCGGTTGGTTCCCTTTCGAGCCTTTGTAGACTGCTATCGTCGCAGGGTGCGTTTCACGTCACCAGAGGGAAGAGAGTTTCTATACAAGGGTGAATGGGATGTGTAGGCGAGTCGAGTTGGACCAGAGCATCATGGGAGAGGTGGAGTCACAACCTAGATTGCAAGATTATATCTAGATGATTAGGGTACTTTTCATATAAATTTCCCTCCAACTGTTGATCGTTTCAGGGATGTCTTCCCAGACGACATTTTAGGTCTACCACCGGTGCGAGAGAGAGATTTCTCTATTGAGCTCATGCTAGGAGTAGAACCTGTGTCCATTCATCCTTATAGGATGGCCACGCCCGAGTTGCAGGATCTCAAGAGGCAGTTAGAGGAGTTACAGGCAAAGGGCTTTATCCGACACAATACTTCTCGTTGGGGTTCTCCAGTCCTTTTCGCAAAGAAGGCAGACAGTACCCTCATAATTTTATGGATTATCAAAAGCTGAACCAGTTGACGGTTAAGAACCGATATCCCTTGCTGAGTATTGAAGATATTTTTGATCATCTTCGTGGAGCATGAGTGTTCTCGAATATTGAAATGAGGTCAAGATATCATCAGCTGCGCATGAGACCATCAGATATACCGCCTACAACTTTTTGGAGAAGATATGGTCTGTACGAGTACTTGATTATGACGTTCGGACTCACGAACGTGCCAATAGTTTTCATGGATCTGATGAATCGTGTGTTCCATCCGTATCTTGATTCTTTTGTGGTTGTATTCGTGGACATCATCTTGGTGTACTCTCACACTCGACACGACCATGCCACCCATCTTGAGATCGTATTTAGTAGAGTGAGAGATAATCGACTATATGCTAATCCCTCAAAGTGCCACTTTTGGATAGACTAGATTCACTTCCTGGGTTATATTATCTCAGAGGCAGGTGTTGTAGTAGACCCATAGAAGGTGATAGCAGTATTTTTCTGGGAGTAGCATAAGAAAGTGTTTGAGATAAAGAGTTTCTTAGGGCTGGCTGGTTACTACAGACGCTTCATACAGGACTTCTCCCACTTAGCATCACCGTTGACGGGTCTAAATAAGAAGAGTGTGATGTTTGTTTGGTCAGAAGCTTGCGAGGTAGCCTTTCAGGACCTGAAAAGAAGGTTGACATTAGCACCGATCCTGATACTCCCAAAGTAGGGGAAGAGATATACAGTTTACTATGACGCATCAGGTATTGGGATGGGAGTAGTGTTGATGCAGGGTGATCGAGCTGTTGTGTACATGTCTCGGCAGTTGAGGACACATGTGAAGAATTACCCGACACATGATCTCGAGTTAGATGCAGTTGTTCATGCGTTACGCTGTTAGAGACATTTTCTATTGGGAGATCATTTTGTGGTTTTCACTGACCAAAAAATCCTCAAGTAAATCTTTACTCAGCGTGACTTGAATCTGAGGTAGAGGCGGTGGGTCTAATACCTACAGACCTTCTATTTTGATCTTTCCTATACACCTGGTAAAGGTAATGAAGTAGCTGATGCACTGAGCAGGAAGAATCAGATACAGGCAGTGCAGGAGGCCAGTGGTGATTGGAAGCTTATGGATTTGTTTTTTGAGATGCATTTGGAGGAGCACTACAGTCAGGGGAAGACCTATCTTTCATCTTTAGCTGTGACATCTACTCTCCTGGACAGAGTAAGTATGAGACAACTATCTGATCCAGAAAGACTAGTTCTGTGGGAGTGGTTAGAAAGTGAGGACCCTCCTCCTAGTTAGAGGATAGGCGTTGATTAGATTTTGCGTTTCCATGGGCGAGTGTGGGTTCCAGGGGATATACGCGAGGATCAGATGCGGGAGTTTCATGCTTCATCTTGGGCATTTCATCTCGGTGTTACCAAGATGTACCGTGACTTGAGACGTCAGTACTGGTGGTTGGGTATGAAGAGAGATGTAGCTAGTTTTGTTACGAGGTGTTCCACCTGTTAGAAGGTGGAGGTGGTGCATCAGAGACCAGCTGGACTGTTACAGCAGCTACCCATTTCGGAGTAGAAATGGGATGATGTCGCGATGGACTTCGTGACAGGGTTGTCGAGGTCACATCGAGGCAATGATGTTGTGTGGGTTGTTGTGGACAGACTCACGAATGTAGCTAACTTCTTGCTGATCAAGGAGACCTTCAGTGTTGAAAGCTCAGAAGGATGTATATCCTAGAGATCAGACGTCTTCATGGGGCCCATAGTTATATCATATTTGATAGGGACGCCCACTTTACGTCTCATTTCTGGACGAGTTTTTAGAGGGCACCCGGTACACAAGTTCTTCTGAACACAACATACTACCCTCAGACCAACGACCAGTCAGAGCGTACGATACAGGTGCTAGAGGACATGATGTGTGCATGCATCCTAGACCTTGGGGGCTCTTGGGTGAAGCATATACCCCTAGTCAAGTTTGCCTATAACAACAGTTTTCAGGAAACTATCGAGATGACACCTTACGAGGCTTTATATGGTAGGCCATGCCGTTCACCTTTGTGTTGGTTAGAGGAAGGTGAGGTAGCTTTAATGGGACCACGTCTCGTGCATGAGACTTCTGAGCAGGTCCAGTAGATTCGGAAGTGGATGGCTACCGCGCAGTCTCCTCATAAGTCATATGCTAATCGCCGCAGACAACCTTTGGAGTTCATGGTCGGGGATCAAGTGTTCTTGAATGTTTCGATGAGGCTGGGACACAAGCGGATCAGGAGACAGGGTAAGCATTCACTGAGGTATGTGGGGCCATTTGAGATTCTGGAGAGAGTCAGGCTTGTTGCCTATCGGTTGCAGTTACCACATCAGTACCACGAAATGCACGACGTCTTCCACATATCTCAGTTGCACCACTATCATTCAGACCCGTCTCATGTATTTCAGCCAGAGGAGTTTGATCTAGAAGAAGATACATCCTTTGAGGAGAATCTGATTCGTATCTTTGACAGGAGCATGAAGGTTCTACGAGGCCGATCAGTTCCTATAGTACGGGTGCTATGGCAGCATGGTCAAGTGCAGGACGAAACCTAGGAGCGGGAAACCAATGTACGAGCTCAGTGTCTGATGTTGTTCATGGATATATCTTCTCCACCCTTGGAATGGAAATTTGGGGATGAATTTCTATAAGGGGGGAAGTTTGTAAGAACCTGGTTCTTATTTATGAGGTATGGGCTTCTTCTTTTCTCTTTTCCTTAAGTTTTTTTTTGAGAAAATAAGGAAATAGGAAAAAATCCTAAATTTTGGAACTACACGCCCTGTAATTTTCCACAGGCCATGTACTTTTGGCCGTGTGGGAAGGGTACACGGGGCATATAGCCATGTCAGTGACGGAGGGTGTAGGAACCAACTACACGCCGTGTAGTAGTCCTTTATACGCCGTGTAGTCAGTCGGCAGGACAAAACAGTAAGGCGGTGGAGCTGCCGCCAGCTGGGTGACAGTACACGCTGTGTACTCAGGAGTACATGCCGTGTACTCTTGTCGGCAGATGAACAGTTTGGCGGTGCCGCCAGAGGAACAATTAAATGATGATAGTACACACCAGGTACTTGAAAGTACACGCCATGTACTTTTTTTCACTTAAATGGGCATTAGCCTCCACTGTTCATAGGGAAGGCTTATAACTGGACGAGAGGAGCGGAAGAGGGAGGCCGAACCTTGGGAGATCCACTGATCGGGCGTCTAAAATCAGATTCTGCCTCGGACGATCTCGTTGGAACCACGCGGGTAATCCCTCTATTCTCCTAGCATGTTGCTTACCAATTCTTCTACTAATGGGAGTTATTTGAGTATGAATTAATGTTTTCCTACCTCAGATATACGCCGTTCATGGGTGTTTCTGGGATCAACGATCGTGTATATAGCTCGTTGGTGTATAAGGTAGGTGTCTTGGTGTTTGTTTTTCCAACTGGCATGTGTTTGGTGCGTTTTTGTGCTACGAACCCTTGTTGGGGGTGTCGTGTGGCTGAGGCCATATCTATTTTAAATACATAGATTTTAATAGGTTAGTTAAATGTGATATTAAAATGCTGGTTGGGATCATTGCTTGGATCCAGAACCACTCCAGGGGTGTGTTCTCCTATTTAGCTGTTTGGCTAGGATACCCGAGGGTATGCCTTTAAAGTAGTAATTGTAGAATTGCCTCGAGAAGAATTTCTTGTTTACTGTATATTTACATGTTGGACATGGCCCGGTTTCATGTTTAGCCTGAGGGCATTGTTGTGATTAGCCAGTGGGCATGAAACTATTTAGCATGAGGGAAGTAGTTATTTCAGCCTGAGGGAAACTTCTTCTGTGCTTGTGGGCACCTGATTCTGTGCCTCTGGGCGTCACTACCTATGCCTGCGGGAAAAATCTGTTATGCCTGAGGGTAGATTCTTGTGTTGGATACTCTTTACCTGAGGGTAGGGGTTTACGTGTCTGAGGACCTTATCTGGTTACTTAGAATATTTACGATGGTGATATTTTAAATTAAATGATTAAAAATTATATTAAAATGGTAATATAACTGGTTAAGTTAGTTACTTTTCAGTACTTCTTACTTTATTGCATTTTACTACTGCACACTGTTGTTGCATGTTTGCACGCAGTTGGGCACGAGCCTTTGGTGGGTGCCTACTGAGATATATTTCTCACACCCTCTTTGGGTCATGCTTTTCAGCCCAAATAGATTACGATTCTATAGGTTTGGATAGGGGCAAGAGTCCCTATACAGGTACTTGACTGTTGCTGAGGAGTAGGAGGGCATGCGACCGAGCCTAGGCTCGTGATGCCAGTTCCAGCTGTTTTGCTTTGTTTTTCTGTACTCTATATTTTGTTGTACTGTATTGATGTATAACATGTTCTGGCTATTTTCATAGAATTGGGACGTGTTGCATCATATCTGTACATATGGTTGGTTACCTTTTACTACACCTGTTTACATTAAATGTGCATGGATTATTGCTTCCGCTGTCGTTGTATGTTTTACTTCGTATTTCCACTACGCAACACATTAAAAAATGAGGGCATAGTTTACCCACTATCAGACCTGGGCCCTCGCTGCTAGTTGGATGCCTCTGGATTTTGGGGAAATGCGCTTGAGGTCACGTGGAGAACCGAGTTTGGGGCACCCGTTGTGTGGCACCCGGGTCCGGGACGTTACACCAAGTCTCAAATTCAGTGAATAGTTATGATCTTCTCTTTATTTTTCTATAAAAAATCAGTAGTTATCACACTTATAGTATCATTACATAATTCTTAAAATATTATTCATTTATCATGAATCTTACCTTCCATTTTTTAATACTCAAAATTGATAATAGGAATATTTTCCAAAATTTTATTTTTTTTGGAAAACTCTAGAAAAATTCCCACCATAATCTTTTTATTCAAATATTCATGATCTGAGTTTTTTAATTCTCATTTAAATAGGTTAAATATATCCTTCTTTATGATCAAGATAGATATCATCTATGGCACTCCTCAAATCTCAACTCATTCCTCCACACGAATTTCCTCCAAATTCATTTCTTCATTTATATGTATACAAGATCACATGAATAGTATTATTTATGTTACATATCATCTTTCCTAGAATCAAAACACCTCATCATGTATCACAATCACAATAAATTATCATGAGATATTAAAATTGATAAACAATACATCATTGGTTGATCCTAATCATATATATCCCCATGAAATGCATTTTTAATCATACGTATACTTTGAAAACAATTGGTTACCCCTATATATCATCATAGTTTTTCTTATATGAGTTAGATTTCATCTTCCACATCATATATAACCATGGATTTACTCTTATGTTTTTTAATGTTTAACCATTTGTATACTATGAGTTTATATTATGTACCTTTCTACCAGATCACCTTTACGAATATATAGGCATTAATAGTTAATATATATCATTAAATAGTTATTATGTATACTCAAAATATGATTTAAGAGATAATATATCCTCAATAAGATGTTAAATTTCATATTGTAAATTATTATTCATTACTTTTATAAATTTTCTTCAACACATGGGAATAACATGTATAAACTCTGGAATTCCCATAATAACTGAAAATACATTCAAAATATATTTAAACCCTTATCAATTCATTGAAAAACATCTACAATAATCTTTATCACCATATAATTTTTTGACACTAAATCAGAAGTATTGAGAATAAATTAATCGTCATCCTTGATAATATCAACACTTGTTTATCTCATGAAACTCTTGGTTTATATCATCCATTGTATTTCATTTAAAATATTTTATCAAACAATTTTAAGAAACTTAAAACAATAATTCTTTTTTTTCATACTATAACATACATATTTCCATGAACCAAAATCATTCGTTCTCTCTATATATTCACTTTCCTCAAGTAATTCTAATATTTCCATTAGATAATAAGAACAATTTATTATTGAAAACCCTTTTCTAAAGGAAAATGTATTCCCCTATCATAAAAAAACATTCCATATAACATCCCATATTATCCATGTTCATTCACCATCCAACCTATGTATACTGAGAAATTATATATTCAATAATTCTTTATCCTATATAGAGGCGTAGTGGTGTGGAACATGCATACAACTATTTAGGGTTGTCCACGAGTGAGTGGAAAAAATGTGTTCACTATCATATATATTTTCAAAAATATTGACGTGCATAATGATGCAATGAATGATTAGTTCTAGGCATACAGTTGGTGTAGGTAGAGGGGACATGTGGGGTGTTCGAGGTGTGCATTAAAGGGTCAAAATTTTAATTGCCAATGAGGGGAATATAGGACCCTATAGTTACACAATGATATAAACATGCACAACCCACTCTGCCACAATATTGAAACTAGGTATAGAAATATACACCCCGTAAATGAGGTCTTGGGATTTATTACAAGGGATATTAAAATAAAAGATAAGTGGGAAATAAAAAATTCATAAATAAAAAATGGATTGAAAGATAGTATAATTCAATCCCCACACATAATATTTCCAATAAACAATATGAAAAAAACCTCAAACATGTTTACATTATTACATTTATTCTAAATATAATGAAGGAAAGAGGATATGATAAGCCTACTCCCATGTATAATAATGTAATTTCAGTTCATGAAAAATACCCCAAGTTTCGATAAATTCTTATTTTCAATAATTTAGTTTTAATATTCACCAAATTCATTACAATACATTGAGTATTTTGTGTATATACAAAATTGGTAAATCAAATCATCTTCAACCTAATATAGGGTGGGCGTGAAATTCATTTCACCCTTTTTCAAGGGAATTTTGTTTTCTGAACCAAATATTATTTAGTATGAGAATTTGTTAGACTAAAGTATATTGGATTTATATTATATTATGTTATGAATTAAAATTATAAATTTTGTATTCATTTTATCAAATGATATATTAATTTTGAATCTTCATTCTTTAATGGATGAACTCATCTTGAGAAGGAAGTAAATTATGATGGATGGATGTGGAAATTTCAAACCTTATAAGATAACCAAACCTAAAAAAACGTGATGTGAGTTAAATGGGTTTGTGTTGTGTATAAAAAATATTGGTTTTCAATATTTATTACTAATGTTACACAAATAATATTACGATAGGATTCAAGTTGGCCATTTCTTACTAATCTGATTAAAACTAAAATTATAATATAAAAGTTCAAAAAATATACTAATAATTAATTCTTGGATATTTTTATTCTAACAATAAAAATAATTTCAAAATAATTAATAATGTTTGTAAAACTTTATTTATTTTAAATAAATTAATAAGTCCTAATGGAAATGTGGATAATATTTATTTCATATTATTTTATTTATTTTTATCTTATATGTGATATTTAAAATATTTAGGTCATTGAGCTTTTATGATATTAACTAGGAGAACATGTCACAATGATATATATGTTATATAATTTAAATTAATCATGTTACCATACAGGTGATAGTTGACCCCTTCATAAATGGTTTTGGTGGTAAACCAGTTTAATCTGATGAGTCGAGTGAGGGTTTAGTTACAATGGGTTCATAGAGTAGTCAACATGATTTGAACCAAACCTATGAACAAACATTGCCACCTATAAAGATGAAATTATATTTGAAATTTTTTTTCAATTACCAATATTTTACTAGATAATGTTCCCTTATTAAAAGAAAAATTGTTTAATAAGTCAATATTTATACAATAACCATATAAAGGATATAAACCATAAAGAAAAATAATACCAGAATTTACTTGGTTCACCCCCAATGTTGATGGGATACATTCAAAAAACATAAATATCAAATAATTCTAATGTAAAAATCACAACACTAATTGTATTCTAGATTAAAATGTTTAAATAAGGGAACTCATCACTACAACTCCTTACATTTTACAAAATTTACGATTAGATAACTGCTTCCCAAGGGTTACTATATTTTTCTCTGTTTAAAATATTTTTTTTAATAAATATATTTTTCACTATATCATCGATTTGACACATTTTATAGTCTTATATGAAATAATTATTATTTTACAATGATGGAAATAATGAAAAAATCACAATGGAACCACAATGTTGTCAAGTTTCCATCTAAACATATTTTTCTTTGATGGATTTCACAAACTCTTTTGAAACACTTTTCCTTATTCATCTAATATATTATTGGTGAACATTTTTCTTCTAGATATTTAATAAACATTTTTTAGATCTCTATCTCTATTACCCTCTTCAATCCACATTACTATTTTATATACCATTATATATTTTTTCCATTACTCCATATAATGGATTTTATCCCACGATTTTCTAACATTTTGATTCTTTAAAAGTATATTTAGATACCTAATTTGAATTCATAATGTATTCTCCTTTAACTTTGATTAAATTTTTTCCCTTTGAGAAATAGACCTTACACATCACTTGATCTATTTGTAAAAACATTTCATCCCATATAACGATATGGAATTAAAATTTTCAAATATACATTTTAGATTGAAATTATATTTCATAATTTATCTTTTAATATTTCAATAGATCTATTACAAAATATTGTTTTTAAATGCAGAATATTTGACTACCAAAATACTCGGTTAAGGACTCTCAATTCCTTTAATTAAATTAATTTTTCATGTATTGTTCATTTTATTCTATTGTTTCTCTTATAATAGTTTTAATTATATATCACACAACAAAATTTACTCCTGATACAAAAATTATAGGATATTATTTATCCTTTCTAATATTTTTATCATAATATTAAATTAAAATTTTTATATGTTGAGTGTATCTAAGTTCTTACTCATGAAAAATTGTTCTTTATATATCACACAACACTATTTACTAATGGTACATATCTTATATATAAATTTTCATCCCCGATAATCTGATTCCCATGAAATTATTCATTATTTTAATCTATCTCTTGAAATTATAAGTATATCCATTCCATATCATTATTTATCTAATAAAACTCTTATTGTAAAGATAACATGAAAATATGATCAACATTTAGATGGGATGAATGAATGTTGATAATTTTTCTTTTCAAATCTTAGACTCCCTCTTACTAATTTTGAACAGATATCCCTAACTCACTATGGTGTAGAAAATAAATAGTTGACATAACAAATTTATTAACACGGATAACCTCCAATATAGATGGATATATACTATATATATTGTGGTTATTATCCCACTCAGACACATATCCTCCTTTATTATCAATATGAAGGTATAATTAATATTATAACCTTTATAATTTTAAAATATTGGAACAAAACTATCTAAATAAGAACAAAATTGTTAAACTTATATAAAAAATATTTTTTTTGAAGATTTATCAAAATTGAAATCCCAAATCTCCAATAGATTGAATAGTTATGACCATATTTTTCCTCTTCCAAAAAAATATGTGTTTTCTCTCTGATAGTAAAATTGTAGCATTCTTTCAATCACATTCCTTTCACATATGGATACTTCTCCTTTTTTGAAAATTTCAACATTAATCACGAGAAAAATTCCCAATATTTAAATTTTTTGAACACTCCATGAAATTATTAACATCATAATATTTTGATTAAAATATACATTATATCATATTCTTAATTCACATTTAAACCTTTCTAGGATATATTTATTTAAAATCAGTCTAGATAACATCATTTAATCTACTAAAATATCTACTCATTCATCCTCATAAATTTCTTAAAGCATATCAGATTCATTTTTCATTTATGCTTGATCACATTCATACTATAAATCACATTAAATCTATATTTTATAAGAAAAAAACAACTTATCTTTTATCAAGATCAGTATGAATTATAATGATGTCATGAACTTAGCCATTGGGGACCCACTAAAGTTGGAAATAGGCTGAGAGTGACACCCCAATCCTACCTCCAATAGGCTAGGGGATGGAATCAAGAACAGAGTAGGCATATCACTTAAATTAGTGGCCATAAACTAATGTACCTATACCCACATACACCTAGTTCCCTAAAAAAATGAATACATATAATAAAAAGAAATATTTAGGTTATAAAAAATGCATGAAGAACCTCTAAAAATTAAATTAAATACTACTAGATAAATATCAATGAATGTGAACTAGAAAAATAAATTCCCAACTAGGAAGTAAAATAGTTCCCCACCTTGAAGAAATTGAAAAATAAAATTTATAGGAGACCCCATATCAAAATCCATGAGCCTAATCATAAAACACAGTTAGTCAAACCACATAATTTTATTATCCACTAACACAAGTTCCACCAAAGTCACTAGCTATCTCTATATCATCTACATAAGACATGAAAAATGTTTAAAAATTAATTGAAGTAGTGAAAATAAACAAACTCAATAGGACTCCTTAAAAATAAAGAGGGATGTAATAGAATAGAATGTTCAGATCAAGCAGTAATATAATTTGGAAAAGAAACGCAACATCAGATATACTCATAATGAGACTCCAGTTGAAAAAAGTGGAATCTCAATTTCTATATACAGTAATGATGAGTTTAAATGTATCTATAAAGGTATTATATATGATTTCAAGCACCATGCACAAACATACATGATTTATAAATGAGGGCCCACTTTTATCAATTATATACCCTAGATAAAGGAGCACTAACTCAAATAGAGGACCCACTCTTTGCTGGAGCTCGATGAAAGGGAGTACCACTCTATAGAAAGTGTACCATAACCACTTATAGTGCGTGGGAGTATTAACAAAACATGTATATAGGATTTGGGATACCCACACCCTATTGAATTAGGGGACTACTGAACCTGTAATCACTGTGATCATTAGGACTGATTATTACCATAGGTTAAGTATTGAAGGAACAAGAATAATTCCTATATCACTTCATTTCATATCTTTATTGCTGAAAAAAATTACATAATTGTGTTCTATGTGGAAATATTCTCAAAATGAGCAACTACTAGGTCAAAATATGAGTCCTAAATAAAGAGAAACACAAGGTATGAAATCTTGGGTAAATTATATAGCATTTGAATGAGAGATCATGGCATGTGGAAGTATACAATGACTTGGGCGTGTTCTTCCCAAAACATGACTCAGTTGGACATTCCATTCTATATGGAACATCCCAACTTGGAAACATATTCCATGACCACTCAAGGACCCAATATTATACTTCCGACCCAAGAATCAAACATCCAGGTAGTATCACTTGGTATTTGGGCCCTGCAAATGGTGAATGACATTTAATTCATCTTTAAAACGCTGCCGCGACATGAAAATAGACTACACGTTGTGTGTTCATCTAAAACACATGGTGTTTTTTATGTCTTAAGAAAAATGTAATGCATCGCCTCCTGATGTTCATAGTCATCTCTATATCTTATAATAAATCCATAAATCTATTTAAAGCCTTTCATAATCTTCTGAAATTTATTGAAAATTCATCCATACATTGATTTATTACCATTGGTGGTCGAAAATTGGGATTTTCATCACTTGAGGAAGATCTACTATGACTCACATCACCAAAAGAGGTCTCCTTGCTCAGAACCATTATCTATAATTCATAGTTACACCACTATAGTTCAGAAGTATTTAATCACATGGTCATTCAAATAACCATCATGAAGCCAAAGGTTTTATCTCTCTATAATTAATTAGGGAATGTTAAATCATTGAACCCATGGGCTAATGCTGAAGAACATAAAGAATAGAGGATATATAGAAATAATTAACAAGGTAATTTTAAAATTGGATGTTGTAAAATCATTTAGTGTTGAAAATAATGTAAATTAAAAATTGTGATATAAAACTAGTGCAACATATAAAATCCTAATATATTATAATTTGGGGTAAGAAAACACGATATTCTTTATTGATATAGAAAATCCATACAAGAAATAAATATTAAGGAGGTAATCCATAAAATAAAAAGTCCTACCTCTGGAAAAAATTTTCATTGGTGAAGTAGATGCTCTCTAGTGATTTAATTTGGGTTCCTATTATGTTATCAATCATACAATGAATCTTATTTTTCATTCATCATTGATAAATGATCCCAAGATCATCAACAAAAGTAGATGTTATCTTCTCCCCCTATATAATCCCCCATGGTTATGTGTCTATCCCTAGGGATTTTCCCTAATATAATTTATAATAGGAGTTTATAGGATAAGTAATTTCATAAATTATATAAATTAAACATTTAATTTATTTAACTCACCTTCCAATGACTTCACTTGAATGGAATGTCTGATACTGAAGAATCTTGTGTCACACCTAGGTTAAACCACAAATTTTGAATTCTATTTCGGTTTCATATTTTCTATCTGAGGTTCTATTCAATCATAATTCCATTAATTCAAAAATTATATATGTCTTTGATTTAATACATTTAATATTTTATCATATTAATCATAGGGTTCCACAACACATGAAATACCATGACGACTCCAGGGAAAAATCATTGAGAAAAAATTGAAATATCTAAAAAAATCTAATTTTAAATATTACAGGTGTTAAATTCTCCCAAACATCAAGGATTTCCCCCCAAAAAAACAATCTACACAAATTATTTAGGGTACTTATCCCACATCTAGCTCTCAAATTTTGGGATCACTCTTAAATGGCTATGGTATGAATGCACTCAAACAAATGGAATGGCCCACCCATGTAAGATCTTCTCCTTTTGGTCATTGATATCCACTGGGTTCTATGAGAAGTAGGATTCATCCTCTATGTCCACATTTCCACAATAAATAACCTCTTATTGGTCATGAACATATCTCTTCATTTAGAACTTCTGTAAGATGTCATGAAATAGATCCGACTACATGGGTAAATATTTGTGGTATTAAGCCTCACCAACTCTAAAATGCATATATAATGAAATGATGAACCTCATAGATAGATTGATAACCCATACAAACCTCTACAATCCATGTCATAAAAATAATCTTAAGAATAAATTGTCTACCCGTATGAAATCTAATGGTCTATGATGACAATATATGTACGATTTATGTCAAATCAGAGAAATATTCATATGATCATGGATCACCTAAACCTTCTATATTGTTGAACACACTAGTTTTAGACCAATAAGAAATTTATCGCCAATCATAACCTAAAATAAAGGTGACCCATAGTGTCTCTCGTACAGTTCCTAAAATACTTTAATGGAAATAGTTGATTGGTTTATATTATAATATGGAAACTCCACCAATGGTAATTGATCATACCAACTTCATCTAATGTATAACAAGCATGCTCTAAGGCTACCTTACAATTCCTAAATGGTTCACTATGTCTAGTTATCTATCTATGGATAAAACATTATGATCATCTATAACTAGGTATTGAAAGCCTCCTATAGGCCTCCCCATAACTATGATGTGAAATGATCATCATAATAAGATATGAACACCTTGGGTACCCCATTAAGTCAATTCATCTCATACACATAAAAAATCCCCAAATTCTCAACATAACTCTGCTCCAGAATAGAAAGTATGTGTGAAGACATAGAAATATTATCTACAATCACCCAGATATAAATGTGGAAACTCATTTTTACTTGAAAAGTAATCATAAAATCTATCGATATTCCATCCAATTAATAATTTTGGATATCAAGATCTTCATTCTAGCATGGTAGAACTTTATTTTCATACTTTACCTATTAACAAGCGATTCATTATGAAATATACTCCAAAACACTCTCCCACAATCCCTCAAACCAAAAACACCACTAAAGGTCCCATTAAATCTTCACCACTCTTGGATTTACCTCTAAGTGGTAGGTATGAATCACAATTATTACCAGCTCATATAAAATTTTCGTAACTACCATTCATCCATATAAATTGATAGCATGCCCCACACCTTCATAGAATCCATCAAGTTCATATCGTGGGGATATTTGATCACACTAACATCACAATAAATATCACATAAATGAGACTATGTTACACACTTATTTTTAAATGAGTTCACACCAACAGTTACAGATAACATTCCACTATCTCCACCACTAAGGTTATCCACAATGAGGCCAACTGCATTGAATCATCCTCCACCAAGCGAGAATGGGATTTTCTCATAAGGGAATATTCCACCTTGTTTCCCTTCCCTGATGTATAGACTATCTTTAAATCATGGTCCATTAAAAACAAAAACAAAAACATATGTCTTAGGTTGAGGTATCTCTAGGTAAATATGTACTTGAGACTTGGTGGTTTGAAAAAACAAAAAGAAAATCTCACCCGGAAGATAATCTTTCCGCAACCTCTTGAAAATGACTACCACTTATAATGAAAAGTCATGGGTCATGTAGTGAAGATCATGGGGTATCAAATACATCAAACTATAATAAATAATTTTCTTCCTATACATCAATAATAATTGTTTACTAGCTCCATAGTCAACAACAAACACCAATTACTTAACACCCTCCTCCAGCGACCACAATATAGGAGCACTAGTCAGCCTCTCCCTTAGCACCTTTAAGGGTCTCTAAAACTGCTTAATTTAATAAAGAACTACCCTTTACATATCAAGGAAGTAAAATGGGTTATAATCTATAAACATTATTCCACAAACTGATAATAGAACCCTAATAAACCGAGGAATCTCCACACCTCATACATTTTCATTGGTGGATCCCAAGTGATCATTATATCAATATTTGTCGATTCCACCTAAACACAGTGATATGGGATGAAATTTACTAGAAATTGACCATATTTATGAAAAACTTACACATAAATATATTACCATAAAATTGGTGCTCCAGGAGTAAATTTAGGACCATACTCAAATGTTTTCTATGCTCCTCCTAAATCATAGAGTAAGTGAGAATGTAATTGATAAAGACAATGAGAGCTAGTCCAAGACATCATTGAATATGTAGTTATTAAGTTCCAAGAATTTAGAAGAATTATTTTTCAACGAAATGGTTATCAATAGGTACCTATAATTATCATAGATTCATTGGAATTCCATCTTCTGAATATTATTCACATGAACCATAAATTGTTAGTAGTAAGATATGAGATCAGTCCATCAGGAATAAATTGTGCCTTCTAACTTTTCGAAGAAGTCATCGATCACTGGAAATGGGTAATTGTTCTAGATCTTTAAATAATTTGGGCGATGATAATAAACATGAATCCCCAAGCTCCAATCTATTTTTTTAACTAATAACACCATATATACCCTAGGAGACACACTAGGTTTGATAAATCCCCTCTTACGAAGGTCTTCCAACTACACCCTTAGCTCCCAGAGTATAGAAGGGACCATCTAATATGCCATAGAAGATATCAATGCAATATCGAGGTGAAATTAAATGTAGAAGTTAAACTCAAACCTCAAATGTGGTCTTTAAATATCTTTGAAAAATAGTTCCATATAATAATCTACTACCACTGGGATCTAGATGACTGATAAACCCAATGTACAAAGGTCCAAACATTTCATCTTAGTGGTCATAGGTTACAACTTACTAGTCATGTTCCCCACAAATTATATAAAAGGACTATATCACAATTTGAAGGTGAGCATAATACCATCAGACCATAGGCATCTAACCCTATTTTGGTGATAGTCTATCTACGAATGCAATGTATAAAACTAGCACATACTTAGGATGAAATCATATAGATTCATTGAAATAATTAAAAATACACATGAGAAGATCTTTCCATTGAGTTATAATGAAAACTATCAAAAGATGTGTGAAATTGGAGAAGAAATACCAACATGAACCTCTATCCATAACTAAAAGGAAAAATGTTGAACTTGAATTTATAGCTCTTGTAAAATGGACAAGTTAATGAAATATTAACCCATGAAAAAGCCTATATATACTTGAGAAAATGTAGAGAATATATAGTTTGTACTTATAATCATATCACCTTTAGACTATTCATTTCCTTCCATCACCTGTAACAGATCATTCCTTCTACTACCAACCCCTTGAACATGGAATTATCACATTGAAGTGAAGGTGGGAGTAGGTAATAAAATCTTCCACCACCTACTTATCATCCTTCATGGACTTCACCTAACCATATATTAGAACTACCTCCCAAGGGAATACCCTAACCATCCAAGGAGATACATGATCATGACATTATCTATTTTTTGGATGTTCATTCACTCTCTGCTGACCATATTCACCACATCAATCCAGTGAATTATGATACATGTGATCTCACCCATAAAAAGAATAACATCATCCATATCAATGATGACTGGACCCCCTGAATGATCCATTAAATTTGGATTCCTATGTTTCAGTTGAATAATGAGCATGCCTACTACACTAAGACCATAACAATTGAATCCTGCTTGTAGTTGAAGATGACTTAGCACCATGATGTCCACTCTTATTATCTTATATAATGACCCTCTATCAAAAGCAATTTTATCACCACGTCCCACTACAGTTCTCCAGTATAAATGAGAATTCATAAAGAGACCATTGTAGCCTGGATATCCCTAAGGATCCCCTTCTTGAACATATGTTCTAGAAGTACCCATCGAGAACCATACTCAGAGAGTGACTCATGAGGTCGATAAACC
The DNA here is from genome assembly GCA_963277665.1 of Viscum album. NCBI lineage: Eukaryota > Viridiplantae > Streptophyta > Magnoliopsida > Santalales > Viscaceae > Viscum > Viscum album. The sequence goes on from OY728148.1 coordinate 2,035,807,053, forward strand.
ACGATTCATACTCATTAATGGAAATATCAGAATTTGGTAACTCAATATAATTTTTTATCCTCCAAGAGGGTACGATCTAATGATAATACTCATCATGGAAGAAACATTGAAATTATAACCATGATAGTGTCTTCTCATCACATGTCTATATGACTAGTCCCAACTTTATTCCTACAACTCTATAGAGAAAACAAGTTGTGAACACAACCATCTGATAATTTGGGGTCTGTATAGTGTAGAAAAATCATACTAATAACTCCATCCAATCATCTACATCACTAGGGTATGGGTCTTTGTGAAGCCTGGGTGTTAACTATCACAAAAACAAAAACAATAGGCTATGCCATTTCACATCATCATCCTAAACTAATGAATCTATCGGTTTCTAAACATATAGATGATCATCCTCCTAAACCCCTGGAGGTTGGTCCATTCACTACTAATTAGGTGGAATAAATAATCGATGATTTCTAGGAGGGAATATATAAAGAATATTTCCTTGTACTAGGACCTCATAACTCAAGTGGTTTTCCTCATTACTTCATCTCAGATTACTAGAGTTTTCCCATCATGGATGAATCCAAAAAATGAACATGAAATACCATGATTAGATAAAAATATCAATGGAGATGACTCACATAGTACATGGAATTCAAAATACCCTATCCTGTATAATTCATGTAACATTGGTTTCCCTAAAACTAGTGCCTAAACATGTAGAGCCAACTAATAGGTTTTCAGAGTCCTTATGTATGGATGCGTTGTCCACTACACCACCACTAGGTTCCCTACCATGAGAGACAAACTTTATAAACCTAAAAATTATTTCCAAAAGTTTCTAGACCAATAACCATCCCACTTATAACAATAAATACCTTCCTTATAGAATACCTCCTTTTATTCCACTCTATCCTGACATGACCCACTGAGGCCTTAACTTGGCTGAGGGTAAGATAATATTGAAACCCAAATCCCACCTCTAATAGGCCTTGGGATTGGGAAATGTGTCGAGTAGGGATATCACTGATATGGGTGTCCTTAACGTAATGTACCTTCACACAAGAATACACCGAAATGCATTAAAATAATATAGATACATAATAATATAAAACCTCTAGGTGTAAACAATGTATACAATAAAATTTATGAAATAAATCAGAGTGTAGGAGAAAAATATACCAGAAAATAACAGGTCTAAGTAGAATCCCATCCATGAAGGGAAATAAGTCAAAGACTAGAAACAACTAAGAAAGGGAAATACTGAAGAGATCATAGCTAAAGAAATCTATGTCTAACTACCAAATGTGGTCAATGCCTCTAGATACTACTATGACCCACTAACACCATATCTCGTAAAGTCACTACCAATATATCTTTAATCTACATAAGACACAACAAATACTGGAAAATCCCATGAAAGTGCAGGTATAAACATACTCAGTAGGATTCCCCAAAAACCAAGAGCGAGGAAATAGAATATAATATCCATCTGAACCAATAATAAAACTGAGAAAAGAAACCTAACATTAGTTATTTTCATAATGGAACCCTAGTCAAAAGAGAGAGGAATATCAATATCCATAGAAATATATGAATGATGAGTATTTCTATAGCTTCAAAGGTCCCATATTTGATTCCAAAAACTATGCACATGTCACGAAATCATCAGGAGTAGAAATGACATAAATGAGATATAAATGAGAAAACTGAGGGAAAAAACACATAGAACAACATGATTTACATGGTTCGGGAATAATCCCTACATCCATGGACAGGCAAAATATTCACTATATCAGGAGCACAATTACTGAGTTTTTTTTTCAGTAGTAACCCTAGCCTAAAAATGGGCTATAAAATAGAGAAGATGATCGACTGTTTTGAAATTTATGTCCACGTCGCTACAGTGAACATCGTCCTCCTTTATCAAAAGTTCCCGGGTTGTGGGATACAAGCATTCAGACAAAACATATTTGGCTACACCAATCCAACAATCTCCCACTTGTAGCCTGATCCACTACCCTGATATAATTCGATGAAACTGTTCAATATAACATAATAAATCTATGTTCTTCCTCTACTTCACTCACCAGCGGTGTGATTTCCATTCATAGCTTCAATTTCAACATGACGATTAATGAAATAAAAACTGTTATCCTCTTGTGCTCCCATCGTGTCTTCCCTTATTGTACCTCTCATCCTCCATTTATTAGTGGATACCAACAAAGGCACAATAGTGTCTCAATTTATGTATTACCTTGGGCTTTGTCAACATGTCTACCAGATTGTTGGTTCCACAAATCTTCTACAATGTCAACAAACTGTACTATATAAAACATATGATGAAATGGTACATAAACTGAATGTGCTTTTTCTAGGCATGAAACACTGGGTTCTTTACAAGTTTATAGAACTCTGACGATCGCAGTGCAATAAATTCTCCCCTCATTTTCTTCCCCATTCATCCCAGAAGTTATTCAGTCAAAACATCTCTTTCCCAGCTTCTGTTACATCAATGTATTTAGCCTATGTGGTGGATAAAGCCACCACCTTCTGCAATTGTGATATCCAACTTACCGCAGTTCTTATACCGGTAAAAACATAACATGTGGTACTCCTAATTTTGTCTAAATCACCTCCAAGGTCAGAATCCACATACACCTGCAATGAATTTCCTTTCCCAAAGCATATATATGTCTCCTTAATGCCCTTCCAATACCTCATTATCCACTTCATAGCTTCCCAATGTTGTTTTCCAAGGTTATCCATATACATTCTCACAACTCCCACTAAATAAGCGATTCCATGTAGAGTAAAGACCAAGGCACACATAAGGCTTTCAACAAATTATGTGTATGTAACTTTTACTATATACTCAACCTCTTCCACCTTCTATGGTGATTTCTCTTTTGATAGTTTGAAATGTCCCGCAAGGGGAATATTGACTTCATTTTCTTCCATCATGCTGAATCTTCTCAGAACCTTCCCAATGTAATCAGTATCTGACAACATCAACGTTCCAGCTGTGCGGTCTCTCTTGATCATCATCCCAAAAATATTTCCAGCTTGTTCAGGATCATTAATTTCAAAATATTCATCCAACTGCCCTTTCATCCCATTAATCCTCTGCATACATGATCTTGCAATGAGCATGTCGTCCACATATAGAAGTAATATAATGTATTAATCACCAAAGGACTCGATGTATCAACATTGATCCATGCCACATTGTTTATATTTTATTTTTAGACATAGATGAATCAAAAGTATTGTTCCACTACCTCGGTGCCTGCTTCCATCCATATAAGCTCTTATAGAGTTCGCATTCCAGGTCTTCTTTAACAGACTCTACATATCCCTCTAGATACTTCATGTAGATGTATTCCTCCAAATATCAATGATGGAAAGCAGTCTTGACATCAAGTTTCTCAAGGTGCAAGTCCTTTGATGCCAAAATGCTGAGAACCACCCGGATGGTGGAAGGCTTCACTACTAGTGATAATATTTCAGTGAAATCTCCTCCCTCCTTATGTTGGAAGCCTTTGACCACCACCCTTTCCATGAACCTCCTCTTTCCATCATGTTCTTCTTTGACCGGGTAGAAACACTTGTTCTAAATTTATTTCTTTCTTATTGGCAGGGGTGTCTGCTCCCAAGTGTTGTTATCATGAAATGAGGAAATCTTATCCTTCATAGTCGGATCCCACTTGCTCGACTCCTTCAGATGTATTTACTCTTCAAATCATTCTAGTTCTCCGCTGTCATTCAATAATAGATAATTCGAGGATGGTTAATACCTCTGCATAAGCCTTCTCACCCTTGTTGATCTCCCCAACTCCACTAGAGTAGTATGTTACAATTGTTCAGATCTCTCATGCTCAGATACACCTTCATTCTCTACTTTCTCTTTTCAATATTATGTGATGTTCCCATTTTCATCTTCAGCTTCATGATGATATTTGTACATGATACTTTCATTGAATACCACTTTATGGATCCTGATGACCATCTTCTTGAGATCATCCCAAAAGCGGCAACCAAACTCATCATCACCATATCCAATAAATAAACACGGATTGGACGTAGAATCAAGATTTTCCCTTTCATTTTCATCAATATGAACATATGAAAAACTACCAATGACTCGTAAATGTGAAAGTCTTACATCTTTAATAGACTGGATCTGCTTGGGTAAATGTTCTCCCATTGCCCAGATATAATACTGTTGACCAAATATGCTCCCATGTTCACTGCATCAGCCTAGAAAATCTTGGGCAACCCCTAGTGTAACCTCATACTCCGGGCGCGTTCATTAAACATCCTATTCATCCTCTCTTCCACACCATTCTATATAAGTGTAGACAGAATTGTCTTCTCCCACCTAATTACATTATCAGAACATAATTCTATGAAATCCTGACTGGCATACTCTCCACCATTTTCTGACCTCAAGAATTTCATATTAGCTCACGATTCATTCTCCACCATGACCATTCACTTCTGAAACATTTTAAACCCATCAGATTTAATTTTCAGAAAGTAAACCCATACCTTCCTTATTGAGTCATCGATGAATTTCACATAGCATTGTGACTCTCCAAGGGAATGTACTAGTGTTGACCACAAATCATATGTGTGCACTAGCTATAGCCTCCCAGCCATTGGTGTTCTACATCCTTTTTCAAAAATCACCTTCTTCTACTTTCCGAAGATACAATCTTCTCATAGGCCAACTTCCACTAACTTCAGGTCTGGTAGCAGCCCTTTTTTCCAGCATATTCATCCCCTTCTCACTCATGTGGCCTAGCCTGTTGTGCCACAGTTTTGAATCTCCTATAGCATTGAGTGATGTGCCAATATCCATGCAGGTTTTTGTCATGTTATATAGGTTACCATTCTTTTCTCCATGAGCTATGACCATAGCTCATTTGGTGATCTTCCATGCACCACTAGTGAACGTGGTACTCAACCATGCATCATCATGTTGTCCCACAAAAATGAGATTTCTTATTAAAATAAGGATGTTGCTCATGTTTTCTAGATCCATCAAGCTCCCACTATTGGTCTTGATCCGTGCATATCCTTTCCCCACAATCTGTAAGGGCTCATCATCAATAAGATGTACCTTGCTGAAACTTCTAGAAATGTAATTTTCCATAAATCCCTTCTCCGATGTAGAATAGAAAGATGTCCCAAAGTCTAAAATCCAAGACTCCATTGGGCTATCCATGCTTAATAACATCACATCTTCAGTTCTTTCATTTTCTACATTTTCTACATAGGTTTCTAATCCCTTCTAATTATCTCTACACTCCTTCATGACATGTCCTTTATTCCAGCAAGTCCAATAGGTTGGACTAGGCCCCTTTGCCTTATCTATGCTCTTTCCTCTTGAACTGGATCACCTTCTACAATTGTATAGTTGTGGTTGTCTTCCCCTTTCTTAAACATTTAGAGAAGAATAAGAGAATCTGCTTGATTCTACTTTGCACACATCCTCAATAAGGATTAGATTCCTTATATCTTTCAGAACCATCTTGGTATTCCCCGAAGTACTGCTCAAAGCTGTTATAGATTCTGACCAACTGTCAGGTAAAAGGGATAGTAATACCAGTGCACATACCTTGTCAAAAAGATCAATATTCACTGATTTCAGCTAACTTATGATGGTGTTGAATCCGTTGATGTGGTCTGCAACAATTCTACCTTCATCCATCATTAGGTTGAACAATCGTCGCATCAATTGCACGTTATTTGATGTAAAATAATTCTCGTACATAATCACGAAAGATTTCATCAGATCCACCACCATCTTCTCCTCTCTAATGTTGAATGCCAGGTTTTTGGCCAATGTCAGGTGCAAAACACTCATAACTTGTCAATCTAGTAGCTCCCAATCTGACTGCTCCTTTTCCGCTGGCTTCAGACCCAGAAGCAGTAAGTGTATATTTTTTTTGATAAAGATAATCCTAGATTTCACCCTCCAGAAACTAAAATCCATTCCATCTAAGCAATCAATCTTTATTTTAACTTCATTTAGAGCCCTCATTGGAGAATTCTAAAATAACCCTTTGATACCAGTTGTCGCAGAATCTTCCAGAGTCGCAATGAAAAAAATGAGATATAAAATAGAAAATAGAGGAAAAAATACAGAACACAATGATTTATATGGTTCAGGAATAATCCCTACTTCCACAGAGTGGAAAAATATTCACTATATAGGGAGCACAATGATAGAGTTTTTTTTCAGTAGTAACCCTAGCTTGAAAATGGGCTATAAAATGGAGAAGACAATCCACTATTTTGAAAAGTAAGTCTGCGTCGCTAAAGTGAATGATTACCACCTTTGTCAAAACTGCTAAAGTGGATTCCGATTGGACCAATCCAACAACACAACCCCACAATAATTGGAATAGAGGGCCCATTTCTCACTATTTTGTATCACAAATGAGGGGTAACAGATTATGATGGAGGACCCACTTCCCACCGAAGAACTATAATTGTGGAGTACAACTCCATAGATAGAGGAACCATACCATATATAGTTTGGGGGAGTACCAAATATATCTTCATATGGGATATGGTGTACCTACACCATGGTGATTCAGGTGAGTACTGACCTCGATATCAGTCTTATGATTAGGTAATATTGATAACATCATCTAAACAAAAAAAATAATTCTTCTTGAATCACCTCACATAATATATTTGATTCTAAAAAATGAAACCATCATAACCTAAATGAAATTATACTGAAAATAGGATACTCATGGGCTCGTATATGAGTCATGGAGAAGGATATTTGTATGGAAGGAGATTTTTGTGATAGTACATGTCATTTTCATGAGGTCACATAGTGTGTGGAACTACTTGAAGTCTTAGTCATGTTATTCCCTAAAAACCTCTTGGTTTGGTAGATCCTTCTACATGGAATGTCCCCAATAGGATAAAATGTGTCTTCCCACCATATTCCCTAGTTGTGTACTCCACTCGGCCACTTATGTAGTATCAAATGTATTGTCAGAACATTCATATAATGTGTGATATTTAACTATGTTTCAAAACAATTTCCAAAGCATGAAAATAGACCACAAGATATTGTTATTCTAAATAACAAATCTCATGGTCATGTTTTACACATATAGTAAATTCTAGTCATTGAGCCTTCATTTTCTTCTCCAAATCCACCAATGTGGAATAAAATTTCACTATATACTTTAACAAATAGGATAAATCGAATAAAAACATCTCTAATTATAGATTCACAGACATAGTAGTCCCTAAATGATGATTTACATATCCCAAGAAATATTTATCACACCAATAATAACTAATAGGATTCTCTATCCTCAAGAACCATAATCCCCAATCTATATTTATTCCTTGATCAATAAACATGACATAAATCACATGGTCACTTTCATAACCATCTTGAATATGGCAGCATGATCATACTTGAATCAGTCTAGATAATTCAAAACATTGACCGCATATTACACTGATAAAGAACACAAAAAAATTACGATGGAGAGAAGAAAAATTTAAAAGGTGATATTATTGTTGGTCATTGTGAAACCGACCAATGATCCAAATCGCATAGCCCAAAAATAGAACAGTAAAACTGATGCAACAACGAAAACCCAAGGTGTTATTTTTTAAGGTGGGAAAACATGATATTTATAGAATATATAAATAATGCATGTTATAAATTAATAAACATGGAATGAAGAAATAAAATAAAAATCCCATCCTCAAGAAATGTTCAATTTTGGTGAAGAACACATTTTCTAGAGATTTCATTGAATTTTCCATAGTGGTCAACATTCTTCCAATGAATCTCCTTGATCATTTTTTCACAATCCATGATCCTAGGTTTATCAACACAAGTAATTATTCCCTCATCGACCTCTTTAATATCCCAGGGTTATACAGATAACCCTAGGGATTTTACCTAATGGAAAAGATATAGATTATAATCTCGGTTTACTCATTTAAGAAATTTAATATATTAATAATTTAATTAATCTAAATCACTAACCAATGATTTAAATTCAATAGAATCCATGATGTTGACCAAACTTATGTCATTACTAGGGTAAAGATTGTGTTCCAAATTCAACCACAGTCACATATTTTTCTCTGAGTTTTTTTAATGCTAATTCTTATAGTGACCGTCACTTTTCATAAACTTAACATTAATTTTTTTGTAATATATAAACATTATAAAAATTGATTCCCAATGATCATATTTTTCTAGTGCCTTTGGAATCATGGAAATGTTAAAACTGATACATGAGTGAGATACATTATCTCTCACTAGGATATCCAAGGCCAGAACCCCTATTATACATACCATACAAAAAATATATATTCATAACCAAGGGAAGGGAACATGAAATGAGGTGAGGTCTGATGACCAGTAAGGGTAAACTAGGATACATATAACAATAATCATGAGCATAAGGGTATGAGAACAAGATCATGAAAAATGAATATCATACCTTTCATTTCAAATATCATAAACATGAATTATGGAATAAATCTTGGTAGTTCAAAAGACACGAATCATAAGGAAATAAATAAGATAATCCACGAAATAATGTCATAGGAATAAAACATGGAAGTTTGGAAAACATATAAGCATATAATGTGATTTCTATATTAGACAATGAATCACTACCAAGACCATATTGGTAGTAAACGTTCACTCCCCATACCATCATGGTAGTCATGGTTCACTCCCATGGACATCTTAGTAGCATGAGTTCACTCCTAATACCATCTTGCTAGTCATGGTTCACTCTCATGTCCATCTTATTAGTAAATTTTTATTCCCAAGACCTAAGTAGTATATCTCATGAGATATATATCTTTACCCAATTCATTGGAGGGAGATATAGGTCCCACCAATCTCATAGTGAAATCCTACATACATGTGCCACAATTTTTTTAACAATCATATCATAACCCGTGTAATGGAATCAGTATCATAAACATAACATAACCTATGAGAAAAGATACATGTTTCATAATCATCTTATCAAAATAATAACCTGTGGGGAGAAATGGATTTCCTAGACATATAAACCATGAAAATGATACAAGATTCATAAAATTATAACCTATAAAATATAAATTTATTTCACAATCATATAACCCATGAAAGAGAAATAGGTTTCATGAAGACCATGACATTATGAATAACACATTCATAAAAAGGATATTAATGGAATATTCAAATCATTTCCTAGAAAGGAATTAGTAATATCAACAGAAGTCATCTTTGATAGAAAATATTTTTTAAATATCTTTTAAAAATGGTTCCTCAGTAAAATATCCTTTCTTTTTTGAAAATTTATTTTTAATACAGAAAATAATTTTCCTAGAAAATACCTTGAAAACTTATAGAGAATACTTGAAATCATTTTGAAAACCTTTTTCCTAGAAAACATATAAACTAGGACTAAAACCATTTTAGAAACATTTTTCTTATAAAAAACATTTAAAACATATTAAGGAAGAATTAAGTATTTTTAAAAACATTTTTTCTAATTTAAATCATATGAATGAAGCTTGAGATTTTTTTGAAATTTTTCCTCCCTTAAAATAATTTTAAAACATAAAAAAGAATATTGAAAATGTTTTAGAAACCATTTCTTTGAAAATAATTTGAAAACATATAAATAAATCATCAAAACGTTTTGAAAAGAATTTATTTTAAAATACATGTAAAACTTATAAATAAATATGTAATTTCTTTGAAAACCATTTCTTCGAGAATACATTGAAAACATATATATAAATAAGAAAAAAAATTCGAGTACTTTTTAAAACATAATTTTTTTGAAGTATTTTTTCTCTAAATAAACCTTAAAGATAATAAATATTCATAATATTAGGGGAAAAATTTCTTTTAAAAGAATATGTTTTTGATATTTTAAAATAATCTTCTTGGGTATGATGGTTGATAAATTTGTATATATCGTACGAGGTGAAAAGGAAATTCCTTTTGCATGGTGAAAAGCTTAAAAAATTTCCTCATTAAAAAATAGGTAAGAAGATTATTTTGTAAAAATGGTAAAATAAAAAAGGGTAAAAATTTATTTTAATCATCATAGTATATTATTATAAAATTATTTTAAACCATTTTTAAAAAACATGGTTTTGAAGAAACATATATTTCCGACTAATGATAGGGAAAATTCAAGTCTGCTTAAAAGAAATTATTAAATAAAATATGTCTCAAAGAATGGAAAAAATGGTACCCATAACTAAATATATTATAAATACCAATAGGATAGAAAATTTTATGAATGTTATTGAGATATGGATCAAATTATTTCATCAAATGAAGAATAAAAATAAACAATCTCAAAAACCAATGAGATTATTTCAATAAATACTTGTCACTTGGTAACATGGGATCATACTCTACTTATAAGAGAAAGAAAATAATGAAGATTTATACTTCATGAAAATAATTAGATTCATTTTATAACATGTCAAATATAGATATATTGACCTCAAAATAGTATTTAGTTACATAAAAAAACACTAGTCTGAAAGAATGAAAATTGAGTCAAATCAATTTTACTGATTTGGTAAATTTTGAAACTTAAAACTCAAGAAAGAAAGATCATAAAAGGTTTATTTTAATACCCATAATTATAATTATAATATAAATATAATACAATAATGGTCATTAAATTCCCCACACAAATGTAAAGAGTGGTGAACACAACATATATCTCACAGAAAAATTGAAATGGAATCCCCTTACCTGGTGTGTTGACTCTCTTTATACTGTTACATTATTTAGGTATAATTACTATAAGTTTATTATAAAACGTTTAAATATTAATATTATCATAAATAATACCATATATGGTTTTATTATGACCTTATATTTCATGTTTTTAACAATCCTATGTTAATGTTTCACTTCAGGTAATGTTCTCTTTGTTCTTTACATGTTACTTAATTACTTATATCGTTGGTCCTTATAAGTATATCGTGATTCCAAAATTTAAATCATGATATAAATATCATTAATATCCAGTATATTTATATTATTATAATCTATAGAATAATTATGTATGAAATAAATTACACTGTTCATAGAGACGGTATGTCGTACGTACGCATAAACGTTGTTTCCATTTTAATTGTCGTATTGAAAGAAAGATGGAAAATGAAATATAAGTTCACATTTATAAAATATCATTAAAAGAGAATTATAATGTTATATATATCATATAATTTCACTAAACCAATCCTTAATACATTTCATGAAGTTTGTGAATGAATCACATCACTTTGAAGGGGAGGTAGTCCACACTTCCATAAACGAAATTTTTATAATTACACCAAATCGAAAGTAAAAAAGATATTTGTTGGAAAAGTAATATATAAGAACAAATAAATAAAAATAATATAATATATTACATATATAAACATATTTTACATCATAATTTCCACCACAAGAGGTGGTAAATGAAAAATGAACAATCATCATTTAGTGAGGCGATAATTCATCATACACATAAACAATATGTTGGTTAACCAAAAGATGGAGGAATGTGTATGTTTAGTTGGAAACATGACTGAAAAAAGCCTATTATATTTATTATAATTGTGTTTCAATACAAAATATTTATATTTTATGGTGTTTAGAAGGAAAATAAAGGAAATGAGCTTGAGAGAAGAAGTTACCTCTCAATCGGGTAACTTCTTTTGGTTTGTGCCAAAAGGATCACTAGAATTTCCATATACCCAAGGTAAAACTTATTATAAGAACTGATTGACGTTAGGAGATTATTGGAGATGATTTTGGGTGATCGAAAGTGCTTGAGAGGTGTGAGGAAGTGGGTAGAGGTGGTATCCTTTTATAGGGAATTGAAATGACACACCAGACATTTTTTAGAAGACGTTAGGTGTACCAATGTTTTCACCTAAACAAAGTCATACGAAAAAAATCCAAACTTGATAATTGAAGCTTTATGGATGTTTACACGTCGTTTTGGGCCATCTATTTATTGTTTAGTAATTTATTATCCTTGTTTTTATCTTAACCGATGTAATTATTTTTAATCACCTTCACTAAAACTTTGGGTCAAAATTGTTTTTACCACATTATAAATTTTATATTATTATTATTAAAAATATATAATCTAAATTTCCAAATTCTAATCTCATTATTGGTAGAAATTATTTTAACTTTAATCCCGCTGACAGGACGACTTTCCTGGGTTTTAATGTAAAAACGTCTAAAAGTTTACTACGTTGTGATATCCAATTTCAATGTAAAATTAGTTTAAATGACCTAAATTGTATTAAGTAATAAAAATATTATCTAAATAAATTATAAAACCAATTAAAAATATAATTCAACCTTATAAATAAATTATACGAAAAATCAATTTAGAATTAAAAAAGTGTTCTTAACTAATCAATAAAACATGAAACCTTACAGAAACATAAAAAAATATAATAACTTAATTTTTAGTCCTAAAATATATATATTATATTTATTTTTAAATATTAAACATATAAAAGTACCAAAATATTAATTTAAAATTCATTCTCCATTAAAGGAATTAAAAATTCCATAATAAAACTATACTGTTTTATGCATAAAATCGGGATTCTTATTATCTTATATCTATAAAATATATTTTATTACTATCAAAAATATTTTATTGAATATATATAAAATTTATAAAATTAATATTAATAACTAATTTTAATTAATTTAATTATTAGCTTAGAATATCTTTGTGACCATAATAATATTTTCATTTATATTCAATTTTCATATTCATTTTTAATAAATTGATTACCGATGAATTAATCTTATATTTGTGTGAACAAAATATTTTCATAATTAATGACTGTGTTATATATAATTATAATAATATTTTTAATAATGTATTATAGTTAAGTAATACTTGTTCTTTCATGTTACGCAAGCGATCGATGAATGTCAATATTACGTCTAATATATGCTTACCTTGTTGTTCTGCGTAACGTATGCCAAGTTAGTATTGGATGAAACATACAGCAAGTCAGTGTCCTGTGAAATTATTATTTTAATTATTGAAAAAATATTTTAATTTTTTCATGAGATGAAAAATATAAAAATATTAAACCAATTTAAAAAAAAATATTTCACAAAATCTAGGGGTGTTACATTCGACCCCCTTTAAAATGAATTTCAACCATAAAATTTTTTTGGGTTATAAAAGGTTTAATAATTGAATTGTTCCTTCATAGAAACCCACATCATAAATAAAGATACTAAAACTCCCCTTAAAATGGGAAATTTTGAACTATAACGGTTTCCCAAAGTAACAAATAACAAGGTTTCAACATAGGATAGCGTAGGTTGGGTGTGAAGATTGGACATGGAGGAAAAGTGTAAATATTTATTGGGAGTGATTGAGGTCATCAATCACAAACAAGTTAATTATGAAATAAAAGTTTAGGTCCTCAATTCATAAATATGTGATGGTTTATAAGGCCATCGGTTCAACAAAATTTATGGTATTAGGTCAACACATTTTTTTTGATAATTATCTTATCTTTGAGTAATTATTCTATTGACCATGAATATAAGGATATATACTTACATGACATTTTTCTAGAAACAAAATTTTATTATTTTCTTGTAATTTTATATATAATATAATTAATCTCATTTTAATCATGTTATTCAATGTTTAATTTAATAATTATTACTTTTATTGTATATATGATTCCACTAATTACAAGTGGTAAGATATTTCTCAAGTAAATTATCATTTGTTTGGTTAAACATCTATTTTACTGATTATATAATAATAAGGTTATTTCTAAAATTACTCCTCATTATATCATGTTTTATTTCCACTTTTTAGGTTTATGTATAGAGAATCACATAATAAATCCATTGGATAATTGAAATGATATTTGTAAGTGACTTCTTCTCAATTACCTTTCATTAAGGCATATTCTTATGTTATACACCAACCATATTTTATGTGGTGTATATACAACCACTTTGATATAAAATATCATGAATTTATTTATTTTAATTTTATTTAATATTTTTTCTATTTTTTATTCCTTCATGGTAATTATGATTCATATGTTTCAATGTGGTATTGGACACTTTATTTAATAATGATATTTTTAAAATCAGTTATTCAATATATAAATAATTCTTTTTAAATGAACAACAAGGGTTGGGGAAAAGTTAATGAAATCCTCTCGATGAATTGGTAGTCTCATGGGATGAATTAAGGTGTTGAAAACCCCTTCTCATTTGTTTCCAAGAACAATTATGTAGGTTTCAACCAACAAAGTTAAACTGGAAATATGATGGAAATTAACAGTAACTACCTTGAGGATATAACATTATTGTTCATATGTATGAAATTATGAATTTCCTTCATTTCAATAATTACTATCCAGAGGAGTTTCATTATGAAAAAAATACATGGATGCATTTTCAATATCATATTTTTGATTACATGGCATGTGTGTTCAATGATTTACCTATTCATGATGTTAATCCTTTTATTATTTATGATAGCTTCAAATATACATAACCCTTATTGAGATTTTTGTGATGACCCATCCATTATGTTTTATTTCCCCCATCTTTCCAAGAATATTATTATGATTGATATTAAGGTTTACACAAAGAAGAATAATGGTGTTCTCAAGGAAAATACTTTTTAAAAGTTTATGTCAAAAAATTAATATAAATTCAACTATATATATATAGTTTACTAAGAATACAAAAATATTTGTTCCTTTTTTATTATATTTCATGTATCCTAATTAAATGTAATAAATAAATGTACTAACATTGGGATACTAGAGTCTGGGTCATAACAGTTGGTATTAGAGAATGTTTAGTATAAATCATGAGAACTATATTTAGGAAAAAAATAGATTGGGGAATATAACCCTATGTCTGACTTTGAGGGCAAAGGTAAGTATATGATATCATAATATAGACTTTGTAATGATAATGGATAACATAATATAATCCTAAATACCCAACTATTGAGATGAATGTGTCATTATTGGGACATAATTTGAATAATAATATCTCACTCTAATTAGTATGGTTTGATGCTTACAAATTTATTTTATGTTTTAGTCTATGGCCGAAAGATGATGAAACTGGGTTAACATATAATGTTATAGAAATATTATGGGTGAGAAATAATATGAAATTACTTCTAGAGTAATGTATATTGTGTTTATTCCTAATCATTTTTCACTATATAAGACCAATAACACGGAACATCACCAACTGTCGGACTCACTAAAGAAGAGAAGGATAGAATTTTCCTACAAAATAGAGTGGTGAAGATCACAGAGAAAACAAGATTAAATTTATTATATGTTTATAATTTTATTAGAAGCACCCAAGTAGATGTATTAGAATAATTCTAATATGTTTGGGTGTGGAAAATAAGGAAAAAAAGAAAGCAGTTGCAATGAACAAAATAAAAAGTTTCATTAAGGAAATAGGATGAGAATATTGGTGTACATAAGGTATCATAAATGGTTAAATGTTTTAAATGAAGAATATATATGCATCATACAAATATAATTCCTAGTTGGGAAACTCATGAATATAATTAGAACGGTTAAAGAGGTTATGGTTATATAGCTGATTAAGAAGAGACTACAAAAGAAGGGAATGATGTATTAAGGAATAAGATAATGAAGCATAAAATGGTGTAGAAATGTTAATGTTATTTTTTATTTGTATTCATGATTATTTTATCAATGAATCCTCAGTTATAAAAATCACGAGATATATAATTATCATACTACAATAATTCTTCTTTATGGATTTGATAGGAAGTGTTCAACGATATCGATAACCAAGAATATGATTCAGTGAAAAGTTGAAATTTTTGAAAACACATGATTATTGGAAGATAAACTATAATATATTCCTCATGTTGAGATAATAATGAAATTTATTTAATTATATTATAGTTTTGTTGACAATGATAGTGGTAAGTGATTCTATGGTTTATGTTATCTTTTATAGGCTTACAACATGTCTGGATTTAAGGAATATATTCAACAAATTGAAATATTATTTATGGAAGCATGATTTTTTCCATTAATGTTTATAGGTGTCTAACATATTAAAATATTTTATATATGAAAATAATAACATAATTATGTCTAAAATAATTTTACATTAAAAATTTAGTAACCTTCCTTTTAAATTATTTATCTTTGAATTCAGACTCACTTATCAATGATGAGTATTGAGTTTAACTGCTTGTTGAATATATTAAGTTGAACATTGGATAAATTATTTTGATGTCAAATTATTATTTTTTATATTGGATATCATGTTTTAACCAAATTGGTTTTAGTAAAAACATAAAGGTTGATGAAATTAATTGTGGATCTTATTATCTATTAATGTGCTTTAGGGAAAAAATCATCATTAACATTCATTTCCTAGTGCAAGGGATGAAGTGAAAGTAGATCGAAGCACAACCCAAGTATGAGATTATGCAAATAAAATGGAATGTAATCATGTATGTTTATTTTTATCAAGTCCTTATCTTGATAGTAAAATAACCCCTCAACTCTAGGAATGGAACATGGAATGAAAAACACTATTCATTTAATTTTCTTTTAAGGAAATCAATGGCCTCTTTAACCAATTATAGATCTATACATTATTTATGGTAGAGTTTTTGTTGATCATTTTATCTATAAATCTCCGTCATAAAATAATAATTTTATTTCTCTTCTCTATTTCAGATTTCACTTCCCTCTACTTTCATCCATTTAAAAATCTTAATTTTGGGGTGACCTTCATATTTCCCTTTCACTCTTATTAATGGTATGCTTTATCAACCCTATTTTTGATGTCTGTTTTCCACAATGTAATTTTTATGTTTCAACCATTTCCAATGTAGGTTTCCCACAATGTATTTTTTATGTTTCAACCAATTATTTTCAAATTTAATGTTAAAATTTCAAAGGTGTAATTTATAGAAGTAGAGGAGAAAGTAAAACCCTAGTATTTTATGTCATGTCACTTTTTAAATTTAATTTCTTCAATATATTATGTTACACCGAACATCGAACATAAAAAAATGATTAAATATAATAATTTAATTGTTATAGATATCACATATCCATTGGAATGGTCGGAATTAATGATATTAAATAAATTATGAAAATATATTTTACACATTTTATAAAATTAATTCACTATATTACAATTAATTAGAAATCAAATTTTAATCAAATTTTACATAAAGGATGTGTTTTTCTAAAAAAACTCCTTTTATTCCCACAATTAAATTTTATCTTAAAATATTCAATTAATAACTATTAGTGAACTATATTAATTAATTTTATATCTAATATATTTAATATGGTTTTTGAAAATAATTTAATATGATTGATAGGCATAAGAAAATTTTAAATCTAATTTTAAGCATAAAATACTATATATTTATAAAGGTAGTTTTTCCTCCATTTAAAGGTGTACCTATTTTTATAAAGAAATTTTTAAACATATATGTTTTTTATAGAAAATTAATCTTTGATTTTTATATTAAAATTTAAATAATCTTAGGATGAGTTTTTGGTATTTTTATGATATGTTTTATTTTTCGATGAATAGTGAAAAATATAGAATTTTAATTGGAAACTAATTTTTCAAATAAATTATTTATATAGATAAAAAAAATTTCAGATTGGTTTTAAAGTATATTTAGTTCAATTATAAATCCATAAAACAAATTTTGGTTATTGGAAAAAAAATTCACATTGAAATTGGATAAAAAAAATTTCAAAATTTCAAACTTTTCACCTTAAAAACACACTTTCCAATTGTGTCTGTAGGACTAAATATGAATATAATTTACAAATTATATAAATTAAATCTAGAAACATGTATACCATATTTGTAATAATAAGTTTCTAATTAGGTTTAATGGTAAATTTCATTTATAGTCATAAATAATTTACCATGGGGAAATTTTTTTTACTCGAGTATAGGTAAACAATGAAACATGTTAAAGGTAAAAAGGTAATGTCTTAAAGTAAAAATAATTACAATATTTAATGGTTGTATGAGATGTTAATAGACCCTAAACATCCATTAAAACATTAATTTACTACAAAAGGCATTTAATTTAGTTTCACATCATTGTGGTTGTCTTTAAATATAAAATAATTATTATTTTAAACACTTAAACGCACCTACCTCAAGTATAAATACCACCCCATTTTGAACCTCATGAAATTTAGCTCCAAAAATATCTTGAAAAACCAATAAACCTCACTCTAACAATGTAAATGTTCTTATATTATAACAATAAGATAATATATATGGTTCTCAAGGGTCTCTAAAAGAGGTGATATTTAAGAAGTAATTTTCTCAGAACACCTCTATTAAATTAATTTATTTTTCTATTTTCTCCTCACATAATTTATCCATAAATGCATGATAACTCAGAAATCATTTATATAGTAGTTTTTTAAGTTTCTAATATAATATATTATATTCATCCTTTTTTATTTACTCCTCTTATTCAAATAAATGAGAACATTTTCTATGTTATGGTGATTAACCACTTATGTGAATAATACTTTTGATAATTTTCCATTACCACATTCATGGCTGGTCATAAAAATATATTTTCTGATAAATAATATTATATAGGTATATTAAAACGTATTTTATGTTATGGAACTAATATATATACATAAAATAAAATAAAAAGAAACTATTTTGTGATGTTGGAAAAAACTACGAATATAAAGTAAAAAATAATATTTAATGTTTTATCCAATGAACTATCCTCATGTAATAAATAAAAATGATTAATAGAACATTAAAACATTTATAGGTTAATTAATTCTATTACATTACAAATCTTTTTTTAAACATGTTTTATAAGAACAACCATAACCATAGACAAATGCACCGGTCATGGAACAATGAAACGAACACACCCGAAACCATGAAAATAGTGAGATATTAATAATGAGTTTATCATAAAATGTTATAAATAAATAAATAAGGTATGATAAGTAATAATATATTTATTTATTGAGTTATGAAAATTATTTAAGCTATTATACTAGATTTTAAAGAATGATACACTATTGGGAATTGTGAGGTAAGAGATTCCGTAGCTTAATTTCTATTTATTGGGTTATAAGTATTCATAGTTGATTATATTATGTTAATATTGTGTGTGGAATAAAATATATATTTATAAATATATTATTTACAATTACCATTTAATTAAATACTTTTTTGACACATAAGAACCCAATTTATTAATTCTCACCTCAATGATATGAACTTTTTCAAGATTTTCTCATCTCACTTTTACTTCTATAATATATATGACTTATTCATCACTTATTTATTATATGTGGTGTAAATATACTTACCATTTATATACCATATCATTAATATCATTTTAATCATGGAAATACATGTTTCATTTTACAATTATTAATTTTATGGTCAATACAATTCTTCTAATTACAAGTGGTAAGAGATTTCTTATATCAAATTTTATTCAGTAGTTTAATATTTTATTTCACTGATTATGTCATGAAAAGGATATGTGTGAAATTAATTAAGATTATATCATGTTTTATTTTAAAAATTTAAATGTGTATTTACAACAAATATACATAATTTATCCATTTTATTAACAAAATGATCTTTTTATGGGACTTCCTCTCAATCACCTTTCCATGAGGCATATTTTTATGTTATACACACACCTTCTTTTAAGAGGTTTATATACAGAAATTTTGACACATAATATAAAGAATTTATTTATTTTAATGGTATTTATGGTATTGTGAAATTTTATTCCTTCATGGTATTTATGATCCAAAAGATTCAAAGTCGTATTGTACACAATGACTTAAAGATAACTTTTTTTTAAATATTAGTAAATGCATGAGGAATGTTTGGGATATGAAATAAAAGGGAGGGGCCATATAATTAAATATACTCAAATAATTAATAGTATCATGAGATTAATTCATCTGGAGAGAAACCCTTTCCTTTTTCCAAAGAAGTGTCAAATAGGTTTCTACCCACATATATAAACTGGAAAGAGTATTGAACTTAACAGTAACTATCTAGAGGATATATCATGATAGTAAAAATATATGAAATTATCCCTTTCCTTCATTTTAGTTAGGATTTTCCATAAATCCTTCAGTACAAAAAATACAAAGATTCATTTTCATTCTCAATTTATTTATTAAATGACATTTTTGTTCAGTTACTTTCCATTCCATAATGATTATCCACTATTGATTTATGAAAAAATTAATTTTACTTAACCCAAACTAAGATTTTAAGCTCACCCCTTTATTAATTTTTACTTTCCCATAGGTTTTCAAGGTGTTTATTATGATTGATATGAAGGGTTACACTAAATGGAATAATAGTGTTCTTAAATAGATGTTTTTAATTATATGTTAATAATGTAATTTGGATTTCAAAATGTGTATGTATTTTACCAAGACTATTAAAATATTGGATCATTTAGGATTTGATTTCATCTATCTTATTCAAATATTAAAAGTAAAGGCACTTGATTAATGCTACTATAGTCGGGGTCATTACGTATTTTCACCCATCATGAATGCTATCCTTTTTATAAATAAATATTGATATAATTTTTATAAATTTCTTTAAAAAATATGATATATATCCTTGAATTAAAATTAATAATTAAATAAAATTTTTACTAATTTTTTCCATACAATATTTTATTCAAAAAGTATAATAATATTATTTGAAATTTATTATAGTTTCATTAATGATCATATAATCCCTAAATTTTATCAGTACCTTTAAAGGTAATTCAATAAAATGTAAATTCATACTTCATCAAATTAATTTTTCACTAAAACATATTCTATCCAATTTTTTTATTATGAAAACTTTCTCCACTATTTTTTTTAATACTGGAAGACTCTGATAAAATAGAACCTAAACTAGGGTCTGTAATAATTTTAACTTATGGTCAATATTGATCTCAAAAAACCCATTATGATATCCATAACATTTATATTAGTGATGACATATATGATTCTGAAATTTAACACAATACATAGATATTTAATTATTCTTATAAGAGATATACCTATAGTAAAATAATTCTACAATTTAATTATAAAATCAAAATACATAAATACGTCAACAATTTTATTTCAACATATGAACCTACATTTTTCAATGGGTTAACCATTATAAAAGGTAAATTCCTCGAATAATACCCAGTTTCTTAAAATTGAAGAAAACAAATTATAAATGGATCCCTCCGATGAGATTTAATTCCTTCCATTGAACTCGTACTATTTCTTCGATATTTCATTTTGTTATTCCCATCCTTTTAACAAAAAAATAACATTTCTATTCCATTAAGACCTTTTTATGGTTTTTATTCCACATTTATGACATTATGGATGTCAATATTTCATTCATATATGGTCCCCACCACTCGAGTTCATATAAAAATCCATCCTTCTCTTCTTCAGTTAGTTGAGAGTTCGTTCAGGTAAATTTTGTTAATCAAATTTTGGGAATACTAATTGAAAATAATTATGATATATTCCATGCATGTTTTTATCCCATTTGTTTTCTTATAGTAACATCATTGTCCAGCATGTTCAATTTTAAATTTATTCCTTGGTGTTATAGTAATTAAATAAAACTAAAAAGTATACGGTGATAAAAAATAACAGTAGTGGAAAAACCATATAATCATCTATAGGATGTGTAAATAAGGAAAATTTATTTTCAATATAATATACCTTAAGTTTGAACTTGGAAATTAATATTCATAATATATTATAATCCTTTATTGTGATTTTTAATGAAAATATTAATTATTTGAAACATATCCCTTTGGAGTTTCCAACCAGGTGCACAATATGGAAAATTTTCATGCATCAATTAATGATTGGGTTAAGTGTACTATTTATTTTTCGAATTTATAACACGTAGGTACATCTATTCCATAACTACATCATATTTTAGTATTGAAACACAAATGTATTTCCATGAAAAACAATATCATAACAACCATAAAAAAACATGATGATGATCTTTTATACTTATTCTCAAAGTATATAATATGTTTATGATCCCTGATCTAGGTGTTCCAAAATATAATTTTCAATGTTTCAACTAAACATTGTTTGATAGCAATTATAGTTACCCAAAACTGAGTAGCCTGGAGCCATTGATTTCTATAATAAATTGGAATAATATACAATTAATGACAACCTGAAAGACTGAACAGTTTACTATTCATGGTGAACTAGATACAAACATGATTTCAATTTTATTTTTGAATTAAAAAATTAAAACATAATTTTTTTAGAATATAATTATTCCCTCTATAATATTATTTCATATCATTATTAGTACACATCATGGATTCATGGAAATGTAAAAATTATAAGGATTAGCTCAAATTCCCAATAAAGGTTACATACAAATTGATCAATCATGAATAAATGAGAATAATACAAATGGAATGGTAAATAACTGAGCAGACATGATATTTAAATAATTTAAATAGAATAATAATTATGTAAATATAACTAACTTGGAAAACATTGCATTCAATAAATAACATGACTATAATAACTAGATCATGAATTTGATAATGTAAATAAATAAAAGTTGATTAGCATTAAATAGTAAACTGAGAATGAAATGCATCGATATAAAATATCATTGGGAATATATCATGGATGATAATAATAACATAATTTTTACTAAAGTAAATACTTAATTATTTTGAATTATGTTTCCAAAATACAAGATAAAAATACCATCAAGATCTATTCTCAATATAGTTTAAAACTAATGGGTAGAAACCCATTTAACTATGTCTATCCAACTGATTCATCCCATGAGAGTATCGATGAACCAAGGAGTTATATATAACTAAGATGCACTTGTGCTTTTCATTTCAAATGAATTACCAATATATAAAATAATGGATTTTATTCATAAAAAACTGTTCCTTATCATCAAATATTATTATTGAGTAAACAATACATATTTATAAATATTTCCCCAAATAAACCATTGGCTATCAATGTAGAACAACATTGATAGAAATGATATAAAACATATTAACTTAAAACATTCCATGATATTTAATATTGATATATACAATAAATTTTATTTCTAATGATAACAAGGGAGTGAAAATTTAAAGGGAAATTTATTAACTAAATAAATAAATTAGGATGTTAATATCAATATTTTCCTTCGTCAAAATAATCATAAACTATACAGAGGGAGAATAAGGATAGTATCAATACAACATATCCCCAGTATAGTGAATGTAAAATTAAGGTATGATGTTTCTAATTAATATTAATTCCATAAAATAATTTTGAAAAACATTATTATGGAATATATCATTTAAATTTTGAATATCAGTTTTTAAAGAAAAAACGTTTTGAAAATTATTATTCTTGGAAAATAAATTTTATAAAATCTCGGAATTTTCAGAATACTAAGAAAAAAATTTTCATTAAAAGTCCTCTTGTAATATTGAAAATTAATATTCAATGATATTTTTCTCATGAGAGTTTTTAATTCCATACATATCATTAAATTTAAATATGAAATTACATATTCACTGTAAAAAGGATAGAAAAGTTCCTTATTGGAAAAATAACATGAATATTCCTTAAAAAAATTAAAAAAATTAATAAATAAATAAATAAATAATAAATAAATATTAAAAAATATAGGAATCATTTTTTTAAATCATGGTTTTGAATGAAAACCGATTTCTGACTGAAGAGAGGAAAGAAGCTAGATTTTCTTCAAAACATTTCCTCAATTAATTTATGTACCAAAGGGATGAAAATTACACTATTAGTTGAAAATATCTCTAATAACTAGATTATTATAAATTCAAATGTGTTATTTAGAAATCTATAAAATAATTTCCATCAATTAAAATCTAGGAATAAATAATATTGATTAGAATACTATTGTGGATTAAAACCTTAAAGTGATCCCAAAGTTGAAGTGAAAATTCATCAATGAATTGATTATGTGTATAAAAATTAAATTCACATAAAATAAGTTTAAATAAATTATTAGGTAATAAAAACTAATTTTACACATATTCATAGAATGACATAATCAATGAAGTAGAAATTTAACCAAATAAAAAGAAATTGAGTTAAGAAATCCCTTACCTCACACTTCTATTAGGTTGAACGTGCGTTTTCTTCTTATTTAGTGATTTTAACGTAGTTATTAACTTATTAAAGAACAATACTAATATTTAAAATATCTTAAATTATCCTTTTATAACATCCTATAACATAGTCATCAATAATATTTCATTATTCTCATTGTTTTGGGTGCTAAATGTATTATTTTCTCGTTTATGTTTTGTCACGAATGATCTAGTTCTTGTAGATATTATATTTTTCCATATTAACCAATACCATAATCATTAAAAATTAATAATATTTATAACTAATTAATTCTTTTAATACCAATCATGAATGATGTTTTTGACAAATGAATTACGTTACGATCACAGAGAGAGTAGGTTATACATACGCATGAGTAACGTTTCCATTTTTTAATGATCATTATAAAAATGAGGTGAGTAGTATTTTATTTTTCCTTAATTATAAAAATATCATATATATAATATTACTTCATTAAATATACTTATATAAATTTCTGATGTGATGTGGTGATGAAAATAAAATCACATCGTTTCATGAAGGTAGTTGTACATAGGTACATGAATGATTTTGTCATCTTTTAGTGAGTGAAATAGAAAGAAAGATATATATATATATATATATATATATTATTTTAATAATTATTATTATTTAATTAATATATTAATTATTTTATATATATCACATATATTTATTAATTTTAACTTTATTACATTCCATGCAAGGCTTTAGTGAAGGACGAATCACATCACTTAACAAAATGGTAGTCCACCATAAAATTGAGATAAGTTATTGTATCCCATATAGAATGGAAAGAAAAAAAAATGATATAATTAATTAAGATGTATTATTATGTTATAAATATCATATTTAACATCCGAATAAATAAATAATAAGACGTATTTTATATTTATTAATATTTTTGAATGAAATATTAAATTTTCTTTAAAGGGGTTCCTATGTTCGATAGCATACCCGATACACAACAACGAGTTTCTTTGAAATCTTACGTTACACACTAATAATATAATATTATTATTTTAAATGGTAGTTAACTCATAGACGTTGTATTGGAGGTAATGAAAAAAAATATCAAAAATATTATTATACATTATTTTTAAATGTATTTACATTTATCCAATAAAAGTTAGAGGCATAAAATGGGAATAAATCTAATTTTAAGCATAATTTACATTAAAATGTCAATTTACCTTCTTTTAAAGGATAAAACTCTTTAAATATAGTTTTGGTCACTTTAATACATTCCAATTGACCAAATAAAATCTTTCTTTAGAATGGGGAAATCAAATTTTACTTTGGGTAGTTTTTTGTTATTTTTCTGTTAAAGTTCATTTTTAATGAATATTGAAAATATTGTATTTTATTTTAAAAGTGACTTTTAATCTAATTTATTTATATGGTTAGATTATCTTTTTAATTGTTTTTAAAGTGTAATTATAATATATTTTTACAATTTAATCCAATGTTGGTCATAGTAATAAATTTCACTTTGAAATTGGATATAAATAAGTGTCAATCTTTTGATAGATATTGTTTCTTAAAAACACGCTATTTATTTTGATAGCGGGAATTAATTATAAAATTAATTAATGAAACTTATATGTTTTGAATTTGGTAAAATGGACATAATTTTTGAATTTTTAATATCAAATATATCTTAGGGTTAATTTTTGGTATTTTTCTCATAAACTTCAATTTTTGATGAATATTAAAACCACAAAGTGGTAGTTCAAAAAAACTGATTTTTCATTTAAATGAAATTTTACCACTTTCGTAAATTGAATTTAAAAAATCCTAGATTCATTTTTGTTATCAAGAATTAAAATTTGGTTCACTTACATGGAAATAATTTTTTTGTGAATAGTAATTTTTGATTTTTATTTACCACGGGTAAAGGTAAATAGGGAAATTCAAGGTTAAAAGAATATTATAATAATTAAAAATTATCTTATCACTTGTCAAAACCATATTGGTTGATGTATTTAAGACCAAAGGCATCTTAGGGTCGATTTTAGGACCCAATTAATCCACTTGGGAGTGATAATGACAATTTAGATTAATTAAATTAAAGTAAAGACAAAAATGACAAAAGCAAATATCCTTTATTAAATTAATTTTTATAAGGGGTTATATAAATTATATTTTCGAATATAAATTTTCATTGGAAATATAAAAATATTTCCTATATCATTGTATTTTTATATAATTTTTAGACATCAAATAATTTAAATTATTTATGACATAATAATAATGCAGTATTTACCTCTTTAATAAATGATTTAAATAAATAAGATTATAATGATTAAAATATCATCCAAAACCAGTCCAATTATTATTGGATGATTTTATTTTTACCATGAGTCATCTTATCTTCGACAATAATTATTTTTGGACCATTAGAAATGTAATATCATAATATAATAAAATAATCATTTCACACTTTCCTAAAGAGCCCCTCCTCCTCCTTATAAAAGGAGACCACTTCTAACCAATTTCTCACACCTCTCAAGCCTTTTGGATAGTACAAAATCTGCCCAATTAATCTCCCTACATCCCTCTAATCCTCATAGAATCCTTACCTTAGGTAAAAGGCACTTCAAAAAGTCATTTTGGTTCAAAACAAAGGAAGTTACCCAAATCAAAGGTAATGATTTCTCTCAAATTGTTTTCTTTAATTTTACTTCCAAAACCACTAAACATTTTTATTCTTCTATTTTGTAAGAACAACAGTATCCTCAATATACTAGTATGTTGTTATGATAAGGATTCAAACTAAACTTACACAAACCTCCATCTAATGGGTGAAGAACATAATGTTTTTATGGATTGAAAACAAACGCCTGACGAAACGATGATTGTTCAATTATCTCCTACCGCCTCTCATGGTGGCCATTATGATGGAACTGTATTTATATATGATATATATTATGATTATGTTCTCTTTATGTGTCTGTATTTTCCTTTTATATCATTCCATTATGGTTTCCATTATGGGTAAACACAATAATCTCATTAGAAGAAGTGCAGACTACCGCCCCTCAATGTGATTTGACTCGTTCATACCATATGTGTCATGTATAAAGGATGTAGTTAATGATATTATATATGATATTATACTGGAATTATAATATAACTATGTATCATTATTTTTTAATTCCATTAAAATTAAAAATAGAAATGAAAGTAGCGTTCATGCGTACGTACGGCTTACCGTCTCCATGAACGGTGCATTTCATTTCTTACCTCCAAATGTTATGTACTATTATAAATAAATGTATATACTGGATATATATTATATATAAGATATCTAAATCATTAATAACATTCTGGATATAATGGACTATTTACCACATGGACAACTTGTAAATATAAGGTGTTCATTTTTGACTCAAGTACCAAATATCAACAAAATGAACATT
The DNA here is from genome assembly GCA_963277665.1 of Viscum album. Taxonomy (NCBI): domain Eukaryota; kingdom Viridiplantae; phylum Streptophyta; class Magnoliopsida; order Santalales; family Viscaceae; genus Viscum; species Viscum album. The sequence continues at coordinate 2,035,834,757 of OY728148.1, forward strand.
ATTAACTTAAATGATTACATGATGTTTATAACATGGTAATAAGTGATATAAAAGGAATAATAAACTTGAAAAATATTCTTAAGCAAGTAGAAATTAACTTTATTTTATTATTTAGGATATTAAAGAATGATCGAGTCAAGTCAGACACGAGGTAAGGGACTTCGTCTCAATCTCCTTTCATTGAGACATAGATTATTTTATACACAAATTTCTTTTATATGGTGTATAAAACCCTTTGAATTTTACATTTATTCAAAAGGAATCTTGTTTATATGAAACATTTTACTAAATGACAAAAATGAATGTTTCTTTTAACACAAGGGGTGACAACGACCTTTCCGCCGCTGTGATTATTATTTGATATTTGGCTTCCTTAACAAGCCGTACTTTTTTTAAGGAAAATAAATACCATATACTCTTTTTACATATTTTGGTATTGAAAATGGTTTTTAAAATGGATTTATTATTTCAATATCTTGAAATTATATATTGTGATTGAAATGTGGAAATGTCACCTTTCCTTTATGTTTGTTTTATGTGTTATGACCATATTATGGTTCTTGGTCATTAATACATATAAGGGTGGTTACATGATAAAACTAAGGTGGGTGAGCTAGAGATAGCTCTCCAATGCATTGGGTAACATGATGGAGTTATACGTGAATGTTTCTCCTATGATATTTAGGGAATATACTGTGATAGGTATTCCAAAGTAACTCCATATGTAGCTGTGATAGCTACAATATATGTATGGCATGGATGCCACAAGATAACTTTATGATTTATGATTCCTATGTGTTTTTCATAAATCTTATGATTTCATGAGGTAAGTAAAGGATTTCATGTTATGTATGTATTTATGAACAAATGTTTTCATTATTTGTTTTATAACCCTTTATGAGCTTTTTATGCTAATCTTAAGTTTTGAAATGTTTTAGCATGACTTAAAGATTAATAAGGTCATGGATGAGATCATGGAAAAGGCATGTTGTCTAAAACATTGAACTAGACATGACACTTTTTTCAAGAGTTTTTATTTTATGAAAAAAATGGAAACTTTATAGAAATTTTTACCTTGTAATCTTTTGAGATGTAATATTTATGTCCTAATTCTCTAAAAATATAAACCTGAAAATATCCTCAAAGTGAATTATTCATTTAATTCAATATTATGTAATGTTTAAGGCCGGGTCCTTATATTTGGTATCATAGGTCGGTTTAGATAACTTTAGGAGTTAGAATATTGTCATATTAATGTCCATATATAAATTTGTGGTAACATTGAAATGATATAGCATTTACAGATTACCATGTTGCTTCACCTAAGATATTTTTCTATTCAAAATGGTTTTCCACCGAGGAAACATGGAAGCTATGTTGGGACGACATCATGATAAATAAATACTTCCAAATATGCAAATTGAGATAGTCGGAATCAGAACCGAACATTTTTTTGTAGTGATGGGACAATCGACTCAGGCTATAAATGGTGGTGGTATCCATGCAAGAGATCATCCAGATCAACCACATTGGAACATGTCAGCAGTGGAGCATTTCATGAGGCAGCATCCCCCATCATTTAGAGGATCATCTGACCCTGTTCTAGCAGAAGGGTGGATTAAATCAATGGGGAAGATTTTCTATGTTATGGGGTTCTTAGAACGTCAAAAGGTTAGTCTCGCTATTTACCGTTTTGAAGGTGATGTTGATCAATGATGGTCGATGGTGAAAAATATTAGCGATAGTGAGGAAATTGATGCTCTTGATTGGTAATAATTCAAAGGTATGTTCCTTGAGAAATATTTTCATAAAGTGTTTCGACTTAGGATGGAATAACAATTATTGGAATTGAGGCAGGAGGATGACTCAGTGGCTACTTTTGAAGAAAAATTCACTCGACTTGCAAGGTATTCTCCAAATTTCATATGAGATATTGATAGTAAAATCAACCATTTTTACTCAGGATTAATGAAAAATTATCAAAGGGATTTAGCTTCTTGTGAGTTCAAAAGTTATGAAAAACTTGTTCATTATGCGGAGAAGGTGGAAATTGAGTTTTACAATGATCAGGTGTTCTTTGAAAAACAACAGAATAAGAGGTCGTGGTGGTAGACAAAAGGGAAGAACTCTTCAAAAAAGTCTGATGGTAAGAAACTTATGTTTACAGTTTGTGAAAATTATGGTAAAAAACATACTTGGGAATGAATTTTGAATTCTAGTAAGTGCTACTGATGTGGTAAAATGGGTCCTAAGGCATGTAATTTCACTAAAAAAGATCAAGGTAATGGTAAGAAAAAATCTGATTTACAGTCAGTTAAATGTTGTAAGTGTAATGAAATGGGTCTTTATGAAAATGATTGTCAAACAAGGAACTCAGCAGAAGGAAAGCAGCCAGACTACAAGCAGAAAGGGGTGGTGAAATCCATTGCAACTACTTTAGCAGAATTTGGGCCATCAAATGAAGTTGTATCAGGTACACTGTTTGGTTATTCAGATTATTCTAATGTATTGTTTGATTCAGGGTCTATACACTCTTTCATTTCTGAGAAGTTTTCTAATAAATTGGGAATTCCATCTCAAGATATAAATACAAAACTTATGGTAAAAAACTCAAGGAGGAAATGTTGAGACAAAAAGTAAACATAAGAACATTCTTGTCCATGTGTGTGGAAAGAATCTACCTGTAAACATTATTGTTTTGCCTCTAATAGATTTTGATGTTATATTGGGCATGGATTGGGTTTCTTTTTATCATGCTAAGATTGACTACCGAGCTAAAGAGGATTCCTTTCAGAATGATTTTCTGTTTGAATAAAAAAATGAACCCTTTCTGTTGATAATATATACGGAAACTTAGAAACTAGTAAAAGGTGGAAATGAATGTTACCTTGCACATATTGTTGAAAACAAAGGAACTGTTCATATTAATGATGTTCCCGTGGTAAATGAGTACCTTGATGTTTTTCCTGATGAGTTTCCAGGTATTATACCTGATTGGGAAGTTGAATTTACTATTAACTTAGTTCCTGATGCTAAGCCAATTTCAAAACCCCCTTATCGAATGGATCAAATTGAACATTTAGAGTTAAAGAAGAAATTGCAGGAGTTATTAGATAAAGGTTTCATTCAACCTAGCACATCCCTATAGGGTGCTCCTGTTTTATTTGTTAAAAATAAAGATGGTTTAATGATACTTTTCATTGACTATAGAGCGTTGAATAACATTACTATTAAGAACATGTATCCTTTGCCTCATATCTATGATTTGTTTGATCAGCTCCAGGGAGCTCAGTATATTTCGAATATTGACTTGAGGTTGGGGTACTATCAACTGAAAGTAAAATATGCAGACATTCTGAAGACTGTGTTTCGTACTATATATGGCCATTATGAATTTGTAGTTATGCCTTTTGGGTTAACCAATACACCTACTATATTCATGGAACTTATGAATAGAATTATCATTTAGTTTTTGGATAAGTTTGTGGTTGTGTTCATTGATGATATGTTGGTTTATTCCAAAAGTAAAGAGGAACATAAAATACATTTAAGGGATGTCTTGAAAACCTTAAAAGAGAAGAAATTGTTTGGGAAATTCAGCAAGTGTGAGTTTTGGCTTCAACAAATTTTATCCCTAGGTAACATTATTTAAAAAAATGCCATAACTGTTGATCCTGCTAAAACAAAGTGGGTGAAGAATGTCCAAGAACCACAAATATAACAGAGATCCGTAATTTTCTTGGATTGGCAGGTTATTACCGGAGGTTTGTGAAAAGTTTTCATGGTTATCTAGTCCAATGACTAAGTTAACTCGAAAAGGTGTTAAGTTCATCTGGACAAAAGAATGCGATGATTGTTTTCAAGAATTGAAAAGAATATTGGTCAATGCTCCAGTTTTGACACTACCTTCCAGAGATGGTGAATTTGTCATCTACAGTGATGTTTCGTTGAAAGGAATTGGTTGTGTTTTAATGGAGAATGATCAGGTAATTTCTTATGCTTCATGTTAGTTGAAACCTCATGAGATAAATTACCCTACACATGATTTGGAGTTACCTGCTGTTGTTTTTTCTTTAAAAATATGGAGGCATAATTTGTATGGAGTAAAGTGTGAAATATATACTAATCACAGAATTTTGAAGTATATATTCACTCAGAAATAATTGAACATGAGACAGAGGATATGGCTGGAATTAATCAAGGATTATGATTACACAATCCTTTACTATATGTGGAAAGAAAATAATTTAGCTGATGCTTTGAGTTGAAAACGTAATGCTTCATTAACCATCCAAAGTTTGGAACAATATCCTTTGGTTTTTGATTTGATGATCTTTGGCATAGAAGTTTTTGGTGCAGGAAGTTCTTCTGTTTTGTTTTAGGTGTCAGTGAGATCATCTCTATCAGACAGAATTAAGAAAGCACAGAAGGAAGACAATGAGTTGCAGAAAAAGTTAGAGTTGGTTCAGAAGGGTATGTTTCCTGAATTTAACATTGATAATGATTGTGTTTTGAGATTTGGGAAGAGATTATTTGTTCCTTATGATTCATAGTTGAGGAATTAGTTGTTGTGTGATTCTCATAGTTCTCTAGTTTCAATTCATCCAAGAAGTACTATGATGTATAAGGATCTTGGGGAGCATTACTAGTCGGATGGAATGAAAAGAGATATTGTTGATTTTACTGTGAGGTGTTTGACTTGTCCGCAGGTTAAAGCAGAGCAGCAGTTACCAAAAGGGATGCTTCAGTCTTTACCGGTGCCATAGTGGAAATGGGAAAATATATCCATGGTCTTCATTGTGGTATTACCGAAGGCATCTCGAGGTAATAATGCAATCTGGGTTATTGTTGATCGGTTGACTAAATATTCTAATTTTATTCCTATTCAATATACTTTGTCTCTAGATAAACTATCTCGGTTGTATGTTAAAGAGATAGTCAGGTTGCATGTAGTTCCTCTCTCCATTGTATCTGATCGTGATCCTGGGTTTACTTCTAACTTTTGGAAAGTCCTTCAGAATTCATTGTGTACTAAATTAAATTTTAGTACATCTTTTCATCCTCAATCAGATGGGCAGTCATAACAAACAATTTAGACATTGGAGTATATGTTACGTGCTTGTTCACATGATTATTAGGGAAGTTGGGACCAACATCTTTCTATTGTTGAATTTCCTTATAATAATAGTTTTCATTCAAGAATACAGATGTCTCCGTTTGAGGAATTATATGGGAAGCGATGTCGAACTCCAGTTTGTTGGGATGAAGTAGGTGAAAGGAAGTTGATGGGAACAGAATTGGTAAAAGAGATGGCAGATAAAGTTCAATTGATTCAGAAGCACATGAGAACAGCACAGAGCAGACAGAAAAGTTATGCAGATAACCGGAGGACATATCTCCATTTTGAGGTAGGTGATCATGTCTTTCTCAAAGCTTCTCCATGGAAAAGTGGGATGCGTTTTGGTAATAAGGGAAAATTGAGTCCAAGGTTCATTGAACCTTTTAAAATCCTAGAGAAGGTTGTATCAGTTTATTACATAGTGGCTTTACCTCCAAGTTTATCCCAGGTGCATAATGTTTTTCATGTTTCGATGTTGAGAATGTATATGCCAGATCCATCTCATATTTGGAGGCCAGAGGTAGTTCAGTTGGAAGAGAATCTCTTTTATGAAGAACACCTAGTCCAGAATCTTGACTGAAGAGATCATGTGAAGCGGAATAAGGCAATTCACCAGGTAATGGTTTTGGGAAAAAACCATATGGTTCAAGAGGCAACGTGGGAATCTGAAAATGCTATTAGGGATAAATACCCTCATATATTTGGTAAGTGAAAAAAAATTATGAGGACGCAATTCCCAAAAGGGGGGAAGGATGTAACATCCCAGGTAAATAAAGAATAATAAATATTTTATATTTATAAATATTTGTGAATTAAATTTTAATTTTACTTTAAAGGGGTTTCTATGTTCGATAGCGTACCAGATACACAACAACAAGTTTCTTTGAAATCTTATGTTGCACACTAATAATATAATATTATTATTTTAAATGGTAATTAAATCCTAGCCATAATATTGGAATGAATGAACAAAACAAACTAAAATATGATTATACATGATTTTTAAATTTATTTACATTTATCCAATAAAAGTTAGAGGCTTAAAATTGGAATGAAACAAAATTTAATCATAATTTACATTAAAAGGTCGATTTAACGCATTTCATAGGAGAACCCTCTTTAAATATAGTTTTGGTCACTTTAATACATTATAATTTACCAAATAAAACCCTTAGTTAGAATGGGGACATTAAATTTTACTTTGGGAAATTTTTTGATATTTTTCTGATAAAGTTCATTTTTTAATGAATATTGAAAAATATTGTATTTTTATTCAAAATTACATTTTAATATAATTTATTTATATGGTTAGATTAAATTTTTAATTGATTTTAAAGTTTAATTAGAATATATGTTTACCATTTAATCCAATTCTGGTCATTGGAATAAATTTCACTTTGAAATTGGATATAAACAAGTGTAAATCTTTTGATAGATATTGTTTCTCAAAAACACGCTATTTGTTTTGACAACATGAATTAATTATAAAATTAATTAATGAAACGTCTATGTTTTGAATTTGGTAAAATGGAAATAATTTTTGTATTTGGAATATCAAATATAGCATAGGGTGAATTTTTTGTATTTTTCTGAAAAACATCAATTTTAGATGAATAGTAAAACCACTAAGTGGTAGTTTAAAAAAAACTGATTTTTCATTTAAATGAAAATTTACCACTTCTGTGAATTGATTTTTGAAAATCCAACATACATGGTTGTTATCAAGAAGTAAAATGTGGTTCAATGAGATGAAAATATTTTTTTTGGGGAATAGTAACTTTTGACTTTTATTTACCACGGTTAAAGGTAAATAGGGTAATTCAAGGTTAAAAGAATCTTATAATAATTAAAAATTACCTTAACACTTGTCCAAACCTTATTGGTTGAGTCATTTACGACCAAGATCATACTTGAGTCTACTTAAGGACCCCATTAAGAAACTTGGGAGTGATAATGACAATTTATATTAATTAACTTAAAGTAAAGACAAAAATGACAAAAGCAAATATCCTTTAGTAAATCAATTTTTAGATGGGGTTATATAAATTATCGTTTCTACTATAAATATTCATTAAAAATATAAAAATATTTTCTATATCATGGTATTTTTTTTATAATTTTTATACATCATATAATTTAAATTATTTATGACATAATAATGATTCAGTATTTAACTCTTTAATAAAAGATTTAAATAAATAAGATTATAATGATTACAATATCATCCAACACATGTCCAATTCTTATTGGATGATTTTATTTCGACCATTAGTCATAGTATCATCGACTATAATGTTTTTTAGACCAATAGAAACAGAATATAATTATATAATAAAATAATCTTTTCACACTTTCCTAAAGAGCCCCTCCTCCTCCTTATAAAACGAGACCACTTCTATCCAATCCCTTACACCTCTCAAACCTTTTGGCTCATCCACCCTCTAACTAATTAATCTTCCTACGTCCCTCTCCTCCTCTTAGAAGCCTTAACTTAGGCCTAAGGAACTTCAAGAAGTCCTTTTGGTTCATACCAACAGAATTTACCCAAATCAAAGGTAACGATTTCTCTTAAATTGTTTTCATTTATTTTACATCCCAAACCCCTAAAATCATTTTATTCCTTTATTTTGTAACAAAAACAGTATCCTAAATATACTAGGATGTTTTTATGATAATTATTCGAACTACACTTACACACACCTCCATCTAATGGGTGAAGAACATAATGTTTCTATGGATGACAAACAAACGCCTCACGAAATGATGATTGTTCAATTATCTCCTACCGCATCTCATGGTGGCCATTATAATGGAACTGTATTTATATATGATATATATTATTATTATATTCTCTTTATGATTATGTATTTTCCTTTTATAGAATACCTTTATTATTTCCATTATGTTTAAATACGATAATCTCATTAGAGGAAGTGCGGACTACAACCCCTCAAAGTGATTTGTCTCGTTCATACCATATGTGGTACGTATAAAGGATGGAGTTAATGATATTATATATGATATCATATTGGACTTATAATATAACAATGTATCATTTTGTTTTAATTCCATTAAAATAATAAATAGAAATGAAAGTAGCATTCATGTGTACGTACGACTTACCGTCTCCATGAACGGTGCATTTCATTTCTTACCTCCAAATGTTATGTACTATTATAAATACATGTATATACTGGATATATATGATATATATGATATCTAAATCTTGAATACCAATCTGGATATAATGTAATATTGACCACATGGACAAATTTTAAATATAAGGTGTTCATTTTTGACACAAGTACCAAATATCGACAAAATGAACGTTATTAACATAAATGATTACATAATGTTTATAACAGGGTAATAAGTGATATAAAAAGAAATAATAAATTGGAAAAATATTCTTAAGCAAGTAGAAATTAAATTTAGTTTATTATTCAAGATATTAATGAACGATCGAGTCAAGTCGGACACGAGGTAAGGGAATTCATCTCAATCTCCATTCATTGAGGCATAGTTTATTTTATACACAACTTTATTTTATACGGTGTATAAAACCCTTTGACTTTTAATTTTATTCAAAAGGAATATTTTCTATATGATGAGTTTTACTAAACAACAAAATGGAATGTTTCTTTTAACCTAAGCGGTGACAACGACCTTTCCACTGCCGCGAGTATTATTTGATCTTTGGCTTCCTTAACAAGCCGTACTTTTTTTAGGAAATTAAATACCATATACTCTTTTTACGTATTTTTGTCTTGAAAATGGTTTTGAGAATGGATTTATTATTTCAATATCTTGAAATTATATATGGTTATTGAAATGTGGAAATGTTACCTTTCCTTTATGTTTGTTTTATGTGTTATGACTATATTATGGTTCTTGGGCATTACTACGTATATAGGTGGTTCCTTGATAAACCTAGGGCGGGTGAGCCCGAGATAGCTCTCCAATGCATTGGGTAACATGACGGAGGTAAACGTGAATGTTTCTCTTAAGAGATTTAGGGAACATACTATGATGGGTATTCCAAAGTAACTCCCTAGGTAGCTATGATAGATACAATGTAAGTATGGTATAGATGCCACAAGTTACATTTATAATTTATGATTTCTATGTGTTTTTCATAAATATTATGATTTCATGAGGTAGGTAAATGATTTCATGTTTTGTATATATTTATGAACAAATGTTTTCATTATTTGTTTTATAACCCTTATTTAGCTTTTTATGCACATCCAAAGTCTTGAAATGTTTTCTCAGGACTTAAAGATGAATGGGGTCAAGGATGAGATCAAGGAAAAGTAATGCTGTCTAAACCATGGAACAAGACATGGCACTTTTTTTCAAGAGTTTTTATTTTATGAAAAAATGGAAACTGTGTAAAAATGTCTATCTTATAATCTTTTGACATGTAATAGTAATGTCCTAATTCTCTAAAGCTATAAAACTGAAAAGATCTTTAAAGTGAATTATTCATTTAATTCAATATTCTCTAATGTTTAAGGCCGGGTCCTTATATAATATATATACTTTATATAAACCATCATATCCTACCATGAAAGGTGTTAGTGGAAAAATAAATGGCATAGTCTAGAGATGCAGTTTTCTATGAGACACATGAATGATGATTTAATAACTAATTTTATGGAAGTGGGAATGCTACATTGTCATTATCATAAAATATTAACCTATCATTATATATAATATAATAAGCTAATATATCATTATGGTTTAAAAATAATTTAAGAAGGCTGATGAAGAACAAAATAAAATGGTTTATTGATGAACATTACCTATTCTTTGGGTATCCTCCTTATGTTTTCACCATAATCCTTAGTATGTGGATTTATGCCAATGAAATTACTATAGAATGAAAGAATGGACTTTTTATGTGGTTGGTTAGGTATTTTCTGAACTAAAAATGTACAAATGTGTTATGAAAAGAGGAGAGGGTGGAATTTAATAAGAAATGTTAGTGTCTCACATGTATGTTTTGAAAATATTCAATTGGCCCAATATTTTCATCATGAAACATGAATAAAAAAATAGACCATTATAAATCCTATAAGTTATAAGGAGATCTATGGATTTCAAATTTGGTCTGTAAAATATGGTAATTATTAATTATTATCCTTTTAGTTTAATCCCATGATAAATCTATTTTAAACATAATAGTGCCAATTAATTTTTATTAATTTCATAATTAATATTGGTATAAAATTTATTATATCTTATTATAAACAATAAATCAATATTATTCCAAATATGTAATAATTTTTACAAAATTCAATTCACTGAATGAGAAAATTTTAATTTAATATTAATCATGTTGACGTAAATATTATGTATGTTTTCAGTGAGAAAATGTTAAACCATTTATAGTGTTTTTATATCTAAATTGGAAATTAACAATTATTATAATGGCCTAATTTGGATTAATTTATATATAATAGAACTAATATTACATTAAATATATTTTGTCATTATAAATAATTTAAATGAAAATATAGTTTTCTGTTAAAATTCAGTAGGTTTCACTATTAATAAAAAAATAATTTTAGAAAAATCTCAAAAAATTATCATAACATAATTTTTATATTATTATTCCCAAATTAAATTTTATTTTTTCAAATATATTTTCCAAAATTATTCTAAATTAATTTCGAATTATGTGAACAATGTCTGACTAAATAATCCTTAAGAGAAACAATTGTTTTTAATAAAACAATTATTTTTATTTTAAATGATTTTTATTTTATTTCAATAAATAGATAATATTAATATTAATAATTTATTTATCACTATTTATTCCCTCTAATTTTCTGGCTACGTGATAAATATAATATTAAATATTAATATTTTAATAATATGTCAGATCTCATTTGAACTCAGTGTTGCATGAAATGAAAGTTAAACTTGGTGTTTCTTATAAAAAAATATAAACTAATTGTTTCATATAATTCAAGATATTTAATATACTGAAGCTATTTAAAAATAAATATATCATAAAGTCTCTAGGTATTACAGAATATAGAATATGTCTAAAGGGATGAAAGTTTGGAAAATAAATACTTTCTTTTTTTACTCTGATTTCCTTGGAATCATTATAACCGGATTTATAGAAACGAAAAAAACATAATAAATTAATTTATAAACATATTATTATCAATTAAAGTTTATAATTTTAATTTTTGTAATCTATTATATATTCATTATTGAGTTGATTTTTCTTTTAATCATTATGTGACAATAATTTCGATTTTATTACACATGTTTATGTATAGAGATGTCACCCCGCTTTAGTAGAAAATGATTTCCCCATTTTAAAATTAGATTATATATTTATATCATTAGTTTTAAATAATTTATGAATTCCCATGTTCATTTTATGAAATAAATACTTTCATCGTTTGAGAAAATAGAATACATGAAAATCTTGTTTTTGGTCCTTTACCAATACCAATGGATTAATTTTTAATGATCATAAATATTTTTATAATACATTTAAAATCATATTCATGGTATACATTAATCATAGATATATTATATATTCAACAAATATATTTTGGAATCATCCATGTATAACGGTGATAAAAATGAAACATATCGTCTAAGAAGGCTATAGTCCACACATACACGTGATTAATGTTTTAAATTTATAAGGAATGAGAGGAAATAATGGAAGAAAATATTTATCTTCATAAAAAATTTTCTTAAATATATTATTTATTAACTAAATAGATCATTATAACCATCCATTTGAAGAAGTGATGAAAAATGATATGTAACACCTCGAGATTTTAAAATATGAATATCATATAAGATAACATTTATAATATGCATCACCAAGAATAAATTTTAATATAACATCCCATTACATTACTATATTTTTATTCTTAAATTAATTGAAACTCTTCAAAATCTTATAATTAACACAACACTGGGTTTGAACAAAACATTATACTCTATTAAAATATTATTATTTAAACATTACTATTATAACCTAGTCATTAAATTGGTCATTCTGAATAGTACATAGTAAATTATGAAAATTTTATGGTTTACACATGTATAATATAAATAAAATGAATATCTATTTATTATTGTGATGATTAAAACCATTTGAAAGAAAAATAAATACTCTCTGAGAAAGAATATTTTTCTAAAAGATGATTCATTCACAATTTACTAAAATAATTTACCATTAAATATTTTAGAAAAACTATTTTAAAAAATAAATAATATTTTTAAAATATTCATGTCAAAATTATCTTAGGGTTCATTTTTTGTATTTTTATGAAAAGTTACATTTTTTTGCTGAATGGTGAAAAAATATTGAATTTTAATTGAAAACATTATTTTAATTTTAATTATTTTTAAGATTAATTTATATTTTAAATCTCACTAAAATAATAAATTGTTAGATTATTCATCAATTTATTAAATTTTATTTCATTTAAATGATTTTAAAATTACATTTTGATAAAAAAACTATGCAAACATTTGAACATTTTATCTTTTAAAACCTACATTCTCATGGCATCAACATGATTAATTTTAAATTTATTTTTTCAACTTATATGAATTTATTTTTGAAAAATAGATTCAATATTTGGAATTAGAGTAATTAATATTATCTAATAAATTCATAATAATGTTTTCCGATATGTATCATTAAAAAAATTAAAAACTAATTACCATGGTTAAGGTAAAAACTTATTTTCCTAGGGATTGATCTAAAATGATAAGTGTTAAAAGTACTTAATAAATTGTCTAAGATATTATTTATGTAAAGGTTTAAACCTTATCATATTTGGACCTTAATGATAAAAAAATTTGACCTTTTTTTATTGTGAAAAACAAGGGTATGCTTTTTTATTTTTAAAAATTATAAGTATGGAACTCACCTCAATTACAAAATACCACCCTCCCCTCTCTTGTTCACACCATTAAACATTTTGGTTAATAAAATAACTTCCCAAATAAAATTAAAATACATAAATTAATCTTATAATCCATATTTGTTAATAAATCCATCCTTGTAAGGATTTGGTGAATGTAACGCTCCGACCCCAGTTACCCAGAGTCAGTGAATTATTACATAACATTGGCATGATATAAGGATTCATGTCATGAAAGACCGACCAATTTAGTAGCCTTATAAATACTAGATAACATCATATGATTTACATTACATTATAAAATAAAAAACTATAATAACATAGTCTCTATAGGCCACACTCATATCCCTTTGACTATCCTTGCAGGCCAGTCATAATATATGTTTCCACAACCTGAGAAAAATAAAAATAGAAAGGGGTGAGCTTAGATGCTTAGTAAGGATAACAATATAGTGGAAATTTTAAAATATAAGTTTAAATATATAAGGAAATTTATAAGACTAAAAAAAGACTTTTAAACTTGAAATTCAACATAATATGGAAAAGATAAAATCAAATAATTCCTTTTAATTATTCACATGGATATTCTACTAGTCGAATAATGACATGAAATATCAATATCCACTTTGATAATGATGGAATGCATAATTCCAGACTTCATTACCACAAAGTCAAATCATTTTTCCAAGACAACAAATATTATTTTTTCAAGGCTTTGTTTGAAGAAACTATTTTGTCTCATGAGACCTACCAATTCATCGAGCAACTATAGTGGGATCCACCTATCACTTACTAAGTCCAATGCATTCCTCATATGAAAAGGTGTAAACAAAACCTAACCATTCGTATTAAAAATATAATAATAAATGTCAATAATTTATCCATAAACAATGAATGGTGTTACAATAACACATCTACAGTCAAACATATCACAAAACCTTCAATACAATATGAAAGATTCATATCATAATAAAACAACTTCAAATAAGCTAAAAATTAATCAAAGGATATTGACATAGATGAAATCAAAACTTTTTTTTAGAGAAATATAACTTTCTATTTTGAAAACATTTATAAGCCATATATTTATAAAAGAACATATTTATTTTGAAAATATTATTATAATCTTGTAAGGGAAGTTTTGATGATGTTATACTGGCGGAAAATAGCCACACCCACCGTATAAGTTAAAAAAACATTCTTACCTTAATTTTTTTTTTCAAAAAGTTCATAAAGTACCTTGTTTGGAAAACGATGGAAATATTCTTTTCAAAAACATATAAGGTAAAATAATGGTATAAATGAATTTAAAATATTTTCTATTAAATATTAAAAATGTTTTTAAATAAATTTTTAAGTAACCCGAATATGGATGATAAAGATGTCCCAGTAGATACTCACGTATTAAAGAACCTCGGATAATAAATAGATTGTGAAATTAACCCTTACCTTGTACTTTTCCTTGGTCAAGTATAAGTCCCCAGCCTTAAACCTTACTTAATCTTTATTTATTACAAGATTACACGTTGAGGATATTTTCACGTTTAGAGTTTTAGAGAATTAGATAATAAAACTTGCATTACATTCCACATTTAAACAAAGTCGTTACATAAAAAATAGATTTCATTTTTCCCATCAACGGAAAACTATTTAAAATAAAACATGGATTCTTTCTTGACACTTCTTTGACACTATCATCATATCATGTACCCTTCCCTTGACCTGTGAAAAACATATCAAAAACTTGGGATTAGCATAAAAAGCTCAGTAACGGATATAAAAATATGGAAAGGAAACATGAGTACATGTATACATAAGAATGAAATCATACATTACCCCTAAAACATAAGAACTTTAACATACCTCATAAAATCATGAATAAATCATAGAAATCATAAGACATAAAGGTAACTTGAGGCATTCATAACATTCTTACGTATGGAGTAACCCTCTTGGTTACGTTTGTAATACCCATCACAGTATATTCCCTAAATATCTTCGGAGAAACCTTAAAGTTTCACACTTTCGCGTTACCCAATGCATTGGAGAGCTATATCGGGCTCACCCGCCCTTAGTTTATCACGGAACCACCCATCTTCATAATAATGCCCAAGAACCATAACATAATCATATCACATAAAACATGCATAAAGGAAACATAACATTTCCACTTTTCAGTCACAAGATATCAATACAACACATTGATATAAAAACATTATGAAAACCATTTTCAATACCAAAATAAAAGAAAAGTAAAAAATGGTATTTATTTTTCTTTTAAAAAAAGATATGGCTTGTAGAGGAAGTCGAAACTCAAATAATGGTCACGGCGGCGAAGAAGTCGTTGTCGCCGCATACGTTTCACAAAAACATTCCCTTTTTTTGTTTAGTAAACGCTTCATATAAAAAAGATTCCTTTTGAATAAATGTAAAATTCAATGGGGTTTATACACTGTATAAAAGAAGGTTGTGTATAAAACAAAATATTCCTCATTGAAAGGAGATTGAGATGAAGTCCCATACAAAGATGATATCCTTTGTTTAAGGATAAATCAATTTCATAATTATGTATGACAAACTAATACACCAAATATAAGTGGATATTAAGTGTAAAACAATCAGAGGTTATTCACACATATTCATAGAATGACATATTCATGGAGTACAAGCTTATCCCAAAGAATCAAAATTGGGTTAAGAAGTTCCCTTGCAAAAATTTGATAGCCTAACGGCGTCACTAAAAAATACAAAAAATGAGTTGATGAGAGATAAAAATGGTATCTCATCACATGGACATAAAACATAAATCAATAAGGATATATAAGAACATATCCCAAAATAATAGTATGTTAATTAAAATACATAACAAAAGAAGTCTTTTAAAAAGAGTAGGGTGAGAGGTTCCCTTACCGACATGGGTATCTTTCGAGACATGAACCTTGTGAAAGAAGGACAATACAACATTGATGTAAATACTAATAAATTAAAGTATATTACACAATGAGTAAAATAAAATATATTACATACACCACTTAAAGGAAATTGTGGCAAATGTAGCATAAATCTCACGGGAATAAAAGTGAGATGAAAAATCCCTTACGAAAACTCGACAGACTAACGGCGCCACTTAAAACTTCCAAAATGGATTGATGAGAGAAAATAGGGTCTCTGATCATATTAACATAAAGTTTACAGAAAGAGGAATATAAAAGAACATCCCACAACATAACAAAGAGGAGCTTAAAAGAAGTGACATAAAGGAGAGTACTTAAAAAGAAAGAGAGAGGTTAGATCTATTACGAAAATTCAGCAGCCTAACGGTGCCACTCAAAACATCCAAAATGGATTGATGAGAGATAATAGGGTCTCTAATCACATGAAAAAAAAAAATTAGAGTAAGAGTAATATAAAATAACATCCCAATCACAATAAATATGAGCTTAAAATGAATGACATAAATGAGTGTACTTAAAAAGAACGAGAGGAGTAGGATCCTTTACCTCAAGTCCAACTTGTCTTGTTCGTTTCTTTATATTCTTGAATAATAAACTTTGGACAATTTATAATTGATTAAGGACCTCCTATAAAGATTATTATTCAGTTCATATCACATATTTTAATGTTATAATAATTTTTTAAGAATATGAGTTCATATCAGACGTTTTTGTCGATGATTGGTACATGAGTCAAAAATGAACTTGTTCGAAAAATGATTGTCCATATAGCTATAAGTAAATAATTTCCAGAATAGTATTAATGATTAAAATATAATATATATCCAGTACATATTCAATTTATACTATTCCATATCATTTGGAGATAAAAAACAAAAAGCACCGTTCATGGAGACGGTAGATCGTACGTACGCATGAACGCTACTTTCATTTTTTCATTGTCATATTAATGGAATTAAAAATATATGATATATATATATATAAATTATTATTCCAGTATAATATATATTTTATATAGGTCACATATGTTCATTAATTTCATTCTTTATACATTCCATGTATTGCATGTACGAGTCACATCACTTGAGGGGGCTGTAGTCCACACTTCCTCATATGGAATTATCGCATTTACACAACATGAAAAGGATAAAGGTATGTTTTAAATATAAAAAACAGAAGATTATAGTAAACATAAATACCATATATATCATATATAAAATACAGTTACATCATAATGGCCACCTTTAAAGGTGTTAAAAGAATATTGAACAATCATCATTTCGTGAGGCAGAAAATCGCCAACCACAGAAACAATATGTTCTTTAACCATTAGACGAAGGTGTGTGTAAGTGTAGCTCAAATAATTCTTATAAAAACATCCTAGTATATTGAAGATACTGGAATTGTTACAAAAGAAATTAATAAAGAGAGTTTAGGGGGTTGGAGAAGCAAAATAAAACAAAAGGACTCATGTGAAGACATTACCTTAAAATCGGGTAACTCCCTTTGGTTTGAGCTCAAAGGCTTCCTTGGGAAGACTTCTGCCCAAAGTGAGTATTCAAGGAGTTAGAGAGGGATGTGGAGAGACAAAATGGGAAGGGGTTGGCTGAGCCAAGGGCTTTGGAAGTGTGGGTAAGTAGGTAGAGGTGTGGGCCTTTTATAATAGGAGAGGAGGGGCACTCTTGGAAAGTAAGGAAATGTTACTTTATTTTAGAATGAGTTTCAGATTTTAATGGTCCCAAAATAATTTTTTTCGAGGATACGGTGATAGGGGTTCGAAATCCACCCATAAAATAGGTTTTGGACATGTGTATGTCTTATATTTTACATTATCTTTCCATTTTATTTAAATCGTTAAATAATGAGGTCATCACTGCATAGTCATGATGTCATAAATAATTAAATATATATAATGTCTAAAAATTATAAAAAAAGATACTATGATGTAGGAAATCGTTTTATCTTTCCAATGACTATTTATAGTCAAAATTAGGACTTGTATAACCCCATGTAAAAATTATTTTATTAAAACATTTCATGTTTGTGTCATTTTTACTTTAACATTAAATAAAAAGGTATTTATGTCATTTTCCAACCAAAGTTGCTCCATGGGGTCCCCAAGTTGACCCATGGATTTTCGTGGTCAGACATGACACATCCAATGAGGGTAGGATATGTGTCTAGGTCATTTTAATTTATTAAAACATTATTCTTATCTTAAACTACACTAATTACCTCTAATCGCGATTAAAAACATAATAAGTTACTATTCACCAAAAAATATTATTCTAATCCCATTGAACCACATTTTAATTCTTAATGACATCCATGTATGTCAGATTTTTTTAAATTCAGAAAACATAGATGGAAAAATTTCATTTAAACGGAAAATCAGTTTTTATAAGTACCACTTAGTGGTTTCACTATTCATCAAAATTGAAGTTTTTCAGAAAATTACCAAATATTCACCCTAAGATATATTTGATATTCCGAATTCAAAAATGATGTCTATTTTACAAAATTAAAAACATAAATTTTCATTAATTAATTTAATAATTAATTCCCACTGTCAAAATAAATAGCGTGTTTTTATGAAACAAAATGTATCAAAAGATTGACACTTGTTTAAGTCCGATTTCAAAGTGAAATTAATTACAACGACCACTATTGGATTAAATGGTAAAAATATATTATAATTTCACTTTAAAACCAATTCAAAAGATAATCTAAAAATATGAATAAATTAGATTAAAAAGAGGTTTTGAATTAAAATACAACAATTTTCACTATTCATTAAAAATTGAACTTTTTCGGAAAAATACCAAAAAATTACACAAAGTAAATTTTGATGTCCCGATTCTAATGAATAATTTTATTTTGTCAAATATAACACATAAAATTGTCAAAAAGTGGATTTAAAAGAGGTTCGCCATCAAAAGGCTATTAATCGACCATTTAAAGAATATTAGAATGTTTACGCTTAAAATTGGATTCATTCACAATTTTAATCCACTAAAATTTATTGTAAAAAGTAAAAATATATGACAAACATATATAATAATTTTTTAGTTAGTTATATTCATTCCCTCCATTACAACGGCTAGGCATTAACTGTAACATCCCAATTAAGTAATGGATAATAGATATTTTTATCTATGTCTATTAATGATTAAGATAGTGTTTTAGAGGATTAAAATGAAAATAAATACAATCTTACGCATGTAATACACTAATATTATTAAAAGATTGTTTTACTACCTTATGATGGAAACCCCTTTTTAAATCTATCTTTTGAAAATTTTATAAACTATGTTTGTCAAAATAAACTTATTCTTTATGATTGGGACATGAAAAATTACTTTGTGTGAATTTTTGGTATTTTTCTGACAATGTTCATTTTTTAATGAATAGTGAAAAATAGTGCATTTTACATCAAAACTGTTTTTTTATCTAATTTATTTATATGATTAGATTATCTTTTGAATTGGTTTGAAGTGGAATTATAATATATTTTTACCATTTAATCCAATGGTGGTCATTGGAATCAATTTCACTTTGAAATTGGACTTAAACTGGTGTCAATCTTTTGATACTTATTGTTTCATGAAAACACGCTATTTGCTCTGACATCGGGAATTAATTATTAAATTAATTAATGTGACTTATATTTATTGAATTTTGTAAAATAGACTTCATTTTTGAATTTGGAATATCAAATATAGCTTAGGGTGAATTTTTGGTAATTTTTTGAAAAACCTCAATTTTTGATGAATAGTGAAACCACTAAGTGGTAGTTAAAGAAACCGATTTTTCGTTTAAATGAAACTTTGCCACTTTTGTGTTTTGAATTTCAAAAATCCAACATACATGGTTGTCATTAAGAAGTAAAATGTGGTTCAATGAGATTAAAATAATTTTTGGTGAATAGTAACTTATTAAGTTTTAATCGCGATTAGTGGTAATTAGTGTAGTTTAAGGTAAAAATAATGCTTTAATAAAATAAGATGAGCTTGAAAAATGTCCTACCCTCATTGGTTGTGTCATGTCCGACCAAGACAAGCCATGGGTCAACTTGGGGACCCCATTGGATCTACATTGGTTGGGAAATGACATAAATAACTTTTTATTAAATGTTAAAGTAAAAATGATACAACCAAGAGATGTTTTACTAAAAAATTTTTTACATGGGGTTATACAAGTCAGATTTTTGATTATAAATATTAATTAGAAATATATAAACGTTTCATACATCATAGTATTTTTTCTATAATTTTTAGACTTTAAATAAATTAAATTATTTATGACATCATGATGATGCATCTATGACCTCATTATTTAACGATTTAAATAAAATGGAATGATAATGAAATATCTAAAAACTATACATGGCCAAAACCCATTGGATGAGTGGATTTCTAGGACTTATCACCTTATCCTAAAATTATAGCAATGTGGGACCTTTTGAATCCGAAACACTTTTGAAAATAAAGTAACTTATCTTTACTTTCCAAAAGTGCCCCTCCTCTCCTCTTATAAAAGGCCCCCACCTCTACCTCATTTCACACACTCCTCAAGCCTTTGGCTCGGCCAACCCCTGCCCATTTACTCTATCCACATCCCTCTCCTCATCCTAGAGGATTCCCTTTGGGCATAATTCTTTCAAAGGAAGCCTTTAGGATCAAATCAAAAGGAGTTACACTTTTAAAGGTAATTCATTCTCTCATGTTCATTTGTTTTATTTTGCTTCTCCAACCCCCTAAACACTTTTTATTTACTTCTTTTGTAACAACACCAGTATCTTCAATATACTAGGATGTTGTTATAAGATTTATTTGAGCTACACTCCCACACAACTACATCAAATGGTTAAAGAACATACGGTTTCCGTGGATGGCGAAATTCTGCCTCCCGAAATGATGATTGTTCAATAGTCATTTAACACCTTCAAAGGTGGCCATTATGATGTCACTATTTTTATATATGATATATAATATGTTTATGTTTTCCTTAAGCTTCTGTTTTTTTTTCATTTTGGGAATACATTTATGGTTTCCATTATGGGTAAACACGATATCTTCATTTTAGGAAATGCGGACTACCGCCCCCTGAAAGTTATTTGATTCGTTAATACCATATGTGGGATGTATAAAGGATAAAGTTAATGATATTATATATGTTATTATACTGGAATTATAATATACTCTTATATCATTATGATTCCATTACAAAAAATACGAAATAGAAATGGAAGTAGCGTTCATGCGTACGTACGGCTTACCGTCTCCATGAACAGTGCATTTCATTTCTTATCTCTAAATGTGATGTAATATTATAAATACATGTATATGATGAATATATATGATATATATGTTATCCAAATCATTAATATCATTCTGGATATAACGGATCTTTGACCAAATTAACAACATGTAAGTGTAAGAAGTCTATTTTTGACTTAAGAACCATATACCGACAAAATGAACATTATTAACTTAAATGATTACATGATGTTCATAACATGGTATAAAAGGAATAATGAACTTGAAAATGGTTTATATGCAAGTAGGGATTAAATCAAGTTTATTATTTAGGAGATTAAAGGATGGTCGGGTCAAGTCAGATACGTGGTATGGGACTTCGTCTCAATCTCCTTTCATTGAGGCATATTTTGTTTTATACACAACCTTCTTTTATACGGTGTATAAACCCATTTGACTTTTACATTTATTCAAAAGGAATATTTTTTATACGAAGCGTTTACTAAACGACAAAAGGGAATGTTTTTGTCGTACGTATGCGGCGACAACGACTTCTTCGCCGTCGTGACCATTATTTGAGTTTTGGCTTCCTCTACAAGCCATACCTTCTTTTTTAAAAGAAAAATAAATACCATGTTTTACTTTTCTTTTATTTTGGTATTGAAAATGGTTTTCAAAATGTTTTTTTGTGTTTTATTGATATCTTGTAATTGAAATGTTGAAATGTTATGTTTCCTTTATGCATGTTTTATGTGATACGATTATGTTATGGTTCTTGGGTAGTATTATGAAGACGGGTGGTTTCGTGATAAACTAAGGGCGGGTGAGCCCGATATAGCTCTCCAATGCATTGGGTAACGCGAAGGAGTGAAACGTTAAGGTTTCTCCGAAGAGATTTATGGAATATACTGTGATGGGTATTCCAAGCGTAACCAAGAGGGTTACTCCCTACGTAAGAATGTTATGAATGCCTCAAGTTACCTTTATGTCTTATGATTTCAATGATTTACTCATGATTTGATGAGGTATGTTAATGTGCTTATGTTTTATGGGTAAAGTATGATTTCAATCTTATGTATATATGTACCCATGTTTCCTTTCCATGTTTTTATAACCCATACTGAGCTTTTTATGCTCATCCCAAGTTTTTTTGAAATGTTTTTCACAGGTCAAGGGAAAGGTACATGATATGATGATTGTGTGAAGGAAGTGTCAAGAAAGAATCCATGTTTTATTTTAAATATGTTTCCATTGATGGGAATGAAGAATAATATCTTTATTTAACCACTTTGTTTATATGTGGAATGTAATGCAAGTTTTATGATCTAATTCTCTAAAACTCTAAACCCGAAAAGATCCTCAATGTGTAATCTTGTAATAACTCAAGATTAAGTAAGTTTTAATGCCGGGGCCTTATAGTTGGTATCAAAGGTCGGTTTAGATAACTTTAGGAGTTAGAATTCTATTAAATTATTATCCAAAAATACTTTTTTTGAAATGATATAGCATTTAAAGATTACCATGTTGCTTCATCTAAGACATGTTTGTTCAGAATGGTTTTTCACAGAGGAAACAGGGAAGCAGTGCTAGGAAGGCATACAGAAAGAAATAACCTTCCGAATCAGCATCCAGAAATGGTCGGAATTGGAACTGAACAGTTTGTTGCAGTAATGGCGCAGCTGACTGAGGCTATAAATGGAGGTGGTATCCATGCACGAGATCAGCCAGACCAACCACAGAGGAACATGTCAGTGGTGGAACATTTCATGAGGCAACATCCCCCATCATTCAGAGGATCATCTGACCCTGTGCTAGCTGAAGGGTGTATTAAAACACTGGAGAAGATTTTTGATGTCATGGGGTGTTCAAGAAATCAAAAGGTTAGTCTTGCCATTTACTGTTTGGGGGGTGAGGGAGATCAGTGGTGGTTGATGGTTAAAAATATCAGGGACGCTGATGTGATTGATGCTCTCGACTGGGATGAATTCAAAGGTATGTTTCTTGAGAAGTATTTTCCTATGGCTGTTCGACTTAGGATGGAAAAACAATTCTTGGAATTGAGGCAAGAGGAAGACTCAGTGGCTACCTATGAAGAAATGTTCACTCGATTGGCAAGGTATGCTCCAAATTTTATCCGAGACCTTGATAGTAAAATAAATCGTTTTTACTCAGGATTAAAGCCAAAATATCAAAGGGAATTAGCTTCTCGTGAGTTTAAAAGTTATGAAAAGCTTGTTCGATGTGCTGAGAAGGTGGAAATGGAGTTTTCCGATGACCAAGTGTTTTATAACAACCAACAGAAGAAGAGACCGAGGTGGCAGGAGAAAGGTAAGAATTCTTCGAAAAAGTCTGATGGTAAGAGAACTAAGTTTCCAGTTTGGGATAAATGTGGCAAAAGGCATGCTGGGGAATGTCTTCTGAATTCTGGAAAGTGCTACCGATGTGGTAATATGGGACATAAGGCTTGTGATTGCACTGAAAAGGATCAAGGTGAAGGTAAGAACAAATTTGATTTACAGTTAGTGAAATGTTATAAGTGCAATGAGATGGGTCACTATGCAAAAGAGTGTCTGACAAAGAGCTTGAGTGATGGGAAGAAGTTATACTACAAGCAGAAAGGGGTGGTGAAATCCTTTGCAACTACTTCAGCAGATGTCGGGCCATCAAATGAAATTGTATCAGCTCCAGGGAGCTCAGTATTTTTCAAAGATTGACTTGAGATCAGGGTACCATCAGCTGAAGGTAAAGGAGGCAGATGTTCCAAAGACCGTGTTCTGTACAAGATATGACCATTATGAATTTATAGTAATGCCTTTTGGGATAACCAATGCACCTGATGTATTCATGGACTTAATGAATAGAATTTTCCATGAGTTCTTAGATAAGTTTGTGAGGATTGTTTTCATGAATTGAAAAGAAGATTGGTGAATGCTCCAGTTTTGGCACTACCTTCTAGGAATGGTGAGTTTGTTATATACAGTGATGCTTCATTGAAAGGACTTGGTTGCGTCCTAATGCAGAATGATCAGGTAATTGCTTATGCTTCACGACAGTTGAAAACTCATGAGGTGAATTACCCTACACATGATTTGGAATTAGCTGCTGTTGTTTTTGCTTTAAAAATTTGGAGGCATCATTTGTATGGAGTAAAGTGTGAAATATATACCGATCACAAAAGTTTAAAGTATATATTCACACAGAAAGAATTGAACATGAGACAAAGGAGATGGCTAGAATTAATCAAGGATTATGATTGTACACTTCATTACCATCCGGGAAAAGAAAATAAAGTGGCTGATGCTTTGAGTCGAAAAAGTAATACTTCATTAACAATGTTGTGTTTGGAACATGATCATTTGGTTAAGGATTTGATGAACTTTGGCATAGAAGTTGTTGGTGCAGGAAGTCCTTCTGTTTTGTTTCAGGTATCAGTGATATCTTCTCTATCAGATAGAATCAAGCAAGCACAGAAGCAAGACAGTGAGTTGCAGAAAAATGTAGAGCTGGTTCAGAAAGGTAAGTTGCCTGAATTAAACATTGATAGTGATTGTGTTTTGAGATTCGGGAAGAGATTGTGCGTGCCTTGTGATTCACAGTTGAAGAGAGAGTTGTTATGTGAAGCTCATAGTTCTTCGTTTTTAGTTCATCCGGGCAGTACTAAGATGTATAGAGATCTGTGGGAGTATTACTGGTGGGATGGAATGAAAAGAGATATTGCTAATTTTACTGTGAGGTGTTTGACATATCAACAGGTTAAAGCAAAGTGGCAGTTACCGAAAGGGATGCTTCAGCCTTTAACAGTGCCAGAGTGGAAATGGGAGAATATATCCATGGACATTGTTGTGGGATTACCGAAGACATCTCGAGGTAATAATGCAATCTGGGTTATTGTTGATCGCTTGACCAAATCTGCTCATTTCCTTGCTATAAGAGATACATTCTCTCTTGATCAACTTTCCCGTTAGTATCTTAAAGAGATATTCAGGTTACATGGAGTTCCTCTCTTCATTGTATCGGATCGTGATCCCAGGTTTACTTCTAACATTTGGAAAGGCCTTCAGAAGTCGTTGGGTACTGAATTAAATTTTAGTATAGCTTTTCATCCTCAATCAGATGGGAAGTCAGAACGAACAATTCCGACATTGGAGGATATGCTATGAGCTTGTTCTAGGGATTATCAGGGAAGTTGGGACCAACATCTTTATTTGGTTGAATTTTCATATAATAACAGTTTTCATTCCAGTATACAGATGGCACCATTTCAGGAATTATATGGGAAGCAGTGTCGAACTCCAGCTTTCTGGGATGATGTGGGTGAAAGGAAGTTGATGGGACCAGAATTGGTAGAAGAGATGGCAGAAAAAGTTCAGCTGATTCAGAAACACATGAGAACAACTCAGAGTAGGCAGAAGAGTTATGCGGATAACCGGAGGAAGGATCTATCTTTCGAGGTAGGTGATCATGTTTTTCTCAAGGTTTCTTCTTGTAAAAGTGTGATGAGATTTGGTAAGAAAGGAAAGTTGAGTCCAAGGTTCATTGGACCATACGAAATTCTGGAGAGAGTTGGATCAGTTGCATACCGAGTGGCTTTACCTCCGAGTTTATCTCAGGTACACAATGTTTTTCATGTTTCGATGTTGAGAAAGTATATGCCAGATCCATCTCATGTTTTGAGTCCAGAGGTAGTTCAGCTGGAAGAGAACCTATCTTGTGAGGAACAACCAGTCCAGATTCTTGACCACAGGGAGCAAGTGTTACGGAATAAGGTGATTCACCAGGTAAAGGTTTTGTGGAAAAACCACATGATTTAAGAGACAACATGGGAATCTGAAAATGCAATGAGGGATAAGTACCCCCATTTATTCGATAAGTAAATAAATTGCAGGGACACAATTTTCTAAAGGTGGGAAGGATGTAACATCCCAAGTAAGTAATGGATAATAGATATTTTTATCTATGTCTATTAATGATTAAGATAGTGTTTTAGAGGCTTAAAATGAAAATAAATACAATCTTATGCATGGAATACACTAATATTCTTAAAAGATTGTTTTACTGCCTTATGATGGAAAACCCTTTTTAAATCTATCTTTTGACAATTTTATAAACTATGTTTGTCAAAATAAACTTATTCTTTATGATTTGGACATCAAAATTTACTTTGTGTGAATTTTTGGTATTTTTCTGACAATGTTCATTTATTAATGAATAGTGAAAAATACTGCATTTTACATCAAAACAGTTTTTTTATCTAATTTATTTATATAATTAGATTATCTTTTGAATTTGTTTGAAGTGGAATTATAATATAATTTTATAATTTAATCCAATGGTGGTCATTGGAATTAATTTCACTTTGAAATTGGACTTAAACTGGTGTCAATCTTTTGATACTTATTGTTTCATGAAAACACGCTATTTGCTCTGACAGCGGGAATTAATTATTAAATTAATTAATGTGACTTATATGTATTGAATTTTGTAAAATAGACTTCATTTTTGAATTTGGAATATCAAATATAGCTTAGGGTGAATTTTTGGTAATTTTCTGAAAAACTTTAATTTTTGATGAATAGTGAAACCACTAAGTGGTAGTTAAAGAAACTGATTTTTCGTTTAAATTAAAATTTGCCACTTTTGTGTTTTGAATTTCAAAAATCCAACATACATGGTTGTCATTAAGAATTAAAATGTGGTTCAATGAGATTAAAATAATTTTTTGGTGAATAGTAACTTATTAAGTTTTAATCGCGATTAGTGGTAATTAGTGTAGTTTAAGGTAAAAATAATGATTTAATAAAATAATATGAATTTGAAACATGTCCTACCCTCATTGGTTGTGTCATGGATGACTAATACAAGCCATGGGTCAACTTGGGGACCCCATGGATCCACTTTGGTTGGGAAATGACATAAATAACTTTTTATTAAATGTTAAAGTAAAAATGACACAAACAAGAGATGTTTTACTAAAACAATTTTTACATGGGGTTATACAAGTCAGATTTCTGATTATAAATATTCATTGGAAAGATAAAATGTTTTACTACATCATAGTATTTGTTTTATAATTTTTATACTTTAAATAAATTAAATTATTTATGGCATCATGATGATGCAGCAATGACCTCATTATTTAACGATTTAAATAAAATGGAATGATAATGAAATATCTAAAACCTACACATGGCCAAAACCAATTGGATTAGTGGATTTCTAGGACTTATCCCATTATCCTAGAATTATAGCAATATGGGACCTTTTGAATCTGAAACTCTTTTTAAAATAAAGTAACTTATCTTTACTTTCCAAAAGTGCCCCTCCTCTCCTCTTATAAAAGGCCCCCACCTCTACCTCATTTCACACACTCCTCAAGCCTTTGGCTCGGCCAAACCCTGCCCATTTATTCTCTCCACATCCCTCTCCTCATCCTAGAGGATTACATTTGGGATGAATCCTTTCAAAGGAAGCCTTTAGGCTCAAATCAAAAGGAGTTACACTTTTAAAGGTAATTCATTCTCTCATGTTCATTTGTTTTATTTTGCTTCTCCAACCCCCTAAACTCTCTTTAATTACTTCTTTTGTAACAACAACAGTATCATAAATATACTAGGATATTTTTATAAGATTCATTTGAGCTACACTCTCACACAACTACATCAAATGGTTAAAGAACATACGGTTTCCATGGATGACGAAATTCTGCCTCCTGAAACGATGATTGTTCAATACTCATTTAACAACTTCAAATGTGGCCATTATGATGTCACTATTTTTCTATATGATATATAATATTTTTATGTTTTCCTTAAGCTTCTGTTTTTTTTTCATTTTGGGCATACCTTTATGGTTTCCATTATGGGTAAACACGATATCTTCATTTTAGGAAGTGCGGACTACCGCCCCCTGAAAGTGATTTGATTCGTTAATACCATATGTGGGATGTGTAAAGGATAAAGTTAATGATATTATATATGTTATTATACGGGAATTATAATATACGCTTATATCATTATGATTCCATTCCAAAAAATATGAAATATAAATGGAAGTAGCGTTCATGCGTACGTACAGCTTACCGTCTCCATGAACGGTGCATTTCATTTCTTACCTCTAAATCTGATGTAATATTATAAATACATGTATATGATGAATATATATGATATATATGTTATCCAAATCATTAATATCACTCTGGATATAACGGATCATTGACCAAATTAACAACATGTAAGTGTAAGAAGTCTATTTTTGACTTAAAAACCAAATACCGACAAAATGAACATTATTGACATAAATGATTACATGATGTTCATAACATGGTATAAAAGGAATAATGAACTTGAAAAAGGTTCATAAGAAAGTATGGATTAACTCATGTTTATTATTCAAGAGATTAAAGGACGGTCGTGTCAAGTCAGATACGAGGTATGGGACTTCGTCTCAATCTCCTTTCATTGAGGCATATTTTGATTTATACACAACCTTCTTTTATACGGTGTATAAAAGCCTTTGACTTTTACATTTATTCAAAATGAATCTTTTTTATACGAAGCATTTACTAAACGACAAAAGGGAATGTTTTTGTCGTACGTATGCGGCGACAACGACTTCTCCGCCGTCGTGACCATTATTTGAGTTTTGGCTTCCTCTACAAGCCATACCTTCTTTTTTAAAAGAAAAATAAATAACATGTTTTACTTTTCTTTTATTTTGGTATTGAAAATGGTTTTCACAATGTTTTTTTGTGTTGTATTGATATCTTGTGATTGAAATGTTGAAATGTTATGTTTCTTTATGCATTTTTTATGTGATACGATTATGTTATGGTTCTTGGGCATTATTATGAAGATGGGTGGTTCCGTGATAAACTAAGGGTGGGTGAGCCTGATATAGCTATCTAATGCATTGGGTAACACGAAGGAGTGAAACTTTAAGGTTTCTCCGAAGAGATTTAGGGAATATACTTTGATGGGTATTCCAAACGTAACCAAGAGGGTTACTCCCTACGTAAGAATGTTATGAATGCCTCAAGTTACCTTTATGTCTTATGATTTCAATGATTTACTCCTGATTTGATGAGGTATGTTAATGTGCTTATGTTTTATGGGTAAAGTATGATTTTACTCTTATGTATATATGTACCCATGTTTCCTTTCCATGTTTTTATAACCCATACTGAGCTTTTTATGCTCATCCCAAGTTTTTTTGAAATGTTTTTCACAGGTCAAGGGAAAGGTACATGATATGATGATAGTGTCAAGGAAGTGTCAAGAAAGAATCCATGTTTTATTTTAAATATGTTTCCATTGACGGGAATGAAGAATAATATCTTTATGTAACCACTTGGTTTATATGTGGAATGTAATCCAAGTTTTATGATCTAATTCTCTAAAACTCTAAACCCGAAAAGATCCTCAATGTGTAATCTTGTAATAACTCAAGATTAAGTAAGGTTTAAGGCTGGGGACTTATATTAACTACTATTTAAAATAATATTATTTTATTATTTGAGTACAACGTAGGATTCCCAAGAAACTCGTTGTTGTGTGTTGGGTATGCCATCGAGCAGAGTGACCCCTTTAAATTCATATCAATATTTTATTCACAAATATGGATAAATGTGAAAATGTCACACAATTTTTTTACCAGGGGTGTTACATCCTTCCCACCTTTTGGGAATTGCGTCCTCGCAATTTTAAAATTGAGCTTGGAAACATCCTTGAAAGTCTCACATTGGAACAAGAGTCAGTAAAATAATCACTTTAAAATAAAGTAAGATAAGTACAGAGGTCACCCGAGTTAACCCATACAAGGATTCCATGTAGGAAAACAAGGAAATGGAGTAGAAAAAATAGGGTCATGTTCTGATGGAGAGTGATAGAAAACATGTTTAGGAGAAAGTTAACCACAAGAAAATCACAAACATGTGATGGGTTAAACGGTATTCGATTCCCCAGTAGGAAAAGTTAATAGATAACATTTTTGTTTTAAGATACTTTTTATTGAGGAATTTATTCATAAGGAAACATAATCACTTATCATTTTGACTTTCAACTTTTATTGGATTCCTTACACAAACACATATTTTCTCTAAAAGACTTGTGTTTAGGAAGACTTGTTCACATTAAGAGTACTATAATCTACTTCTAGAGAATAACCTAATCTGCAAAAGAGAACTATATACTTCCCATGTCTTTAGACATTAACCAAAACCAAAACCAAAAAGGTTAGTACAAGATCAGATAATCCCGAAAAGGATAACCCTTTATAAAAAGAAAATCAATTCTTAATATCCAAAATTTGTCCAACAAAACCCAAAGTTCAACGAGGACCATTAGATAAACAATTTGTCCATAAAATTATTCAAAGTAAACCAAACTAATATTGAAACAAAAATATTTGAAGCATTCAGTCACATAGTCCTCCAAGTTAAATCGTAACATTTATCTCCAAACAACATCAGTTGCTCTTAAAGTCTCGTATTGAAAATTAATTAAACTAATCACATATCCCCCATGATAGGTTAATAAATTTCCATATATAAACCAAAATCAACTTACTCTTAATTCATAAAATCATCTAGCTAAAAAGAATCAGCCAAACTAACCAGGGACTTCACGTAGTCCAGTGGTAGGCGATAAATACCAGTCGCACTTTGGTTGTGTGTTCGATTCCCGCAGCTTTGTCCAATGCGACGGGTTGTCACACGGTCTGCATGTTGTACTTTTTCCAAAACTATATAATTCTTAAAACATTCCCCAAAATGAGATAAAATCTTCGAAAATAATCATAACATATTTTAACCTCAAGTTTATCTCATTCCTTTCATTTTCCATCATAACATATAATAACCCATAATTACCTCAAAAGTAAGGATCATATAAACTCTAATGGTTACCTTTATAATTATTACCTGAACTTCCACATCGATTGGTAATCTCGTACATGATGCACTACAGAACATACCAAGGTTCAAGTGGTTGATCATGACTCCTTGATAGTTGGTTTAGAACAACCGCGAGTTTCCTCATTGAATCCCCCATTTTATCTAGTATCTTAATCAGAGAACCTCCATAGTTTCTTTCAATCCTGTTGTCTCTTTGGTGACTGCTATATCCATCCATTCACTAAAAATAGAAATGTCAGTGTGAGTATATCAACAAAACCATCATGTACAAATGAGGAAGGTAAACACTAAGACATACTTACTCATTCACTTTATCTAAAACTATGACTCTTTTTGAAATCCTAACCATTATGGTAATGTCGCTTATGCTTAGAAAATACCCTAACCTCTAAAGTTATCTAAACCGACCTTTGATACCAAATATAAGGCCCCATCCTTAAACCTTACTTAATCATGAGTTACTATAAGATTACACATTGAGGATCTTTTCAGGTTTAGAGTTTTAGGGAATTTTATCATAAAACTTTCATTACATTCAACATTTAAACAAAGTGGTTACATAAAAGATAGTATTCATTTTTCCCATCAACAAAAACCTATTTAAAATAAAACATGGATTCTTTCTTCACACTTCCTTGACACTATCATCATATCATGTACCCTTCCCTTGACCTGTGAAAAACATTTCAAAAACTTTGGATGAGCATAAAAAGCTCAGTAAGGGATATAAAAATATGGAAAGGAAACATGAGTACATGTATACATAAGAATGAAATCATACTTTACCCATAAAACATAATCACTTTAACATAGCTCATAATATCATGAATAAATCATAGAAATCATAAGACATAAAGGTAACGTGAGGCATTCATAACATTCTTACGTAGGGAGTAACCCTCTTGGTTAAGTTTGGAATACCCATCACAGTATATTCTCTAAATCACATCGGAGAAACCTTAAAGTTTCACACCTTCGCGTTACCCAATTAATTGGAGAGCTATATCGGGCTCACCCACCCTTAGTTTATCACAGAACCACCCATCTTCATAATAATGCCCAAGAACCATAACATAATCGTATCACATAAAACATGCATAAAGGAAACATAACATTTCCACTTTTCAATCACAAGATATCAATACAACACATTGATATAAAAACATTATGAAAACCATTTTCAATACCAAAATAAAAGAAAAGTAAAACATGGTATTTATTTTTCTTTTAAAAAATGGTATGGCTTGTATAGGAAGATGAAACTCAAATAATGGTCACGGTGGCGGAGAAGTCGTTGTCACCGCATACGTATGACAAAAACATTCCATTTTGTCATTTAGTAAACGCTTCGTATAAAAAATATTCCTTTTGAATAAATGTAAAATTCAAAAGGGTATATACATTGTATAAAAGAAGGTTGTGTATAAAACAAAATATGCCTCAATGAAAGGAGATTGAGACGAAGTCCCATACAATGACGGTATCCTTGGTTTAAGGATAAATCAATTTCATAATTATGTGTGACAAACTAATACACCAAATATAAGTGGATATTAATTTTAAAACAATCAGAGGTTATTCACACATTTTCATATAATGACATATTCATGGAGTACAATCTTATCCCAAAGAATCAAAATTGGGTTAAGAAGTTCCCTTGCAAAAATTTGACAGCCTAACAACGTCACTACAAAATTCAGAAAATGAGTTGATGAGAGATAAAAAGGGTATCTCGTCACATGGACATAAAATTTAAATCAATATTGATATATAATAACATATCCCAACATAATAGTATGTGAATTAAAAGACATAACAAAAGAAGTCTTTTAAAAAGATGTGGGTGAAAGGTTCCCTTACCGACATGGGTATCTTTTGAGACATGCACACCGTGAAAGAAGGACAATACAAAATTGATGTAAATACTCATAAATTAAAGTATATTACAAAATGAGTAAAATAATGGACAGTACAAACACCACTCAAAGGAAATTGTGGCAAATGTAGCATAAATCTCAAGGTAATAAATGTGAGATGAAAAATCCCTTACGAAAACTCGGCAGACTAACGGCGCCACTTAATACTTCCAAAATGGATTGATGAGAGAAAATAGGGTCTCTCATCATATTAACATAAAGTTTACAGAAAGAGTAATATAAAAGAACCACCCCCAACATAACAAAGATGAGCTTAAAAGAAGTTACATAAAGGAGAGTACTTAAAAAGAAAGAGAGAGGTTAGATCTCTTACGAAAATTCGGCACCCTTACGGCGCCACTCAAAACTTCCAAAATGGATTGATGAGAGATAATAGGGTTTCTCATCACATGAAAATAAAAATTACATTAAGAGTAATATAAAATAACATCCCAATCACAAGAAATATGAGCTTAAAAGGAATGACATAAAAGAGTTTACTTAAAAAGAAAGAGAGGAGTAGGATCCCTTACCTCAAATCCAACTTCTCTTGTTCGTTTCTTTATATTACTGAATAATAAACTTTGGTCAATTTATAATTTCTTAAGGACCTCATATAAAGATTATTATTCAGTTCATATCACATATTTTAATGTTATAATAATTGGTTAATAATATGAGTTCATATTAGACGTTTTTATCGATGTTTGGTACATGAGTCAAAAAAGAACTTGTTTGAAAAATGATTGTCCATGTAGTTATAAGTAAATAATTTCCAGAATAGTATTAATGATTAAAATATAATATATATCAAGTAAAAATTAATTTTATACTATTCCATATCATTTGGAGATAAAAACCGAAAAGCACTGTTCATGGAGACGGTAGGTCGTACGTTCGCATGAACGCTACTTTCATTTTTTATTTGACATATTAATGGAATTAGAAATAAATGGTATATATATATTATAATTCCAGTATAATATATATGTTATATAGGTCACATATTTTCATTAATTTTATTCTTTATACATTCCATGTATTGCATGTACGAGTCACATCACTTGAGGGGGCGGTAGTCCACACTTCCTCATATGAAATTATCACATTTACACAACATGAAATGGATAATGGTATGTTTTAAATATAAAATACAGAAGAATATAGTAAACATAAATATCATAAATATCATATATAAAATAAAGTTACATAATAATGGCCACCTTTACAGGTGTTAAAAGAATATTGAACCATCATCATTTCGTGAGGTAGAAAATCACCAACCACAGAAAGAGTATGTTCTTTAACAATTAGATGAAGGTGTGTGTAAGTGTAGTTCTAATAATTATTATAAAAACATCCTAGTATATTTAATACACTATAGTTGTTACAAAAAAAATTAATAAAATAAGTTTAGGGGGTTGGAGAAGCAAAATAAAACAAAAGGACTCAAGTGAAGACGTTACCTTAAAATCGGGTAACTCCCTTTGGTTTGAGCTCAAAGGATTCCTTGGGAAGCCTTCTGCCCAAAGTGAGGCTTCAAGGAGTTATAGAGGGATGTGGAGAGATAAAATGGGAAGGGTTTGGCTGAGCCAAAGGCTTTGGAAGTGTGGGTAAGGAGGTAGAGCTGTGGGCCTTTTATAAGAGGAGAGGAGGGGCACTCTTGGAATGTAAGGAAATGTTACTTTATTTTAGAATGAGTTTCAGATTTTAATGGTCCCACATTAATGTGTTTCGAGGATAAGTTGATAAGGGTTTGAAATCCACCCATACAATAGGTTTTGGACACGTGTAGGTCTTATATTTTACATTATCTTTCCATTTTATTTAAGTCGTTAAATAATGAGGTCATCGCTGCATCATCATGATGTAATAAATAATTTAATTTATATAATGTCTAAAAATTATTAAAAAACTACTATTATGTTGAAAATCTTTTTATATTTCCATTTAATATTTATAGTCAAAACGGTGACTTGTATAAACCCATGTAAAAATTGTTTTAGTAAAACATTTCATGTTTGTGTCATTTTTAATTTAACATTAAATAAAAAGTTATTTATGTCATTTTCCAACCAAAGTGGCTCCATGGGGTCCCCAAGTTGACCCATGGAATTTCTTGGTCGTCCATGACACATCCAAAGAGGGTAGGACATGTGTCTAGGTCATTTCAATTTATTAAAACTTTATTCATACCTTAAACTACACTAATTACCTCTAATCGCGATTAAAAACTTAATAAGTTACTATTCACCAAAAAATATTATTCTAATCCCATTGAACCACATTTTACTTCTTAATGACAACCATGTATGTTGACATTTTTAAATTCAAAACACAAAGATGGAAAATATTCATTTAAACGGAAAATCAGTTTTTATAAGTACCACTTAGTGGTTTCACTATTCATCAAAAATTGAAATTTTTCAGAAAATTACCAAAAATTCACCCTAAGATATATTTGATATTCCAAATTCCAAAATTATGTCTATTTTACAAAATTCAAAACATAAAATTTGCATTAATTAATTTAATAATTAATTCCCGCTTTCAAAACAAATAGCGTGTTTTTATGAAACAAAATGTTTCAAAAGATTGACACTAGTTTAAGTCCGATTTCAAAGTGAAATTAATTACAACGACCACTATTGGATTAAATGGTAAAAATATATTCTAATTTCAATTTAAAAAAAATTAAAAAGATAATCTAATAATATTAATAAATTAGATTAAAAAGAGTTTTTGTATTAAAATACAACATTTTTCACTATTCATTAAAAATTGAACTTTTTCAGAAAAATACCAAAAAATTACACAAAGTAAATTTTGATGTCCCGATTCTAAAGAAAAATTTTATTTTGTCAAATATAACACATAAAATTTACAAAAAGTGGATTTAAAAGTGGTTCACCATCAAAAGGCGGTTAATCGACCTTTTAAAGAATATTAGAATGTTTACACTTAAAATTGGATTCATTCGCATTTTTAATCCTCTAACATTTATTGTAAAAAGTAAAAAAATTTGACAAACATATATAATCATTTTGTAGTTAGTTCTATTCATTCCCTCCATTACAATGACTAGGTGTTATCTACAATTTAAAATAATATTATTTTATTATTATAGTGCAACGTAAGATTCCCAAGTAACTCATTGTTGCGGGTTGGGTACGCCATCGAGCATAGCATCCCCTTTAAAGTCATATTAATATTTTATTCACAAATATGGATAAATGTGAAAATGTCATACTCTTTATTTACCTAGGTTGTTACATCCAGGGTAGGTTAAAATCCTATATAATGGTTTTTATAATTGTTATTCAATTATAAAATAACAATATACAATAATATGATATCATATATGTTCTTCTAATATTTCTTTGTTAATGATATTTCAATAGTATCATCATTTCAGGTGTTAACTAATTCGTTTTCTATTATATGATTTGTTACTTAAGTAACGTTTTTTATTGATAATATGTATATTATTAATATTCATAATTATATTAAGTATTTAAGCATTATTTATAATCATAAAATGAAAATTAGTCTTGAATGGATACGATGGGGAATGAATCTCATCGCGTTGGTGGAGACAGTAATTCGTATGAACGCACAAGATACAATATCATTATTTTGATATTAAAATCGTATATAATTGAATGTTTTATCATATATAATGAATAATTATCATGTTATATTTATTATTTACATCATTTATACTCATTATTATACACATAAAAATGAAGAAGTGTTTGAATAACAGACTACACCACGACGTGGAGGTGGTAATCTGTACGTATGCACGTATGGTTACATTGTCATATATAGGACGGATAGAATAATGAATACGGTTTTAACATTTTTATAATCACATCACAGTATATAGAAGATAAATGAGTTATTATTTTAGAATTCAAACATCATAGAAAGAGGAAGTGGAAGATGAAAAGAACATGAAAGAGGTGATGAAATATTTTCCTCTTCTCCAGGTTCATCCTTTTGATTTGATCTAAAGGGATCCTTAGGTTTCCTTTATTACTAAAGTAATAGAACTAGGATTAAGGTAGGAAGTTTTGAGGATATTTGGGAAGGGTTTGGGCGAGAAAAATGGATTTTAAGGTTTGAATTTGAGAGAAGGGAAGTGCAATTTTATTAGAGGGGTGAAGGGCACCTTAAGAAAAGATTGAAAAATTATTTTATAATAAACCAATTTTCAGTTTTTAATTTCACAAAAACGATTTACATCCAGGATAAGGTGGGGATGGGTCAAAAACCAATCAACCAATAGGTTTTATAGAGGTTTGGGTTACTATATTAGCCTTATCATTAGATTTAACTCTTAGTTAAATAGTTTGACATTTAGCTTATCTCATTGCATTTTTATATTATATGGTTAATAAACTTACTATAAACATTCAATAAAACCTAAAGTGGTTCATTAATGATATATATAATATTATTTAATCCCTTTGGCCGAACCTTATATTTTTAGGAATATAATATCAATTAATAATATAATATTTGTTTTAAAAACTCTTTTATGTCAACTTGGACACTATTTGATATTTCTTAATTCATATCAGCATTATTAATTCGAAAATATTTTATTTAATCAACCATAACATGTCTTATTACCCTTTAAAATTAGTGTATATCATTAAAAGTATGAAATTATAATTATTTGTATATTTTTAATATCAATTATTTTAATCATTCATTAATATGGTAATTATTACATCATCATTGTGTCATAAATATATTTTATTATTTAATGTCTAAAAATTAGAAATAAAATAACATTATGTAGGAAATATTTTTATCTTTCTAATGAATATTTATAGTCGAAAATATCTTATGTATAACCCTATATTAGAAATGGTTTGGTTATTAAACTTTGACTTTAACTCTTTTAACTCTACTTTAAATAATATAATAATAAATGTCGTAATCTAATCCAAATGGACCGAAAGGATCATATTTTATTCCTAAGGTTGTTTTTGGTCAAATTATACTTATCCAATAGAATTTGGACATGTTTTACAGTAATAATAATATCATTTTTACCTTTAATTACCTTATTTACTTTTAACCTTGGTAAATAAAAGTTAAAAGTTACTATTCGCCAAAAAATATTTTTATCTTATTGAACCAAATTTTACATATTGATATTAACCATGTATCTTGGATTTTTGAAATTAAACTAACAGAAGTGGTAAAATTATGTTTTAGGAAAATTTGTAAATGCTCCTAAAAGGTGGGTAGACAAGGTTAAAAAGTTCAATAAAATTTCATTCATCTAATTTTATTATAAAATTACTCCAATGAATTAAATTGAAAATATATAGGTATTATATATATATATATATTTTACTTAAAATAAATTTAAATAAAAAGTTGGTTTTAAATAATAACAGAGTGTTTTTCACAATTCATCCAAAATTGATTGTTTTCAGAAAAATACCAAAAACTCACCAAGAAGATAATTATGATATTCCAAATTCAAAAAAAGTCTATTTTACCAAATTCAAAACATATAAGTTTCATTTATTAATTTAAAATTAATTCCTGTTGTCAAAACCAAAAAACTTGTTTTTAAGAAATAATAACTATCAAAAGATTGACACTTATTTATATCCAATTTAAAAGTGAAATTATTTAAATGGAAAAAAATTGATTAAATGGTAAAAATATAATCTTATTATTCATTAAATCCACTAAAATGTATAATTTAATAGTATAAATTATTTCGATTAAAAATGTCATTTTCAACTAAAATTTAGTATTTTTCACTATTCATCAAAAAATTAAAGCTATCCAAAAAGTACCAAATATTTATCCAGACAAAATTTTTATGTCCCACTTCTAAAGAAGAATTTAATTTCATTAAATTGAATATATATAAAAGTGTAAAATTTTTGTTTTAAAAAGGGTTCTCCATTAAATGGTAGTAAAATTGCATTTTTTTTGAAAAATACTTCTTTTATCTGATGAAATGAATTTTTTATTATATTATGTATAAAAAACACATAATATGGATACTAAAATTTTATAGATTATATAAAATTCAATATTCAATTAACATTATTATTGACCGCTTTTTTAATGGTTAGTTTGGTAAGTTGTTGTGCGCTCAAACTCGGTGTTGCGTGTTTCATAGGTTATTGAATTACATTGAAGAGATAACGTCCATATGAAATATTGGGTGTTATATTTTCCCCCATTCAATAAATTGTGTCCTCGCAATTGGAAATTTTCCTTCGAAAATAAAAGGTTAAAAATATAAAATACCTTTGTGGAAAACCCACATCAGAATTTTGGATAATAAAATTTAGTCTTAATAATAAGAAAAAAGAAATGAAATAATCACCACAAAATTATGATCTCGATTAAGAGAACATTTGTTGCAATTTGAGACACATAATTTGAGGGAAAACGTAAATATTTATAGGGATTGATTGAGGTCATCAGTCACAAACAAGTGTAAAATTGAGGGCATAAAAGCAATCAATCTATGATGATTTAAAATATCGTCGGTTCAACAAAACATTAGGTATTGGGATAACAAATTTTTGGTTTTATGATCCCTTCCCTAAAGTTTAGGATTTAATTTTTTCACATAAAAAGAGAAAAAAATAAGTAGAGTTCCATATTTTAACTAATTTCTTCCAAAACTCATCTTTCACCTTAAAAGATAATAGAACATAAAAAAATTCAATTTATCTTAATATTATAAGATTCTAAAAAAATGAATTAATAATTCATATATCAGACCTTTTCAAAAATACTACATTATACAATCCATAACATCACGTATGCCAGTGGTAGGTGATCCACCCTTGTCGCCCTTCGGTTGCTGGTTCAAATATCACGGCCTTGCCGGATGTGACGAGTTGTCACCCGACCTCCGGGTTGTCCTTTTTATGACAATCCAAAAAAAAATCAAGAAATAATTTAACCTTAACAATAGTATCCAATTTCAATGTTAACCAATTCAAACCTTTATACTTATCCAAAATACATTTTTCCAAACTCACAGCCCAAAATTTATAAAGAAGGTAAACACAATGAAGATCATTTTTCCCTATAAGAACATGGTAATAACTTTATCATATATTCTTTTAAAACAATATAAAACCCTAAGTTAACATAAAGCCTTATTGATTACATTCATGATCCCTTATTCCTAATAGTATACTGGATAAAATTTTTCTGTCCAAAAATGTCGAAAACTCCAACATTGATGGAATATACAAATCATTAATTAGTTTCAAGGTAGTCAAGAATGTCCAATAAAATTTATCCAAATCAATCATATATTATTCCAAAATCACTACCTCAACATCAGAACCATATTACGGTTTATCATTATCTCAAACGTATATTTTCCAAAAAGGTTAACATGTTGTTGATTCACTTTTCATAGAACCATATAATCTCAAATCCTCAATGAAATAGTACTGTAGTACAATCTTTATTTATTTACATAATTCATATAACTACTATATCAACATTAAAACACTAAAATGACATAATTATTCAATAACAACATAAGAACACTAATCATTCCTCTTCATATATGGTAGTATCATCACTTTATTATTATGAAATAGTATCATTTGGGGTATACTCTGATGACTAAGACATTGATTTGCGTAGTGTGGCAACTCCTTGCAGATGAAGCATTTTACATTTGAAACTCGCTTCGTACCCTTGCAATCACATACTTGATTTCCTTTTTCTCCAAACTTATAAAAAACTCCCATTCCCTTCAAGCATTTACCAAGGTGATTCTTTCCATAGTTAACACATATAGGAAAAATTCTTTTTCCCCTCTTCCCATTATCCATCTTTCTCTCTACCATCATTTTCTTCCCTTGCTTCCCTTCAAATCCATGGGAATCAGTGGATTAATTTACTTATCTTATTAACACATGATAATATTTATTTATATTTTGAGAATACATGGGAGACTATTTCCTTAAAAATGTCAGCTTAATACCATGAAAGATATTATCATTCTTACTCTATGGATCGTACGTATTGCTGGAGTTCTCATTCCTTCTATTGGGGGACATTTCTAAACAATGGGATACACTAGGTGAATTTATGAATCACAATGAATAATTACAAACTTGTAAAATCTCTAACATAAATTGAACAGTTTATGGATAAAATCCATAATCATAAAAAAAATTTCTTATAGGAAGTATTTACTCCTAAATCCTTCCAAATGGCTTGTAATGAAAATTTGAATTATCCTAAGCAAATCCCCCGAGAGTGTCATAACGAATAATGCAGCAAGACCCATTTTCGGGCACAAGTTTCATTCAGGTCATGCTGAAAGAGGTGTTTTTGGGTTTTAACCCTACGTACATTTGTTCCAGATCCACCTTGACCTAATCATATCCAGAAAAGGATATATTTCTTGGAAAACTCACAAAATATCTAAATTACCAAAATTCTAGGAAGTTTATCAATAGTAATCCTTAAAGTCTATCTTAGGGTAATGTGCTCTAATCAAGGTTTATCTAAATGTAGTTTCCAAGTTTTTTACTAAACTTTCTCTAATACTAACTGTAATGACCTAGCCGTAGTTACCTAGAGTCGGTGCATTATTACATAACATTGACATGATATAATGAATCATGTACCGAATGACCGATCAGTTTAGTAGCCTTGGAAATACTAGACACATTCATAAGTTTTACATTACATTATAAAATGGAAAAATACAACAACATAGTCTCCATAGGCCACACTCATATCTCTTAGGCTATCCCTATAGGTCAGTTATATTATACTTCTTTTCATCCCGGTAAAAATAAAACATATAATGGGGTGAGCTCAAATGCTCAGTAAGGATAAAAATATAGCGGAAACTATCATAAATAAGCATAATCATTTAAGGCAATGTATAATACTAAAAAAAGACTTTTTAACTTGATCTTCAGTATAATATGTCCAAGATAAAATTAAATAATTCCATTTACTTATTCACATGGATATTCTACTTGTCGAATAATCACATGCAATATCAATAGCCACTTTCATAATGATGGAATGCATAATACCAAACATCATAACCACATAGTCAAAGTCTTGTTCCACGACTACAAATAATATATTTTCAAGTCCTTGTTCCAAGACACTAGTTTGTCTCATAAGACCTACCGACGCATTGAGGAGCTATAGCAGGCTCCACCCGTCACTAACTAGTCCAATGCATTCCTAATATGAAATGGTTTAAACATAACATAAACATTCGTATTAAAACTAGCATACGAAATGTAAATAATTAATCCATAAACCATGAATGGTGTAAAAATAACAAATCTATATTCAAACATATCACAACACCTTCAACACAATATGGAAGTTTTGTATCATAATAAATCAACTTCAAATAAGCATAAAATCCCTTAAATGAAGCCAACATAGATGAAATCAAAACTTTTTTGAGAAATAACTATTTCTATTTTGAAATAATTTAAAAGTAATATAATTATAAAATAAAACATTTATTTATAAAATTTTCTTATAAGCCTGTAAGGTAAGATTCGACGATGTTATAATGGCAGAAAATAGCCATACCCTCCGTATAAGTTTAAAAAACATTCTAACCTTAATTTTGTCGAAAAGGTCATAAAGTACCTTATTTGGAAAATGATGGAAAGATTTATTTAAAAACATATAAGGTCAAATAATGGTGTAAATAAATTTAACACATTTTATATTAAATAGTAAAAATGTTTTGAAATACATTTTTAAGAAACATGGATGTGGATGATAAAAAGGTCCTCGTTGATACTCATGTATAAAACAACCTCGGCTAATAAAGAGAATGTAAAATTAACCCTTACCTTGTATGTTTCCTTGTTAGAGGGTAATTTAACCTCCTCTATAATGGTGAAATCATTGTTACTAAATTATAAAAGAACCATATATATTAATATGATATCATATATGGTCTTATAACATTGCTTTGTTAATGATATTTCAGTAGTATCATCATTTCAGGTGTTAACTGATTAGTTTTCCTTTACATTCATTGTTACATAATTAATGTTTTTTATGAATTGGATGTATCGTATTCATATTCATAATGACATTAAGTCTTTAAATATTATTTTTAATCATCAAATTAAAATTACTCTTGAATGGATACGATGGGGAATGAATCTCATTGCATTCATGGAGAGAGTAATCCGTACGCACGCATGAGCGGCAATATCATTCTTTTGATATTAAAATCATATATAATTGGCTAGTATATCATATATAAAGAATTATTATCAAGTTATATTTATTATTTACATCATTTATAATCATTATTATACCCATCCATATCATGAAGTGTTTGAATAACAAACTACACCACAACATGGAGGTGGTAATCCGTACGTACACACGTATGGTGAATTTGTCATTTATAGGATGGATAGAATAATTAATATGGTCGTACCATTTTTTAAATAACATCACATTATATATAATATACAATAGTTATTATTTTATAATTAAAGTAACATAGAAAGTGGAAGTAGATAAGAAAATAACATGAAAGAGGTGATGAAATATTTACCTCTTTTTCGGGTTCTTCCTTTTCATATGATCAAAAGGGCTCCTTAGTTTGGCTTTATGACTAAATTAAGGCCTCAAGGATGAAGTTAGTAAAGTTTATAGTATATTTGGGTAGGTTTTTATCGAGATAAATGGCTTTGATGGTGTAAAATTTAAAGAAGGGGAAGTGCCCTTTGATAAGAGGGGTTTGAGGAACCTTAGGAAAACATTTAAATATTAATTTATAATAAAAAAACATTTTGGTTTTTAATGGCTCCAAAATAATTTAGTTTGAATATAAGGTGGGGATGTGTCTAAAACCACTTTCAAAATAGTTTTTTATAGGTTTTGGTTACTAAATTAACCTTATATTTTAGATTTAACTCTTAGTTAAATAGTTTGACATTTACCATGTCACTTTGTATTTGTATATTATATGGTTATTAAACTTACTATAAACATCCAAGAAAACCTATAGTGGTTCATTAATGACTTATAAAATATTATATAATCCCTTTGGCTTAGCCTTATATTTTTAGGAATAGAATATCAATTAATAATATAATATTTGTTTTAAAAACTCATTTTTGTCAATTTTGACACTATGTGATATTTTGTTTTTGTTAAATTCATAAAAACGTTATTAATTAAAAAACAAATAATTTAATCAACCCTAACATGTCATATTAACCTATAAAATAAATTTAATTCATTAAATGTCTGAATTTAGATTTATTTATATATTTATAATATCAATTATTTTAATCGTTTATTAATAAGTTAATTACTGCATCATCATTGGGTCATGAATAAATTTAATTACATAATGTCTAAAAATTATAAATAAAATACCATTATATAGGAAATAATTTTATTTTTATAATGAATATTAATAGTCTAATTTATCTTATTTATAACCCTATATGAAAAATGCTTTACTTATTAAACATTCAATTTAAATCTTTTAACTCTTCTTTAAATAAAATAATAATAAATGTCCTAATCTAATCCAAGTAGACGTAAAGGATCATATTTTATTACTAAGGTTGTTTTTGGTCGAATTATACATATCCAATAGATTTAGGACATGTGTTAGGGTAATAATAATATCATTTTATCTTTAATTACCCTATTTACTATTAACCGTGGTAAATAAAAGTTCAAAGTTACTATTAACGAAAAATTATTTTTCTCATATTG
Source organism: Viscum album (assembly GCA_963277665.1). NCBI lineage: Eukaryota > Viridiplantae > Streptophyta > Magnoliopsida > Santalales > Viscaceae > Viscum > Viscum album. The sequence goes on from OY728148.1 coordinate 2,035,879,590, forward strand.
AACCACATTTTACATATTGATATTAACCATGTCTCTCTGATTTTTTAAATTAAACACACAGAAGCGGTAAAATTATGTTTTATGAGAATTTGTAAATGCTCCTAGAATGTGGGTAAAAATGGTTAACAAGTTCAATAAAATTTCATACATTTAATTTTATTATAAAATTACTCCAATGAATTAAATTGAACTTATATAGGTATTATATATCTATTTTTACATAAAATAAATTTAAATAAAATAAATAAATATTTAATGAAAAAGTCAGTTTTAAATAATAACGTAGTGCTTTTCACTATTCATAAAAAATTAAAAGTTTTCAGAAAAATACCACAAATTCACCAAAAGATAATTATATTATTCAAAATTAAAAAAATGAAGCCTATCTTACCAAATTAAAAACATATATTTTTCATTTATTAATTTAAAATTAATTACCATTGTCAAAACCAAAAGGCGTGTTTTTATGAAATAATAACTATCAAAAGATTGACACTTGTTTCTATCCAATTTCAATGTTATATTATTTCCAATGACCAAAATTGGATTAAATGATAAAAATATAATATAATTATTCATTAAAACTACTCAAATGTATAATTAAACACTATAAATTATTTTGATTAAAAAGTTGTTTTCTATTACAATTTAGTATTTTTCACTATTTATCAAAAATTGAAAGTTATCAGAAAAGTACAAATAATTTATCAAAACCAAATTTTTATGTCCCTCTTTGAAATAAGAATTTAATTTCATTAAATTGAATATATAAAATTGTCAAATATTAGTTTTAAAAAGGGTTCACCATTAAAAGGCGGTAAAATTTTGTTTTTTTAAAAAATACTTCTTTTATATGATGAAATGAATTTGTTCTTATATTATGTCTATGAAATAAAAAATATGGATTATAAAATTTTATAGAGTATATAATATTCCAAATTCAGTTAACACTATTCATAACTGCTTTTTTGATTGGTTAGTGTGGTAAGTTGTGGTGTGCTCAAACTCGGTGTTGTGTGTTGTGCAAGTTATCGAATTACATTGAAGAGATGACATAATATTAAATATTGGGTTGTTATAGTGAAAATATAAGGAGGTTACAGGAGGAAGAGGTTATGTTCTTCATCGATTGTTTTTATTTTAGTTCTTACTTCACCTCTTTAGATAGTTATGAAACCATTATTATATAATAATATATTTTTATATCATTTAATTATATCGTTTTATGATAATTTCATGACCTACAACCATACCCACATCCATAAAATGGTTTAGGAAATCATTATTCGTGTGCATGGAAAACTACCACCTCATGAACTGATGTCATTCGTTATTCCATTACCACCTATCAGTATTGGGTATAATGATGGATATAAAGTATATATATGAAATTTGTAACATATTTATAACTTTTTATTTATTAAATAATATATGTTTTTTTAATTCCCATTCCGTAGGGGATACAATAACATTGCTCATGTGTACGGAGGACTACCACCTCATGAAGAGATATGTTTCATTTTTCAATATCACTATACATGGAATGTAATAAGGATTAATATAATGAGTATATGTGATATAAATGAATTAATTTTGTTATTAATGTGATATTTATCGTTATTAAAATTTAATATTTATCAATTTATTTCATACAATGAAAAACAAGAACTTCATTCGTGTAGGTGTGGAAAACGATTCATGAAGCGATATGACTCTTTTTTAATCACCACACCACATGGATGATATATATAAGTATATTTAAGTAAATTATATTTTATACATGATATTATAATCATTACGTAAAAATAAAATGTTACTTACATTATTTCTAAAATGATCCTTGAATTGTAGAAATGTTACGCATGATTACATATGGCCTACTATATCTTTTGATTGAAACATAGTTAATTTTTCATAATCATTATTCATGATTTATTTCAAAAGTATAATTAATGTATAAATATGAGAACAATTTCTTTGTTATTATTATTATTATTCTTAAAAAATGAACTCTTTGACAATATTCAACCAACCATTTTAATCTCTGACATATAATCCAAATATCATTGAAACATAAAAATTAAAATTAAGTTAAGTAATAACATATAACACGGTAATATATGAAGTGAAATGTATAAAAAACCGTAAAATTTTTATTAATAATGTAAATAATTAAAATTATTATTTTTTATTATGGAATATAAAGAACGTACGTGGCAATTCAGACTCAACGTAATGAGTTTCTCATCTCATTTTAATCCATGGAGACCAATACCATATTTACAACTTATTTTATTCATTTAGTGAATAAATATACTTTTTTTTGTATGTTATATCATGAATTAATTTATATTCTTGGTATATGAATTTCATTTAGTTTTTTTTCATGAGGTTTATAATACAAAAGTTACCAAAGTGGAAAGGCTTTATTTCATAATATCATCATTATTCCAGATTTTTTTTGACACTACCTTGGGGTAATTATTTGATATTTCCATATTAATATATATATATATTCTCTTATGGTTATTCATTATATTTCTCATGAAATATTACAATTATTTCCTCTATTTGCTAAATAAATGACTATGAAAATGTTTTTATGAAAATACGACTTAATTTAATTCTTTATATGAAAATCATTTTTATTAATAAAACATGTTTCCTAAAAATGTTTTACTTTTTTTAACATTCTTAAAATGGTTTATTAAAAAATTTCCATAATTGAAATTTTACAATTTCTTGAGAGTAAGTTTCTTGTAGTTTTATGAACAAGGTACTTTTCTAACCATTTTACATTGCAGAAGGAATGTCCATTTTAACATTTAAGTCATGTAAAAAACTACCCACTCCCATAACCACCATTTAATTAAATCATCATTTTCATGTTTATATTTTTCAATTTTAAAAAATTCATAATATCCTTGGAATTAATTTTTTTTTTAAAATTGATTTTAAAAGAAAATAATTCTGAAAATATTTTAAGAATTTTCTTATTTTAAAATAAAATGGGTTATTTAAAAAAAGGCTAATTTACTCATGTAATGTCACGCGTGATATTTCATAATAATTTCCCATTAAATAAGAAATTATTTTAGGAAGGATATTCTTTACTAGGGATATTCTCTAATAATATCGTCTTTCTTATTTCTCTGTATGGTTTACAATCAGATTGATTGGGGATGAAAATGTTGATATAATTCATATTACTCTATATGGACTATTTTTTTGTTCATTTATTTTAGAAAGTAATAACATTTAATATGATATATTAAATATGAATGTTTATGTTGATTATGTTTCATCACTTTCATGTGAGGAATGCATTCGACTTAGTAATTATTTAGTGGGGCCCGCTCTATCCCCATTATGCATTGGAAATTCTTAGGATAAAAACTATATTGGGTGTTGTTCGGAGCCTTACCCATTGCTATAGATATATTAGCATACAGACATGATGGTATTGGATTTCATGGCATAAATCCATGATGGTATGCTTCAGATATCCAGGGTTATGCATTCCATCTTTATGAATTTAGTTATTGATATTCAATGTGGTTATAATATTAGTTAGAATATCCAAGGTTATGTTTCATTATCTAGTTATTATTTATATGTAATAATTTAATCATTATTCATTCATTCCCTATTATTCTTATGTTATTGAATATATTTCATGTGTGTTAGTTTTTTACCCTTCCTAACTGATTATACCATATTTATACACAAATTTATCTATATGCACACCATTATTGAGTATCTAAGATAACATCTTTCTTATGTGTTGTTTTCTATAGGATATGTTGAAGTTTTGTGTGATTTATATGAAAGGATATATTAAAGATAATAATGGAATTTTTAATGAATATTCATTGTGTGTTTTTTAAAATTTAATGTGAATTTCAAGTATGTATCTATTTTATAAAGACTACCAATCTATTTGGTCCTTCGGGATGTGATTCGTTGTATAGGATTCAAATGTAATAAATTAGACACAATATCATAGAAATTGAGGTCAAGGTCACTATAGTTGATACTAGATGAAGTTTAGTGGAATCCATGCGAACTACATTTAAGAAAACACATATTAGGGAACATAAAACTATGATAGAATTAGAATATAAGTGTAGAATAACATCATAAAGTTTTTTAAAGAATGATAATATTTTCTCCCTAGAAAATACATCCGTATCTAGATACTATAAGAAGATATAGATCTAGAATAGATGCACTTAGGGGTAATAACTCAGAAAATGTTCATTAAGTTTGAAATGATCATCATTAGGTGCACGAAAATGGTTCTTATTATGATCCAAGTTTAACACTATAAGGGTATATTCTTAGGATAATTCAAGTTTTCATTAAAACAATTATGAAGGTTATGCAAATACATATATCTCAATAGAAACAATGTTTAGGATTATGATATTATCTATGATTTTTTTCAATTTATGTTAGGTGTTTCACTTGTATTGTGTTTGTACACCATGTTTCATAATGTTATAATCAAGTATTGTTTATTTTGATGTCTATAAATGAGACATAGTAAAAATAATGGAAATTTAATCTATGTATATAATCCAAAGAGTATGGATTATTTTTTCTTTAATGAATTTAAGCCAATATATAGAAATGAATTTGTCTCTAAAACATTTTCATCATACCGAGACATAGTATCATGTAATATTATGATATAAAATGTATTATATAAATATTATGGAAAAAAATGGAATCTAGGTAATTAGAGGATTTTATAGAGAAAAATTTATAAGGGGATGAATGGAAAGAATGATTTTTCAACATGTGATACTTGTGGAATGAAACACCTTGGTACAAGATTAAATGAAAATGGAGTTTGTTAAAAGTGTGGAGAGAATGACCACAACTCTCATTATTTCAATGGAATTTAAAAATTATCCAATGTTCGATGAGTCAACTGTGAGAAGATGAGGAACTACATAAATTATTTCAAAAAACTACAAATGAATAAAACTAAAAATAAGATAATGGGTTATGGTTAATCTAATGATATTACCATGGATACAATAGAATTATTAATCTCTTTGGGTTTGAATTCAAGAATTATTTCATTTGTGTTTTTCATAACGGGTATCCTAATTAATTATTTTTTTGAAATGTACAATGGATACACTATAGTACCTTTTAATTAAGTATTTGAAAGAAAATGATGACAGGTAATGATGACGAAGAAAAATGATTCAGTGGAATGTTGAACGTCTTGTAAAACAAATAACTAATGGTATGATAACCCATATTATATTAATTATGTTGTTATATTTATGTTAATATAAAGATATTATTGATATCGATAATGTAAATTTGATAGTACTTACTACGTTGGAACTGATCAATGATTGGTTGAAAATTTGGATAATTTTTTAAATGATGGAGTTTATAATATTTTTTATTTTACAGAATATATCAAATAATCTTTTGTTTATTTAAGGAATAAGGAATCATGCATGTTTTCAATAAGGAATTATAGTAATTTAGGATATTACCATATATAAAGAGAAAATCATTATGATGTTGAAATGTTTGGTATGTGGTGATTAGAAGAAAATTCATGTTGTTTGAGGGATTAATGGTATGTTCATTTTGGAAATTTAGTGACCTTGTTTTGAATTTATTACATTTTATTTTTTAGAAATGGTATTATGTTTAACAATTTATGAAATTTTTTAAGTGAAACATTGGACATGATTTTAGAGATTAATTTATTACATCAAAATATGATGTTTTATGAATCTTACATAACCTATTATATCAATTTAATTTATAATAATAACTTTAGATATAAGGAATTAATTTTCATTATATTATGGATCTTATGATCATTTAAATGAAATTATTACTACTTCAGGTATAAAACATTATTATAGGACATTCATTTCATATAGTAAGTAGTGAAGTGGAAAATGATTTAAGCTCAACCAAAACATAAATTTTTTCATATGAAATAGATAGTTATGGTGAAAAACTATTTTCATATATTCTCATTAAAAATGGTAAAGGACTTCCTCAACTCTTAAAAACGATATGGAAACAAAGTTTTATACTAATAACTTCATTTATGTTAAAATTATGTTCATTAAAGTCATAAAAAATTTATGGTTTTAAGGAAATCAAACTTCTATTGATCTTTAAATTTATTGTGATCAATGACCTCTATCACTCCCTATAATTATTTACACCATTCATATCTCAAATATTCACCTTCCAACATGTTATTCTATATTAAGACCTTGTTATCTGTTATACCATATGTTCATTGAATTTAACATCATTCTTATCAATAGGATGTTCTATTAACAATTATCATTGTTTGGTATTTAATTATGGGAATTTTTAAATGACAATCAATGTGTTACCGAAACCAATATTACTACATGGGGAGGCAATTTATTTATAATGGGGTTGAATTGAACACCCTGTGATTTATAAGTATGAACATCATATTTGATATTATTTATGAAGAACAACACAATGAATAGAAGGTAATGTAACATCCTTATACATTATGATATATATTTTTTCACATAAATTAAAACACTTCTATAGCTTATAATGCATGAAACAATGGGTTTGAAAGAAACATGATACTCTATTTAAATATTATAATTTAACAATTTCCATTATATCTTTGCCATTAAATGGGAAAAATTGAATATTACTAGCTATGTTATTAAAATTACAAAGATTACACATTTCTAAAAAAAATAAAATTGATGTCTATTTGTTAGAGATAAACCAAAAACCATTTGAATGAATAAGAATTATTTTATGAAAAATAATCTTTTTATAAAAGGTTGTTTTTTCAATTTTTGCACCCATAATTTTTAATTATTTTAAAAAAAAATTTAAAATTTATTTTTACAAATAAAGATAACTCTTTAAATATTAATTTCAAAAATTATCATGTGGTGAATTTTTTATACTTTTCTAAAAAGTTTCATTTTTGATGAACAATGAAAAATACTGAATTTAAATTAAAAAAAAAATTGTTGTATAAATTATTTTTATATTTAAAATTTATAAATTTTTTAAAATAACTTTTTTCCAATTATATATAATCAAATTTTGGTCATTTAAATCGTTATCATATTGAATTTTGATATAAAAAACTTGTAATATTTTGAACATTTTCACTTTGAAACTCCGCTTTATCGTTGCCTATAAGGGAAAAATTTTAAATTAAATTTTCTCACTTATGGGATTTGAATATATAAAAACAGATTCCAAATTAGAATCATAATAATTTTTATTATCTTTTATGGTAAAATTAAATTTTATGCTCAATGATTTGTAAAAATAGAAAAACTTATTTACCACGGTTAAGGTAAAAAGTGATTTGTTGGTGTTTAAACTAAAAAGATAAAGGTTAAAATGAGAAAACAATTGTCTGGTATCTAATGTTTTTCCATATTTATAAATTATATTTTCTATGTAATAATAAATTTTATACCCTCTTTTCATGTGAAAAATGTGGGTATACATTTTTCTTTTCAAAATTACAATTGTTACACTCACCTCACTTATAAAAGGCCTCACCAATCCGTTATTTTTCATAACATAAAACCATTTTTGCACAAAAAATACATATTTAAATAAATTCCCAAAATACCTAATATAATATAGAATCTATATTTGGTTATTAATCCAACTGTGGAAGGATTTAGGTGAAAACCAAATGAGGTTACCCAGGGAAGAGGTAACGTTCATTCTCAAGTGTTTTTATTTTGTTTCTTCCGCCACCTCACTAAATATATATTAAAAGATGATTATATAATTAAATTATTATCATATTTATATTGATATATTTTTATGTTGAGTTAATGACATAGTACTATCCCCACTTCCCTCAAATGGATTACAAAATCATCAATTGTGTCTATGGATTACTTTGGCCTCGCAAATCAATATCATTATATTTTCCATTACCACCACCCATGGTTGGGAATGATGATGTATATAAAGTATATATATGATATTTATAAATAATTTTAACTCTTTAGGAATAATTTTATATATATGTATTTTTTACTTTTCATTTTTTATGATATATGATAACGCTTCTTGTGTGTACGGTGGACTACCACCTTGTGAAGCAATGTGATTGATTTTTCAAAAAACACTTTACATTGATGGTAATAAAGATAAATATTGATTAATATATGTAAAATTAATTTCATAATTATTATATTAATTAAAAATATAACATTTTTAAAATATTATATGTATAATTATATTTCATACACCGAAAAATGATAACATCATTTGTGTCCGTGTGAGCTACCGCGTTCACTAAGAGATGTGGCAATATTTTCAACACCAGACCACATGGATGATTTATATAAGCGCATATAATGATATGATATTATATATATGGTAATATTATAATTATTTAAATATAAACTATTACATACCATCATTCCAAAATTGTTATGGAAGAAGGGAAATGTTATTCTTGTGTACGCACAACCTACCATCTCCAAGATTGTAACATTGTTTATTTTTTCATATCAATTATTAATGATTGGTTATAAAGGTATAATTGGAGTAAAAATATAAGAATTATTTCATAATTTTTATTATGGATATGCTTAGAATACATACTCTTTGACTACAGTCAACATATTAAATTCAATTTTGACACACAAGCTAAGTAGCATCGAAACATCCGACGTAAATTTAATTTTTTATATAATCATATATTACATGGTAATTAATGAAATAAAAGTAATAATAAACATTAAAAAAGTTATTACATAAGTAAATAATTAATATATTTTTATTATTCATAATGCTAAAGAATTTACATCATGATTTGGACTCAATGTAAAGGTTTTCTCATCTCACTTTATCTTTTGTGAGAGATAAGTCATATTCAACACATAATTATTTTTTATATGGTATATATTTCCATATTTTTATGTTTTATAATGAATTAAATTATATTCATGGTATTTAATTAATTATTTATAGAAATTTATTTCATTTTTATTATGATACCAAAGTTACCAAAGTGGTAATAGTCTATTTAACAATATCATCATGATTTGAGACTATTTTATTATGTCACCGTTTGGAGAATTATATGATATTACTCTCTTAAATTAAATCTATTTTATTCTAATATATTTATTTATGACCATTTTAAAGTAATACTTATATTTTATTCCGATACTTTTTAATTAAAATTATTAATAAAATATTTTAAGGAAATCCTAATTTATTTATATCTTCTAGTAAAAATCCATATTTTTAAAAAATCATGTTTTCTGAAAATTATTTTAGTTTTCCTAATATTATCACAATTATTTATTAATATTTTTTACCCATGTTTTAATTTTTACAAAACTTTTTAAAGTATTATTCTTATCATTTTCATGATAAGTAATTTTTAAACCATTTTATAGTACAATATGAATGTTCTTTTCATCTTATATGGAATGTACAATATTACCCGCTTTCATGACCATATTTTATTTGCTGATTCCATTATAATTTTATAAGGTTTTATTTCATGAATTTTTATTTTAATATTCTATATATTAATATTTTTTTGACTTTTGTTTTAAAAGAAAAGTATTTTTAAAGTATTTTATGAACTCTTTAGTTTTAAAATAAAAGGCTGATTTTCAAAAAATGGTAATGTTCTAAAATGAATGTTCAAGTTTATTTGTACAAATGGTTTATGATCATTTTTACTTGGGATGTTCTATGCTGATACCACTCACTATACTCTGGATAGTTTATGATTATGATTATTTATTTGGGGAAGCATTTACATGTAATATTCTTGTTTAAATATGAATGTTTATACTGATTATGTTTCAATACTTTTATATAAGGAATTCATTAGTCTTATTAAGTCATGTAAGGGGCCCACTATTTCCCCATAATGCATCAGTAGGTCTCATAATACAATCTAGATTGGGTTCTTGTAAATAGACTTATCAATTTTGATATAAGTCTTAGCACAATCCCTTGAAAAAATTATATTTCATAGAACAAGGCCTCAGTAATAATTTTTAGATGTATTTCATTATGAATACCATCATTATGAATTCATTTATTGAAATTCAATTTGATTATTCAATTTGTAAGAATATACATGGTAATGATTCATGGTTATGTAATTATTTATATGGAATTATATGATCATCATTTATTCATACCATATTATACTAATGTTTTGATTAAATGCAATTTTTTTAGTTATTTACCCTTCCATTTTGATTATTCCTTATTTATTCATAGAATATACTGCATGATTATATTTACATAGTATATGAGCTCACCAATTTATTATATTTTATTTTCACTAAAATATAAGGGCTTGTTTATTGATTTATATGTAGTGATAAATTAATGGGAATACAATAATTCAAAACGGATTATTTTTGTATTTTTTGATTAAAACTAAAAATGTGAGTTTCATTTATGTATATATTTTACCATGATTAATAAACTATTCATTCATCTAAGAAGATATTAATTTTTCTTATAAAAATTTAATAGAGTAGACACCTACTTCATGATACTCAGGTTGCGGTCGCTACATGAAATATATCATTCATTGACACTACAATCTTCATATATGCACGACAAAAAAATTCATTTTATGAATGGTTGAGAGGAAGGTGTTAAATTGTTATTAAATTAGAATGATAACATGCTGGTAATCTAATGAAACTTATGTAACTATTATAGCTTGGTTAGAATATATTTTAGGAGGTATATTAAGGAAGAAAGGAATATAAACAAAAAATTAATGAATACTATTTTTACCTTACTCTTAAAAAAACTCATTTTCATATTGGTTTAAGGAATGTAAGGGAAATAAATTATATATATGAATGCTTCTACGACATTAATTTTTGTGTTGGGGAAAAATTTTGGTATATTTGCGTCATATAAATAGGTGTAACTTGTGGGGAGAAGTGGAGTGGTGAAGTGATCCCTTTATACGTGAAAGGAGGGTAATTTTTATGATAAGATATGAAATATTTAAGGAAATTGGATTAAATAGAAGATAATAATGGAGTTTTGGTAGTTATTTGTCAAGAAATATACGATACACCCTTATAGTGGATATGATTCAAGATATTTTAAGCCTTTTTTTCCTTAAATTAATAGTTTACCATAATTTAGTTTTACCATGGTAACTCATTTTTTATCCTCAGTGACTTATTTTAAAGAAGAAGAAATAAATAAATATTATAAAATAATTTGGAAATGATAGTTTTAATTATGAATACCATTTTATAAAATTAAATTTCAATCAATGATAAAAATTATTTTTATAATAATAAGTGCATAGCACCTAAAAACGGGTTTAGAAAAAATATAACTTAGCTTCCAAAATGTCAACTATAGGTTTAACATTTAAAATCAATATTTTTTTAATGTATAATTTAAATTATTAAATAAATAAAACGTTTGGAAAATGATTCATTACTTTTTAATTCCTTATTTTATCCAAATGTTGTCACAAAACCTATGGTATTTGTAAAAATAGTATTTTGTACTGTTCAACTAAATATCCATTTTTTCACAAAAATATGAAAATATTATCTTAATAAAATATTATCATGATAATTCCAAAAATTTATTTATTTTTTGTTCAAATTTAAGTTCTAAAATATATAAATTTAACTTTTCAATTGAAAAAAGAAATTTGAATTAAAAATAATTTTTAATTCAAAATGACTATTTAAATTATTAATCCGTATCATTTTTCTCTCTTATAAAATAAAAATTAAATTATACATAATATTCTATTCAAACTAAAAATATAATTAATGATCAATTAGCTGTAATATATTTATTTAATCAAAATAAAGATGCATAGTGCATGAAAAATGTTTTTTTTGTATAAATAAAATTTAAAAAAAATGAAATTATTATTATCTATCAATTCATAACTATTGGTTGGATGTTAATTTATTTTCATGTAAATTATATCAATATATTTCATTTAAATTATTCTTTACCCAAAAGTAATTAATAGTGCAGAACACGTTTTAAAAATAACTATTTTTAAAGTAATACTTTCATATTACATAAACATTAACATGTACCATTAAAAATATGTATTTATATTAAAAATATTTATTTTTATAAATATATTGAAATTGAAATATTTTTTTTAAAAATTATAATTAAACTATATAATATTAATATTCTCAATATAATGATAAATCTTTCTCATAATAAAATATATCTATTAAATATTATTTTATTATCATATTTTATCTAAATAAATCATATCACATTTTGTTTTAATTTAGATTTCCATGTGTAATAATATTTTCAATATATTATGTATCAAAAATGGAATTGATACTAAAACATCTAGTTGTGGTATTATCCACAAATTAAATAAAGCACATCCTCACTATTTTAATTAGTAACTAGTAATGAAAACAACTAAAGGTATCCATAAGGTAAACATGAATCATGATATAATTTAAAATGAAATATCAGCCTCAAAAACATGATAGATTACCCGAAACACGACTTCTTTAATCATAATACGGATAAAGTTGAACAATTTATTAAAATATTATTATATTTTTTATAAGGATGAGGAGTTTCTAGATACCTAGCATTAAATGTTTTTTTCATGATCATGTATTCAATAAAATACCATAACCAAAATGTCTATAATAATATCCACTAAAATAGGGGTAAATGGTCATATGAATATGAAAAAATAATCTTAATATTTTTTCTCATTTGAATCCTTTATTTTAACCTATGATACATTCAATTCAATGATGATATAATGGGATCAACTTATAACTAATTCAGCTTAACCAAGGTTAGTAATGGTCATATTCCTATTAGGTTATTTGGAATAAGTAGTTATATATTGCATAATCAATATATATTTTAATCCTATATAATGGTTCCTAAATATATTTTGAATAAACCCAATTTATATCCCATGATAGTGTTAAACTAATTGTGCAGTTAGTCCCACATTCTGTCCACTAGGTGAAGATCGAGTTAATACTTAACTAGAATTTTTTCAATGTTTTTACCCCTAGGTTCTTCTGTTACAGATCCTCCATCAACCTAATTTCATCCATACATGGATTTCATTTATTAGAAACCACATAATCCCCACATTACCAACATTTTAGGATTTTATCCTATAGATAAAATTATTCCATTGTTTTTCATTGATGTTCTATTATCCTGATCCCCAAAAAATAAATATAACATGATTTGATAATGATTATTGTGACCCAAGTTAGAAATCCATCTATAATGCTTCCTTTGAGATGATTAATTATTACATTTTATAATTATTATCATGACATAACCAAAGGTTTATATTCATTGGATATTATCTACATAATCATCTTTTTCTACAATATATTCAATATCTCCAATTAAATAATTTTTACAGAATTTATTTTAGACATATAATGAATGATAATATTTATCATAACATGGGAAAAGATGTATTAGAATTTTTGAATTTATATTCCTAGTATGAGTTTATAATCATATGTTTTAATTATATAGGTAAATGGGTATGAGAACAAGTTCAATGTAGAATGAAATAATGTTATGATATCATAAAAAAATAATCATGGATCATTAAAACACGAATCAGGGATAAAGGATAAAATAATAAATACGAAATAATAACATGAGTATAATTAAAATCAAAGGAAATTGGTATAAAATTAAATATAGAAATCATAAAATATAATAATATGAACCCATAGTCAGTTTTCATAACATAGTGGTGAATGAATCACTATCTAGTACCCACGAAAATGTAGAGAAGACATCACTTCCTAATTCCCATATTTGAGTTATCATAAATACATGATTACTATAATTATATTATGAGATATAAAACATTACCCAATGTATGTTTTGGGATATATAATTCAATGATGACATGTCATACAATAAAATCCTCACATATGTGTTCCATGAGGACATGAAAATATTCCTATTTGAAAAATGAAATAATGAAATCATAGAAAAGTCACAAGTCTTATAAAAACATGTATATAATTTTTCATAATCTATTCATATAAATAATGTAGATTTTAACATAAGAAAATATCTGTAGTGTAACATATGTAAAATCAAAATATGCTGACATCTATGAAAAACAATATTTCAATATTATCATATAAATAATTTTGAAAAATCAAATGAGATGCTAATTTTATGTTCAAAAATATTATGGATTATGTTTATTTGGAATAAAAATTTAAACCATATAATGTAATCTTTTAAAAAATTAATTGTTGTAAATGATTTATTTCACATGAAATAATGTTAAAAATATATTTATTTAAAAGTTATAACAAAAACAAACCATATTGAAATTATATAATGATTCCTTTAAAATATTTATAAAGATAATAAAAATAGTATAAATAGAACATAATCAATTATCTATGCATAGATTTGGACATCCATAAAATCATCCAACAAACATTGAAATATAGGTTGAATATTCATACATGAAAGTAATATGTGGTGTTACACTTTGTTATTTTAAGAAATAATTTCTTGAAATAAATTTAATTTCTATATTAACATGTGTTAGAAGCAACATCGAGTTTCAATAAACCATGATATACTATTAAAGAGTTATTATCAACTCGATGTTGGATTGGTGGGTATACATATAACTAACTATATAATTATAATTTTATGGTTACTTATGTAAACATTAATTCATTGTGAATCAATTTGTTATAAGTACAATGAAATTCATTCGAAATTAAAAAATAATTTTTTCAAGAAAAAATATTTTTAAGCGCACTATGTATTTTTATCTTAAAAAATTTAAATAATAAAAATTGTTGAATTATTTAAATGAAATTAATATATTGTATATTAAATAAAATTTGTAAACATTCAGTTAAAACTTTTTATAGTCATTGTATAATAATAAACCATGTTTAATGATTATACATGTTTTTTAAAGTGATTTTCATCTTCTATTGTGAGAATATTTTAGAATACATTTATTCGAAATATATAAAATTTATTTGATAAAATGAATTACATATTTTTAATTAGGTGGATTAGATTTGTCAAATATTTTCTTTTTATTTTGGGTTAATATGATTAGTAACCTTGGAAAAATTTATCACTATGGTAAAGGGTAAATGAGGAAAATATTGGTTAGAACTAAGATATATGAAAATAATTTTTCAAAAAAAATTTATTAGATTTCTGGAATTCTAGCCTTATCACCATATACATGATATTTATTTTTTTAATGGACACTACTTCATGAAAATACCTAAATGATATTTAAAGAAATTTTTTTATAAAATGTCAATCTCTTAGTTTTATGTGTATCTATTGTGTCCACATATAGAAAATTGATTTTATGAACTAATCTAAGTGTATATTTTGAGATTAATAAAATTATTTTAATTATATAAATTTATTTCCAATTTTTATTAATTATATATTGACCATAAATTCTTATGAATTATTGATGAAATATTTCTCCAATTAATAATAATTTAAAATAAATTATATAAACAATTAAAAGTAATATAATTTGAGTGAGTTAAGGTGTTCCATGATTTTTTTTCAATCAATGTGACATATTAGTGATACATTAAATAATTATATTCTGATTACAAATTATTATTTAATTTTTTAATTCAAACTAAATGTATAGTGTCTAAATTAGAAGTGGTGATATTTTATATTAATAATATATGTATTAATTACCAAAAAATTAAAAAAACATTTAAAGATGAAATGGGGGGTTAACTTATGGTAAACCAATTCATAGCCTTACTATTTATAGGATATTTGAAAACATTTTTGTCGATAATTACTTTAAGATTTTTCAACAATTTATGAAATTATAGGAGTTATCCTCCCCTCAATTATAAAAGGGAACCCCTACTTTTTCTTATTCAATGGAAATAGATCCTTCTAAATTGACCAATATTTGTAAATATCTATTATAAACCTCCTTATCCACATTCTATAGTTTATTTTATTCCTATATTACCAAACCTATATCCCATAAGATGATATCTAAAGGAGTTATTTCTAAAAAGAGACAATCACATTATTTGATGACTTTCTATTTAATTAATATGTCACATCCTATAAATCTATTATATTATTCATAAACTAAAAACTTACATATTGTAAATAAAATAAAATATTATTATGATTGTGAAACAAAATATATTTACCCTATTTATATCAAATAAGTTGTGAAAATATCACTCATGCATACATAATGATTACAGTCTCCACAAAGTGGTACAAATCATTTCTCATCACCATATTTTATGGGTGGGTAATATGATGTTATTATTGTTTATATATTATAATTATTAAATAATTATACATATTTAATTGTAATATAATATCTAAATTCTTATCGTAAACTTTTGGAAAATGATAGCATCATTCGTACATACGTGTGTACTACCACATCCATGAAGCGATGGGATTTTTTTTCATTTTTTATCATGGATATTAATAATTATTCATTTAATTGATATATATTATATAAATTATATAATAATTATTCAATAATGGACCATTATTATTTACATTTTTTCATTCTGTAAATAATAGAATCTATGTTCTTTTGTACGTATGACCCACCATCTCCATTAATTGTGTAAGTTATTTCACTATATCTATCATGTATAAATGAATATAAAAATGCATATAATTAATATTGGTGATATTTATATAATTATTATCATTATTTGATATAATATAAAATTATAAAAAATTCAATGACCATAACTATTGAACAAAAACATACATGAAAAATGAAGCAGATATCACCCGGAGTAGTGATTTTTTTAAAGATGTGTTAAAAAATGTGTGATAAAAGGTTATAAATAAATAATATTTGATGTTATATATATTTATTTAGTTATATAATATATTTTTAATTAATCATTAATTATTATAAATAAGGTTCCAATATGTATAAAGGATGTTGGACCTAAGGTAAGGTATTTTTGTCTCACTTTTATTCATGTAGAACACATGTCATATTCACCACCTTTTTATTTTGTGTGGTGTTTATACTACTCATGAAGATATTTTATGATTCATATTTCTAAAGTTATATGGATTTCAATATCCATATAAGGTTACATAATTCATGAGTCTTGTGATTCAAAAGTTACGAATGTGAAATGGATTTTATATTACAATGATTTTTATAGGTAGTGTTCATGATTAACACTTTGTTGATGAAATACAATGATTTATATCACAATAATCTCTTAACTTTTCTTATCCTATATTTATTTCATAATAAAACAATTTTTAATTCCATTTTTATCACCTTAATAACTCAAAATAATCCAAATATGTTTTTAAGGAATATCAACATTAATTATTACTTTTGTAGAAAAACCATTTTCTTCTATTCCATGTTTTGTAAATATATTTTAATGAAGTTTATTACTATTATAATATTATTACTCTATTTTATTATTAACCTCAAGTGAATTTATAAAAAATTATTTTTAAATTAATCTTCTCTTCATTTTCTGAATATAATACTTTTTTTATTTTTTACACAAGTGTGAAAGGAATTTCTTCATTGGCGTAAATGGAATGAAAAAAATTTACTACCATCATGACCAAGTAATTCTTTGAAACATATTTTAAAATTTTCCACGGTTATTTTTAAAGGATAAATTTCTGCAATATTTTTTAATTTTTTTTGATTTTAATGAAGTGATTTTAAAATGGAATTGATATTTTCCTCATGCCTCTTTGATGATATTTTAATGGTATTTCTATAAATTAAAGAAAAAACACCTTGATTTAACTTATGATATAATGAGGATATATTACATTGATACTATGCATATTCATTCTATAGATGTATCATGTTTATTTTAGTTTCCCAAGTTGGATTGACCCCTGATAGGGGGGAGTTAGTCGATTAATTTTTAAAAATTGATGGTTTTGGATTAAAAGTCATTATATATGTAAGTTTATAGATCCACTCAGTTATATCTCATTGTCTAACTTCATATGTAGAAATAATAATAGGGAGATAAAATCATGATATTTAATGGTTCGCTACAAATACCTACTCATTTACATATTGGATATTCTCCCAAACATGGATTCTCTATAATAATACTATTATCAATTACAATGTTTGATATGGAGACCCACTGTATCTCTTATGAATCCATAAAGGAGGTTCTATATACCTCATCCCACAGTGTTAACATAATCCATACAGGCCTACTCCAGAATCGACACTAGATACTTCTTCTCTAGAATCCACATATGAGATTTTCTCCTTTGTTTATGTATTGGTACACTATAGTTTGATTTGTTGATATTCCTCCATGATATTTCTAGATCACACATTCCCATTTACCTATTCAAGTACCATTACAGTGAGTGTTCACTTCCCTCCAAAGTCTCTGATAAATTCTATTGGTTAGTTTCATTAGGGTAAAAAATACTAAGGATATGCTTCATTATATTGATAGAGTCCTGGCCTTAGTGAAATGTGTGAAAGGCAAGCTAAACATTTCATCAACACTATTTTTATACATTATGTATCATGGAAAATTTCAGATAAGTCTTTATTCTAGAATTCCAAAATTTTATCATCTCAGATATAAGATTTTTTATATTTATCCCAACTTCAGTATAATATTATACTCCCTTTATGCATTGATTTTATGGCATCCAAAACTATATATTATTCATTTATGAACATTACTATCTTATTTTATATTTTGGAATGTGTTTTGATAAATTCAATTAAACATAAAATGGTTTTATGTGTGTCGTGGATCTTTTCCATATTAATTTCTTCACCACATAATGTGAATTTTGTGATCAATATAATAGTTTTTTGATCATCATGAAACAATCCCATGAACATGGTGAAATTTCTATTTCTCGTGAAACTAACTTCTGATATCACTTACTTGTTCATTTGAGTAGGTTAGGTTCGCATAAAATTACTCTTCTTCAATCAAACATTCCTTTTTATGAAAACATTTTCCCATAGTTCCTGCACCTTTTCTTTTCATAACAATGAATGCTACACAGTAACAATATAACATGATACTGGGTGTGCATGTGAATACCGTCTAAAACGACATCACGAGATAATAGATTCTATCCATAAAATCCTTCCTGAGACAATCTGTTTGTACACAAATTCGTTTATGATATATGGGTTTTTTCTTGAGATTGTCTCCTCTAATACATTGTAAGACCTGATGTCTCAAAATTTATCATCAAACACTTCGTAAGAGCTAGTTATCTTGTGGGTTCTCCTTCAAACAGATAGAAATTCCTAGTTTTCTTACAATTTCTCTTTCATGAGATAATAGATTTTTGCTGTGTCTCCTTTAGATGATGGGATCACATGATCTATTATTTATTCATGTGAATTAATCACTCAACTAATATCAATTTTTATGAGAGTTATCTCTCTCTATCTATCTCTTTATGTTAATTTTTCATAAATAAAACTCTTGACACTTTTATGGTTTAGATATAAAGTATATATTTTATTTTTAATGATTAAATAATTAATATAAAAATGTTCATGAAGATCTCATGATCTCTTTTAAGGAAAAACTCTCAGCTTCATTGAGCCTCGGGAATTTCTGGGATGATCATGATAATCATGTGATATCTTCTTGTGATGTTGTGTGATAACTTCCCGGTAACTCCATTAATACTGAAAATGTAAATTATTCTCATTTTCATTATTTTTCATATGATAAATGTTATGTCGACTAGGCTAGATACCCTGAGAGGGTGGTGAATCATGGTATGACAGATTAAAACAACTACCGCTTTTGATCTTGTTTTTTTATTAGACAAAACTCTCTTCTCTCTCCTTCACATTACAGAGTATGAATAAACCTTAAATCATGCACATGACATAATGATTTTTACTTGGTTCACCCTCACTGGGCTACGTCCAAGGAGAATACACTGGTAGTGTTCCGATGTACCAATTCCACTATAAGCACACTGCTGTTTACAGGTTTGAACCGGACTCACTATCCCTCCTGGTTTTGAACCACTCAAAATTTGAGAGCTCACTGCTCTCCCAACTGATATAAGCTCACTACTTCTTCAGAAGATCCACTCACAGTTTATAGACCTGTTGGTATCATCATTGTCACTAATGAATGCATCATCCACTGTACATAGATTCTCTATTGATGTAAAATTTTTATCCATTGATGAATACCCCATTACCACTGAATTCTTAGGAAATACACTTTGGAAACACCTTATCAAAGCACCATACTTTGCGAGGCTCCCAATTTCGCAAAGCTCAAACAAGACTTTTTGAATATCATGCCTTTTTGAGAAGCTCAAGCCTTCATAAAGCTTCGGCTATCACGGTTTTCTATTCGTTACAGAGAGACATCCTTTGCGAAGCTCACTGAACCAACGCGGAGCTCACAAATTTTGAGGAGCTAGATTTGCTATCGCGAAGCTCTTATTTCGAGAAATACACTACCTTCACGAACTACCTTCACGAGCCGAGAGAAAAATATTTTCTTCAAAAACTATCTTCTTCCCCCGAGGGGGTTGAGGCCTATTAATAGGCGATTCCACTAATCCTAGAACCTTCCACGCGAAGTCATCTCCAAGTCATCACAAATTGTGAAGCTCTAAAAATTCTTCTGAAAATCACTCAATATCACGAAGCACCATGGAAATTTTCCAACCGTGGAGCTCGTCATAATAGCAGAGTATCTCTTCATTTCATTTTCAACTTCTCCACGAAGCTCCAATAGAAATTTCCTTCACATCTATGATGCGCTTCAACCTATGCTGTTCACGAAGCTCGTTGTAATCGCGAAGCATCACCGTCAACATTCTGGACCATGACAATTCACCATGGAAACAAGCTTTTTCAACAAACACAATCAACCCAAAAATGATTCAATGTTACCTTGAGGGATTTTTGCTCGACAATAAAATAAATATTGTCTCCCTACTATCACATGATCCATGATCATCATGTGATTACACAATTATTGTCTATTATTCCATCATGATATGTCTCATTTATCATCATAGGTTCTTCCAAAAGATTCTTGTGACATATTCTTTTTATGTCTTTATTATTAGAATGTTTTTATAAGAATTTAAGAGTAAATATAATTCCTTTATTTTATATGATCAATATTTTTCTTGGATTATTATGGTGGATGCTTGAAGTGATCTCATGCGAACCTTTCTCATTGGGATGTTGAAGAAGTCTGGCACAAACTCAATGATTCTCTATGTTGGAGATATTCTTTAGACATATTTCAAATCATGTGATCCAAGATATTTGAATATACTACGTAAATCAACTCATTTGACATCCCGTGTAATGTCTTTAATTTTAAAGATGAGGGAAAAATACCCACACATCAGCCATCAGACATCATTTTTTACTCACAAAATCCATCCACTTTATTATAAAATTATTAAAACTATTTGGATGATATATCTAGGGTGTTAGACCTCTATTGAACCTTCAAAAAAACCCCACTAGGCCACTCAAGCTTGGTATATTAAGTCACAACTCATAAACTACTTTGGGAGTGCACTATATAGGCCTTATACATAGTCTATCATACCTATGACAGTCTATATGAACCCTAATTCCCATGGGATTTCTAGGGTTTCTCCATTGGGAATGGTAGACTTTTAGGTCCATCATGTTCCCTTGGTAGAGTTTTCAAGTTAGGATTGTGATTTATCCTATTTATTAATATTTTTGATTAATTATACTCAGAAATAATTGATGTATAATGTAAAATCCAAGACATTATTCAAAAATAAATCCCTCAATCCAAATATCTAATATATTCCATGAAAAATCCTCATATTCTATTCATCATAATTAATTTTTAATATCATTCTACATGGTTACATCAATTCTTCATTGCATCATAAAAATATATAATTTCATGGTTCTCAACATTATTCATCAAAACATTATTGTATACATTGTGTTCCTTTTTAACAAATATTTTTTAAATTTATGATCATCACAATTAATCATCATATTTAGATGAATAATTTTCCAAGGGTGGAATATATGGATCCAAAACATTTACCTAGAATCACTACCTCATCCACACATTACTAAACATATATTTAAACATTATTGACAACATATGAAGAATTGGGCCCACCAATCTCTCTATTTTTATTTTTTTTGTGAATAATAAATTAGAAAACTTTGTAAGAGTCAATATTTCAGGACAAAATTATCTCCCATTTGTTGGAAATAAATATGAAAAGAGAAAAGGTGGTATTATAGACTCAAGATATTTTCAAAAGAATGATCATATACCTTATAAAAAACATATCAGATAGGAATGATCTCACATAATTATCTTAGAAAATAAAAATTATTTAATAAAATATATGTCCATATAGACTAACCTGATGTAGAAAACAAGAGAGATAAAAAAAGGTGGAACTAAAAAAATCCATAAATACTATGAAAATTAAATCATGCTAAAAATTAAAATTAAAGGGATTATAAATAACCACGTTCATCAATGAAACAACTTTTCCTACACAAACATCAAGAAATGAAACAAAAATTCTAGTTAAATTGATATAGATCTACCAATGTCTTATCTTCATATAAAATAAACAATCTCCCTTAATTGATATAATTATTATAATTATGAAAAGGGATGAAAGTGTGATTATAATTATAAAGTTGTTTAGATTTTAATCATTCACTAGGTTGTTACGATTTATCAACATCATCTCGTTAATGCTCCCCCTCAAGGGATGCATGCACCTCCCCCAATTCCCTTCATACTAGTAAAAAATAATTAAAATATAAGGGAATAATGGGGGACTTTCTTATTCATTGGGAGTAACTTTTTGGCTGATATCTACCTCTCATCCTTGTCCATTATTTTTCCCAATATCAGTCATTCCTTTTTTTGAAGTTTCCTTGACAATTGTAGTCCTTTTATTACACGATGACATCGAAGCAGTCATTTTTATTTTAACTAGATCCCACTGATTAGGGATAATCTCCCTATAGCTATATCATGTATGTCCGGATTTATCATAACATACACACAAGTCACCATCCTTGTGTGTAATATATTTTTTTCCACCTCAGTTTTTGTAGACACATTCTTTCCATTATATTTGCTATGTTTTAAGCTTCCTCGAGTTATTTATCAAATTTCAATTAATTTGGATAAATATATAGGCACTCTTTCATAACATTTTTTATCTTATATGAATATTCACATGAGCCACCACTATTTTGCTAATACAGACACCTCTGTTTGGTAGTATAGGAAATATCTCTTGGTACTCTAGATATGAATTTCTCAATTTTGTGATCCTTCTCTTAAAACCCTACAATAACTTCTTTTAGTCATTCATATAAGTTTTTTCATGGTATATTGGATGTTTTTTTGTCCACATAATTCTTTATCTAATATTTTTTATCCTTAGTTCAGCATGACTCTACCTTAATTCATGAATATTTTCTAGAAATAACATGTTATACTACAAAGAGTAGTCTCTCACAACACTAGAAAAAAACACAGAACCCAGATCTTCCACATTGATAGGTATTCTATATAGACAGCATTTGTTATAATTTTTCAAAATGACCCTTATTTTTACCAAGGTGAAGTGATTTACTTGAATCATTTATTTATCCTATTGATTTAGGAGAGGACCACTCATTGATCTTATTTCTGATAGTTCCTTTAATAGTATTATTGTTCTATATATATCTTAAGAATAATTTCTCACCATCTTCTATTACCTAGATTCCCTTTTGTTGTTTTATTATCTTAAAATGATAATATCAATTATTTTATGATATATACATACCCAAACTCATCATAAAAGTGGCCACTTCTAATAACACACTTACAAAAAATTTCAAGTCATTCAAATTTATTTTTTGAAGTGAGATTATTTTTCATGTGAATTTTTCTTCTTTGATATAGGTTTACTCATTTATTTAACTTTACCCACCCCAAATGCAGGACTTATATTTTTTTCCTAGTTTTTTTGTTATTCTAACATTCCACATATTCTTAACCAAACTTCTATTATAAAAACATTGTAATATTTGCCTTCTTATTTTCTTTTGTGGTTTAGTCTATTTAGTTATCATAAATTGTAAATGTTACTAATTTTTAATTACATCACCATTTGTTGGGATTATTATCATGAAATTGTTAATCATGATGATTTTTGAATACTATATTTATGTAATGTATTTATTTACATTTTTCACCATCAATACTTTCCCATAGTATGGTTTAAAACTTGTATCATCACTTGAAATGTAATTAGTATATTAAAAAATTTGTTAGATATAGGGTACCTTCTTCTTGGATAATTATTCTATTTGATTATAATATGATTTTAATTAATTTATGGAATAATTGTCTTCCAAAAACAAGTTTGGAAAAGTCTCTTATTCCCCAAATTTAGGAACTTCAATGTTTTGGGGATTCATAATTTCTTTAATATCAATTTCTTGTATATACCCTTCTTGTTGATGGAGTTGTTTTCATCATTAATATATCTCATCATGGATTGCCAATAATACTTCAACTTCATTATTTTTATTCATGTAATATTCATGAATATTTTAATGAATGATCTATCTTTTTTTACATTTTATCTCAATCCTCTAATTGATAAGTTTCAATTACTATAGAAACATTGTGGAATTTTTTAAATGCAAGGAAATATTATAAAAATACAATATATGATAATTCTTTACCATAAACACATTCTTTATATTATGAAATAGTTTCAACATATCATTCATTTCAAAGTGAAATTGTTTCTTCCATTTATTTAACATGTTTTGTGAGAGTGTTAAACATCCCAAATATTTTATCAAATTCACTTCCATAGCATTAGACTCTCCTCCCATCTATAATTTTTTATCCTAATGATCCTTAAAACATTCAAAAGTATTCTTCTCAAATTATATGGTAACATTCTTCATATATTCTTTAAATCAAATGAGTATATCACTATGTAATCCATAATCATTAAAATGTTATGAAGATTCTTTAGAAGAATTATAACAAAAATAATCACTCTAATATATTACATAATGATTGTATTCAAATAGAGGTATCTTCATATATACTAAAAGACTATTATTTATCTTTCTTTCTTATCCATTATTTATATTATTTAGAGTCTTGGAATATACATTCTCATTACTATATACAAGAAGAACATCCTTTTCCTCTATATGATGTTTCTCACTAATTTCCATAAAAATACACTTTATAAAAACTCTATTAGATCCTTATAGGTGTCCTATGCTCATATAACACTTTTTGAAGTAGTGTTAAAACTATTTAGAAAATTTATTTAAAAAATAATATCAACATAATCAATCATTATATTCAAAAGGATAATTTTCCATGTGTGATATAGATGAATCGAGAACAATTCACCCGTCATCACCACTTCATTCCCACATAAATAATTTGATGTTAACACACCATTGAAAATAAATACAACACTCAATATATTATTTATAATGAAATTTTATGTATTAAATCCATTAATTTTTAATGGGTTATGATATGATGGTATTATAGAATGTTTATGAAATACATTTATTTTACATGGGTTATGATATAATGAATATTTTATGTTCTTCTAGAACAAATTTGTATGATTTTCATCTTGTGAATGGTGTTACCTATATCTCAATACAATTCATTGGGTAAATATTAATATCTCGTAAGATAAATATTACATTAATGGGGAGTGAACCCAGTTTAATAAGGGACATTATCCAATATGATAGCCTTAAGAGTGAACAATTACTACCATGATAGGTTTTGGAGTGAACCCAATTTACAATGATAGTATTGTGACGGTACCTTAACTACTACAATAGTTTAGGGAGTGAACCCAATCCACTATGATTGTAATGGAAATAACCCTAACTGTTATGGAAGATATTTTATATACTTATGTGTATGCCATAATTCCATATCTTATGACAATTTTATGCTTCCATATATTATGTTCTTTTATTACATTATGATTTATGTATTATTAACTTCCATATAGTTTCCATGATAGAAGAATATTATTTTTGATTTATAATGAATTATTTTTGAATGTTATGTTCATGTTATGATACCCTTATTATCATTTTATAATCATGTTATCACTGATATATTACTTTTTCTCCTTACCGATCATATGAGATATCACTTTTTTAGGTTTCTTTTACATGGGTTATGAATAATTTTATTAACTACAATATTTCTGAGAATAGTTAAAATTATGATGAACATAATTGTAGATGTATTAGATCTCTTATGAACTATTTGTTTGTATTTCCATGTCTCTAATGTCACTAGAGATATGTTTTTTATGTTAATCTTTATATTTTGTAATGAATATTCAACAACAAACATGTGATATCTATGTAAGAATGATTCGGGTCTCTATATTTGGTATCAGAAAAAGGTCTAGTTAACTTTGTCGACTGGGATGAAAATACATTAGTGAGTACCGTAGAGATAATTCTATTTGTCCGATAAAAAACTAATGATTTGGTAACGATCATGAATGAACTAGGTTATAACTTAGGTGTTATAAAATAAGGTGTCTTCATTTTGGCATTCAATAAATTATTTCTCCTAATAATGTGTTTTTCCAATATGATCATTGTTTCTAACACTATTCTTTTTTGGTTTTATATGGTGGGTGGAACCCAAAGGAATTGGGTTAATGATGAATGTGATGGACCAAAAAATGATTTCCATTTCAATTAATCACATGTTATGGGATCTAGAATGAATAATTTTGTTTTTATTCTCACACACCATTCTAAATCTATAAAACCAATGGATCTTCAAAATGAGAAAAGGGTGGATGAATGTTATATTGATTCCTTCACGAGGAAATGTTTACATTATTGTAGTGGTTTACCTAGTAGGTTAGTTTTTGTGTAATGGATTAGTATCATTGAATTTTTTCCATTCTTTAGTATCTAGAACATTAGAAATTTATTATTATTTTTTATTCTTTGTAAGGTGAACTTAATTAATGGTGAATCTTAGGAAGAAAATGATCCAATAAGAGGAAATTGACTGCATCTAGTGGGATGTGTTTATCATATTATTTTTAATTTGGTTAATTACACAAATTATTCAAAACAAATGGATAATTTATACATTGAGATAAAAAATAAGGAGGAAAATCTTTTGGAACCTATGAGGAAAACATTATTAGACTTTTTGAGGTACTTTTCTAGTAATATCATCCAACTAGATAGTAAGGATGATAAAATCATAGGTGACATTAAAACAAGACCTTGGATTTAATTATCTATCAGAAAATTTAATAGTTATGAATAAATCATTCAATGTTCCATAAAGTTGGATATGAAGATTATATTTACCTATTGATCTCATGGTTTTGAGAAGAAAAAAAATGGATTTCAATGGATATTATGAAAACCATCGAGTGAAAATGATGATTTTTACTTATTTTCAAATCATGGAAGGAAACCTACATGAAATTGTTGAAATTGAATTGGTAAAATTTTCATGTGTGGAAATAGAGGTCATAAACCAATAAAATTCCAATGTGAAGGGAATCTGTTAGAAAAAGATAAAGATAGAGTCTAAGAACCACAAAATTAACCACCTACATTACATTGTTTTAAAAGAACAGTTTATATGAACTATTCCATCCAGTGCCCAAATTTATTGTTTAATGAGTATAACTGATGTCAATAAATACTTTATCCTAGTGAAGAATGGAAATATATTGTGATCATTATTTTTTATTATAGGTACCATAACGGTGTGATGGATGGATGAATTTTAATCCATTATAGAATAAGAAATTTCTTATTTGATTCTATATTTATCAAATATTTTATATTTCTTGAATTTTTAAAGGGTATCAAAATACTACCTTAGAGATTAGATGTTGAGGTAATTGTAAAAACCCTTAGTGGTATTATGATCACATCTCATGTCCATGATCCTTCTCTGCTTGATTATTGTGGGAATATTCATCCTTAAAATATTTTTATTATCCCTTTGGTTGAGTTTGATGGTATCCTAGGCAATGATTGAATTTTTTTACATAAATACCACATCAATTACGAAGGAAGTGAAGTCACATTTTTATATTACAAACCAACGTATGTTCATCAATTAGTGTAATAATAAATATAAAATTATGATGAAAATAAAATCCATTTAATGGGACTTGATTACTATTCAATAAGTGTGTTTGTCTCAAATGGTTATAGAGAAATTAAACACAAGATATATTACTATTACACATTAGTTTTTTGAAGAAATTCTAGATGAATTTAATGGTCTTCCACTAACTCTTGAAAATGATGTCTCCATGGAAATCATGATTGGTTCAAAACCTATTTCAAATACTGCATATAGAATGGCATAGATTTATTTAAAGGAATTGAATATGAAAATACAAAAGGCTATAGGAAAGGTAGTTATTCATCAATGTACTTCACCATGGGGTGTACTTGTTATTTTTGTCAAGAAGAATGATGGATCAATAAGAATTTTTATGGATTATCGAGAACATAACGAAATAACAATCAACAACAAGTATCCCCTATAACATATTGATGAAATTATTGAATAAATATAAGGAGATAAATACTTTTATATGATTGAACTTTATTCTGTATATCATCAATTAAGGGATATTATGGAGGATATTACAAATGAAACCTTCCTTAAAAGGTGTAGACGCTATGAAATTATAGTGATGCCTGTTGGGATTACTAATTCCCCCACTATCTACTTGGATTGCAAAGAATAGATTCTTTTTATATTACCTTTATCAGATTTTGGTTTTACTTATAGATGATATTATTATATTTTCATAGAACAAAGATGATAATGAAGATCACTCACGAATTTTAATGAATAGCCTTAGGAATGAGAAGATTTATAATTTTTTTACCCAATGTGAATTATGGATTTAGAAAGTTTCATTATTTGGTAATATAATTTCATGTGAGGGTATATCAGTAGATCCTTTAAAAGAAGAAGTAATTGAACGTTTTAAAATATTAACCACTATGATGATGACCCTTTTTTGGTTTGGCTAGATATTATGGGTTCTTTGTGGAAAATTTATCATGACCATACAATCCAATCTTCAGGTTAACTCAAAAATAAGCTAAGCTGCATTAGATATATGAATGTAATGATTACTTCAAAGAAATAAATAGAATGCACTTTATTAAACTGCTGCTTACATTACCCTTTAGTTGTGAAGGGTTTATCATTTATAGTGTTGCATTAATTAATATATTTGGATGAATTATCATGTTTAATGATATAGTGATAGCTTATGTCTCACATTAATTGAAGGATCAGTGAAAAATTACCCAACTCATGATTTAGAGTTAGATATTGTAATTTTTGAATTAAAGATATGGATGAACAATATTTATGGAGGAATTTCTAATATATATACTTATTATAAATGTTTGAAGTATATTTTCACATATAAAGAGTTGAATATGTTCTATATAAGATGGTTGGAGATTATTAAATGCTTTTACTGATCAATACATTACAAACCTTGGAACCAGAATATGGTGGAATATGCTTTTAGATTAAAGGCTTAAGTAAGATTATCTATTGTGAGTTTCACAAAAGATCCAATATTTATGGATATTTAAAATATTGATTTTAAAATATTTATGGTAGGGGATAATTCTTATCTTTATAAAATTTGTGTTAAATAATCTATCATAATAAAAATTATTGAGGCATAGAAGAATGATATGGAACATCCAAATAATGTGAGAAAGTTTTCTATGTTTAATCTAGATTGTGAAACATTGTTATGGTGTTGGAACCATGTAAGTGTTCCATCTATACAAGATTAGATTAAGGAGATATTGGATGATGATTATAGTTCACCATTCAATAATCATCCGGGAAGTACAATGATGTATAAAGATGTAAAGGAGTACTTATAGTGGGAAAAAAATGAAGATATATATTCCTAAGTTTATATATCAGTTCTTGATATGTCATAATGTTATGGTTGAAGAAAAAAAGTATAATGGGATTTTAAATCCATTACCCAAACCATAATGAAATTGTGAAATATCACCATGCTATAATAATAAGGCATAGTGATATATGTGTTTTATTCGATCACTTTATGATTTCATCACAAATGATATCCAATAGAGAATATTTATATTAAGATCATATTTCCGAAATTTATATTAAGAAAGTGATAAGGTTTTATGGAGTAAAACATTCTATTTTATCTGATTAGGATCTGAGGTTTACTTTAATTTTCTAGAGAACTGTTCAGTAGTCTCTGGATATAGAGTTAAAATTCTATATGATGTATCATCACAAGTTATATCAGCAGTATGAGTGAAAAATTATTTCCCTAGATTATTTTATGAGATCATATTCTATTAATTTTAAATGAGTTTTTAATAATAAAATTCCTATAATTGATTTTTCACACAACAATAACGTTCACTAGATCATTCAGATGGGCCCTTATGAATCCCTCTAAAGAATGATTTTTAAAACTATAACACAATGGGATGAAATTAGGGGAAACAATATTAGGACCTAATCTTTTCTATTAAATAGAAGAGATAATTAGAGACCCTCATAAGCACATTAAGGCATCTTAGAGTCGATAGAAAAGTTTTGATAACAATCAATAGTTGAACTATTATTTGATGTTTGTGAAAATGTTTTTCTAATAATATCTACATAGAGTAAATATTTGATATTTTAGAAGAATTAAAATATAAGCCCAAATAATATTAGGACTTTAAACATTCTTTATTTAGTAGGGATGGCAGATTATCACTTAGAACATCCACTGAACCACTTTCATGATCACGATGTGTTCCATGTATCTCTAATAAGTATGTATATACCTAATTCATTACATTTTATATATTAAAAGGTTGTACTAATGGAATATGATCTTTATTATGAGGAAAAACTAGTACGAATCTTGGATCATAGTGACAACATACTACAAAACAATACTACTCACCTGCTGAATGAACTATTGTGAAATCACAAATTCAAAGATGCTACATCAGAACTGGAGGATGTAATGAAAAAAAATCCTTATTTTTTTAGTACAGTGATGAATTTTGATGGAATTTTTTTAGGTAGTTATAATGAAAAACCTCTTGATTTTATGAAATATAGTTTTTAAAATAAATTAAATTTTAATGATAACATACATTATAGGAAACAACATGTTTAAACTAGCCTTGATATACTATTAAATTATTGTTATCAACTAGACATTGTATTAGGGGAATGAATAATAATAATAATTATAAATCAATTTAATAGAGTAGTGAATACACCATATAAAATAAATAATGGTGCACAATATAAAACAATCCTCTTGGAATTAAAAATATATACTAATAACCCTTACATTAAATATTTATTAGTTGAACATGATATATCTTATAGTAAAATAAAAATAAAAATATTATTAAATAATTATATAGCTTTATTTAGATATATTATCATTTGTACACATCATTTATAACCATATATCACAAATATTTAACCTTATTATAGTCAATTTTCATCTTCATATCTTATGATTTTTCGTTTTTTTATTACATACAATTTTCATGGTATAGTGGAAAATTCTCATTTATTGGTTCAAATTTCACCATTAATAAAATATTGAATATATAATATTTATTTTTATTCAATTATTCCTGAAGTCATATTTTATTATGTGAAATTCATGGATATGATATATAAAAAATTAATTAGGATGAAAAAATTTCAGTATATTTGTGGATTGAAGACTGGTATATTATTATACATATTAAATAATAATAAAACCATTCCATAATCATATAAAAATATTCAATAAATTTTTTTCCTTTTATTACAATTATATTAAATTTTATAATCATCCACGATAAAATAAATTATGAAATCATTCATATTGGTGGTAAAATTGACCGAAACATGTGTGTAATATAATGATTTAATATTTAAGGCAACGATTTCATATAATGATAATTTAACATTGAATTGGTCATACAAATTTCATATATTTCAGTTAATCTCTATAACTCATTATCATAACCATAAAATGTATGATGACGATGATAAATTAAATTCTTCATTCGTGGAGGTAGTTGTCCACACATATGCATGATTTATGGTTCAATTTTTCAACTAATTGGTTGGAATAAAGGTAAATTATAAATTTTAATTTAAAAATTTTTAATTTTTATTATTAATCACAGTCATTCATAAAATTATACTTCTTATGAAACATTAATGGAATTGATTAAAAATTATTCACACTGCTTCATGGTTGTTTTAGTCTACACATATACACAAGTGATTATAATTTTTCTTACTAGTGGTTGTAAAGTATTGAATAATGGTTTATCAATTATGATAAAAAATTATATAATATTATTAATAATAATTTCATTATATTAGTGTGGATAGAATTTTTTTTCAATATGAATTTTAAGAATAAAATGGTAAGGACTAAGAAATGATTATATTGATAACTTGATAATTCTCTTGGAATTTACTTATAATTGGAGGCATTAAGATAAATAATTTATACATAATTATTAATAAAATGATGTTGGATAATATGATGAAAAAACGGTAGATATTCAGGATGAAATCTTATCGATATATATAGAAGGATGTGGTGAAAGTGATCCCCTTTTATAAAGGAAGAGAATCACAATTAGGAGGTACCCATAACATTTCAGTAATGGAATGTCACTATTCAAATGTCGTATAATTCAAATTTTTAATATGATATTATGAATTATGAATATATAATCTAAATCTTATATAAAAACTATTATAAATTCTTTTGAAATGTTTTAGGTCTTTTACACTAAGTGGAACTCTTTCTTCTATTTTTTTACAATAATTACATATTTTATATCTATAGACATAAATTTCAATGAAAAAACGAAAATTTAACTTATTAACTAATTTATATGTGATGATTTTAAATATTTAATTAATATAATAAATTAAAATTTCTTAATGTTAAAAAATTTTAATTTATTATCAGCGTATATAATGTATAAAAAATATTTTTAGAAGAATTTTATTTTAATATTATAATTAATGTGTACTAAAATTTAGAAAATTCGTTTAATTTCATGATATAAATTTCTTTATTAAAATAAATTTAAAATCTATGGTCATTTAAAATCAAGAAAAACCCAATTATCAAATTTAAAATATTTAATTTAAACAAAATACCAAAAAAATTATATTAGATTGAAAAGACACTTCTATTCTAAAATATTGATTACAAGATTTATAGGATTAAAAAATTCTTCAAATATTTATAATATTAGTCTTAAATACATATTTAATCAGTTAAAATATTCTATAAACATCTATGTTTTACTTATATAACAAATAAATTCATAAAAATTTATTGTTCTGTAAAAACATTATTTCCCAATATTTTCTTAAAATCAATTATTTGTAAAAAATTCTAAAATTTTGTCTTACAATAACTATGATATGTAATAAAAAAAAATATACTATAAATTCAATAGGAACTAATTTTTTTAAAAATGCATAAGTGTAAAAGAAAAGTATTTTTATGAAGAATAAGTTATTCTAATATTCTTGTTACCCTTTTATATAGTTCTCAAAAAGGGGTTAATTATATAGATAACTAAAAATTTAATGGATATAATATATTTTACTTATTTTCCAATTTTACATTATTAAATTATCACTTTTTTTATTTTAGTTTACTCTTGTATATAAGACATGTGATTGAAAAGAGTTTTAATTTAGAAACAAATATATTCTAAAATATTGGGGGCGAGGGAATGTCTATCATTTCTGTTGTTTATTTGATCCAACAATTATATAACAATGGAAGTATAAAACAGAAAATATATTTTTATATATCATGATTTCATAGCATTAATTGGTTGATTATGTTATTTAACATTTGTATGGAGAGGCAGATCAATGGTGGACTATAATTAATAACACATACAAAAAATGAAGAACTCCATAAAAATGGAGGAGTATGAGAATTTATTTAATATTAAAAAAATTCCATGAACTATTCACACTAAAATGGAGGTATAACTACTTTAAATCATGTAATGGAATGATAAATTCATTGTTTTATGTGAATAAGGCATTACAAGAAATAAAAGGTATACTTCTAGTTTTATCATTGACCAAGATATAAAAATTGAATATTTATTTAGTAGCTTAAATATGTCTTCAAAAAATATGTTATCTATATGATACTTTGGTAAATCTGTATAAATTTTTATATGTACTCTAAACATGTAAATGAAAAATTGATAATACCATTGTTAATATGTTTTTGAGAATAAGAAGATGGAAATGTTGTTTTTTGGAAACCCAAATAAAAAACTCATAGAAGAAATATGATTCTGCTTCTTACATTTCTATGGTAAAAGATGGAGCATTAGGAAAATACAATTAAAGGAAAAAAATTAAATGATTAATGTTTGTAAGAGAATGAAACAATGAACATTAATTTTTAATAGATATGAATATTCCAAAAAATGAAATGGATAGAAATAAAGCTCACACCAATGCACCTCCAACACTCCAATGCGTCAATTTTATTGAGTATAACCATTACACGAATTATTTTACCAATCTATTGGTTGATAATGATAGTAATCTTTTATGTGCAACTAATAAGGTGGATAATGGAAAATCCTATGAAATCGAAATTACTATAGTGGGTCATAAAAATGATGTGGAGAAAGATTGAATCATAATCCTCTCAATAACTAGTAATGGCATATTAAGTTTTGGTTATACCCACTACTTCATACCCTTATTGATTTCAAAGACCGTTAAATCACCACACAACTGGATAGATATTGAATTATTGGTGAAATCCCATAGTGTAATGATTATTTCATCCAATGTCTATATGTCCTCTTTGATTGGTGTTTTTATAAATGTCCATGATTTAAATATATTTATCCTCCCTTAAGTCAAATTTGATGTTATTTAGATAATGGATGGGTTATGTATATATATATATACCTTATATATTACCAGGATAGGGATGTCACATTTCATATCTCAAATCATCCTATGATAGTCTATAAGTGAAAAGATAAATATATAATCGCAAAAGGAATTACATCCATTTTATGGTTGTTAATACTAGACCATGAGGTGAATTTAACTATAATTGCAGGATATAAAATCTATAACAAGGACTTGGAATTTAAAAATGATTGAATTGAAATTTTTAAAAATTATATTTCTATAGTCACCCTTGATCATAAGGTTTAGTTTTAAATATAACCGATACCGCATGTTATACCTATATCAAAGACTCTACAGAATACCCCTCTTTAAATTATATTTGAATAAAAAACTTGAAAATAATCTTGATAATGATTTCATATAACCTAGTGATTCACTATGGGGTAAAATAGTCCTACTTTCATTGAATAATGAGAGATTGATGCTTCTCTATATTTATTACCATGAACATAACAAGATCATGATCAATAGAAAGTATCATATACTCATTATTGATGACCCAATCCATCAACAACGTTAGGTTCAATTGTTTTCAATGATTAAGCATCAATATGGATATCATTAATTAAGGTTAAAAATTTAGGATGTACCCAAAAAATCCTTTCATACTATATACAAACACTATTTATATTAATCTCATTAAATATTCTAAACACCCATGTTAACTTCATGGATATAACATATATATTCTTTAAAAATTAACTTAATCAATTCATGGTAGTCTTAATATATGATATTAGTCTATATTTTATGTATAAGGAATAAAATAATAATAATTTTGGTATTATGTTGATGACATTGAAAAAAGATATATTATATTACAAATTATGAAAGTGTGAGTTCTTTCTATGTAATGTAACATTACAAGATTATTTAATAATGTATTTGGTTGTATTTAGGTAATCCTTAAAGACATGGACTAAAAAATAATTTCCCCAACCAACCATTATAACAAATATATATAGTTTTCTTGTATTTTATTGATACTATTAATTATTTTTTTAGAAATTATTCACAACTATACATTATACTAATTACGTAAACATATAAGGGAGTCATATTCCATTAGGAAGATGAATGTGAAGAATATTTAAAGGAACATTAGAGAATGTTAGTCACTGAAATTTTACTCAGACTAAGCTATTGTAAATAAGGAATGTTTATTTATATTGAATTATTAAATCAGTAGTTTGGATGTTAGATTATGGAAAATGACATGGTGGTAGCATATGAAATATATTTATTTATGGTATATGATTATATTTTAAAAAAACACAGGTTAAAGATAATAATATTAACATTTTTTTCAAGACGATGAGGATTTATCACTATGGTAAAATTCTTGAATTATATACTAATAACAATATAATGTTTATATTATAAAAGAAATAGTTTTTCATATCCTAAATTGTATGGTGAGTGTTGATAAAGACTAAAACTCCTCATTACATTACCACCGTTGAAAGGAAAACATGTTTGTTGATACTCTACATAAAATGATTCAATTTAGCCAATCAATAATGATGATTGATTGTTACCACATACTCATGTATTTTTAAAAGATAAATCATAATATAATTTCATAAGGAGAGAAATAAAATAACACCAAAATTATTTCTCAACAATCCATCCATGCAATGGTTATAGAGGTGTATAAAGATGATATAGATATATATAATAAATTAACTAACATTCCAAATATCATCCATGATATTGATTGTGTTAATATATTGAGAAAAATAATATATGTCCCTCCAATACTAAAATTGATTATGGTTAATTTCGATGATGTTCATATCTCATCATTCTTGATCTGTATGGGAAGTAAAAAAATTTAAATAGATATCCCAGAGCATCTCCAGTGACATAACCTAAAGAGAATCACTATTGAGTATATATCTTTACACATGGTATGAATCAATGTTAATGTATAATGATTGTAGTATAAGTGTATGATGTAATATTTACCCACAGGCGAATGCGTATGAAACAATGACACCATTTATTTTATTGATTAGTCTTTCTAGGAATTTTTAATGCAATAAATCCATTTGGGATTTAGTGGATCATTATATAATTTCCTTTCCATTTATTTCTAATTAAGAAGATTTCATGTTCTATTAAAATTATAATTAGCAGATAAATTATATTTTAAGGCTTCATGGAGTTACCACAATTTTTTTATAGAGGTTAAAGTATCACCTCAATAATCTAGAGATTTCATCACTAAGTATTGAATATACAGTGGATCCATAACACCACTCATTCAAACTTAAAATGCCATTAATACCTTATAAAGTATGTTGGGTTCCTTATTGATGGATTTTAAATGAGTTTGGGATCAACACCATCCACCCATATAGTTATCAAAGATAAATATTTTCCGTTGTATAATTTCAACGGAACAAAAGTTGTCTCTTTCTTGTAAGAGGATTAAAACTCCAAGATATTGGGAATAAAATTTTGTGTGAAATAATAAATGGCCATATATTTCTCAATAAATAATTTAGATGATACAAACCATCCGTTAACACATTAAAAATATTAGAATTTGGAAAAGGGGAGTTATGATGATAATAATTAGTGAGATCTTGGAGTTTGGATCCACAGAAAATGTATTCCTTAAAATATCACAATGGAAGAGGGTTTTTACATTTTGGTAAAAGGAAATGTTGAGAAATATATAATTATAAACATCATAATTCCTTGATCATGAGTGGAGGGTAGTTTTTGTCTTTAACATTGACCAAACCACCCATATGTGCATGATTTCTTCCATGTTTCACTTTTGACGAAATATATACCTAAAAATTAAAACGAACATTACTCAGATGAAGTAAAATTGGAATATAATTTACTTTATACGGAAAGATTTATAGAAATAATTTATCATAGAGATAATGTATTACAAAATAGGATTATTCAATAGGTCATAGTTCTCTAGAGGAATCCCATGTTTTAGGAAGTGACCTTTGAACCCAATAATGTAATGAGGGAAAACTACAATTTTTAATCTAATTAATAATATTTCATGTGATAATTGTATTGTAATGGATGTACAATGTAACAAAATATGATTTTAGTACTTATTTCCTTTTGAATAGATATTATATTTGAATTCATGTGGTAGATACAAAAATAAATAAAATACAGACTGATTTATTATATTACGATCATATATTAAAATACCAAATTGAATTCAATATAATAAAACTAACTGAAACATAATTATTAAAATTTATTAATGATTGAATAAATATAAAAATTAATTAAAATTCACCATAATAAAAATATGTATTTCATTAATTATATATATATTATAATTTTTTGAAAATTATTTTGTTTACTTATAAAATTAAATTAATGATTATAATTCCAGTATATTAGTAAAATTTAATATTAAGAGGGAAACTAATTAATGAGATTTTGTTAAAATCATTTAACGTTAAAAATATAAAAAAAATTGAAGAAAATTTTCGTTGTCTTATCTATTTGTATTTTAATAAATTATTTTGATCACCATTAAATATTATTTCTAATAATTTTAAATTTAAATATATATGAAAATAAATAACCAGCAATTTAATAATTATTACTTAGTATGAAATAAAAATAAATTAATTTTTATACTAAAATACAAAATTTTAAAATAATTATGATTTATGATTTATGTTCTCTAATAGTAAAATTATTATTATTTTACTATTATAAATTGAATCCAATGAAATGGATTTCATATTTGGAATCATAATATCCAAATGAGGAAATATGTCCAATTTCGTTTTTAGTTATAAAAATAATTTAGTTTTTTGACAATTGAGTTTCCATAGTAAATGCAATGTGGGGTAAATGGGAGTAACTAAAAGGGAAGTAAAAATACTATTATAGAAAAATCTCTCTAATTGAGTGGAATAAGAAATTATTGACCTCCATTTTTCCTATATATATTATTTTTCAACGTTGGGTCAATCATCTATATAACAAAGATTCCTTACACATTAAAAAATGGTTATTTATGAAAATTTAAATCAATATCAACAATATAAGGAATAAATTCCAACATAAAAACAAAACATTATATATATTTACTCAGGAATATGTACCTAAATTATCACAAAAAAACTCACCTATATTTTGGATCCTTTTTTCATAAAAAAGAGTCCCATATCTCTTATTTCTATGGGGAAACCTATGAGAGTATTTAAATTATACAGATATTTTATATCATCTATGTGGTCATTAATATTTACCTTATTCAATTATATCTTCATAAATATAATTTATCAATTTAATAAAATGATCTCAAAATATATAAGATTATTTAAAAGTGATATTATAATTATAAAACAATAGATTCTTAATAATTCTTTTATTATATTATGTTTGTTTGGAAGGTTTTAACATCAACAAGAATGTGTTTATATTGATTACATCATTAAAATATAACAAAAATGAACTAAACATCATATTTTGATATAAGTATTATGTAATATACAAATGTATTTCCCCACATAAATTCTATTCTTTTATTAATTCAATAGTCTTTGAAAGTGATAATTTTAAGGGTTTCTTATAAACCATCAACATAAGTTCTATAAAATGATAAGGGGAATCCAAAACTATATAGAACAAAAACAATAAATCTTTATTATGGTAATTAAGTTCATGGCCTCATGATAATTGGAAAAATACTTGAATAATGCATGAAAAAATGGAATATTTAACATAATAATATCGATTTTAACCAAAAAGTTAATATATAGGAATCAATGAATTAAAAAGAAATATTATTTAGAAAAATAAAAATAAATTGTTTTATTATATATATATATAATAATTTTAATTTCATTATCCATGGATTTAGATAATTTATAACCAAGATAAAGGATAAAGTTATGGTTTTTCTACTCAATTCACATACTTTTAAAAATATATCATATTAGTCACATATTTTAATTTATATATTGTATTCTATATCTATTTTTAAAAATTAATGTAGAACTACATTTTTATTAATGATATTTATTATCTTTTTATATGTTCTATCTTTCAAAGGAATTTGATTCAAAATATTCCAAAGTTGTAAATATAATTATCCAATATCATTTTGGAATCTAGACTCTTTATGACTAAATATATAATAGGTAAATTTCTGGGTTATTTATCTCTAAAACCAAATATAGTTTCTTATCCTATAGTTACTTTTTAAGTTTACATGTCATACTGTTATTTTACCTTCAATTGGTTCAAAATTTAACCCAAATAATTCTTATTTGTTGGGACAACCTTAAATA
Organism: Viscum album; assembly: GCA_963277665.1. Classification (NCBI taxonomy): domain Eukaryota; kingdom Viridiplantae; phylum Streptophyta; class Magnoliopsida; order Santalales; family Viscaceae; genus Viscum; species Viscum album. The sequence continues at coordinate 2,035,920,046 of OY728148.1, forward strand.
TATATTTTTTCAAGAATGTTTCTCCAACATATACTTATTTTTCATAAAATTTTATGTATTTTATAATACATACAATAATGAATAATTATGATCCGTTTTGTTTTAAATTTCTTATATTTAAAAAAGTGTGAAATGAATTTTTTTATCATTTTCTTCATAATCTCTTTCTACTATCATTTTTATCGATTTACTTTTCCATGATTTTGTTTCTTATTTTCATAATTTATAAAAGAATTTTTTTTCATTTATATTTTTTAACTATTACTTTATTATTAATTTATTTTTTTAAATAAAAAATATATTAATGGAATCATATTTTTTTCAAATTAATTTTTAAATTCATTAATATTGCGAATTTCATAAATGTAGATTTAATTTAATGCTTCTAATGCTTCAGTGGAGATTCTCAAATGATTCCTTGTACCAATTTTGTATGGATGGATTAATATAATTTCTTATATAAATAGTTATAAATATGATTCCTTATAATTATATAATTCATTTATGGTGCATTTTTTTAATATTTTTATATTCATATTGCACACAAATGTATAGTCTTTCATTATGTGTTGTGTGGGCCTAAAATGAAATAACCCTCCCATGAATTCATTAAAGATATATATCCCATGACATGATAAGAAATTTGGAGTAAATCAGATCCACTATGACACAGGTGTGTCCAAAATTATACAACCCCCAAGTGAATTTAGTAAATCCTTATATCTAATGACATGAAATTAAATGGGGAATAAAATAGACCAAATAAGTGAATAAATATATTATCTGGTTATTTTTTTCATTTAACCTTAATATATGAAATAAATTCATATTATTATGTATGTGCCACATTATTTTAACACAACTCTATTTTACGCTACATTATCATGTTATGTTATCATAGCTCATGATAATGACTCATGTTTCAACACTCTTATGACTCATTCTATATATTACACCAATATCCTATTTTTTGGGATCATGATTTATGATATATATTTTATTGAGTATTATATTCTCTTAAAATGTTCTTTAACCTTGATTATGTTATCTTACCAAAATATTCATTATATAATCACATATATTTTACTTTATTGAGTATTATGCATCAATTTATAGTATTATTCCATTCCCAAGAAAATGAATAATATTATTATGTTTATAATGTATAGAATTATATAATATCTTAAGATTATGTGTGGAGGATGTTAAATCATGCTTTTTACTAAGTTGGTTATATATGTAACATCCAAAGATAACAAAAAATTTGGTTTTGAGGTGTAATTTTTTATAAGAAGTAATTAATATTAATGAAAAACAATGTAATATTTATGTATTATATGTATAGGTTGTATCAAATATTGTGCCATGTTTAATTCATTAATAGTTATTCCATGATTTTTTAAGAGTACCCAATCATATAGACGGATGATATTTTCAATTCATTATAAATTTCTAATAATTGAAGGATTTTGATTAAAAAAATAATATCATGTGTACACGGATATAGATTGGTGGAGAATACACAATTTGGGGATTTTTATTCTATATATCAATATGTGGGAATCATGGAATAGTTTATAATGGTATAAATTCCTAAAAAAATAGAGTGGTAGAGAGGTTGAATTGAACTCTATTAGATTTAACATGGTGAAGTTGAATACTATTGAATTTTACAACACAATCTATGAAAATATAGTGATTAAAACCTATTTTTTTATCAATAAATACCTCTCAATTATAATTTATATGAATAAAATAGAGGAAATTAGGACCGATAAACCCACTATTCATTTTTTGTTTTATAAATCTTGATATCCTGTATATATATAACTTTATCACAAAGAAATATTAATGATTTATTTGGGTTATTTTAAATATATCTTATAGGGTTATATTAATGGAATAAAGGTTCATCATTTGGGAAACCCCCATGCTCATAAACATATCATTATAAGGGATTAAAATGTTAATGAACAAGAGTTTAAAAATACAATTGATTGAGGCATAGTGAATTAAAATATATGAACTATAACATTCATGTTGGAGGATTAATTGAAATAAGAAAAATTTTTAAGTGCAAATTTTGTAGATTAAAATTAATACATACTATTTAACTGTAAAATGTGACGGTAAACACTAGATAAAATATGACCATTTTAGCTATAGATTTTGTTATTTTGAGAAATGATATGTACTTTTACAAAATAGAATATGGTGAGCCATATACTTTTCTAAAGGCAAACAAGAGTCTATATTTAACCTTATAGATAGTGGTAATATAGAAATAAAACGAATTACTATATAATAAAAAGATATGTGAACTTATTATATAAATTTTATAAGGAATTATATAAAAACCAAGTGCGTATATTAGATCACAACAGATATAAAGTTCTAGGAAGAAAGATTTATTAAATTAATTGTGCTAAAAGTATATAAGTAGAATATAGGATTGGTTTTCATGGATATAATCTATCATATTGTTAGACTAATGAATATTAAAGTTTCTTTTTAACATTATATTTATAGAATTTATATATAAGATATAATTTATGTATTGTGATCCAGATAAATAAATCTACATGCTACCAAATATTTTTATGAGAGATGTAAAATTGATAAATCGTTATTATATTGATAAAATATATAAGAATTTCCAAGAATGTGCTAAGATATTTGTACAAGAGATTTGATTCCAATATCACGAGTCTCAGATGTAATAGAATTAATTAAGATCATTTTACATTTTTTTGGGTTTAGAAAGAAATTAATTTTTCTATAATCTTTTGAATATGGAAAACATATTGGTAGTAGGCATAAAAATTGAAAATATTTAGAATATGAATGTTCAATTGACTATGATGTTTGAAATGGAAATTTTGGGGCCAATATACAAGATTCATTTGATCAAAATTGACTGATATAAATTTATTGAATTGATTACGCTATCAAAGAATAATTAATAAAGGAAAATATTTATACACATTGATATATATTATTGAAATCATATCTATATCGATATCCTCATTAATTTTAATTTTTTTTCATATGGTTGGACATATAAGTGGAGTGGATATAATGAAAGTGTCTTTTTTTATAAAAGTTTCATTAGTGGGGAGTTTTATGTTCAAAATTTTTTTAGTAGAAAATATATTGCACATTTAGTGGGAAATATTGATCAATATTTACATAATCATGGATAGGATAATTGGAACATAATAAAAATAATATTTTGATACTTCAGAGATACATTAGATGCCTCATTACAATATAGTAGATCACATTTACTTATTAGAGGCTATATTGGTAAATATTTTATAAGTGCTTCCAACTGGTAACAATATACAATAAGATATTTCTTTTTACTCTTATAAGATCAGTGTATAGATGTATTTTAATAAATAAATTATTTTTGGCTCTATCCATGTTTGAGGAAGAATACATATATTATACACAAGTATATGAAGAGTTTATTTGGATGATAAGTTTTTAGAGGATCATGGGAATAAACCATAGCTATTTCTTATATTCTGTTAAAGTAATATCAACTTACACATTATGATGAATCCATTACTTCATTCCATGAATATGAAAATTGGAGTAGAGAATAATTTTTTTTTGAGATTTAGTATAGGAATGGAGTTTGAAAATTCAAAAAATGAAAATGAAGGATTATTTTGTTGATTTCCATAGGAAGAAGGTGGAAATTGATAATTTTTATGATGATCCATTATTTTTTTATAGATTCATGGTAAAAAAATGTTTTATTGATATAATGTAAGTGATTGGATTTGAAAAAAAAAATTGTTTGACATATATCATCATAATGTTTAATTTTCATATGAGGAAAAACTAACCCCATTTTCAAAGGTGGTTTTGTGGTAAAATATGGGATGGTGGGTAGCTAACATCGTAATACATCATTATGTTCAAGAAAAGGGATCTAATATGTGGTGTATTAGTTTACTATAAAAGGATGATTTCCCCTCTCCTAAAAATCATCAAATAAGGTAATAAGAATATCCATAATATTTATTATGATTATTTTTTATTTCTAGGGGAATTTCTCTAGTAATCCATGAGAGAAAATTACAAGGGTGTGATCCTTGTAGTAAATGGAGAGAATGTACATATATTTTTGCATGGTGATATCCATCAATTTTACCTTGAGATTCTATATCATTTCGTAATTGATGTTTTTAAGATGATACTTTTGATTTCCATTTATTTTCAAGATTTTATAATTTATTCTCATCTCAATGTTATTTTTACATTTTTGGATAATAATTTTAAATACCAATTGTATATAATAATATTAAGTGATATTAACCACAAGGGAAGTTAAATCTATTGATATTATACAAAGAGGAAGACAGAGCTAAATATATATGATTTGTTCCTTATTGGAATGATTGTATTTGGTTTTATCATGATATATTATAAGGGAATTGCACTAAAGCGATGTTCATCATATAATAGTATGGGTTACTCTATATTATTGAAGTTATATGAAGACTATTGTGTTGGTAATTATTTTTTGTTGATTTGATAAATTTTGGATATTATTGAGAATGAATCGACATTGGAGGTTTGTGGTCTCATAAAAAAATAATACTCATGGGTAAATTATCGTTGTTTTTAATTTTCACCTCCCATTAATATTTGGTGACCCTATATTTGATCATATATGACTGGATGTTATACTAAAACCTAATATTTAGGTAATTGAACCATTATTTTTTCTTTTATGTATATAATTTAATTGGGTTATCATTATAAATTTTTTAAGGATTGTTGAAATGTTTTTTTGGGATTTCATATAGGTTCACTATTTTAGAACGGTTTTTTGAAATTGTGAAGAACCTTCCATGAAACCATCCAACTGAAGTAGTGGGAGCTAGTTAGGCACACAGTTATGTGAACATGTTGAAAAAACTATGAGGCCACCGATGAGAAACTCTATTATGTTAGATAGATGGATTTAGTAGGGTTGTCACATGGTTTGTTGAACCATGTGATCTGACCATGTGATGGGTGTTTGGAGGCAGTGGATAATGTACTATTATGGAAATGTTTTCCTAAATCTGCACCCAAACCATGCACTGTTAAAAGAAAGATCCAGATTTTTTGGATCTAACTAGGTATATAAAATTCACCCATATGTTTCCCCTTAATATTAACCTATCATGAATTTATATTTTTACAATTTATTTATATACCATTCATCTTGATCATGTAGAAATATGTGGTTGTTTATGTGTGTTGGAGTCCCAAATTCCAAGGCAAGTTCCCATTCCTTATGATTTTTATTAGTTTAATTCTTATTCATCTATCTCTTGGATCCATGGATCTAATCAGTCGGGGATATATTCCTATAATTTTATTCTAATGGTGTTGATATATGGTGGATTTTTCTAAATAGGACCCCATATAAGAAAGTCACTTGGAGTTTTAAGATAAGGTTTTTAAGTTTTGTGACATTATTTTTTCACTCCAATCATTGATAAGAAGTTGGATTCACTCTTAACTCATCCTTGTTAGAAATTTAAGTATTGAATTTAAACTTATTAAATTTCAAAATTTGTATTGATAAATTGTATTGAAATAATCTATAGAAACGTTCATCAGTGATATTTTGTGAAATTGACCAAATTGTTTGTTTTATAGAAGTTGTAATTGGTATCATAATTTAAAAATTGTGATTTTAAAATTTTGAATTTTATTTTATGAATGAAAAAATGATTGAAACAATTTTCTAAATAAAATAAAATTTTTATTCAAATGTATTTAAAGAGTATTTGAAATATTTTTCTGTTTGAATTCATTTCAAAAACATGACCCTAGATAAGGTGAATATACAATTGGGGTAAGATGATGTGACTTAGTAGAAGAGGCATCGAGCGTTGGGGAGTTTTCTAAATGGTATCCATGTGAATATATTGTATATTAATGAGAATCCAATCATTAGTATGGAACTGATAACAGATCATACATATATGGGTGTGTGTGAATCATGAAATAGTTAATTCGAATGAAATAGTGAAATAGTTTAAATATTATATTGGTTTAATTCAATGGGAAAAAAATTTGGATTGGAATTTTTTTGGATTTGATAAAAAATGATTTAAATGGTTATAAAATATTTTATATAATGTTCAATAATGTTATATACAAGTTGAGCGAGTTGGGAATTCATTACAGAAATCCTAATGAGTTTTATACCCACCCCATTCTTGGGAAATCTGGTGTGTTGGCATATTGTGTATATCAAGTGATAGTTAAAGGAATCTTATATCATTTATTTTGTGATGAATCATGATACCTTGGCCATGGACTATGGATTTGGAGCATAGTTCTTATTTTGGAGTTCCTTTAGGATGTCTTGGTTTCCTTTTAGTTTTGTTAATGACTTTTACTCTAATATTTGTGTTGATCTCTTATTTGCAATATGTCATTTTTTTGGTATGGTTTAGTTTACATTGAGTATTATTATGTTGTTCACATGCATCATATAGTGTTTTTAAGGTCACATGGTACAGTTTTTTCTTTTTGTATGGAAAATAATCCTCCAATTGTTATAAAACCATAAACATTTATAATTAGTGATTGGTGTCTTGTGGATTTCACAAAGCCAGTAATGTCACACCGCCTTCCCATTCCAACAGTTGAGGGACAATATTTTACAAATTGAATCAATTTGTTCTTTATTCATGTCTGAAAACATTCTAGTTTAGTATTTTAGATGGGATTATCGTCAGAACTATGATCTTTTGGACTTTAAATTTTGATCATAAAGAGGAATAACTAACCTATTTATGTTGAACTTCATGTTAATAGGTTGTTTGGGTAAAAGTGTGTTCTCGGACACTCTTAGTAATTTAACCTCATCATCATTGTTTTATCCAAAGAGAGAAGAAAAAAATGAATTGAGAATAATGACTTCCAACTAGGTGTGCATAATTTATTTTGATTAATGATTTATGATTTGAATTCAATGGTTTTGTGATATAAATAGTTGAACATTATTTGATTTTCAATGTGCATGGTTGATTTTTTTTAAAAAAATGTAAAAAAAATTAAAATTTTGGAATGCTTGTGGTGATATGTGTGATGTCGTAGAATTTTAAAATTTCAAACATTCAGTTTATAGAGAGTGAGAGTAAATTGAGTTTTTTTCCAATTGAAAATAGAACCTTCCTGTCATCTTATAAACTGACTAGAAGAAGCTGCTGAAAATGTGGTTTCAACTAATCCAAAAGTTGACCCATAGTTGGTTTATAGTATAGTCATTTTTTCAAGATGTCCATATAGGGAAGAGGATGGATGAACCCAAAAAGTGGATTATTCTATTCGGTTCCATAAGAAGAGTATGTTGTAACCAAGGATTTTCATTTTTTTTCATCCCAAATTGGGTTGATCAGGTTGATTGAAAATAAAATTATCTTATCATACAATATTACATCAATTTTGAAGGTGGCTTCATTTTATAGTGTTTTCTAAATTTTTTCCTCAAAATCAGAAGTAAGGATAATCCATTTTGAAATTTTATCTTTTGGTATTGACACTTCTCAAATGAGTTAAAGGAATGAGTTTTGTGAATACTAGATTTAGTAATGGTTTATATTTGTGAATATATAGAACATTAAAAATGACATTTTCCAATTCAAGATTAAAATATAGTGATTCTTCATGACTATGAAAAACAATTATGAGTGTGTGATGTTTTTACAATGATTCATCCAAACTAATATAATGTTCCAAATCAGTAAAAGATTCACTGGAGATTAAAAAATTAAGGATCTTTGAAAAAATTAATTTGGTGGTTCATGAAATATCCACTAGATCTATGGTATGTTCATGAAAATATGAGACAATAAATAGGTTGGTCCCCCAACTTCATGTTCTATGAAGAGAATTGGAGAAAAGGATAATTTTATCTGATTTTATGAAGGATGGTAGATTTTTGAATATGGAATTTTAAATGATATTGAGGATCATGAAAATCCTAGTTAGGTATTAACTAATTACAAATATTTTTAGTTTTGGGAAATTTTTAATACTATGATTTTAGTGATGACTTAGTGTAAATTGAGGGTTTTGAGATTTGTGAAGGTAGTTTGTTCCATGAGGGAAGGGAGGTTTATGAAGGTAGTTCATTTCACGAAGGCAGTAAGCTTCATGAAATCCAAATATTCCATTAAGGACATTTTTTTCAAGAAGGTTTGGGTATTCATGATTGTTTTTTGGTTCACGAAGGATGTTATTTATTTTAAACATAACGGATGATCCGTGATGTCTGGTAGCTTCACAAAAAAATTTTTTGAATATATATTTTAGGTTAATAGTTCTTTCAAGTTCATAAAATCAATACATAGATGAAAGTATAGTATCATTTTCATTTGAAAAAACAATTAAATTACAATATACTGATGTGAACTTCATGTCATTAAACTAAAAATGGCTTCACACAATACAATGATATAGGGGGAGTCAATGCGAGTTTTTCTAGGGAGGCAGTCTGTTATACCTAAAATATATCAAAGGTTCTATCCCTCATATAGATTACCCATGTCTAAACATATATATTCCAAAACCAGTGTATATTAGTGGATTTTGGTTTGACTAACACATTGTTGGATTATGCTCCATGGAAAATACCTTAATGTTGATCCAAGTAAAACTGTTATGTGGAATTTTTGCATATGAATGCTTAATTACTATACAATTCCTTCAGATAGGTTCAAAAATTTCCTTAAAAAGTGGGAAAAGGATTTATTTTTTAAAATAAAATGTTCACTCTCTGATTCAAACCTCTCATCATAGGGTACTATGGGGTCCCACAATTGGTATCAGATACATGGTACTCCTTTGTTGAATTCTATACAGTAAATCTATTCTTATTGGATGATTTTAGTTTCTTTCATAACACAACAATGGCGTTCAGTTTTGGCGAAGATTTAGTTATCTTCAAGTATTATTCTACATTAACCAAGAAAATGAATAAAAGGAAAAATTAATAGAAGATAAAGTTGAATAAGACCCTATTATCTTAAGAAGATGTAATATCTGGTTCTCCATGCCTTTTTGAAAATGAAGATATATCATGCATGGGATATAAATAGAAGGTGGATCATGTTTCCACCAAAGAGAATGAAATCCATTATTCCATATAAAAATAAAAATATTCAAATGATTAGGAGATCTGTTTTCACACCGTTGAATATATTCCTCTAAATAAGGACCCCAGAATAAGTGGTGATGCTGATCAATCTACAACCTCACAGGAATTTTAAATTAACATATGAAGATATTTTCTGTAGGATATTATTTAAGAAATATCATCCCTTGATTGTAGAGACATTAAATTTCTTTAGGTAGATATCAACCAGCTTTAAGGACAATATGATGTGTTGTAAAAGGGCTTGCAAGAAAAAATTCACAAATGCATAAAAATCTCTAGACATGATGGAACCTTTGATGTAATGAATATAGACCCTAGAATATGTTCTTAATAAAACCTCAACAACAATGAAGATAATATGGATGTAAAAATAACTATTGAAGAAATGATTCATGCGATTGGAGAGAAATTGTTAATTAGCACTTGTGTAAAAGGATTACAATTTGATGAAATGTACAATATTATTGAGAAAATTTAGTCTTCAATTGAATATAAAGATAAGTAGTATGATGAATAATTTCAATAAATGAAGAAGGGTTGTGAAGAAAATATGATTATAATTGAATATCAGAAAATCATCCATAATAATAAATATCTAGATTTGTAATTTTAGTGGGACAATCCTAATATGAAATATATCGAGACATCAAAAAATAATGAAACAATTGCTTTAGATGCTCAATGTACAATGGATTATTTTAAAGATGAAGTACCTCAAACATGTGACAAGAAGATCATGACATATTTTGATGATTAATATCAAGCTACTGATAAGAAATAGATACCATACATACCAACTTATATTAATACTTACAAACCTATTATCAGGATCAATGTGTAGTATAAGAAAAAAATTAACATTTATGGATGAATAAAGGTGATGATAAACCTACAACCATAACATGGGTGGATAGGAAAAAGACAATTAAAGAAAGTTTCCCACAAATAGAACAAAAATTCATGAAGAAAATTCAACAACATTATATATATGATATAAGGTTATCAATACATGTTGTTCAATGATGGGGATGTAGTAGATTTTGGAATTGTGCATTGGATATTTGAAAAAATACGTGAAATGAAAATTCCCAAAAGGAAGAATATTTGAAGGGGGGTCAATCCAAAGAAGAAGAATCAACATCCACATATCTAGAAAAATATTAATACTATGAACATATTTTTGATGCTTAATAAAATATTATATGTACGCAATATAAGTTTCCATGTGGTTGGTACATGATTATTTGAACATGAATTCAATGATTAGAAATGAGTACCACATGATCTAGTTATATATGAAGAAGCTACCTTGGGAATAAATTATAAGCATATTGTGAAACCAAATTCCCACCAAGAAAAATCACAGAAGCTGAGAAGACCCTGGATTCCAAATCAATGAAGTTAATGAGTAGTGCCTCTAAAGGAACTACTAAAAGGGATAACACTCAGAAGAACCCATGTGTAAGATCCAAACATTCTGAAATAGTTCCTCATGGCATGATAATTATTTGAAAATAAGATTTGGAAAGAATGATGAATCTTGAATATTCGCCCACTAAATCCGGTGAAAATGGAAAAGCAAATATTCTAAACTATGAACAAAAATTGATTGAGATATTCCACAAAAGAAAAAATCAAATGTCAAACAAGATATGTGTGAGGGATACAAGATATTAGGCCACATTCCCAAAGGTTGTTTATCCTTATTACGAGAACATGAAGAAGTCTTCAAGAGGATTACCAAGGTATCATCCATGAATAATGTTATGAAGAAAAATTCTCCACAAAAATCAAAATATTATTTTATGAGATCCATGATGACATAATAATAATCTGAATAGATGTTTAAATATGGAAATTTAAAAACGAGAGAAAATATAGAATCTTTTTGGGGAGGTCATCTCAACCTTGTTGTTCATATTTATAAAAAATGGATGATCCACCTTATCACATATTCCATGTGTATTTTATTTATTCATATAATGTAGGGAATTTATGGTGAGTAAATTTCTACAATGGGGAGAACCTAATAAGCAAATAAGACTTTCATTTCATAACACACAAGTTGAAGAAGTCACCATCTTTGAATGATTCCTTAATTTTATTTTCAAATAAAAATATAATGGACGATCATTTTTGATGAATCTAAAAATGTTCTATTCTAGAAAAATATGATAAAGAACGAACCATATTTTCAAGATATTATTTCTGGTATTCTAAATAAAATATTTTCAAGATTATTATCCTTTCTTATTTTTTGAATTTTATCCAATGTGGATAGTCACATTTTGATGATCTACTATATTGTATTATCTATATAATTTTTTTTGAAATACATTATTAATGAGATCAACCATTATGAAGATGATGAGAATTATTTCCCTTAAGGGGGAGAAAAATGAAGAATGGGAATGAATATACAATAATCATTATTTCAATTTTTATCATAACTTCTTATTCTTGAAATTTATTGAAGATCATGTCATTAAAAAATGAGTTTCAAGTTGATTGTCCTTAAAATGTTCTTATCACAATTATTATCTTCATCCTGGAATGAGAGTGAATGAGACATAGAAACAAGTATATTTGTTCTCTTCTCAGGAGGTATCATGATCATTACGAAAGGGATAGATTCATATTCTGAAATAATGAATGTATTATAAAAAAATTAATCGCTCATATAAAGAAGATGATTCAAATGATGAATTAGAAGAGGAAACAATTAATCAATAATCTTCATTAGAACCTCAAAGAAGGATCTATATGGTTTAATTCCATCACCACGATAATGGTATTATTGACTCTATTATTATCATAATATGTTGAAATTTAAAATAGGAGGTGTCTACAATAATATCTAAGTGAATAATTATAGAAAGACCAATTTATGGTGCATGTTTATGGGTATGATTTGATCTTTGGAGGAAGCAGGCGAGGATCAGTTGAGTAATTTTCTAATCACATGAAATTAGAAATTGAAATATCTACTATTTCTGAACTCATATACATATTGGAGATGTGGGTGATTCAAAATAAGGATTTCACCTTCATTTCAAAGGAACACTATGCAATAGTTCTTCTAAATAAATTCAATGTTGATGAATCCAAACCAATTTAGGCTCTAATTGTGATCAGCAAAAAACATGGAAAGCATAAGTATGGGAAATATATGTATCCCAACCTATATTGGAGAATCAATTTAAGCTTATAATACTTTACCAAAACACATTCAGATATCATCTTTGAAACATTATTAGTGGACCACATTCAATGTAACCTGAAAGAAGTGTATTTGGAAGAAGCTAAAATAACTGTGAGATATATTCAATGTACTCTCAATTTTTGGACTATAAATTGTGACATAAAGAGGTAATGAAAAATTGGAACATTCTAAAAATAACTTGGATGGAGATGTAGTGTATAGATATTCTAGAAGTGGTGGTTTATTCTCAATTGGCAATAAATATGTTGGTTGGTTGGGCAAGAAACAAGAAATAACTTATTATAGTACGGCTGGTGAAAATTATATATCCACTATAAAGTCTTTCACTATGATATTATGGATGAAGAAACAACTTACTTATATTGGAGATGAGGCGAAATAAATGATGGTGATTCAGTATGAAAACAAGATAATGATATATTTGACGAATAATCTAGTTCAACACAACTATATAAAAAATATTTATACCATATATGACTTCATAAATGAAAATATTTGACCAAGGTGTGATTAAAATGGAGAATTTTGGAACTGATGACCAGGTAGATGACATCATGATGAATATTTTTGATGTATATGTGTTTGAGAATCATTAGTTGATCCTTTGTGTTCATCCACCTCCCAATTCATGAGTAGGATACGTTTGGTCCCCTCTCTCCAATTTGGTTATCTATTTTAATCTTTTTATGGATTTTATACTGGTTTCTATGGGAATTACTATCTATGTGAAGTCAGTTTTGATCTCTAAAATTTATAATATATTTTTAATTGGTTTATAACAATGGGGGAGAACGGATAAATTCAACATTTGAAACATTTTCTGGTGATAGTATTTTGATAAACAATGCAATGATTTTTTTAAACTATGAAAATTAGATATTTTGAGGAAACATTTCTTTTTTAATAAGACTTATATTTGACATAATTGTAAATTCTAAGACATTAGAACCCAATTCATTATTTCTATAATGTTTTCTACACTGAATGTTTCTCACATAGACATTGAGTATTGGATGAGTTCATTCTCACATTTCAGGTTTGGATAGCAGTTTCTACTTTATTGAATTTATCTACAAATTTCCAAAATACCCAAAGGGGGATACTATTGGAAAAATTACATTTAACTTATAGAAATGGAGTCGAATTTGTGTTTTTTAATCCATAACGGGTTGATTAGGGAGTTTGAAAAGAAGGTGATCTTATATTAAAAGATGACTATTGTGTTGAAGGTTATGAATTTCGATGTGTTTGTCAATGTTTTGGACTCAAAATAACAAGGATGGATAAATAATCAGGAAAGGTGGTTTTATAGCATTGTATATTTTCAAATATAGTAAAGTAATGTGTTTCGTGAAGATTATATTTCATCAACGTAGATATTCGTAATGATATGGTGCATCATGAAGGAGCTTCTTGAACGCACGGTGAAAAGATTGTCATTATTCACGACTATGACATAAAATCATGAGTGTGTGAGGATTTGATGTTGATTCTTCATTACTACAATAATTTTTGAGAATGGATGAAATTTAAATAGATATTCACAAATGATGGAGCTTCTCAATCATGAATTTGGAGTATTGTGAAAAATTTGTTGGAGCTATGTAATATTCTTGAAAGGTTAAGCCTATAAATTTGAAGCTATACTCACATCATGTTTTATGAAGAGAAATGGATAAAAGGCCAAATTTTACCTAATTTCATGAAGTTTAAGAGATTTTCTAATCTCTCATTCTATAAAATCATTAACATCGTGAAAAGAATAGTCATATCATAATTGATTCAAGTGGATTTGAGTTATGGGAGTTTTGTGATGAATGGGAGTTTCACAAAGCCTTTATATTTTGTAAAGGCAATGCACTTCTCAAACGAATTATATTCCACATCACAATGGATTTTTTTTCCATGAAGGATGTAAGATATATTATTGATTGGAGCTTCTCATAAGTGTGTGGGTTCTTTAATGTTGGTATTTATTTGAAACACAAATGAGGTTTTGTGAAGATGGTGAGCTTTATGAATTGATGTGTTGAGCATCTCGATTAAGGTAAAGGTTCTTTCAAGAATATCTACACATGACATGGATGAATGAAGAGTATAATTATAGTAAGGGTAAATACTTAAATTCCAATCTACTGAAGTAAACTTCAAGTCACTAAACTGAGTATGGCTTCAACCAAAGCAATGACCTAGGGGGAGTTGACAGATGTGTTCCTTGGGAGGAAGTATTATAACCCTAAAATAATGTAAGGGTAGTGTGTCTATAATAGAGTGACTCTATCTAAACTTTTATATTCAACAAATACTGAATATTAGAGTATTTGGTATGACCGAAACACTATTTTTGCATTATCCTTGAACTATCCCTAAGTAGTGAACCAATTAAAACTATTGTGTTTTCTCTCTACATGTGAGTGTTTAATTATTGTATGATTATGTGAGATATATTTAACATGTTCTTACTAATGTGGGAACAAGATATTTTCTTTTTGAAGAAAAATTGGACACCCTGATTCACCCATCCCCTATTAAGGTGTTCTAAAGTCTTAAAGGTTGTATCATATCCAAGGATCATCCATGTTGGATTCCTTAAATTAAAAATATTCTCTTTAGAAGACATAATTTTCATTCTTAGGTCAACAATAATGTGATGTTTTTATGAAGTTTCTATTATCTCCAATAATATTTCTATATTCACCAATTCTATGATGAACTGTCATAAGATAGGGGAGGGAATGTTGAATAAGTAAATCTTATCTAAAGAATATGTAATATCTGGTTATCCATCCATTTCATAAAATGTTGATAAATTAGGAATGGAAAGTAATGAGTATGTGGATCAGGTTGCAACCAAAGACAACCAAAACCATGCTACCTAATATAAATAAAAATATTCAATTGATGAAGAGGTTATTAGTTTCACCTCTAAAAACTGTCATAAAAATAAGGATCCTTGCACAAGTGGGGATGCTGATAAATCTATGAACCCACAATAATATTAAGTTGATATATTATGAACTTTTCTAGATTATATTCACAAATATAGATCCTCCGTTGAGATTACCTTACTGGAAGGAGAAGCCGATGCTTTAGAAAAGAACTTAAAGTGAAAAATTATGGAATGTTTATATCTATCTAGAAAAATTGGAACCATTAATGAAACAAAGAGGAAACTTGAAATAAGTTCTTCAAAAAATCTCAATTAAATATAAGAGAATGAGAGGAGTCAAAAAGACTCTTGAATACATCATCCATGCACTTGAATAGAAATTTAAAAATAGAATTTTTTTAGGGGATTACAATTACAATAAATTTCTTAGAATGTGATTGAATGTGACTCTTGGATTTAGAATAATGTTATTATGCAGGAATAAATTATTGTTGTAATGAATAAGGCATTTGAAGAAGAGATGGTTATGATTAAATATTAGAAAACCATCTTGAATATGGAATTTCTAGTTCTGAAATCTCAGTGTGGTAATCTTGAGAAGAAAAATATTGAGACATCCTAGAATAAGTAAACAGTTTTGGTATCTATTGAATTTTCACTTCATGAATCTGAAGATAAAATACCTCAAACATGTTAGAAGAATATAATTATATCTTTTGATGATCTATCTCAAGAAGATGAGAAGAATGAAATACCATACATACCAACATCCATTAAGGATTCTACACATATTATCCTAATGATTGTGTAATTTTAAAAAAATAATAAAGAATTATGGATTATTAATGTTTGAAATAAACCTTCCACCATTGAAAGGGTGGATAATAAAAAGATTACAGAGGTGGTTGTTGACTAAGAGAAAAAAAATTCATGAAGAAAATCCAACAACCTTATAAACAAATATATTTTTGTCATGATTTTATTATGACTTTTGGTAATGTATTAGTTTGTGTAATTATTCATTACATTATTTCTATAATACTCTAAATAAAAAATTACAAATGAAGAATATTTCAGGGGGATAAATCCAGATATGAAGAAGAAAAAACCACAGATCCTGAAGCATTTGTATACTACAAATAGATTTGGAAAATGTTATAGTATCTGTGATGTTTGTAATGGATTTGTTCATAATGTTGGTACATGATTTACATAAAATTAATTCAATTATAAGAAAATAAGACCACTAAAGGTGGCTAAGTTTGATGAAGTTACCATGGAATGACATTAGAAGAATGTTGTGAAACAAACTATCCGAAGAAGATATCACATAAGTATGAAGTCTCTAGATTATAAATCCATGAAGATAAAGGGAAGTGAATACTAGGGAACTTATAATAGGGATTTAACTCAAAAGAACCCATGTGGAAGATCCAAATATGCTACAATTATTCTTAATTATAAGTCAGTCATTTTCCCAGAAGAGTTGGAAAGAATAAGGAAACATGAATATTCACATACCCAAGTTGGTACAAATAGAAAAGAAATGATTAGACATGATAAAAAAATTTCTTGAGAGTTTTAAAATAAAAGGAAAATATTATGTTAAATAAGTTTTGTTTGAGAGATAAAGGAAATATGGCCACATTGGGAAAGGTTGTTTAACATTACTACTAGATGAAGAAGTAGTCATTATGAGTGGTATGAATGTATCATCCATGAAGGTTGTTAAGAAAAAAAATATCTAAACAAATAACAATATAATGTTAATAGATACATTATAGGAAAAAATGAACATATATTAAGATGTCAAAACATTAATACTAGAGAAAATAGAGAAATATGTTTGTGGATATCATATAAATCTTACTACTCTAATTGATAATGAAATGAGGATACACCTTATTACACTATTATTTTTGTATTTATTTGTGATTATATTTTAAGGAATTGAAGGGAAATAATGTACTCAGGGGAAGATCCTTTGAAGCAGTGATGGATATCAATTCTTCTAAGCCACGTTGAAAAAGTAACCATCTTTAAATGATTCCTCATATTTGTATTCAAATAATAACACAAAGGATGATCATTTTTGTTTAATTTGAAAATTGATCTATTATGGAAAACTAGGATAATGGAGGTACCATCATGGATTTTTCTTATTTATTATTTTACATAGAATAATTTTGGAAAAATATTATTTGTTTGTGAGGTTGCGAATGTTTTCTAATGTGGAATTTCAAATGTTGAAGATCCATTTTGGTGTATTGTCCATAATATTTTTTTTCTAATCCATTATTGATTATATCCTAAATTTTGATGATTTTGAGAAGTGTTTCCCTTGAGGTGATAAAAATGAAAAATGATGAAGAAAATGTAAGAATCATTATTTAAATTTTAATCAAACCTAATTATTATGGAATTTTTTTAAGATAATGTCATTAGAAATGGGGTTTATGGTTAATTGTACTTTAAATTTTCTTATCAAATTTATTATATTCATAAATGAATGAAAGTGAATGGTAATAAAATAAAAGTATATTTGTTATAATATCATGATGTATCATGATCATTGGGAAATGGATAGATTTAGATGGTGAAATTGTTGAAGTCTTGCAGAATATTAAGGTCTCACACAATGATTATGATTTAGATGAAGAATCAGAAGAGGAAACCAATAATAAAGAAATGTCATCAGAACCTCACAGAAGTATATCTATTGTATGAAGAAAGATCTAAGAGTGTAGTATTGTCACGGATATTCCTATCTAAAGATGCCCGAATTTAAAGGAAGATTTTTAAACAAGAATCTATAGGTGACTAATTTTTATAAAGATCAATGTATGGTGATTTTGTGTGTGGATGATATTATTTTATAGGAAATATGTATGTATTTATTAAATAATTTTATAATCACATGAAATTAGAATCTGAAATGTATATGATTCATGAACTCACAAAATTTTTTGGGATGTAGGAAATTAAAAATAAGGATTACACCTTCATATTTCAGTCAAAATATGTAAATGAGATATTCATGAAATTCAACATGTAAGACTAAAATCCAAAGTCGACTCCAATTACGGTTTGGAAAAAACATTGGAATCATGAAAATGAGACTTATATGGATTCTAACCTATATAATATAATCACTGGAAGTATATTATACATGTTTGAAATAGGACCATACATAATCTTTTTATCATTCTTAGTGTCCCACTTTAAATATAATCAAATGGAAGATAATTTGGGAACAATTAAATTAATCATGAGATATATTCAAGGTACTCTCAATTTTTTATTAAACGTTTCTATGAAAAGAGATATTGAATTTTTATCATTTTATAATGATGACTAGGATGGAGATGTAAAGGATACAATTTCTATTAGTGTTGGATCATTCTTATTTGGAAATAAATAATTGCGATAGTTGAAAAAGAAACAATAAATAATTTCTCTTTGTATGGATTAAGATGAGTATATATCTGATACAAATTTATACACTCACCTATTGTGGATAAGTCAAAATCTTATTGATATTATTTATTAGGTGAAACATCTTATGTGGATTTCTTATGACAATAAGAGTGTGATCAATCTTTTGAATAATCTGTTTCATCACTCTCGTACAAAACATATTCAGAGCAAATACAACTTTTTTAAAGGAAAATGATGAACATGGTGTGACTAAAATGGATCATGTTATATATTATGACCTTATATATGACATTCTTACTATTTGAATGGTAGAACATGTGTTTGAGAAACATTTGTTGAACCTCAGAGTTCAACCACCTCAAAGTGCAAGAGGAGGTAAAAATTTGTCCCCTCTTCCCATTTTTTTTATCAATTTTAATCCTTTTTTTTGTAGTGATATAGGTTTTTTGGGATGATATAATATAGGGGGTTTGTTTAGATGTACACAAGTACAAATATAGGTTCTTTGTGTTAATTTACAAAGGCGTAGAATTTTTAAATTCAACATTTGAAATGTTTTCTAATTATAGTTTTTTGAAAAACCATTCAATGCTTTTGTGAAACAATAATAATTATGTGTTACGAGGAACAAATAATTATTTATCAGATAATTTCTTGGAAAACATTAATCATTATACAGTTTTTAACCCAATTCATTCTTCCCCTATTTTTTTCTACACCGATATTTGATCATGTATACTTAGATTGAAGGATGATTTGTTTCTTTCCTTTCAGGTTTTGATAGCAGATGGTGATTTATTTAATTGATCTACAAATAAGAAAACCCCAAAGGGGGTGATTATTGGAACCAAGGCTTTTCATTATTGGAAATATAGTTTATTTATTTTGTCAATTTTTACTCGGTTGATCTAGGATATCACAATGTAAGTGATATTACAATACAAGATGAATACAATGTTGAAGGTGGTGTCATTTCCCAGTATTTTTCCAAACTTTTAGGATAAAAATTAGGCAGAAGGAGAAAGATTCAATAAAGGTCATTTATATGATTGAATTTTCTCAAATATGTTAATTAGTCTAAGTTTCATGAAGTATGATATTCATGAAGATATGGAGCACTATGAATGAGCTTTGAAAATGTGCAATGTAAAGGATGCGATTCTTCATGTCTATAAAGAAGAATCGAGATTGTGTGATGAGTTTCCAATGATTCTTCATGACATTTAGAATATTCACAAATGGTTGAAATTTCAATCGATCTTCCCAAATGAAGGATAATCTTCCACATGAATTTGGAGGTTCACAAAAACTCCACTGGATTAGTGGATATTTTCCAAAGTTCGATCCTATAAATAGGTGGCTACCGAAACTTTTTTTCAACAAATTGAATTGGAAAAAGTCAAAATCACACTTATTTTTTGAATTATGGGATCTTAAAAAATCTATAATTATATAAGATCTTTATCATCACTAAATGACTAGTTATTTATTAACAGATCCCAATGGTTTTGAGTTATAGAAGTTTTGAAAAACTAGGTTTAATTGAAGATCTACTATTCCTTGAATGTAATGATCTTAATGAAGGAAGTTTGTTCCATCGCCTCGTGATCTCCTTTTATAGGTAGAGGCGGTGAAAAATCTTTCACGAGATATAAATTCAAACTCCCGAAATTTTAGGGTTTTCAAGATTCTTCAAATCTTGATTTGCTCCTCTGTTTCACGTGGGTTCTTTATTTTTCATCCTTCTCCACGTGAATGTGTTTTAGAACGTGTGCATGGCCAATTCTCTTCCAATCCATGCAAAGCATGAATACACCAAAGCCTCGGCAACTTCATTTTTCCTCGGCCTTGTTCGAAATCTCACGTTGTTGCATGCGCACCCATTTTTAGGCATGGATGTGTTCGTTATGCTCAGACGATCTCAATGATGTCTTCGGCTTGATCAACAGTGGCCGGGAGCTCAAGATCGGTGCTCGGAGACCCTCTGGTTCAGCCGGGGACGTCAGGTGGCCTTCGACTGAGGTCGAGGAAGGAGACACCTCGGAGCCGTCAGATCAGGTGATAAAATAATCTTCAATGGCCTGGATCTAAACGGGAGCAGCGCGATGAGATGTGTAGCGCAGATCGTCCGCGAGATCAGATGGATGGCCACGATTTTCTCCGCGGCAAAAATGCACGTCCCACATCGAATTGGCGGCCAGTTTCCACACGGTTTATCAAACACCGCCTCCCTTCCAACGCTCAGTTGCACTTCTCCCCTCTTGGTGCCACCCCGCACCGAGTTCTCTCTGCGGGCGCGCTCTGCACCCCACCTTTGCTCCCTGTGGGCGCGCCACTGGCGCCCACTATGCGCTCGAGCGCTCTCGCGGGCGCGCTCCTACGCCCCTGCCACGCGGGCGTGACACCCCTGCGTGGCCTCTGCCGCCTTGGGTTTTCCCCACGGGTTCCCCCTTGGGCGTGGCACCTTAGGCCCACATGTGCCTTGGGGTTGAACCCTCAAGGTGCTCTTGGCTGGCCAAATTTTTTGGCAAAGGACAGAATAATAATTTGTTTTTAAACAAAGTACTCCATATGAAAAATGCCAAATGCCATTCTCCTCTAAACCATTTCTTCTCTCTTCTTCTTAGGAACTCATCAATCCTCCTCTCATTTGATCTTCACTTAGGATATCGAATTCTCAAAGGTTCATCTTCAACAGAAGCACCTGAATCAAATAATTCTTCAACATTCTTCAATGATCCAATCAGAGATCAATTTGGATCATCTTCAATTCATCATGCACTAAGTGATTGTGCATGGAATTCATTAAACCACTTCATCCACTTAGAACTTGTGGATGGATCATCTTCATCTCCTAATGCATTTTCAATACAATTCATGGTCTTCTAACATTGTGATGACATTGTATCTAGTTGATATAAGTTCTTTGAACTTAAAGATCAGCTCATCAATCGTTTGATGTAATGATCATGCTCAATCATCATCTATTCTTTCAAGTGGTGTAACTTAGTATCATCTTGATACAAGTATTGAAACATTAAGATCAATTCTACAATCGTCTGATATTGTATTAGAATGTTTCAACCATTTCCTTCAATGTCACTTATTGAATCTCCTATGTGACATGCATCTTAGTTCTTTGGCTATTCTCCATTCATCACCATCACCATCACATCCTTTGTCATTCACATATTGAAACTCCTTGACATCCATCCATTCGTTCCTTGACAACATCATACCTTATTGAAAACAAATGCAACACATTGCACTTCAATCTCCCCCTTTGTATTTGTTGGCAATACACTAGAGCACATATGAATGGGTTAATATGTGTGCCAATATTTCTCCCCCTTATTGGCAATCAAATGCAAATATGTGGTGTGGTTCACATTCAAAAATCTCTTCCTCCCTTAGAAAAACATTATCTTCAAAATCACTAAGAGAGGGATGATGTCACATGTTCTCTTTAGCAAAGAACCTTTAGTAGATCAACTCTAAGTCTAAGTGGGCTAACCCGGTGTAGAAAACAAGAGGGATCTAACCAAGGAACTCAATACTGTCCAAAATTCACTATACATGTGAGATCATGCTTCAAGGGGTTTGAAATTTTTCAGATATATCAATGAATTTCTAAATCCTGCACATACTTCATAAAACTCATTAGAAAGTTCAGGTGAAAAGATAAAGCTTCCCCTTTCAACCATTTGTCTTCAATCAACACTCCCCATTAATTATCATGATGAATACAATTAAGAAACAAGGGATGAAAGTATGATTGTAATACATTCACTTTTCTCAAGATGGTATTAAATCTCAGAATCCCATCTTCTGTAGATTGGCTCCCACTCAAGGGGTTCACTCCATTCTGTCAAAACCACTCTCTAGATGAGAATGATCATCATCTTCAATTCCCTGTAATGTTAGCACATGTAAATACAAGTGGTTAGGGAATAAGATGGAACCTCCTTGGTTCATCAATGTGAACAACAAGGTTGAGAAGATTCTCTCAACCGAGATGTCCCATTTTCACCATTCTTCACACTTCCACATTTGATATTCAATGATGTTTGTGCTGGTGTGGATCTCAACACATCTTCATGTGAAATCATCTTCTTCCCTTTTGCCTTAGAAATTGCTAGAACTTCATCTTCAGTTCTTTGCAGATCTTTGGCAAGTTGCAACTGATTTGGCCATATGACTAGTAAGTCACTTGGAAGTGTGGACTCAGTTCTGGAAATTCCACATGGTTCCTTTGATGCTTTGAAGCTACCTTTATTAGGCAACTTTTTTTCAATCAATCTCTTCTGCTTCTGCTGGATTGATTGTCTATTTGATTTCAGTTTGCTTCTATTGATTTCCATGGCTTATTTACAAAGATCCATGGTATGCCCTTTCTTTCTACAATAGAAGCATTTCTTCTTGGTGGTCCTTATGGATTCATCACCGTTCTTAGATTTATACTCCAAGGTCTTCTCTTCCTTTTTCATAATCTTCTTGGGAGCATCTTCCACTTTCTTATGCTTTCTTCCCAAGGATTATTTCTGAGCCAGGTTCTGTGATCTTTTCTTCTTTTTAGCTTTGGATACAGTTAGAGATTGACATGTATCTTTTTGACCACTTTTTCAATCATCCCAGATGTTATCAAGCAATCCAAATCTGTTAGTAGTAAACAGATGTCTCTGGACCTGTGGATGCTGCTTCTTTCCTTCTGGATTGCTCCCCCTTGGCATGGGCTTCCTTTGTGCTTTCACATTGAGAGGATTGTACCAACAATCATTTGCACAATGCCCATACTTGTTACAACACCAAAATTGACACACAAATCTTGACCATTTGAGTCCTGGTTGTTGGGTACTTTTCTTGACTTGTTGTGTTGTTTCAGGAGTGCTCTCTTTCTTCATTGTCTTCATCCATACTTGTTTGGAATTATTCTTCCATCCTGCACTTTTTTTGGAAACACAATTAGAAGAATCAATACAAGATGGGATAGATGGTACCTTCTTTTTAGAAGATGTTTCCATTTCATTAGTGTATGTATTTATTTTATAATCATACTTCTCAAAGCACACTTGTGTAGAAACATTTCTATATTCATCTGACTGGGAGGATTCAGCTTTGGGTGATTGCAGATTTTTCAATATCACCTCTAGTTCTATGCATTTCATGTTGAGGGAGTTCTTCTCATCCACAACAGTTCTTAGCCTTCCTTACCATTTTTCTTCCAGCTGTTTCATCTGGACTTCATGCACTTTCATCATTTCTTGCAATGAATTGTCCAGCTCTTTCACCATTTTGACTTTCTCTTCTAGTTGAGCATCTTTGACAACCATTGAAACTCTGTGCAATTTTTCCAGTGCATGAAAAACTTCTTTGACCATTGTCTTAAAGAATTATTTCTCAGAAAGGATTATTTTCAATTCTTCAGTAGTGTCTTCATATCTTTCATTGAAAAGAGATACTGTTTCATCTTTAGCCTTCACCATCTTTCTGAGAGTGTTGGTTATGCCAACCCTTTTTGCCAATTGATCTTCCATTGCATTGGCTTATTATTCTAGCTGTAATTTTTCATCATGAAGATCAAGGATGCCTGTAGTAATACACATTTCCACTTCCTTGGGGACTATCCTCTAATGATATTTGAGTGCATTTGGAAGATCATTCATTGTTCCAACTTCATCACAGCTAGGACATGCTTTCTTCATCTTCTTTTCCTGTTTCTTCTTCCTATTTTTCAGAGTCTTGGCAGATATCTCCATTTGAGGGTATTCACTCACTTCCTCAAATCTGCACTTTATAAATACTCCCTTGGATCTTTTAGAGGTAACCTCGCTCTGATACCAATTGAAGTGCCCAGATCAGTGTGAATCACTAAGAGGGGGAGGGGGTGAATCAGTGGTCCCTTAAAACTTTTTACTAATTGATTCTTTATCAATTAAACCTCTATGGCTGGTTAAAGCCTCGATCCACTCTTCATGTATCTCTCACCTTTCATCAAATGATGCAGTAAATGTAAAGGCACTGGACACAAGGATTTACAAGGTTCGACACCAAAGGCCTATGTCCTTGCCATGTTGGTTAAACACCCCAACATGGTTTCTTCCATTATAATCTGTTAGTATTACAATGGTCAATACAGAGTCCCACTGTATATCTCCTGAGTCCCATCGGAGGGTCTTTATACTGCATCCCACAGTGTTACCAGAGTCCCACTGGCCTGCTCCAGAATCCCACTGATGACTTCTTCCACCCTGAGTCTCCCAGGGGGCTTCTCCTAGCTTCTCGAATCACACGAGTAGCTCTTCATCACTTCAAGTACTTCAAGTATCTTCAGCAGCCTGGGATAAAGGCTCCTGGCCTTGCTCTGTACCTCTGATCACTTGAGTTGATCAGGTCTTCTCGTCTTGCTCAGGATTTATCTCTTTCTTCTCAGGATGACCTGGCTTCTCTCCAACTACTGAATACTAAGACAACTGATGTCTTTAACTTCAGTCTGGTCCAGTCTCACTTCACATAAACTTCATGCACTGAATGCATGAAATCACAATATCTTCAAGATCTCCTTGTCCTGGTCAACTCAAATGCACACAACTTGATTTGGCTTTGTTCACGTGTGCATGTACATGCATTCATGCATGTACTCCCTTTCTTCTTCTCTTGGTGCAATAAACCCACAAAGGGTGTAACACTTTTAGCACACACCTTCTTCTTGTCCTTCACACATTTTATTCCTTTTGATTACACACTTAAATGTGTGTTGTACTTTGTGTGAGTGTCTTCTACTTCTTCTAAGTGTGTTCACTCCACTTAGTGCACACACTAGGTTCGGCCTACTTGTTTTTGTTTGCTCACCCAACTTCTTTGTTCACATAGCAAACACAAGGTGCAAGCCTTGCCTTCCACTTATTGCACACACTTAGCTACGGCCTCCCACTTTGCACACACACTTAATGGGTGTGGTCTTCACATGGTGCACACATAACATGTTCTTTGTTTTTCACACACTTGGTCTTGGCCTACTTCACTTACTAAGCACACACACTTCCTTGTTCTTTTAATCTTCTTCAAAGTGTGAACTTCACTTATGCACACACTTGGTTCTCCATTTTTCACAAACAAGGGCTACGACCTCCTCTTTAATTTTCACACAAAAGTTGTGGTGGCCTTCTTGTTTTGCACACACCCAAGGATACGACCTTCAATTGTTTTTCACTTAGAACACACACTGCCAAGTGTGTTCTTCCAATTGCATGCACACCAAAACTACGGTCTCGGCCTTCTCTTGCTCACACCCGAACACCAACCAACTCAAGGCATGCAAGGTGCGACCTCTTCTCCTCTTCTTCAAAGCACGCAAGGTATACTTGGGTGAACAACGTAGCGCGCAAGGTCATCGGGTGTGCAAGGTGCAACACCTCGGGCGCGCAGGGTGTCAAGCACGTCGGCCGTGCAAGCTCCTCCTGCCGCGCAAGTATGCGGGCAGTGAGGGATCTTACTGTCACGTAAGGGAAGCGCGCAGGGACTCCTTCACCTCTTTCGCGCAAGGGGTGCGTGAAAGGAACCTCACGGAGCCAAGGGGCGGCTCCGGGCTTCTCAAATTCTTCGCGAGGCAGAGAGCACTCACGGGACTCCTCAAAGTTTCAGCAAGAAAAACCATCGCCTCAGGGTCTCCTTTTATAGGCAGTGGCGGTGAAAAATCTTCCGCGGGATATAAATTCAATCTCCTGAAATTTTCGGGTTTTCAAGATTCTTCAAATCTTTATTTTCTCCTCTGTTTCACGCGGGTTCTTTATTTTTCATCCATATCCACGTGAATGTGTTTTAGAACGTGTGCATGGCCTATTCTCTTCCAATCCATGCAATTCATGAATACACCGAAGCCTCGGCAACTTTGTTTTGCCTCGGCCTTGTTCGAAATCTCACGTTGTTTCATGCGCACCCATTTTTAGGCATGGATGTGTTCGTTATGCTCAGACGATCTCAATGGTGTCTTCGGCTTCATCAACAGTGGCCGGGAGCTCAAGATCGGTGCTCGGAGACCCTCTGGTTCAGCGGGGGACGTCGGGTGGCCTTTGGCTGAGCTCGAGGAAGGAGATGCCTCGGAGCCGTCGGATTAGGCGATCAAATAATCTTCAACGGCCTGGATCTGAATGGGAGCGGCGCGATGAGATGTACGGCGCAGATCGTCTGTGAGATCAGATGGATGGCCACGATTTTCTCCGCGGCAAAAATTCGTGTCCCACATCGAATCGGCGGCCAGTTTCCACGCAGTTTATCAAACACCGCCTCCCTTCCAACGCTCAGTTGCACTTCTCCCCTCTCGGGGCTGCCCGGCACCGAGTTATCTCTGCGGGCGCACTCTGCGCCCCACCTCTTCTCCCTACGGGCGCGCCACTGGCGCCCACTATGCGCTCGGGTGCTCTCGCGGGCGCTCTCACGGGCGCGCTCCTGCGCCCCTGCCACGCGGGCGTGACACCCCTGCGTGGCCTCTGCCGCCTTGGGTTTTCCCCACGGGTTCCCCCTAGGGCGTGGCGCCTTAGGCCCACATGTTCCTTGGGGTTGAACCCTCAAGGTGCTCTTGGCTGGCCAAATTTTTTGGCAAAGGACAGAATAATACTTTGTTTTTAAACAAAGTACTCCATATGAAAAATGCCAAATGCCATTCTCCTCTAAGCCATTTCTTCTCTCTTCTTCTTAGGAATTCATCAATCCTCCTCTCATATGATCATCACTTAGGATATCGAATTCCCGAAGGTTCATCTTCAACCGAAGCTCCTGAATCAAATAATTCTTCAACATTCTTCAATGATCCAATCAGAGATCACGTTGGATCATCTTCAATTCATCATGCAGTAATTGATTGTGCATGGACTTCATTAAAACACTTCATCCACTTAGAACTTGTGGATGGATCATCTTCATCTCCTTATGCATTGTCAATACAATGCATGGTCTTCTATCATTGTGATGACATTGTATCCAGTTGATACAAGTTCTTTGAACTTAAAGATCAGCTCTTCAATCGTCTGATGTAATGATGATGCTCCATCATCATCCATTATTTCAAGTGTTGTAACTTAGTATCATCTTGATACAAGTATTGAAACATTAAGATCAGTTCTACAATCGTCTGATATTGTATGAGAATGTTTCCACCATTTCCTTCAATGTCACTTAGTGAATCTCCTAAGTGACATGCATCTTAGTTCTTTGGCTATTCTCCATTCATCACCATCACCATCACATCCTTTGTCATTGACATATTGAAACTCCTTGACATCCATCCATTCATTCCTTGACAACATCATGCCTTATTGACAACAAATGCAACACAGTGCACTTCAGAGATGGTAGGCCGTACATACAAATGAACAACACTTTTATTTATTTATTGTATTAAAATAATTATAACAAAATGATATATGAATATTATAATTTCCGTATCATATATATTTTATATATTTTACAATGGTTTTTTAATATAATCCTTTTTACTTTCTATGTATGGCATGAATGAGTCACATCGCTTTGAGGGGGCAGTAGTCCACACATCCTCAAACGAAATTATCATATTTATAGAAGATGGTAAGCATAAAGGTATGTTCTAAATAACAAATAAATAAGCATAATGACATTAAAAATATCATATATATCATATATAAATATTTTATCCATCATAATGTCCATCGTGATATGTGGTAAAGGAAAAACGAACAATCATCGTTTCGTGGGGTAGTAGTTCCCCATACGTAGACACAATCTGTTCATTACCCATTAGATAGAGGTGTTTTTATGTGTAGGTATAAATCATAACATAATAACAAACTATTATATTAAGGATACTTGTGTTTTTATTTAATCATGTAATAAGAAGAGTATAGGGAGGGTAGAAGAAAATGAAAGTAAAGAGATCATTGCAAAATGCTAGCTTAAAATTGGGTAACTCCATTTAGATTATACCAAAATGGTTCCTTGAATTGATTTCATCCAAGAATAAGGATCCATGGACTAGGGGATGGACGTTCAGAATCAATTTGGGCAGATCCTTTCCAATCCCATGTTGTTTGATATTTGTTAGAAATTGGTAGAAGTGGTGGCCTTTCCTAGTGGAGGAAGAGTGTCAATATTGTAATATTTTGAAAACGGAATTCCATACATGTTTTTCAAATTGAAATTGGAAAATATAATAGACCAAATTGGAGTAAATAATGAATAGTGTTTAAATATGGCCTTACAATAGCTCTTGTAAAAGTTTATAGTTATTTTTGGGTCATAAGATTGAAGTTTAGTCCCTTATTATACATAATTTAACGTTAATCATTGTAATCAATTTTACTCACTTTCACTAATAATTGTATTAAAAAAATAATTTTGGACATATTAGAAATTAAAAATTAATTCAATTCCAAAAATAGAATCTATAATTTCATATTCCAGTCACATAAGTGGTAGAAATTAATTTAAGATTCAGCCCATTTGAAAGATTACAATGAGGGGTTTTAATGTAAAAAAGCATCAAAGGCCTCCATGTTTTTGTAGTCAATTTCAAAGTAAAATTGTTTAAGATTGAATACAACAAGATAAATGAATTAATTTATAAAAATACTACCACATTAAAATTTTATTTAAATCTAACACATAATTTAAACATTCAAATATATTACATGAAAATGTTGGTTTGAATTAAAATTCAATATTTTCACTATTCATTAAAAAATGAATCTTCGTAGAAAAACACTAAAAATACATTCTAAGAAAATTTCTAATTTTTAATTCCAAATTCGATGTTTTTTGGAATATTAAATTTATAAAAGGTTAAAATTTTGTATTTAAAATGGGTTGTCTATTAAATGCATGTAAATTAGCCTTTAGAAAAATATTTGTTTTTATGTGTGAATTTTGGTTTGTTCTTATCTTATGCCTATAAAACCTAATGGATGAATATAAAATGTAACACCCCAAGCTTCCATGGTACGCTTCTCTTTGAGTAATAGAGCAGCGTGTGTTATACGTAACCTCGAGTTCAAACACACCGAGACCAATAAAAGTAGCCGTTATGAATAGTAATACCCACCTTTTGAAATTATATAAATTTTATATTTCAAAATGGACTTCATTTTTGTATTTTGAATATCGAAATTATCCTAAGTTGAATTATTTGTAATTTTCTGAGAGCATTCAATTTTCTATGAATAGAAAAATACTTAAAAACAACTTTTTTAATCAAAATAATTTATAGTGATAAATTATACTATTGATTTAATTTAAAGTATAATTAGAATATATTTTTACCATTTTATCAAATGGTGGTCATTAGAATTAATTTCACATTGAAATTTGACATAAACAATTGTCAATCATCTGATATATATTGTTTTTTAAAAACACGTTATTTGTTTTGACATCAGGAATTAATTATTAAATTAATTAATTCGACTTATATGTTTTGAATTTTGTAAAATAGACATCATTTTTTAATTAGGAATACCAAATATATCTTAGGGTGAATTTTTGATATTTTTTTGAAAAACTTCAATTTTTTATGAATAGTGAAACCCCTAAGTGGTAGTTAAAAAACTAATTTTTGGTTTAAATGAAACATTCCCACTTCTATGAATTGAATTTCAAAAAACCGACATACATGGTTTTCATTAGTACGTAAAATTTGGTTCAATGGGATGAAAATAATTTTTCGCAAATAATAACTTTTAAGTTTTATTAATCACGATTAAAGGTAATTAGTGTAATTTAAGGTAAAAACGATATTATAAAAATATGAAATTACCTTGACACTTGTCCTACCCATATTGGATGAGTCATGGCAGACCATGAAAATTCATGGGTAAACTTGGGGACCCCATGGAGCCACTTGGGTAAGGAAATGACATTAATAAATTTTTATTTAAAGTAAAAATAAGTTTGTCACAAACATGTGTTGTTTTACTAAAACATTTATTACATGGGGTTATATAAGTTAACATTTCGACTATAAATATTCATTGGAAATATAAAAAAATTTCCTACATCATGGTAATTTTTTTATAATTTTTAGACATTAAATAAATAATTTTATTTATCACACCATGATGATGCAGCGATTACCTCATTAATTAACGATTTAAATAAAATGAAAAGATAATGTAAAATATAAGACTTAAACTTGTAAAAAACCTATTATATGAGTATATTTATAACCCTTATCACCTTATCTTATAAATATATAATTTTGGGACCTTTTAAATCCGAAAAGTAGTTCATAATAATGTAATATTTCATGACTTTCCAAGAGTGCCCTTCCTCTCCTCTTATAAAAGGACCCCACCTCTACCACCTTATTCAAACATTAAAAGCCATTTGGCTCAGACAAACACTGACCAAATACTCTCTCAACTTCCCTATATTACTCCTAGAATCCTCACTTGGGGCAGAAGTCCTACCAAGGAATCCTTTGGCTCAAATCAAAAAGAGTTACCCGATTTAAAGGTAATGTCTTTACTTGTGTTCTTTTGTTTTATTTTTCTTCTCAAACCCCCTAAAATATTTTTATTAATTTATTTTGTAACAAAACTAGTATCTTCAATATACTAGGATGTTGTTAAGATAAGTATTCTAGCTACACTTACACACACCTTCGTCCAATGGTTAAAGAACATACAGTTTCTCTGGATGGCGAATCTATGCCTCACAAAACGATGATTGTTCAATATTCCTTTAACACATTTCATGGTGGACATTAAGAGGTAAATATATTTATATATGATATATATTATGTTTATGTTTTCTTTATGCTTATGTATTTTTCATTTATGGCATAACATTATGATTTCTATAATGGGTAAACGTGATAATTCCATTTTAGGAAGTGCGGACTACCGCCCCTTCAAAGTGATTTGAATCGTTAATTGCATATGTGGGACATGTAAAGGATGGGGAAAATGATATTATATATTATATTATACTGGAATTATAATACACCTTTATATCATCATGTTTTCATTCCATTAAATACAAAATCGAAATGATATTAGCGTTCATGCGTACGTACGACTTTCCGTCTCCATGAACGCTGCATTTCAATTCTTTCCTCTAAATGTTATATAATATTATAAATGCATATATATACTGGATATATATGATATATATGATGTCTAAATAATGAATATAATTATGGATATTATTGATATTTTACCACATGAACAACTTGTAATTATGAGACGTTTATTTTTGACTCAAGTACCAAAGATCGACAAAATGACTGTTATTGACATAAATAATTACATAATGTTCATAACATGGTAATAAGTGATATAAAAGAAATAATGAACTTGAAAACAGTTCTTAAGCAATTATAAATTAACTCTATTTTATTATTCATGAGGTTAAAGAATGGTTGAGTCAAGTCGGACACAAGGTAAGGGACTTCGTCTCAATCTCCTTTATTGAGGCATATTTTTTTTATACAGAACATTCTTTTATACGGTGTATAATCCCCTTTGAAATTTAATTTTATTAAAAAGGAATATTTTTATACAAATAGTTTTTACTAAATGACAAAAGGAATGTTTTTTCTTACGTATGCGGCGACAACAACTTCTTCACCGCTGTGACCATTATTTGAGTTTCATCTTCCTCTACAAGACATAACTTTTTTTAAATGAAAAATATATACCAAGTTTTAATTTTCTTTTATTTTGGTATTGAAAATGGTTTTTATAATGTTTTTATTATATCAATGTGTTGTATTGATATCTTGTGATTGAAATATGGAAATGTTATGTTTCCTTTATGCATGTTTTATGTGATACGATTATGTTATGGTTTATGATATGTCTAAACATGTTCATATGGGGAATGCATTGGACTTAATATGTGATGGGTGGAGCCTGCTATAGCTCCTCGATGCATCGGTAGTTCGCATGAGACAAACTAGTGTCTTAACACGAGGCCTTGACAAAATCTTATTTGTAGTCTTGTCACGAGACCTTGGCTACGTGGTTATGACAGTATGGCATTATGCATTCCATAATTATGAAAGTGTTTATTGATATTGCATGTGATTATTCGACTAGTAGAATATTCATGTGAATAATTAAATGGCATTATTTCATTTATTTTTTCCATACTATGCTGAAGTTCATGTTTAAAAGGATTTTTTTTGTTATACATTGAATTAAATGTTTATGTTTATTTATGAAATCTTCTACTTTATTGTTATCCATACTAAGCATCTGAGCTCACCCCTTTCAATGTTTTAATTCTTCTAGGATGTGAAGAAGTATTTTATGAATGACCTGCAGGGATAGTATGAGGGGATATGAATAAAAGATGTTGTTGTAATTTTATATTACTTTAAGTTGTAATGTAAAACGTATGAATTTATCTAGTGTATCAAGGATACTAAACTAATCGGTCTTTCGAGACTTGATCCTAGTGATCATGCCAATGATACATAATAATATACCGACTCTAGGTAACTAGGGTCGGGGCATTACATTTGGTATCAGAGTTAGTTTAGTACTAACATTGGAAGCTAGATTTAGATAAACTCTAATTAGAGCACATAACCCTAAGATATAATTTGAGGATTAGTATAGATGAACTTCCTATAATTTTGGTATTATAGAGATATTGTGAGTTTTCCGAGAAATAAATCCATGTCTGGATAGGAGTAGGTAGAGGCGGATCTGGCACAGATGTACCTAAGGGTAATACCCGAAAACACCGCATTGAGCTAGACTCGAACGGGAACTGGTGCACGACAACGAGCCTTGTAGCACTCTTGGTTACGACACTCAAGGGGGATATGCTTAGGATAATTATCATTTTATTTACAAACCATTATGAAGGGTTTATGAGTATATAATTCCTCAAAGGAAACATTTTTATGATTATGGATTATATCCATAAATAAATCAATTTATGTTAATTGTTTTTCAAGCTTGTTATTATGTATTTAGATTCATAAACTAATCTAGTTTATGAAATTGTTTATAAATGGCGCCTACTGGAAGGAATGAAAACTGCATCAATGCACGCACTCCATGTCGGGATTTCCCTCCTACTCAAGATAATTATAGTGGAGCAGGTGATACAACTGGTGATGATCAACTTATCACCATACTGGGAAAACTCACTCAGGTTATGAATAATGACCTTACTCATATGGAGCACCATGATCTGCAACGTGGAGGATCAATGTTAGACCGCTTCATGGGGAAACAACCACCAAAATTCAATAGAAGTACAAATCCCTTAGTAGCTGAGCAAAGGATAAATTCCTTAGAGAAAATATTCCATTCCTTGGGGAGTAGTGAAAGGGAAAAGGTTATCATGGCCATCTACCGCCTCACTGGAGATGCTGATCAATGGTGGTAATTGATTCAAAACACAAAGGAAGATGATGAGGTATCAAATATGGAATTGAGGGAGTTCAAATATATTTTCATAGAAAAATAATTTCCCCATGACCATTGAGCATATATGGAATGGAAATTTCTGTGTCTGAGAGAAAAGGAGGATGAGAATGTCGCAAAGTATGATGCTAAAATTACAAGGTTAGTGAGGTATGGTGCAGATTATACACGTAACCCTAGAAGAAATATTGATCATTTATTCGATGGGTAAAACCATTTCTCCGTCGAGCTTTAGTATCACAATCTTTCTAAACGTACGAAGATATTGTTTCGTGTTATATCAAGACAGAAAAGGAATTCTCTAAATATTATGACAATAAAGTAAATAAAGAGAAGAATAGAATGATGGAACAAGAGACAGATAAAGGGAAAAATGGAAAGAAGGATTTTCCATTATGCGATAATTGTGGGAATAATCACCATGGTACTTGCCTAAAAGGAATGGGTGTTTGTTATAAATGTGGATAGAAAGGTCACTAGGCTCGTGATTGTAAGGGAATGGAAGAGGCTATCAATGTTGAATGCTACAATTGTAGATAAATGGGGAATTATGCAAATGAATGTCCAAAGCATCAGGGAATCTTACCTCAGAAAAGGACAAGGGATCAAGGCCATGTTTATGTTGTTACTACAGATGAAGTT
Source organism: Viscum album (assembly GCA_963277665.1). Lineage (NCBI taxonomy): Eukaryota > Viridiplantae > Streptophyta > Magnoliopsida > Santalales > Viscaceae > Viscum > Viscum album. Next base: position 2,035,954,830 of record OY728148.1, read on the forward strand.
GACTAATTATTGTGTTTGTCTTTTTGGACTCAAGAACTATATTATGGTTATAAGAATAATGTGATATATATAAGGATTGTACTACAATAATTGTTTTTTTCATTAGGTTTTTAATATGATGGAGGTAATCATATTTTTAGTATGTGACATAAGAGAAACTTTACTTTGTTTGGGGAATCTGATGTTACAATTGATTTTGGAATTTAGAGACCTTTTAGAGAATGTCTGGACAAAGGTATTTTGGATAACTATAACGGTTGGAATGGATTATATTTTACATTGAATACTATTGTTAATGTTATTTTTGGATATTTATAGAAAGGACAACACACAGACCGTGTGACAACCCGTCGCGTCAGACAAAGCTGTGGGAATCAAACCCACAACCATAGTGCGATTGGGATTTATCGCCTACCACTGGACTATGTGAAGTCCCTAAAGTGTATAATGTAGTTTTTTAGTTCTGATAAAGGAATTATAAATTTATATTTTGGAACCCTATACGGTCAGGATTAATAGAATATTTTTGATTTTTATTACCTTTTAGAGTTAAAGATGGGTTTGTGGTAAAAATTTAGTAAGGAATGAATGTCTACATGAAAAGTAAGTATATTTCCTTACATTCTTAGTAAATATCATAAATAAATTCTTCAACTTTATGAAAGTTAACTTAAAACAAAAAAAATTCTAACGGTTAACTTTCCCTACTGTGGAATCAAAGACCGTTTAACCAATCACAAGTTTGGGATTTTCTTGTAGTTAAGTTTCTCCTAATCTTGTTTTCTATAACTCTCAATCAGACCTTGATGGTTTTCTTCTCCTCTATATCCATGTTTTCATATAATCCTAGTATGGGCTATCTCGGGTGACCTTTGTACTTCTCTTTCTTTCTTTTAAAGTTATATTTTTATTAACCCTATTTCAGATGTGGGTCTTCCACAAAGGTATTTTCTAGTATCAAACATTTATTTTCAAAGAAAAATTTGAAATTGCGAGGACACAATTTATTGAAGGATGGGAGAATGTAACACCCCAAGCTTCCATGGTACGCTTCTCTTTGAATAATAGAGTTGCGTGTGTTGTACGCAACCTCGAGTTCTAACACACCGCGACCAATCAAAGTAGCCATTATGAATAGTGATACCCACTTTTTGAAATTATATAAATTTTATATTTCAAAATGGACTACATTTTTGTATTCAGAATATCAAAATTATCCTAAGTTGAATTTTTTTTTAATTTTCTTAGAACTTTCAATTTTCTATGAATAGAAAAATACTTAAAAACATCTTTTTTAATAAAAATAATTTATAGTGATAAATTATACTATTGAGTGATTTTAAAGTATAATTAGAATATATTTTTACCATTTTATCCAATGGTGGTCATTAGAATTAATTTTAGTTTGAAATTGGACATAAACAATTTTCAATCTTTTGATATATATTGTTTCTTAAAAACATGCTATTTCTTATGACTGCGGGAATTAATTATTAAAATAATTAATTCAACATATATGTTTTTAATTTTTTAAAATAGACATCATTTTTGAATTAGGAATACCAAATATATCTTAGTGTGAATTTTTGGTATTTTTCTGAAAAACATCAATTTTTGATGAATAGTGAAACCACTAAGTGGTAGTTAAAAAACTAATTTTTGGTTTAAATGAAACATTACCACTTATGTGGATTTAATTTATAAAAGCTGAAATACATGGTTGTCATTAGTAAGTAAAATGTGGTTCAATGGGATGAAAATAATTTTTGGTGAATAGTAACTTTTAAGTTTTATTAATCGCGATTAAAGGTAATTAGTGTAATTTAAGGTAAAAATGATATTATAAAAATATGAAATTACCTTGACACATGTCTTACCCTTATTGGATGAGTCATGGCCAACCAAGACAATCCATGTGTCAACTTTGGGACCCCATGGAGCCACTTGGGTAAGGAAATGACATTAAAAACGTTTTATTTAAAGTAAAAATAAGATTGTCACAAACATGTGTTGTTTTACTAAAACAATTATTACATGGGGTAATATAAGTTAACTTTTAGACTATAAATATTAATTGGAATGATAAATATATTTACTACATCATGGTAATTTTTTATAATTTTTATACATTAAATAAAAAAATTTATTTATCACACCATGATGATGTAGCCATTACCTCATTAATTAACAATTTAAATAAAATGAAAAGATAATGTAAAATCTAAGACATAAACATGTAAAAATCCTATTAGATGAGTATATTTACAACATTTATCACCTTATCTTAGATGTATATAATTGTGGGACCTTTGAAATCCTAAAAGAATTTCAAAATAATGTAATATTTGACGACTTTCCAAGAGTGCCCCTCCTCTCCTCTTATAAAAGGTCCACACCTCTACCACCTTATTCACACATTCAAAGCCATTTGGCTCAGCCAAACTCTAACCAAATACTCTCTAAACTTCCCTATATTACTCCTATATTCCTCACTTTGGGCAGAAGTCTTCCCAAGGAAGCCTTTGGCTCCAATCAAAAAGAGTTACCCGATTTTTAGGTAATGGCTTTACTTGTGTTCTTTTGTTTTATTTTTCTTCTCCAACCCCATAAACTCTTTTTATTCATTTCTTTTGTAACAAAACCAGTATATTAAATATTCTAGGATGTTGTTATGATAAGGATTCGATATACACTTACACACACCTTTATCTAATGGTTAAAGAACATACAGTTTCTGTGGATGTTGAATTTCTGCCTCACGAAACGATGATTGTTCAATCTTCTTTTAAAACCTATCATGGTAGACATTAAGATGTAAATATATTTACATATGATATATATTATGTTCATTTTGTCCTTATGCTTCTGTATTTTTCATTTATGGCATACCTTTATGATTTCCATTATGGGTAAACGTGATAATTTTATTTTAGGAAGTGCGGACTACCGCCCACTCAAAGTGATTTGAATCGTTAGTGCCATATGTGGGACGTGTAAAGGATGGAGTAAATGATATTATATATGATATTAAACTAGAATTATAATAAACCTTTATATCATTATGTTTTCATTCCATTAAATATGAAATAAAAATGAAAGCAGTGTTCATGCGTACGTATGGATTACCGTCTCCATGAACGGTGCATTTCATTTCGTACCTCTAAATGTTATGTAATATTATAAATGCATATATATACTGGATATATATGATTTATATGATATCTACATCGTGAATATAATTCTGGATATAATGGATATTTTACCACATGAACAACTTGTAATTATGAGAAGTTTATTTTTGACTCAAGTACCAAAGATCGACAAAACGACCGTTATTAACTTAAATAATTACATAATATTAATAACATGGTAACAAGTGATATAAAAGGAATAATGAAACCGAAAACATTTCTTAAGAAATTATAAATTAACTCTAGTTTATTATTCAGGAGTTTAAAGAACGACCGAGTCAAGTCGGACACGAGGTAAGGGACTTCGTCTCAATCTCCTTTCAGTGAGGCATATTTTGTTTTATACACAACTTTCTTTTATACAGTGTATAAACCCATTTTAATTTTACTTTTATTCAAAAGTATTCTTTTTATACAAAGCGTTTTTACTAAACGAAAAAAGGAATTTTTTGTCTTACGTATGCGGTGATAACGACTTCTCCGCCGTCGTGACCATTATTTGAGTTTCAGCTTCTTCTACAAGACATATCTTTTTTTAAATGAAAAATATATAACATGTTTTAATTTTCATTTAGTTTGGTATTGAAAATGGTTTTGATAATGTTTTTTTAATATCAATGTGTTTTATTGATATCTTATGATTGAAATGTGGAAATGTTATGTTTCCATTATGCATGTTTTATTTGATACGATTATGTTATGGTTTATTATATGTTTAAACCTATTCAAATGGGGAATGCATTAGACTTAATAAGTGACGAGTGGATCATGCTATAGCTCCTCGATGCATCATTAGGTCTCATGAGACAAACTAGTGTCTTGGCATGAGGCCTTGAAAAAATCTTATTTGTAGTCTTGGCACGAGGCCTTGGTTACGTGTTTATGATAGTCTGACATTATGAATTCCATCATTATGAAAGTGGTTATTGATATTGCATGAGATTATTCGACTAGTAGAATATCCATGTGAATAAGTAAATGGAATTATTTCACTTTACTTTTTCCATATTATGCTGAAGTTCAAATTTAAAAGGCTTTTTTCATAGTTATACGTTGCCTTATATGTTTATGTTTATTTATGAAAGATTCCGCTATATTGTTATCCTTACTGAGCAACTGAGCTCACCCCTTCCAATGTTTTAATTCTTCCAGGATGTGAAGAATTATTTTATGAATGACCTACAGGGTTAGTATGAGGGGATAAGAAGACAAGATGTTGTTTTTGTTTTATATTACTTTATTATGTAATGTAAAACTTATGAATGAATCTAGTGTTTCAAGGCTACTAAACTAATCGGTCATTCGAGACTTGATCTTTGTGATCATGCCATTGTTACGTATTAATGCACCGAGTCTGGGTAACTGGGGTCGGGGTGTTACATAAAAAATATTTTAATGAATATGTATCATATATATTTCATTAAAATAACTCACTAATTGTGATTAATTTAGTCAATCAAGGAAAAACTCCTTTTCAATCATGAAAATAAGAATAATATTTATTTTTATATTAATTTGGTGCATAGTTTCATTTATAATTATTTGGTAACCAGTGAATTAATTTTATATTTATTTAAACCATAAATCGTCCTATGGTTTTAATACTATTCATAATTACTACATTAATGGATATATTATAACTTATTATATTAAATAATAACTTTTTAATAATATGTCATTCAGTTGTAATATTCAGTCTTGCATGTAGTGTATGATATGGAAGAAAGTTTCTATTGTGTGTAATGAAAGCTAACCATGTGTGGTTTTCACTAAAAGATATAGAGTATAATATATTTATTTATGAAATTAAATATATTATAATTTATTGGGTTATTTTATTCCCTTTTACACTTGGTGTTGCGTGTAATAGACAGAAAGTCAGTGTTTCTTACAATGTAATCCAATTTAGTGTCCTGTGAAAGGAATGTTTGACTTAGTGAAATACAATAACTTAATTAAAATTAATTTATTTCACAAAAACTCTAGTTGTTACATTCTACCCCCCTTAAAATGAATTTCCCCCTTAATATTCGTTGGGGTTATCAAAGGATTTATATTTGAATGTTAATTTCAGAGAACCCCACATTGTAAAAATGAAAAAAAACAAAATTTTGAAAATAAAAGTATGAAATTATATATTTTACATTAAGAAACATATAAATTGGTTTCAATATAAGATAACACAGTTGGGAAGTGAAAACATGGATATGAAAGAGAAATAAAACTATCATGTTATGATTTTTAGTGATAGATAACTTGGATAAGAGAATGTTAATAACTAGAAATCTATAAATCTAAAACTATCTAAGGGACCATTTCAATCATCGAAAAAGAAGATACTATGATAAACTATTCAGTTTCAAAATAACTTCCCTATGGTTGAAGATAATTCATGAGAAGTTATAATTACTTTATTTCATTCCTTTTTAAGTAATATCTCACCCTTTGGTCATGTGTGGACTGATTTCCACTTTTCCTATTTCTCTTAAGAGGAAGGTTAAATTTTCATTCTTGAAGCACAATGAGATCATGAGGTACATTATAATTCTTCCAATATCTCTTTATTTAGAATAAAAAAATTATTATATCAGGTTATGCAATATTCATAAATCCATAGGTGGTGAGATAACACATTAATCTCACAAACATCATCTGATGTTTAACATAAAAAATCCCAAAAATGGTTAACCTTATAACCCTTATGAATGATGAAAATACAAACTTTAGAAATAATGACACTAATTCAGTTTTCCATTCATTCCCATATATCACTATGTATCTCTTGGTTGTTTCCTTAAAATTTATTGAATATCCTTACCATATATTCTACTGAAACTTGGTAATGATTGAAATTAAGATAAATACATATTGAAAAAAATGGAATATTTCTTCTTAAAATGTTTTCTGGATATATTCTACCAATATATGAAGTTTTAAACTTCATTCATGATAACATAGACTAAATTATCAACATATCCATTATAATTTCTCAGGTAATCAGTGCTATCCAATTTACTTTGTCCAATTTAATCATCTCTTTATCAAAGTGAAACAAAATTTTCTCAATATCTTGATCACATTAAGGGTTAACTTACCACAATAAAAATATCACTTTATCATTTATCCATCACCATTAAACATTTACTTTTAATTCCTTAATGAAAAAATATACAGAAAATATTTATATATTTGATGATTCATATAATATAATCTTTGAATTAAAAAACATTAGTACTCCATTAATTCAAAATTATTCATAAACCATTAGTCATGTTCATCAACTTACTCCTTAATTAAACATTTCTAGAATACATGAATCATGTATCATGGTTTCTCAACCTCAATCTAATCATGTTTTTTATGATTAATGTAAAAAATACTGGGAGAACTTCACATACCATTCACATGTCGTTTGTGGTCTCTTTATCTTGAGATGTATAAGAATACTCATACCACCTTCCTTATTCTATTTATGAGATTTACACTAGATAAATAAATTTTAATAATTCCCATACATTTCATCATATGAAACATTTAATGATAACCATGTTCCTTCTAGTTTTCCCAATTTAATAAAACTATAATGCATGGGGTGGGAAACGCTTATCATAGAAGAAGACAACATGTCCATGAAATATTACTTATAGGATATCTAAATTATAAAACCTTACATAATCTACGACACATTAATATTATCCTAGGTTATTGATTTTAGTATTATATTCAAATACTCCATAATGGTTATTTATGATCCTATGGATTTCCAAATCATATCCCTAGGGAGTGTCAAACCAGGTGTGCAACATGGCTCATTTTTGTATACCAGATTACCTCGAGTCAGGCCTAAAACATCTTTTCTGATTTATTACTCCTAGGTACATTTATGTTAGATCCACATAAAATTTTTGTATCTAGACATGGATTTATTTCTAGTAAACCACTCACTCTATCCTTTACCAAACATTCAATACATTTTCAAATACTTATCCTTATCCTTAGACTTATCCTTAGAGACATCCCTATAAATAATCATAAAAATACCCCAAGGGATATCAATATGTATTTATAATCCCTTTTTACAAAGGATCATTAAAACTTTACTTTGATACAAACTATAGAGACCTAAGATTAAAATATATAGATATTACATCATTGTAGAATAATATTCAGAAAATTAGAAAAATACATGCCTAAGGAACATAATAGTTTAGAGTATTAGGAAACTTGAAAAACAATATTATATCTATGTGAAATATAATCAACATATACCGTAAATATCTCTAACTTTAGTAATTCCATATCATATCTAACTATAATAAAAGTATCATCACATGATCAGGAGGTCTTGTATGTTTTGTTTGGAGATTATTTTTTGATGTTCATTGGGAATTTGGAGATGGAACTCAACTCTTAGATATTATTAATGTGATTTTATAACTCTTGTGGGTTGATTTATGGTATTGAATGGCAACAATAATTCACATGAATGATGCGTGTTATGGTGGGGAACTTGTAAGGCCTGGGTGTTCAAATAAGGTTGAAGGATTGATGAAATTTTTAATTTCTATTTGGTCGACAAGAAATTATTAAAATCGAGAATCAGAATCTAATTTTTGATTTGGAGAATCATAGAGAGATTATGTTTTGTTACGATTTGAGGTCTGAGACATGACTCAAGTTCTGGGATAAGTGTTAGGGGTTATGGGGTTCGAATTTATAGTTTCATAGGAAACATCCCGAGGAGTAATATTAGTACTATCTGTACACCCAAATAGCATGGCATATATTTTTTAGGTACATATTATATTTTTAAATGTTCATGGGACTTAAAAAAATATACAAAATCTATAATAAATAATCGAGGAATTCACATAGTTTGTTCTTGTTTTGTAAAATTGTTCAAACTTACAATGTGAGGTGGGTTTCCTTAGACAATGAGTTCTACATGAAAGACACATGGTTTTCAAAATGGTTCCCCTCATTAAAAAAAATTAAATTTAAATTTTACCCCTAATTACATTTATTTTATAACAAGTTATTTTCCCCCTTTCATCCATTAGTCTCTCACATGTTCCACCCTCCTTCTCCCATTCTTCATGGTGGTTCTCCCTATTTTCAATGCTAAATGTTGTGTATTTGATTGTGATCAAGGTACCTTGGTAATATTACAACCAACCATTCCATCAATCAATATTTTATTTAGTTCCCAATTTTATGGATTTTCATATGTCTAATATTCCACATGTTTATGGCATTTTTTGGGTTTTTCGTTTTCTTCTCCTTTAGGAGGATATGACAGTCCATCCACCTCGATTGGGATTCAATAGACATGAGGTTGGTGGACCCTCTAAATTAACCGAAATTCTAGCCTCATTTCATGGTGTATTATTGGTGTGATCATGTTATATATTTCATTATTTAAATTTATTATGTAATTTATTGTTTTGAAAATTTAGTTTCCTTATTAAAATTATATATTTGAATATAACATAAAACATATTAATGAAAATTCTTAGTAGAGAACCATTAAAAGAGTAAAAATTTGATTTTTCTAATGAATGGAAATTTTGTATTTTAAAAATGTATATTGAATATAAAATGAGATTTATAAATTAATTATATGGATGTGAAATGTAATTTCATGGACATCAATTTTGTAAATAAAACTAAAATATTAAATTTCTAAATGAATTTGAAATGGTAAGTCCATTCTTATGATATATGATTTATTTTTTTAAATGACTTGTATAATGTGATTTTGCACCATAAATTTTTCTAAAAAAAATAGAAGTTTTTTTGAATATTTTTTAATGAAATTAATAGTTTTCTGGAATGATAAATATTGTTTTGAAATTATTATTGTGATTAAAACGTTAATTGGTGATTATAGATCATAACTATGCGGGTGGTATTGATCAATGTGTCGACTTTCCTAGTCTAAATTCATTCCAAGTAAAATTATTTCAATTTTTAAAGTCATATAATGAGTATGATGAACTGAGATATTATGTCTGATGATAGGGAATACTGAAATGAGGACCATGAATACCATAATAAACTAGTTACTTGGGAATGTTGGGATGATATTTTAGATTCTATATGGTTTATGATTTTTGGGAATGTTGGGATGAGTACCCATATTACATGTGATTAATGATGACTTGTAATTTCCTAGTGGACTCCCTAGACCTATATGATACTCGATGTCTCATAATGTGGGTATGAGATCATGGATTACATCTAAATTATATTATTAGTTTTTGTATTCTTTTTTATTATTGATGACATAGTAATTCCATGAAGAGTTTATATATTCCCTTATAATGTTTCGATATATACTCATATTCCATTTTATACATCATGATACTAGGAATTCTAGGTTAATCATACAATTCAATGTAGATATATATAGTTTTCAAAGGCTATGAGATGTTCTCAAAGACAACCCAAAACTGGCTGAAACAAATAGGGTTGACCATTGTCATAGACCTAATGATCTAAATTATCTCATTGATATAGTATTCCATTGAGAACCCAATGATCAATGTCTATTTATTGATTTTATATAATTTGTTTTGTAACTGTTAAACTATTTACACAAAAAAATTCCTCACACACTATTATACGAGACTGCTCATTTTAAGGAATCCTTTGGAGGAGGCCTGCAATGTTTTACTCACATCTTGCTCTGGTCCCAATGGCACATTGGTACCCAGACAATCATCACTATTTGGTCACATGTTATGGGTATTAAGAAATTCCTGACTATGTTTATAGTTGTATCAACTTTTTAGTGTGGGTATCAATGATTGCACCATGTAAGAATTGGTAATAGGTTCATAAGAATATTAATTTACTTTTGGGATTTTTTTCCACTTATTAACGAGACATGGGGGGTGATCCAAGACAAGTATTCCATACCCATTATTATTTATCTTTTTAATATAATAATTATAGTCACTTTTTATTCATTTACTATAATGTTTATCTGGAATGTTTATATGTATGTCATTACATCCACTATTGTAGATACCCTAAAATTAGGTCATTAGATTACCATTATAACCTCATAGGGCCTCACCTATATTGATATTCTTATATAATATTGAGAGGGTATATTGAGGCCATATGGAATTAAATATTATGGAACTGGTTTAGTGGCTTTAGTGGTAGGAAATTAAATAGTTATTCATATTGATTATTAATCAAGTATAATTTTAATGAATTGATATTCTGGTTTCGATTATATTATTATATATAGAATATTTTTTAAAAGGAAAATTCATTTCATGTGAGATCATATTATTGTGTTTCTATTTCCCAAACCCTATGGAGTTTTATGCGGGAATAATATGTCACTCCAAATCGAATTTTTTTAATGAGGGGTAGTTTTAATATAATACATGGTTATTTATTATATATTTAATTTATAAAATTATACATATTAATCAAGAAGAATATATTTTGGTTTATTCCATATGAGAGATGGAAGATTACCTCAAAAATGTAAAGGTTCGTATTATTATGTCATGAGAAACCATAGATAATGTATTGAAGATTAAATGTTTCTTTTGATTAGTTGGTGAAAATATTGATTTATTCCTAATTTTTTGACATTTGAAATAACTGTGATCACTGACCGAGAAGTTTTTAAAGCATGAATGAAATAATATTTTCTAGGATTCATCTAATTAGTTTAAAGGTTAACTACATTAAATATTAGTCTTATTATTTTTTTTATGATGGAGATACTTATTCCCTTTATTGTGATGTAATTGAAGTAGTATTATGATGTGTCTTAATATAGAGAGAAAATATGATAGATATTGAGTTGTGGTAGTTGAGAACAAAAGAATAGAATATGAATGGATTTTAAGTAAATAAAATAGTACATGATTTTAAATTACTATGAAATTTATATTTTGTTAATAAATATGTATTTTATTCAAATCATCTAAAAGTGAAGTATTTTTTCGTAAATAGGTTCTGACGTAATGAAACATAAGAGGCCTTAATACCCACAAACCATTCAATATAAATTATAACATACATTGAGTAAAGTTAATGGAATAGAAGAATAATTAATCAATAATAAAAAATAATAATATGTTAATGACTAAACAGAACAATGGAATTTAAGGAGTCTTATGATTGATATATGTTTGCAAATAGGAGTTGATAGAGATTTCATAGTGTTTTCATGGGGGGATGTTTTCCCTACACTCAAGAATATGTAATGGAGTAAAAATTATAAAATAGTAAATATAAATTATTTTATAATTAATATATAATGGGAATTAAATTTAAGAATGATAAGAAGAACAATATTTAACATAATATTTTATAATTTCAATGGTGGTCACATATCCTATGAGTGGGGAAGTTGTAAATAAATTAAAAAATTTTAGTTGGGTTGTATACATTGTCATTACTAGGTTCAATATTGTTATTTAATCTTTCATTTTTTGTTAGTGAATTATATTGACAAAAGTAAGGGTTTTCCTCTAAATGTATGACATGTTAGTAGGCTAAGGTCTAGTATTAGAGGAAAATAAGGATGTTTTAATCTTGACTATTGCCTATTTTTAGTTAGATAAGGTTTTAGTTTTTTATTAGTTTACCAATATCTAATCATGATAATCAGGATATCTCATATATCATATGTGTAACTAAAATATTTTTTATATTTTTTTAATATTTCATAATTCTCTACAGTTGAGTATTTGGGTAGGATATTTAAAGGAAACAATTAATGTATTGAATATTCCAAGTCTAATTGTATAAAAATAGGACACATTATTCTCTTAATGGTATTGGAAGGAAATTTAAGAAGTTATAGGAATATTTTTGAGATTTATTATAGGATTCTATACCTAAAATAAAGGACAATCATAGAGAATAATCAATTTTTTATGTTGTGATCTGGGAATGTGTTCTAGAATTTTATTGATTATGGGAGAATCATATCAAAATGATATATGTTTCTTATAATAAATATAATCCCAAATAAATATGTATATAACCATTCCAATCCATTAATGATGATGAAAATAATGAACCACAAACACAACCAAAGAGGGTGGTGAATTAGGGAGTGTATTTTTTTCATTAAAATCCCCCAATGGATCATAATCTCATGTTTTAAAGAACACTTCAAAACATTAATGAACTATAACAATGAAATATTATCCAAATAATAAAATAACTATGTATATAGAGAGGATGTTACTTGGTTCAACATAAAGGGATACTCTAAGGAGACATTGATTATGTGTCATTGTATCAGAGAATATCATAATTTTAGTATTTTTGAAAAATAGATTTAGGAATAGGGAATTTTGATCTAAGGTGAAATACATCTACTTATCTCTCCACATATAGTTTTGAGATAAAAATCCGAAAAAACAATAATTATGACATACAAGATATTCAAAAATAATTTATCAAAAAACAATAAGGGTGTTGATGTTGGTCCCCCATCTCATTCGTTATGTATATAGGTGTAAACAAACTTTTTCACAAAAGAGGAACATCACTATTTCCTAGAAAAGTTTATAATTTATCTAATTTAATTCATACTATTTATTATTTAAATAATTATAAAATAATCAATTAATTAATTCATACTCATACTTCATAATTTCCAACTTTAGACCACATTATTGTGAAATAAAACCATCTATAATAGTTTATTTAAAACTAATAAATTTAAATAAGATAAAATTATACTAAAGAATTATATTTTTTTGAATATTTTTTGAAATATATTCATCTTGGAATGAAAAAAGCCATTTTATAATCACTTACTTCAACTTAACAACATCTATATTGTGACACTATATTTTATGGATTTATTTATGTTCAACTTAATTTCCACCAAATATAGATAAAATAATATTTAATGTTCCTCGAGAATCATGAAAATATCCATTAAAAATAAAAAAATCATTGGTCCAATTTAAAATCATATTATTTAATGCATCATGTATTTAAGTGAAAGTCCCTATCTATTATGGTGTCAAAACTTCCATTTCTCACATTACACCACAATATTTTCCCATAATCCAATATTTTAATCATGAATAATGATTATTTCACTCAGAAAAATAAAAAAAAATTCTAAATACACTGACTATACATGTTAGTATAGAATATAACATTATAATGGAATCCATTAAGGAATGTTGTAATCAACTATAGGAGTATTATATTTTTTAACATGACTATATATTAACTCTCCAGTGTAGTCTTATGTTGAACACAGTATATTATGAATAAATTTGTGATTCCATAGACATATATCAGGTTATTATGATTTATTACTCGTAACCATACATGTAATGACTTGAAATCATTAGAGTATGAACCACTTCATCTGACCCCAGGGATCTCCTCTTATACTAGGGTTTTATTCCCATGACACAATAGGCTACTACCTATCGGGGTAACTTGTCAAACTAATAATTTTTCTCATATTTCTTTACTCACACACACAATTTAAAACATATAATTATGTTATCCATCATGATAATACTCCATGACAAGCATACAAAATTTTATAGGTCAAATTAGGTAGGGTCCTGAATATAAAGGTTCAAATTTTTGACAAGTTTAGTAATTTTTATTCTTTTAAGTCTCACTTTTTATTAGATGCTACACTATCTCCCTTAAAAGAAAAATTACACTATTGTGGACCCCACTCCTAAAACCTAGAAAATGAAAATATACTTCTATTTTGATATTTGATATTATACCATTTTCAATACTCAACCACCATGAACTGTGAACATTGTCATCAGCCCCTATGGGTATCCTGTAATACATTAGTTTTATTCTATACAAACCGCATTATATTAAACTATGGTATTCCAATAATATGATGGTTTTCATACCAACACACTACTAAAATTTACCCAATGGGGTTATTTATCACACTAATAACTATCCCCACAAGGCAAAAAATGTTCTTTCATTTTCTGCTTTCCTCACTCACATGCACTTGGAAATTTCACAAGTGGTCTCCCATAATTATACTACTCTAGGATAAGAACGCATATCCACTGATTTATAACTTGTCAGGATATAGTAAAAATGTTTAACACTTTTTAAATATATAATAACATTTATCTATTTAAGACTCACCTTTTAGGGGAGTTACACCAAATCATGACACAATTAATTTTCATACTCTATAGTTGTGGTTCCTCTCATAAAAATATAAACACCTAATTTTTTATGATTTTTATTGTATAAATTATGACTTCTTTTTTTATTTCTCTATAAAAAAATTGATGTTACTCTTATGCTACACATACCACTAGCTTAGGTTGTGTAACACACAACACTGAGTTTTAACAAAACCGTGATATATTATTAATTTATTCATTCAAATGTGGTTGTTAAAAACTATCTACTAAAAATATACATATGAAGATTTATAAATATTTTTTAAATATTATTTATTATAGGTTTATATAAATAAATAATATCAATAAAAAGTTTATAATTTTTAAATAATTTCTTTATATTCATCAAAAATAATATTCTCTAAAATACTATTCTTTTTATGTTTTTCGTGAAAAATAATAAAATTAATTATAAAAATATTTATAATAATAATCTTATAAAATAATATTTATTTTTTAAATACAAATTTTAAAATTACCATAGGTTGATCTTTAGTAATTTTTCCAAAATGTTTCAGTTTTTTTGAATAGTGAAAATACTTTATTTTTGTTGAATACTACCTATTCTTTTAATTTTTTTTAGAAATTAATATTGTAAATTATTATATACAAAGTTAAACTAAAACAATTATAAATCTATAAATCATATTTTGGAAATTGGATTCAAATTTTAATTGAAACTAAATATAAAAAACCTTATAAACTTTTGATCATTTTAACATTCAAAGCCCTCGTCGACATCCATCATGCATGATTAAAAATATTTTTTTCTAATTATTTCCATGGAATCTGGTCAAATTGATTACATATTTGGAATCATAATAATTTATATTACTTAGGTAAATTTATTTTTTGACCAAAATGAATAGTCAATGGAGGGAAAAATACTTGCAAGTATGCTAGAGAGGGGATTTTCTTTTTCTATCTTGCTTATAGGGCCTTCAAGGTCATTTAATTGGGACATGTGCCTAATTTTACTATGGTTAATGTATGTTTTCTTCCTAAACATAATTAATAATGGGTTTATTGAAAAACAATTATTCTCTTTGTGGTTTTGGGTAGTAAAAAATAATTTCCTTGATTAAGGTAACAATTTGTTTACTGGGGATTCAACAAAATTGACTGTGGTTAAATATTACTATAAACTTTTAAAAAAATATTTCATGGAAATATTTTAACATTATAATATTTTTTTTAATTTCATCCATTTTAGAACCTTGTTTATGTGGAAAAAATAGGACCACAAAATTATATTAAAAAATTCCAACTGTCTCCTCTCCCATATTTATAAAAGGCTATCCCTCTCCTTTATTATTTAAAAAACATATTTATTTCAGATAATTCCTACAAAAATCACATCCAAAAATCTACCCCTTATTCATATTATTAAAATTTTGGGCATAAATACATCCTTTGAATTTTTTTTTGTGAAAACCATATGATTATATTCGAAGAAGAGGTAACGTTCATCAGTGAATGTCTTTATTTTATTTCTTCTTCCACCTACTATGATTATTATTATATCATTATTATATAATAACCTCAATATATTCAATACAATTATATGTTTTAATGTAATGGAAATAATATATATCTTTTTCCACGTCCATCAAATGGGTTTTGAAATCATCATTCATGTGTATGGAAGACTACCGCCTTGTGAACTGATGGTTTTCCTTTTTCTATTACCACTACTCAAGGCTAGTCATAATATGTCAGTATTGTCTATAAATTAAATTTATGATATTTATGATGTTATTATGAATCTATAATTTTTATATGACACAAAACATTATATTCATCATTTTGTGGGAATTGGATAAGGTTTTTCCTCTGTACGGTAAGCTACCTACTCATAAACAATGTGATTTATTCACGCTTTACATAGAATGTATTATGTATGTATTTAATAGAAAAATATTAAAAATATTACATATATATTTTTATTTAATTATAATATAAACTATTTAATTTTATTTCGTTTTACTAAATTTGAAAATAGAAAAACAACATTCTTGTGTACGTATGACCTACCGTCTCTATGAGTATTGCATTTCATTTCCTATCACTAAATTTTATGGATCAGTAAAAATAATTATATAAAAAATATAATTATATATATATTATGGGAAATTTTCTATATATTATGAAACCATGATCAGTGTATGAGGAAAAAAATATATAAAATTAGATCATATAGAAAAAAAACGTGCTTATTACCTAAGACATAATGTTAACATGGGATTTTTAATAAATAGGAAATTAAAGGTAATTATAAAATAATATATGGTATTTTATATATGAATCTAATTTTATAATATATTTATAATAAAAATATATTTATGATAAATGAGTTTTTAAGGAGTAAGATGGATGTCAAGACTTATGTTTAGGGATTTCTGTCGAATATCTATTTTTTGGTGAGACAGCTTCCAAATTCACCACATGTTTCTTTTATGTGGTGTATATAATGAAAATGAATATATTTTATTTTAATTATCCTTAAAATTATTTTAGATTATATACAAATTTTTGAATCTCTATTTCATGGGGTTTATGGTTTGATAGTTATCAAATGGGATATGCATTTTTTTCTCAATTTTCATTCATTGAGACATACATTGTGTTATGAACCTGTATTCTTACCATAAGATTATATAAAACCCTATTGTCAAGTAATTAATCGAATTTATTCATCCTAATGATATTTTATGTTATATATTCTTGGGGATTATGATTCAATGTGACCAATGTGATAAATCCTTTATGTTATGATCTTTTCATTTATCTGGATTGTTCATGATTATGAATCTGATGTTGAAATATCATGATCCAACTATCAATAATTCTAATTAATTTTATTATACACTGGATATTCATGATATAATAAATTAATTGTACAAATTTTACTATATTTTGTACTTAATTTTATTATGAAACTGTTTTAAAGGAAACCTGTCTTTATTTCTCTCTCCGGTCAAAAATATGTTTTCTTCCAAAACCATGTTTTCTAAAAATGTTTTCAATTTTAATATTAATCTATTTTAACTTTTAAATTAAATTTATACCCATTTTTTACATTTTAATAACAATTTTAAGGGATCATCATTTTCTTCCAACAATTCCCCTTTGAATTTTACTAAAAATGTAAAAGGAAGCTTCATTTTAACGTGTATGGAATGAATATAAATTTTTAAACATCATGACCAATATTTTTTTCAAATATTCCTTCATAAAATTTTAGGTTTATTTTATAAGGAAAATGTTTTCATAATGTTTTATGTTTTGAAACATGTTTTGTAATGTAGAAAGTATAATTTCCATAAAAATGTTTTATATGATTGAAAAAAATCATTTTTCATCTTGAATTTCATTCAATGATTTAAACTAGGTCTTATTTTGGATATGATCAAAGGATTACAATAATATTACTTCTCTAAATGGTTTATTATAAGGATTCCACGTTGTTTATGAGACTCATTTCTCTTCCACTGGTTACCCCATGATGAAATAATTATCAAAGATGGTTCTTTTCATGGGATATTATTTGATGAAATGATTATGAATACTATCACTTTTCCATTGGTTATAATATTATGAAATATTTATCAAAATCCATGTGATTTCATGGGTTACTAAATGAATAATGTTTAGGAAATTTTGGAACACATATGTATGATTAAAATATGTGATGAATGAGGTCTATATCTCTTGTAATTCATTGGGTAATTATCTATATATCATGAGATATACAGAAATATAATGGGTATGAACATGGTTTGGTAAGATTGTGATGGAATTGGGAGTGAACCTAGTTCAGTGAGATATGGGTAAAATGGGGAGTGAACCCACATTAGTAAGATGGGGTAGGAATGGAGAGTGAAATTGCTTCAGTGAGGGGATTTTTTTTATTACCATGTTAGTGTACCTTGACTAATATAGAGATAAGTTTCCATGTTTATGTGCATGTCATAAATTCCATGACTTATTCCATTGTTATTCTCTCATGTGTCGTGTTATTTGATTCCCTTGTGATTCAAGTATTATGAATTTACAATTTTTTTTCATGACACAAGTTTATGATATTTTATAAACAGGGTATGGTTGTATAATTATATGGTCTTGTTCTCATACACTTCTGTTTATGTTATCAATACACCTCTCACTTGGTTACCCTTATTGAGAACATAAGATCTCCCTTTCATATGTTATCTTTCCAAAGATTATGTAGATATTTATTATTTATGACATATCTGTGATGAGTTCTAGTTCAGAAGAACATTTTGGTGGATGACATAACATTGTTATGAAACAGACATTATGTTTTCATGTTTCTAAAGGAACTAAACTATTAATTCCTTCGGTGTGTGTTTTTGTAGTGAAATAAATATTCATAAAAACTGATTTAATATCTATATATGTTAAAACAAATCTTATATAGTTTTTTAATAGGAAATTTTTAGTTATCCATGGGAAATTTGGATGACAAAACATTTGTGAGATCCCTATGTACTTGTATAAGGATATATATGAGGATGAGCCAACATATAAAAATATATATAAGAATTTTTTAAAATGATAGAGTGAGTGGATCCCAGAATTTATATCCCCATATGAAAACTATAAGTGGATGTGTCTCTATCACAATTGTACCTCCGGGTAATGACCTTATAAAACAATATTTATCTAGACTCGATCAAGAACTTGTACATGACAGTGAGCCTTAATGTACACCTATTTTTACACTCTCAGGGGAAATGATTTAAAAATCCACATAATCTATATGAACCATACTAAATAATTTAAATACTATATGAATATGAATTAATTATGATAATACTATGTTTTCATAGATTAAATAACAAGGTGTTACGATTTAGGCCTCAAATGTGTGATTTTTCAAGATTATGTGGTTTCTGAATATGATTATTATCTCTTGTAATATGATTTTTGTTTTTAGTCATTGGTTGGAATAAGAAGGAGCCATATTATTGTTATGTGTGATAGAAAATTCTATTATTTTACTCTTAATGATCCATACATTATGGGAGATGGAATAAAAATTCTTAATTCTATGGTCATAAAAAATTCCCAGGACATGAATAAATCTAAAGTTATAAATAAAAATATGATGCAACAAAATTCTATTGAGTCATTAATTTGGGTATTTCTACATTAATTAAGTGCATATTTTGATCTAGTAGTTTTTGAAAATGGATTAGTAATTTTGAAAATATAATTTTCTTTCTCCAATGTTCATAACATGAAAAAATAAATTTGGTAATCTATTGTTTGGAAGGAAAATGTAACAATCAAAACTATTATGAATAAAATTACCATATTTAATTTAATTAAATTTATTATGATTTTACAAATCACTTTAAATAATTTTGTTTTATCCAATGGGATTTAAATGAACATTAAGTGTCTTTATCGTTGATAATATAGCTATTTAAAATTGATCACATGACAATTATAAATATAGGGGTTTTAGCAAATCCTTTTGATAGAGACAAATGAAGTGATATCCTTAGCTAGAAGGATCATAAACTATTAAGCCCATTTATCAGAGATTTTTAAGGAGATAGTATTTCATGTATTTTACCTTGATTGAGACCAAGATTATATCCAATAACATATGCATAAGTGAAACCATTCAGTGGAGAAGTTCAATACCATTGAGATCACAACCCAAACCTTGTTTTTTGAACGACCCCATGAAATCCCCAACATAACACAATTCACTCTTATAGATTATTCTATTATATTAATGAGATATGTATCATGACCCTATATATTGAGATATATACATTATTTTTTATAAAATAATTTATAATTTTAATCCTATTTTTGTTACATTGTAAATTATTTTTAATAGAAAAAATATTTTTAGTTATTATTCAAATTGAATTAATGAATTTATGAATTAATTAATTTTTTAAATGATTAATATTTTTTTAAAATATTATTATAAAATACTATTTATCAAATATAAATGATCATATGATTTTTACAAAGATATGTGATTATTTATAAGGGTTCAAAATATTTTATTATCAAAAACCTGTCATTTCTAATAAATATATGTTTTTGTTTTAAAATATAAAATTCCCATATTTAAGAAATTATTTATATAAAATAAATACTTTTTATTAAATCATGATTTCAAAATTATCCAACAGTAAAATTTTCATAATTTTCTAAGCCTGTAATGTTTTGGGTAAAAAATTAAATATCGTAAAAAACTACTTTCCGTTTTATGAATTTAAAATGATCTATAGGTGGTTTAATAATTAATATAAATAGTATCCACGACCAAATATATGTTTTAAATTTAAAATAATGTCATTTTATGTTTATTTTGTTTATTTTTAAGACTATTATGAATCCTTCAGGAGATATAATATATTTTAGGAATTTAAAATCATTTCCTTAATTGTGTGACTCACCTCCAAGTCAAGAATAGAAATATTTTAATATGTTCAGACCATGAATTTTTAAAATAATCTAAAACAATATAATTTTATATAGACCATGTATAAAAACTATGGGATGGTTTGTGGTTTTGGATATTTTATTATCTATAGTCCAAAACCTAAATAATAAAGGAAATCCCCTTATTTTCCTATATAAACCCAACCAATCCAACATTTGTTTCCCTGAAAGTCTATATAGAACATATAAACTTTTCCCTAAATTCCCTAGAGTCCTCCCATGGTGCCCCCAAGATTTCATAAAGCCCTTAACAATCTATTAGAGTCACACATTGAAGTAATTGTTCGTTCCTTTCTCATCCTTCTCCAAGTTTCTTTAGTATACTATGCCTTATTTTTCAATTCCTTATGTTGGGACTTGTCATTACATATAAATATTAATTGAAATTTAATTTCTAAAAGATTATATTTCCTTTTCTCTCTCATGAACCAATTTAATGTATTTTTATGTGATGTCGTTATGCTGTTGAAATTACACCGCAACATTCCATTCAAAAAACATTTGTGTAGTTAATACCATACCAATTTTATATCATGGGTATTCAACTTTATACACATAAAAATACATTATTATGGAATTACATGTACTTATTACACACTAACATATCATTTAATAAAATATGACGATGAATGAATCCATATTGATTTATCTATGTGGCACACTTAAGAATGAGAATGAAATGAATGTGACGGGTATGCCCAGAATTATATAGCACTCCAAAGCATTGGGTAATTGTTAGTGTCATGATTCATCACTTTAGGATAGGGTATTTACATTATTCCATTATGATATTTCTTCCAAAATTATGTGTTTTTAGGATTATCCTTGACCAATGTTTATGATGCAATGTTTTATGTTGTTTCTTTATTCCCTAGTTTATGATTATCATGTTATATCATTCCTTATTATTCATGTTACTTTTATTGTACATTGATATGCCTATTTTCTAACATGTATTTTATTATTGATTTTATGACTATTTTATTACCTTAATATTATTTATATATATCCACTTTCTTATGTATGTCATCATGTTATCCTATACAGTGTTAAATACGAAGGAAGGTTTTGATCCTATCACATAATCATTCAAAAAATATGCTCTTTTTCATGTTTTAAGTTGTTGTGTAATGTACCTACATTTCCAAAGACACTATAGCTATCAATATTCTATGTTTTATTAAGTGTAACTTTTTGTAATTAATCATGTTTAATATTGAACTAAAGATAAGGGTTTTTATAGTTAGTATTAAATGATATGTTTATTTATTTTTGGGATTAGGATTAGAAAACATTAGAGAAATCCATTGGGATAATACTATTTATAATAAAACATACCTAACATTTGGTTAGTATAGAGTATGTTGTTTATCAATAGAATATATCCCTATCTAGATACTACAAGTGGATGTGGTTCTGGTACAGATGTACCTAGGGATAACAACTCCGACAAGATGTTTCTGGCCTGACTCAGGGTAATATAGTACAAGAAAATGGGCCTTACTGTTCACTTGGTTTGATACTATTGGGGTATTTTCTTTGGTAAATTCATAATTTCATTAGAAACTATAGTTAATTGAATAAAAAAATACCCATAATAATATGTATTTGTAAATAGATCATTGATAATATAGGTGGAATCATAGATACTCATAAGTTAAAGAGATAAATATAATTTATATGTTATCCCATTAATCTAATTAGATTACACTTTATGTGTTTAATATCTTAAAATAGTCACCCCTAATTTACCCCTTCTTCTATCCAATAACTGGTAATATGGGTAATTAGGTTCAGAACTGATGTGAATGGAAATGTGGTGACTACCAAAACGAGATTTCCAACCAGACAAGAGTAGAAATCACAAAATTTTTCTTGATACTCTCTTAGATAACACATGTTCTGAATAGAAACCTATATTAAGAGGGGGTAACAACGCCACTTATAAAGAACAATCTATAATCGAGAGCTTTATGTATCAAAGGCATCCTAATTTCAATGGATCCTCTAATCTATTATTCACAGAACAATGGATTAACTCCATTGCGAATATCATCTCAATATTTCATTATTCTAAACAATATAAGGTTTTTATGGATGATTATCATATGAAGGGTGAAGCTGGTAAGTGGTAGAAATTGATCAAGAATACGAATCCTAAGGAAGAGATCAAAAAAATTGTGGGTATGTAATTCTATAATTTTTTTTTCAATAAATATTTTCCTCCCACTATTTTTCAGAAAATGGAATGGTATTCCCTTTAACATAAGAAAATATATGGTGAATATATCCGGGGGTACAATAAAAAATTGAAAAATATTGTGAGATGTGAATCCAAATTTGTTGTTACCCTTAAATATAATGTTGAAATCTTATTTGGTGGGATAAGGACTATCCTATGAAAATCTCTGGAAATCTGCAACATTTGTAGCTATGAGGAAATTGTCTGATGTCCCTCAATGTGAAAATGGAGATCAGAGAATCCCAATGGTATTGAGGGGATATGAATTTAAAATCATATTTTAATTAGAGTGGTATAATGGATAAATTCAATGGTTCTATTAAATTTCATCATACCACTAATCCAAGGTGACGAAAAAAGCACCCCATAAATTGACTATGGGTAAAATGAAATATTTTTAGGTGAACAAGAAAAGGGAACCATTCCAATTACTGATGACCGGAGAAACCTAGAAATGTAAAATATGAAATGAATTCTATATTCAACTCTCAATGAATTGGTCACTACATAAAATATAAGAAAATAGGTAAGTTTTCAAACTAGTGCACTAAGCTAAGGGTTTTTTGTGGAAACCAAAACCCTCTAAGGCAGAAAGGGACTGATTTTTCTTTCTCGATCACTAAGGTGGATCCTAAGAATGATCTAGTGATAGGTATTTTAGATATTTAATCAAGAAAAAAAAACATAAATTTTTTTTCTATTTCTACACACTCATTTATGTAATTAATGTCTTGTATATCTATTAAAACACCACCAAAAAGCATTTACATAGATATATCAGTGAAAATGGAAAATGGGAAATTATTTAATCCCATGTTAATAACACCTACCAAATCGAACTTTGTGGGGTGAAATTCGCAGATAACCTTAGCATACTCCCTTTGGTGGAATTTTATGTAATACTTTTCATGGATTGGATTTTCCAATACAGAGCCGACATAAATTGGCACAAGAAGGAAATCACTTTCCATATAGAAAATCAACTCATGATTATATACAAGTGAAAGGAAGATGATGAATATTATTTATCACTATCATCTCAATAATGGATATCATTTCCCTTGGAGAAAGATATCTAGTTCAAATGATTGATTCTATTGAAAGAACCAGCCTCGAAGATATTACAATTGTGAGGGAATATGATGATGTGTTTCCGATGGAATTGGATAGTCTTCCTCCATACCAAGAAGTTGAATCTTCCATTGAGATTATACATGGGTAATTGAAAATATCAAATAATCCTAAAAGAATTGTTGTTGTGGAACATAATAATTTGAATAAAGAAATACAAGATAATCCAGATAAAGGGTTTATACGTCCATGTGTTTCACCATGGGGGAACCCATCCTCTTCTTTAATAAGAAGGATGGGTCAATTGACATTTTCATTGATTATAATGAGCTCAATAAGGTCACGATAAATATGATTTATCCCATTCATAAATTTAATGACTTTTTTGATTATCTATGTGGAGAACAAAACTTCATCAATGTGGGTATTCAGTTGGTATATTATCATGTGAGGGTGAAGAAGGAAGATATCCCCAATAATACTTTTCATACAAGGTTAGAGAACTATGAGTTCCGAGTGATTCAATTTGGACTCACCAACGATCCCACAATCTTCATGAACATGATTAATAGAGTCTTTAGATATTTTGTTTAAACAAAATTTGTAGTATTTATAGATAATATTCTAATATACTCCAAAACCAATGTGAACCACGAGGGGCACTTGATAACATTGTTAATGACCTTAAGAAAAGATAATCTCTAATAAAAGAACAATAAGTGTGAGTTATTATTGAAGAAAGTAACATTCATGGGGAATATCATCAAAATAATTATGATATATTGGATCCTTAAAAAATGAATGAAATTAAAGGATGGATGAGGCCATCATTTGTGATTGATATCAGTATCTGCCTTAGGATAACTAGGTATTATCACAGATTTTTGAGAAATTTATCATCATATTAAAACCCTCTTACCAAGATAACTGTGAATGGGGAGAATTTTTCTTGGAATGAAGAATGTAATGAAAGCTTCATGGAGCTGAAAAGGAGTCATATAACTACTCTTTTTCTCAAACTGTCCACAAGTGGGGATCTTTTTGTAATTTTCAACGATTCTTAAAATAAGGTATTGGGATGTGTTTAGGTGAGAAATGAAAATTTCATTACCTACGCCTCAAGGGAGTTAAAACTTCATGAGAAAAATTATCCCAAGAAAGATCTAGATTTAGAAGCTGTGATTGTTGTATTGAATATTTTAAAACATTTTCTCAATGGGGGGAAGTGTGAGATATATAATGATCAAAATATTCTCAAATATATATTCACACAAAAAGTGATTAATATATTTTAGTGAATGTGGTTAGTGATCATCAAGGATTACAACTACTCAATATACTACCATGATGCTAAGTAAATATGCTTGTGGATTATCTTAGTATAAAGTACCTATAAATTATATCATTGATGAGAATTGAAAAGGATATGATCTTATTAGGTTAGAATAGGATGCCCATGGGAATCAATATGAAAGAAACATCATATATACTTTCACGAATGATTTCTTAACCAGTTATTTTAGAAATGATAAAGAATGATAAAAAAGATGACATGGAAATTTAGATAAGAGTGGGAACTATAATAAATTTGAAATCCTCTAAGTCCAATGTTAATGTAGAAGGAATTTTGATATTTGGGTCAATTCTATGTATTCCATGAAAAACTTAGTTCATGAATGAACTATTGGATAATTCACATTGTTCGACTTTTTAAATTCATCCAGGAATCACAAATTTGTATCAAGATTTCTAAAATCAATATTGGTGGGATAACATGAAGAATGATATTGCTGATTATACATAAAAGTTCCTGGTATATCAAAAAGTGAAGCCTGGAAGACAGAAGTCTGAGGAGATGATTTAAACATTACCCATAAAAACATGTAAATGGGATAATATAACAATGGAATTTCTCACCAAACAACCAAATACATCCATGTGAAATAATGCTCTATCGGTTGTTATGGATTGTCTTATAATGAATGTACCTTAATTGTGATTAAAGAGGATTTGTCACTAGATCATGTTGCACAAATATACATCAGAGAAGTGGCAAGGATTCATGGACTACCACTATCAATTTTATCTGATCAAGATCTACGATTCACCTATAGTTTTGGAAAAGTCTCCATCATGATCTATGCACTAAGATGAAATTCATTATGACTTATCACCCTCAAACTAATGTCTAATATTAGTGGAATATCCAAAAAAATTAGGAAATGTTTAGAGAACATTCAATTGAATTCTAGAGAGTATGGGACCAAAATCTTCCTCTGGTCGAGTTCTATGAAAAAAACGTTTCCACTCACAAATCCAAATCTCTCCGTTCAAAACCCTTTCTGGTAAGAAGTTTAGAACACCAAAATCTTGGGTTGAATTCGGGGAAAACAATTAGGGCGCTAAAATGGTTGAGGAAATGGTGGACAATGTTAATAACATTCAAAAGAACATCGAGGATTCTCAAAGTCAATAGAAGAGATATGATGGAAATTGACCATGAGACCTACAGTTTTATGTTAGATACATTGTACTCCTCTACATATCTCCATAGAATACATTGAAGAGTTTTTGGAAGAATGGATATCTTAGTCCACGTAATATCACCCATTTTGAGATCCTTGATCACATCAGAGTAGTGGCATATTGACTAGCACTCCCACAGACCTTGTGTCATGTGTATGATGTATTCCATGTATCCAACTTGAGAAATTAAATACTAGACCCCTCCCATGTACTCAATCCATAGGTGGTA
This sequence comes from Viscum album, assembly GCA_963277665.1. Taxonomy (NCBI): domain Eukaryota; kingdom Viridiplantae; phylum Streptophyta; class Magnoliopsida; order Santalales; family Viscaceae; genus Viscum; species Viscum album. The sequence goes on from OY728148.1 coordinate 2,035,981,770, forward strand.
CAATTTGAGAATGATTGTCCAATAAAGTGTAGCTGGGGAAGATCTTAGATCATAGTGAAACATTTCTACAAAATAAGACAATTCCCCTCACAAAAGTGTTGTGGAGAAAGTAAAATATTCAATAAGAAATGTGGGATCCAGAGGAGGTGATGAAACATAGTTACCCTCATCTGTTTTAGTGTGTAAAAAGAAAATTTTGAGGAAAATATTCAAAAGGGGGTAGATTGAAACGACCCGAACATGCATGAATAAAATTCCACGTTTTGATTTAATTAAATGTCTTATGTTTATAGAACACTCATGAACTGAATTTTTTTATTCAGTAGGATTTAGATAACTATTATGTATCATTATCATTGATAATATAGTCATTCAACAGTGAACACAAGCCAAGTATAAATATATGGGATTTAACAATTCCTTTTGACACCGAAAAAGGATGTGATGGCCTCAACTAGTAGAATCATACCCTATGAAAAACATTTCTTTCATATCTTCCAATATATATTTAATTTCTAGGACTTTTCCTTATGAAATCCCAATTTAAAATCTAATAGCATAAGCATGAGAGAAACAGTTTAAGGGATAAGTTAAAGATCATTAATAACATAGCCCAAACCCTGTTTTTCGAACATCGCCATGAAAGCACCACAATCGTTCCCCTCAATCTTAGAGTGTATTATAGTGTATTAAAAGGATATGCATTAAAAACCAAGAAATAAAGGAATATATATTATTTTTTTATAAAATAATGAATATATTCTAATTTGATTAAAGTTACGTTCTAAATGATTTTGAAAGAAAAATTTGTATTCTTGGTTAATATTTAAAATAAAATAATTAATTTATGAATTAACCAATTTTTAAAAAATATATTTTAATAAAATATTATTATTAAGTAATTTTTATCAAATAAAAGTTATTATATAATTTTAATGAATTAAAAGGTAATTTTTTATAAGGGTCTAAATAAATTATTGTAAAAAACCCATCACATTCTCTAAATGTCAAATTTTATTTTAAAACTTAAAATTCACATATTTTGAAAATTATTTAGATAAAATAAATATTATTTTTGGAATCAGGATGTTGATGTTATCCAATGTTGAACTTTTCATTATTTTCTATGACAGTTGAATTTTCAGGTAATATTATAAATATAGTATAAATATACATTATATTTTATGACATATCAAGGAACCAAAAGTGTTTTCATAAGTAATATAAGGATTATAAATGAAAACATATGTGTTTTAAATTTAAAATAATGATATTTTAAGTTTATTTTGTTTATTTTTCAAAGCCATTACGAATCCCCCAAGAGTAATAATGTGTTTTATTATTTTAAAATCATTTATTTAAGAGTGTGAATCAGCTCCATATCACCAATTGTATTATTTTGATTATATAATACCTTTTCGTTATAAAATATTATAAACCACTACCATTTTTTATAAACCATGGGAAAAAACAATGGGACGGTTTGTTTTTTCGTATATTTTATTATGTAGAGTCCAAAACTGAAAAAATAAAAAACAGCCCCCTCCATTCCTATATAAACCACTGAAATCCACCTTTTATATTCACTAAAACTCCTTTTATCACATACACACATTTTCTTCCACTCCATAGAGTCCTCCGAAAGTTCTCTAAAGATATCATACAGCGCCTCTCAAGCCTTTGTAGTCACACATTCATGTAAGGGTTCTTTCCATTCTCCTCTTTATCCAAGTTTCTTTAGTATGTTATGCCTTATTTTTCCAATTACTTATGTTATAGAGTGTCTTAACATGCCCATATTGAAATAATTTTCATATATAAATGACAAAATACGAATTTTTCCCTCATAAATTCATTTTATGGATTTTTATGTGATGTTTTTATGCTGTTTAAATTGCCCCGTGATTTTCTATTCCAAAACAATTGTGTAGTGAATACCATGTCCTGGATATTAACATTTCTGCACATATAATTATTTAATTTGGTAATTTAATTAATTTTTTACACAATCCATTATTGTGGAAATTTTTTATAATTAATTCATCCATGATAGTTTATTTATGTGGCACACATAAGTGTGAGAATGAAATTTATGTGAAGGGTGGACCTGAAATTATATAGCGCTCCAATGTATTGGGTAATGGTTAATATCATTATACATCACTTTGGTATAGTGGGTTTTATAGATTACATTTTGGGGATTTTCCTCTATGATGTAATCAAGATTTTATCGTTGACCTATGTTTATTATATAATGTTTTAAGTTGATTCCACATTCCACATGTTATTATTATCATTCAATATCATGCCTTATTATTCATGTTATTTTAATGCTCCATTGATATTCCTATATTATAACATGTATTTTCTTATTTATGTTATTAATTTTTTATTCTATTGATAGGATTTATATCTCACCATTTTATTATTTAGGTCATTTTGTTATTTGATGAATTATTAATTATGAAGGATCATTTTTATCATGTTAAATAAGTTTTCAATAAAGATATTTTTTCATAATTTAAGTTGTTATGTAATGTACATAATTTTTCCATGACACATGAATTATCAATATCAATATTTTTATATAGTTTAATTCTATGTAATAAATAATTTTTATTTTTGAAATAATGATAAGGTTTTTTATACTAAAGAAGACCAATGGTGTATGCTTATCAATAATACAATTAAATATGACAAAATTGACTTCATGGACTAGGATAAGTTGAATAATTTTTTTTAATAATTATATTCATCATATTCTCCATATGATAATGGACAATTATTTCCTTTAGTTAAATAGAAATGAGGATGAATCCATTGGTACCTGTGAGGAAATTTGTAGAAGACTTGTGAGGCACACTTTGGGCATTATCATTCAACCTAAAATAAAGGGGGAGGATGAATCCATTGGTACCTATGAGGAAATTTGTATAAGACTTGTGAGGCACACTTTGGGCATTATCATTCAACCTAAAATAAAGGGCGGTTGATTCATCGGTATATTAAAACCAATTATCTGAAAGAATTATCCATTAGATAATTTAAAAGATATTAATATATTTATTTATTTTCTATAATGGTGTAAATTAAAGTTGGATTTATATTTAAATATCATGGGTTTGAAAAGGAAATGATGTTGGATTTTATTGGAAAATCAAAAGACCATGGAGAGAAGAAGATGCGATTTCTTTTATGTTCAATGTGTCAGAATAACTATGGGTAGGATTTTATTAAGAAGAATAATTGATGTGTTAAGTGTGAAAGAGATGTTCATTGGGAATTTTACTACCGACGTGGTGTGGATAAGTTAGGTAATAATGAAAATGTAGAGAAATAGTCATTGAATTCACCTCCCACACTTCAAGTCTTAATGAGTACGGAGAATGGGAATTATGTTAACTAGTTCCCAAAACTAAATGTTAATGATAATTAATCACATAAAAAACCACTAAATACAAGGTAAAATGTTAAAAATGTTGAAATAACTATTTATGATGAGGGGTTGGATAAGGATAATTTGAAAGCTACACTTACCATCCATTCTAGAATGGATAATGTATTATTTACCTTCCGATCTTCCCATTCTTTCATATCTACCTAATTTTATAAAGGTGTCACAGTTGCAACCAAATTATTAGATATATAATTATAGGTGAATATCCATAATGGTATTATTGTCACATCTCAAGTATATTATTCATCTCAGTTTTACATTTTCATGAATGAACTCCGCCAATATATTTTAATTTTTTCTCTTGTTGAATATGATATTATCTTGGTTATAGATTGGATTTCACTATATAAATTCCACACTAATTTTCATGGATTGGATGTCACATATTATATTATAAAACAAAACTTTATAATCTATCAATATGAGGATTAGTATGAACATCCAATGGAGATTACATCCATTTTATGGGTCTTAATTATCATTTTGAAGGGGATTTCATCTCAAATGATTGGGGAGGAACTAAAGATCGTTAATATGACTATTGTTTATTATTTTGTTAATTTAGTTATAGAATATTTCATATTCTTCCACCAAAATTTGAATTTATTTTCCTAAAGAACCCTTACATGATTCCAAACATATTTCAATGACTCCCTATAGAATGGACATGATTGAGTTACAAGAATTGAATTAACAAATATAGGAAATCCTTGAAAAGGGACTTGTTTGGACAACTGATTCAGCTTGGGGTAGGGACATTCATTATATTAAAAATAATTATGGATCAGTGAGACTAAGCATTTATTTTCAAGAGATAAATAATTTCACAATCAAGATCAAGTTCCATCTAACATGTATTGATAAATTATTTGATAAAATTTGGATAGCTAAATAATTTTTCAAGGTGAAATTTCATTTGGAAATCATCAATTTATGGTCATTGTAAAGAACCGAAATTTCCATGGAAATTTTTTTCTTAAATACATGGGAATTTTACGAGTCCGTGAAATTTGACGGTGTATTATTTCGAGGTTTGGTGTTCCCGTGATCAATTTATGAAGTTTTGTTTGGGTACATTCAGTAAATATATGAGTGTGTTTTTATAACATTTGATCTGGTTCTCGGAAAGGGAATCCATGGTCACCATTGAACTCGCAGCGCCGATATTCGCTTATGATGACTTTCACCTTGACAACAGTTGGTCAAGAATAAAATATAGTTTTTGGGTCTTTAGAGAATGAATTAAATAAAAGTAAATCATGTGGATTTATTTTTATTTTTTGGTTAAAGCATCCACATGGAAGTTGTAGGTGGCACCACCACACCTTAACCTCCAATGAGAGGTTATGTTGGTGGGGCCCACCCAAACCTAACCTCCTGCGATAGGTTACGATGTGCGGACCACATGTGACTAAACCCCCTATTAATGGTGCAAGATAAAAACATCTCAACTCCCCTCATTAATGAGGGAGAGTCTCTCCACACCCCCTCCTTTATTGGTGCTAACCCCCCTAATTTAATGGTGCCAAATCCTCCATTTAATTTAATGGTGCCAACCTCATGAATTAATTAAGTGGGGACAACATAATTAATTCACCCTTTTTTTAATTCTTATGCCAAATATATATTTTATAATCTATTACCCTGGCTTCCTATTTTTTTGGTTAGAAAAAGATTGGAAAAGGAGGATTAGAGATTTTGAGAGAAAAGATCTTGCCAATGAATAATTCTTCCAAAGAAGAAAGAACTCCTTATACCTTCATCCACGGACTCCTACCGATGTGGGACATCTTTGACCGACCTTCCAACCACATCATCTTCAACGAACCGATGCACGAGCTCGAGATTGGAAGAGTGTGGCAGATGCGACAAACGATGACAACTCTATCTTCTTCCCTACAACTCCGTCAATGAACAACGGTTAAGGTAGGGGGTTAATTTTCATGTTAATGCTTTCCTTGACTGTTATTTTTAGGATTGGGAAAGAATCATTGCAGAGGATATAGAATTTGAATTTCAATGTTCTCCTTTCTTGATGGACCGATTTCTATCACCCTAAATGCAGAAGGTGCATGCCAAAATAACATGACCTGACTCCCTTCTTAGATCTATTTTGTGATGTTCTTCAACATGGAGACGACATGACAAGGCGATGAAGGTGACAGGCAACGACCGCGCTACCCGCTGTCTCTAAGACCCGTACCACCCGCCGAGTGTGCCATCCGCCGACCGAACTGGCCTATGCCGTGCCACACCCCAGTCGTGCCACGCTGGAAGCGACCTTCGTCCGTCCATACCAGCCCTGGCCATCTTGTCAGCCGGCCGAACCGACTCCACCACCACAGGCCGAACCGCGACGCCCTCCCAGCCGCCTGCGCACTCCCGGCCGCCCGTGCACTCCAGGCCGCCCGTGCCTCTCGGTCTCCATATGCCTCTCGGCCGCTGTCGGCCTTCTGTGCACCCCGACCAGACCGCACCATCCCACGCGTTCTGTGCGCCCTGCACTACCACTTGTCGAACCGGCCTCAGCCATCCGGGCTGAGCCACATGAGCCGCACCCCTCATCGTGCTAGACGAAATGGCATCAACCATTCAGGCCAAGACGCCAGAGCCGCGCCCCTCGCGGCACTGACCAAACCGTCCTTGACCATTCAGGGCGAGCCGCCATGCTGTGCCCCACACGCCTGGCCGAGCTGACCTTCTGCGCCCCATGCAGCGCCTCCAGGCTGAACTGCCATTACACAGACCTGAGGCCGATCTGTGCTGTCCCGACCAGTCCGCACCCTCCTTCTACTCGCGGACTTCATGGACTGTTGGGCCAGGACTAGCGGGCCAGGGCGAACCCAACGAGTCAGTTAGTGGGAAACCTGAACCCGGTTGTCCCAGACTAAGTCGGGCCATGTCGGACCGGACCCGAGCCCATGATGACCCCTTTACATTATTTAGGCCATATCTTTGGTACTGGATGTCTGTTTGAAGAATTGTCAGTGGCGCTGGTAATCTTGGAGCGTGGTAGTCCCTTTGAGTATATAACACTGGAGTTTGGGGTATAGTTGAGATACGTCCAGGTTGGTTCGTGCATGAATCCAACTGGGGCCCTGGGACTACAATGCTAATAACTCACAAACTGGGCATCTGATTGACACGTATTTAGTTGTGTTGAGACCCTTATGATGTGGAACATCATTGGGATAATATATCGTGGGATTTCGTGGTAGTTTATGAATCGACACTTGGCTTGAGGAGTGGACCCTCCCGGAATCAAGCATGATTTTTGCGGGAACCCTATGGCTGACTGCACTCTGGCTACTATTCCTGGATCCTACGTGGGTTCGATGACTCTGACTATTGTTCCTGGATACAACGTGGGTTTGATAGAATAGATGATTTAGTGGCTAAATCTAATCATCTCTAACTCTCTACATAAGTTGTATACCTGTGTGAGCTGAGTCAGTATCTTTTGTGTTTTCCTCATGATTGAGATTGATTACAAGTTAACTTCGGTATATATATGGTCATATACCTAATTGGGGTTATCTGATGATTTCCAACTTTTTGGTTTATACTTGTTGGTTTTTTTGAGACCTTGAGGGTCTCAGGGTCCCTAATGAGTATCGTTATGCTCACCCCTGCACGGGCTATGCCCGCACCTTGTTGTGTTGGATGCAGATGGTAGACAACGCTGACTGAGGCTGAGAGTACCAGGACTGGACAGTTCTCGGAGGTGGACCACATGGAGAGTCAGTATATAGAGGAGACTAACAGACATGGAGTGCTGAGGAGGCTATCTGTACATACCCAACAGGTAGGAATTCCAGAGGACAACCTGGTAGTTGTTTCATTTTCCTTTCTTCAGTTGTACATGTATTTCCAGTTCCATGTACATTATATTTGGGCAAGTATTTACGACCCCTTTTACTCTTCTGCACACTTTTTTATACAGTTTAAATAGTATTTTTTATCCAGCTGCGTGGTTTGTTATGGGCATTTACAAGTTAAAAGGGAAATTCCTTCTATGTTTTAGGGAAATATGCCTTTGGTGCTAGTCTCCAGCACCTGGCCTATGACAGGAGGGCTTAGGGTTGTCACGAAACTGGCCCTGGTGGATGGGTCGTGACAAATTGGTATCAAATGATTCAGTTCTACAGAAGAACATAGGACCATGATATTTTCTATGAAGCCATAGTGTTAAGGGTACTAAGTGTGGTTTTCAGTTCAGGGAGTCCAGTGTTGGTTTGTCGGCCGATGTATCTATACACCAGGACCCTGACATCTGATTATCGACTCATTGCACAAAAATACTAATTGCATGTGTGTTTTCTAAAGATTTATTTATGTCATCTCAACCAGGTCAGCTCACCATGTATACCTTTTTAGAGTGTCGTGTTAGTTTTTCTTCAGGATGCCTCCATGTAGACAACCATCTAGAGTCCCAAGAGTTATACGCATAGATATCCCACCGAGCGATGAGGCCTCGGTGCATGGCCCATTTCTAGAAGAGTCACCAGTGGTACCTTTACCCATTGGGCTACCGATACATCCATCCCTAGCAGCAGACAATGAACTCCGCTTAAGCGCATTGCATGAGTTCTAGTGCCAGAGGCCACCCATGTTTAGGGGTGAGATGGACCCACATGAAGCTGAGAATTGGCTGGAGGCTGTGGTGAGAGTCTTATGACAGGTAGGGACACCAGCAGACTTCATGGTGATCCTTGTCTCTAGCCTTCTGTAGGTAGCAGCAGGCAGATGGTGGAGCTTGATGCTCCAGATTCATGATGATATGACGCTTCTCTGGGCAGACATCAAGAGCTTGTTTCGGGCAGAGTTTGTCCCAGTGACTCTTCGTGTAGTGCACATTCAAGAGCTACTTCATCTGCAGCAGGGAAACGTGACTATATCTCAGTACTCAGCAAGGTTCGTTGACCTCTCACGCTACTCCGCCGATATGGTGTGCGACCCATTTTTTAGGGCTCATACCTTCGAGTAAGAATGCATAAATAAGATCAAGGCTCTGATAATCTCACTCAGCATCCCGACGCAGGAAGGGATGCTAGAGTGAGCCCTCCTAGTGGAGAGTTTCCTTGTTCATCAATCTCTAATAGTGAGAACCTCCACTAGTCGACACGTAGCAGAGTCTTCTACAACTGGCAGCAAACAGATGTCGCAGAGGTCCAAGAGGACCAGACCTATATGAAGACGACCGAATGAGTCAGGATCGGTTGTGCAGAGAACCCGAGGTAGAGGCATACATTCCAGGAGCAGGCAGTGTTACTCATGTGGTGGGCCGGGTCACATGGCTCATGACTTTTTGACCCACCATTAAGATGATTAGCTGATGGTCGAAGGACCACCCAAGAAGAGACAAAGATTTGATCGAGGCGGTCTTCATGGAGCAGGCATATGTGGCAGAGGAGTTGGTCATGCAGCTGGCGGTACGCAACTTTTCAATGTGTTACCGCCTCCACCACCAGGAGGTCCACCCCGACTATAGGGAGAAGGTGGATAGGGGAGAGCTTAGCTCCATGCAGCTGAGGCATACGATCATGTTTATACAAAGACGATTCAAGGTATGATTTGTGTCTACTCCACCATAGCTGTTGTCATTATAGTCACAGGTTCCATTCACTCATTCAATCCCACTACCCTCATTCGGAGCTCATAGATTCTGATGGAGCCATTGGATTTATCCTTACAGCTAGAGATTCCTACAGGAGAAGATTCGACGATTACGAACTGGTGTTGACAGTGTGAGCTTACTCTAGGAGGCAAGAGCATCAGCTGGGATCTCCTAGTAACGGTATCGAGGCCTTACGACGTTATCTTGGGTATGGAATGGTTATTTATACCCACGCTCATATTGATTTTATTAGGCGCACAGTGCAGTGTGTCTACACAGATGGGACCCGACTTACCTTCACTAGTGAGAAGGGAGCCCTTGCAACATAGGACAATCTTACCCGGAGGAGGGAGCAGCCGATAACTCATCAGTTGGCTTGCCTTACCCTTATAGTAGTTGATGTATAGAGTCTAATCTATCCTGTAGTGGTGGACTAGTACACAAATGTTTTTAATGATGATGTCCTAGGTCGACCTCCTCACCAAGAGGTGGACTTTTAAATTTACTTATACCTCGGTATGGAACCGATATCTACTCCAGCATATCAGATGGCTCCTGCGGAGCATCGAGATCTGTGAGTATAGCTAGAGGGCTTGAAAGGGAAGGGATTCATCTAGCCCAGTGTTTCTCCCTAGGCAGCTCTGATTCTTTTCGCCAAGAAGGAGAATAGGAGCTTGAGGCTTTGTCTCGACTACCGTCACCTGAACCAGGTGACCGTGAAGAAGAAGTACCCACTTCCAAGGAATGACGACCTCTTTGACCAAATGAAGGGATCATAGTGGCTCTCCAATATAGACCTCAAATCATGATATCACCAGCTAAGAGTTTGAGATGAAGATGTGCAGAAGACGGCCTTCAGATGTCGGTACGACCACTACGATTTCATAGTTATGCCTTTTGGTGTAACCAACGCTCTAGCAGTGTTCATGGGACTCATGAATAGGATTTTTCAGCCATACCTCGATTTCTTTGTCATAGTCTTCATCAATGAAATTATGATCTACTCGAATACTGAGGAGAGAAAGCCTACCATTTTCAGGTTGTACTGGACACACTCCAACAGAACCAGCTTTATGGTAAACTCTTGAAGTGCCAGTTTTGGATCCGAGGGGTTCACTTTCTGGTACATGTCATCTCGGAGGCTGGAGTTGTAGTGGATCCAGTGAAGATTCAGGTGTTACATTCGTGGGAGCCACCCAGGAGTGTGATGGAAGTATGGTGTTTCCTAGGTTTGGTCGGACACTACCGGAGATTTGTGCCAGATTTCTCCCGTGTTGTAGCACCCCTATCAGCCATGATGAAGAAGGGGAAACCCTTTGTGTGGTTGGAGAGATTCCATTAGAGCATTCAAGAGCTGAGGTAGAGGTTGACTAGTGCCCCCATCTTGAGGCTTCCATAGGAAGGCGTTGGGTACATAGACTACTGCGACACATCAGGGACCAGACTCGGATGTGTCCTAATGCAGTAGTGAGCTGTGATTGCTTTTGGTTCATGATAGCTGAGATAGCATGAGCATTACTATGCTACCCATGACCTATTGTTAGCAGCAATGGTCTTCGCCTTAAATATGTGGCAACACTATATAATGGGCGAGCATTTTACCATGTACTCTGATCATAAGAGTATTAGGTATATCTTCTCCCAGAAGGACCGCAACCTGAGACAACGATGTTGGCTTTAGTTCTCCCATGACTATGACTTGGAGATAGTCTATACACCTGGTAAGGGGAATGTTGTTGTAGATGCACTAAGCAAGATATTTAGTATACAACTGCTAGGCGAGGCGACAGAGTATCTAGCTACTTTACAGATAACCATTATTGATAGAGATGGAGCATCCTTCCACCATTCTCTTACATTCACTCCCCCACTTCTTCAACGAGTCATGGAGGCACAACATGAGGACACTGACTGTGAGACATGACATGTTCAGATATCTGGAGGGTAGGCACATGATGGATTTTCTGATGGTGGGGAGCATGTAATCCTCTTCAGAGTATGTACTATGGTGCCAGTTTCACTTCAGGAGGAAGTGTTGAGGGAGTTCCACAGATCCCCTTTATCGGTACATCCAGGAGTGGCGAAGATGTACCAGGATCTCTGGTGACAGCACTGGTGGCCAGGAATGAAGAAGGTCGTTGCAGAATTTGTCTCACGATGCCTCACTTGTCACCAAGTGAAGGTGGAGCATCATGTACGAGCAGGATTGGTTCAGCCTTTAAAGGTCCTAGACATGAAGTGGGATGGGATATCCATGGACTTTGTGATAGTACATCCACGTACATCCAGAGTTCATGACTCGATTTGTGTGATCGTCGACCAACTCACCAAGTCATCCCACTTCCTACCGATCAGAGGGCAGGGTATAATAGAGTGATTGGGACACCTCTATGTTTAGGAAATTGTGCGAACATATGGAGTACCTTTTATGATTATGTCAGATCATGACACAAATTTTACTTCTCAACTATGGAAGGGGTTGCAAGAGGCTTTCAGGACGCAGCTTTGTTTGAGCACCACCTTCAATCCCCAAACGGATGGCCTAATTGAGAGACCATTCAGACTCTCGAAGACATGATCCGTGAATTCATCCTCGACTTTGGTCATAGCTGGGAGGACCACTTACCTTTGGCGGATTTTGCATACAACAACAGATATCACTCCACTATTGGGATGACACATTTTGAGGTGTTATACGGGCGACCTTACAGATCACCCTTGTGCTAGACTGACCCTAGGGAGTTAGCACTAGTGGGACCAGATATGGTACTAGCTACCATGAAGAAGGTGCAGATCATCCCGGAGTAGATGAAGAATGTATAGAGTAGGCCGAAGTCATATTCTGACAGGAGAAAGAGGCCTCTAGAGTTCGAGGATGGCGTCCACGTCTTTCTACAGGTCTCACCTCAGCGAGGTCTACTGAGATTTGGCAGAGGTGGAAAGTTATCTTTGAGATTAATCAGACCTTTTCAAGTCCTCAGTATAGTTGGCGAGGTGGAATACATCTTATCCCTTCCAACTCAGTTGCACCGGGTGCACGACGTCTTCCATGTATCCCACCTGAGGAGATATGGGCATGACCCTTATCACATCATCGACCATGGAGAGTTGGATGTCGATGATGGTGAGACTTTTACTGAGTTTCCGGTGGAGATTGTTGATCAACAGGAGCGGGTCCTATGTGGATGGTTGATACCTCTACTGTACAGTAGTTGGATGCACGGGAACCTCCAGGAGAGTACATGGGAGAAGGAGGCTCAAATGTATGCTCAGTACCCCCAATTGTACCCTTAGTTGGAGTTTTAGCTTACGGGGATGTAAATCCCTGAGGTGGGGAGAATGTAAAGACTTGTAATTTCTGTGGAACGTTTTTTGATAAATACATATGAAGTTTACAAGTCCGTAAAAATTGATGGCACATGATTCCAAGGCCTGGTGTGCCTGGAATCCCATTCTGAAGTTTTGTTTGGGTACGTTCAGTAAATGTACAAGCAAGTTATTATAACTTTTCAACTGGTGCTCGGAATTGAAATCTGGGGGCACCATTGAACTCACAGCACCGATATTCACATAATAAGACTTTCTCCTCGACGGTAGTTGGTCAAGAATAAAAGATAGTTTTTGGGTTTTTAGAGAATGAATTAAATACACATAAAGTGTGTGGATTTATATTTATTTGTCGGTTAAAACCTCCACATGGAAGTTTGTGGTGGGACCACCCCACCTTAGCCTCCCATGAGAGGTTATGATGGTGAGGCCCACCCGAACCTATCCTCCCGTGAGAGGTTATTATGTGGGGACCAAACGAGATGAAATCCCTGTATTAATGGTGGGAGATGAAAACCTCTAAACACCCCTCATTAATGAAGCTGAGTCTCTCTACAGCCCCTCCTTTATTGGTTCCAACTCTCCAAATTTAATGGTGCCAAATTCTCCTTTTATTTTAATGTCCCAAACCTCATTAATTAATTAGGTGGAGCCAACATAATTAATTCACCCTTTTTGAATTATTATGAAAAAAATAGATTTTATAATATATTACCTTGGCTTCCTATTCATTTGGTTGGAAAAAACATAGGAAAAGAAGGATTAGTGCTTTTGAGAGAAAATCTCTCACCAACAAAGAACACTTACAATGAAGAATGAACTCCTTCGAACTTTATCCTCGAACACCTACTGACGTGGGATGTATTCAACTGACCTTCCCTCTACATCATTTTCAATGAACCGATACACGAGCTCAGGATTGTAAGAGTGTGATTGATACGACAAACGACGACAACTCTATCTTCTTTCCTGTGACTACGTTGATGAACAACGGTCAAGGTAGGTGGTTTATTTTCATGTTTATTCATTCCTTGATTCAACTTTTGCAGATTGGGAATGAATCGTTGCAGAGGCTGTAGAATTTGAAGTTCAACGTTCTCCTTTCTTGATGGACCGATTACTATCACCCTAAACGTTGAGGGTGCGAGCCAAACTAACTTGGCCAGACTCCCTCCGTCGAACTATTTTGTGATGTTCTTCAACATAGAGATGACACGACAAGGAGACGAAGGCGACATGCAACGATTGTGCTACCAGCGGTCTCCGTGACCCACACTGGCCACGTGTTGCACCATCTGCCGGCTGAACCGGCCTCGGCTGCGTAGCGCCCCAGCCGCGCACTCCGTCTGGCAGAACCGTAGTCGGCCACCCTGGAAGCCGGCCGAACCAACTCCGCCGCCCCAGGCCGAACTGTGGTGCCCTCCCGGCCACCCACACACTCCTGGATGCCCATGCCTCCTAGTGACCCTACGCCTCTCGGCTTACTCCGACCTCCCGTGTGACCCAACCGAACCGTGCCAGAACGCGCGCTCTTTGCGCCCCGTGCCACCTCTGGCCGAACCAGCCTCAGCCATCCAGGCCGAACCGCCCGAGCCGCACCCCTCGCGGTGGAGGTGGAACCGGCCTCGGCCATCCGGGACGAGCTGCCCGGGTCTCACCCCTCGTGGTGCTGGAAGAGCCATCGAGCCGCACCCCCCGAGCGACTGGCTGAGTCGGCCTTCCGTGCCCCATGCGACGCCTCCTGGATGATCCACTCTTACACCGACCACCAGCCGGTCCGCACCCTCGCGACCAGTCCGTGCCTTCTCGCTACTCGCGGCCTGCTGGGCCGGGCTGAACCCAAGGGGTCCGGCCGGGCAGAACCCGAACCTAGTCAGCCCATACTATGTCGGGCCGGGTTTGTCCGACCAGGTCGGACTGGACCTGGGCCCACTACGACCCCTTTACATTATTTTGGCTATATCTTTGGCACCAGATGTTGGTTTAACGAACTGTTAGTGGTGATGGTATTCTTGGAGCATGGTAGTCCCTTTGAGTATATTCCACTAGAGTTTGAGGGATATTTGAGATAAGGTCAGGTTGGTTTGTGAATGAATCTAATCGGGCCCTAGAAATGAAAAGGCTAATAACTCACAGACCGGGCGTCTGATTGATGCACCGTCAGTTGTGTTGAGACCCCTATAATGTGGTGGATCATTGGGATACTTCTTCGTGGTACTTCGTGGCAGTTGGGGAATCAACACATGGTCTTTGTACAGACCCTCCCAGAATCAAGCGTGTTTTTTACAGGAACCCTGTGGCTGGATGAACATTGACTATTGTTCCTGGATCCTATGTGGGTTCGACATAATAGATGATTTAGTGGCCACATCTAATCATCTCTAACTCTCTAAATAAGTTGTATACATGTGTGAGATGAGTTAGTAACTTTTTTGTTTTCCTCATGATTGAGATGGATTACTTGTTAACTTAGGTATATGTATGGGAATATACCTAAGTGGGGTTATCTGTTGATTTCATACTTTGTGGTTTATCTTTGTTGGTTTTTGTGAGACCTTGAGGATCTCGAGGTCCCTACTGAGTGTCATTATACTCACCAATGCACGGTCTTTCCCAAAACTCATTGTGTTGGATGAAGACGAAGGACATGGCTTAATGAGGCTAAGAGTACAAGGAATGGACGGTTCTCAGAGGTGGGCCTTACGGTGACTTAGTACAAAGAGGAGACTGACATACGTGGAGTGTTGAAGAGGCTATCTGTACCTAATATTCAGGTAGGAATTCTGTAGGATGACCCAGTAGCTATTTCCTTTTCCTTTCTTCAATTGTACTTTTATTTCCAGTTAATTTTACTTTACAATTGGTCTTGTATTTATAGCCAATTTTACTTTTCAGAACTATTTGTTATACTGTTTACTTAGTGTTTTGTAACCAGTTATGTGCTCTTTTGTGCACGTTTATAGGTTATAAGGGTAATTCCTTCCTAGTTTTAGGGAAATACACCTTTGGTGTGAGTCTCCAGCCCCTGGCCTATGGAAGGCGGTCTTGGGGGAGACACGACACGGGCCCCGGGGACGGGTCGTGACAGTCATGAAGGAGGATGCAACCATGAAAATCTTCCGTACAAGGTATGTACATTATGAATATATTGTGATGATGTTATATCATATAGATTCCCCAAAAATGATCATTTAATTAATGAATATATCATTTAAATATTACCTTGATCAGTTTGTGGTTTTCTTTATAGATGATAATCATGTATACTCAAAGAGAATGAATGATCATGAATATCACTTGATAATTGTACTCATGACCTTATAGAAGGATAAACGTTATGAAAAATATAAAATTTGTGATTTATGGATAAAAAATGGTTAAATGTTGTGTCAAATTATCTCTATAGAGGGCATATCAATGGTTCCATCAATGATGGAGTCTATTGAATGTTGGTCCAGACCATCCACATTGACTATGATATATAGCTTTCATGGTATAGCTAGATATTATCAATATTTTCTAGATAATCTACAAGGAATATCTAATCCTATGACCAAGTAAACTAATAAGGGATCCAAGTTCCTCTAGAGAGATGAATGTGATGAAAATTTCAATGATGTGAATAGAAGATTACTCTCCGCACCTGCACTTATATTACCACGTAGTGGAGAAGGGTTTGTAATATATTTTAATTCATCCAAGAAGGTATTGGGATGTATTTTTAGGTATAATTATATGGTTATATATTGGGCCTCGTAAAAACTGAAGGTTAATGAGCCAAATTACCTGACTCATGATTTTTATTTAGCTTCATTGGTTTATTCATTAATGTTGTAGAGTCATTATCATTACATAGAAAAGTGAGAGATATATACTGATCATAAAATTTTAATGTATATATTCACATAGAAAGTGTGTAATATGTGATGATGAAAATGGTTATTTATTATTAATTATTATGATTTCCCAATACATTACAACCCTAGGAAATTAAACAAGGCATCCAATGCTTCGAGTCGAAAGGATCGTGCTAGCATATCCATGAAGAGGATTAAAAAATATCCAATATGTCTGTTTTTAAAACGGATAGATCAGTAAATATTGATGGAAGGGGATAAATCATAACCTATCAAAATGAATGTAAAACCATATATCGATGTGATTATTAAAGAGGAGAAAAAGGAATATGTAGAGCTGTAATTAAAGGCTATAAATTTTCTTGAGTTTAACCATGTTCATGAGGGAATGATATGATTTAGGAACTTTAAATGTTATCCACCCACACTAGAGTTGATAGATGAATATAATAGATATTAATTAACTATTAAATCAAGAATTATTAAGATGTATAGTTATTTTATAGAAACAATATGGTGGGATTACATAATTAATGATATAATAGAGTTTGAATATCGGTTCATGGTATGTGATAAAGTTACGGATAAATGAAAACATTATAAGGGGATGTTGAATAGATTATCCATAATAGATAGGAAATGAGATATCATCCCCATGGATTTTTTCATTGTAATACCCAAAATATTTAAAGTGAATAATGAGATATGGGCTATACACGATCACTATACTAAGTCATCACACATCATTAATATCAAATACTACTTCTATATAAACCATCATATCATGATAAAAAATGTGGATGTGGTAAGGGTTCTTGGAGTTACACATTAAATTGTTTATAATTAGGATCTAAGGCTTACTTAAATCATTGGGAGAAGTATTTAATAAGTTCTTGATATGAAGTTGATTTTCATCACTTCATATCATCCTCAAAAAGATTTTCAGTCTGAAAGAACAATTCAAACCCAAGAGGATATGTTGATATATTGTTAATTGGATTTTGATGGTGTTTGGGATCAACATATTCTTTTGAAAAGTCTTCTAGAATAATATATTTCACTCAAGGATTAATATGGATCCTTTTAAAGCCCACTATAGAAATAAATTTATTGAGAAAGTGTACTCATATAATGTTAGAGGAAATAATCTATTGGGAACTGTGATGGATGAGGAAATGATAGAGATCATTAAAACCATTTAGTGACACATCATGGAAGCTCAGAATCGGTAGAAAATTTAAGCTAAAAATCAATAGAGTGACCTAGAATTTTAATTAGGTCATAATTTCTTTCTATGAAATTCTCAAGGGAAAAGGTTATAAGATTAATAAATAAATGGAAACTAATACATATGAATAATAGTTCGTATGAAATTAGTGATCATATAGGGATGGTAGCCTATATATTGGTTCTTATACAATACCTTTGTCAAGTACCCTATATATTCCATCTATCTCTATCAAGGAAGTAGATACCCAACCCTTCATATGTATAAAACTCAGA
The DNA here is from genome assembly GCA_963277665.1 of Viscum album. Taxonomy (NCBI): domain Eukaryota; kingdom Viridiplantae; phylum Streptophyta; class Magnoliopsida; order Santalales; family Viscaceae; genus Viscum; species Viscum album. Next base: position 2,035,999,531 of record OY728148.1, read on the forward strand.
TTTCATAAAAATGGAACAATATCGGTTTTACAAGGAATAACCAGTTGTGATTCTGGATCGTACAGAGAAAGTTTTATGAAACAAGACCAAAAATCTGGTTAATGTTTTTTGGTGAAACAAAAAAATTTAAGACACTACTTGGTAACATTAGGATATGATGAGGTAGAAATATCCTCATTTTTTAGTAACATAATGAAGAATTTAGAGAAGAGAAATTCATTTTATGGGGTTAGAATATAAAACCCTTGTTTTTAATCAATTATTATTTTTTGAAATTTTTTTTCATGGATTGTGTTACAGGATAAAACACATTAAACATTCACTACACACAACAATGTCTTGGAATTCATTACATACAACACTGGGTTTTAACAAAACCAAGGTATATAAGTAATTATACTATTTAATCATGACCATTAAAATTTACTTATGAAAAATAGTAATTTAAATATTAATAAATAATTTTAAAATATAATTTATAATGGATTTTTATAAATAAAGCATAATATTAAAAAAACATAATTTTCAATTGATTCTTTATATGTCTCAAAAAATATATTTTTTTCAAAGACTGTTATTTTTATGTCTTTTTGAGAAAAATAAAAAAATTAATTTTTGAAACATTTATAAAATGAATTTAATTTTATTAAATGCATTTTTCATTTCATAATTTCAAAATTTTATTAGGCTTATGTTTTGTGATTTTTCTAAATGATTTCATTTGTTTGGTAAATAGTGAAAAATACATACTTTTCCTTGAAAAATGTCTTTAAATTTAATTCATTTATAAAGATAGATATTTTTTTGGAAATTTTTTTAATGTTGAGTTAATTCAATTATACAACCATAAATTCAATTTATCTCATTTGAATAAATTCTTTTAACTTTAAATATTATTTATTTAAAAAGAAATCAGCATGTCATGACATAGAAACATCACAGGAATCATGGGATCATAGAAGTCTGAAAAAGTGAAGGCCAAGAGCTTCTCCAAGAGAAATTCCCATGCCGCCTGGGGGAAGGTATCCAAGGGAGTTTAACGTCGAGAGGGGAGATTCCTGTGTCACCCTGGAATCCACGATGTCCCCCAGCTGATTACCCTCATGTCGTGTGTGGATGATCTTAGAATCATGGTGGATGAGATCCATACACTATAGAATGAGATAAGTGATGTTCCAAGGTTGGGGGTGTCTCCTTTAAGGGATCTCTAGAGGATTTCTGAGTCAGTTCCCACAATGGTGAGAGGGATAGCCTGAGAGAGGCATAACTCTAATTCAATGTGCATGGACATGGCTTCGGCCACCAATGAGTCACCCATCCCAAGGTATGAATTTAATGCGAGGATGACTGAACATGCATTGCAACTAATGGACCCACCTCCACTCATGACACTCGGGCCGCAAGACCCATCTGTGTTGATTTTGAGCCCCTCGGGAGGGGGGAACCATCTGACCAATGACCTAGGGGGAGTACGGGATGGGGGGTCAGGATGAAAAATCATTTCCATGAAACGTCTAAGTGAAGGTGTCGACTCTTGGTGTTTATGGAGGTGACCCAGATCGGAGGCGAGAAGCTTGGTCCTGACACCCAAACCATGGAGGGAGGGGTGAGACCCATGGTAAATTGCCTAATTGCGTGCTTGCCAAATGCAGCAAAATCCCACAGCTATCATAATTGACCGCCCATCAACCTCGTGTCTGGAGGGGGATCCTTGAAACTGGTGGTGGAAGAAGTCCTAAAAAGAAAAGGAAACCCATGGTAGGATCGCGAACTCCTCATGTACACACCAAATATGGCTGGCCCATTTACTATGGAGGAATATGTGGATTTTAGATTCCTCATTACGGGACAAGCAATAGTTGCATCGTGAGGCCATAAGGATGACTTTTTCTTTGATGTCCATTTTTTTGGAAGGGAATTGCGCTAGACTCTTGAGATACGAAAAATAAATTTGGTGGAATATATTTAACCTAGAGAGTACATCCATAGGGGTCATTGGCTGGTATCACAGATATGGTCTTCTTATAATACTTTTCTGAAAATCTACTTGATGGAGATCAGTTTATGATGCACATGTTCAAAGATCCATCCAAGATGATTTCTAGGATAGGGTCTTCATGAGCTTGGCTCAGCAAAACCCTAAGGAATTAGGGATGGGGGGAGGCATCCTTGACTGATAAATTGGGAGCTGGGAAACCCGGGAATGTGAGGAGACTGCCACCCCAGTTGCATTCCCATAAATTTACCTCTCCCTGCCCAAGAATACAATGAGAGTGGTGTCGGAGTGAGGGTACATGATCAGAAATAGAACTCCAGAGATGGGATAAAGTGCTTCAATTTCCCATAAGGTCGAAGACATACTTCTATCTGATGAAGCGACCCTATAAAGACCAACCCTCAATGAACTCCTAGTCTAGTTTACTTTTCTTAAGAAACATAGGCTCATCCAAGATTCTTACATTAATTCCACCAAGATCCAGGGGCTTGTCCAGCTTATTCCAAGAGGCCTATCTGCATTTTTCGTCACCATGAGCATCCCCGTGGAACGAGTAGAAAGAACACTCCATCCATTTGATGATAGACCTTGGAACCTCAATCACAGACAAGATGTGAATAGGAATGGAGGAAAACAAACAATTTATTAGAGAGATCTTACCCCCAGAGGAGAGGAAACAGTTATTCCAGTTATTGATTTGATTTATGATCCTGTTAGAGAGCTCCTCGAATATGCGGACTCGAATCCTCCATGGGGCAAGGGGATACCCCAGGTAGGTTAAGGGAAACTATTTCTTATGAATGCCAACAACGTCTTCAATGGAGGTCAAGCGTCTGCTTGGGTAGCTTGAAGGGAGAAACATTCCACTTTTTTCCTGGTTGATTAATTATCCGATCCACTTGGAATAAGCATTCATGATATCTATAAACCCTTTGATGGAGTATATCCCACCATTTATGAAGAACATCAGGTCATCCATGAAAAAATGGTTGGAGACACTTGGGACATGAACACCGCAGTGAAAAGGTCGAATGGCTCATTGTTTCATGGCTAGGGAGAAGTTTCTACTAAGGGCGTCTTGGGATAAAATGAAAATGGTCAGGGAGAGAGGGTCCCCCTAGCATAAAACCCTAGTTGACATGATAATGCTGCACTATTTCCCAGAAAAAAATAATGTTAAACAAGACTAAGCTGTGGAAATAGAAGTAGATATCAATAACGGCCTCAGAAAACCCCATGAAGCTCATGGAATGAGTGATAAAATTCCAATCCATACTATTATGAGCTTTTTCCCAGTCAATCTTAATGATTAAATTTGATCCTATCTCATTCATGTTGATGTCTTGAATAATCTCATGGGAATCCCCCAAAACCCCTTGGATTGATCTCCCTTTGACAAAAGCATGTTGTTCCTCGGAGATCCATTAATTATTGAAGTTTCCAAGCCTATTGTTAATGATGGTAGCCAGGACATTGTATGAAAATCTACACAAGCTGATGGGCCATTATTGTGAGATAGAGGAAGGATATCCATCATTGGGGATCAAAATCATGGTGGTTGTGCTAGCTACCTGTGGGAGAGATCCGCCTATGAAAAATTCCTCGATGGCTATAGAGAGGACTTTATTTATGATGTTCCATGAGGAAATGAAAAAGGATCCTAGAAATCCATTTAGGCCAGGAGTTCAATTGGGGCTACGGAGATTCACTACACCCCATATTTCCTTCTCATTCGGGATACCACTAAAAGTATCATTAGCCTGACTGGTAACACTATGGGGGATTGAGTCAAAGATCTCTGCCTGACCATAAGGGTATCCATCCTGGAAGTGGGGGATAGGATCACATAAGAGTTTTTTGAAGTGGGAACAAAACATACTGCCATGTAACCCCGGGTTACTGGTAAAATATATATCCTTGAGACCAATATCAGGCATGTGAGCCTGTTGCTTCTCCTTCAAGAAGGAATGAAAATAGGCACTGTTCTGATCCCCCACTCTAAGCCCAGAGACACGAGAAGTTTTATGGAGACGCCTCTACATTTATATAATGATCTCATTGAGTCATTGTTTCTTGAGACAAAGTGTGGAAAAGTCATCATCATCCCATCAATTATCCAAGGAAACTTTAATACTCATGATGTCTTTAGAAATGTCATCTTTGTCCAAGAGGTTAGGTTCAAGGGAGGAGGACCAAACTAGAGGATCCTGTTTCAATCATCTAAGTTTCATGTCGAACCCCAACCAGCCTCTTTGTTGGAAATGAGAGTTCGAGGAAAGATCCACTGTCTCAAAAAAACTCTGGATATGATTCCATTTTTTGGAGAAAGAGAACTGCCTTGATCTCTTGGGACCCTGTCTCATGAGAAGAAGGAGTGAGGAGTAGTATGACAGCGCCCGGATCAAGTGTGAGACCTTGGAGTTCTGAAAGGCCTAGATAACCTTAAGGATACCCCGACAACAGTCGATTTTGCACTAGGTTCTCTTATTCCCTCACTAGTTGACGCAGCACATGAATTTTTCACAAGTGAAGCTGAGGTCAAGGATCCCCTCGCATGCAACAATGGAGGATAAGTCCATATTGTCGTTAGAATCAATTAAATGTTTAAATTGGACATAAAAACTATGTATACCATTATCGATTTTCTATATTTATATTTAATATATATTATTTATTAATATTTATATTTAATATGTATTTCAATGTATATATTAAATTATTAGTTTTTATTAATATTTATTTCATTACTAAATTTTTTAAATAATTATGTTACTTATTCATTTTTAAATTTTTGTTTAATTATTATAATTTATTATTTTTTTAATTTGTTGTTTAACTATAAAAATTAATCCATTATTTATATATTTTAATTATTAAAAATAATTTATTATATATATATATTTATTATATATTTTTAATACTTTATATATATATATATATATCTGTGTGTGTGTATTTATATTAAATTTATTCATTTTTATAAATTATTATTTAATTATTAAAATGTTTAATATTTTTCTTAATATACTCATTTTTAGTTTCTATTTGTTTAATTATTTAATTATATTCATTTGACATATCTATATATTTAATATATATATGATATTTACTATTATTAGTAATTTATATATATCTTTATTAAATTTATTCATTTGTTATAAATAATTATTTAACTAATAATAATTCTAATACTTTTTTAGCTTGTTCATTTTAAATTTTTATTTGTTTAGTGATTTTATTTTATTCGATACATTTTTCATCACTAAAAAGCACTGATAAAGGATACCCTTTATTAGTGCTAAAAATAAATGACTGATAAAGGGTACCAATTATCAATGCTAAAAATAAAATGCTGATAAAGGGTTCCCTTTATTAGGGCTAAAAAGTGATGATAAAGGGTGTCTTTTATCAGCACTAATAAAGCACTAATAAAGGTCAGTGCATTTAAAGGCTTTTTTTAGTATTTATTTACATCCATATTTGAATAATATAGGTGTATGTGGCTTTAGCAGAGTTTTACCTATGTGTAATAATTCTTAAAAGGGTTTATTGAGTTGGAATCGATCGTCACCTGGTGAATGACAATGGACCTTATTATACACCTCGTTTGAAATGACAGAATAATATCATTAGAATCTCACACTCTTTATGAACCATTATGAAGGAGATCAATAAATGGTTAGGTGATAAAAACTATTATGAATAATTACCATGGATAACCAAGATTGAATCCTAGAGACTCATAAGTCATGAAAAAATTATCATTTATAAGTTATTCCTTCTATATTTATAAGTGTCCATTTTATATGTTATTGTATCCTCATTTTTTATGTTTTTTAATGGAGGGAAATATGATAAGGAATGATAAAAACCAATGTGATAGGATGCGTAATGATTTTTCTAAAAAGATGCCTAACCTATTGGGAACTATATTTAGACGACCTATTATCATGAAAATGAGTTATATAAAATTATGATTAACAACTAGAATATATTTTAATTTCCAAAATAATCATATAAGATAATAATGTCCTCTCATGAGAGGTAATGTGATAAATATGATAATGAAATATAGATTAAATTTCCTACATGGAAAAAATGTGGGAAGTGAAACCATGGTAATTTCCTTAAAGGAATTAGAATATGTTTTGTGTGTTGTAAATTAGGGTACAAATTAGTTAATTGTTGATGGAAAAGGAAGATAATGGTTAACAGGACACTGAGAAATAAAGTTCAGACAAAGGAACAATTAAAAGTTTAATGTCATGGATGTGTGGAACTTGGTCATTATCTGAGTTAATTATCTAATACATGTATTGATTCATAAGTCATTGTGTTATGAGAATCATGGAATTGGATTGATAAAATTATTTGGGTTGTAGAATTTCAGAATCACATTATTAATTATTTTTATTAATGGGATCATAAACTTCTATGGATCACTCTAAATTAGTTTTTCATTAAGTATTTTCAAGAATATATTGAATAGTAATAATGAACTAGAAATGTGATTTAATGGTAAGGAACAATTTAATTGAAAACATATTATTTTTTGAAAATATATTCACTCATATGTACATTATGTAGAGGTAATTCTAGTCATTTAAGATTTTTTATTTTGTTGGGAGAAAATAATTTATATAGAAGAGTTTTGTGGTTAAAAAATTATTTTATGGTAAATGTTATTTTCAGGATGTTCATCATATTTTTTGATAATTATAGTAATTATATAATTATTTATTTATTAAAAGGACAACCATCATGATGGACAACAACCCATCAGAACCGATGAGGCTGTGTAGATTGAACCCACAACTGAATGGAGATAAGGGTGAAATGCCTACTACTTGACTACTTGATGTAGTTGTTTCCATATAATTTTATTACATAAATGATTATATGGATACATATTAATTTAATTTTGGGAAACATATTTTAGAAATAAATCATTTTGAATTGATAGGTTTTTTGTTAATGATATTTTTGGAAATGATTCACATGGATGAGTTATATGTAATCCTTAGTTATAACATGTGAATTAAAATTAATTATTATATTGTGAGGACAAAATTAAATCACTTCATGTTGAGGATTTTTGTGATGTAGGTTTATTTAGTTATATAATGATTTTTTTGAACATCTAATTTTAAAATTAATGTGATGGTGTATTAATTTTGGGAATTGTCTTAATATATGAAAATAATTTATTTTTGGTTAATGTATATAGAGTAGAAGAATATCTTTATATCATTTTGTGGAATCATTTGACCTATTTGAAGTTAATTTTAGTGCTTCAGGTATAGAAAATTCACCTTAAATACTCGCCTTTTGAGAAACAGATAATATTATGGTGAAAACTGATTAAAGGATAAAATTGTACTTTTAGGTAAGCATATATATTAATTTTCATAATCTGGGAGGTAAAAATATACCTCAACCATAGAAAAAGGATCTTGAAATAAAAAAATTATTAAATTTAGATATGTTACTGGCCACATATCACTTAAAAAATGTTTACAATGTTTTATCCTAAATGGATCATTTTTTCAATTCCATGTTCTCACATTCCACCAATTTACTCCTTGTATGGATGATAATTTTCTTTTAATTTCAAATGATCCTTAAGTTTCCATTTCCCACATTCTAGGAGGAAGGTCTATAGCCATTTTTATGAAGTGGTGTTTCGAGAATGAATTTTTAAATGTCAAACCCTTGATTACTAAGAACATGTTTAAATTACAAGGAAGAAATTTATTTAAGAGGTGAGAATGTAAGACCATAATTTTTTAAAAGAACAAAATTATTGATTGATTATTCAACTCACAACACTGAGTTTAAATGAATAGTTATATAATATGAAAATATTATTAGTTAAACGTAACCAATAAAATATAGCAGTTAAATTGGTGGATATGAATTGTATTAACTAAATTTTGATATATATATATATATATATATATATCCTACTAAATATTAATTTATTAACAAAATATTATTAACTAATAACTTTATTTTAATAAATATATTTCATTCCATAAAATATGTGTTTCCTTAAAAATGATTTTTGTTGATTTTGGGAAAAATTTTATAATTTTTTTTTTAACATTTATAAATATCATTTAATATAATGAATATAGTTTTAATTTATAATATCTATATTAACTTATGTTAAATGTTTTTCTTTGTTTTGTAAAATATTAAATTTTTAGTAAATAGTGAAACATACAGATTTTTTCTAAAACTATCATATCTTTTTAACAAATTAAGTAATTTAAAAGTTACATTATTAAATTAATATGAATTAAAATTAACATAATTATTATTTAGATATATTTCTTACATCAAATTATATTTAAATATTTATTATACTGTATTTAAGTACAAGTTTATTTTATTTATTTAAAACAATTTTTTTAAATAGTTTTAACGTGCAGTCCATTTATCCATTTAAATTAATAAAATAACCCATAATGAGAAATAATTTCAATTAAATTTATATATTATATATCTATAAACATTAATTTAAATTAAATTGATTATTATTAACTTACATATAGTTATTATATTGTCATCTTATGCGTAAAAAATGCATTTCTTGGAAAACTATTCCTTTGACACATCTATAGGTATGATAATAAATTAAAATTTTCATCTTACGTGAATATAATTTGATAAAATTAATTAAATAAATGTAATTATAATACATTATATTATATAATAAAGCCAACTTAATTTTTTGCCATAATGGATATATAAAATAGTAAATAATATAGTTAACACGGTAAAAAATTAAAATTATAAAAGTTACTATCCTAAGAGATAAAGAGGTTAAAATATTTTAAAAATATTTCATATTAATTTTAGTGATTTGGATCAGACATATATCTGATGAACTCATTGTTTTAAAATTTTTTCCAGAACTTATCTTGAGATTAAATTCCCATAATTGAATCGTTTTCCATTTTTACAAAAATGTCACTCCTCCTCAACTATAAATAGGAACCCCATACCCTCACCTAATAACACCTATAATTCCATTTGGATTGACCAAAACTGCATAAAATCTCTACCCCAAAAAAATATTCACATAATAGAGCATCTGGCCTTCTCAAAATGAAATCTTTAGGGTCTTTATCAAGAGATCCAAATGTGGTTCTTCTAAGAGAAGGTAATCATCTTCACCGAGCTCCTTCTTTTATCTTATTCTCTTTCCAATATAAATTATGACATAAAAATTAGAATATAATAACACCAATATTTCCTATATACTAATATGTTATTTTGTGGATGTAATAAAATTTGTTCAACTCCTCTACCATTAATGGGGAAATTAAACGATCGTTCATGTATATGACAGACTACCTCCTCATGAACTGATACAATTCATTTTTCCATAATTTTCTCCAAATACTATTAATTATGATGGATTTGTTGTTTAAATATTATATTTATGGAATATTAATTATTATGTAAAATTAATATTTCATATACCTTCTTACCTTACCATCCATGTAAAAATGATAACGCATGTCGTGTGTATTACCAACGACCACCTCCCAAATCAATGAGATTCGTTTCTTACTATAATATCACATGGAAGATATATGAAAATTTATTTAAAGAAATAATGTTACAGTTATGATATTAGTATAATTATGTAAAGAGAAATTAATACTTACCCTTATTCTTTCATCATTATAGAAAAATGGAAATGTTACACATGCATATGTATGGAATACCGTCTCAATGATTGTAACATAACTCAATTTTCATACCAATAATTCAGGTTTGATTATAAAGTTATATTATTTATAAATTTTTTATAAATATATAATTATTAATAATTTATAGATGGGGAATTAATGACCCCTTTGACCATGGCCAATACATTGCTTTTGTTTTTAAATTATGAAATCGGCGTCCTAAAAACTCTCAACATGCACATACCTGATTAAGTTGTAATATATATATATATATAATGAAATAGGTTAATATTATACGTATAATTAATTAATAAATAAAATTAATTATTGAAACATATAGTTTTTATAAGTTTATTATACCGTATAAAAAAGACAAACATGCAAATTTATAGACTCAAGGTAAGGGTTTCACCTTAAAACATCCATCATTGAGACAGTTTTTATTTTATGAACCTAATTACATTATATATTATATATAATACCAACATATATATTATATCATGAATCCTTAACAATTCATGATATGTTACGTTTTAATTCATTTACATCATCCATGAAAGTTGTGATTCAAAAGTTACCAAATTGATAAGTGTTTATTATTCAATATCAATATAATAATACTATTTATTCTTTAATTTAAACTATAGTAAATTATTTGATCATGGTATAATAAAAACTATTAATTTTATTATCCTATTTTAATTCAATAAATATTCCTGTAATGGTATCATTTATATCACTTTGGTACTTAATTATTGATATAATATTTTTTTTGGAAAAGTTGACTTTATTTTTCCCCCCGGTCACAAATATCTTTTTTTACATATCCATCATTTATAAAAATTTTATAAATATTGTTTTTGAAATTTCAAAAAATAATTATTAAATATATTTTTAACCATGCATGAATTTTTATGAAATTATTTGAATGGAATATTCCTTTCTTATTTTAAACAATTCACTTTCTAACATTTTTACAATATTGTGAATGGGATATTTCTTTTAAAATATACGACATATACTAAATTTCCAATCTTTATGACCACTAAAATCATTTAATCCTCACTGTAGATTTATATGGTAATTTTAATGGAATTTTTTCTATAAAAGATTGGATATTTTTAGATTTTTAATAAGTTCTTCAATTGTTAACATGGTGTTTTTCTTGATAAGTATTCCATGTAATATTTTATACAAATTTTAATACATTTTAATAACCTTTAATGTTATGTATTTTTTTAAAAATAGTTATATATTCCATTTACTTATATACATATCTTATTCTCCCTTTATTTTATGTTGTAAAACATTATTTCTGTTCATCAATCAACTTCCTTCATTGTGAAATTTATTTTTGTTATGATATAAGAAATGATTAGGAAACCAATTTATTTTCAAGGGTAATTATTATGTTTATGACTTATGATTAATTTACATTACGTGTCACACATAAATTATGACCATGTTATGATGGTTTTTTTAATATAGGTCTAGAGTTCATTTGTAAATATTTTAGTCTCATAGGACATCATGTTTGGAATTAGTGAGTAAAAAAAATCCATTATGGGAATTTTTCAACCATATGATATTATCTAGTTAATTATAATTGACTAATAGTTAGGTCATGTGATATAATTATATCAAATGGATTTTAACGATTATTATATAGAATAAAATAAAAAATATTTATTTTAGCATCACATTGATGTATTATAAACATAGTATTCCAATGAAAAAAGGTGTCATGATCATTGAGGTTGTAATTAATAGATTATTTTGTTTAAAATTAGGTAATAATATGTTTGAAAGGATTGGGACTATATCATGTAATGGCCATTCTGGTTAGTATATATTTTCGGATATGGTAAATTCAATTGATGTGGATGGAAGGAGCAATAAACTCTACTTGTAGGATTGTACGCTATAAATCCCATTCATAAGAGCTTAGGAGGGAGACAACACCACCGTATATTTACCTTTACCAATCCCATGATAATATTAAAAAACTAAATAATATTTGAAATCAATTACGTGAGAAGTCAAATCTCATATAGATCATGGCCCAACCCATGGTTTGTCGAAACATACCATAAAGTCTCCCCAGTAGACACCTTACTATTAGGTCATAATCTATTTTAATAAGGAGTTATATTTCTATATCGTATCAATATTAATTTTTATATTTTATTTTCAATATTATAATTATTATATTTATCTTTAATTATTACATTATAACTATTAAACAATAATTTTGACAAAAATTAATTTTGACACGATGAATCAAAAATTACAATTTTGGAAAATATATAGTTTCAATAAAGAAAATATTTTTTTTGTTGAATTATACAAATTGAAAAATAAATTTTAATTAAATAATATTATAAAAATATATTAGTTAAATATATATGACAAAATATATTTATGATGATAAATGTATTTTTTATAAAGGTCGTCAAAAAATAATTAAAAAAAATATTTTTCAAAAAATGGGTATTTTTTATATAAAAGTGTAAATTATCATATTTATAGTATTATTCTCATAAAGAAATGTTATATTTCAAATCTCCATGTAATAAGTTTCCAATAGTTATTTTAAATAATGTTTTCAGATAGTAAATTTTTTTTTGTAAAAATTAAATATAGTATAATTATTTGGTATGTATTATGACATCATAAAAGGCCAAAACTGAAGTAATAAATACATTAATGATTATAAATGAATACAATTATGTATTCTATTTTATAAAATTCGTCATTGAAGTTATATATTTAGTTTTTTAATTCCATGATTAATTCATCGAAAATGATATTATGTTTTAATGTTTTAAAATCAATTATTTATAAAAATTACTCTAGTCCAAATAAACACCTTTTTTATTTTATTGAGTTCAGTTATTAGAATTTTAAATTAATAAAATCCACTCATATTTTATAGAAACTCTGGGTAAAACGATAATAAGTTTTTTTTTGATTACTTTATCATCTAGATTCCTAAACCTATGTTTGTAAATTAATAATGAATTATCCCCTATTTTTCTATACAAACTCACCCATACTCCCATTACTCTTCACTAAAAAACATTTGTGCTTAAATTTAATATTCCCTTCCCTCCCAGGGCAATACCAATGTGAAAATATGTCTTAATAATATCCTCTAATTTTGTTGAAGTGCCATCTCAAGGTAAGGGACTCTGTTATTATCTTTATTCAAGAACCTTCATTATATTACACCATTTGATTTTGAAATTTTCATTTTGGGATATTTTTTGTCACATCCATCTCATATTAATTATTATTTCCAAGTGATGAGTGACCCCTTTTATGTTTCATTAAAACATTCCCTGAATCATTTTACCCCCATTATGTTTCTGATATTATCATGTGATATTTCCATACCTAACATTAGTGTATTGAATACCCATACCATTTACAAGAAAAGGAGTTATCATAGATGTACCTAACCTTCATTTATTTTCTAATTACAGTTATTTAAACCAAAATAATTAATTTTAGATATTAAATGGGAGGAAATATGATCCTATACTGAAAGGTATATGAAGTACACTTATTCATTCACATAATATTAATGTAATGGTGGGTTGATAATTATATAGACCTCCAATGCATTGAATAGTGTTTTTATCTCATGAGATCCCATTTACGGTTCAAGGAATTTTACCCTAAAAAAATTATTTTTTGATTTCTACATGGTTATCCTTTAATTATGATTACACCTAAAATCCCAAAGGCCATACATTTCTATTTATTTGTTAGGCAATATTCTTTTATCAATTGAGGGGGAATATTATATTATCCACATACATTGGAGGATAATCCTACAATTAATTGACTTATGCATATAATTTCTTATTTTAGGTCACAACCACATTCCCATATTGCATTTTTATAATTTTTGGTTATCATGATGGGTATTCATGTTTATGAATGTCACCCCACTTATATTACCATTATATACCTCTTGGATCAAATAAAATACTTTAACATATTCCCAGATTTGATTACTCCATCACTATTATTTATATTTCACCCATTTCATATGTATTTCCCCAGGTTATCTCTATTAGTATTGACATTACCAACTATTTTTTATGACAAGTTATTTAGTTTTAGTTTATGTATTTCTATTTTTTTTTCACATTTTGAAGTTATATATTTAATTACGTAAAGAAAATAAGAATTATACTCTTATGTGGTTGTACTATATATGTCTATATTTAGTTAATAAATAATTAAATAAATTGTATTAGAGATATGCGATATCATTAGTATTCTATTAAATGGTTCACCCTCATAATCCTTTAGTTTACATCAATACAGTAACTAAACAACAAAATGATATCAATTTGATTACCACAAAAACTCTAAATTTTAGTCCTTTGCAACTCTTAAATGACAATGGTTATGTGTTGTTTGATTACTGATATTCTATGAGTATAATATTAATCTCTTCAACATAACGACCATAATGTCTCTCCACACGGATTTATTGATAAAATTATTTACATGGTCATCATTTCATTTTGGAAATGTAACAAATCATGGAGTGTATTAATTTTATTTTTTACTGCTTAATTTTCACCAATTATACTCTTTTATTTTTCTACTAGAATGACATAAATTGGGTGGGTAAGATTTTTCCATGTTTTTATATAAATTAATTGATTAAATGTTTTCTAAGAGATATATTATGAAAATAAATTTTTAATGAAAGGATGAAAAAAATCATTTTCATGAAATGGTTTGTTTTCATATATAAATATAATTTATGGGACACTTATAGGATTTTTTTATTATATCCTAGGAAAAACATTATATTAAATTACTATATATCTAGGAAAAACATCAGTGAGTATTTTATAAAAGAGTGTTAAGGGTCCCATTAGTGAAACCCTTCTACACAATTATTTGATAACCTAATAACACCACAAAGTTTTTATAGCCCCAGTGGATTTTTTAGGTTCAACATTGGTTATAAAGAGTTTCACTATATAGACTCCCTTTTCCAGATCGGTATATGGTATTTCATTATTAAATCACTAGTTGGTGAACTATGTCTATATAGAGGATAGTTAATTTTTTTACATTTCCTTATTCACTGGCAAAATATGAATACCCTATTTATTTTACTTTCATTAATCACGGTTTAGTTATATATATTTTTAGTTTGGGTAATGGATCTCAAGGTATATTTTTAATGAGAAAGATAGAGGTGATTTGAGGAAATTATATTTTCATTATATCAGTTTATTCTGCATCCATTATTTAATAGTTTATTTTTTCTAGATTGTCTGATTTTTATGGGAATCTAATTTTTTGATGTGAAATTCTATAATTTTATTAAATTAAACTGTTGGTTGAAATCAATATCATAGGTTAAAATTATCACAAATGATTAATTCTAGTTATTTTTTATTTTTATATAACTTATGAAGATCGGAAACAACCATCATGTTCTTTTAACAAAACCTGACCCCTGATTTAGTGGTAGCACCAGTTGGTTCATGAAAAAATTGTATCAATGATTGGGATTTTGGGAGAAGCTAGTTACTTTAAGGAACTATGTAAATTTTTAATTATAGTATATGAGAGATAAAATTGTTAGAGCTCGAGAGGTAGGTTGTGAGTATATGTTTGATCACCATTAAATCTGACAAAACATATGATTCCTTGGTATGTTAGTATTTACGTTTTGAATTTGGGAATTACTTAAATGCTTTTAGATTTATTTTCATTTTCAATTTCATTGGTTTTGTTGAATTTTTATAATTGGGGTGAATGGTGAGTGGAATTTGGGGCATTAGTGGCTCGAAGGGATAGAAAATCCATGTTAATCCTATCTTCATAGATCAATTAAACCCCCAGTGGTTGTTGAATGGTTGGAAAATTGTCCCTCAAATTGGGTTGTGAATCCATACACTACATCTATCCCTTATGAAAATTTTATACATGGATTATTTTGGACTTCAATTTTTTCCAGTAGCATATTGATATAATTTAATTTTGTTTATGTTTTACATGGGAATCTAGTTTTAAATAGTAAAAAGTAACCTTTGAAATGACTGATGATGAATTTATTTATAAATTATTTTGGATTTTTAGACTATGATTTTATTTAAAATGGAACATTTATGATTTTAAATCAAATTTAAATAGATATTTTGAACATTAAAATTTAGGTGAAGTGTTTTTAATGATTTTTTGAGATTTTTAATGATATTAGAACTCATCATGGAATCCAAAATGAATATAATGGAGGAATTTATTAACTATTTTTATTTTTAAATCCACTTAGTATGTGATTATGGTTTAATCTCTATGGGTTTTTTGATATGTGATTTCTCATCATTTTTGGGTGTTTTCCCCTAAAGCACTTAATTTTTGTGCATCACATTTAACCCCAGTCACAAACAATCTACTAATAGGACAAATCGAATGCACCTAGCAGTTGTCTCTTTCCCATCAAAACAAAAATGGTGAAGCTGATGTGAATTTATCAAATTACAAAATGATTGGTCAATCGTGTAACATGCCATTTTTCATTTCATATTCTATTAAAAAGTTATGAGCCCAACTCAATCCCCTCAAATAGTAGGATGGTCAGTTTTCTATATCCCAGGCCTGTTTTTTGTATTATCAGACAAAGGTGATAAGCCTAGTATAAATCTTATAGTTGATTTACTATTACTAAGGTTCCCATGAAATTAGTTTATCCTTTCTTAGACAAGTCCATGCTGGCAGAATGGACGGATCATTAATAAAAGGATAAATTTTTTAACCAGGAAAACCTAATTGAGAACATATGCCTAAGATGTTGCATAGATCAATGAAACCCGATCCGAGATAATGTCTTCATCTAAGTACTGTTACATAAAATTAGATTTGGATGAAACCCCTACGGTTCAAAAAATAACCTCACCATCCCGATAACATCAATGTTAGGTGGTGAACATAATGGTCTGGGAGTACCACCAGCATGGTACATTACCGACTATTGAGGATTCCCATGAGAATCTCTATGTATTGAAATTGATAAGTCCACATCATAACATGAATGTTGTAGCCAAGCCAGTATCCCTCACATCCATGTCCAACTACATCAAAAGCTTATCCATAGAGCATGAAAATAAATACAATTATCATATAATAAAAGTAGTCTAAGGATTCAAATATATCTCACTTAGGGTTCAGGATCCACTAAGGATGGATCCTGTCAACTTCCATCACCAGCACCATCCCAATGGTACCGATTAGTTGCCTAGTGAGGATACAACCTGACACACCACCACCTATGATGCCCATGCCCAGGAAACAAGGAAGACACATCATGTTAAGAATGTTCTAGATAACCATTAGTGTCATAATATATATACCCCTCTTGATGTTGTCTACCGGAATATTATGCTAGTAATCAGTGAGGAGTCTCATATCCCTACACATTTAGAGAAAGTCTATTGTCATATTCTTATAGTAGGCATGGGGGAGTCACATATCCCTACCCCCACACATGCAATAGATTAAAATTTTCCTTAATCATAAGGAGTATAGAATTTGTATCATAACCCCAATTTTATAAAATATATCTATCTATATATAATGGAGATAGAAAATCAGAAGGCTTATATTCATGCACACATTTTTCTAAAATGCTATTATATCTCAAAAATAGATAAATAACACTAGTGTAATATTCTGGATCTGGTATAATAACATGCATAGGTCAATAGTACTATCCCTATACCTGAGGAAACTCACCACTATGATCATTATGAATATGTTCTCGCTTCGGAGAAGGTGAACTTTCTTACTCCCATCCGGGAGGGTTATCATTATATTCTAGTAAAGGGTGATTAATTATACTGGAATAATATTCTCATTCCAACTAGGGATTACTAGGTAAGAGTTAAACATGTCCCAAGACATGGTCACATGCCTTTCAAAAAAGTCTGATGGCATATTCCAAAGGCTCGGGACCAAGAACGTATCCCTGTTCAAACTGGGTCTCAACAAGTGATAGGGGAAAATGCCATAGGACATGCTCATATTAATATTTAAGAGGATAATCAGAATACTTCGAAGGACTAGGATCAAGCTCATATCCACATTCCAGCTAGGACTAAGTCTTTTATCTTGAAATGGAGATGACCTTGTTTGTTTAAGGTTCAAACTTTCCAGTTAGTTTCTAACAGGTTTATTCGTAGAACCGGAAACACACAATGATTATATATCCAATTAGACCCACCTTCTAGAGGTAGGTTCTCATGAGTTGGAGACTGATGAGGCTTAAGAAATTTAATTGGTATAGAGGATGGGAGGTCAAGATCATCACACCCTTTTGGGGGGAATTAATGCATACTCTGGGACTCTATTATAGATTTATGTTATGTTCAGGAATCCTTTTTAATTCACCAAGCATGAAAATGGGGTTTCAACTTGATTTGGAAATCAATGATTGATATTTATGGGATTTAGAGAATCCTTTTTATGTATTTAAGGTTCTTCATTGATGGAGAATCATCTGTATGTATTAGATATTCTTAGTCAAATTTATCTTTCAATACATTATATAGAAATCTCTTGGTCATTATGATGACCATACTAGTTTAAATCCACTCAATGGGGCACTTAAAATTTATTGTCATTCAGAATGATAGGGATTATTTTAGAGTTGGGATCATACCCACAAATGGGCTACATACGTATCCTCGTTAAAAGGAAATCATAACCCACATAGCTCAATATTAAGGATATATTTTAATATCATACGGAACAGAAAGTAATGAATAAATGTTTTGCTTGAACCTTAGAAAGGATTCCTACGTACTCTAATTTTAAGGTAGAGATCAAAGTCCACATAGTTTGGGTGAAGAAATATGGGGAATATTCATGGTTAATGGCCCAAAAAGAGATTCCATGATTAATTTTACACTCTAAGCTCACGTGAGTCATACTCAGTGTGAGCAACAAGAGGTATGCGTAAACCTGATGATTGTGCCATGAAAGATGCAGTACCAAGAAATTATGTAGGGATTACGTATGTATGACTACCCAATTAGATGAAGACCAGGACTTTCTTCATGAAAGAAGCCTATGATTAGGGTCTGTATTGGTATTTATACTTTATGGAGATTTAGAGTTTTAACCTGGGGCTTACTCCTGAGAAGGAGGCCCAAATTAAAAGGGACTTATGATTTGGTCTTTCTCCTGAGAAGGAGGGCTAAATAAAAAGAAATTATGATTGGGGATTACTCTTGAGGATGATTCCCAATGTTAAAGGAAACAATGACTTGGGCTTACTCTTGAGAAGGAGGCCCAAGTTAAGGGGACTTGGGGATTACTCCTGAGGAGGATGCCCTAAATAAAAATATATTCTCATCTTAAAGGATGACTTTATATGGATAGAAACCACTAAACATTATGATATAAAGCTTCTAAGTTATAAGGTTTTGGGAGAGGTTATCATAGAATTCCTTTCAGATAAGGAAGCCAACAAAGGAACCATGCCATAAATGGCTTTGAAATGTGGTTCTTGGGACGATATCTTAAAAGGAGAGGTGAATGGGAGAGATGAACACAAATAAAGTTGGTGTGAAATTATTGGCCACACAAGTGTACTTTCATGTCATAGGTTCACCTGGGTGACAATGAATGTGTAGGGTAATACTTGGTTGAGACATAACTCAAGCCTTTAGTATTATCCTAAGATGTTTCCAAAAGGAAAGTGCACAAGTTTCATCGAAAGGGTAGGGCGGAAAACAAGTGTTTCCATTTTTAAGGAGGTGTGTACACTTAGGCATGCAAGCATTGATGAATTCTAAACACTTAGGCCTTATTCTACTCCTTCAAGTCTTCCATTATAAGTAAAAAGGTACCTTAAAAGCTTTTGGATGAGTTGAGTTGAAGACTAGGGAGACCTGAGCTTGAATCTGAATTTTGGAAAATTTATCCTCAAAATGGGGGCCCACATAGGGATATTTATAGGCCACCATGCACCTTGGGTGAAGAATCAAATAGGGTGCGCAAGTGAGCTGCGCGGCCCATAGGTGGCGCGCAAGTGACTTGCGTGACGTGCAAGTACCTTGCTCACCTCACTCAAAATGGGCTCCTGGTCCATGCCTTCGTCAATTTTTTTTATTTTCTTAAAATGGTGGCCCTCTATGTGCTTAATTTATTCCCTATTTTCCATTAATTGGACTCCATGTTGAAAGAAGCATAAAAAAGTCCCCCCTCAGAGTTGGATCCGAAAAGGAAAGTGGATCCAGCTCTGAGGAAAAGCCAGGGAAATCAAGGGTCAGTGGCACGAAAGTTCGGCGCGCAGATGCTGGGGCACACATGTATGGTGCGCAAGGGGGCTAGATCACCAATATATATTCTCACTCCCATTAAAACTCACTCAACTTCTAGCAACATGAGCTCTCGTCGCACAGGTGATTTTGTCTTTGGCGAATCACCCTTCTAGATTTATTTGTCGCGCTTCTGCAGAAGGTATTTGACTTGCGCGCCAAAACTAAGGCGGAAAATCTTACATGACCATTTTGACCTGCGCGCCAAGTTAGGATATGAGTTCCTTAATGCCATCGCTATTTTTTTGATTTCCTTCTTCAAAATTAAACAAAACAATCTTACTTAAAAGATGATTGTTTTTTTTTGTGTAGATTCAATGGCTCATAGAAGAATTGGACTAGCTGATGAGCCTACCAGTAAGAGAATAGATGACATGATGAAAATCATTGGCCATGACTATTATGTTATCTGTGACATAACACTCCCAGATTTGGATATGTATTTGAAGAAATATCATTCCAATTCCCCATAGAGCATCTACTTGCCATTGTATGACAATGGTCGTCTGCGAGGAGTCAATGTTCTAGACGCAAAGAATTATATCCCTAATTCCTAGTTTCATACCTACACAAACATCTCTTTGGAAAATATCTCAGTTACAGGATCATTTTTCAATGTTGGGATAGTGGATAAGGCATACATAAGGAATCATAGCCCATGTGTTCTAGATCTGAAGCCTCACACGCCTCAACTGCAGGCGAATTTCCATCCGTCTATTTTTTGAAATTCTCAGATGGACCAATCTAAGCAATGGAAGAAGAGTTGGGATTTTCATCCTAGAGGAGGTGTGAAGCTAACATGGATGTGGGCATATTGGGTGATACAAACCTGTGTATGGTTTGTCGATGATATGATGGGATCTACAATATATGAAGTTGTCTTGGTTGGGCAGACATATGTCTATAGGAATGAAAATTTCGTGCCGGAGTTAATCAACCATTGGAGCCCGGAAACAAATTCATTCCATCTGACTCATGGAGAAGTAGGCATCAGTTTGTGGGATGTCTACAAGATTTCAGGGGCTCCAATTTTTGGAGATATATATGATGAGATCACCCCCCAAGGTGGCCTGGGATGATTCGGAGAAGACTCCATCTTTGGATCGAGAGTTAATGAAAATTTTCTATAAGCTTAAGAACACCACCACCACAAAAACCCACTCCCGAAAGGATAACCATCCAAATAAGTGGATGGAAATGTTACTAATTTTGAAGATAGTGGAGGGAACTTCCTCCACTCATCCTACCAGTTTCCCTAGAGCAGTAAAGAAAGGTGCTCCTGGCACATTTTGGACAACTTTGGAAGTCAGAGAGTTTGATAGGTGGAGGAATGATGTGAAACATAACATTATTTTGAAGACCCATCTCGCAGGATTTTTGGCCTTATGGATCAGTGTTTACCTTCTACCCATTCAGGATTTTAATGGAGGTGTGAGGTTAGGGAACTTTGTCGTTGCAACCAAGCTGGCTGAAAGGAAGATGGTTGGGTTGGCCACCCTAGTTTTGGAAAAGATTCATAGGAGAATAATTAATTTTTATATGGGTGAGTATTATATAAGAATATTGGGACCATTACAAGTTTTATGGGTAAGGATCGACACCCACATTAGGACATATGTTGTACAAAGTGGGGTATAGGTTCCTGGAAGTTTTTTCTAGTCGTCTGTTCAGGCATTTTCTACAATTTCTCCCTTATCCATCAACGCTTATGATATCAAAATAAGGATGATCTTGTTCAAGGAGTTTCAATTCTTTACTTATGGAAATCCTAAAACATGGAGATTTTTTGATGATGGAATATCCAGCCTACAGTTAAGGGCATATATGCTGGCATGTAGAGATTGTATGTTGGCCACGAGGATTGATGGAGAAATTATATGCGAGGCCTATGCTCCATACATATTTTCATGAAAATTCAAATGTCTACAAAAAATTACTCAATAACCTCCATTGCATGTCAGTTTAGAGCAGTATCTAATGGTTTCTCGTCAACTATGGTTACTGACTTCTATGGAGAAGACTAGGGAGGTATTTGATCTACCAACTGTTGAAGCGGTGAGTCGATTGACTATATGATATGCTGAGAGCTGGGTACCATCATACCCTGAATGGGTACTGAATCAACCAGTCCCTCGGGTGGGGATAAAGAAGAGGACCATTAGGAAATAATATTTTCATTTGGAAGGTGTCTCTTCCGCACCCGGAGCTGATTCACCGGATTTCTCACCCGGAGCTGATTCACTGGATTCTCAGGATGGGTATGCTGAGGCTTGAAATGCGTCAAAACGACCTCGTTCCAGATATAATCCACCTGTGAGTTTCAAGAGTCCTACTCCATCGACTCCTGGTGTGTTATATCATTGAGTCAATTTAGTCTTCATTATTTTAAATAGCAACATGTTTCATTTTCTTATCCTTTATCTGTGATTACAGGAGCTAGGAAGAAGATGATGTCCCAGATTATAGGACCCTCCTCGCAGTCTTCTGGTGCACATTCTGAATATTTATGACAAGAGGCTGTCCGGACATGGTGGAGATTATATTGTGATGCTAAAACCTCCTGGATGGACATATGTAAAGGGCTGCATATCCTTGGAGTGGGTAATCTCAGGGCTTTCTCTGACATTCATTTTGAGGAAAACCCCAATTAAGTGAGGGCTTACATCAAAGAGCTGGATATGATCATATATTCCACTAATGAGTAAGTCCCTCTCACCAAGAGGGTGAGGGAAATGATGGACCATGGTACCACTGAGGGGATTGGTACTTTATTAGATGAAGAATGGTGTGATTACGTGGCTCCTAAAGATATAAGTTTCCTTTTTCTCATATGTATATTTGATTTGAAATTTGAATTTAGTAAAATATTTATTATTCAAGGAAATATTCTTCTTCATCCTACAGCTTGTAAAGGAAATAACCACTGATATCCCTTCATCGTGGTATAACCCTAGTGGCACCGCTCTTGGATCCACTGAATCTTCTCGTGAGCTGGGCGAAGAATATTCATGGAAAAAAGTAATGGATGAGGAGTTAGAAATGTCATTATTGTCTCCAATACCTATTTTCATAGATGATGACGCTAGTTCTCCCAAAAAGGCAACAAAGAAAAGGCATCGAAGAAAGAAGACACATTATCAGTAGTGGTAAATATTTCTGGTAGTCACGAGTCATAACTTATGAAAAAGTGCTCAAAATTCAAGGGATTGCACGAGCTTCTTCAATTTTCGCTTTAAGGTAATGGACTAACCATCGTCAGAGTACAACAGAGGGTGTTGGAAAATGGCCGCGATTTCCTGCAAAAATAGTTGTTCATGAAGAAATACTGAGAGCAGATGAACCAGCGTATGTTCCCAAAACTGCTCCTGTTTCTGATTCCAGGAGAGAAAAGTCTTTTGGTAAATTAACAATACATCATAGAACCTCAAATGAGACAAAAAATGACTTCAATTATGTTATGTTTTAGGTTCAAAACATGCACCAGAAAATTTGGCAACCACCGACGCTAACCCCACAACTGTCATTGAAGAACCTATCCAGGGTCAGATATTGCTAGATTAATGTCACAAAGAAGACATGCTGAGTGCTCCCACTAGTGAGACTAACCTGGGATCAGGGACATCATTGGATTAAATGATGAATTATGGTATGTCCTTTGAAGAAATTTTAGGACATGTTAAACGACCATGTGATTTATATGATTTTGGAGATCTAGTTATAGAATCAACTGGATGTGAGTCTCATCATTTGTCCTGTTAATCTTCTCATGATTACACTTCTAACCATGTTTGGATAAAAAATTGTACAGTTCCATCTGAATAAACTGCGGAACCAAAAACGCTTGAAAGGCGTGTAGACCTTGATTTCAACCTTATTATTGAAGAAACACTAGCTCAGGTGGAACTTAAATTGGTAGATCCTCCTGAATCCTATCCTAAAAATCATTTTGAAGCTAGGAAATATTGGTATGAGTCTTCACAAGTTGTTGATATACTGTTAGTTAAAAGATTATGATATTTTTGGCTTACATAACCTGCAAGACAATCAATCATATTTTACTGTCCTTTAAAACTAACCAAATATTCAATTGAACAAACAAGGATGTCAACTTCAATGGCTAGGTCTGGAGGTGAAGCCTCAGCCTCAGCCCAAACATTAGAAGAAGGTGATGAAACTAGGGTTAGCTAAGGAGCAGAACATGGCACTTCCTTAATTGCATTAATCCCTGACTATGTTCCTCCATGTGATAGCGATGTCGAATCAGACCCAGAGGTGAAAAAGGTGCTCCAATTCTCACGTCGTAATGCATGGAAAAATATATGAAAGATAATATCTGAGGTGCCTCTTGAAGAGATGCCTTAAAAAATTCCAAGACTTTCATCCCTGTTCATTATGCTGGGACTTGGCAGTTTTGGATATCAAGAAATCCATGTCGTAGTGAAATTAGTCATTAAAACGAGGGAGAAAGAGAAAAGGTGTCATCAAGACCGGATCAGTGATAGATTGCTGACTAATATCAGTGAATTTTAGGCTACAATGTCTCGAGATGAAGCTGATCATGCGACAAAGATGAAGTAACTGAAGAAAATGATCAAGGAGAAGATTGTAAAGCAGTTGTGCGTTCAGCAAGAGCTAGATGCTGTTATTGGGGAGCTTGGCCCTCTTTATAATTCAGTATAAGAAGTCCAAGAGGATGGTATAAAAGCCATAAAAGGCACCAAAGAATCACTTCTTCAAGATGAAGTGAGTGAATCTGGTCGAGTAAATTAATTTCAAGTGGCTACTAATGTGGCTCGGGATGCAGTGAAACTGATGAGAAATCATGATGAATGTCTTCTGTAATTTATGAAAAAAGAGAAGAGACTCCAGTATGTAGATGTTCTTCTAATCTTGTTCATCAATGAAAAAAATAATTCATCTTTAATCATCTGCACCATCATTTTAATGATAATTGCTCTTATTTTTACCAATGACAATGGGCCTAGTAATCATAGTTTGATTTTTACTATGTTTATATAAACAACCCCACAAACCTTGCATCTTTTAATTTCTCGATATTTCCTAAATCATACAAAATGTAAATTTAGTGAGCTGGGACTCGACTTTTGTTTAGAGTACCCTTTACAGGTTCCCAATTTAATGAGTACCATGTATTTTGTTATTGTCTATTTAAAGTCATGCATGTTGGACTATAAAAGGATAATATTTGAGGTTGAATATCTTTGACTGAATGGATGATATTGACTCAATTATTGATAATTTTTTTGGAAATATATTTATATTTTAAGTATGGAGGGGGAAAATTGTAATCTATGACATGAGATATTTTGAATATCAGGAATGCATGGGAAAAGAGCTAAAAGTAATTAGATGAAGTCTTTTCTAAGAATGAAGTTACCACTACCCGACAAACCTATTATGGGAGATGAATTATGTAGGACCAACTAGGGAATATGCTGCATAGTCAAATAGTAGTATCTTTTGACTGATTGGTTCGTTATGTAGACAACTTATGAAAGGGAACCTAAGGGCATGTGCTTCATACTCAGTCAAAAGAACTCTCAGAATTTGGACTTTCAATTGATAAAATTCGGAGAAGGTTTTATGGAGATTCAAATTTTCCCAAGAATAGAGTCTTCTTTATGGAGAATGGTATTTAAATATATAGAGGGTATTTCCAATAAGAATTATCAAAGAATTGTAGGAATGTTACTTTTACGAAGGTCTAACCTAAATGTAGGAAAAAATGTATCTGTGGATATAAATCATATGACTAAAACCGGAGATAAAAACATTATAATACATATGGTCAAATCTTCTAAATTTATTTCATATTGCTCTAAACATATAGAGAAGAAAGGATATGTAAACCATATACATGAATACTTTCAGAACATGAAAAAGAGTATGGAACAAATATGTTAAGGATGGAAGTTTTTTTGTAGATCCCTACATATTGCCGTGAAGACCAGTAGGGTCAAAAGAGGATTCTCCTAAGAATGATGTTACCGTTACATTGATAAAACCATTATGGAGGTTGAATTATGCAGGGAAAACTGGGGAATAAGCTATATAGTCATATAGTAGCATCTTTTGGACGACAAGTCCATTATGTAGACAACTTATGAAAGGTCGCTTAAGGGCACATTCTACATAGTCGGTAAAAATAACTCGCAAATATTATACATCTTGTGACCAGAAGTTAAGAAAAAGGGATATGGAGACCATGAATATTATTTTTATAATGTTGCGGCTGGGTCCTGAATTGAGATACTATATGTCACTATGTATCTCATTAGGATGAGAATCATTCCACATGTAGTTCCCGAAATAATGTTTAACGTAATGCTAGACAAGTGTATGGAAGATCTTAGTTTAGGTTCATAGATCTTAGACCATAGTGAGGGAGAAACACCATGCATTTGTTATAAACCTGATGTGAATAAATACTAGGGTGTTCCATATCACAAATGGGATCCGAGGGGGACTTTAAGGCCAAGGGACTGAAAGGGGAGTTTGGGGTTAGGACCAAAGGCTCGAGGCTAGAATCGAGGAATGCTCGAGAGTTCCTACATATCCCGTGATGATGGGAATCAATATTCACATAGTTCTTGAAATACCATATGTATATATTTGGGTTTTACATATGAGGGGTAAATAAGAATTTATTGCAATTATGGCTGGACCAAAGATTAATGACTTGGGTGTCACTATGTATCTCATAAGGATGAGAATCAATCCATACACTGTTCTTGAAATATGAAATGGTTGGAGACCATGTAAATAATTATTCCTCTCAAGTGAGGGTATCAAGGATTGTTGCAGTTCATTCTCATACAGTAAAAAAGTTAAAATAGTTTAAGGTCATATGCATGGACTAGTGGTATACAGTTTAATATCTTACAGCAAGGACATAGGGGGACTGTATAGTTTAACGTCATATATCTAGGACGATGGGACGCACACAGTTTAACATCATGTAGTATGAAAGTGAACCAAAATGAATAACACAGTTGACGGGGGCTTCACGGATAAACATCGTATGGGATGGAGGTTAATCGATGTGAAGAAAATGGTTTCGGGCTTGAACCTCAAGAGATTTCCTACGTACCTAGCGTAGGAGGAAAGGATCAAAGTCTGCGTAGTTATATTGAGAGGGATTCGACAATCAGGGTGTACTTGAGGAGAACGACCTAATGATGATGTTGGGGCTTAAGTGTGGTTAGTGGACCAGAGAATATGTCATGGTCGAAGCTTACATTATGCTCACGTTAGTCATGCTCGGTGTGAGGAACAAGAGGCAGCAATAGACCTGACTATCGTATCGCAAAATATGCAACCACAAAGGATGGTGTGGTGATTATGCATGGTTAGCTACCTAGAGAACGCATGGTGATAGAGTTTAAAAGACAATTGAACATGCTACAATCATAGTTTAATGTCATGTGTCACATACATGGGGTACTTGGCAGTTTAATGTCCTGCAGCTCGGACGATGCATAGATTAATGTCATGTTGGATGATAGAGTGGCACAGTTTAACGTCATGTTGGACGATAGAGGGGGATATTTAGTTTAATGTCCTGTAGCAAGGACAATTGGTGTATTTGTGTTACACAAAATGCATCTTCAAGAATCTTGCATTGATTGGAGTTGTAATGATTTCTCAATCCATTGTGACTAAAGAATAAGCTATATTAGAGTAGACCCTATGTATTGAGTAAGGTAATTCCCACTTTGGATTAAGATTTGGAGGACTGTTTCCTGGTATCATTGGAGTTATGAGGACCAATACCAATTCTCCTGGAATGAATGAATGAAGAAAAACTTTTTTATTAAAATCATGTGCTATTCGATTCTGATAGACTTATAAATGGTGTAGTGTGCACAATCTTTTTTCATCTAGTCATTCCAATTCATCCAATTGCTTTTGAGATGGTTCATATGTAGGTAACTGATCACAAATGAAGACTCTAGGTGAAGGTAATTGGACTTCAATAGGCAAGACTTCTTCTGTTCCATATACCAATGAATATGGATTTGATCGTGTAGCAGTGTAGGTGGTAGTCCGATAAACCCATAGGGAATGAAAAAGTTTATTATGCCATGACTTCTTATCTTTATCCACCATCTTTTGAAGTATGTTTGAAAGTTTCTTATTGAAATCTTCTACTTGACCATTGGCCACTTCATGATACCATGATTAATTGTTTGATCTGATATTGTACTCTTGATACAATTTTCATACCTCTGATGAACAAAATTTGGTTCCATTGTCTGTCAATATGGTATGAGGAACATCAAATATGGTAACGATGTTTGACTTGAAAAAGCTAAAAATGTGTTTAGCACCAACTTCTTTGAGAGGTATTTCCTCTACCCATTTAGAAAAGAAGTCAGTGGCAGTAAGAATATACATAAAATTCTTAGTTGTAGCCAGAGGATAAGGTTCTACTACATCCATTCCCCATGTAGCAAATGGACATGAGTATTTAGCTCTATGAAGAAACTCTGAGGGTTGATGAATGAAGTTAGCACATACATGGAAAGAATTACACTTTTAGTGAAATCAACACAGTCTTGCATCATTGAAGGCCAGAAGTATCCAAGCCTTCGAATTTGACCAGAAAGTCTATGTCCAGACTGGTGGGCACCACAAAGTCCTGCCTATACATCATTCATGACAGCCAGTGGCTCTTCAACATCAATACATCTGAACAAAATTCCATCAAAACCTCTCTTGTAGAGAATTTTTTAGTGATCAAGCCTATAATAAAGAGGAAAATTGACCACACGTCTTTGGACTTGTTCTTTCCTGGCTCTATCAGGTGGGAGTGTTCCATTTTGAAGGTATTCCCTGATAGGTGTCATCCATACTGTTGTATGACCATACGGTTCAGAAATGGGACTGATTTCACTGATTTCATCTATTATAATTTGAACAAAAGGTGAAACTATACAACAGTGGGCAGTAATGTTGATTGTTTCATCCCAATTTGGATCTTCTAGGGCTATAGATACATTAGCCAGTGCATCATCTTAGGAATTTTGTGATCACGAGACATAAGAAAATGTCAGTTCCGAGGGAAATTACCCCATTAACTCTCTGATGTAATCCCACGAAGGGATTAACTCTTCATTTCTGATGGAATAATCCCCATTTATTTGTTTGATTACCAAATTTGAATCACCATTTACCTTAAAGTGATTCACCTATGCCTGAAGAACCAATTCCAAGCCTGCGATAAGAGCTTGATATTCTTCTTCATTGTTTGTACCGCCTTCTGACAATAAGATGGAATAGGGTAGCACTGCCTTTTCTGAGGGAAATAAGCATGATTCCTAATGAAACTTCGTTGAATTTAGGATATTACATTTTCATCCCTGTTGGACTTCTGGAGGAACAATCAAAGTACATTTCAAATTTTTGAGGATTATCTTGAATAGAGAAGACTTCCTCATCAAGAAGATCAATATTTAAAGATGTATCTTCTATAGATGGGTGTTCAGAAAGGAAATTGGCCAGATATTGGCCCTTTGTTGCCTTTTGATACACATACAGGATATCAAACTTCTACAAAATAACTGCCCACCTTGCCAGATGTCCTATAAGCATTGGACGACAAAGGATAAATTTGAGTAGGTTATTGTGAGATACCAATTGGACCTCATGATGTTGCAGGTAGTGTCTCAATTTCTTAACTGCAATGATTAATGGTAGGTAGAACTTTTCTATACTTGAATATCATGTTTCTTCCGTAAGCATAGTCCGACAAAGATAGTAGAATCAATTTTCATTCCCAGCACCATTCTTTTGGGCAAGGAAGGAACCTAATGATCTATCTAAAGCTGTCACATAGAGAATATGTGGCCTTCCTTTAATAGGTGGCATTAATACTGGTGGAATCAAGATATATTTCTTGAGGATATCAAATACTTCTTAACATTATTCAGTCCACTGGTAGGTGACTCCCTTCATCATTAATCAGGGGAAAGGTAAACACTTGCCTGCCAAATTGTCAATGAAATGCTGAATATTGGCCAAGTGTCCCTAAATTCCACATAATTACATCAAATTTTTAGGAGGTGACATGTCAAGGATTGATTTTGTCATATTAGGATCAACTTCGATACCATGATGGCGTACAAAAAATCCAAGAAAATTTCCCAAGGTTACCTTGAAAGCACATTTCAAAGGGTTCATCATCAAAATGTGTTATCAATGTTTGTTGAATATGATATTTAGATAGGCCATGTGATCAGAATGTTGTCTAGATTTTACCACCAAATCATCCACGTAACATTCATAAAATATTCGTAAAAAGGTTTTGAAGATATGGTGCATGGCATGTTGATACGTTGCACCTACAATCTTCAGGCCAGAGGGAATTACTCGATAGAAAAACACAGCTTGAGGAGCTCTAAAGGCTGTAGACTCCTCATCTTCTTGTGCCATTCGTCTTTGATTGTACCTAGAGTTACCATCCATTAAGGAAGGAGTTTATAGCCAGCTGTGGCATCAATTAAGAGTTATGTGATCAAAATTGGAAAATAATCCTTGGTACAATGCCGAATAAGATCTCTGAAGTATATAAAAATTCTAATTTGTCCATTATTCTTTTTCACAGGGACAAGATTTTCCAGACATTTGGGATATTGAAATTCTCTGATGAAGTTACCCTTGATATGATTATCAACTTCATCTTCAATCTTGGGGGATAAGTTGGGTGTGTTCTTCTTACTATATGATTGAATCCTCGATGTTCTTCTAGAAAACTCAAATGATGAGTGGAAAATAGGAATTAAGACAAGGAATTTCAATATAATTACAAGAAAATACATCTTGATTTTTCTTTAGAAATTAAGTATATATTTCTTTCTCTTCAAGAGTCATGGCTACACTAATTAAAGTTGGGCGTAGATCTTCTTTTGTACCTAGATTTATTTCTCTGAGTTCATCCAATGCGGTAGAGGTACCCTCTTAAAATGCTAGAGGAGCATCCCTAAGATCTTCCTCTTCTTCTTCAATATGTTTTTATTCTTCTATTTCTACTTGCATAGTAGATGACGAAGACGAATTTCCATGGTTAGGGGAGAAGTTAAAATTTGTACATCTTGAAGAAGAGGCTTTCATTTATGACCCAATTGATGATGAAAGGTCTTCTTGGGGTGATAGGAGGAGATGATAGATTGTGAATTGACATCATTATTCTCCTATGGTATTGCTACAACTTCATCTGGCCTAGTTGATGATGCACAAAATATCTGGATTTCAGCAGATGAAATAAAGACATCACCATTTATGATTTCATCACTGCTTGGTGAATCAACAATTCATGATGCCTAGCTTGATTTTTGTAATTGACATTATGTACATTTTCATAAGAGTGTTTGGATTTAGGTCTATCCTATCAATTTGAATGATAGGAAAAACATAATATGTACTCACATGTATGAATGGGTTTACTAGAATTTTTTCCAAAACATTTAGAGCATTAATTTTGGTGATCTCCTTTGCCGTGGATGTTTCCTTTCCCTCCATGTGATAAAATTATGCCTCAATGTATTGATATTGACAGGAATTGAATGGGGCCTTTTCACCATAAAATGTCTCAACTTGACCATTGAAAACTATATTTGAGACATTGATGATATTAAGATGGTAAGACTGCATGTTGATGTAGCCGTTGTCTTCCAAGAAAAATGTTGAAGGTTGTGTCCTGATGAACAACCATGAAATCTGAATTAGACACAGGGTCTCCAAACTGAATTCTGTGTGTAATCTCGCCCAGTGGTTCTTGTTCATTCTTATCATATCCTCGCAACATCAATGTAGAAGGAGATAAATTAGATTCGGTGAGGCCTAATTGACGAATTTTATGAATAGGAACGAGGTTGAATCCTCATCCATTATCAATGAATGCACATTGGAAGTCTATGTCATTGACTTTTATAGATAGATAAAAAGGTCTAATATGTCCATGTACAACATCATCTTCATCTTCATATGTAAAAGATATCACTTCATGGCATTCTGCACGATCATTCTCTATATGGTAGACCTCAGCCATATCAATTTCAGTTTTGAATTCTTGAGGACTTGACAAAGCCTCAATAAGAACCTCCTGAAGATCTTTTCATAGATTCAAGTCACCCAGAATTTATAACATGGTTGTTACTTGGGACAAATGTTTCAAGACATCATACTTTTGGTCCAAAGGACCACGTTTCCCAAAATGAAAATGTGGTTTTGTAGATGACTTGGAAGTTGATGCTTTGGCAGTAGATGCAACCCATATTGGGGAAATAATTGGAAACAATCCTGGATTCGATTGATTAGACCGACTAGGTCTATCTATTTTCTGAGAGGAAGAAGGTGTAACCTCAAACCGGTCCTCCAAAATAACCGTGTCAGGGCCAAATCTGCCATGTTTGGAAGAACTTTATTGTTCATGTTGATCCCGTTGAAGGGATTTTCCATGAGTTTCTGCCACATATATAGTTCTAGCAGTGGTAGGATTGAAATAGTGGATTCTGGAATATCCATGTCTTCCTCTATATCATATACCTTTGTCTCTTCCTCTAATTCCTCTATTAGATATAGGGAACTTAGGATCATCATGATCAAAACTGTAATTGGCATAGGGATCCCTTAAATTAATCTTTTTAATAGAACCAAAAATCAATTCTTCATCTAATGAATACTCTTCCTGATGAACCAGTTCAGGTTGTGCCGTTTGTTGTGGCGTTGCCTGTGACTTTGAAGCAGATGGCATAAAATCTGCCAGAGTCAAAGACAACATAGGCTTTAACACGAGATTTTATTCTTCGGACTGCTCTTCTTTCATCAAGTTACGCCACCTCCTTGAGGATTTTCCTTTTGATGAAGGGGGTTTTTCTGTGGAAGAAATAGCAGATGAAACAATTAGATGATTCAATTGTGTTCGTAAAATGGTATGAGTTCGGTTGATTGTTTTCCTGACCATCCAATCATCATATTTCTATGCATTTTTTACTTTTGAATTCGTGCCACTCGACTTCTTCCTCTGGATCAGTAGTAGTAACACATGCTACCTAGGCTGAAGAACCTTTCAGTTTCGCTTGTCTAGTGTCCACCATCATTTTAAGTAGGTCTTTTAAGACAAAACACTCTTGAATGGGATACCCAAACATCTGATGAAATGGGAAATAGTTGGGGAGGTCTTCATATACTTGTTTATCCTTTTCGGCCATAGAAACTAAACCAGATTGTCTTCCAGAGATGAGATAAAGTAACCTGGAACATGTTCATTCTAAAAAGAAAAAACTTTGTTCTTTAAATACTCAAACTGTTTCCACCTCTGATCTCTTCAATCATCTTTACGAAGCAACCATTGTTGTTGGTGCTCAAGAGGTGGAGCCCTTTGATATGATGATGATTTTTATGTTTAAGCAGGTACATGTGCCTGTTTAAGTGTAATTGTAGCAGCCTCCACTTTCCCTATTCTCCTTCTGAGTGCTGATGGAATTGAATAGGACTTAGCTCTTGTTTAAAAAATGGAATTTTCCAGTTGTTGGGAAATTGAATCAAGTTCCCAAAACCCACCTGTTTATTTTATTGGGATCAATGGTGTATGCAATTCATCATGGATATTTACCAGAAAAATGTGAAGCAACACCTATTGAGGGAGAAGTATATTAAAGTAATATGTTAATACATTCCACCGAGTAATGAATTATGAAACTCTTTCATTATCCCTTTGTTTTCAATTTTTGAGATAAAAAACTGTTGTTTTTTGCAGCATTTAGTAGAACTGAAAAAGGAATTTCTGACGAGGATCTTCCCATCCAATAATTGATCCGGATTGCAAACTTGTATACCAGACAAAGGCAGGTCCTTGAAATGATTTCACAAAACACATGATTTTTAATGATTCCTGTTGTTGAGGAGTTCCCATCACAGGATCAAAGCATGAAAAAAATGTGTTAAATGATACTATGGATCTCCCGAACCATTAAAAATGGGGAAGGTGACATATGAAAAAATTGTAGAAGGAAATGGATCTACCCATTCAGGGTAAACCTTCTTCTCTAGTAGCATTGGGGAACATTGTCCTTCCATAGCTTCCAATTGAGCTGTTAGTGACTTAATGGTTGTCATTAATGTTTGAGAAATATCTAGTTGAGCTTGGGCTTGAGATGGTGCAATAACTGGAGTTTGGATGGGTGTGGCGACTAGTACTGCCACTAATGGTAGTATTTCCGGTTGCTGTTGCATATGACCAACATGATTGGACCAGTGAGGGTGTACTTGTAAGGGGGGATATTCTTGATTCATCCCAATATCTACAAAAAAATTACCTTTATTTATTAATTATAGCATGCTTAGGAGGAATACTACTTTGAAGTAGTTCTGCATTTAACCCCCTTAACACCTTCAATTCCTCTTCTTGTTGGGAGAACCTTTCCTCTAACGAGAGTGATTGGCCTTCTCTTGAGGTAGGTTGAGATTTAACCTGACTTTTACCCTTTTCCTTGGCATATTCCTTTATGGAGTATTGTAGAGAACCAAATATTGACATACATTGAAATTACATTACTTTTTCAGAATACTTAATACATTAGAAAAACAAACACATAAGGATCATAATAGTTTAGTGTCTTTGGAAACTCGAGAAAATAATCTTCTAATCATGGTGAAAGATATTCAACATCTCCCATAAAGATCTTACCCTTTTTTTATCTTACCTAAAACCTTTATTTATATCCTGGGGAAAAGAAAACAAAAAAATGGTGAGCTTAAATGCTCAGTAAGGGTAAACATAGAGATCATAAATCAATCCATAAACATTTGAATGAAAAAACTTGAACATAAAATCTAAAAATCCAAATCTTGAGAGCAGACATAAATCATGGGAGTATGTAAGGCATATATCATAAAAGAACACCAATCATGATAAAATATCTTGGGAATAAAACATGTAATTTTGGAAAACCATTAAGCACATGATATGATTTCCATGGTAGCCAAGGAATTTCTTCCAAGACCATCTTAGTGGACAAAGTCCCTTTCTGAATGGAGTTCACTCCTCATTCTTGTCCTGTAACACTGAACCAGATTAACTAACCGTTCCAGCCATGTATATCTCATGAGATATAAATATTTACCCAATGCATTAGAGGGATACATAGGTCCCACCAATCTCATAATGAAATCATTCTTACGTGTGCTGTAACATAATCATAAATCATTCATCATAACCCAAAGAATAAAATGGGTTTCATAAACATCATCCCATTATAACATAATCCATATAAAACAAATGGATATCATTTCATTATAAGAAAAGTGAAACCACGAAAATCATAAAGACAGATATGAAATAATGTTATTTTAGATGGAAAATGGTTTTAATAAAACACTTGAAATGAATTTTTGAGGAAAAAATACTTTTGTTTTCAAAATCATTTTCTTTTAACAAAATGCCCTGAAATTTTAAAAGAAAAGTATTTTGTTGAAAATTTTCCAGAAATCTTGTAGAGGAAGATTAATAAAAATTAGGTGTTATGAAACTGTAAAAATCTATTCATGCCGTATAATTTAAAAAAACATTTTCTCGTACTTTTTCCGAAAAAATAAAGAAGTTCCTTGTATGGTAAAAAAAAAGAAAGATTACATACATAACATGTAGTAAAAGTAAAAATGGGTAAAAAGGACATTAAACATACATGAAACCATTTTTAGAAAATAGGGAAATGGATGATAAATATAACCCCAGTAAATACTTACGAATAAACAATCTCGGATAAAAATGAGATTGGAAATGTTATCCCTTACCTTAGGTCTGATATCCTTCGTACGTATTCGAACCTCCTGTATAATGATTTAAATAACGTCATTTACTTATTACAGAATCATATTCATTGTTACGATATCATATATGGTTCACTTATGACTTTATATTACCCATTCTTTTGTAAATTCAATGTTAATGAATCGTTTTGAGTAAAATTGTTTTATTTATCGTATGTGTTTGAACTTTTTGTTCTTAATATTATTATTACTTATATAAGATTTACATGATTCCATAATTTCAATCATGATTTACATATCATATATATTTAGTATATATATATAATAGATAGATAAATGAAATGATATACACCTTTCATGGGGACGGTAGGACGTAGGTACACACGAACCCTGTTTTCCTTTCCTAATTGACTTGAATGGAGGTAAGTAGATGATATATATATCTATACAAAGAGCAGTAGCTTCATAATGTCATATATTCCATTATTATTCGTTATATATACTTTATAATCATTCGTGAATGGTTAACATGGATAATGAATCTCATCGCGTCGTGGAGACCGTATTCCGTACATACGCACGCGCGATGATATCATTCTCGTAATTATTTAATTGAATTATAGTGGATGATATAATATCTCAGAATCACTATGATTTTATAATAACAATATATAGTTATTCTTTACACCATTATACCCATCCATGTCAGGTGGTGGGGGAAAACAAATTATACCACGGTGTGGAGACGATATTCCGTACGTACGAAAGTGCGGTGATTTTGATTTCCATAGGATGGATAGAAGGTGAAATGGGGTTGTTTAATATTTATAATAACATATTAGTATATTATTGATACTGATGTTATTACTTTATAATGAAACAACTAAATAAAAAGAAGTTGAAGAAGAAATAAACTTGAACGAATCGATAGATGACATTACATCTTCTTCGACGAACCTCCTTTAAACATCCACTTAAGGGACTAGAGTTGGTCTTTTGAGAAGACCAAAACCTCCAGAATGTTTCTAGGTAAGTGTAGATGAGAAATGGTCAGGGTTTGGCCGATCTTGAATGCTCAAAATTGTGTAATGAGAAGTGGTAGGAGGTGCCATTTTATAAGGGATGAGAGGGGCACCTTAGAAAAAACATAAAATATTATTTTATCATAAAGCCATATTCTGTTTATAATAGCTCCAAATTGATTTATTTAGAATATAAAGTGGGGATGGGTCGATATCCTCTCAACCAATAGGTTTTAGAGAAGTTTAGGTTACTATTTTAACCTTATAATTTAGATTTAACTCCAAGTCAAAAAATTTTACATTTACCGTGTCTTCTTGTTTTCTTATACTATATTGTTAATAAACATACAATAATTAGACAAACTAACCCCAAGTGGTTCATTATTCATATATATAACCTTATCTAAGTCATTTGGACGATCCTAAGATTTTTAGGAATAGAATAACAATAAATAATATAATATTTGTTCTAAAAACTATTTTATGTCAATTTTGACACTATTTGATAAATGATTTTTGTGGAAATTATAACAGCATGATTAGTTAGAAAAAGGTTAATGGAATCAATACTAACAAGTCATATTAACCTAATTTTTTTTAATTTTTAAAAAGTCTCAAATTAAATTTATTTGGGTATTTATAACATTAAATATGTTAATATTTTATTAATAAGGTAATTACTACATCATCATTGTGTCATAAATAAATTAAATTATTTACTGTCTATAAATTATAAATAAATTACCATTATGTAGGAAATAGTTTTAGCTTTCTAATTAATATTTATAGTCGAATTTTTCTTATGTATAACCCTTTATTAAAAATGTTTTGGTTATTAAACATTGATTTTAACTATTTTAACTCTTTTTAAAAAAAAATAAAAAAAAATGTCCTAATCTAATCCAAGTGTACCTAAAGGGAAATATTTAATTCCTATGGTTGGTACTGGTCAAATTAAACTTATCCAACAGAATTAGGACATAATAATATCATTTTTACCCTTAATTACCATATTTACTTTTAATCGTGGTAAATAAAAATTAAAAAGTTACTATTCACAAAAAAAATTATCTTATTGAACCAAATTTTACACCTTGATATTAACTGTGTCTCTCGGATTTTTGAAATTCCACTCATATAAGTGGTAAAATAAATTTTATGTATATTTTCAAATTATCCTAGGAGGTGGGTAAAGGATGGTGAAAATTTCAATAAAATCATTATGTGTCTATAATATTATAAAATTAACCAATTGATTACATTGTACTTATATAGGTATTATTTATCTATTTTGAACTAAAATAAATTTAAATAAAATAAATTATTATTTTAATAAAAAGTCAGTTTTTGAATAGTAACCCAGTGTTTCCACTATTCATCAAAAATTGAATGTTTTCAAAAAAATACTAAAAATTTACACAAGGCTAATTTTGATATTCCGAATTCAAAAATGAAGTCCATCTTGAATGATAAAATGTATAAAATTTCAAAAATTGGGTATTACTATTCATAACAGTTAGTTTATAATAATATTATAATAATATGTCGTTTAGTGAAACTCAGTATTGCGTACAACACATGCTATCGAGGAAGGTTGCTCTGGCGTGCAACACAAGCCTAGAATAGTGTTTGTGTATAATGTAAGTGAATACGATGTTGTAGATTACACAAGCTAGTCTTGGTGTAGCATACAACAGAATACATCAAAGTAATTAAAAACATAATATTTCTCATAAAATCTCAGGGTTTTACATTCTACCCCCATAAAAATGAATTTCACCCTCGAAATTCATCAGGGTTATTAATGGTTTACTATGTGAATGTTTATTTCATAGAAACCCACATCGTACACAGGACTAATAAAACTTCATTTTAAAAAGGAAAGTTATAATCATAACGGTCACCTAAAGTAACTGAGTACTAGGTTTCAACATAGGACAACATAGGTGAAAATATGGATATGGAAGAGAAATCTAACCATCATGTTTAGATGAAGAGTGGTAGAGAACATGTCTATGAAAAAAAACCAACAATCACAAAGCCATAAATTTGTGGTGATCTAAGGTACCATCTGATTCATCAGATATGAGGGCACTAGGACAACACTTCTGGTTTTCAAGATCATTTCCCTAATTTTGAAGAATATTTGAATTAAAACAAATACTTACTTGATTTTGGTACAATCTTACTGTTGTTTGTGCCTTGAACAATTTCCACTTAATCTCTTAATGAAATGAAGTTGAATTTTTCTTCTGTGAAGTATTAGTAGATCATGCGATAGAATGATAGGTCATTCCATCTATCTCAAACATAAGGTTAGCAAAAGTTATAAGTCCATCTTATGGTGAGTTTAATCGTACATGGTTCCAAAAATGTACTTATACTTCTTCTATCATAGCGCTTAATAAAATAAAACTATTTTCTACTAACTAGGGACTTTATATAGGCCATTGATATGCGATAAAGGCATGTCGCACTTCAGTTTTGGGTTCGATTCCCGCATCCATGTCCGACATGACGGGTTATTTCTCGTCCTATAGGTTGTCTGTTTTCTAAAACTATACTATTATAACATTCCAGGAATAATATCAAAAATATCTAGCCTTCAACAATACTATCATTGGTCTAACTTAATCCATTCCAATCTTTAGTATTATCCAAAATACTTTTATCCAATATCATAGTGTAATGAAAACGATTACTTGAATGGTCACATAACAAGCACATGAATACCATCATTTATCCCCCATCTATCATAAGATATATCTTGTTGGTCACATTCCAAACATGTGAATACCTTAATCATGTATTCTTTTGAAAAATGAATTACTATAGAACCTTAGTAAAAACGTGAATGCTGTCAAAAGATAATTCTTTCCACACATCAAAATCCCAAAATGTCTATATACTCAAACCATGATATCACTTTTTCCTTATATCATTCATGAGCTCATGAATACTATCAAACATTTTATTTTCTCCTTATCCCTTCATTATGCGCATATCATCCGTTTTCCAAAAATATTTCAATAACTTTTCATGGTTACCCGTACCATAAAATTATTGAAAATCACAATAGACCCATTCAAAAATATTCTAATATTCCACCGTACTATATACACCATTATTTTGGAATCACATTACACAAACACTTAATCCTTCCAAAACATCTTTTTCATACTCAACATCACAAAGAGTGATCGCATGTGACTTCCCTTTGTCCTTCTCCTTAAGAGGTTTCTCACATCGATCATCATTAACCCATGGATTAGGGCATCAATTATCATAATACCCCATTTACTTGGAGTTGAAGAATTGAAGTGTTGGTGGAGAGTTCTCTATAGTATTTTCCCTATTCACGTCATTGGAAACCTTTTTCCCATTACTTCAACACTCAGTTGATTGATGACTTTATTTTCAACACTTGAAACATTTTCTAGTACCTTTTAGACAATCTCCACCATGCTTCTTTCCACACTTTGAGCATAAAGAAACACTCACCTTTTTTCACCATTGTTCTGAGATTTTTCTTTGAACTCCATCTTTCATTTTTTTGTCAAAACCATGAGATGGATATGTAACACCAACTTACAGTTCTACCTTGATATCAAAACGCACAGTTTCTTCATAGCTACTAAAGACTCTTATTGCTAATTCCCTTCGAATAGTTGGTTTTAAGCCACTGAAGAATCGATCAACTTTACTTTCAGGTTGGATGACAAAGCCAGATGCATACCTTGCAAGCCTTGTAACATTTGCCTCGTATATACCAACAGATTCATCATCCTTTTTCTTAATCTCATGTAATTAATTTTACATCATTGTTCGAAGAATACGAGGGAAGTAATTATTGAAAAACAAGTTCTTGAACTAATTCCATTCCATGGATTCAATTTCATCTTGGGGACTTGTATTCTTAATTAGAGTCCACCACTGGTCTGCTCCACCTTCTAAATAGTAAACTACCAAATGACTTTTTCATGCTATAAATAGCGAAGTGTAGAAAATATCTTTTCAATAGTATGGATCCATTGTTCAGAATCAAGTGGATCAGAAGACCCACTGAAAGAATGTGGACATTTCCTCATAAAGGACTCAATAGAATATTGTTCCCTTCTCTACTCATTGGGAAGTCCAGAATGATTCATATCTTGTGTAAGTATAGTAATAATATTTTTTACTCTATCTCCCATAACATTGGTTTTTCGAGGAGGAAAGTCATTTCATTTCCAATTACATTGAATAAAATTGTTCCTTCGGGTTCTAACCATCGTCTAAAACCCAAAATGAATTGTGCGAGGGGTAAAAATCATGCTAGGAAAACAACATAATAAAGGGGGATTACCTTAAATATATAACATCTTAGGACTAATTCTAAGATCATTACCATAATTTTCGGACTATAACCTAAAATTATACTTAATCTTAGGTACATCCCTAGATATACCTTAGAAATATCTCTAGGGATCTCACTAAAGTTTTCACATCCTAGTTTCCAAAGGTTATCTAAACCTTTCCTCTAATACCAAATATAGAGACCCAAAGCCTGACATACATGGACATTACATTACTTTTGCAGAATACTTAATATGTAACAAAAATGAACACACAAGGACCGTAATAGTTTAGTGTCTTTGGAAACATGGGAAAATAATCTTCTAATCACGGTGAAAGATCTTCATCATCTCCTATAAAGATCCCCCCTTTTGTCTTCTTACCTAAAACCTTTATTTATATCCTAGGGAAAAGAAAATATAAAAAGGGTGAGCTCAAATGCTCAGTAAGGGTAAACATAGGGAACATAAACCAATACATAAACATTTGAATGCTAAAACTTGAACATAAAATGTAAACATTAAAATCGTGATCAAAGAAATAAATCTTGAAAATATGTAAGGAATATATCATAAAAGAACACCAATAATGATTAAATATCATGGGAATAAAACATTTAATTGTGGAAAACCATTATGCAGATGATATGATATCCATAGTAGCCAAGGAATTGCTGCCAAGACCATCTTAGAGGACAAAGTCCCTTTCTGAATCGAGTTCACTCCTCGTTCCTTTCTGATAACACTGAACCGGATTAACTTACCATTCTATACATGTCTATCTCAGGGTATATAAATCTTCACCCAATGCATTGGAGAGAGTTATAGGTCCCACCCATCTCATAATGAAGTCATTCTTTCATGTGCCACAACATAAACATAAATCATTCATCATAACCCAAAGAATAAAATGAGTTTCATAAACATCATCCCATCATAACATAATCCATATAAATCAAATGGATAACATTTCATCATAGAAAAAGACAAACCATGTAAATCATAGAGACACATATGAAATAATTTCATCTTAGAGGGAAAATGTTTTTGATAAAACACTTGAAATGAATTTTTGAGGAAAATATCATTTCTTTTTCAAAACCATTTTGTTTTAACAAAATTCCATGAAATTTTAATGAAATATATTTTGTTGAAAATAGTACTGAAATCTTGTAGAGTATGCTTCATGAAAATTAGGAATTATGAAACCGTAAAAATATGTTCATGCCGTATATGTTAAAAAGACATTCTCCTCGTACTTTTTCCGGAAAAGTCAAAAAGTACCTATTATGGTAAACAAAAGAAAGATTTCGTACATACCATGTAGTAAAAGTCAAAAATAGGTAAAAAGGACATTAAAAATACATGAAACTGTTTTTAGAAAATACGGACATGGATGATAAATATAACCCTAATAAATACTTACAAATAAACATTCTCGGATAAAAAAGAGATTTGGAAAAGTTATCCCTTACCTTAGGTATGATATGATTCGTACGTATCCGAACCACCTGTATAATGATTTAAATAATGTCATTGACTTATTACAGAATGATATTCATTATTATGATATCAAATATGGTTCACTTATGACTTTATATTACCCTTTCTTTTGTAAATTCCATGTTAAATCAGCGTTTTCGGTAAAATCATTTTATTTATCGTATGTGTTTGGACTTGTTGTTATTGATATTATTA
This sequence comes from Viscum album, assembly GCA_963277665.1. Taxonomy (NCBI): domain Eukaryota; kingdom Viridiplantae; phylum Streptophyta; class Magnoliopsida; order Santalales; family Viscaceae; genus Viscum; species Viscum album. The sequence continues at coordinate 2,036,042,437 of OY728148.1, forward strand.
TTACTTATTACATGATTTACTTGATTACAGAATTTAAATAATGATTTATATATTATATGCATTCCGTATATATATATATAATAGATAGATAAATGAAATGAAATACACCGTTCATGGAGACAGTAGGCCATACGTACGTATGAACGTTGTTTTCCTTTCCTAATTGATGTGAATGGAAGTAAGTAGATGATATATATATATATATATATATATATATCCAGTAGCTTCATCATGTCATATATTTCATTTTTATTCATTATATATACTTTATAATCATTCTTGAATGGTTAACATGGAGAATGAATCTCATCGCGTCGTGGATACAGTAATCCATACGTCGCCCGAGCGATGATATCGTTCCAATAATTATTGAATTGAATTGGAGTGGATGATATAATATTTCATAATCATTATGATGTTTTAATAACTATATATATTAATTATTTACACCATTATACCCATCCATGTATGGTGGTGGTGGAAAACAGATTACACCACGGCGTGGAGACGGTATTCCGTACTTACGCACGCGCGGTGATTTTGTTTTCCATAGGATGGATAGAAAGAGAAATGGGGTTGTTTCATATTTATAATAACAAATCAGTATATTTTTTATACTTATGTTATTACTTTATAATGAAACAACTAAATAAGAAGATGTTGAAGAAGAAAGAAACTGGAAAGAATCGGTAGAAGAGATTACATCGTTTTCGACGAACCTCCTTTAAGCTTCCTCTTAAGTGACTAGAGTTGGACTTTTGAGAATACGAGAACCTCTAGAATGTTGCTAGGGAAGTGGGGAAGAGAAATTGGTAGGTTTGTTCCGAGCTTGAAAGCTCAAAATTGTGTAAAGAGAAGAGGGAGGAGGTGCTCTTTTCTAATGGAGGAGAGGGGCACCTTAAGAAAAAACTTAAAATATTATTTTATAATAAAGTCATATTCAGTTTATAATAGATCCAAATTGATTTATTTCGAATCTAAAGTGGGTATGGGTCGCTATCCTCTCAAACAATAGGTTTTAGACTAGTTTAGGTTACTATTTTAACCTTATCATTTAGATTTAAGTCTAATTTAAATAATTTAACTTTTACCATGTCTCCTTGTTTTCTTACACTATATGGTTAATAAACTTACTATAACAATCCATACGAACTCATTATTCATATATATAACCGTATATAAGTCATTTGGTCGATCATTATATTTTTAGGAATACAATAAAAATTAACAATAAAATATTTGTTTTAAAAAATATTTTATGTCAATTTTGACACTATTTGGTAATTGATTTTTGTGAAAATCATAACTGCATGATTAGTTTAGAAAACGTTAATTGAATAAATAATAACATGTCATAATAACCTAAAAAATAAGTGTAATTTATAAAAAGTCTCAAATTACATTTATTTGGGTATTTATAACATCAATTATGTTCATATCTCATTAATAAGGTAATTACTACATCATCATTGTTTCATAAATAAATTAAATTATATAATGTCTATAAATTATAAATAAATTACCATTATGTAGAAAATCGTTTTATATTTATAATAAATATTTATAGTCTAATTTATCTTATGTATAACCCTATATTAAAAATGTTTTAGTTATTAAACATTGATTTAAATATTTTTACTATTTTTTAAATAAAATAATAATAAATGTCCTAATCTAATCCAAATGGACCTAACGGGTAATATTTTATTTCTACGGTTTTTTTGGTCAAATTAAACTCATCCAATAGACTTAGGACATAATAATATCATTTTACCCTTAATTACCTTATTTACTTTTAACCGTGGTAAATAAAAAAAAAGTTACTATTCACCAAAAATTATTTTTATCATATTGAACCACATATTACTTCTTGAAATTAACTGTGTGTCTTGGATTTTAGGAATTCCACTCACTGAACTGGTAAAATTATGTTTTATGTAAATTTTCAAATTCTCCTAGAAGGTTGGTAGAAGACGGTGAAAAGTACAATAAACATTTTATATATCTATAATATCATAAAATTAATCCAATCGATTATATTGTACTTATATAGGTATTATGTATCTATTTTGACCTAAAATAAATTTAAATAATATAAATGATTATTTAAATAAAAAGTCTGTTTTTGAATAGTAAATCAGTGTTTTCACTATTCATCACAATTGAATGTTTTCAAAAAATACCAAAAATGCACCCCAAGCTAATTTCGATATTCCAAATTCAAAAATTAAGTCCATCTTGAATGATACAATTTATAAAATTTCAAAAAATGGGTATTACTATTCATAATGGTTAGTTAATAATAATATTAAAATAATATCTCATTTTGTGAAACTTGGTATTGCATACAACACATGCTATTGAGGAAGGTTGCTCTAGCGTGCAAACACAAGCCTAAAATAGTGTTAGTGTATAATATAAGCTAATACGGTGTTTTGTATAGTGCAAGCTAATCTTGGTGTAGTGTATAACACAAGACATCAATGTAATTAAAAAATAATATTCCTCATAAAATCTCGTGGTGTTATAAGAATGATAGGGTATGACTCAAAGGAATGTCTTGCCTCTAGGAAACCCATTGAATTCTGGTACTCACACCTCCTTCATTTGTTTCTATGTATAAATCCTCTTGAACATGAACTTCTTCATCTGATTCCTCTATGTGAGCCTCATGTTCTGTGGGATTAGTGACAATGGAATTGATGACATTTATCGATGCATAATGCATTACATCCATTTTGTTCTAATTTCTGCGATATTTTCTTCTTCCATGTCCTTTATAAGAAATTTCATTTTGTTTGGTTGATCCTTCAATAACTTCTCGATGAACCATAATTTTGAGGTAATTTTATGATAATTCACCCCTGCATTCCTCATGTGGATTCTTCCCTAATCCAGAGAAGACCGACTTTCACTGAGAAAGAGATTAAAAATATGAAAAAGTCCCCAGTCCGGTGGATTGGAGATGTTCTTGGTTTTCCTTATCAACTCCTCGAATAATATCTGTTTTACCCATGGATTGGATTAAAAGAGTCCCTAGCCTAGCATGATGAGGTGGCTCTTGAGCTGCTACATCTGAAAATTTCTGAAAAGGTTTCCTAAGTTTGAGGATTTTTGTCCAGAAATTGGCCGGATGCATCAGCTGACATCAACTCAAATAACCTGGCTCAAATAACTGTTGGATTATTTTAGACACCTCTGTCACCTGATGATGAACATGCTCTAATCAAGAATCCTTTTGATATTCTCAATTTCTTGATGCAAGAGTAATTCAAGAACTTGTTCTTTATATGCCTGATTTTGGGAAGAACTAGTTGAGGCCAGTTCTTGAGAAAGCCTTTGATTACACACAAAACTAGTTAGCTGTGGCCGACCATGGGAAATAACATTGCATGAGACCACTTTTTGCAGGCTTTGTTTACTTGAGAGCACAATGAAATGCAATTCTCCATGAACACCCCATCCCTTGATATGAATACCAGATGGGGGAATTGGTAATTAACTGGAGAAACCTTTTTAATGCTCCAAGCCATGTACATTGAGGGGCTCTATATTGATTTTCAACCATTGGATGTCGGGAAACTGAGAGAGATTTCAAGTTAATTTGGAGATTAAACCCTTCTATTACCTTATCATGATTTTGATATTCATCATAAGGTAATATTTTCTCTTTTATGTGACAAATAGTTTTTCATATGTTGAGACAAATATTGTGAATACAACCATCTTTCAACGTTTCTAGAATATCATACTGAGAGTCACCGAAAGGCCAAAACATGAATGGTATTTCACCTTTCGCAAACTTTTTTTCTCATATTCAGCACTTCCTCTTTGTCATTCGATGAAGATTACTCTACCTGATTGGACCAAAGATGGTGCTTCTTTTTTTTAATCATATTAAACAATATTGGTAGACAATTAATTTGTAAAATTAGAAGATGAATGACCTAGGAATGGTTTGGAAAATGACATGCACCACGGGATAACTTCTAAATGACATAGTATTTCACTTGATAGAGGTAAGGCATCAGACATGACGGGATTTTCATTTTCAAGTGCCTCAAGATAATAGGGGTTTCTAATTATTACATTTCCCATTGAAGAATTTTCCATGAAATTAGAATTACTATTGCGGAGAGGACTTTCACAGTTAAATTAATCATCATGGGGAGGACCACCAAGGTCGATTATAGCAAAAGATTAATCTTTTTGATCCTTGGTCTTCTGGCCATGCAGAGGGTCATCGTGGCTCTCATTTAAAGATGAATCTATAAGATTGACTGAATTTTTAGGAAGAAATACTTCATGAGGAAGTTTCTGATGAATACCTTTGGAATTATTGTTGTTATTTCCAGAATTTGTAAATGAGAGAGTAGAATCTTGAGTTGCAACAGATAATTTTCAGAGGGCTTCAAGAACTCCAGCATTGAGTAAGGCCTTATTGCAGATTGGCTCTTAGTTTTTTAACTGTGATAGACATGTCCTTTTCTTGGATGCCTTCTTACTCACTTTGGAAACCACTTTTTTACTATAGTGGTTATTATGGGCAGGTGTATATGTCTGTTCAGGAGAAATGGTCAGGTTAGGCTTACTATCTCCATTTAAATCAGTTGTACGTTCCCGACTTGATTGTCCTTATGACATGGGGTAGTATGCCCCATGACCCTCCTAGACTGGAACAAATGTGTGTATCTTCTCTGGGGTGAAATGTTGATGATTCACTCCACTGATAGGGATTTATTTATGTTTCTTTCCCTTTGATGTCGCTGGAGTTGTTATAATATTCTGAGAGGTATCCAAAATATGGCAGAGATTTTATTCTTCTCTTTCACCATTGTCTGAATGTTCTTGGTGACTTCATCTGACAGAATTGGAATATACGTCCATTCCAAGTTTGGAGTAAGTGTATGTTTATACTCCTGTCCTCCTTTTCCTATCAGTGAATCCTGATAGTACTCGTGTGTGGGGACATAAAGTTGTGTATGCCTCCTATTTGTCATTGGGCCTTTCCAATTGACATCTCCGGGTGCTACCAAATGAGACTGATGGTTAACATGATAAATTGTAGGTTTATGTGCCTTCTGGTTGTTCTCCACTGAATATTATTGATGAAATTCCTTCAATACTATCAGACGAGACTGCTGACAGAATTGGTGAGTGTAGGTAGGTGTATATGCCTATTTACAGGTGGTCACCAAATTTGGTTGGAGGGCTTCTTTGGTTGCATCCAGATTAGCTTGATGACTTGATTATGATTTATAAACATGTGTATGCACCTACCTATAGTACTCCGCCGAAATTTCCTAGTAGGATTTGTGTGTTACTACGAGACGAGTCTATGGGGTAGTGAAATTTGGACGGACGGGTGTATATGCTCGATGGTTGTTCGCCATAAAGATAGGTTGATGGACTTCTACGGAGGGGGAAGAGGTAAGAACCTGCTCCCTATTGGCCAAATTTCACCTCTGATGGTTCATCTTGCGTGCTTGGGTCTTAGGAACCTGAGCCAAATGCCTAGAGGTGATACCCTCATCATGTTGAGGGTGCACTACCGCACGAGTCTGGCGGTGATTATTGGTGGGATTCCTTAGGAAGTACTCATGTCTTCTTAAAATGAAGCCTTGAGTGATCTCTTGATCTACCTCCCTGTAATATGGGAGGGACTGGTTGTTAGTTCTGAGGTTGAAGACCCGAAACAGTTGGAGATGGTGGTTGGAACCACATGCTTCTTGACCACTAGTTGTCGCTGTCCATACGACCAGGGTGAGTTGTTAATTTGGAGGGCTTGTCGAGCGGCCTCCAAAGTCAGGATGGTACCATGTTGACTGTATTCCCTCACTAATGAGTTTGAGACCCATCATTGAAGATGGTGAGTAGGTGATGTCATCCTCAGAGCGGACGAGGATCCAGTAGGTGTAGTAGCCGAGGCATTCACATGTGGGAACCTTAAAGAAGCCATTTTGTGTTGCAGATAGATCATGGAAAAGAGTTCATGTTTGATAAATCAAACATAATCAAGATAAGTCTTTCTATACTACATCATTTGGATGAGCACATATTTTATTGATTTCTTTTTTGGCCCTTATATTGAGTTTAATAGGGGCCTAAAAAATAAGTAAAACATCATTTAACATGGTTAAAGATTCACGTTGGGTTCACCATTTTTTGATTAATTTGGAAATGGGTATGACCTTGTTGGTTTAATGATCAAAAATTCCAGTCGGTTTCTAACGGGTTTATTCGTAGAACTGGAAACACCCAATGATTCTATATCAAATTGGTCATACATTTCAAAGATAGGTGCTCATTAGTTGTGGACCAATGAGGCTTAATAATTTTAATTGGTCGAGAGGATGGGAGGTCAGGCTCATCACACCCTTTGGGGGGGGGGATTATTACCTACTCAGGGACTCTCTTATAGATTTATGTTATGTTCACGAATCCTTATTAATTCACCAATCATGAAAATGAGTTTTCCTTTAGATTTGGAAATTGATGATTTATATGTATGGGATTTAGAGAATATTTTTTATGTATTTGAGGTTCTCCATTGATGGAGAATCATCCTTATTTATTTTATATTCTTAGTCAATGGTATCTTTCAATACATTATATAAAAATCTCTTGGTCATTATGATGACCATACCGGTTTTAAATCCACTCAATGGGGAACATGAAGTTTTTTGTCATTCATAAAGACATTGAGTATTTCAGAGTTGGGACCGTACCCACAGATGGGCTATCTATGTATCCTTATTAAAAAGGAATCAAAAACCACATAGTTCTATAATAAGGATATATTTTAACATCATATGGGATGGAAAATAATTAGTAAATGATGGGATTTAACCATAGAAAGGATTCATACGTACTGTAATTTTATGGTTGAGATCAAAGTCCACGTAGTTCAGGTGATGAAATATAGGGATTATGCATGGTTAATGACCCAAAAAGAGATGTCGTGATTACTTTTACACTCTAAGATCACGTGAGTCATACTCGGTGTGAGAAACAAGATGCATTAGTAAACCTGATAATTGTACCATGAAAGATGCAGTCAAAAGAAGTGATGTGGGGATTACATATGTATGACTGCCCATGTAAATGAAGACTACTACTTACTTCAGGAAAGAAGCCGAGGAGCATGGTCCATAAAGGTATGTATACTTTATAGAGATTTAGAGTTTTAACCTGGGTCTTACTCTTGATAAGAGGACCAAATTAAAAGGGACTTATGATTGGGGATTATTCCTGAGAAGTAGACCCAAATCAAAAGATATTAAGATTGGGGATTACTCTTGGAGAGGATTCCCAATGTTAAAGGAAACTATGACTGGGTATTACCCCTGTAAAGGTGGCCCAGGATAAGGGGACTTGGTGATTACTCCCGAGGAGGATGCCTTAAATAAAATGATCTTCTCATCTTAATGGATGAGGTTATATGGAGGAAATCCTCAAACCATAGTGACATAAAGATTGTATGTCACAAGGTTTTGGGAGATATTATCACAGAATTACTTTCAGATAAGGAAGACAACAAAGGAACCATGCCATAAATGGCTTTGAAAAGTGGTTTGAGGGCTAATATCTTGAAGAGGAGATGTGAATAGGATAGAGGCACACGAATGAAGTTGGCGTGAAAGCCTTGGCCGCACAATTTTACTTGCGTGACATAGGTTCACCTGGGCGATGAAGAATCTGTAGGGTAATATTTGGGAGAGACTTAACTCAAGCCTTTATTTTTATCCAAATATGTTTCCAAAAGGGCGGCGCACAAGTTTCATCGAAAGGGTAGGGCAGCGCGCAAGTGTTTCCAATTTTAAGGAGGTATGGACACTTAGGCGTGCAATAATTGATGATTTCTAAACACTTAGCCATTATTCTAGTCCTTAAAGTCTTACATTTTAGGTAAAAAGTTACCTTAGAAGCTTTCAGAAGAATTGAGTTGAAGAGTAGGGAGACCAGAGGTTGAATATGACTTTTGGAAAATTCTTCCTCGAAATGGGGGCCCACATGGGCTATTTATAGGCCACCTTTCACCTTGGTAAAAAATCAAATAGGGCGTGCAAATGATCTGCGCGACCCAAAGGTGGCGCACATGTGACTTGCGCAACGCGAAAGTACCTTGCGCGCCTCACTTCAAATGGGCTCCTGGTCCATGCCTTCATCAATTTTTTTGATGTTCTTCAAAGGGTGACCCTATTTGTGCTTAAGGTATTCTCATTTTTCTATTATTTGGACTCCATGATGGAATGAATCATCAACACTAACAAAGAGATAATGGAACATTACTTGAAATAGAAACATTTTCTTATCATTGAATTTTCTTATAATATTCCTGGATATCCCAAAATCTAAATCTATATTCCTACTTCCTCTAAATAATGACTGCTCCATCATCATTGTGAGTCAATACTGGAGGAGGATCATATATTTTATCCCATTCCAAAGGTCCTTTAACATATTCTGGTGTTGAATACATATTCAGACCAAACACATATTCCTGTTCAAATGGGGGCTCACCAAGTGAGAGTGTAACATTCCTTGATTAAGGAACATATTCCTTCCATGAAATCCTAGAGGAATATTTAAAATGCTTGAGATTATGATTATACGACAATTTTGACCAAGGCTCATGAAGTGTGAATTTAACATGCCTTTGGATGGGATCATATCCCTGTCAACAATGATGAATCTCATTGGCATATTCTAGTAGCTTCTTTCTAGTGGGATCATAGTCCCACATTACCTGATGTTTATAAAACAAAGTCAACAAAAGTATCATATTGTAGGCTCATATCCCTATATGTTTCCCAAATGTTGGTCATCATATTCTACACATGATGAAAAATGAGTCTCATATCCAAAATAATCATAATTATGGGGTATTTGAGGTTGTTTGTTACACATTATCTACACTCCAAGGGCCCAACAAGTGTTAAATGAAATTAAAGGAAAATAATTATCATGATATTTCACATTCTGGTAGTGTTTAGATGGATTATAGGGACTCTACTCCTAAAATTATCCATTTTCAACCTCCCCATGATGATATCTCCCATGAACATGGAAATCCTCCCCTTTCCCAGACACCTCTATATTGAGAGGTGTTTAAAACTCAAATGCCTTCGTATAGAGAGGTGCTTGAAACATTAGGGTCAATGACATATAGTTCTCCATAAACATTTAGAACTCCACTCAAGTCAGTAGGTGACTCGAAGAAGTATCTTATGTGGTATGATCACATAGATATGTGAAATTCTAATTAAGATGAGGCCAACATTTACGCTTTATGATATTTAGATTGAAAAAAAATCAACATTGGCCCCTCACTACTTATGACTATAAGGACTCATATGATCTAGAAAAAGCATCCATGCCTTATATATGCCAAAAAATATTTCTAATCATCACATACTAAAGACTATACATCTATCATATCCAAGATAGAATTATCACCTTCATCTCATAAATACACTATTTTTTCAGTTTGATATGGTCGAGATTTTTGTGGATCGAAACCGAAGTGCGGAAGAGAATGATAAATGAAAACATATTATTTGTCATATTATCATGAAACACTGCCATTGAATTATTTTCAGAGTATATACAAATGTGAGATTCCAATTAGGATATAAATATAGAGCACAACACAGCACTATTTTGATAGACAAAAGAACTATTCAGAAACAATGACCTATAATGTCATAGTCTTAGGAGAAATCAGGGGACTGAGTAACACATGAGCAATTTTTTTCACTAAAAACGAATTCCCCCAATTCAATGATATTGATACATCATGAATGAAGGGAGAAAATTTACAGATGATCTTTAAATTTCCCCCTCAAAGAAACAGGAATTCCTTTCAGACAAAGAGGCTTAAGTTGTGATCAACCGAAAAACTTCCCATAAAGAATTATTCTCATCATAGGTTTCCATCGCACCCACCTCCCACAAGACCATAGATGCATTACATTAAATGGGACACAATAGAAACAACCCTAATAGTATTCCATGATAAAAAATATATGTCATGGTTCGAGGAATATCTATAAATGACTCCGTCCATTAGATCATCAATTCCATAGAGGATCTAGGACATACTGGCAGTAACAAAAAAAACAAAACCCTGCCCACTGGGATGGGGGAATTTATATCTCAATCATCATCACCAAGGTCGTCATCCCCTGGGAGGTTCCCATTGAAATCAATAGTGATTCCACATCAACCTTAGACCGCTAGTCTAGGGGAATTTATATCTCTCCTTCAATACCATGAGTCATCAAATACCCAACTGGAATCATTGGATCCTTAGCAATAGGAAAAATAAATTCCAAATTTGTCCATAAATAACCCCTAAACAATAAGGATTGGGGTATTTTCATTATCATCATCACCATGAATAAAATTAGTATTCTTCAGGTTGGGAGGTGAATGTCGATGGTCATCATCCCATATGTTTCTCCCGATGCAAGAAAACCCTCTTCTATTTGGGGCTAGTTTGAAAATCACGACCAAAAACTCTCTCAAGGTCATTACTTGGAGGTCAAAATAAGAGGATCATAAGATGAAGTTAATAAGATCCTATTGGTGTCACTACCCAATACATCCTGATATGTCTAGGGGTTCAAGTAACGAACTTTATAAAAGAAGTGCACAACCATCATATTGTGTCAAAAGTAATGGGACAAAAACCATTTCTCGATATGCCTCTATGTATTTCATCACCTTCAACACAATAGATTTTTTATATCAAGATTCAAATACTATGGATGAAACCCAAAATATATACCATGATAGTAAGGTTATTTTTATGTACCAACTGAGGATACAAGAATCTAGAACCAAAGAAGCCTCCAAAATCTAACACCCTTGAATATCACTTGCCACGGTTCAAATGGAACACTTCTACAGATATAGGGAATGGTGTGGAAATATCCCAATCACCCCCATAAGATTTTAATATTCTTCCAAGGGGGAATAGTTTTCAAAATATTATATGATATAGAAACTATCAAAAAAATCAATTAGGAGATACTAAGGTGCAATATTCCCATTGGGTAACGTCTTCTAGTTGAGGAAAATATCCTTGATCCCATACATATAGCAAGATGTGATCCTCATGTAAGATTGGTGTCTAAGTATTAGAGTACCTCTATATCCAATCATGTATTATATATAAATTAGGAAGTCTAAATGACCATGAATTCCCTCTGTTGCGAATACATCCTCTCCCCCACAAGGGAGATCATTCAGTCTTATAAAAACCAATAATCAATGGGAGATAATGGAGGCGACACCCCATCTACCCCACAAACTCCATGTAGATGGGAGGTCAAATAGAAAGTAGTATCTATAACGTTTCATAACGTCATAGAGTCCTTGGATACACAAATGGAATCCATGGAAGGGTGAAACTCGCCTATGCACCCTGAGAGGAGTCATATCCTGAGTTGGGGGCTGATACTTTTCCCACATCCAATTCTAGAAATCCTACCTTCTCTTAATTTGATGTTGAAAGCATCCCATAATAGTATCTCACACACAATATATCATAATTTGGTCTGATTATGGGCCCTTGATATCAATAGGAGGAAACAAAGATGAGCTATTTCCATAGAATCTGACAGTGCCAACCTTTGTTTGGTATAATAGTTTACTGGCTGGATCCATTACAGGATTGGAAGACCTTCATCATTAATTCCATTATCATTTCATCTCCATAATAATAAGAACAATATTTTTCAAATCGATGAAATGAAAAAAACATGAAAATGATAGGGTATGTGACTTCGTATCTATATGTAAAAAGTTTAAATGATACACTCAGCATCCCTCTCTTGCATGATAAATTGTTGGAACTCTGTTCTGAAAAATTAATGGATGAGTTGAAAACACCTATGATCCCAAGAAACATTCTAGGTGGGTTTTTTTAGTTGAAAATACTGACATAACATCTAGAGGATTCCATTTAGTGACCATAATAAAAATCTCAACTCATTCCCTCAACACTTGGGAAAATGATAGGTAATGAAGAAACTTCATCTATCACTCCCAAGCCAGGAGAAGTGTCCATCCAATCACTAAGGAAAGGGAAGAACTACCCAGCATATCCAGTTGAGTGGAGAAATCCACAAAATCAACCTCATCCAACAGCACATAGAAATCATAGTCACCTACGAATTGAGTAGTGGGTGAATAAATCATACTCTTTCTGAGATGAACAAGTCCTCTATTATTTCTCAGAATCCATGTACAATAACCCGATCAAGCTTCCACTTCCCATTAGGCTCAATGAGGTTAACCTCCCAAAACATCCAAACTACATACCTTTCTATAAAATCATAGTTCATAATATCCCGAACTACATATTCATCAAATATGGCCTTAATTTAATGATTGACTCTAGACAGGTGGTGTTAAAAACTCCACAGGGAAGGTGGCATAGATAATCTTTTCCCAGTTAGAAGAAGAGGGTAATTAGTATAAAGATTGAGTTCAACATAAATAAAAGTTCAACAATAGGATGATTCAAAAAACTAAGTGACTACAATCATACCACCCTATGAGAATAGGTGTTCATACCCATAATAGCTCCACCACGCAACAAGGTGACATTGGATACATCTCCAAAAAGTGGGTATGACCATCCAAATCATGAAAAAATAGAAGAGGAGTAGTCATATTCTACTCCTATGTAATCTCTGACTCATTCATATTTCTTCCCTGTAATATATGAATCATTTGAACCACCCCATAAAATGGAACCCTCATTATAAAAAGAGCTCATCTTGGTTATATAAATGTGATGAACTTGGAATAACCCTCATTTGATGATGTATATACCTTCGAGTATGATTTAACTGCATAAAAATGAGGACCTAGAGGCCACATGCATAGGAAAAAAGGATATTTTGGACATCACATTTGTTTTTGGAACCAATATTTCAGTAAGGTTACAATATATGACATATATACAGCTGATACATATGGAAAGCACTCTATGGGGCCCAAAAGAGGCATGGATGTGTCGTATAATCATCCAATAGTCACCCGTGCCAAGTTGTCTTACATGACCACCTAGTGGGGTGGGGGGGGGGGGGTTGTCTGATCATAATAGACGACATGGAAGGAAGGCATGAACAGTGCCCCTTGAATCAGATTCTCGCTTGACCTCTACACAAGAACTAGTCCAATCCACCTCATGTTCCTCAGTATCTATGTTACATGTCCAGGAGTAACCCCACCTAAGGAAGAAGCAACCTCTTGAACAAAAGTACAAAATTAAAAAATAGAAATATGTTTTCCAAAAAATACTCTAAATCCATTATGTTTTCTATCAATCAATAAAACTTGGATATTAACTCTTTAAATATCTCCAAATCCAGTAGGAATTCAAGACAAAAGTCATTGCAGATGAAGTCTATCGAATGGGGACTATGTCAGGAGAATTTTGTGTCACTGTTTCGTTCACCAACCATGATTAGAAAGAGGCTATCTCATGGAACATTTTACCCTTATATGTTTCGATAAGACTCAATATTTTCAACATCTGAATGGATCTAATTGAAAATGGCTCAATAATCAACGTCATCACAGTTCAATCCGTCTGATGTTTGGGATATAGTGAAGTGCATTTTTTCCAACAATGATGACCATTCAAGGGAATGATAAGTTTGATTAAAGACCTTTTGTGAAGATAAAACCCAAATATCAATTTGGGGAACTCACATTTGATTTTGAGTTTACGGTTATCTAGTAAGACAACACATACAATTTCCTTCACGTAAGGCCTTATATCTATATCAACCTAGTGGTAAATTCTACAATCCATTAATGCTTGAAGTAACCCATTAATGGAATGGTCAGAATAATTAATGGTTATAGTACCCCCTTTGATTCTTAAAAAACTAAATATGTTGAACCAGGTTTCTATAAAAGGGGAGGAAAAAAAAAATGGTGGATGATGATATAAAGGTTTTATCTCCCAACCACATTAGGACTTCCCAAAAAAATCCCTATTGTTTGATCCATACTAACAATGTACTCCCAATAAATATATTTTAGGTGATAAAGTTAGAAATAAAGACCAAATAACATTCTTTTCCCAAATGATAGGGTAAAATACAATCTTGTTTGATATCATTCTAAAATAACATAGGAAATAGGGGATTATAACATTTCTTATCATGGACTCTCCACCTCAACAGAGATAGAGATACCCCCATATTTTTGCCTCTATATGACAATTACTACATTTAATCATAGGTGGATGAAGAAGAGGATGTCCCCAGGAATGATCCTATCTCATTTGTGGAAGGTGTTTGCACCACCATTGACCAGTTCATATGTGAATCTAGGAATCTTAGAAGACCTGAGGCCTACACTGATTAGTTCTATCATGCCACTCGAAGAGTAAGAGATGTATATTTCATTTCTAAACCAGTATCATTATTTTTTCTCTAGTAACTATATATCAATTCTCAAACTGAACCTTGATGTGTCTTCACACCCTCTCACCTCACCTAATGAGAATCAATTCTTCATGCAGTTATCTAGGAGGATTCACCCCACTCATGCGACCAATGTACATGAACTAGTTGAAAATTTGGTCAATGTCATCTTTTTTTGAGAAGTGAAATACCTTATGTGTCTCACCAACATTGTCCCTATCCTGAAAAATAATGATAAGATTAGGATCTTTACCAATTTTACAGACCTTAATCAGCACTACACAACGGATGATTTCCCATTGCTGATCCCCAAACTCCTGATCTATAAAATTAATGGCTTCCAATCCATTTCCTTCATGGATGTGTATTTAGGGTACAATGAAATAAGTATGGACCCTAATGTTGTGAAATACACTAGCTCCATAGTTCCATGTGGGATATTTTTCTATCAGGTCAATATCTTCTAATTATGGAATGATGATCCACTTATCAATGTGACATGCATAATATCGTTAAAACATTCTTTGGAAGAATAACATAATTCTCTGATGATGAATCTGTGGTCAAATCCGAGAATTCATGTGATCACTTCATAGATCATCACACTTTATTCAATAAGCTGTGCCAACTTTGTATGAATATAAATATGATGAAATGAGATTTCAGGGTAACATTAGAGTATTTTCTCGTCTTTGTGGTATACCACCATGACATTGAGGATTACACATAGAATTCTAGTAATACTTTATCAATTTCACCCCTGAACATATCAAATAACTACAAGTCATCCATGGACACCTCACCTACATTCTACATTCCATAAAAACCTATCTAGAAAATCACACCCCTTAACTAGGATATTAAAAAGGTAATCACCTACTAATTGGACAACCAGTGATAAGAATAATTTGAATGTCTCAAGAAATATCTACTACACCCACCACTCCTGATGATTCCAATTGAAGGGAGGCAACTCATCTTGATTGTGTCTACTATGGAATGCTAACTGGTCTCCCTCCTCCCAGAGAAAAATGATATGGGGAGATAGAATAGTCTCTCTTACCTTATCCCAAAAATTCTTGGTCCTAAGACACAGTACTCAGATGTCAATAAGAACTTCCTTTCACTCATATTTATAGTGAAAAATCTGAGGTAATACTTGCATCACCATATAGTTCATCTTTTCTGTCGTATTAATCAACTAAAGTTCATCTTTGGCCGCCTCATGATAAATGGAAATATGTCCTGATGGTTGGTTATTCTTGAAAAAAACGTCATCAAGTTCGTGTCTCTAAATAGGGTGGAAGGGAAAGCTTTGTATAATTTCTAGCAAAACATCTAACCCCGGAGAATGCACTAGTGGGAAGAGAGTGCCATGATGAAGAGGTATTCTATGCCAATGACACTCCCAGACATGGGCGATGTATTTTTAAGGCACCTACTGAAGTTCAATCAGAAAAAGTATGGAAAACCTGAAGCTCAATCATGTTGGAATAGGAATTATATTTTTCTATCCATAAAGATAATTTCCCCCACATTTTCCCACTATCCCAAGGCTTCACAAATAATGAGGAATGATATCAATCCCTTATTTTTAGGTTGGAACTAGCCCTACAACTACATATACCCTACCTAAATGTCAAATAGGATATGAAACTATTGATAAAGAAGATCAATAGAGAATATTCCATAGAAAAGAATTAACTGGAATCTATCACTAGATATGTTAGTGGACTTATTCTAGAGTTACCTATTCATTTAATGTTTCATCATGTTCCTCAATCACAACATGATTGTGCTGATGAATATTCTAATGCATCCACAGTGATGGCCGACCTGGATCTGAAAGAAGTAGTGTTCAACATCCTGCAACAATGAATAGTCTCAATGATCATCATATATGATATGGAAGAAATCAATCATTTCAACACTGACCCAAATAATGATGAACTAGTACATGCCTTTAGACGGAGGGATCCTAGAATCATTTCTCTTCGAAAAGGAGTGATCCCGACACACCGGGCTCAAAGGGAACAGATTCAATGCCTTGCAGATAAAATTACTCCCAGGGATGACCCAAATGAGAATAAATCCATATATAATAGAGGAATTTATGGAATCCCCATTATATTCATAGTATAAAGACATATTCATGCCATCTTAGGTGAAGTCCGTGTGGGATCCCATGGGGAACATTATTCTAGAACGAGACTCTCCAAAAAAATCAGGAGCCTGAGTTATTACGGGAAATCCATGATACCAGACTATGTGGAAGTCAGAAATAAATTTAATAAATCCCAGATCCATGAAAAATTCCTCCATACACCCCTATAATTTTAATATGTAGCTAAATATTTCTAGTTGTTTTCTGTTTGGTGAATGGATTTTGTGGGCCCATATCCCCCAGCCATAGGTAATCATTTCAAGTGAATCCTTACTGGTATTGGATTATTTTCCAAATGGGATGAGTCAATAACCCTAAAAAAGTTTGGAAAAATAACGTCATCAACTTATTTAATCCCCATATTATCAACAAGTTCGTAGTCCCTAACATATTAATGACATACAATGACACCAACTTCTATTCTTCATAGTTGAACAAATTGATTGAGGAGTACGACATTGATTCCAATCACTCATCTTGCTACCATGTATTGGTAAATGGATATATAGTGGCCTTCATTAAGAATCTATAAAATATACTCCCAAACATGGTGCAAAAGGACAATAAGTCCTAGCCAGATGAGCTCCTCCATGGCTTATGGTCCTACCAAACCACAACATGGACCGCAACACAAGAAATTCCATAATCATTAAAGTACATGACCTAGGCATTATTACCAATATAATTTCTACAACCTTCAATTTGAATATCTATTTGTGGAAAACTCTCAGATGATGAGAATTCAGAAAAGTGGCCATATGAATCGGAGAATCTTGATAAGAACATGTTGTGTACATTCCATAACCTTGAAGTTCATCAAAATCAGATCACACTAGACTTTAATAAGAAGTTTATACTCCATTAATTAATCATAGGAGAACCAGTATTGGATCCCATGACCCTAATGATTCTAGGAAAGAATCCTTTGAAGCTAGAACCCAAATGGGAAGGGCCTTAGATAATATATATGTTAAATCAAAACAGAGCACACTCACTAGCCACAGTGGATTGGAGAACATGTCACACCCTACAGAAATAAAATATTTATCAGAAAATAATTTTCATAGTTTTCATTAAGAACACCTCATCCTGGTATCATGACATTAATGTTTACAAGATCATCATTATAGAACAATGTAAAACTACACAAGATCATACTGGTTTCATGATGTTAAACTACACATGACTATCATAGAAGAAAGAATTTAAACTGAATATAGTCTCAAATATTATAATAAATATGTTAAAATACACAAAATCACATGTCCTATCAACAATATGTTATACTTCATAAACCATATTCATAATGTACATTGTTAAAATGCACAAAATATTTACTCACTGCATGACGTTAAACTGAATGGGGGAGAACTATCTCACTAATGAATCAAAAAACACTAGCTACGTCTATACGAAGTATGCATTAAATTCCCCCATCCCCATGAGAGAGTCAGATCCATATAGGGAGCCTCTCCTTCAAGAACATTGTCTGGATTGATTCCTACCATTATAGGATACATTGTGATGCCTGAACCTCTATTCTTGGTCCCATCCATAATAATACTTTTCTTTCATGTCAGTTGATCATCATCCTTACCAAATGACGTTAAAATTCATGGAAAATTCCTTACCACATGATCTATAATTGCATGGGTCCATGACATATTAATCCATTTACGTCATGCGATCCTCATCCTTACCACAAGATATTAAACTGCATGGCTGATTTCTTATCTTCATGAAATTAAACTACATGGGTTTTCTAGAACTATGTATGGATTGATTTTCATTTTCAATGAGATAAGTAGGGACACATTGATCCTATATATTGGTCTAGCTACCAAACAATGAAAAATCCCCCTTCATATCCTTAATCTTCTCTACATTGTGAGAGGAACCCTTTCCATTTATTTTCTATCGCACTAAACATAGATCATCTGAGATTTGGAATATTGGTAAGGGCTTCCCAAATTAATAAGGAATAACTCATGATAGGTTCATCAAGGTCCTGAATGAATGACCATAAAAGGAATACCATAATTTTGTGCTACAAGATTTTAAACTACATGGTTGATTTCCTTTTCATGACATAAAATTACACATACTTATGGACCATTCCCAAAAGGAACACTATGGTTGGTGATTGGTCTCTTACCACACCTACATTCCTCAAGAAATATGTGTGAATGGATTATTATCATTATAGGATAAGTATTAATGCCTGGATATCTAATCAGGTTCAAGTTACAACAATTAGTGGAAATGATTACCAATCCTATATATGAGATAGACCGGCATATAGTTTTTCCAATTCAATATTTACATGCGACTGGTTCCTGACATCACATGGTTTATAGTGATGCCCGAATGTTCAATGTTGGGTGCAGTCACAAAAATAATAATAATACCCCCTCTCTATATATAGGTCATACTTGTCCAACAATGTTGTTCCCCAAGAAGTACGTGTGGATGTCCAATGCATGGATATCCAATAATGGGCCTATCTACAACAATAATTGGAAAACATACCCACCTATACTTGATCATAGACTAATGTAGAGTGTTTCACAATCAAGAAACATGTGTGGATTGGTTAATATCATCATAGGATACATAGTTTTACTAGGATATCCAATATCGAGCCTAGCCACAACAACTGATAAAAAAAATACACCCAAACTTCATAGGGGTTGAACCATAAAACACCATTTTTCATATGTATGAGTAAGATCAATGTATCACCTACTTATCAAAGTAATATATTCTACCCAATTTTTCAAATAGGTTCACAGGTCCTTACCCCATGAAGATTAAACTTCAAGGAAAATGTCTTTACTACATGATGTTAAACAAAATATAAGAAAGTGCGTCCCTACAAAAAAACATCAAACTTTGTAGACCATCAGCCACTATCTTCCACTATCAAATAATCAGAAAATTATTTACCCCAATAATCTAGAGTATGAGGTGATTTTGAAATATTTTTATAACATAAATCCATAAGTAACACTGTATGTCTCGAGCACCTCATGTTTCCACAAAACTTTCATGGCCCTTCGAAAAAGATACCTGGACTGAAGAGACCCTTCGTGACTATGAATGGATGACAATGGCTCCTGCATATGCTCCAATGTTTTTCAACCAAATTCATCACTCTACAAAAGGCTTCCTAAAACAGGTGATCTCAAAAATCTCCATGGAATAACTCAACTAGTAAGTGTGTTTTGGTCCATTCCCAATGTGATTGTACCGTATAATTACTCATGAATTGAGATCCTATATACATGATTTTCAAAACATTATTCACCCAATAAGAAGGATTATGGGGTACTCTTTACCCATGGTATCATAATTAGTCTCTTTTGTATCAATCCTCAAATTAGGTCCATGTGCATCATGACCTTAAACCACTTACAGATTGGTGCACGTTACAAAAACCAAAACACAAGCCTATAATGTTCAAAATCACTAGTCGTTAAACTAATAGTGAAAGAGACAAAAAACATGTCAGGTTGAAACCTTGTAAAGGGAATCCTAAATAAAAGTCAAGTCTTTTGTTTTCAAACACATCATCTCCAGAGTTTAGGAAGCAATTAAGGTGAAAAAAATAAGGAATAAATCTCATATGACCCACTCTATATCCCTTGTAAAATCCATGCTATGCTCAATGGAACCCCTGGATCAAGAAAACATAGAATAATTATTTTTGACTTATTATCACCATAATAAGATGTTTTTTAAGAGGTGAAACAACATTTAGGGTGCTTGAAACCTTCCTATATATTACACATTCCATCTATAACACGTCATTATTTGAGCACCTCAGATCACAAAAAAAACATTCCATGGACCTTGTTAAAGGATTCCAAGATTAAAGGGAACCTTTTTATGACTATGCATGTATATATATATATATAGATATTTAAATTTAACCTATGGTCATCAACCAAATGAATCACTATGAAAAAATGGATTTCTGATCCTTATGAGCCTTGACATCACTAATGTAGAGCTCATCACCTCAGTGTGCTCTGGTCCATTCCTGGAATGATTGTCCCATTTCAACCTTCTGAACATAGATCTTTGGACCACGATTTAAAATATCCATACCAAACTATCTTAGTGAATTCAATATCCTCAACATTATATCGCTATGTTTTTACCCTTTCTCAGTGAAGGTGTGTAAAACTACATTCCTGGACCTATTATGGACCACACCTCATGATTCAAATCCATAGGGTGAAGGGATCTATCTTCACTATTATAATATGAAATTTCCTAGGTTTTTAGGACCCTTAATAGATAGATTTACTCCATACCCATCCTCATAATATCGATGTTTATTCGTCAAAAATCTCTCAGGGACCTCGAAAATAAGTGGAGATTATATTTTCATGGAAATGATATCGATACATAAGGGCATTGAACACCCAACTAAATAAATCTCCACCTTGTATAGAAGGAGGTTCAATCCCTATGAGACCTAGAAACATCATGATAGAACATTGAACCTTAGGGTGTTATGGGTCATCCCCAACATGTCTTTTCATCCCATAATCAATGACTCAAACTTTTGGGTAATAACATATAACACCCATACTCTAATTACCTAGGCGTACCTTGCATCCTAAGTATTTCTACATGAACCAATATTTACCCCATACATATTCCCAAACCCTTTAAAAAGATTGGATACACCTCTATTTGAAATTTATACCGATGCATAAGTGCTTTGACCTACTAGCCAGATGCATATACACCTTACCGAAAAAGATCTATACTCCTCATGAGCTTTCGAAAAATGCTAGTACAACTCAACACCCTTGTGTGTTTTGGGTCGTTCCTGGAATGCCTAAACCATATTCCAAGAGAATTAATCAATTCTGAGATAAATTAATATAAAACTACATTGATATAAGTTACATGATAAAGACCCTAAAATACATCGATAGAAGGTCAAATCAAAAAATAATAAAATACAGCAGTATAAGTTTTAAGAAAAAAGGAAATTAATTATATAGATAGAGGATCTGAAATAAAAGAACCAAAACTACAATGATGTAACTTTCTAAATAAATTATCTATAACTACAGTGATATAATTCTTGATCTAAATGAACCTAACCTATATCATGAGATATGTTTAGTATACAATAATGGAAAATGTTATAAGGACCACCATATAGTCATGAAAATCATCAGGCTATGCTCCCCAATGCTAATATCTTCAGAAAAATATAGATCACTATACCTTAGAGACATATAATATAAAAGATCATCCTTTTACAAAGTATGTAATACCAAGAGAGGTGGAGATGATATATCAGTATGTAATCTCATGTTGGTGGGTATTCATGAGCACTTGTCAATAAGAATATATTATGATTTTAATATTCAGATCTCGATATTAATGATTACTTGATATTATGAAATGTATGATTGTCATTGGTGATTCATATAGCACCATATCCGCGATGTTTCATTCAAATCATCAATTAAATAAATATGGAAAACAATATGAAAGGATAAAAAAATCCACTCATAGATAGCGTGAAATAAGAGGAATCTACATATACCAAAGTCTCTCCCATGAACATGTAATCTAAATAAAAATTTCAAAATTAAAACAATGTCAAAAAATTTGCACATTGCAATCCTTGAAAACTTAAATAATATTATCCATGTAGGTAATGAACTAGTTTAACCGTTCAAAATACTCGATTTCTACTTCCACCACCTTTTACAACTCATCCACCCTGGCAATGGATTATAGCCTTGACTTGTCCACCACATTATTAAGTTTTTTTACCTACCATCGTATTCTATGATATCTATATTTCATGTTGAAATTGGGATATATATTCTTGAATCTAGATAGTCTTAAACAAAAGAATATTGATCACAGATAAAATATGGTCAATTTCAATCTTCCCAGCGTTGACGATGTCTTTGTGAGCTTCCACATCCACCACACTCCATGAAGATTCATTTAATGTCTCATTCCAATCCTACTGTATATAAGACGAGGCCTTAGCATATATCACCCCCAATTATAGGTCCCTCTTATATTCCCTTATATATATTTCCTCCTTCAAAAAAGTATAAAGGGTAGTATAGTCAAATACCACAAAACCAAAGGTGAAAAACATACCCCAAAAGTTACCTAGTTGATCCTTCATATCCTTCATAGGGGTCTGCAAGACCAAGGTCCAGATATCCCTCTATGGATTATGCAACATTGATTGGTAAAATGTTTTATACCACTATCATTGATCTAATATGATCTATGGGACATGAACATATTCCTAGAATAGGACACCAAGAGAGGGATATGTGCTCACTATCATCGTTAAAGAAGGAAGGTAATAGACATCTATATTGGTTAACCCGTTAAGAGGGATCCTTTGAGGAGAAAGGACTAAAGCCTCTAAAACTCAGGATTAAGACACTATAATAAGTGAAACATGGGTTTATCATCAAATAGATAAATAATATGATTTCATAGGTAATCAACTGATATTACTGATGTTAGAAACATACCATTCTTGGCCACATCGCTGGATAAATCCCCTCCCCCACCTCTAAATTTGGTTGAAAAGGAAACACCCCCTTTTGATGAGTGTTTCTGTGGAACCTCCAATGATTTTCATATTGATTTAAGTTTCATGTCACCCTAGAGGGATGCTAGAAAAAATTATAATTCCATGTACTGTGACATGAAGTAAACAATGTATCCAATTTTGGATGAATTATTCACCATATCCAAAAATCACCTCCATCAATGCCAATTTAGTAGAAAAATAGATACCAATGTAGTTATCCACAAAAATCATGCCCACCCACACTGGATCAAGTAGAGGTACCATCATGACATCAACAGTAGGAAATGGGAGTGATTGACTCAACAACATATCCACCTGACAATGAGGGTGTGCTAAAGAAACTGAATGCTTGCATGCACTCTCATGAGTGAATACATAATCCTCTAAGTAGGTTCAGTGGGGACCTATATATTTTTTACAAATCATGATGTTGTATTGAAATAACCAAAAAAATAGAAGGATGAGATGTCACACTTACTTGGGGGTCCAAATGAAGAGGACATTGATAGTTCGAATCACTTCCCTTTTCCATTACCCTATGGGACATGATCATTATTTGGTGTTGATGCTGAAACCATTTCTTTAGAAGCAACAATATTTTCCATGAGTTGTTCTAGTCATCATTTGGATCCATCATCATCGGTCTCCCAACCAATATTCTCCACCATAGACATATCGTGGGGAGATTATATAGTGGGATGGAGGATTGTGCTATCCGTTGAAACCTCCTACTATGTTAAGAAAACAAAAAAGCGAGTTAGTACAACTGCAATAGCACCATGACCTTTGAAGCATAACAAGGAGTTCAGCGTTTCCACTTCCTCAACAATGGGATAGTGTTGTTCATACCCATAAATATGCAGAATACCCCAAAAAATTTCGTTGAGCAACATGGAATCAAATATAAGACCCCTAAAACTTTAAAAAGCTACATCAATGTCTCAAAATATTGACAGGGCCTCCTCAGGATGATCATTGAAAGTGATACCTAGAGGGGTGGGGACATTGGAAAATCATTTAACGGTAGATTTTACTGGAACAATATATCCGAAATCATATCCTCTATGTTTTTCATCATCCATTCCATCCACTATAGAGATAAAACATGGAATAATAAATATGGTGTGACCATTACCTATAACACTACCCCCCACTAAAGTCGTATTGGTTGGTGATTCTACCTTCAATTAAAAATGTCTTATTTCCTTATGTGGTGCTTCTAAGGATGTGGGACTCAAGAAATTAATTTATGTTTGGATTGGGATTATGCTTATAAACTGGCTGTAACTCGGAATCCTCAATTACCATTTTGGAATATTTCCTATTGGGATAAAATAAAATACAAAATTCAGCATAATTCCTTGATAAATAAATTTGATTCTCCTTGGGGATGAATGTTTTTATCATAACAAGACTCCTACCTAGTAAACATCAGTCAAAATTGGTGATCCAAAATCATATTACCCTTACATTAAACATAAAAAAAGAAAGGACATCTCAACTGGACACAAGGGAACTGATGGCTAAATTGGTATGGTGCGTACCACTCACACAAGAGGTCCCCGCCAATATGGGTGCAAAAAAACCCTCTAAATGTGATGTTATAGAGGCCTGATCGTCAAGACAGGACTCACCATTATCAAACATATCAATTTTTGGCACTGAACGATAGGTTTTGAAGGACAAATGATCATAGCGACTCATATAAGCCCTAATATCTTGATCCTTCTACGTAACAGGTCTTACCCCACTGATACACTATAGCAACAGTTTGAAGAAAACATTGGGGATAACCTGGATGTTCATATATATTCATATCCTCCAATATGAGTGACTATCCCACTGCAAATACATGAAATGGTTTCATTATCCACTAACAGAATTTTCCCTTATAAACATGGTGTCAAAGGTGATAATGTTTGGACAACATAGGGAAAGCTAGCATGATACGACCCCCCACCATGGAGGTCACCATTGTTAATGTGGAAACTCTAACTCCACGTTTTTACATCAATGGATATATGTAACCACTCATGTATATTTTGAGGAATCCATCTATTTGGGTAGCCCAGTCAACACCAAGGAAAAATTCCCAAACCCAATATTTAAATTTACATTCTTAAAAAATAGGCCAGTAAGATCCTAATGAAATACATGATTCCATAATAATATAGGACATAGAATTCATAGCATATGGCTCAGAGGGAAATTTATTAATGAAGTTTCCATCCCACATCTTTAAAAGGACATATTCTCTTGGTGCTGGTAGCTTCTGGAGGGTTTCTTTGGTTATACTGATCTATTCTTGGGTGAGAGGAGGAGTACCCAGTTGGTTATCATAGGTGGACCATGGGGGGAAAACACATCATACATCCCACTAAATATAGATGTACCACATATCTGTTTAATATCCTAAAGATTGATTCTCACCTCGCCATGCATGAGGTGGAAAGTGTCCATGTTTGTTCTCCAACGACTAAACAGATCTATCATTAGACACTTGATACTGTAAGAAAACATCAGTGAGATGCCAACAAACACATAAATCTTAGTTTTATTTAGGTCCTCATTGAATTCAGATTCAATTTATTGTATCTAGAAAGGCCACCCCATTCCATTTTATACCTACCTCCTAATTAGTATTCCCTATTGGGAACCCATCAAAACTTTGGATGGAGGAAAACAATGCATAATCATGTGGTATAAATGAACATCTATATCAACTCATGATCAATCCCGTTGAATGTTTTGGGAATATATATCAGTATATGACAGTATTAATGGTCTCCCTTAATAAAAAGTGTGTCCCCCTTGTGAGATGTTCACTGGGATGGTGTTGTGGGGTTTTAACCCACGGAGGGGGTATAAATGATGACTGAGGCAGACAGTGGCAGTTTCATTAGTAATACTTAACCCATAGAGGGGTAGAAAATATAAAATGATATGGTCCCCAAGTTTATCTCCCATAATCTCTATTAAAATCAACTAAAATTACCCAATATCAAGGAAATACGTTGCATCCAAACTTGCTACAATAACACCACAATTATCATCTCTACCTTTGAATCCTTCCTCAATAGATCATGATACATATAATGAGAGATGAAATCCATATATATAGAATTTAGTGGAACATGTAATTAATGTAAAATAAATCACTTTCATTATAATGACATAAACCAACAGCATCATGTTCATTGCATAAATAATCAAAAGGATTCACCGATCACATAATAAAACTGATGAATCTCTTAACTTCTGATGATCCTAAATATACCCACAAGTATTAATGAAAATGCATTCCCCTCATAAGACTCACAATATCATGACCTTGAAATAATCACACAAGCCACATAATATTCAATTTATCATGCAATAATGCTAGTAGATCCCACGAAACCCTTTGGATGATCATTCATTCCCATTAAAAAATTTCAAACAATTACCAAAGATAAGTATGTGGATAGATTTTAATAGGATCATGGGAAAAGGAATTCATGCAAAGTGGTTCTAAATAATAGGTCATTCAAATAGTTCTCACGATCAATTCTTGTAGGAAGGTCTAACGACAATGTTACATGATGGATGAAAGCTGTGGGATATCTGAATTGTCGAGTATCTAATGAATGAATCCCTTTATGCTCCCCTATTTTATAAGAGAATCTGTAGAATAACATATGTCACCGGGTAGAACAAACGTCTCCCAAGATTCCATGGAAGCCACAAATACATGTTCGCCTATTCACGCAAGAGACCACTGGGATTCCACCACTATCACATGAAATTATTTAGACATGTACCTGTGGTTTCTCACTCCCCCTTTGTCTCCAAAAATAAGTGGATGGGTTTATCCATGAAGTGCTTCCACATCACCACAATACCTTTTGTTGGTTATGTGGTGCATCACTGATGGATAAGGTGATTATCTTAAAAAACCACCATAAATTCTACCGAGATCCCTATGCACTATGAAAAATAAAAGAAAGAAATATGATGGTAAATATGATATCATATTATAGTCATAAAACTCATGTGGCGCATTAGAACGGTATCGCAAGACCTCTTTACCAGGTGGTTTGATCTTGCAATGTCCACATGGAATGCCATCCTTGTCTCACATAATATCCTAGACATGGTGTCAAAGATCACGAGAAATACTTTTAATTAGATTATTGATATCACAAAATTCCTTAGACATACCATCCTCACAAAAAAATGAAAGACCATATACATAACTTCATGAATCGGAATGAGCCATATTAATTTTCCATAATCTAATAAATGAGAAAATTATGGGATTGTCTTGTAGGAACTGGAAATCAAGCCATTCCCAATGAATTAGCTATAGTAAGACTTCACAAAGACATGTGATGGAATATCCCTCCACCAACTCTAGCTTAGATTTTCATGATACACACTATGCAAAGAGACGAATAAACTGGGTGTATAGGACTATAAATTCCCTACCCCAGCCTGAAAAATCCAGTCTCATACATACGTAGGAACTCTTGTATCCAAACAATAGTGCACCCATGAATAAAAATAGATTTCTCAGAATGGATGATCTCACAACCGAGAATGTTTTACATCATGTAAGATTCTATTAACAACTGGTGCGATCATTCATGAAGCATAGACACTTCACATGAATACTCATAGATCGCGCGGAGGATTTCTGATAGGTTACACGAAGGAAATCCCATATATTTTATAAGACATGTGATAATTAAAATAATATAACACTGAAAATATAAAATTAATATGAATTAAAAGGAAGTAATAAAGACCAAAATATGGGAGACTTATTCCAAGAACATATACACTGATCCTCATGAACTTCACATAAACCACCTGGATTATGCAACACCAAGAGGAAATGTCACCTTGGCCAAGTGAAATTATCTTTGTATACTATTTGTATCATGAAATGTACCACATACATGTTAGTGAAAGCAACATGTTCCCCCCCGAGTATGACACCAATGTCTCATGAAACTCTATGGTATTGAAATCCAGGCCTTGAAATGCCCTCTAGACTTGTCACCCAGATCATATGTAAAAATAAGTATATCTTAGCTAAGTATTCTAATAACACTATTGAATGTCAACTTTATCTCATGAAATCCTCTAGACAACCTAGCCATACTTTTCAATTCCATCTGGGTATGTCATCTGGCTCTTGCAACATCCCCTAGACATGTTAGCAATCTCTCACGATGATACTAGGACAAGTTAGTAAAGACATACAAAACCATCTGAAAAATGCCACATTGACTCTCATGACGCCCTATATGACTGTCATCTATTATTCAAGGTGACACCGGGTCAAGTCATCTGAATCATTCAACACCCTCTAATAATATCAACTAGGATCAGGTGAATGCTTGAAAGACAAGCTGGCTAGGTCTTGTGATGTACATTAGAAACGAAAGCATTGGTCATGCAATAACCTTCATAAATTCCATCTAAGATATGTGATTTCCCTTTGAAAATTAAACTAGATAAAGATATTGTCTTAGTAAATTTCATTCATACATCCTATGACTAGTCAATTAGAAAATACCGGCATGTTGAGTAGAAAATCAAGGCATGTCAGGCAGAAAAGTAGTCAAGGTCAATAAGGCATCCCAGTACCTGAAAACATATTCTATCCTCAGCATGTATGTCATTACAAATTTAACTATTATGACTCTAATTACTGCTATAAATAGGATATGTATGACACCTTAATAATTTTTGAGTTCTATATTAATTACCCTAAGGTTAGTCCTAGAATAAAAGCCCCAAATCCATATGTAACGAGGTTTATTATTTGTCATCCCTTGTTTCTCACACCAATGGAATATCATGTGTGATTAGGGAGTTATAATGATCACATAATTCATGTGAAAAGTATCTATCATGATAAGGGAAACCTCAATGTGTAAGACCTGGTTAGTTTCATAATATGATATGTCTTATATATAAGGGAAATGTTAGTGCGTAAGCCCCAACCCGTTGAACTATGGGCACTCTAATTCCTTCCTTATCCATGATTTGTAGGAAAAATTCCTAAGTCCCGATCCCAAATTCAAATGGGAATCCAATTTAGTGTATTCCCAAATATGTCTCTCGCATCTCAACCATCAAGACCTAATGGTTCCCATGGGATGATCATTTTTTGATCCATCAATAGATTTAGAACTCAATGAACAATGAGGATTCAGATTCCTTCCAAAACCATGTTGCATAGGATGCCTTACTAAGGCCCGATCATGAACTCAAATGGGCATCCAATTTAGTGTATGTCCATCTATGTCTCAAATATTTCAATCATTGAGACCTAATCATTCCCGTGGGCATGCCATCTTTCCTCATCAACCAATGGATTGAGAACACATTGAACTATGATGACTCTGATTTCTACCATAACCAGGATATGGAGGATGCCTTATTAGGGCCTAATCCCAAACTCAAATGGGAATAAAATTCAGTGTAGGTCCCCAAATTTCTTTGAAATTTAAACAACCAGGATCCAATCATTCCCATTGGTTGATTATCTTTCCTCATCCACCAACAGATTGATAAATTATTTAATTATGATGACCCTAATTTCTTCAAAAACTATGATTTGTGGGATGCCTTCGTAAGGATCGATACTAAACTAAAATGGAATCCAATTAATTTTAAGTCATTACATGTCTTTGACATGTCAACCATCAAGACCCAACCATTCCCATGGGTTCATCATCTTTCCTCATCAACCAATAGATTGAGAACTCATTGAAATAAAGTGATACAAATTCATAAAATAATAAAGATACTTAGGTTTTGTTCCTAAGTCCTAACCCCAAACTTAAATGGGAATCCACTTCAATGTAATTCCATAAATGTCTCAAAGATTTTAACTATTGGGACCCAATCATTCCTAGCATATGATCATCTTTTCTCAATCTCCAGTGGACTGAGAACTCATTGAACTATGTGGACTCTGATTCCGACAATAAATAGTATACATAGTACATCTTCTAATTTCCTGATACCAAACTCAAATGGGAAAACAATTTTGTATAATTCCCCTCACATATATGAAATTTAAACTATCGAGACTCAATCATTACTATGGGATGATCATTCTACCACATCCATCATCGGACTGAGAAGAAAATTTAACTATGATGATTCTTATTCCCACGACAACCAGGATATATAGAAATCCTTCCTATGTCATGATACATATATTAAAAATCCCAAGGGTTGTCCCAATACATAAGTCCCACATCCATATTTAGTGAAACTAATTGCTATTTATTAAATGTTTCTCACATAGAGCATAGATCACGTGTTCTTAGGGAGTTATAATGGTCATGTTATTCAAATCATGAATCTCCAACTTCTAAGGAAACCTCATTATGTAATCCTTGATGAGTGGAATGGTATAAAAATCCCCCATATAAGGGCATATACCTTGGGTCCAGTCCCAAGGGTTTGAATGAACTACAATAACTCTAACTCTTGATATAACCAGGATATATAGGTCGTCTCCTTGAGACTCTAGATCAAATATTTAGTGCATAATTTCCTACACATATTTCATTCAAGAAAAATGTTTAGGCACATAATTTTATAGAACTATGTGGATTTTGATTCCTGAAATAAATATGATTCATAGAAAACCACATAATAGCTTAATCATATCCTCATAATATTAACCACCTCCCTCGATGATAGGAAATTATGAAGTTTCTAGTTTTGTGGATTGTTCATATCAATTGTAATTCATAACTGATAAATGGATGAATAACCTCATATAGATAAAGTTTGATTCAATAATGTGCTCCCCTTATTCTTCTACACAAAAAATGGGTTAACCATTTATCATTATTTTTGGGTAACTTATCTTATAATAGGATTTGGAAGAGACTGCTAAATATATCTTAAATCTATAATAAAGTTCCAGTATAGGAAAAAAATCACCCCAAAGGGTGTGATGAGCCCAACCTACCATCCTCTTAATCAATGTGTGTTCTTAAGTGTCATGGGTTCCAAAAAAACCAATTGGAAACTTACCTTTGGAAGGTTGGTTTTGTACCTTGTTATATGTGTGTGAAATATTGGGATTTTATGTTACAAACAAAAATGGTAACACAACAAAAATGATTTTGTACCACATTTACCTCCACTCATAGTCAACCATAGGGAAAAACCTTATGTACTTAATGGTTGTCTATATCCTATCGAAACTCCTACTATATTCATATATCATAGAAGTAGAATAATAAACCAATGGAAGATAAAAATACCATTACTGATACAAACTCATTGTTTCAAGAATTTGAGAAATTGAAAAATACACTATGATTAAAGATCATAGTATGAACAATTTGATGAAAAAATCCAATATTCATGTACTGTTGTTCAAAATATTATTTTTGTTGAAGGCTATTTTTACAATTGGTTTATAATACTAGGTTTTTTATTGGAGGTTGTATTAATGCCATGTGATAAATCATGTAGATTATGGGAGTTTGATATAAGAGAGATGGATATATTGTTCTGATTCATTAAATGACTAGACAACATCATCCATAGTGATACTGGCCACAACACGATAGTTTGTAATTAAAAAATTATATTTATTCTAATATTTTCAAAAGAGTTAGGCTCTTTTTCCATGAGGTAGGGTCGAACATCAACTGGAGCTAGTATAGGTTGCATGGTATCTTTGAACCAGAATGATACAATTTCAGTTTGATTATATGTGAAGGAAACTGTCTACGGTGTGGGGTGGAACCATGGGAGATATATGGATATGGCTAGTCTTGACTTCTATAATAAAGAAGCCACATTTCAAGAAATAATATGGGGTTTTACAAGCGAGGTTTAGGTAAAGATGAAAATGAAACCATAACTCCACAAAGGGAGTTTGGGTGGATTTTGATCATTTAATTATAATGGTTTTCACACTATAATTAGGAGAACATTATCTTATGGCCTTGTCTGAGATTTATCAATGTTAATATAAAGGGTTAGTTATTCTATGAGATTATAGGTCACACCGTAAAGGATAATTGAGAATATTTTAATGATTTTGGATATTATGTTCTATCATTATGGGATATAATCCATACTTTGAATGATTCATGATTAGATATTAGTGGTTATAGAAAATTAATTCTCATGTAATGAAATTTTAGAAATTCATTAAAGGGAGATAGAATAAAATTTTATTATTCATGAAGTTTTAATCATACTATTATATGAAAAAAAATTCACTATAATCTATTAATAGGTAACAATAGTCCATGCTGTAATGGTTTATGCCACACCATGACCTATCTGGAATTTAGAATACTTAATAAGAGAATATAACTTGTTACACCACAAAGAAAAGGGCCACATCATGTTTTTTGGATTTTTTATAATTCAAACAGTATTAAAGATATGGTAGTAACATGGTGGTTTTTTGGTTATTTGGGAAATGTAAAACACTAATTTTTAATTTAGGGTTGAAGATTTGATGGGATATTATAAAATGGTGGTATTTTAATTAAAGGAAGTTATAATATTGTTATTATTTGAATTTAAAATTTATAATTAATGTATTCTATAGAAATAGAGGATCTGTCTATATATAATTTGAATAATCACACATAGAGAATAATAATAGGGCTTTTTGATATCCTGTCATAGAGTATCAATGATGAAGTTCATTGAATATTTAATATTAATATATGAAGTGCGATTAGTTTGAGTTTCATTTATCAAAATAGGATAGGAAGATTAATTTTTTTTATATATCATATAAAAATATTAATGTGAAGAATAAAGAAAATTTAATAACACCTCTATTATTTATTGTTGATTATTTGGTGGATAACATGGGTGTTTGACCTGTGTGTTGATTTCAACTTTGTGTCCCGATTCAAAGTACTATGTAAAAGAGAGGAAGAGGTCATGGACCTTGGTTAAAAGGTTATATATCCTTAAATACTGTAATTGTATTCAAGTAAAGTTGTGATTAATTTTCATATCAATGAATCATTGATATGTTATCCTTGAATGTATCCAATTACCAATGGACCAAG
Source organism: Viscum album (assembly GCA_963277665.1). NCBI lineage: Eukaryota > Viridiplantae > Streptophyta > Magnoliopsida > Santalales > Viscaceae > Viscum > Viscum album. Next base: position 2,036,075,722 of record OY728148.1, read on the forward strand.
TAAAATCTTGTGTTTATTTTATTTATTATTTTTCATTTTGTTGTGGATGAATGATAAATTCAAGTTAACATCACCAACATATATTCAAGAATAATTTTTTACGAAAACAATAAATTTAATGCCACCATAATTCACCCCAACCCCTACTAGGTTGTATAGTGATACTATAAGGTACAATAAGTGGTATTAAATCCATATGTTATTTAATAAATCTATTCAAAAGAAATATTTTTCATAGATAAAATTTTGAATGAAATGTGAGTACCCTTATTTGATGGATGAAACTATAAAATTATAATGAATAGAATAATAAATTTTTTGACATATCTTGGACTATATGATTTTTTTTGTAATTTCATGTGATACAAGAATGTGTTCCCACTTGAAGATCAATGACAAAAGCTAAAAACATTTTTTGAGTGATGAATCTAAGGCCCAATATTACCTATATTGGGTATTGTATAATTAATTATATAGAATTTTAATGGATTTATCCATAGAAAAATAATTTTATAATATTATTTTTAAAATATATGAAGTTGATAGAAAAGTGAAAGAATAAATGGTTTGGATTTTAAAATAACATTTTGATTAACTAATGACAAACTCAAGGGAAAATGTGGATGGATTATTTAACAATAACAATTTTTTTGTTTATATATGAAAATTGGTCTTGAGATCAATGATTATGATATTTTAAAATAAATTATACAAACGTTACCACCAATGTATATTCCAAATGTTTCATTACTTGAAAAAATGGAACTCATAGTGTTATATCTTGAAAACATATATAAAAATACAATTTCATATGAGAGACATGTAAGTTTGGAGAGTTATTTGGAATATAAATATAAATATATCGAATTAAAATTTGATTATAATAAAAAGGTCTAACAGCCAAAAAATTAAAATGATATAACAAATAATTAGTTATCAATTGTTATAAAAAATCTTCCAATAGTTAAAGGGATAATTGAGTGTAAAATAACAGTGAAATGTTTCCAATGTGGATTGATTGGGAACAACACTTTTAGGTGTTTAAATAAGTTTAAATATGAAAATAGTTAGTTTTAATACTCAAAAAAAAAAAAATTAAGTCCCCCTTAGAGTAATTTCAATTCTATAAATTCATGTGGAAGTGGATTTCAAAGGAATGTGTTTGTTACAAATGAAGAAGATGAATCCGAGGATGGTCCAATGAAAGGTACATAAAATTAGTTTATCTATAATGGTGATGATTAAAATATGGTTTGTATAGGAAAATATAAAATAGAATAAGAAAATGTTGATCAACCGAAGGGAGTTGTAAACCTCCAACTAGAATTCAAAGGATAACTTGTAGAGCATGATTTTTAAAGAGATGAGAATGGGAAATTTTAATGTTTATTTATGGAATATCCAAGGTAGGTTGATGAACATGAACCTAAATTAAATAATATTAAATCTAAATTTTATAATCTATAGAAACTAGTGAAATATTATAGACAAGTTTCATTAATATCTAATGATGTGGGGAAATACGTATTGAAAATTAAAGAATAGAACGTGATCAATGGTGATATTAATGTATCTTTCAGAGAGAAAGTTATAAAAATAAAAACACTTGAGGAGGAAATGGTATCATTCAGAATGAATAATGAATCATATCTTAAAACTAATATTAAAAATAATAATATTTAGTTTTGGGAATTATGAGATGAATTATTCAAAAAAATGGATGTTGGAGGCACAAAGACGTTTTAGTAAATATTGAGTTCTCAAAAACTAAGTGGCAAGGAAAAAATGGGCCAAGATATAATGATGAATCATTAAAGGTAATTTCAATATAAGTGATGAGGAAGGGGAATCCTAATGTCAGTGAATTTTATCAACCATTTAGAACTTATCAATAATCAATGAAATACACAAAATATGGTGATATTTTGAGATGTGACAACAACTTGTTTTTTAAACATATAAAATTTAAATTATATGTTTTATTATGATACATTATGTATTATTGTGGTGCATTATAAATTTATATTAAAGATGAAGTAATAATAATTCATCAAGGTAGATTTGGATAATACAATTCATATCAGAGTATAAATAATTTCTTGTGTTACTTTTTTCTTTGTCAAACTTTATTCATAATTTAGTTGATTGTAATAAAATATGATGTAGATGTTATTATATAAATCAATGTATAGTGGATGTAGATAATACAAAATCAATACATTCTAAAAAGTGTTATCTCCTTAATAAATAATATCTATTTATACAAGGTTGGGGGATTCCACCTTTTTTATTGAAATGAAAATCACCAATTATTATTCTAGATTTAGGGACCCATTTTATGGATATTATAGTCCCAATGAGAATTAAAACCAATTACCAGAATCCCACTATCCCAGATCCAATTTATAAGTCATTTAAAAATATTCATAGAACCCATTCACTATGTACCACTTGAAACTAAACTCAGGGCCTATCCCATTACTTATTTCATCTCCTAGTAGTGACAACACTGTCCATCAACACCTATCAATCAACACCACCTCAAATATCATATTCCTTCCCATATCACATTGGATATTCCAACACCCACCATAGAACCTCTGATATTTCATCACTTCTTCTCTTGTCCTTCACTCGTCAAGACTTCCATTATCAACATTGAACTCACTCATTCATGTCATCACCCCCAAATCTTTTAGATTCATATAATTGAAAAAAAAGATCCACCGATAGCACTCCAACCATCATAACCACTATAATCCACAGTGACACTTATCCTATGATTCCACATCCTCTATCCACTATCTCTCCACATTATGGTGTGAGAAACTAGACTTCCCCTAGTGTTGGGGAAAGTGCACTTTAGTAAAGGTTAGAACAAGACCCATTTACCCATTTAGATATTGAAAATATGTGTAGGTACCAACTAAATAACACCCCATTTCGTGAATACAAATAGTTTGATTTATTTTTTTATGATAAAATAATGAGAAGAGACTAATGAAATACTCAACCTATTCATGAAATTTCTTATAAAGAAATAAATAATATTGAAAACAGAAATTGTTAGTAAATAATTGTAGAACCTAGATTCTAGATTATGGGTATTCATATAATATGATAGATAATATGAATATTTTAAAAAATATGAAGGTTGGAGTTGATAAAACATCATTTTTTGATATTATGTGGAATTAATGATTAAAGGTAGTGGAAATAATATGATTCCTAGAAACAAATTTATGAATTTTGATGTTATTTATGTGGATTATATTCAATATAATTTATTGGGAGGTATTTATCCTCGTGGCTCGAGGATCAATGTCAAATTCATTCAAAATGGTTTTAGTATCAATGGTAATGTGGGAGATTCACTAATTAAAGGGTGGAGGAAGTACTAAAATATTTACCATATAGATAGCATAGAAAATATGTGTCTTCTATTAATGGATGAAGAAAAAAATATTGTTTCACCAAAGGCCAGTCCATATTAATCAATTAAGTATGAAAAAAATTCATGTTCAAATATACAATTGATATTCGTAATTTTAAACAATATCGAAAAAATATCGACGATTCCTACATGAGTGAAAAGATGGTTTGAAATATGTATCCTCAAACAGCGAAGAGAAAATTAGTTTTTAGAATATGATTCATGCTCAAGTATATTTTCCAAATAGTCAAAATAGAACCCACAATGAGACATATTTCATCTTATTTGTTGATGAATTTAGTGTGATGAAATGTTCCAATTTTATATGATGAAAGAAAAAATTATTATATTTCCTAAAGAGGTTCTAAGGAAGTGCTATGAATTAAACCATACAAACTATTAAAATTTTGAGATCAGATAATGGAATAGAATATACTAACTACATGGTTATAAATTATCTTCAAACGAATGGGATTAAACATGAAGTATCATTAATGATAACTCATCCAATTTTTTTTTCTAGAAACAATAAATTTCATGGTAAAAAACATGGTATAAATTATTGATAGATTATGATGTCTCATGTCACTATTGGAAGGAAGTGATTTAAGTGTCCCTCTATAATTAGAATATAGTGTTACCCAATATTAGAGTAAAAAAGATTCTAAATAAAATGTTGCACAGAAAGAAACCCTATTTTACCAATATCATGGGATTTAGAAGAAAATAATTCATCTATAAAAATGAATAAAAACATCACTACAACAAATCAGCCCTCTTAAAGTTCTAGTAAAAGGACGGTAACTGTCATTTTAGGTTTCTGTATTTAGTGATTTTCTAAAGTGGTGATGGATGTCCGCATAGACGGTCGACGATGGTGAAGTGAATTTGGATTGGTTTATTATGTGATTGGACTATGTTGGAATGACCTACGGTGGTGCAGCTCCAATGGGTATGGATGACGAAGACAACGTTGAGCTGTTTTACAAATGATGATGGTGGTTGGACGACGAGTGACTGACTGACGTGGGGGCCTCTTGGTTCATGGACACCTTGTGGTTGGCATTATTATTTTTAATTTCAAACAATGTTTCAGGTTTTTGGTATTGGGTCACTACTGATGTATGTTTTTATCACTTTCCCTTAAATCATTTTTCAGAAAATCAAATAAAAATATAAATATTAGTTGATAGTGCTAGTAAAATGAATTCTTCGGTTCTATAGAAGCACTGATAATGTAAGTGATGTTTAAGGGAAAGCTTTAACATTTCATGTAAAAAGAACTGATAAAACAACCCTTTAATAGTGCTTTTTTAGTTCTGATAAAGGGAAAATTTATCAACACTTTCCTATCATTGTTAATGTCCACATTTATGAGAACTTTTTTGGCACTGTTAAAGGCCACCTCCTATAGTGTAAAAAAAGTGGTGATAAAGTTCATACTGATAAAGGGTATATTTTATTTCATTCCCCCTTTTATTATCCCATCCCCCACCCCTCACCCTTTATCAATTCTTACCCCACCACTTTATTACCACTTTTTATAATACCACCTGCTATGTTCACCCCTACCTATATGAAGTTTCTAACCTGAGACCTCCAACTTATAAACCAACACCTTTTCCACTCCCCTATACTGTTTTGTTTTAGTTTGTATGATTTATCAATATATGTATATATATATTTTATATTATTGTATCCATATATATATATATTAAAATGGATATTAACTCTATAAACCCTTAAAATGAAAAAAACATTAAGAAACTCTAAATACCCTAAAACCCCTAAAACCCATGAAATGACCCTAATGTCTAATTCGATAGATCCTTTATAATCCTCAAATAGTAAAATAAAATATCATGAAATGATATTAGATATGATATGAGGTATATGATATATGGATACCTGAATCAGATGTTATAGCCATTTGAATTTTAAGAAACAAGGGTCGATGAAAAAAACTCAATTTAGCGTGACTTCTGGGACTTTTATGGTTTAAAACCCATAAAAAGCTCTTATACCTCATTCTTAGACATATTGTTAAATATAACTCATCATTGTCTTTTATTTAACATGTGTTAGAGCCAAAACTGACACCCAAGTCAATAGTTATTTTCGTTTGATGTTTAAGTTTTATTTTTGATTTTTGTAAACATTAATATATTTTATTTATTTTATTATCATATGATTTAAATATTATTCGGTTTTAGTTCATTTCATAAGATTTTATTACCTAGGTTTTGGAGCTGAAATGAACTCTGAGATCAAAAGTTATGATATTTTTATAGATTTTAGGGATTTTAGTGTTATAGGTGTTTTAAGGATTTATCACATTAAAAAACCCTTCAAATGATCATAAATTCAAAACCATGTGTCTGTTGTTCCTTTAAAACATATCAAATCGAATATTGTAATGATCTATACCCCTTGGGGACCCATATGTATCCTTTATCACCTCTATTGAGGCCAAAAGGCCCACAAGTCCTATAAATGACCATAAATTCAGCTACAGGTGTCCGTTAATCAAATATATTTTTGAAATATACCCTTTATTAGTGCTAGTAAAAAAGTACTAATAAAGGGGATATTTATCATCACATTGAAAAAATAACCTATAAAGACCACCAGTTTATCTGTTCGTTTTTTGAAGCGTTGATAAAGACCACCATTTATTAGCACTTTTTTTGAAGCACTGATCAATGCCCATTTTATTAGCTCTTTTTTACTAGTAGTGGGACTTCATTAGTGGTAATTTATAAGCACTGATAAAGGTCCCCCATTAACCATTATTTTTTATCATTGCTAAATATCCCCTTTAACATCACTAAAAATGTTCTTAAATACCCCCTTTAACAGTGTTATTTCTTGCGTTGAGATACGAGGTTCTTAACAGTGATTTTATAGAGAGCTGTTAAAACCATAGTGGTGGATAAAACATGTTTTTATAAGTACATGTAAAATATAATATTGTTATGAATTGAGGTATTTCTATAGGCTAATCAAAAAATTCTTTATCCTATATGTGTTTCAATAAAAGTCTCAGAAATATTTTTTAGATCATAGGTTTAAACTGTTTTTAAGAATAAAGATAACGACAATTCTGTAATTTCTATGTATGATGATGTGTTTAAAAAAGATAATGGGTTAAATATAGATTTAGGGGAAACGTAAAATGTTTAGGCTAATGATGATTCTAAAGGTAAATATATTGAATATCGTAGTGAGAATGGGAGTAAAATTATGACTTATTAAATTTGAAAAAGGATTCATGTATATCTATGAAACATTATCAAAGAAAATTATTCTCAAACACATTAAAGAAGGATGAGTGAAATAGATCACACCACTCAATTATCTGATTTATAATCAACATTATTTGATGAAGCGATATAGGAATAATGTTGGATAAAATACATGGATGATGATTTAGATTATATTGATAAAATTAAAACTTTTTAACTTGTGGGAAGAACAAAATTTCATAACTTGACTAAAAAAATGTTCTTCCTGACGAAAATGTTGAATTAATATTGTAGAGTGATCCAGAATAAAGAACGGTTATTGTGTAATGGTAATGTTTAGCATTTAGTCATTGATGTTAACAATACATTTTCACTTGTAGAAAAAATGGAATATATAAATGGTTTTACCCATGATTGTCCAATTAAAATTCATAATATTTTAAGTGGATGTGAAAAAAATTTTTTTTAACAGAGTTCTAAATGATGAATTTTATATAGATATGTTTATAGGATTTTTTTTATTTAAAATGATTATTATACGGTTTAAAGGTTAAATAAATGTTTGTATGATCTAAAACAAGAACTCAATTCTTATTATTCCTAATTTGAATCTAGTATTATGAAGTTGTAGTTACAAATAGGAGGGATTTATTTCAACATCCATTTCAATATTTTTGATGAAGAATAATTGATATTAATGCTGTATGTGGATGACATCATTTTTGAAGGAAACAAGTACCATTTTCATGATCAATTTTCTTAGTTTATGTGTTATAAATTTGAGAGGGCATTTATTATAGAGTTGTTTTATTTTATAGGACTTCAAATAAAATAAAAATTGGGAGGTATATTAATCTCATATATGAATTATTAAAATTAAATCTTTAATAAATTGATAATACAAGATTTTAATACAGATTCTATTCTAATTATAGCTTGAATAAAACTAGAACAGAATGAATAAATTGAGGTAATATACTATACTCTATTCATAATAATCATTAGGATTTTATCCTATCTAGTTGTGAAAAGGATGGACATTTTATATTCTACATTCTTGGTTATAAAGTTTCAAATTTTTCCAAAGATGGAACATCTCATGGAAGTGATAACAATAAATTGATATGTTCAAGGTACACTAAATTATGGTTTATTGTTCAAGGTTGAGAAAATATGAATTTATTGTCATATTCAAATGGATATTGGGTTGGAGTGGGTATGAAAATACACAATTTATATAGTAATTGATATTGGAATAAACTATGTTGGATGGTTAACTAAGATACAAGATTGTGATTTATTGAGAACAATAGAGGTGGAGTATATCTTAGTCAAAAAAGCTAGTACAAAACATATATGGATGAATAAGAAATGATAAGATATTAGTTAAACGGTGAAATATTCAAAGAATATTCATTGAAACAACAAATGTTCTACTTTTTTTGACTAAAAATATAGTAAATAACTCTCAGGTGAAGCACATAGAGATCTAATATGTTTTCACATATGAGAAGGTAGAGAAATATTCTATGAATATAGAATTTTTCCGGACTCATTATTAGGTGGATGGTTTTTTACCAAATAATTGGTGGAATATGTCTTTAAGAAGGATCAGTTGAACCTTGTAGTTTAACTTATTTATTCAAACTAAGGAGGTTCAGACACCCCTATCCCAATTATATTAAATTTTATATTTGGATATTTTTTGTTCCTTCATGGATTTATTGGATTCAATATGAAGGTGGGAGATACTATTTATGGGGACATGGAAGAAAAATGGTGGTTTTAATTATTTTTTTAATATATTATTATAGTACTAAATTATGTTTCTTATTTACTAGATTGATAATTAATACCATAGTTCTAGGTATTTAGTTAAATTTGCTTTATTAGAACCTTTTTCGTTTTATTTACAAAGGGGGTATACAGTATTGAAAATGCCGAAGAGTTTACGAATGAACAAGGATTGATACATTTGAGGAATATTTTTCTAAACTTGACATCACATGACTTAATTTTTAATAATGAGTAAGAAATGTTGACAAAAAATAATAGGGGAAAATTTTAAAACCATTAGGTTGTGATATAGGATTTATTTAGTTGGAAATTATTAGAAATTAATGTTAAGAAGGATACAGATGAAGTGTAGTTTATATATTTTGGATGGATATATTATTTTGAACATGGAATTTTCTAGAGAACCTACAACTATAGTGATACTAACCATTCCATAGTTGTGTTTCATTTTTCAAAAAAAGATGAATACTAAAGACATCTATATGATCTAGGTTGTGTTTCTATGAGGCAGTGTCCAGGCTTAACAACAACCTATATATGAAAAATAGAATATTGAGCTAGTCCAACCTGGTTCTAGTCTGATTATAGAGAAGTACTAGTTTACATAGTATAGGGTTGCACTATGAGAGTTATCTAGATATGGAAGGTTTCATCCTAAGAAAAAAAAAATAGATCTATTCTGAGTGAATGTATGATATGAAACAACTGGTGTTCAGTTTAAGTTGCAAAGACAACTACAATGGTTCAATTGGAGTTAGAGTATATTTTTTATCATTTATTATAACATTGTTCATGACATAATGTGGACACCACACCATGAAAGAATCTTGTATGATTTGTCAATGCTACTATAATGGGTTAGTTTCTCCATGAGATTTTAGGGAATTCTATAAAGGATACTTGATCAATTATTTTGGTTACATAGAATATGTTCTTTCAAAATGGGATATATGTCATAATCTGAATTTTCCATTAGTATATGTTAGTAGTTATATAATTATTATTTTCACACCATGAAATTTCACACACAAACATAGTTCATGCCTTCCCCAGACACTAGATCCATCCCTTGACATCCCCATTGATTGTTTTTGATATCCCTTGGGTGGTGATAAGAAAAAAGGGCATCAAATTTAATCACATGGAATGTTTTTTAAAATAAAATTAGAATTAATAAATATAAAAATTTTAAATAATTTTTTATCATGACCCGTGCATATGTAGGACATCTATAAAAATCATATAGGGAGATAAAATAGGTATAAATAAATTAAATAATTTAAAAAATAAACATATATAAATATAACTAATCCCTATATTCACCCCATAAGATCCCTCACCATTATTCATCCTTGATTCCAACTGTAACCTCTACTACTATAACTCACAACCGATTTATGTAAATAAAATTAAGATAATCCCTACATTAAAAAAGTGATAAATTAAACTGAAATAAAATAAGACAATGTATAATCTTCATGAGACTCCATTAGTTAATATCAAAAACTGGAATACGAAACACTCCAAAAGTGGCCATAAACTAAGATGAAACATAAATGTATTATAAGAATATAGTTACAAGCATAAAATGCCTAGTAGGATATCACACACACTTCAAAAAGCATTCCCTTTAATTAAAGACCTAGTTTATGATATTTTGAATCTAAATTAGAAAATAATCTTTTTTATAAATTTGAAAAAAATGACGTCACATTAGCTATTATTTATGAAACTTCCATTTAATTTTTTTTAAATATAATCAATCAATTGAAAATGTATCTCATACTAACCCTCTTTTAATGACCAATCGTTTCACTTTCATCCGACCCAATTTAGGAAAAACCATTCCAAGAGATTTGTAAACACACAATTTCAAACCCCCTTTTTAAATTTTTTTTGAAAAAACCGGAATGTGTAGAATTATAAACCAAGATAATGGTTTATAATTTTAAAATAAATACATATTCCATAATGTTACCAGTTCCATAAACATGCACAATTAAGATAACCCCTAAGTTATCTAAAGTAAGTGGTAACTTTAGTTCCTCATATAAAACTCATCAACTAATCTGGTGAAAATATAATGTACATGATAACTACTACGGAGAACATGGGAGGGGCCTAGCGGGATAGTCCCTCCCCTCTGTGAAACCCCATCTAACCATCAAAAAATTAGTGCATATATTAACCTAGTTGTGTAGTGTGACCCCTCCATGACACCACAACCTTCATCAAATCCAATGTGTTATTAAGATATTAAAATAGTGTAAAATATATATTCTTATACTATCCTTCAACATTTTATACCAAACATCCGATGTCCTTTCTCCATTTAAAATTTTTCATATTTAATAAATGGGGAATTTAATCAACAAATTTCATTTTTCAAAAACAACATATGACCATTTAAAATATTCAATTATCAATCCAAGGAAAATGATCAGGGTGACAAAGAGATATAAGGAATGATTAATACTATAATTCTTGGATATAATTAATCTAAAAACTATTTATATAACATGAATATCATGAAAAAGATGTCAAACATACCGATACAATTTATTTCATAAAACTTTCTAAAATGTCATTACAAAAATCATGTTCAGGTAACAATTTTAAATTCTTAAGATTTTACTCATCTCATATCCATATATTCGTACACATCTACATATACTTATCTCATTGCAAAAATTCATAGGTTCCTATGTGATTTTGTTTGTGCGTATACTTGTGTATATGTATATAAGCACTGAAAACAAATAAATACATTTGAAAACATTAAATTTTATTTCATAATGATTGTTTAACACTTTAATATTACTTAGGATTATATGTATTAATTGACATTTCAATTAAATATTAATTTCCAAATGATATTTCTCCTCGATGAAAAAAACACCTTTTAAAGAATATAATATATTTATATGTGGTGATTAGTCAATTAAACAAATAACTAGTGTGCGTGGTTAAAGAAAATAATTGTTAGGCCAATACCGAGAAGAGGAACACTATATTATTTATATAAATAAAAAAAATTAAATATATGATTAATTTTATAAACCCTATAAATAACCATAACACTACCACGAAGAATCAAGAACCCTGATTTAAAATCCATGAAATTGATCGTTCAAAATTTAATGTGTCAGAAATTTTTAAAAACTATATGAAATAGAAACAGATTATAAAAAATCTTCAAAAAAAGGGAGAGGAATATTCCAATATAAATTTTTATTCATAAATATTGAAGACCAAAAGTAAATAAAAGAAAACCCACCTAGGTTTCATCCTAATGTAATGAAAAATGATGGTTAAGGAGAAAGACCATATCGAAGAAGAAGGAGGAGACAAAGCCCAAAGAGCTCACATCCAGAATTTGAATCTGAAACACCCAAATATGGAGGAGCATATGAGAAATAAGTAGGGAATGAGAAGAGGGGTTTCAAGTCATGCATCACATGATCTAGGAAGAGGATGGTTTAATGTGGATTATTAATGGTATAACGGGAAAATAAAAAATTTAAAGTCCTAGAAGACTTGCATGATTTTGGCACACATTTTACCAAAACGTGCACCAACCTTGAACCTATTACAGGGAACACCTAGGTTCCCACACGTTCTAGCCATATGTTTAGACCAACTATGTGACAACCATGTGAAATAAATCTATTAAATTTTATAACCCATCATCATGACTATCATATAGTTAGCATTAATCATGTGCTAATTATGGGATAGACATGATTCCATAAAAATTAAAAAATCAAAATAAAATACTTGAACCTCCATGATGATAAATAATAACAAAATAATGGATTGATTGATCAATTAAATAATGAATTCATGGGGAATTGAAATGTATATTTCTTTCATGTATTTTAGGGTGGTTTAATATAGAGATTTTTGTAATTTAATTAATATTATTGATTATATTTAGACTGTTTAACTTGTTTTGTGATTTATGGAAGGATAATAAATTTTTTTTATAAAAGATAAAATATAGAAAAATATAAGAGATTAAACAATATTTACACTGTGGTGTAGTGTTCAACTAGAATATTCATGTAAAAAAGCCAAATGCACATGGAGCTAGAGCAGACTACAAAGCCTGGATGAAGTTGTTTCCATGTCGTGAACTCAATACACAAATTGAGTTCCCATAATAGGGTCAATATTGAGATATTAAAAAATTGTTGGCTCCATATAACACTATAAGGTCGAATAAATTCACAATATGTACACCATTCACATCATGAGAATATCAGTAAAAGAATATTTTTAGAAGGCATTGTCGTATCCTACACAGCGTGAACACATTACATGGATGGTAGAAAGAGACATGCGTGCCACTGCAAATCCCTACTATCACTACCATTCTTCACCTCTATAAAAATTAGGGTATCTATACTGCTAATTCTCATAAATTCTAGAATGATTGAGTATTCATTTATATTCCTGTTGATGTGATTATGGGAGGTTTTTTTCTTAGGGATTAATTATATTTTCTATTCATTTTTTGGATTAATAAATATTTATTTCTCAATTTTAATTATCTTTCTTTTAATATTTCATGACTATCATTTGCAATCTAAAGAGTTTTATTTTATTAAATCAATTAATTCACCGTGTTTCATATGACCATTATACATCCCAGTGGGGTTATGATTAAATATGTTTTTCTGTGGTTAGTTTCTATGATTGAATGTATTAGATGACCATTAGTTAAACATCCTCAACTCGGAGGCCACTATAACAGGTTCCCTGAGTTAGGATGTCACTTGACCTCGAGAATGCTTATATGTTAGAGGTTGTCAACTAGCAGCATAGGCCTATGTAGGGACATAGTGAGACTACACCCTCTTTTCAGAGTGAAGACACAATGGAAGTAACACAGTCAAATAGAATAAAAAACAGTAACAACAATAGACGACATGTAACAAATCCCAATAAGTAATCATGTACACATGTTAAAACAAATCTAGATAGAGTACACTACATGTGAGATAATATAATCCAAGGAAAAAACTAGCAATAAAATCTGAACCTAGACCCGTGTCCCAACAGGTTTTTAACCTCTATATTCGAACCGATCATCCCATGCACAATCAAACACTGGTCCTTACTCCGAACCTATACCAGAAGACAAGTGAAATCTTCTCAGGTTCCCAAGTACCATGCTGTCCTAAGAATAGTGTGAGTACAACTTATTAGGGCACCACCAATTCTGTCCAAATAAAAAAATCTAATTTTCACCAAGAGTATATATATAACCAATAAAATAAATAAATAAGGAAACTAAGTAAAAATTTAGGTTGCTATCTAATATTAATTGTACCCATTAAGTTACCTAGATTCAGCCAAAAACAACAAACTTAGCTCACACTGGGGGTCTAAGATAGGGCAAAAGGTGACACAAACATTTAACCGCAAGGTATTTGTCAAATAAAAACACATCAAATACCCATTAGTAAAAATCTCTATTTAAACCATTTTAATCATTATTTCCCTTTCTTCCCATAGGCAATCCTTATTACTAAATTCATCTTCATCTCATCTTCCATGGCCTAATAATTTACATAATTTACACTATGTCTTAGGCCAGTAAATTTCCATTCATAAGGGAATAAACCATGTAATTGTCTCACATGGGATAAAAACGTCACAACAACACATTATCATCACCTCAAACCCTCAGTCTAGGTTGAATGAAACCATTAGTGTAATAGATCATTTTTCCCTTTATGTAACTCGTTCTTTTTTGGGGTGGATTCGAGAACCCCATACTAACTCAACCTGTGGGCTTAGAACCTCAAGTCAATACACCACACTACCAAAACCTCTGAAAATAATTCTTTATCCATTCACCATATATATACCATTTCATAACCATATTAAAATACTAACATAACATTCAAAATTTATAATTTATCAATACATAACACATTCTCATTCCACAACAAAGGGACACTAAACCATTTTCAAACCATTTCACATGAACCCATTTACACGATAAAAATTGCAACATTATCCAATGATATAAATTAAAAGAAAATTATCATTAATATCACTAACATACCATTTCACATTTTCCAACACAAAACATTCCTTTTTAATAAGATATACCCTTATTTCTAAAAACCCCTTTATGTAATTACATCAACTATGAATGGTTATTAGTTAGTTCACATAAAAACTCACTTATAATGTCAACATAAGTTTCATGGGTCTTGTCTCACTATCCCATAGATAAATTCAATTACTAAGTCCCAAAGGACCCTTAAACAAGAATATGGCATACAATAAAATATAAAATACTTATTTTAATATATCTCTAAGACACCTCTTAAAACATGTACCTTCCTCGTTGAAAACTAAAACATTCATAAGGTCTTTCATTTCCATTTTAACCATCCCATACAATAATTAATTCATTTTCATAAAAATGGAACGTCTACCATATTTTAAAAATAATTTGAAATATATTTAGAAAAATACTTTTTGAAATAACTTTGCGGTCAACACCACCTTTCAAAAAACCTCTCACTTTGAAAAATCATTTTCATTAATTACTCAAGAATCAGTTCAAATCCCCAAACAACCCATCAAATAATTTCATCTCACATAATTGACAAACCCAACAGGGTATGTGACAGATATATCACCTCAATATATGTCCCAAATAACTTAAAATAACCCAAGACATTGAAACACATCATGGAAGTGAAATAATGAAACTAATTACACACATAGCACCTCAAGACTATGAGATAAATCCTAAAGACCATCTACCACATGTCTGTTGACGAAATCTTGCTTAATATCCACAGTTGATTAGATCTAAAACACCTTCCAAATCCCAAATTTAAAATCCACTATAAAATTTATGTTTTTATGTCTTCCTAAAAAGAGTACAGATTCTACAAATCCTAATCCAAAAAATATTTCATAACAAAGATTCAGAGTCACCCGAATCTTCGATTCACACCCAAATTCTCTCTAAACATCCAAGAATCGATAGAGAACCATACGTGGAAGATGGAGGATACTGGTTCATGACCTTGGGTGGAGGGGTTGAATGGGCGGATAAATTGGATGGGGATCTAAAAAACCCAAGATGAAAAAACAATAAATTATTTTACTTTTAATGGGTTTCACAGTTTACCTGCATTGTTTTCCAAAACTTGTGAAAACCGTTCACAAGACACTATATCATAGAAGTTGGGACTCATGGTACCTATAGATACACTCATGGGTTTCCAAAATATGTGGTAACCATTCTAAATCCCTATATCTAAAATGGTCACCAAGACATATGGTTTCCTAGGCATAGGGAACGATTTTCACTACCCATGCGCCAAATGTGTGTTATGTGATGTGTAGTCACTCTTGTACTCTTTTCATGTTCCAGACCCTTGAAACACTTCCAAAACTCTTCAAGCACTATGTAAATCCATATTTAATAGTAAAAGGGAGTTTAACAAAAACATTATCAATGGTGAACCTTCAGTTAAGATAGGGATCTTACAACCTCCCCATATTATAGAGGCTGTTTTAAAGCTGTTCATCCATATATTTTGAAACCCTTGAGACCAAAAAGGTCAGACCACTATCCCTCTGATAAAACTTCACATTCTGAGTTTTCTTCCTAAAATCAGCCATTCTGCAGTAATTATCGGACCAAGGAAACAGTCCTACCCTTAGAAAAATGCTGTCACCATGTTCCAAGATCACAATCTGATTATCCTAGAGGACACATCAACCTCATCTCATCATTACCAACATGATGAACAATAAAAAGGTCCGGTTAATTCCACTAATCAACCCCAAGGAAGGATACTGACTAGGAAAAATATTACTCTAGAAGAACCAATCCAAACATTCTATGTTTGATCATCTTCATAAATCATGAACGAATTCACATGGTTCCATCTCACCCAAATTGTTTTGAATCTCTAATGGAGTTCCAAACCCAACATCACTAGAGGAAACTTCCTATTTTTTGACATCATAACGCGAATTATCCAATATAAAAATAGAATCTGAACATCCTCACGTGATTTCTGAGCATTTGGAAGGAACAAAAAAAAAGACACTCTTCATCTTAGAGGACTCAAGAGACTAAAACCTGATCCAATTCCATTAACCAACACCGTTCCAAAAAGATGGATTCCACCCTGGTCCGTCAATCTTGAACCACTGGTTATTCCATTAACCAACCACATTACTACTATGGTATTCCTAACTATATTCTTTAACCTATCACCACCATTTTTCCAGCACAGAACACACCCATAATAAAAAATTTGACAAATTAAACAACAATACAACTTTTATTACATACCATGCATATTTTCCAACTCACTACACCCAACATCAATATGAACACCATCAAACATTGGTATTCTATATTTCCATCAAAACCACATGTATTGGTTACCTCCAAAATCCATTATTATTTAATGGTAAAAAGGTTCTTCCTCATAGACCATTCTCATTACCAAAATGTTCTTATCCATCCAATATTATCTAAAGGTGTCTTACAACACACCTCATTTGTTCCTTTCTACTAGTTGAGTAAGAAAATCCTTGGTCGACTCACTTTGTTGATACCTAACATATTATATTTGTACATCAAAACTATTTCTATCCATAGAGCCTTTTTTACGTAAGATATACCACCCTCAAACACACACACCTACCATAGTCATCCTTGACATCTAATAAAACATTACCATCATAGCATTCACTATTATTCAAATAGTTTTACTTCATTACAACACTCTTTAACACATCTTTGATGTGACTCCTATGATTAAATTAAGAAGCATCTTTATCCAAAATCCATCGCTTGGCTCGATTTACCATCACACCAAAGGACAACTCAAACATGTACCTCACTGGTTTCCCATTTGCATCTTGATGCCACCACATAGACTTCATACCATGATCCACATATCCATGACTTAACATGATGCACGCCACCTTAGGAGTATCGTTGTATCCGCTTTCCTCAAGTGCATTCAACCACTAAAACTCACATATCAATCACGAGCTAAAACTTGAACTTGGACAAGGTTGTTTATCCTTTCCCAAAACAACTAATATAATATTACTCTCTAACTATTCTCATCTTTTAAGAATGACACCCATGGAATTATTCAACATTTTTTCTAAACCAAGGACCTTTCCTAAAACTGGGCACTGATGCACTACCCAAATAATTTTCACTAATACACATAAAACTCCTTGTGTGTATCCTTTAGGATGTTCCAAATCTAGCCAAAACACACTCATGTCTCTAAGAATAAAGCCAATGATTTCATAGCTAAATTGGGACAATGTCAAGATATTGGACATGATTGTCACTGGTAAAAAATACGCTAAGAATTTATTAACAATCACCACAGTAATCTATCCACCATTATTGTCTCCTCTCACAAAGTGGAATCATCAACCAGTCGAAGGTATCAAGATTCCTGCCCACCAATTCCTCTTCTACAGTAGGACACTACAACTCGAATGAGTTTCCATCTAGAATCACCACCACCTCACAACCCTCTACCAAAATATCTTGACCCAACATTCCTTTTATCACTATTTTCATCACCCCCCTAATGTTATTCATGCATGGTATCTCTAACCAGAAAATATATGCCACAATTTTCTCAAATGATCTAAAATCAACTAGTTTTTCACACTACCGGGGTCTCTTCACTTTTATTCCATAGAAACACGTGCACTTACATCCAACCCACATAGTAATATATCCCAATGGAATCGTGCATCTCATACATGTTCCCATATTTTGGAACATTCTAGAACCACTTAGGTCTCACACTCTCCTTAGACTAATAAAAAAACCCATCTATATCTCACAAGAACCATACATCACTCATTCTATCCCCACAATAACATTTCCTTCCACATTTAACTCCAAAACAAATCATAGGGTCATGCGTTAAAACAATACTTCCCTTGAAATCTACTATTATAACCAAATGTAACCACCAAAGTGATTCGTTGTGGTGAGTCCAAGCCATAAATTTTAAACTTTACCAAAACCTTATGGGTCATACCGTTCATTGATTCCCTTTTAGAATCATGAACGTGTGATTCACATTCCAAGTCACCTTCAACACCAGACCAACCTACCTCAAGGCTACCCTCAATTTATTATGGTTTTTAACTTCTAGACACCACTCAAGACATACCTTCCAAAACCATTAACCCTTCCACATAGACCTCTAGTTTAATCCATCACCATGAAACACAGCTCTAAGTGACACTACCAAGGTCTGAAACATCAACCTGTGCCACACAGAACCTTATGCACTGACACCATGACCGACCTCTCATAGAAGTCATCCTAAAAATTAAAACAATAATAACTCCCCAATTTAGAGCTTCACAAAAAAATTATTACAAGATCCCTCTATGTTAAACACACCAACATGAACTACCAGTTGTTCATGATGGTCATCATATCCCCATTCCAAACACACCGTATCAAATTCACCAAACAACCGCTTACTCTAAATCCCACACCAAGGAAACATTCACACATATATGGTCATAAAGAACCAAAAACCCACTCTAGGGTGCAAAACACCACTCATAATGTCTTAATCCACAAGATTCACCACATTCACATTAAAAAAAATCCTTACACAAAAAAGTGGTGCCAACCTATCCAAGGATACGATAAGAAACATCCCATTAACTAGAACACCAAACTAAGAAAGATCCCAAATTCCACAACCCACAGTCTCAAGACTAAGGCACTCTAACTCCCAAACCACCCATATATAGTGATGACAACCAACACAAGGGATAACCACCACTAGTGTGTCAAAAAGGATCCATTGTTACACCATTTTTCCAACTAATTAGTATTATTATTTAAACCCATGACATTAACTTTAAAACATCTCATTTTCATAACTAAAACATTTACACTCTCAAATACCTTTTTTAGTCCATAATTTCAAATACATCAATTTTATTGAAAATTGAATATCAAAACACACCCCCTTTACAAACTCAAGGATTTAAATTTCTAAAAACAACTTATCCACCCACTTTTCAACACCAATTGTTCCATAAAATTTAAATTTTTAAACCTAGCTGGTTTATCATAATGTTATTCAAAAATCAATCAGAGGGAAAATATAGATGAACTATTTATCCTATGTTCAAATCATAACACATGAACTCAAACACCCTCTCTTATTGCGCTGGGCCAAGAGATGAAACCTCATAAAATAATAACATCACATCCATGTTATCCACCCAAGGCGGAAATATCAACCAAATATAAAAACACAAAAGAAATCATCAATTTCAACCCTTGGAAACTTGGATTTTCCCTCATACATGGGGAAAGAGTCAGCTAATCATGATATCACTACCAAGTCCCAACAAGATCCTACAGTCCAATATATTTTTCCCAAATAGTTATAAAAAATTTGACCTCCTCTGATACCACTTTGTAACATCCCTGACCAGAAGGCCACTACAATAGGTTCCCTGAGTCGGGCCATTACATGACGTCATCCATGCCTCCCCATATTCTAGAGGCTACCAAATAGCACACAGGTCTAAGGGGGGACATGGGGAGACTAAACCCACTTATCATAGTAAATCCTAAACAAATGTAACACAAAAATAAAAAATAACAAAAAGGAACAACAAAAGATGACATGTAACAAAACTCAATAAGGGAAAATGCACACAAGATATAAAACTATATAGATAGAGTACATAACATGTCAGACGGTCAAAAAATATGATCCATGAACAAAACTAGCAAAAGACTCTAAACCCTTACCCGAGTCCCAACCCAGTCCTAACCTCCATGATCAAACCCATCATCCCATGAAAAACCAAACATCATACCCCTACTCTGAACCTTTACCTAAAAACAATTAGTGCCTACTCCGGTTCCCATGTGCCATGGTGGCCCATGTATGTTGTGAGTACAACTCAGTAGGCCACCACTAATGGTGTCTAATACAATAGAAAGTATGTACCATGTATATACAGGTAACAAGTAAAATAAATAAACAAGGAAACAAGGAAAATATTTAGGTAGTTCTCTAATATTAATTTTATCTAATAAGTTATCTATATTCAACCATTAACAAATTAGTCATGTCACACTGGGGTTCTAATCGAAGTTAAAAGGTGAAATAAAAAATTAACCACAAATGGATTTAGCTAATCAAAAATCATCTCACACCCATTAGTTACATCATTAATTTAGGTTATTTTCATCATTATTTAAATTTCATCCCTTAGGATATCCTCCTAAATCAATTAATCATCATATCATGTTCCATGGGTTAGGAATTTATATAATTTACACTATGGCCTATGTTGGTCAATTTCCATGAATAAGGGAATAAACCAAGTCCATATCTTATTCGGGATAAAAACATCAAAACAACACATTATCCACACCTTGTTGCCTCAGTCTGAGTGGAATGAAATCATTAAGGAAACATATCCTCTTTCCCCTTCACTAACCCATGCAATTTGGGCTAGAGTTTAGATCGCCAGTATAACTTGACACATGGGAATAGAACCTCAAGTAAATAACCCACTCTACCATGACATGTGCACATGTTTATTTATCCATTTACCAAATATACCATTTCTCAAGAAAAGTGAAACACTAACATACGATTCAAAATTCAAAATTCATCAATACAAAAATAATTCTCATTTCATAACCCCTGAACACTTTCCAATTTTTGAATTATTTCACACTTACACATTTACACTATACCAAACACTCCATTATGCTATAAAATCAACTAAACACTATAAAATTAATCTCAATTACAAAAAATCACTTTTTCTAACAAAAACCATGCCTTTTTAAACACATATACCTTTATGCCTAAAATCCCATTTATGTAATGCCATAAACTATTCATATTCATTAGTTAGTTCACATAAAAATGATGTTACAATACCAACATAATTGTCATGGGTCATATATCACTAACCTGCAGATCAATTCCATGAGTATGTCCCAATAGACCCTCAAACGAAATTATGTCATACAATAAAATATAAAATATTTATTTTAATACGTCTCAAAGAAACCCATTAAAACATAGACCTTCCTCTTTGAAAACAAAAACAAGAGCAAGGGATTTAATTTCCATTTAAACCATCCCATACAACCATTATACCATTTTTATAAAAATGAAAAAATTACCATCATTCAAAACTCCATTGAAATATATTTAGAAAACCCCTTTTTGAAATCAATTTTATTTTTACCCCTCCTTTCAAACCACTTTTCACTTTAAAAAATCTTTTCATTAATTACTCAAAAATCAGGTCAAATCCCCAAAACTTGCCATCAAATAATTTGAATCCCCTTCAACCATTTACAAAAGAAAACATATAAATTGTTTAAAAAATCCATTAAAATAAAAATTAATGAATTAAATTTTTACAAACCATTCGGTCTCATAATAGCGTTATATCGGGGATTACAAGTTTTACTCACCAATTACATAGGTTCGGTTTACCCCTTGGGTAGCCCTAGTTTTGGTCTCATGTGATCGACGAACCAAACAAGGTTCTTGAATGTTCTCACTCCTCAATATAGGGTCTAAATCAATTTTTATAACAAAATTCATCAAAATAAAACTTGGTCAAAAAATAAACCAACTAAATACAAAAATAACACAACATGACTATGGGCGAAATCATTTATACCACCTAACTCATGTCTATTGATGAATGATTGCTTAATATACACCAATTACTAAATCTTTAAACCCACTAATTTCAAAATCAAAAATCCATTAGATATGTGAATGATTTAGTTTTTTGAAAGGAGATGAGAGATTACACATGACCATTTCTTGAAAATTGAGCAAAGAGGAGTGTTAGACTCACATGAATCTTTGATTAGGATCGAAACATGGTCTAAATGCCCAAGAATAAAATGAAAACCATCCATAGGATAGGATGAAGTTTATGGTTCGACACTTAGGGTATATGGGTCGAATGATAGGAGAAATTAGGTTGGGATCCATAAATCATCAGATGGGAAAATAGTAAATTTTTCAAATTTTAATGGGGTGCATGGTTTACCCACACAGTTTTCCAAATAGCATGAAAACCATGCGCAAGACACTATCTAAGGTATGTTGGGTCACACAGTTAGTTGAATATACGATCATGTTTTACCAAGATGTGCGGTAACCATACAACATCCCTCTATTTGAAAAGGTAACAAAAGCCGCATGGTTTCCTAGGCCCAACACATGGTTTTCACTAACCGTGATCCAAGTGTACACTATGTTCTGTTTGGTCGCCCTTCTCTTCTTTTTGTGTCCCACACCCCCAAAACACTTCAAAAACATATCAATCTCTCATAAAACCCTTTTTTAGAAAAAAAATTTAAACAAATTTCACAAGGACATACCTTCACTAAAGATCAAGATCATACAACTCCAATGGTGCGAGTAAATTATTAACATATTGAACCCAGACCAAGGGTTCCAAATATCTCAATTCTGAATAAAATTTGAATGAACCCATAAATAATTTGAATCCATATCAAATGAACTTTATAGATACTAAACCTAGCATGCCTTATTTCTTGACTTCAATTCCATTCTTTATTTCACTCTTCTTTATCTCTCTCTCTAAAAAAGCAATAAACTACATTCTAAATTAATATAATTAATTTATAGAATAGAGAGCCTCCTTGTCGGTTTGAAATTTGGTATTTTTTATTACAATATTTATAATTATATTTTATGAGTTTTATATATTATTTATTTTTTGTATCCCCATAGGAATTTGATGATTCCCTACAGGTTGTCAGTCAGAATGTGATAGAACTTCCCTTTATAATATTTATACCCTTAGAAAGTTACCAAACATAGAATATATAGAAAAGACAAGGAATATTAACTAGAAAATAATAATTACTAAATATAACCTCCAGTCCAATTCAAAACAAAATAAAACTACCCGACATAGTATGATCCATAACTCTAAAAATCACAATAGGCATACTAAATAAGGATAAAGAAATGGATACTAATAAATTTTTCACCAATATATAATAAATTCACATGAATATATATTCATATAGATAATGGATTCACTGAAGATCCCCTACACGGAACAACCCAAATCTCCAAATGAAAAGGTATAAAGAAGAACTATCAACATAGAATATCTCTATCAATACCCCTAGTTTAAACAGAATTCATAAATCCATAAACCCGTACCTATTCAAGTGGAAAAAATAAAAATTACTAAAATAACAACCTATTGGTTACCAAAAAAAAACCCAAATCGTCAACCAATGTGAGTAAAAAAACAATCAATACACCTCAAAGACTCAAAGCCATACCACTTAAGAGTTAACAAAAACATAACACTAGATTAATACTAAATAATGAATCAAGGGAAATAATAATGAATGAATCAAAGGGAACTATCCTAGTAACCCCAAACACCCACCAAAGTATTCCAATTTACAACGCAAATAGAAAAAAATATTATGAAAAAAAATATCTGAACTTATACGAGAGGCACAATAAATCTATAAAGAATATGCAATTTTAAAATGACTAGAACATCATATAGAACAATCAATGGAATATTCAAAAGAATTATAAATTGAAAAATTATCCCTAAAGACATTCAACTACACCAATCTCAACCAGATCAATCCTCAAAATTGATAACCACCAGCTATCCCAAAACTGCAACAAACTAATTCAATGGAAAGAGAAATCCAAATGAATGACAATAACCTTTCATATATACCTTTAAAAGGTATTAAAAAATAGTAAAATACACAAACCCAAATGAATATAAAATCCTCATGATAAAACAATCATGAAATTACATTCACAAAAAGCTATAAACATCATCTTTAAAACTAATTATTTCCAAAAAATATTCATGTCTCTATAAAATAAACCTTCTGCAAAATCCACATAAATAAAATACAATTTAAAACCCCAAATAAAATATGAGTATTAGATTAAAATCATTTTAAAACGTCACATTTTCTCTTTAAGATCTAATTATGAGTATTAGATTAAAAAATCCATTTAAATTAATTTTAAATAAAATTATCATTTCTCAATTAAAAACTATGTTTTATAATTTAAAAACCCAATTAGGTTTTGAAAATTTTTTGAAATTAAAATAAATTGTATAAATGAATATCTCCAATAACATTTACCCAAATCCAAAATAAATTTCAAAACTAAAAGAATACAAAAAAATAAAAATGTTGGTGAGGATAGTGTTCATGCATGGATTAGCCACTAATTTTTAAGAACCATTTGTTTTATATGATACTACTACTCATATTTCCTTGAAACCATGCACATAGGATCCACATTGTTTATCATTCCTTGATATCTACTAGTTCCTCTACTTCCACTCTCATTTTCATCCCAAATAATGAAATATTTTAAAAAATATAAAAAATTCAAGAACCCTATAAGAAAATCCCTTAGGAATCTAAGAAAACCCTGAAGTATCAAAATAAAATTAATTTGAATTTAAATATACTAAAAAAAATTAACGAAAAAAACATTCAAGTACCGATACCAGATGGTAACTCAAGTTTCTTCATTGATGGTGGTGATTTAGAAATCACCTATAACATGCCTCCTAATATCCAATGATAATATATCGTAGCTACTTGAAACACCCAAATAAAAATGATGGCTCTAAACCTTAGGTCCAATTAATAACCTGGACTATAAAATAATGTTTCCATAAACCAAAATAGTTTATCCCTCCATCAGACACCAAAACTAGTTCTGACATCCCTAAGTCACATTTATAGTCCCCCAAGGTATTGATAACAACCAAAAGGAATCAAATTTATATAGATGGAAATATATAACCCATTGAAATAAAATTATAAAATTTAAAATCTTTTAAAAAAAATTCATCTTGACATGTCCATAAGTTGTACATCCAAGCCAAATCAGATAAGTAGATAAAATAGATATATTTTAATTAAATAATTTATACAATTTTCCATATATAAATTTAATCAATCCCTCTACTCACCTGCCAAGATCCCTCACATGTAGCTCGCTCCATGTCCCACTGCAACCTCTATAGATATATTGTGTCATATATTAATTTAGAGGAAAAAAATCCCATATTTCAAAATTGATAAAGTAAATGAAAATAAAATAAAACAACGACTATCCTTAAAGTGACTCTAGAAGTAGCCATGTGAAAAAATAATAAATAATTCTCCAAGCGTAGTTATAAACTAAGTTAAAATGTCAAATTGTTATATAAATATAGGTGTGAGAAAGAAAATACCAGTAGGACACCACCCTCTTTACCATAATATTGCCCTTAATAAAATATCTATTTTCATGATTGTTTGAAAATAAATTACTAAATAATATTTTAATTCATAATTTTACTAAAACTATTAACACCTTATTTACTATTGATTTAAAATCAATTTAATTTTTTTAAATGAAAAAACCATTTGAAACCATTTCCTAGATTAAGAATTATTTACCAAACACTAATTCAAATTTTACTTCATAATCACATTTTTTGAAAAAGGATTATAAAATATTTATAAAAACATGCTTTCAAACCCATTTTGGAAATATTTTAGAAAAACAATGAAAATTTAAAAAGGATAAAACAAAAACAATGATTTATTATTTTAAAATAAATACAAATTCTATAAAGGCAACCATTTAATAAACACACCCAATGAGATAAATACCTTGGACATCTATGTTTAGTGGGAAATCTAATTCCTCATATCTAACTTCTAACCTAATCCACTCAAAATACAATGTCTATACTACTCGCTAAGGTGAAAAGTCCATTGGTAGAGATAGGTAGTTTCTCCCTACTATGACCCTACATCAAACCATTTTCTATGTTGTACATGTATTGTCATAGTATTTTTGTGCCATCCCTCTATGACACCATAACCATTACCATACCCAAGATTTTTTAGTTTGTAAGTTGGTGTAATAAAAAATTTATACTTAATCTATCCCCCCTAAAAGATAAAATATTCGTAAGTGATTTTTCCATTTCAATCATTTTACATTTAAATAATGTTGGCCTTTAATTATCCTGTTTAATTTATGAAGAAGTAAATTACCATTCAAACCATTCATTTATCAATTAAATGAAAAAACTTATAATACCCAAGAGACAAAATGAATTTGTAAAATTACCATACATGGATTTAATTAATTAAAAATCTATTTAAATATATGAATATAATTAAAATCATACCAATCAGACCTTTATGATTTATTTTATAAATCCACTTGGTATCACATTTGAAAAAATAATTTTGAGTATGAAATTTAAATTCTTAAGGCTGCCTCTCATTATATTCATATGAATATATATATATATACTTCTTCATTTTCAAAAATATACTTGTTCATATATATATATATATGTATATTTATTTATACCCATGTATATGTCTAACACCACTAAAGAAATTAATTCAAAATTCAAATGCAAATAAAATCATAAGACTCACCTAAAAATTATTATATAAGGAAAAATACATTTTAAAACTCAAAATTGATTAATAAGGTCTAATCAAATAATTAAAAATAGATATTATTTAATGATAAAGAAATATTTTTTTAGGAAGATAACAAAAAGTGAATGATTATTTTCTTTATATTAAAATATTATGTTTAAATTCAATTTTACTCTTATAAAATAAATAAAAAAATATAATACTACCTTGAGGGATTAATAACCCTAATTTAAATTCAAAACAGTTAACCATTTAAAAATTAAAGATTCAATAATAGGGAAAACCTACCTAGAATATGCAAAGTAATTGAAAAAGTTTCAATATAATTGATAGGAATATTAAATTAGGAATTAGAACATCCAAGGAAATAAAACCATAATAAGATATAATTTTAACCGACTTAGGGTTTGGCCAAATGGTGTGTACAATGAGTGCGAGAAAGAAAGCCAAAAAAATACGAAGAAGAAAGTGGAGGAGGAGGATGAGGATTCCAAAATCATGGATATCTTATCCATAATAACAAGGGAAAATTCCCAAATATGGATGAGGTATGGAAGAGGATATTGTTCATGGTAGAAGTGGTTTTCAATCATAATTTTCATGATCCATGAATATAGGGTGAGTAAAAATAAAATGGTGTTTAATTCATTGTGTTTGGAATAGATATTCTAAAATTTAAAAGGCATGGGATACTCACTTGATTATGGGTAATGGTTTACCGAATAGTTTTCCAATCGTTCTCCACTAATTCGGAAAACCTATGTGTTTATATATTTTGGCCACGTGGTTAGGAAAATGAGGTGTTATCCATAAGAAAAAATGCTTTCAATTTACAGACACCATCCACATTGTTTTAACATAGTTATTACTATATGTTCATTAAACTTGTGATAAACTAGATTAATAAAAAAATTAACTCATTCTAAAAAGAAAATACCAAAACACCCATGAATATAAATAAAAATTAATTGAATAATCAATTAAAAAATAAATTGGTTGGGTGTGATATGAATGTTGGGATACATGGTAAAGGGACACAAGAAAAACTGTAGTAGTTTTGTATATTTGAGGGCCTCAATTTTGGGAACAATGTTTTCACCACAACCTATCATGAGATACATGATTTGAATCCACAATGTTTTATGCCACTTCATGGCCTATCTGGATATTTCAATAAGTTAAAAAAGCTACATACATGTCATTTCAAAAAGAATAAGGTCAGGTCATGATTTATGAATATTTCAGAATTTTATCATTATAGAAGAATATGGAAAAACCTTTTGGCATAGTAGTTATTTAGGAAACTAATAACTTCTATTTTTAATTTGGTATTTTGTATTTTATGGGAGATAGGGGAACCATTTTAATTAAATGTACTAGGTATTTATTTTTTATTTAAATTTCAAAATTTATGTTCACAAATTCATTAAAAATAAAGGATTCTATTGTGTATAATAATAATGATCACACAAAAATAATAATGAGAGAATTATTGAATATCCAGTCACATTGGATCGATAGTTTGGTCCATTTAATATTTTATAATAATAAGTGAAGTGCGATCAGTTTGAGTTTCTTAAAAAACTATGATTATAATATTATATTTATTATGCATATAATTGAGATATATAGAAGTGAATAATAAATCAACCTAGATAACACCTTTATTTTCTGGTGTTTATTATTTGGCAGATAACTTGTGATTTTCACAATTGTGTTCATTACATCATTATATCCCACTTGAATGTAGTGATTGAAAGAGAGGAAGAGTTACTAGAATATGGATGAGTAGTGATCTCTTTCTAAAGCTTGAAAAAAATTTCTAGTGATATAGTAGTTAATTTTCATATCAAAACATCATTTATATGTGATCTTGGGATTAATTATGTTTCTAGAGAACCAAATAAAATTGTGTGTTTTTGTTCTATATTTTTTTTAATTTTTTTTAAATACAAGATATATTCATGTTGTCCTTTTCATTGTTTGGAAAAGATTTAATTTGGATTAAAAAGATGAATAATTTTCATGTCACCCTATTTCACAATATCCCATCGAACTATTATGTACAATGGGACCATAGAGTAAAACAAAGGACTATTCATTGAGAAAGGAGATCTGATTTTCATAGATGGGATTACATCCTGTGTGAAAGATAGATATTTTTCATAGAGTTCATTAGGGGTACCATTAAATAACTACTGATTCAAGTATAAAATACTATATATTAGTTTTAATAACATAAGACTATGCATAAATATCTCTTCACATTCATAATATAGTAATGATTTGGGTCAGGCTAAAAACTTCCCAAGTGGATGTGAATGATACATATCCAAAACTTGTGTACATATAGTCAAGAACTTGTAATCACTACAATATAATGGTGATAATATATGACCGGGAAAAATATTTGATGTTAATAAGAATTATGTTTTCTATTGATATATTTAACCTTATAAAAACCATGTTTATTGATGTTCATGATTACATATTTCATTTCCTGTTGGGGTAAGGGTTGAGTGATCATCATTACACCCATTCCTCTTAATAGAGAGAGAGGTTCGATCATAAAGAGGGAAGAGTTAATATAGAAGATTAAACATTGTAAAAATTAACATTTGATTCACCCCCCTCAAGTGATTGAATAGTTTACTAAGACTTACACTTATTCATTAGGGAATGGTTATTTTCCAAAAATCCACTCAAACTCACCTATAAAAGGATCAATCCACTGCCCACAATAATGTATACCTTTAATTATATTTTATCTTTATTCTATGACTAAATTCAATATATAAAATGATTTTACCGTAATTACTGGCCTCCATTCATAATAAGTATCCAAATTCCTTAATCTAGAGGAGGTTAGTTAAGAGAAGATTTAGGTATTCAATACATGTTTTATCCTATCCACAATTGTTATTTTTTTTGTTATCTGTCAACATATTATTTAATATGATTTATCACTGTAATAAAATATTTTTATGATCATTATGTTTAATACCAATAAACATGAATCCTATAGTTAGTGCATTTTAATATTGCATTTTCATGATTATAAGGAATAAAATAATAAAGGTATAATATGTTTAAAAGTTTTGGAATGCTATATTACATACATGATACCCATAATACATTTGGAAGACAAAATAAACAATTCTATACAATAAACTGAAATAAAATGCATCCTTCAAAGCAAATTTGAAGTTATCTTCTTTATAACTTGGGGAAATAAACATAATAAGGGTGAGAAAAAATGATCAACAAGGGTAAGAAAAGTTGAATAAATAATGAATAAATGATAATAAAATAAAAATGTCAAGTTAAATATCTGATAAAACATGCCATTAAAATAACTAGATAATAAAAAACAATATGGAAATGTAAGAAACTGAAACACATGTCATTAAATCAATGAACATTAAAAGAAATGTATCTACAGATATGCCAATGAAAAATATAATGGATGATTGATAAATGAAACTAAATTAGGTCAATTCCATATTAATGTACATCATGTATGATTCACATGAAAACCTATACCATCAATACAATTCGTAAGATAGTTTAGAACTATGGATGAGAACTCGTTTAATTTAGACAACTTATTTATCTCATGATAATCTATCGATGCATCGAAAAGATATATAATGTTTGAGATCCACCCATAATTACTAGTCTGAATAATTCCTTACATCGAATAATAATAATAAATAATATGACTTTTCAAATATCTATATTGAATAATGAAAGAGGAAATATCAATATTTCCCCAAACAATCAAATAACAGTCGAAGTAGAAACCATATGTAAAATGGAATTGTCTTTAGGAAATAATAATCTCCATTGTTTGAGAATATAAATAATCAAGTAAAATTTCAATGAAAAATTATTAAAATAAAGTTATTTTTTAATAGGATGTTAACAATGAAAAATTGAAGTGAGATCAAAAAGATAACAATTAAGAACATTCTTTTGGAGAATAATCATTAAACATTTTAAAGAATCAAATACCACTTTGAAAATTTCTTATAATAATATTTATAAAGGTATGTTAAAAAATAAGACTTATATTATCATAATAATAATGGTATTCATGATATAACCTTAAAAATATAGTATATAAAACATATAAAATAAAATAGGTGTATGACAACAAATAAATCTCAATGGAATGTAAATTGATATGAAATCCCATAACATTAATCTTCATTCTGGTTGTGTATTATTTACCATCTATATAGTGATTTAAAATGTGTTATTAACTAATAAAATAAACATTATCATGTTTATGTTATAATATATTAACTTCTTATAAAATTTTATTACCCATTTGTTAACAATCTTTCATTATTTTTACAATTTCACGTTATAATTTCCTAGTTTCCTCAAGTATGATTTGAATTGTGATTTATTTACATTATTAATTGTATCATGGGTTCATAATATCTAAAATTTATACCATAATGTAATTATAATATATATTCAAAAAATATTTATTTCATATAATCAATAATTTTTTTAGATAAGAAATGAAATTCATCGTTCATTGATATTATAGGTCGTACATACACATGAACACTACTTTCATTTATTTGTCATATTAAATGAAATAAAAATAAAGGATACATAAGTATATTATAATTCCAGTATCATATATGTTTCATATATGTTACATAGGTTTATTAATATCATCCTTTATACATTCTGTGTATGGAATGAATGAGTCATATCACTTTGTGGGGCGGTAGTCCACACTTCCTCAAATGAAATTATCATATTTACACAAGGTGGAATGAATAAAGGTATGATATAAATTAAATTAAATTAGAATAAGTATATTATAAGTATAATATATTTCATATATAAATATATTTTCCATTATAATGTCCACCATGAGAGATTGTTAAAGAAAATTGAGCAATCATCATTTCATGATACATGAGTTCTTTGTGGAAAGAAACAAATGTATTCGTTAGCCATTTGATGGAGGTGAGTGTAATTATAGATATAAATTATTACATAAAATGTCCTAGTATATTTATTATAGTGGTTATATTTTGTAATAATGGAATAAGAAGACTATAGGGAGTAGAGAAGTTAATGAATGAAAGGAGAATGTAGGAAAACCTTACCTTAAAATTGGGTAACTCCTTTTAGTTTATACCGAAGGGATTTCTTGGAAGTATTTCAACACAATAGTACAATTAATGTTATATGGGATTAATTTTTCTAATATATTTGTGTATATAATGGATGAACCAAAGTGGTTTTATAAGTGTGAGAAATGGGGAGAAGTGCCGGCCTTTTATAGTAGAGATGGAGTGGCACTCTTGTAATATCTTGGAAAAGGAATTATCCCCATGTTTTTCATGTTACAAGTGGTTCCCATAATGGACCCCATTATATCCTAGTTATTACATGGTCTCAATATTTCCATCCAATATGTTTTCTACATGTTTATAAGTCATTTTGCACCTTAAGGTTAACATTTATTTCCTTATTAAGTATAATTTGGCCTTCACCATTGTAATTAATTTTAATCACTTTCAGTAATATTTTTGGTGAAAAAAATAATTTGACATTATTAGAACATATTAATTATTAATATTAAAAATATTTAATCCATTTTTCCAAAATCTATCCACATAAGTGGTATAAATTAATTTAAAAATCCCCCTATGGATGGAACGACAATCCAGGTTTTTAAAGTAAAAATATCCAATATATTGATAAGTTTTGTAGTGAATTTCAAAGTGAAATTTATTAAATTCATATAAATTGGATTAAATCAACAATATGGGTTAAAAATTCACCCTAGGAATATTATTATCTTTATGAAATAAATAATAATTTTATGTTGAGATGTTAAATTTTTAAAAGGGTCAAAACTTATTTTTAAAATGGGTTTTCTTTTTAAAGGAAGGAAAACGACCTCTATAAAAATAGAGTATTTTATTATAACATTGAGCATGTTTTTATCATATGAAAATCAAATATATTTGAATGTTATAAAGAATATTTGTTTCAATATATAATATATATATCCTTAATATCATTCAAACAAAATAATTAATTTAATTTATTATTTTAAAACAGCTTTTTGAGCATAAAACAATAATCTTTTTCGTTATATTGAATCGGTTTCCATGTTAATTTTTAATTAATTTTCAACGTGTGAATTAATATTATATTTGAGAAAACAATATATTTTCATAAGTTAGTTAATCTTATTCATAAATAATAATTTAACAATTAGTTTATATATCATTATGTTAAATAATAATATTTTATAATGATACTATTTTTCGGTAATACCCGGTCTTGCTTGTAACACAAGCTGTTGAAGAAACTCATTATTTCTTGCAACATATGATAAATCATTATTGGGAACATTAAAAGATATAAAATTTAATAATTTTATAAAAATATTTAATATATTATAAATTATTTCGATATTATATTCCCTTACATGATTGATTTTGTGTGTCATATATATTACCCAATATAACATTCTTACTCGATAATTTCACAGTGTTACATTCTCCCCAACATAATGTCGGTGCATCCTAGAAATTAAAACTTGTACTTAGTAATCAAGGTATTAATATTTTAAAATAATTATTGTTGAAAAAACCAAATCATGAATTGCATTAATAACGCATCTTAATAATTAGAGATAAAGGAAAGTACAATGGTCATGTAAATAGGTTCCCTAGTTAGAGAACATATGTGGGAAATTGGAAAATAGTTAAAGAGTAAAATATAACAATAACGTTTTGATGTAGATTTATAGAGATAATGGTAAGGAGAAAGGTAACAATCATAAGGCCATAAATCCACGATGATCTATGGGTCCATTTGATTCATCTGAAATGAAGGTACTAGGGCAAATTTTTTTGTTTCAAGATCATTTGACATAGTGTTGAGGAATTTATTAACTCGCTAACAATATAAGTAAATATACTTACTTGGTTGATTTCTATAAGCATGATCAATTCATTTGGTCATGACTTTGAATATTTATACTACATCTCATAGAATAATATTCATTATATAGTTATGTAATATATCAATCATTAAAACCACATATAAAGTTCATCTAAAACTATTTCATAAATGGTTAAATTTTCCAATATATTATAATCCAAAACTATTGAATGAAGGTCACTAAATTTACAAAATTAATATAACATTTTCCATCAATAAATCTGATGTATCACATAATGAGTATGTGAACACCTTCCTTATGTATCCTCTTGATATAATCTAACAACTAGAATTTATATAAAACCTTTTTGAAAAGAAGCATTCTTCATTATACATTATGTATGACACATGTTATTGGATATATTACTTAAATCCAAAAGTGTTGTAAACACTCTCAATTAGAGCATAGAACACTTGTCAACAAGTCATTAATAAGTTCCAAGTTAGCCAGTACTTTTTCAAATCAGTCATTTATTCATTATTAGATTCACATTATAAAAATATTAAGGGTTTTCATTCCCCAAATTTTGTGTTTTCATAAAAGATTAACTTTATATAGAAATATGTTTCTTCGTACCATTCGTCTTATGATCTCAAATACTTAAAAAAATGTATTGTACTACAATCCTTACATATCTTATAAATCATATGATGATAAATCATAAAAAATACTTTTACAACATATTTATTAGATCAAAATGTAGAATAAAATTAATAATTCCACTTCATTTGTGTCAATAACATATGTTTGACCTTGATCACTTATCTTCCTCATAGGTATATTTCCTTAACACTTGGGACATTTTTTTTCATAGTGCTCCATCTATTTGAAATTGTATCACTGAATAAAAATGTTTTCCTTCCTCACTTTTCATTCTTTTTCCTGGGACCAATTTCTATACACATATAACAAAATCCTAATCATTTCAAGAATTAACTAGCGACATTCACTCCAAAGTTATCACAAGTTGAATAATACTTCAATCCCTTTATAATCTATGGTATATTCTATTTTTCATGGCATCAATGAGACATTTTATTCTCTTCGTTTCCCTTGAATAAATATTACCTCAATAATTACTTTTCTATTTTGATGGAACCTAAAACTATCAATTTATATGATAAAAAATTATGAGAACCAGTTCCCTTTAGAGACATTGATTAAGTCCTTGAAATAAGTGTTCAATCATTCACTCACTGTTGCATATATAATCCCTAACATACACATCTAAACATGTAATGATAGTTTCATAATCTAGAAAAACATGCTTCTTCCTTTTGTAATAAGGTAAGGAACTTCCTCTTAATCTCAGTTTTTTTATTAGGAGTGATGTATGTATTAAATTATTTCCCCTTAATATTACACAATTCCATGATATCTATTTCATATTCCTCCCTAGTATTTAGAATTAGAGACCAACACTAATCAACATCAGATTTGATACAATATGATGAATGCGTATCCTTTTCATTTTCACCATATCATAATTTGATAAATATATTCTTCGAATATGTAATCCATTTCTCAACATCCATCGGAACATTATTCTCATTAATGATTAGGGCATCTATTTCATAAATTTATCCAACATAGAATATGTTTCTTCATTTTATCATGTTTATTAATCACAACTTGACTAAGGTTAACTAATATATTCATAATTTTATCAGTTCTAATACTAGATACATTTAATTACTCAAGAGGGAAGTCACTATACTATCCATGAGGATTGATACCATTCTTACTCCCAAGTTTTATTTCAAAATAATGACATATATTAGACTAGCTCATAGAGTCATAATGTATAACTACAAATATTTTATAGAGAAAAACATAAATTTAAGCATCGTAACTCCTAAAATCATACACTTTTTTAAATTTGGGGAAATATTTACTTTTGAATCCTTCATAATGTTATGTATAGAAAATTTGAATGATGCGCCAAAAAGGAATCCTTAATTCCTCTAGGCATGAGTAAAATTAGAAATTTATATTCTCCCAAACCCTACTATCTATGAAGGTGTATTATAGAAGAAGGGTTTGGTCATACCCCCAATGGGAGAGCAATACAACGATGGAAACTCTTAACTAAATATTGGTATAATACAATATCATTTTGATTTTTTAAAACTAATTGTGCAATTAAAATAAACGAATTTTAAAAATTAAACAAGAGAGAGGGGAATCTATTTCCATGTGAGGTTTTTCTTAATTAATTTATCCTTACATGATAAATAATCATATTAAATATCTTCACAACCAAACAGTTTCATTGTTTGATGAAATGTTCATTCCCTATCAAACAACCCTAGAATGGAAATCCATCATGTTCTGATGAATCAAAATAACTAAAGTTAATTTATTTCATATTTCTATATGGATAAGAGTAATTCAATTAAATATTCTTGAATAAATATTATCAATCATGTTTGGGTTTTTTCATTATTCAAATCATTTAGTCAATGAATCAATTACGAATAAAATATTCATGAAGTCGCAACATGATACTATAACATAATATTGTAGTAATGAGTAATGATAAATCGAACTATGATGGAACACACCTCATTTGACTAATTTCTTGACACGTTCCTATCGTGGGGTGTGGAAAAACAATAATTTACTAAGTTAAAATTTAGTATATTTATTTACATAGGTCGTCTCCAGATTGGAGTGCATAATGATCAAGATGAAACCTTAAAATAAGAGAAAGAAGTGAGGTTGTTTTTTTGGAAATTGATTGATTTGTTAAAATTCGCGAAAGAAAATTAACAAAGGCAGAAATATAAGAAAAATATTGATATAAATAAATAAAACAAGTTATTGAAACTATTATATGAGAAGGGTGATTAGGTCAGGTTTGGTTCTCCGATTTTAATTCTATTTTATTTCAAATTTATCCAATTCTGTTCTTCTAAATTGATTAAAGTGAGATTCCTCAATCGATTCATCTCACTCCTTTGGTCAAATAGTAATGGTAATTTTAAAACATGAAAAAATATTATCTTAGTCTACTATCCTTCCAATATATGATAGATCTATAGCTAATACCCCTAATTTTCTTAGGAAATTCCCAATCAAGCGTTGTTTATCCCAAACTGTCAAGAATATGAACTACTCCTCTTACAGGTACCGACAATCACCGAGTACTTCACCAGTAATTCCTTATATATCCCATTGTATATAGTCCAGAATGTAGTTGAGTGAGAAATTTATAATTGACCAAATCAATAGAAACAACATAATCTAAAATCAAAATGCAAACGTATAAGATAATAAAAATTGTTACATAAAATTGAAATAGATTTTGTATAATAGAGAAAACAATATTAAAACATGTAGTGCATGAACTCAAGTGTTAAAAAAATGTAAAACCATACCTTCCCAAATCACATATAATATTTACCCCCACAATTCTTTAGTAACCAAGTTGAAGGAGTAAGAATAAGTAATTACAACACTAAGAGAAACAAAAGAGAGAAAACAAAGAACAAAAAATTTAATGCTCCCAAATCTGTCCGCCAGATGTTTGCCTCTGTTCTACCCACCAGAAGGCTGCAAAACACCTAGGACTCTTTATAAAATATGTTAATATTTAATTTTTATATGAACCATCTAAATATCAATGATTTTTGATAGGATTAAAGGAATATATTGCCGAATCATTGAACATGCCTTTTTCTGGCCGCCAAAATACAGTTCCCACAACTCTTCTTTGACTCACTCAAAATATGCCTTAATGAGATCCATTCTTCCTAAAATTAAATGTGAACATGATCCATTAAGTCCTATTTCTAAAACAGTTGGATTAATCTCGTGTGAATTTTGGTAGAGTATGATATGATTTATTTAATGTGTTAGGGTCCACTCTGCTTTGCAGACGAAGTTTTCCAATTGATTGATTTTTCTGTGATAATATATTTCGAATTTGGACATGGACTAGACAAAAAATTGATTCAACAAAAAAATTCATCATAAAAAATGAATCACCTCATTTGGATCCAAATTATAAAAGTTATTCCCAAAATAAATAAGCTCCACAAAACTGTAAAATTTACAGAATTAACCAATTTTTACATTTTATCTCAAAACTCACCAAATATCATAAAATGTTTCAAATCATCTCACATTGCTTAATTAGTATGTATTAAATCATTGAATAACATATAAATAATATGAAAAATATTATCTATATCTTTCCTCTCTTCCATATGGGTTTAGCCAACCATCCTTGGGTGATTGCCTTCGATGATTAAACCCAAATCCATATGAGAGAGAATGAGAATGAAAGAAAAAAACAAGAATAAAGAAACAAACTGATTGGAATTGGAATATAAATAATTCTATTATTATATCAAATGAAGGAAATAAAAAATATACAAAATATATCATTGGTGGAATCTTAAGAAAGCTCCCAATGGTCGCGCTTTCTCCCACAATTCTAGAGTATTTCAAAATTCCTTGGAAGCACGACCGAGGGTTCCTTTTAATTGAAATTCTACAAAAACCCATTGCCTTAATCACATTTAATTTTCATTATATCACCCTCATCATGAAATGTACCTATCAAACAAATCACATACTTAAAATCCAATTTTACTCTACCATGTGGAATATGCAGAAACTTTGTATAAATGTTTAACTCTAGTTGCATTGTGTATTGGAGTCACACAATGTGTACTTACAGTTCAGTGTGTTCCATCTTCACAACTTGTTCTACAAATTCTATAGAATGTCATGAACTACAAATTTTGTACACTAAATATACAGTGTGTACCAGTTGTTCTCTATAATTTATATCTTCCTTTATCTTCAAAATCTGGTGTCACACCTCACTTTATTCCACATTTTCCATGTTTTCCTTATTTTGCTACATATGCCAATCCTGGATAAGAATTTGAAAAAAATTAATAGCAGGAACATAAATTATATCACATTAATTAAAAGGAAATGAATTTTTATGTAAATACACATCAAAATATGTATACAAAATAGTGTTATCAAATACCCCCACACTCAAATATTTGATCTTCCTCAAGAAAGCCCTCATCCTCAAATCACCAAGGATCCACACATCAATAAGGTAATTTTCATATTTTGATTCTCACAAAAACATTTTATAACAAAATATTGTAAAATCACAATACATTCCCAATAATGCATCCAAAAATTATTTTTCATTTATAAAGTGAAATTCCCAGCATTTTTTCCTCTTCACACTCTATTTTCAATTATTCATCAACACCCATGCCATTTATGATTTCCCCACCATTTAAATTTTCCACTCATCACTAAAGGAAGAAATTTAATTTTTTTATGATCATACCTCATGAACATGTTCCTAACCATATTCTTTCATTAAATATACTTTCTCCACTGTTTAATGAAAAATATCACCTTTAGTCATAAGGGATTTGAAATATGGATCAATCGAGTCTGTGGCTGAGGGTA
Source organism: Viscum album (assembly GCA_963277665.1). Classification (NCBI taxonomy): domain Eukaryota; kingdom Viridiplantae; phylum Streptophyta; class Magnoliopsida; order Santalales; family Viscaceae; genus Viscum; species Viscum album. Next base: position 2,036,115,198 of record OY728148.1, read on the forward strand.
GAAAGGTAAAATTTCAAAAATATAGTAAGGCTAAAGTAGGGGGATAAACTCTAATGGTCAATTAATAATATTCAAAATAAAATCTCAATGATATTATCCTTTAGAAAAAATTTAATTCCATCTCACAAACTCCCCAAATCATAGAGTGAAGGCTCATAAACCAAGTAATTTTAATGAAAAATAACCATCTCTTGCTATTTTTTTTATTATTTTTTGTTTTTTCATTATATTTGTTTTCTAAAAGTCATGATTTTGATAAACCACACATACACCACCTAACTATATATGATAAAAATAATCAGTATGGAAAATGGTGATTTTTTATTCTCCCAATTCACAAATATTATTTTCATCATTTTTTCATCATTTTTTACAACAAGAGGTATATACAATGGAATATAATAAATGAAAATATGATTCTTCTCCACAATCTAATTAAAACACATGATAGTCTATCCTAACGATATCACATCCCATATCAACCATAAATAACCCCCCACCCATTCTCATTCAATTGAATATCATGAAAAATACAAAGCACTGAGTAGGAAAGGAAATAATGGATTGTAACATAGATTAATCCTAATAAGTTCATTCATTGATTCTACCGGATAATGTATGATAAATGTATAGTTGTGTCTAATAATAAAATTGTTCATTAAAAAATTCCTCAATTATTTCAAAAGTGAATTTGTACAGTTATAGATTTGACAAAAAAACAATGTTAGTTCTATTCAGTTTATGTGTCCCAAGTTTAACTCAAGAAATATACTTAGAAAAATAGGAAATATTTGGTTAGGAATATTCTCAATAATGGGAATATAATATGAGTCAATCAAGTTATGGAATGAAAATCATTAATCAGTTTACCCAATGCATTCTTATAAGAATCAACATCATGAATAGAAATCATATCTGCAATAATTTTCAAGAAATCAAAAATTAATGTATAGAATTGGATTACAAAATTTACATTTATAGATTTTCATTTATGGTTATCATTTTAAAAATTTTCCATCATGTAAAAATATTTCACCTCAATGTTGATGTATCCTTGATCAGTGAGTACAAGACATAAATTCAAGCATTTTGTGGGTGAATCATATTCAATTCAATTCATGCAACAATTTTATTCATTTGTTTTCTCAAATCATGTAATAGAAAAAACTAGTGATTAAATGATATAATCAAGTAGAAAATTACTACTATTGCATTGATGATTCTGAATGAGTCTCTTAAGGTACACGACGTGTATTGTGATTACTCGACGTGAAATATTCCAGTTTCTTGTTATTATTTTGATTATTGCTCCTAATTTATATGGACCAAAAATATAAAAGAAGTTAAATTAAAGACCATTTAGTATGAAAAATATTTTTATTAGGAAGTTATAGAGTCCAACCAAAGGGATATTTATTTAAACTGATAAAATAATATAAATCTATGTCCTAGAAATCATTTTTTTGAGATCCGGGTTTCCTCCTATTAGATTACATTTTCTTAGTCATTAATCTCAAACTTTTACCTTTGTTAGCTAATTGGAACGTGGTACAATGATAACCATCTTGCAGTTTACCACTTATGACTCTATTGTGTATCTGAGGTTGTCTTTTGCTCCATAATTTGTTGGTTTATCTTGACTAATAGTGGGATTCAATTTGAGAAATGATGTGATTAAAATAACATGAAATCAAAATTTGACAATATTTTGATTATCAACGACTCCACCACTCCATTTTCACTTATATTGGTTCACGAAAAATAATGAATTTTTCAATCAGGTCTACTTTGGTTTCCTCGTCATCATGAAATTTTCGAAGGGATTGTCATTCATCTTCAGTCTCAAGAACAACCTTGAGGTTTATGGATGTTTTTTGATTATCCTCTTCCTTCACATTTTATTTATCCATCATAAATTCACTGGATTACACTTCCTTTACATCCTTCTCCTCTTCCATTAACTCTAATTCTTCCTCTGATTCTATATATGGTATTCCTTTAACCTACTCCTCATCTTCTCATAGTTGTAAAAGGATGTCTCTTTTTTCTTTCTGATCTTTTTTTAGTACAGAAGTGATGCCTATGGTTCTTAAACAACTTCCACATTCAATATTTCATCACCTTGAAAGATCTCATCATCATCCAAGAATCCCTCCTCGATATCATCCCCCTTATGTTATCTGTTTGATTCATCAACAGTTTGAACATCTTCAATTTTATTATCCACATTAGAATATAACGGTAGATTTTCCCCAATGGAATTTAAATTTGGAATAACATGATATAGGTTAGTAAGTAATTATCCTGGTTTAATGAGTTGGGCTTCATGGTCATCCATATTTGTATTCATCATTGGAATGAAATTCATGAGAAATGCGGCGATTCAGTCATCTGAATCATTTTATTGAGGTTGGTGGAATGAATGGTCTTCTTGAAAGTACTTATCCTAAAGTTTCTTTATGGAAACAACTTGTACATACTCCTCCACTTGTCACACTTCATCTTAAAAACAACATGTATTTGTATTATAATCTATTGGTAGGCGACAATTAAATTTTGAAATCATTTGGGAAAAGTGAGGAGTCAATTCTCACTACTCATTGAGTTTAGTCTCCATATGTTTTCATCCTCTTTACCATCACTTCAATACCCAGGTTGAGAAATCCTAATAGTATTTCATCTGGATATACCTATAGAGTTTTCTAAAAGTAGGAGTTTTAAGGTGTGTACTGCCCGAACCAACTATTTCCATGGTAGAATTGATAGTCAATAGCCCATTCATTAGGCTGATAGAAGGTTTCATTCCACTATTGTGGTTGATATTAATTATTCTCATGAGAACATAATTCATTCTGATTGTCATCTTACTGTGACCACCCTTTTGAATTCAGTGATTCCCAAGTGGTTGGATACTCCAGATATTCTGATGGGGGTGTCGCATAATACTGGGTTATTGGAAAACCCATCTTGAACACAATAAGAAACATCCAAAATCATAATATATGATAAAAACGTATTACAAAAATACGTAACTAAACTAAAATTAGTAAACATACATGGGATAAGAAATGTCTTTATCCTGAGAAACTGGTCTCGAGTCATCTACAATGCTCCACCGCTCCTTGGAAACAACACCAAAACGTGACACGCCTGAACGATGTCTTTAATTCTTCCAGGAATGAGTCAAATTAGAAATTTATAGTCTCCCAAACCATACTATCTAAAAAGGTGTATTATAAAAGATGTGTGGGGTCATACCAATAGAGATTGGGGAACAAAACAATAATAACTCTCAACTAAATGATGGGTCAATCCAATTTCAGTTTTGTTTTATTAAACAAATAATAAAGTAAAATAAATGAATTTCAAAAGAGAAATAGAAGAGTGGGGAATTAGTTTATAGTGGTGGTCTTGCTAAATTAATATTTCCTTGAAAAATAATCATATTAAATAGTTGTTCAACCAAAGGGTTTCACTAATAGAAGAAATATAAATCCCTAACAAAGTACCCTTGAAAATCAATTTATTGTGGTCAGCTGAATTTAAATAACTACTGTAAATTTATTCCATATTGTTAAATGTATAAGAGAAATTCAATTCAATTGTCACAATTAAATTATCTCAATCATATTGGGGTTCATGCATTATTAAAATCATTTGGTCAATCAATCAATAAAGAATAAATTAGGAATGAAGGAACAAAACGATACTATTGCATAATATTATCATTAAAAGAAAATATAAATTGAACTACGATGGAACAAACCCCCTTTTACTGACTCCGGTTTCCCCTATGGGTTTATCCAACCATCCTAGGGTGATTGAAACTGACGATTAAACCCAAATCCATAGGAGAGAGATTAAGAATGAATGAAAGGCACACGAATAATTAATAGAATGATTAGAATTAAAAAATAAATCATTTAATGAATAAATCAAAGGAAAGAAAAAAAACATATCTACAGTGGAATCCTACAGAATCTCCCATTGGTCGTACTTTCTCCCTCAATTCTAGTGTATATCAGAATACCTTGGAAGGGCAGCTCATGGTTCCTTTTATAGTATTTTATACCAAAACCCATGACCTATGTCGCATTTAATTTTCAGTGTATCACCCTTGTCACAACGTGTACCTGGCATACATGTTGTGTACTTTAGATCTGAGTTTTCCTCTACCATGTTGAATCTGTGGGAAATTCATACACTGGATTGACTCTGGTCACATAGTGTATTGCAGTTACATGATGTGTACTAGTATTTCACATCATGCTCTGTCTTCATGAAATATTATATGTAGTATGTAGCATGTCATGATCTAAAAATCTTGTATGCTCAGTACATAGAGTGTACCATATCTTCTTTAAAAGTTCAAGCTTCCTTCATCTTCAAAATATGGTGTCACACCTCTCTTTGTTCGATATTTTCCTTGTTTTCCTTATTTATCTAAATAATTCAATCTGGAATTAGAATTTTCAAAGCATTAATATCATGCACATAAATTATATCACGAAAATTAATATAAATTGAATTCATATGTAATGACACGTCAAAATATGTACACAAAATAGAGCTATCAGTGAACTATCCTAAGTGTATCCCCTAGGAGTATCAAACCTGATGCATAGTTAGGCCTATTTTCATGTACTGGTTTACCAAAATTCAGGTCTGGAACACATTCATAGATATATTATTCCTAATTACACTTGTTCTAGAACCACGTATACTTTATGTTTCCAAACAATGATTTATTGATAGGAATACCCACATAATCACTACCCTAACAAAATTATAGGATATTCTTGTATAATTATCCTCAATGTATATATTTTTTTCTCGCTAATTTATGTTTTATAAATCTTGTTTCCATGGTTATTGTTAATCTTCATCTGATGCCAACTATAATGTTCTGACACTATAATCCAAAAGTCGGTGAATTATCTTATTACATTGGCATGATTATAAGGAATAGAATCCAAAAGGATTGATCAGTATAGTATCATTGGAGGGTCATATTATATAAATGATACCTAAAGTGCATTGGTAAAACAAAATAAAACATGATACACAATAATCTTAAATAATCTGCATCCCTAAAAGCTTATTCAATGTTCTATTCTTCATAAATTGGAGATATAAACATAATAATGGTGATATAAAATTCTTGGTAAGGGTAAGTAAATTTCAATAAATAATGAATAAATTGGAATAAATTAACATGGGAAGGTAAATAATTTATAATAGATTCCATTAAAATAAATATAAAAGGAAAAATCAACATGTAAATGTAAGAAAGCGAAACATGATCTACTTAATCAAGGAATTAAAAATGAAATGTATCCATAGATACGTCGATGAAAAATATCATGGTTGAAGAATAAATAAAACTAAATGAGTGAAATGATTTCTAAGTGGAAATAATATCAGAGGCACATGAAAACATATACCATCAAAACCATTTATAGGAGGGTTTAAAACTACACATAGAACCCATTTAATTTGGACAAATAATTTTTCTCATGAGAACCTATTGATGCATTGAGGATATATTAAACTTATGGGCTCCACCCATCATTACCATTACTAATAATTCCTCAAATTGAATATTTAAAATGAGTAATTATCAATATAAAATATACTTATTAAATAATGACTACCAAATTATCAATATTTCCCCAAATAATAAAATAACTGTCAAGTAGATACTGTATATAAAATGATATATGGTTTAGGAAATAATAATATACACTCTATGAGAATGTTGATATTAAAGTAAACATACAATAATTAATTATTATAATAAAGTGATTATTTTATGATAAATATAACAATCACAAAATTAAGTGATATCACAAAGATAATAATTAAGAAAAATCGTTAGGAGAATAGTCCTTAATCATTCCAAAGCATCCCAACATAGTTTGAAACATTTGTCTCAAAATCTCCCGAATGTTATGAAACTAAATGTAACTTATAATATAATGATAATAATGAGAATTTTTATATAAAATGAAAGTGGTATTATATACATCATATAAAATAAACTACCTGTATAAAAATAAATAAGTCTCAATTGAATGTAAATTGAGATAAAATCCACTTAACTTAAACTTCATTTTTGTGTGTGGTCATTATAAATAAATATATATTTTTTATTTGTTACTAACTAATAAAAGAACCATATTCATGTTTATAACATCTATATTAACTTATTATAAAATTTTATTACTTGTTTGTTAATAATCTTTCATTATTTTTACTATTTCTGGTGTTTGTTGCCTAGTTTTATGAAGTATGTTTTGATTTATTATTTGTTGTTCTAATTAATTAGATCATCGTTTTATTATATCGTAAATATAAATCGTGATTTAATAATGTTTTATAAATATATATTAATTACATATGTATTTACAATAATCTATAAATTTTTGAGATATGAAATGAAATGCACCGGTCATGGAGACGGTAGGCCGTGCGTAGGCATAAACACTACTCTCATTTCATAGACATATTGAAATAATGAAAATTAAATGATAAATATGTATATTATAGTTCCATTATCATATATATGTCATATATGTTTCATAGTTTTGTTAATAACATACTTTATACATTCTTTGTATGGCATGAATGAGTCACATCACTTTGAGGGGGCGATAGTCCACACTTCCTCAAATGAAATTATAATAATTACACTATACGAATAACATAAAGGAATGTTATAATTTTATTTTAAAAAACAATTATTTTATAATAAAAATAATATATTTCATATATAAAAATAGTTTCAATCACAATCGCTATCATGATAGGTCGTAATGAAAAAAATAAACATTCATCATTTCCTAATGTAGTAGTTTTCCGTAAACAAAAACAGTATGTTTCTTACCCAGTAGATAGAAATGTGTGGAAGTGTAGAAAGAAATAATAACATAAAAAAATTATATTATATTGAGGATACTGTTTTTCTAATGTATTCATGGATTAAAATACTATAGGGAGTGGAGAATCAAATGAAAGAAAAGAGATTGCAAGAAAACGTTACTTTAGAATATGGTAACTTATTTTGGTTAATACTTAAGGGATTACATGGAATGATTTATGCCAAGATAAAGGATCCATGTTCTAGGATAGGGATTTATGGATGTTATTTGGGAATAAAGTTTCTGAACTAATTGGAATGAGAGGTGTGAGGAATCAGGGGAAGTGGTGGCCTTTTATAGTGGAGGAGGAGTGGCACTCATGTAATATTTTGGAAACAAAATTATCAACACGTTTTTAATGTTTCAGATGGTTAAAATAATGGAAAAAATTAAATAAAAGTTATTATATGTTCTAATTATGGCTAAAAATATCTTTTTTACAAGTTTATAAGTCATTTTGGTCCTTAAGGTTAAGGTTTTATCCCTTATTATGCTTAATTTAACCTTAATCGTTGTAAATAATTTTAATAGCATTAATTAATATTTTCTTTCAAAATCAATTAAGTCCTTATTATAAATTATAAATTATATTTATTCCAAATATTAATCTATTTTTCCAAATTATAATTAAATAATTGATAGAAATTTATTTAAAAATCATCAGGTTGGCGGGATGACAATGTAAGTTTTTAAAGTAGAAACGTCCAAACATTTCTTATTTTTTTGTATTCAATTTCCTAGTGAAATTGCTTCCAATGAGATATATTTTATTTCTTGAAAAAAATGATATATTTAAGCATTAAAAATTAATTTAACCTTACGATTAAATTAGATGAAAAGGTGGTTTTGAACTAAAATTCAGTATTTTTTACAATTCATTAAAAAATGAATCTTCACAGAAAAATACTGAAAAATCACTCTAAGAAACTTTTTGTATTTATATTATAAAAAATAAGATTATTTTTAAATATTCAACTTATAAAATGTCCAAACGTTATATTTAAAATGGGGCCAATATTAAAAGTCGTCAGAACTTCCATTATAAAAATAGAATATTTTATTATAATATCGGGTTCGTTCCTATCTTATAACTATCAAATATATAAGACAGGTGTAAATAATATTTTATTAATTAAATAATATATATTTCATTATTACCATTAAATAACAATAATTAATATAATTTACTATTTTAAACATCTTTCTGAACATAAAAATAATAATATTTTCCTATATATTCAACCGGTTTCCATATTCATTTGTAATAAATTTATAACCAATAAATTCATTTTATATTTTTGTAAACCAAAAATTTTAATAAGTTAGTTAATACTATTCATAATGTCTAATTTTACTATCAATTTATATCTCATTAAATATAAAAATAATATTTTATTAAGATATTAATTTTCAGTGAAACTCGGTCTTGTGTGTAATGCAAGATGTTGACGAAACTCGTTATTGTGTGTAACATAATCTGACTAACTGTTTCATACATTAAATGGTATAAAATATACTGAATTAATTCAGATAGTAAATATATGATAAATTATTGGGATATTATATTCCTTTATGTGATTGTCGTTTCCTATTATATGTAATATCAAATACAAAATTCTTAATCTACTATTTCATCTTGTTATATTAAGATTATACAATATTGATATTATAAATATAAAATAGCATGTTCTTACCCATTAAATCATTATAACATGTTCTTTTTTTGGGTCGGTTTTACCATCTACATGAATTATATTATAACATTTACATTATGAATGGAAAATAAGTCATAAATACTAGAGATTTGATATAATAATATTTTATTTAAGGTGTTTTCTTATTCTAGAATATATATAATAATAATACTTATTAATAAAATAAATAATTTTTATTTAACATAAATTAAAAAAATCTTTATTTCAAACAATCTTTATGAATAATTTTCATAACATCCATTAAATGATAATTGGAATTCATAAAGGTATATAAAACAAATGTGCAACCTCTATATACGTTTCGGAGGTGATGAACACATTAGAAAGGATCAAGGACTGGAACCACCACATTGGAGCTAGAAAAAATTAATAGGATAATTAATACATTAATATTAATTTGAAAAAAATGATTAATAAATGGGTAATAATAAATTAATAATGAATTGAATCAAGTAAAGGAAAGAAATATAAATTCATTTATAATATAGATAAATTATAAACATAACTGATTATATAAAAGGTTATAGATCATCAGACCAAGCATGAATCTAGGGTAAGGGGTTTTTCTTAATTGGAAATCCATTTTTGTGTCACGGACCTTTCTCCATAACTCTGATCTTATAATTTTATAATATTATTCCATTTAATTATTTAATTTAATATTTTCTCTTTACATTTAGTAAAATTTTATTTTCATATCAAAATATTCTCCTTTAATGGATTTATTTCTTCATAAAAATATATTTTCGTTAAGAATAATTCACATCCTCGATATTATCTATTTATCCTCCATGACCATATTATTTCTTAACATAAGTATGTTTTTCCATATTTTTAAATGAAAATATTTTTTATCTTCGATAATATTCATATTTCTATTTATCCATTTACAAAATTAAATTTTATAACTCCATTATTGATGAATGTTCTTCATAAAACATTCTAAAAATCCTAAAAAAGGTATTTTATTTAACATTCTTAAATTTTGATTCTTCTGTGTAACATTTTTTATCTAACCTGTATTCCTTTTCAAGGATTCTGTATTAGGAATTATTTTTAAATAGTTATTTAAAAATTATACATTCACCTTATTAATCATAATTTTTTTAGTCACTTATAACTTATTATTTTAACCACAAGGTTAAAAATGCTTCCTAGAAACTATTTTTATGATCTAATTTCATTTTTAATATCTATAACAAAAATATCATGATTTAATGAATTTATATTTCATTATTCACACTCTAAATTAACTTATGATGTACTTTTATTGGTTATTGAATTTTTGGTATTGAGAAAACAAATTCATGATATAATGTTATGTGATACTATCTAAAAATGTTATTTTGACAATATTCTTTCAATGGTATTTTCTTTATAAGATATATGATTTATTTAATGTAACACACATATGTGTGTCTTATCATATTATTAAGGTTGGATCTGGTATATCCTTAAAATTCATTATGTAAAAATTTAAATCTCACAAGATTACTATGGGTTGTGAGTAGTGATGATCAATCCACTATGGGATACAGGTAATAGTGCCTGATTAACTATGTTATATGAATAGCTTACTTATTCAAATTATACTATTTTATGATTGTAATGAGTTTTTACCTTGAAACATGTTTTATTTCTATGATAATGTTTATTTTCCATTCCTAGGTCATTACTCCTAATTATTTTCCAATAATTCCAAATTCTCATTCCATTGTATATGTTATGCTTTCATGATGATCCATTTGAGATTATATGTATTATTGTCAGGTATTATGTAAGTTATTTTGATTCCATTTTATTTTTAACTAGATATATCTCCCATTGTCAAGATTTTATACATGATTATCATCTTACACTTTATGTATAAATTTTTATGTTTTCTCTTTACTGAGTGTTTGGGCGTACTCCTTATATAAACTCATTTTTCCTTAAAAATATATAGAGTAACATATCTAAGAAGAATTTATTTTTAAATAATTTCATTGATGATAATTAATAAATAATGTGAAATAATAAATTTATGTAGTAAATCTTAAGATACACTAAATCTATGGGTTATGGGAGTTTTTATATATATGAGATTTAATGATTAAATTATGAAAATAACGTTTCATATTTTCATGTTATGATTGGGTCACATTAGATGGTTTAATTATAATATTTAGATACTTTTAGGGATGGGTTATGAATTATTACAGAGAAAAACTTAGATAAACCTATTTTAAACCAAAATTACCACATGTTGAGTTATGGTGTTATAATGTAACAAATTACAAGATTCATATTTCACATTCATAGGATTTTTAAATATTATTTTATTGTGATATTTTTTTAATTCCTCATGTTAACAATTTATATTTTAGTAAATGACCTAAAAAGGAGTAATTGAGTTAATAAAGATTTTCATGGACAATGTGGTGATTATCTCAGTGAAAAACCCATTGCGATGTGTGGTAGTGTTCAGACCTCCACAGAAACATTTTCATTAGTTTTTAATAATAAAATAAATCTTTTTAAACCCCCAAATTCACGAATGAAAGAGTATCATGATATTGAGACAGTCATTCATTACTGACTACTATCATTTATATGATCTTTTTATCAATGAAAACTAATGGATTAACAATAAAAATGTTATTTTTTAATAACTAATTATTAGGATATGAAAATTTAAACTTGGTTGTTTAATGATTGGAAGGTGAAGTGGGTTGATGGTGGACTTTTACCAATAATACAATTAATAAATAGAGGATGTCAAATCAATGTAATTGGAGTGGTTTAATAAAATATTCGTCACCAAATAATTTTCCCAAAATGTCCACCTTAAAATGGTGGGATAATTACTTTTTTAAAAGGATGTGAGGATGCATAAATTGTTTCTTATGGAGAAACATTCACCAAACATGCACGGTGAACCTTTTGTTTTATAATTTTCATTGAAAAATGATCAATAATTTATTTATTTACATAAAACCATGTCTTTAAATTTTATTATTCTTGAGATAATTATGTATCTATGAAGTAATTTTTTGACGTGAAATAATTGTTGAAATGGAAATCATGGATGTTTAGTTTCTCTATGATTCAGTTACACATTCTCTTTATATGTTTATAATTAAAATATATTATAATTAAAATGTTTTTATAAATATAATCAATTATATTGATAATTTTTTGATAGTTAAAACAATTTTTTAATTCATTTAATTGGATAATTATATTTTCTCAGAGCGTTTGTTAATTATTGAAAACTAATATCTGTTCTTACTATGTTTAATGTTTGTTATATGATTTGAGAGTTATGTTTTTATTTTTTATTAAATATTTTCATAATTTATTAACATTATTTGTGTTTATTATGAAATAATATTGTAAAAACATTCGATTACATTTCTAACTCAAATCCTTTGGTTCTTAAATTGAATTTTTCTAAAAGTTTCTTTACTCTATGATGTTTTAATTTAGGTAAACTCTTGTACCATAGGAAGCATTGGCTTTTAATATTATGATATAAACCTTTTGATATTATCTAATCTTTACAATGTTTTTTATGTCATATGAAAATCAAAATCATTTTAAAATAAAAATTATTATTAAAGATAATGTCATGTGAAAATAGTTTTTTTCATACAAGATTTTATATTTTATAGGATTTATCTTTATTACTAAAAATAGTATCATTAAATACTTATAAATCTTATATATCTTTCAATATTCTTCTGGATGTAAAAAAATGAATCCATTGTGTGGTCTGTATCGTATGAAAATTACTATCTTATGGAAATTTAAGTCCAACAGAAAATTGTACCTTTTGAGATTTAGAATGTCTTACATGATTCCATATGATTCAATAGTTTGCTTCTAAAAACATAAAAACATACCGTAATTTTATTATATTATATGATTCAATATACTGTATTTTTTTATTTCATTTTTTTATTGATCAGTTTTTTCAATAAATACTTTATAATTATTTCAATCATATACCAAATAGACAAGATGTTTTTAATACGGTGATAATATTTTTATGTATCTGCTGTAATTTGTTGGAATGATATTTGAATTAAAAATTTTCATAAGGAAATTAAAATTATGAGATTTATGTGACACTCTTGATTTATTATCATGAAAGTTATTTTTAGTTTCTCAATGTTCATAAAATCATTTTATGAATCGAGCAATAATAAACTATTTTTTTATCATTCAAATATTATTTTATAATTATTAAGATAGTTTTATATTTATCATTATTATTATCTATTAAAATGATTATATAATATTGTATGTCAATTTTTAGAATCTATTTAAATGATTTAAAACTAAAGGAATTTGTAACCAATTGATACCAAAATTTAATAGTCATTATCTTATAAACATTATTATTTTCTCAAGTCATCATATCCCAACAATTTTCCCAACTATTGGATGTCTCTCATCGAAGAACATGAACTGTAAAATCTATAATAACATGAATATTTGAATTTATCTTCAACTAAATATCCCATTTTTGTTCTTTAATTTTTCTATATAAACTTATAGAGACATGCCTCTTTGATTCCATACTTTATTTTTTATATATTCTCACATATTAATAAATATTTTTTGGTTTATTAATTTCCCTTGAAAAATAATTTTTAATATCATCTTTTCACTTTTGGATTGAAATTGTTTGGTTATATTATACAACATTCCAAAAGGTACATTTTTATTTGACTATGGTATAAAAATTGAACATTTTACTTGGGTTATGAATCTCTGTGAAAAGTTAGTGTTCTAGTTATGGTTTTTACAACACTATTAATAGTTAGTTCTAATTGGGTTGTGCCTCCACATTAAAATTAATAACATTTAGTGAATTACCTGTCTACTAGGATAAATATTTTTGAGTAGTATATATCACATAACTTTTGATATGAAATTATATAATTTTTTTTACTCTCTCTTTTAATTTTTAATAAATGTTTTCTTATGCATGTAGATGATTAAATAAGATAAATTAACATTAGATTTAATTATATTTCATATTTAAATATCCTAATAAAGAACTTTTAAACTATTCAATTCAAACATCCCCTTGGATAACAACAACCATTGTTTTTCAGGACCTAATAATTTGTATTAGAGCATGAACCTTATAAAGATAGTTGTGATTTATTACTTTTATCCTGATACAATACTTGGTATTATATTATTAGATATTTTTAATAATTTTTTTATCTCTATTGTTCAATTTTATATTTTCTATCCATATTATAGTCCTTATATTCTATGGAAAAGATCTGAAATATGGAAAGAAAATATTATAATAAGGGATGGAAACCTCAAACACCACCTCACTTTTTTGATACACAGTATATCTATTGGAAACCTAAATGGAATCTTATCTTAAAATAGTCATTAACATTGGAATTCTATAGTGAATTATTATAAATTAACTGATCATGAACCCGAATCTTTTATAGGATGTGATAATACTATGTATTTTTAAGATTATAATGTTTTGAATATTCTGTATTAGGATATTAAGAGAAATATTTTAGCCTTATTATTTTCTTGTAAAATCAATCATGAAATTTAGAGACTTTTAAATGTTACTCACCTTAGATTAGATAAGTTGAAAATTATAAATATTGTAATGATTTATTATTAATATAATGACTTGAATATGGGAGAAGATTCAAATTTCATCTAGATATTCTATAGTTCTACTAGAATTATAAATGGAAATACTAATAATAGATAAGAATCAGATAATAATGTTCTTTTTTAGAGTGATTTTATAGATTTACTAATTAAATTTTAGGAATATAATGTAACTATTTATGAGAGTTATAAATTTAAATAATATACTCTTTAGGAATCAATTGAATCACTGCTTCAGTTTGAACAAGCACTAAATGACACATCTAAAGAGGAAACTAAAAAATAAATGTATATTTTCCATATCTTTGTATATAGAGTCTTCTAAATCATCTCATTATGAACTTTGGTGAATCAAAAAATAATATTTGGTTGTCAATGGTTTCTATAAATGAATAAAAAGGAATTTTTTTTTAAAAACCCATTTTATCAGGAATACTTAAAATGTTAATAAAAAAATATTAATGACTGTAATAGTAAATTTAATTATAATACGATACTTGTTTCCATTTTTTAAATTAATACAGAAATGGTATATAAAATCAATCTATCTATGGATGAAAAAAATAAAAGAAATAAAATATTTATAAAAAAGAAAATGTTTTTAACGTTATGTTAGAATTGTATTAAAGAATCAGATTCTAGTGAAGGATCTAGAAGTGAAAAGGAATTGACTTACTTGTGATTTATTGAATATTTAAACGAGGTATATAATTTAGGGTTTTAATTAATATGTTCTAATTATTATTATAATTTAGATAAAATGGGTATATATATATATATTATATAAAGATAATGATTGATTATAGAAAAATATTTTAAAAGTTACTAATTTTATGATAAACTGAACAGAAATAATAAGAATATTTTTTAGTAATGAAAAGATATTTTACAATAAATGATAAACATATATATAATTCTTATTCTTCAAATAATAAAGTCATTTAAGATTTAAAATATATTTAGAAATTTCATGTTAAAAATTGAAGAAAATGATATTTTAATGAAAAATAAATTTATTTATCTATATGGAAGAAAAAAATATGGTTAGATGATGTATATAAATAAAATGGATTAAAATAAATTAGTTTTGGGATATGATATACGATTTATTTAAATGTATCAAATTTTTTTGAAAATTTTAAATGTTAGTGTTTCTACTATTATTTGTTTCAAATATATGATAAAGGGACACTATGAAAATGAATATTCATTAATATTTATATAATATTTGGGATTTGAGAGGGCATTTTTTCATAAATAGTAATCATCTTCAATAAAATTTAAAACATGATTAAAATATGTATGAGTACCTTTATTTTTTTCTACTAACCCAATTAGACCTAAAGTATCTTGGGTTCCAAAACTATCTAATAATTGAATTTTCAGGAAAAATTCCTTGGAAGTATTAAGAATTATGCATAGTACATGGATAGTATATACTCTCAGAATATTACTAGAGACCCATGAAAATTAGTTTCCTAAAATTGTTTGATGAAGAAAATGTGATATTTAGAGATAATTCGATCAGTAAAGTATTGTTTTACTAAAATTGGTAAATTTAACCATTCTATAATTTATAAAATTTAATATATTATTAGTTTAAAATATAATTTCAAAATAATATATCAATTATCTGATGGTGATATGAATGTTAAATTTCTAAATGATAAATGACTATTTTTCTAAAATGATTATTTGTTTTTTATGATAAACCTAAAAAATAACTTCTTTATTAACATTTTTTCATTAATATATTAATTTTTAAAGTGTTTTAATGTTGTACATACATGTGGAGTGCTTTGGAATCATAGAATGGGTAATATTGATTTCAAATAATTATGTAAACTTTCAAAACATGAAAAAATACTACAATTATTAGGCATTAATAATGATATGTTCTATGGGTGTAATTCGTGAATTAAAGGAGAACATCAAAAAGTGTCATTCAGACATGTTAAGGAAGATAATTCTAACTAGCCTCTATAGTTAGTATATATCAACTAGTGTATTCCAACATATACTATAATAACCCATGATTGTATGAGGATTTACTTTCAGTGAAAATATTAATTATTGATTATTTAATGGGATGGATATTAATCTAGTATTTTGAATTAATTTCTTATTGGTTGAGCACCATAAAGGGTTTTTTCTATGTACAGTGAGGTTTGGGTGGAATGTCATATGTTTGAGTAAGTTTCAGAAATTGATTGATGTTTTAGGGATATTTTAGTATCCATCGGTTAGAAGTTGGACAATTCAATGGTCTAAAACAACTATTGGTGAAACCAAAATGAATATTGGCTATAAGATCACTAGTGATCTAAGTATGACTCAATGATGGGGATTTTAAAAGGAGAAAATTTACGAATATTACAACTCTGTATTTTAAGATAAGCAACCCCACTTCCCCCACCCCACCCCACCCCCCATTTGTGTTCCTGGACTAGCGACCACTCCTACCTTATCCTCCTTCAAAACCCATGACTTTGGGGTGTTTTGGTGATGATTTGTAATGATTATTGGCATGTATCCATTAATGTTGACCTCTATTGATCTACCCCTTATTATGTGTTTAATTTGCTTCCATATCCATTGAGTTTTCTAGACGATTCTCTCAAAGCATTGTTGATTCATCCTATTCTCGTGGGGCTTCAGTGCAGCCTAGCTGGAGGATGTCTTGAGATAATTTCTTCACATCATTGTTCATTGTTTTGATGAGTTATGTCATCATAATGAATATAATGATATTTTTGGATTAGAATAAATTTTGTTTGACATAGTTGTGGTAATGAGTTTGGTATTTTTCCTCGGTTGAGGTTGGGTGAACATTATGAGTGTTCTATGGGAGGTTGGTGGCCGTTTTACTGTGAAATGAGTGTTGGATTATAATATTTGTATTAGGACTATTCAGATTTAATTGTATTAAATAATTATATTTTTTATAATTAATCAGTTGGTTATTCTTGGTGTGGTTTCAGATATTTTAGGGATGGGTGGTGGATAAAAATAATTGCATAATCTTGAGTGAGAGTTGTTTTACAATTCTTAATAGGGGAAATAAATTTATTTGTAGTAGGTATTATTTTGCTCATGCCTTGTAGTATTCATTCATGTTTTTATATTTTATTTTCTATACGGTCTGAAAACCGAATTAGGTTAACTTTTTTAAAGAAAATATTTTCTTTAAAATTAAATAATTTGTTTAGATTAAAAAAGTTCCATGACTAGAGAGTCCTTCGTACTAGATTAATTGATTGGGTCTCTAATGGTTGATACCTCATATATGACTCTATATGACTATGACAGTAATAACCCATGAAGGGTGTTTATTAAATTTACGAATGTGGTAAATTGTCCCTAATTTGGGATACCTAGAGACATATATAGGTAAATTAGATATTTATTAAGAATGATGGCCCATGGGATGGCCATTCGAGGGAATAATTTTTCCATAGGGACATGGGATTGGAGTGATAGGCATATGGTGAGAGTACCTTCACCATTAGAATGTGTTGAACTAATTGGATAGACTGATGGGATCCATGAGTAGTTTGGGTGTTAGGTTCATCCTATAGTAGCATAGAAAATGGGTTGTTTCAATACTACCCCCTTTTGAGATTTCTCATAAGGTTAGTGATGCATCGATGATACCATGATGGTGATAAGTGATGTTATGTACTAATGGTTATAGGTTTCACCCGAGAGGTTAGTTGGAGATTAAGGGACCCTTATGAGGTGTTTAGGCTATGCTGAGGCCTGGGGTCCCCTAGTGGGTACCCTAGAGATATGTGTCCCTATTGATATAGTGTATACAAGAATCTATTGTTATGTTCAATGATGTAACCTAAGAACCAGGATCAATGTTTTTGTCAAGGTTGCCTATGGTGAGATGGTTTATAATCCAGGTAGCATGGTTGTGGGTTGTAATATGGGTAAGAAGATGGGAACAACCATCTGTGATATATATATATATATATATATATATATATGAAAATATACTGATACATGTTATGGAATATTCCTGGATAATTTTGTAATTTTATATTCTCTTGAAGTTGTTCTGTATATTCAATTTGGGTGTTCTTGATATGAAATAGAGAATTCTCTAGGGCAGTTTTTTATTGTGAGTGGATAATCCCCTTATTTGGAGGCATGTGATACTAAGGAGAAATTCACTTTTAATGAGTTCTATGACTCTAAAAATACTTCCCTACTAGGGTTATCTATGATTCAATATAAATATAACTTTGTAGGTATATCTGTGATGCTAAAGAGAACTCACCTTGTATGGAGGTCTATGATGTCAAAAAAAACTCCATTATAAAGTGGTCTATGATCATAAAGGAAAATACCATGATAGAGAGGTTTGTGATAATAGTGAAAAAACTCCTTAAAATGTGGACCATGATAAAAATTAAAGCTATAATTATAGAGGTTTTTGATAAAATGGTTTTTTTAGTTATCATGGAATATCACAGACACTCTGGAAATGGAAAAAGAATGTATCATCAATCGGTTTTCCAAACCTAAGGATACAAGGGGGTTTATTTATTTATTTAAAATATTTTATTTATTTATTCGTTGTATGCCAAATGCAGATATCACCTAATTTTTTATATGTATGGTACCACATTGGTCATTAACTCCAATGATTTTTTACTCACACCTTCTCTCAAGTCTCCATTACACATGGGACTTCAGATGACTCTCACTTTTCATAAGTTTAGGTTGTCATGAAGCCTCAGATTCATTGAGTGAGATAGCTCAAGAAAACTTATAGAGATTTTCCTGAGGTATGGATTGATGATACAATGGATCCTTTCATGTATTTTATTTGTCCTTCCATAATGTGTACATTTGACTAGCCAAATGGGTGGTCTATTTTGTCTACCTGAATGACAATTTTTTATTTGTCATCACATGATTGTACTGAATTTTTTTTCTAATACCCGGATGTTTATGGATTTTATATAACATTTTTTACCTCTATCTCTTATTAATACTATAATAAACGGGGTATAGTCTCCTCATAGTACCACCCCAAACCCCCACTACTAGTTGAAAACTTATGGTGTACAAAGATGAAAGAATAACTTCATGTAGCACAACTAGTCTGATTAATATTCATGGTGACTTGAGATGGTATGTTAAAATGTTATATACAATCTTTTTTATTTTTTTATCTATTTTATTT
Source organism: Viscum album (assembly GCA_963277665.1). NCBI lineage: Eukaryota > Viridiplantae > Streptophyta > Magnoliopsida > Santalales > Viscaceae > Viscum > Viscum album. The sequence continues at coordinate 2,036,134,676 of OY728148.1, forward strand.
ATTGTAGATATGTGATATAGGAATACATTAGATCCCATGATGGATATTGGATTAGTTCATTTGGAACACCTTTCTAATCGATAATTTAATGATATCTACGGCTTGGGGTTGATGTTCGTCGTATTTTTTATGGTTATATGATTTCACCTTTTATAATGTACATGGATATTAATTTTTATGATTTATTATGGATGTTTTGATCTTAGACCAACATGGAAAGAGGGTTCTTCAATATTTATTCTATGCATGTAGGATTCTCTTGAAAAATATGCCTTTAAATGTGTGATTTTATTAATGATGTTGGTTTAGCTATTTAAGTAGTCAGTAAAATATCATATTGTGTTTTCCCATAGAAATTATAGGTGTAATTATGATAATCTTAACAATAATGTAGACATATGATTCTCTAATGACAGTTCATGTGGAAGTATAGCATGATACTTCATAGGGATGATGATGATATAGTCACTCAATACAAGGGATATGTGATGACCCATATCAGTTTATAAAAGCATCTGATGCCTTAGTGATAAACCCATTAGTGGTTGGTAATATTGGGGTATATTAAATTAATGTTTCATTGACAATTTATATGGAGTTTTCCAATCTATATGGTAATTTAATTCTACTTAACTGATCCACATGACATTGATTAATGGGACACAGATATGGTAGGGTTATGTTGTTAAATATATATGTATGTACATGGGTTAGATTTTGAATTATTTAGGGGTGGAACCCTATAGGTATTCTTGATGATAAGCTTTCTCCTAATAGGCTGTGTTTTGGCACCCTATTAGGATTATTATTTTAGCATATGATTCCATTAATATGATTACGTATGACCCAAGAGTGGATGCTATCATGAGAGTACCAATGATATTTTATATGGGTGAATAGATTATGATCCATTGGTTTTTAACTTTACGTGATATCTTACTTAAGGGATAGAGTATAGAATTATTGGACCCATATAGGTGACTCAAGATTTAGTGAGCTGGATCCTAGTGACTTTGGACTTGCGACTCGGTTTATATAAACTCATCACTCAGTGTTATTTAAGGGTAACTAGACTAGTGGTTTATCTTGGGTTTAAAATATAATTTTTTATGGGAAGGTGTTGAGTGTAATAATTCAATATCAATACATGGGAGGTGCTACTATTTTATTGAGAACTAAGGTCTAGTTATCAATGCTAGTTTTGAAGGGAAGAACTATTTGGATATTTAACCATATCAACTATTTAAGAAACTTGTTCTTAATGAGAGAATTTAAAGACCCTCATGGTTATGAAATTAAATAATAGAATAGAAGTTTTGTTATAGATCATTTGACATGAAAATATCCCTATTTTGAATAGAAGTTCCTAGGATTCTCCTTGTTGGTAAGAACTAGCAATTGGTAAGATCATGGTCAATGGTTATGGAAAGTGAGAGTAGTTTTTTTGTTTTCCAAATATCATTATAATGATTCCAATTTATATGAATTGGGAGACCTTGGAGTTTTATCTCATTATTTTAAAGCATACCTTGGCAGAACACATTAGTTACATGCATAGATGTTGAATTTTGGATTGGGAAAGCGGTTTTGTAGGAGTTGAGGACTAAGAAGAATTGTAAATAATAGTATGCATGGTTGAGCAGAGCTTAGATGAAGATTGTGAATGTTCCCTAATATACAATGATACAAATATGATGGAGTGGGTTTCATTGGATGGTTTAATTGAGTACGTGCCTTGACACATATCACTATGGAGGTGTAGTGTCAAAGGATGACAATAGATGAGTGTGGATTGAGGTGAAAAACATGTTTATGATGGATTTTGTTGAATTTATTCTCAAGGTGTTATATGGGGTGTTCCATATGGTGAGTAGGAAACTATTTTTCATTAGAGTTAATGGGACTAATTATTTGAATAATTTCTACAGATATTGTGGATGGTTTTCTCATTATTTGGGAAAGAATAATTTACTTGGAATTTCATGTGTGATACTCAATATGATCTGTAAATCCATGTCTAGTCATTTAGTTTAGTGATAATTGAATGTGTGTCATAATGATCAAGAATTTTATCCAATGATGTGATGAAAATTGAATTCCAGTGGTGGGGATTGATATGTGATAAATGGAATAAATACCCTCATGCAAGAGGGATCATGATCTCATGAAACTAAACATACGACGTTATTTGGCATTGAGATACTATATGTAAAATTGGGAATGATAATGGATTGATTCATATAATTACCATATATGTCATAATTAATTCATGTTTTATCAGAAAAATTTTTAGTTTAGTGATGTGTCTATGCTCGTGGAAGGGAACTACGATGATTATGGTTGGTTGAGGATTCAGTTGTTGGATTACACCAAAGGATGGGTTCATAATTTAGTGTGTGAGAGTGTGTGTATGTATTGGATGATCAAATAATTTATATGATATTTAATTCATCATGACTAAAGAAATGGGTAGCATGTTGATTCCTAAAGAAAAGTACTTAGGGAAACGTCATCCAAAGGAGGTTCGACATGCGTTATAGTGTGTGATTCAATGTAGTGTCGTAGGAACCACATTAAGAATTTATTATTGGACATGATGGGTATGTTTTATGTAATTTCTAAGGAATTTAAAAAAAAGTAATGTGTTCAACATTTTTTATTGATTATGACTATGTGTTCATTTCTACCTATAGTTCTGAAACATGAATTTGTATTGACACTTGACCCCCAATCTTGCATGTGGTGTGGCATGTTGTGTTGGGATCCAAGTTGAGAATGTCAATTAGCTGTGAGAACATGTTTTTATAGGAAATTTTAATTTTCAGGAGGTACGGTGGTTTATAATTGGATTTTAAATCGTTTCCCTATAGTGGGGAGTACCATGGTCCATATGATCAATTAGAAAGATCCACCTTGGGAACCATGTGATAGACGAGCACAAGGGTGATTATATCAATTGGGTAAAAATAAATTTTAGTACGGGATATTGTTTTTTAGATTATGTGCCTTATGTTAGAGTTTCATCGAGGAATAATGTTAATCATTTGGAGATGGGATGAACCCTTTTGTCATAGACATAACCAATATAGAAAATCTAGATATTTCCTAGGAATACCTAGAGGGATTATCAAGGATGAAAATTGTTATAGTGGAATGGTTGTAAGATCTTGTGTTTTTACATCTCTTGAATTTTTATAAAAAATTTAATTTTTGGCTACATGAGGAAATAATTTTTCAACTAGGGTTTGGAATGGATTTTTGATACATTGAGAAACAAAAAAGAGTGTTTTTTATGGGGGTTATGTTTAGGTGGTAGGCTAGGGGATTTAGGTGAGTTTCAAAGAGAGTCTATTGGTTTTGAGATTGATGTAGTAGCCACCAACTAGCTGGTGGGATATCCAGTAGACTATAAAGACTATTAGTGACCCTGGGGAAAAGTGGCATAGTATTGGCCATCTGATAGAGATTTTAACATGGGATAATTTACAAAATTTTCCCTTTATGTTTTAAATATTAATATCCCCCCTTCCCCCCTTTTTTATACATGGAATATCCCCCACTCCTCCCTTCTCATAATTAAATACCCATTTATTTTGGAGTGTTTTGGACATTAATTTAGATGATTCCTGGTATGTATCCACCTATGTTATCCTCTATTGATTTCCACCTTCTTTTGTATTTAATTTTTATTTACATTGGTTCAGGTTCTTATGATGATTCCACCTTATCATGGAAGAATCAGTTGATTCTTAGGCGGTTTTGTGCATCCTAGCTAGTGGATGTCTTGAGACAATTTCATCATTTCATCGCACATTTATTAGGCGAGGTATATCATCATAGTTAATTTTATGACATTTTTAGGAGAAATTAAATAATTTTTTTGAAGAAATTGTTGTTCTTGTTATGATTTTTATGGGATGAGATCAATATCATGTTTTAGGTGTTATATGAGTTGTTTTTTGTGGTTTCAGTGTGGCATTAGTGATGGGTGATAATTTAGGCATTACTCCTATTATAATTTAATTATATAAATTAATAAAATTTATTATAATTAATATTTTGGTAATTATTGGTGTGATTTTGGGATTTGAAAATATTGTTGGTGGCTAAAATTACTTGGACAGGGTTGGGTGAGAGATTTTAGGATGATCATAAGAAAGGAACCAATTCTATTTTAGGTAGGTGGTCTTATTATCCTAGCCTATGGTATTTATGCATGTTTTTATATGGGATGTGATAAGAGGACTCTCTATCAAGTTTTATGACATAAATTTAATAAAAAAATATTTAAAATTAAATGCTTTGATAAACTACACAAAGTACCAATGCCATGGCGGTCCTTGAAATTTTCGTTATTTTGCCTATTTTTTTGGAGAAGGCCTCTGATCTCTCTCTATATGCCTTGGAAACTAAGACCCCTTAAAGGGTGTTTATTAAATTGATGAACATTCTATGGTGGACATATTTTTGGAACCCAAGATACCTCTAGGTAGATGAATAATTTTATATTATTGTCAGCCTATTTGTTTTCCATTCATGTAAATTGAGTTGCCTTAGGTTCTTGGGCTAAGCGAGGTTGCCATGGGGTGGAAGTTTTCTCCCATTGAATTTTGAAGATATGGGAACGTAGAACATAATGAGATTAATGATTATGTTGTGTGTTTGGTCCAATCTAGTGTAAAACTAAAATGGGTGGGATTTAGGTCATTCCCTTGTGAGATTACCTAGTAGTCTAGTGAGGCCCTAATGAGACCTTGACGGTATTGAGTGATTCAATGAACTTGAGGTGACATGTTTTTATTTGAGAGGATATTATTGTATTGAGGTATAATTATTATGTGTATGTTATATTTAGAGACCTTGGGGACCTTTATGGATTTCTTATATATATATGGTCCTGCTGAGAGGGAATGTATGATAATGGGAATTTATGATCATTGGTGTCACCACAATAACCAAATAATTTTTTGGTGTCTGTTAAGGCATGTAATGAAGGGTTGTACTGTAGGAAGTCTTGTCATGGGTTGTATAATAGGTTAGGTAGATATTAAAAATTGATTGTGATATATATATACTTATTATGGAATATTTCTATGGATTTTTTTATGAATCAATTGTAAATCCAATTGGATAAATTTAGTATACGCCCTAATAACATGTATTGATATCAAATCGAAAATCCTATTGGGGAGGTATTTTATCTTTAATGGAAAAGTATACTTGTTGGGATGTATGTGATACTAAGGAAAACTACACTTAAATGTAGTCATCTGATACCCAAAAAACTACACTTGTATGGAGGTATGTGATAATAAATAAAACTCACCTAATAGTGAGGTCTATGATAATAAATAAAACTCCCAATATACATGCTACAGAAAACTCCCCATGGAGGGAGGTTTGTGATACTAAGAAGAACTCACTGTATAAGGATTTCTATGATAGTAAAGAAACATTCACTTATAGGGAGTTCTATGATACAAAAGGAAAACCCCATGGAGAGGGGTTTATCATTATAATAAAAACACCTTTCTCAGATGTCTATGATAATATGGTTTTCATTCTCATCACAACGTGCTTGGGGACACTCTGACCCTAGATATAGAAAGAATGATCGAATGAGGTCACAGAACTTAGGATCATGGATGTATTATTAATTTATTTATGGTATTTTTTTTAATTAGGTCAGGTCACATTCACATGTCACTATATATCTGTTATATAAGAAATTGTATTGATGGTTCCCTACGGAGTTTTGAACTTACATCCTACTCAGGTGACATAACTATTTATTATCAATATTTTCATGTTTTTCTATATGTATTTTTAGTTGAATATTGATTTAATAAATATGATATTCATTCCTGATATCGATTTATTATGTATTTTTATGCATGACACATATTTGGGACAATACAAAGGAAATCAATACATTTTTGGAAGATAATGAACTATAACAATACAGTGGTAAAAACGACGGTTATTATTGACTTCATAGGGTTTTAAACTACATCCAAATATTTATTCAATGTTTTTTTAAAACCTATTCTAAAGATGTAATCAACATCCATCTTGTGTAGGTTTTTACAATTTAGTGGCAGGTATAAGAAAGTGTTATATGAAACATTTTTTAGTTGTAGTTAAATCATTTTTAGCGGTGTTTTTCCTTTAAAAATGATGAGGAGTTAGTGGTGGTTAAAAATGATGCTAAATAATTTTTGACCATATAATGTAGTGCTCTAAACCACCACTATATTATTCCTTTATAAAATACAATCCATAGAAACTGCATCCCCCAAAAAGATACTAAAAACAATTATTAAATAGTTTCAGATAGAAGAAAAACTGAAACAAGACATATTATAATCTATAAATATCTAAATTGAAAACAATTTAATATAAAGAGACTTTCACAAAGGGTAAATAAATAAGAGAAAACAAATAAAATAAGTACTTTATTTCAAATATTTAGAATTTTAGTTAAATGAAAACAATTTTAATAAAATGAGAAAACTAAACCATAAAAAGAAAAAAATACTATAAGTAACCAAAGTATTAAACTAAGGAAAACATTAAATAAGTAAAGATATAATATTAAAAGATACAAGTACCATAATAAATTTTGATTGAGAATGATTAAATATCATTGATAAAGGAACGTAAATGATCAAAGTAAGAATAAATTCTATATAATGAAAATATTTGGAATGTTATATAAAAATAGAAATAAAGTAGCTGAAGAATTAATCCATGATCAATAATAAAGAATATGTTTAAAATCTTATATATCATGGGAAATAAAATAGGTTATTAGGAGGTAATCATAGAAACCAGTTAATGTAAGTTAGGGAAAATAGCATAATTTATATCATAGTACCTATAAAACGCATTTAAAAAAATTCCCCAAACCACCTAAAATCATTCTTTCATAGGAATACCCTTTCAATTTTACATAATCATCAAACCCTAATCTATTTAATTTCACAATATGGACATCTCATATAATATTAATAAAATGGGTATTAAACCATCAGTGAATCTTATAATTTGATATCCTTTCGTACAATGTTTGGAATAGGGCTTTAGATATAAACATCATTTTGAAAACATATTAACATTTCTAATACAAATATTTTGAAATTAAATATTCATTAAAAACATTACCTAAATAAATATAAAACATTATCTTTGATATAAAATGACTAATATATCTTATATAGGAACCAAACATCATAAAATATACAAATATGACATGAAAAAATCAATATTTTAGTAACACATAGATATAATAAATATATATATTAGGGTATGATAACAATGAAATTAAAAACAAAAAGTCTCATAAATAATTGAAACACCCTTAATTCAAAAAATATATAATTTATTATCATTTAAAAATTTAATATAAAATTGTAACAAAACATTAATTAAAATATCTTTAAAATGATCAATATTGGAATTTTATCAAACATATTAAGTATTCAAAAAATTATTCTGGATGTGAAAAACATAGAAACAAATAGAAAAAACATTTATTTAAAGATTATAAAACATCATTACAATGTAAACCTATTTAAATTCTTCAATATTGTAATATAAAATTTTATACTGAATTAAAAAGAGTTTTTGAAAACTAAATAATCCTTGGAATGTCAAAACAATATTGTTGTGTATGAAAACCTACCTTAAAGTGATTAAATCAACCTTCCATTAATGAGAAACACTATATTAGTTTGAGAAAAAATATTTATCAACCCTAGGAATAAAAAATATCAAGATTAAATGATCCTTGTATAATATCTAGACCATCATGATCAATATGGTCTGAGAAAGGATAAGAAATAAAGAATAAAAATTTAGAAGTAAAATGAATAACAATGAGATGGTTAGCTTTAGTGAATAAGAATAAACCAAGGTGAGGAGACTAAAATCCATATATAGGGAATACAGAAATTCTCATATGGCTCCCCATCAACTAATATGATTGACAATGTGGGAGAGGTGAAAAAAATATGTATTAAATTAGAAATGTTTTTGGAGATTTATAACAATTGTTGTTTACTAATTACTAATTGGGATTTAGAAATGAAAAATATTCTTAAATCGTTGATAGAGACTAGATATTTTGAAAATAATTTTAAGAGGTGGAATTTACAAAAGAATCATTAAAAAAATAAAACATGAAGATACTAATTTTGATGAGTATAAGATAGAACTCATAATAAAACATTAAAAATGAACCATGAATATATATTTTATGTAGTGTATGGTAAATTTAGCTATCCCCTACCTCAAACAACAAAATGGATTCTCAATTACCATATAAATTTCAGTTTATCATTTTTTTAGTTACACATTACCATTACAAAGTCCAAAGTAAACCATAATCACTACTCGATGATCTAATATCGACATCATCTCTATCTCCATCTCGAATCCTAACTACCAAAAAATGTATGAAAATTTACATAAAAATTATATAATGTTTTATATCTAAATTTAAATAGAAAATCATTAAAGGTTTGTATAATAAATGAGTATGAACTTTCTTGATTTAACATATCACTCAAACCATCCATCAAAGAAATAACACAAGGGACACATCCAATAATCTGTTGATATAAATAGACCAATTCTTTCTATATAGTATTGACCTTTGAATCTTTTTTCATTAAATGATCTCCATTTTGTTGGATAATTATACCATATTGCTGAATTATTCTCCTATGTTTCTGAATTTTTCCTTTCATTACAATAAACTCCCTTTATGCATTTCCACGTAGGGATTAACTATTACTAGTATTAGATGGTACTCAAATCCATGGGTACATTCCAAAGACCTTATATGGTAGTGGTCTCGAACCCATCTCACGCATGCAGCTAGGATGTTCCTTCAAAAGGAAATAACTGGCTATATCATCCAAAAGATACAGAGAAGGAATCTGTATGATTTAGATCAAATAGTGATTTTTTACCTAAAAGTTAAATTTATTTCATATTTAAAGTAATAAATATTAATAACATTAAATCTAAAAATAAGTTATTATAATGAAAATGTAATTCATACCCCAACATCTTTATCATGATCATTCATGTAACTGATATCATGTTTTGTATGAACATCCAACCAAAGTTACATTAGGAAGAATTGATTTCCTAAATTATTTTAGTACATTAAACAAAGATAAATAAACAATTTTACATATGAAAAATATTAAATAATCTTATTTATATTTAGATTAATTAAAATATTTCCATTGTTGATCTGTTTCATGAAAATATCATTTAACTGATCGTATTGGAGAAGATTTTTTAGCCTGAGTATATGTATTTTTCCTTGAAACAATATCAAGTAAATAAATATAATTTAATTGTAATGTATGTAATGTAATATCATTGTAATATATATGTACATACATAAAATGAGATTAATATAATAATATATTTTTCAATACCATGTGCTTATCATGGTGATGAATATCAAAAAACAACTTCCACTTCTCTCTGGGAACCCCTTCAGGTAACTTATAAAACTGATTTTGAGTGTTCAATGATGTATTGTTTAATTCATTCTAGAATCTCCATTTAATCTCATTCTAGTTCTTATCCAAAATTTTCAATGTCCACTTTCATGCAATAAGATCAAAAATTGTAAGAATAACATATGTCCATAGAGATTCATTTTTAAAATATTATAGTTTAATTAAATAATTGAATCCAATTGAGGAATAATGTATTAGAATAACCTTTATATGTGAATCAATGATTTTATTCTTCGAAGATTGAGGCCTATTCCTCCAATCAGAATATATAATTGGAAGGGTAACTGGATCCACCGCCAACTGCCCTAAAATATGTTGAAATAATCATATAACATATTTTATGGGTTCCCAAAATTAATAAAGGGGGACAAATGACATCAATCCCATTAGATTCAAGACATATAAACTATTCATATTTGTCTCGATAGTAAAATTGTTTGCATCTTTGTAAAAAATAGTTATTAATATAAAAGGTGAAATAATTTTATTCACATTAAAATTTGTACCTATAACCATCACCATATAATATCTTAATGAAGAAATATGAGTGATGAATTATTCCCTCGTTATAGAGTCACCACATACTGTTCCTACTGAATGTGGTGGAAATATGTCAGATGTTGATGGGATAGAGAAGGATGGTGCTCCAAAAGGTCACAAAAGGAAGAATGAGGGTGTGTTATGCACTGATGGGGGAATATAGAGAGTGGTACTGATGTTGTAGGTAGGGAACCTAATGGATCATTAGGTTTTTGTGTGTTCAAGGTTACATTAACTAATAGTCAAATTGGATTAGTGAAATGCTTCCTCCTTGTCAATCGTACCAATTAAAGAACTAAAATTAATTTTAGAACATATATATAATTTTATAATTTCATGCATAAAAATTAAAGTATAAATTATTACACATAAAAGGTACTAACAACCAAAATATACATGTGTATTATAATTAATGACTATACAAACCAAAAAATAAGATTTCCCATTTTCAATATTAATCAACTCATTGTTATAAATCAATTTAATAGTGGTAACCGATCCATAGTGTATGAAATTAATATCATATATCATTGGTGGTTGTAAAGTTCATGCATGACTGTATATAAAATAATTTTTCCTCCAATCGTGTCATTATCCTACTCCATCATTACTTAGTCCACTTCATCCACCATTTCTGGGTGGATATCATCAATATCATGATTAAAATATAATTTTTATTCTTACTTTTTATAAGATTCCATGTCGTAGTTCAAGTAATCCCTTTCATCACCCATGTCATACAAGTCTCTTGTTTTTATGTAAGAAACTAAAATCTACCCTTCATCCATGCCATCTTCCACTTAAAATTAGATTTTCAGTTGTGGTTAAAAGATACACTAATCCTTTAATTCATGGTCACATACATCCATAAACTGAGATAATTTTATTGATGTAAATTTTAAGGAATCCCTTTTAATACCCATGGTAATATCATCCCACCTGAATTTGATTAAAATAACTAAAAAATTACCATGGAAGTGTAATTTAAAGACATCAGTCAAATTTCCCAAAAATCCAAATTCACAAATTGAAAATATACCAAAATTTTGTGATTTTAATCCCTCATCATGATCAACTATGTGAAATTTATATCCATTCACATTGTAAGTGTCAAACTTTATAGCAGATTATTGACGACCTTGAGCCAAAAACATCAAAACTTATGATAACTCAACTATAGTATCCATATTAACGATCTAAAAAAAGTAGTATACATTATTATATTTAACGAAAACGTTTTTCAAGATAATATCCATATGGATGCCAATATTTCTGAACATACACGACCTGAAATTCATTATATAATATCTTTATTAACATTTTTCTATATCTTTTTTATTTCTTGTTTTATTTCTCATTCCACTCTTCATTTGTATCCCGATCTCTCTAATAAGTGTATATAAAATATCCGTATTTATTGTCACATACCTATGTTCCTGTAGTAATTCCATTTCTATCTATGTGATATTTTAGATCCTCCCAACTAATTGGACAATAGTATGAATGATTTTTGATTTCATGTGTAGTTGAGATTGGGTCAATTTGTCATCACCATGTCTAAATAAATATTATCATGTCTAAATATCATCCATGTTTCTAGAACAAATGGTGTGACAATCCTATGCTAAAAATCCTTTAGAAATAGAGCTTTCAGGTTGAGATTTATTCTTTAATTATGATTTCAAATGAACAACATATCTATGAAATAAATGAAAAAAAACATAATTATTTATTTAATTAAATTCAAATAATTGTTTATTTAAGATTAAAATCATATAAATTATAAGGCCCCAGCCTTAAAACTTACTTAATCTTGAGTTATTACAAGATTACACCATGAGGATCTTTTCAGGTTTATAGTTTTAGATAATTAGAACATAAAACTTGCATTACATTCCACATTTAAACAAAGTGGTTACATAAAAGATAGTATTTATTGTTCCCATCAATGGAAACATATTTAAAATAAAACATGGATTCTTTCTTGACACTTCCTTGACACCGTCATCATATCATGTACCTTTCCCTTGACCTGTGAAAAACATTTCAAAAACATGGGATGAGCATAAAAAGCTCAGTAAGGGATATAAAAATATGGAAAGGAAACATGGGTACATATACACATAAGAATAAAATCATACTTTACCCATAACACATAAGCACTTTAACATATGTCCTAAAATCATGAATAAATCATAGAAATCATAAGACATAAAGGTAACTTGAGGCATTCATAACATTCTTACGTAGAGAGTAACCCTATTGGTTTTGTTTGGAATACCATCACAGTATATTCTCTAAATCTCTTCGGAGAAACCTTAAAGTTTCACTCCTTCGCGTTACCCAATGCATTGGAGAGCTATTTCGGGCTCACCTACCCTTATTTTATCACGGAACCACCCGTCTTCATAATAATGCCCAACAACCACAACATAATTATATCACATAAAACATGCATAAATGAAACATAACATTTCCACCATTCAATCACAAGATATCAATAAAACACATTGATATAAAAACATAATGAAAACCATCTTCAATATCAAAATAAAATAAAAGTAAAACATGATATTTATTTTTTCTTTTATAAATAAGTTATGGCTTGTAGAGGAAGCCGAAACTCAAATAATGGTCACAGCGGTGGAGAAGTCGTTGTCATCGTATACGTATGACAAAAACATTCCATTTTGTCGTTTATTAAATGCTTCGTATAAAAAATATTCCTTTTGAATAAATGTAAAAGTCAAAGGGGTTTATACACCATATAAAAGAAGGTTGTGTATAAAACAAAATATGCCTCAATGAAAGGAGATTGAGACGAAGTCACATACCTCGGGTCCGACTTGACTCAATCGTTCTTTAACCTCCTGAATAATAAACTTGAGTTAATTTCTACTTTCTTAAGAACCTTTTTCAAGTTCATTATTCCTTTTATATCACCTATTACTATGTCATGAACACTATGTAATTATTTAAGTTATTAACAGTCGTTTTAACGATCATTGGTACTTGAGTCTAAAATATGCTCTTTATAATTACGAATTTTTCATGTATCCATTATATCCAGAGTTATAATCATGATGTAGATATCATATATATCATATATATCTAGTATATACATGCATTTATAATATTACATAATGTTTAGAGGTATGAAATGAAATGCACCGTTCATGGAGAAGGTAAGCCATACGTACGCATGAACACTGCTTTCATTTCTATTTCGTATTTTATGGAATGAAATCATAATGATATAATGGTATGTTATAATCCCAGTATAATATCATATATAAAATCATTAATTACATCCTTTATACGTCCCACATATGGCATTAACGAATCAAATCACTTTGAGGGGGCGGTAGTCCGCACTTCCTAAAATGAAGATATCACAATTACTCGTAATGGTAACCATAAAGGATATGCCAAAAATGAAAAATACATAAGATTAAGTAAAACATAAAAATATTATATATAATATATAAATATAGTGACATCTTAATGGCCTCATTTGAAGGTGATATATGAGTGTTGAACAATCATCGTTTCGTGAGGCATAAATTTGCCATCCATGGAAACAATATGTTCTTTAACCATTAGATGTAGGTGTGTGTAAGTGTAGATAGAATAGTTCTTATAATAACATCCTAGTATATTGAAGATACTAGAGTTTTTACAAAAGAAATGAATAAAAAGAGTTTAGGGGGTTTGAGAAGAAAAATAAAATAAAAGGACTCAAGTGAAGACATTACCTTGAAATCAGGTAACTCCCTTTGGTTTGAGATCAAAGGAATCCTTGGGAAGACTTCTGCCCAAATTGAGGCTTCAAGGAGTAATATAAGGATGTGGAGAGACAAAACGGGCAGGGGTTGTCCGAGCCAAAGGCTTAGGAAGTGTGGGTAAAGAGGCAGAGGTGGGGGGATTTTATAAGAGGAGAGGACGGACACTCTTGGAAAGTAAAGAAAAGTTACTTTATTTTAAACTGAGATTCAGATTTAAGATGTCCCACATTGATATAATTCGCGGATAAGGTGATAAGGGTTAGACATATACCCATCCAATATGGTTTGGACATGTGTAGGTCATATATTTTACATTATCTTTTCATTTTATTTAAATCCTTTATTAATGAAAAAATCGATGCATCATCATGATGTCATAAATAATTTAATATATTTAATGTCTAAAAATTATAAAAAAATATACTATTGTAGGAAATATTTTTATATTTCTAATGAATATTTATAGTCAATTATCAGACTTATATAACCCCATGTAAACATTGTTTTAGTAAAACATTTCATGTTTGTATCATTTTTACTTTAACATTAAATAAAAAGTTATTTATGTCATTTCCCAACCAAAGTGGCTCCATGGGGTCCTCAAGTTGACCCATGGATTTTCTGGGTCGGCCATGACACATCCAATGTGGGTAGGACATGTGTTAAGTTCATCTCATATTATTAAAATATTATTTTTACCTTAATCTACACTAATTACCTCTAATCGCGATTAAAATCACAAAAGATACTATTCACCAAAAAATTATTTTAATCCCATTGAACCAAATTTTACTACATAATTAAAACCATTTATATCGGATTTTTCAAATTCAAAACACAAAAGTGTCAAAGTTTCATTTAAACAAAAAATAAGTTTCTCTAACTACCACTTAGTGGTTTCACTATTCCTCAAAAATTGAAGTTTTTCAGAAAAATACAAAACTTCACCCTAAGCTATATTTGATATTCCGAATTCAAAAATGATGTCTATTTTAAAAAATTAAAAACATATAAGTTTCATTAATTAATTTAATAATTAATTCCCGCTGTCATAGCAAATAGCTTGTTTTTATGAAACAATAAGTATCAAAAGATTGACACTAATTTAAGTCCAATTTCAAAGTAAAGTTGATTCAAATGACCACCATTGGATTAAATGGTAAAAAAAATATTCAAATTTCACTTTAAACCCAATTCAAAAGATAATCTAATCATATATATAAATTAGATTAAAAAGTAGTTTTGATGTAAAATGTTGTATTTTTTCACTATTCATTAAAAAATGAACATTGTCAGAAAAATACCAAAAATTTACACAAAGTAAATTTTGATATCCCAATCATAAAGAATAAGTTTATTTAGACATATAGGGCTTATAAAATTTCCAAAATATAGATTTAAAAGATGGTTTTCCATCAAAATGAAGTAAAACAATCTTTTAAAAATATTAGTGTATTCCATGCTTAAGATTGTATTTATTCTCCTTTTAAGCCTCTAAAACACTATCTAATTCATTAATAAACATAGATAAAAATATATATTATTCATTACTTACTTGGGGTGTTACAACCTTCCCCCTTTAGAAATTTGTGTCCCCGCAATTTATTTACTTATCGAATAAGTGTGGGTATTTAGCCCTCATTGCATTTTCATATTCATATGTTGCCTCTTAAATCATGTGGGTTTTCCACAAAACATTTACCTGATGAATCACCTTATTCTGTAACACCTGCTCCCTGTAGTCAAGAATCTGGACTGGTTGTTCTTCATAAGATAGGTTCTCTTCTAACTGAACTACCTTTGGACTCAAAACATGAGATGGATCTGGCATATACTTTCTCAGCATCAAAACATGAAAAACATTGTGTACCTGAGATAAGTTCAGAGGTAAAGCCAATCGGTAAGCAACTGATCCAACTCTCTCCAGAATATCATATGGTCCAATGAACGTTGGACTCAGCTTTCCTTTCTTACCAAATCGCTTCACACATTTCCATGGTGATACTTTGAGAAAAACATGATCACCTACCTCAAAAGAGAGATCCTTCCTCCTATTGTCTGCAAAACTCTTCTGCCTGCTCTGAGCTGTTCTCATGTGTTTCTGTATCAGCTGAACTTTTTTTGCCATCTCTTCTACCAATTCTTGTCCCATCATATTCCTTTCACCCACTTCATCCCAAAAATCTGGACTTCGACACCGCTTCCCATATAACGCCTCAAATGGTTCCATATGTATACTGGAATGAAAACTGTTATTATAAGAAAACTCAACCAAAGAAATATGTTGGTCCCAACATCCCTAATAATCCACTGAACAAGCACATAACATATATTCCAATGTCTGAATTGTTCATTCTGACTTCCCATCTGATTGAGGATGAAAAGTTGTACTAATATTTAATTCAGTACCCAATGACTTTTGAAGACCCTTCCAAAAGATAGAAGTAAACCTGGTATCATAATCAGATACAATGGATAGAGTAACTCCTTGAAACCTGACTATCTCTTTAAGGTACAATCGAGAAAGTTGATCTAGAGAGAATGTATCTCGAATATGAAGGAAATGATTATATTTAGTCAATCGATAAAAAATAACCCAGATTTCATTATTACCTCGAGATGTCTTCGGTAATCCCACAACAAAGTCAATGGATATATTCTCCCATTTCCACTCTTGCACTGGTAGAGGCTGAAGTATCCCTTTCGGTAACTGTCGTTCTACTTTAACCTGCTGACAAGTCAAACACTTCACAGTAAAATCAGCAATATCTCTTTTCATTCCATCCCACCAATAATACTCCCGAAGATCTCTGTACATATTAGTACTGCTAGGATGAACAGAAAACGGAGAACGATGAGCTTCACATAACATCTCTCTCTTCAAATTTTAATCACAAGGCACACACAATCTCTTCTGAAATATCAAAACACAATCATTATCAATATTGAATTCATGCAACTTACCTTTCTGAACCAGCTCTACCTTTTTCTGCAACTCACTATCTTGCTTCTGTGCTTTCTTGATTCTGTCTGATAGAGAAGATTTCACTGAAACCTGAAATAAAACATAAGGACATCCTGTACCAACAACTTCTATGCCAATGTTCATCAAATCCTTAACCAAAGGATCACGTTCCAAACACAACATTGTTAATGAAGCATTACTTTTTAGACCCAAAGCATCAGCCACTTTATTTGATTTTCCCAGATGGTAATGAATTATACAATTATAATCTTTGATTAATTCTATCCATATCCTCTATCTCATGTTCAATTATTTCTGAGTGAATATATACTTTAAACGTTTGTGATCAGTATATATTTCACACTTTACTCCATACAAATGATGCCTCCATATTTTTAAAGCGAAAACAACAGCAGCTAATTCCAAATCACGTGTAGGGTAATTTACCTCATGAGTCTTCAACTGACGTGAAGCATAAAAAATTACCTGATCATTATGCATAAGGACACAACCAAGTCCTTTCAATGAATCATCACTGTAGATAACAAACTCACCATTCCTAGAAGGTAGTGCCAAAACGGGAGCATTCACCAATCTTCTTTTCAATTCCTGAAAACAATCATCACATTCTTTTGTCCAGATAAACTTAACACCCGTCCGAGTTAGCTTAGTCATTGGACTAGATAACCGTGAAAAATTTATAACAAACCTTCGGTAATAGAATGTCAAACCATGGAAGCTACGAATCTCAGTTACATTTGTGGGTCTTGGCCATTTCTCAACAAACCTTATTTTTTCAGGATCAAAAGTTATCCCATCTCTAGAAACAATGTGACCAAGGAAAGAAAATTGTTGCAACCAGAACTCACACTTGCTGAATTTCCCATACAAATTCTTTTCTTTCATGGTTTTCAAAATAACCCTTAAATGTCTTTCATGCTCTTCTTTACTTTTAGAAAACACCCAAATATCATCAATGAAAACAACCACAATCATATCCAAGAACTCAGGGAAAATTCTATTCATTATGTCCATGAATACAGCAGGTGAATTGGTTAGCCCAAAAGGCATTACTACAAATTCATAATGGCCATATCTTGTACGAAACACAGTCATCAGAACATCTTCTTCCTTTACCTTCAACTGATGGTACCCCGATCTCAAGTCAATATTTGAAAAATACTGAGCTCCCTGGAGCTGATCAAACAAATCATCGATATGAGGCAAAGGATATTTGTTCTTAACAGTGATTTTATTCAAGGCTCTATAATCAATGAAAAGTCTCATTGAACCATTTTTTTAACAAATAAAACAGGAGCACCCCATGGTGATGTGCTAGGTCGAATGAAACCTTTCTCTAATAAATCTTGCAATTGATCCTTCAACTCTAAATGATCAATTTGATCCATTCGATAAGGGGGTTTTGAAATTGGCTTAGCATCAAGAACTAATTCAACTGTAAATTCAACTTCCCGATCTGGTATTATTCCAGGAAACTCATCAGGAAAACCATCAGGATACTCATTTACAACTGGCACATCATTAATCTGATAAGTTCCATTATTTTCAATGATGTGGGCTATGTAACATTCATTTCCATTTTTTACAAGTTTCTCGGCCTCTTGATATGTTATCAACACTAAGGGTTCATTCTTGTACACAAACTGAAAGTCTTTCTGAAAAGAAACTTCTTTAGCTCTATAATCAATCTTAGCATGGTAAATAGAGAGCCAATCCATACCCAGGATAACATAAAACTCTTCTAGAGGTAAAACAATAAGGTTCACAAGTAGGTTCTATCCACAGATAAGGATATGAAGATTCTTATAAATTCATTTTGCCTCAACATTTCCCCCAGGTGTTTTTACCAAAATTTCAGGAGTCATTTCTTGAGATGGTATTCCCATTTTACTAGAAATGTTTTCAGAGATGAAAGAATGTGTAGACCCCGAATCAAACAACACACTGGCATAATCTGAAAAAATAAACAACGTACCTAATACAACTTCATTTGATGGCCCGACATCTGATGAAGTAGTTGCAAAGGATTTCACCACCCATTTCTTCTTGTAGTCTAACTGCTTCCCATCACTCAATCTCTTTGTCGGACACTCGTTTGCATAGTGACCATCTCATTGAACTTAAAACATTTCACTAACTGTAAATCAAATTTGGTCTTACCACCACCTTGATCTTTTCAGTGCAATCATGATCCTTATGTACCATCTTACCACATCGGTAGCACTTTCCAGAATTCAGAAGACATTCCCTAGCATTCCTTTTACCACATTTATCACAAACTGGAAACTTAGTTTTCTTACCATCAGACTTTTTTGAAGATTTATTTCCTTTCTCCTGCCACCTCGGTCTCTTCTTTTGTTGGTTGTAATATAACACTTGATCATTGGAAAATTCCATTTCGACCTTCTCAGCACATCGAACAAGCTTTTCATAACATTTAAACTCATGAGAAGCAAAATCCCTTCAATATTTTGGCTTTAATCTTGAGTAAAAATGTTTGATATTACTATCAAGGTCTCAGATAAAATTTGGAGCATACCTTGTCAATCGAGTGAACCTTTCTTCATAGGCAGCCACTGAGTCTTCCTCTTGACTGAATTCCAAGAATTTATTTTCCATCCTAAGTCAAACAGCCTTAGGAAAATACTTCTCAAGAAACATACCTTTAAATTTATCCCAGTCGAGAGCATCAATCTCATCAGCGTCCCAGATATTTTTAACCATCGACCACCACTGATCTTCTTCACCCTCCAAACAGTAAATAGCAAGACTAACCTTTTGATTGTCTGAACACCCCATGACATCAAAAATCTTCTCCAGTGCTTTAATCCACCCTTCAGCTAGCTCAGGGTCAGATGATCCTTTGAATGATGGCGGATGTTGCCTCATGAAATGTTCCACCACTGACATGTTCCTCTATGGTTGATCTGGCTAATCTCGTTCATGGATACCACCGCCATTTATCGATTGAGTCAACTATTCCATTACTGCAGCAAACTGTTCAGTTCCAATTCTTACCATCTCAGGATGCTGATTCGGAAGGTTATTTCCTTCTGTATGCCTTCCCAGAAAATCTGTTCGGTTTCCTCGATGAAAAACCATTCTTAACAAACATGTCTTAGATGAAGCAACATGGTAATCTTCAAATTCTATATCATTTCAATTTGATCATAAAAAAAATATTTTTGGATAATCATTTAATAGAATTCTAACTCCTAAAGTTATCTAAACTGACCTCTGATACCAACTATAATGCCCCAGCCTTAAACCTTACGTAATCTTGAGTTATTAAAAGATTACACCTTGAGGATCTTTTCAGGTTTAGAGTTTTAGAGAAATAGAACATAAAACTTGCATTAAATTACACATTTAAACAAAGTGGTTACATAAAATATAGTATTCATGTTTTCCATCAATGGAAACATATTTAAAATAAAACATGGATTCTTTCCTGACACTTCCTTGACACTATCATCATATCATGTACCTTTCCCTTGACCTGTGAAAAACATTTCAAAAACTTTGGATGAGATTAAAAAGCTCAGTAAGGGATATAAAAATATGTAAGGGAAACATGGGTACATTGACAGATAATAATGAAATCATACTTTACCCATAACACATAATCACATTAACATACCTCATCAAATCATGAATAAATCATAGAAATAATAAGACATAAAGGTAACTTGAGGCATTCATAACATTTTTACGTAGGGAGTAACCCTCTTGGTTACATTTGGAATACCCATCACAGTATATTCCTTAAATATCTTTGGAGAAACCTTAACGTTTCACTCCTTCGCGTTACCCAATGCATTGGAGAGCTATATCGGGCTCACCTGCCCTTAGTTTATCACGGAACCACCAGTCTTCATAACAATTCCCAAGAACCAAAACATGATTGTATCACATAAAACATGCATAAAGGAAACATAACATTTCCACCATTCAATCAAAAAATATCAATACAACACATTGATATAAAAACATTATGAAAACAATTTTCAATACCAAAATAAAAAAAGTAAAACATGGTTTTTATTTTTTATTTTAAAAAGAAGGTATGGCTTGTAGAGGAAGCCGAAACTCAAATAATGGTCATGGCGGCGGAGAAGTCCTTGTCTCCACATACGTATGACAAAAACATTACCTTTTGTCATTTAGTAAACGCTTTTTATAAAAAATATTCCTTTTGAATAAATGTAAATGTCAAAGGGGTTTATACACCGTATAAAAGAAGGTTGTGTATAAAACAAAATATGCCTCAATGAAAGGAGATTGAGACGAAGTACAATACCTCAGGTTCGACTTAACTCGATCGTTATTTAACCTCCTGAATAATAAACATGAGTTAATTTCTACTTTCATAAGAACCTTTTTCAAATTCATTATTCCTTTTATATCACTTATTACTATGTCATGAACACTGTGATTATTTATGTTATTAACGTTCGTTTTAACGATCATTGGTACTTGAGTCAAAAATATGCTCTTTATAATTACAAGTTGTTCATGTATCCATTATATACAGAGTTATACTCACAATGAAGATATCATATATACCATATATATCAATTATATACATGCATTTATAATATTACATAACGTTTAGAGGTAAGAAATGAAATGCACTGTTCATGGAGACGGTAAGCCGTACGTACGCATGGACGCTGCTTTCATTTCTATTTCATATTTTATGGAATGGAATCATAATTATATAATGGTATATTACAATCCCAGTATAATATCATATATAAAATCATTAATTACATCCTTTATACATCCCACATATGGTATTAACGAATCAAATCACTTTGAGGGGCGGTAGTCCGCACTTCCTAAAATGAAGATATAGCGTTTACTCATAATGGTAACCATAATGGATATGCAAAAAATGAAAAATACAGAATCTTAAGTAAAATATAAAAATATTATATATAATATATAAATATAGTGACATCTTAATGGCCACCACTGAAGGTGATATATGAGTGTAGAACAATCATCGTTTCGTGAGGCATAAATTCACCATCCACGAAAACAGTATGTTCTTTAACAATTAGATGTATGGGTGTGTAAGTGTAGCTCGAATACATATTATAACAACATCCTAGTATATTGAAGATACTGTAGTTGTTACAAAATAAATGAATAAAAAGAGTTTAGGGGGTTGGAGAAGAAAAATAAAATAAAAGGACTCATGTGAAGACATTACCTTAAAATCGGGTAACTCCCTTTGGTTTGAGCACAAAGGCTTCCTTGGGAAAAATTCTGCCCAAAGTGAGCCTTCAAGGAGTAAGAGAGGTATGTGGGGAGACAAAATCGGCAGGGTTTGGCCAATCCAAAGGCTTTGGAAGTGTGGGTAAATAGGTAGAGGTGGGGGCCTTTTATAAGAGGAGAGGAGGGGCACTCTTGGAAAGTAAAGAAAATTTACTTTATTTTAAAATGAGATTTGGATTTAAGAAGTCCCACATTGATATAATTCGAGGATAAGGTGATAAGGGTTCGAAATATAACCATCCGATAGGTTTTGTACATGTGTAGGTCATAGATTTTACATTATTGTTTCATTTTATTTAAATCATTTATTAATGTGGTAATCGCTGCATCATCATGATGTCATAAATAATTTAATATATTTAATGTCTAAAAATTATAAGAAAACTATCATGATGTAGGAAATCTTTTTATCTTTATAATTAATATTTATATTCAAAAAATGACTTGTATTACCCCATTTAAATTTTTTTTAGTAAAACATATCATGTTTGTGTCATTTTTTACTTTAACATTAAATAAAAAGTTATTTATGTCATTTCCCAACCAAAGTGGTTCCATGGGGTCCCCAAGTTGACCCATAGATTTTCTTGGTCTGCCATGTCACATACAATGAGGTTAGGACATGTTTCAAGCTCATCTAATATTATTAAAATATTATTTTTACCTTAAACTACAATAATTACCTCTAATCGCGATTAAAATCATAAAATTTACTATTCACCAAAATATTATTTTAATCCCATTGAACCACATTTTACTTCTTAATGACAACCATGTATGTCGGATTTTTGAAATTCAAAACACAGAAGTGGCAAGTTTCATTTAAATGAAAAACCATTTTCTTTAACTACCACTTAGTGGTTTCACTATTCATCAAAAATTGATGTTTTTTAGAAAAATAACAAAACATCACCCTAAGCTATATTTGATATTCCGAATTCAAAAATAATTTCAATTTTACAAAATTAAAAACATATAAGTTTCATTAATTAATTTAATAATTAATTCCCGCTCTCAGAGCAAATAGCGTGTTTTTATGAAACAATAAGTATCAAACGATTGACACTAGTTTAAGTCCAATTTCAAAGTAAAATTGATTCCAATGACCACCATTGGATTATATGGTAAAAATATATTAAAATTTCACTTTAAAACCAATTCATAAGATAATATAATCATATAAATAAATTATATTAAAAGCAGTTTTGATGCAAAATGCAGTATTTTTTCACTATTCATTAAAAAATGACCATTGTATGAAAAATACCAAAAATTTACACAAAGTAAATTTTGATATCCCAATCATAAAGAATAAGTTTATTTTGACATATAGAGCTTATAAAATTTTCAAAATATATATTTAAAAGGTGGTTTTCCATCAAAAGGCAGTAAAACAATCTTTTAAAAATATTAGTGTATTCTATGCTTAAGATTGGATTTATTCTCCTTTTAAGCCTCTACAAAACTATCTAATTCATTAATAGACATAGATAAAAATATCTATTATTAATTAACTACTTGGGATTTTACATAAATAATGTTCTTCTAAATTGGATACATCCATCAATAACATATGGGACTTCTTGATTTAGTTTCCTCAACCAAATGCACAATTAAATTGATCATGAGAGTAATTAATTATGGGGGAAACATCATATCCATTGAAAAATGTATCAATACAAATATATCCTAAAGGTTTTGAAACTCGTATAGTGGTAGTGTTTTCTAATTTAGTTGACTAAATTATTTTCAAAATTGGTGTACAACTATAGTAACCTTTTCAAGTAATAATGTACATAATTTCAATGGTACTATATATTGTAACAAAATTTGTGAATCATGGATTATTAATACATTTAACCTATAATAATTTAATTAGACCCACTTATATATGTTACTTGAATACCCATATTATAATTTCACATGTTTTAAAATTTTATGTAATGTATACTTAGACCTATTTTTCATTGAAATGTTTTCTGGAGCGTACTTACATTCTTATCTGCCTATAGATCACGCATTATATTAATTTTTTTAGGTCTTTCTGAGAATTGAGATGGTACTTTTATTTTCTATTCTCATTATTTAAAGTGAATAACAAATTTTCATTAAAATTCTTCTCAATATTCATAACAATAAGATTATGACACAACAAATTAAATTCCCAATACATAAGTTTGAATAGTATACCATTATCTTCCATTTTTTTGTTCTGATTTCAATTTATGATGAACTTAAAACTTATTTACCACTATAATTAAAATTACATTCCTTAACATGTAATGTATAAATATTTAGTAGTTTTACAATTTTTTTAGAACTCATCATCATCTTTGGAGGAGGTCCACGATGAAAATACCCATTTAATTTTCACTTATTCAACCAAAATATATGAGATTCATTGAGAAATATATGTTGATACAAGAAGAACCATTATTTACTATAATGTAGTCATTCAGGCTCAAAATCAAAGGTACAAGTAGCACGAGATAGACCTATCTAATCATTCCAACCAGATAAATTCCCATGTCTAGGGAAGTCACTAATATTCTACATTATAATATCATTCATTTTGATCATTGTTCTAGGAGATGCATCATTGGTTGCAACAATAGTTCTCCATAACTTATGTAATTTTTCAACTAGAGGCCAAAGGTATACATCAATATCATTTCCTAGAATTTTTTTCAGGAATAATCATCAAAATGATAAAATAGGTTTGTTGCATACCCCTCAACAAAGGTAGATTTTATGAATCAAAACAATCATCAAAATTATATAACCAGTAATCATAGTACTAAAAGGATTGAATCCATCGAAATCCAATCCAAATTACACATTCCAAGGATTTGATGAGAAATATAGATTTAGTAAATCAAATGTATTCCTTAATTTGAATCTATTAGATGTTTCATTAACCCATATTTAGTATTGTAAATAGAATGAAGCTTCATGTTTTTTGTGATTTCTGATGGGATGAATAATCTTTGGAATACTAGTTTTAAAGGGATGTAATGAAAAACCTATTCTGGTGTTTTATTTTTCTTCTTATTCATTGTATTATGTTGATTCAGACTTCCAACATCACTCAATGACATCCATATAAACGATTTACATTTTTTTAACCCTTCCTGCATGAATACTCTCCCCAAAATATCATACAATCAGTCAGAAACACTGGATTTTTTATATAATTCAGACCAAGATTAATAATATTTTTTCTTCATGTTATTAAAATAATTAGTGTTATTAGCATTAGGAAATTTTTTCGGGAAACAATTCCAATATCTTATACATCACCTTATTTTTAATTATGCAGAATAATTTGATACGGTACAAATTTATCATAAAATTGAGTTTTGATTATTTTAGAAGTCCACCATACAACTATTTATTTCCATTTTCAAATAAATCATGAAAACAATTTGTCCTATAAATTACTTTATCTCTTACATTAACAACCATATAATGAAGAGGAGGATAAAATGATATGTTATAATATTTATATGGTAATTCTATAGTCCCAAAACATTATTTTTCATGTTAGTATTTTTACAAACCCCAACTGGTTGTTCTGATATGTTTTCATGTTTATTTTGTTTCCTAGGAATTCCAAAAGAATCTTATTAAGGGTTTAATTTTATTTTCCATTTTCAATGAAGTTGGTATCTCATTCGATTTATCGATATGAGTTCTTGAAATTTTTTAAAATTTGATTCTACATGATAAATCCAACACCAATATTGAATAGAGAATTACTTCGATATAAAATTCTAATAAACCTCATGTATCTTCCACCATCTTATAAATTTACATTTAGGGTAGGGAAATATTATTGTCCTGTCAATAGATCAATTGGAAATTGAAAAATCTAAACACTCCTTTATATCCTTAGCATACTAAGGTGTGTTCCTTGGTAATGTGGTCCGGGTTTTATCCATATATCACAATGTTTCAACAAATTGTTAATGAAACATAAAACACCTAATAAACCATCACTAAATTAAAAAATTTGTGTATTGAAAAAACTATAGAACTAATAGTTTTAAATAATTTTTTTAAAATAATTTTTTAATTAAAATTATAGAGAAAATATCCATCGCATTTCCATTAAAACTAATTTTTATAAACTAAACAGTTTAAACACACTCCTTTGAAAACAACATTAACAAATAATAAGTTGACTTATTCTTGAAAAATATTGAAGAGAAACTCAACACACAAATATATATCATTAATCACATAAATATCACTATCTAGTAAAATAGATAAATGGAAGTGGAAAAAACAAAACCCAGGTATTTATAAGAAGAGTAATATAAGTAATAAAAAGGTCAGATTAAAAAATATAAAATCAATCATGTGTAGTATAATGTAAAATATAAATAAGATAAAACTCATAAAATTGTTAATTCAAAATAAGAATCAATGTATGAACACTCTAGGTTCACTATTTCCATGTCTACCTAATAATTATGTATCACCCATGAAGTGGATTTAGAGGTCTAATATATATCTAGCTAAATAAGGTGTCATATAATACTTCACTATCATTACTAGTAGTGGATCAACTATTAATAAATAGGTTAGCATACCCATGAACCATAGGTTTCTCTTAGTTTTAACAAACAATAACAAAAGATAATAGAAAATATTTCATTAATCTCTATATTATAAAATCCATTTCCCAAAAAAAATTCAATCCATTTCAACTATCTTGCTCAAAGAATGCCATGAGAAACCCATTCCTTTCTAAAACAATCCCTGACTAGAAAATATAACTTTTTGCAAAACTATATTAAAAAAATTATAAAAGCAAAATATTTTTTAGCACCTTTATAAATTATCAACTGTCCATTTATAATTTATTTTGAAATTCCCCATGATAATTTATTTGGAAAACCAAGTGCAAAAATAAAATTTAAATAAAAATATACCCTTCATCATTATAAACATTTTCACACACACACACACACACATATAAATATATATATCTGTATGTGTGCGTGTGTGTGAGTGTTTGTGTGTGTGTGTTTGTAAATATCCCAATGAAAAAATTCCCATATTCTCAAGTGATTATGTATATTGTTAAATATAATGAAATGCAGACTTTAATATATGTGAATAACTCCAAACACAACCAGAAAGACTCACACGTCAATCAAAAGTGAATAACATAAGGATAAAATAAGTAAACTCAAGAAAATAGATCAAAAAAGGAAAACCCAATCAAATAAACCTCTTAAAGATATATTCCAATACATATAATCACATAAATATTTTCAAACAATAATAAAATTATATACTTATATACAAAATAAAAAATAATTATCTTATATGATGGAATATAGTTTTTCATTAGGTTCCGGCACACAATAGGAGAAAATCTATAAAAACACATTGAGGATTCGACAATAATTTCTTAATAACCTTGTTAAATAAATATATTTAAACTAATTAAACTCATTTACTTTGTTAATTTTATTAAATACCAATTTATAAAATGTAATCTTGCAAGTTGTCTAAAATCGAATTAAAACCATTGAATCACATACCCAGAACTTGTCAAAGATGACGTGAAACCCCTGAATATGTAGTGAAAAGGGATATAGGAGGATATAACATGACCTAAAAATTGAAACCATAATGATTTATAACCACAAACCCACTTAGGATTTTTACTAGGGAACAATACATAAAAATTGGGAATGAAAATATGAAATAAGATAAGAGAATGAGGATGTGGAAAATAAAAAACCCTAAACTGAGTGGTAGTGAGGGTTTGGGGAGAGGGGTGGAAGAAAGGGGTAAGATGTGGTGGCCTTGTATTATGTGAGATATGGGAATATAGTGAGGAGGAATATGTTTCATAGAGAGAGAGAGGGAATGAGGGGAGATGATGAGAGGGATCATGCTTGAGTTGGGTCACGAGGTAGAATAGCGGTGGCTATGGGGAGTAGTTTTTTTAAAAAAATTAATTGGATTTAGAATAGGTTTTTTAGAATCATATGATAAATATTTGTGATTTTTTTAAGCACCAGTGTAAGATATTACCAATTAAAAACTCCTTTAAACCCTTAATTTGGTATAGTGAAGGCACATAACAAGTAAACATCATGTGGCATGGCATGACACCTAAAACTTATGATGAATTCATTATTTTATATTGAAGCCAAAATGATCAATACATCCATTTAAAGAATGTTTCCCATGATTTTGGATGATCATTGGATGTTTTGGAGTCTTGAAACTGTAGAATCAAGCTAAAACGTCACATTTAGGGATGGAAAATACGAATTCATGTCAGAAACCATGTTCAGGATTTGTACTAAATATAATATGTTATGTAAAAGAGTGAAAAAAACATTGGAGCCCTATTAATTTTACAGTATGTCACATTTTTCATGTCATGAAACATTCCCAGAAAACCCAAATAAGAATTTTTTACATATCCTTTGATGGAGGTCTTATGATTTTGGACTGAAATTCTATTTAAAACATTTTTTACCTAAGGATATCCTTTTAGAGATTTATGGAATATAAATAAGGGTTTTGATCAAATGAAATAGTTAATTCATTTGAGGTGTCGGGATTCGACCACTGAGAGGCTTCCAAAAGGGTTTCGACCCAAATTTTGATCACTGTAGAAATGTTTTTCTTTTTATATCACACTTTCTATAATTAATTATAACATTTAATGAAATTTACATTAATTCCAATATTTATTATTCAATCACAATCTCATTTTTTATTTCTTAATCTCTCAGCTATGGTTATTGTCTTATTCAATGCTACAAAACACCCGAATATTATTTTTTAAACCCGATATAGGGAGAGAACAATCGGTTAAAGGGGATGCCTACTAATAAACTGTGATTTTAATTCAAATGAAAGATAATTTATTATTATATTGTGACAACATGATTATTTTATTCATCATTGGTCCAATAAAAATAGGTAATCAATAATGAATGAACCCCAACATGATTGAGATAATTTATTCATAGTCATTTTATTATATTATTCTTCTTCTTATTTCAATATAATATTAATTTACCTTTTTAATTTTGGTACATTATAACATGATTAATTATGATTATAGGGTGGATTTATTGGGATTTAACAGTTCCCATGTTAATAAAATCGAACAATTTCAGAGCTATTTTATATTAGTGTTTTGTAATAGAAATTGATTTATATTATTCAATAAACCCGCCCCTTAAAAAACAATTCCCATCCCTCCTATTTTTTCACCTCTTTAGTTTTCTATAAAATAATTTCATTAGTATAATAAAATAAATAATCTAAAGTGGGATAACCAAAACATTGGTCAGGAGTTTTCATCATTATTTTCTCCACTCTCTATGGGATCAAACATTCTTTGAGTGTTTTCATCGATTGTATCACTACTTCAGTATGAACACGAACTGAAAAACATATCATTAGAATAAATTAAAAAATAATATATTTTATATCTATTAATATAAAATATTCTAAATCTATTTATTATGAACATTAGTAAATAAATAATTATATTTTTGTGAATGTTCTTAAAAAATGAATAAAAATACTTTTTTCAAAATCCAATTAATAAAAAACACTCAAAAGGTTAATCATAAAGGATAAAATAAATTTAATAATAAAATATAGTATAATAATTATTTTATTTTAATTGATTTTTTAATTATTAAATAATGGTTATATCAATCCAGACTATCCAAGATTGATAAATTAAAATAAAGATAATATATATAAATAGAAAAATGTTTTCAACATTATGCTAGAGTAGAACTAAGGATTACAATTCGATTGAAGAATATAGAAATGAAAAGGACATTGATAACTTGTTCATTATGAAATCATTAATTGAGGTTATTTATTTAAGTTTTTATTCTATATGATCTAATGATGATTCAAATTTTAATAATATGATTATTTATGAATAAATAAAGAGATTTATATATTATGAAATGATATTTTCAAAGATTTTGACTTATATAATGAACTCAAATAAAATAATAATAATATTTCTATGGAATGAAAATATATTTTTCCTGAAAATTAGAAACAAAAAAATTATTCTTCTAGTTATAATACTAAATTCTTTAAATATTTAAAATCAATTCAGATATTGAATAAAAAATTGGGGAAATTTGAATTTTAATGAAAAATATAATTAGTTACGTACATGGAATAAAAAAGTATGATAAGATGATTTATCTAAATAAAATGAAAAAAATAATGAATGTTTTTTATGTGATATAAGATTACTTTGGATGTATAAAAACTGTTTTAAATTTTCTAATTGTATTGTTTCTACTGTTATTTGTTTCAAATATATGATGAAGGGAAACTTTTAAAATTAATGTTCACTAAGATTTACAAAGTCTTTGGGATTTAAAAAACTCATATTTAAAAATATTTATCCACTAAATTACATTTTGAAACTAGTTTTAAATCATTGTTGGTACCTAAGAATTTTCTTATTAGACATATTAGACCCAATGTATCGTGGGTAACAAAACATCCTACTAATTGAATTTTCAAGAGAAATTACTTTGAAGTATCAAGAATGATGTATGGTACATGGATAGTGGATTATATTATAATACGACTACAAACCCATCAAAATTCATTTCATAAAATATTTTTTTATGGAGACATAGTGACATTTAGAGATAATTCCAAAATTAAACTAAACCTTTTTCATGAAATTGGTATATTTTAATCTACTATTATTTATAATGATTTTAATATTGTTTGATAAAAACATATTTTTTCTTTAATATATCATATATGTGTTGATGGTATTAATGAAAATTTCCAAATATGAAATAATTGTTTTTATAAATTGATTGTTATTTATTTTACGCTTTCCGTAAGGAAAATATCTATTTTATTGACCTTGTTGCATTAATAGTTCAATGTTTAATGTGTTTGAATGTTTTGTAGAATAATATTTATATTTGTAATCATATAATTGGTCATGTTAATTTATAGTCATTATATAAACTATAAAAACAAGAAAAAATACTACAATTACCAAACTTTGAATAAGATAAGTTCCATCGATATAATGTGTGGAAGAAAGGAAAAAATATAAATGGTCATTAAGACCATTGAAGTAAGTGAATTCCAATATACCTCTATATTTAGTCTATCTCGACATTTTTATCCATATTTATATTATAATAACATCTATTTATATGGGTCTTTAGTTTTAGTGAAAATTTGAATTTTCAATTGTTTGGGGGACCAAATTTTGATTGAGGATTTTTAAAATAATTAGTAGAGTTTGAGTGACTCAAATTGTGTTTTTATATGAGGAATTAGTTTTAGGTGGTTTTTAGAGGTTAAGGTATCTTTTAGAGATATTTATAGGTTTTTATGTATTGTGTAGTATCTACCATCCTTTAATTGGATTTTCCAATAGCCTAGCACTACTGTTGGATCCATCAGCGGGCTGGTAGACTATAGGAACTCTAGTGAGCCCAAAATAACAACTTTATAGTGCTTTTAAAATGGTGAAATTTACCACCATTACCACTCTATATTAAAACAGATCCCCCCCAATGTTGTTCATGTAATATCACCCACTCATACCTTATCCTCCATCAAACACCCTTGATTTTGGAGTGTTTTGATGATGATTTATAGTGATTCTCGTAAAGTATCAACCTCTATTTAAATTCCTTGTCCTTCTATTACATTGGTGTTTAATTTTGGTTTCCAAATAATATAATTACTGATACAATTCTCCGAGATCATGGTGGACTCATCCAATTATCATCTTCATTTTGTGTTTCATTTCTAGAGGACACCAAGAGACAATGTACGCACATTGTAGAACATTGTTTTGATGAGGGATGTTGGTGTGGTGAATTTAATGAAATTTTTTCATTAAATTAAATTAATTTGGTATTGGATTTTTTGGTTATGTGTTAGGTATATTTAACTATTTGAGTTTGGTAGGTCATTGTGTGTGTTCCATGGGAGGATGGTGGTGATTTTGGTGTGAAAAGATCAGTGGGTGAGAATTTAGTAAGAAGATACATTATGGTTTAATTGTTTAAATAAATTTTATATTTTATAATATATTGTTTGGTTATTAATGTTATAATTTCGGGCCTTTTAGGGATGGGTGGTGGATAGAAATACATGGATAATATTGAGTGATAGTTTTTTGGATGTGATTTAAAAGTGAAATGACGTTGTTTGAGGAAGGTAGTATTTTGTAAATTCCTTATTGTATTCAAGATTTTTTCTATATGGAATGTGTTATGCAGTCTCACCACTGAGGTTGATGACCCTTATTTAATAAATTTTTTAATTTAAAATAATTTTTTTGTTAAACTACAAATATTTCGATGTCATGAGGGTCCTTATAACTAGCTTAAATTCCTTAGAAAAAATAGTTGTTTCCTTGACTATGACCCCATAATCATGGGACATTAATACCACATGATAAGTGTTTATTAAATTGAATAATTTAGTGAATTTACTTTAGTGTAGAATCCCTATAGACCTATAAGATTATATGATGACTTTCTTAGGAATGATGGCCTAGGGGTTTTCCATTCTAGTACATTGAGTTTCCTTTGGATCTTGGGCTATGAGATAGAGACACATAGTGATATTTTTGTGCCCATTTGAATGTGATGACCTCATCAGGTATATCCTAATGAGATCCATTAGTACGATGGGTGTTAGTTCCTTCTGATAGTAGCAAGGAATGGGGTTGGGATTATGCCCATATCCCTTGTGAGATCCTTAATAGTCCAGTGAGGCCTCGATGTGACCATGAAGATGGTATGTGATATTATGCACTCGGAGTTACAAGTTTTGACTAGATATGTGAGTTGGGTATTGAGGGACCCTTATGAGGTTTCTAGGCTATGTTGAAGCCTAGGGGACCCTTGGGGTACCCCAAAGATATGTTATCCAAGTAAGATGGTGTGTATAAGAATGGGTAGTGATTTTCAAGGGTGTCACCTTAGAACCCAGATCAAAAAAATTGGCATGGTCTCCTATGGTGATATGGGTAATACACAATGAAGTTTTGGTTGTGGGTTATATTATGGGTAGGAAGATGTCCACATGTGTCTATGATATATATTTATATTTATGTAAATATATAGATTCTTGTTATAGAATATGCTTTGAGGCATCTTGAATTGTAAATTTTATTGAATGGGTTTAGTATATTCCCTTGGGGTGGTCTGGAAATGAAATATAAAATACACTTACTTGGTGACTTATTATGAATGAAAGAATACCCTTATTGGGAGGTCAATGATACTAAGAAAAATTCTCTTATTGGTTGGTCTTGGATAATATGAAAATTCCCTTTTAGGGAGAACTATTATACTAAAGAAAACTCCCCATGTAGGGGGTTCTATGATACTAATGAAAACACACTTTATATAGAGGTATAGGATACTAAAGAAAACTCCACTTATAGGGTGGTTTGCGTTTTAAAAGGAAAATCCCCTTATAGGGAGATTTATCATACTAATGAAAAACAGTTTGTATGTTTTTCTATGATACTAAGTAAAACTCCCTTTATATAGGTCTGTGATAGTTTGGTTGGCATTGTTATCATGGTGTGATAAATAAAAATATAGAATTGGCTAAATGAGGTGTGGATGATCAGGGTCCAAAACATGAAGATACATGGGGTTTTATCATTTATTTCCAATTGTTTTTATATTTATTCATAGTATTTCACAAACACAAATCACCTCATTTTCGATATTTATGTTACCACGTTGGCGGTTCCCTAAAAAACATTTCACTCACACCTTTATTGGGTCATTATTAAACTTGGGTACCCATTAAGAATCTAACTTCACATTATTTTAGTTTAGGATGAAGATTCTAATTGGTCTATGGAGATTGATTAAGAATACATATTTATCTTCGGATAAGTTATAGATCAGTGATACAATGGATCATTTCATGCATTTTATTTTTCCTTCCTTAATGTGTACATGATATTGGGTGAGTGGGTGGTCTATATTGTGTACTTGTATGATAATATTTTATTTTTTATCACATGTTTCCACTAATATTTTTTTTAATTCTATGATAGTTATGGATTTTATATAAAAAATGGTTATTTCTATATGTTATCATGATTGTAATTTGTTTGTTACAGTCTCATAATAAAAAAGTCACAAAACACCAATGTTGGACAACATATTCTATAAAATAAGTACACAATCCTAATAAAACAAAACACCCCTATTATAGTCACATTTTGTTGTGACTTTGGCTGGGATGTTACATTTTGGGATCAAATATTGTTTTTATTTATCTTACTATTTTGGTATGTTGGATATGTGATATTGGAATGTGTTGGAGCCTATGATGGATATTATATTAGTGAATTTTAACACCTTTACTAGTAATTATTCCATGTTTTAGGGGATTGATATTGATGTTCTTTATATTTTATATTATGGTTATATGATTTCACCTTTTCTGATGCACATGGATTTTTACATTTATGATTTATTATGGATTTTTCTCAGTTATCCCATCATAGAAAGAGGAATCTTAATGCTTTATTATGGGAATATGGGATTCACTTAAAATATATGTCTACTTGTGTTTTCTATTATTGATGATGATGTTTTAGATACATATGATGTCAACAACATCACATATTGTGTTTTCCCATATATGTTCTCGGTGGAATTATTCTCAACTGGAAAATATTGTATACTTATGTTTCTCTAAACGTAGGTCATGTGGGACTACGACATGATGTATAATTGGGAGGACAAGGACATAGACCTTCGATATAAAGAATGTTTGATGGCCCATATAGGTTGATACAGGTGTGAAATGCCTTATCGATAAACCCATTAGGGGTGGTTACTATTTAGGTTTGTTTAAATAATATGTTTGTGACATCCTATATGGAGTTTTAACATCTATATTGGTATGGTATTATACATAACTGAATCATGTGACTTTGATTTATGGGACACATATTACGGTAGAAATATTTCGTTAAATATAAGAATGACCCTGGGTGATATTTTGAATTTATGAGGGGGTAGGGACTTATGGGGATTCCCTGTGAGAATTAGTTCCCCAATAGTCTGAGTTTAGGAACCCTAGTAGGATAATTATTAAGCATGTGATGCCATTAATATGTATATTTGAGAACCAATACTAGGTGTTAGCACAAGACTACGAATGGAATTTGATATGGGTTTACAGATGAAGCTCCATGGGTTGTGAACTTTATGTGTGATCCTATATAAGGGATAAAGGGGAGACCATAGTTACCCATATAGGTGACTCAAGATTTAGTGTGTCAGAGCCTAGTGACTTTTATCTTATGACTAGGGAAATTTAAATTCTATTATTAGTGTTAAATAAGGGTAACCCGAGTGAGAGATTACACTAGATTTCTGATTTCTTTAGTTAGTGAAGTGGGTTTATTCTAGAATTCATCATCGATGCATGGGAGGTTCTATCGAGTTCTTAAGATATTAGGTCTAGGAATTGAGGCTAGTTTTGATGGGATGGACTGTTTGCATACATGAACCTATCAATTTTCTATGGGGTTGGTTCACATTGATATAATATATTGAATCTCATGGTTATGAGATGAAATCATTTAATTTATGTTTCATGATTGATCATGGAATAATAAAGGTTCCCTATTTTGAAGAGGGGTGACTATGATTCTCATGGCCGGTAAGAAAAAGTGAGTAGTAGGATCATGGTCAATGGTTAATGAAAGGTAGACTATTTTTAATGATTTCCATCTAATGGGAGAATGACTCTAGTATATTTTATTTGGATGCCCTTGGATTTCACTTTCATTGGATTAGATGAGATCGAGTTACAACACGTCGGATATGCATGAAACTATTGAAATTTGGCTTGGAAATAGATCATTTTGGAGCCGAGGAATGATGATATTTGTGAATAATACTAGGAATGGTTACCAAGATCTTGTATTAGGATAGTGAATGTAAAATAATGGTATAGGATACATCGGGGATAGATTGGGTGTCATTGAATTTCTGAAAGGATTTTTCCCATAACACGTATCACTATGGAGACATAGTGTTAGAAGTTTATAATGGATGAGTATTGCTTTAGGTGAGTGGAATGCTTTTAAGGATTTTGTTTTAAATTTATGCCCTAGTGGTGATATAGGGTGAGAAATATTGTGAGTAGGACACCATTGGTCATTATAGGGAACATTCCTCGTTATTAGCTTCATTTCTACAGATGTAGTGGAAAATGACCTTATGATCTAGAAACGAGTGATTTACATGGATTTTCATGGTCGAAACTCAGTTTGAGTAGGTTGTACACATATATTCATTATGTTTAGTGATATATAGGGTGTGTGTGATGATGATACAGAATTTGATCTAATTATTTGATGACATGGGAACTCCTTTGGGGGGACTAGGATGTAGGTCATGGTAGAAATACCCTCACGCGAGAGAGGTCATGAGTGCATAAAACTAACCATTTAATGATTTTTTGGAATTATGAAACAAGATGGAACCTTGTTAATTATTATTGATTGAGATAAATCATTAGCATTGGGATCATAATGAATTCAATTTTACTCGAACATGCTTGATGATGTTGATTTTTGGATTCTCATGGTAGGGAACGATGATGGTTATCATTGGACGAGGATTCAACCACGTGATTAGCCAAAAGTTTTGGTTTATAATTTTTAATGTGTATACAGGATGATCAAAATATTTCATTGAATTTCAATACATCATGATCCTAAAAATGGGTAGTGTTTTTATTCGTAAAGAAAATCACGTAGGAAAAGATTTTCCAGAAGAGGTTCGACATGTGTTCTCACATATAATTGGATATGGTGTTCTGTGAACCACATCAGTCCTTTATTATTGGACATTATGTGTTTTTTCAAGTGTTTTCTCTAAAATTTCAAGGAAAATCCAATATTTTCAGGCTTGTTTTATAGATAGATAGTATGTTTCCCTTTTAAATTGGAGTTTTAAAATTAGAATTATAATATACACTTGACAACAAATATTACATGTGGTGATGTCTATTATGTTGGGAACCATGTTGATCATGTCAATAGACTATTGACAACATGTTTTCGATAGGAATGATTATTAGTGGGGAGGCACCATGGTTCAAAATTTGCTTTGTAAGCTTGGATATCCATTTGAGAGTATAATGGGCCAGTGGATCAATACAATAGATCAACCTTGGGAAACAGGCAATAGATGACCACATGAGTGATTCATATCAAAGTTTTTAAAATAAATTTGGGAAATGGTTTGTGTTTTGGGAGATTAGGTACCTTATATTGGAGTTTCTCTCAGGATGAACATTAATCATTCAAAGATGGGATGCACAATTTTGACTTAAAATTAAACACTTCAGAAAATTGGGATGCTTGGTTGGATGACCAAAAAGTATTATAAAGGATAAAAACTTTTATGGTGGGGAGATTGTATGAACCAATCTTCAAATGGGTCTTAAATTCGAATGAAATTTTGAATTTTTGGCTCCTAATGGTAAAAAAATTCAAATGGGATTTGGAATAGGAAAAAGGTATTTTGAGAACCTTAAAAGAAACTTTTGTGTTGCAGAATTAGTCTTGGGTGGTAGGATGTAGGTTATGGTGACTTTTAGATACATAATGGTGATTTTAAGGATACATAGTAACCACCAACTAACCGGTGGATTATCTACCAGACCAACAACACTATTGGGGACACCAACCAACCAATGTCTTAAAATTATCCATCCTATGAGGATTTTAAAATGGGAAAATATTTACAATTTATCCCTAAAAACGTTAAGATGTTGGTCTCCTATTTCCCCCATTTTTGTGTACATGGTATATCCCCCACTCCTCCCTTCTTCTCCTTTAGTCCCTATTGAATATTTTTATTTTAGAAAAGATTTTAGATGATTATCGGTATGTATACATAGTTTTTATCCTCCCATGATATTTTCCTTATTTTATTATTAATTTTCAGGTCTATCAGTTAGGGTTCTTAAGATTATTCCACTATACCATGGTAGAATCATCTGATTCTCATGGTTAATTTTTTCATCCAGGCTAGTTGATATCTAAGGAAATTTGAACATTTCATCGCATAACTTTTTTATGGGGTATATCATTTTGGTGAATTTATGGTAATTATGGACAATTTGAAATTAATTTAGTGATGGAATTGGTGTTTCCTATTAGTTTTTTTTCATATGATTTTTTCAAAATCAATCTTCAAGAATTATTTGAGTGGTTGGTTAGAGTTTCAGTTTTTAAGGAGTGATGGGTGAGAATTTATGCTTTAGTAATATTCTCTTTCAATTGTTTCGATTAATTATATTTATTTAATTTAATTTTTTCATAGTTAATGGTGTGATTTGGGGTCATAAAAATATGAATGATAGCTAGAATTACTTAGATGATATTGGCCTAGTGTTTTTAGGCATCACATAAAAAAAGAAATAACATTGTCAAAGGTATGTGGTTTTCTATACATATCTAATGGTATTTATGCATGTTTTTATATAGCATGCAACATGATGTCTCTCCATTCAAGGTGAGGAATTTTATTTAATAAAAAATTATTATAAATTAAATAGTCTAGTAAAATACACAGAGGTCCAAGGCCATGGGTGTAGTGGACCAGACCATCTGGATCGTTACTCAATTGGAAATTTGGTGTTTGATGTTTTTAGGTAAATTACTGGGGTATTAGAGGTATTAGGGAGGATTTCAGAGGTTTTTTATAGGATGGTGATGGATCACAAACGATAGGTAATTTTGAACTAATGATAGGTCACCAATGGTGAATCATTCTTGCAGTAGGTCCCCAATGTCAGGTCATTTTGAACTAACGGTATGTCACCAATGGTGGATCATTCTTGTGGTAGGAAAAAAACGGTAGGTAATTTTTAAATAATGGAATGCCCCCAATGGTGGATCATTTTGGTGGTAGGTCACCAATCCTAGGTCATGTTGAACAAGAATTAGGCCACAAATGGTGGATCGTTCTTGAATTAGGTCACCAATGATAGTTTATTTTGATCTAATTATAGGTCACTTTTGGTGGATAATTTTGGAAGTAAGTCATAAATTGTACGTCATTTTGAACTAAAATTATGCCACCAATGGTGGATTACTTTAGTATTAGGTCACTAATTATATATCATTTTTAGGTAATGGTATATTTTTAATGTTAATTCATTTTGAAAAAAGTTTTTAGTTTTTTAAAAATTTCTAGATTTTCCCTTTTTAGGGTTTCATTGAATGAAAATGGTTTTAATAACTACATTAATGGATTTTAAATAAATTTCAAAGGGGGTAAATCATATACTAAATTTCAAAAAAAATAGATACTTTTTAAAAGGACCAGCCGTTTTGTTTTAATAACATCTAAAATTAATTAACAATTTGAACTATATCTAATCCCAGTTTTTTAGGATCCATTTTTTTTAAAATAGAAGACCATTTATTCGTTATTAAGAGCTTAATTTATCTTGATATGGTAGGTTCTTAATCCTTATTCCCTTAGAGTCATGGATACCTATTGGAGTAGTTGGTTCGTGTTTCCTGGAAGAGGTTTTCCTCTTGTACATGCACCCCCTTGTATTGGTGTATAAAGTGGATGTAAAGGCTATTTATCCCATGTAGGGGGGCCGTCATTTATCATATATATATCATGTTGATGGGTTACTCTTGTTATATCATGGGATGATAGTAACATCCAACTTAAAAAGGATAACTAATAGGTTTAAATGAAATTAAAATGGGAGGGGTAATTATTCACATGTTTTTATATATTTTTTATAATTTGATAGTGAGATTATCTATGTTTGTTGTATCACTAAAAATAATGGTTTCTAGTAGCCTCTATTTCTCTATTTTTTATATATGATATGATTCCCATGTAGGGTGATTTTTGTGACTCAATAATAAATGAATTGTTAGACAATTTTATTTGGTTAATGAAATGCATACCCCATGATCTTATTGCTTCGGTGATAACACCTTAATATAAAGAAGTGGAATTGAATGAAATCTCATGCGCCTAATCTGGAAAATATTGTCGTATGTGTTCTAATATGTTTTTATATATAGTTGTGTGTTGTGGTCTCGCCATGATGATGTGATGCATGATCAATGTCTATATGGTAATGTGTGTGGAGATGGTGGATGTGATATGGTTATGTAGTGGGGTTGCAGTAGTGGTGGTGGTGTGGTTATATAGAAGGGCTGGGATTATGGTTGTGGAGTGGTTGTGCATGGGGGCTATGAATGTGGTGGTGGTGTAGCTGTGCAACATGGCTTTGATGGGGGTTGGTGACACTATTTTACCAAGTATAAAAGGTATTAATTTCATGATAATGATATCAAATGTTCATGTTCAATGAAAAAAATGGTGAAGGATCGTGTGGGTTATTAGGTTAATATTTGTATAGGAACTAATGGTAAGGAGATACAAAACAAGGTGACTGTTTAAATTGAAATTGGTTAATAATGGATAAAGTGGAAATTGTATGTAATTGGAAATGGTCTATGGATAATATATTTATGTGTGGTTTTTATGAATATAGAGACAAAAGTAAAGTGTGGATGAGTTTTGAGTTTTTTGGTACCTTTGTTTTGTACCCCTAGGATGTGCTTGAGTGTAGCTATTATAAAAATTATATTTCCTTGTAATGTATTTAAAATCCCCACCCATGTCAATATAAATTTCATGACACCCATATATATATATATATATATATATTAGGGAGTGTTTTAACCAACATCCTGGTGGGAGGATGGATGGATGGCTACCCACTCCTCCCCACTCCCTCTTCCAAGCACTGGTTATATACATTGGATTTGATGGATATAAGTCAGAAGTTCCAATGTATACATTTTATATGATGAGATATGATGACCCATGTGTCCTCAAGTGAGATGTCATGGGATTACTTATGGTGGGGGTTGGTCATGGTAAGGGGAGGGAACGAGGTCAGTGCCCTTACTTATTTTAATAGACTACTACACTAGATATGAGATATGATGTGATAATATAGCTCAAGGTTCTATGAGTGGGATGTGATGTGAGGATATTTTATTTAGAAGAGGTGGGAGTCCCATGACGTATGATGTTGGGGTGTGAAACAATAAAATAAGTGGTAAAGTGGTGCGGGGTTCCCTATCATTGATATGATTAATACTGTATTATTAAACATGGATGTATTTTTTGGTGAGTGAGCCTTAGTGGGGTTGGGGTTTTATTTTGTATACCTATATAGGTGTTGTTTGGTTCTACTATTTTCTCATGGGTGCATTAGTATTCTCTTTTCACATGTGAATGAGATACTTTGGAATTTATACTCAGTATAACTGTATACTCATCCTATGTATATAAAACTATTTTCAGGCTTCAAAGAGGACATTGTGGACCATACTAGACATTCCATGCTCAAACCATTGGATAGTTGTTGTGTTACTGCTTCAGATGTGTTTTTGGGTAATTAATTTTGAGTCTTTTATCAATATCAGTATTATTTATACATTAATTGTGGGAAGGTTTTTTTATTTATTTTATATTACTTTTTGGAGATTTTTGTGGATAATTCCTCTCATCACCCAAAACATCACTATTATATAGGGAAATGTCTCCCATTTTGTGAGACTTCTTGATAACATGAGTTTTAGTTGCTAACCTAGGGCTTAGTGAAGACGGGAATAAGGGGGTCATTATAACTCTACCATCATTGTGGTATCTTCAGCGGGAGGGGGTCATGACAGAGTGGAATCAGAGATGATGGTTGAGAGATAAGATAGAGTTTCAAGATAGGAATAGTGAGGGTTTAATAGGCTCATATGGACACACTGAGAGTTGACCTTAGTGAGTGGTATAATCTAGGTATATTGACTAGGAAATATAATTTTAGGGACCCCCATGATCCAATCCATGAGCACTGAGATTATCTATCCACCAAGTGAGTTAGGCCTATTTGTAGGGTCAAGACACAGGATAGGTACATTCATCATGAGTACTTGTGTTAATTTTTGAGTTTAGTTGTTTTTTGATGGTAAATATGAATATATTAAGTAGAAATGAATCTAAAAAAGTTTTCTTACTACAATTCTTAGGAGCTCTCTGTTTCCATTTCATTTATGGATCGTGGTGCTCATATGAATGGGACTCATCTAGTGGAGGTTCAGTAGTATAACCTAGTAGATCACTGGAGGATTGATATTGTATAGGATTATGATCTGTGTAATAGGATTTTGTGATCATTTGAGTAGTATATTTTGGGGAATTATGAGGGAAGTGTTTATGATATGGATATAAATAGTTGG
The DNA here is from genome assembly GCA_963277665.1 of Viscum album. Taxonomy (NCBI): domain Eukaryota; kingdom Viridiplantae; phylum Streptophyta; class Magnoliopsida; order Santalales; family Viscaceae; genus Viscum; species Viscum album. Next base: position 2,036,177,162 of record OY728148.1, read on the forward strand.
ATAGGGAAACTGGTGATAGCTTTCACTATGATCTGGCCCCTGATGGAGTATTGGGTAACCATGAAAGTTAGTCAAATGTGAGGAATTACGCATCAGTGGTAGACATTGTACCTTGGTTAGCAGAATGAGGTAGATGTTTCATGGGTTAAATTCCTGAAGGATTTCTTAGTAGAGTTCCATTCATCGACCATAAAGGATGTGAAGAGGTGGGATATACTCTCTAGTAAGTATGTGAGTATGTACATGCGAGGTCTTGGATAAAGTTCAAGTAACTTTTACACATTTCCTCAAATCTCCTCTAAGATGAGGAGTCCTAAGAAAGGCGTCTTGTGGAGGCACTTAATCTTTTGATCCAGTATGAAGTTACTCATTTTATATTGCCATCATATATGTAGGATCAATAGAAGGTAGAGGTGATTGATATGATACAATCGTAGGGCTTATTACCACAATAATGGAACCAGTGGGGTTCCTCAAAGAGTACAACCATTAGTGGCAGGTCTATGCCACCGGGTCATTCTAGGTTTCAACCAGCAGGGAGTTGACCTCAGTAGATTCCATTCCATCCATCTGGGGGTAGTCATTTATGTTCTTATCCTGGGGACTTCAAATTACTATGATTCAACTATGCGGTTCATGTATATTGTTGGGATTAGTTTCCATTGGATTATTGTGCTAAAATTTTATGATGTGGATAGTTTGAGTATCATCCTTACCAAAGTTACAAGTGCGTATATTCTATTATAATGTGAATCATGATTATGATCTATGGAGAGAAGATGTATTATGTGAAGATTGACCACAATATGTACCCCACCCCTATGTATCTAGACCAAATCATGGATGTGGAGGTGGTTTTCAACCAAGAGGAAGAGGATTTGGTTGTTCTCTCTTCTAGGTAATGGATGTAGCATCACCAGAGGGGGTAGAGATCATTCTATGTACACTCAATTTATTTTGTATCATTGTTTGTGCCTTGTTTGAATCAGAAATATCGACAATACTTTGTTTCACCCTCTTAAGTCTGTGATCTAGTAATATATGTAGTGAGTCATCTTAATCCCCAAGTGTTTATTATTCTATTCATAGGCCAAACTAGCTTGTTTGATGTGTTTCCGAGATGGGCACTGATGATGGGGAAGCATCAGTCATTTGTGGATCTTTTCGTGCTTTATATGTATCCATAAAAATTAATACTCATCACCGACTAGTTTTATACTATTAATTCTACTATCTACTACTTCTAGATAACCGTTTAGATCTCTAATATAGATAGTCAACATGTGGTTTTTGTTGGGAAGGCGATTTTGTCGGTGGGAAATTGGAATCTATATCCCCTCCATTCCATTATAGAAAACTTTTATATGTAATCAGTATATATATGGTCAAATAAGGATCTCAAGATTGTCATGGAGTTCTTGGATGTTTTCCATGTTGAGTTTGTGAAACTACCCCTTTTATACAACATTGAGTTCATGATATACATGTATCCCAATGATTCTATAATTTTGATGGATCCCTTTTAGATGGAAACTTCTACGATATTGTAGTTTAGGATTTAGATATCTGATCTGAGGTTGAGGGGTTTTATTCACTATAGTGTGTCTCTACTGGGAGATCCAGTGTTCTTCACTATGAAGTCGGATGTAAGTCTATGGTTTTGTATAAACTTCTAATGGTTGAACTAGGTAAGGATAAATAATAGTCATCCTATTCTAAGGATTAGTGATCTTTTCGACCAGCCATGGGAAGCTTCTTAGTTATCAAATAATGTTCTATGTTCTAGATTTCACCAGTTGAGGGTGAAGGATATAGATATCCAAACAAATACCTTCATATGAAGGAATGTTAACATTCAGTTCATGTTTATGGATTTTGGTGTCACCAACATCCCATCTATGTTCATGGGTATTATTAATACTACGTTCCATGAGTTCTTGGATCATTTAATTTTTGTATTCACCGATAATATCATGATTTACTCGAAGTTAGAGGAGGAGAATTACGATCACCTAAAATCTTTCAGGTAGGTTCTTTGATGACACCATATCTACTAAATTTTTTCCAAGTGTTAGTTTTAGACATGTCACATGCATTTTCGTTGGAATGTTGTATTCTAATAGGGTGTGGTAGTGTACCCTTCAAATGATGAGTTAGTTTTTTCATGGGAAACACACAAGAAAATGGAAGAGGTTCGTAGCTTCCATGGTCTCACAAGAAATTATCAGCTGTTTGTACCCTATTTATGCAGAGTTTCATCCCATTGATAGTGTTTACCAAGAAGGACCAATTTTTTTTCTATAAAAATCTATTTCTTGCAATATTAAACTATCTGAAGTATAAGGTGGTCTATTCTCAATTACTTTACCTACTATAGGAAGGTGTGTTGTTATAAGTTTTCTATGACGTGTCCCATTTGGGATTGGGATGGGACTTGATGTAGAATTAGGTAGTTATCTCTTATGGGTTTATGAATTTATTCCCTCAAGAGAATAACTATTCCACAGGTGATCTAGATTTAGCAGCAGTTTCTACTGAAGTTGTAGCAACATTACCTCATTAGGTAGAACATTGTGGTCTTCAATGATCATTAGATTTTGAATTATATCTTTTCCTAATATGGTCTGAATTTTTGATATCTTAGATGGATGTATTTTCATCAGGTATATGATTTTAAAATATATTATACCTCATGAAATAGGAATTTCATAGCCAATTATTTGAGCAGAAATCTATAAAAGTATTTTTTAGGAGTCTATGAATTCATAGAGGGTGATGGAGGAGATGGAATCCCTGCAATTTGGTTCTAGGATAGTTTATGAATAATTTTTTTCTCTCATATTATGGTTTAGTATTCTTTTTTTCGTTGGGAGGAGGAGTCTCAGTGGAGATACTTAGAGGTTAAGGTGATGTGTGTTCTTGTTGTCCATGGTGATGCTTCAGAGGGATGGTCAATGGATGGTAATAATTTGATTATGTTTCATGGGAGGTTATTTATTTTGGAATTAATGCATAAGGGAGACCATCATGAGTTTAGTATAACACCATTAGTGGTTACCTAAGAGTTTTCAATATGTACCATGTATTGAGGGAATTGTTTTGGTGGCATGTGATGAAATGAGCAGTTGATGAGTTTGTGGCCTAGTGTCTGGTTTTACATTAGGTAAATGTTGAACACAATGTTTATGGAATTTTCCTATAGCCCATGGAAGTTACTAAGCATAAATGGGAGTAAATAAAAATATATTTCATCATAGGGTCACATTGAGCTCTGGTAGGATGTGATTTTATCTAGGTAATTGTGGATTGGTTGATGAAATCTGCTCACTTCCAAGTGATCATGGATTCAGGATCAGTGGATGTTTTTGAAAATTGGTATGGAGGTGATGTAATGCTGATTCATGGACACCCAAGGTCAATTTTATGGGATTCGAATACATTATTTACCACATGGGACTGGATGGGATTTCAACATTCATTTGGATCTCAGTTACGCCTCAACACTACATTCAAACCTCAGAAAGGTAGGAAGATAGAGCATACTATACAGATGCTGGAGGATATGTTTCAAGCATGTGTCTTGGACTTTAATGGATTCTGGACATGATAACTTCCCTTGGTTGTGTTTTCTCATAATAACAGCTATCACTCATCCAATGACATGACCCCATTCGAGCCATTGTATGGCCATCATTGGCATTATCTATTATGTTGGACACATGCTTGGGAGTCTTCAGTTCTTGGTTCTGATGTGGTGCAATCACAAAATATAATGGTAAATTTGTTTAATAGTGTATGAAATTAGTGAAGTGCTGTAATGAGTCTTATATTGATCATAGGGGGATTCCCTTGTAGTTTTAGGTTGGAGTCTACTTGTTCTTGAGAGTCTCCCCTTGATCTGGGTCATAGAGGTTTTGCCAGGGGAGTAAGCTTTGTTCCCAATTTTTTGGGTTGTTCACGGTGTTATTTAATGTTGGTGAGGTGAAATATCTTTTGGTGTTTCCACTAAAGCTAGAGAGGATCAATGATGTTTTCAATGTCTCTCAATTATTTCAGTATCTTCAAGATAACACCCATTTAATATAATTTGTAGATTTCGATATCAAGGATGACATACCATTCATATAACAGCTAGTGGGGATCTAAGATCATCAATATAAGTTTCTATAAGGATGAACCATTCAAATGGTTCATGTTCAATGGAGGAATGGTGTCTTGGAGGAGAGTACTTGGGAACATGTGATGTCGATGCATGCCTAGTGCCCATAGTTGTTTTTAGTTTTTCCATTATCTGTATGTCATTGAAATTTTTTATTTGGACCTTGATTTTCTATAAGATATGTTTTTTTCACCTTAATGTGATGTGTGTTGTATTATATTTCATAATGTTATGACATGTGAAAAGGGCAGACCAGATTCTTAATCAAGATGCATTATATTATGATGTGATTAAACCCGTTTGGGCGAGTCAGTGTCACCCAAAGAAGATAGTATATTGACATTGAGAATGGATTTACAAAATTCCTATGCTCAAGGTTGTATATATTGTTCAGTTTTTTTGGAGTTTGGGTTAGGAAGTTCGGTTGGTGGTTATATTTCAGGTGAAATTAGATCCTTGATAGGTATCTTGAGGGATGGTTGTTGAGACATTTTCTTCATTTCCTTTTAGGATGATTTTTAATTATCACGGGATATAATATTTTTAGAGGTATGTGATGTAACAAACTAGACCATCAGGAAAATTAATTTGTGGGAAATATATTGTTTTAGGTGTCCTTGGAAATTCCATGGGTGTTTGGCGGATGAAGGGATGAGTTTTTATGTGTTTTAGAGGATGGAGGTCGATCTCTAATGGTAAGTTATTTTGAACTAATGGTAGGTCATATTAAGATAATGATTGGTCACCAAAGGTTTATCATTATGGTGATAGGCCACTAATGGTAGGTCATTTGGCATAATTTTATGTAACCAACTACGGATTATTCTGGCAGTTGGTCACCAATTGTAGGCCTTTAAAAACTAAATGTAGGTCATCATTGATGGATCATTCTAGAGATAGGTCACTAACAGTAGGACATTTTGATGAAATGGTATGTCCCCAATGATGGATCATTTTGGTAGTAGGTCACCAATGGTATTTCATTTTGAACGAATTATAGTTCACTAATGGTAGGTCATTTTGAATAGTGTTGCGAGTTTTTCCAAAATCTAAAGATTTTACCTTTTTGAAATTTCATTGATAAAAAATGGTTTTAATGGTTAAATTATTGAATAGTAATTATGTTTCAAATGGTATCAATAATATCTTAAATTTATAAATGACTTGACAATTTCTGATATGTGCATATGCATGTTTTTATTAACATACTATATTATTGGAAAATTTTAACTGTATCTAATTCCAGTGTTTTGTGATTTAATATTTAAAAAGTGAAAATATTTTCTTCAATATTATGGGTTTATTTTATCTTAAGTTGTTAGGTTCGAAATCCTTCTTCACATGGCTTTGTAGATCTATATTGGTGCAGCTGGTTCAATATCACCCAAATAGGTTTTCCTCCTGTACACGCACCAATGTTTCTATTGTCGCATGTTTGTGTAAAGAATTTTTCTTAAACATAGTTGGACCCCCATTTCTCTATTATATGTATCTTGAGGGATGTGTTAATATTTTTATCTCTTGGGATGATAGTTTCATAAATTTTGATGAGGGTTATTAAATAGTTTAAATGAAATTTAAAGGGGCATGGGACTGATTCACAAGCCTTCATACCTTTTTGATATTGTGATATTGGGATTATCAATATTTTTTGTATCACTGAAATATCATGGTCTATGATATCCCTTATTTTTATGTTCATTAATATACAATATGATTCACATGTTGTGTGATTGTTTTGAAACCACCAAAAATAAATGTTTAACTACTTTTATTCAGTTAATGAAATGGATTCCCCAGGATTTTAGGGATTCTGTGATAACACCTTCAAATAAAGATGTAGAATTGAATGAAATACCTTACTCCTAATATATAAAATTCTTTTCTATGTGTCATAATATTTTTATGGATATATTTGTGTGTTGTGTCTTGGATGTTATGATCTGATTTATGAATGGTTTCTATATTGTGATGTGTGGGGGGTGATAGGGTTACACAATGGGGTTTTAATGGTGGTTGTGGTGTGGTTATACAGTGGGTTGTGATAGTGGTTCTGGATGGTTGTACGATGAGGTTATGATGGAAGTAGTTGTGTAGTTGTGTAAAGGGGCTGCGATGTGGGTTGTTAACAATAGTTTATCAATTAGTACTCGAATTAAATGCATGATAATGATATGAAAAACTCATTTTCAATGAATTATTTGATGAAGGGTCATGTTGTTTAAAAGGTTAATTTTCATATAATAAATTATTGTATTTAAATACTAAACTAGGAGACTAATTTCATTTAAATGGATTGATGATGGATAATACATGAATTTGATATAATTTAAAATGGTTTCTGGATCATGGATTTTTGTGGGGGTTTTTATACATTCTGAGGTAGTAGGAAAGTGAGGGAATGTTGTGAGTTTGATGGTACCATTAATGTTGACCCATATAATGGGATTGAGTGTACATATATACATTGATATTCCTTGTGATTCAATTACATTCCCCACCCATGTCGAGTAACAAGTGTCGAAACACATTTATATATTTATTTGGTTGGTTGCTTTTTTAACATTCTAGTGGGAGGATGGTTTGATAGCTACCCTCTCTTCCCTGTAGCCTCATCCATGAAATGGTGATATGCACAGGTAGTGATGGAAAAATGTCAAAAGTACCATTGTCTATATGGGATGTGATGAGATGTGATAGCCCAACTATCTTCGGATGAGATGTCTTTAGATGGAATATGGTGGGGGTTATGCATGGTAGGAGGATGGAATGTTGTTGATGTCTATAATGTTCACGATACCCTACTACATTGGTTTTGAGATGTTATGTGATGATATATATCATGCGTCTATGAGCATGATGTGGTGTTATAAGAAGTTTTCTAGAAGAGGTGGGATCCCCAAGATGTATTATGTTCGGGTGTGAGAGTGGAAATTCATTGGAAAAGTGTTATTGGGTACCCTATCATCAATATAATTCTTATTATATTATTATACATGGATTCTTTATTTGGTGAATGAGAGTTGGTGAAGTTAGAATTGGTTAGTATACTTGAATAGGTGTTTTTTGGTTCTACTATTCTCTCATGGGTTTATTAGTATCATATTTTCACATGTCCATGAGATATTTTGGTTTTCCTACCAAGTATAAATGTATTCTAACCCTACATATATGATTCTTTTAGGTTTCCATGAGGACTTCATAGTCCATTATAGACCTTACTATATCAGACCTTTGGACAATTGTTGTGTTGTTGATTTATCTTTTTTCTTTACTTTGAATACTTTTACTAGTATCAATTTTATTTATACATGCATTGTGGGATAGTTTTTGAATTTATTATATATTATTGATTTTAGTTTTTTGTGTGTGATTCATTTTATCACTGAATCCTACAATTTTAGATAGGCTATTGCCTCCCATTTCGTTATATTTTTTTATACCCTCAGTTCTAGCCACTAACTTGGAGCCTACTGGACGTAGGACTCAGGGGTCGTAATCCATCTCATGTAACTATGGTTTCTTTGGTGGGATGGGGTTGTTATAATAGGGTTCCTTAACACTAGTTTGATTTATTTAGTTGTCGAAGTCCAAGACATCATCTATGACTCTATATTCCATCGACACTAAGACCCAATGAGGGGTGTTGATTAACTTAATTAACATGGCACAATTGACATAGTATAAGAACCTAGGGAATATCTAAGGTATATGAGTAATTTATAAGGATTAATAGCGTAGGGGTTAGCCAATCTAGTAACATGGGTTGGCTTAGGGCATTGGACTATTTATAATGGTCATGTGGTTAGAGTTCTTTACCCATTGAATTGTGATAACCTAGATGGGTAGACCCTAATGAGATTAATGAAAAAGTTGGGTGTTCAGGCCAATCTAGAGTGCATATAAATTTGTGGGATTAAGGGCACCCCCTTATGAGGATACCTAGTAGGATAGTGAGGATTCTATGTGACCTTGGTGGTATCGAGTGATGAAATGCACTCGAGGTGACATTTTTTGATCATAGATTATTGTTAGGGTTTAAGGGACACTTGTGAGGTGTATGGGAAATTTCGAGACCAAGGGGACCATGGTGGGTGTCCTAGATATAGGTGTCCCTAGGGAGATGTTGTTTATGATAATGTGTATTGACGATCACATGTGTCACCTTAGACCCAATATCAATTTTTTGAGCGTGTTCAGCAATGGAATGATTGTGAATACTCCTGGAAGTCCAATTATAGGTTTTATAATAGGTTAAGAAGATGACCACTCATGTTTTTGTTACACACACACACCAATAATTCATAAGGAATATTAATTGGGGTGTTTTAAGAAATAAAATTTAAATTCTCTTGGCTCGATTTGTTATCCACCCTCAGGGAGGTCTTGATCTCATATTGAAAAAACTATTGCGGTGGTCTTTTTATTAAATTGAAAACTAACCTTATTGGGAGGTATGTGATACTATGGAAAACACCCAAAGGGCGGTATTTGATATTAAGGAAAACTCCATTTATAGGGATGTTAGTGACAATTAAAAAATCACTCCTTGTAGCGAGATATGTAAAATAAGAAATATCACCTTATAGGGAGGTCTTTGATACAAAATAAAACTCTCTTTTTAGGTAGATAAATGATATCCAAGAAACAACCCCAAGTTGGGAGGTATACGATAAAAAATAATATTATCCTTTTAGGGAGGTATGTGATACTAAAGGAATCACCCCATATAAAGCGTTTCTTGATTTTAAAACCCCCCCTTCATATAGGTCTATGATGTTGTAGTTATAACTCTCATCACAGCATGATGAAAGACACTCCAGTACTGGATAAAGAAAGTATATTTGATAGGGGTTGCATAGTTGCGGATCAATTATGCCTTATTTATTTATTTATTTCCTTTTTTTATTTTTTTATATTATTTCACATGAACATAAAACTATATAATGAGTATATACAAGACTGTGTTTATGGTTCCCTAATGAGTTTTGAGCTCACACCCTTCTTAGGTGACATGTTTTTTGTATCAACATTTTCATGTCATTTTATATGTGTTTTAGTTGAATATTAATGGAATGAATATGATATTTATGCATGATATCAATGTTTTATGAATTTTTATTTAAGACACAGATCTGTAACAATATGTAGAAAATAATTGATTTTTGGGAAGTTAAACTCACTTCATGTTGTAACATAAAGCAATGGAGTATGAATCCAGAAAAAGATAAATAATCCAATATTTGAGTATTGGATAAAAATGATCAAGAATTATATTTAAAGAAGTTTCCCAAGAATTTCTGATGATCATGAGATGTTTTGGAGGATTGAAACGAGTGATCTAAGAAACAATTACACTTTACGTGTTGGAAAATAGGAATTCATGTCTTGAAACATGTTCAAGATGTGTACCAGATATAATACATGTAGGAAACGTGTGAAAATTATAAAATAGATTAGTACCATACATTTAATGTTTTGACACATATTTCATGTTGTGAAACATTCTAGGAATACTAAAATATGAATTTTTTGATTTATCATTCAATGGGGGACTTAAAAGTTCAGCTCGAAATTTAATTTAAGACCATTTTTTACCTAAGAACCCCTAGGAAGAGTTAATGTATTATATTTTTTTTGGTCAAATGAAATATTCCATTCATTCAAGGTGTTAGGATTCGACCACAGGGAGGCTTCCACAAGGGTTTTGACCAAAATATTGGTCACCATAGAATGGTTTCACTTTTTCTTTCAAATTTTTTACAATTCATTGTAACATTTAATGATATTTATTTCCATTACAATATTTCAAATTTAATATCATTGTCATTATTTATTTTTTAATCTCTCCATTATGGGAATTGATTTATCCATAACTAGAAGCCACTCGGTAATGATTTTTTAAACCCCATAGAGGGAGCAGAATCAGTTAAAGGGGGTTCGTATTAAGAAAGGATAATTTTAAATCAATTGTAAGATAATTTTATTTAATAGTATTATGTTTTTACTACATAACTATTTTACTCATCATGTATGTATTGAACATATGTCTTAAATAATGAATTCATATACTATAGAAAATATCTTATGACTGATCATTTGTCATATCAAAAAAATTTAATAGTTTCAAAGCTATTTAATATGAAAGGGATGCAAGAGAAATTTAATTAATTTATTTAGTAAAAATCCCCCTAGAAACTGGTACCCTCTCTTCTACCTTTCCCACTTATTTTTTTATTTTCAATTAATTCATTAGTGTAGTTAAATAAATAAATTATATTTGGATTACCAAACCTTTTTTCTTGAGTTTTCTTCATTGTGTTCCCCGCTCTCTATGGGATTGTACCCTTATCGCCACTATGTTATGCCATTGAAGATACTATATTTTGGGACATTATAATTTTATAATATGATTTATCAGGTGTAATTAAACATAATATATGGGATTTTTATCAAGTTTTTATTTCAATTTTGTAATTGAGAAGACTCTATCTTTTATCATTTTTCGGTTGGGATGAATTCTAGTATTGGTCGATTAGGATAACTCGAGTGTGGATATAGAGATTGGTATGAGCTATATCTTAGTGGTGAAATGAATCCTTTAATGTCATTAATTTTCCATAATTTATATGTATATATGACTAGTTGAGGGGATGTCTTTCTTGTATTCATATATGGAAGCATTCTATTTATTATCACATATTTCTTCTTAATTTATTATATTTTTACTATGAAGCATTTGGATTTTATATGATACTTAGTTATTTATATTTGATATTGATACTCTAATATACTGGGTATATGATCCACACAATTCCACCCCATACCCCATATTTATTTAGAAGAATATGGAATATGGGGTTCTGTGCCTAAGGCCACGTAACACCACACGCCTGGTTATTGTTCACAGTGAGTTGAACCGAGATGTTACAAAAACTACTACACATAGAGGAAAAAGTTTCAAATTAGTTATTGTGTATGACTATAGTATATTCATATGGGTTTAATTTCTATCTCATATAAATGATACCCCCTCTCGATTAACTATGTTATATAATTTAGTGAATAATATAAAACATTATTCCTACTTTTTTTATACGTAGTGATATCTAAGGTGAATTTGGGATTTTTTTAAACCGAATGATTCTATGAAAATAATTATTAATTACATAATTTTATTTCACATTGAACCCTGTAAAAAAATAGTGTTCTTGAATAATTAATTGAACATTGTTTGAAATGGCTACATCTATATTGAAATATTACAATTTACAAAAATATTTCTAGGTTGAAGATGTTTTTACTATTTTTTATATTTCTAATAGAATTACTGTTAGACATATTTTGAAAAAAACTCCTTATGAATTATGAATGGGAGATTAAATTTGAATTCTATATTTAAATGTTTTTTGGTCTTAATTTTTTATTTTAAATAAAAAAATATAATTTTGATAAATTTGATGATAAATGTTGTGAAGGAATTTTAATTAGATATTTTAATGAAATTAAATCTCATAGATTTTAAAATAAAATAACTGTAATTAGTGAATAATCATATAATATTATGTTTTATGATAATATTTTGAAATGTAATTCAAATTTAGATACCAATGATGATGAATATAGAAATTTTAATTTTAGTGAAGAAAAAACAAAGCAAAACAATATATTTACTGAGATGAAGAATACTGCTTCTCAATATGATCCTAGATAATAAAAAAATAATAAAGAATACTTTATTGAAAAACTTATTTGTAATGTTGTTTCTAGAATTAAAACTAGAAAATATTTTATATATTCCAATTTAAATTCATATTTTGTTTCTATTTTACCTAATAATGTTTAGGGATCATAAAATATATTAATTGTATTGTAATTATGAAACATTATTTTAAGAAATTTAAAATTAATAATTTTTAGACATTTCTTGAATCTCTAAATGATTAAAAAATTATTGGAACTAAATGGATTTCTCAAAATAAATTAGATGAACCAAGATAAATTATAAATAGTGATGCTATAGTTATTTCTCAAATAAATTTCCAAAGAAGAGGAATTTATTTTGATTAATATTTTTCTCATATTGGTATAATTGAATCTATTATAATTTTATTATCTTTTACATATTTTAAACGATTTAATTTATTTTAAACAGATGTTAAAATTGATTTACTAATTGTATTTCTTAATAAATGAGTTTATTTTAATCAAAAACATTGTTTTGAAAATGATAATTTCCAAACAATGTTATTAAATTATCAAAAAAATCATATATACTTATGCAACCTCATAGATCTTGTTATGATATACCATGTTTTTTTGTTTTGTATAATGAATTTAATAGATGTAATTTTGATCCAACCTTTTTTATTAAAATAATTACTCTTAATATTTCAATTGTTCAAATTTATGATGGTGATATATTTTTTTTCAAATAGTGAATTGGATTGTAACGAATCTTATAATTTGATGACTACTGAATTTTTTTAGTCTCATGGGGGAATTTAAATTCTTTCTTAAACATTAATGTTTTGTAAGAAAATACAGAATAATATTGAATCAGTATAAGAAGGATAAAAAAATTAGTTAAGTGATTTGGAATAGATTCATGTAAATAATTTAGAACCCTTATCTTTACAAATGTAAACATAATTTAGATAAATATAAAATATCTATTGATATTAAAATTTATTGATGAATGACAAGTAGCTTACTTTATTTAACTACTTTTAATCCTCATATTATGTTTCGTTTCTATATGTTTTCTATATTTCAATATGACCTTATAGATCCTCATATAATTTATTTTGAATAAATTATATGAGGTAATAAAGAATAAATAAATTATATACTATTTTATTATAGAAAATAAATATTTAATGGTTTTTAATTTTGATTTTAGTGGCTGTAAAATTGATAGAAAAAGTGTATGAGGTATATGTCATTTCATTGGTAAAGGATTAATATCTTTCAGTTCTAGAAAAAAAATATAGCTACATTATATATCGATTGATATTAATACATTAATATTGTAAATTATTATTCAAAATCATTATAGATTAAACAAACCTAATATAATTTTTTTTTCTTTTCAAAAATATTCATATTTATGATGATAATATTATTCTATTTCTATCTCCAATAACCCTTTAAAAATTCCAGAACAAAGCATATAGATGTTAGATTTTATTTTATTTGAGATCATATTAATAAAGATGATATTGTTTTGGAATAATTTTCAACTGATAATAGATCAAACAATATCTCTAAAAAACATTAGATTAAATGACTTTTAGGAAAATATAATTTGAGACTTGGTGTGATGAAATATTATTCTGTTTCAGTGTTTAATTTTGTTTACATTTATATTATTTTATTTATAAGGTTAGAATTAATGTTAAATATATCGTATCATAAGGTTTACTATCAAATATTTTTATCGATAATTACTATTTAATTGATTGAAAATTATATTTAAATTCCGTGAATATCATTACTTGTTCCTTAGATCCTACTTGAAATTTAACTTTTGATAGGTAAAACATCTCCCCAAAAATACATATACATCCTTCTGTAATTCTGACCACTAGAATGGTCTACCAATATCAGAATAAATATTTGTTAGACTAGGATTTACCACACATCTATAAGCATGAAAATCTCTCACCACCTCATCATGTAATCATTTTGAAACCCATACTCACCCATGTAATGGAAGTTAATTTTCACTGCCAAGAGACCGTACTAATGGTGTCTCCCACCTTATAAGTTGTCTACTAGAACCAAAATATGGAGCTCCAACAACTTATTTTTCTTTACTTGGTCCAAAATAATTAGTTTAATAGATTTTTTATTCAAAACTAATACTACCTAGGAATCCTTACCATCTAGATTCATGTTTGAAAAGAGATATAGTGTCCCCCACTTGTCATAAGACTATTGAACTACCTCTTTTTGAATCTTCTAGATAAATTCATTCATATTATTGTTTCCCTTTAATTGTGTATAATCATACATGATGTGGAAATACTATGTATAATTGGCCGACCTCCTCTATAAAAGATTCATGTTCCATTGATAATAGATATACCTAATCCTCTTTTAGTCTATTTACACCACAAACCTATCATCCATAACATATTTTCTCTAGAATCACAGGGTATGTACAAAAACCACTAACACCATATCTGGAGTAGGACAATTCATTTCATGCTTTCTCAGCTATTTGGAACCACAAGAAACCACTCAATCCTCCTACAATAGAACTGCTCTAAGTCGAACTCTAGATACATCTTAACACACAATATAATAATTACTTAATATATGTAAATTGAGTATAGGTTTTTCAGATACCTAACCTTTCAACTCCTATAAATCTATATCTTAAGAATATGACAACAAAAGTCCAACCCTTTCATGTTTAGTCCCAAAAAATGTTCCACTAGATAAGATAAGTCATGGATAAAGAAGTAATAACAACATGATAAACCCATAATGATTCGCATCATAGAGATATTCTTTGGATACTTCAAAGATTCCATAGTTTCATATTTCTTTGGGTCCACTAACAGTCCTACCTCGTTGATTACAAGGAACAAGAAGTTCACTTTTGTAATCAATAAACTACATATGGTTAGATTAGAGTAAATATGATTCTATCTCTATATACTCAAGATAAGGATAAGATGTTTCTAATGATATTCTGATGGCTAGGAGTACACTAAGATTTCATCATCCAAACCAACCAAAAAATTGTCAAAAAATGGATGAAATACACGATTCATCAAATCGATTAATATCATCGGTGAAGTTTCTAAACTGAACCACATTACTAAATAATCATAAAACCCAGACTTGATCTTAAAAGTAGTCATACGTATATCTTAATTCATCACCCTCAACTTTTGGTATCCATACCTAAATTTAATATTTTAGGGGAAACCAAATCCTCGAAATGGATTTAATAGATCATTGGTAAATAGAAGTGGATACCAGTTATTGTCCAACATCTTGTTTAATTTAGGATAATCGACAAATACGTTAAAAGACTCATTAATATTATTGGGGAAAATAACTAGAGAACCTCATAGAGAACTACTAGGAAATGTGAATCCTTTAGCTTCTGTATATCCCTACTAAAATTTAAACTCCCAAACCACTATTGATTCTATTGTATATTAGTGGTTAGAAACCAGATATACTCCCAGAACCAACATGATCATGAACTCTATATCTTATTTGGGCGGTAAAATGTATAACTCACCGAAAAAGATATTCTATAAATTTTCTACCATTGGAGGATAATAGTCCAAGTGTATTCGATTATCATCTAAAAAATACTTATCTTATAAACCTTAAGATAACCCAATCTGCCCTAAATTGTTCATGCATTACCATTATGAAATACCATTCTCCTTGGTGATAATAACTTCATAATTTTGTATATTGATAGGTAAATATCCTATAGTAAAAGTCAATATGAGACCACTATAGGACTAACCAATCCTTGCTAAGAAACAAATTGAGACGTATCATTCCTATCACAAATTGTTCCCATAAGAAATAGTAACCACCAATCTATAGAGAAGATCCCTTGAAACATTTCATATTCTATGACTGTACTCCCAATGGTCTATTGATGGTCTATGAAACATCCAAAAATTACACAACCAAGCCCAAACTAGATGTGAACAGTTATAATAAATTGAAATGTGATTCTCTAGTATCAAGAAATTCAAGCTATGGAAAATTATATATGAATCATACCAATAAAAGTATAAGGAATAGCATAAAAACATTCATAATATGAAATATATTAAATAGTGGATTCAAGCCAATGATGTGGGCTCTACTCTGACACCACTTAGCTATTGCCATTGACTTGTACTACAACTCTAAAACTAGGGTATTTAATCCCCTTTCTAGACCATAACATTTGTCGAACTCCAACTACCTATCTTCTAAGAAGTAGTTGAGTCCTTTCTATAATTTGGTATTTCTCTTGGTCCTCTGCCACTTCTCTACTATCAGATATTCAAGAAACACTTTTAAATATATCCCATCCAGCCACAATCATGGCACTCTAAAAAAGGGTGCGAACACTAAGTCCCCTTATGAAAAAACATTCCACACTAATATCACTACAATGGGACATGGTCCTATGATGGACAATGACTGATCGTATAGATCATCCAATTTATTCCTTGGTCATAAATATCATAGAAATATTCTTTCCCCTAGAAGAAGAGGTTCTAGTTATCTTTACTTAAACAACCTAGTCACATTTAAAGCCCTATATCATATTACTGTTTATGATGAGTTCATGGGTATTAACGTCTAAAAATTTACTGTAATGGAAGATGTCCACCTATGGTAAAATTTCATAGTGAATATCATCTTCTAAATTCCGTTCCATGTATATCTCATCATCATCAAATGATGGCACAAATCATTGGAGGTCCATGTAATGGTCTATATAGTCAATCACATGCACTCCCTACTATGTTTGATGCATGGACTCATTATCCTTCACATTCATCAAATTATTTCTATATAAGTAGACCTATAACATTACATAAATGTATATCCAAGATAATCCCTCATACTACCAATAATACTATATAATTTCCCACAAATGATTGGTTGGTTCACTGAACATATAAAAAAATATTCAACCTCAAATCTATGGGTGTCTCAAGGTTCATGAATATAATATAGACTGACTCAATATATAACATGGATTCATGATGTCCCCCCTATATAGTGAACATTGGATGATTATTCAGTCAAAACACTCCCCTAAGATAAGAAATTGAAGGAAATGTGGGCGATGTTTTTGGTTCCATGGATCACTTTACCCCCAAGAATCTATCGTGATGATAAACATCCATATGATTTTTAGGTGATATAGGAAGCTATAGATAAAATGTTTTGATAGTTTTTTCATTTCAAATATCCTTAAAATCAATGAAAAAATGAAGTGGACTAAATTTGTCAATAATACAAACACACTTCATATAACATTTGATAACAAACATGGTCAACCTCAACTACTGACAATAATAGAGAACAACTACTCATGGACTCTCTAGACAAGGCTTACGAGGGTTTTACAATGAAATATATATTTATTTATTTTCAATTATCAGAAATAATAATTATCATATTTTGAAATTCAAATGGGAAAATATTTCACATGTAATAAATATATCCCTTTCACAATCCATTCATACCAATAAATATCCCAATTTTCCTGTCATGATGTATGCATACTCATCTCAACCTATAATGGGTTGTGAGTGAAAATATAAAGAAACAATAACATGAAATAGCATGTGAATCACTCATCGTGAAATAACATAAAATTTAATAATAAATCAAGGTGAACATAAATCCCATCTTTGGGTACTCGAATTTTCCCCCACACATGGGTTTGTTACTCCCATGAACACACTCATTACCATGTACTGACACATGAAAGAATACATTATACCATTTCTAAATAGTATAGAAATAGAAAACAAATTTATAACCCTTTGATATGATGTTCTAATTTCCCCAAACTTTTACTCTCTCACATGGACTAAACTGGTTGGTTAGAAGACCTCATGTGCACCTCCCTATACACCCACTAATGATAACTCGACATTTGGGATTGATGAATATAATAGGAATTCAATACCCCATGGTATAGAGTAACGAAATATTATAATAATAATAAAATAATAATAATAATAATATCAGAGTAATGAACAATAGTTAAAACCTTATATCATACAACTTGAAGATAAATGAAATAAAATAAAATAAAACTGATGAATAATTTAGGGAAAAGATATTATGATTCTAAATGTAAAACTTAAAATATAAGAATAAGAGATTAAAATAACATAAAATAAAATCATATGTCTCTAGGAACCACCCCATATATTAAGCATCTCCATACCCCAAGTCATAGAGCCTGAAAAAAATCAGCAATAGAGTAAGATTACCTTGTCCAAATCTACATCCTTGTAATCTGTCTAGGTACCAAATGGCGGCCCGAAGAGGCTGTCAGTAAAACTCAATAGTTCAACACTACCATGTATAAAAAAATAAATCAAATAATAAGTTCTTCCAATAATGTTATAACATGTGTTTTAATTAATAAATTAATACAATACGTCAATCAACCTTCATCAACACTGTGATGAAATGTCTTTGAGCATGTTCCACAACTATATCAACAATTACCACAAGACATGATATAATTAACCAACTGAGAGGATCCCTTTGTATAGGAATTTCGGCCACCTAGAATATCCCTATATATAATTTTTTCAGTAACAACCAATCGAATACCACTATATAATAATTTTAGCATGTATCACTAGGAATACCCATCTATATAATCCATTATGAATCTATCACTTTGAATATCTCTCAATATAATCATTTCAGCATATGTCACTAAAAATTACCCACTATATAATCATTCTGACTAGTGTCAAAATGTATTTTACACTATAGAATCATTCTATACACTAAGATATCCTTATATATAATAAGTTTAGAATCATCTCATCATGTCATAGAAGAAATGATATCATAATATCACATCACAATCCTCAATTTTTAATTATGCATTTTACCATTTCACGTTCAATTACACTTTAATTTTTAGATAAATTTATCAACAAGCATATTAATATTTCATAAGACATTTCCAATGTGATTCGATATGAAGAAATCACCTACAATCTCATGTCATGATACAAAACACATTGAACCATTATCCATGGTCTTCTTATTCATAGGTTTTCTCATCCAACATGTAGACATTTCCCAGGTCACAACAACAATGGATTCAAAATAGATCCATCCAATATTTAAATCCATTATTTAAAATCAATCAAGGAATAAATTAATTACATTTCAAATTAAAATGGTTCAATAAGAAATTTATATAGACTTGACAATTAAACAAACCATAATGTTAAGTTTAGAGCACATAACTTTTAATTGTGATCAATAAAAAGATCACAATAGAAAATTCCCATAAGTACGAAGGTTAATAAGATCCTAATAACAAACCATCTCAACCCAAGTCTAGATAAAATCCTAAAAAATCAGCATGGTTGAAATATTTATAACCATAATAAGGAAGAATGAAATAGAATGAAACCCTAAGAATAATGACTGGTCAGGGATTAGATACATGATATGAACATCATGAAGGAATAGAAGGGATCCTAAATCTCTTAGAATTCGTCCTATGAGTGAGACATGATAGGATTCACCAAAGGAATACAATAATCGTATGTTATTCCCATTTTAAACTATTGGAGTATATAAATAAAAATCCTATAACATTTTTTCATGTATTGTATTTATTATTTAATAGTTACCCCGAAAACCCTTGTAGAGACCCAAAGATTGACGTACATTTACATTACATTACTTTATCGAAATACATAATACATAACAAAAACAGACACACAAGGACCGTAATAGTTTAGTGTCTTTGGAAACTTGGAACATAATCTTCTAATCGTGGTGAAAGATCTTCAACATCACCCATAAAGATCTTCCACTTTTTGATTCCTTAACTAAAACCTTTCTTTTACTCCTGGGGGAAAATAAAACATAAAAAAAGGTGATCTCAAATGCTCAGTAAGGGTAATCATGGATAATATAAAACATACCATATACATTTTAACTTAATAACATGAACATAATGTTTAAACATCAAAATCTTGAGCAACGACTTAAAACATGGAAGTACATAAGGCATAGATCATAATGGAACATAAATCATGATAACATAGCATGTGAATAAAACATGTAATTGTGCAATCCATTAATCACATGTAATGATTTCCATAGTAGCCAAGGCATTGCTGCCAAGACCATCTAAGTGGACAAAGTCCCATTCTGAATCGAGTTCACTCTTTGTTTCAGTCCTGTAACACTAAACCAGATTTACTTATAATTCTAGCCATGTCTATATCATGAGATATAAAATCTTTACCCAATGCATTGGAGGTAGATATAGGTCCCACCCATCTCATAATGAAATCACGGTTTCGTGGGCCACAAAATCATAAATCATACATCATAGCATAACCCATATAATAAAATGGGATTCTTAAACATCATGCCATCATAACATAATCCATAAATGTTTGATATCATTTCATCATAAGAAAATTGAAACCATTTAAGTCATAGAGACATATTACATGAAACATACACATATGAAATAATGTCATCTTATATGGAAAATAGTTTTGGCAAAACACTTGAAATGAATTCTTGAGGAAAATATCCTTTCTTCTTTAAAATCAACATCTTTTCAAAAAATTCCATGCAATTTTTAAAGAAAAGGGTTTTTTTGAAAATAATAATGCAATATTATAGAGGAAGCTTCTTGAAAATGAGGCGTTATGAAGCCATAAAAATCCGTTCACGCCGTATAAGTTAAAAATAACATTCTCCTCGTACTTTTGTCAGAAAAGTCAAAAAGTACCTTGTAAGTTAAATAAAAGAAAGATTTATTTCATACCATGGGGTAAATGTAAAATGGCTAAAAAGTAATTTAAACATGAATGAATAAAATTTTATAAAACATGGAAAAGAATGATAGCAATAACCCCAGTAAATACTTACGAATAAGCAATCTCCGATAAAAATGAGATTTGCACAATTATCCCTTACCTTAGGCCTGATTTGCTTCGTAAGTGTCCAAACCTCCTGTATAATGATTTAAATAATGTTATTGACTTATTAAATAATCATATTCATTGGTATGATATCATATTTGGTTCACTTATGACTTTATATTACCCGTTCTTTTGTAAATTCCATGTTAAAGAGAATTTTGGGTAAAATCGTTTCATTTGTCGTCCGTGTTTTGACTTGTAATTATTCATATGATTACTTAGATCATGATTACTTAATTCCAGAATATAAAACATAATTTATATATAATATATATTCAGAATATACATATATATAATAGATCGATAAATGGAAAGAAATACAACTTTCATGGAGACGGTAGGCCGTACGTACACATGAACGTTGTTTTCGTTTCCTCATTGAATTAAATGGAATTAATTGGATGACATACATACATATATATATATACATATACATAAATCCAGTATCATTATTATGTCATATATTTCATGATTACTTATTATATATACATTATAATCATTTATGAATGGTTAATCATTGAGAATGAATCTCATTGCGTCGTGAAGACGGTATTCCATACGTACGCACGAGCGATGATATCGTACCCATGATCGTGGAATTTTATTGGAGTGTATGAATACTATTACAGAATCAATATAACTTTACAATAATCATATATATTCATTTCTTTCACCCTTATACCCATCCAAGTAAGGTGGTGGTGGAAAATAGATAACACCACGACCTGGAGACGGTATTTCGTACGTACGCACGCGCGGTGATTTCGTTTTACGTAGGATGGATAGATGGTGAAATAAGGATGTTTCATACTTATAATAACATATCAGTATATGAGTGATACTGATGTTATTACTTCATAATTAAAAAACCTAAGAAGAAGAGGTGGAAGAATAAATAAAGTTGAAAGAATCGGTAACGGACATTACCTCTTCTTTGAGGCACCTCTTTGAGACATCCACTTAGGGCACTAAAATTGGTATTTGAAGAAGACCAAGACCACTAGTATGTTTCTAGGGAAGTGTAGAAGAGAATTTGGCAAGGTTTGGTCGAGCTTGAAGGCTCAAATTGTTGTGAGGAGGAGAGGGAGGAGGTGTCCTTTTATAAGGGAGGAGAGGGGCACCTTTTGAATTCTTAAAAATGTTAATTTATAATAAATCTAACCCCACTTAAAAACCTCCAAAAATGACTCATATCCGAATATTAGATGAGATAGGGTTGTATTATCATCAAAAAACCAAATTTAGACATTTTAGGAAATTTATTTTAACCATTATCAACTTGATTTATCCTAATTTATTCAATTTAATTTTATTTGTGGTAATAACATTATAAAATTTAAATTATAAAAAATAATTAATTATTTGTTGTTAATTGTCCATAATTGGATACTTTATAACATATTCTACCATATAAATTTAAAATTATAAATTATAAATTTATTTGTGATATTTAAACAATTTTATAATATATTATTTTTATAAAATAACAAGTGTCAATTTTGAAACTATTCATTTATTTGAATATATAAAGAATATATGTTCAAAATAAAAGCTTTAATAGAATCATAAAAGGTCATATGTATCTAAAGAATTAGTGTATCACATTAAATAGTTCTTATAATATTTATTTTATTATTTTTAAAACCATTTATTTGGTTTATCTCTTAATAAAATAATTATTACAACATTTTTGTATAATTATTTAATATAATTATTTTTTGCATAAAAAATAAAAAAAATCCTATGATGAATATAAATCTATTAACTTTTATAATAATACTTTTACTCTAATTTATCATCTTAAAATCACAATATTTAAATTGTAATATTTATTAAATTATGAAGGTGACAACTTTGGCATCATTTAAAATAAACTAATATAAGTGTCATAATCGCTTTCATAAGGCTCCAAATGGTCAAATATTTGACCATTGGATGATTATGGTTTAAATGTACATGAATAATAAGCTTTGGTCAGGGTTATGGGCATTTTATGGTTTCTATTAGTTTAATAAAAACTATATTCTTGATTTTTCACTAGATAAACAATTTCTGCATCACTATTGTGTTACAATTAATGATAATTATTTAATCCATAAAAATTATAAATAAATTCATAGGATGTAGATAATATCATTAGCGTATTGGAGACTATTCATGTTCGATGTTTCGTGAAGTTTATCACTAAATTAAAATTAATATACTTATATGATTTAAGAGAGTGACATGTTGTCACTTTCTTTGGTTTTAATAATAATTAAATTATTTTCTTGGTAAAAAGTCCATAAAATGAATCCAATCCGAACCTTAGGTGATATGGGTCGACTCTTAGTTATCAAATAAAAATTTGGAATGTTTTAGGGTAAGTTTATAATATTATATTCACCCTTAATTACCCGATTTACCTTTAACTATGGTAAATAAAATTTATCGTAGTTATTATTCATAATTCCCAAAAATAAAAAGTAGTCTATTAACATAATTTGGACCCAATTATTCCAAATATGGAATCCATTTTTTCAAATTCAATACACAGAAGTTTCAGAAATTAAATTAAAATTAATCCCATTGTCGAATGAAAATGGGTTTTTGTTTAAAACATTGCAAAAGATTGAATTGATTTAACCTATGAATTCAATGTAAAATCAATGATAATGAAATAAATTATATTAAATGGTAAAATTATATTCTATTTATACTTTAAAACCATTCAATATTATAATTTAACCACATAAGTTATTATGATGAAAAAAGTTGTTTTTAATTAAAATATATGGTGTTTTTACTATTCATTAAAATATGAAAGTTATCAGAATAATATGAAAAATTTATCCTAGGTAACATTTTATATCCTGATTCCAATGAATAATTTTATTTTGTAAAATTGAACTTATAAACATGTCTAAAACTAGATTTAATGTGGGTGCGCCATCAAAAGGCGACAAAACTGCATTTTTTAAAAAATACTTATTTTACCCGAAAAATTTATTTTGTTCTTATACCATGTTCTAAAAAATGTGTAAGATGAATAATAATGTTATAAAATTCAAAATATAGTTATTACTATTCATAACGGCTAGTTCATTATAATATTATAATAATATATTGTTGTTTAGTAAAACTCGGTATTGCGTACAACACACACTATCGAGGAAGGTCGCGAGTGCATGTAATGCAAGCCAAGTCAGGGTTGCGTATAGTGCAAGACTCCTTTTTTTGTTTTGTTATAACACAATCCAACCATTTTTAATTTATACATTGAGTATATATGTATATATATATATACACACTCAATGTTACGTAGAATAACTTCTATCAAATGAACTGGAAATTGTGTATAACACGATCCAAGAATTGTGTTGCGTTACTGCAAGCTAATACGGTGTTGCGTATAGCACAAGATAATCTTGGTGTAGTATACAACAAAAGACATTAAAATAATATTTTTCATAAAATCTCAGGGTGTTACATTCTACCCCCCTTAAAATGAATTTCGCCCTCAAAATTCGTCGGGGTTATAAATTGTTTGCTGCTTGAAAATTTCATTAATAGAAACCCACATCATAAAAAGGAATACAAAAACATGACATTAAAAACTATTGTATGAAACTTAACGGTTACCCAAATTAACTAATCACTGGGTTTCCACATAGGAGAACTTAGGTGAAAATATGGATATGGAAGAGAAATCTAACCATCATTTCTGATGGAGAGTGGTAGAGAACATGGCTATGAAAAATCCATCAATCACAAATCCATAAATTTGTGATGATCTAAGGTACCATCTGATTCATTAGATATAAGAGCAATATGACAACATATTTGGTTTTCAATATCATTTCCCTAAAGTTGAAAATTTTGAATTAGAAGATATTTTTGCTTGATTTTGGTACAATCTCACAGGTGTACATGCTTTGAACAATTTCCACTTCATCTCTTAATGAAATGAAGTTGAATTTGTTATTCGTGAAGAGTTAGTATATCATGTGATAGAATGATGGGTCATTCCATCTGTTTCATGAAAAGTTATCAAATATACATAAGTCCATCTATGGTGAGGTTAATCATATACGATTCCAAAAATGAACTTATACTTCATATATCATACCGCTAAATAAAATACAACTAGTTTCTACTAACCAGGGACTTCCTATAGGCCAATGGTAGGCGATAAAGGCCAGTCTCACTTTGGTTGTGAGTTTGATTCCCCCAGCCTTGTCTGACGTGATGGGCTGTCGCCCATCCTGTAGGTTGTCCTTTTTCTAAAACTACATTACTATAACATCACATCTATAATATCGAAAAGAGTTCTACCATTAAACAATACTAACTTATGTCCAACATAATCCATTCCAATCTTTAGGCTTATCTAAAATACTTCAGTCCATGCTCATAGTATAAGGAAAACGATTACTTGAATTTTCATCATCCAAGCATGTTAATACCATCATTTATACCCCATATATCTTGTTGGTCACATTCCAATCATGTATTCTCTTGAAAAATGAATACCCATTAAAACTTAGTGAAAAAATGAATGTTGTTAAATTTTAACACATTCCATATACCAAAATCCCAAAAATTCTATATACTCAAACCATAATATCACTTACTCCTTAAATCAGTCATGAGCTCATGAATACAATCAAACATCTCATCATCTTCTTATTCCTCCATTAAGCGCATATCATCTACCTTACAAAAATATCTGAATAACCTTCCATGGTTACTAGTACCATTCATCATATACTTTCAAATACTTTTAGGAAAAACAATAGTGTAACAATCCTTAGATGATTCTTTATTCCATAGTACCATTAACTATACAACATAACTCTCGATAAACATACAATCATTCCACTACCTTCTAAAAAAACTGATTGAGCTTCAACACTTCTTTTAGCTCATATATCATTTGTAGTCTCCTCATCATCATCCACATAAATACTACCCATATGACCATGTTGATTCTCTTCATGAGGTTTTCCATTAGGGCATTGGTTTGCATATTGGCCATACAATCCACATTTAAAATATCTAATCATTGTTGATGTCATAGGAACACCATTATCCTTGTCGATGGTGTTAACTGAACCTTTTCCTTTGCACTTACTGGCTTTGTGTCCTTCTTTTCCACACCCAAATAATCTTCCAGTTCTTTTGAAACAATCTCCATGATGCCTCTTCCCACATGATTTACATGAGGGAATTTGAACTTTCTTTCCTCTATGATCATCATGAAACTCCATCTTTCTCTTATTATTTGAGTCAGGAAACTTACCAAAGTTGAGATTATTGATCATATTATGAGGTTTCTGATTAATCATAATAATGATGTTTGGACTTCCAGATCCCGTTTGATTTGGTTTTTTATGCAGAATATCATTCCATTGTCTGTCATATCCTCCATTATCGTGAATCTTCCCATTTCCAGCCATTTTCTATAACCCAAAAAGAATAGTGTGAGAGGAAAAAATCATGCTTGAGAAAACAACATAGTAATGGGGGAGCACCCTCAATATCTATCATCTTAGGTTAAATTATATGATCGTTACCGTAGTTCTAGGACTATATCCTATACGTATACTTATCCTTAGGGACATCCCTAGATATACCTTAGAAATATCTCTAGGGATATCACTAACGTTTTCGCATCATAGTTTCCAAAGGTTGACTAAGCCTTTCTTCTGATGCATACTGTAGATACCCGAAGCTTGATGTACATGTACATTACATTACTTTATTGGAATAAATAATACATAACAAAAACAGACACACAAGGACCGTAATAGTTTAGTGTCTTTGGAAACATGGAACTTAATCTTCTAATCGTGGCGAATGATCTTCAACATTTCCCATAAAGATCTTCCACTTTTTGTTTCCTTACATAAAACCTTTCTTTTACTCCTGGGGGAAAATAAAACATAAAAACATGTTGATCTCAAATGCTCAGTAAGGGTAAGCATGGATAAAATAAAACATACCATATACATTTGAACTTAAAAACATGAACATAATGTTTAAACATCAAAATCTTGAGCAACGACTAAAAACATGGAAGTACATAAGGCATAGATCATAATGGAACATAAATCATGATAACATAGCATGGGAATAAAACATGTAATTGTGTCATACATTAATCAAATGTAATGATTTCCATAGTAGCCAAGGCATTGCTTCCAAGACCATCTTAGTGGACAAAGTCCCATTCTGAATCGAGTTCACTCCTCATTTCAGTCCTGTAACACTGAAACGGATTAACATACCACTCTAGCCATGTCAATCTCATGAGATATAAAATCTTTACCCAATTCATTAGAGGGAGATATAGGTCTCACCCATCTCATAATG
Organism: Viscum album; assembly: GCA_963277665.1. Taxonomy (NCBI): domain Eukaryota; kingdom Viridiplantae; phylum Streptophyta; class Magnoliopsida; order Santalales; family Viscaceae; genus Viscum; species Viscum album. The sequence continues at coordinate 2,036,204,375 of OY728148.1, forward strand.
AAATCATTCTTTCATGAGGCACAAAATCGTAAATCATACATCATAAAAAACCCATGTAATAAAATGGGATTCTTAAACCTCATGCCATCATAACATAATCCATAAAAGTTTTATATAATTTCATCATAAGAAAATTGAAACCATTTAAATCATAGATAAATATTACTTGAAACATACACATATGAAATAATGTCATCTTAGATGTAAAATAGTTTTTTCAAAACACTTGAAATGAATTCTTGAAGAAAATATCCTTTCTTCTTTAAAATCATTTTCTTTTCACAAAATTCCGTGCAATTTTTAAAGAAAAGGGTTTTGTTGAAAATAATCATGCAATATTGTAGAGGAAGCTTCTTGAAAATGATGCGTTATGAAACCGTAAAAATCCGTTCACGTCGTATAAGTTAAAAATAACATTCTACTCGTACTTTTGTTAGAAAAGTTAAAAAGTACCTTGTAGGGTAAATAAAAGAATGATTCCTTTCATACAATGGGGTAAAAGTAAAATGGTTAAAAAGTACATTAAACATACATGAAAACAATTTTATAAAACATGGACAAGAATGATAACAATAACCCCAGTAAATACTTACGAATAAGCAATCTCGGATAAAAAAGAGATTTGAACAATTATCCCTTACCTTAGGTCCAATTTAATATGTAAGTGTAATAAACTCCTGTATAATGATTTAAATAATGTTATTGACTTATTACAGAATCATAATCATTGTTATGATATCATATATGGATCACTTATGAATTTATATTACCCATTCTTTTGTAAATTCCATGTTAAAGAGCGTTTTGGGTAAAATCGTTTCATTTGTCGTCTGTGTTTTGACTTGTAATTATTCATATGACTACGTAGATCATGATTATTTAATTCCAGAATATAAAACATGATTTATATATAATATATATTCAGAATATACTTATATATAATAGATCGATAAATGGAAAGAAATGCACTATTCATGGAGAAGGTAGGCCGTACGTACGCATGAACATTGTTTTTGATTCCTCATTGAATTGAATGGAATTATTTGGATGAAATACATATATATATATATATATACATTAATCCAGTATCATTATTATGTCATATATTTCATTATTACTTATTATATATACTTTATAATCATTTATGAATGGTTAATCATTGAGATTGAATCTCAGCACGTCGTGGAGATGGTATTCTGTACGTACGCACGAGCGATGATATCATTCCCATTATCATGGAATTGTATTAGAGTGTATGTATACTATTACAGAATCAATATAACTTTACAATAATCATATATATTAATTACTTTCACCCTTATACCCATCCAAGTAAGGTGGTGGTGGAAAATTGATTACACCACGACGTGGAGAAGGTATTCCATACGTACGAACGCGCGGTGATTTCATTTTCCGTAGGATGGATAGAGGGTGAAATAGGTCTTTTTCATACTTATAATAACATATCAGTATATTAGTGATACTTATGTTATTACTTCATAATGAAACAACCTAATAAGAAGAGGTGGAAGAAGAAATAAAGTTGAAATATTCGGTAACGGACATTACCTCTTCTTTGAAGCGCCTCTTTGAGACCTCCTCTTAGGGCACTAAAATTGGTCTTTAAGAATAACAGGACCTATAGGATGTTTCTAGGGAAGTGTAGAAGAGAATTTTTTAGGGTGTGGCTGAGCTTGAAGGCTCAAATTGGTGTGAGGAGGAGAGGGAGGAGGTGCCCTTTTATAAGGGTGGAGAGGGGCACCTTTGGAATTCTTAAAAATATTATTTTATAATAAATCTAACCCCACATAAAAACCTCCACAAATGACTCATATCCAAATATTAGATGAGATAGGGTTGTAATCGCATCATAAAATCAAATTTAGACATGTTAGGATGAAGAAAGTTGTTTTTAATTAAAATATAGCATGTTTTTACTATTCATTAAAATATGGAAGTTATCAGAATAATATGAAAAATTTATCCCAGGTGAAATTTTATATCCTGATTCCAAAGAATAATTTTATTTTTTAAAATTTAACTTATAAACATGTCGAAAACTAGATTTAATGTGGGTGTGCCATCAAAAGGCGGCAAAACTGCATTTTAAAAAAAATACTTATTTCACCAGAAAATTTTATTTTGTTCTTATACCATGTTCTAGAAAATGTGTAAGATGAATAATAATGTTATAAATTCCAAAATATAGTTAATTCTATTCATAACAGATAGTTAATTATAATATTATAATAATATATCGTTGTCTAGTAAAACTTGGTATTGCGTACAACACACGCTATCGAGGAAGGTCGCGATTGCATGTAATGCAAGCCAAGTCAGGGTTTCGTATAGTGCAAGAATCCTTATTTGTTTCGTTATAACAGAATCCAACCATTTTTCATTTTTACATTGAGTATATATATATATATACACTCAATGTTGCGTAGAATAACTTCTATCAAATGAACTTGAAATTGTGTATAACACGATCCAAGAATTGTGTTGCGTATACTGCAAGCTAATACGGTGTTGTGTATTGCACAAGATAATATTGGTGTAGTATACAACACAATACATTAAAAGAATATTTTTCATAAAATCTCACGGTGTTACAAGCCTGTTTCCTCAACTTAAATTTTACCCTGTATGAAAATTACAAATTATATAATATATTCAGGACATGTATTCATTTCATGCCATGAACCTCGTTCACATGTTGTTTTTGAAAACATTTACACATTATATAACCCATTTACATGTCCTATAAATTCTATGTTAATATCTTTCGTCCCAGATTCTTCAAAAGTTATTGAAACACTTAATAATAATTCCAAACTTACGGAAACCAATCATAATCACACATAACACATTTATACCTAGAATCCATTGATTCAAAAAAAAAATATCCCTAAAATATAGGATATTTTACAAAATAAATGATCTTTATATCTGAAGAATACTCGACCACTAATTCATATGGAAGAAGAAAGACTCAACCAAAAGAGTTTCAATAAAAAAATTGAAATATGGACATACCTAAAAAGATGGGATCTATAATTCCATGATCCCCAACACCAACTAATTCAACTCATTTCCAAATAGGGTGTAATACAAGTCACATATCTATGTCATGATAACATAGCTTAACCCACCCTATAGATTTTTTTTCATTGGAATGTTGCACGATCATCTATAACAACGTATCACCCAACCTAGTTAGTGGGTTGTCACCAGAACACCATAGGATTCATCAGGTCAATCCCTAGGCATCTAATCCATTTAATCACCCATGACCCAAGTACTTGGGAATCATTTTCTAGTATCCTAAAACTATACACTATATTTTTTCCTCTATAAAGATATCCACAAAAACCACTAAGGATGTTAAGACTACATCACATTGGGTAACCAACCACTAGTACACTCACCTCTATAGGGATAGCCATGCCGACCCGAAAGGATTTTAGAACTTCATAAATTTCAACCTCAAGGATACACTTGAATATATTGGTGAATTAAGCACAATTAAATATACTATAAAGAACACATACAATACATATCATCACTATTAATGATAATACACACCAAGATGAAAGTCAGGAACCACACATAATAACAAATACATAGTCAAGAAATCCTATAGCCACTCTCTCACCCTCAACAAACACATCTAAAAGTTTATCTTAGTCCATCATGAAAACCTTCACATATTTATATATCCCATAAATATAAAGAGCCAACTATATTATATTCGTGAATTTCAACATTCGGTCTATCAAATGTCTAATCACTTTTCCCACATTTTTAGATGAACCAGAATATGATTGAATACCAATGAATTTTAGAAATAAAACTAGCTATTTTACTTCCATATGAGATAAAAATTTACATGTGATGATACATTCTTTATTTTGGGTAATTTACAAATAACCATTTTACACTAAGTCACACTTTAGTAATTTTTCCATCAGGAAAAATGAACCTTCACTATATTCTTATAAGTTATCCATTGATAATTTATTATAAATTATCCTTTTAAAATGATAAAAATAAGATTAAAATAATGATATGTAAAATACAGTACAACAATCAAAAAGAAAAATTTGGATTAGATTCTTCTCATTGAGATGGAACAAACAACATCGATGGTGCATCAACATGATTAGTATCACATGAGTTAGTGAGGAGAGATGTTTGAAAAATTAATGAAATAAAATAAAAAATTAATGATAGATTGGAAGGGACATGTGATTTGAGTGTGGGTGGAGTCCCCTGTATGATGTGCTAACCCCAAAATTCTATCTTTTATTATTTTTATTTCCTTTTAAATTTAATTCAATAAATGATATATTAATTGTTCATTATTTCGTAGTTCAATTTACTCCAGGGGTTTCCCATGAAAAATCCTACCTTCTTCAATGTAACTTCACCAATATTAAAACACTTTTTTATTATTTATTATTAATCTTAAAAAAATTTAACCATTCATTTAGAAAAAACATAAAAGTATACCATATATATAAGCCTACATATATATTACCCATATATGTACACATTATATATATATAGACATCTGTATGTATAAACACCCACATATGTATATATATAAATATACATTTAACCCATATATATAAATGTTATAAATATATACTCATCCATATATACATATATACACGCACACACACATATATATATACACATATTTTTATATATACTACATATATATACACATCAATTTTTTTTGAAAATTAATTATTATAATAACAATAACTTATTATTTTAATATATCCTCGACATCAGTATTGAAATAAATATTCACCGAACCAATAACACAATTATTAATTGCACATGTATATGTATTTTTTTTCCATCAACACAAATAATAATAATAATAATATAATTTTTATTATTTTAACTACCTAAAAAATATTCAGATACTAATTATTATGACCCTTATGTGAGAAATAAACATACACACAACACACAGAAAGGAAATGTATCACCTAGGGTAAACCCCACATTTTTTATTTAAAAAATGTCTTATACTTCTTAAATGATACACAAATCAGTATATAATTAATTTATTCAATAAAAAATTATGATAAAAATATTAAATAAATTAACATTAATTATTATTTATCAAAACTCCAAATGTTCACAAATATTATGTCATTCATAGGGAAACACCCATATCCCAGACCTAATGGTGGCCTTATATTTACAATACAAAACATTCAGGATATTTTATATTCTTTTATAAAAAAAGTCCATTTAATATAATATATATTTAATATTTTAATTATACCATAAATGAGGCAATAAAGGCCTCATAGTCGTGTTCTATCATAGATCCTAGCTCCCAAAATACTTTGTAGACTATTAAAAGGATTTAGCTGTAGTTTTACCCGTACAAAATGCCTTTAAATCAATTATTAGTTTTGTTATTGAAAAATTAAATTTTTACATAAAAATAATCAAAATATGATTTCTAAAAAGGTTTTACTCATCACTAAAAATGATGGATATAATAATTACCACTCTAATTACTTCCCGTCCTCGAGATGTAACTATAGTTGTCTATTTCAAAAAACTATTGTTGTTTATCTTGAAGATCAAACTCATCATCCCACATCTATATAATAAGAGGACAATTTTGAAAATAAAATAGAACATATTCAGTTTCTGATATCACATAAGATTCTCTAATGAGTCTATCCATAAACCAATGAATGCACATCCAAGTATTAACTTTGGTCTTTTTCCTTTCACATTAGTCATAATCATCCTATATACACTAACAAATCAACATTCTATTTTCAAATAATTAATTAAAAATAATGATACACCACTATAGAATTTCAACATAGATATATCACATGATAGAAAAAATATCATGATAAGATAGAAAAAATAAAGGGATTTAATTGATGATTTCGAATACTATACAACAATAGGTATATATATATATTGTTACACTACGTGCCAAGTTGTAATGCATGAAATTATCTGATGTACCAAAAATAACATATAAATATTATGTGCCTCATGCATGTGGATTTAATCAAAATAATAGAAAAAAATAAATTCCAACATTTATAGAAACCTGAACGACCACTATACAGTGTTGGCTGGCCATTGTCATAGTTCTGTTGCCAGAGATCCCACCATCCTAACTTCAATATTCCATATGTTAAATGAAGGAAATAATAAATAAAATTTATTAAACTCAGTGAAGTAATTGATTTTTGTGACATCACAACACTATCCAATAGGTCCGAGTTGAATACTACGAGGCCTTATATTCCCCTCCCCATACGAATGAGGTTGTCGACTAATAGTGAGGGTAAAAGTCTAATAGCGGCGAGACTACACCCATTGTATCATTTCATCATTTATAATAATAAATAAATAATAATAAAAAATAGTCAGAGTGTAAGTGTGGAAACTGAATGAATATAATACATAATAAGATATTTTAAGTTGGCATGTCTATCCAGAGTACAAGCTGAAGATAATAAATGACAAGTATATAGGATTAAATTTGTGGTCCTTCAGATTGTTTCCCAGTCTGCTCTAGCTCCATGCTCCATTTTTGCACAATCATCATTGCTCCCCTGTATTTTTCTATAACTCTACCAAAAAAATCTACACATATACAAAAATTACCAAGAACCATTTGACTACAAGGCTCGGTACAACACGAAAAATGATTACATACAATATGTCACAATAACACCACAAATATTATATCATGACAAATGTAAATTCATAATAAATGAAATATATATATTATCAGTTATTGTGAATTGGCCGAGCTACCAAAAATTCAAAAACCAATAGATTCATATCTTTTATAGAATGAATGGAAATGAAGTCATGTACCTCAATAATTGTAACATTGAACGCCTAATATAGCCGGTGAATATAAAATGAATGACGTTTTGTCTACCATATTACCAAATCAACCCACCTAGTATGTTTCTATCATATGATTGCCACATGTTCTGTCTATTCGATCATTCAACATCTTATCCTTGTAATGACCTAGAACCATAGAGTGTAGTAATTCCTGACCAATATCTATCATCTATCTGATATGATTATCCCTCAAGAGGGATATACATTCCAGCCATTAGGGATTATTGGTTTATTTTTGGTTGGGTTACCATCCACTAAAGACTTCCCCTTCATAGTGATATTCATGCAAAAAAATTTGGGACATTAGAAAAGGATATCTCCAAACCATAATTCACAATATGAATGTCATAGTCACTAAATAACAACTCAATAGTGAATGAAACACAGAAACATTAAATGTACATGTTAGGAATGATAAGGAACACTATTATCAAAGTCATCAGCCATACATAATTAGATGTTTATAACAAAGCAAGACCATGACCGCTCACACTCCCTCATGATACTTAACTCATAGAAAGAGTTATCATAATAGGAAAATCATATCACTATAAACATCCTATAATCGTGGGTCATATTGGTAAAGTTACTCCTACCCAAAATTACTATTTTTCAACAGAAATTTTATCCAAGGTATCATCACATGCACCTTGTTCACACCCCAACCAAAATACAATTACACTCTAAGGACTCCAAGAAACAAAACCATTTATTTTATTTATAGCACATAAAATATATTACTTGAAATGATAATTTCTCTCTATTACACATTTAATGAATTGTAATTTTAGACCAACACATAAAAGAACAATTTCCCCTCAAGAATAAATTTATTTTTTAAAATTTAAATAAAATTATCAATTGATAATTTATTTTAAATTTGGGTACTAAAATATGAAAAACTACATTAATATAAATTTAGATAAAATAACACATTTATTTCAGAAATAAACATTGGTATTTTAATATTCTCATTGATAAGAACACAATAATATTAATGATAGTTCAATACTATAAGTATTACATGAGACATTGAAGAGAGAATCTTGAAAAAATAATATAATAATATAACAAATTATCAATATCTAGAATAGATATAATCAAGAGGGATGTGAGTGTGGGGTGGAGTCCCATGTGTGATTCATTATTACCAAAATTCCAACTTTTTATATTTTTTTCTTGAATAATTATTTATTTCAATTATTTTATTAATTGTTTAATAAATTATAGATAATTTCAATTTACTCAATGAGTTACCCATGAAACCATCCACCATATTCAATTAATAGTTCCCCTCAGCCTATTCTAAATATTTATATTTCTATGTTTTTCTTTAGTAGGGTAACACCCCTGAAAAGATAGACTTAAAATGATATATGTTAAAAGTCATGTCAATATGGAAGACCTTTATTTTTAGGATCCTATCATATATGAACTTCATAGTTAAGGATGGTTGGACTAGATTAGTGATCAGGATGGGTGACCTCATTGAATGTTTATTAGGGTGTGTGTGAGAGAGTAAAATGCCCATGAGAAGAATATGTATTGTCCTATGGGGACAATCATTACCCTGATAGGTAACCCTTATTTGTAATATCCTATTTAATGAAGGAAAATATACCGAGGTACTATAGGATACACATAGTGTCAATTTACTAGTTTCATTTGATGATGTTGGTCATTCCATGAAAAATGGTATTAGATCCAATATCTAACAAAAAAGTGAATATGTTGCACCGGAAAGGAAACCAAGGTACTATAAGATACCCATGGGGTCAGTATACCTTGATCAAGGCCTAGGGTTGGTAAAATCATGAACAATAATATCATATCCATTACCCAACTGAAAGGGTATTGGCATTGTAAGGATTAGAGGGGTGGGGTCCACAATAACGAGATTGTACCGGGGGGTCGTAGCACCCCTATAAAAGTGAGAGAAAATTTGATAAATGTTACTACCAATTTCATCAATGTAAACTATTCCTTTTGAGAGACTATATAAATATAACTCTCTAATTAAGCATTATTTCCCTGTAATAGTGATTATAATAGATGAACTCATTGGATGTTTCCGAGGGTGTGTGTTAGTTAGGGGAAGGAACACTTGAAGAACATGTGTTGGCCTGTGGGGACTGTAAGTATTCTGTTAGGTGACACCTTTGTGTAGTTAACTATGGTATGATAAAGAAAGAAACTAAGCTATTATATGATTCCCATTGGATCAGTAGACATGGTTCATGGATCATGGTAGGCGGAGTCAAGATAAAGATAATTTCCAAATTTCATTTGTAAAATTTATAAAATGTTACTCTTATGCATGAAAATATAGAATTCATTTAAGGTAATTTTTTTTAATTTTAGTTTCCTTGAAAATCAACCAAATTCAATGACATGAAAAAAATGTTGTGATTTTTATACCACATCATAATTTCTTCCTTGTAATTAGTATCATTTACATTGTATGCTATTTACTATAAATGATATTTTTTATATCACTTTGGTTTATAAAATAAATTTTCCCAATTAGTATACATTTTTTCAATCACATTCAATGTTTGATTGATATCATTTCCTTACCATACCTATAAATTCATCAAATATCACTAAATCTGAACTATATTTTAATACACATACATTGCTCAGATACCTCTCCCATAGAAGCCACCCTTACTGGAACCTCTCCATGGATACCAATAATGAAGAATATAATAGATAAAGCATTTATCTCATATCTCATGGGTTGTATACAACCACTAAGGTTATAAAACACACATTTAGGTTGAATTAAACTCATAAATCATACTAACCTACAATAAACTAACAATAAACTACTACAAGTTACTATAAAATGTCTCGTAAACATATAATTTTTTTGAAATCCTTACATAAAAAAATACTAAAAATGAAATAACAATAATAAATTTTAGGATAATGACTGGAATATTGATCCCAAACTACCCAAGACATTAAGGGATATGATAATCATAATCTCCATCCATCATATGTATAAAAATAATATATATACATATATGTTATTATATAAGTATATATAGAAGAATCCATCCCAAAAACATCTCAACGAAATGTAAAATAGGTATTTCTATTCATCAGTGAATAAATATAAGAACAAAAAAATTACCTAAACTAGGTCATAATCTAACCATCCCTACTATCTCAATGAGGCTCACACACCAAATATAACACACTAAAATTTAACAAAATATTCAAAAAATATTGAAATAAAGCTATAGAACTATGACTCCACAAGACTAGTCTCGCTCACAACATGATGACATGAATATCATTACTACCATACCTTAGATGTATAATTTTCTACATAACTATATATAACATCAATAAAAAACACACACCATATTTTCCATATCCATGTAACACAAATCAATAACACATATCACATCATCCTTAGGGTAATGTATGTAATTAATAATGAAATAAACATTGTCCCATCCTAATTCCATGTAGTCCCCCACAGTTCTACCTCATAATAGCCACAAAACCAAATAAAATTATATTGGTAAATTTCATCCCATATCAATAAATTAATCCATCATAGCCAATACTAAATATTGATGTTTGAGTAGAAAGGAGGTATTAGTTGACCATTATTGTTATCTCCATGAAAGAGATTTGGGTAAACAACTAGAACACATGAGCTCATATGGGAATATGTAAGGTTACCTTCCATTGGTAGTGGTTTGTAAAAAAACCATAACATAGAAAAATATATAATATATCACATAAAACCATTTGATGGGTAAAATATTAAATGAAGTTAATTTATTTTAATTGTAAATAACTATATTTATTCTGATTTGATGTCCATATGAAATTTGATTTCTCATTATTGTGAGAGGAACATTTTTATGAATGGTTTCACATCAATATATTTATGACAAAAACATCACAATGTTACTATTTTATATTTGGATTGAAGAAATATAACTGTATTTCGATCTTTAGTGGATATCAAAGTGATGTCGGTTGGACCTACAGTGGGTTTGTTGTCAGTGCTTCATCACCGGGAACATTGTCTCACCATGATCGCTATGATGGAGTAAAATAAGCCTCGATGTCTATGGTTCCTAGTTGTCTAGGTCAATATTTTTCACCTGGTGATAATAGTGCATTACTATTTTACTAGTGAAAAATGAGGATGAACGAAATGCCTTTCATGGAAATTTTAATGAGTGTTTTGGACCAGAGTGTTCATCTTTGTGAAATGGAGGGAATAACAATATTATCAGGGATTACGAGGATTACAATGAAATATTAGGGGGTGTAGTTTTTGGGGATGGTGTCATATCATGTTGGTGGAATCCATTGTTCTAAGAGGATGTACACCAAGGTATAGTGCATACGTTCCCTAGTTTGAAGGGAGTATACCCTGTTATTATTTATAGTGGGGATTTTATACTATTTCCATTATCAATTTTGAAAATACCCTCCGTCGATTTTCATCAACCTTAGATATGGAAAAATAGAGGAGAAACATTTATTATTCTATCAATCAATTCCCCTTCGAAATGATGTGGTTTGGGGAAAATTAATTTTTCATTTAAGATGAACCATTCTCCATTATTCCTAAATTATTACTCATTATAATGTCATTATATTTATTTTAAATTAGATAGGTTTTCATTAATTATTCCCCAAATCCATGATTTAATTAGTCACGGATGATTGGGATTTTATATAGCATGGATGAGGATATAGTGAGATAATGATCACAGGCTGTAATGTGTATTTTCCTTGTATGTATGTAACTCTATGAATTGTTTTTGGTTATTTCCTAAAATGAGTGAAATTGGTGATCAAATCAGTGCTGGTGGATAGTGACTTTGTACAGGGATGTTTTGGTGGCTTTTCGTGAGATGGTGGAACACTTTGGCTCATGATTTCATAAGGTGGATACCACATAGTGAATTTATAGATAATTCTTCTTATTAAATTAAATTTAATATTAAATTATATATTTTGAATATTTATTTGAATATTTATTTATAAAATAGTATAATTAATTATTAGATGTAATTAATTTTGATAACTCCTCATAATTATGTAAAACATCCAGTTGAACATGAACAAGCTCGGGTGAGGGTACTCATGATTCACAGAAGGGAAATAACTTTGTATGAGGTAGGTTGTACCATGTACATATCTATTTTTGTTTTTGAATTTTATATGACATTTTATATTTGTTATATCTATAACTTCAATTATCTGTTTTTTTAATTAAATTATTTATTAATAATTGAATTCCTATTATTAGACACAATGTTAAGGGCCACAATGGATCCTAGAGAACATTCTTGATGCATCGACCACTGATGGAAAAGACGTTGAATATAATTGTCATCAATGAGATATATAGACACTTATTCATGTGATTTAATATGTTATGTGATAATTTAATAACTATATTGGCTTCCCTAATTAATTTGATTATGGAGGAGTGATGAAATAGAATGATTGTATTGAGTATACCATATTATTTTTTGTGATATTCCATGAATCCATCAGGATATCAAATTCAAGTGGAAGGTCTTTGTTAATTCCCCTTTGATATGTGTGTACCCCAATAGTTGATTATTTGGATGAATTCAACATTGGTATGGTGTGTGAGGACTAACAGATATGGGATGGTAATTGATAAGGTAATTACACCATTTAATGAAATAACTCTTGAGTGGCATTCACATTTAGTCTAATGATTCCATAATAATATCGTGTTTCCAATGAGGAATTCCATTCCCACTAGTTGATGGGAATAAATTTATTGATGAATATAAGATAGATTAACAATTAAATGGTATATATTCTATTATATTAACTATGGGAAATCAGTGGGTTTCACAGTATCATGATTACCCTATAATGTGCAATTTTATGGAAGAGGTAATTGATGTTTGTGGATTAATCTAACCAAAATTTTATAAATGAAATTAATATTTTGATTGAATTAAATTCAATATCATGCATTATGGTTATAAAATACATAATAACTTATTTGGTTTTATTTTATCCTATCAGATTTAAAATTATTTTATTCAACTTTACAGTTGATAATGTATACATTGAAGAGTGATCATATAATTATATATATATATATATATGATTTTGATAAATCCAATTGACAACTACAAAGTAAGTGATGAGTGAAACAAGTAGGATCATAACCCATGAGCTGAATTTGTTGGATCTGATAAGATATATATCATCATTATCTTTGATCTTTTCCAATCCTAAGATAGGATCCAACAAACTAAATCATGAAAAAAGCATGTATAGGATAAATCATGCTCATTGAGGTCATGACCCAAACAATATAGGATAGACCACCACAAGAAAATCTAATTATCATGGAACATACCCTCAATGGTTTTTTTTAATAAAGGGATATGTATCTGGACCCTATGGATTTTAATATTTATACTTTATTTGTAATATAATATAAATTTTATTTACACTTTACTGTTTTTACTTTAAAAATTATACTGGTTTAGATATGATAAAACAAAAAATGTATTTTTGGGGTAATATATAACATAAATTATGATATCCCTTCTACAGAATTATTGACTTTTTCAAATAATTTCTATTTTAATAAAATAATCTAATTAAATAATTATTATTATTTTTAATTGAATATATAATTTTATTATAACACCCATAGATTTTGAGAATTATTTTTTAAAATTAATTTATCATTTAAATATTTTTTCATTTCACAATAAACTAGAAATAGTTATATATATATATATATAAATACTATGTCAAATATTCATTTCACACGTAATTCCATCATGGCTTTCACTGCACACAATAATAACTTTTATTGCACTACAAGAAACACTGACAGGGCGTACGATGCATGAAATATGAGTTTCGATGAAAAACCATTATATATATATATAATTAATTAAATGAGATAACAGTAACCTAACCATTAAACATAGTTATAGTAATAACTACTTTTCATATATTTTTATAGTATTTTATATAAATAAAACATATTTATAATGAATGATAGGATTTTTTGTAAAGTGATTTTATTTTATAAATGTTATTCTCTCGAACGAACCGCTTATAAAAATGAATGAATTTTTTGAAAAATTTATAAATTTAATTGGATAAAATGAATTTAATTTTTGAATTCATAATGTCAAAATTTTCCTAGGGTGAATTTTTGAAATTTTTCTCAGAAACCTCAATTTTTTAATAATAGTAAAAAATACTACTTTATAGTTGAAACTACCGTTTTCTAATTAATTATTAATTATAAATGTTATTATAATAATATTTTGAGGTCACATTATATATTAATTATATCTATTAATACAATTTAATTAATTAGAATCAATTTCTCTTTGAAACTGATATATAAAATCTTAACAAACTTTTGAACCTTTTAATACCTCAAAGCATCATTATTTCGTCTCGTCTGTGGGATTAGAACTAATTTTAATTTTTCCACTTATGAAAAGTGAATTTCCAAAATCATAAATAATTTTTTTTTCTTATGTCTAATATTTATATTCTAATAAGACCATATTAATGTTTCACCAAAATGATTAGTAAAAGTGATTAAAATTAATCACAACAATTAAGGTCAAATTTAGCTGAATTTGGGACTACATCATACAATTTATGGCCCAAAAGACCTAGAAACATGTACAAAAACCATTGGATATATATATTTCGTACATAAACCGTACATTATTCATTTTTTTGGTCTGGTATGACTTTTTTTTTGGTATGAACACGTGCACACCTAACATGTTTGTAAAAATTCGAAATGATTCCTTTTCCTTACCTATAAAAGGCCACCACCTCTGCCCATTCCTTTAACATATAAAACCTTTTAATTTCGTCCAATATCTACTCACATTGCCTCAAAACAATCCTACATTCATCCTTTAATCCTCCTTTTGTCCATAAATGCTCTGAAGGAATCCTTTTGGCATAAATCGAAAGGAGTTGCCCGATTAAGTGGTAACGTCTTCTCTAAAGATCCTTTCAATAATTTTCGTCATCCACCACCACCAGTAAATTTATTCCACTATCATTTGAAAAAACATTATCCATAATATACTAGGATGTTTTTATGAAAAATATATAACCTTAACTTACACACAAATCCATCTGATATATGTTGAACATGCTGTTTATGTGTATGTCGAACTATTATCTCGTGAAACAATGATTGTTCAATTCTATATTACAACCGTTAATGGTGGCCATAAGATGGAAAATCAATTTATATATTTAATTTAATATATTTAATATTTATATAATCTTCTATATTCATTTTAAAACACACATATATTTACATTCCATTTTGTGTTAATATGAAAATTTTGCTTGACAAAGTATGGACTACTGCCCTCTCAAGGAGATGTGATTCGTTCATACACAACATCAAATGTATTCAGGTTAGATTTAATGAACTTATATGATAGATATTAAAATTTAATTCTACTTTAATGATATATATATATATATACAAAAACACACACAAATATATTTATATATTTCATTTATATAATTTCTATCAACTCAATAATAAAAACATAAACAACGTTCAAGTCTACATACATCTTATCGTCTCCATTAACGGTGTATTCCATTTCAGTATAATATAATATATAAATTATTATAATACAAATATAATATATATAACTGATATTAATATCATTTTTTACAATATTGAATCATTATATAAGTATATGGACCAATGATGAAACAATTGAAGACACATACAAATAATAAATTGAATATTACCATATGTGAATCCATAATATCAGATCGTTAAAAATTGGGAAATATATTTATATAACCATAACATATAATATAGTATATATAATAATATAATTCTTTAAAATATTTTTTATAAACTTATATTTATTATACTGGAATCCTGTACGTGTACAGAGAGTGTCAAGACACAAGGTAGAGGGAAATTTCATCTCACTTTTAATTTCTGTAAGATTGTTGTTATGTTCACCACTCCTTGATTTTGTGTGTTGTATGTACTGAAAATTATATAATTTTAATTAAATTATAATTAAATTTCGTGGTATTAAAATATCCATTCTACTATCCTTTTGATGTGGGGTTTTATTTTCAAAAGTTACCAAATCAGTATGACATTTTTGTCCCAATTTGTGTTGTTTGAGACTCATGTTTTTTATGCACCTAAAATATTTCATTCAGGTTTATATACTAAAATTTTACATTATATATCATGCATATTAATATTATCATGATATTTTATGCTTCATGTAATTTATTTTCTTACATGTATAGTATGACCCCAAGATACCATGTTATAAGAGTTTGTTGAGACAATCTCATCGCTTTTTGAGATTGTTTATATTTATGCTTCCATTGATGAAATATTTTGATCCATATCATAATAACATTAATTATTTAACTTATCCTCAGTTATTTCATGATATAATCATGTATTGGTACCATATTATACTCTTTGGAAAATAATATAGTTAAGAAAGTGTTTTTTGGAAATCCTGAATTTACCCTCTCTTCAGTCTGAAATATATGTTCTTTTAAAAGGGTTTCCAAAAATATAATACCATTATCATATAATATATAAAATTGATTTTATCCATTTTTTATTTTACAAATATATTAAATGGAATATTCTTTTCATTTTCCAGAAAAATGTAGTTTTCTAACCTATTTACAGTGGAAAAGGAATGTTCTTTTGAGCTCATATGACATGTACAGATTTACCCGTGGAATTTTCTTCAACGATGAATTTTGAAATATTATAATGGTTAATATTTCAATTTTTTTATAAAAATTATTATCAAATAATTTTTTTTAAAATGGTTTAAATCATTTTTTATAAGTTTTCATGTAAATATTCTTCAAAATTTTTTTCATTATTTATTCACATGTTTTCAATGTGATTTTAAAAAAGGTTTTTTAAAACGTTTTCAAGATTTCATTATTAGTTTTCCACGTATATTCAAAGAAATAGATCTCAAAACATTTTCTATCTTTATTTAAAAAATTAAAATCATTTTCAATTAAAATGGAATCTAGAATTTTATATAGATTATTTTAATGGTTTTCATGGAAAAAAGTTCGTAAATTGATTTCATGTGTTTATAATTTTTAATGGTATTTTCTATGAAAAATATTCTAAAATGGTTTTATGTATTAAATATTATTTTTTCAAACAAAAGAGGATATTTTCCACTAAAAAAGTTTAAAAAATATATTTTCCATCTAAGTTGACAACTATTGTTGTTTTTCAAGCCTTTCTTGGAAAGAATATCATGGTTCCATTAATATCCTTTATATGAATGGGTTATTCTTAATGTTAGGGTATTTATGAAACCCATTTCTCATTCATGGGTTATTTATGGGTGGAAAACGTTTCTCTTTCACGGGTTATGATTTTTATGAAATTATTATGAAACCTATAACTTTTTTCATATGTTATGATATGTTTACATGTTTATGATACCCATTTCATTTTATGGGTAATGATATGTGATATGTTTATTTAGGATCTTCAAGAACATGTATGTATGATTTCGTTATGTGATGGGTGGGACCTATATTTTCCTTCGATGCATTGAGTATAGATTTATATCTCTTGTGAAAATGATGGGAATCAGATCAAAGGGATTGATCCACTATGTGAAGATGGTGAAACCTGATCCCTTACAAAGAAATGACTTTTTGTGGGGCTGGTGGTTTGTCACAATGAGTTGGTGTAGTCACCATGACTATGGAATATGGTGAAACCCGATCCATTACAGTAATATGTGAAAAAATAATCCCTTACAAGGAACGAAATGCCACTAGGGATGGTGGTATGTCCCACCTAGAGGGTGGAGTTCCCATGAAGTTCCCTGATAAGTTCTATCAATGTTTCTTGACTTATAGGGAATGATATCACATGTTTATGTATACCATAATTCCATGTATTATTCATATTTTATGCTATCATGGAATTTGATATTTATTTCTATATGATCCATGTCTTATTCCTATATTTTCATTTCACAGCATATACTATTTATTTAACTATGATTCATGTCTTATGAAATGCCAAGATTTAAGCCACGATTCATGTTAATGATCTTTGACATGCATGGTATGATCCTAAATTTTTTTGATCATGTTCTCATTACCTTTAAGATTATGTTTATACTTACATAGATCCCTTGTTTAACATTAACAAGAATTTGATTTCATCCATATCTTATGTTTCCTTCCCCATGTTATGAGGAAAGGTTTCAGGTTGAACGAAAAAAGTTGGAGATCATTATTGGAGATGTTGAAGATCTTTCACTAGGATAGAAGAATTTTTTCCATGTTTCCAAAGGCACTAAACTATTACGGTCTATTGGCATGGATATTTGTAATTTTATAAATATTAATCTAAAAATTTGTAATATTTATGTATGTTTAGCCATTTACACTATATTTAAAAATTATAAAAAATATATAATAGCTTAAAAACATTCTTTCCAAAAAAACCCAGTATTTCTCAATTAAGGTCACTTCAGTTTTAAAAGATAGAATTTAAATATTTATAAAATTATTTTCATTAAATAACTATTTTTGTGGAATGAGAAAATAAAAATTATCGTATAGGTATTTTTTATTAATTTTCTAAGCGAGACGAAAATTAAAGTAAAAGATAAATACTATATAAATATATTATGTGTATTATGAAATCATAATGACCTAAATGTGATTTAACAAATCCTATAGAAGGTATACATGACCAAACAAATGTTTCTACATTAATATAATTTCTTTAGGTTATTTTATTTTTTATGAACCCCTTATGAATCCTCCAAATCCAATATTATATTTTCTGTTTTAAAAAAAAAAATTTAATAGCATGACTCACATCCAAAACACCAAGGGTAGTATTTAAATTAGTTTGGACCATGTAATTATAAATAAATTAAAACCAATTCTCAGTGGATGAAAACATGGGAAAAAATATGGGAAGGTTTTGGGTTTTGATTAATTTGTTCTATATAGTGAAAAACCTATGATTGGGAAAAAATTAAAGTGCTCTCTTCTCTTTTCCTATATATAACCAACCAATATCCCATCTCTCTTCAATAAAAATTAATGAATCTCATATTTAATATTGTATCCAATCTCTATATTACATCCATGTTCCATTAAGATCTAAGGATTTCCCTCCCAAGCTTTTGGAATCACCCCTCAAGGAAAGGGATCATCTCCTTCTCCTCTTTATTAAATCACCTTCCTTTTCTAATAAGTTTTACCTCCAGTTCCTAATTCGAGGATATATTATTATATATCATCAATAATCCATTATTATTTATAAATAATTAGATACCCATTTTAATCTCATTCATTTAAACCATGAAATTTTATTTTCCCTCATTATGTTGATGAAATTTAACAAGATTTTTCAAACCAAACAATTGTGTAGTGAATACCCATACCCAATTCATATCAATAGTGATCACCTTTATGCACTTATAATTCATTAATTGGGTACTTACAAGTGTTTAATATGCAATCCATTATATTGGGATTATATGTTCATATTTCCATGATCTATGTTGAACACTTATGCCTATACATCAAATGATTATGATGGGTGTGCCCAGATAGTGATCAAAAATGTTGTGTAATGTTTCAGTCTCATGAGATGACACATATAGTAAAAATGAGGTCATCATGTGCAAATTATGTTATAGTTTTTTTTTCCATTACCATTACATATTCTTATAATTCCATGTTTAAAGGTGTTTCCACATTCCCATTTTTCATTAATGTTATCATGATTTTCCATGCCTTATTGTTCATTTTTATGATTCTCACCCCATTTATATCCCATGGAATTTATTATTCTCTAATTTTTAATAATTTCTTCATGTTATTATTAATTTATTCCCTTGCTGGGATTTATAAATCACCCCTTTTTATGTTTCTCCATAGGTTTTCCCATATAGTTTAAATGATGATGGAATAATAGGAGCTTGATAAGGAAATTTTCAACAAAGACGATGTTCCTCTTGTTTTAAGTTGTTATGTAATTGACCTAATTACCCAAATATAGAATACTTTTTTACCTTTTGGGTTCGTCTATGTGTATTACTATGTAAAAAATGATTATTTATTGTGTAATAAAAAAGGTATGTCGTAGTTTGTATCAAAGTAAATATTAATCTTTTTATTATGATTATAAAACTCTAAATAAAGCATTAGGGATAAGAAAAAACATTAAAAAATTAGTAAATTTTGATAATGTGGATATTAATATTTTTTCAAGAAAATAAATCCCTATATGGATACTACACAGGGATGTGTCTCTAGAATAGATATACTTAGGGGAAACACCTGAAAACATCATAGAGAGTTATAATCGTTCAGGAACTAGTGCAAGAAAATGGACCTAGTTGTATAGCTCGTTTGACACTCCCATTATTCGGTGGTAAATTCAAAAGATCATTACAACCTTTTATTAATGGAATGAAATTTTTTCATAAGATTATTTTTTATCAAATATATCATGGATAACATTAATTGAATCATATAAATTCATATGTTATATAAATACATTTCATTTATAAATTCTCGCATTAAAATTATTGGATTACAATTTATGTGTATAAAACTACTCATCCTCAATTTCCATTTATTTTAGTAAATTGATTAAAAAAGTAGGTACTAATTAAAAAACCAGTATTAAGTGAAATGTGATGACTTCCCAAATGAGATTCCCACCCTAATGGGAGAAGTAATCATAATTGTTTTTGAAAATACTCTATCTATTGACTCATGTCATAAATAGAAGCAGGAATCAGGAGAAACAACCAAATCCACCTAAGAATAAACAAGTCACAATTATAATCATTATAAAACAAAGGCCTCCTATATTTAATGTATCGTCGTTCCCCATAATCAATGAACAATTTATAAAATCTACCGAGGATATTTTATCCATCATTCTTTGTCTTGAGAAAGAGATAGTTATATTGGTTTTCTATCATATGGATATAGAATATTAGTAGAGGTGTACATTGATCAAGAATATGATTCTTAGGGATAATATTGATGTGATGGGGTTGAGGAAAATCCATTTTTTTCAATTAATACATTCCACACACTATTTGACTTAAAATAGAAATTGATTTAATTTCACTAAAGATAAAAATATAATGAATCAATCAGGGTGATTGAGTCAGACGTCATAAGTCTTCCATGACATGCCTTTGTTTTTTTCTTTACCACTGAATAAAATTTTGAAAACTACTTTGGTGGGATAAAACGAATTCTATGAAAATATCTAGAGTTCTGTGAGTTTGAAAGCTATTATGAAATTTTATGGTGTAAAATAAAATATTAAATGGAGATCAAATAATCTGAAGGGTCTGATGGGTATAAAAAGTGGAAAGTGGAGTTTAATTTTGGTGTTGTGATGGAGAAATATAAATTAATATGAAATTTGGATATATCACTTATAAAAAATTGTGTAAACGAGAACACATGAAATTGAATAAGGGGAATAAGGAAATTCTTTAGGTGCGGAATGGAATGGTTCCTCACTAGTTATTACCAATGGGAGAACCCCACCAATGGAATGGAAGGAAAGACTTCTCTATCCAACCCTCAGACTATTGTATAATGTTTCAACATCAATGAATAAGTAAACAATGAAAATAACTCCCCTATGTCAATATTTGTAAGATAAAATCAACACCAATAAAATCTTATGTACTAAGTAAAGTATTATTCCATCACAACTATTCATGTGGATCCAAAAAATGAAGTGGTTACATGTATGATAGTTATTCGTTCATGAATAGTGAATATACTTTTTTTATTCTTGTTCTATGTATTCCTTCTTATTACACATGTTTATTATAACTATTCAAACACCACCACAAATCATAAATTTATTATTGTTGGTGAAAATGAAAAAAAGGATTAGTTATTGAATCATTAGATTATACCTCCTCCCCAATCAAATATTGTGGTTTGAACATCCATGTGAACATTGTGATACTCCCTTTAGTGAAATCTAATTAAATTACAGGTATGGATTAGATTTCCTTATATATATCCAACAAAAAGTTCTGTGATAATGAAATTACATTCCATATCAGGAATCATTCTTTGATTATTTAAAAGTTTAAGGAGGTGGATAAATCTTCTTTAGCACCAAACACTTAAAGATGGAATATTATTTTTCTATGAGAAAGCGTTTCTAGCACATGTGATTAATTTTAAGGAATAGATCATCCTAGAAGACATGTCCTTTATGGAGGAATATGCTGATGTGTTTCACATATAATTTACTAGTATTCCTCCTAGATGATAGGTTGAATTTTAAATAGATTATATTATTGGGGAATTGTTATTACACATGAATCTGTATAGAATGGTTAGTTTAGAATTGGAGGAGAATAAATAAATCTAGAGGAGAATTTGGATAAATGGTTGATACACCCAAATAACTCACCTTTTGGTGCACTAGTCATCTTCATCAGGAATATGGATGGGTAAATGTGCATTTGAATTGATTAGTGTAAGCATAGCATGATAATTATAAATAATATATCCTATTACATAGATTGATGACTTGTTTGAATAGGTACGTGGAGCCAAATTCTTCTCCAAGGTGGATCATCAGTCGGGTAATTATCAATTAACGGAGATGAAGGAGGATACACCCAATGATACTTTCTGTTCATGGTATGGTCCATGTGATTTCATAGTAATAACAATTAGACTCACTAATAATCATGAAATATTAATTGACATGAGGAATAAATTATTTAGATATTACCATAAAAAATTGGTGGTAATATATAAAAATTATATTCTTCTATACTCAAAAATAATGGCAGAGCATAAGGAGCTTTCAAAAACAATGATAAAAACCTTACAAAAGGAGGAGATTTATTAATTTTTTTTTCAAATATGACTTATAGTTGAAGGAATTCTCATTCCTCAAGAATATTTTCCTAATTAATGAGATATCTATAGACCCTTAAAAGAAATAAGAAATTAATTTTTGGATAAGATTAACATATTTTATCAAAATCCTTATTTTACATAGACTACCATCATATTGTCTTTGATTTTTTAGAAATATTGTATTGATTTTCAAACACAATAACTATGATTAATCTAAAGGGAGTCAAGTTATTTTGAATAATGTATTTTAATAGGGCTTCAAGGAGTTGAAAAAGTGTCTTAGCATTGCTAATGTAGTTTTTCTACCCAAAAGTGGGGAGCATTTTTGTTATATAGCCATTCTTAGAAGAAGGTTTTAGGAAAACTAGTAGTAAAAAAATTAAAATGTGAAAGCGTATGCCTCATGTAAAATTAATTTTCATGAATAGAACTACCCAACACATGATATGGAGTTGACTGTTGTGGTATTCAGATTGAAAGTATGGTTTAATTTTCTCTTTGGGGATAAGTGTGAAATATATATATATTATAAGACTCTCAGGTATATATTCACATAGAAAGAGCTGATCATACACTAGAAAATACAGTTAGAGATGATTAAAGACAATGAATTATCAATCAATTAATATCCTATTGATGGAAATATAGTGTAAAATTATCTATGTATAAATTATCCATCAATTTAATCATTGATGATAATTAAGATGGATCTAATCATATTAGACTTTTAAAGAATGTATAAGGGAATCATAAAGAAAGTAAAATTAAAAATCCTTTCACAATTGATTTCTTAAAAATCCCTTTTATAGAAGTTAATGTAATTTCAATGAGATTATGTGGAAATTTAGATGAAGGTGGAAGCTTTAAGAAAACATAAATCTTCAGTGTTTAAAATTAATGAATAATTATTATTTTATTTGGGTTGGTAATATGTATGCCATTAATTTTTGATTTAATGAAGGTGTTATTGGAAGATTCACATTGATCTTCCTTCTCCTTACATCCAGGGAGACAAAAATATATATCTATATAATAAAGATAATTATTTTTTAGATAACATGTAGAAATAGATCTCAAAATCTACGTCAATGTGTATTATGTTTTAGTAAGTGAATGATTAAAGGAAAGCATCCAAGGGGATGATGAAACAATTACACATACCTAGATAAAAATGGAGAAAAATGATCATTGACATTTTCATTTGTTTTATGAAGAAATAATGATGAAATAATTCTATATTGGTTGTGATGGATCATCTTACAATGATTGATACCTTTATTTCAATTCTGGTGGAATTGTCACTTAATCAACGTGTAGATATATACATTAATGAGACTGAGAGGATTCATGGAACACCACTATCAATTTTTTTATCAACACCCATGA
Organism: Viscum album; assembly: GCA_963277665.1. NCBI lineage: Eukaryota > Viridiplantae > Streptophyta > Magnoliopsida > Santalales > Viscaceae > Viscum > Viscum album. The sequence goes on from OY728148.1 coordinate 2,036,228,654, forward strand.
TTTACCTCAATTTTTTGGAAGAGTCCCCAACAGGCTCTAAATACTGACATAAAATTCAGCAAGACATATCAACCTCAAAATGTTGGAAAATCTAGGTAGATTATCCAGTTACCTAATGACATGTAGGTAAAATGATCAATAAACAACAAAGGATGATGGGATGAACATAATATATCAATTGAGGTCGCATAAAATAATATTTTCTACTGAATAATAAAATTGGATCCCTTTTTATCCCTTTATGGAGAGTGGCATAGAACACATACATGCTAGGATAATGTTGGTGAATAGAATCAACTAGGTCCAGAAATGTTCAAGAAAATGGTTGAAAATTTCAAGAGAATTCAATAACACATCAATGATGATCAAAGTCAACAAAAATTCAATTCTGATATTTTCTGATGCTTTTGTAGTAGGGTGGATGATTATTTAAATGATGCACATTTCATTCCACATATTACCTCTTTCAAAAGGTGGGTGGAATCTACCAGAATGGATGGTGATATAGAATCATTTATTAAAACGAGAGGATGTGATGTTGATTCCTCCTATAAATTATCCCTTGAAACTCATCAACTTGTATTGGACTCCTATGTATATTTGAGTTGTGTTCATGAATCTTATTATATGTTCCTTCGTGAGGTGGATGATAGTAAATTAAACTTATATTTCTCAACAAAGAATCAACTATTCATCAGAGTATGTGGGAACATTAGAATTTTTTGGGAATCACAGGATGTTCGGTGCATTAGGGACCTATAAGTTATCCTCCATTGAACAAATATTTTATCAGGAATCGTAGTCTTGAACCCAAGGCATCCTGGTTAATGGTGAGGTAATTCATGCCATGGGTGATATTCTACTTTAAATGTTGAATACATTCTGTATGTGTAATATTTGTTATGGAACCCATGGCACACCATTTCAATCATGATGTAGGTGAAAATAGGGGGTTAGTAATCTATATATTTTCCCTCCGGCATCCCATACTTATGAATAGGGTAGATGTTTGGTGTTTGTTTTGAGTTTACCAGAATAAAAATACATTAAAAGGGTTAATGACTTGTGGAGATAGATTGGGCACTGGTTTATCATGTTTTATTGAAAATTCAATTGGATCAAAATGCCCCATGGAGCTTGATATAAGAGTGTTATATTGGAGCACCCTATGGTGGTTGATCATGGAGGTTAGTCCTAAGGAGGGAAGATAAAAAAACCTAAAAATCATACCAATGGATAAGAATTCCCCATGGAGGTGACTCCAAGAGGTTCATCCTAAGGAGGGAGCACCGACATAGTTTATAGATGGATCAAAATGCCTGGTGGAGGAAAACAAAAAATTCGTAATTAGAATGAACCTTGAGGTAATCTTGTGGGAGTGTACCTAGGATTGATGATGTTCCGGCATAGAGATAACCAATGGTTTTGAATGCCCCATGGATGTGGATCTAGAGTAATGGATCGAAACACCCCTTAGAGAATATATGAGAGGAGTTTCCCCATGATGGAATATGACACACATAGAAGGTTTGATGATGCATTAAAATACTGCGTAGAGGTAAATATGTGGTTGTGGATTACAACCCCATGTGAGGCAGATCTAGGTTGTGTATCCCTATGAAGCATGATGTCACATATTAGAGTTTACTAATGGATCATAACACCTCACGGAGGTTGATCTATGGATGTGGATCATAAATCCACTCAAGGTGGATCTAGGGGGTCTGTCCCTAGGAGGTATGATGTCACAACTAAGAGTTTACCAATGGATTAGAATGCCCTGTGGAGGCTGATCATGGGTTGTAGAATAGAACACCCCGTAGGGTAAATTTGAAATTTGTGCCCCTATGTGGGATGATGTCATATATGAGAGTTTTCCAATAGATTAGAACACCATGTGGAGGTGGTTCATAAGTAATGGATTAGGATTACCATTAAGGAAAATCATGGATGTGTGTCCCTAAGAGGGAAGATATTACACCTATAAGGTTTATTAATGGATCAAAATTCCACAAGGAGTTGGATTTGGATCAATATATCAAAATTACTCATATAGAAGATACAGGTGGTGTGTCACTAGGAGTGAAGATATCACACATAAAATGTATTTCAATGTTTTAAGACACCCCATGGAGAAGGATCTAGGAGGTTAAATTTGAGGGTGGAGCACCTGGATAGTTTACCGATGATCATAATACCTTATGGAGGCATACAAGAAAATGTGAATTAGAACAAACCATGACATAGACCCAATATGTGTGTTCCTTGGAAATATGATGTCACACCTAGACGGTTTATTGATGCATTACAACACCCCATAGAGGAATATATATATATATTTGTTGATTAGAGCTCTCCTTACGGTGAATATGGATGATGTTTCACTTAGAGGAAAGATGTCACACATAGAAGGTTCTCCTATTGATAAAAATTCACCATGGAGGATGATCCAATGTTTTGCATCAGAATGCCTCTTCAGATGGATCTAGGAGGTGTGTCTCTTGGAGGTATGATTTCACATGTGAAATATTTATCAATGCATCGGAAATCATTATGGGGGCATAATTAAATTTGTGGATCAATATTCACCTTGAGTTATATCCAAGAAGGTTTTCCATAAGAGGGAGCACCTAAGTTTACCATTGGTTGGTATTGAACCTCATGGAGCCCTCTAATGTAACCTTTTATGAAGACATGGATGAAAAACCACATATATTGATGTCTTAGCTTAATTTCATGTGACATGACTGATCTATATTGTTTAAATCCATGAGGTACGGTTTAGTGTTTTGCGAAAAGAGGTTCGATAGGGGATGTTTTGGGGATTTCATGATGAATATTTTTTTATTAATTGTTTTCCACTTTGTTAGAATGGTTTGGGGATTACACATTTATATTTATAGGGCCATCTAGGAGAATTGATGGTGTGGTTGGGTTTTGCTCATGAGAGCAGCCAATACACTACTATAAGGAAATGATTATATAGTTGTGTCTTATGTGTGGGATCTTCCTAACATGTTCTCCGCATTTCAGGTCAAGGGGGTATACCATGTACATGTTATGGGGTAAGATTATAGTTTAACATCTTTTGAATGGATTAGGTGTGAGAGGGCTTTTGAAATGAGCTTCCCATCATTTCCTCCTCATGTCAAGTCATGAGGGAATTCAATGTACATTGGATAGGGTAAGATTAATGTTTAACATCGAGGAAATAGCTGAGGTGTGTGTGGATTATATACTTACATAACCATCATCCCCCCCCCCATTTTAGGTTAATGAGTGAATCCCATATTCATTTCATGTAATAAGATTATAAGTTCACCTCATGTAAATTGAAGAGGTTAGGGGGCTTACACACTAGGCTACACATCATTTCCTCTTCTTGTCGGGTCATGGGGTAATCCCATGTACTTTTAATGGGGTAAGATTATATCATAACAAAATGTTAACGGATGAGGTGTGTGGGGTTATGCATTAAGCTTATCATTATTACTACATCATGTTAGGTCATAGGGGAATCTTGACATACCAGTTAGTCAAGGTTTGTGATTGACAATTATATATGATGATGATGTCCATGGTGGATGTTTGATTTTCATATAAACTCCATTACATAAAGAATATTATGATTTATTCATTAGGAATTTTGTGTTTTTAATAGGATGTATACTATCATAGAATGATAGGGTATTATAATTTTTAATTACATATAGTACAGACTACTGGAAATATTATTCTTGACGCATAATACATATCTTGTATCTCATTATGAGTAATCATATTATTGAATGATATGGTATAGTACATTTTAAATTCATGCAGTGAGGAATAAAGACCATCATATTTTTGATGAAAATTGAATATTGTGTTTGTCCCAGGAGTCATCCTATTCATGAATGATTGGGTATATGATAGATTAAAGTCATGTTCTGAGAACTAATGTGTATACGATTCCCATCAATGGATGTTGTGGGACCTAGGAAAGAGAGTCCTTTTATTTCTCAACCTTGAATGGGAGTCAAGCGATAGGTTTTTAAATGTTTATTAAATAGTGTATTGACTCAATGTAGTAGGTTAATCTAATATGGGAAACTTGACTCATGTCATGGGAAAGGGACCAAGAGGATTAGGGGTTCCCTATGAATTTTAGGGAGTGTAGAGGAGTATATAGAATCATGTTTTTTTGGAGTATATGTTTGGGCTTCACAGGGATGAAAACCAAAATATCCATAAATTGACCCAAAAATCTCATAGTTAGAATCAAAATTATTCTTCGAGTTAGTGATGGTAGTGAAGGTACTAGGTCATAGGGTTGGGATTGTAGTGAAGAATTGATCCTAGGTGGAGATTAAGTGGCATATCCCCCAAGGTATTGATCTGTTGGTGTGATTGTGGGAGCTCTATGACAAATATGGGACCTGTAAAGGATTGGGTTTACAAAATGTCTAGGTATCTTAAAGGATATGTATTCTTGGAACAAAAGGAAGTTTGAAGTATCAGGAATCATGAAACAAGGATATCCTACATTCTAATGAAGTCCTTATTCCTAGGTGGAGTACTTCACAAAGTTGGAATGCTTCGTAAAGCCTCAAGTGCCTCAAATAGACTTCTTTCATCACGAATGGATTTTACCTTCACAAAATAAATCAATACATAATGTGAATTATATTATGAACAATAGGTAGGTGGTTTCATGAAGCATGTATATAGTGAGTTTTACAAATTAAATAAGATATGGAGCTTCATGAATTGAGAGTGTACAGTCACAGTTCGACGTTACTAACTAACTTTTAAAGAAGGAATGATGGTGGTATTTAGAGGTTGTGGGTTTCATGAATATTAAAGGTGTTCCTGATGATTTAAACTCATCATGAATGGGTGATTCTCTTTGAGTCCAAATGTCTTACTCATGATGAAATCTTCAACCCTTTACAAATTCGGTAGGTACCTCATGACTCCAAATCTTATTGAAAAGAGGTACCACAATTTCTTTCTGTTTCCATGAAATCAAATCTCTGAATGGGTCCTCTTTCAATTGGATCTCCAAAAATGGAACTCCTCCAACAAGGCCTCTATAATTGTACCCTCACAAATGGACCTTGGTGAATCGACGTTCCGGATTAAATTTTTCTGAACGGTTTCTAACACCATGAATTTAAATAGACATAACATATGTTCCTTAACATCATTTGGTCTGTATTAAAAATAAAATATATGATTGAAAAACAAGATATTATTTTTGGATACTATTTATTTATGATTATAACCTTTTGTTATGCATTTTCATATTGCTAAAAATTTTACCCAATCATAATGGTGTCAATTGAAGATGGGGAGGGAAAGGAATCCCATGTTCTAAGGAAATAACTATAGAAAATTCCTACCATGGGACCCATTATTTCTAAATTGAAATTGGAAATATATCTATATTGGGACTTTCTTGATAAAGAATTCCTTAAACATAAATAACCATTAGTAGCATCCTAACCATCAAAGATCAATGGCTAGAGGATAGGTCCCTCTAAGAATCCCACATGCTTTTCCAATATTCTCATTTGAATAAATGGGGTAACAACATGGATGATAGAGTCTACCAATAAAAAGTGGAATTCAGTGTGTGAATACAAATTTTCAATATCAATAAAATAAAGGGAGTGGTGTGAAACTACAAGATAACTATTTATTAGGTTCAAAACAATGAATCTATATTACTTAACTCGGAATGGAGACAAAAAATGAGGCTCAACTAATAACCATATTCAAAACATTGAATCTTATCAAAATGTTTTCCAAATTCCTATGAGGTGTTTTACCATGAATATTGGTGATCCAATTTGGAAAGACACTATTCTGTTAGTGGTACCTTCAGACATGGAGGTGGATGAAGATCCAAATAAGTGGGACACGAGGTGTATACATTATGTGATGGAATTTTCAAATGGATTCTTACACTCCCTAAATTATGACACCATGGATAAAAGAATGTTGGTTTGGGAAAATCAGTATAGGAAAAAGAAAAACTCACATTCCAAGTGAATGATCATCTCAGTTACCTAATAATGGCTAATGTATATGAATGATTTCGTAGGTTACTGACACCGAATGAAAGGGATTTGGAGAAAAGGGATTATGATACCTCGTAGTTTTAAATCATTTGATAATCGGATTAGATATAATGTTTTACTTTGTAAAATGATTAATTATATATCATATTGTTTAACGTATCATGATTAGGATTTAATGCTAGGAAGTTTAATGACATTCAGCTCAGATGTGTGATTAGGACTCTTAGTTTAATGTCATAGTTGTTGGACCATGATTGAGAATATAAAATGGATATGTAGCATGGTTGAGTGAAAACCTGACATGGATCGTGGATAATGAGGTTCACTTCCGTACAACACATTTCTAACAAGGCTCATACATAGTTTAGAGTCATCAATATTGGACTGAAGGTAGATAAGTGTGGGAAATAATTCGTGGACCATGGAATTATTATAAGATAATAAAGATCAGAACCAATGTTATTTGTGTATCTCAACCGTCATTGAGTAATTACCTCCTAACATTTATGCCCATGTGAACAAAACTTTGTGCGGTAAACATAGAGTGGTATAGAGTTCCTATTTCATAAAGGGGAGAACCCATCAATGGGAAGGAGACGTCGACAAATCCCATGAGGGTGACTATGGCTTCCGAGACCCAAATAGTGAAATAGAGGAACAAACTATGGGAAGGTAATGGTTTTTTACCATGTTCTATTCATTAGTTTTGTACTTCCGTCAATTTTGGATGATGAAAAAATGTAAGATCATTTATTAAATGAGATTGAAGTTTGGATATTCTATTTGATACTAAGAATCCATCAAGTCCTAAACCCATTATACTAGGTGGTAAATGGGTTCCAAGCACCATCACAGATAGGGGGGCTATTTAGATTGGAGGATGATGGTTATCCAAATTTAGGAAAGTGCAAAGAAACAAATATATGACAATTATGAGATAAATTCCAATATGTTGACATGATCTTTGGTGAGAGTTTTAGAAAATATCATGTTAGGAGGAATCCCTAATTCAAATGGGGTATATTATTCTATATAAGTTATTTATCATATGAGGCATCCTGGTTTTATATGGGGTAATGCAGTAGTTTGACATTAAGCACTGAGGATGTTGGGTTTGTAATTTAAAAGACAAAAAAGTTAGAGTACAATTGCAATCAGTTTAAATTCATCGAGATCAGACTAGGTTTAAAATTAGTTTAATTTCATGTAGCTTGGACTAATAAAATTTATGGTTTAAGATCACATAACTTTTAACAATGGATAACATGGTTCCTAAGATTTATTATGTGATATGGATAAGATAAACCCCAAGGTGAATGAGGGTCCATAGGGAACATCTACCATGAAAACCGTAAATGAATGGGGTTATCCCTAAGGTAAAGTACCTAGGAATCAATAGTTATTCCATAAGGATGATAGTCAAGACACATGTCGTTATGATGCCCGGTGTGGTAAGATACTTATCTTGAATGCGGTGTTACCCCCTCGAATGAGAGTATTTAATAATGTCAAACATGGAAATGTGGAATATCAAATTAAAATGGTGTAATTCGATCATTTAACATAATGATATTTGGATTTTAGATTTTGTTCCTCCCATATTTTTTAAATGGGGAATCCAAATTTGCTGTGAGGTATGAATGACCTCCCATTTAGAGGAATCCCATACATATCTAGGGTAAGACTACTATTTAACATAATTCACTAAGGACATCATTGATCTTTCGCATCAGACAACTCATTCTCTTATATAAGGATATGAGGGAAAATCATTCCTTTCATGGAACAAGGTATTTTAATGGGGATTATTTCTATAAGGAGGCATGTGGGATATTTTGGGGTTATTCCAATCTAGATAATGGATGGGTTTATTGTGAATATACTACTGGCCCCAATGGTATAATGTGTATACATCACTAGAATCCCATGAGATGTGAATAAATCCACACATAGTTCTATAGGTGGATGTAAATAGTTTGAGGACATACAATCTTGACCAATGTGAACTATTTAATGTTATGTTTCCAAAATGAATGGAAATCAGTTTAAAGTCAGGATGTATGGAATGTAAAAAATATTTCTTCAAATATATTCATTTGGTGTAAAATATTCAAACACAAAGTGAATGATTCAAATGAGGATTGAGAACCACATATGTATCAGGAGAAAAATTAAATGTAGTTCAAGGGAATAACTTAAGGAGGAGAGATACAGTGCAAACAATTTAATGTCACCGTGCTTTAACATGGTGAAAAGTTATTCTCAGAGGAATCTATATAGAACCGAATAAGAATAACCCTATGTGAATGTATCAAAATTGTATCACATACCACAATAACACATTTCAATGAACTACATAAAATTTATGGTTATAATTAATAAACCATTGATGATCCAAAAGGGGATAAGGGTTTAAAATGTTTTAGTTGGGATCGATTACAATAAGTCTCTATGTTATTTCACATCCCACAAGAAATGGAATAATGCACATGTATTGAATAATGGAATTTTAAAAGGATGAGATTGGAAGGGGAAGCCCTATCTAGTTAGAGAATAAAAGTGTCCAATAAATTTCTTGATGAATCCAATTTTCGGGGCAGACAATATAGTCTATTGACCATCCCACACTTCTTTCATAAGGAACATGGTTTTAGAACAGGGTAAACATCATATCATATATAAAATTTAAGTGGAAACCCAATTTTAGATGGTTTAAGACCACCATTTGACATCAATCATTGAGGATGTTTGGAATTATAATTTAATGTCACATAACTAAAACTATATGGGATATAAATAGTTTATTTTCATAATACATGGACCAGTATGGGATCTTCTTTTATGGTCTTAAATCTTATACCATGGGTTATTTGTTTAAGATCTTTGAGTTTAGACTATTTTGTGGGAGTCTCAAAATTTTATGTTTAATATAGTTGCATGACAAACCCGAACTGAATGAGGACCAAGGGGGAACTACACTATACCACATATTCCAGAGGATACATTTATATAGTTTGAAATTGTGAATCATGGAATTGAACACCATGTTTACAGTAGTAGAGTTCATACCATGGCTATTAGTTTATTGATATAGAGTTTGGACAATGCAGTGAGTATTCTAACCAAAAGGTATGCGTATTTCATGAAATGGTAACCCAATGTGAATGTGGACCAAGGAGGCCTGTGATGAAGAAAAATATCTTGTGTAGAGCTACACAAAATTTAATGTCATGATGCCTAGACTTAGGATCTTATTTTATGTTCATAGAGTTCACACACTAAATCATGTGTAGCTCAACCATATGGGTACACACCACCAAAAGGATTATATTCCCAAGTGATAAATTCTATGTTTTTGAAATAAATAGTGTTAATTGGATCTCCCTAATATTTGGGATAACATATAAGGGGAGATGATATTCTTGATTGAGAATATTCTGATGGCATTATCCTTCCAACAAAACACATACAAATTCCATGAGGGGTGACACAAAGGGATTTGGCATTCGACTAAGATACAGAGAATTGTAATGGATGCCATTCATGACTTTCAAGGTCTAAATTAGGGGTGATCAAGGGGTAGGGATTGACTATTGACCATGTTTAAAACATATGGACCACAACTGCACCAGAGAAGAATAGGTAAAGAAAATTACATATCAACTGTTGGACACAATCAAAACTCAATAGTTGAATTTTAATTATAATGATCCATCATTTATTTGGCCCATTATGAAAGGGGTTACAATTTGGATAGGAACCGTCAACATTATGGGGCACATTTTTATTTAAAGGATGATGAAATACATATAAATAAGGACTTGAAATATTGAAATGGATTGAGGATATATATATATATATATATATTTGGATTCCAATCTCTGTGTTCCATTTTACAATGCATTTGGTCATGTCAATGGGGTGTTTTATAAGGTCAGTTATAACACATTATCAAGAATGGTGCTCATAGGGTGGGATGACGACTGATATTATCTATGTGTGAAGAACATTGTTTTCAATATGTATCCCATTAAATAGAGATTCAAGACATACTTAGTTCATGATTTTAGAATGATAGTAGGCCTATGAAAAATGGAGAGTTCTATCTCATGTTGGGGATATTGTAATTATGTATTTTTACATCATGTGTTGGTTATAAAATGTATTTTCAAACTTACTAAAAGAGGCATTATGTGGTCAAATCACATGGTAAAACTACAGTTTAACATAATATGCCAGGGAAGATAGGTTTTTTAGTTTAAATTTATACAAATCAGAATATGATGTTTATTGTTTTTTTAAGTCATATGTCTTATACCAACTACATATAGTTTATGGTTTTGATTTTTGGACTAATATCCAATATTTTATATCTATAATTCACAGACCAAGGTTATTGTGGTTTAAGGATGTATTACATTGACAAGAATTCCACACAATTTAACAACATGTGACCAAGATGTTCATGTGAATTTAAAAATTATGTTTTTGAGAAAATGGTTTTTATATATTTTAACATCCCGCAACTAGGATTCATGACTGGAAGGATTGTGGATGTAGTGGGATGGTCATCTCTTCCCCATTTAGGTGGTTTTTTCTCCTTGATAATTAGGGGGAAGTAACATAAATTTTCCATAAAATTATCCCACCACTAGTGAGGATGTTTTACATGAATAAGATGTGAAATGTCACAAGTAACTTTCCATGGGGAACTATTGGGGTCTTAGAGATGACCATTATAGTTTCTTGTTCATCATGAGGAGGACCTCAATGATGATTGCTAATAGAACAAGGTGTAAGGAGACTCAACATGAAACCCCTTATAGATAATTGGGGTACTGACCCTACTCGGATGAAAACACATCTAATTATTTCCCTTAATATGACATGGAGATTCCAAAGTGTGTAAAGGGTCACATAAGTAGTTAGGGATAGCTCAACCAGGTCATCAATTAATGTTGGATAGATGGAGAGATAGCTCCCTAAAGGCACAGAATCTGGGATTTTGGCTTGTAGTGATTGTGGCTCCTCTAAGTCATGGATTCATTGAATGATGATTAGATAGGAAACTCATTCACAAGAGGCATAGAATCCATGAATTCATGTTTTTCAGGTAACTGGAGCTTTAGAGGAAAAAAATACAGGAATGCAATTTTGATAAAGAGATCGTGCTTGGGAGTTGTGGAAGACTGTAATTTTGGATCAATGGAGAAATGGAACTTGGGAGGTGTGGATTCATATAACATCATTTATATTGAGCGATGGAACCCATGAGGCATGGAATCTAGGTTTATTAGTTTAATTGGCCACTGGATCTCAAGAAACATGGAAGAATGGAATATTGGTAAGATGAGGCAGTAGTTACCAAAAGGCATGGAATCCTAGAACATAATCTTGATAAGGAAATATTTACAAAGATGTATTGAATCCTAGAACATCGATTCAATGAGGTGATGTTTCTAGGTATAAAGGAAACTTGTAACATAGGCTTGATGGGGTTGTGGTGCCTGAGAGGTGTGGAAGACTGGAATATCAATTTAATGAGGAAATTGTGTCAAGGAGGTTTGGAATCTTGTATTGGTTTTTAGATGGGGTGGTGGAAACTTGGGGATGTGGAATCCTAGAATGATGGTATAATGGGGTGATGGAACCCGAGATCTGTTGGTACATATATCTCTAAAATGTTTATATTAGCGAATTGGTGATCTCTAGATACTTTTCCAGAGTGGTATCTCAATTGGAAGGAAAAAAGAGAAGGTAAATGATTGACCAACCCCTGGTGATGGTACTGATGAGTATATACTATATAAATTTTAGTATCAGTTTTACTTACTTACCCACGTTGTTGCTGATGAGGATCCATGACCTTAATGTATGGATAAAGGATATGATCTACCTTCCCTTGGGATGGTTATCCAGAACATGGGATCTCTTCAACATGTGGTGAAACTATGTGTTGATTTGTTTTATATGTTGGGAGGACCTCCATAGTGGCTTATTATGCCTATGGGGGGACCTCTGTTCCTATTGATGGCCATGCAGGGAGGACTTCCGCATTGGCAATTTATGTAGATAGGGCGGACCTCTATGCCCATTTACGGTTTAGTGGGGAGGACCCCCACAAACTAAATTTGTGGATATGGGTAGTAACTCTATTCATCTTTATGGATATATAGGGAGGACCTATGAACATTCTATTGATGTAGATTTGGAGGAACTCTATGCCAATTTCCCTCAACATGGGATGACTTGGTTGTTCCACTGAGTAAGAGAGTCAAATAATACTACCCATGATATGGTTGGGGTATTGGTCCTTTGATGTTGAATATGGGTTCTAGTTAACCTATTGGAGGGATTTAGTTGGGTATTCCAATGGTATTATGGGCCACTAGAGCCTTAAAATTTTATTATGGTCAATAATTTTTTTGGAAAATCTTCTAGGAATTTGGGTCAGGTGTTTTGGATTGGGGTTAGTGAAGTAGTGAAGGATAAAACACTCCTTGGCCGATGGAAGAGGTTGGTTCTCGAAATAACATGACTTGATGGCATCCCATATAGGAATATCCTAACTAATGTACTATAGAGGCATGGCTCAAATATCCCATATCTCATCTGTTTGGGGGAGTGGGTTGTGAGAGTAATCTAAGGGATAGACTACCGATGTGGTTCACTATTGATATGGGGGGTTCTCTCCCCATACGTGGCCCATGAGGGAGGTGGTGTAGGTCTGGAGCCTATGAAATTGGACCGGGGGTTCCCCTTGTGTGTACATTGAGGGAGGCAATGTGAGATAGGATATGATGTAATGGGTGATGGTTTCTCCTACCTAACTCATGAGGGTGGTAGTGTGGGTGAGGAGCTGATGGAATGGGGTGGTTTACCTTATCATGGCCCATGTCAATGATGGTTTTGGTGAGGAGTCGATATAATGGGGGTGGTCTCCCCTCCCCCTATGCAACCCAAGAGGGTGGTTGTGTTAGTGAGTAGACAATGGAATGTGACATAGATTTTTATTTCATGGACCATGTAGGTGGAGGTGTTGGATGGGAGTTTATGGAATAAGGGTGGATGATGCCAAAGAAGGGCATGAATTTGACAGTGTTGGTAAGGATTCAATGGAATGGGGGTGGCCTCTGGTGAGTCCCAGGTGGGTAGTATTTTCGGTAATGAGATGATGGAATGGTGGTGATTTCACCTTGTGTAGCCCATGAGGGATGCTATGTTGGGAGTAGCCCATGGAATGGGGGTTGTTGTTCTATATGTGTCCCATTAGGGTGCCAAGATTGGTGAAGAGATGATGGGGTGGGGATTTGTTTCCCCATTCATGGTCCATGAGGATGTTGATGTTTGTGAGTAGCCAATTCAATGTGGGTTGGATGACCCTACTGTCTCCCATGAGGGAAATCTATCAACAAGGATCTGATGGAATGGGAGTTGGTTTCCTCCAGCATATCCCATAAATGTGTATGTGGTGGAATGCAGCCGATGGAATGTGGGGTGGTTTCCCTAGTGTGTCCCATGAGGGATGAAATTTCATAGAAGATATGATTTAATTGGGGTGGTTTCCCCTTGTTCATAGCATGAGGGAAGCAGTATTGGAGAGGAGATGATGAAATGGGGACAGTTTCCCCATAAACGACTCATTAGGGTGGTGGTGTTAGTGAGGAGTTGATGGGATGGGGGTGATTTTTCCCCTATGCAGACCATGTGGGCAAAGGTGTTGGTGACGATCTGATTTAATTAGTGTGGTTTCCCCCTGCACAACCAATGAGGGAGGTAGTTTTGATGAGGAGATGTTGGAATGGTGGTGATTTTACCTAGAATGTCCCATGAGGGTAGAATTCATAGTGAGGAGTAGATAGGATAGGAGGCATTTTCCCCCTATGTGGCCCATATGGGAGGCAGTATCGGTGGGGGTGTTGGAATGTGGGGGTGGTCTCCCATTTCATGGCCAATGAGGGTGGAAATGTTACTAGGGCTCTAATAGACCCAAGCCTCCACACACCCAATGTTACTCATTATATAACATATTAAGGTTAATGGTTTCACATGGATGATGCCTCAATTTGGACTTACACGACATTTTTTATTCTCATAGTTATAGGAGGAGTCATTCATGTCAGGTTAACCATTCATTTTATGATACTTTTGTAGTAGGGTCACCCATTATCGGAATGATGAATATTTCATCCCCTATATTCCCAATTTACATTGATGGGAGGTCTCTACAATCGTGGATGGTGACTTCAGCTAGTGGAAAAAAATGGGATGATGAGATATATGTTCCTCCTTACATTGATAAATCCTTGGAAAGCATCACATAGTTTGGGTTTCCATCATAGATATGAGCCGTGTTCTTGGAACTCAATTCCAGTGACATATTGAGGTGGATTCTAATTAATTACACTACGTCTGTCTCAAAAGGGAATCAACCTATCTCTTGATAAGATGATATTATCAAGAATTTATGGGAATAACTGAACGTTCGGTGCATTGGGCATCTTTATTTCTTCCACCTTATAAGGGATCTCATCTGAGGCATCTTAGGCCTAGAAACCAATGAATACCATGTATATCATGAGGTAATTAGCTCTTGGGTTGGTTTTCTAATTTTTATGATGAATAAATCACATATTAGTCTTCTTAGTCATAGAGCACAAGGAATATAATGTTGATCATGAGGTTGTTGACAATAGGGGTATTTCCTATGAGGGTTTTTACCTCAAAATTCCCATACATATGCATATGGTAGGTGTTTCTAGTCAGAGATAATGTTTAACATACTTTGGATATGATCATGTAGATAAATTATTGTGGGGAAAGGTTGATAAAATTAGAATACCCCATGGAGGCATATCCAAGATAAGTGGATTATAATTACCTATGGAGGAAGATCTGGGAGGTGCATCCATGGGAGGGAAGATGTCACACCAGGATGTTTTACTGATGGATCCAAAAACCTCATGGAGGTGGATACTAGAGATTCATCCCTAAAAGGGAGAACCTATAAAATGTACCAAAGGATCAAAACCACACATGGAGAAGGAATCATAGTTAGGGATCATAATTCCACATGGAAGTGGGATAAGGAGGTGTATCCCATAGAGGCATGATGTCAAACCCTTTGAGTTTACAAATGGACCAGAACATCTCATGGAGGTGAATCTAGAGTAATAAATCAGAATTTCCCTTTATTTTGATCTATGATGTATTTCTATAGGTGTGATGATGTCACACCTATAATGTTTACTAATGTATAACAATCCCCTTGGAGAAGGATATGATGTTGTTGATCAAAACACCCTCTGAGATGGATCTAGGAGGTGAGTCACTTGGAGTGATTATGTCACAACTTAGAGTTTAACAATGGATTATAACTCCCCGTGGAGGTGGATCCTGGGTTTTGGATCCGAACACCCATTTAGGAGGTTCTGAGAAATGTGTCTCTAAGAGGGATTATGTCACACATGAGAGTTTGCCAATGAATCATAATTCCTTGTGGAGTATGATCGTGGGTTGTGGAACATAAAACCCCTTGAGGAAAATCATGGAGGTGTGTCCATATGTGGGATGATGTCACACCAAAGATATTACTAATGTATCCGAACACCTCATGGAGGCAGATCAAGAGTAATGGATCATGATTACCCTTGAGGTGGGTCTAGGAGGTGTGTCTCATGATGTGATGATTTCACAACTAGAAGGATTACTGACAGAGAAGAACACCTAGTGGAGGTGGATATGTCAGAGTAGATAAGAAATCCAATGAGGCCGATCTAGGAGGGTTTTTAGAAAATATGGAAGATTTATCACCTAGAAGGTTTATCGATGGATCCAAACACCCCATGGAGAAGGATTCTATAGGTGCATCCTTAAGAGGGATAACCTGGATAGTTTACCAATGTAATAGAATTCCCTATGAAGTTGGACCAAGAATTGTGTTTCAAAACACCCCTTGAGGAAGACCAATGGGTTGTGTCCCTATGAGGGATAAATTTACACCTATAAGGTTTACCTATGGATAAAAATACCCTATTATGGAAGATCTAGATTCGTGAATTAGAATTCCCCTTGAAGAGGATCTGTGAGGTACGTCCCTTATAAGGATGATGTCACACCAAAAAGGTTCTTTGATGGACCAGAATACCCTATGGAGGCAGATCCAATGTTTTGGATCATAACACCCATAATGATGATCTAGAATTTGTGTCCCTTGGAGCAAAACTGTAACACCTATAAACTTTACTGATGGATCATAACACCCAATGGAGGTGGATCCATAGTTGTGGATAAAAATTACCCTTAAAAAAGATATAGGATGTGTGTCCCATGGAGGGAGTACCAATGTTGAATATTGGTTGGGATTGAACCCGAAAGAGGAATCCAATGAACATATTTAGAAGATATGGATCAAACCCCACATAGTCAGATGTGTTAGTTTAAAGTAGTGTGACAATACCTATCCATCTAGTGTAATATCCTAAAGTAATGATACTTGTGTCACCAAAAGAGAATTGATGGGGGTTGGGGTGGAAATTACACATAGAATATTCCCTCCACAAGAGGATTTATCTTGGTTTGAAAGGTATGAGATTAAACATTGAGCATCACAAGTTTTTCTAGGAGAAGATATTGTATTATTGGGGGATGAGAATGGTAGTGGCCAATATGCTGTTTTAGAGAAGATATTATGCGATTGAGGATTTTATGTGAGAGATTCCAGTATATATTCGTTTTCTCTAGTCAATAGGGAATCCCATGTACATTAAATGTGGTAATAGTATATTGTAATATCATGTGAATGCATTAGGTGTGTGTGGATTATGCACTGAGCTTCCCATCATTTCCTCTTCTTATCATGCCATGAGAGAATCCCATTTACATTGTACAAGGTAAGAATGTAGTTTCATTCAATGTAATTGGATGAGGTGTGTAAGGATTATAAGAAAATTTTCCCATCATTTCTTACTCATTCCAGTTCACGATGGAATCCCATGGACATTTCATGGGGTAAGATTGTAGTTTAACATCATGTGAATGGATGATGTGTGTTGGGATTATACACTGATATTCCCATCATTTCCTCCTCATGTTAGGTAATAGGGTTATCCCAGGAACATTTCACAATATAAGATTATAGGCTAACATAATGTGAATGGATGAGGTGTGTGGGGTTTATGAATTTATCTTTCTACTATATCTTCCTCATGTCAGGTCATGAGGGATTCGCGACATGCTGGTGGGTCAAAGTACATGATTGGGGCATACACTTGATGATGATGCCTCTAGTGGATGTTTGATGTTTATCTCACTTAAATTACATGAGACATATTATTATTCATAGATAAGAAATATCAAGTTTATCACTAGATGCAATCTATATTTTAATTGTAGTTTGTACTATAGTTTAAGGTCTCGTAATGAACAAGGTTAGGAATCTTATTCCTGATTAATAAGGCCTCTATTATTATTCATAGGAGGCATCTTATTCTTGAATGAGACGGTATTCTACATTTTAAAGTCATGTGGTGAATAATATGGTTGTTTTTAAATTTCTTTTATATGGAATCTCATGTTTTTTCTAGGATGGACAATATACATTAATGAGACAGTAAACTATTGTTTAATATAATATAGTGAGGACTATTGGGAATCTCATTATTGAAGCATAAGGAAACATGTGTTAGTCACATGAGAAATCATTTTCATGAATAAAAGGGTCTATTATAGTTTAAATTCTTGTAGTGACGACTTCTTTGTTGATGATACCCAGTAATGGATGGCGTGTGACATATGCAAGAGAGGCCCTTTTTGTCTCAACCTATTATGGGAGCCCGATGAAGGGACTTCATGAGTATCTTGAGAATTATATTGAATTAAGTTATTTATTTAACATAATATGATACTATTGAATCATGACACAGGAAAGGGTCCAATACATGTATGTGGTCTAATGGTATTTTCGGGAGTGTTGTAGAGTGTCTCGAATCATGGTATTATAGGGGTGGATGAGGGGGTAGAAAAATGATGAAATCTAAAGTGTCCTCCACCCAAGATGAAATTTTAATTGTGAAAGTATCTATTTGTCATGAGGGAAAATGATAGTAGAAAGTATACCATATCAT
Source organism: Viscum album (assembly GCA_963277665.1). Taxonomy (NCBI): domain Eukaryota; kingdom Viridiplantae; phylum Streptophyta; class Magnoliopsida; order Santalales; family Viscaceae; genus Viscum; species Viscum album. Next base: position 2,036,246,844 of record OY728148.1, read on the forward strand.
AGGCTTGAGACCACAACATTTGTGTGATCCCGAGTGGGGGTGAGGGGGCGCAACCACCACAGTATAGATCAGATGGAGTAAAAGTGGGAGCTTTGCGTTGCATATGGGTCATACAAATGATTGGGATTTGTGGATATCATGGAATCTTTAAATAATAGTATTTTTGAATATAATGATCTCATAGAGGATAGAGAGTCTCTATAAAGGGCGTCCCTACCGTAGAATGTAGTCTTGATTACTAGGGGAGTGCTTCATGAATATTGAATACTTCATGAATCCAAAATTGACTCAGAGGGACTTCATCTTTATTGAATGTATTATGACTTAATGAAATTAATCTCAACCATATGTGGAGTCTCTAAATAACATATGGGGGTGGTTTCATAAATATTATATCTGATGAGTAACTCTAATTCAAGATGATTTCGAGTATGAAGAAATGTGATGGTTTTATTGAAGCCTGGCTTCTCTTCCAGCCTCATAATAAAGGAATGATAGGGGTATTTATAGGGAATGGGGTTCAAGAAGTGCATATCCATTCACGATTATTTACATTAATAATAATTGGGCACATCTACATAAGGATGAATTCCATACTAATTAAGTCACTCTCAACTCTCCACACATTCAATAAGTACATCATGACTCTGAATGTTGTTGTGTGTAGGTATCTTCAGGAATCTTCATGTTCATGAATGAATATATAAGAAAAATACCATTGAGAAGAGGATATATTGAAATGGAAATCTGTAAAAACGTATTATGATCATGGATACTCCTGAAAAGACCATTATTAATGGACCTATCCCAATGGACCTCAGCAAACACTTTCAGATACACTAAATTCAAACATACATAACACATGATCCCAACCACTCTTCAGGATCTATGACTATTAAAATATCATCCTAATTAAATTTATATTCTCTTATCAATTTTTTATCATTTCTCCTCATCTTTGATTCATTTTACCTGTTGCAAAAAATTCCACCATCAAAATGTGGTCCAATAAGGATGGGGTGGGTGAGGTGAACTATGTTATATGGAAAATGATGAGGAAATGGCCTACATCAGGTACCACTATATCATTATCATAATGAAAATTATATCAACATAGGTATTTTTTTAGTTAATATTCTAGGTAAATCGAACACCTATTGGAACCACTCTACCATGAATGTTCCATGACATTAAGACAGGGCCCTATGAGCTGCCAGATTTCATTTATAATGTTCTCTAGTGAATGAATGGGGTAACTCTTGGGATGTATAATTTTATTCTAAAAAGGTGTAATGAAGAGTTTTAATCTCAATTATAATAATATGGAACATAATATGAGTTCCATGATGACACATGATAACTATTGTCAAGGTTTGATACAAAACATCCTTATTTCTTAGTGAGGAATGGGGATATACAAATGAGGGTTGACCGCTGATCATTTTCAAAATAGGATACCTAATTATAAAATTCATCAAAATTACATTAGGTCATTAGACATTGATTGAATTTAATCTAGTGTGTCCATACAACATTCTGATAGTGGGTCTCATCAGACATGGAGGAGAATGAGGATCCAATTTAGGGGAATATTGATCATGGAGGTAAAGTGATTGATTATTTTGAATTGACTTCAACACTCTTAGAATTATGCCTCCATGTGTTTGGTCATGATGGTGTGGTAATATTATTATGAGAAAAAATTAATCTCATATTCCTTGGGAAGCATCATCTCATATTCCAAATGATGACTGTAAGATATTAATGATGTGGTAGGTGACTGACACTAACTGAATGAGATTCTTGGGAAAGGGCTATGACTCCACACAATTTAATATCATGTGATAAATATATTAGAAACAAATTTTTATGTTGTATAATGAGTATATATATATCACATAGCTTAACATTAAGTTATTGAGGTGTAAATCTAGGCATTTTAATATCTTGTAGACCAGGAATTGGATATGGAATACTAATTTGAATTCATAGATTTTGGACCTAGATTGAGTATCTCAAATGTATGTGTATCATGGTAAAGTATAAAACATGATTTGGATGATGTCCAATGAGGCTTAGTTCCACAAAAAAAATTCATGAGAAGGCTCTCATTCATTTTAATGTCATGATTCTTGGACTGAAGAATGATAGTTTAGGGTCATATTTATTGGAAAATGGATTTAGTTTAGGATAAGAATGTTCATACCCATGAGAATTCATGAATCTAAACCACTCTCGAGGAATCCCTCTCAAACATTATATGGGAACATAATCTATTTATAGTGTGGGAAAGGAGTGGTACGAAGTACCTTTTTCTTGAAGTGTAGAACACAACAATGGGAATAAGTTGTTGAAAATCCCACGAAGGAAAAATGAGGCTTCCTAGGCCACGATAGTCAAAGATAGGAAGAACCTATAAATATAAAATGACTAATGACCATGTTCAAAACACAGGTTTTGTGCTGGTATCTTTTATGGATTAGGCGAGAAAATATAATATCAACCTTTGATTGAGGTTGAAACATGGGATTTATTGTTTGATTCTAATAAAATGTAAAGGAAGAAACCCAGGACAGTGGGTGGTAAATTGTGTCCTGTAACCGTTAATGTTAGGGATCACATTAAATTGTAGGATGATAGTTATCCAATTTGGGGAATTCATAAATCACTTAAGATATTCCCATTAAGATATCAATTCCAGTATGGTGAGCTTCTCCTTGGAGAGGGTGTAAGATCATATCAAATTATTAGGCATCCCTATTTGAAATTTCCTAAAATGCGATTCAACCTATATTTATTAAATGAGGCATCCTGGTTTCGAAAAGGGTAAAACTAAAGTTTAGCATCATGAAATGAGGATGTTGGGTTTGATTTTTATAGTTGTACAACTCAGAATATGGTTTCTACGATTTGGATGTCAAAATTATTTGACTAAGGAAATTACTAGTACATATATCTGACCAAAGGGACATGAAGGTCCCAAGAAGTTTTGTGTCATATGGATGATTGATAACTTGACATCAATTAGGGTAAAAGGGAACTTCTTAAAATAAAAAACTCAATGAATGTGGCTTGTCCCTAGATAAATTATACAGGAATCACTATGTATCCCATAATGATGGGAGTCATTCAACACGTAGTTTTTGAAGCACGATGTAGAAGAGACCGTAGTTGAAAGGGGTTATACCCTATCAAACGAGATTATTAAATATTATCAAAATTGGATATGAATAATTATCAGATTTATTCAAGGAATGGATATAATTTAATGTCATGTTCCAAGGAAATTAGAGTATTTTCCTCCCATTGTTATTATATGGATAATCCCAAATTTATTTGAGTTTAAAACCATCTATCATTTAGAGTAAACCTAATTTTGTATGGAGTATGATAGTAGTTCAACATCATGAATTGAGAACATTAGAGAGAAATCAAATTGAACTACTGATTTTATCATATCATCATATGATGGAATAATATACCATTGAGGGGATATGGTAATTTAATGTGCTTATACTCGGAAGAAATTTTTGAGGGATATTTCAGATGATTTGAAAATAGAAAGAAGATAGTTTTGTGATGAACCTAGATTTGGGAATGTAAATAGAATGTCTAGGAGTAACTGTACATCCCATGATTATGGGAATCAATCCACATGTAGTTCTGGATTTTGATGAACACAGTTTAAGCTCATTTAGTATGGACCATGGAAAAAAAATTTAAATTCATTTTTTTTTTAACTATGCGAATTATTTTTAAATTCATAATGTATGAAATGTAAATGTGTTTTATTTGATAATATATTTGCTGTGTGAAATAGGTAAAACCCAAGGTGAATGTGTTAAAGGAGGGTCAAATTCCACACAAGTTGTAAGAACTCAGTTATCACTCAGGTATGTATCCTTTAAATTTTGGTCTATTTGATTATTTTGGACCTAATGTGGATGTTTTATGAGTTAGAGAATGACTTAGTATTGTTAAGGTATTGTTTGAAGCTCAAACCCATATTTTATTTCTGATAAAAATGATTATTTCTTGTTTAAAAAAAACCGTGTATGGAAGGGTTAATAGTTACATTTACCATGAAAGACTAGACAATGAGTAGTAGGAGAACACACAGTTTTACATAATAGTTTAAATGGGGATACACGCCCGTGCGAGAATGTATGAAATTTTGACATTGGAGTTTCTCATGGTTTACGCATGGTAAGTAAAACTGTTCATAGTAACCCTATGATATTCCCATCAATATAGCTTCCCAATCATGATTTATGCATGTTTTGTCCAAATCAATCAGCCAAACCACGTGAAGGACACTTTGGGATGATTTTACAATTTTCCTATAAATGATATAATTTTAATACCCCTATCTTTATTTTTCACTCCAACACATAGAATCCCTTCCTTATATCCCTTTTGAATCCAAACATCTGTAAAATCTGGTATTTTATCCTTAGAATCTATCTGGATTCTGATAAAAGTTTATTCATTATCATTGGATCCACACTGACACATTCTCAAATAATTTTTAATATTTATTCATTCATATTAATATAAAAAACACTATTTGTATGCACGATCATATTCCCTATTTTAGGTAGACAAAACTATTCTTATGATATCTTCCAATCCATAACAATTTAATTGCTGATACTGAATGAGGAATGTTTTATTTTAATGATGTATGTGGTCTATAACTAAATCCTCAAGATTCATCATTTTATAAATTATCATTTGGGTGTGCCGATTTCAGTGGGAATCATATATTTAATTTATGTGTCTTTATTATATCCATTTGAACAATATTCTAAGAATAATTATATATATGGTATTCATAATTGGTGGTTATGTTCATAATTATGACCATTCCATGAAGGGTTTTATCTATAAATGAGTTTTAAATGCTTATTTTTCATGTCAGCGCCAACATCCAGGTGTGCCTTAGCATGAACTTACTGAAGATATTCCATTTACATTAGATGACGATTTAATTTTAAATTAATTAATTTGTTGGACCGTGTTTATTTCCACTTGACCCACCTAAGGTAAGAGAATTTATTTTATAAACCAATCTAAAATAGAAATTTGTTTTTTATTGTAGGACATGACATGGTCTTATTAATGGTGAATGAATGTTTGGTTCCATGTCCATAGAATCTCTTTCTTCTAATGATGGGTAATAGATAAATTAACCTCATTAATTGAATATTACCATATTGAATTGAATGGTTTCATTCCCTTTTTCCTTTTCACACCAATGAAAGTCAAGGCTTGAACCAAGTGAACTTAATAAAATGTATGATTAATTACATGCCCTTAATTGTTAAATGAATTAGTGTTAGGTTCCTAATAATATATGGACCTCAAATAATTATAAGAGTGTTCACACCTGAGTTATATTTGTGATTCTCTAAGGAATTCCGTGAGCACACGTGGAAACCATTGTGATTTAAGGATTTTAGTTTCCTTGGTTAAGACCCACCTTAAAACTCGATCATTGTCTCTCATTGGATTCTCTATATGACACTATAAGATCCCTCCTTTACTATTAATGGATTCCTTGGATACAATAAATGAATCCATCATGGATTCTATAGACACAAGGAAAATTGGATTAATCCTTACGCTTAGCCATAGATTTTCCCATTTTACCTTGGATATACTCCCTAGAATTGGTTAGATCACAATATTTTGGAATACCTCGGATGATTCTCCTTGGAATACACTCTCGGTTTCATTGTTAAATCATGGAACATTTACTATTAGTACCATGAGGTGATGTTAGTAAAGGATGTACCTCATGTGAATGACAAATACGAACAATAACATAATGAATCAATGAATTGACTACATGTTCAGACACAAGTTAAGGGCTGAAGAAGATAACATAGGATTTTTATTAATGTGCTTATTTACTTTTATATATACATCCTCAACCATTATTCAGTTTATATTCCACAAAATTGATGTAATAAACACCATTGGTTGTGGCCAGCTATGTTTTTTCTCACTGTTTATCTTGGATCCATTAGTACTCAGGCATAATAAATATGTGATGGATTTGAGAAAGTGAAAATTATCTCTTCAGACACTTGTTTGATTGTTTTAATAGGATAAATATGGTTTCAGATGGCTGATATTGAGCTCGGGATGCTTGAGATATTTTATAGATTCCATTTTTCTACATTATTATGTAATTTGGTTTATTATGTTATATATCCATGTTTTATAGATTTATAGATACATGACATATCATCATCAAATTTTGTATATTGTTATCAGTTTCATTCAGTTGTTTAATATTACTATTCAGTTAGGTTATATTGTGTATACTATTTATAAGGATCCCCCATATTTACCGTTTGTAATTATATTTTCCCATTGTGATACACTTTTTAAATGATGGAATATACTCCCCACAGGCACACCCTATGACCTCATTTATAGTCTACATCCTCTAGAATTCGAGGAGGTTTACTTAAGGCCATATTGACAACAAGGATGTGGGAGACATTAGTGGAATCTAGGTGTAGGATTTCACAAAGAGGTATCATTGTCATTCTATTCTTTATTTACTATTTGGAGACATCATTCAGAAGATTAGGAATGCATAGAACATGGTCATAAGACATGATTGGGAATCCGAAACCCATGTTCAATGAAAATTCTATGTTTCTTGAATTACAATTATTTTTATTATTTTGTCAATTACAATTGATATCATTTTACCATTCAGGGACTCACATGATATGTGTCGTTGTTGATTATTTTTTTGATTGAGGAACTCATTTCATCATTGGATCAATGGTATGAGAGAAAGGATAATTGTTACTATTATCATCATAGGAACCTAGAATTTTTATGCCATGTATATTTTCATTCCAAATAGGTGCATTTTCACATATTTCATTGATGTATATTCTTGTGATTTTTGATTCATTTTTTGGTAGTCATATAATGTATGTGATTTTCCTTGACTATGATCAAGTGATTGTTGGTTTAAATTCATGAGGTGTTGTGGGACTTTGTGGGTTGGAATTTTCAATTTAAATAGTCAATCCATTAGATTAAAATCAAATGGGGGACATTGTCATTGATAATGTGTGTGGGACCGGATTCAATGGGAATGGAAATCCATTTATATAATTTATAAGAAAATGGATACATTAAAACTGAAAAATGGAATCTAAAATTTAATGGTTTCACATCCTTATCCTTCATTTTCATGTTTATGAAAGCTAAATTGGTTAACCTATAAATTAAATATGAAATTATTAAAATGGTTTCTAGTAAATGATAAGGCATTCTATGGTTGACACATTTTCTAATGGAAAACAAAAAACATATTCTTAGAATATTAGCAACACATGGCCTTCTATGTGGGTAGTTTGGGTTCTATTCCAGGAATAACAAGACTTTCCATGATTACTATTGTGATATTGTTTCTATATATCTAATAAATTATTGTTATGAGGAATGTGAATGACATATGTAGACAAATTCTCCCAAAAAAGCCTCCTTTCACAGGCTTGGAAGGTAGTGATGACCACACTTTGGATGTGGTGGACCTTGAGATTCTAGTCATACCTCCAGCAGTGCCACATGTGGAAATTTTTGTTGTACGTGATATGGGAACTGACATACAATTTTGAGATAATTTCATTCTTCAGATCAAATATATGTAAGGTTATATACAAGATATACTTAGGATGACATATCTATAACATGTGTTCTAGTAGCAGTGTACGCCTACATTTTCAGGGGAAGGTGTTCCATTTGCTATTGAGTGTTGTCTATAGGCAACCTTTTAAATCATTCATATTATGGAGATTTATTTCAGATTCGAGGGTCAATATTTATCCATACATTCTAAATGATTTGGACAAAATTTGGTGGGATGTAGTTACATAGGCTAGTCAGCATTTGGGAATGTTATGGGATGATTTGCGAAATACCATCTATGATCAGCTCATTCATCATATACTGAGAGATGGTGGATCTAGATATTTCATGCATCTTGATCGTTTTATATAATATATATGGAGTAATAATCATATTATGATGATTTATAGTTATTTTCAACACATGAAGCTGGTGACGATATTTTGCATCCAAGATTATTATAGGATGGTATTGTGTATTCCATCCATACTCAGGTGAATGTACTTCACATACATACCTTCTATAAAATATTCAATCATGCTATTATCACTTAAATAAATTTAACGGATGTCCATTGTACTTGGCATAGGGGACCTGTGTTGAGGCATACCAATAGTTCCTATGGTAGTAGAATGTGTTCTGTCAAGGTCTATCATCATGGAAATGGTAGACAGAGTACCCATACCAGTATCTCTGCGTTGTGTGATTAGTGTGGAATACATGTGAACCAGAATCCTCAGTGTGGGAAAGAAGCTCTAGTTTGCTGGGATTATCGACATATGAGGAATATATAAAGATTCAATTGTTCATTTCTCTCAGCTTCTAGGGGAATAGGATCTGAACTGGCTCCAACATTTGGGGAAGGTACATTTAAACCATTTTAGGTGGTGATTTAGAGTATATCTAATAGAACTATCTAAGGAGGATTTCAGGGTCATGGAAACGAGACTCCTAATCCCCAGTAGTTCAATCAATGTAGTTTTGATTGTGGTAGTCCAAATATTTTACATTACAATGTATCAAGTTATTTTAATTCATTACTGCTAATACCCAATTATCAGGTTGCAGGACCACCTATTGTATAAGGTACTATTATAGTAGCCTCCACTATAATATCAACTCTATTTGATACATGTACTACAAAATCCTTCATCTCATTATCTATCATGGAAAGCCTTGGTCTAGGAATATGGTACTAATGCGGTGTAATGATCTAAATACAATGTTTAGAGTTTTGTCATACGGAAAAAACAAATATAGGGAATGACCCATTGAGGTCAGTAGTTACTCTTTATTATGATACCACTTTGTTTTCAATATTATTGATATTGATTACATTAATGGGATATATTGGTTAGTTAGTATAATTTATTTGTATATGGATATCACCCAATGGTATAAGTCACATCACCAGAGGGAAGTAGTTATTTATATAAGGTTGAGTTGGATTTCAAGGATAGTTGAGCCGGATGAGAGCATCATGTGTTAGGTGGAGTGATTTACCATATTTCCAATCTCTCCATGAAGGAACAATGATTACATTTGCCAAAATTCCCTCCTATAATATATCATTTCGGGGATGTATTTATCATAATTTTTTTGTCTTAACTCATGATTTGAAGGTATTGTTTATGATCGATCTTGTTCTAATAGCAGCTCCAATTTCCTTTAATCTATATAGGATTACACCTATTGAGCTCCAAGAGCTAAATAGGTAGTAAGAGGACTTGGAGCCTAAAAGTTTTAATTTTAATAGCAATTCCTCTTGGGGATAATCGATGTTTTTCACTGATAAGGTGGGTGGGACCCTTCATAAAAGCATCAATTATAGATGGTTGAATAGGTTATGATAAATTACTAGAATACACTACCTTAAATAGGTTATCTATTTGACCATATCCAAAGATCTAGGGTATTTAATAATATTGACATAAGATAGGGCTATCATCTGGCATGAGTCAGGCTATCAGACATACCAGGTTCAAATTTCAGTAGAAGTTATGGTTTCAATGAGTACCTTGATATGTTTTTCGGTCTTTTTATGGTCACCACAATTTTCATGGGTCTAACGACAAGGGTTTTCGATCCCTTTCTAGACTCTTTTTTCATTCTATTTTTAGAATAAATTGTAGTGTATTCTCACACTTGCAGTTAACATTTTATTCACCTTGGGATCAATTTGAGTATTCTTACTTACCATTATCTTTACGATATGCTTGATACGTTCCACTTATGGATCATAGAAGCTCTCTTATTGGGTCAAATTATCTTAGAATTCGGAATCTATGTTAACCAATAAAAATTTAGGGTGTGTAGTTTCTCGATTGAATCCCAAAAACATGTTTGATATATTAATTTCACTAGGGTTGGATGGATATTACACACACTTCATATAAGAAGTATAATTCCTTAGAAAAACTCTTACAAGTATAACAAGGGAGAGTGTTAAGTTCCTATGGTTAGAAGCATGTGAAAAATCCATTCAAGACCTAAAAGGAAACCTTATCTCAAAGCTTGTTTTGATATTTCTAAATCTTGTAAACTGTTGTATTGTGTTTTCTGATGAATCAGAAATCAAAAAATAATCAATTAAAATGCAATTAGATAGATTAATTGAATAAATATAGTGATAGTTGATGACTCAAAAGAGAAAATACCCAACACATGTCCTTAAGATATCATCAATTGTACTTTCCTTACACTAATAAAGATTATATCTATTGGGTGAGTGCTTTGTGGTGTATACGAACAACATGAGCCACAAATATATCTATATACATAACGATATCAATTTGGGATAGCTTAGGTGGGATGAATATATTCATTCCTTCGACATTGATCTTAAATATATGTTCGGAAATGGAAATGTAGTTAATGATTTACTGAGTTAAAAAATTAGGCACAAGATGTACAAGAAGCTAATAATGAATGACAATTGGTGGCCCTAATTTTTTTAGATTCATTTAGTGTTTCATGACTATCATGGGATGTATTACCTCTCATTATTTACAGTTACCTATTCCCTCCTTGATAAGGTGAAGAGAAGAAATTTTTTCGATCATGAGGGATTTGTTCTCCATCACAACATTTTAGGAGATGACCCGCCTCTAGATTTTTCTATAGATAGAGATGAAATATTTCATGTACATGGACTTGTATATGTTCTTACAGGTATGAGATAATTTATGATTCACAATTTATAAGCTTCTCAGTGGTTATTTCATATAGGAATATCTATAATGTATCGAGGCATGTGAGGAATGTATTGGTGTCCTGGGATGAAATGTCTAATAGAAATATTTATCTCTTGGTGTCCCATATATCTGCAGGTGAAGGTGTAGAAATAGAATCAATAATTCCTTTTAAAACCATTTCCAGTCCTAGAATATAAATGAGAATATTTTATATGGAAATTATAGTTAAATTACAATGGATTCCTAGAGGTAGTGATGCTATATGGGTCTTCATTTACAGACTGATGAAAGTAGTCAAATTACATCCTATTCAATAAACATTATCATTTAACAAGATAGGGATATTATATGTATATGAGATCATTCTGATACATGATGTCCCTATTACTATCATTTGAGATAGATACACTCATTTCACATCACAGTTCTATAATGAGTTACATAAAGATATGGTTATATAGTTTCTTATGAGCACATTCATTCACCCATAAACTGATGGAATGATTGAACAACCGTTACATATTTTGGAGGACATGATCGTAGTATATTCCTTTCATTTTGTAGGTTATTAGGTGAATAATATCATTCTCATTCATTTAATCTGTTGAACTAGATTTTAGGAGACAATTCAGAAGTCTTTTTTTGGGACTTTTATTTTAGGTTGTGTAATTCACCCCTGTGCTGGCTAGAGCTAGGATAGGCATCCCTACTCTATCCACATCTCATGAAAGATAATTAGGTATAGGATAAGATGATCAGAATTCATAAGCCTACTACATTGTGTACATACAAATTTGATGTCGATCACTATAAGTGACCTCTAATGTTCAACGTCACGCATCATGCTTTCATTTTGGTATCAACCAAGATAGATCATTGATGGATACATAGGTAAGGGAATCTATCATTGTACTTTTCTAAACCATTTGAGATTAAAGAAAGGGTCTGGTCACTAGAATATCGGTTTCTAATACCATAAGGGTATTTCTACATGCACAATGTCTTCCATTTTTCACATATTTACTGGTATCTTTCTGATGCATATCATACTGATTCTTCTTTTTAAGATTATTATATACAAATCAATGATCATGGAAAAAAGACTCTACAAGGACGATCTGTCCCTCTAGTACGTGTGCTATAAAAGAATGACTATTTATTAGATGATCCATGGGAGCAGGAGGCCGATGTACATGCCCAATATCCATACTAGTTATCCTATAGTGTTTCACCACTGATGGATGGTGAACACGGGGATGATTTCCTTTAAGGGTAGAATACAATTTGAACTCAGTTTTTCACATAATTATAGACCCTTTAAATTTTTGTCAAATTTTTTATTTTCTAACTAATGTGGATTCCTTCTGATTAAGAGAGGATCTCGATGGTGTCTGAGGCTTTTTTAGAGACCAAAACCATGTTTTTTGGTAGAAAAAGGAATGTTTCATGGTTATAATAACCCATGAAAGGTAATCCATACTGCTATACTTAACCATTTGAGGCTAGATAGTTAGAATTATGTGGGTGCATGGTTTTACCTAACTTTGTGAAATGGTCTACCTGCCCATGTGAGAGTGTCAATAATTTTGATAGTGGAGTTTTTCATGATTTTCACATTTTTTTTCAAACAATTCACACTAACCATGTGGTATTCCACTCTCAATAGATTCTCATGCCCAGTTTGCCATTGTTTGTCCAAACCATGCTTCAAAACAATGAAAAGTCTATTTTGAGGTGATTTTATCATTTACACCTAATTGATCTATTTTTAAAACACCTCTCTTTCCTTTTCTCTCTATAGAACATAATCTCTTCCTCCAATCCCTTTTGATGCACAATATCCCTCTAAGGAAGGCATTTATCCAGATCATTCATCTGTAGTCTAGTCAAAGCACTGCCTATCTCATTGGATATTCACTGGTACATTGTTGATTACCTTTTAATCTTTCTTAATTATTATTCATATCAAATATTATTTTTAATGTAGGATCATATGTCCTATATTCAAGGTATATGACTTTTCTTTTCATCTATTCCAATATAGGTCGATTTAGAGGCTATTACTGGATGAGGAGAGTCATGAGAGTAAGTGGTCCCAACATTATATTTTTTTATTATAAATGAAGGATAAAAAAGTCCATCAACCATAGCACCTCAGATAAGGATGCTGGAAAAAATGAATGTCAAGGGAATACCCTATAACAAAATACACCCCCTCGGGTTTCAAGGTGTCCAAATTGTGGATGGAAATAGGGTCATATATGAGGAAATCAAGAAATTCAAGATAATATGATGCTTGATTCCCCTCCCGCAAGGAGTGAAGCAGTTTGGAGTTATTGTTGAGGGAACCTATGCACCTTCTAATGATGTAGGTAATCGACCAGGGGGGTTTAAAGGCCATTCATTTCATTATGGAGAATCATTAAGTCAGTTTCAACATATGCCTCAGTATTTCTCTTCTGAAGGAATATTGATAAACCCAAATACATGGCCTTCACCACGGCCTATAGAGAGGAACTATCTCCAAGTCGGGAGTGAAACACCAATATAACTACACCATGGGAGTCATGAATAGTCTCACCTCTGCGGATCACCCCCACGCTGCACGACCCATCTGTGTTAAACTTAAGGCCCCTCGGGGGAGAATTCCATCATACCCATTGGCTGCTGGTGTTGTTGGCATTGTTCTTGGATAGGGGGAGATCCCTTGAAGGCAACCAGGGGAGGGGGATTTCCAACAGTTGTTGATGGGCCCAACCATGTGAAGAAAAATCATCCTGGTCCTTGTAGTAATTAATCTATTAGAAGAAGCGAACTCGTCATTCCTCATCTTATTCATGTCATACCAGATACACCAGCACCCTACATGTAATATCATGTTACATGCCAACCTCTCAGGGATAGTCTCGCCTATACCATGATACCACCTATCTAGGAATGGTAGGGATTCCATGTTTGGGTCAAGGATAGAAGTAAAATCACTGAAGGTGCTCTATAAAACACCCTCCCAATCACTCCATAATATTAGTTGTTTTATAATTTCTACTGTGGGAATGCCTATTTCATTAGGCATCATGAGTTTTATTTATGTTTATCTCCTTCATTAAATAATAATATATTCTAAGACCCATTCAATATATGTTTTTCATCATTGGTGGTTATGTCCACAATGAAAATCATCCCATGAAGGGTGTAATTCATAATTGGGTTTTTATCTCTTAGCTTATGTGTTTGTGCCACCGTTTGGGTGTGCAATAGATTGAAATTTATAATGGTAATCCCTCCATGTTAAAAAACAATTGAATTGTGAAATGGTGAATGTATTAGACTGTGTTTCATTCCAATTGAACTTTCAAAGGTAAGATCTTTAAATTGATATATCAATCTAAAATGGAAATGGAAAGTATATTGTATGTATATGACTTGGCCTTATAAAATGTAAATAAATATTTTGTTGAATGTATATAGAACCCCTTAACACTTAATATGGAATGTATCATAATGAACCTAATGAATTTAATATGACCCTATTAAATTGAATGTATTCATACCCCATAGTCATGTAACACCAATGAAAGGAAAGTATTGAAACATGGGAATTTAATAAAATGTATGATTAATTACATGGAATTAATTTTTAAAAGAATAAATTTATGGTGACTAATTATATATGGACCTTTAAATTATTATAAGAGTGGTGGTACTAAAGTTAGATTTTGGATTCCCTATAGAATTCCATGAGAACTAATGGATTAGATTCTGATTCAAGGATGTTGGTTGCCTTAGTGGAGACCCACGTTGGAAATCGATCCTTTTATATAAGTTTGTTCCTGATACGACTTTGTTAGACCCCACATTTACTATTAAAAGATTCCTTGTATAGATTCCTTAGATCCAAATTTGATTTAATGGGCAAGATGTACATTGGCTACATCCATGGGTCTAGCCATAGCTTATCAGATATGACCTTTTATGAACTCCTTGGACTCGGTAAGACCAGACTACTAAGGAATTCCGTGGATGATGTTCCATGGATAACAATCTTACCCCTCAACTAGAATATAGTTACTAATGAGTTGGTGACCTTTGTGATCTTGTATTTCTTGATTATTACGTGGAACCCTTTCAATATTAATATCATTACAAGTTGCCTTGTTACATCATGGAACCATCAAAATTACAATCACAAGGTTATTTCAGTGATTGTCAGGCATCACATGAGTTAAATATGTAAATAGTAAATTAATTAATAAATTAACCGGTTACATTTTCAAACATAAGTTAAATATTTAATCATGTACTCTGGTATATTCATTAATATACATATTTACTTTTATATATGAATTATATATCACTATTTTGGTTAATATTTCACAGTTTTGATTTTAAATACTCTGTTGGTGGTGGTCTACTGAGATTTGTCTCACACACTATCATGACGGAATTGGTACCTGGGAAGTCTACATGCATGATGGTGTTGATAAAGGAATGTGTGTCACTTAGGACACTTGATTTCTTAATATATTAGGATGAATCTTTCAGAACATGAAAATGATATATATCAGGATACTTGTGATATTTTTTGGATTCCTTTTTTATACTTTTGATAGCATGTGTTTTATGCCTCTACGTATCTAGGTTTTCCAGCATTATAGATACATGACATATCATCATAATATTCTTTATATCATTACCTTTTTCATTTATGTGGATACTATTACTTTTCAGTTAGATTATGAAGTTCTATATGTTTATAATGATTCTGCATTTACCTTCATTTATTATATTTACATGATCTGATACACTCTTGTAATGAGCGACTAGTCTCCCTACTAACATGACAAAGACCCTCAATTCTCGTCAAATTCCTTTGGTGTTCCAGGAGATTGACATGAGTACACATGGCCAACCGGTCATAGGGAACCATAAATGGAATCTTGGTTCAAGATTATACACATATATGAGAAGGAAAATATAACTCAGTTTATGGTCATAATTCTTAGACCAAAGCTTCATGAAAAAATTTTAAAGTCTTTTTTCTGGTAAATAAGGAAATATTTTCTTCTAAGTGATCCATGTGGAAAATTAGATTTATAAATTTATTTTAATGTATCCAAATAACATCACATACCACATACACACCCTAAGAAAAACTATAGAAATTTTCTGTTCATTATTCATGGATTGTGACTCGAAAAGGGCTGAAGGTTTGATCATTTTGTGTCTTGGAATGAATACATGATGTTCGGGAGTTAATACATATCCCATGTGGATAGGAATCAAGCCACACGTAGTATTTAAAGATGGAATTGTATAAGACAGAAGCTAGTTGAATAAGTCCTCTATATAGGGGGGAGAAAAGAATCCCATGATTGTCGTGAGGCATCCCATGTTATGGGAATTGGGTAAGACCTATGGAATATCCCATACATGTCACATGAGCAAACCCAGTTTAAAAAATGTCAATATAATCTCTTATTTAATATCTAAGAGGTATCACAGTTTCAAATTGGGTAAGAACATAGTTTAATATCATATGATGAGGAGGTAAATATTTTTATCTTAAAATTATACAACTCAGACTATATAGGCTGCCAAGAGATTATTTTTATACTTCTTACACCTATATGGGATCTCTGTTTAAGGTCTTAATGATCATACCATACGATATTGGTTTAAGGTAACCATGTTTGGACAATTGGGTGGGTGTCTCGAATGAAAATGTGTAGTGTGGTGCCATGAAAAAATTGAAGTTAATGATAATCAGGGGGAAACTCTATACCATATATTCAAGAGGAGAGTTGTATATAGTCAAATTTTTTGATGATTTCAATTTTACTCATTTTTTATGATTATAAATTCTAAAACATGGGATCTTAGTTTATCTCCATAGATTTTGGACTATGGGGTGATAATTATAACAAAAAGGTATATGTGTGGTTGGACATAAACAACCTAATGTGATTGAGGACCGTGTAGGGCCTCTTCACACAACATATATCTGGGTAGAATCACAAATATTTTAACATCATGATTCATGGTCATGGGATCTTAAATTAGGATCATATATTGTGGACCCTAAATCTTTTTCAACTCAACCATGCCGATTCATAGCCAACTGTGACTCCATATACCTTGTGATTTAGGCTCAGTGTGGGAAATAAAGAGTGTTATGGGAGTTTTTCAAACATGTGATAGCACAAAGTAGAGTCATGGATATGTTGGGTAGAGAACATCCCCTTGACACTATCATTCCCTCTCAACATGTGATGATTAATTTAGGTGTGACAACATGTGTGTTGAAATTAACCTAAGATATAGGTAATAACAAAGGAGGAATATCAAGGATTCCTTGATCTGGATTAGGGGTGACTGATGGGTTCGGATCTAATACTCACAATGTTTGAAACACATTGTCCACAACCGCACAAGTAATTATTTGGGAAAAAAATGGAGGATCAATTATTAACCATGTTTGAAACATAATATCATTTTTGTTTCAAGAGATCCATTAGGGGGTTGGCACAATACTTGAGGTGAGCCACATTTTCCATGAACTACAACCATTAGGGGTCCGTTTTGGATTTGAAGGATTATGGAAATATAAAATTGTGAAAATTATTGATGTGTGGAACTAGTTTTATGAAATATCATTGTGCGATTAAAAATAATATGTTTCATACAATAGCGAATTTGATCATTTCAATATGGCATATAGGAAGGTGTGTTCAAATTAATTTTAAAGAATATGTCTCTAGAGGAGGGATAAAGGCCTTGATGGACCCTGGGTAAAGATCCTAGTTGTATCTACATACCTTTTTTAGATGACATGAATCGAAACCAATGTAGTGAGGTGCTGTTGTTTATGTTCATGTCATAGGACTTATCCATGTAGTTTAATATCATTCAATAAGGATTATCATGTAATGAAAAGTGTATCGATGTGGGTTGGTTTGGGGACTACACATAAGAGATTCAATTTTCTAGAGGATTTATCTTGGATAGAATGGTGTGGGGATTATGCATTGAGCTACCCAAGGGATACTAGAAGAAATGATGGAATGTATGTGGATTACTCATTGTATATGCCACTATAGAGAAACAATTATGTGGTTGGTACTAACGAATTGAAGATTAATATCCTATGTTCATCACATCAGGTCAAGAGGTAATCCCATTTACATTTAATGGGGTAAGATTAAAATTTTATGTCATGATAACAGACAAGGAGTGTGGGGATTATGTGATGAGCTTCCCATAAATTCCTTCTCATTTCAGGTCATGAGGGCATCCCAAGTACATTTCACATTATAATTTTATAGTTCAAATTAATGTGAATGGAAAAGGTCTATGGGGATTATGCATTGAATTTCCTATAATTTCCTCTTCATGTTAGGTCGTGAGAGAATCCCATGAGAATTGCACTAGATAAGACTAAAATTTAACATTATGTGAATAGTTGGGGTGTGTGGTGTTATTCACTAAGGTAATTATAATTTACCACTTATTTATTGTCATGAGAGTATCCCTTGTACATTTCATAAGGTAATATTGTAGTTTAACATCATCTAAATAGATGAGGATTGTGGGGATTATGAATTTATCTTCTAATTATATCTTCACCAAGTCAGGTCATGATGTAATCTCAATATATTGGTGTGTTGATGTACATTAATGGGGGATAAACTTGATGAGGTGTCCCATGGTGGATGTTTTATAGTGATATCAACATCATTACATGAGGCATATTACGATTGATGCATAAGGTATATCATGTTTGTTAGAGGATTCATCCTATATTTGATGTTAGGGTATACAATAGTTTAAGGTCATGTAGTGAGGAATACTTGGAATGTTATGCATGATGCATAATTCCCCACTTATTTTTCAGTAGAGGCATCATATTATTGAATGATAAGGTATACTTGATTTTATTGTCATGTAGTATGATATAATGGGAATCTTATTATAGATGAATAATGCTTCTCTTATTTTTCCAATAAGGAATCATATTCATGAATGTCATGGTATATTATAGTTTACAATTATGTAGTGTGGAATATTGGGTGTCCTATGCATGACGAATAAGGAATCTCATATTTTTCACAAAGGAGTCTCATAGTGAGGACTAAATTCCTTAAGGTTCCCAACAATGGCTAGTGTAGTACATTTTCAAGATCATCTCTTTATAGCTCAACCAGTTATGCGAGTCTGGTCATGTGTTTTCATGAGTTCATTGATGAGTGAATTAAATAATGTTACTAAATAAATCTATGATGATAGTCTCAACTCGTGTAATGATAATGGGACTAAGAGGAGTATATTAGTTAACATATTTTAAGTAGTTTAATGGTGTATCTTGAATTATGGTATTCTAGGGGAGGATGTTTTGGGACACACATGGACAAAACCAAACATTTCCTCAACCCATTACAATGTGTTTGAGATGTGACTCTCCATTTTTCATGCGGGGGAAGTGAAGTTACCTAAGAGACCATGATGGAGGACCGAGAATACAATAGATATCTGATCCTTTATGGGGGTGGGGGAATCCCCTGTGGTATAAACCAATGGGTAATAAGGTGTTAGAATTGAAAAGGGTTGGTGTCTTGAGAAAGGATCAGAATTCACGAATATCATAGTCTCATGAGGTATAGATCGTTTTCGAGAAAAAGGTCTTCTGAAGTATAGGGATTCAGTAAATAGAGAGCCCATACCTAGGAATAAATTCCTTATTCGTAGGGTGAGTTCTTCATGAATGTTGAATGATTCACCAAGCCTCAAGTCCCCCAGAATTCATTTTTTATTCTTGAGGGTATTGGGAATCTGGGAATGGAATCTATAACTTATATGGAGGCTCTCAAGAACACAATGGTTGTGGTTTTAAAAATAATTTAAATAATGAGTTGTGATAAATCACAAGTATCATGAGCTTCATGAATAGAGAGTGTTATTTCATAGATAGATTTCTCTTATTACCTATTAATAAAGGAATGAGTGGGTTATTAATAGAGCTTGGATTTCATGGTGATACGATTCATTCCTGAAGATTACATGCTTCATGAAAGAGAACAGCTTCGCATGTTCGTATATGATACTCAAGAAGAAACCATCAACCCTTCACACATTTGGGATGTTCCATACAACTCTGAATTCCATTGAGTGTAGGTATCAGCATGCCTTCATGTGTTCACAATGGAGCTCTAAATATGGGGTTTCTATTAATATGATAATTGAAAATGAAACATCATGAATGGAACTCTACAAATTGGGCCTCTATTAATGGACCTTTTATAGAGACCCAAAGCTTGATGTACATGGACATTACATTAATTTTGCGGAATACTTAGTACATAACAAAAACACACACACAAGGATCGAAATAGTTTAGTGTCTTTGGAAACTCGGAATATAATATTCTAATCGTGGTGAAAGATCTGCAACATCTCCCATAAAGATCTTCCCTTTTTTACCTCAAAACATTATTTATATCCTGGGGAAAATAAAACATAAAAGGGTGAGCTCAAATGCTCAGTAAGGGTAAAAAAAATAAATATCAATCACATCATATTCATAAGAACATAACATTTTGGAAATTTTAACCTGTAAAAGAGAGCAAAATTTATAACATGGGATAAATCATAGTAGTGAAATGAAATCCCAATAATCATAACATAAAACATGAAACTTTGTGGCATACACACATAATCAAAGAGAATCATATCTTATTAATAAAGACTCATTTCCAAGACTATCTTAGTGGACAAAGTCCATTTCTGAACCGAGTCACCCTTGTTTCAGTTCTATTTCACTGAACCGGTATAACCTACCATTCCAGCCATGTCTATCTCATGAGATATAAAATCTTTACCCAATGCATTGGAGGGAGATATAGGTCCCACCCATCTCATAATGATACAATTCTTATGTGTGCCACAAAATCATAAATCATACATCATTGCATAACCCATGTAGTAAAAATGGGATTCTTAAACAACATGACATCATAAAACAATTCATATAAGATAAAGGAATTCATAAAATTATTTCCATAACAACATAATCAAATCCATGTAATAATAGGGATAGAAACAGAACCCTATATTATCTTAGATGGAAAATAATTTTGATAAAACACTTGAACTCCATTCTTGAGGAAAATATCCTTTCTACTTCAAAAAAAAATTCCTTTCTTAACATGTCATACAATTTTAAACTAAAAGAATCTGATTAAAAATAAACTTTAAAACTTGTAATGGGATATTATTTGAAATATTGTTTTAAAAATCCATTCATTTCGTATAAGATAAAAAAACATTCTTCTCATACTTTTGTCGAAAAAGTCAAAAAGTACCTCGTACGAAAAATGACAAAAGATTCCTTTCATATCCTTTACTAAAAACACACCGAAGGGTAAAATTGGATTTTAAAAAGTGTAGGTGGATGGAAATAATACTATATATTGAGGAAACATGGATGTGGATGCTAAAATACACCCCAGTAAATACCAAAGTATACACAATCCTGGATAAAAATGAGATTGTGATATTTTCCCTTACATTAGGTCTGATTTGCTTCGTAAGTGTCTGAACCTCCTGTATAATGATTTAAATAATGTCATTGAATTATTACAGAATCATATTAATTGTTATGATTTCATATATGGTTCACTTATGACTTTATATTACCCATTCGTTTGTAAATTCCATGTTAAAGAGCGTTTTGTGTAAAATTGTTTCATTTGTCGTCCGTGTTTTGACTTGTAATTATTCATATGATTACTTAGATCATGATTACTTAATTCCAGAATATAAAACATGATTTATATATAATATATATTCAGAATATACATATATATAATAAATTAGTAAATTGAATGAAATACACCGTTCATGGAGACGGTAGGCCGTACGTACGCATGAACGCTGTTTTCGTTTACTTATTGAGTTGAATGGAATTAAGTAGATGACACATATATATATATATATACACATAAATCCAGTATCATTATAATGTCTTATATTTCATGATTACTTATTATATATACTTCATAATCATTCATGAATGGTTAAAGTGGATAATGAATCTCATCGCGTCGTGGAGACAGTAGTCCTTACGTACGCACGAGCGATGATATCATTCTCATGATCATGGGACTGTATTGGAGTGTATGTATACTATTTCAGAATAAATATCACTTTAAATTAATCATATATAGTTGTTATTTACACCATTATACCCATCCAAGTAAGGTGGTGGTGGAGAATAGATTACACCACGGCGTGGAGACGGTATTCCGTACGTACGCACGCGCGGTGATTTCCTTTTTCCATAGGATGGATAGAAGGTTAATTAGAGTTGTTTCATATTTATAATAACATATCAGTATATAAGAAATACTGATTTTATTACTTTATCATGAAACAACTAAAGAATAATAAGTTGATGAAAAAATAAATTGGAAATGATCGGTAATGGATATTACCTCTTTTTGACGCGCCTTCACTTAACCTCCACTTAAAGAACTAAAGATGGTCTTTGAAGAAGAACAGGAACTCTAGGACGATACTAGGGAAGTCGAGAAGAGATTTTTGCAGGGTTTGGCCAATATTGAATGCTCAAATTGGTGTGAGGAGAGAGGGAGGAGGTTCCCTTTTATTAGGGAGGAGAGGGGTACCATAGGAAAATCTCAAAATATTATTTTATATTAAGGTCAAATTCAGTTTATAATGGTTCCAAAGGGTCTTATTTCGAAGATAAAGTAGGTATGGGTCTAAATACTTTCATTCAATAGGATTTAGACATGTTTAGGTTATTATTTTAACCTTATCAATTAGATTTAACTCTAAGTTAAATAATTTAACTTTTACTCTGTCTTTTTGTTTTCATACACTATATGGTTAATAAAGATACCATAACAAGCCAAAAAAACCCCAAGTTGTTTATTATTAATATATCTATCCTTATTTAAGTCATTTTTCCGAACCTTAGATTGTTAGGAATTAAATAACAATTAATAATATAATATTTGTTTTAAAAACTAATTTATGTTAATTTTGACACTATTTGGTACATGATTTTTATGAAATTCATAACAGAATGATAAGTTCGAACCAAGATACGTATATCAACAATAACATGTCATATTAACCTATAAAATTAATTTAAGTCAAATAAAGTCTCAAATTAAATTTATTTGGGCATTTATAACATCAATTATGTCAATATTTCATTAATAAGACAATTACTGCATCATCATTGTGTCAAAATAAATGATAATTATTTAATCCCTAAAAATTCTAAATAAATTCCTATGATGTAGATATTTCTATTAGCTTACTGGAGACTATTCATGTTTTAAGTTTCATTAAGTTTATCACTAAAGTAAAATTATTATACTTATATGATTTAAGAAAGTTACATGTTGTCACATTCTTTGGTTTTAATAATAATTAAATTATTTTTGTGGAAAAAAGTCCATAAAATGAATATAATCCGACCCTTAGGTTATATGGGTCTACTTGTAGCCATCCAATAAGATTTTTCCAAGTGTTAGGATAATTTTATAATCTTATATTTACCCTTAATTACCCGATTTACCTTTAACTATAGAAAATAAAATTTACCGTAGATACTATTCACAATGCCCAAAAATAAAAAGTAGCTTATTAACATAATTTGGACCCACTAATTCCAAATATGGAATCCATTTTTCCAAATTAAATACACAAAAGATGCAGATATTAAATTAAAATTAATCGTGTTGTCGAAAGAAAACAGGTTTTTCTCTAAAACATTGCAAAAGATTGAATTGATTTAACCTACAAATTCAAGGTAAAATCAATGCTAATGACATAAATTATATTAAATGTTAAAAATATATTCTATTTATAATTTAAAACCATTCAATATTATAATTTAACCACATAAGATATTATGTTGGAAAATTTTTTTTAATTAAAATATAGCATGTTTTTACTATTCATTAAAATATGAAAGTTATCGGAAAAATATAAAAACTTTATCTAATGTAAATTTTTATATCCTGATTCAAAAGAAGAATTTTATTTTGTCAAATTTAACTTATAAACATGTCAAAAACTAGATTTAATGTGGGTGCGCCATCAAAAGGTGGCAAAACTGCATTTTTTTAAAAATACTTATATTACACGAAAAATTTATTTTGTCCTTGTACCATGTTCTAGAATTGTGTAAGCTGAATAATAATGTCATAAAATTCAAAATTTAGTAAACATTATTCATAACAGCTAGTTAATAACAATATTATAATAATATATCGTTGTTTAGTAAAACCCGGTATTGCGTACAAGACACGCTATCGAGGAAGGTCGCGATTGCGTATACTGCAAGCTAATACAGTGTTCCGTATAGCGCAATATAATCTTGGTGTGTCGTACAATAGAAGATATGAATGAAATTAAAAAGAATGTATCTTATAAAATCTCAGGTTGTTACATTCTACCCCCCTTAAAATGAATTTCTCCCTCGAAATTCGTCGGGGTTATAAATGGTTTACTTTTAAAAAGTTTCTTTAATAGAAAACCACATCATAAAAAGGAATACCAAAACCAATCTTTAAAAACAAAAGTATGAAATGTCACTGTTACCCAAATAAACTAATCACTGGGTTTCCACATAGGTGAAAATATGGATATGGAAGAGAAATCTAACCATCATGTTCTGATGGAGAGTGGTAGAGAACAAAGCCATAAATTTGTGATGATATAAGGTACCATCTGATTCATCAGATATAAGAGCACTAGGACAACATTTTTTGTTTTCAAGATCATTTCCCTAATGTTGATGAAATTTGAATTAGAAGAAATACTTTCGTGATTTTGGTATAGTCTCACCGTTTGTCGTTCTTTGGACAATTTCCACTTCATCTCTTAAAGAAATGAAGTTGAATTTCTCATCTGTGATGTGTTAGCAGGTCATGTGATAGAATGATGGGTCATTCCATCTTTCTCAAACAAAAGGTTAGAAATGTTATCAAAAAATACATAAGTCCATCTATAGTGAGATTAATCATATATAGTTCTTAAAATGGACTTATACTTCATATATCATAATGCTTAATATAATAAAACTAGTTTCTACTAAACAGGGACTTCCTGTAGGCTAGTGGTAGGCGATAAAGGCCAGTCGCACTTCGGTTGTGGGTTCGATTCCCACAGCCTTGTCTGACGCGATGGGCTGTCGCCCGTCCTGCAGGTTGTCCTTTTTCTAAAACTATATTACTATAACATCCCATCAATAATATCGAAAAATACTAACTTATGTCAAACATAATCCATTCTAATCATTAGGATTATCTAAAATACTTCAGTCCAAGCTCATAGTATAAAGAAAATGATTACTTGAAATGTCACATAACAATCACGTGAATGCCATAATTTATCCCCATACATCATAAGATATATCTTGTTGGTCAAATTACAAACATGTTAATACCTTAATCATGTATTCTCTTGAAGAAAGAATACCCACTGAACCTTAGTGAAAACTTGAATGCAGTTAAAAGTTAACACTTTCCACATACCAAAATCCTGAAAATTCTATATACTGAAACCATGATACACTTAGTCCTTATTTCAATCATGAGCTCATGAATGCTGCTAAAATTTTCATTTTCTCGTTTTCCCTTCATTATGAGCATATCATCTTATTTCCAAAAATATCTCAATCACTTTGAATACCACATTAGACCAATACATAAATATTCCAATACTCCATGATACAACATTATTTTGGAATCCCATTACATAAACACTTAATCATTCCACCACATCGTTGTCATATTCAACATCGCCAATAGTGATCGCATGTGACTTCCCTTTGTCCTTTGCCTTAAGCGGTTGTTCATATCGATCATCACTAACCCTTGTATTAGGGAATTTATTAGCATAATGCCCCATTTCCTTGCACCTGAAGCATTGAAGTGTTTGTGGTGCGTTCTCTGCAGTATTTCCTTTATTCACATCATTAGAAAACCTTTTTCCATTACTTCGACAATCAGCTGCTCGATGACCTTCTTTTCCACACTTAAAACATTTTCTAGTCCCTTTAAGCAATTTCCACCATTCTTCTTTCCACACTTTGTGCATAAGGAAACATTCATCTTCTTTTCACCATTATTCTGAGATTTCTCCTTGAACTCCATCTTTCATTTCTTGTCAAAACCATGAGATGGATATGTAACACCAACTTCCATTTCTACCATGATAGTACAGCGCACAATTTCTTCATATCTACTGAAGTATCTTATAGATAATTCCCTTCGAATACTTGGTTTTAAGCCAATGAAAAATCTATCAACTTTACTTTCAGGTAGGATGATAATGCCAGATGCATACCTTGCATGTCTTGTAAAATTCGCTTCGTATATACCAACAGATTCATCATCCTTCTACTTCAGCTCAATAAACTCCTTTTTTAACTTTGTTTGAAGAATACGAGGGAAGTACTTACTGAAAAACAGGTTCTTGAACTCATCCCATTCCATGGACTCAATTTCATATCTTGGCCTCGTATTCTTGATAAGATTCCACCATTGATCAGCTTCACCTTCCAAACGATATACTACTAAGATGACTTTATCATGTTCAAAACATTGAAGAATAGAAAATATCTTTTCAGTGGTACTGATCCATTGTTCAGCAACAAGTGGATCGGAAGGCCCACTGAAATAAGGTGGACGTTGCCTCATGAAGGACTCAATAGAATATTGTTCCCTTCACTTCTCATTTGGAAGTTCAGAATGATTCATAGCTTGTGTAAGTATAGAAATAATATTTTTCACTCCATCTCCCATAAAATTTGTTTGTTCAGGAGGACAATCATTGCATTGTCCATTACATTGATCAACACGGTTCCTTCGGGTTCCAGCCATCGTCTAAAACCCAAAAAGAATATTGTGAGAGGAAAAAATCATGATAGGGAAAACAACATAATAAAGGGGGAGTATCCTCAATATCTAACATCTTAGGTTAAATTATATGATCTTTACCGTAGTTCTAGGACTGTATCTATACATATACTTATCCTTAGGGACATCCCTAGACATACTTTAGAAATATCTCTAGGGATCTCACTAACGTTTTCACATCCTAGTTTCCAAAGGTTGACTAAACCTTTCCTCTGATACCAACTGTAGAGACCCGAAGCTTGACTTACATAGAAATTACATTAATTTTGCGGAATACTTAGTACATAACAAAAACACACACACAAGGATCGTAATAGTTTAGTGTCTTTGGAAACTCGGAATATAATCTTTTAATCATGGTGAAAGATCTTCAACATCTCCCATAAAGATCTTCCTTTTTTTACCTAAAACCATTCTTTATATCCTGTGGA
This sequence comes from Viscum album, assembly GCA_963277665.1. NCBI lineage: Eukaryota > Viridiplantae > Streptophyta > Magnoliopsida > Santalales > Viscaceae > Viscum > Viscum album. Next base: position 2,036,274,080 of record OY728148.1, read on the forward strand.
AAAGAAAACATAAAAGGGTGAGCTCAAATTCTCCGTAATGGTAAACAAAATAAATATAAATCACATCATATTCATAATAACATAACATTTTGGAAATCTTAACCTGCAAAAGAGAGCATATTTTCATAACATGGGATAAATCATAGTAGTGAAATAAAATCCCAATAATCATAACTTAAAACATGAAACTTTGTGGCATACACAAATAATCATAGATAATCATATCTTATTAGTCAAGACTCATTTCCAAGACTATCTTAGTGGACAAAGTCCATTTCTGAACCGAGTCACCCTCGTTTCAGTCCTATTTCACTAAACCGGTATAACCTACCATTCCAGCCATGTCTATCTCACGAGATATAAAATATTTACCCAATCCATTGGAGGGAGATATAGGTCCCACCCATCTCATAATGATACCATTCTTATGTGTTCCACAAAATCATAAATCATACATCATTGCATAACCCATATAGTAAAAATGGGATTCTTAAACAACATGACATCATAAAAAAATTCATATAAGATAAAGGAATTCATAAAAATATTTCCATCACAACATAATCAAATCCATGTAATAATAGTGATATAAACAGAACCCTATATTATCTTAGATGGAAAATAATTTTGATAAAACACTTGAACTCCATTCAAGAGGAAAATATCCTTTCTACTTCAAAAACATTTTTCCTTTATTAACATTTCATACAATTTTAAACTAAAAGAAGTTGATTAAAAATAAACTTTAAAACTTGTAAAGGAAGATTATTGGAAATATTGTTTTAAAAATACATTCATTCCATATAAGTTAAAAAAACATTCTTCTTATACGTTTTTCGGAAAAGTCAAAAAGTACCTCGTATAAAAAACGACAAAAGATTCCTTTCATATCCTTTACTAAAAACTCACCGAAGGGTAAAATTGGATTTAAACAATTGTAGGTGTATGGAAATAATATTACATATTGAGGAAACATGGATGTAGATGATAAAATATACCCCAGTAAATACCAAAGTATACACAATCTCGGATAAAAATGAGATTGTGATATTTTCCCTTACCTTAGGTCCGATTTGCTTCGTAAGTGTCCGAAAATCCTGTATAATGATTTAAATAATGTAATTGACTTATTAAAGAATCATATTAATTGTTATGATATCATATATGGTTCACTTATGACTTTATATTACCCGTTCTTTTGTAAATTCCATGTTAAAGAGCGTTTTGGGTAAAATTGTTTCATTTGTCGTCCGTGTTTTGACTTGTAATTATTCATATGATTATCTAGATCATGATTACATAATTACATGATATAAAACATGATTTATATATAATATGTATTCATAATATACATATATATAATAAATCAGTAAATGGAAAGAAATACACCGTTCATGGAGACGGTAGGTCGTACGTATGCTTGAAAGCCGTTTTCGTTTCCTTATTGAGTTGAATAGAATTAAGTATATTACATATATATATATATAAAAATAAATCAAGTATCATTATTATGTCATATATTTCATTATTACTTAACATATATAATTTATAATCATTCATGAATGGTTGCAGTGGAGAATGAATCTCATCGCGTCGTGGAGACGGTAGTCCGTACGTACGCACGGGCGATGATATCGTTCCCATGATCGTGGGACTGTATTGGTGTGTATGTATACTATTTCAGAATCAATATCAATTTAAATTAATCATATATAGTTATTATTTACACCATTATACCCATCCAAGTAAAGTGGTGGTGGAAAATAGATTACACCACGGCGTGGAGACGACATTCTGTACGTACGCACGCGCGGTGATTTCCTTTTTCCGTAGGATGGATAGAAGGTTAATTAGAGTTGTTTCATATTTATAATAACATATAAATATATAGGAAATACTGATGTTATTACTTTATCATGAAACAACTAATGAAGAATAATTTGAAGAAGAAAGAAATTGAAAAAGATCGATAATGGATATTACCTCTTTTTGACACGCCTTCACTTAACCTCCACATAAAGAACTAAGGATGGACTTTGAAGAAGACCAGGACCTATATGATGATACTAGGGAAGTGGAGAAGAGATTTTTTCAGGGGTTGGTCGAGCATGAATGCTCAAATAGGTGTGAGGAGGAGAGGGAGGAGGTGCCCTTTTACAAGGGAGGAGAGGGGCACCTTAGGAAAATCTCAAAATATTATTTTATATTAAGGTCAAATTCGGTTTATAATGGTTCAAAAGGGTCTTATTTCGAAGTTAAAGTGGGGATGGGTCGACATCCTCTCATAAAATAGGATTTAGACAAGTTTAGGTTATTATTTTAACCTTATCAATTAGATTTAACTCTAAGTTAAATAATTTAACTTTTACCGTGTCTTTTTGTTTTCTTACACTATATGGTTAATAAACTTACCATAACAAGCCAAACGAACACCAAGTTGTTTATTATTAATATATATATCCTCAGCTAAGTCATTTGGCCGAAACTTAGAATTTTAGGAATTAAATAACAATTAATAATATAATATTTGTTTTAAAAACTAATTTATGTGAATTTTGACACTATTTGGTACATGATTTTTATGAAATTGATAACAGAATGATAAGTTCTAACCAAGTTACTTATAGAAACATTAACATGTCATATTAACCTAGAAAATTAATTCATGCCATAAAAAGTATAAAATTAAATTTATTTGGGCATTTATAACATCAATTATGTCAATATTTCATTAATAAGACAATTACTGCATCATCTTTGTTTCATGATAAATGATAATTATTTAATCCCTAAAAATTTTAATTAAATTCCTATGATGTATATATTTGAATTAGATTTCTGGATACTATTCATGTTATAAGTTTCATGAAATTTATCACTAAATTACAATTATTATACTTATAAGATTTAAGAAAGTGACATGTTGTCACATTCTTTGGTTTTAATAATAATTAAATTATTTTCATGGACAGAAGTCCATAAAATGAATCTAATCCAACCCTTAGGTTATATGGTCCTACTTCTAGCCATCCTATAGGATTTTTATAAGTGATAGGGTAATTTTATAATCTTATATTTACCCTTAATTACCCGATTTACCTTTAACTATAGTAAATAAAAGTTACCGTAGTTACTATTCACAATGCCCAAAAAAAAAAGTAGCTTATTAACATAATTTGGACCTACTTATTACAAATATGGAATCCATTTTTCCAAATTCAATACAAAAAAGATGCAGAAATTAAATTAAAATTAATCCCGCTGTCGAAAGAAAACGGGTTTTTCTTTAAAACATTGCAAACGATTGAATTGATTTAACCAACGAATTCAAGGTAAACTCAATGATAATTACATAAATTATATTAAATGGTAAAAATATATTCTATTTATAATTTAAAACCATTCAATATTATAATTTAACAAGATAATATATTATGATTAAAAAAGTTGTTTTTAACTAAAATATAGCTTGTTTTTACCATTCATTAAAATATGAAAGTTATTGGAAAAATATAAAAACTTTATCTAATGTAAATTTTTATATCCTGATACAAAAGGAGAATTTTATTTTGTCAAATTGAACTTATAAACAAGTCAAAAACTAGATTTAAATTTGGTGTCCCATCAAAAGGTGGCAAAACTGCATTTTTTGAAAAATACATATTTTACCCGAAAAATTTATTTTGTTCTTATACCATGTTCTAGAAATGTGTAAGATGAATAATAATGTTATAAAATTAAAAATTTAGTTAACACTATTCATAACTTCTAGTTCATAACAATATTATAATAATATATCTTTTTTTAGTAAAACCCGGTATTGCGTACAAGACACGCTATCGGGGAAGGTCGCGATTGCGTATACTGAAAGCTAATACAGTGTTGTGTATATCGCAAGATAATCGTGGTGTGTCGTACTATAGAAGATATGAATGAAATTAAAAAGAATGTATCTTATAAAATCTCGGGTTGTTACACCTTTGCAGTCGAATCTCCTCAAATGGACATCTATGAAACGTTTCTATTAGCTTGACTTCAAATGGAAATAAATCTAGATCGCTAACTAATTTTGGGATATATGAATAGTAATGTGTAATCTTATGAAATTAGTTACACTTTTTGGTCAAATGTTTCATGTTTGGATCCCTCTTGTATGTGTTTTTTTTCAAACAACATGCAATCATCATTGAGAACAATAGTTTGAGGATTGGTAAAAGTTATTTATCTACATATCCCCATGTCATAAAGTCAAGTGTGTTTCTAATATGGGAAATCTTAGTCCAAGATACATCATCCACTTTGAGATCCTTGATCACATCAAAGTGTCCGTCTATCCAATAGAATTCCCACCCAACCTATCTAAATTACATGATGTGTTCCATGTATATCTCTTGAATAAGTACATGACATAACCCTTACTTTCCCTAAATCTGGAGGTTATTCCATTGAATAATGATCTATCAGTTGAGGATATTCTTGTGAAGATCTTAGATCGTAGATACAAATATGTGTAAAATAAGACAATTCACATTGTCAATGTGCTATAACGATTACACAATTTTGAAGAATATTTATGGGAACAAAAGGAGGTGATGATATTGAATTACTCTTATATATATTAGTGTGTTACATGAAAATTTTGTGTGATGAATATTTTAAGGGGGGAATATTATAATGACTTGAACTTTTATAAATAACATTTTCTTCAAAATTGAATTAAATTCCCTATTATATATTGTGGTTATAGAAAACACAAAAACTTCATTGGGTTTTAACACCCTATCATATTTAAAAGATAGTTATACATCTTTCCAATTGATAATATAGTGGTTGAATAGTGATCAAATGATTTGTATAAATATGGGGTTCTTTTAAATCAAACTAACCTTGAAAAAGGATGTGATGACACAAACAAATAGGATCGTACCCTATAAATCCCATTCGTCAGCGATTATGAGAGATATAGAATCACTAGACTTTCCCCATGACCCAGCCTATGCTGATATCTAATAACTGAATCATGAGTTGAACCATTTAGTAGATAATTTCATGCACATCGATATCACATCCAAAACCATGTATATCGAACCACACCAAAAAAATCTCACCATTACACACCTTATCCTATGAGAATTTCCTATGTAATAAAAGGATATGTATCAAGAATCTATGAATATGAGTATGTATATTATATTTTAAATATAATATTTATTATATTTACTCCTTGATGTGGTAAATTTAAAAATGGATTTGGTTTTGATATGATAAAACACAAACTGTATATTTGGGTAATATATAATATCATCTAAGACTTTGCTTTTAATTAATTTTTTTTTGAAATAAATTAAATTTAAACAATATTTTAATGTTAAATAATATTTATTATTTATAATTATTAATATAATTTTATGATGTCACAAATAATTTTTTTAATGGTTTGAAAAATATTATTGTAAAAAATCCATCATTTCTAAATAAATATCAATCCTATATTAAAATTAAAAATCAACACATTTAAGAATTTATTTAAATAAAATAATTTTTTTTTGTAATCATAATATCTAAATTATACAATTGTTAATTCTTCATAATTTTTAAAGATGGTGTAATTTTTGGGGTAAAATTAAAATCGATATAAATAAATGGTTTGTATTATAATATCATTATGGCCCCAAAGAGATGTAATAAATAATATATAAGGTATCCATGAAAAAACTATGTTTCAATTTTAAAATAATGTCTTTATTTATTTATTTTATAGATTTTTAAAGCCTTTATGAATATTTTAAAAATATATTATATTTTAATGTTTTAAAATAATTTATTTAAGAACATGACTCACATCCACATCATTGAGGGTAATATGTTAGTGAGTTCATTACATAGATTTATAAAATAACTAAATACACTCTTCTATGTAATAATAAATGTGTAAAAACAATGGGGTTTTTCTAATTATTAATACTTTAATGTCTAGAGTCCATAACCTATATTTGGGAAATAATAAAGATGTTCTCTATCTATTAATATTTAAACCCACCAAATATTTCCTTCATATTCACTCAAAATCATTGTAGAATGTCCTTACATTGACCTACCATCTATATAAACCACCCATGATTCCCCCAAGATATCATGAATCCCATCACAAGATTTTGGAGTCACCCTCTCAAGGTGTGGAATCTCCTCATTATTTTATTTATTCGAAATCTTCATTATTTTATTCCATTAAGATCTAATTACTACTCTTGGGATATGTTATTTAATATCCCCTTAAACCCCTTATGATTTATAAGTGATTAGAGAACTATTTAACTCTCATTAATCCCTCCCATGAACATTTATGTTCCCCCTGTTATACTGTTGAATGTCCTTGTGATTTTCCATTACAAAAAACTCAATAATGAATATCCATTATCATTTCCTATCAATGGTGTTCACATTTAGGAACATATAAATATTTTATTTGGCACATACATTTATGTAATTTACAATAAATTATCATAGGATTAAATGTGATGAAATGTTTTATTATGTATGTGATATATGTGGAACCCTTTTGCATGTACATGAAATAATTATGATGGGTGCACCCAGATTTAACTTCAATTCATTTGATAATGTTTTAGTCCCATGAGAAGCCATGTATGGTGCATTTTAGAATATGTGAAGCACATTATATTATTTTTTATTTGTAGTTAACTAATTATCCCCTATAATAGGCTAATATTCATTGTTACATAATATTCATGTGATTTATTAATCATAGTCACCATTATTAGTGAATTTTAAACATTGAACATTAATTCATATTATGATTGTAATTCCTTCATAAAATGAACAATTAAATGGTACATTCTTGAACATCTCCAAAAACATAAAATGGTATTAAATTTATTTTAATATTTTATTTTCATGTCTCCAGTGATATAATGAACAATTCACTCTTTTAGAACACTTGGAGATTCCAATTGTAAGACCACCAAAGTGGGCCTTGAACCAACAAAGTTCTACACGAAGTGAACTGGACAGCAGCCCAATAAAATTATCGTATCAGACTGTATTCAAGCCCAATGATTCTGAATCATTTAATGAAGATAGAGGATATTATGTGGGATATTTAATTAAACAGTGGCCTAAGCTACTTCTGATGTTTTAATGGTGTTCCAAGCGGCCCATGTTGATGATGAAATTCTTGGCCATATTTTTCGTTCTAGAACAACATCCAACTATTTAACTCATATCTCGCAAAGCACAAAATATCTGCAACTGTTATTTTAAAGGATATAAGGGGAAATCTGGTTCTACAGTTAATCCTTCTCTGTTACACTCTAATTTTTCCATCTAGAAGGTACTCTTGGCATATCATTTCAGTGGATTCAAGCTGGCTTTCACTTCGAGGAAATAAATAAAAAGTCTCCTCTCCATTAGTAGTCCACCCACCTAGGCCCACCACAATTTGTTAAAGTGAATTGGAAATATGGTGGATCGGAGAAAGGCTTCCTAAATACCCATTTAAGGCAGTAGTGGTGGAGTATTTAGGGAGCCTGGATCTTTGTTTTCATTGTAATGTTATTATGCCAATTTGTCTTTTTGGTGTTCTCCCTTATCATGTAAGTTGATCGAATCACCTTATTTTTTGATAAAAGTTCATATTATTCTCTTATTAAATTATTATTCATATTACCGTTATACCTTTACCTCAAGGTGTGATCTTATTCAAACCAATCCTTGTGATATTGTTCACACAACGGTGGATTTATCGTTATTTAATATTGTTTTCTTATTCAATTCCACCCTCATATGTCTACTACCCGCTTCTGTTGAGAACATGTCATCAGTGGTGGGATATATCTTTTATGGGTTGATCAAAGGGGGTAGAAATGGGCTGTATTGGATGTTATTTCTCACTCTCTAAATGTTATTAACATCTATTATTTGAGTTTCTTTCATTCAATTATTTTCTCTCCTGCTCTGACTTATTGAATTTACTCGCCCCACTTCTATGTGCTAATTAGATCCATTACCTTGGAGTGATCATGAAAATGATCCTACAAATGTATAAGTGAATATAATGTGTTTGTGAAGGTGTTTAATCAGTAATTTATGTAGTTAGTTTGAATCATTTCATGAATCCCTCTCGAGTTAAAGAAATTGAAATCATAAAAAAATGGAATTCATCCATTCCACCCAGACAATAACCCATGATCAACTAATTTTCTCACAAATTTGATTCACACACATATATATTTGTGATCTTTTAAAACCCATCTAAAATCAAACCAAGTTGGAAAATTCATATCAAAAAATCCATCTCTTTATATTATGTGTCTAAAGGTTCTTTTTAGGTCTCTGAGGATTCGACAACCCAAGATACAGTTCAAGCGACCACATAACCCTTAGAACATGGGTAAATTTGGGAGACCCCAAATATTTGCGCCATTTTCAGGGACAAAATAAGTTCCTTGACCAAAACCCCCCTTTCCTCAGCCTATTCTTCTATTCTCACCCAAATTCTCTTATCGTTTCCATTTCTTTCTTTTTTCATTTGGGGCATGTCTCTCTACACCAACGATAACTCAAACAGATTAGTTAGGGTTGAAATTTCTAGGATAGGGGAGTGAATTGAACCTAAGGGATTGTTTACAGTTGATCCAATTATTCTTTAAAGTCCAAAGTCAAAAATTAAAACAAGTCCAATGGATGTTCTTCAAAGAAATCAAATGGTAAACCATGTGGGTGATCAAATGGGACACTCAAACCATGAAGCTCCAAACATATAGAATGTGGTGGATCAAACCATGAATGAAAACCTCACTCCATCACGGACCAATGCCCCTTATGAATTAGAAAAATTAACTATGAGATCCCAAATACATATTTAAACCCAATTTCCTAATCCTCCTACCCACATTCCATGGAATGGAGTCCGAGATGCCCTACATTCAAGTTAAAGAGTTCAATGACATTGTAGAGACTATGTGTCCCCCACATCAACTAGAATCAGTTATGATTAGGATATTCCATTTTTCATTAAATTTTCGAGCAAAAAATTGTCTTAAAAATTTTATACTCTCACACATAAACTATTGGGGAGAATTACAAATATAATTCTAAAAAACATACTTTCCCCACAACAAAACAATTTCACTAAAAAAGAGCATCCAAATGTTTTTTTGAAAAAGATGGAGAGTCATTCTTTGAAATATGGGAGAGGTTTAGAGACAACATAAACATGTTTCAACACCATGGTTTCTTTATTCCTGAACAAGTTAGAATTTTCTATGAAGGGTTGGGCTCGAGGAACAAACAATTCATTGACATGATGTTTAATGGGACCTTTAAAAATAAATCCTCAAATGATGCTTACGTGTATCTTGAAAACCCTGTTGAACAAAAACAAACATGGGGAACATCACCTTATTCTAAAGGAACACAAAGAAAAAATGGAATGAATACACATATAGAAGAGGAAAGCCTCATGGATAAAATCACACCACTGACTAGGATGGTTGAAGAGATAGATATTAGAATAATCCATGAAATCCAAACTCGAGACCTTGTTTGCACAATGTTTGATAAACATGACAAAAAAATTGAAAACTTCCCAACCATTCAACCCATAAAGGATGTTCATCTAGGAGGAACACCTGATAAATTCAATGCACTAAAATTTCAAAATCCCCAATACCAAAACACATTCATCCCATGTTATAATGAAAAACTAGGATTATACTAGAATGATAACCAATAACTTAGCCAACCACAATGACCAAACCCTACCCTTCACAAAATTTTCAAAACAACAACCAATTCCAACAAAAAAAAGTCCAATACCATCATCCTCTTGTCCCATACAAACAACCCATCCATCAAACCATATCTCTTCCAGGGATAAACCAACCAACACAAGCCCCCACCAAATCTGTCCCTCTTCCAATCCTTGAGCAGTTGTGTAAAAAAATGAAAAAAATGAACATTGAATTCTAATCCCATAAACAAGAACTTCAATCCATAAAAACTATAAAGGTAACCATTCCCACATAGTCCATTCCACATCAAACATCACGGAGAGAGACAAGTTACACTCAAACAACTCATGAACAACTAAAGGTTGTGATGGTTTTGAGATGTGGGAAATAAACTGAGAAAACTGAACAAATAATTCAAAGCCATATGAATATTAAAACTCTTAAGAAATTTTAAATGAACCACATGATCAATGTGAAAAAAATGATAATAATGTGAATGAAACAACTATTAAACAAACAATCCCACTACCTTTCCCATTTACTCAATGCATGAGTGGGAATCCCAAGCCTAAATTTAGTGAGACATTGAGGGAAATATTCTCACAATTAAAGTTGAACATTCCAATCCTCGATTCTATTCAAACAATTCATGCATACTCAAAATACTTGAAGGACCTATGGAATTTTAAGGGGAAATTATCCCATAAGAACCAAGTCCTTCTGGAAGGAAATGTTAGCACAACAATCCAAGGAACCCTTCCACCAAAGAAGAAAGACCCAAGTTTTTCATACATCAATGTTAAACTAGGAGAGAAAAAAGTTGGGAATGCCTTATGCAACCTAGGTTCCAGGGTTAATGTGATTCCTTATTTTGTGTACTTCTAATTAGGCCTAGAATAGATCCAACCCACATATGTTAAACTTCAACATGCTGATCGTAGCATTAGGATTCAAAAGTGGATTTTAAAGGATGATCTGGTAAAAGTAGAAAACATTATATACCATTATGACTTCATTGTCCTTGACAACAATCCAAACATAGGAAATACGGACCAAACCCCAATCATCCTTGGTCGTCCCTTACTTGAAACAATCAACTCGGTTATCTGAGTCCCAAATGGGAACATGACTATCACATTTGGAAACATGAGTCCAGACGTGAACATCGATAATGTAATCTCACAAATAGGGTATGATGAGGATATTTATGAAGTAAACATGATTTTAAGAACTAATAATGAATCCATACAACATCAAGGAACAATTGAGGAATGTTTAAGTCAGGATGAGATTAATTTTTTTTGTTCACATGAAGGAAGTTTATCTCCTTGGGTAGAATCACTTTCAGACTTCTCCTACGATGAAATCTTAAGACTAAAACTCAATGAAATATTTTAGGAAACCACATTCATGGGGACCACTCAAAATCCCTTTCCTAACACTGATCATACCAATCTTGTAGCTCAAACTTCTACAAATGGGGAATCAATTCGATTTAAAACTCTAAAAAAGAAATTGAGCATGATCCAATATCCCAATATTCTGCTGAAAATTTGAACCAACCTGATCTTGAATTGAAATAGCTTCCTACTATACTTATGTATGCCTTACTAGGTGAAAATGGAACACATCATATTGTAATTTCTTCATCTCTTGAAGCCCATCATGAGATGATTATATTATATGTCCGTAGAAGACACAATAAATCCCTTGGATGGACCCTATCTGATTATCCATGGATTAGACCACATATCGGGACTTATAGAATTGTTCTAGAATCTATGTCAATTCCATTCCATCAACCTCAGTGGAGACTCAATCCTAATATCATGGATGTAGTGAGAAAAAAACTTTTGAAATTGTTAAAAGATAGTATCATCTATACTGTAGATGAGAGTGAGTGGGTGAACCTAATCCATGTGGTTCCAAAGAAGGTTAAAATCATAGTAATAACCAATATGGATGGAGAGATTTTTCAAACTATGGGGAGTAGTGGATGGAGTCTCTGCATCGAATATAAGAAGCTTAACTCATTTACCAAGAATGACCATTTCCCCAAACCATTAATTGACCAAGTCCTTGAGAGGGTGGAAGGTCATGACTTCTAATTCTTTTAGATGGGTACTCGGGGTATAATCAGATTGAGGTTTCCCTAGAGGATCAAGGTAAGACTTCATTTACCTGTCCATTCGGCACATTTTCCTTCAAATCCATTCCCATCGAGTAATGAAATTCCTCTGGAACCTTCCAGCGGTGAAGGATGGGAATCTTCTCAGACATGGTAGGGGGTTTTCTAGAGGTATTCATGGATTAATTCTCTGTATTTGGGGATACATTTGAGGGACGTCTAAGGAAGGTGGAGATAGTTTTTTCAAGATGAAAAGAAAATAATTTGGTCCCAAAGTGGAAAAAATGAAATTTCATGGTTAAAGAGGGACTAGTCCTTGGCCATCTTACATCAGTCAGGGGCATTGAAGTCGATAAAGCCTAGGTTGACATCATTCCCCACCATCCATCCCCCAAAACTGTCAAGGAAGTTAGGTCTTTCTTAAGAAATTCTGGTTTTTATATAATATTCATTAGGAACATTAGATCAATCGCGCTTTCAATTTGTGGTATTTTAGTAAAGGATGCTCCATTTTTTGGACAGAAAGCTATAATGATTCATTAACAACCATCAAATAATATCTTACCTCTCCCCCGATCATTAAATCTCCAAATTAGAACCCACCTTTTGATGTTATGTCTAATTCCAGTGACATTTCATTTTGATCTATGTTAGGACAACCATGTGATAGAACTCTTTATCTAATTTCTTATGTAATAAAATCCATAAATGATGCCCAAATAAACTACACCACCATTGAGAACGAGTTACCTGTTGTTGTGTTTTATTTAGAAAATTTTAGGGCCTACCTCTTAGGATCCCCCATCACAGTATTCACTGACCATTCTGTATTGTAATATCTCTTCCAGAAACAAGATTCTAAGGCTAGATTGATTAGGTGGTTAATTATCTTACCAGATTTTGACCTCACAATAATGGGAAAAAGCGTGTTGAAAATGTTTTTGATGACAAACTACCTAAGAAAGAATTCAATGACAAATTATATCACCTTTATGTGAATGATTCATTCCCTGATAGACACTTATACTCTGTTAGTGACTTGCCACGGTATGCCGACATAGCCAACATATTAGTTACATTATTCATTCCAAAATTCATAGGGACTCAATCTAGAAGAAAATTCCTTTCCGTTATCAGGAACTATGTGTTTAATGATCCATACCTCTATAAGATATTCCCTGACCAAGTCATTAGGTTGTGTGACCTAGAATCTGAATAAAAAACTATCCTTCAATTCTATCATAGTGAGGCATGTGGAGGTAACTTTTCCTCTAAGAAAAATTCATCTAAAGTTATTTAGTGTGGTCTCTTCTTGCCCACCCTATCAAGGGACTCCTACTCTATTTTTCAAAGTTGTCCTAGGTTTCAACCTATGGCCCATCACAAAAAGGAATCAAATTGCACTCACTCCCATCTTAGTGACTGAAATATTTGACTACAGGGGAATAGATTTCATGGGTCCATTCCCAAACACTATGGGATATTTGTACATTCTTCTAGCTGTCCATTATGTCTCAAAATGGGTTGAGTCGATTCCAACAAAATCTAATGATCATCAAACTGTGATTAGATATCTCCAAGGAAAACATCCTCTCTAGATTGGGAATTCCTAGGGATATCATTAATGACCTTGGATGTCATTTAATCAATCATCCATTCTCAGCACTCATGGAAAAATATGGAATTTATCACAAAGTGTCAACTGCTTACCACCCAAAACCAATGGTCGAGTTTAGTTATCCAATCAGGAGATCAATTTTTTTTAATAAAACAGTTAATCCATCTTGGAATGATTGGTCGAGAAAACTATTAGATGTTCTTTGGGACTATCAAGATGCATTTAAACCCATTTTAGGAATATCCCCATATAGGTTGGTTTGGGGTAAAGCATACAATTTTCTAGATGATATTGAACACAAGGACTTTTGGGAAATTAAGAAAATTAATTTTGGCCTCTCATTGGCTGAAACAGAATGGAAATTAGATCTCAATGAACTTTAGGAACTTAGGATTGACACTTTTGAGAAATCTAGGATCAATAAAGCAAAAGTACAAGCCTACCAATCGTGAAATCATAAAACTAAACACATTGTACATGGTAAACCAATTCATTAATATAGTTCTAAACATCATTTAAACATGGGAAAATTGAGGTCCATATGGTCAAGCCCTTACATAGTACATAAGGTGTACCCCCATGGGGCGGTAGAAATTCAAGATCCCACTAATGGTCAAATATTTAAAGTTAATGTCAATATAGTCAAACCATTCATTGAACCATTTCAAAAATAAGAATTTAATGAAGACTTGTGTGAACCAACATTAGATGAGTAAAATAATTAAACAATTAAGGGTTTAGGTTGAGCTAGAGATGATAAAAAAATCATTTCACGGGATACAACCCGTGGTTTTCATGTTTCATTAATTTATTTAGTACGTCGGACTATTGACCATATCTTATTTTATGACTAGGGATGGTTATGAAAGGGGAGAACCATATTCATCTATGTCATGTGGTGTGATCCTTGAGTAATACCTTATCCAGAAATTTTAGAGAAGTTAATATATCATCAGTTTATTTTTATATGTGTTTGTATGTTAAAGGAAAAAAATCAGATAGTTGACATGTTCATCATTTATGAGTAAGGATGGGTATGAAAGGGAATCACTATATTCATCTGTGTCACGTGGTGTGATCCATGAGTAATACCATACCCATAAATTTAAGGGAAGACAATGTATCATATGTTTGTTTTATTTTTTTTGTTTTTTAGGTAAAAAGAAAAATACAGGAAAATAATAATTTAGATTTTTTACATGTTCTTATTTTATGACTAAGGATGGGTATGTAAGGGGATCACCATATTCATTGGTGTCACTTTGTGTGATCCCTGAGTAATACCTTACCCAGAAATTTAAGAGAGGACATTGTATCATTAGTTTATTAAATTTAATTTTTATGTTTTTCTAGGAAAAAAATGCAAAAAAAATCTATAATATAAAAATAAAAAGCATGTCGTAGGTCATGGGTAAAATCCCGTCATAACCATCCAAACCACTGGGACTTGACGTATGACTGAAGGGAGACTCAAGAATTCATTTTCAACATTAAAAACCAGGTGAATTAATTCTATTATTTTCATTTTCAATGTATCTTTTTAACTTATATCCAACCCCCTTTTATGTATTCATTTCATTAGACACCATGGATAGTGTTATTCTATGTTTGGGGGAGATGAATAAAAAATTGATTTTTTTCTACATTAAAATGTGTGGAAGGGAAATTTTCATTAACCTCGAACATGATAACAAACATTGAAAACTATGAAATTGGATATCAAATAATTTTTCATGCCTTGATTCTGATATTAATGCAAGTTTAGGTTCATTATCATTTATTTTGGAATGTGTGTTTTTCCTATGTGATTTTTCACCATTTATATTTTCATCCTTTTAAAAACGAAAAAACAAAATGCACGTCTTATAGATTGTGGGGAATTTGTTTTAGTTCTTGGGGTCCCATAATAAATGACATAGGTTTGGTGATCATTTTAATTTTAACATGAGTATTAAAAAAATAAACTGTGCGTAGAGAAATCAATTCACCTAATGTGTGGCTTTAGACACTTGGGGATCATGACTCCATAATTTTATGGCCCATAATTGGGAAGTTTATCTCTATTTCTGGTAATTTGAATTTTATTTTGATTGAGTAAACTCAAGATAATTCCCAATTATGTGAGCTTCACGTGGTGCTATAAGGTATTTGAGTCTGGGAGTCATTGGAAAAGCCTTGCTACATGGGTTGACTCGATTGAGTGAAATTTGAATTACCATTGAAAAATTTCCAAAAAAATATAAAAATTCAAAATAATGAGTACTCATCTTAAAATTTAAATTGCATTCCTCTTAGTGATTCCATCTTTTCTCCCTCGAATGAAAATGAATCCCCATGTCTATTTTGACGCAAAACACTTCATCATTCTTAATTAAAATTGGATGAAATATGGAGATTAATTTGAACAAAGGATTGGTATTGGGATTGGGATATGCCTATGGACCTAGATTTTTTTAAATTATTTTTATGGGTTTTATAAATTTTTTTGGTATGAGATCAGAGGGTGATAAATTTTTATTAAAATGATTTTGGGCAAGGGAATTCAAATTTCATATTTTTTAGATATATTTTTCTAAAGACTAGAAAACTCATGTTGGGGGTGTGATTTTCCCCTAAAAGAGGCTAATATTCATTTTTTAAAATCTAATATTCATGATATTTATTAATCATAGACATCATTATTAGTGAATTTTACACTTTGAACATTATTTCACATTTTGATTGTAATTCCTTCTTAAAATTTACTATTACTTGGTACATTCTTGAAAATATAACAATACAAAAAATGGTATTAATTTTATTTTCATATTCTTTTTAAATGAATCCCAATCTATAATTAATAATTCATTTTTTTATCACTTGGAGATTCAAATTGGAAGACCACCAAAGTGGGCCTTGAACCAACTTGGTTCTGCATGAAGTGAACTGGACATCAGCCCAATAAAAGTACTATATCAGACAGTATTCAACCCAATGAATCTTAAAATTTAAATGTTGATATAGGATATTATGGGGATAATTTAGTAAATAGTAGAATAATAGAATTTGGACGTATTAACAGTGTACCAGGTGGCCCAAGTTGATTATGCAATTCTGGTTCAGATTCTACGACCGAGAAAAAAACACACCATTTAACTCATATCTCAAAAAACATGAAATATTTGTGGATACAATTTTACGGCCTACTAGGGTACATCCAATTACAAATTTAATACTTTATGGACCACTCTAATTATAACATGTAGATTTTTCTTTCTTCATATCTCTCCAGTGGATGCAAGATGGATTCCACTACGGGGAAAGAATTGAAAAGTCCCCTCTCCATTAATTTTCCACCCACCTAGGACCAAAAAAATTAATTTAAGTGACATGTAATGATGAGGGATCAAAAAAAATCTTCCTAACATAATATTTAAGGTATTAGTGGTGTATTATTTAGTGAACATGGAACATTGTTTTCATTGTAAGGTTATTATGCCAAATTGACTTTGTAATGTTCTTCCTTCAAATGTAAGATGCTCGAATCACCTTTGTTTTCAATAAAGATTCTCCTTTTTATATTATTCTATTAATATTCATATCACCTTTATACCTTTACCTTATGGTGTGAACTTATTCACACCATAATCTTGTGATATTGTTCACACAACGGTGGGTTGATCATTATTTTTTTGTTTTTACTTCCTTAATTCCACCCTCGTAAGTCTACTTCCTGATTCCATTGTGAACATGTCATCAATGGAGGGATAATTATTTTATGGTTTTATCCAAGGGAGTAGAAAGGGACTGGATTGGATGTTATTTATCACTCTATAAATGTTATTATCTTCTATTATTTGAGTTTCTTTCATTAAATGATTTCTCTCTTCCTCTTCTTTATTGAATTTACTCTCCCCAGTTTTATGTGCTAATTAGATCATTTACCATGGAGTGCTCATTAAAATGATCCTACAAGTGTATAGTTGATTAGTATGTGTTTGTGAAGGTTTTTAATCAGTAATTTATGAGGTTATTTTGAATTCATTTCATGAATCCCTCTCGAGTAAATGAAATTAAAAACATAAAAAAAGGAATTCATCCAATCCACCCTGAACGATAACCTATGATCAACAAATTTTCTCATAAATTGAATTCAAATAGATATCATAGTGCTCTTTTAAAACCCATCTAAATTAAACCCATTTTGGCCACTTCACAGCTGAAAATATACCTATTTATATTGTGTGTCTAAAGTTTCTTCTTAGGTATTTGAGTATTCAACAACCCAAGCTACACTAAAAGCAACCGTATAACCCGTAGAACCTATGTAAATTTGGGAGACACCATAAAATTTTAATTATTTTGATGATTCCATGTTTAATGTTGATTACACATTCCCATGTTTCATTTATTTTATCAGGTTATATCATGCCTCATTGTTCATTAATATTATCCTCAACTATTCTATTTTTCATTGAAATTATAATTTTATAACATGTACGAATTTATATATTTTATTATTTTTGTATTACCTTAAGGTGATTTATTTATAACCACATTATTATGTATGTCCCTAGGTTATCCAACATATTTTTAGTAGTTATTAAATAATATGATCATTTTAAAGAAGTTTTTAATAAATCTAATATACCCATATTATAAGTTCATATGTAATATAACTAATTACACGAAAAAACTAAGCTACTCAATATTATAGGTTTTATTATGTATATTTCAATGTACTGAATCATGAATTAATGTGTAATAAAAATAAGGTTTGTCAAAGAGGGAGTATCCTATCAAACCAAATCAGATTTAAAAAAATATAATGATTATAGTGGAGATGATAATTCATGAAAAGGATGAGATGACCTCAGATATGTTTTATTGGAATTTATATCCTCCCAAGTCTCTTTCATATAATATAACATGTCTTTTACCTAAATTATATAATAAATAAAATCAAAAAAACAATATAACTAATTAATTTAGAAGGATATATTCATAATACACTAATGTTAAACTAATATAAAAAATATATATATTGATATCCATAAGGAGACTCTAAATATAATTGTTCTCATAAAACTACAAAGGATAACCTGGGGACTGCGAAAAAGGTTCATCTAAAAAACCCAATAAGGGTATAAATATGATAACAGAGAAAAGCATAAAATTTAAATTGAATAATATGATACTACAAAATAAAATTATCCTGGAAAAAATATGGGATAATATCATAAACACCATTTAATACTAAATCCTGGAAATATATGAATGTGGAAACAATATGAAACATGAAAAAATCATAAGTCATGTCTAACTACCATGAAAACATGACATGGTGGATAGAGTCCCATAATAGAATAGGTTTTCTACCCAATCTCATATATTTTTTCTCAAGAGGCATAAATGTTACCATGCTCATTGGAGTACCATATTAGAACCCCCATAATTACATATATAAGATTATGTGCACCAGAAATGGAATTTAAGAAAATGGCATTAATCATTAGAATTTTTCATAGATGGAAATGGATGTATAAAATTTCCACATACCAAAATCAATGGATATTGAATAATCAATCCAAATAGAATATGTAATTAATTATTTTGGAAATGAAATTTGGAATAAATAATAATAGTTTCTAAATTTTGTTTTCATTTTAATAAATTTTATGACAAACGGTATATAATTTGTTATAAAAATGGACAATGAACATTTATTTTTAAAGAATATTTTGAATACCTTCAACGAAACAATTATCATGGAGATTTTTTTGAAAAGCATGGGTGAAAAATAATTTCTATCCATAAATTTTTTAGTTATTTGATTAAACCATTAATCAGTATAAATAATTTGAAATAGTGTTACATACTAGGATTAAGGAATAGAAAACCCCCCTTAATCAGGTTTCATTTTAGAGAAGGCATTTTTGAAATGAACATGAAGTAAATATAACCAAATCAAATGAAGGGAGAATAATATAGAGATATTTTTAAATAATATATATATATATATATATAATTATGAATCATTCACTAACATCATATTGATAGATATATTGAGTTAGATAGATAAATTCTACATCCCAATGAAAATTGTGTGGTTGTAAGAGATCCATTACCTTATATTTAGAGTCATTCTGTACATTCTCTTACAGACAAAAATAATCAAATTACATTTACCAATTTCAGAATTAAGAAACTTATAAATATATATTTTATTGAATATAATTTTATTATGATCATTTACAACCATTTGAATGAGATGTATAGTTTAATTTTTTTTGTTTCAAGGGTTTCTTCATAGATCCATGGTTGGATTAAATTCTCAAAAAAATTGAGTTATTAACAACTGGTACATAAACACTAGAAGAGAAATAAAATAATATTAAGTTATTTTAATAAATTAAAATGGACACAAATTTTCAAATGTGTTCTTTAATTATGATGATTAATTTAGTAAAATCATTAATGATACATGGTTAGATCTTTTTGGAATGGTTTCCAACCATGAAATACATATTGAATTTATAATTCATATCATGGATATATATTAATTACATTAAACTAAATAATATATAATATATATATTTATATCATTTTATTCCACTATAATTTAATTTAAATCCTCTGTAGAGGTTATAATGGAATATGAAAACTCATCATGCGCAAAGGGAGGGAACCTAAAATAACATGAGAGATGTTTTTTTAATATTATAAGAGAGGAAGGGGTATTATGTAGATATAATTAAAATTAAGTATATTATATGTATTTAAATTAATATGCATTCATGAAAATAAATAATTCTCAATTTAGTGTGTCTCCCCTCCTTTGGATATATCCTCTTAGGCGTCTTATTAAGGAAACCTTTTATTCTTAATTAAGAGGAAAAATAATTTATGGATGTGTTGAAGAGATGAGGATGGATTGGAGAAAAGTTTGGGTAAGATCAAAGTACAAGAATTTATGGTGAGATGTTGGGGTGAGGGATTGAATTTATAAGGGGAGGAGGGTAATGTTTTGAATATTATAAAAAAGTATTTCTTATTTTGGATGAATAATACTATTTTTGGTGAATAATTTAAATATATAAATTAAATTCACTATGTTATCTCTTAAAAATTATTTCTTAAATCATCCATGAGTAAGAAATTCCTCTAATTATCTTATACTGTTAAATAATATATTTTTCTATATATCACTATTCACAAAACGAAATATTTTTGAGAAAAACCAAAAACATCCCCTAATAGTTCTCTAATTTATAGATTCCAAAAAATAAAATAATATTATTTGAATAATTTGATAAATATTAGAAATTTAATTTTTATTTAAATTAAATATTTGTTTGAGAAATGACAATTTAATATTACGATCAATTGTTTGGTCCATTTAAAAATATCTAATAGTCTTATAAAATAATATTATCATTATAATATAACATTATATTGTTTTATAAAAACATTTTGTAGAAAAAAATTTATTTTAAATTCATATATTGGTGAAAAAATGAACATAAAATAAATTTGATTTTTAAAAATTACCAAAAAAAATATTTAATAATTTTTTGAAATATAATTTACTTACACCATAAAATAATTAGGTAATTTTTTTTATTTTATATGATAATAAATACTTTTACACTCTCATAGGTGAGTAAACTATTTGGAAAATCATGATACTATTCCTAATATTCACAGTAGTACACTAATTCTATGATTAATAGCATAATGATAATATTTGTAAAAATTACATGGGTTCTATACTTTTTATAAATACCTTATATTCCATTCATTAGTCATTCATTTTAATTTTTGATAAATGTAATTTAAATTTAAATTTTCATGATGAAAATTGTATTACTAATATTCTGTTTCATATCTACCATATTCCTCATGAGTTTTATTATATTTGTTATATAGATTATCCAAAAAAAAAATATTGTAGTAATCATGATTTCAAATTTATATATCATTATGTAATCTTATAATAATATGGCCATATTTATTCTCAAATTTTAATGATCAAATTAATTTATAACAGTTTTATTATATGGTGAATTTTCTTTATAAAATATTAAATATCCAATTTTAAAGGATTATATATGAAAGTAAATTCCATTGATAAAAATGTATGTTTATTAAATTATTCAACCTTTAGATATTTAATCCAAAAAATATCAATTTAAATACTATGGTGAAAATAAATGAGTGTACTAATACTAAAATTCATCATTTTAGTCCTCATATTTCATTATCTTACTTATGGTTTCATCACAAAGCATTTAATACCTTATTAGTCCTATTAAGTAGAAATTTATCAATATTACACATGATTTTCACCAGTTTCCATTCATAAGAGAGGCCATTTTTAGGTTGTACCACATAGGAAATTAGTTTATGTTTGGGATATGTTATTTAATTCCAAAAGACAAATACTTGGAAAAAATAATTTTCTTGAGACATGGTTATTGGAAGCCCTATTAGATAAGACATACCTTTAATGTGATCATGAATATTAAAGTGGTTGATGTACCTGGGAAATAAATGCCCCTTTTGTCACGACCCATCCTCGGGGCCCGTGCCGTGACTACTCCAAGCCCGCCTTCCATATGCCAAGGGGTTGCCAACTAGCACCAAAGGCATAGATCCTGATAAAATAGAAGGAATTTCCTTTATATAAGTAAAGAAACACAAAAGAGTACGCAAGATGATGTAAACACTAAGTAAACTGAGTAAGAAATAAAGTGTTGGAAAGTAAATGGGCAAGAATACAAACCCAACTAAAAGTACATAACAATAGAAAAGAAAGAACAGTTGCAGTAAAGTAAACCAACAACCACTGTGTCATCCTCCGGATATCCCACCTGAAGGGTGGGTACAAATGATCTCCTCAGCTCATCGAGTCCGGCCATCCGCTCCATGTACGTCCCTCCAAGTGGTCCACCTCCAGGTACCGTCCTGCTCCACAAGACTCCACCTCGATCAGCGCTGTTTGTCATCGGCATCCAACACAACGTAGTGCGGCCATATCCTGTGTAGGGGTGAGTATACGATACTCAGTAAGGACCCCGAGACCCCCGAAGGTCTCCCAGAATCCATAAAGGATAAACCACAAAGAAAAGATACAAACACAAAGTATCAACCAAATATAATTAGGTATATGCCCATAAATATACCTAAGTCATCAATTTCAGTTCGGCTCCAACTCACGAGCCCATGTTCAACCGAGTCCACACAAGAAATCACAACCTAGTACACACAAGAATGCAAGTCAATCACATTGATGATAATGACTGAAATTCATGACTCAGCTCACACAGGTATACTACTTATGGAGAGGGGTGGAGATGATAGACGTAGCCTCTGAATCATCTCCCCTGCCGAACCCACGTAGGATCCACGTATAGAATTCAACACTGCCGAACCCACATATGATCAAAGTACAATAACCATCGCTGCTGAACCCACATAGGATCCAAGTATAGTCATCATTTTTGCGGAACCCACGCAGGATACAAGTACAGTCATCCTTGTTGCCGAACCCACGGAGGATCCAAGTACAGTCGTCATCATCGTCGCAGTCGCAGCCAACTCTGGGGTTCTCGCACACAGCACGCTCAATTCCGAAAGGGTCTGCTCCATAATCCAAGGGGGTCGATAAATCAACTATCTCTAAGTTTAGAGTTCATGTATCCTGAAGTTTCGTATCGTCAATAGGAACTCAATGCGCAGACGGTGCGTCAATCGGACACCCGGTCTGAGAGTTATTGGCTTTTCCATCCGAGGGGCCTGGTTGGTTTCGGGTTTGAACCAACCCCGATGTACCCAAACTTCGCCGAAACCTTGACTGTAATATACCAAAACGATCGGCTCGTTCCAAGGGATCCTACGCAACAGACGGTGCATCGATCGAAGGTCTGTAGCTCATGATATATCTGTTTAACCGAAATGTTCTGAAAATATGGGGTCTGGGCCCGGTCCGATCTGGCCCAACACCCCCTGGGTCGACCCGAACCAGGTTCACCCGACTCGGGTCCGTGTTGGGCCAGGTCGGGCACGGCCTGGCCAGGCTGGTGTAGCCTGGCCCCGTAGGGCGCGGCCTGTGCGGCATGCGACCCTGCTCAGAAGTCGGTCGCGGCTCGGCCGCTGGCTGAGCGGGATGCATAGGGGGTGCGACCCCATGTTTTTGGAAACAGCAGACCTAGTGGGGTCCACCCTAGCAGTTGTTCGGGGGGGTGGGGGTTACACCCCCCGGTTTCCAGGTAACAGCGGGCCATTAATGCCGGCTGGTTTTTGAGCTACTGCGGGACCCAGAAGGGGTCCCTCCTCCTAGAGACGCCGGCGGCCGGCTCTTCCGGCCGCCCCTGCTGGCCCGCCGCGGCCTTAGGTCATGTCTCGTCTCCCTGACGTGGTGCGACGACACTACGACCCTCTACCGCGGCCCACTCCATCCACGACCTTCCTCATTCTCTCCGGCACGGCGCGATGGTGTCGTGCACCACCGCTGCGACCCGCTCCGGCCGCGACCCTCTACGTCTCTGCATGGTGCAACGACACCTCGCTGCCTTCGTCGCGGCCTTGCATGGTCATGGTTCCCTGCCGATAACCGCATGGTGCAACTGCACTACGCAACTCTTCCTCCATCATTAACGAATATTAACATAGTAGAGGGGAGAAGAATCGGTCATGTTTGTGCGGTCTGATCTCCTTCCGTTACGACGATATCATGTGGACAAACCTTAAGCAACGAAGAACGGTGATAAAGACCTGAACAAAAAAATAACCCCTACCTCAACAAAAGTTATGGAACGTAGGTCGTTGTGGGAGATGACATCAGGGGGTGAGGTTCCGTAAGCGACGACGGAGTGCACCCGAGGAGGAAGCGGCGTATCCCCTTTTGTCGCGGAGAAAAGATTATAAGGTGAGATATCATTGGCGAGATCCTGCGTCGGTGTCTCCACCCTTGTTGCAGAGGGAAAAGGTGATGGAGAATTCGGGGTCGGCGAGTCGATGTTCTTCGTCGAAGAGATGGCATTCTTCAACAATGGAGGTGAAGCATTCTTCAAAACTCAAGAGATCTCTTCCCCAAAATCTCAACACAACTAAACCCACCAAAAATAAAATAAGTCTTCTCCTTGTTTTATTTATTCATGCCATGCATTTCAAAATTTAAATTTCAAAACACTTAATTAATTAATTGAAGTGGTTCAATTAATTGTTTAAAGTGTGTTGGCAAGAGATAAGAGGGAGAGAGAGACAAGGTGGAAATGTTTCACAAGTAATGAGGAGTTTTCAAAATTAAGAGGGGAGTTTAAGGAGTTTTCGAGAATGTGAAGGGTTGGGGCTCGTGTGGGCCCCACATCACATTTATCCTCACATGGGTAGTTAGGTGCTTGTGGGTCCCACCCTAACTCCCCCATGTAGGATAGAACCACCTTAGATATAAAAATACAATTGAACCACAATTTTATTCACTTCTCATTTTACCCACAAATATTAACTTCTTCTCCCGCTCAAACGCATCTACGGTAAAAGTCCTTTTAAGAAATTACTAGTTCCGTGAGTTCATCGGTGCCCTCATATTTCAATTCCGAGCACTGGTTCAAATGATAGAAAAACCCGCTCATTCATTTACTTAAATACCCGAGCTAAACAATGGAAATTGATTCTGGGCACACTGGGCCTCAGAATCAAGTGCCGTCAGAATCCATAGACTCGTATAATTACAAAGTATTTAAGAAATAATTTTCCTTGAAATTTCGGGGTATTTACATTACTCCCACCTCAGGGCTTTACGTCCCCATAAAGCTACATCATAAACTAGGCAATCAAATGAGGGTATTGTGCACGCATATGAGCCTCTCTCTCCCATGTGCTCTCCTGGAGGTTCCCGTGTTGCCAACGAACATGCACTAGAGGAATCAACCAGCCACGTAGGACCCGCTCCTGTCGATCCTCGATCTCCACTGGGACCTACGTGACTGTAGCTCCTTCATTGATGTCCAGCTCCCCATGATCAATGATGTGGGTCGGGTCGTGCATGTATCTCCTCAGCTGAGATATGTTGAAGATGTCATGAACCCGGTGCAACTGAGGTGGAAGGGCATGGCAGTAAGCCACGTCACCTACCATGCTAAGGACCTGGAATAATCTGGTGAAGCGCAGAGATAACTAGCTACCCTGACCATATCTCCATAATCCACGTCGAGGTGAGGCACGTAAGAAAACATGGTCGCCATCCTCAAACACTAGTTCTCTACGCCTCCTATCAGCATATGACTTTTGTCTGCTCTGTGCAGTCCTCATTCGCTCATGGATGAACTGCACCTTCTCCATCATAGCTTGGACCATCTCTGGTCCTACATGTGCTGACTCCCCAGGGTCTGTCCAACATAGAGGTGATCCGCAAGGTCAGCCATACAATTCCTCGTATGGTGCCATCCCGATGGTGGATTGGTAGCTGTTGTTTGATGAAAACTCAAACAAGGGTAGGTGATCCTCCCAGATACAACCAAAGTCAATGACACATGCACGGAGCATGTCCTCGAGTGTCTGAATAGTCCTCTATGTCTGGCCATCCATATGGGGATGAAAGGCAATGCTCAGGCATAGCTGCATCCCAAATTCCTCCTACAACCCCTTCCAATTCCAGGAAGTAAAGAGAGAATCTCGATCGGAGACGATAGTCAATGGAACACCATGAAGTCGTACGATCTCCTGAACGTAGAGGTGTCCCAAGCTCTCAACTAAACCCTGCTCTCTGATCGGTAGGAAGTGGGCCGACTTGGTGAGTCGGTCTACGATCAACCAGATGGAGTCATGTCCTCTGGATGTACGTGGGAGTCCCATCACAAAATCCATGGATATCCCGTCCCACTTCCACTCCGGATCCTCTAAGGGTTGTACCAAGCCTACTGGTACCTAGTGCTCTTTCTTGACATGCTGGAAAGTGAGGCATTGTGAAATGAACTCTGCTAAAGCCTTCTTCATACCCGGCCACCAGTGCTGTCGTCTAAGGTCCTGGTACATCATCGCCACTACTAGATGTAAAACTAGAGGGGAAGTGTGAAACTCCCTCAAAACTTCCTCCGGCAGTGCAACTGGTACAATAGTAAGTCCCCTAAATAGGATGACATGCTCTGCTCTTTCAGAAAATACATCAGGCGCATGCCCTATGGAAATCAGAGCATGTCACTTCTCACAGTCAACATCCCCAAGATGTGCCTCTCTGACCTACTGAAGTAGTGGAGGAGTGACCATGAGGGACTGTAGCAAGTCTTTCCCATCTCTATCGATGAAGGATATCTGCAAAGTGGATAACTGCTCTGTCGCCTCTCCGAGTAGCTGAATGCCCGACCTCCTGTTGAGAGAATCAGCCACAATGTTCTCCTTCCCAGGAATATAGAATATCTCAATGTAATAGTCCTGGAGAAACATGAGCCATCATGGCTGTCTTAGGTTCAGTTCCTTCTGCGAGAAGATGTACTTGAGACTCTGGTGGTCAAAGTAGACTGTAAAGTGCTCACCCATCAGATAAAGCTGCCACATCGTCAAGGAGAAGACCACTACAGCTAACTCGAGGGAATGGTTGGAGTAGTTCTACTCATGATGACTCAACTGTCATGAAACATAGGTGATCAATACCCACTCCTGCATCAAGAAACATCCAAGTCTGGTCCCTGATGCATCGGAGTAAACTACGTACCCTACGCCCTCCTCCGGCAGCCTCAAGATGGGTTCACTAGTCAATATCTGTCTCAGCTCCTGGAAGCTCTACTGACATCTATCTGACCAAACAAAGGGTTTCCCCTTCATCTTCAAAGCTAAAAGCAGTGCTATAACTCTAGAGAAGTCTGGCACAAATCTCCGATAGTACCAAGCCAGACCTAGGAAACTCCACACCTCCATCACGCTCCTGGGTGGCTCCCAAGAAAGTACTACCTCGATATTTGCAGGATCCACCAAAACTCCCACCTCCGATATGATGTGCCCCAAAAAGTGAACCTCTCGCATCCAGAACTGGAAATTCTAGAGAAAACCATAACGTCGGTGCTCTTGGAGTGTGTCCAGTATAACCCGTAAGTGGTAGGCGTTCTCCTCCTCAGTAGTCAAGTAAATAAATATGTCGTCAATGAAGAATGTGACAAAACAATCAAGTTAAGGCTGGACTATCTTGTTCATGAGACTCATGAACACTACTAGAGCGTTGGTTACACCGAAAGGCATAACCAAGAACTCATAGTGGCCATACCGACACCTGAAGGCTTTCTTCTACACATCCTCGTCTCGAACTCTGAGCTGATGATATCCTAACCTGAGGTCTATTTTCGAGAACCATCGTGATCCCTTGAGCTAATCAAAGAGGTCTTCAATCATTGGTAGTGGATAATTGTTCTTTACAGTCACCTGATTCGTGCGAAGGTAGTCTAAACAAAGTCGTAAGCTCCAATCCACCTTCTTGGAAAATAAAATCGGAGAAGCCTCGGGTGAAACACTGGATCAGATGAATCCCTTTCCCTGCAAATCCTCCAACTGTACCCGTAGATCACGAAGCTCGGTGGGATCCATCTGATATATCAGAGTAGATATTGGTGCTGTCCTGGGGTACATGTCAATGTAAAATTATACCTCTCTGCAGGAGGTAGTACTGGAACGTCATCAGGGAAAACGTCTGCATACAATTCCACCACAGCAGGAAAACTCGGACTTCGCACATCAACTGCTCTGAGGATAAGACTAGAAAACTGATGTGTGATCGGTTGTCCTCTCCTCCACATAAGTCCATCCTACACTGCAAAGGTTCCCTTCTCACCAGTGACGGTGAACCTACTTCCATCTGTGCAGACAAACTGCACTTTGCGCCTAATATAGTCAATCTGAGAATGAACTATATATAACCAGTCCATGCCCAAGATGACGTCGTAAGGAATCAACGCCACTTCATGAAGATCACAATCAAATCTCTCGCCTCCTAGAGTAATATCACACTGTTGGCACCAGTGTGTAATCATCAAGTCTTCTCCCGTAGGAGTCTCTAGCCGTAAGGATCAAGCCAATGGCTCCATCGGAATCTCCAAGATCCGAACAAGGGTAACGACAATAAAAGAATGACTCTCTCATTGGTCTATAAGAAATGAAGCAAGGGTGGAGTAGACAGAGATAGTACCTCGAATCATCTTAGGTGTGTCGTGATCATAGGCCTCGACTGCCTGAAGTTGAGCCTGCCCATGTCTGCCAGCTCCCTGTGGTCGGGGTGGTCCTCCTAGTGGTGGTGGTGGAAGAGCCTCAAAGCGTCGTCCACCAACTGATGCTCGGCCAACTCCTCTGCCTCGTCTGCCAGCTCCCTGCAGACCTCCATGGTCGAACCTCTACCTATGCCTGGGTGGTCCCTCAATCGTATGCTGATCCTCTACATGACTGGTCGGGCAGTTACAAGCCATGTGGCCCTACCTGCCGCATGTATAGCACTGCCTTCCTCGTGTATGACTAGCTCTGCTGCGTGTGCCCCACACCTCTGAACCAGTATCCTGAGATCTCCCACCTTATGGTTGGGTCCACTAGGACCTATATGAAATCTGTCTACTTCCGGATTTATAAGACTTCACTACGTGTCACCCTATGGTAGGCCTGGCTACTGGCATAGGCTCAGCAACAAAGCTCTCCACAAGAAGGGATCTCTCTAGTACTCCTGCCTGTGTCAGAATGCATTGGGAGATCATCGAATCCCTGATCTCATGCCTTAGTCCTTGCTCAATGGTTCGGACTGAAATAATGGGTCCCGTACCATTTCCCTGGAGTAGCGCGAGAGGTCAATAAATCTCACCGAGAACTTGCCTACATTCATGATGCCCTACAGCAGCTGTAGTAACTCTTGGATGTGCACCACATATAGGGTGGATGGAACGAACTCCGAGAGGAAGAGGCTCTCAATGTATGTCCAAAGTAGTGATGCCTCATCATGTACCTGGAACATCAGGCTCCACTATCTACCTGCTACTGCGTGCAGGTGACTCGACACAAGGATCACCATAAGGTCTGCTAGTGTCCCTACCAATCTGAAGACTCGGATGATAGCCTCCGTCAAATCCTTAGCTGCCTGAGGGTCCATCTCTCCATGGAACCTGGGAAGCCTCTGTTGCTGAAACTTTTGCAGTGCACTCAGGTGGCGTGCACTCTCCGCTGCTGGGGCTAGTGTTATTAGTGACCTAGTGGGTAGCGGTATCGCTGGTGCCTTCTCTATAATGGGGACATGCATCGAGGCCTCGTTGCTCGATGGGCTTCCATCTCACAAGTGGCTCGAAACCCTAGCTTGATGCCTTCGTGGGTCCATCCTGAAAAGTAACAGGTGTGCCACGGTTAGTACAGTATACCTGGTGAGACGAAAAAATGTAATAAAAAAGAACACTTTTAAAACACACACGCAATTAGTGTTTTCGATCACTGAGTTAGAATTCAGAAGTCATGGTCCTAGTGTATGGATAGGTCGGCCGCCGCACCAACACTGGACTCCCTGGACCAAAAAACACACAAAAAACACTTTATACTATTGCTTCATAGAAGAAATTATTTGTGTCCTAAGTTATGTGGTAGAACTGACTACTCTGATACCAATTTGTCACGACCCATCCGCGGGGTATGTGTTGTGACTACCCCAAGCCCGCCTTCCATAGGAAAGGGGCTGGCGACAAACACCAAAGGGGTAGATCCCGATAAAATGGAAGTCATTACCTTTAAATAATTAATGAAACACAACAGAGTACGCAATATGAAGTAAACACTAAGTAAAATGAGTACAAAAGTAAGTGCTATAAAGTAAATGGGCCAGAATACAAACCCAATTGAAAGTACAGTTCAACAGAAAAGAAAGAACAACTGTAGTAAAGTAAACCAGCAACCATTGTGTCGTCCTCCGAATATCCCACCTGAAGGATGGGTAAAAATGATCTCTTCAGTTCCTCGGGTCCAGCCATCCGCTCTGTGTATGTCCCGCCAAGTGGTCCACCTCCCGGTACTGTCCTGCTCCACAAGACTTCACCTTGATCAGTTCTGTCTGTCGTCTGTATCCATCACAACATACTTCAGGCATAACCCGTGCAGGGGTGAGTATAAGATACTCAATAGGGACCCCGAGACCCCCAAAGGTCTCCTAGAATCCAAAAAGGATAAACCACAAAGGAAAGATACAAACACAAAGTATCAACCAACTCTACTTAGGTATATGCCCAAACATATACCTAAGTCATCAATTCTCGTTCGACTCCATGTCACGAGCCCAAGTTCAACCCAGTCCACACAGGAAAGCACAAACCAGTCCACACAGGAATGCAAGTCAATCAAATCAATAATAATGACAGAAATTCAAGACTCAGCTCACACAGGTATACTACTCACAGAGAGGGGTGGAGATGATAGATGTAGCGTCTGAATCATCTACCCTGCCAAACCCACATAGGATCCAAGTAAAATAACCATCGCTGCTAAAACCATGGAGGATCCAAGTACATTCCTCATCACTGCCGAACCCATGTGGGATCCAAGTACAGTCGCCCTCACTACCGAATCCCTAGAGGATCCAAGTCTAGTTGTCATCATCGTCGTAGTCGCATCCAGCTCTAGGGTTCCCGCACACAGCACCCTCGATTCCGGGAGGGTCCGCTCCACGAGCCAAGGGGGTTGATACATCAACTATATAGAAGTCTAGAGTTGATGTATCCCAAAGTTCCGTCTCATCAATAGTAACTAAATGCGATAGACAACACGTCAATCGGAAGCCCGGTCTGAGAGTTATTGGCCTTTTCGCCCCAGGGGCCCGATTGGTTTCGAATTCGAACCAACCCGGCCATACACAAACATCACCAAAACCTCGAGTGTAATATACTGAAATGACCGTCCCGTTCTCGAGAACCCTACAAAACTAATGGTGCATCGATTGGAGGTATGTAGCCAAGATATATATGTGTAACCGAAACATTCCGAAAAAAGGGGGTCTGGGCCCAGTCCGACCTGGCCCAACACCCCCCGGGTCGACCCGAACCGGGTCGACCTGACTCCGGTCTGAGTCCGGCCATGTTGGGCATGGCCCGGCCAGGCTGGGCGTGGCTGGCCCGGCCCGCGTGTCCTGCGGCTGGCCTGACCCATGCGGCCTGCTGCCCGGCTCGGAAGCAGGCTGCAGATCGGCGGTTGGACGAACGGGACACAAAGGGAGCGTGACCCCCTATTTTTGGAAATGACGAACCCAATGGGGTCTACCTTAGTAGCTAGTCGGGGGGGGGGGGGTACACCCCACCCCCGTTTCCTGGTAACGTCAGGCCAGTTTGTGAGCTGTCACGGGACCCTGAAGGGATCCCGCCTCCTGGTGACGCTGACGGCTAGCTCGGCCGGCCGCCCCAGCTGGTCCGCCGCGGCCCGTTCCGGCCATGGCCTTCCTCAGTCTTTCTAGCGCAGCACAATGGCACCGCACACCCCCCACGGCTCGCTCCATTCGCAGCCCTTTACGTCTCTGCACGGTGCAACGACACTGCGCCACCTTCACCAAAACCTTTCATGGTCATGGTTCCCTGCCGATCACCGCACGGTGCGACGACACCGCGCGCCGTCACCTCCAACATTAACGAAGATTGAAAATGTAGAGGGGAGGAGAATCGACCGTGTTGGTGTGGTTCGATATCCTTCCATTACGATGATATCATGCGGAAAAACCTTAAGAAACGAAGAACGATGATAAATAATTGAACAAAAAAACCACTACCTCAACAAAAGATATCGAACATCGAGCATCGCGGAAGACGACATCGTGGGGTGAGGTTCCATAAGTGGTGACAGAGTGTGTCCACGGAGGAAGCAGTGTATCTCCTTTTGTCGCAGAGAGAAGATTATATGGTGAGACATTGTTGGTGAGATCCCACGTCGGTATCTATTCCCTTATCACGTAGGAAGAAGGGGATGGAGAATCTGGGGTCGCCGAGTTGATGTTCTTCGTCGGAGAGTTAGCGTTCTTCAACAAAGGAGATGAAGTGTTTTTTGAAACTCAAGAGCTCTCTCCCCAAAATTCTCAAGACAACAAAACCCACCAAAAATAAAATAAGGCTTCTCCTTATTTTATTTATTCATGCCATGCATTTCAAAATTTAAATTTCAAAACACATAATTAATTAATTGATGTGGTTAAATTAATTTTTGAAAGTGTGTTGGCAAGAGTTAAGAGGGAGAGAGATAGATGGGGGAAAGGTTTCACATGTAATGAAGAGTTTACAAAATTAAGAGGGGAATTTAAGGAGTTTTAGAGAATGTGAAGGGTTGGGATCGTGTGGTCCCCACCTCACATTTATCCTCACATGGGTAGTTAGGTGAGTGTGGGTCCCACCCTAACTCCCCCATGTAGGATAAAACCACCTTAGATATAAAAATAAAATTGTACTACAATTTTATTCACTTCTCATTTAATCCAAAATTTTAACTTCTTCTTCCGTGCAAACTCATCTATGGTAAAAGTCCTCTTAAGCAATTACTGGCGCTGCGAGGTCATCGGTGCCCTCATATTTCAATTCCGAGTACCGGTTCAAAATACATAAAAACCCGCTCGTTCGTTGATTGAACGTATCTGAGAAAAACATCAAAAAATTGATATCGGGCACACCGGGCCTCGGAATCAAGTGTCGTCATAAGCCATAGACTTGTAAAATTACAAAGTATTTACTAAAACAATTTCCATAAAATTTCAAGGTCTTTACACATTTTTCCCAAATTTCATGACTCTCTTCCATAGAGATATAAGGAGTAACACTTTATCTCCAACCTCACATTCAATGTATATCATACAATTATCAGCATACATCTTCTATCAACTCTGAGGTTTCCCATCGTGGAGTTAAATATCTTGGAAATTTTCTAAAAATCCATCAACTATGTCAAATCCCGAAAAATTATATTCACCAACAATACTACAAAAATAGGAAAGGGAAGCGCCAACTTATATCAGCGCTAAGAAAAAACCACTGATAAAGAAACCCTCTATCAGTTCTAAAATTTTTGCGCTGATACTGAGAATCTTTATCAGTGCTTTTCTAGTGCTGATAAAGGGAATCTTTATTAGCAATAGAATAGCGTTGATAAATCCTTCCTGTATGAGCCCTAACATTTTAGCGCTGATACAATCTTTTTTTATCAGCCATTTTCTAGCGCTAATAAAGAAGCCCTTTATCATTGCTAGAAAGGCGATCATAATGATTCCCAGTATCATCTCTAATATTTTAGTGCTGATATAGGGTAAACATTATCAGAATTTTATTTAGCACCGATAAAGAGACCCTTTATCATTGCTAGAAAACCGCTGATAATGAAGGCATGTATCAACACAAAAATGTTAGAGATCATAAAGGAAGGATTTATCAGCACTTTTTTAGCACTCATAAAGAGGACCTTTGTCAGCGCTAACATTTTAGCGCTGATAAAGGTATCCTTTATCAGTTATTTTTGAGCGCTTATAAAACCATAATTCCATATTTTATAAAATTGGTCGTACAATGTCCTCGGTTTATCGCAACCTAATGATCTCACGGTACTGTAACTATGCGACTCCTATCCGCCGCCCCCAATCTTTGCATTGTCGGACCTCTTCTGCCCCCGATCTTCACATTGTCAGACCTGTACCATAAGCACTTCTCATAATACATCCCCTCAAAACCCTTCAGTGAATCCTCCTCTCTGCAAACCCAACTTCTCCTCGTCTTCGCTCGATCCTACTCCCCATTAACCCTACTCCTCCATTTCTCTTCAGTTGGAGGCTCCTCCTGTGTACCTCCTCCTGTGCACCTCCACCTCTAGAAGTTTCCAAGTGTGTGGTAACTGATTCAATTATTTTACATTATTATATAATTTTGATATGATTTCTTAGTTTCATGAATTTGTTATATGGATTACTTTTTTGGTTCTAAATATGTTTTGGAAAGGTTTTTCAGATCCACATGAATTTGAATGGGGATTTTCGGATGGAAATGGTTGGATTCCATATGTGTTCTTCTTGTTGTGTTTCCAAAGGTGTTGCATGAATTTTTAATGTTGTGTGAAATGTGTTTATAAATGGTTTTAGTGTGCATGTGAAATGGAAAGTGACTTTTTGTGTAAAATAGTGGTTTTGGGGTGAGATTTCGATCATTGGATCCATGTGAAAATGTGAAAATGTGAAAATGTGTAAAATAGTGATTATAATGCTTGGAATGTGTATGTGAATGTTGTGATATAGTTATATTTAAGATGAATGGGGTCTTAGATTGCAAATACTTTGAGAAATATATTACGGAGGAATTATATCTAGATTCGATGGTATCAGGTATGTCCATGGAGTATCTCAACCCCATCTAATGTTATTATACGTTGACTCAATATACTAATAATTTTGATAAAAATTCTCAATTTTCACATGATGTGGTGTCAAAAAAGAATCTTATGTCCCATAGGATTCATATGGGTCTTCAATTAGATATCCAAAATCAAGTATTTATGCTAAAGTTTACCTAAAATTTTGATGTTCACAATAGGGATGTGATGGAATAAATTGGCATAACAATTATGTCATGGTTAACCAGTGTTACTTATATTCCCAGTGGTAATTTTGGTGGTTTCTATAAGTGGAATAGAAATTAGAATGAGCATCATAGTGA
The DNA here is from genome assembly GCA_963277665.1 of Viscum album. NCBI lineage: Eukaryota > Viridiplantae > Streptophyta > Magnoliopsida > Santalales > Viscaceae > Viscum > Viscum album. Next base: position 2,036,309,225 of record OY728148.1, read on the forward strand.
AAATAGTGGTGGAGGCATTTTATACAAAACTTCTTCCAGATCATCTATAGTGTTTAGTAAATTCCAAATTACTTTTTCCTATGTGGAAAGATTTATCACTCACAACATTATTAATCGGAATCATTGAATATTTACATCTCATACAAACATTAAACCCACTTGAATAGGGTTTTAAATGTTTTTACTACACTGTGTAGTGGAATGGAATAATAAATATTGAGAGGTACCAAATCATAGTAATATTATTCAATAACAACGGGATCCTAGAAACATGTATCAGGAACAAAAAAACTTCATGTTGTGGATTAATCTCCATTAGGAAATGATATGGGTCATGTGAGGGTGAGAGGCACCATTTCCATATCTTTTTCTTTAGTGTATGTTTTTTATATTGGTTCCCATCATTATTTCATATCAAACCTCTATATAGAACTATTGAAACTTATAATAGAGCTAATGGATTATGTGATAGAGATTGTAACATCACTCTAGATAAATAGGGGGTAAGTTCTCTGATTCCCCTCTCATGCTTTCTCTTTTTCAGAGATTTAGATCATATGATATTTTTTTGTTCTTAAAATGATTCCCCTATAAGTTATTCTTAGAATAGACTGGATAGTTTATAATAAATCTTCAATTTAATATTATCATTGGTGGGTGTCCTTCACTGCCCCTGATGAGGAATTCCATGATTTCGAAAGATAATTAGACCTGAGGTCTAGTCGAGCTAGACCTCTTATTCCAGAGTTGAGTGGGATGATATACTTTTGTGCTATTGAACAGGAGTAGGAAGCCTATTATAGGGAACTTCCCCTAGTAGCTAATAAATTTCCAAAAGCGTTTCCTTTAGTCTTTTTTTGTCTACCACTGGGGAGGGAGGTGGAGTTCTCTATCAACTTGATGATGGGTAAAAAACCAATATTTATTCTATATTACAATATAGAACTTGTTAAATTGAAGGAAAAATAATCAGTGGGATGAATTGGTTTCCAAATTCGTTATATAACCTAGTGTGTTGCCTTGGGAGGAAGTAGTGCTTTTCACCAAGATGGTCATTGAAATCATTCACCTGTGTGTTGATTACCAGAATCTCAACTGGGTTATGATCAATAAAAATATCTATTGACCTATATTTATGGTTTATTATATCTTCTAAAGGGGGAGTGGTTCTCTAAGATAGACCTTTAGTTTGGTTAACGCCAGCTAAGGATCAAGGAGTTTGATATTACAAAACCTCATTTAGGAGTAGGTATAGCCACTATGAGTATTTGTTTTATGCAATTCAGTAGAAGCAACACTCCATATATATTTACGGTGATGATGGATAGGATTTTCCACAAGTATCTCAACTATTTTGTTATGGTATTTATGGATGACATCATTGTTTATTCTAAAACTATGGATGATCATATACCAAATTTGAAAATAGTTTTGGACATCTTGAGGAATCAACAATTTTATTCCAAGTCTTCAAAGTTCCAATTCTAGATTTGGGAGGTGAATTTATTTGGTCATGTGGTCTCAGAACATGGTATCTATGTTGATCTGAAAAGGTGAAAGCTCTCATGTCATTGGAGGAACCATAAAATGACTTTGAGGTTTAGTACTTCTTGGGTTTGTTGTATTATTAACACTAGTTTGAGATTTATGTGTGACTGTATAATTATAATATTTTCTTTTTATTTCTTACACCCCACCTCTTGAGTCGAGTAACCTGAATAAAATCCATATGGGTACTTTGGTTCTAATGTGGATATGGTTTTTATGTGTTTGTGACACATGTATGTGTGGATATATGTGTATTTAGGCATGATGATATTGAATGTAGGTCGAAGACCTAGGAGTGGTAGATGTATCATTCTTGATTATTCTGATGTTTGGACCTGGGTGATTTGAAGAAACTATAATGAATCTACTGTAATTATATTTAATGAATTCAATATTTTAGAGATTATTGTAATCCTTTCTTTACTTATAAAGATGGCTTTTAGTTTTCATCCATATGTATTTTAGGTTGGTTAGGTTTAAAAGGATGAACTAGTTGACCTTATAAGTGTTGACCCGATAGAGGATGATTCCGTGTGAGTTTTACCATATATGATAGAAGTGATTATCCCCGCGATCCCCTTTGTGTTTGGAAACTGTGTTGATTTTGAAGGGGGTCTATCCTCGTTCTGTTGATTTCCAAATCATTATTGGAAATGGTTAGGCACTATTAATCTCTATATTTATAAGGAAGTGGTTCTCTTCTACTGTACTTGGAAGTCTTGTTTTGTATACTTGAACCATAAATACTAATATTTGAGAATAAAATTGGATGGAGATGAATAAATATTGGATGGATGCTAATCATTTGAAAATAGAGTATGAGAACAGAGTGAAAGAGTTCATCAAGTTTGAAAAGGGTCACACAAATTATTCTTCTCAAATCCTTTGTCCATGTTTACATTGTTGTTATTCTAGACTACTTACTCTAGAGGAGTTGGAAGAACATTTGATATGTCACGGAATAGATCGGAGTTATAAATGATGGAATAAGCACATAGAAAAAGAGAATATAGCTTCTGGATGGGATAAAACTGCATTTTATGGATCATCATATATGAATACAAATATTGATAATGAAGAATACCATATAGAGGATGTGATTACAGATGTCAATGATGATGAATATCGTATTGCGGAAATGACAAAGACAATTGAAGATGAACTCCGTGATTTCCCAAAATTGTTTGAGATGTTAAAGAGTTGTGAGAAGACACCATTGTATGTTGGTTGCACTAAATATACAGCATTTTCAGCTATACTGATGTTTTATAAATTGAAAGTAGGTAATTGATGGGGTGATGTTAGTTTTACATAACTACTTGCTCTGTTTAATGACATTCTCTCGGAAGGTAATGAGCTCCCAAGTCGGACATATGAAGCTAAACGAATGCTACGCTCGATGGTTATGGTTTCTAAAAGAATACACGCCTCCCTGAAAGATTGAATGTTGTTTCACAAGGAGAAAAAATCACTTACAAAATTCCCAAGGTGTGGTGCTTCACGATACAAGAAAGATAAATCCAATCCTACGAATGTTTTATGATACTTTCCAATCATTCCAAGGCTTAAGAGTCTATATGTAAGAAAAGAACTAGAAGACCATTTTCGTGGCATGGTGATAAAAGAAATAAAGATGCGAAATTATGTCATCCAGCCGACTCCCCTTAATGGATGAAAATTGATCATGAGTATCCTGAATTTGGAAGAGCCGAGAAACCTTCTTCTTGCATTATCTACAGATGGAGTGAATCCTTTTGGTTTTCAAACCTGCACTCATAGTACATGACCTTTTATGTTGGTAAATTATAACTTTCCACCATATTTATGCATGAATTAGAAATTTATCTTGTTATTTATGCTTATATCAGGACCAAAACAACCAGGTAAGGATATTGATGTTTAACTGGATCCTTTGATCGAGGATTTGATGTTATTGTGGGTTTTAGGTGTTCAATTGTATGATGCTATTAAATGTGAATACTTCACGTTGAGAGAGATGTTTTATGCGACAATAAATGATTTCCCTACTTATGGAAATTTTTCAGGTTATATCATAAAAGGAACTCAAGGGTGTCTCGTGTGTGAAGAAGATACAGAATCAATTTGTGCGTTTCAAGGACATTCTAGATTTCTACCTAATCGGCATAATTACCAATTTTGGATGACATCATTCAATGGAAGTTCATATCAATGTGCATAACCATCTCCACTAACAGGTGATCACCTGTTCGATAAAGTAAAATATGTGAACACAGTTTTTGGTAAACCATTTTCGAAAAACGTTACGAAAATCGGTTGGAAAAAGAGATCAGATTTTTTTGAATTACCATACAAGAATTACTTGTACTTGAAACATTTTCTTGATGTGATGCATGTGGAAAAAATTTATGTGATAGTGTTTTCAGAACATTGATAAATTCCTCTGAAAAAACAAAGTATGTAATTAAAGAAAGGTTGGACATGGTTGACATGGGAATATGAGAAGAGTTGGCTCCCGTGAATGGTGAAAATCGAATGTTTCTTCCTCCAGCTGCTTATACTCTTTCTAGGGAGGAGGGATATCAGTTTTTCAACTTCTTTAATGATGTAATGGTTCTAGAGGGGTATTCATAAAATATCAATAACATTGTTTTAATGAATAATTTGATGTTAAAAGGTTTTAAATCAAATGACTGTCATGTTTTTATGCAATATCTAATTCTTATAGCATTACATTGCATTTTTTCAAAGAATGTTCGTCATACGCTAACCAAAAAAATTCATCATATTATGTGAATACAAAATGTTCTTCCCACCATCATTATTTGATATGATGGTTCATTTGATGATTCACTTGGTTAGAGAGATTTGACTTTGTGGTCCGGTGCACTATAGATGGATGTAACCTTTTGAACTGTATAAGAAAATTTTGAAAGGGTATGTCAAAAATCAAAGTTGTCTAGAGGGTTTTATAGTGGAGTGATTTACTGCTGAGGAATCCATTTAATTTGGTACCGAATACCTATCTGATGCTGAATGAATTGGTCTCCAGAAATCTTTTCACACAGGACACATTGAGTGTGAGGGAATTTCTGGAATATATGTTGTGATAATCAGTATTACAGATCGGGAGCAGGCCCACCTTAATGTTTTGCATAATAGTTGGGAGGTTTATCTATAAATTAAAACTCTAAAAGAAATTATTAGGCTATTGAATCCATCAAGGGATGAAAATGGTAATCAAATACACATAATCACCAGTTTATAGGATTGTTTCAAGACCATATTTTTAAGAAGTTGGATGAAAATCCGAATTCAATTTCAGAACGGCCTCAATGGCTAGCTGCTGGACCAAGTGTGTATGTATTATCTTATAGTGGTTATGTAATTAATGGTTATACATTCTATACATATGAACATGATGAAGATAATACCATGAAAAATAGTGGAGTTACACTAGTGGATGAAGAGATGCATGTTTCTGGTAGTAAGGATAGAAATCCAATTTATGCAAATATGTCATACTTTGGCATAATCAAACTAATATGGGAGTCGGATTATATTACATTCTAATTGCCGATTTTTCAGTAAAAATGGGTTGATAACAACACTGGGGTTAAAATAGATGAATGGGGATATGTGAAAGTTGAATTTAGTATAAAAGGGTATAAATATGAACAATTTATAATGGATTCACAAGTGGTACAAGTTTTTTATGTTTTAGATCCCGTGAACCGAAAGTGGTCGATTGTTCTTTTATCGTCCAAAAATACTGAAGGGTCGGATGAAAATTCATGTGAGGATGATCCATTTAGTGGTATTTCACAATAATTTCATAGCGGTCCCAATGTAGATGATGTTTTGTATGATAGAGGAGACCACAATGAAGGGATTTGGATAATCGATAGAGGATACAAATCCAATCAGCCTTTGAAAAAAATAAAGAGAGTTCAATGAATAGGTTATATTTTTTTATAGATATTTTTATCTCATGTTATTATCTTATCATTACTGAATTTATGTAATCTAAACTAACTATTCAACAAATTTTTTAGATAATGACTTATACACATTCTGGTGCTCCCAACCATGAGGCTGAACAAGACTCTCAAGCTACTGTTAATACTCCTGCTGTGGTTTCTCACAGTGCAGAGCAACAACATGTTTTTGAACCTATTGTTGCTCCTAGTGTTGAGGTCCAACAACCATCATCACATGTCATTGCTACCATTTCTGATGAACATATAGATGATGTTTATATCGATGAAATTGTCGGGAATGAAGGACCGATGTCATAGAAAACACAGGTGCGTCATAGTTTGACGGTGTTTGCCAATGTTCTTAAGGAGAAACAAAAAGGTGTAAAATTTGATGTCGGATGGAATGAATGAGGAAAACATGTGAATCCCAACAAGGCTATGTTTATTAGATACATTGGAGTTGTCACTCAGTAACGTGTGCCGATTGACATAGATTCAGGGCACCGTGTGGTGTCTGGGCTGAAGGCTGTGATCTGGGAAGAAATTAGGGTAACATTTTGAGTTTGTTTCTTTAATTTACTAGAAAATAAAATAATGAAACAATGGATTACTCTTCTCAATATCTTTGCAGAGTATATTAATAGTAGACGATTCACCCGAGGATTATTTACTAAGGCTTGCAAGAAAGATTCATCGAGGTTCTTTCACTATTTTAACAAGATGTCACCTAAAAGATTCCAATGGTAAAATAAACCTGCACCCACCCATTGTCTACAGTCAACTGAAATCCCACGAAGCATGGGATGCATTTATTGGCCGTCGTGGGGATGAGAAGTTTCGGGTACATTGTGGGTGATAATACTTTGATTGGGGATACATGTATTAATCACATTGATTGTCAATATTTAATTTATGAAATAGAAACTTTGTACTAAAAATAATGAACATTAATCAAAACCAATATACCCCTATCGTAAAGTGAGGATGGGGTACAGTTTACTAGAAAAGAAAATGGTACCTATTTTAAATTGACATTAATATTGTTAGGTACCAATAAAAAATATCATAATCATCTTTCTATGTTTATATGTATATTGATGAGTCTAAAACCAAAGAAACTTCCATCCCATGTCATTTGATATGGAAGGAGGCACGTGTGAATAAGGAAGGGAAGCTAGTAGATGAGAACACACAAGAGTGTGGGAAATATGTGAATGTATGACACGGCGATAAAAATATTTGTTTTAAATTTATATTACATAAAAATAATTTGTTTTTTCCTATATATGATAGTCACAGAAATCAGCTACTCCTGTAGAGGATGGTGAATTATTATTGATGGCTTTGAAGCAGCCAAAAAAATACGGTCGTGTTATAGGTGTGGTTTTTTGGGTGACACCCCGAGTATATTTTGAGAAGAAGAAAAAAATGTATGATGAAGAAAAAAAATGAAAACAAATGAAAGAAAGACTAGAAACCCTTGAAGAATGATTGCAATGGGAGGGAGGGTTGTTAGCAACTTATATGGGTGGGAATCAAGCAGAAGACACAACTTAGGAAAAAACAGCGCGTGAAGATCCCGCCCCACCCCCACCATCTTTGAGGTGAGCCATTCCCCTCAAAGTTTTGTCTTAGACATGGTAATAAATATTCTAATAATTGTTCCCATGAAATGTGAATCATAAAAACACTGATACTTTTCATGTACTGATCTTCTACATGGAGATAATGATTGTGATTTATATCTGTCAACACCCACATATCACCATGTATTGAGGGCTACAGTGTCCAAAATCCCAGATGACATGCTGCATAATAGACCACTTCCGAAAGGTCATCTTAAAGTGACAATTACTGCAGCTCATGAGATTAATGTAGAGCTACCAATTCCACTTGATGACGATGATATTCATATGGTCGAAAAGGAGATTGAGACATTCATTGAATGGCCATCACAACTTGTAAGAGTACATGTACAAAACGTGGTATTTATGTCCTTTTTTCAAGGTAAACCTATAACAATTAATGAAAAAGGGTCTAAACCAATGAATGTTATTATAAATGAAGAAAGGGAAGGGGGCGACAAACACAGGATCGAAACCATCTAAAGGATCGACCAACCGATCCCGAGGGGGGTGTCCAGGTGGGGGGGAGCTATCTATGGGGTGTCCAGGGGGGTGGGCTGGTGTCCAGGGTGTCGGGGGGGGGGGGGGGGGGGGGGGTGATTTCCAGGGGTGGGGGTGTTCGGCGGGGGGGGGGGGGGGGGTGTAACAGCCCAAGATTTTGAGAATATATATTTATTGAATTTTATAATATAACCATTAAACACAACTTTTCCTCTATTGTGTTTAGAATTTCGAATAATAGTCATGTAGAGTTGTGTTCAGTAAGTCATTTGGAATCTGATAGAACAAACTTGATTTTTGGTGAATAGTAACATACCCTTATGAATAGTGCTATGAATAGTAATATGACCCTAATGAATAGTAAATTGTATTATTATTTAATTTTCTTAAGGCTTTAAAATAATTACATCTTGATTAATTTTTCAATGAGACAGAAAAGCAGTTATAGTTTTTAAATAATTAATTTATAAATTAAGTATAATTTTTTTTTAAAAATAAATTAAAAATATTAGGAAAATTATTTTTAAAAAATGGACTTCATTTTTGAAATCTGCATGCCGATAAATGGTTAGGGTGAATTTTGGGACTTTTTCTGAAACAGTTGATTTTTCAGTGAATAGTAAAAAATACAGTTTCAGTTTCAGTATGTTAATGACATCATTAAGAATGTAATAATAATGTCATAAACCTGGTATACTTTTGTATATTTAGATAATATGGTAGGTGTCCCAAGTGGCTTATACGATGCCCAAATACCATGGGAATTCCCATGGTTTTGCAAAAACTACTAATGAGGTGTCCCTTGAAAAATATTAAAATAATCCCTCACTTTTACTATAAATACCAACCCTTCCCTACATTGAATTCATTCCCAATTCTCCCTCAACGAATCTCTGGACTCCTTACCTCAATATTAGTTCTCCCAAAGTTTCCTCAAGCCTCCAAGGTCCCAACCATCAAGTTCTAAGGGTAACTCTACAAGGTAAGAAAATTCTCAATTTCTTATTTTTCCATTCAAGTTCTATTTTATGTGGTATAACTTTCAACTGGCCATACCATGATCATATGTAGTTATTATTATTGATATATTTTTGTATTATGATTCATTTCTGGATGGGTTACTCTTGTCCCCTCTCTTATTAATGTTTTCTAAAACCTTGACGACGTCGTTAGGCTGCCGAATTTTCATAAGGGATCTCTCAACCTTTCTTTAATTATAAAGTTGATCTCTTTCCTTTTTCTCTCCTCACCTCCTCGGTCCAAATGACCATGATAAACTCTATTATCATCTATATACTAGAATTATATCATGTTAATGGATTAACTATCATCAATATCCTTTCTCCCTCCCTTTTCTTTTTATAAACGAAATCAACGTCCATGAGGTTCTAATTTATAACCATTGTGGACGACGAAGTTTCGCTCTTCACATTCTTCATCATTACTGGTCATGAGACAATTTTAATGGTTGAAATAGATAAGAATATAAGTATTTAATTTCACTAATGTTCTGTGATCCTTATATACTAAAAATATAAGTTGATAATATAAAACAAGTTCATTGTGAACAAAACGGCCAAGTTAATCCGAATATTTGTAATAAACATTTGACTAATAAATCATCATCATGGTATATGACCCAAAATAATTATAAGGTCTTTTATATATCCATAATTTCATTAGTAATATTTATTAACAATTATGTATGTTTAACCATGTTTCAAATGAACTTCCATTCATGGAAACAATTGAACGAATCATGAAAACTAAGGAAGAATATGTTCCCAAAACAATAACATTGAACCTCTTAAACCCATAGAATGGGACAGTAATGAACCTAAAAATTTTATACTAAACCAACTAAATGTATATGAGGTTATTTAGTTATTAATTACTGACACTAAATTTTATTATTCAGGTCAGTAAAAACAAACGAAGAACACACTCGAGATAAGGTAAGGGGTTTCTCATCTCACTTTAATTCCTATGAGATTTTCATTGTTCGCCACTTATTTCTGGTAGGTGGTATATGTGTACTACCATTTGATATATAATGAAATGATTCACTTTATAATCATGGTAATAAATGATTCATTTGATGGTTATTAGTTCTGGCCCTATGATTCGACCGATTACATTGTGGTAAGGGTCTTTGTCTCAACCACCATTTTGTTGTGACTAACTTTGTGTTGGGCACCTAATAATCCAAATGTGGTGAACCTACTTCCCATTTGAGTTCACATTCCCTTTGAAATTATATTTCTATTAAATATCCATAATCGCATTTTATGGATATATTTATTGTCTAAACCATATACCATTTTACAAACTGAGTATATTTGGAAAGTTAATTTAGGTATGGAAATACTGATGAATCTATATTCTCTACTCTATATGGATATTGAAATGGAATATTGGTCTTGTATATAATATATTTATAAATAATTATTGGATTTAGAGGTGTGTGGGTCCCACTACAGCCCCTCAATATATCGGTAGGTCTAATGAGACAAAACAGTTGGCAACAAACCCTTCTAGTTTGTTTCCAAAAATCAGACGGGTTTCTACCCATAGAACTAAACCATTTTAACGGTATTATGGTTTCATGTTATAGATACATGTTTTAAAATAATTAATCATTCTATTTATTCATTATCATTTAGTGCTATTATCCCTGATGTTTTCACTACGACAAAATCTATGGATGCAATTTTATTCTCAGTTTATTTATGGAATTAGTTGTTCATTTATTCAATATTCCATTTTGATTATGTTTGATTAATTATTATTAAATTATTATTGTACTCATTATTCTGCTATTTTTAACCCTTAATGAGCATTTGAGCTCCCCCCTTTCATTGTTTACCTTAAACAGGTTATGAAGAGGACATCAAATAATGAGTTCTCGTGGATGCATTTTTTTTTATTTTGTTATGTATTGTATCTTGTAACCTTTTCCAATGTATTTTTTTCTACATCTATGTATCTATTATCTTGAAGACTACTATACTGATTGTTCCTTTTGGATTTTCATTCCTTCTACCCATGCCAATATCACAAGTAATGCAGCGACTCCTATCTAGTGGGGTCTAGGTTTTATAGTTGGTGTTAGAGGAAGTTTAGTAGGAAACTTGGATACTAGATTTGGAAATTTATAGTATGGAAAAAATCCCTAATGTAGTATATGAGGATAGACATACAGGAACCTCCTAGTGTTTTGGTAAGAAATAGATTATGTTAATATTTTTAGGCAATACATCCCTGTCTGGATACGAGCAGGTAGAGGTGGCTCTGGCACAGTGGTACCTAGGAGTGAAATCTCTGACAAGGAGTTTCGGGGTTGACCCGAGGTATCTTGGTACATGACAACAGGCCTTGCTGCACTATTGGTTATGAAACTCCTGTGGTATATTATTAGGATAATTCATATATTCTTTAAAATCCATTATGAAGGATTTAATGTAAATTTTTCCTTAGAGAAACCATCATTATAAGATTAGCTATGCATTAAATTTTAATCTATGATGAGTGATATTCTATTTGAGATTTAGAAACTAATTTAGTGTATGGAATTATTTTGAAATGGAGTCTAATGGAAGAAGGGGAACCAATACTCGTGGGCAAGGTAGGGATCTTACTACTGAGCAAGTCAACACAGTCAACGTTGGAGCAGACCAGATCATGACCATATTGGGACAACTTACTCAAGTTGTAACGAATAAACATTCCACACCTGTGTTGGATCGTTTCATGCAGCAGAATCCCCCATCTTTCAACAGGACTACTAATCTAGTGGTTGCTGAGAAATGGATCAAGTCCCTTGAAAAGATATTCATGGCGTCAAGAGGCAATGAAAATGAAAAGGTAGTCCTGGAATTATATTGTCTCAAGGGTGACGCTGATCAATGGTGGTCCCTGATTCAAAATACAATGGAGGAAGAAGAGATAGAGGATATGGAATGGAGGACATTTAAGGAAATATTCTTTGAAAAATATTTCCCTCGTGAGCAACAAACTGAAATGAAGAGAAAATTCCTTGGCTTGAAACAAAGGGAAGAGGAAAGTGTTTTAGATTATAAGCCTACCTTAACAAGGCCAGTCAGGCATGCTATGGATTACTTACGTGACTCAGCAGACAATATGGATCATTTATTTGAATGTCTTAAGCCAAGTATACAGAGGGCACTGACTTCTCAAACATTTTCATCATATGATTGAATTGTATCAAGTGCTATCAAAATAGAGAATGAATTCACTAGATCAAATCTTTTAAAAGGAAACCAAGATAAGAAGAGATACTCTGATAGAAAAGGAAAAGGATAAGCATGAAATAAGAGCAAGGGAAAGAATAGTTTCCCACTATGCGTGAACTGTGGGAAGAATCATCTCGAGAAATGCTTAAAAGGCATGGGAGTCTACTATAATTGCGGTGAAAAGGGTCATCGATCTGATGAATGCAAACGAAATAAACAATTTTATGATATTAAATGCTACAATTGCATAGTGATGGGACACTATGAAAATGAGTGTCCTAATAACCAAGGAAACATGCCTTAGAAAAATCCATGATAACAAGGGAGAGCCTATGTGATCATAACTGTAGAGGTTGAAGTTCTGGGGGACGTGGTGGCAGGTACTTTGATCGTTTCATCAAGCTTAGCCAATGCATTATTTGATTCAAGATCATCACATTGTTTCATATCTCCCATGATTGCTATGAATATTAGATATTTCTAATTTGATTTAACAAGGGATTTGTCATCCAAAACTCCTAAATGAAGTATCGTTGCAACAAAGCTTTGTGAATCAGTTCTTATTAGGGAACATAAATATTCTATATCTGCGGATCTCATTGTGATTCCCATGATTGAGTTTGACATAATCCTCAGTATGGATTGTCTTTCATACTATGATGTGAAAATTTATTGTAAGAAGAAGGATGTTACAATTCTCAATGATGATAAGGAGTACCTTATCTTTAGAGAAGAAACGTCACCACCAGATTCTTATCTAGATCCACCCGATCTAGCTCAACTAAATTCAATTATTAGGGAGGAAGAGAATGAAATAACTATGGGTGAGGAAAATAATGTTCAAATAGAAGATGTACCTGTTGTGCTAGAGTATATTGATGTCCTTCCAGAGGATTTACTTGGACATCCTCCAGAAAAGGAAATCGAGTTTTCCATTGACTTAATTCCGAGTTCAAGGCCCATATCGAAGACCCCTTATAAAATGGCCATTGTTGAGTTAGTGGAACTAAAGAAACAACTATAGGAATTTAGTGATAAAGGATTTATTCGACCTAGTATTTCTCCATGGGGAGCCCTTGTCCTCTTTGTCAAGAAGAAAGATAGATCCATGAGGCTATGTGTTGATTACAGGGAAATCAATGCAATTACAGTAATGAATATGTATCCTCTTCCACGAATTAGTGATTTAATCGATCAACTTCATGGTGCCCAATATTTTTTGAAGATTGATATTCGATCTGGATATCATCAGTTGCTTATAAGGATAGAAGACATTCCAAAAATAGCATTCCGAACCCTGTACGTGCATTATGAGTTTACAGTAATGCATTTTGGACTAACTAATGAACCATCTATTTTTAGGTATCTTATGAATAAAGTCATCAAGGAATATCATGATGACATTGTGGTGGTATTTATTGATGATATCCTGGTTTACTCTAAGAGATATGATGATCATAAAAATCACTTGAACACCATTATGAAGACTTTGAGAATAAATGAATTATGTGGTAAGTTCAGCAAGTGTGAATTCTGGCTCCAATTAGTTTCCTTTCTGGGCCACATTGTGTCTAAGGATGGAATATCTGTAGATCCTGTGAAGACAAAGGCTGTACAAGAATGTCATACTCCAACGAACGTAACTGAGGTACGCGGTTTTATTGCTTCAGGAGGTTATTAACGGCGTTTCGTTTAGAACTTCGCCCATTTATCCAACCCAATGACGAAGCTCACACGAAAAAGGGTTAAGTTCGTATGGACCAAGGAATGTGAAGAGTTTTTTGAAGAATTGAATATGAGGTTAGTGAATGCTCTGATCCTAACCCTACCATCGGGGAATGATGGGTTTGTGATCTATTGTGATTCATAAAAGAAAGGACTTTGTTGTGTCCTTATGCAGAATGATCGAGTGATTTCCTATGCATCTAGGCAATTAAAAATTCATGAACAAAACTATCCAACTCATGATCTTGAGTTAGCAGTAGTAATATTTTCTCTAAATATTTGGAGACAATACCGCTATAGAGAAAAGTGTGAGTTATATACAGATTATAAGAGTTTGAAATATATATTCTCACAGAAAGAACTCAACATGAGACAAAGGAGATTTATTGAGAAACTCAAAGACTATGATTTCAAAATACACTACCACCTCAGGAAGGCAAATAAGGTGGTAGACACATTGAGTAGGAAGGACAAAAGAATTTTCAGCAAGATGAGAGTAGAAATAGATCCTCTATTCATGGATCTAGTAAAGATGGATATGGGAATTTTTAAGGAAGGTATCACATCACTATTTTTTCAAATGGTTGCCCAACCATCTTTACTAGAGAGGATAAAATATTCTCAGGCTGATGATGAGGATTTTCTTAAGAAAATTAAAGAAATAAATGATGGGAATGTGAATGACTCCTCATATGAATGTGGCATTTTAAAATTTTGTAAGAGTCTTTGTGTTCCCACTATTCATGTTCTAAAGAGATAACTGTTGGATGATGCTCATGGCTCTAATTTCTCTATACATCCTGGTAGCACAAAGATGTATCGAGATCTCTGAGAATGCTTTTGGTGGGACAATATGACAAAGGGGGATTTCTGAATACACGTCAAAGTTCCTAGTATGTCAACATGTGAAGGCTAAGAGGCAAAAATAAAAGGGGATGATGCAATCACTACCCATACCATCATGGAAGTGGGAGAACATTACCATGGACTTTGTCACTGGACTCCCAGGGACATCTAGAGGAAACAATGCTATATAGGTCATTGCACATCGTCTTACAATGATAGATCACTTCACTGCAATTCAGGATGACTTCTCCTTGGATCAACATGCACGGATTTACATCAAAGAAGTGATAAGGCTACATTGAGTACCACTCTCTATTGTATCCGAATGTGATCCTAGATTCACCTTGATGTTCTAGAAAAGTCTCCAACATGCTTTATAGACTGAAATGAACTTCAGTACGGCCTATCATCCTCAAACTGATGGCCAATCTGAGCGGACTATTCAGACACTGGAAGACATGTTGAGGGCATGTTCAATGGAATTCAAAGGTGGATGGGACCAACATCTTCCACTGGTTTAATTCTCATACAACAATAGTTTCCACTCGAGCATCTTTATGGAACCATATGAAGACCTTCATGGGAAAAGGTGTAGATCACCTCCATGTTTGGATAAAGTCTGTGAGAGAAAGCTGATAGGACCTGAATTGGGTGAAGAAATGGCGGAGAAGGTAAAAACTATTCAGCATCATATCAAGGCAGCCCAAAGTTGACAAAAGTGTTGTGCGGATAACCATCGACGAGACTTGGAGTTCAAAGTAGGAGACCTAGTACATATCGACTGGCAGTTCTGTGATCGAGTCAGAGATGTGGCATATCGACTGGCAGTTCCTCCTACCTTATCGAAAGTAAATGATGTATTTCTTGTATCCCTCTTAAGGAAGTACATACCAATCCTTTCCCATGTACTCTCTTCAGATGTGGTATGGTTGGAGGATGATCATTCCTATGAGGAGAAGCCAGTGAAAATCATGGATCATAGAAACAAGGTTCTACGCAACAAGACTGCTCATCTGGTCAAGGTAAAATGGTGAAACCATATGTAATAAGAGGCAACTTGGGAATTGGAGGAAGCAATGAATGAAAATTACCCCCACCTGTTTTTGGACTAGATTGTAAAATGAAATTTTGAGGATGAAATTTTTGTAAGGAGGGGAGAATGTAACACCCCAAGATTTTGAAAATAGATATTTATTGAATTTCATAATCTAGCCATTAAACAAAACTTTGCCTCTACTGTGTTTAGAATTTCGAATAACAGTCATCTAGAGTTGTGTTCAGTAAGTCATTTGGAGTCTGATAGAACAAACCTGATTTTTGGTGAATAGTAACAAACCATTATGAATTGCAATATGACCCTAATTAATAGTAAATTATATTATTATTTTATTTTCTTAAGGCTTTAAAAAATGACATCTTGAATAATTTTTCAATAATACATAAAAGCAGTTATAGTTTTTAAATAATTAATTTATGAATTAAGTATGATTTTATTTAAAAATTAAATTATAAATATTTAGAAAATTATTTTCAAAAAATGGACTTCATTTTTGAAATCTACACATTGATAAATGATTAGGTTTAATTTTGGGAATTTATCTGAAACAGTTGATTTTTCAATGAATAGTAAAAATACAGTTTTTAGTTTATGTATGTTAATGACATCATTAATGATATAATAATGATTTCATAAACCTGGTAGACTTATTTATAGTTATATAAGACGTGAGGTATCCCAAGTGGCTTATTACATGTCCAAATACCATGGGAAATCCCATGGTTTTTCAAAACCCACTCATGAGGTGTCCCTTAGAAATTATTAAAATAATCCCTCACTTTTCCTATAAATACAAACTCTTTCCTTCATTGAATTCATTCACCATTCTCCCTCAACGAAGCTCTGGCCTCCTTATCTCCATATTAGTTCTCCAATGGTTTCATCAATCCCCCAAGGTCCCAAACATAATTTTCTAAGGGTTACTCTACAAGGTTTGAAAATTCTCAATTTCATATTTGTCCATTCATGTTTTCTTCTATGTGGTATAACATTCCAGTTTCCATAGCATATTATTATGTACTTATTCTTAATATATTTTTGTATTATGATTAATTTCTGTATGGGGGACCCTTTTCCCCTCTCTTATTATGTTTTCTAAAACCATGACGATGTCGTTAGGCTGCCGAATTTTTATAAGGGATCTATCAACTTTTCTTTATTTATCAAGTTCATATATTTTCTTTTTCTCTCCTCACCTACTCTGTCCAAATGACCATGATAACCTCTAGTATCATCTATATACTACAATTATGTCATGTTAATGGAAGAAATATCATCAATATCCTTTCTCCCTCCCTTTTATTTTTATAAACGAAATCAACGTGCATGAGGTTCCAATTTATAACCTTTGTGGACGACGGAGTTTCGTTCTTCACTTTCTTCATCATTACTGGTCATGAGACAATTTTAATGGATGAAACCGATAATAATATAATTATTTAATCTAATTAATGTTCTTGAATCCTTATACACTCTAAATGTAATATGATAATACAACACAAGTTCATTATGAACAAAAGGGCCACGTTAATCCGAATATTTGTAATAAAACTTAGTCTAATAAATCATCATCATGGTAAGTGACCCAAAATAATTATAAGGTAATTTATGTATCAATAATTTCATTAATAATATTTATTAAAAATTCTGGATGTTTAACAATGTTTCAAATGAACTTCCATTCATTGAAACAATTAAACAAATCATGAAAACTAAGGAAGAAAATGTTCCCAAAACAATAAAATTGAACCTATTAAACGCATAGAAAGGGACATGAATAAACCTAATAGGTTTATAATAAACCAATTAAATGTATATGATTTTCTGGAGTTATTAATTAATGATGCTAAATTTTATTATTCACGTCATCAGAAACAAACGAAGAACACACTCAAGCTAAGGTAAGGGGTTTCTCATCTCACTTTCATTCCTGTGAGATTTTCATTGTTCGCCACTTATTTCTTGTATGTGGTATTTGTGTACTTACATTTGATATATAATTACATGGTTATCTTTATAAACATTGTAATAATTGATTCATTTTATGGTTCTGATGTTCTGGTCCTTTGATTCGACCGATTACATTGTGGCCAGGGTCTTTGTCTCAACCACCATTTTGTTGTGACTTCCTTTGTATTGTGAACATAATAATCCCTATGTGGTATACCTACTTCCCATTTGAGTTAACTTTCCATTCGAAATTATATTTATATTAAATATCTATAATCTCATTTCATTGATATATTTATTTTCAAAACTGTATACCATTTTACATACAGTGTATATTTGGAAAGTTATTTTAGCTATGGAAATATTAATGAATTCATATTCTCTACTCTATACAGATATTGTAAAGGAATATTGATCTTGTATTGAATATAAGTATAAATAATCCTTGGATGTAGAGGTGTGTGTGGCCCACTAAATACCCTCTATGAATCGGTAGGTCTCATGAGAAAAAATAGTTGCTGACAAACCCTTCGAGTTTGTTTCCAAAAATAAGACGGGTTTCTACCCATAGAACTAAACTGTTTTAACCGTATTATGGTTTCATGTTCCAGATACATGAAATCCAAATAATAAGCATTCTATTTATTCATTATTAGTTATTACTATTATCCATGAGGTTTTCACTACGACAAAATATATGGATGCAGTTTCATTCTCAGTTTATTTATGGCATTAGTTGTTCATTTATTCACTATGACATTTTGATTATGTTGGGTTGATCGTGATTAAATTATTATTGTACTCATGATTCCTCTATTTTTAACCCTTACTGAGTGTTTGAGCTCACCCCTTTCATTGTTTACCTTCAACAGGTTATGAAGTGGACATCAATTAATGAGTTCTTGTGGATGGATTTTTTTTAGTTTTGTTATGTATTGTATCTTGTAACCTTTTTCAATGTAATTTTTGTTACATCTATGTATCTAGTTTCATCAAGACTACTAAACTGATTGTTCCTTCTGGATTTACATTCCTTATAATGATGCCAATATCACAAGTAATGAACCAACTCCTGTCTTTAGGGGTTGGGGTTTTACATGGGGTCCAGGGGGTTGGTGGGGCTGTCCAGGGGGGGTAGGATGGTGTTCGGGAGTGTGGGGGTGGCCGTCCATGGGTGGGGGTGTCCAGGGGGTGGGGGTATCCAGGTGGTGGGGTGGTGTCAAGGAGGGGTGGGGGTGTCGTCCATGGGGTGTGGTTGTCCAAGGGGGTGGGGGTGTCCATGGGCGTGTATAGGCGGTG
Source organism: Viscum album (assembly GCA_963277665.1). NCBI lineage: Eukaryota > Viridiplantae > Streptophyta > Magnoliopsida > Santalales > Viscaceae > Viscum > Viscum album. Next base: position 2,036,327,988 of record OY728148.1, read on the forward strand.
GGGGGTGTCATGGGGGTTGAGGGGGCATTCTAGGGGTGGGGGTGTCCAGAGGGGTGGGGTGTCTGTGGGAGGGTTGGTGTCCAACATAGGTGGGGGTATATGGGGGTTAGTGGGTTTGACTCGTAAAAGTCACAAAGGACCAATGGATCTTTCTCATAAGGGATCAAGAGAATCCGAATGCGTTTGGTCAAATTTCTGTAGGTGAGTTGTTGTTTTCACTTAAAATTGTGTCCATTTTAAGCAAAAGAGAGACCCTTTGAGTGATACCAGCCACACCGTGTCTCAAATGGAGGCAGGGTTGACTCGTACGCATCAAAAAGGACCCATGGATCATTCTCCTAAAGGATCAATACAATCTGAATGCATTTGGTAAAATTTTCGTAGGTCAGTTGTTGTTTACACTTTAAATTATGTCCATTTTCAACAAAAGAGAGACACTTTGAGTTATACAGACTACACCGTGCCTCTGATTGAGGCAGGTTTGACTCTTGCACTTTATAAAGAACCCATGTATCATTATCCTAATGGATAAACACAATCTGAATGCATTTGGTCGGAGTTACATAGGTCAGTTGTTGTTTTAACTTAAAATTGTGTCCATTTTAAACAAAAGAGAGACCCTTTGAGTGAAACCGGCCACACTGTGCCTTGTATTGAGGTGGGGTTGACTTGTACACATCCCTAAGGACCCATGGATCATTCTATTATTGTATATACACAATCCTAATGCATTTGGTTGGATTTCCGTTGGTTAGTTGTTGTTTACACTTAAAATTGTGTTCATTTTAAACAAAAGAGAGACCCTCTGAGTGATACTGGCCACATTGTGCCTCAGATTGAGTCGAGGATGACTCTTACATGTCAAAAAGGTTCAATGTATCGTTCTCATAATTAATAAATACAATATGAATGCGTTTTTTTGGATTTCCGTAGGTCAGATATTGTTTCAACTTAAAATTGTGTCCATTTTAAACAAAAGGCACACACTTTGAGTGATACCGGACACCCCATGCCTCAGAATGAGGCGGGGTTGACACTTACATGTCAAAAAGGACCCATGGATCGTTATACTGAATGATCAGTACAATCTGAATGCATTTGGTCAGATTTCTATAGGTCAGTTGTTTTTTTCACTTAAAATTATGTCCATTTTAAACAAAAGGGACATACTTTTAGTGATACTGGCAACACCATGCCCCTAATTGAGGTGGGTTTGACTCAAAAACGTCCCAAAAGAGACATGGATCGTTCTAAGAAGTATCAACACAATCTGAATTTGTTTTTTGAGATTTCCATAGGTCAATTGTTGTTTTAACTTAAAATTGTGTCCATTTTAAACAAAAGACAGACACTTTTAGTGATACTTGTCACACCATGCCACAGATTGAGGCGGGGTTGACTCTTACATGTCACAATGGACCCATGGATCGTTCTCCTATAGTATCAATGCAATATGAATGTGTTTGGTTGGATTCCCGTACATTAGTTGTTGTTTTCACATAAAATTGTGTCCATTTTAAAAAAAAAGAGAGACCTTTTGAGTGCTATCGGCCACACCGAGCTTCAGATTAAGGTCGGGATGAATCCTTCACGTCAAAAAGATCACATGGATCGTTCTTCTAAAGGATCCATGCAATAAAAATGTGTTTGGTCAGATTTATATAGGTCAATTTTCGTTTTTACATAAAATTGTGTCCATTTTAATCAAAAGAGAGACAATTTGAGTAATACCAGCCACACCGTGCCTCGAATTGAGGTGGGGTTGACTCATACAAATCACAAAGGACCCATGGATCATTATATTAATGTATCAATAAAATAAGAATGCGTTGAAAATATTTTTTTAGGTCATTTGTTGTTTTCATTTAAAATTGAGTCCATTTAAAACAAAAGAGAGATACTTTGAGTGATATCGGGCACATGGTGCATCAGATTGAGGCTAGGTTGACTCGTACACATCAAAAATGTAGAGACCCAAAGATTGACGTACATGAATATTACATTACTTTTGTGGAATAATTAATACATAATAAATACAAACACACAAGGACCGTAATAGTTTAGTGTCTTTGGAAACTCGGAATAAAATCTTCTAATCGTGGTGAAAGATCTTCAACATCTGCCAATAAAAATCTTCCTTTTTTTTCTTACCTAAAATCTTTCTTTATATCCTGGGTAAAAGAAAACATAAAAGGGTGAGCTCAAATTCTCAGTAAGGGTAAACAAAATAAATACCAATCACATCATATTAATAAGAACATATCTTTTGGAAATCATAACCTGCAAAAGAGATCATGATTTCATAACATGGGATACATCATAGTATTGAAATGTAATCACAATAATCATAACATAGAACATGAAACTTTGTGGCATACACACATAATCACAGAGAATCATTTCTTATTAGTCAAGACTCATTACCAAGACTATCTTAGTGGACAAAGTCTCTTTCTGAACCGAGTTCACTCCTCGTTTCAGTCCTGTTTCACTGAACCAGTATAACATACCGTTCCAGCCATGTCTATCTCATGAGATATAAAATCATTACCCAATGAATTGGAGGGATATATAGGTCCCACCCATCTCATAATTATACCATTCTTATGTGTGCTGCAAAATCATTAATCATACATCATTTCATAACCCATGTAATAAAAATGGGATTATTAACAACACAACATCATAGAACAATTTATATAAGATAATGTAATTCATAAAAATAATTCCATCACAACATAATCAAATAAATGTAATAATATGGATAGAAATAGAACCCTTTTTTATCTTAGATGGAAAATAATTTTGATAAAACACTTGAACTCCATTCTTGAGGAAAATATCCTTTCTACTTCAAAAACACTTTTCCTTTCTTAACATGTCATAAAATTCTAAACTAAAATAAGTTGATTAAACATAAAATTGAAAACTTTTAAAGGAAGCTTCTTGGAAATAATGTTTTAAAAATCCATTCATGCCATATAAGTTAAAAAAAACATTCTTCTCGTACTTTTGTCGAAAAAGTCCAAAAGTACCTCGTACGAAAAACGACAAAAGATTTATTTCATATCTTTTACTAAAAACTCAGCAAAGGCTAAAATAGGTTTTAAAAAATTTTAGGTGGATGGAAATAATTTTAAATATTGAGGAAACATGGATGTGGATGATAAAATACACCCTAGTAAATACCAAAGTATAAACAATCTCGGAAAAAAAATGAGATTGTGATATTTCCCTTACCTTAGGTCCGATTTGCTTCGTAAGTGTACAAACCTCTTGTATAATGGTTTAAATAATTTCATTGACTAATTCCAGAATCATACTCATTGTTATGATATCATATATGGTTCACTTATGACTTTATATTACCCGTTCATTTGTAAATTCCATGTTAAAGAGCGTTTTGGGTAAAATTGTTTCATTTGTCGTCCGTGTTTTGACTTGTAATTATTCATAGGATTACTTAGATCATGATTACTTAATTACAGAATATAAAACATTATTTATATATAATATATGTTCAGAATATAAATATATATAATAAATCAATAAATGAAAAGAAATACACCGTTCATGGAGACGGTCGGCCGTACGTACGCATGAACACTGTTTTCGTTTCCTTATTGAGTTGAATGGAATTAAGTAGATGAAATACATATATATACACATAAATCCAGTATCATTATTATGTCATATATTTCATTATTACTTATTATATGTACTTTATAATCATTCATGAATGGTTAAAGTGGAGAACGAATCTCATCGCGTCGTGGAAACAGTAGTCCGTACGTACGCACGAGTGATGATATCGTTCTCTTGATTGTGGGACTGTATTGGAGTGTATGTATACTATTTAACAATCAATATCACTTTAATATAATAATATATAGTTATTATTTACACCATTATACCCATCCAAGTAAGGTGGTGGTGGAAAATAGATTTCACCATGGCATGGAGACGGTATTCTGTACGTACGCACGCGCGGTGATTTCATTTTTCGTAGGATGGATAGATGGTGAAATAGGGTTGTTTCATACTAATAATAACATAACAGTATATGAGTGATACTGATGTTATTACTTTATAATGATACAACCTAGGAAGAAGAAGTTAATGAAGAAATAAAGTTGAAAGAATCGGTAACGAAAATTACCTCTTCTTTAAAGTGCCTCTTTGAGATCTCCTTTTAGGGCACTAAAATTGGTCTTTGAGGAAGACCAGAACCTCTAGTATATTTCTATGGAATTGGAGAAGATAATTTGGCATGGTTTGGCCGAGCATGAAGGCTCAATGTTGTTTGAGGAAGAGAGGGAGGAGGTGCCCTTTTATAAGGGAGGAGAGGGGTACCTTTGGAATAACTAAAACTATTATTTTATTATAAAGTCAGATTCGGTTTTAAATAGCTCCAAATTGATTTATTTAGAATCTAAGGTGGGTATGGGTCGAAATAGTCTCATCCAATAGAATTTAGACAAGTTTAGGTTCCTATTTTAACCATATCATTTAGATTTAACATTAAGTTAAATAATTTTACCTTTACCGTGTCTTCTTGTGTTCTTATAATATAAGGTTAATAAACTTACTATAATCATCCAAACGAACCCCAAGTTGTTTATTATTAATATATAAAACCATATCTAAGTCATTTTTCCGAACCTTAGATTTTTAGGAATAAAATAACAATTAATAATATAATATTTGTTTTAAAAACTATTTTATGTCAATTTTGACACTATTTAGTAATTGATTTTTGTGAACCTTATAACAGAATTATTATTTCTAAAAACGTTAATTAAATCAATACTAACATGTCATATTAACCTATAAAATTAGTGGAATTCATAAAAAGTTTCAAATTACATTTATTTGCATATTTATAACATCAATTATGTCAATATTTCATTAATAAGATAATTACTGCATCATCGTTGTCTCATAAATAAATTTACATATTTAATGTCTACAAATTACAAATAAAATACTATTATGTAGTAAATCTATTTATCTTTCTAAAAAATACTTATAGTCGAATTTATCTTATGTATAACCCTATATTAAAAATTATTTACTTATTAATCTTTGATTTTAACTATTTTAACCATTCTTTAAATAAATTAATAATAAATGTCTTAATCTAATCCATGTGGGCCTAAATGGTCATATTTTATTCCTAAGGTTGTTTTTGGTATAATTAGACTTATCCAATAGAATTGGGACATGTGTTAGGGTAATAATAATGTCATTTTTACCCTTAATTACCCTATTTACTTTTAACCGTGGTAAAAAAAGTAAAAACTTACTATTCACAAAAAATTATGTTCATCTCATTGAACCACATTTTAGTCCTTGATATTAACCGTGTCTCTCAGCTTTTCGAAATTCCACTCACAGAAGTGGTAAAATTAAGTTTTATGAAAAATTCGGTTTTTTAACTACCACTTAGTGGTTTCACTATTCATCAAAAAATGAATGTTTCCAGAAAAATACCAAAAATTAGGCATAATATATATTTGATATTAAAAATTCAAAAATGATGTCTATTTTACCAAATTCAGAACATATCTGTTGCATTAATTAATTTAAAAATTAGTTCTCGTCGTCAAAACAAATAGCGTGTTTTTATGAGATAATAACTATCAAAAGATTGACATTTGTTTATAACTGGTTTAAATGTGAAATTACATCCAATGACCAAAATTGTGTTATATTGTAAAAATATATTCTAAATATACTTTAAAACCACTCAAATTAAAAATTTATCACTATTAATTATTTCTATTAAAAATGTTCTTTTTAATTAAAATTTAGTAATTTTCACTATTCATCAGAATATCAAAGTTATCCGAAAAGTACCAAAATTTCACCCTAAGCTAATTTTGATATTATGAATCCAAAAATGAAGTCCATTTTGAAAAAAAAATTTAAAAAATTTCAAAAAGTGGCTATTACTATTCATAATGGCTAATTTTAATAATATTTTAATAGCATATCGTTGTTTAGTGAAACTCGGTATTGCGTACTACACATGCTATCGAGGAAGGTTGTGATTGAATGTAATGCAATGAAAGTCAAGGATGTGTGTTGTGCAAGCTCCTTTTTCTGTAGCGTACAACACAAGACATTAATGAAAAGAATATTTTTCATAAAATCTCAGGGTGTTACATTCTACACCCCTTAAAATGAATTTCGCCCTCGAAATTCGTCGGGGTTATAAATGGTTTACTACTTGAAAGTTTCTTTAATAGAAACCCACATCGTAAAAAGGAATACGAAAACCATTCTTTAAAAACAAAAGTATGAAAGGTAACGGTTACCCAAATAAACTAATCACTGGGTTTCCACATAGGTGAAAATATGGATATGGAAGAGAAATCTAACCATCATGTTCTAATGGAGAGTGGTAGAGAACATGGCTATGGAAAAGCCATAAATCACAAAGCCATAAAATTGTGACGATCTATGGTACCATCTAATTCATCAGATATAAGAGCACTAGGACAACATTTTTTGTTTTTAAGATCATTTCCCTAAAGTAGATGAAATTGGAATTAGAAGAAATACTTTCGTGATTTTTGTACTGTGTCACTGTTGGTCATTCTTTGGACAATTTACACTTCAACTCTTAATGAAATGAAGTTGGATTTGTCATTCGTGATGTGTTAGAAGATCATGTGATAGAATGATGGATCATTCCATCTGTCTCAAATAAAAGGTTACAAAAGTTATCAAAAATACATAAGACCATCTATGGTGAAGTTAATCGTACACGATTCCAAAAATGAACTTATACATCATATATCATACCGCATAATAAAATAAAACTAGTTTCTACTAACCAGGGACTTCCTATAGGCCAGTGGTAGGCGATAAAGGCTAGTCGCACTTTGGTTGTGGGTTCGATTCCCACAGCCTTGTCCGACATGATGGGATGTCGTCCGTCCTATAGGTTGTCCTTTTTCTAAAACTACATTACTATAACATCACATCAATAATATCGAAAAAACTTTTATCCTTAAACAATACTAACTTATGTCCAATATAGTCCATTCTAATCTTTAGGCTTATCCATAATACTTCTGTCCAATCTCATATTATAGTGAAAACGATTACCTAAGAGTTCATATAACAAGCATGTTAATACCATCATTGATCCCCGTATATCATGAGATATGTCTTGTTGGTCACATTCCAAACATTCAAAGGCCTTAATCATGTATTCTCTTGAAAAATGTATACCCATTGAACCTTAGTGAAAACATTAATGCAGTTAAAAGTTAACACTTTCCATATACAAAAATCCTCAAAATTCTATATACTCAAACCATGATATCACTCAGTCCTTATATCAATCATGAGCTCATGAATACTGTCAAATATGTCATTTTCTCATTTTCCCTTCATTATGCGCATATCATCTTTTTTTCCAAAAATATCTCAATCACTTTCCATGGTTACCGATATAAAATTATTGAAGACCACAATAGACCAATACATAAATATTCCAATACTCAACATTATTTTGTAATCCCATTACATATACAATTAATCATTCCACCACATCGTTGTAATATTCAACATCACCAATGGTGATCTCATGTGACTTCCCTTTGTCCTTTTCCTTAAGTGGTTGCTCATGTCGATCATCACTAACCCTTGGATTAGGGAATTTATTGGCATAATGTCCCATCTCTTTGCACTTGAAACATTGAAGTGTAGTAGGTTCATTCTGTGTATCCCTTCCTTTTTTTGCATCATTAGAAATCTTCTTCCCATCATTGCAGCATTCAAACACCCGATGACCTTCCTTTCCACATTTGAATCATTTACTTGTCCCTTGAAGACAATCTCCACCATGCTTCTTTCCACACTTTGAGAATATGGAAACATTCATCTTCTTTTCACCATTATCCTGAGATTTCTCCTTGATCTCCATCTTTCGTTTCTTGTCAAAACTACTAGATGGATAAGTAACACCAACTTCCATTTCTACCTTGATAGCACAACACACAATTGCTTTATAGCTACTGAAGTCTCTTATAGCTAATGCCTTTCGAAGATTTGTTTTTAAGCCACTGAAGATTCGATCAACTTTACTTTCAGGTTGGATGATAAAGCCAGATGCATACCTTTCAAGCCTTGTAAAATTCACTTCGTATACACCAACAGATTCATCATCCTTTTGCTTTAGTTCAAGAAACTCCTTCTCCATCTTTGTTCGAAGAATATGAGGGAAGTACTTATTGAAAAATAAGTTCTTGAACTCATCCCATTCCATGGACTCAATTTCATCTATTTGCCTTGTATTCTTGATAAGATTCCACCATTGATCAGCTTCACCTTCCAAACGATATACTGCTAAGATGACTTTATCATGTTCAGAACATTGAATAACTGAAAATGTATTTTCCGTGGTACTGATCCATTGTTCTGCAACAAGTGGATCAGAAGACCCACTGAATGAAGGTGGACGTTGCCTCATGAAGGACTCAATAGAATATTGTTCCCTTCTCTACTCATTTGGAAGTCCAGAATGATTCATAGTTTATGTAAGTATAGTAATATGATTTTGCACTCCATCTCCTATAACATTTGTTTGTTCAGGAGGACAATTATTGCATTGTCCATTGCATTGATCAACACGGTTCCTTCGGGTTCCATCCATGGTCTAAATCCCAAAAAGAATAGTGTGAGAGGAAAAAATCATGCTAGGGAAAAAAACATAATAAAGGGGGAGTGCCTTCAATATCTAACATCTTAGGTTTAATTATATGATCGTTAGAGTAATTCTAGGACTATAACCTATACGTATACTTAACCTTAGGGACATCCCTACACATACCTTAGAAATATCTCTAGGGATCTCACTAAAGTTCTCGCATCCGAGTTTCCAAAGGTTGACTAAACCTTTCCTCTAATACCAACTGTAGAGACCCGAAGCTTGATGTACATGAATATTACATTACTTTTGCGGAATACTTAATACATAAGAAAAACAAACACACAAGGAGCGTAATAGTTTAGTGTCTTTTGAAACTCTGAATAAAATCTTCTAATTGTGGTCAAAGATCTTCAACATCTCCCAATAAAGATCTTCCTTTTTTTCTTACCTAAAACCTTTCTTTATATCCTGGAAAAAAAAACATAAAAGGGTGAGCTCAAATGCTCAGTAAGGGTAAAAAAAAGAAATATCAATCACATCATATTCATAAGAACATATCTTTTGGAAGTTTTAACCTACAAAAGAGATCATGATTTCATAACATGGGATAAATCATAGTAGTGAAATGTAATCCCAATAATCATAACATAAAAATGAAACTTTTTGGCATATACACATAATCATAGAGAATCATTTCTGATTTTTCAAGACTCATTTCCAAGACTATCTTAGTGGACAAAGTCCCTTTCTGAACCGAGTTCACTCCTCGTTTCTGTCCTATTTCACTGAACCGGTATAACCTACCGTTCCAGCCATGTCGATCTCATGAGATATAAAATCTTTACCCAATGCATTGGAGGGAGATATAGGTCTCACTCATCTCATAATGATACCATTCGTATGTGTACCACAAAATCATAAATCATACATCATTTCATAACCCATGTAATAAAAATGGGATTCTTAACAACAGGACATCATAAAACAATTAATATAAGATAAAAGAATTCATAAAAATAATTCCATCACAACATAATGAAATAAATGTAATAATAGGGATAGAAACAGAACCCTTTATTATCTTAGATGGAAAATAATTTTGATAACACACTTGAACTCCATTCTTGAGGAGAATATCCTTTCTACTTCAAAAACACTTTTCCTTTATTAACATGTCATAAATGTCTAAAATAAAAGAAGTTGATTAAAAATAAACTTGAAAACTTTTAAACAAATATTCTTGGAAATAATGTTTTAAAAATCCATTCATGCCGTATAAGTTAAAAAATCATTTTCTCGTACTTTTGTCGGAAAAGTCAAAAAGTACCTCGTACAAAAAACGACAAAATATTTCATTCATATCTTTTACTAAAAACTCAGAAAAGGGTAAAATAGGTTTCAAATAATTGTATGTGGATGGAAATAATATTACATATTGAGGAAACATGGATGTGGATGATAAAATACACCCCAGTAAATACCAAAGTATAAACAATCTCAGATAAAAATGAGATCGTGATATTTCCCTTACCTTAGGTCCGATTTTCTTCATAAGTGTCTGAACCTCTTGTATAATGGTTTAAATAATGTCATTGACTTATTACAGAATCATACTAATTAATATTATATCATATATGGTTCACTTATGACTTTATATTACCTGTTCTTTTGTAAATTCCATGTTAAAGATCATTTTGGGTAAAATTGTTTCATTTGTCGTCCGTGTTTTGAATTGTAATTATTCATATGATTACTTAGATCATGATTACATAATTATAGAATATAAAACATGATTTTAATATAATATATATTCAGAATATACATATATATAATAAATCAGTAAATGGAAAGAAATGCACCATCAATGGAGACAGTTGGTCGTACGTACGCATGAATGTTGTTTTGGTTTCCTTATTGAGTTGAATGGAATTAAGTAGATGACATACATATATATACACATAAATAAATTATCATTATTATGTCATATATTTCATTATTACTTATTATATTTACTTTATAATCATTCGTGAATGGTTAATATGGAGAATGAATATCATCGCGTCGTGGAGACGGTAGTCCGTACGTACGCACGAGCGATGATATCGTTCTCATTATCGTGGGACTGTATTGGAGTGTATGTATACTATTTAAGAATCAATACCACTTTAAAATAATCATATATAGTTATTATTTACACCATTATACCCATCCAAGTAAGGTGGTGGTGGAAAATATATTTCACCATGGCGTGGAGACGGTATTCCGTACGTACGCACGCGCGGTGATTTCATTTTACGTAGGATGGATAGATGGTGAAATAGGGTTGTTTCATACTTATAATAACATATCGTTATATGATTGATACTGATTTTATTAATTCATAATGAAAAAACCTAAGAATAAGAAGTGGAAGAAGAAATAATGTTGAAAGAATCGGTAACGAAAATTACCTCTTCATTGAAGCACCTCTTTGAGATCTCCTTTTAGGGCACTAAAATTGGTCTTTGAGGAATACTAGAACATCTAGGATATTTCTAGGGAAGTGTAGAAGATAATTGGGCAGGGGTTGGCCGAGCTTTAAGGCTCAATGTTGTGTGAGGAAGAGAGGGAGGAGGTGCCCTTTTATAAGGGAGGAGAGGGGTACCTTTGGAATAACAAAAACTATTATTTTATTATAAAGTCAAATTCGGTTTTAAATAGCTCCAAATTGATTTATTTAGATGATAAGGTGGGTATGGGTCTAAATCCTCTCATCCAATAGAATTTAGACAAGTTTAGGTTCATATTTTAACCTTATCATTTAGATTTAACATTAAGTTAAATAATATTACTTTTACTGTGTCTTCTTGTGTTCTTATACTATAAGGTTAATAAACTTACTATAAGAAACCAAAAGAACCCAAAGTTGTTTATTATTAATATATATAACCTTATATAAGTCATTTGGCCGAACCGTAGATTTTTCGAAATAAAATAACAATTAATAATATAATATTTTTTTAAATACAATTTTATGTCAATTTTGACACTATTTAGTAATTGATTTTTGTGAAAATCATAACAGAATGATAAGTTCCAAAAAAGTTAATTAAATCCATAATAACATGTCATATTAACCTCTAAAATTATCATAATTCATAAAAAGTATCAAATTACATTTATTTGGGTATTTATAACATCAATTATGTCAATATTTCATTAATAAGATAATTACTGCATAATCGTTGTGTTCTAAATAAATTAAATTATATAATGTCTAAAAATTACAAATAAATTACTATTATGTAGGAAATCTATTTATCTTTCTAATGAATATTTATAGTCGAATTTATCTTATGTATAACCCTATATTAAAAATTATTTACTTATTAAACATTGATTTAAACTATTTTAACCCTTCTTTAAATAAATTAATAATAAATGTCCTAATCTATTCCAAGTGGGCCTAAATGGTCATATATTATTCCTAAGGTTGTTTTTGGTATAATTAGACTTATCCAATATAATTATGACATGTTTTAGGGTAATAATAATATCATTTTTACCATTAATTACCCTATTTACTTTTATCCGTGGTAAAAAAAAGTAAAAGTTACTATTCACCAAAAATTATTTTCATCTCATTGAACCACATTTTAGTCATTGATATTAACTGTGTCTCTCAGATTTTTGAAATTCCACTCACAGAAGCGGTAAAATTAAGTTTTATGAAAAATTTAGTTTTTTTACTACCACTTAGTGGTTTCACTATTCATCAAAAAAATGAAAGTTTCCAGAAAAAACAAAAAATTAGGCCTAAGCTATATTTGATATTAAGAATTCAAAAATGATGTCTATTTTAGAAAATTCAGAACATATTAGTTGAATTAATTAATTAAAAAATTAGTTCCCGTCGTCAAAACAAATAGCGTGTTTTTAAGAGATAATAACTATCCAAAGATTGGCACTTGTTTATAACTGGTTTAAATGTGAAATTACATCCAATGACCAACATTGTATTAAATTGTAAAAATATATTCTAAATATACTTTAAAAACACTCAAATTAATAATAAATCACTATTAATTATTTCTATTAAAAAAGTTCTTTTTAATTAAAATTTAGTAATTTTCACTATTCATCAGAATATGAAAGTTATCCGAAAAGTACCAAAATTTCACCCTAATCTAATTTCGATATTCCGAATCCAAAAATGAAGTCCATTTTGAAAAATAAAATTTAAAAAATTTCAAAATTTGGTTATTAATATTCATAACGGTTAGTTTTAATAATATTTTAAAAGCATATCATTGTTTAGTGAAACTCGGTATTGCGTACTACACACGCTATCGAGGAAGGTCACAATTGCATGTAATGCAAGGCAAGTCAAGGATGCGTGTTGTGCAAGCTCCTTTTGGTGTAGCGTACAACACAAGACATTAATGAAAAGAATATTTTTCATAAAACTCGGGGTGTTACAACAAAGGACCCATGGATTGTTATATTAATGGATTTACATAATCCTAAAGCGTTCGGTTAGACTTTCGTAGCTCAGTTTTTGTTTTCACTTAAAATTGTGGCCATTATAAACAAAAGAGAGTCCCTTTTAGTAATATCAGCCACAATGTATCTCGTATTGAGGTGGGGATGACTCTTACATGTCAAAAAAGACCCATGGATCATTCTCTTAAAGGATAAACACAATCTGAATGTGTTTGGTCAGATTTTCGTAGGTCATTTGTTGTTTTCACTTAAAATTGTGTCCATTTTAAACAAAAGAGAGTCTATTTGAGTGATACCAGGGACACCGGGCCACAGATTGAGGCAAGTTTTTCTCATTCATGTCACAAAGGCCCACAAATCATTATACTAAAGGATCAATAAAATATGAATGTGTTTGGTCATATTTACTTAGGCCAGTTGTTGTTTTCACTTTAAATTGTGTCCATTTTAAACAAAAGAGAGACCCTTTGAGTGATACCGGCCACACTGTGCCTTGTATTGAGGCGGGGCTAACTTGAACACGTCCCAAAGGACCCATGGATTGTTCTGTTAATGTATCTACACAATCTGAATGCGTTTGGATGGATTTTCATAGGTTAGTTGTGGTTTTCACTTAAAATTGTTTCCATTTTAAACAAAAGAGAGACCCTTTGGGTGATACCCGCCACACTGTGCCTCGGATTGAGTCAGGTTTGACTCATACACATCAAAAAGGTTCCATGGATCATTCTCCTAAGGAATAAATACAATCCAAATGTGTTTGTTTGGATTTCCATAGGTTAGATTTTGTTTTAACTTAAAATTGTGTCCATTTTAAACAAAAGACACACACTTTGAGTGATACCGGCCACACCATGCCTCATATTGAGTCGAGGTTGACACTTACATGTCAAAAAGGACCCATGGATCGTTCTACTAAAGGATCAATACAATATTAATGTGTTTGGTTAGATTTATTTAGGTCAGTTGTTCTTTTCACTTAAAGTTATGTCCATTTTAAACAAAAGATATATACTTTGAGTGATACCGGCAACATCATGCCTCAACTTGAGGCGGGTTTGACTCATACACATCACAAAAGAGACATGGTTCTTTATTCGAAATTATCAACACAATATGAATGTGTTTGGTCCGATTTCAATAGGTCAATTGTTGTTCTCACTTAAAATTGTGTCCATTATAAACAAAAGACAGAAACCATTAGTGATACTGGCCACACTATGCCATAGATTGAGGCAGAGTTGACTCTTACATGTCACAATGGACCCATGGATCGTTATACTATAGTATCAACACAATATTAATGTGTTTTGTTGGATTTCCGTACGTTAGTTGTTCTTTTCACTTAAAATTGTGTCCATTTTCAACAAAAGAGAGGCCCTTTGTGTGCTATCGGCCACACCGGGCCTTGGATTGAGGCCGAGTTGACTCGTTAAAATCAGAAATAACAAATGGAAAATTATCCAAAAGGATCAACACAATAAGAATTCATTTGGTCAGATTTCTATAGGTCAGTTGTTGTTTTCACCTAAAATTGTGTCTATTTTAATCAAATGAGAGACACTTTGAGTAATATCGGCCACACCATGCCTCGTATTGAGGCGGGGTTGTCATTTTCATGTCACAAATGACCCATGGATCGTTATATTAATGTATCAACACAATCTGAATGCATTTGGTAATATTTCCGTAGGTCAGTTATTGTTTTCATTTAAAATTCTGTCCATTTTAAACAAAAGAGAGACACTTTGAGTGATACCAGGCACATGGTGCCTCATATTGAGGGTGAGAAGACTCGTACAAATCACAAAAGACGCATGTATTGTTCTATTAAAGGATTAACAAAATCCAAAGTCGTTTGGTTAGATTTTCGTAGGTTAGTTTTTGTTTTTACTTAAAATCGTGGCCATTATAAACAAAAGAGAGACCCTTTGGATGATACCGGTCACATTGTGCCTTGTATTGAGGTGGGGTTGACTCGTACATGTCAAAAATGACCCATGGATCGTTCTCCTAAAGGATAAACACAATATGAATGTGTTTAGTTGGATTTTCATAGGTCAGTTGTTGTTTTCACTTAAAATTGGGTCCATTTTAAACAAAAGAGAGTCCCTTTGAGTGATATCGGGGACACCATGCCACGGATTGAGGCTGGGTATACTCGTACATGTCACAAAGGACCCATATATCGTTCTCCTAAAGGATAAATACAATTTGAATGTGTTTGTTCAGATTTACGTAGGCCAGTTATTGTTTTGACTTTAAATTGTGTCCATTTTAAACAAAAGACAGGCACTTTGAGTGATACCGACCACACCGTGCCTCAGATTGATGTGGGGTTGACTCGTACATGTCACAAAGGACCCATGGATCTTTTTCCTAAAGGATCAATACAATCCTGATGTGTTTGGTCAGATTTATGTAGGTCATTTGTTGTTTTCACATAAAATTGTGTCCATTTTAAACAAAAGAGAGACACTTTGAGTGATTTTGGCCACAATTTGCCTCATTTTGTGGCGGGGTTGTATCGTACACATCACAAAAGACCCATGTATTTTTCAAAACAAAGGATAAACAAAATATTATTTCTTTTGGTTGGATTTCCATAGTTCAGTTGTTGTTTTCACTTAAAATTGTGTCCATTTTAAACAAAAGAGAGACACATTGAGTGATACCAGCCACAACGTGCCTCAGATTGAAGTGGGGTTGATTCGTAAATGTCACAAAGGACCCATGGATCATCATCATAAAGGATCAACAAAATATGACTTCATTTGGATGGATTTTCATAGGTCAGCTGTTATTTTCACTTAAAATTGTGTCCATTTTAAACAAAAGAGAGACACATTGAGTGATAATGTCCACACCATGCCTCATATTAAGGGGGGGGGGTTGACTCGAACATGTACTCAACGCAACCATGGATCATTCTCCGCAAGGATCAACACAATTTGAATGCATTTGGTCAGATTTTTGTATGTCAGATGTTGTTTTCATATAAAAATCTGTCCATTTTAAACCAAATAGAAACACATTGAGGGATACTGGCCACACCGTGCCTCGGATTGAGGCGGGGTTGACTCTTACACATCACAAAGGACCCATGGATCGTTCTCATAATGGATCAAGAAATGACAAAAGCATTTAGTCAGATTTTCGTAGGGTAGTTGTTGTTTTGACTTAAAATCGTGTCCATTGTAAACCATAGAGTGACACTTTGAGTGATACCGGCCACACCGTGCCTCGGATTGATGCGGGGTTGACTCATAAACATCCCCAACACAACCATGGATCATTATCCAAAATTATCAAGAAATTCCGAATTGGTTTGGTCAGATTTCCATACGTCAATTGTTATTTTAACTTAAAAATCTATCCATTTTAAACAAAATAGAATCACATTGAGTGGTTCATCATTATTGCATTTTTATGGTGCATATCTTCTGTTAAAAGGGGAAAATGACTCATTGGAGAAATGGTGTTTTATTTAATAACAATTACAATTTTCCTACGAACATTTACATACAACAATGTTTCATCTTTTGATCCCATTAACCTCTCTCAAAAATGACCGCCAATTGTACACGTCCCCAAGTCACATCTTCATGTTATTTGTGTACAATCTTCCAGCAGGTATCTAGCCCACTCGTTTCTGAACAAATGTATATCATCTTGTGATCATGAAGATTTTCTACAGTCAGAGTAGTACTACAAAATATAAAAATTATTAATTAATAAATAAATAAAATGATCTAACAGTTGTTTTTGAAAATAACTCTTTAGGGATGCTATTTTGTTGATGAAAAATAATTTCCTCCACAAATTTTCAAATCTAATAACTGAAATCATTATCATTTGTTTTTTGGAAACATCAAAAAAAATGATCATTAAGAGAATAAGTAACTTGTGTTGCAAAGTGTTTGGATAGTGAAATTTTATTATATATACCATGATATTTTTACATATGTAGTACTTGATTTCCTCCTTATGCTTAGCCCCTGTCCTCATTTCTTTTTTAGATGATAGTGATAAACCGCCATATCATTATAGAATCTTCAGTAAAAGAAAATATAAAATAATATTACTTGATGTTTATACCTAAAATGTAGGATGTAGTGTCTTACAGATTCAAAAACTCCATCATGTGTGGTCGGTTTGATGTATATCTTTGCTTTGAATCCAGAAGATAAATCTTTGGAGTATCCAATTTCACCACAATTAGCATCCAATATTTCCTAAAAACAAAAAAAAATTGAAAATGTAATAAAAGAATTGAAAATATAATTGATATTTAATCGTAGAGTTTTACCCCTGCATGGTTGGTATTAGGAAGAGTCTATCATCAATAATCTTTCATTCAAATGTTTTCAGCAAGTCATTCACTATTTAATTATTTTTTGATGGATCTAATTTCATTAGCTATGTTGATGTGGTATGAGGACTAACGCATTCGAATTTTGGCTCATGGAAAATTTCCTTCTACTGTTTTTCATATATACATCTGTCAACAATATAAAATGTATTTAGTCATAATTTTCACATTAGATCATCTTTTAGAAAATCAATTCATGAAAACGTACCTCATATATATATTTACAACTGGGATGCCTAGCCAACCATTTTCAAGGATCTCATTTACATTTTCAGCAGAAACGAAATATTGACTTTCTTCTCCATATATATTCTTTTCAAAAACCACTATATGAATACTACCACTGCTTAGATTCGTATCCAAAAGAGTCTTCAATGCTAGTAAATGTGGATAGAGAACAGGTGGTGTTATTGTGCTTTCATTAGGACCTTGGTATTGGTTGATCGATCCTTTAGGTCATTTTGAGGTGACGTTTGTCACCCCCTTCCCTTTCTCTGTCTTTAATAACATTCATTGGTTTAGACCATTTTGTCATTAGTAGTTAGAGGATTAGCTTGACAAAAAGGAAATAAATACTTCTTTGTCCGCATGTACTCTTACAAGTTGTGACGACCATGTAATGAATGTCCCAATAGCCTCTTCGACTGTATGAATATAATCATCATTAAGTGGAATAGGTAGCTCTACATCTGGCTCACGAGGTACAGTAAAAGTCACTTTCATATGACCTTTCAGAAGTGGTCTATTATGCACCGTGTGATATGGGATTTTGAACACTGTGGCCCTCACTACAAGGTGATAGGTGGGTGTTGACAGATATAAATCACAATCATTATCACCCCGTAGAATATCAATACAGAAAAAGTATCAGTGTTTTTTTGGTTCACATTTCATGGGAACAATTATTAGAATATTTATTACCATGTCTTAGACATCTCTTTGAGGGGAATGGAGTGCCTCAAAGTTGGTGGGATGTGGGGTGGGATCTTCACGTGCTGGTTGTTCTTGAGTTGTGTCTTCTCCTTGCTTCCCACCCATAAAATATTCTAGAAACTCCCCATGCCATTGCAATTATTGTTCATGGGTTTCTAGTCTTTTTATCATTTGTTTCAATTTTTCATCTTCATCATCCATTTTTTTCATCTCAAAATATACTTGGGGTGTCACCCTAAACCCCACACCTCTGACAGGACCGTATTTTTCTGGCCGCTTCAAAGACTTTGATAATTGGTTTCCATCCGCTACAGCAGTATCTGATTCCTATGACTATCGGATATAGGAAAATAACTAATTTTTTTTATGTTATATAAATTTAAAACAAATATTTTTATCATCATGTCATACTTACACATATTTCCCACACTATTTGTGTGTTCTCATCTACTAGATTCCCTTCTTTATTCACATATTCCTCCTTCCATAGAACATGACGTGGGATGGAGGTGTCTCTGGTTTTAGATTCACCAATCTACATATACTCATAGAATGATAATTATGATGTTGTTTATTGACACCGAACTATATTAATGTAAATCTAAAATACATACCATTTTCATTTATAGTGAAGTGTACCCCATCTTTGCTTTACGATAGGGATATGTTGGTTTTGATGCATGTTCCTTATTTTCAGTATAGAGTTTCTATTTCGAAAATGAAATATTGACAATCAAAGTGATTAATATGTGTATCCACAAAAAACATATTTTCACCCACAATGTACATGAATATTATCATCCCCGTGGTGGCAAATAAATGCATCCAATGCTTTTTGGGATATTAGGTGATCATAGACAATGGGTGGGTGTGGGTTTATTTTACTTTTTGAATCTTCCATGTGACATCTTGTTAAAATAGTGTGAAAACCTCGATGAATCCTTCCAGAAAGACTTAGTAAATAATCTTTGTGTGAATCATCTATTATAAATGTACTCTAAAATAGATTGAGAAGAGAAAGGCGCTGTTTCATTATTTAATTTGTTAGTAAATTAAAGAAATAAATTCATAATGTTATTATAATCACTTCCCAGATCATAGCTTTCAGCCCGGACACAACATGGTGCCATGAATATATGTCAATCTACACGTGTTGTCGAGTGACGAATACAATTTAACTACAAAACATAGCCTTGTTGAGATTCACATGTTGGCCTTGTGCATTCCATCCAACATCAAATTTGATGCATTTTCTTTTCTCCTTAAGAACTTTTTCTATCACCATCAAACTACGACGCACCTGTGTTTTCTGTGACGTCGGTCCTCCATTCCAGACCATTTCATCGATATAAACACCATCTATATGTTCATGTAAAATGGTAGCATCGATGTGTGCTGATGGTTATTGGACATCAACACTAGGAGAAAAAACAGGTTCAGAAAATTGATGTTGCTCTACACTGTGAGCAACAGCACCAGGAGCAGATGCAGCCGCAACAGTAGCAGCTTGAGAGACATTTTCAGCCTCAAGGATAGGATCCCCAGAACGTGAAAAAGTCATTATCTGCAAAAGTGGTTGAATAGTTAATTTAGACTACATAAATTCAGTAATGATAAGATTATAACATGATATAACAAGATCTATATTACAAACAAAATAAAACCTATTTATTGAACTGTCTTTCTTTTTTAAAAGGCTGAAGGGATTTGACACCTCTATCGATTATCGAAATCCCTTCATTGTGGTCTCCTCTAACAAAAAAAAACATTATCTACACTAGGACCGCTATGAAATTATTGCGATGTACCACTGAAAAGATCTTCCTCAACTGAATTTTCATCAGGACCTTTAATAGTTTTGGACGATAATAGAACAATCGAACACTTTTAGTTTACGGGATCTAGAAAATAAAAAACTTGTACTGCTTGTGATCCCATTATAAACTGTTCTTCTTTGTACCCTTATTTACTAAAATCAACATTCACAAATCCCCATTCTTCTATTTTAACACCACTGTTGTTATCAACCCATTTGCATTGAAAAATCAGCAATTGTAATGTCATATAATCCAACTCCCATATTAGTTTGATAATGCCAAAGTATGACATATTGGCATAAATTGGATTTTTGTCCTTACTATTAGAAACATGCATCACTTCAGCCACTAGTTTAACTCCACTATTTTCCACGGTACTATCATCAAAATCTTCATCTGTATAGAATGTATAACCATTAATTACATAACCACTGTAATATAATATATACACACTTGCTCCAGTGGCTACCCATCGATGTTTTTCTGAAATTGAATTTATATTTTCAAACAACTTCTTAAAAATATGGTCCTAAAACCATCCTATAAAGTGGTGATTATGTGTATTTGATAACCATTTTTCATCTCTTTATGGATTCAACTGCCTAAGAATTCCTTTGTGAGTTTCAATATATGGAGAAACCTCCGAAATTTTATGCAAAACATAAAGGTAGGCCTGCTCCCGATCTATAATACTAATTGTAACAACATCTCTTACAAAATTTCCCTCACCCTCAATGAATCCACTATGACAAGATTTCGGGAGACCAATGCTTTCCACAACAGATTGGTATTTGGTACAAAATTCAATGGCTTCCTCAACAATATATCACTCCACTATAAAACCCTATGGCCAACTTCAATTTTTGACATACGCTTTCAAAATCTTCATATACCGTTCAACATGATATATCCATCTATATTTCATAGGACCACAATGTTGAATCTATCTCACCATGTGAATCATCAAATTAACCATCATATCAAAGAGTATTGGCAGGAAGAACATTTTTTATTCACATAATATGATGAAAATTTATTTTTCCATAGATGGTAATTTCTCCAGGTCTAAAACTTTGCTACATATAGCTTTGAAATAGAAACATTGTTTGGTTAACGTATGCCAAACATTATTGGGAATAATGAAATGTACAGCTATAGAAATTAGATCATACATCAAAACATGGAAGTCATGTGATTTAAAACCTTTTAACTTCAAATCATTCATTGACACAATGTTCTTGATATTTTATGAATACCCCTCCAGAACCATTACATCATTGAAGAAGTTTAAAAACTAAAATCTATCCTCCCTAGAAAGAGTATAAGATGCTGGAAGAAGAAATATTCGATTTTCACCCTTCACGGGAGCCAACTCTACTCGTATTCCCATGTCAACCATGTCCAACCTAGAATTAATTACATCCTTTGTTTTTTCAGGGGAATTTAACAACGTTCCGATAACACTGTCACATACATTATTTCCACATGCATCACATCAAGAAAAGTTTTGACGTATAAACAATTCAATTATGGTAATTTAAAAAATTGATCTCTTTTTTCAACCGAATTTTGTAAGGTTTTTCAAAAATGGTTTACCAAAAACAGTTTTATTATCTTTTATGTTCTCAAACATTTGATCACCTATTAGTGGATACAGTGTTATGTGTTGTTCTGAAGTTCCATTTAATGATGTCGTCCAATATCAGTACTTATGCCGACAAGTTAGAAACCTATGATTTATTAGAAACACAGATTTTGATTAATGATTCAACCTAATTGATTCTTTATCTTCTTCTTACATGGGACACCCTTGACTTCCTTTAATTCTATAGCGTGAAAAATTTCCATAAGTAGGGAAATCATTTATTGTCCCATACAACAACTCTCTCAACGTGAAGTATTCACTTTTATAAGCGTCATACAACATAACACCTGAATCCCACAATAACATCAAATCCTCGATCAAAGGAGACAGATAAACATCAATATCATTATCTGGTTGTATTTGTTCTAATATAAACATAGATAACATGATGAATTTCCAATTCATGCAATACCAGGGTGGAATGTTATAATTTACCATCAAAATAGGCCATGTACTATGAGTGATGGTTTGAAAACCAAACAGATTCACTCCATCTGTAGGTAACGCAAGACAAAGGTTTCTTAGCTCTTTTCCAAATTCATGATACTCATGATCAATTTTATTCCATTTAGGAGAGTCGTCCAGATGACGTAATCTCCTATCTTTATGCCTTTAATCTGAATTCCACGACAATTGTCTTGCAGTTTCTTCACTTCCATACAGACGCATAAACCATGGAATGATTGGAATTTACCATAAAACTTTTGTATGACTGGATTTATCTTTCTTGTACCAAGAAGTACCACACTTTGGGAATTATGTAAGTGAGTTGTTCTCCTTGAAAAAAAATATAATGTCTTTCGGGCATGCATGTATTCTTTTAGAAATCATACCCATCAAGTATAACATTCATTTAGCAACATATGTCTGGCTTGGGAACTTATCATCTTCTGGGGGCATGTCATTCAAGAGATCATGTAGTTCCGTAAAACTGACATCACTCCATCAGTTGCCTTCATTAAATTTATACAACTTTAGTACATTTGACAGTGCATTATATTTAATGAAACCACCATACAATGGCGTCATTGCACAACTCATTAAAATATCAAACAATTTTGGGAAATCACTAAGTTAGTCTTCAATTGTATTTGTTATCTCCTCAATACGATATTCATCATAATTAACATCAGTAATCACATCCTCCATACAGTCTTCTTAATTATCCATATTTTTATTCATTTCACATGATCCATAAAACGCAGTTTTATCCCAGCCAGTAGCTACATTCACTTTTTCACCGTGTTTATTCCAACATTTATAACTCCAATCTATTCCATGACATATCAAATTTTCATCCAACTCCTCTGGAGTAAGTAGTCTAGAATAACAACAATATAAACACAAACAAAGTATTTGAGAAGGATCCTTTGCATGATCCTTTGCAAACTTGATGATCTCTTTTACTCTATTCTCATACACTATTATAAAACGATTTTCATCCATCCAATCTTTATTCATCTCCATCTTATTTGAATCTCAAATATGAGTATTTATGGTTCAAGTACACAAAACAAGACTTCCTTATACAGTAGAAGAGAACCACTTCCTCCTAAAAATAGAGATTAATAGAGCCTAACCATTTCCAATAAATATTTGGAAATCAATAAAACCAGGATATATCCCCATCAAAACCAACATAGTTTCCAAACACAAAGGGGTTCACAGGGATAATCACTTGTGTCATAGATGGTAAAACTCACATGGCATCATCCTCTATGGCTCATCCTCCTCTATCGAGTCAACCATTTTATGGTCAACTACTCCATCTTTTTATACCTCACCATCCCAAAATACATGTGGATAAAAACCAGTAGACAACATTATAAGTAAATAACAGATTCTCATAATACCTAAAATATGGAATTCATTAAATATAATTACTTTAGATTCATTATAGTTTCCTCAAATCACCCCAGTCCAAACATAATAATAATCAATAATGATACATATACCACTCCAAGGTCTCTACCCTACATTCAATATCATCATAAAAAATATGCATATATCGACCCATACACATCTCACAAACACATAAGAAACCATATCCACATGAGAACCAATGCAACCATATGGATTTCGATCAGGTTACTAGACTCAAGTGGTGGCGTGTGTGAAATAATAAAATAATATAATAATTATATATCAACACATAAATCTAAAACTAGTGTTAATAATCCATTACACCCAAGAAGTACAAAATATCAAAGGCATTGTATAGTTCCTCCCATGACATGATAGCTTTAAACTTTTCAGATCAACAGAGATACCATGTTCTGAAACCACATGACCAAAGAAATTCACCTACCTAATCTAAAATTGGCACTTTGACAACATGACATAAAATTGGTGATTCCTCAAGATTTCAAAATCTATTATCAAATTACATATATGATCATCCATAGTTTTAGAATAAACCATGATTTCATCCATAAATACCATAAAAAAATATGAGATACTTGTGGAAAATCCTATTCATCATCACTATAAATATATATGGAATGTTGGTTCAGCCGAATGGAATAAAAAAATACCCATAGTGGCTATACCTACTCCTAAATGAGGTATTTCAAATATCAAAATAATGGATCATGAGCTGGTGTTAACCAAACTAAAGACCAATCTTAGAGATCCACTCCCCCCTTAAGAAAAACTAATAAATCATATATATAGTTCAATAAATTCTTGTTATTGATCATAACACAATTGAGATTATGGTAATCAAAATACAAGCGAAGGGTTCCAATGACCTTCTTGGTGAAAAGCACATGTTCTTCCTAAGGAAACACACTAGGTTAAATAATGAATTTGGAATAAAATTCATCCCACTAATTATTTAGTTCCATAAATTTAAAAAGTTCAATAAGGTAACATAAAATAGATATTGGTTTTATAACTGTCACCAAGTTGATAGAGAACTCCAACTCCCTCTCTAGTGGTAGACCATAAAAGAATAAAGGAAACACTTTTAGAAATTCAATAGATACTAGGAGAAATTCACTATAATATACTTCATACTCCAGTTCAATATCATAAAAGGATATCATCCCACTCAACACTGGAAGAAGAGGTCTGGCTCAAATAGACCTCAGGTCCGATTCTCTATGAAAAACATGGAATTCCCCATCGAGGGTAGTGAAGGACACCCACAGATGATAATAGTAAATCCAAGATTTATAAGAAACTAGCCAATCCATTCTGATAATATCATATGGGGGAATCATTTTATGAATAAGAAAATATCATATGATCTAAATCTTTGAAAAAGAGAAAGCATGAGGGGGAAATCAGAGAACTTACTCCCTTTTTTTCCATAGTGATGATACAATCTCAATCAAATAATCCGTGAGCTCTATTATATGTTTAAATAGTTATATATTGATGTTTGATAAAAAATAGTGATGGGAACCAATATCAAATAAAACATACACTAAATAAAATGAAATGGAAATAGTGCCTATCACTATCGCATGACCCACAACAGTTCCTACTGAAGATTAATCCACAAAATAAAGTTGTTTCGTTCCTAATACATGTTTCTAGGATCCCATTGTTTTTGAATAATATTACTATGATTTGGTACCACTCAATATTTATGATACTATTCCACTACACAGGGTAGTAAAAACATTTAATACGATCTTTGAGTGGGTTTAATGTCTGTACAAGATGTAAATCATCAATGATTTCATGCGATAACACTTTGAGTGATCAATCTTTCCACATTGTAAAAAGTCATTTGGCCTTTACTAGACACTACATATCATCTGGAGGAAGTTTTCTATAAAATACCACCACCATTATTTTCACTATGGGGCTCATTCTACTTTCTATTCCACTTATAGGAACCACTAAAACTACCAATGGGAATATAAGTAACTCTAGTTAACCCTGATATAATAGTCATGATAATTTATTCTATCACATCCCTATCTAGAACATCAAAATTTTAGGGAAACTTTAACATAAATACTTGATATTGGATATGTGATCGAAGACCCATATAAAACCTCTGGGACTTCATATTCTTGTTTTAGTCCACATAAAGTGAAAAATATGCAAGTTTAGCAGAATCATTAGTATATGGATTCAATGTCAAATAACCTTAAATGAGGTTAAGAAACTCCACAGACATACCTGATTCCATCGAATCTAGATATAATTGCTATGTAAATAAGTTTCTTGAAGTATTTTCAATATAATACCCCATTTAACTTAACTATATCTATATCACACCTTTCACATACACATTACAAGAATCATAAGCACATAAGGATATCACCACTCTCACGTTTTCTCATTTTCGCATGGATCCAATGACTGAAATCTCACACCAAAACCACTATTTTACACAAAAAGTCACTTTCCATTTCACAGGAACACTAGAACCATTTAGAAACACATTTCACACAACTTTCAAAATTTATGAAACACATTTGGAAACACAAAAAGAAGAACACATATGTAATCCAACCATTTCCATGTGAAAATAACCTTTACAATTCATTTAGATCTCAAAAACATTTCCAAAACATATTTTGCACCAAAAAGTTAATCAATAAAAGAAATTCATGAAACTAAGAAAGCATATCAAAATCATCTAATAATGTAAAATAATTCAATAACATACCACACACTTGGAAACTTCCAGAGGTGGAGGTTCATCGGAAGAGGTGCACAGGAGGAGCTTCCAAACGAAGAGAAATGGAGGAGTAGGGTTCATGGAGAGTAGGGTTGAGTGAAATGGATGAGAAGTTAGGTTTGCAGAGAGGAGGATCCTACGAAGGGGTTATAGGGGGAGGATTGGGAGAAGGTATAGCAGAGGAGGTCCTAAAACATGAAGATTAGGGGCCGTAGTGGTCCGGCAATGTGAAGATCGGGGGAGGCGGTGGTCCGACAATGCGAACATCGGGGGGCGGAGAGGAGTCACAGGGTTACAGTACCGCGATATATTTAAGTTGCGATAAACCAAGTACACTATGTGAACAATTTTATAAAATATTGGACTACGGTTTTATTAGTTCTTAAAAAGCGTTGATAAATCCTTCATGTATGAGCGCTAACATTTTAGCGCAGATACATGCCTTCTTTATTAGCGATTTTCTAGTGCTGATAATGGGTCTCTTTATCAGTGTTAAAAAAAGCGCTGATAAAGGTTACCATATATCAAAGCTAACATTTTAGCGCTGATACATGCCTTCTTTATCAATGCTAAAATTTTAGCGCTCATACAGGAATGATTTATCAGTGCTTTTCTAGCGCTGATAAAATTCCCTTTATCATCACTAGAAATGTACGAATAATGATTCCCAGTCTCTGCACTAAAATTGCAGTTCTGATACTGGATTTCTTTATCAACAGTTTTTTCTTTGAGCTGATATATGTTGGATCTTCCCTTGCCCGTTTTTAGTAGTGTTTTTTCAATACATACTCATGTTCTTTTATATTATACTCAGAAGAGACAACAGTTTAGGGGTGATAATCTATACTAAAGTTGAACACATTTCCATTATAATGTTAGTGTCTCTTCCAAAACATGGATTTAATTCTCATTTCTCAATTAGATACAATCTATATTTCTATTCCATACTGGATAATAACTTCTTTGATGTATATCCTTGAATGTTTAATGGTTGTTGAGTCCTCTAAAATTTAAATGACATGAGAAATTATTTTATGATGATTCTACTTAACCCCTATATCATTATTTTCTTGTTTTTCATTGGATGATCTTGGAAAAAATACATATTGATGTTCTCCAATATCCATGTGGGTATTTATAATTGTTTAATCATCCCAATAAATAATATAATGCTATCCTTCTCCATCAAATATACTGTGAAAAATATATATTCTATGAAATTATCCTTCATATTATCCCAATAGTATATCTATAAAATATAATCATACATCCTCATACTACCTGGGTGGATGGATACAGATGAACTATCTGAATCATTCAACAACTCCTTATTTTAATCATGATTTTATGAGACGCATATGCGTGACCCAAATATTTAAACTCCTTCTTTATCAATTTAAATGTTGATTAATTCCCTTTTCATATTTAATCAACATTCACATGTATTTACACATCATCTCTTTAAAAATCCACTACCTTCTCCAGATGGTATGGTGGAGAAATCAATTTGTAATGTAATTATTATGATAAATACTCTATAATATAAAATTCCATAATTTTGATGTTTTTATCATTGGTTCATTTTAATATATCATCAATAAAAGTTTTTACCGATCCATTCTAATTGTAGTATCATATACATTAGTTAGTTTCCTAGGAAAGTCTTGTATTGAACAATCATAAACTTTGATAAACTATAACCATAGTTAATGTAACATATTACGTTACATTTTCATGAACATGTATTTGAGAAATGTATGATACCTATATATTTCGTAATTCACTCAATATTTATAATGGTTCCAAATCATCAATGCGAATATCACTATATACAACATTATATCTTGTGTTGTGTAGTGCATCTCATGAACATTAAAGTTCCTTATGACGTAGAAAATCCCATTGTCAATTTTAATTTGTATACAACCAACAACCTTATTTGAATAATTACTATATAACTTGAAAATTTTCCACATGTGGATATTTTAGTATTGGAACAGTGATTAAAAATTTTTTATTTCTTTTTATATTGTTCACATTCATTATTACATAAAAACATGGCCACCTTCCATGTTATCTTGGTTAGAATGTTTGAAAATTGAGATTAATCTCTCACAAATAATTAGAAATACATAGGTAGTCCGTGGAAATATAGATCTCCATTGTAGATGTTGGTATATGTGATTCCTCAATTTAAGTTTTCTTATAAGGTTGTACATATATCCAATTTCTGTGTTTATATTTCCCCAGGAATGATACTTCCTCCATAGAAAAATAAAATTTATGATAATTTTTATATATAATCGTCTTTCACAACATCTTTAATGGTGTGATCAAACTCTTCTCATCATCCTGATTGATTTTGGTGTATGAGAATATTATATATAAATACTAAAATATGTTTTTGACCTAATATATAATGTCTATATTCATTAAATTAATGAATATTTCTACTGTATTATTTAATCAAAAGGAGTCCCTATAAACACATCATTTATATACACTATGTGAAGGTTATTATTGAGAATGTATTAATTCTTCACCTTTAATTGGTGATATGATGAGAAAAATTTCACCTTATACTAGTATTGGGAACAATGTAGTTAATCAAACAGGACATAAAACTGTTACATGGGATACTTGTTAATTATTTGTTATTTTGGTTTATATTAATCAATTAAGTGTAATAAAGACCCACCCTTTTTCTTTATGGCATGGATTGAAAAACCCCATGGTGATTTCCTTGGGTGCATAAATACCTTGTACCGAAAAAATTGTAACTAATTTATTACTTCCACTAACAAAATGGTTTTCCTTATGTTTGTATTCATTGATATGGTTAGTGATGGATCTAAAACTTCTATTTAAAACTCAACATCTCAGTTAGGAGGAATATTGTGCATCCTTTCAAGGAATATGTCAATATTGTCGCTCAAAATGGGAATTTCTTAAAGAATGATATTTTTATTTGTCTAAATATTTTTATCATGATATTCTTATTTTAAGGAAATATTATCCATTCTTGTGTATAATCTTCCATTAAATATTCATTCTTTTCCCAACAATGGTACAACATCATCAGATAAATAGATATGTGAAGTGTGATCTCACTCTCTCAACAGTTGATGTTGGATTTATATAAGGACTACCATTACATTCCAAATATACAGTTACATTCAATAACAGTAAGTATACCAATATTGTGTGGGGTATTTTTTCCACCACCATTGTTCAGGGAGGAGTTTCATAGATGTGATTAATTAGTTTTTTATTTATTATTCTCATAAATAGCTTAGCCACCGTGTCATAAGGTTGTGTTTGATTTGTTCTTATAAATTTGAATGGTATGAAAGAATGTGTAGAACTAGAGTCAAATACTTAATTTTCTATTATTTTTTGAATAATCATCATAAATTTTACCATTTAATTCTTTTTCGATGCACCTTATTAGTAGTCATATGATATTCCCTTCCCTGATCTCTAGGCATTAGTTGCTATTTTCATTGACTATATTTGATGATACATGGCCTATGGTATTGGATTTTAGAATGATTATATTCCATATAGATGAAACATGTCACTAAATTATTATTTATCAGTATATTATTTTCTATCATTTCATTAGTGGGATTATTCATCTCTATTAGACATTAATTATCCTGATGGCCCACTTTTCCACACATGAAGAATCTTTTTGTTACTTTGAGATAGATGATGGGATGATTCTTCTCATATTTCTCATATGTTGGTAGTTATTTTTTCTACCCTCAATGTGATTTATGAACTAATCCCATGGAATTAGGATATGTTTTAATTTTCTATATCTAAACCCATAACACCAGTAAGAATCACCAATCTCAATCTCAACATCAAGGGAACAACATATAATGCCATTTTACTAGTAAGCTCCATTGAATAACCCAGTAGGGACTTCTTGGAAGGTATTAAGATAACTGTAACACACCATGATAATATTTAATAGGCCATCGGAAGGTCACTAGAACTGAGTATCCAAAATAAACACAAGGAAGACCTTAGCCTGAGATACCTATAGAAACAAACACATATAATAATACCTATATAATGTTGAAAGGTGGAATAAATATGATACTAAAATATATTTATATATTAAAATCTCACATCATTGTATGTCACATGTATGAGAATTAATTAATTCCCAAATACAAGACCACTAAAAATTGTAAAATAGTCTAAAATGAAAATAAGGAGGGGTCTACTGTCAAATTGAACTCTTGGAACAAACTACGGTCTATCTACCTCAAATATTATTTTATTACTCCTAGTACATATAGTTATCCATTGTATGGTCTATCAATTTTAAAAGGCATTTCATGTACATTCATAGTCCATGTAGTGTTGAGTCTATACATACACAGTAGGGAACCCCAAATTACCAAACACAAATCATCAAGAAAGTAGTCAGATCACAATCATGAAGGTATGTAAACCTAATTTTGAAAAATTAACAACAATAAAATAGATATAAATAATATCAAAACAAATTATTTTTGTATGGTCACAACCATACCACCATCTTAAATTTAAGGATTCTTTGTAACACTTTCCTGAGATAATGTAATCCACGTGCATTTCTATCACCGAAGGAGATAATTCAAGAGACAATGATCATAGTGATTTTCCATTAAGTAGTACATGATATAATATAGAATATTGTGATATATAGATAGGGGATCACATACGAGGAATATGGAATATTCTAGACCCTACCAAAAGTAAACCAACTAGGATGTGAAACAGAAACCCCAGAAGTCGGTATGGGATTACTGACCCAACATAGGGAGGAGTGATATAGAATCAAAACGTAGACCACATTGATGTATTATTGACTCTATCCAAGAATAATACTTTATAGGGGATCAAATATTATAATGAAGAAATTATTTATCACTGTACCCTCATAATAATGGTCCAAGGGGACACTCCCTATAGATACTTATCCACATTGAAGAGAAATATGGCCTCGTCGTGCCCTATAAAAATTACACATAGTGTATAGGATATAAATGATATTTCATGGGTAACCCTAGTATGTTAGTTTATTTTATTACTATTATTTTGTATTGTGGACAATGTATTTTTACTCTAGCCATGCATGCGTATTGTTGCCTTCCTCGGGTGCTTTGGCCATTTCAGCACCCACATACTCTCGTCATGCTCGTATATATTGTACATGTTCATGTACCTAGATGAGATAATTTTCATTTACCCATGGGGTATATTTTGAGCCACCAACACTATGTCACAATTCATTTGGAATGGCCCACGTAAATGTTATATTTTTTTATGTGTATAAATCCCATCCACCTAAATAGGTGACCACAATACGCCTATTCTTGCAATGTAAACCCCATGTATGTTGAGATTTTGTAGAAAATATTGTACCTATCACATGTCTTCATCCATGTTTCTATTTACTAAAAACCATCTATAAAATCGTCCAATGAACTCAGATTCGGTGTTGACTTACTATGAATAATCACAAGTGGCTATATTATGGCTACCCAATCTATACATGAATGTTCCCATTTGGGACAAACCACTTTATCTCCTAACCATATATTAATACCCTATATATAGTCTTTAACCAATTTTGATACCCTTTCATAGTGAAAAATTCAGAATAAATAATTATGATCCCAAAAATGTACGAATGGAGTGATCCTTGTCACCGAATATTGATTTTTCAATGAGTGGTTTCCTAGTATTCATCAAACATATATCCAAATGAGATACGATTTATGAATTCATAAAATAATGAATAATATATTGAATAAAATATCTTAGGAACATACCTTGTAATTTTTTTGAGTTGGCCTCAATCCATTGTTGTAGGAATTGTTAATATAAAAGGAATAATCATTGATCATTAAACAATATAAATTCCTAATTATAAGAAGAATTTTTTTACACATAAATAAATTATAAAACCATGAATAAATATTTTTCAAAAATATTGAATCAATGTTGACATATAATAATAAAATGATGGTTAAATTAACTTAAACGAACATCCTATATAATTTTTGGATTGATCAGTAATGAAAAACATTTTCAAATCACTGTCTTTCGTGAGATCCAAAAAATATTCTAGTGAATAAAAAATACTTGGTAATGATCATCGATGGACAATATATTATTATTCCGCTAAATAGTCTTATGTAAATCCTCAATTAAATATAAAAAGGATCTGTGACTAACCCGAGAAATGTCCCCTATTTAGTTTTATATACAGAAGTATTATGTTTATTTATTTATTTATTTTTTCCCATGATTATACGTAATAAAAACACTAGATATTAAAAATGGTTATGACACATCAAGGGTAAAACTGACATTAAGGATGTAATGGATTTTTGATTTCCCATCATGATCATTGTTCATGATATATTAAATTAATTTAGAATAAATTACATTATAATGATAAAATATATTGATTATTCAAACATTGAGGTTCCTCAATACCCAAAATCCCACAATAAATAAATTCTCTACATTGAAAATTATCATTAAAATATTCCAAATATTTTACAAGGAAAAAATATACGTTATATCCCACCAAAATCAAGGTTATTCATCCTAAAAAACAATCAGACTCAAAAAATTGAGGGAAATGGGCTCGCATATAGTTGTCCTAGTCCTAGGTTTCCTCATTATTATTCGTGTACTTCCATTAGACACATAGTAATGGAATTCCATGCCAAATAAGGGTATTATCCATGTAATCATAAATAACTACTGGGTATACAATAAAGGAGAATTTATCCTCTATTTTCAGCATGCCACATTTGATAACATGTGATGGGATATTAACATTCTTCCTCAACTATGACATGTGGAAGGCATAATGTATTAGGTCTAATTATGGATGTTGGGATAAGTGGTATGCCACCACAACAACATTACACATTATCTACAAAGACATAATGAATCATAATGATAGGTTTCCACCATGAAATAATATATTCCATCATTGTCATCTTGAGACCAACATGTAAACACAGACAACCTAATTATACCCTGACACCCCAAAACTAGTCCATATAATACTTCTGATGGTTTCTGTAACTTCTCATATACTCCGGGATGATCTTTAATTTCCCTTATATCACTCTCACTAACACTTGAATCCTAAGTACTAACTACCATGGATCAATCCAATGTACTTTTTACCTGTAGGGTCTCCCATATAATTCAATAAATGATTCCATACCTATGGTGGAATGGGATGCGTTGTAATACATGAACTCTGTCAATGATATGTGATCCTCTTAAATAAGAACAGATACAGACATGAAAGACCAAATCATGTGTTACAAAACCTAAATATTATGATTAGTTAAACCATATACCATTGGGTGAAATGGTATTTCCAAATACAATATAGTCCTCATGTCCTACTTCAATCCTCTCTATAATCATTAAGAGATGCAATAATCATGGTTTTAAATGATCGTAGAGGGAACAGAAACAAGAAGTATTATCTCATCCATGTTAATGTTTCCTATGTTATCCAATAAAATTAACTATCGGATTGTGATTTCATATATCATCACTGAGATATCATCCTATTATCTATCCAATTGTTGATGCCTCATAATGATGTCTATAGACACACTATCCCAAATCCACTTTATAAATTCATGGGTTTGATCCAAACCTATTGGAACCCATTTATTAGCCCACACCTATTGATTCGTGTGTCATATACGAAAAAAACATATCCATTCACTTTATTTTCCTAGGCCTGTAATAGCCAATGTTTTTATTGAATTTTATATCTTTTAATAAGCTAAATTTTCATTTAGGTCTTGTAATGAACTAAATAAAAAAATGCATTAAAAATTTACTGACATAGAATACATTACATGACAGAAAAATATCATATATTATACCACACCAACTCTACATTCATTACATGCAACACCAACTTGGCATACATTACACGAAACATTGATGCTTCTGCAATACATAATTTTGATTTTATAATTATTCAAATGAGGTAATTATAACCTAGATATTAAAATTTTTAATACTAATAGTAATAACAGATTTTCAAATACTTATTATTATTATTTTTATAAATAGTGCATATTGATAATTAATTATAAGATTTCTTGTAATGTTATTTTATGTATAACAATATTGTTTCTTCGAATGAGATGATTTTAATAATAAAATTTATTTTGGACACATTGAGGAATTTAACATGATAATATTAAATTCATTTTTGAAATTTTAATTTCTAAATTATCTTTGTATTATGTTTTGGGATTTGTTTGTGAGTCTTCATTTGTGGATGAATAGTAAAAAATACTTGATTCTAATTAAAAACAGGGTTTTAATATAATTTATTTATAAGGATAAATTATATATTAGATTGTTTTATTAGAATAATTAGATTATTTTTTAATCATTTAATCCAATTTTGGAAATTGGAACCAATTTCACAATGAAATAGGATATAAAAACCTAGAAAATGTTTCATCATTTTTTCTTTAAAACCCACATTGTCATCCCAACTACAAGATTAATTTAAATTAATTTCTTATAACTATATGATTGAAATTAGGATAAATGTATTCCTTATTTGGAATCATCATAATTTATAATGTCTGATAAGGTCAAATTAGTTTTAAACTAATAAATTAGTAAAGGTGATTAAAATTAATTACATCGATTACAGTTAAATTATGCTTAATGAGGAACTAAACCATAACCTGAAGGCCAAAAACGATATTTAAACTTATTAAAAATATCATTTTATGGAATTTAGTTGTCCATAGACCTTCCATTCTTGATTTTATGACTTTTTTAGGTAGGAACATGTGTACACTTAACATGTTTTCAAAAATTCCAAGCAAGTCATTCTCCTTCCCTATAAAAGACCACCACCTATCCCACTTATTCACACATATAAAACCTATTATGTTGACCAAATTTCAACCAAATAATATTACGAAAAATCACCCATTACTCCTTGAAACCTTCCTTTTGTTATAAGTCAACCCAAGGGAGACTTTTGGCACAAACCAAAAGGAGTTACCCGATTAATAGGTAACGTCTTTTCCCAAGTCATAAATATTATTTTATTTTTCCACCCCATACACATTTTTTTAATTTATTGTATAAAAAACAGTATACTCAATATAATTTTTTTTAATCTAATGTTTCAACCTTGACATAAATAGACCTTCATATAATGGATAATAAACATTCTGTTTATGTGTACGACAAACTATTGCCTCACTAAATGGTGATTGTTCTATTTTCCTTACCGCATGTCATGTGGAAAATAAGATGGGAAATATTTTTATATATTATATTTATTATTTAGTTAATATTATGTTTTCCCTTTAAAATACATATATTTTTTCCTTCCATTTAGTGTTAGTATGAATATTCCATTTGAGAAAGTGTGGACTACGTCCCCTCAATCTGATATGATTCATTCATAAGCTAGATGTATTGCATTAAGGATGGTTTTAGTTAATATATAAGATATAAATGATATAATAAATCAAATATAATAATTATATATATATACATATATATACATATATTTATTCTACAATCATGCATTCAACACGATAATTAAACCGATATAGTGTTATTGCATACATACGACCTATCATCTACATGAACAGTGTATTCTGTTTGATACCTATATATTATATAGATTATTAAAATAAAAATATAATTTATATAATGATATTTATATCATTTTTATATTTATTCAAATAATTATATAATGTAAAAACACCAAAGATATAACAAACTAAGAGAGATGTGAAAAATCAAGCGAATATTAACCGAAGTGAAACCTATACATAAGACTGTTAACAAGAATGTAATATAAGGTTATAATCCAACCATATATGATATTAAATTTTATAATATTTTTATTTAAAATATTATAAATAAATTTTAATTTAATAAAAAATTATTTTGAATGTCTACAATGATTGTCAACACACAAGGTAATGGGATTTCATCTAACATATTATTTTCATGAGATATATGATATATTCACCACTCGTTCCTTTTAAGTGTTGTATGTACTGACCATGATTGTATTCAATGTATCGTATAATTAAATTTATGGATATTAACAAATATTTTTTTTTTAACATTCTTTCATGGGGTATATGTTTTAATAGAAACCAAATCATAAAAATAGTTTTGTTTGAATTTTCCATCTATGAGAATCATGTTTTATTAGGCACCTAGATTATCATTCATGGTTTGTATACACCAATTTTACAATTTATATAATTATTTTCATTTATATCCTGATATTTTATCCTTTATTTAATTTACATTTCATACATGTATTTTATGATCCCAAGTTACCAAGCTATAATATTTTACTGAGGCAGTCACATTTATTTGTTCGAGATTATTTATATTTAAGATTAATTTGATGAAATATCATGATCCATATCCCATAAACAATCCTGAATCTCCTTATCCTTTATTTATTGAAGATATATTCATGTATTAGTACCATTGTTTCACTCATTGGTACATAAGACAACATTTTTATGTAAAATCAGACCATCTCTCTGGTTGGAAATCTATTGTATTAAAAAATCAAGTTTAAAAAAATCAATTTAAAATAATTATCTTAGAAGACCATTTTAAATGAAAACTTAGTTTAAATTTTTTTTCTTGTTTTCAAGTATTATGTTATATGTTTTCAAATTCAATTTCAATGAAAATTGTTTTCAAAAGGTTTTATGTATTAAAAATAATTTTTCGAAGAAGAAATGATAGTTTCCTCAAGAAGTGTTTTTATAAGATAATTAAATGTTATTTCCCATATATGATAACATATATTGGTGTTAATAATTCCATTATTAGTAAATTATTCAATATTTCCTCTCATATTATTTATCTGAATGAATTATGTTATGATGAAATGATGTTTATGAAACCTATTTCTCTTTCACGGATTATATGATTTTGATAGTCGCTTATTTTCATTTGATATTTTCAAGATGAAATAATTATGATACTGATATAATTCTATATGTTATGATATTATTACTTCTATATGAAACCATATTCATTTCATGGGTTATGATATAATTATTGATTATCTATTGGCACATGTATGTATGATTTCATTATAAAATAGTGAGACCTATATATCCTTCTAATTCATTAGGAAAAAAATTATATCTCATGATATAGACTAATATGGTCTTAAGAGTGAACCTTGACTACTAATATTGGCATGGGAGTAAACCATAACTTCCAAGATGGTATGAGGAGTGAACTTCTGCTACTAATATATCCAAGGGAGTTAACCATGACTAAAAAGATGGAATATGGAATGATCCTATACTACTAAAATGGTCTTTGACATGATGAATTATCTACCCTAGAAATCATATTATAGAGAGCTGATTTCATGATGAAGATGCTAGGGAGGAGCAGTTCCAAGTAGTTAGTCTGGGATGTATGTAATGTTTGAATCCTACAGGCAAAATGAATTCCTCTAGGGCATACGGGCCATGTAATACTTACGCCTAAGGGCCTTGTAAGGGTTCCATATCACCCCTTGAAACGTGGATTATCAAAATCAATAAAAAAATGAAGGCCTTCAGTCCATTGGATGGATACATGTATATGATCTTTGATATGCAGGTTCTGATCTTTTATTATCATGATCATTTTATCATACCATTATGATCATGATAATTCTTACATATCGTGCTTGTTTACTATTAATAAGCATTTTATCTCACCGATTTATATGTTTCCCAACCCAGGTTATGAATATATGTATTGTTTTTATGTGTCTAAGAAGGATGATTGTCAAGAAGAACATCATGGGAGATAATGTAGCACACTTATGATGTGGTGATTAGGATTCCATATTTCCCATGGAACTAGACTAGTAAGTACAATATGAGTATTGTTTGTATAATTTGTTATGTATTTTGAAAATTTTATTTAATATTGATTTAAGAAAAGTGAGTTTCACTATAGTTGGTATTAGAGAAAATGTGTAGTAAAACTTTGGAAGATTTGATGAAAAAACATTAGTGATAACCCTGAGGACAAGATTATGGATAAGTCAATATATGGGGAAAAGTATAGGAAAATTTACTGGAATTTTGGTGAAGAATATAATGAGTGGTTTCCTATAAATACATACATATCTGGATACTACATGTTGATGTATCTTTGGAACAGATGTACCTAGTGTTAACAACTCTGACAAGAGGTTACAAGCCTGACATTGGGTTATATGGTACCCAATAATAGCCCTTGCTTCACACATGGTTTAACACTACCAGAGGTTATGATTTTTTAAGTCACAAACTATTCACAAAATAATCATGAAGGATTTAAAAATAAGTTGGATATGAAAACCTAGGATAAACCTAAGGTGTGATATATTAAGAATGGTTTCAGAAATTAGACATCCTATAAGTAACATTTCAGGAATATGTGGTTTCTTGATATTATAGTTGTTTATTACTATATGATTTTGGTTTTAGTCAATGGATGAAACCCGATGGAAAAACATTAATGGAGATTTAAATAGAAATTTTGATGATTGTCCTCCTGATGAACCTAATTCAATTGAGCTAAAATTTCAAAACCCCATTGTTATGCCCTCATTACTTTTTCAAGCTATGAATCATGGTGGTCTTCTAAATTTAAAATAGAGGGAACAAAATTCTATTTTGTATTTTATGAGACAACAGCCACCTTCTTTCAATGGTTCTTCTAAATCACTTTCTTCTCCGTAATGGAATGGTACTACTGAAAATATATTCTAAATTCTCTATTATTTGCAGCCTGAGAAGTTCATTCTAGCTATCTATCTGTTAGAAGGAAATGTGGTCTAATGGTGGACCATAATCAAGGATTCAAGGCAATAATATTAGTTTGAATCCATGGATTGGTAAAATTTCAAGAAATAGTTTTTGAATAAGTAATTTCCTCCTATGCTACGTTCCAAGATAGAGAAAGAGTTCATCAAGATGAAGTAAAGGGTTGATGAATCTATTTGTACCTATTAGGCTATCTTCATGAGACTTGTGAGGTAAGATTCATGACTTATCATCCAACCAACAAGTAAAGTTGATATATTCTTAAATAAACTAATGAAATAACTTGGAAGGGCTATTTCCATAAGATAATTCATGGGTATGAAGAGATTTTTTGTTGTGCAATTTCGGTTGAAATGGAGGTCTGAGTCACATATCAAGCTTATGGTATTGACATGATAAAGAAGACATAGTTTAACATAAAATCTAAATTCCATGAAGCGAATAAGGTGAGATTACCTTTATTCTCTATGTGTGTGAATATTCATGGAGGGAATTTTCTTTGGGGGTGTAATAAATGTTTTATATATGAAGGATAAGTCTATTAGAGATTTGATTATTGAAGTGATTAGAAAAATATATCTAATGATGTGAATGGGAAAAAACTGGCACATAATGCACCTCACATGATTAAGTTCTACACGGGTACGTATAAAGGTATTTATGATATCCACTACCCAAAACCAAGGGATGGTGATGATGATTGATATCTACAACCTCTTAAGCTGAGGTAAAATGGGAAATATCATGAAATATCTATTTCTAATGAAGGGTGTGATAGCAACGTGATGAAAGGTACAAACACCATACACTCTAGAACTAAAATTTTCATATTTGATTCGGAATCTATAAATTATTTCATATCTAAATAATTTTATATGGGTGTTAAAATTCCACAAAAACAATTATATGTGGAATTGTATATGTAAAACCCTAATGGTATGATGATTTCATCTCAATTCTATGATTACTCTTTGGTTGATGTTTGTGTGAATGTGCTTCTTGAAAATATTGTCATTCTACCTTTGGATTAGTTTTTGTTCATCTCAATCAAGGATTGGATTTCACTACATAAATCTCACATCAATATTCAAGGAAGGGAATTTACCTTAAATATTTCAAACACTCCTATAACCAACCATCAATTTGATGATAAGCATGATCTTCCTTTGGAAATTACATCTACTTTATGGGTCCTAATTCCCATACAAAAGGGTTGTTTTTCTATAATGGATAGTGAGAAAATATATATCCATGGTATGCTTAATTTTCTTGATTTTGTGGATTTATTTCAAAAAGAGTATCGTCGTCTTCCACCAAAACATGAAGTTACGTTCTTAATAAGATTTATACCTAGTTCCACATCAATTTTCAAGACACTTTATAGAATGGATCTGATAGAGTTACAAGAATTGTTGAACCAACTCCATGAAATCCTTCAAAATTGATTCATTGGACATGTGTGTCACCTTAGGCTGAAACCATTCTTTTTTAAATAAATATGGATAAATGAAGCACTTAATTGATTATCAGGTGTTGAACAAGATCACAATCAAATATTTGTATATTATCCTCTGTATTGATGAATTATATGATCAATTTAATGGATCAAAATTATTTTCTAAGGTTGACCTTCATTCTAGATATCATTAATTGAGGGTTAAAAAAGGTGATATGACCAAGGCAATATTCTATACAGGGTATGGAAACTGTGAATATATAGTGATGTTTTTTGGTCTTTCTAATTCCCATTATTTCTTTATGGATTTAACAAATAAATTCTTTCTATATTACCTTGATATGTTAGTGTAAGTATTTATAGATAATATTCTTACCTATTAAAAATTTTAGTAATATCATGAATATCACTTGAAAATTGTACTAAAGACCCTAAATAATGAGAATCTATATGAAAAAAATTAAAATGTGTAAAAATTTGATGCAAAATTATTCATTATTGGGTCACATAATCTCGAGATTTGGTATTGTAGTAGATCCATTAATGATGGACGCTATTAAATGCTATCCTATACCAACCACGGTTACAAAGATCCGTAGAATTCTTGGTTTAATTGGATATTATCATAGGGTTGTGTTTAATTTTTCATGATAATATAATCCTCTAAAATTGTTAACTAATAATGGTGTCATGATCCTCTAGAAAGATGTTTGTGAGGAAAATTACAAGGAAGAGAAGAGAAGGATTGGAATTTCACATATTCTTACATTACCCTATAATAGAGAAGGGATTGAAATATTTATATATATTTTCAAGAAGTGACTGGGATGTTTTCTTATAAAGAAAAAATGGTTATCACATATTCCTCACGACTATTGAAGAATCATGAGAAAAATTATCCAAATCATGAGTTGGAGTTAACAGTGTTAATTTTTTCATCAAAGACATGTAGGAATTATCTTTATAAGGAGAAGTGTGATTTAAATAATGAACATAAAAGACTAACATATATATTCACATGAACAGAGTTGAACATGTTCCAGAGAATATGGTCAGAGTTGATAAAGGATTATTAATTCTCAATACATCACAACCCTGATAAAGTAAAAAAGGTGGGTGATGCATTAAGTTAGAAAGATCATAATAGCTTATCCATGATAAGGATTAAAAAATATCCAATATTTATATATTTTCAAAGTATAGATCTATAAATCCCATAGGATGTGTAATGTCTTATATTTCTCAAATGAATTTTTAACCCTCTATCAAAGTGAATATCAAGGAGGCGAAAATGACTGATGTAGAGCTTTGAAAGAAAGACAGAAATATTCTTGAGTTTAACCTTGATCAAGATGGTTTGATAAGGTTCAGGAACCATGAATGTGTTCCTTCTATACCTGATTTTAAGAAAGTTCTTTTAGAGGATGCTCATAATTCGTTATTCTCTATTCATCCGGGATGTACGATGATGTATAGAAACCTGAAATAATACTTCTGGTGGGATGGAATGAAAGGAGATATCATAGAGTTTGTATCTAAGTTCATGGTATTCCTATATGTTTAGGATAGAAGAACAAAGTCAAAGGGGATTTTGAATCCATTACCTAAACTAGAATGGAAATGGGATAACATCACTATGGATATTGTCTTTGGAATACACAAAAACTTGTAATGTTTTAATGATATATAGTTGGGAGTCTATTTCCTTACTAATTCTACACACTTTATCGTTGTTATCAAATAATTCTCCCTAGATCATCTTCCCATTATATACATTAAGGAAGTGATAAGGTTTAATTGAGTACCACATTCCATTGTGTCAGATCAGGATCAAAGGTTCAACTCAATTTTCTGGATAATTCTTCAACAATTACTTGATTTCGAATTGAGTTTCAGAACAACATATCTTCCTCATATAGATGGTCACTATGATATAACAATTAAAACCCTTGAGGATATGCTGAAATCATGTTCTCTGTATTTCAATGGTGGTTGGTGTAAACATATTTCTCAATTATAGTCTTTAGAAAACAATATATTACACACAAGCATTCATATGGAACCTTGTGAATATCTTTATGGGAATAAATGTAGAGTTATAACATGTAGTGATGAGGTTGGAGAAACAAAGATATTGGGACCTTAGATTTTAGAAGAAATGGATGAGATGGTTAAAACCATACATCAGCATATCAAGGAAGCTCATAGTCACCAGAAACATTATTCTGATAACCACTGATGTGATAAAGAATTTGATGTTTTTGAAAAAGTGTTTTCCAATTCTCACAATGATAGAATGTAATGAGATTTATAAAGAAGTGGAAACTAAGACCTAGGTATATCGCTCCCTTTTAGATTCTTGATCATTTTATCGTGGGGTGATATCACATGGAACAACTTCCAAATAAATCTAAATTACATGATATGTTCCCTATATCATTCCTAAGGATATAAATACTTGTTCATTAACATGTACCGAACTCAAAATTCATACCGCTGGAAAAAGATCATTCTTATGAGGAGGAAAATATTGAAATTCTTGATCATCTAGAGAATGTTCTTTGAAAAAGACTACTCACCTGGTCAGTGTTTTTCTAGAGAAATCTCTATTTAT
Organism: Viscum album; assembly: GCA_963277665.1. NCBI lineage: Eukaryota > Viridiplantae > Streptophyta > Magnoliopsida > Santalales > Viscaceae > Viscum > Viscum album. The sequence goes on from OY728148.1 coordinate 2,036,371,504, forward strand.
AGGATTATATTTGGGAACTTGATGATATGACGAAGTATATTTATCCTCTTTTTTTACCCAATTGAGGAATTTTGAGGTTGAAATTCATTTTAAGAGGGGTAGAATGTAATAAACTGAGTTTTTATGGACCATTGTTTCTTTAAAAAAAATTAATTTTTTTTTGTATGGAAAAAGAACTATGTCAAAAATTTCTTTAACATGATCCCATATTTTCATAAATTACAAGACACCAACTTATCATACATTACCCAACACCAACTCAGCGTATGTTACACACAACACTAACATTGAGTTCATTACATGAAACAAATATGTTTCTAAAAAACATAATCTTTCTATTATAATTATTTAAATGCAAAAATTATAACCTAGGAATTAAATATAGTAATATTAATTGTAATAACTAGTTTTAAAATAATTTTTTATAATTTTTTATGTAAATAAAATATATTTATAATGAAATATATTATTTTTGGTAATGTCTTATTATGTTTAAAAATTTCATTTTCTCGAATGAACAAATTTTAATAATAAAATAAATTGTAGATAAATTTGGAAATTTATTTTGATAAAATAAACCTCAATTTTTTTTATTTTACAACCAATAAATTAGCTTGTGTTTAATTTTTGGGGTTTTTCATATAATCTTCTCTTTTTGATGAATTGTTAAAAATTCAAGATTCTAATTCTGAACAACATTTTCATATAATTAATTTATAAGAATAAAATATATTTTAATTTTAAAAAATAGATTTTATTTTTATCAGTTAATCCAATTTTGGTAATATGACCCAGTTTTACATTGAAATTGTGTATACAAACTTAGCAAACATTTGAACATTTTATACGTAAAAACCTGAATTGTTGACCAGACAATGGAAGTAATTTTATATTAATTTCAAACACTTATTTGATTGTAATTTGGAAAAATGGATTCCATATTTTCAATCATCATAATTTATAAATTCGAATAATTTTAACAAATTTTTTTACCAAAAATAATAGGGAATGTGCTTAAAATTAATTACATCGATTAATGTTAAATAAAGCCTAATAAGGGAAAAATCCATAACCTTATGTCCCAAAAAGATATATACAGTTGTCCAAAATCCATTGTATGGAAATTATTCATCTATTAACCTTCCATTATTAAGATATTTTGGTTTTAGTGATTTCTAGGTAATAACATGTATACACCTTACTTGTTTTCAGAAACTCTAAGTGATTCCTTTTCCATCCATATGAAATAGAACCACCCTCCCCCTTCTTCATAGTTCCCAAACCTATTATGCATGGACAATCATTGAACAATTCAATTCATAGACATAATCCATTCCTCATAGAAGCCTTCCCTTGTGTAGAATGCTATCCAAGGAAGCCTTGCGGCACAATCCAAAAGGATTTACCCGATTAAGAGGTAACATCTTCTCTCAAGTCATTTCTTTTATTTTCGTTCGCGACCCCCGCCAATTTATTTTTCCATGATGGTATAAAAAACCATTATACTCAATAGAATAGAATTTTTTATTTTGTGGTTTCTATCTAAACATACAAACACCTCTATCTAATGGATAATAAACATTCTATTTATGTGTTAGGCGAACTACAACTTCAGTAAACACTGATTTTTAAATTTGTACTACCTCCACCCATGGCGTACATTAAGATAGAAAATATAATTATATATATTATATATTATATATATTTTTATTTTATATTATTTATTCCTTTTACAACATGTATATATTTTTTTCTATTTCGTGTTAATATGATAATTTTGTTTGAGGAAATGTGAACTACTACCCCTTCAAAATGGCACGATTTGTTCATAGAAAACATGGATTGTATTAAATATGGTTTTATTGAATATATATGACTTATAATGTATCATAAATCATCTATAATAATGACATATATATATATATATATATATTTATCTACATTCATATACATGTTTTACATTATTTCATTCAACATGACAATTAAACAATAATCGTGTGCATGTGTACGTATGACCTAGAATCTCCATGAATGGTGTATTAAATTTCCTAAATATGTATTATATAGATTATTATAATAAAATATAATTTATATAAATTTTATTTTTATCATGTTTTACATTATGGAAATAATGTTATAAAGTATAAGTATCAATGGTATAAAAAATTATGACACCTGTGAAGCATTAAGCAAATATTACCCAAAGTGAAACATTAACATAGGACTATTAACAAGATGGTAATAAAAGGTTGTAATAAAACCATATATGTAATTAGATATAATAATATGGTTCTGTAAAATATTCATAATAAATTTATATTTGTTATACAAGTGGTTTGAATGAGTACAATTAGAGTCAAGACATAAGATATGGGGATCTCATCTTACTTTTTATTTCTATAAGATACATGCTATCATCACCAATATGTACTTCTGTGTGGTGTATGTAATGACCATTAATGTATTATATGAATATTATACTTAAATTTATTAGTATTCACATGTCCATATTTTGAATCTTCTTTTATGGGGTTTTTGTTTCAATAGTTACGAGACCGGTAAAATTGTTTTGTCTCAATTTGCCTTCTCTAAGACTAATGTTTTATTATGCACCAAAATTATATTTCAATTTTTATATACTTCCATTTTACATGGAATATCATGAATTTACATTCATTAATGATATTATTTAATATTAATTAAATTTACATCTCTTACAAGGAGTGTATTTTCCCAAGGTACCAAGTTATAAGAGTTTATTGAGACAATCTCATTTCTTTTTCAAGATTGTTTATGTTTATTCTTCCATTGAAAAAATCTATTGATCCCTTTATAAATATAAATAATTATTTTCCTTATACTATGTTGATTAAATATATATCCTTTTATTATTATCATTTCTCATTCTTTGGTACATAATATAAAATTTTATGTAAAATATGATCATGGGGATTCTTGTGGAAAGAACCATCAGACTAACCCGAAGGTTACAGAGATTTTTCACTTGTTAAGGTAGGATGTTGGATATCCTTATAGATCATTGTATAATAAGAATTATGAAAAGGATTGATATGAAAGGGAATTGAATACAGAGTAGGTGGTTAGCTCGTCTGGTGCTAGGGATTCCAGTGTTTTGGATCCTTTGGTTGCTCCTTTTCTATCGCTGAGTAACAGGTTTGACAGGCTTTCTGATGGTATGTTGGCCATGGGACTGGAGGAGGATGGTCTTGTAGGAGGGGGTTATGGTAAGGAGTATCTTGAGAGAAAACTAGTTGAAGGCTTGGGGAATGAACCTATTTTGGTTGGAGAGGAAGCTGTGGAGGTTCAACAGGTTTTTGACATGGGGAAGGAACAAGTTGGCTGCCTTTGGAAGACATCCACAATGTTGTGAGGAGCTCAACTTTGTTGGACACATGGATAAGAGTCCAGAGGTTATTCAGGATGAAGGTTGTGAGAAGGAGGCTCATTCGATGGATGTGGAAAACTTTTCAACAGAGGGTGATTGTCTGCCTTTGATGGAGAATAACACTCCAGATCAATGGAGGGGGAACAACGCAGGGAGTCCCAGTTCGGGTTTAGGGGAGAAAGCCAGTAAAGGAAGGGAGATTACTGGGAGAGGGAATGAAAATTTGAGTGTCCCAGTCGGTCTTTAATTTAGCGATGTTTTCCAAAGTGGGAATCAAATACTAGGTATAGCTGAAGGGTCTTTTTCTGCTACACCAAGAATACGGCCAAGGAGAGATTATTCATGTCTTCCGAGGATGATACGAACTAGATCTACCTCTAAGTGGAATAGTTAGGCGACCATGGATTTTAAGTAGGGTAGCATGGTCAAGAGGACATCAATTGAACAACTAGTACATGATCATCTTAGGATTCGGGTTCAAAGTTAATGCTACTGGAGGCCACCATAATGGGAATCCGCTATGGCTACTGGAGAAGATGAATCCTCCAAGGGATGTGTAGATGAGTATGGTTTTTATGATGAGTAATTCGGTGTTGGAAGAGTTTTCTTATTTTTTTTTTCTCTTCTTTGAGTTTGTGATTGTATGTTTTGGAACCAGAATCCCATAAAACGGATTTTGAAAATCAAAAAAATGATTAGCAGTCTCTCTCATCGTATGAAAATATATTGTATTCAGAATCAATATTTTAAAAATTGTTTTAAAATTTTATTTCAAAATAAAATTTATCCCATTTTATAAGAAAATGCAGTTTAAAATATTTTTATGTTTTAAAAGATTACTTTATATGTTTTTAAATATGTTTTCAAAGAAAAAGGGTTTTAAAAGGTTTTGTGTATTAAAAACGTTTTTCAATAAAGAAAGGATATTTTCCTCATGATTTTTTTTTGAAAATACCATTAATTTTTTTCATAAATGAAAATACATATTGGTGTTACTCATGACTTTTTTGGAAAAGTATTCTATGTTTCCATTCATATTACTTATTCTAATTGGATATGTTTTGATTCCATGAGGTTTATGGAACCCATTTCTCATTAAAGGGCTATATGATTTTGAAAAATTATTCTTTTCATGGGTTATGTTCATGATGAAATGAATATGTAACATGTATCTTTACATAGGTTATGATGTGATTACATGATTATAAAACCCATTTAATTTCATTTATTATGATATTATAATTGATAATATTGTGGCACATGTATATATTATTTAAATATAAGATGGGTGGGACCTATATCCCCTCTAATGCGTTGAGTAAATAAATATATCTCATGAGATAGTCTAAGATGGTGTTGGTAATGAACCTTGACAACTGAGATGGCCATGGGAGAGAACCATGCCTACAAATATGGAATGAGGAGTGAACTCATGCTACTAATAGATCCATGGGAGTGAACCATGACTACCATGATGGTATGTGGAGTGAACTGATACTACAAATATAGTCTTGGAATAGAATCCTTAGACAATATGGAAATTATTATATATGCTAATGTGTAAGCCAAGATTCCATGTTGTATTCCAATGTAGTAAATTTATGGCTTATGTTATTTATTTCTTTATGATTCATGTCTTATATACAAAAAATATTTATTCGGTGATTCATGTATACGATCTTCAATATGAAGGGATTGATCTTATATTTTCATGATCATTTTCTCAAACATTTATTCTCATGATTATGCTTTCATATCTCCCTTGTTTACCCATAATGAGAATTTTAGATAACCCATCTTTATGTTTCATGCCCCAGGATATGAAGATAAGTGTTATGTATGATATGTATAAAAGGGATTCTAGTCAAGATGAGCCTAGTTGGAGATATTGTGGCTCAGTTATGTATAATTATTTATGATTCCATGTTTCCAAAGGGACTAGACTAGTATGTTCTTTGGGAGTCTATTTGTACAATGTTCTATGTATTCCGCAAATGTTATGTAATGTTAATGTTTGAAAAATGAGGGTCACTATAAGGCCACCAGAAATGAGTCTAAAGGGCCTGGTATATTATTTCGAATAATGGATGTAAAATTAATGGTTATTTAGGAAATTCCCATAGTAACACCTATCTCAACATCACTAGTTACATTATCCACCCTAGGAAAAGTATGGCGTTCTCCCAGCCTTCAAAAAAAATTAGGAGAATGTATATTAGATATTTGGGTACGAAATGTATCACTATCAGAATTATAAGATGAGCCACTATAATATAATGTCGAATTAGAGGGGTAATAAACATCGATTGTATGGATGATTCTTTTTCCTTGTCAACCAAGGGAAAGTGAAATTATGCAAAATAGTCAATCTTATCAAACAACTAATATGAACAAGATCTCTTACAGAGAGAATCTACCCCCATGTTACCCTTCCTAGGAGTATAGCCTATATAAAACTAATAATATTATATGATCTATAGTCCCTTAAACTATCTCAAGTTAATATATATTTTTTAAAAATACTTACCCAACACTCTTTTTCATAGAATATTTGAAGATATGAGCACACATAGGGTAGTGTCCCTACATCAGTAGTGTAAAGACCATTAATTCATGATCTTGATCATCAGCCTAAAATTTTTATTCATGGGGAATCAGAATTTTGTATCTATAAGAAATCATCAACTAACTATTCATCAAAACACATCTAGGAATAGTTTCGAAGGAATCACATAACACCCTACACTCTACACCCCCATCTAGAAGTATCATCATGGGGGTGCTTGTCAACCTGAGCTATAATAGCTAAAAATAATTATAGAAACTCTCTTTCTAAATGATAGGATTACCACTTCTTTTCAAAGTTTACAATGGTGCCAATATATTATAAAACATGGTAAAAACCATAGATTGTGTCATGTGATCCAATGTAAGTTATTTATCCTAGATTCTCTTAGGTGGATCCCAATATTGAAATGTTTTCACTTTTTGGGTCAACTAATAATTCATTTTGAGATGAAATGTCCTAGGAAGTAGACATCATGAATCTAGAACAGACACATCAAGAGGTTCCCATAAATATGAGTCTTTTAGAGTATGTCCAAAACCATCCTCAAATAAAACACATTTTTCTCTATTGACACTGACTACTCAAGGATGTCATCAATGAAGACTACCATAAAATGATCCATTAAAGCCTAAATTATCTTCTCTGGGTATCTAATGAACATTTTTAGAGAATTGTTCACACTCAAAGGAATCATCGTATACTCATAGTCACTATAGAGACAACATAGTTATGCCTTCGACATACCATTATCTCGAACTCAGTTCTGGTGATGGCATAACCTAAGGACAATCTTAGAGAACCACAATTCCCCTTTCATCTGGTCAAATATGTTGTTGATTATACAAAGTCAACACATATTCATGACGGTCACATAATATAATAAATGGTAATCCACATATAAATTTAACTTCCATCCTTCCTTTTTTTATGAACAGTCCGAGAGCTACTCTGGGAGACATAATTATTTTGAAAAATTCCATCCTATAAAAATCTTCCAACTAGACCTTCATCTCTGACTGATCTGTGAGAGATATTTAAAATGTTGGAATAGATATTAGGTTATTATTTGGTGTTTTTTATTCATAATTCAATTTTATCATGTGGAGTTAATCTAGGAATTTCCTCAATGAATAAGTCATCATACTTTTCCACTACTAAAGGATGCTAAAATCTCATAGAATCTAACACTTGTGGGGTAATATTAGAAAATTGAGGATTAATTGACCGTATCATTTTCTGTATGTGACAATATTACATTTCTAGGGTTTCCTTATAACCCATTAAGTAAACCCTCATCTCATTAATGTGAAACACATCAGAATCATTTTGAAATAGTCTATATATACATTAACTATAGACATATAACCCATATATGTTATGAAATAATAGGGTCTCATCATTGCTAAAAAGATTTACCATATAAATATTTACCCTTTATATCCAAGAAAATATTTCAGTTAAGGAGTGTGATCACTTAATATCAACCGGTAAGATCCTCTAAGAGGAAAATTTGAGAAAATGTATCTAATTGAATATCTAGATCTTGATAATAGATGTTTCAAAATAGTGTTTGTCAAAATATTGTCTATCAACACTAAGAATAATTTAAATAAATATATATATATATATCATACCTTGAACCATCTTGGGTCCCCTATTTCATACGCATCCATTTTTTATAGATACCCTTATCCTTGACCAATATCTCCCTAAGCCCAACTTGTACCACTTTTGCGTGGTTGTGGAAATCGATGAAATAATTATCAAAATCATAATTCTATTGAAACTAATATATCACATATACTATGTTATCAAACTACCTTCTCAAGCTAATTAATCCACCAAATTTATCCATCGACCATCTGCCATTTTTTCACATGGTGGTCCATACAATCCAACAAGAGATAACCCACCTCATTCTAGGAGTAACATCTCATATCCCTTGGCTAATAGAATCAATCCTAATATCCTATAACTCAATACCCTATATATTAATATTACCTAGTAAAATGTATAGATTTCCTATATCCTTGATTCTAGAATAACTTACTAAATGAAAATGTCTTACCACTAGGGTTCCCACTACTTACAAAATCTGTTGGAGACTACTCTATTAAGAAGATCCCCATCACTAAATATCTATCAAGCCCCAAAAATAGTTGAAATGAAATTATAATTCACTCAAGACATGATATATAAGTGAATTCCATGTTTTAAGTTATGTTTTTGAATGAATTTAACTTATAAAATATTTATGATGTATAGTCTACAAACATCATTATTCCCAATTAAAGCTTCATAATCTATTGGAGCCACATTTCATAGAACATATATAGGTAGGAATCCTACCTGAAAAGATTCTATAACTTTTTAAAATTCAGAATCTAGTCTCCATGAACTTGATTATATAGATACCAACATCACCCAATATAACCATATAGAAATAATTTCACTAGGACCACCATCTAATCAAGAGGGGTCTTAATAAGTATGAAATCTCACTACACTAACTCAATCTAGTAATGTTTTATTTTCTGGTATGTATGTCAGTTGAAACCTAAAGGACCACTATCTGTAATACTAATGATGTGTTCTTATCATTTGAATATCATCTGGAGACACTGTTCGTGTAACATTCTACTCAATGGGTATTGGTAAGACTACTAATCCACTATCAGGTACAACCTTCAAAACGATTCAATAAACTCATGCATTATCACAAGGTGGATAATTATTGAGATACTAATATGTAAAACTATAAGTATTACATTCTGTAAGATTCCTAAAAAAGAAATATATACCATAAAAAGTGTATATATTCGTAGAAGACTCATGATGGACTTAAAAACCACAACTCATTCCGATTTGATAGATGTACCAATTGTTTCTTGAAACGAACGCATATATTTAAAAAGTCAATAAGTAGTTTATTAGAGTGTTTTTGTTTTGATACGCCATCATCCAAACCAATAATGGGTTCCCTATGCCTAAATTATATACTTGAGAATTTTAAAAATATTTCCATATCACCAAAAGAAACCTCATAGGTATAAAAGCTTAATTATATAGTCATAATATCACATTCTATAATACCACTAAATCATGACCTAGCCCACCAGGGTCTTTCTGGCTGGTGAAAATCTATATGTGGCACCAGAAACCCACCTCCAATAGGATAGTGGAAGGTGAATACCACTTTATTGAAATAACAAACACATGGGAGGCCTTATACTAGGGTACCTATACACACACAGATCTCCAATGAACTAAAAAATGATGAAAGTAAAATTCAATTTGAACAAACATGAATTGATACACCAATATCCAATACCAGAGTATGACACATGTTCATGGAATTATGAAGGTCCAAATATAATCATACCAAAATAGTAAAAGATTAAAATATTCTAGTAAAGGGGGTACTATCAAATGAAACTCCCATAACCAATTTTAATCTAACTCTCTAAAATCTAAATGTTATGCTCTCATTCTAACTAGGAAATCATCATATGGATTTTCATTTACATAAGACAAAACAACTGCGGGAAGATCCCATTCCCGGGTGGGTATATACATAGCCAATAAGACACCAATATATTAACAAACATAATGAATCAAGAGTGTTTTCAACTCATCATAACAATTTTATGCCTAAATGAATATTATGTAATATAATAATAATATATACATACTTGAGATAGTCACTGAGTCCTAAAATACGGTCCCAACCATACCTCTAGACTAGGATTCCACTTGTGGATTATTGGTTACACCTATTTTAGATGACCCACTTCAGAGGACATACAATAACTAATGTCCCTCATCTAAGATCCCATTCCCATGGAGCCTCACCATATAGAAGTACACACATGAAATGAAAAGGCATCGATAACAAGATAGGGGTCATACAGATTTATAATGGTGGATTAATGACCATACATAGACTAAACCCACTGTTATGGGTATAACATGACTTAGAAGACATAAATGGATACATGAACCAATATAGGGTTGAACGATAAGAGATATCACCCTAGGACACATAGTGGGATTCCCAGAACTATCTAATAATAATACCATAAAAGTTACTATGTACTTCGGTGACATTATTCTCTTCTATGTACCTGTTTTCGATTCCAACATATGTTATAATATTTGTAAACATTGTATGATATATTGTAGATAAATTACACACATAAATTTCTCTATTTAAAAAAGATGTTTTATTAACACTATTTATGATGTGGGTTTTGAAGATGTAATTTCAAAATTCCAAACCTTTGATAAACGAGATAAGTTTCGAGAAAAAATTTATTTTATGGGGGGTAAAATGTAACACCCCCAGATTTTATGAGATATTATTTTCAAATTTTTTTAATAATATTTTTTTTAGATGCATGCAATAAATATTTTATATTGTGTTACACAAGACAGTAGGATTGACTTGAGGTACATGCAAGACTGTGTTGAAATGAAATTTGACGCACTATTAAAATAATATTATTAAATTTTGTAGTTGTCAGCTAGCCACTTGAATGATGATAATGGATTTGATTAACTAATTTATGAAAATATGGTATACACATGTATGTATAATGAATTATTTGGTGACCAATTATTTATAATGGAAAATAAAAAGCTTCTGAAAATATAAGGAAATATTTTTCTGAAAAAACTATTTTCTTACGCAGAGCTGTGTTTTTATTAAATAAATTAAAAAATTAATTTTAGGTGAATTATTTTCATTAAATTAATATATTATATAATCCATATAAAAATTAACATTCATATTTTGTGTTTTCTAGATAAGAGATATGTATAATTCAAATTTTATTCATAAAACATTATTTTTCTATGAAGCAGTTTTTCCACCATTGGTGCACTTATTTTAAAATCAATTTTTATCGAGTTTTTATAATAAATTTAATAAAAAAATTTAAATTTTTAAATAATATTTTTATTTTTTTGTTGATTTGTATTTAGGTTTTATATAAAAATTTTTATGAATATTGAAAGATAATGAATTTTAATTGAATCTTATTTTTCACTTAATTTATATATAATTTTATATTATATTTTCAATTTTGTTTGAATATAAATTAGTTACATTTCTCATATATTAATAAAATTTAGGTTATTAAAATCAATTTTATATTTATTTTTTATATAAAAAGGTTTCAAACTTTGGGTCATTTTCCATTAAAACCCACCTTTTTGTCATGTATATAAGAGTAATTTATAAAACAATTTCCCATAATATTAGTGGAAATTGGAAAAATTGATTCCAAATTTTGAATCAAAATAATATATATTTTATAACATAGTCAACATAATTCATTACCAAAATTATTAGTGAATGCAAAAAAATAGTTATCATAGATAAGGTAAAAATGAGTTAATAATGGGTTAATCATAAAATATAAGTCTTAAATATACCAATAAACCTGCCTAAAAAATATTAGCGTGAAATACTGACCCTATTACTCTTTTTCATTAAGATAATGGTCCATTTGTGACATATGAAAAATGAGGGAGCACTCAATTGTTTTAAAAAATATCATGTTTATCATCTCCCCCACTTATAACAGGACACATCCTATTGTATTTTCTATACACCCTAAAAAAAATAGGATCACCAAATACCTATAATAAGATCTTCCAAACATCCCTCCTCTTTTCATGTAATACATATTGTAGAAATAAAAAACAAGGGAGGATTTTCGTGTAAATATAAGTAGCATACTAGTTGAATTGTTAACATTCATCAACCTGTATTTTTTATATTTTTTCCACATCCTCCAACTCCTACAATTAATATTATACCATGATTATATAATTACCATGTTATATAAAATATACCTAGATGTTTTTCTGTAAATGTAATGACCTAAAAAAGCATTTAATTCCATCAAATGGGTTAGATATCATCATCTGTGTGTACGAAGGACTACCTCATCACGAACTGATGTCATTCGTTTTTCATTACCAAATATAAAGGCAGAACATAAGGATACATTTAATTTTAATATTCTATATATACATAATTAAAGGTTTTATTATGATTATGGAGTTTTTCTATCACACATATAAACATATTTTCCTTTTTGTGAGAATATGACAACATCATTCGTCTGTACAACAGACTACCACCTAATACAGCGATGTGATTCATTCACGCATTACATGGATCGTTTTTTGGATTTATAATCAAAATATGTTATGTATATGGACAAAAAGTATTAAATAATGATATATATTTCACTTTATTTTCTTTCATTAAACTTTACATGAAACTGGAAACATCGTTCATGTGTACGTTTAACCAACCATCTCTATGAACTATGTATTTCATCTATTATCACATAATTTTTTGGATTACAATAAATAAATATATATATAATATATATTATATATATACCATGGTTTCAACTCTAGTGATTATGAAACCCAAATTTATCTCAGAATATCATAAAATAACATGTTAAAACATTGTGAAAAGCAATGTAGTAATTTTTCGAAACATGACTTTAACAATGAATTTGTGATAAATGGGTAATAAAAGCCATATGAAATTAATATATGGTGTTATATTTATTAGTATTATTATATAATATATTAATAATAAAATTATATTTATTATTATAGAGTTATTAATGAGTTCAAAATATATAAAAACTTATGGTAAGGGATTTATAGTATCTCCTTTATTATTGGGAGACATATTAAAATTCAACCCACATTTCTTCTTTTTGGTTTATATACTTACCCTTTTACTTGTAATGTTAATAATATATTTATTTTACTGATATTTAATTTCTAATTTGATGTTATTATTTATTCATTCTTTCGATTCAAGATATTAAAAATTCAGTAGGGGATTTTCGACTAACATTAATTTTATGTGAGAAAAATGCTATATTCATGACATTTTTATTTTATGTAAAGTAAGTAACAACCATGAATTTATTTTATGATGATTAAAATTAAAATTATATAAGTTTTCATATCCATTTTGGTAGCTCTCTTTCATGGTGTTTTCAGTTCAAATGTTACCAAACCAGTTAGGTATTTTGGTCCCAATTTACCTTCATTGAGATGTACGTCATATTATATACAAATATTCTACCAAAGACTGTATATACATCCAATTTAAAATGTAATATAAATAATATATATATTTACTAAATGTATTTTTTGGTGCATTTTATTTTATTTACTCATGTTAATTAAGATTCAAATTTTTTTAAGTGGTAACGACTTTATGTAACAATGTCAACGTTTTTCGTGATTTTATATGATTATGTTTTCAATGACAAAATATTAGGATATATCTCTCATGAAACTTGTGAATTTTATTAACCTATATTTAAAAATGATATTATCATGTAATATTACTATTTTACGTATTTTTCACTCAATAGTACTGGTGAAATGTTTTTAATAAATGCTGAATTTGTTTTCCCTTTGATCTGAAAGACTTTTTAATCCAAATCCCTATTTTCTAAAAATGTTTTCAAAAAAGTAATTCCAAATTTTTAAAATTGTTTATTATCTGATTTTTTACCAAATTTAGATTTTTTTAAAAATTTATTGATATTAATGTTCATGTCTTTTTTTAGAAAATATACCTTTGGATCTTACTAAAAACCTGAAATGAATCTTTTTTTAATAGGAACAACGTGAACAATATTTCCCGCTATCATGAAAACTTAATTTTTTCAACATTACCATAAAGGTTATGAGTTGTCTTATAAAAAATTACATAATATTTGGAAAATTTCATTGTTTAAAAATAAATTATGTCCAAATGAAATGTAATTTGAATTGGTTTTATGTTTTAAATAGTATTTTTTCAAATCAGAATGACAATTTCCTTGAAGATGTGTTTGGAATACTTTTTAATCCTTCATTTTCATTATATTATATTTTTATTTATTTAAATTTATTTTTAAAATGAATTTATGTATTATAAAAAAATATTTTAATGGAAATGTTATATTCCTCATGAAAAGTTTAACTTTATCTATGCAAATCTATTCACATCTAAGATGACAACTGTCAATGTTACCTATATTTACTATGGATATGGACCAAGGATAACGTTATTATTATTTTTATGAGTGTTTTATTATGAAAATATGTTTATGAAACCCATTTCCCTTCCATAGTTTACAACATGATATAATTCTAAAAAGTATGTCTTCATTTTCATAGGTTATAATGTGTTGGAATGATGAAATTTTTATGAAACCTTTCTATTTTCCACATTTTATTATACGATGAAATTTTTATGAAACCTCTTTTACATATTTAGTTGTGATATTTTTTATTTTTTATGATCCTATGTCTTGCATTTTTATGAATTCAATTTTGTGTTGGGTGGGTCCTATATCTCCCTATAAAGCATTTGGTAAAGATTTATATCACATGAAATAAAAATGGGAAACAAGTTGATGATCTTGATCCAATATGGGAAGCAATTGTTTCGGACCCCCTATGGGAAATAGTAGCTTACTAACCAAAAAATGGGAAATAGGTGAGTCTACATCCACTATGGGAAACAAGTGTGTCTTTATCCATAATGGTATATTGGTGAGTAATGTTCTACAATGCGAGACAGATGATAAGACTTGGTCCAATTGTTTGATAATCATGGAAGTTTACCTTGTCATCTGAAATGGTTCTCTACATTGAGTATGGTGTAACACTTTTATGACATGATCATATGGTTCATGATTGATATTTGATGATTTATCACACCTATAGCCCATGTCTTCTAAAATGATATTTTTTTATTCCTTGACTATTTTTTATGATCCATGAGAGGATTGGTATGAAACTATTAACCTATTTTTAGGATATTACATCCTTATTGTTATATTATTATTTTATATAGTAATAGATTTGTATCTCTTATATTTAACCTTACATAGCATCTTATCTCACTCTTTCTTATATTTCCTTTCCTTAGGTTATAAAGAAAAGTTTTATGTAGGGTATGTCTTTGAATAATACTAACCAGGACGATCATTGTGGGAAACATTGAATATTTTTCACCATAGTATATGATTATGTTAAATGTTCTCAAATTCAGTAAAATACTATGGACATTTGTAAAATGTTTTCATAATGTAATGAATATTTACATAAAAATATTTAATATCCATGTATGAGAAACCTGGTTCATAATAAAAAATAAGGAATAATTAAAAAAATATAATATTTCTATAATTAATAATTTAAATTTATTTAATTATGATTACTTTTCATATAGTTATTATAAGATTATATTATTCTTGAAATGTTCATTTCATGAAGAAAATATTTTTTCGTTATGTATGTGTGTTTAATTTCAAAATTAATTATTCTAATTATAATAATTGAATTTCATTAAATTTATTCCATATTTTTAATATTCCTAATTTAAATTATTTAATAAGGCCAACATGATTTTTTTTCAAAATTAATAGGGAACATATTAATAATATTTTATTATAGTAAATGTTGAAACGAGATTACCTAGGATTAACTAACAAGATCAATTGTTAAAATTATCTAAAAGAATTTCTTATTCCAATTTTATGGAAATTTTTTTTATCTTTATTACCTTAGTATTTATTTTAATGTTCATTTGTGACACCATTCTAAGAATTTGACCAATTTAAAAATTTATGTAATGTAATAAGAAAAGTGAGAACCTCTTTCCTTTAAATTTTAATTATGGGTACACATAGTTAAAAAGGAAAGATGTTAAATAATATTTATTTAAATATTAATAATAATTAAATTTATTTCATGAGGGTAACATATTTTCAATTTTTATAAATTATATAATTACTTTAAATACATAATCAATGAAAACATAAAAAATATTTAATTAATTGAAAAATAAATGAAACGATACTAAAAATAGTAAAATTAACATAAATTAAATGAATTATAGTATTTATTTACATAATTAGATAAAAAAATTATTGAAATGTGTGAAAATAATATATTATAATTTCTATATTATCCTGATGTTTCTAGAGTCATTTTTAATGAATAATATTAATATTTGAATTACTTTTATTGTATAATAAATAAAATTTTATAAAATGATTTAAAATTTGTAAAAATTATACCTTCTACCAAGTCACTAGTATATGTTTAAAAATACATAAAATGGTTCATTAATGGACCAATTATCCATTTAAAATAATTATATTGACCCCCAAATAGTAAAAGAACACTGTAACCTTGTTAATGCGATACACAAGTATTTATGTGTTTCATTTACTAATGTTGAAATTAATTTCCCAGAAACATATGATTTTTATTTTTTATATTGAATTTAAAATTTTTAACCATTAGGTGATAAAATTATAATAATAAAAATTATATTTTTAGTCTTCATGATAAATTACGTGCATAAAAAGTCTAGTTACTAAAGTGAAAATAAAAATATAAATATACCGTAACAAAAAGGTTAAAGAGACACTTATTTGAGACAATATTTTATGGTGGAGGTTCATATCAACCAACAAATCTATCCATTCCTTTAATGAAAAAATTCGGGAGGCGCATGAGAAGATATTAACTTCTAAATAATGAATAGTTTTGGTTATTTATAAGAATACCACTCATCCCCGCGTATAAAAGGATACCTCATATCCTATCCTCTCCACACATACAAAAATAATTTATTTATATATTACCATCCAAATTAAATTATTTAATTTAATTCCCTAATCATATAAACCTATTTTGATCATAAATACAATATATTAATTATTTGGGTGAAATCAAAAAGAAGTTTTTCGTATAAGAGGTAATGTATTTAGCTGAGTATTTTATTTATTTCATATTCCACCTTCATCAAAACATAATAGAAAATATAGATATAATAACATTATAATATTAAATGTTTTTAAATGTTTTTATGTTAATTTCATAACGTCCTACCATCTCCAACTCCATCAAAAGGGAAGTGAATATATTGATCATGAGTGTGACAGACAACCACCTCGCAAACTAACGTAACTCATTTTCCATAAATGATTATCAAGGATGGATATAATGATTAATATAATGATTATATTATATATTTATGATATTATTATACTTCAATAATTATAATATCACATAGACCTTCTTACTTTCCATTTCTTAGGGAATATAATAACGGCGTTCATGTGTACAGTGCACTACCGCCTCATTATGTGATATGGTTGTTTTCTCTTAAACATTACTTGTAAGTCATTAAGGATTTATTTTATTTATTTTTATGGTATTAACGACTTAATAATCATTTTTTAAAAATAAATATTCCTTTTAATTTCTTTCAATTTGACCCATTTAATAAATGAAAATATATTTCGTTTGTATGATAGACTACCGCATCACGAACCGATGTGATTTGTTTTTATTACCACATAACAAGGATTGAATATGAAATAATTTATAAATTAATAATATTACATATATTATATAATTATAATAATTTAAATATAAAATAATAGTGAACATTATTCTATCATGATCGTCGAAATATGGAAATATTATTCATGTATATGTTTCATCTACCTTCTCTATGAATGTAATATAGTTCATTTTTCATAATCATATTTCATATATGGTTTTAGAAGTAAATTTTATAAATAAAATATAATTTATTTATGATTGAAATTATATATACGATAAATTATTAATTCATCTGACCTTAGTCAATAAAATAATGTGTTTTTTAAAATATAAGTTGTTTTCTATTAAAAGATTCGATGTAAAATTAATTGGATTAATAATTTAACATGAAATATTAATAAATAAAATAAATTTAATAACAAACATGAAAATATTTCTACTAGAGGAAATAAATTATATATTTTTATTTTCCATGGAAATAAACAATGCATGTGACAAATCTGGATTATGGTACGAGATCTCACTAACCTACCCTTTTCATCATGTTGTGACTATTCTCAATCTAAATAACATTATATCTAATTAAAGGATTATAAATTATAAATATATTTATGTCAAAAATATAACTAGGTTTTTATACTTTCATTTTTTTAGTAATAAATTCATTATAACCATCTCTCAAATTTATTCTTTAGGGAATATCTTTTGAGTATGTCATGAGACAAGATTATGAAATCTATTTGTTCTTGGGGTAATTCTTATTTTTATGACATATTATTGTTATAAATATGTGTAAAAAATATTAATGTACATGAAATGAACTTTATGGGTCATCCCAAAATTATTTATCCCTCTAATTCATTTGGAAATGTTTTATTCTCAAGAGACATCATGTATTTGATTGGGGAGTGAAGTAAATATTTTATGGGACTCTTCTAACCATGTGATGCTGTCTTGGGAGTTAGAATTTAAGTATGATTATTTTTTATTTTATTTCATTTATATTTTCACATGCTTCCCTTATCATATGATACAATTTTCTTAATGTTATGATTCCATTTTATTACTCATGTTCAATCGCTTTTATGATATAATTTTATGACTTTGACTCCCATGTTATTCATCCTTATCATGCTTAATCCCCTACTAGAATTTATATATCAACCTTTTCTTCTATTTATTCCCAATGTTATTTTATGATGTTATTGGGGAATAAATTGATCTAAGAGAATTATATATTTATGAAATTAATGTATATTTTTTCATCCTAAATTTGATAAATTGTTAACATAGACTTCCAAAGACACTTGGAGATTTCGATCCTAATTTTTTAATTAGTGTATGTTTATTTTAAAGACACTGTAATAATATGTTAAAACAGATTGATATAATATTGAAAAACGTTATTTTTATCCATAAAAAATTCCATTATTTAATGAAATATTAAATGGTAAAAAATACAATAATATAGTGCTACATAAAATGAGTAATGTATAGAAAAGTTCCCATAAATTTTGATTGGTTTTTATTAAGGAATTTGGGAAATGATTTTAGGTATGTATAAACCCAATAAATGAAGAGTGAATATGATTTTAATATATATAATATACATTTATATAGTGTTTAGAAGAAATATAAAACTTCAAAGGGAGATAAAATGACATAGGAATAGAAAGTCCACAACCCAAATAAGCAAGGTGATTCAGAGAGATCTATTACGTTATATAAAAATTAATTTTCCACCATCAATTAAAATCTGTCATAATGATCTTATATTTATTCAATAATTAATAAAAAACATTCCAATCTATATTTTACCCAATATATTTTTTAGTATGATCACTTACATCCATTTCAATGAGATATAATGTTTAATTTAACTTTTTATATGGGTGTTTATTTCATAGTTCTATGTTCGGATAAACAGTGGATAAATATTGTAGTTCTTTTCAAAATGGTAATTAAAGTATTAAAGTAAAAATAAATAATATTAATTTCATTTTGTAATTTTATATTGTCCAACATATTTATATAAGTTCTCATATAGAGATTATTCATTTAGTAAAAGTGTTAATGTCATAAGGTTAGTTGTTTTACATGGATTTTCTGACCATGGTGAATTTATTATTCTTATTTTTACATTGTGTAAATATATTCATTATGAAATATGAAAAATATGTAATATACATATTTTGGTCATTTTATGCCAATATTAGAGAATTTAAATGTTCAAAGGACGTGGTAATGAAAAAAATCATCATTTTTGGAGGTGGTAAACCTACCATAATATGGTTGATGATTATGTTTTTATAATATTATAATAAATAAATGGGATATTAAATATATATAGTAATAATTTAGAATACTAAAAATATTGAAAAGTTTATTCCATCATGGATTCGAAGGTCTTGAGAAGGTAAAATATGGGATAAAAATAAATAATTCTTGTTTTATTGTGTTATCAACTAGTTTGGATGTATTATCTTAGGTTTCAGCATAAGTTGCCATGGGAATTTTATTTTAATATGAATAATAATCTAGGTATATGTGGGTAGGATATGTGAAGTGAAGTGGTGGTATTTATAATGGGATGAGATGGGTGTTTTTTAATATTATAATCATTAGTTTATTATTTTTGCCTAATATTACAAAAAATGATGAATACTTTTTCCATATATATATATATATAATTGTGAAAATTATTTCAAAATTATATTTTATTACATCATACATGACTCATAAATTAATGTATTTTCTTTATAAGATTAAATTTTATTTTTTTCTTCTTTCATTATTAACTAAAAAAATTTGTTTATTTTAGAAAATACTAAAAATCCACCTTTATCATTTATTAACATATACACTAAAAAACTGAAATAATATTTTAAAAAATAATTTTCTAAATATAATAAAATTAATTTTTAATTAAAGGAATTAATTATTTCTAAAATACTATTTTTAATATTATGATTAATATTATAACCCTTTAAAAAATTAATAATGGTATTATAAAATTAAGTTATCATTATAATGTATGTTATTATTGTATTGTGAAAATATTTTATTAATTAAAAATTAATTTACAAATAATATATTTTTTATAAATATAGAAATAAAAATATATGTTTTTCAAATAAAATCTACATTTATTTTATAAATTTTAAAACATTTATTTCGTTGTAACCTGATATAAATATGTCATATATAAGAAAAAAAATATTACTTTATACTTTCATTGGTGTGGATTCCATTATGATATTTGGGTTACTATGGTCAGATTACTATTTCAATAGTCAGATTACTATTCAATCAATCATATATACAATGGACATATGGGTTCCATAATTTCTATAAATACCACACTTTTAATTCATAATTAATTCACTTATATTTTCTATCAAGGATATATATTTTCATTTTCATAATGATTATTATATTATTATTTTTTTAATTCTGCAGTGTACTTTATCTGTTTGGTTATTCTGGTTTATCGAGCATATTCATATTGTGATATTACAGTTTTATTGTTTTTATTTTTTTCCCATTGTAATAATTATAAATTCTTATGGACATATTTAATCACATAATGTAATTTTCAATTAGATAAAATATTATTTATTGTTATGTCATGTGGTGAATGTGATTTATATAATACTACATTACTAAATATAAGAAATTCATATAATAAGGTAAATTCCATTAATAATATTTTTATGTTTTAGAGTATCAGTGGATATCCAACCCTGATGATATGTGTAATATAATATATTATGAGAGGGATCCAAACCCTCGATATTTTATTGAAT
Source organism: Viscum album (assembly GCA_963277665.1). Taxonomy (NCBI): domain Eukaryota; kingdom Viridiplantae; phylum Streptophyta; class Magnoliopsida; order Santalales; family Viscaceae; genus Viscum; species Viscum album. The sequence goes on from OY728148.1 coordinate 2,036,392,688, forward strand.
TCCTTTGTTTAGTAAAATTGGATTCAATGGTTTCCTATATGGAATTCATCAGGGAGGGATTGGTATTTGAAATTCCCCTCTCAATGGATTTCCAAGGTGGTTATAAGCGAATTAGATACTATTCTTATTGGGATGACTATGTGGTTACCTAGGATTTATCCTATATGTATACCTAGAATTTTTAGGTGATTACATGATAATATTCTTTTATACCTGTTTGGAATTCACCTATGCTTACCTATGATTTTTCCTCCTTGTATATATAGATTGATGTGGTTATCACCTTGGACTAGGCTACATTTTAAATTGGGAATAACCATGATGTCACTTAGGATTCTATTTTTTATCCTAATAATTTATGGTATTCATAATAGCCTATATATGAACTTATATTTATTTATACCACTAAATCACATTCTAACATTGTACATAGATCCCCTAATGGTTTTGGGGCATGAAAAGAGTCCGTCCTTAGCTAGTTGAAGTATATATGATCAATACAAGGTGTCACCTTAGGACCAAAAGATAAAAAATTATTTTTATTATGTATTTACATTTATTTAATTTTTATGATAATATCACATGTACATATAGTATTAATTCTACTTATTTTGGGGTCCAAATTAGTGGCTCCCTATACAAGTTGTACCCAAACCATTCCCTGTCATTCATGACATATAGGTACTATAGAAATTCTCATAGATTGAAGGGTTAATTAGGTTAAAGGACATGTGGTGGAATATCTTGTTGGATAGCCTGTATCATGTTTAGGTATGAGGCTCTTGTACACTAGTAGTGTCTCATAGTAATTTTAGTTATTTTTTAAGTATTATATCAGAATAGCCTATTTGAAAATCAATAATGAGGTCTGATTATTTGTGTCTATATTTATGTCCATCAGATATAATAGAATACTTGTTTCTTTGGTTCTTATAATATGATTTATTATTATATATTCAATGTGGTTATATTTTTTATATTTGTTCTCATATATGAATATTATCTACACATGGTAATACCCTGGACATTCATATCTAGTCAACGACATCTATTTTATGGCTTGATGTTCCGGAGGTCCAAATATTCTTCTCAACTAGATACCCATATAGTGGGCTGAGGAAGATGTGATACATTTCGGTATTAGAGTTATTTTATTTTTTTTCATAAAAGTTGGGGATATTAAAGATAAGTTATATAGGAATGTCACAGAACACGTGATATACATTAGAATTAGTTTTTGAATACACCATTTTTGATGTGATGTCCATATTTCAAGGAATAAAAAATTGTTAATTTTGGATACTAATTTTCAGATTTAGTGATTTCACCTAGTGTAATGCCCTGGGATTTTACAGACATATGAATTTTTTGGATCATGTATCATTATAAATAGGACAAGGTATATGAATCATTTTTTGAACATATTATTAACAGTAAATTGACATGCCTATATGTGATTTATCACAGTTGCTATTATGTCTCTTTTTCTAAGGTTTAAACAATAATATATACTTTCATAACAATATAAATTATTTATACAATTAAACTCTCATAAACCAGATAATATTTTTCATCTTATGAAATGAAATGTGGATTATATATAGGTATTTGTGTTAATTAATGATAAAAATTCATTGTATGTATGGGATGTATAGTAACCCCTAGTGGGCTATCTAAGGCATTTAATTTCAAAAAACTAGTTTTGATAAATAGATTATTTCAGTTAGTTAATGCCTCAAAAATAATATATATTGTTTTCCCATATAGTTCCATGACATAATTCAGAATAATTGAACTATATAAATATTTTATAATTAATATATGTCATCAGGGAGTTATATTATTTTGTGATAACAGATGAGATTATATTCCATGAAGGGGTACCCTCGTATATAGATTTTTTAAGGATATAATTTATAGTAGGATTGATACTTTTCATGTGATGCCTGGTATTTTAATGTGATACCCTAGAGTAGGTGTGATGAACATTAGATTATGGGTGGTATTAGGATGTTAAAGGAGAATCTTCCTTTACGATACGACCATTATGGGATATAATTAATGGAATAGGTGGGAGATCCTACGGTATTTATGATTTGACTCACAATAATGATGAGATGAGTTCTATGATTGAGATAAAATTTACTATGTAATGATAAACTGAAATATGGGATATTATAAGTCATTGGGTGACTTATAGATTAGAGTCTTGAATTTAATTTTTAGTTTAAGAGATTGGTTGATGTGAGGTACTATCGAGTATGCTATTTATTCATGTGAGATTCCATATAATTTTCATGAATGAATCATCTTGATTGTTAGTGCTTTTAGTATAATGGTTTTTTAGTGGGTGGTGTCAAAGAGATTTTTGGACCTATAGATCTCATGTATGGATCCCAATAATGATATTGAATTGTTGTCTTTGATGGTTGGATTTAGGATTGATATGCTATGTGTATAAAAATAGATTTCTCAATTAATGCTCAAGTGATGGTTTATCATGTGATTGTCCCTGAAATGAGTGAAATTTCAAACTTGTTGGATTGTTTTTGGATTTAATATTGGATCGATGAAAATAACATGGGAGAAAAGTATGGTTAGCCTTTTATGTGTTTGATAATGGGGTTTATAGAATATGAATCTTGGGAGTGTGGGTAGAATGTTATGGCCAGGTGGTATGGAAGTGTGCACCCATTGGGATTTGTTGAGGATGAGGTCGTACACACTAGTTATGCATGGTTACAAAGAGATATGTTTCTATAAGTTACCATATGATTTCCTAGTATTAGTGGATCCAAGGATACATTTAAGGGTATTGTTACTTGGAGACTTGATGATAAGGTGGGATATCCCCCAATGGTGCATGATGATGCTGAAAACGGATTGAGGTAACATGGAATTGATGACCAAATTTTGTTCCCAGAAATCAATTTCATGGGAGCTATAATGTTGGAGTTTCATCAATAAATATTCTCACGGATAGGTATAATTGAACCCATATTGTAGGGATTTGACCATTGGACATTGTTTTTTGTAACCATAATATGGATAGAATTTTTTGCAAAGGATAGGTATAATTGAACCCATATTCAGGGGATTTCACCATTGGACATTGTTTTTTGTAACCATAATATGGATAGAAATTTTTGAAAATATTGATGACATTATTAATTATAACATATCAATGGGTACAAATTTTAATATTAATGTTATTGGATAGTTAAATTAGGATGGTCGCATCCAGTCATTTCATGTCATAATGGATAAAGAAATTGTCATGTAGGAAAATTCAATCTATGATTATGATCCTTTGTGTGATGATACTAATTGGAAGATAGTCAACGGTTCTTTGGATGGTGGTGTTTAGAAGAATCTAATTTTATCAGGTTTCATAGTGAATAAAAAATTGGAGAATCTTGTGTGGTATGGGGTAGATTTCATGCATTATTAAAGGGAACATGATGAATTTGACAGGACCTGAAGGTGAATTGGATCCAGGGTTCAACGATACATAAAAATGAATATGTTGATATTTTTCATTGGTTGAGGATACAACAATGGAAGTTCACCCGAATTTGAGATCAAACATTATTGTGGGATATTGGATGATTTTTTTATTCCTTATGTAGTTTAAACAGCATGATCAGATGATTTAATATTTCATCAGGAGGTGGGGAATATCATATTAATTAATTATTAGAAAAGTGATGAGAGGCATGATTTATTGTGTTGAATATGATTTTTAAGGTGTAAACCACTATATTTGATTCATTAAGAAATAAAAAATGTGTTTTTGTTTGTGATTATGATGGTAGAGATCATTGTGGCTCATAATTGACCATTATTAGGGAATATATATTTTGTATAGAACATTATATTATTATATGAGGTTTTTGAAAACTCTTCATTGTCATAGGATAGAATTATGTGGGTGAGAGTCGTCTTGGTGTTGGTGATAGTTTTGAGTGATAGCCTCAATGTTTTACTGAATATGATTCCTTGGGATTTGAATTACACAACATAATGCTGGATTTAATTCTATACTAGAATGTGATATGTTGGTTATAAATTGATGAGAAGGATATGTCAGTTTTGAAAGTTAATGTGCCTATGGGTATTATAGGGGTAATAAGTGATATAGTGGGGATGTTGTGATGAATCATGTTTTTTTTGGTTTTTAAATTCAGATATAATTTGAGATATAATTTTGGACATGGATTCTTTTTAATAACATTGGTCGAGAACATCATACTGAGGTTTTTGACTTCTCCAACAGATTTTTTTGTACATGGATCGATACTTGATTATGGTTATAGGTTATTCAGTCGACATCAAAGTGTGGTCGGGTGTAAATTCATATAGTTTTTATATATGATCTTTAAAATGGAGAATATTGTTTCATAGAGGATTTTATGGTGAAGAGATCCATACCTGGATGAGTATGATGTTAAAGTGTTTCAGGGAGTTTTTTTCCCATTTGATTGTTGTTACTTAGTGGTTTATTTATAAGAAATAGTGATGGAAAACAACCTTATCCAATATTTCATCCGGAAATCTTGTTAATATGTTTATCCCTCTTAAAATATATGAATACATTACACCATAGTTCATTCCATGAAGATGTTAAATTAGAGATGGGATTATGGGATTCGGTATAATGGTCGAGTGTGTAGTCACCTCCATGATTCCTATAGAAGGTTCTCTATGACATTGATCATTAAAACAATGGCATCAGGGTGTTTTTAAATTTTTAGAATTTAATATTTTACCATCATTTCCCTATTGATCTTAATAACCCCTCCTCTCAATCTATTCTCCCTCAAATATAATCGAACCATGGATGATCTATCCCTATTAATCCCCATACCCCTCCCCCCCTGAAAAAGGGAGGTTTTTTAATTATTTCTCTAATGTTGGAAGAGAGTATTTAAATATTCATCCTCTATTCACATTCATATTTTTATCCTTATGATTTTGAGCAATTTTTTATGGTTTATTTTCCAATTCTACCAATGAATTTTTTTTATTTTATAATTATGGTGTATTTTCATGGAGTAGAAATAATATTCTCACTGGATATTATAATTTCAGTATGTGTCATTTCTTTGAATTTATTTTCCATAGTAAAAATATTTATGGTTTTTATAAAATTGAAATTAAATTGTGATTCACTTGATGCAAGTCGATAGTTGTTTGGTGTGGGGATTCATGAGGTTAATTTAATGGGATTTTAGCCAATTATTGGTAATGGAGTTGACAGGAGGGTGTTATAAAGTGAGTTTTATTTCATTATTAATATTGGATTAAATTTCCTAATTATTTATTTATTTTTATAAATGATCTAAATAATTAATTTTAATAATTTTTTTTAATTATGTCATGCGATCAGGATTCATGTGGATTTTCCATGAGCGATTGGACTTGGATGAGCAAGGGAATGTGTGGATGATCTATGTTTAAAGAGAATAACCACATACGAGGTTAGTGTTCCCAATGACATATCCATATTTTTTTATTTATTTATCATGGAATGTGACATGTGTTAAGATACCTATAGATCTGTATTTTTTAAAATTAATTATGATTTTTAAATTAGAATTCATTTTATTATAGGTAGCATCAGGGTCCATCAAAAACCCCCTAAGAAATGGACCGATTCCTTTACCACCAATAGTCAAGGCCTTGATACAAATTGTGATCCATATGATATATGGGAAGTGATGAGTGATAGTTTAATGAGTTACTAATCATTTTAGACTTAAATTAGTCACTAAAAGTAGATTTTCTCGCTATAAGGGATGAATTTGAATAAAATGACCAAGTAGCCCATAATATGACTGTGAGATTCCTTGAATCCTTTAGGATGGTTGATTTGATGGAAGTATTTTTGTTCCTTAGGTGGAATTATAGATATTATTGATGTGTGGGGATGAACCTTGGATGAAATGGGAATTCAAAATGGGTATTACATAATCTCCCATGATGATGTAACTATGTATTTTTTAATGAGGTAAGTGGATCCATAATATTGTTATGGTTCTTGATGAGGGCCACCTTGCACTCAATGTGATTGGATTGGATTGAGAAATGATAATTAGATAATGGAACCCATGTAGAATGTATTTTATATGATGTGACCACTTAAACCTCAGAACATTCCATTTTATAATGATAAAAATAGAGTGGGATTGTGTAGGAAGTGGGTATTGAGGGTTGAGTGTGTCACTATAGAACTTGAATCAGAATATCTATCATGATATTGATTTAGTGGAAATGATTTTTTATTCACAAGAGATGATAAACAATGATATATGTGATAGAATTAGCTTAATTTAAAACCATTAAGATATGTATTATATGATATGTTATGGGTAAGAACCACATCTCTAAATATAAAATAAAATTACTAGTTCTAGCCACAAATGAATCGACATATGCATATATGGAATTACTTATAGATTCCTAGTATTCAGACATTGGTTCCTTATTGATTTCTTGGGTGGTTACACAAGAATCAACATTTATGACTGTTGGAGTACGTAGGTGGTTTACTATTATATGGAAAATAGATCTACATGGATTTCATGGGTGGTTACCTTTAGTTCAATTTATATTTATATTTTGAATTATTAGGTGGATTACTAGGATTCGACCACTGAGATTATATATAATTCTTAGGTTTTCACCTAATATCTATCTACAATTCCAATTAATAATTCTGAAGATGCTTATAGGTATTGGAACATTCATACTGATGAATTATGGGATTCATAGTATTCAATAGATTATTAGGTTTTTACTCCCTCCACAGATGATATTCTAGTATGGGGTATAGTTCCCTATGTAATGTGATAAGAGAAAACACACTCTAACACTGGAAAAAGAAGTCAACGTCGATCATTGGTATCACCTTAGAACCGGATGATTGATGGTGTCTTTATTTTTTTGTTTACTTTATAAATTTACTTTTTTTAGGGTTCCACATGTGCATACAATATGATTACTAGTCTCAAGGGTGGTTCCCTACAAAATTGTATTTGAACGTTTATCAGGTGTCCAAATCAATTTGGAACTGGGGTATGCCTCATTGATCATATTTTTTGTAGGGAAAATGTATAGTGTTTCAGGATCAAGATGGATTTCATGGATAGACTTCATGGTAGAGTCTTAGGGATATTAATAGTGTCTTGAGGTATATCTCTTATTTTATTTATTTTGTATATGTGATTAGACCATTGGTAAATCAGTCATGATGTGTTACCATGTGTCATTATGCTATATTTCATTAGTTATACCACGATTCTTGTTTATTGGTTTCTATATACTCTATTTTATTATTATAGATTCCATTAAGTTATTTACACTAAATATTTTTACTCTCATATGATGTCATAGACTCCCAATGGTAACACCCTAGACCTTCATTGATATTTGGAAGCCTATGGACATTGTGGACTCACACCTACAGTTCTAGTATCCCTTTAAACTCAACTCCAATTGTGTGTTTAGGGGGGCATGATGTTGAAATAATGAATAAAAAGTTACAAATAATCCAAACCGCCTCACATCTATAACTTCTACCATAACAAACCACAACACAACTAACCAGAAATTCCCTGTAAAACAATCCCACATCAATGATCACATCCTATTTTATAATTTCATTAATAATTTATATGTTAGACATATACTGTCCATATTACATTCATTATTGAACTATTCATTTTTATCCATCCATCATTTAGTAAACCTCATTTTATTTCCATCTGTAAAAATTTATTCAAACCACTTTGACTTCTTGATTTTCATTCACAATCTCAGCACACCAATTAACCATAATATTTTTTCTATTTCAATGGCTTTTTACATTTCATAATAGACTAAATAAAATCAAATTTAAATTAATTAATTATCAACCACATTTCTAAGAAACTATCACAAAATCCCACAACCTTCTCTCAGAAAAACACATAAATTACCACACTGACACATGAAGTATACCGCAAAAACTGATTACATCACCACCACAACATATACCATGTCATCTCCACATAAACCAAGAAAAAACCACCAACCCAATCCATTATACTTCCACACATACTTTACCCACAATAGGGGTGACAAACAAATACAATAATGATCCAAAAAAAATTATATTATTATATACATAAAACATTCATATTCCATTCATTCCTCAATATTAATTGAATACATCATGTATATTTCATAATAATTTTTATTACATATTTATTTTCCAATTTTCACTAAAATAATTAAGTGATTTAACTAATTATGATGGTTTAATTCATATAAAAACATAAAAATGTTATCAAAATGAATATTTTCATTTCAATAAATAATATTCTTAGGAAATAACATGAAATCTCTAAAATAACAAGTGATTCACATATCCCATTTTATTTTATTAATCTAGTTAATTATATTTAATGGTTTAATTCTAATCATATAATAATTGAAATTATTACCATTATAATTCCATATCTATAAATAATTCATGATGTGATATCTTGAATCACATAGAACAATTGATTCCTCAATAAACACTACAAAAAATTATGACAATACATTTAATAATGAACCAAAAAACTCATTAGAATCAACTTTATAAAACTATTTATGGATATTATCGGACATGTCCATCGACAGACAATACCATACACAACCCAAAAATAATACCACAACCTCTTCAAGAAGTAATAAAAACTGAAAAAATATAAATTAAAATGTAAGAGAATCTAATATCCTCTACGGTTTAGTACTTTAATATTAGGGATAAAATCCAGTGATGGATGAGCAAGAAATCCTAAATCTAGTCAAAATTCTTCCTATGATTCTTTGGATTTTAGTAAAACTATAGATAATATAGATGATAAGATAAAATATTTTAGAAACTAAGAATAATAATATTATAGTATGACATATATAGTTATGTCATAATGGTGGATCAATCAGAAATTAAAACAATATATCCCTAAATATTGAGAGGTAAAAACTATTTAAAAGTGATATAAACAATGGTATTCTTAGCATAGTTGGAATTTCCACACTATAATGCCCATATACATGAAAAAAATATAGAAAATATTTGATGTCCAAAATCAAAACTAATAACCACTATGTAGAAACAAGAACCCAACAATCATCATAATACCACACGGTCTCTTATGAAAGATTAAAATAGAAGCACTACAGGACTCCCAATTGCACAACTCTAATAATAATGTTCAAATAGAAAAAACCCATATCAGTAGAGACATACAGTGATTTAATGTATAATGTTTCAAGCTGTAACACATCTCCTTATGCCAAAACATTGATGACCGTGATTCTAGAAATGTGATCATGGAAACTCCTCTCCCATTAACTTCAATTCACAGTTTAATAAAATTTTTCATTTTGTGATTAGAGAATCCATTTGAAACATATGTTAAGGCTCCTCCTTCATTAAAGTATTCACCTAATTATCTATTCTAAAAGCACATAAATACACAACGAAATAATGTTGAGGAACATTAGAATTTGGGGATTCTGTAACAGGTACATATGAAATGAATATTTTCCTTTTATAATACAAATAAAAATCATCAAGAAAATGAAATGGCCACAAGAAACAAAGAAACACTATAGATATTATCAAAACAAGAACTAGTATACCAATATATTTAAAAAATACCATAGAGATATAAAAAAATAAAATAATATTAGAATTAATTCATGAATCACTATGTCAATATAAAAAAAATTACAAAAATAGTTTTGGATACTTGGAAAACATCGATGAATCACTTTCCCATGTGATTTATTCTAGGCCATTTTTCCCACATAGTACATGAACTAATGTAATGAATCAACAACTCAATACCTTCTCAAGAAGATCCTAAATCATGATATGCTACATCGTGAATATAAAATCACATTCCATATTCATCTCACCCTATTCATTTTTAATAGGTTTATCGAGGAGATCGAGATAGTGTTTAACTAAACTGAAGATATAATGAACCTAATCAATTTTTGATGGAAGTGTAACCTGACAGGATAATATATTGATGTTTTGTAACCCCATAAAAGGTTTGATGATCCAAGGGGAAATATTTAAACATGGTCATATGGTTTCACATATTCTTTTATGTTTTTTAAATAAAATTAATTTTTATTATTATTTTATTTATAACAAAAATATGAAATATACAATTTTTTTCCACTACATTAATTTTTTTAGAAAAAAAAATTAAAATACTATATTTTTATATAATGTATGTTTGGTTTAGTTTGTACCCCATTATATATGACATAAGTTTTATTATAAAAAAAACTATCTATTAATGATAAATAATATTTGTATGGGATTTTGATGACCAGAAAATAAATAGTCATGTACACTTATTAGGGACCCTATATTTCTCTTATTAAATTTTCCATTTTGTGAATATAATAATTTTTATTTACATCATTTTATTATATCAATATGATTTTTGATATGTCTAGTAATATTAATTCAATATAATCAAATAATTTAATGATCTTTGATTTTCATATGACCTAGTAGATGGAAAATCAATTGAATGTTCTCAAAAAAATGGTTATAAAAATTTCACTAAATCAGTATATGCGTTATTTTCCACAGTATAATAATTTTGGAATTAAGCTGTAAATTTTTAATTATGACCATAAACCAAACCCAACAATCCAATACAAAAACATGTATATATAAGAAAAGGATGTTTTAAATATGAATTTATGTAACAAAAAATTGCAATGGATTATGTTTCAATAAGGATTCGCTCATGGTTATCTACATCCCTAATTTCAGTAGATTCCAATTAATGATAAACAATAAGAATGTTAAAAAACATATGGAATATAAAAATAATGATAAGAATAGAAACTAATGGATAATTTTTGTTAGAACCAATTAAATTGTAAAGAAAACTACAATCCAAAAAGATAAATGAACTAAAGGTTGTTAAAATATATATCTCCAAAAAATTATACTACCCTCATTCCATACTAAATGAAAAAGTTGTAGTATTACACAAATAATAAAATAAAAATTGATAAAAATTGATACTTGATAAATAAACTTGTATATTTTAAAAACAATTTAGAATAACAAAATCCTTTTATAAACAATTTCATAAGTTATTAGTTTTATTAAATGCCTTTGAAAAATGAAATAATCGATGAGTATTTTGACGATGATAAGAAATTTGAAAAAAATATTACGTGGAATTTTCTCAGATTAAATAAAATTATATCTTTTATCAATGGAAATTGATGAATAAATATAATTATTATTTTTCATACAAATATGAATAATATATGATAATGGATTTATTTTTTGCGAAAAAGTTGAATCAATAATACAAGAACCATGGATATTTCTTCTAGGGTCATATAAGGATGATGATGTAAATTTTCCTCATTCTTATTTCAAAAGGACACTTCATGAAGTATATAATCAATACCAACTAAGAATTGCATTTATTTATAAGGAATATAAATTTCCCCAATGTTTATAGAGGTACCCATCATATTTTCCCCACCCTAAAATAGTTATAAGAGTATAATTGTGACAAAAGAGAAGGAAAATACATTAACCCAATTATTTAGAAGTTCATATATCAAGTGGTGTATATGGAGAAAAAATAGGGTAACCATAATGTAGAACATTAAATTGGGGAACCAATACAAAAAATAATTATGGAGATAAATAATTCAAAACCTCCATGATATAAAATTGAAAATTTTGAATATCTTATATGGAAAATAAAGATTCATTTTTAACATTTTTATGATTTTATTTATTTTAAATTTTATTTTTAAAGTGACAAATTATATATCAATTATGATGGATAAGGAAATTAAATTTGATATAGAAAGATATCAAAAACAATACATGAATATTTTCAAAAATAAAATTATGGATCACAAATCCCTCTTCCAAATTATCCAAAATAAATTAAATAATATTTAATCTCTCCTAAATATTTGTTATTTTAATATTTCTTCAAAAATTAATATCATAATGTTTGAGATTTATGATGTAATATTATATATTTATGTAAATGGGAGGGGTAAATAATATAATTTTACAAGAAAATTAAGGATTAAATATCATTTTTAAAAACTTTAGAGTTTTTCCATTTATTTTTATTGTGTTTTTCTTTATTTTATTTAAAAAATATGATTTAATATTTACCCCATTTATTTTAAAAACATTTTAATAGTGAAATTTTCTATTAATTTGAAATAATAATTTTTTAGGATTTTTTATTCTTTTTTAACTATTTTAATATTTTATAGATCACATTTAGTTTATTGGATACTTCTATCAATTCCATGGGAGGAAGTCAATTATTTAATTCCCATTAAACATAGTAATTTAATAATCATTGATATATTCCTTGAATTTCCATATCACATTAAATATACATAGTATATATCATTGGATCATTTAAAAATATTTAGGATTCACGTTTTAATAAAACAATTGGGTACATTAATGAATTTTATTTCCATTAATCAACGAATTCCACCTTATCAAGGAAAATAAATATAATAAAAAATTCATTTTTATAGATAGAGGTGATGTGAGGTTAGGAGAAAATTTATTATGGAATCATTCCAAATTTTTCAGATTAATTTTTACGTGTCGTTCATTAATTTTGGATTTGATTTTTTGTATTGGATTAAGAAATATTTTCCATGGATTCATATTTTATTTATTCCTTAAAGAGAAAAAGGGTAATTGTATAAGAATTAATATAACTACTGTATTTAATATTTTTCAATTATTTCATATTATATAATTACATTATTAAATTAATATTTTAGGTAATTTAAAATATATTTGAATTTCATAGACCATTGTTATTTTATTTTAAACAACATTTAAAATTTTCAATTAACATAATAATAAAAAATGTATGAATCTAATGGATAACCCACACTATAATACAATGTCTATAAATTATGTGAAAGAATATTTCCATATTTTATTTAGTGAATTTATTCTTATGATATAGTAATCCATGAGTTATAGTCTGATTTTTGAAATAGCCACATGAGGATTGAACCATAATTATGATTCTTGAGAATGAATTCATGTATCATAGGAATTAAAAAGAATATATACTAGTAAATATAGTATTGTGTAATACTGTTTCTAGTAATGTGGTAATAAGAAAATTAATTGGTTATATAAGAGTTGACAGATCATAATATTTTTGTATAAGGATTGATTTTGTGAAGAAAAAATGTTTTAATTTCACTAAATTAAACTTTTATAAAAAATTAATATGCATCACATGAGTAAAGAAACAAATCTAGAGGATTAATAAAAATTATTGTGATAAAAAAGGATAACTAAGGATTTTTAGCTACTATTTATTGGCCAATAATGTATTTTTTAACATGAAAGGAAACATGTGTTATGATGCGTAACATTTGAATTATCAAAGAATAGGATTTTAAATAATTAAATATTTTTAATTATATTTGTGGATAAGTTAAGAATGAGAGGAACATATTCCACCCATGTGACAGTTTGGGAGCTAATTTGGGATTTTATTTGGTGTTGTTTATTCTATATTAGAGTAAGTGGGTTTTAAAGTCGATCATGACATAATATTAATACATTATAGATTCTGTATCATTTATGATGTATACAAAAACAAAAATAAGGATCAGGAAAATTTATTTAGTTAAAAAATAGTGATTTAGAGTTTTAGAGATATAATTATATATGGATGCCTCTTAAACATTTTGTGAGCCTCATTGTTCATCCCCTGTTTTTTCGTAGTAACATTTTTGTAGAATGTTATTCCATTTTTCCGGCACATATGTGACTACGATACCCACGTGGGGTGGGTAAATAATTAGTAAATAAAAAAATAATCTCTCAAATTGTATTTACATTTTTTATTTATGATATTATATGTCAAACGATGTAACAAAAACTAAACAGTGAGAATGAAAGAACTCAATACAGGAGTTTTAAAAGTTTATTACACTATTATTATCAAGTGGTTAATCCTTGGTGTCTATATTATGTTGTATTATTACTCACATTATTGTATTATTAACAATAAGGACAAGACGTTGAGATGTATGATAATTCTAAATTTCAATGTACATGACTAATGTAGATGGGTTTAAACATATTGATATGTATCCTAGGGATTATTCTATTGGTAATAATATTTGAATAATCTATACAACCCTAATTTTTATACTAAATAATTGATAAAATAACTGTTTATTTCCTCATATTTATAGTTACGAGGTTACTTAATGATTAATATTTTTCATCATGAGACCTTAATTTTAGACCCCTAAAATTTATAGGTACAAAATGTATTGTATAATAATGACATGTTTTATTCGATGGACACCATATCTAAATGGTATTTATACTATCACATTCAAAATCAATGACAATGTCCTTGAATATTTTATAACCATTGTTTTATTAAAACATGATTTGTGGTATGGAGACTATATTTACCCATAACTATTGAAGTAACAAAATTTAATATCTCAGTGCATTGAATCATCACTGAACCCATTGTAGTGGGAAATAAATTATTTCATTTTGATTCCCACTAGTCACTTTTTTATTATTGGACCAATATTTCAAAGTATACAATCATGTTCTACCCTAGACCAAAAACTACACCAAGAATAACCTATCAAAACATAATATGAGAGGTGTGGAATGTAGAATAAATGTATTCATAAACTATTACTCTACCTTCATCAGATCATGGTGCATACATCTATTTTTAGGCGTTCTTTCAATATATGAAAAAATTATTCCTTTATCCTAAACATGTTATTGTGTAAACATTTCCCTTAACACTGTGACATCATTTTCCTTAGTAAACCTTCTCCAATATTAATTCCTAGTTAACTAAAATAATATTTTTACACATCCATGAGCATGATGTCTACAAATATAACAATAAAATAAATTCAACACTCAAAAATACATTTTCAAAATAAATTTATGACATCATGAATGAAAATTTATGTTTATATAAACATGAAAATGATAACATGAAATTTTACCTTTTTGAGTTATATAACCTCTAAATATAAATATAAATACAATTTTGACCATGTAATCATTACGATCAACTAAAAAATCACTCTTAATCAAATAAATTCATAATGGAATTTTTGAAAACTCATTAATAATTCCATTGGATCTTCAATATCCCATAAAAGTAACTTAAACCTATATATTATTATTTTTTGAAAACATTAAAATTAATGTATTATCTCTTTAATTATCATCTTCCACCAAGACATCATATATTGAGTTATATGGAACATTTATCATCAATTATTTATTAGTTATTTTCTAAAAAAAACAAACAAGACTCTCTACCACATTGTAATAAGAAATCATTTTTATTATAATACCATTTTAATAAAATAAATGAAAATCTATAGGTAAAATGATCTTACAAACATTCATGGATTTTGGCAGAGAATTTAATTTAGTAAATATAGTTATGTATTTTAAGTCATCATTAATGATTTTTTAATGAGATCCATGAAATTATCCTTATAAAAATTGGTTTAAAATGAAATAACACCACATTCCAATGGGTATGAGATATCAATGAAAATATATTCAAGGTATGAATACAACCCCAACATTTTTTGTTGAATTATTTGTTATAACATATTCAAATTTCATTGTGATTGTTTTGAAGAATTATTTTGTCTTGGAGTACTGGACAATAATACTTCATTAGATAAAGACTGAACCTCAACAATTATGATTTTGACCACCAGCATATATTTCTCAAAATGTGTTAAAATATCTATAATGATCCTATAAGGCTTTATATTTATACCTCAAAATAAAATCCATGATCTTTAGGATGGTGTAGATAATCTGTTTCCCCACTACATATTATGAATCATTTTGAATAATTTAGAATTGTGCACATAGAGTAACAAAAAACATAAGGTATGGTCGTGATTCTATCATGTAAATTATGAAATTGGGATACCTCATAATTATTTTTTTATGAAATATACTTCCATTTAAATAAATAGAAAAATTTGTTCCATGGAATATAGTGCTAGATATCACTCTATATTAATCCGTATAGAACTTATTTAATAAAATAAAAACATACTTATCATGTTTCCAGAAGACACTACATCATGATTTTGAAAATTATGAATATACCATGAATGTGATATAACCTATCATTGAAATTTAAATGTTCTCCCACATTGGAGTATTAAAAAACCTTGTTATTTTACAATTTTTATATAAACATAATGACTCATATTTCACAATTATAAAACTATTTTTGTCTCATATCTTATATATAAATAATAGATTCCACATCGTTTTAATGATTTTTTTCTCCATAATATGTTATACATAACTAAATATAGTGATTGACGTTTTTTATTCATCATATATGAATCATTTTTTATTATTATAAATCAATAAATATCATTATCAAGAAAAAATACTATTGTTTTTTAAATGTAGATTTATTCCCCATGTTCACTATTTACCTGTATTGACGTACCCAAAATTTGGAATACATTGTAATTCCTCATACCACATTTCAAAAGAGAAATATATATCTATTATAGAATTGATATTATATAATAATTATCAACAATGCTTACACCAATTTTTTTTTGATTACCTCTTTAATACAAGGCATTATTTATTCTATGAAACATTATAATTCTCATTAAATTGAATCCAAAAAAACAAACTTTTTCTTAAACCTATTAGTATCCTTGGTATATGAAACAATATTCAATGTTTAATTATTCTATATTTAATTAATTTATTCATCCATTTAAAAAATCCATTCATCATGTCACAGTTACTCATCAACACATATAGTTGAATTTTTGAAATAAATATGGTATGGTTGGAATCCATCAATGTTAATTTATTTTTAACAGGATTTTATCTATAAGAATTTTCTTAGACATCTAGTTTTTTCAATGGTTTACACGTATTTTCTCTCATTTTAATTGGTTTTTTCATCAATAAATATTATGTAATCATCAAACATATTCTTAAAATCTTCTAGAGCATCAAGACCACTCTAACATGGACCAATATCATCTTCTAGAGTTTTTTCAGTGTTATAATCAATATAAAATTATGTTTAGAAATAATTATTTATTTTAAAATTAAATTGTATAAAATATATAAATTATAATTATGATATTAAATTGTAGGTACATATTACTACATCGACCATGATTTTACCCAAAATATACCATCACATAATAACTCAAATAAAAATTCCAAAATATTTACCATAGACCATTACGTAATAAGGTATGATTAATAAATTTAAATTTTTAATATAAAAATATTCTCAAACAACATATTGATGGAAATATTTACTGAATTTTATCATAGTTAACAATGAATCAAGATGTAGACATATGTTATTATGGAATGTATATGGTAGTAATTCAATGTTATATTCCATAATAACAAAGTTATCCCCATTTGAACAAAAATTTATTTACTATACTTAGTTGCTCAATATATTTTTGTGCATATGGAGAAATATATACTGTCTATATTCCTTAGATCTCAAAATATTTCACAAACTACTCATTCTTTTATTTACACCCATTATTAGACACTTATAGTTTGATATAAGATCCTATTTAAGTTTCCACACATCCCTAAATGTTCACTAACATTTGAATAGTTTATTATTTTCTTATAATAAAATATATATTACTATTATGATCAAAATAATCAAAATCATTAATGATGTACTAATCTCCATTGGTGGAATTTAATGTCATGTGTCCATAAACATTGAAGTGTATCATTTCAAGTAGATTTTTATCTAGATCATATCAACCATGTGATAAATAGTTACCATTTTATAAAAAAATAATATTTAAATGTAATTACTATTTTGGTATTCAACATTATTATATTTATCAAATTTTTTATTTAATAATATTTTCTCTATCTAGTTTCCCTAGTTTGATGACTATCCTATTCTAAATTTGACATTACTAAATTATGTTCATGTAGAATGTATTTTGTTCATTATAATTTTGAAATATATTATTACTTACATATTATCACTTAATTAGGATTTTTTACATCATACTTTAAATGAAACATCAAATCATATGAAAAATCATTCTATTTCTATTTTCACATATCAAATAAATCATAAAATGATATACTTCAACCCATAAAAACGAAACTTTTCCAGGATTTATTTTCATCAATTTTGGTATATAAAACTCCATTTAAATTTATTGATCCATCATTTCAAAAATTAACACACCTCCAACATACCATCACATTTTATTTCCAAGGATTGTTATTTTTGTTCATGTTTTATGAGAATCCATTATCTAGTATCCAAGGATTCCCATTATTTTTATCTTTTTTTAAGTTACCTAAAAACCATTGATGCTCTTTATTATTTCTCATATGTGTATAAATGGTGTTACATTTTTTCATCAAATGATTTTTGTATGTACTGAGTCAATTTTTGTATGTGTGTTAAGTTTTATAACCCCTACAACATGTTTCGTTAATAAAATAAAAGCTATTATAAAATTTGTACTTCTCGCCTATATGTTATTTCTTCAGGAATATTTTTATTCAGAATTTATAACAAAACATTCAATGATTTTATTCAATTAATGGAGTGATAAATAATACCAAAATTTATAATATTCATTTTTGCACTGTCCATAGTACCATTATATATCATATGTTTGAAATATTAATAGATATTTAAGACATTATCCAAAACTTATAATTGAATTTCCATTCAATTTTAATTCAAAGAATTATTTTAAAAAATATCATATTTATAAAAAACATCCTTTAAAGTTTATATTAATTTTCTTATAGCCTCAACACTTTTCTTATAAAATACATCAGTTATATTGAATGTTTTACCTCAATTATTGATTTATCAATGTATACATTCTCCACCAATAGATAAAACCATTTTTTTTCATATGATATCCTTTTTTTTTTTAATTATAATCTATATTGATAATATATATCACATGGAATTTGAAATAAAAACTAAATTAATTTTCAATGGAATCTACATAGAATCATTTAAATAATGGTTTACCGCATTGTGTTAGTAAGAGTTGAGAGTAAATGACCACTAAGATGGGTCATGGGAAAAGTGGTTACATAAATTATAACTATAATTTTTTACATCACCTTCTAGGGAATTTATATATTGAATGAAATAATGAAAAGATCAGGTATACTATTAAACATACATGAAATTATTTTTTAACGAGGTTTACACACTCTTGTTATCAAGTGTAGAATCTTTGGTGTCTATATATTGAGATGTTGATATCCATACTCCTAAAGTATTTTCAATAAAAAATGGAATATATGTGGAATGTAGTGTTGGTATACCATCTATATTATTGATTTATATGACATTAAATATCTAGATTGATCTCTTATAGTCTCTACAAGGCCCTAGAAAATTTGGTTTAGGTCTGAACCCTCTTTTTTACCCACAATCACAATGAACCCCTAGAAAATTAATGATGAAATATTTCTATAAGACAATAAAATATTATATTATTTGATCATAAATCATTATACTGGAGAGTTCCCTCACATTATTTACATTTCATGTGTTTCAGTGTGATGTTATGCATTACGGGGTTACAAAAAAATTAATTTACGAAAAATATATGTATCAATATCCTAGACATGATCCATAAAACTATCCCACTAATTGTGTCATAAAAATTTGAATGATGGTGTGAAACCTTAATTTCTTCAGACATATAAAATTATTTAATTTTCATGTCTAGTATTATTAATGCTTTTTATGATCATCTGCTCAATGGAACAATGCATTAGAGGATGATGTCTTATATCCTATTAATAATATTGAACCAATTTTTTCATTATCATTATGATGAAATACTGAAGACTGTTCAACTCATTTAGAGGATCGTTAAAGAAAAATTTGTGTAAGATACAAAAAAATTATTTTATATAAGAGGAAGAAATTCCTCTACCTTAATATGATAATCATATCATAAAAAAATTACCACATGATTTATTTATAAGAGTAAATTATTCATGATGTTTATTCTGTTATAATTTGACCATTACCCTTTATTCCATGATTTTATCATCCATATAAATACTTCATTCATTTTTTTCCAATGTAGTATTCCTCTAACATATCTATGATAATTTTTTAAATAAATAAAACATCATAACACATTCAAAACTAATGAATGAATTCACTCGAAAAATAATTCATTGAATTAGTTCAATATGATTGTATTATAAACACAAAAACGTAGGATATAATGTTAATTTTTGGAGTTATTTAACCTATCAATGTAAATTACAAAATTTTATTAACCATGTTTCTATTAATACTAACTCACTTCTCCCCCTTTCTCCATTCAATTCATTAATTTATTATTTAAAATTCAACAATAACCCAATGGGATAATCAATATCTCATATAACTATCTCAATTTTTTATTAATCTATTTTAAGAACTAAATATTATTTATAATTTCTATTTTTTTAATTCTTTTATCCCAATTTTATTAATCTGTGATACATAAAGTGTGTGACATTAATTGAAGAGTAGATAGTTATTATTCATTCATTATTTTATCATAATGTGATTTATTCCTACACTGTATGTTCATATTTGATTACCAACTCTTATTTCCACTCATATGTGATGGACTAAAGTAGATCATAGGGTGAGTGTTATGAAATTGTGGTCACATGTTCAGAGATATACTTTTAATACATAGTTACTTGGTATATAATTATTTTAATTGGGTCTCATTTCATAATATTTTAAATAGTAATATCATTTAATTATATGGAATAGTCTATAAGATTAATAATTTAACATATTAAAAATATGTATTGGTTCATTTCTACTATAATGTATTGATAATAAACATAGAGAAGTCATGTGAGGTTATTAAAATAAAAGACAATGGGTTCTATCCCTCAAATTATAAATAATTTGGAGTGAATATATGTTAAAATATATTTTAATTTATTCGGATAATCTCATAAGATTTTACCAATTTTTCATTATTTTTTATTTTATCCTTATTTATTTGAATAATTTTTTTATCACAAAAAATTTAAATAATTTTTTCTGATACATTACATTAATTATGGAAAAAATAATAAATATAAATTAAATACAATTATGATTAGAGATATTGAGTGGACTAATTGTTTTATTGGAATATGTTTTTCAATGCAATAAATTCCACATAATTTTAAATATTATTATTTATAGGATTAAAATAATTAGCAGATATAAAATCTATAAATTTTACTAGAGAGGATATATTATTTTACTCAAATTTTTTTCTATAAATTTAATCCTTATTTATGTATTTCCTTTGATTCAATTTATATTTTACTTTTGGTTAAATTTTATGTCCATCAAACAATCATTCAATAATGTATTATTATTATATGAAATATCATTTTAAAAGTTTATTATATATAAAAAATAATAATTTGAAACTTTTAGTAAATCAAAAATTTTATTACTCTTCATAGGAGTGAGAATAATATAATTTTACTAAAAAGCTTCAATGGGAACCATACCCTTTGATACAATTGATAGTATACAACCAAGGATATATATGTGACTCACAATTAAACTACGAATGCAATGAATAATTGTAGTAGTGTCCAATAATTCAATAAGGATTCCAAAAATAATTATATACATATAACATTTTAGTAATTATCAATTGAAATTTCACCATTATGAGTGTAAAAAATTGATGAAAAGTAAAATAAAACAAAAGAAATAAGTGTTAAATTATAATTTTAGAACTTTTAGTAAATATAGGAAATTACTTGAACAATTAAGAAACTGAATTGAAATATATGAATAAATATATAATAAAAAATGGATCTTCTATAAAATTTTATAAAATCATGTGATTTTCCCCTTACAAAATAAATTAAATATAATATATAATATTTCTATGAATTTTGATAATTAATTGTATGTGGTTATGATTAAATGGAAATAGAACCATAAAATAATCAACCCTACTATGAGATATTTTCAAGAATAACTACATCATCAAAAGTAAATTACACATAAGGAAATCGAGTAAGACAATACATATCTTAATAAATATTGGATTCAATTTTTTGATTGTGAAAAAGAAAGATACCTTCCTAGTATAAAAATGGTTAAATAATATTTTTATTTATATCAAGATGAATTTTTCACCAGAAATGAAACTTTTATTGAAATTAAATTG
The DNA here is from genome assembly GCA_963277665.1 of Viscum album. Lineage (NCBI taxonomy): Eukaryota > Viridiplantae > Streptophyta > Magnoliopsida > Santalales > Viscaceae > Viscum > Viscum album. Next base: position 2,036,415,029 of record OY728148.1, read on the forward strand.
ATGCACTATTGATTGTTTTAATTTAATATTCTCTGTGTAATATAATGAATATGAATAAAATACTTCAAATTATGAATTAAAAAATTCACATAGTTTAGAAGGTAGTAGATATTTATTAAACCTTATATTTTGTCTCATAGATGATAAATAACCCCAAATGGTAAAAAAATTCTCCATATACTTTGTTCTACCCTTAAGGAATAATATTAACATAATTCACAAAAATGATGTAAACACATTAACAAAGTTATCATTAAATGTGTCCCTCAGGATGTTCATGTAGAGAAATAGTATATAATATCAGATGTAGTGTTATAGACCGAGGGAACTACAAACACCAATATATTAATTTTACTATAAATTAAAATGAGTTTTTCGTGTGTGGTAACCCTACTTTTTTTATAAGGCCCCGACCAAAAACGTCACTTAGTGTTCAGATAAGTCAATAAATCGTCTCTAATTCACATTGACAATCATTTTATGTTTATATATTTTGAGAATTTGGTCCTGATGCATACATAGAAACTTAAATATTACAAGTAGAAACTTATACACACTATCCATTTTTTTCATAAAAGAAAAAATCATTAAAAAGAAACATGGTATCATTTCATGTTTTAACTATATAACTTTTCCTTGATTAAATCATTGACTTTTTTACTAATTATGTCTTGTTAAAAAAAATTTACAACATGGGATTAGAATAGAATACTCAGAAAGGGATACATAAATCATTAAAGTTGTTATCCATGTGAAAAAAGTTAAACGATGAATACTTTATCATAAAGTAATAATTTTCATATTTAAGAATTCGTAAATATACATAACCAAATATAATATGATTTCTTACCATTTTTGTAACCAAATGATTAAAATAAATAAAATATAATGAATCATATACCACATAAAGGTAACTTGTGGTATAAACATACTTAAATTGAATAAACATGTAGTCAACAACCACACATATCACTAAATGGAATAGCCATATGGCTAACATCCATACCTAATGTAGTAGAGGTTATATCATAACCACCAAACCATGGTTTATAAAAAAACCTCCCATTTTTAGTTTATCACATAACCATCCTTAATAGGTTTATCAGGTAACGACCCATCAAATTTCCATGTTCCATCATATAATCATAACACATAAATTATTTCAATTATCAACATTTCACTCAGAAACATTCATTTGAAATAAAAACAAATCATTTAAAGATACTGAAATATTAAATACACATTCAAAACCATTTTCAATACCAATAAAACTGAAAGGTGAATGAGAGATTTCTATTCCTTTTAAAAACATTATGACTTATATAGGAAGCCAAATATCAAATAACGGTTATAATGGAAAAGAATTCATTATTGTCATATATGGAAAAAATATACCCTTTGACATTTAGTAAAAGGATTCATAGAAAAAATATTCCATTGTATTTAAAAGTAAAAATGGGATTATTATACACAGTATAAAATAACGTGGTGTATATTATCAAAATATGCCTCAATGATTGGATATTGAGACGAAGTCCCTGACCTTGAGTCTGACTCGTCATGTACAATTGATATATTCCTGAATAATAAACATTGGTTAATTTTTTTACTTTATTGATCTAGTTTTTCATGTTTATAATTCATTTTATATCAATTATTACAATGATATAAAAATTATTTAATTATTTATGTACATATTGGACATTTTGTCTGTATTCGGTACATGAGTTCAAAATAAACTTATTTTGATGTAAACATCCATGTATTAAAAAGTACATAATATATAGAGTATTATTCATGAATTAAATATCATATATATTCTGTATATATTTATTTATAATATCCATAATATTTGGAGATAATAAATTAAATGCATCGTTGATGAAGATGGTAAGTCATACATACGCATGAACGGTACATTCATTTCATATTCATATTTAAATAATAATAATAAAATGATATAAATGATTATTATAATACCATTATTATTTTTATTTCATTTATGTCCCATAATTTTAATAAAAATATCCTTTATATGTTCCATGTATGGCGTGAATGATTCACATAGCTTTGAGGGGGTGGTAGTCCACGCTTCCTCAAACAAAATTATCGTATTTACAAAACATTGAAATTGAAAGGTATGTTATAAATAAAAATTTAAAAATAATAGAGGAAACTTAAATATAATATATATCACATATAAATACATTTCTCTCATAATAGACACCATGAGAGGTTGTAGGGGAAAATTGAACAATCATTTTTTCGGGAGGTAGTAGTTCCCTAGAGACAGAAATAATATATTATATATCCATTAGATAGAGGTGTGTGTATATGGAGGTAAACAATTTGGAATACTAATATCCTTGTATATTTATAATACTATTTTTATTATTAAAAAATGTAATAAATAGAGTTTAGGGGGTTGGAGAAGGAAAATAATTGAAAGGAGCTTTAGAGAAGACGTTACCCTTATGTTGGGTAACTTTTATTGATTTGAGCCAAAAGGATTTCTTGAGTTTCCTTCATCCAATGGTAAGGTTAATATAATGGAGTTATTTATTTTGGGATATTATTTGAGTAGAATATGGGTGTGAAAATCTGTTTGAGTGGTTTGAGTATGTGGGTAGAGGTGGTGATCATTTATAAGAGGGAGGAGGGGCACTTTAAGAAAGTCATGAAATATTATTCTATTATAAATTTATTCTAGAATTATAATGGATCTAGGGTGATATAAATATATGATATGATTTTTATGGGTCAAAATCCTCTCAACCAATAGGTTTTAGACATGTTTGGTCACAAATGTTACCTTATCTTTTGGCTTTAACCCTTAGTTAAATAAGTTAACTTTTACCATCTGTTTTTGTATTTTTAAATTATGTTGTTAATATGGTTACTATCAATTTCTAAGAGAACATAAAGTGGATATTTAATTACATTTTTATAATTATATAACTCTTTTGGCTGAATATTAAATTTAAATGAATATTATATCATTTAAAAATAGAATTTCTTTTAAAAACTTAATTATTTCAATTTGGACACTATTTAGTAACTGATTTTAGTTAAAGTCATAAAAACATGATTAATTATAAAATAATACAATAAATAAAATATAACATGTCCAAATTTCTAATAAAAGTAGTGTGGGGCATTAAAATGTTAAAATTTCATTTATTTTAATATTTATAATATCATTTTTGTGAATATTTCTTCAATAAGGTAATCATTGCATTATCATTGTGCCATAAATAAATATATTTATTTAATGTTGAAAAATTATAAATAAAATAGCATTATGTATGAAATAAATTTAAATTTATAATTAATATTTACAATCAAATTGATCAATTTTATAACTCCACCTTAACATTTTTTAGTAAAAAGATACATGTTTATGTAATATTTCTCTTTACATTAAATTAATTAATATAACATGTCATTATCACACCCATATGGCTTCATGGGACCCTAAAATAGAACCAAGGATTTTCATGGTCTTCCATATCTCATAAAATATCATTACGACACGTGTTAGGGTAGTTTTATATTATTATAATATTTTATTTCAACCCTTATTTACTTGATTGACCCTTTAACTATGGTAAAAATAATAATTACTAATGATTCTGTTCATATTATTCAAAAAATAAAAGGTACCTATTTATTAAATTGGATCTTATCATTACAATTATGGAATCCATTTTTTCAAATTAAAAACACATAATTGGAATAAATTAATTTAAAATTAATTCCCATTGTGAAAACCAGAAGGCAGGTTTTTAAGAAGTAAAACCATTCAAAAGATTGACATGTGTTTATGTCCAATTTCAAAGTGATATTATGTAAAATGGAAAAAATTGGATTAATTGATAAGAGAAATACAATTAAACTTTAAAACTAATTAAAATTAAAATTTTACTATATAAATAAATTTTATTAAAAGGAAGTTTTAAATTAAAATGCAGAATTTTTTTGTATTCAATAAAATATTGATGTTATCAGAAAAATAGAGAAATGTCAACCTAAGTAAAATTTGATATCCCAATTCAATATAAGGGGTTTATTTTGTAAAATATAACATATATAAGTGAAAAAAACTATATCTGAAAAATGTTCTCCATCAAAAGGCGGTAAAATGACAATTGATAAAATATTAGATTATTTTATGCATTAAATAGATTCATTCTCATTTCAAACCTCTAGAATTTACTTAATAAATTTAAAAACATTTAAAAAACATGTGTAATCATATTTTAGTTAGTTATATTCATTCTTGTTAATAAAATGGTTTTGAGTTAACTAAGAATGAAAATAATAATAATATTATTGTATTATTCTTTGGTATAACTCCACATTGAGTGCAATGTAAGATTTCAGGGAAACCCATTGTTTCTTTTCATGTAAGATATCAGAAAAAGAGAACCCATTAACATGAAATTAATATATTATTCGTAAATATTAATATATTTGAAAATGTATTATTCTATAAATACCTAGAATGTTTCATCCTTCCCCCCTTTTAAAAAATATTTCCTCACAATTTTATAACATGGATGAGAAACATCATTTAAACCCCCACATCGGAAAAAGAGTCAATAAAACTACAACTATAATATAATGAAACATAAGATAAAATTGTTACCTGATATAAAACATATTTGGATTCCATATATGAAAAAATGGATACAGAATAAAAACTAACCATCTTTTTCTGATGGAGAGTGATATAAAACATAACCAGCAAAACATTAAAAATTAGAAAACCACAAACTTTGGATGGGTTAAATGGTTATTGATTTGATATTAATAAAATTAAATGAACAAAATTTATTTTTTAAGTTCATGTTCAAAATGTTTATGAATTTATTTTTGAGCTTGAATAATAACACAACGAAACATACTTACTTGTCAGGTAGAGTTTCATACTTTAATAAATTTCTACCAAAAAATCATATTTTCCCTAAACAAAGTGTATTCAAGATGACTTGGTCACAACTGAAGCAATAGAATCAACTTATATAGAATCACATAATTCACAAAAGATTAAATTTATTTTCATACCATCTTGAAGCATTAACCTGAAGAAAAATTTATAAGATAAGATAATATAACTCCCCAAAAAGAATAATATTTTTTAAGAAAAAAAGAGAACTTTTAATCACAAAAAATCAACTGTAATACCCAAACTCCAATATATACCATTCAATAAATAATTATCCATATAATTACTAAAAAACAATCAAAACTGTGTTTAAATCCCAAAATTGGGAATGGTTTGATAACATATTCTTTCTAGATAAACTTTAACATTTATCTACAAATAACATCAACCCATATTAATGGATCATACCAAAAATGAATTTCCAAAATCACATATTCTCAAAGATAGGTTAATAATAACCCTAAATAATCCAGATCTCTATAATTTTTAATAGAAATCATAAATTTTTCCAAAAAACAATCCAACCATTATTCCTTAAAATGTATTTAAGTAGTATTCTATTTAACATTATCAATAAGGGCTCCCAAAATAGAGAATTTATTCCAAAATAACATTTATTACATAGTCCTTAAATCGTATTTCAATACCAAGGTTATCCATTACATAAAACATAAGTTCCCAAAATCAACTTATTCTTACTATATAAACTCTTTTAACTAATAGTAAAAGTAAAAATAACTAGAGACTTCATGTAAGCTAGTGGTAAGCGATAAAGCCTTGTCGTACTTCATTTGTGGGTTCAATCACAATGGCCTTGTCTGACACGACATCTTATCACCCTTACTATTGGTAATCCATTTTCTAAAGGTACATCACTCATATATCATTCCCCAAATGAGATAAAAACTTCAAAAAAAATTCCATAACATATTTTAGTATCAAATTGTATCTCAAGTACTTCTTTTTGTAGCCCAAAACGTAATATCTCATAATTAATTCAAAATCAAAGATCATATAATTTATATGCATGACATTATAATTGTTTTCCTCCTTGAATAACATTTTCAAATAACAAACTATATGTTTACACAGACTATAAATCTAAAAAATTAATCCCATCATTAAAAGAGCATTAATACTTTAAAAAATTTAATCATCCAACAATCAACCATAACTCTTGAATCCCATGTATGTAGAATTCTTACCATTCAGTAGTCTTCATGATACATAAACCATGAATTTCCATATTATTCTATAATTAATCATTCCTACAAAAAGAAAATATTAATCATGTCCTATGATTCATTAATTTCAAAACATTAGATATGATATAATCCATACTTTTCATATGTCAGTTTCACTTTCTTCATTTTCAATTGTAATAGCATTAGGTTTTTATAAACATATATTTTTAGGGTCCTTTAGATCCCATTCCGAAATCTTATTCTTCATACATCTATTTTCAAAATGACCAGACAACATACATTTAAAACATTCAATTGATAACTCAGAAAGAATTTCTTTTCCTTTCAAGGAGTCTGTTGAATGCTTCCATTTTCCTTGGTATGATATTGCTTTATGACCATCATTTCCACATCTATAATATCTTTGTGTCCCTTTAACACATTTCCCTAGTTGTTTCTTTCCACATCCTTAACACATAGGTTGTCGAATATACTTACCTTTATAATTATTACCTAAAAATTCCTAGGGATTCATTTCCCTCATATCTGATGCCTTAGAAAAATCACTAATGTTCAAGTGGTCAATCATGACTCTAGATAGTTGGTTTAGAATAACCTCAATATTTATCATTTCAGCTCCCATTTCAATTCGTTTCTTATTCATAAAACCACCACATTTTCCTTCACATCCATTATTACTTTGGTTCATGATTGATCCATCAATTTACTAAAACCAAAAATGTTAGTGTGAGTATATTACAACATTCATCATATACTATCATATAAGGAAGATAAAAACTAAGATATAATCATCCATGTTTTCTCAAACTCATTCAATTTTTATTATATAACTATGACTCTTTCTAATATTCTAATTATTATTATTATATAAAAATTTTCACTTATAATTAAATAGAAACCAAAACTCTATAGTTATATAAACATACCATTGATAACAACTATATGGCTTTGGCCTTAATCATTACTTTATCTTTAGATAATTCAATAAGTATACTTTAATTACCACAGAGTATCTTTTTAGGTTTATATTTTAAGATAATGTGGTCATACTCATACATAACATCTTAAATATCATGATAATACAATTCTACTTACTATCCATTTTTTCATAAAATAAAAAATCATTAAAAATAATTGGGGTATCATTTCATGTTTAACAACATAAATTTTCCTTGATCCCATCCTTGACTTTACTACTCTTTTAGTCTGGTGAAAAACATTTCAAAACATTTTATGGGTACAAAATACTCATTAAGGGATACATAATTTATTAAAGTTGTTAGTCTTGTGAAAATAAGAAAACCGTGAATAATTTATCATAAAGTAATACTTTTCACATTTAAGAAGTTGTAAATATACATCAGTGAATATATTCTAATTACTTACCAATTTTTTAACCAAAATATTACCATAAAGCCCATATAAATAATCCTATAACATATAAATGTAACTTTGGATATAAACAAACATAAATGGAATAACCATACCGTCGACTTCAACACATATCACTAAATGGAATATCCATACAGCCGACTTCCATGCCTAATGAATTGGAGGAAATAATGTAGCCGCCAATCATTTTTTAATCACGAAACCACCCATCATTAGTTTATCACGTAACCACCCATCATTGGGTTATCATTCATGGAGATGGTAGGTCGTACGTACACATGAACACTACATTCATTTCGTTGTCATATTAATAGAATAACAATCAAATGGTATAAATGTATATTGTAGAGTAAGTATTATAATTGTTTAATTTATGACTGAGAGTTTCAATAAAACCATCCTTTATATGTTCCATGTATATAGGGAATGAGTCATATTGCTTTGAGGGGGAGCTAGTCCACACTTCCTCCTATGAAATTATCAAATTTAAACAACATGGAAAGAATACATATATGTTCTAAATATAAATTATAGAATAATATAGACAATATAAATATAATATATTTAATATATAAATAAATTTCCATCATAATGGCCACCATTAGAGGTGGTCTGGGAAAATTGAACAATCATCGTTTCGTGAGTCAATAGTTTATTGCACACAGAAACAATATGTTCTATATCAATTAGTGGAGGTGTGTGTTTCTGTAGGTAGATACCATAGCATAAAAACATCATATTTTTTTGGACACTAGTGTTGTAATAATATAATGAAATAATGAGTGTTTATGGGGTTGTATAATGAAAATAAATGAAAGGAGCTTGAGAGAGGACCTTACCTCTAAATCAGGTAACTCCTTTTGATTTGAGCCAAAAGGATTCCTTGAGTATCCATACAACCAAGGTAAGAATTATAAAAGGAAGTGTGGAATGTTTGAATCTTCTTTGAGAATAGTTTTTCTGAGTCAAGGGATTGAGAGGTGTGATTAAGTGGGTAGAGGTGGTGCCCTTTTATAAGAGCGAGTAGGGGAACTTTAAGAATGTATTGAAATTTTATTTTATTATAAATTGATTTAAGAATTATAATGTTTCAAGAGTGATATATTTCCATAATAAGATGGGGATGGGTAAAAAATCTCTCAACCAATATATTTTGAATACTTTATTTCACAAAATTAACCTTACATTTTTGCATTAACCCTTAGTTAAATAAATTAACTCTTACCATGACTTCTTGTATTTTTACACTATACGGTTAATATGGTTACAATAAAATGACAAGAGTACCTAAAATGGATCATTAAGGATAATTTTTACATTATCTAGGTCATTTCAACTAATATCATATGTTTATGACTATTATATCATTTAGAATATAGTATTTGTTTTAAAAATTCATTTATGTGAATTTTGACACCATTTAGTAATTGAAATTTTTGAAGACATAAAAACATGATTTATTATAAAAAACTAAATTTAATCAAACATAATATGTCAAAATTATCCATAAAAAACTTTTCTGGAAGAAAAAATTTAAATTTCAATTATTTTAATAATCATATTATCATTTATTTGAATCATTCAGTAATAATTTAATCATTGCATCACCATTGTGTCATAAATAAATTTATTTATTTATTATCTCAAAATTATAAAACAAATACCATGATGTAGGAAATATTTTTTAAATTTTTATGATTTTTTAGTCAACAATATCAATTAAATAACCCCACATTAAAATTGTTTATGTAAAAAGACACAGGTTTATGTTATATTTCTCTTTACTTTAAATTAAGTATTGCAACATGTCATTATCACGCCCAAGTGGATCCATGGGGTCCTAAAATCGACCCAAGGTTTTTCATGGGCGTCCATATCTCATAAAATAGGATTATGACATGTGTTCGGTGTTTTTATACTATGATATTATTATTTTTGACCCTTATTTACTTTATTTAGCCTTTATCCATGTAAAATGAAAACAATTTCATAAGTTACTATTCACAATATCAAATAATTAAAGGTATCTATTTACAAAATTTGGAACTACTGATTCCAAATATAGATTCCATTTTTAAAAATTCTAAATTTATAATTGGAAGAAATTAAATTAAAATTAATTCTTATTGTCAAAACCAGAAAGTGGGGTTTTAAGAAATAAAAACAATCAAAATATTAACATGTTTTAATGTAAAATTTCAATGTGAAATTATATTCCATGGCAAAAAATGGATTAAAAAATAAATAAATAATACAAATAAAATTAAAAAAATTTAATGTATAATATATCTATATAAATAAACTAGATGAAGCTGTAGTTTTGAATTAAAATACAATAATGTTCACTATTCATTAAAATATGGATTTTATCAGTAAAATACTTAAGTTTAATCCAAATAAAATTTTTATGTCTCACTTATTAATAAGATGTTTATTTTGTCAAATATAATATATAAAAGTGATAAAAACTGTATTTAAAAATGGTTTTCCATCAAAAGGAGGTAAAACTAACATTTAAAAAATATTAGAGGATGTTATACTTAAAAATGGACTTATTCTCATTTTAGGACTCTTAAATTTATTAAATAAATGTAAAAATATTCTAAATTTTTTTTAATAATATTTTATTAGTTCTTTTCATTCTATCCAACAAAATAGCTAGGTGTTAACTACCATTTAAAATAATAAAATTATTATTGTATTATATTTCCGTATAACTATACATTGTGGGCAACCTAAGATTTCAAAGAAACCCGTTTTGGTTAAGTATGATATCAGACAAAGAACCCCCTTTAATGTAAAATAAATATCTTATTAATAAATATTAAAAGATTTGAAATTTTATTATTTCATAAATACATGGGATGTTACATTTTTTCGTATATATTAGGTTTTCTTTTTCTTATTTATAGTATTTTTTATCAATTTACAGAATAATTATTTATTTTAAATAATATTTTATATACTAAGACATAAAATTGTAGTGTTTGAAATTAATTAGGGATAATTATATATTTATGTGTTGGGAAGGAGAAAATATAAAATTTATATCCTAAATACATATTTTTATCTTCTATATTTATTTTTTATTTTTTCACTTTCCTCATTTTTACATTGTAGTTATTACGGAAAAAATATGTTCTCAATGTTACTATTATCATTTAAATACATTTTAAATAGTGAATATTTATCTAAATTTATGAAAATATATTTATAGGTATATATACATGTTTCAAATTTTTTATTTTGTTTTGAAAAATCTAATCAATTGACATCATATTTTTATTAATTTTATGAGTAATTATCCAATATTAAATTCCATTATTATTAGTATTCCAATAATTTGAAAATTATTAAAAAAAATTCATTTTATAATGGAATTATTGTATAGATTGGATTTTAAGATTTTCAATATTTTATTTTGAAAACATTTTGAGTTAATTATCAATAAAATTATTGGGGCCACAATTTATTTATATTAATCAAAATCTCAATGAAAATAATATTATTTTTTCCCATTTTAAGCCCATAAAATATATAAATATTTTTATTTTGTGATCTTAATTAAATTTCCACAATTTCTTAGATAATATTTTATTAGGTATCTATATGGTTACACAAATAATTAATTCTTTTGAATTTCTCTGTGATGTTTTATTGTGAATTAGAACATAAATATTAAAACCCTTTAGAGTGGTTACTATTTTTAGGTATAGATTCATTGATTTTTGATATCCCTTAGTCATACTAATTTATTAAAAACCCACTTTATCATCCCTTAAAAAATTTATATAAAGGAAAAATGGAAAAAATATTTAAAAAACAAAAAAAAAGATGGAATGGGTGGATGTTCAATCATTGCCGACTATGTCGTTAATAATTCAATATGTTTCAAGGGAGAGGGACTACATTGGTTGCTAAATTTTGAAAGGGAGTGATTAAATGAAAGTTTTTTTGGAATTTATTAATATTTAAGCTATATAAAATGAATTATTCCTATTATTATAAATATTTTATTTTATTTAAATATGTTTCTACCAACACCTAACCTATTAATATCATTGAAAAAGTTCTTCTGGTATCCAACCATTTTTAATACATTGAATAATTTTTTTGATACTTAGAACGCCTATGAAAAATAAAAAATGAATTTTGTATCTATTAACTTTGATAAAATGAATCCTTTAGTGAAGAGATGATATTTTCTGGGATTTCATGTCGTAACTGTAAATGGATATAAATGAATATATATATATATATGGATTATAATTTATATTTTGAAAATTTTTTATATAATGAATGCATGATATTTATTAGGTTAATTTTTTTTTTTTAATTTGGGTGACTATATTTGATTAGTGTATGTATATCCTTTAATTCCATGATTATTTTTTTCAATTTATGAAATTTACTATGTCTGGGTTAATTGAATAATATCAATTATTGACTCATTCTTTTTATATTCATTGTAATAAAATTTCAAAAATTTTCAACGAACTTGTTGAAAAATAATTTATGATTTTAATAGTGATATATTATTATGATTAAGATATTTTGTTTTATGAAATGTGTGTGGGTTTAGCCTTAAATATGGTGTATGAGAATAGAGATATAATTTTTAGGAGTTATTGGAAATGTGTAATGGTTTATACTGTGATATTTAAAAGTTTAATAAATAAAAAAATTGATTTAATTTGAAAATAAACATAATAATTGATATTTATGCTAACGTGACCCAACACACAGGGGCCCGACCTAGGCTAGAGGTGTGACAAGAGTTCCACCACAATATTTCCTCAAACAGGAAAGGGGCTTTTCCTATCACCAATTAGGAATATATCACATCATTGAATGACTTAGTATATATCAACATGCAATAGAAACAAATCTCCAATGAGCAAATTTATCATCAATGAAACAAGGGTAAACATAAGAAATCAATTAAATTATAAAAAACACATGAATGATAATTATACTAATATGTATATGGAGAATAATAATGTATAACATAATTCAATATTGAAATAAAATCCCACAACATAAAATTGTTGAGTTATAAAAGAATTCTATGTAAAAAGTTCATCAAAATAGACTAAATCCACACATGGAAAAATATTTATAATATCAACACATTCTACCCCAATTATATTCCAACACACCACCCAAAATGGTTTCCATGATTTTATTCTAATTAATTCTTGTCGACTATATATATAAGACCATCACTTACCTATGTTCTATCTTCATAGTGAAAAGATGTGCGGGATCAATGACTATACACTTTTGAGTAGAAACATATCTAATTGGTTTATTTAAAAAGTAAAAGTGATAAAAAATAAAAGACATCATATCTACTCCAATTATTGTAGGTGATCAAGTTGATGATGAAGAAGGAAAACCCAAAAAAAAAGATCATCTCAAATATTATGACTCTATGGTTTTTTTCATATATTTTCATGAGGAATAATCTATATATGGTGAACCAATTGATGTATCAAGGACATATAATAATCATGAAAATATTATCGTTCATCTTTATTAGAAAATATATATGGGAAAAAATAATTATCCAGAACCCCATGGAGTAAACGATATCATAATTTAATATCCAGCTATAAAATTGTATTAAAAAGTAAACTCATATGCTTCCAATTAATCATGATTCAAATATAATTCTTTATTATTATGAAAAAAATAGTTATGTTGTTACCACAGAGTAGTTCCCACTCATCCTTCAGAATCTCTCATCAGACATGGGTTCACTATTTCATTTTGAATATTAACTCCAAAGAGTCTATTAAAAACCTTATCTAGTGTCCCGTGTAAACTTTCTATATCTATAATAGAATAGTTCATTCCACGTATAGGGATAATGAAGAGACCCAAAGCTTGACGTACATGAATATTGCATTACTTTTTTGGAATACTTAATACATAAGAAAAACAAACACACAAGGACCGTAATAGTTTAGTGTCTTTGGAAACTCGGAATAAAATCTTCTAATCGTGGTGAAAGATCTTCAACATCTCCCAATAAAGATCTTCCCCTTTTTTTCTTACCTAAAACCTTTCTTTATTTCCTGGGGAAAATAAAACATAAAAGAGTGAGCTCAAATGCTCAGTAAGGGTAAAAAAAAGAAATATCAATCACATCATATTCATAAGAACATATCTTTTGGAAATCTTAACCTGCAAAAGAGATCATGATTTCATAACATGGGATAAATCATAGTAGTGAAATGTAATCCCAATAATCATAACATAAAATAGGAAACTTTGTGGCATACACACATAATCATAGAGAATCATTTCTTATTAGTCAAGACTAATTTCCAAGACTATCTTAGTGGACAAAGTCCCTTTCTGAACCGAGTTCACTCCTCGTTTCAGTCATGTTTTACTGAACCGGTATATCCTACCGTTCCATCCATGTCTATCTCATGAGATATAAAATATTTACCAAATTCTATGGAGGGAGATATAGGTCCCACCCATCTCATAATGATACCATTCTTATGTGTGCCACAAAATCATAAACCATACATCATAGCATAACCCATGTAATAAAAATGGGAATCTTAAACATCGTGATGTCATCAAACAATTCATATAAGATAAAGGAATTCATAAAAATAATTCCCTCACAACATAATAAAATCAATGAAATAATAGGGATATAAACATAACCCTATATTATCTTAGATGGAAAATAATTTTGATAAAACACTTGAACTCCATTCTTGAGGAAAATATCCTTTCAATATTCAAAAAAAATTTCCTTTCTTAACATTTCATACAATTTTAAACTAAAATAAGTTGATTAAAAAAAACTTGAAATCTTTTAAAGGAGGATTCTTGGAAATAATGTTTTAAAAATCCATTCATGCCGTATAAGTTAAAAAAACATTCTTCATACTTTTGTCGGAAAAGTCAAAAAGTAACTCATACGAAAAACGACAAAAGATTCCTTTCATATCCTTTACTAAAAACACACCGAAGGGTAAAATTGTATTTAAAAAATTTTAGTTGGATGGAAATAATATTACATATTCAGGAAACATGGATTTGGATGATAAAATACTCCCCAGTAAATACTAACGTATAAACAATCTCGGATAAAAATGAGATTGTGATATTTCCCTTACCTTAGGTCTGATATGCTTTGTACGTGTCCGAACATCCTGTATAATGATTTAAATAATGTTATTGACTTATTACAGAATCATAATTATTTTTATGATATCATATATTGTAATATTCGTATCATCTTAGTAGTAATATTTCATTGCTACTTGTTATTCCGATGTTTATAACTTTTTGTTCTTATGCATGTGTTGTCGAATAAATTCTTATTCTTCTCTTTAGGTTATAGATACCTCATTTCCAAAATGTTATTAGTGTAATATATATCATATTCATTCATTCAATTCATTTATATAATCATTATTAAATGAATATCATGTAGAACGAGTCGCATCACATCGTGGAGACGGTATTCCGTACCTATGCACGAGTGATGATATCATTCATATGATCATGGAATTGTATTGGAGTGTATTTATACTATTTCAGAATCAGTATCACTTTATAATATTCATATATAGTCATTATTTACACCATTATACCCATCTAAGTAAGGTGGTGGTGGAAAATAGATTACACCACGGCGTGGAGACGGTATTCCGTACGTATGCACGCGCGGTGATTTCTTTTTCTGTAGGATGGATAGATGGTGAAATAGGGTTTTTTCATACTTATAATAACATATTAGTATATGAGTGATACTTATGTTATTACTTAATAATGAAACAACTAAAGAAGAATAACTGGAAGAAGAAATAAAGATGAAAGAATCGGTAACGGACATTACCTCTTCTTTGAAGTGCTTCTTTGAGACCTCCTTTTAGGGCACTAAAATAGGTCTTTGAAGAAGACCAGAACCTCTAGGATGTTTCTGGGAAAGTGTAGAGAATAAATTGTCAAGTTTTGTCCAAGCTTGAAGGCTCAAAGTGGTGTGAGGAGGAGGGGGATGAGGTGCCCTTTTATAATGGAGGAGAGGGGCTCCTTTGGAAAAACTAAAAACATTATTTTATTATAAAGTCAATTTCGGTTATAAATAGTTCCAAATTGATTTATTTAGAAGATAATGTGGGGATGGGTCTAACTCCTCTCATAAAATAGAATTTAGACAAGTTTAGTTTCCTATTTTAACCATATCATTTAGATTTATCATTAAGTTAAATAATTTTACTTTTACCGTGTCTTCTTGTGTTCTTATACTATAAGGTCAATAAACTTACTATAAGCAGCCAAAAGAACCCCAAGTTGTTTATTATTAATAAATATAACCTTATCTAAGTCATTTGGCCGATCCTTAGATTTTTAGGAATAAAATAAAAATTACTAATATAATATTTGTTTTAAAAACTATTTTATGTCAATTTTGACACTATTTAGTAATTAATTTTTCTGAAAATCATAACAGAATGATTAGTTCTAAAAAAATTAATTAAATCAATAATAACATGTCATATTAATCTATAAAATTAGTTTAATTCATAAAAAGTCTCAAATTACATTTATTTTGGTGTTTATAACATCGATTATGTCAATATTTCATTAATAATATAATTACTGCATCATCATTGTGTCATAAATAAATTAAATTATTTAATTTCTAAAAATTAAAAACAAAATACCATTATGTAGGAAATCATTTTATATTTCTAATGAATATTTATAGTCGAATTTATATTATGTACAACCCCATATTAAAAATGATTTACTTATTAAACTTTGATTTTAACTATTTTAACCCTTCTTTAGATAAATTAATAATAAATGTCCTAATCAAATCCATGTCGGCATAAATGGTCATATTGTATTCCTAAGGATGTTTTTGGTCGAATTACACTTGTCCAATAGAATTAGGACATGTTTTAGGGAAATAATAATATCATATTTACCCTTAATTACCCTATTTACTTTTAACCGTGGTACATAAAAGTAAAAAAGTTACTATTCACCAAAAATTATTTTCATCTCATTGAACCACATTTTACTTACTGACATCAACCGTGTCTCCCGGATTTTTCAAATTCTACTCACAGAAGCGGTAAAATTATGTTTTATGAAAAATTCAATTTTTTAACTACCACTTAGTGGTTTCACTATTCATCAAAAATTGAAAGTTTTCAGAAAAATACCAAAATTTCACCCTAGGATAATTTCGATATTTCGAATCCAAAAATGAAGTCCATTTTAAAAAATAAAATTAATAAAATTTCAAAAAGTGGTTATTACTATTCATAAAGGGTAGTTTTAATAATATTTTATTAGCATATCATTGTTTAGTGAAACTCGGTATTGCGTACGATGCAAGCTATCAATGAAGGTTACGATTTCGTGTAAAGCAAGCCAAGAAAGTGTTGTGTGTAGAAAAATAATTCTTTGATGATTTATATAACATAAAAGTCTCGGGTGTTACATTCTACCCCCCTTAAAATGAATTTCGCCCTCGAAATTCGTCACTTTGTAACAAACATATGAGGATACCTCTCCCTCATCATATCCTCAAGCTCCCATGTAGCTTCTTCTAATTGGTGGTTCCTCCATAAAACTTTCACCAATCGAGTGGTCTTGTTTCGTAGGACTTTTTCACTATGATCCAGAATCCCTATCTGTTGTTCTTCATAAGAAAGATCTTGCTCCTGCGGTACAACTTCTGAGCTGAGTACATGTGAAGGATCAGGTATGTACTTTCTCAAGAGAGATACATGGAACACATCATGAACTTGAGAGAGATTCGGTGGAAGCGCCAATCGTTATGCTACCTTCCCAACAAGATCCAATATTTCGAAATGACTGATATATCTAGTGCTCAACTTCCCCTACTTTCCAAATCTCATAACCCTCTTCTAGGGAGATATTCGTAAGAACACTTTATCACCCACTTCAAAGTCTAGGTCTTTTCTTCGGTTTTCGGCATAACTTTTCTGTCGACTCTGAGCTGCTCTTATGTGTTGTTGAATAGATCTGACCTTTTCTGCCATTTCATCAATGAGATCGGGTCCTAATAGCTTTCTTTCCCCAACTTCATCCCAGCATGTTGGAGTACTGCATTTCTTTCTATAGAGAGATTCATAAGGATCCATCTGAATACGGGAGTGAAAGCTATTATTATAAGAAAATTCCACCAAAGGTAGGTGTTGATCCCAACCACCTTTGAAATCCATAGAGCATGCTCTCAACATATCTTCTAGAGTATGAATTTTTCTCTCAAACTGACCGTCTGTCTGAGGATGATAAGCAGTGCTGAAACTCAACTCTGTATCCAGAGTATGCTGAAGACTTCGCCAGAACATCGAGGTAAATCTCGGATCCCGATCAGATATAATATAAAGTAGTACCCCATGAAATCTTACCAATTCCATTACATATATCCTTGCATGCTGATCCAGATAGAAATTCTCTCTAATAGCAATGAAGTGTGAAGACTTTGTAAGATGATCAACTATGACCCAGATAGCATTATTTCCTTTGGATGTTTTAGGAAGTCCTGTGAAAAAGTCCATAGTGATGTTTTCCCATTTCCATTCGGGTATGGGTAATGGTTGTAACATCCCCTTAGACTTCTGTCTCTTAGCTTTAACTTGTTGAAAAACCACGTATCGAGAAACATATTCAGCAACATCTCTTTTCATGCCATCCCATCAGAAGTACTCTTTCATGTCCCTATACATCTTCATGCTTCTAGGATGAATAGAGAATGAAGAACAATGAGCCTCATACAGCAGCTCCTCCTTTAATTCAGGGATTGGAGGAACACAAACCCGATTCCTGAACATTATTATCCCATCATAATCAAGGTTGAATTCAGGAACATTTCTCACCTTCTTTTGAAACTCGAAATCTTTTTTCTGTGCCTCTTTAATCTTCACATGTATATATGGTTGAACATTCATTTGATAAAGAAAATATTTTTCACCTTCCATTATAATTCCAAGATCCATCCTTTGTAAATCCATAAATATTGGATCTTTTGTGATCCTCATCATGGATAAACTGGCATGGTCTTGTCGACTTAATGTATCTGCCACCTTTTTTTATTTCCTAGGGTGGTAATGGATTGAGCAGTCATAATCCTTAATCATCTCCAACCATCTTCTTTGACTCATATTCAGCTCCTTTTATGTGAAAATATACTTTAAACTTTTATGATCAGTATAAATGTCACACCTTTCTCCATAATGATAATTCCTCCAAATCTTTAATGCAAAGATTACCGCAACTAACTCCAAATCATGTGTTGGGTAATTTTTCTCATGGATTTTCAACTGTCGTGAGGCATAAGCTATCACAATATCATTTTCCATAAGAACACACCCCAATACCTTTATTGATGCATCACTGTAGATCACAAACCTTTCTCCACTACAAGGCAGTGTGAGCACAGGTGTACTGGATAACCTTCTTTTCAACTCCTTGAAATTCTCTTCACATTCCTCCGTCCAAACAAACATAACTCCTTTCTGAGTCAACTTGGTGAGTGGATTAGATAATTGTGAAAAATCTTTCACAAAACATCGATAATATCCAGCCAAACCAAGAAAACTTCGGATCTCGGTTACTGTTGTTGGTCTCAACCATCTTTCAATAACCTCTGTTTTTTCTGGATCCACAGATATCCCCCCATTTGAAATTATGTGACCCAAAAATGAAACTTTTTGAAGCCAAAATTCACATTTGGTAAATTTGGGATAAATCTTCTCCTTTCCCAGGGTCTTCAATATAATTCTAAAGTGATCTTCATGTTCTTCCTTGCTCATTGAATAGACATGAATATCGTCTATAAAGACTACTACAAACTGATCAAGATAGTCTCTAAAGACTCTATTCATTAGATCCATGAAGATAGAAGGGGAATTAGTAAGACCAAATGGAATCACTATAAATTCATAGTGTCCATACCTTTTACGGAAAGCTGTCTTTGGTATATCCTCCATTTTGACCCTTAATTGATGCTACCCTGAACGATGATCAATCTTGGAAAAGTATTGAGCTCAACGTAGTTGGTCAAATAAGTCATCAATGCGTGGGAGAGGATATTTGTTCTTGATAGTGATCTTGTTAAGTTCTAGATAATCAATGCAGAGTCTCATTGATCCATCTTTCTTCTTAACAAACAGAACAGATGCTCCCCAAGGTGACGCACTAGGGCGTATGAACACCTTATCAAGATTCTCCTGGAGTTGCTTCTTCAATTCCTGCAACTCAATTGGGTCCATTCTATAAGGTGTCTTTGAAATAGGAAAAGCACCCAATATGAGTTCTATTTAAAACTCAACTTCACGATTCGGTGGAAGACCCGGTAATTCCTCCGGAAATACATCATCAAACTCCCGTACAATGGGCATATTCTTAATCGTATGTTTCTCACCAACCATTTGAGATAAATAACCTTTATTTAGTGGAATCAATACCCATAAAATGGAAGAAATTTCCACTGGAAGGTTATGTTCATCCTTGTATCGATAGACGATCATAGATTGATCTGGAATATGAAATGTGACTTCCCTTCTTTGGCAATTGATATGAGCTCCATGTAGAGAAAGCCAATCCATGCCAAGAATCACATCAAATTCCACTATAGGAAGGATCACAAGATTTTCAGGAAGTACTTTCCCACATATTTCAATCGGAGAAGAATTATAAACTTTTGATGTGACTGTTTTGCCATTAGGTGTTGTCACAGCTTACTCAACATCTAATTGTTGAGGTAATACAGTGATACCCTTAGAAAATTCTTCTGAAATAAAGGAGTGGGTGGATCCAGAATCAAATAAAACATTTTCTACTTTAGAGTGGATGGTAAGTGTACCTTTCACCACATCATTGTCGTACTCCACATTTCTGATAGAAATTGCATGTGACATTCCATTGTCTATAGACTTAAGAGTTCGTTGACGTCGACCATCATCATCAACCCTTGGATTAGGGCATTTATTGGCATAATATCCCCTCTCCTTGTACTTGAAAAATTGAAGTGTATTAGGTTCATTCTGTGTATCCCTTCCCTTTTTTGCATCATTAGACATCTTCCTCCCATCATCGCGGAATTCAAATGCCCGATGACCTTCCTTTCCACATTTGAAACATTTACTTGTCCCTTTAAGAAAACTCCCTCCATGTTTCTTTCCACACTTTGAGCATAAGAGAAATCTCATCTTCTTTTCAGTGTGCTCTTTAGATTTTCCTTTGAATTCCATTTTCCTCTTCTTATCAAACCCATATGACTGATGGGTTACTCCAATATCCATCTCAACTTTGAGAGCACATCGAACGATTTCCTCGTAGCTATTGAAGTCCCTTATGGCTAAGGCCCTTTGAAGGCTTGGTTTTAAGCCACTAAAGAATAGATCGATCTTAATCTCAGGTTGGATAATAATACCAGAAGCGTACCTTGCAAGTCTTGTAAAATTTGCTTCATAGGTACCAACAAATTTATCATCCTTTTGCTTCAGTTCAAGAAAATCTATATCCATCTTTGTTCGGAGAATACGAGGGAAGTACTTATTGAAAAATAAGTTCTTGAACTCGTCCCATTCCATGGACTCAATTTCATCCCTTTGACTCATATTCTTAATAACATCCCACCATTGATCAGCATCGCCCTCCAAATGATACACTGCTAAGATGAATTTATCATGCTCAGAACATTGAAGAACTGAAAATATCTTTTCAGTAGTACTAATCCATTGTTCACCAACTAATGGATCAGTAGACCCACAAAATGAAGGTGGACATTGTCTCATGAAGGATTCAACATAATGTTGATCCTTCCTTTGCTCGTTTGGAAGTCCTGTATGATTCATTGCATGAGAAACTTGTGTGAGCATGGCTACAAGATTTTGCATTCCAGCTCCCATAACGTTTGGTTTCTCAGGGGGACAATCATTGCATTGCCCGTCGCATTCCGCATTAACACGGTTCCTTCGTGTTCCATCCATTGACTAAAACCAAGAAGAATAGTGTGAGCAACACTAATTATAATAGGAAAACCACATAATCAGGAATAAAATTTCACTCTTATGGTCATATCCAAGGTTATTCATGGCCATTTCTAAAACAATAATATTGTGTTCTATGCTTAGACTTATCCTTAGGGTTCTTACTAAGGCATTCACATCCTAGTTTCCAAAGGTTGTCTATACCTTTCCTCTGATACCAATTGTAGAGACTCGAAGCTTGACGTACATGAATATTACATTACTTTCTCGGAATACTTAATATATAATAAAAACAAACACACAAGGACCGTAATAGTTTAGTGTCTTTGGAAACTCGGAATAAAATATTCTAATCATGGTGAAAGATCTTCAACATCTCCCAATAAAGATCTTCACGTTTTTTTCTTACCTAAAAACTTTCTTTATATCCTGGGGAAAAGAAAACATAAAAGGGTGAGCTCAAATGCTTATTAAGGGTAAACAAAAGAAATATCAATCACATCATATTCATAAGAACATATATTTTGGAAATCTTATCCTGCAAAAGAGATCATGATTTCATAACATGGGATAAATCATAGTAGTGAAATGTAATCCCAATAATCATAACATAAAACATGAAACATTGTGTCATACACACATAATCATAGAGAATGATTTCTTATTAGTCAAGACACATTTCCAAGACTATCTTAGTGGACAATGTCCCTTTCTGAACCGAGTTCACTCCTCGTTTCAGTCCTGTTTCACTGAACCGATATAACCTACCATTCCAGCCATGTCTATCTCATGAGATATAAAATCTTTACCCAATTCATTTGAGGGAGATATAGGTCCCACCCATCTCATAATGATATCATTCTTATGTGTGCCACAAAATCATAAACCATACATCATAGCATAACCCATGTAATAAAAATGGGAATCTTAAACATCGTGACATCATCAAACAATTCATATAAGATAAAGGAGTTCATAAAAATAATTCCATCACAACATAATCAAATAAATGTAATAATAGGGATATAAACAGAACCCTATATTATCATAGATGGAAAACAATTTTGATAAAACACTTGAACTCCATTCTTGAGGAAAATATCATTTCAATATTCAAAAACATTTTCCTTTCTTAACATGTCATGAAATTTTAAACTAAAATAAGTTGATTAAAAATATACATGAAAACTTGTAAAGGAAGATTCTTGGAAATAATTTTTTAAAAATCCACTCATGCCGTATAAGTTAAAAAAACACTCCTCGTACTTTTGTCGGAAAAGTCAAAAAGTACCTCCTATGAAAAACGATAAACGATTCCTTTCATATCCTTTACTAAAAACTCACCGAAGGGTAAAATTGGATTTAAACAATTGTAGGTGGATGGAAATAATATTAAATATTGAGGAAACATGGATTTGTATGATAAAATACACCCTAGTAAATACTAAAGTATAAACAATCTCGGATAAAAATGAGATTGTGATATTTCCCTTACCTTAGGTCCGATATGCTTTGTATGTGTCCGAACATCCTGTATAATGATTTAAATAATGTTATTGACTTATTAAAGAATCGTACTTATTTTTATGATAACATATATGGTCATATTCTTAGCTTCTTAGTAGTAATATTTCATTGCTACTTGTTATTCTGATGTTTATATCTTTTTGTTCTTATGCGTGTGTTGTCGAATAAATTCTTATTCTTATCATTAGGTTATAGATACCAAATTTCCATAATGGTATTAGTGTAATATATATCATATTCATTCATTCAATTCATTTATATAATCATTATGAAATGAAGATCCTGTAGAACGAGTCGCATCACATCATGGAGACTGTATTCCGTACATACGCACGAGTGATGATATCATTCCTATGATCGTGGAATTGTATTGGAGTGTATGTATACTATTTCAGAATCAGTATCACTTTATAATAGTCATATATAGTCATTATTTACACCATTATACCCATCCAATTAAGGTGGTGGTGGAAAATAGATTACACCACGGCGTAGAGACGGTATTCCGTACGTACACACGCGCGGTGATTTCTTTTTCCGTAGGATGGATAGATGGTGAAATAGGGTTGTTTAATACTTATAATAACATATCAGTATATGAGTGATATTGATGTTATTAATTCATAATTAAACAACTAAAGATGAATAAGTGGAAGAAGAAATAATGATGAAAGAATCGGTAACAGGCATTACCACTTCTTTGATGTGCTTCTTTGAGACCTCCTTTTAGGGCACTAAGATAGGTCTTTGAAGAAGACCAGAACATCTAGGATGTTTCTAGAGAAGTGGAGAGAAGAAATTGTCAGGGGTTGTCCAAGCTTTAAGGCTCAAAGTGGTGTGAGGAAGATGGGGAGGAGGTGCCCTTTTATAAGGGAGGAGAGGGGATCCTTTGGAAAAACTAAAAATATTATTTTATTATAAAGTCCGGTTCGGTATTAAATCGCTCGAAATTGATTTATTTCGAAGATAAGGTGGGGATGGGTCGAAATACTCTCATCCAATAGAATTTAGACAAGTTTAGGTTCCTATTTTAACCTTATCATTTAGATTTAACATTAAGTTAAATAATTTAAATTTTACCGTGTCTTCTTGTGTTCTTATAATATAAGGTTAATAAACATACTATAAGAAGGAAAAAGAACCCCAAGTTGTTTATTATTAATATATATAACCTTATCTAAGTCATTTGGCCGAACCTTAGATTTTTAGGAATAAAATAAAAATTACCTATATAATATTTGTTTTAAAAACTATTTTATGTCAATTTTGACACTATTTAGTAATTAATTTTTGTGAAAATCATAACAGAATGATTAGTTCGAAAACAGTTACTTAAATCAATACTAACATGTCATAATAATCTATAAAATTAGTGTAATTCATAAAAAGTCTCAAATTACATTTATTTTGGTGTTTATAAAATCAATTATGTCAATATTTCATTAATAAGATAATTATGACATCATCTTTGTGTGATAAATAAGTTAAATTATTTAATGTCTAGAAATTTAAAATAAATTACCATTATGTAGGAAATATTTTTAGATTTCTAATGAATATTTATAGTCAAATTTATCTTATGTATAAGCCCATATTAAAAAAGGTTTACTTATTAAGCTTTGATTTTAACTATTTTAACCCTTCTTTAAATAAATTAATAATAAATGTCCTAATCTAATCCATGTGGGCCTAAATGGACATATTTTTTTCCTAAGGTTGTTTTTGGTCGAATTAAACATTCCCAATAGAATTAGGACATGTTTTAGGGTAATGATAATATCAATTTTACCCTTAATTACCCTATTTACTTTTAATCGTGGTAAATAAAAGTAAAAAGTTACTATTCACCATAAATTATTTTCATCTCATTGAACCACATATTACTTACTGTCATCAACCGTGTCTCTCGGATTTTTGAAATTCTACTCACAGAAGTGGTAAAATTAAGTTTTATGAAAAATTCAGTTTTTTAACTACCACTTAGTGGTTTCACTATTCATCAAAAATTGAAAGTTTTTAGAAAAATACCAAAATTTCACCCTAGGATAATTTCGATATTCAGAATCCAAAATTGAAGTCCATTTTGAAAAATAAAATTTATAAAATTTCAAAAAGTGGTTATTACTATTCATAACGACTAGTTTTAAAAATATTTTATTAGAATATCATTGTTTAGTGAAACTCGGTATTGCGTACGACGCAAGCTATCGAGGAAGGTTGCGATTTCATGTAAAGAAGTCCAAGAAAGTGTTGTGTGTAGAAAATGATTTCTTTGATGATTTATATAACATAAAAGTCTCGGGTGTTACAGATAATGACTCTAAAGTGGGATCAAACACCAAATTGAGGAACCAGAGAATATTATATATTTATCCAATAGATATAATATCTTCTGCATCATAGGGGTATAATGAAACTCTATGATCCCCAAGTATGGGATCTCATGTTTGGGGAAAACAATCAATAAATTGTGTGGTTACCAATGACATACAATTAATGGTAATATGAATCCCTACCCTATTATAACTATATCCTCAGGTATCATTTTCATTTACTAAGAAGCCTATAAAACCATGTCTAATCTCATGTAATGATGATATGGTCGATCAGGATTATTTCACCATGTTTTATTACATTTTCTTCCTAATTACACACACCATCAAATTTTATATGGATGAATACTCAATAGAAACTATACATGCATCACAAATAGAGTCTAAATAAAAATTAATGACCATTGGGATGTTCTTAGAAGATTACATGGTGTATACCATAGGTAATGTGGTGTTTGACCTTAGGTCAAAATCCTACCCAAGTATTACCATCCATCTTTGTGGGAATGGGTATATATAAAAAATATGGGCCCTAAGGTAAATAGTGTTAATTCATTTAATGGGGTAAATGGTGTGTCCACATTTAAAGTGTCAATTTCTAATGAGGTAACACAACATGTGACTTCTCTATATAGTGTATAATCCAAATCGAATTCATAGATGTATACCCATTGTACATGATGAATTATACTTCTAGGGGATAATGAATTATTTTCCATACCACATGGACATGTTATATATTACTGTGGATAAGAACAATAAAACTATATATAATAGGTTATACATTGCATGTTCTCCCGAATTATACAACTATTTTCCAAAATAGTTTTATATTTTCTACACTTCAACAGGATTCCCTTTCATGTTCTCAAAATCAAACTCAAACCCATCTGAAGTCCTAAACTATTCAAAGTATAAGGTTGATTTCATACTAATGTGTAGATTATGGAAACGTATTGTAGTATGATATCTTTTAGAAACCCATACGTGCGACACATTTGTTTAGTAAAAAACTGATCCACGTATCGCCATTCATGAATTATATCACATTTAAAAATACTCTCACAGGGTACCAATCATCCAATAGTGATCACAATTTCACTAAATAATATATCAATTAACTATCTATATTTTAATAATAGTACTATTAGACGAATCATCATCAAAATTATGTCAAGAGACGAACATTCCATTAATAAATGAAATAAAACAAAAAATATTTGAATAATCCATTGTAGTGTAATGGGATTAGACCAACAATCATGGGGTTAAAATATAAGAAAAAACAAGGGGAAATAAACATTCCAATAATCATAGTTATCAAATTTATAATATCTAATAAAAATAAAAAATTAAAAGGGTTTCTCAAATGTTTAACACTGATTAAATATTTTATAATCAATACAAATTATAAATATCACTAGGAACATGATAAAATCCTTAAATAAAAAATCCCTACCTCAATTCAAAATCTATAGTAAGTCAACAATGCACATGTAGGTGTTACAATTGATAAAAACCAATGAATTCATCACCAATGCATAACTACAATATTTTTATCCAGGAGCTCCACAATAAAGATGTCCTCTAAATAATCTATCTATTATTTATTCAATAATCCATAGGTAAATCAGAAATGATAGATAAAAAGGCAGATAATTAGGTCAAGAATAAATTTAATAATTTCATATAATTATTTGTGTAACTAATTTTGTCTTCTTGATGATTAGGTCATATCACGGGGATAGATATGATTGAAACATATATCAGGTCTATGAATAAACCCAAAATCAATATTCAACCATGTTATACATTTTCCAATCTAAGAATCTATTCAACAAGCATATGTACATCATTTAAAAACCCATTTTGTGAATTAAAAACAATTTAATATTTCATTATATATTTAATGTGGTTACATATTTGTCAAATTGTTGGCATATCTTTGATAAAAGTAATTTTTTGTTTATTTTCTGTGTTGAATGAATTTAAATAATTGAAAAGTTGTTAAAACTATAAGGATAGTTTCAGAGGAATTATAAGAAAAAAACTGAATCCCATAATAAA
Organism: Viscum album; assembly: GCA_963277665.1. NCBI lineage: Eukaryota > Viridiplantae > Streptophyta > Magnoliopsida > Santalales > Viscaceae > Viscum > Viscum album. The sequence goes on from OY728148.1 coordinate 2,036,442,510, forward strand.
TCATGAACTAGTAAGTTAAAAAACCATATTATTAATAACTATGTACTATATAATAATGATAGAGTAGTAATTTAATGAATTATGGATATTGAGAATTTATGTGGGAAAAAATAACTAACTATCATAGTAAGAAATGGGTTTGTGAGATTATATTCAAGTTGGGTTACATTTAAAAGATATTATATCATTTAAAGATAAATAATTTTATAGATAACCATTTAAATAATGAATCGAACCCCAATTTTCAATTGTTTTTTCTCTTTACATGGAATGATAAACAATTTTTTGAATTCTTAGTTTTCAATGTGAATGAAAATAGAGAAATTGGCCCAAACATGATCAATTTTTCATTGATCTTGGTGTTTCATTAACACATTCAAATAACTATTATCAATGATTATTATGAAATAAATTCCTAACATATGTAATATTCAATCAGGATAAATTAGTATTTATTCTTAATTGTTTTCAAAATAATGGTTATAAGAGTGATAGAATGAATAACAACCTATTTATGAAAATTAATGAACAATGTTAAAATAACAACATATATCAAAGTTTGTATACAATGAAAATCTATTAAACAATAATAATGATAGTTTAATCATGATATAATCATGATTCCATAAAAAGTTTATAGAAAATGAAAAACTAAGATAAAAATGCTTCTCTATGGAAAATATACAATTCATTCTCCAACAACCACTAATTTTTTCCGATAACCCTCAGTGTCCCACATTCTCATTTTTCTATGAAAGGATGATCTACCCAAGAATCATTTGATTAAATGGTGAATATATTGACATATTTTAGGTATCCCAACTATAAAATATATGCATTCAAAAAATATTGATCTATAGTTATCATTGTCAGGTCATATGAAATCCTCGACCTCCATGTGGTGACTATGATTATGTATTGTCTCCTTCATATGGATTGTGTCCAGATCCTCTAAAAAACGTGATAGATCCATATTAATATTTTTTTGTGTGATCATACACATTTTGTTTCATGAATTAACTATATGATTAAGGATTCTACTAGAGGGCTCGAGTGATGTAATTTTTCTAGCTCCTCTGTTTTATTTTAGAAAAAGGATTGAAGTTTGTTTGAAAGAATATATAAAAAATTAATATAGTCAAAATTTCACAATTTAATTCCCTAAACCCAAAATTACATAAATCATGCATCAAAGGGATATTTCTAAAATAATCTCTATAAAATTAATTGTTTTAAGAACATATAAAATGAATAATTAAAATGTAATTTAATCAAATGGACACACAAAACTATTTTCATCTAAAGATTAAATGAAATATTATTTCCACTAAATTAATTCTAAAATCAATAGCGATTCATTAGAAGTGTATTATTTTTAACAAAAATAGTTATTTATCAAAATATATGTTACAAAATCTATTCAAAATAGTCCAAATCAAATTCCTCCACACATAAGATATTTCTCCTCCTCTTGTAATAATTTAGTGAATTATATTGAATAGAAATAAATCTCAAGAATAAAAAATGAAAATACCTCCATCGATTTCATTTGCAAATTCCTTTTCCTATGTTGAATCTATTATGTAGTTAATTTACAATTTATCCTCTTAAAACATGTGTTTTTCTAAAAGATATATATAAATTGGAAAATGTAGTTATTATTGATTTTTTTGAACAAATACACATTCCACTTTCCATTTTATTAAAATTAAAAATTTATCTTTTTTAAGTGAATAAAAACATGTAATTGAAAAATATAAATAGAAAGAATTCTACAAATATTAAATTTATTATTTTAAATAATTAATAATTATATGTACCACCATTTTTACAAAAATAAATAAATTTATCATATATGATTATGATTTCATTTAATATTCTATTTAAATTTAATGTTTATGGGATTAAAATGAAATTAAAAAGTAAAAAACAATTTTGTTTCTAAATATTTACCACAATATTTTGAAAAATGATTGAATTTAAGGGCTACTGTAAGTAATATTATAGTTTTTATTCCATGGTATAATACTAATTATTATCCAGCTAATGTGGAAAATGATCAATGAAACATTATAAAACATTTCACTTAGTGAAATTATAAAATAAATCTAAAGAAAAATTACATTTTAAAAAAATAGTGAGGTTTGAGGGTATGAAATGTATGTTCTTATAATACAACTACAACATCCTCAACCGTACATAAAATCTTAAATTTTCTAACAATGAATAAACTTATGTTGAAATAAAAAAATCAATCTAAATGAATCATATTTTCAATGTCGCTACACAAATGTCATGAATAATGTTTAATGAAATCAAACAATATTTTCTAAAATTAATACATATTACATAATAATTTTCAGAAACAAAATAAATTTTATTAAATTACAGAACCTAATGATTTTTAATATATCTCATATTATTCATAATGTCTATGGTTCTTTGAAATGATAAAATTCATTTAAAATGACTTTTATTGTAATATAGAATGGTAATAAAACACTATAAAGATCAAATCAGATAGAAATTCAATTAAATTTATTTCATGAAGGTGTTTAATACCTATTTGTTATTTTATGAATTTGTATGTATTATTTAAATAAATAATACTCATTCATTTCTCAAACATTTAAATAATCATTGAAATTTTTAAAAAAATAAAGGAATAGAATTAAGAATTCATAATTTAATCATGACTCCCCTGATAGAAATATTTTCACAATCATGAAGTTAATCCAAAGTAACCAGAACTTTTTCCATTATATAAGATCATCCATGACTAGATATTTTTCAGTGCCAATAAATTTTAACAATCTTGAAATATATTCCAAAATATTCATATTAAAAAATAAAAACTCAAATGATAATATTAATGGTGAAATTATTTATATGGTTCATGTGTGATTATATTCATTTCAAGAGATCCTTTATTTTTATGTTTAGTAAGATTATCTCTTGGATAATCCATTTATTCTTCACATTCTATTAATCAGAGACAAACATGGTCGATTTCTATTTCTCATGTAGAAAGTTAGACTCACATACAGTCAGTCACTTGAACCTGTGTTTCATTATGATATTGATATTGTGAAAAATATATCTCAATATAGTTCATGTATTTGGTCTTTTGGTAAATATTGCATTATCATGGTCAATTTCCCTCAGTTATTAATGTTGATAATAACTTATCCATTATTTTTAATTAGTCTCACAATAAATCGTTTTCACTTGAGGCTAATTAGTCTTATGGTTGATCATCCCTTTGTCTTGCAGTCAATCTATCACTAGCATAATCGATTACCCTTTATTCTTATATATTAGTGAACCTTTTTTTATGATTTATCTGACATAGGCATGGATGATGGTCAATGATCTTAAGGTCGATTAGTCATTTTATCTTACAACCAGTCAAGGGATTTTAAAGCTAATGGTTCATGGTTGCATGCATATCACATGGAATAGAGTGTCACATGTTCCTAAAATAGTAGAATCAAATATTATGAAAATTTTTTATAAACAAGTGGGAATAATAAAATAGTAATTTTTTTAATTTTATTCTAGAAAAGTAAAACACAAAAAAAAATAACCATGGTAAGACTCCCATGAAAAATTTCATTTTTTGTTTTCAGATGTACTCAATTAAAGATCAAACATCACTCATAGATATGGATGAAAATACCTTGATATTTCCATCATGTTAATGATTAAACCTCTCCCCATTAACAAATAAATTCATATTATCTTCTACTAAAATATATAAAGGATTATTTACTAGAACCCACTATATGTAGAATGGTCCAAAATATTTGGCCTTGATTTTTCCTATAAAAAGAATAAATGTATAATTAAATATAGGAAAATTCTAAAAATAATTACAGTATATATTTTTAATGTTATACTAATAAATATCATTTTTCTCTTTGAATTTCATATCAGTACCATATGAATCATTTATAACTTCAACTAACTCACCATGCTTAGGAAACCATTCTTACTAGAGAATTTGTTGTTAATACTAAGATAAATTATTTCTCAAAAGGTCTCATACTAAAACAAGAGAGGTAAATGGAATTATTTTCCAAGGACCATATTATAAGGATAAATTCTTATGTGTTTTAAAGGTATTCCTAAAGTATCATAGTGCCTCATCTAATATTCACAATTATGCATTAACTGATTCACAAACTATTTTACCCAAGATTTAATTAAGATCATTTTTTTGAAACTACAAATTTTCCATTAGAATGGTTGTAGTAAGTAGTAATAGTTTTGTATAGACACAACAATTATTACATAATAGAATTGAAATTAATGTTTACGAAGTTTATCTCATATCAGTAATAATGTCTTTGGGCATACAAAATCTATAAATTATGTTCTTTTTTTATTAATTTCATCATATTAGAAGCTTTATTTTAAGGAAGAATAAGAGCCACAAATTTTTTTTACACATACTTAGCAATAATAATAACATATCAATTTGAATGATTAGATGGTACATGTCTGATTTGTTCTATCCCCAAAAAAATATATTCACTTCGGGATTTCCAATTGGAAGGATTATGATGGTTTATATCTTCATTATACATTATTTGGTATTTTTAAAAACTGTATATTAGGATTCTATAATGTTTAAATGTTGTGGGATAATAAACAGTACCTTGGTGAACTTTTAGGTAGTTTAGCCCCACCTCATGGTGTCATACCCAAGGAGAAATAACTATGATCTCTACAATGGGTAACTATAGGGTCCTGAAAATTATTCCAAGGGAAGAAAAGACTCCCAAAATCTTTTTACAGAATAAATTAAGTATTCTAACAAATCTAGAATGGTGAATACACTCGAATTGAGTTGAAAATTTTAGAAGAAACTTGAAGAGATTCACGTTTTCAAAGCATTTTATGTGGCTCGTGTACCATTGCCAAAAAAGGAATGTGGACCAGCTAGATCGCGAACCACCTGGTACACGGAACGATCCACAAAATGCTAGACCATGGAATGATTTCCACAGAAAAAGGCGTACCATGAACCATGTCGTGAAAAGACTCATGAATTTGAAGGCCATCTGCATACCATTCTGTGAACTTATCAATTCACGAATGAATCAAACCAAAAGGGTTCTGTGAACCATTATCATGAACCAAATCCTCAGTAAACACCAGTTTACCGAGTCTTCTTGGGGTCAGGATATGCCTTCACGGGCCTCTGAAAATGGTGTCACGTTCCAAATATATACAATTTCACTAATTCTCTATAAAATGAGAACATGAAAAAAATAAAAAGGGAGATACACACAAAATAAGCCTGAAGGGGACTCAGAGGTTTGATAAATGAGTTCAGAGAAGATTTTTTCTTTAGTCTCGATACGTCGACAAAGTCCAAATTTCGAACCATGCTCTATGTTGCGACAATCGGCCATAAACCATAAAACAGATGAATCAAATAATAGTAATAATCATAATAATAGAGCTGAGAAGCACATATTCATCACAAATGAACACCCTGGGAAACATAATTCCCCGGACCCTCCTTTAATATGACGCTCTGCATAGTGGACAACTACACATACTGAACCCGGCACCGCGTATTGCATTAGTACGTGGATGGAACCCAAAGAAACATCATGGTCCATGTAACAACATTTTATGCGGTAGTCTGTGACCATGACTGTGTATCGCATTGGTATGCAGATAAACCCTCTTCCCACATACCATCATGGTATGCAGAGCCTCCTCGATCCCGCATAAGAAAGCAGTATACAACATGAGGTATTTTCGGGTATCATTTCCTCCTATTCCAACCTCACCCATCCATTATTTCCTAGTCCTACATAATTACTCCACTAAACAATCCTCTGGGATATGGCCAAATCCTCCTACAAAGCCACCAATCCCATATGATCAGACCATCTGTTTCATATGTGTGCCCCTTTGAGTATACATACCCATGGTAAGTAGTGTCATGAAGGCCCTTCCCACAACGGCTGGGGCTTCAAGAATGCATGTGTGTCTACATACCCATGGTAAAATAGTTTCCAACCTTGTGATTACGACATTAACCTCACCATTCTAAGGATTAAGGGTGATCTTGTGCATTTTTATTCAATAAGGAATAGTGATCAATCGACGGAGTTATTTTAGATTCTCCTATGATGGGGATGAAACTCATCCTCTTTCCTAGAATGTGTTATCTGGCCCTCCCACTGAGGTAAGTCCCCACTTTTCTGAGGCTGATCTGCATTACATTCAATATCATTCCTCATTTACATGTTCATCTATCGCTGCCCTCGCCCACAGTTACCCTATCCTCATCTACCGTAGGCTCTCCCTCTCCCACTGACAGCAGAGGAGTCTTGTGCTTTGTTGAATCTTTCACATCCTCTTGTTTCTCACGCCGATAATGACTCATGTGGGCTTAGAGGGTTGTTACAATTATAACATACATCACATTTGAACAATGAGAACTCTGATTTCTATTCAAACTAGGATATGTAGGATGCCTATTTGAAGGGCCATGATAAAAAGCGTGTACTTCAAATAGGGCCACCCAACCGTGACTAATCCAACGGAAAGCTCCCATACATAATCTCCACACCATATAAACTATTTGAACATGAATTTTAGTTAATCTTGGATATGTAGGATTCATTCCAAAAGTGAAGAGCTAAAAATGGTTCCCATCCAAAAGGGTTCACCCAATCATGTATCCTTTAATGTGGGGATCCCATGCGTAAGCCCCAAACTATCTGAACTACATGGGTTTTTATTCCTCTCTCAAGGATACATAGGTAACCCATATTATGTGTCTGGTCTCAACATAAAATCAGCTTATGCCCCCCATGGATGATGATAAACTCCAGAGTTCCTTATTTTATCACTAATGTCTATTGTACCTCCGTAGTATCAAATATATACATGCCTACGTCAATCTTACAAACCAGGGGTATCCCGTGGATAAACTCTATAGGAGTGAACAATGGATTCATGAATATATCAGCACAACTTAAATATATAAGAGTATCCGGAAAAATGTGATAATACACCCATAGTATAGTGAGGTGAGATTGAATTCACAACATCTAGACCAATGGAGTCGTCAAGTGTTGTTGGCTGAATCATCAATCAACGAGCGACTGCCTTTTAAAATATGGTCAATGAATCATTGATACTAGGGAAATTGTGTGTTTCTTGATCCACGAATTAACCTGTTGGAGAGCATCAGAGGAAGATATATCTGAGGAGGACTAATTACACGAGTCCTTTACCCTACACAGTCCCCTGCTTAGACCAAATTACAGTGGAATCTCTATCACAATGGAAAAGGGGATAATTTATGAGTTCCATTGAGGAAAATGAAACCGTTTTTAAAGGATAATGACACCAAATGGGTGGAATCAAAATAAATGGTGAATTTGAAAGGAAAACATCTTAGAAAAAAGGGTATGGTGATGGTCCTCGTCAAACCATTTCACTATCACCCGAAATGCACCACCTTAGAGGGAGAACAAAAATGGTGAAATTGACGTGAAACCTTAACCAGGGCGGCGGTAATACCCCAATGATAAAATACCCAAATACATTAAACTTAAGACCATTTATTCTCCTCACTATGTGAAAGATGTTCAATGATGGAGGCAGAACAAAAAAGGTGAACCCAACGTGAATCGTTAACCAAGGTGTTGGTCATACCCCACATAATCTGCTTCACCATACAGAAAAAGAAAAGGGGAAGAGGGCCATGATGAATCCCCAAATATGTATATATTTAAAATAATTCTACATTGATGAGGGTTTCAGTCTGTATGTAACATATGTATGTTAAAGGTTCCCACAGAGAAACCTTTTATCCAAATGACATCATATTGACCAATGTAGACACACGTATCATTGATCCCGTAGGCGGCTGAGGCCCTAATGAAGATCACAAAACCATCACCTAACCAATGTCTTCAACGTTGTGTATCCAACAGGATGATCATATATTATAACCTAAATGTTACTCTCCCCAGTCTAGTGGACATGGGACAGGCCCTCTTGTATGCAAAGGTCCACCAGCCACCTCTTCTGCAGTTACTAACACCCTATTACGAGGCGACCCTAGTGGTTGTCTCAAATCGTTTTGGAATCCTATCCCCGAAATATTACAATGAGTACCTCCATTATATAATGGAGGAAGATGAATTCAATGATGAAAACTACATCTCAATTTCATAGGGGTACTAATCATGGGAACCAACCAAGGAACATCACCGCCGACACCAGGCGAGACCTCCTCCTGGAAAAGAGGACCTTATGCCGAGGGAACCCACTAAAATTCAGGAGACCTGAGACCCTCGGGCTACCCTCAAAGGGTATAGAATATATAATTCAGAACACACTATCACCCTGGTTCCTAAAGAAAAACTCCACCATAATAACATATAGGCATTCAATGGGAAGGCATACAACTCTACCGCCTCCAATCAATCCCACCATAGAAATAGGGTGGCACAATACAATCTCATGCATGTTCCTGTTAGTGCTTGTTGGTCTTGTTATACATGTAGAGCGGAAAACTATAGAAATATGGAGATATTGGTTGAGGAAAAAAAGTCCCCCCTTCCAAATCGGGCATCAACCATCTACACGCATTCACAAATACATACTGACGCACATTAAACCCTCCATCCAAATTGGGCAGAAATTAAATATTAGTATAGTAAATTTGTCGAAGATTATTCAAAATACCACAAGAAAGATAAATTAGAAAGAAAGAAGACAAAAATTATTTCTCATGAATATAAGGACCACCAGTCAAATGCTATGGAAACCAGAGAAAACAACTCGTGACAGACTCGTTCCACTATCCCATCACAGGAGAACATTCAGTATCTACTAGAAACTCATAGAGGACCGGATCAAGCACAAACTCGTAATATGACATCAGAATGGGCCTTCATAACCATTCCAGTCAAATATGTTTCTCAACACATCCTAGAAATAATGGAAGATCCAATGTTAATAACATACTATATCCTCCAATCATGCCATGATATTATTGCACCAGCGACAAAGGCAAGAAACCAGGTCCACGAACTAGTTTACTCAAATATAATTACTCAGTCACAAAATGAGTTAGTCACTTTGGAGAAGTTATGCATCCATGCTCTAGTACATGAGGGTAGAAAACAATATCACACGATTATCATACAACTTGATCGGGAAAAATCTTCCTTTCCAACAGGGGGACACCGGTCCAACGTGTTGGCCGTTCCATGGTAAGAATTTATCCCCTTCCAAACTCAATATTCCCATCTTAATATCCTAATGACATCATGGGATCCAATAAGATATGGGACCATACATGAAGGTCGTTACCAACAGTAGTAATCCCCAGTTTCCAGTATGAGAGTGCTCAAAAAATGAAACATTCCAAAGGCAGTCAGAAAATGAACAACACATTCATGATCCTAATATGCTGGAAGATGTTGTTATTGACACCCTCAAACATATATTAATGAATGATCAAGACCCTGTCAGTACATTACAAAATTATGGAAGTGGCAGTAGCAGTTGCAAAGGCCCTCCTTACAATGTCACTACCAACAGCTCTTAAGGTCCTCTAGAGAGAACCCATGGGGGCTCACATAATTGTCTAAGAATTATTGATAATGAGATCATATCTCTTAATGAGAATTGGTGTATCCCTCTCCTTGACATTATGATCATATAGAAAGAAGGACCTCCCCTTAATGTCATCTTCCCTGATGGTCCTCCCCAGAGTATACACAATAGATATGCCTCTCCCTATAGTTAGACATCTAGTCATGATGCTAGTCCTCACCATGATTACAACAATTGTGAAGGCCCTCCCCACAATGATAGTTGTTTTGAAGGTTGTCCCAATAGTTACACAAAGAAAATAGAAGTTCCCCCACTCATTAAAGTACATCCTAGTGCCCCTCCCTAGGATATCGAGTGCAGAAATTATCTATATATCCAGGTATCAAGACATGATGGTAGTCCTCTCCATGATGAAAATAATTGAAAATAACCTCCCCAGAATGACAGTTGCTGTGAAGACCCTCCCCTTAGTAATTCCAAGTAATCAAAAGGTCCCCCACTCATTACAGTACATTCTGAAGGCCCTCCCAATGATTTGCGCTACAGAAATACTCCCTATAGACTGGTATCAAGCTGTGATATTAGTCCTAGCCCTCACAGAAATCATCATGAAGGTCCTCCCATTGGTAAAACCGAGTATCATGAAGTTCCTCCCCCTGATTTAGACCTCCAACAAAGACCTCCCCATGATATACACTGTAAGAACATTTCTCACGATCGGGCATCAAGTTTCAATAGTTTCCCTTGCCATTGCAGCACCAATTGTGAGGGTCCTCTCTGCAACCAAAATCCATATTGGAATAAAGGCCCTCCCCTTTCCATAATAAATGTGAGAAATCCCTCATCTTTTGAGGCACTCAAAAAGGTGTATTCAGACACATCGGGTAGTCTGTCTATAATGAGTGATATTCTTTTTCAACTAGAGGATGGCTCGGGGCCACACTAATCTTTTAAACCACCCATGATCTATCCACAAAACAATAAGGCTGTCACCATCATGGTTTCTTGGAATGATGTTATTAATAAGTAGTTGGGCTGCGAATATCAAATAGAGGAGCCTCAGATAGAACAATAGTAAGATATGTTGCTTTTGAGAATACAACTAGCTAAAGATTATATATCGATGATGTATTCACCTACGACAACTTCCCACCTCGACATACCAGGGGAGCTATCCATCTAATGAATTCATGACATTCTGTACAATATGTGGACGACCCTTCCCCAGTTTAATGAATATTTATTACCCTATGAAGGGTATGTATACCATATAAACATGATAAGGGATCATCACCATCTAATAGACCTAGAATCTCTCCCACATGAGAGGTAGACACAATAATAAAGGTGAAATAAAAACCTTGAACTATATTTACTCTATGTACTACATAAGTTGTGTCACCTCATTGGTGATTCTCTGACTGGAGTTCACATCCAGGGACGGGGAGAACATGGAGATCTACACATCACCCCACATACCAACCATCAAACCCCACTGTATGTGACATCCTTCAACGTCATCACCCCAAGACAACAATCAAATGACACCCATACTCAAGAAATATGGGATACTCAAAAAAAACCAGCCCGAAGTAATTCTATAAATTGTTAGGTCTGAAGAGATCAATCCATCAAAAAGCATCTGAATTAGGACACCAAGAACATCCAGAAGGATTCCCACCAATGGGAATCCAGTCAAAATGTAGTGATCATGTCATCAAATGATCATAGACTCCATGAAGTCACAATTCCTTAATTCTCTCACACCCATGCAGGAGAATGTGAAATACAGAATGTGGTAATAATGGCAGATGCCACTGCAATGCAGACGCAACCCCAGCCCATAGGGGTGTGGTAATTTTAAAATATATGTGACCCTATAACACCAACTAATACAGGTCATAGTAAATCAATTGAAAATGGGAATAACCTAATCCCAAAGGGCTAGGTGTATTTATTACTCCAAGTCCTCGCACAACAGACATTTATCTTCCAACATCTAGAAAGAACAATAGATAGAGGAGTCACCTATTTCACCACTTCTTATGGTCCACACTATCTTAGACAAAGGTGCATTATAGTGACATAACAGGGATCACTTATGGTCAATATTCACTGAGAAAGATGATGAATACCACAAAATTGAAGGAGAAGGTCCAAGAAAGGACACAAAAATCATTCCTACAATTTGAAATAGGTTACACTACCCCGAATGTTGTATGCCTCAGTGAATGTGGTAAAAATAAAATCCCTAGATCTCACTGGAAATATTGCAGATGGAGAGGATGCGATGGAAGATGGTTTCCTCCCAAAGGCATTCTACACCATGATTTAGGATGTTTATACCCAAAACTAGAGAGAGATCCTAACTCTGGCCACCCCCGTTTAATCTAATATTATATCCCACGTGAAAACAGAACAAGGAGAAGAATAAATCCAAGGATGTATAAGAGAAATATTATCCTCCCCTGTAAAAAATCCCCTAACTCTTGGGGTTAGGTTCTACAAGTAGGTGGAAGAAATTAAAGAGGTTAGGAGAATTAATGTCTATTTGTGTCGAGAGAGCTACCTTGCAGGATGTGTTCCCCCCACGGAACATCAGCAGGTGCTCCCAGAAGATGTTCCTTTGCCACATGAAATCATCCCAAAGAATGATTCCATGCTTGGAGGTCTATTAAAGTCGTCCCCAGAAGGACATGAATACATCCCTTACTGGTACGGTGATCAGAATATATACAGGAAATCCCACAAATGGTACCCCCGGCTGGGTGTCCACCACATATTCCAGCAGCACGAGCACACCCAGTCTTGGCCAGTCATGGCCAGTCTTGAACTATCCCATGATAAATCTTATCTATATATGAATCAAGGTCTCCTGAATACCATAAAGTAATTAACACCTCGACTAGAAGACATAGAGGGGTGACGTGCTTCGATTTAGCCAAAGTGCAAACCCTACCCTGAATGGGTGAGTAATGTTCCACCACTGCCAAACATCAGAAACCCTGTATTCCCAATGTTCAATGGATCAGGGGACCCCAAAAATCATTTAATGCATTATGCCTCTTATTTTAACAACATCATGGGATCTCAAAATAATCATGATTCAGTAAATCACAAGTGCTTTTTACGAACCATGTAAGGCTCGGCCTTCGTATTGTATACAAACCCGCAAGTAATATCAATCAAAGGTTGGGAGGATCGCTGGTGACAATTTATCTTCTAGTTTAGTTCAACACTAACTACGACGATGGTCAGTGATCACATGACCATCAAACAACAAGAGATTGAAAGAGTCTCATACTTCATTTCCAGATGAAAGGCTTGACTTATTCCCTGAACCAACCCTTCCCCAAGATGAAATTCTCGCCATGTGCATCGATAACCATCAAAATGAATTGCAAAAATCATTAATCCCGGTTAAGTACACAAGTGTGTTTAGATACATCTATGAAATTTCCAAATTAATAGTATAATACTTTAAATGGACCATCCTCAAGTCCTGATTTTTCCTATCATCCCCAAGGAAAATAACAGGAAAATCCAAAGTGGATTCTGTCACACTTATGACACACTCTGCACCATCTCCAATTACGAAGCCCCAATTGAACCATGTGGGACCCCATATACACCAAAAAAGACCCATACATTGGAATGATGAGTGACATGGTGATAAACAAAATCAATTCTAGGAATGTAGAAAGAATTTTTACTCATTCTAAGATGACCAGGTCTGCAGTTATTTCATAGCCTCCATGAATTACAATTTTCTCTAGATACCGGAGGAAAAGAGAGCCGATGATGTGGGTCTCAATGAACATACAAATTATATTCCATATCATTTGATACTAGGATATAAAATCAAAGAATGATTCATTTTGAAGGATATCCTACAAATGATGGTGGATTCCGGGCAAGTCAAGTTGCGCTCGCCCCTAGCACAAGTGGTGTATTTTCCACCTCAAACTCAACAGAGAAAAAGAAATGGAAAATAGTCTCCAGTAAGAAGGAGAAAATATATATAATTGGATTAATCAGAATATCGTCAACAGAGTCCACATGATCATCCATAAGCAGTTGAAACAACCAATTGTGCCCCAAACAACTCTTAATACAACACATACATCCTCCTCATCCCCATGGACCTTTAAAGGACATAAGGGAATAATTAAAGAGTGAGAAGATGAGTTAACACCAAAGAAAATGTAACTGTTGATTCTTTCAGACTTCATACCAATATTCATGGTAAAATAGGAAATGACCTGCCAGATGGTACAATATGAACCACCCTTCCAAATAGAACCATTAGAAGGAGACATTCAGATAGAAATAGTGTCTTATCATGAATTGATCTTTGAATCCATTATTTTCATTCACTTGATGGACCCCTTCATGGATGGAGACTATGGCCATAAACCCAAATTCCTTGCTCCCAACTAGAGAGCCGTAGGAAAAGGCCATAGAGGCTAGAGGATTCTTGGTTGGAATTATCATGGAATGAGTCAAATTACTAACCACACCATAAGTTAAAGTGTTAACATCACAAAAATTCATGGAAGGGACCTTCGGTAGACACAACAAGAATTGGAATGCCCCTCCACCCCAATCAGAAAAAAATTCAAGACCATTTATCTTTGAATATCCATTTGGGGAAAAAGTAATACCAAATCGCCCAAGGCATATTGGTGGAATAGTTCGGCCACACATGGAATGGACCGCAGTAGAACTTGCCCCGACTGTAAAGGCTGAACCATCTACTTCCAATATTCAAACACCTAAAGTGACTGCAAAAGTGAAACCCCATGCCGAGTAGCGCCAGCCATTCGATCAAAAGTATGATATTATAAAGAATTGTTCTTCATTAATAGAAAATCTATCAATCCTAGATGCATTAAGAATGTCCTCAGATCTTTGGGAGGCACTCATCAAAGCCTTACTAAGTCCCTAGGAGTTGGAGGATGAAGTAGCTGTATCCAATGTCTATCAAATAGATATGAGTCTCGAAGAATATCACTATGTCATTTGCTTCAAATATAGGGATGGAGATGCCATCATGAAAGAACACATCAAACCCTTATATCTGTCTGGAAAGATAATTGGAATTGATCTCCCTTGGATCTTCATCGAAAATAAATTTTTAATTAACCTCACCCTGCTATGAATTATTCACCAGATGGGCTATGATGAAGATAACTTGACACCATGCACTACAACTCTGCTAGGATATAATAGAAGTGATAAATTTTTTTTGGATGAATCAAGCATAAAACTAGGCTTGGAGACCTCATGTAGTATAATAAGTTCCTAGTAGAATAGAAAATTACTGACATTAATGTCTTGTTGGGGAGGCCTTGGTTATATCAGTACGCTGCAATTCCATCATCATAACATCTGTGCAACAAATATTGATGTAATGGAAAAAAAATATTTAACACTGATAAATCTATGTTTGAGTCTTCTTAGTCGCGTTATATCAATAAAGGGTTCTATGAACTCGAATGAAAAAATATTTTGGACATCAACATTAATCGGATTACTGCACTAAATGGATTGTAAATGGCTCTTACTAACCCACTTTAGAAGCTTGGGGAAGAGTATGTATTACCCATCAACCAAGTTGAATGAATAAGTGCATGTCAAGATGCAGAATCAACTGTATGAAAGATCTCTACCATGGAAACCAAGCCCAAAGACTCGAATGAGCGGATTGACCCCCATGTTGTTAGGGAAATCCATATCAAAGATGTCCCCAGCCCATCCTTGGGTCCTCAAACCACCCCCTCCTCACTCACTAAGGAAAAATATTATTTCTATACCATCATTGGATGGTTCATCTGAAAAATAATATCTCCATAAGAATATTTATAATATTAATATTATAAAGAATATGAAGAGGATGGAGACCTCATCAATTCCCTTCTGACATTTGAAGAAGGTGTCTCCACCACAATCGATGAACTTAAAGAGATACTCCTGGGCACTAAAAATGACCCAAGGCCCACTATAAACAGTGTGGTTATGCATGTCTATGGGAAATAGGCATATACCTTTTTCCTAAAGATGAATCAAGATGTACTTTGCGGGAACTACACTAAAATGTGAGGGCTATGTCCTGAGGTTTCCACTCATCATATGGGCTTACCATAAGAACACACGAGATATAATAAAGTATCTAGAAGGACCCACCCATTGCATGCTTCTAAAATAGACGCTAATGTTGACAATATGATCAATGAAAACTTCATACATGAGGTCCAATATCTAATATGGGTAGTGAACATAGTCCCTGTCAAAAATAATAATGGATATATTAGAATCTTTTTTAACATTAGGGACTTTTATTAGCATTTTACAAAGGTTGATTTCCTTGTTCTGATCATAGAATTTTTTATCGATGAAACAGGTGGATATGATGCTCTCTTTTTCAAGGATGGATATTCTAGATACAACCCGATCTGTTTGGCTCAAGGAGATAAAAAAGATACCTCTATTAGGTACCCTCAGGGAGTTTTCTGTTCTAAAGTTATTCCCTTTGGTATGGAAAATGACGCTGACACATATTAGTGTGCCATGCATCGCATCTTGAATCCATTCTTGGGAATAGTCGTCGAGTGTTATGTCGATGATATGGTTTTTAAATCATGACATATCTCAAACCACATGGTCAATCTTGAAACTTTCTTCAGCAAATTGTGACTACATAGTTTAAAGATGAATTCTCTATAATGAGCCTTTGGTGTTATCGAATGAAAATTCCTCAGCTTCACCATACACCATCGCAACATCATAGTCGACCCCATGAAGAAACAAATGCATCCTTGGATTGTCCCCACCTCAAAAACTCATTGATTTGAGAGGTATCTAGGGGAACCTCACCGACATTCGGTGATTCATAGCCAACCTAGCAGTGAAATTCTTACCTTTTACCGGGATTATGAGGAAAGGAGTAATGTATGAGTAAGAAAATATTTCCAAGAAGCATTCGATAATCTAAAAAGATATATTATAATACCATAGGTTCTGATTCAACTAGTTGAATGGAGACCACTCATTTTGTATATAACCACCCGGGAATTTTCATTAGGCACCTTCCACATATAGAAAAATTATGCCAGCAGTGAGAACAACATCTATTACCTCAAACAAACAATTATTGATTCTAGAAATCTGTATTCAAAAATTTAAAATAACTACCTAGACCTATTCTTTGGGATTCAGAAACATAGGTATTACCTATAGCACCATGAGGTCTAACTAGTCTCCCGCTGCAACCCGCATTAATATATCCTCAATCGTCCCATGAAAAATGGGTTACAATCATTGTGGGTGGTCATCCTACAACTACTTGACGTACGATACATACCTCAGATGGCCATAAAATTCCATGAAGTAGCATAATACCTAGCCAATCAACCCTTTGAAGAATCAACATTGTTGGATGCCGAACGTTCGAATGAATATTTGTTTTCTGTTAAAGAAGCCCCCCATATATGGGAAATGTATTTTGATGGTGTTTCCCAAAGCCCGATGGGGAAAAGGAAGAAAGATTCCAAGCTCGAAAAAGTGGGGCTGGGAATTATACATGTATCTCTCGAAATGTCAATCTTGACTTACTATTTCATAGTTTAGGAAGGGTTTAAAAATAATAAAATGGAATATCAGGACCTCGTTGCAGTCATTGAATGGGAACTTCACGTTCAAGAAAAAAACCTAAAAATAAAGGGTAATTTAGAGCTAGTAATAAAACAATTCAATAGTGACTACACCATTATGAAAGAAGTATTAGTCCCCTTGATGAGCCGTGATCGAGAACTGATGGAATAATTACCATCAGAACCAACGTCGACTCATGTCCCCCTCTCAAAAAATTCCCAACCCAAAGCTTTTAAAAATGCATCCATAGCCTTGGCTGATCCAGACCGAGATGAAATAGTCACTATAATTTCTCTCCATCAGATGGTCTATCCATATATCTAGAGTAATAATGAGTAAATCGATTAAGTTAGTTCTATTTCTGAGGCATATTGCCACACAATGGCTCTATGACACGGATTGAAAATTACATTCATAAGGGGGAACTCCCACTAGATAGGGATGGATGAGAGATGGTCCAATGAAGGGTAGTCAACTTTGTATTGTACAATGGGGAAAACTAAAAAAAATTATTTAAAAAAGAGGCCTTGAAATTGTCCTTCTCATGTAAATTGATAGAGAAGAGACAACTATCATCATGAAAAAAGGGAACGCCATACCTTGTGGAGTGCATGAATCAGAAAATAATCTCTCTTTCCGGATCCAAAGGCTGGGGTATTATGTGCCAACTAAGATACAAGATTGTGAAATTTTCACTAAAAAGTTCCATTCCTTCTAGGTTCAAAAAAATTTCGTACACCGTCCCCCGTATTTACTTCATACAACTATGTACTCGTGGACATTCGCTGCCTTGGAGACGGTTGTTGTAGGACCATATCCTCCTGCCACATCCAAATAGTTTATGTTCATAATCACAATGATCGATTTCTTTTCCAAATGGTCTGAATCCGTACCCCTTAAGTAATACAGAGAGAAAAAAAATCATTAGATTTGTGAAGGCGAACATCATTACCAGATTTGGTGTCCCTCATTCAATAATGATGGATAATGCACCAAATCCGGCTCTGCTGGGTTAGAAATTTTATACCATGAGTATGAAATTAAAGCCAACCATTCTTCCCATTACCATGTGGTGGTCAGTGGTATTATAGAGTATTTTGATAAGAATCTGGAGAACATACTCTAGAAAATGGTATCTTAGGATAAGAAATCCTGTCCAGATTTTTATTCATGATTTATGGGATAACTGGACCACGACCCACACCGCCACACCGGAAACACCGTACTCACTATTATATGAGGCAGATGCATTTTTGCCGATCTAAATCCAAGTTCCATAACTTTGTTTTTCCATTTGTGATCAACTGTCCATGGAAGAGAAATAAATGTGATTGTTTGATAAGTTGCAACAGCATGAAAAAAATCATGCACGCTTTAAACCATTTATAAATATACCAAAACCTGATTGCACAAGCCTTCAACAAAAAGGTTCACCTTTGAACCTCCCTCGATGAAGAAAATTTGTTAGTCCTTATAACCCTAATGATACTTGGGGATAATCCACCAAATATTGAACTAATGTAGGAAGGACTATATTTCATACATAGGGTCTATTCCAGTGGAGAATACGCCCTGATATCAATGGAAATATGGATCATGATGGCTCTCACAAAATGAAATGTTATTGAAGATGTATGTCACATTATCAAAATCCATTCTATTTTCCATGATCTATGACACTAAAATATTATTCATACTACACTATGACATGGTTCAAACTCTACGACCCTAAACTACGAGACATTTTCCTTTCCACGAGACGTTAGACTTAACAGAAATCATCCCTAAAACATGAAATTAAACTGTGACTCATGTCCTTAATGTAATACGTTAAATTACACGACACAAAGTGTCCTTATCACATGACAATAAACTACATGATCTCTCATAGAACTATGAATGACTTGATTCTTGCCCTCACAGTATATGTAGTGACACCTCGATCCTCGATTTTGACCTATCCGCAACCAAGAAAAAAATGCCTCCATCATATTCTCTACCTCACCACACTTTAAAATGAAACCCTATATCCAATAATTGTTTCTTACAACTATAATAACTCGAGTGATCTTAGGATCTGTTGTAATGATTCTCTTATGCGAAAAAGTTATAGAGATTTATTGTATACAGGACACCTGTAGAAAATGAAATGAAAATGTACTTACAAATGGACCGACCCAAATAGGGATAGAGAATGTTTATAACTACGTATAGCTTGATTCCTACATGTAAATGATATATAGTGACCCCTAGATTTGTAATCCAAGCCCAACCATCATCATCAAAAACATTCCCTCACATGTCCTTAGACATCTGTCTCTGACGATTTCACTGGGGCGCATGCACATCTGTCACGCAGAGGAAGCGCTGTTGTAACCCCACATTCCCACTTTCCAAAGGTGGGCGACATCTGCTCCTTATTCAGGGATGTCTACTCCTTGATTTAAATGGGATGATGGGATGTTGGTCCTTCCCTCCATGGATTCCTCCTCCAAGCTCGTCACCTAGTCCGGGTCTCCCTCAACGATTAAGTTATAGTTCATGAATATCTTCCCGACGCTATATCTTTATGGACACCAGTTAATTACACCTCTTCTTTTAGGACCTTCCAAGGGTTCTGGTCAGGGAAGCAACCTTCGGTTAGGAAATTAGTCATGTTGGGGGCATCACTGGCGTGTTTTTACACTGGTGAATTGGCATGTCTGTCTTATGTATCTTATTATAGGGCTTCTTGAGGGAGAGGAATACCGAGGCATACCACATTGAACACAGGGAATTGTATTCCATAGTCATGTATCAATGGTTTTCCTCAGCTTCCCATTTTTATCACAGGGTATGCCGAAAGTTTAACATCCAGCAGAGACGGATCGGACTGATCAGAACACTAGCTAGAGTGTATCAGATTGAAGAACCCCCTCAAAGGAACACCGATATTAGGACCAACCCGTGGGTGGCATCCCGATTACTGTGTAGGGGAATGGAGAATGAGGTGGCGTGATCCCACCGGGATGTGGCACCCTGGGTATGTATCAGGATGGATGGTGACATTGGGCTTGGGACTCGAAGAGACTTCTTACGTATCCCCGTGGTAGGGAATCAAAGTCCGCGTAGTTCGATGATATGGTGGGACACCCAAAGAGTAAACCTGTGAGAATGAATTCATGGATGGGACCCAGGGAAGTAGAACCTATGGGTTAGGGCATGAGAATCCTAAGACATGTGGGCCCAAGGGAGAGTTCATGATGAGATTTGAGTGATGGGCTTGAACCTCATGGAGGTTTCCTACGTATCCCCATGGCGGGGAATCAAATACCACATAGTTCGGATACCGAATACAGTTTAACATCATGCGGGATGGGTATGAGGATTATACTCTGAGGTGGACCAAGGTGGTGGTGAACCAACGTGGATGGGGACCTGGGGTCCAGATGGATTGGGGCTTACACTCTGATGTGGCCCAAGGAGGAAATGGGGCTTGACACATCGACATAGAGATGGTCGGGGCCAATGGTTTGTTGGTCTTGAACCTCGTGGAGGCATTCTACATACCATGCCTTAGCACAGATCAACATCCCTGTAGTTCAAAATGGATTGGGGCTTACGCTCTGTGACGGCCCAAGGTGGATGAACAGACATGGTCGGAATGATTGGGTGGTGGGATTGAACCTCATGCAGGCTTCCTACGTACCATGACATAGCACGGATCAAAGTCAACGTAGTTCGGGTATGCAGTTTAACATCATGCTGGTCCGGGGCATTTGGGGATTATGCTCTGAGGCGGACCTTGGTGTGAACGAACGTGAAGAAGTCGGGACAGGTGGGTGAACCGGCATGGTCGGAATGACCGGGTGGTGGGCTTGAACCTTATTGAGGCTTCCTACGTACCATGCCTTAGCACGAATCAAATTCAATGTAGTTCAGGATGGATTGGGGTCAGGGTCGGTGCTCACTCTAAGCCCATGTGAGTCATGCTTGGTGTGAGAAACAAGAGGTAGCAGAGACCTGGCGATCACATCACGAAAGGTGCGTCTGTGAGAAGTGGAGAGAGACTTATGCATTGGAGTGTCCCTAAGAGTAAATAGGGGGATTATGCGTGGTTAGAGGCCTGAGAGGTCAGGGATTACTCCAGAATGGAGGATCTGGAGGTCAGGGCATACTCTGGGATGAAGGCTCGAGAGGTCGAGGCTTACTCTAGAAATGAGGCCCCACAGGTCAGGGCTTACTCAAGAATGGAGGCCAGAGAGGTCGGGGCTTACTCCAGGATGGAGTCATAAGAGGTCAGGGCTTACTCTAGGAAGGAGGCCCGAGTGCTTCTATGGTGCGGCAATGGTGGATGGGGATTATGAATGGAAGCTGCCTGAGTGCCTTCCTCATGTCTGGCCATTAGGGCATCCCAACTCACTGGTGGGTTGAGGTATTCACCTATGCGCTCGCTCACAATAGGGATAATTCCAAGGGCGTTGGAATCAGACAGAACAAAGGGAGATGAAAAGTGTGAATCACACGCCCGAGATTCGGAAGGCAATTTGGGTGGCATGGCGATAGAGGACGAATGTTGACCAGTTCGAAACACAGTATCCATATCATGTTAGCCTGGTACGGGGATGAACAAATGAGGTTTGATTGTTGACCATGTTCAAAACACATGACCTAACTTTAAGTGTTTGTCCAAAGTCTTCTAGGGCGTTGGCCCCGGACGGTAGGTGAGCCGATGCGGCATGGGAGCAGGCCGTTAGGGGGTCCATCCAAACATAAAACAGGATGAAGATCTGAATGAAGGACACACAAACCATGGGGTGGATTGGTGGAAAGATTTAACAATTTCCAATGCTCTTGAAATTATGCCACTATAATAATGGAATGACGTATCTTATGCTTGGTGCATAAGGCGTCTCTTTTTTGGAAAAAGAGGCATCATATCATTTAATTATAGGTCATACTAGTATTTATATTCATGTAGAGAGGACTGTTAGGCATAAGGCGCCTAACACTAGATGGTGTTGGGACTAACACAAGGGCAGCGCTTTCTGGTTCAACCTGGAATAGGAGCCATGTGATGGGGTTTGGAGGAGTTGACTGAGGAATGGTTCAACTCAAGGTAGTCAAGGAATTGATGATGATAATCTTTACTCATGATAGAGGAAACAAACCAATAGGAATACATCAAGTCAAGGTATTCCATGGTGTGTGGAGGAGTATCTCAAATCATTGTATTCTATAGGTGGAAATTGGGTGTGCATAAGGGCGCAATGGGAAATCCCGACATCCTCACATGAAAAGTTCGTGGTGTGACTCTCCATTTTTCATGGGGGGGTAGTGACGGTAGTGATTGGATTGGCCCAGAGGGCCGGGATCACAGCCAGGAACTGACCTCGAGCGGGGATGTGGGGGCATATCCCACACGCTATGGACCGATGGGTGCAGGTCTAGGCACTGTTTCACGTAATAGGATCGACACGCAGGATGGGCTGCTTGCAAGAAGGAGGCATTGCGTGCAATAGGGAAGGAATTCACATAATTGAGGCAGTTTCATGTGGAACACTGGGCCGGTGCGAAATTGGGGAGATTTGGTGCATAATTTGTGGCAAAGGTTTTTCTCGCGACTTGAAGGGATTGTGCACCAATGAAGGCATTGCGAGCAAAAGAAGGGATTGCGTGCAAAAGAAGGGATTGCATGCAAAAGAAGGGATTTTTTGATACTTGGTAGGCTTGCGCCCAAGGGGAATACCCTGAAGGGTTGGAGGTTAGTCTATCACATGGTGATCTCACGCAAAGGCGGATCCCAGGGAAACATGGAGAAAATAATAACCATACCTGAAGGCCCAATTGCGCAGCTGCGTAAGGCGGATTTTGCGCATGGGAGGCAGTTCGAATTTTTAATCCTCAAAAAGGAAGGGGGGTCTTCTTCTATTTACAGGCATCTGGCGGTGCGGAATTCAGAGCTACGTGCAAAAATTGCGTGACCGACGTGGTCGGCACGAAAGGTCAACCGCGCGGGGCGTGGGTGTGAAATTATTCCTCTCCTCACTCCGAGACTCTTCGTGAATCCTGGTACTTTCCGCGCGGGAGATTTTTTTAATGCGCTTCACCATTTTTTCCACACAACACCTCCGGACCGGGCCTCTAGGCTCAAATATGACTTTTAATTTTCGTTTCGGAGCATTCTCCATCACTTTTTCACATTTTGGCATCTACAAAATCAAAAAAACATTTTTAAGGAACAAGTGGAACTACAAGAATCTTCATTCCTTCCCTTGCATGATACATAGTGATGCACGAATCAGGAATCTTGGCCCATCCTACACCAAACAATTCCCCTTTCCCCGTGTATAGTTCATACTTGTACGAGGAATACATGAAAGGTCCTAATAGCATGACAATAAACTACGAATTTCTTCAACAGTTATGTGTGGCCCAGTCCTCAGTGTCACGAGATCCCAAACACACCCCCCCCCCAACTCATGAAAAGTCAAAAGATCATACTCCCCCCTATACATATGAGTCAGGCCTATGTGTAAGCTCCATCGGTTTACAGTTAATCACATTCTAGGAATTCTTTACATTCCTAAGATCATCATTCTTGTTTATTAAACTCTATACCCTAGGAAAACTAGGATCCCTAAAATTATTCAAGTCCATCGGAGATGGATGGCCCGTGTCCTATGGACACCTTTTGTTGACAATGAA
Organism: Viscum album; assembly: GCA_963277665.1. Classification (NCBI taxonomy): domain Eukaryota; kingdom Viridiplantae; phylum Streptophyta; class Magnoliopsida; order Santalales; family Viscaceae; genus Viscum; species Viscum album. Next base: position 2,036,466,453 of record OY728148.1, read on the forward strand.
AATCATTCCCCGGTGGATCTGCATATATTTCCAAAAAAATGTCCATCAATCAGAGGTAAATTCATCCCTAGGAGAGTCTTCTTTCATCTCATTGTGCCCAATGGCTTCCAAGACCCATGTCATTCCTCCGGATTCATGTTTCCCCTAGGACTATGGTTTAAACATTTTATCATGACACATGTCTCGGGAAATCCAAAGAGTCTTGATTACGATTAACTCAAACTATTAAATATATTTATGAAAATATAATCATCCTTAATGAAATATTCTAAAATGCACAGTATCATGTCCTCACCACACGACATTAAACTGTGAGGCCAAAATCGTCCTTGTTGTATTACGTTAAACGATATATCAATGGTTTAATCATAAATTTCCCTTTAATGTTGATTTTTCTATTCTTAGGAAATTGAATGGAATCCACGTAATTCGTTGTTTCTCACACCAAGCACAAATCATGTCATCTTAGGTATCTTAGCGAGAGATACACCAGGACATTATGGATAAACAGTCCCAGATTTTGGTCCTAGCAGCAAGACCCTAAAAGGCATGTCATGGTTCCCATCCCTGAGAAGAACCCCACATCCAGGAAATAACATGTTGAATGACCTGGTATCCCAAATATGGAATGAGTTCCTCACCCTGCGTATGAGTCAGTTCTATGAAAGGGAAACCTGATCCCATGAGTAAATCACAAAACAAATTTCCCCAATATCTCCAATTACACTCCTTCCATACTCCAAGCTCCATTCTCTGAGTGATCTAGAATCTAAATAACCCTTCATGGTAGTCTAATATGGAAGTCTAGTTTCTTATGGAAAACGTTTGTTGACTATTCACATAATTCCCGATGGCTCTGCATATGTTTCCCATAAAAATGCCTATCAATAGAAGGAAAATTCATCCCTATGAGAATCATCTCCTATTTTAGTACGCCTAATGACATCCATGACTCGTTCCTTCTTTCTTTATTCAAGGGCCCTCAAAGTAATGATTTTCATTCTCCCCCTACAAACATCCTTAATATATCAAAACATGTGGGCTTGATTCATCTCAATTTTTTTGAGGTTCCTAATGATACCCCATACATATGTGTGATGTTGACTTGCATAAAAAATAAGAGTGCCATCACTCATTTCTGGGAAATGTTCAGCTAAAATTCTCCTTTTTTTGTTCAGGTTCATCCATTTTCAAAGGTCACATGGATCATTTAGAAAGATCCCAATCTCTATAATCCACTATAGACATCAGATACGGAAGGCTAGTGTCATACAGAAACCATTTTTTAACTATGCACATCATGCCCCTGAGGATCTGCCTATGTTTCGCTAAAAAATGGACGTCAATCAAAGGAAAATTCATTCCCATGAGATTTGTTTCCAGTCTCTATACACTCAAATGACATTCATGTCCTATCACACCATTGATTTGGAAAACTATTGGATAACGACTTACATATCTTCTTTATTCCAAATTACCCTAACATAAAAAAGACTCATAACTAAACTGAACATTAACCATCTCTCCCTCACAAAAGTAAGAAAAATGTGGGAACAGTCCCGCCCTCAAAGAGGACATGAATGTCCCTAATTTTTTCAGACACCACTACTTTATCCAGACAACAACTGTGGATCCCCACATCAAAATATTTTCAATTTTTTGAAAATGAAACTAATTATATCGGATGTGGAAGGCCAGTTTCATTGGGAAACCTTTTTTACTATGAAAATCATTCTCTGTAGTCTATGAATATTTTCCCACAAAATGATTGTCAATAAAAGGAAAATTCATCGCTGGGAGAGTCCTCTCTCACTTCTATAATCCTAAAATAGATTCCAGGAATCATGCATGTTAAAAATTGATAATTTTAGGGTAATGAAAAATTTATAATCCATGTATTAAGGATATTAAAACATTATCAGTTGAAAAATACCGAACTGGGGGGCCTTACCCCATTAATTTTGGTCAATTATGGTCAACCTTAAACATCATTAATAATTTTGATTGGCCAAACTATGAACTGCTATTGGAAATTATTTCTTACTTACCAAAAAGAAAATCAACAGAAGGATCCTATTAGTAGAAGTCGAGTATGGTTTCGTTAAAAAACATTGATCCATCAAAAAGGCGTAAATATTGTTTGGTCGAAAACCTGCAAAGGGATGCCTATCAAAAAGTCAAGTTATGTATGCTAATCCCATTCCATGAACATATAGAAAAAAATTATGGTGATAATGAAAAATACATAAAACATCATGAGGTTTTCAATAAAACCATATAAATAGTATAACTATGCTCACTGAGTCACGCGGCTAAGGAGAAATTAGCGCTCAATTCGATTATTTCAGTTTATTTGTTTCAAATCATGGTTTAAAATTAATACATGATTGAAATGATGTTTATATGATTTATTATGATCAATTTGCATGATAGGAAAAGTAAAAGAAGTATAATTTAAAGGGAAATAAATTCCATCATGTTTCATAAAATTATATGGTGGGAATCCACAGCGTGGATCCTTTCCATGTGAGCAAGACAAGTCCATTATTAGAGATGTTTAGAAGAGTCACAGAGTTGGATCAAATATTTTTATGAATCCTACATAGAATAGAGAATATTCAATAAATTAATAGTCCTAATATCCACACTCTCCCTTAATTCATCCATTTCCCTCGTGGCATAGTGGTCGGTCCTTTCTCCCTCTAGCATTTTCCATCACCCCTCCTCAACGGCGGTGGTGGCCCAATACCACTTCTGTTTGAGCCGATCCAGTATCTGGATTTGTTGCTCCACATCATGGAAAAAGATGTTACATCAAATAATCATTAATTATGAGTTATTTTTTCAACTTTGAAACCATCCCATCATGACTGGCAGCTTCATCAACAAGGATTTTCTGTGTTTCATCCAAATTAGCCATCGAATCTTCCATGGAGAGTCGAGATTCAAGCACACCAGTTTCTTCCAAAGCAATAACCTCCCTCCAAAATATATCATAAATAAAATGATAGTTAAATACACTAAAACCCAAGACTACCAATTGGTGGTGTATCATTGGAAATTTTACTGGCATCTCAGTTAATGAATTATGGGAGATTAATCACCAAATGTTTCTCTAAGCCTTTTGCCGAGTGGGACGAAGATCGACAAAGAATTATCAATCGGTCCATTAATCACTTCCTGACGATGAAATTTAGTTAGGAATGAATTTTACAAGTGAGGGACTTGATTCATTAGCTACAGTGTGGCATGACCTTGCAGCGGCCTCATCTTTAGTAATTGTTATGGATGAAAGAATCAGGGTTTCTGCCGCTATTTCTAATGATTTTGGTTGTTATTATGAGGATTGAGAGGACAATACAGTACCTCCCACTCTAGAATTAGTACCTCTATCTAAAAATGGTGTTTCTACATCTTCAATCATCAGTTTCTCTCTATGGTTTCTCAGAAACACTGAATACCTGAGGCCATGATCAGCCAAATGAGTAGACCTAAAGGAATACCTCAAATTGTTGCTGGTTAAAAAAAGGTTTGTGGGGATAGTCATTCTAGATAATGATACTAGTCTTAAAATCCTATGGGATGAAACAATAACCCCTCTCAGAACTAAAAAAAGGGAACTATAGCTGGCTCCAACTTTTCAGGGGACAAAACATCAGCCTCCCAGATTGTGACTTCCCTAGATCCACACTGAGTAGGTAGAACATCAGTCTCTGAAGTAAATACATATGTCATGGAAGAAGTCCCTCGATCCGAATTAATTGTATCATTGATATTTGAATCCCCTGTAAGATCCAGCAAGGCCTGGGGCTTTCCACTAGACTTGGGCCCTACTATAAAGACCACCATGTCTTTTTCTGAAAGTTGGCTCATCCTAATCATGTGATCCCTAGACTTCTAGATATACTTCTACTATTGGGGAATAGATTGTTCGAGCAGGAAAAAGTACACCAAAGGGGTTAACCGTATCCCTGGTCTCTTCAAATTTCCATGATTCCCTATTTCAATCATCCGCAATAGATAGAGACCCTTCCTATATCCTAAAAGGGATAGGAGTTATAGATGCCGAAGGAGTCATCATCAGATCACCAACAGGCCCTAAATCAATGTAAATATATGTACCAGTGATTTTAAGTGATACGATTACATGGTTAAATCACCATATAAATAGAAAATTACTTGTGACCTCCTTCGAATATGCTTTTACAGCTGGGAGGCATGCTTTCATTTCATTGACTGGCGAGGGTATGGATCCTAAATAAGATAACCAGGAGGAGATAGAGGAGGAAATTCCATATAAGTGGCTAAAATAACCACTTCCATATGTTCTTGGTCTATAGGGTATACATTCATAGTACTCCCTGCCATTGATGGGGTGCATTCCCCACCCGCAGTACCTCCAGGAGAATAAATTGGGAAACAACCATTTTCCATGGTCCTATAGGAAATAGAAAAATAAAAATGTGTGTAAGGGGAAACAATCAGATTCTTTACAATAAAATAATATGTGGGTATAGGTTGTGGCCCAAACAACCTCTCCCATCAACCCCTGGAATACTGCCATCAATTCCATGTTTTCTGATTGGTAATGCATGTATGAAGGAGTGGGGAGATAATTATCCATTTCAGTTAAGTAAGCATCCACCTCATCACGCACTTCATCATCTGAAATACCACTAGCCGAAATGACTCCACAAAATCCCAGAATATTTATGTGTTCCCTATAAAGAAGACTTAATTTATATTTATTTGAAGAACTCACCCTGAATTCATCACATTCACTCCAGGTGTCCGTAAACGCAGTCAAAATTGGGATGGCTAGTGCTAAAGAATTTGTGCAAGGAAGCGGAGTAGGTTTCAATCACCACAAATGTTTCACGAATGTCCCTAAAAACTCAAGACCCTAAGAAGAGGAACATTATGAGTTGTTGAGAGAATGTAAGATGATTTTTATTTGGTAGATGAAATAGTTATTCCAATGACGTCGTCATCCTCACTAATGTTTTCTGGTTGCAGGATGGTATGTACGAAATGTGTGTACTTACGAAAACAACATCGGTATTGGATTTGGATATCGAGGTCCATAAGATAACAACTCACCATATATATGTATCCTCGTAAAATTAAAGTTCATCCAGTGTTGACATGTATCCAATTCATTTAAGGGAATATTATACAGTCTGGAGGAGCTGCAATAAATGAATAGGGGACCCACCATGGGTAAATTGAGGACCTTTTAAAATGTGCCATTGCCTCCAGGCCACTATAAAATTGGAATCATAAGGAATGGATGATGGACTCCTATAACTAGCACCCACATCTTGTTCGGCCTCCCGTGAGGTCATAACCCATCATCCAAAAATTTACTTGGTGGGAGGGGAACCAAGAGGCCTCTTGAAGGATTTTCCCAATCGAGAGTGTTTAGAAACTTCCTTATGCTTATCTTATTCCTTCGCCTTGGGTTCCTGTGATGTTTTTATAATAGGCACCAAGTTTTCTAATTAGATATTGGGATATGACATAACACATGCCTCCTCAATGTTCTTGGTACAGAAGGGAATGAAATCCCAAGGATCCAAAAGTATGGCCTGGGTTTTGGTGTCCTCTTAGGTTAAAATTATACATAATTGATGGGATATAATTGGATGTTTCTCATGAAGAGCACTATTGATAGTAGGAGGTCACAAATTCTCAACTTAGTAGAATTGACGAATGAATATATAGGGCACATATCCATCAAAAATATGTTCCCCTCTAATACAGGAAACTGATACACCTTCTCACAATGAAAAGATGTGACCTCTATTGATGAAGTCTTCAGATGCATTATTTGTAAAAGTAACAGTATGGGAATCATGAGGGTGATAATATAAACATTCGTAAATGTTGAGATAAGACATTAATTCCTCTTCATTCTTATCATTTTTATCCTCCTGCTTATCCTGTGAATCCTGAGCCACTGGCCTGACCCTACTGGTACTCTGAAGGTATGGTTAGAGGGTTGATTGTGGAATTGGTAAGTAATTGATGAATGAAGAACCTCTTATGTGGGACCTCATCCATCCCCAAGGAATTTGGAAGGACCCAGTAATCCGATAAGTTAATCCCCCAAGATTATTTGACCTAGTATACAGCAAATCTTGTCCATAAATGAGATAGATAAATTGATACATTTGACAGTGGGCAACTAAGTATCCATGATAAATGTTGAGGCTCTTACACCACCAGATTCTTTCACTAGTAGGATCCAACCACATGGAGAAATGGACAAAATCCCCACCTATCGAAATAATTGATCGACATCAGAAATGACCCCCATCACCATTTATGAAAATTACCCTCTTACATGGTGGTCCAGTAAGTACCTGCTTGCTTCCAAGTGGTTTTTATGGGACAAGTCATGGGTCTTCGCGGATCGGGCTCTAACCAGTATGCTTAAAAAAGAGCCAAACCAATCATTAAAAGAAACTTCCTGAATCAAACATGGATCACTTTCCATCAAAAGAACCTTCACTTGGAAAATTAGTTTATTGAACAAATTGGGGGTTACTTCCTCAGCATCCAAAGTAGAGGAGGGGGAAAAATTCATAACATATATCCCTGATGATTGGGTCTCCTAGAATTAGACAGATATCCCAAATAATGATGTTGACCTCCCCATGGGTCAAGTGGGATGTATTGGTGTCTGCAATCAAAATTCTTAAGATTTGTGAAATAAGGGTACTAGGAGTATAGGTGTTTGTTTGAGAAACCCAAGAAACATCTTACGGTACCACATTTTGTAGCTTGCTTCGTAATTATTCCCTACTCTAGAAAACCCAAAAAGGCCACCCCCAGTCCAAGAAAATTGAGCCTCTAGGTAAATGGTCCCACTGGGATGACCTGTCATGCTACTCATTCATTGTATCCATCCTCACAATGCTATAATAATGGTGGGATGTCTGGCCTTGCTTCCCTTGCACGCCCTTTAATGTTCGAGGTGCATAGTTTAGCAAGGGCCTGGAGCTTGTATCCCTCTGAAGGTACCACCCCTTGGAAGAAATAAATGCATTTAGAATAAAAGGTATTAATTATCAAGGAATTAGGTTGATCAGTTGGATTTAGAATCAGGATCTATGTGTTAGAAAAGAGACCAAATCTATAAGATGTAAGCCTTTCTAAATCTGGGTACTCCCGTAGGCCCACTGTAAGAAGAATCTCCAGAGATTTGTGAAATTTGATGACCAAAATTTTGTCGTCAACCGAATTCGTCATGTTCTTAGATATTTCATTAGTAGCATAAAGAGTGGAGGAAATATTAGCCTCAGAAGAAGAAGTGATGTCAATAGTGGCCTGTCAAGCAGTCACTATAACCTGCACATGAGGATCTAGAATCTGAGAATAACATAGTCCAATAAAAATTAATGGATAATGGATATTGAAGATTGGATAAAGGGATCAAAATATGTCAGTATAAGGATCTGCATATTGTTTCCTAAAATGGTACATGGTAGGCACATATTTCATACTACATGATACATAGAAGTAACCCCGCCTACTTCTATGGTACACAGATGAATTTGACAGCATACATCTATGGTATGTGAACCATATGAAAGTTGTTGGACCCCAGATCATTGGCTGGTGAATAGAAGGCTTCGTGAAAGGTGTATACCATGAACCTAGGCCTTTATTAAGTTCATATTTAGAAGTTTGGGATTAATTTTTTATGTTCATATTATTAATTCATAATGTTTAGTTAGCCAATCCAAGTTCTTTATACAAACACACAAACTATGTAGCATCCTCCTACATGGATTATGTATTTTACACAAACAATTCTGCAATGCTTTTTGTGAAACCCGAAATATGGTATGCAGACATAGAAATGGAGAGAATATAGGTTCATGCAACATAAAAAGTGGTTCAAAAATTATATTTTTCCAAGGAACATGGTAAGAAATAGTAGCAGAACTCTAGGAAGTCAATAGTGATTTTCTCCATGAAAAATTGTAAAAGAAAAATGACATGGGCCCTTCTATATAGGTTTGGTACCCTCCTAATGGGTCCATATATTCAACTGAAAACAATTTCTCTTTAGGAACACATCTACATCGAACTAGTCCCCTTTTCATTCCGAACGAACCCCATTCAGATGGGGGGAATTTGTAGGGTCCTTAAAATTTCACAAGGGGAAGAAAATACCCCTACAATTGCTTTGTAGAAGGAAGAAAGTATTCATAACAGTCTAGAAAGGGGAATATACTCAAATTGAGTTGTAAATTTCAGAATAAACATGATGAGTTTCATGTTTTAAAATTATTTCAAATGTAATATGTTCCATCACCAAGAATGGTACTGGTCTAGCCAGATCATGAACCACTATGTATGAGGAACAATCCATGAAACACTGGCCCACAGAGCGATGGCCAGCGAACAAGGAGTACCGTGAACTGTGTCACCAAAGGACTCATGATCGTGAAGGCCATCAGTGTACCGTTCAACGAACTCATCAGTTCATGAACGATTCAAACCAACAATGTTTTGTGAACCATTATTGCAAATAGAATCCTCCATGAACCTCGGTTGACCAAGTCATCCAAGGTACATTGTATCCCATGATTGGCCTCCTAAAATGGTGTTGCGTTCCCAATATATACAATTTCCCTAATGCTATATAAAATGATAACATGATAAAATAAAAAGGGAGTTATGGATGAAGAAAGCTTGAAGGGAACCCAGTGGTTGGAGGAAATAATTCAGAGATGATTCCGACATCAGTCTGTATTAATCGATGAAGCCCGAATTTTGAACCATGCTCCCTATAGGATTAGCTAGCTACAAACCCTAAAATTGGGTAATTGAATAATAATAATAAAACTGAAAACATAAATGGTGAACCATGAATCACATAGTTATTGTGAATGTACTCCTCGTAAACAGTAATTCCTCGAACCCTCCTTCAATATGGTGCTCTACGTAGTGCACCACTACGGGGAATGAACCCTAGGCCATGTACTGCATTAGTACATAGATTGAACCCAATGTGGAATGATGGGTAGTATACCACAATAGTATGTGATGGTCTATAACCATGAACATGTATGGCATCAGTACACAGATGACACCTCTGGCCGCATACCATTATAGTATGTAGAGCCTCCCCCATCCATCAGAGGATACCAGAGCACAGAATGAGATATTTTTTTGTATCACTTCCTCCAGTTCCAACCCCACACCTCAATTACCATCCAGTCCTCCATAATCCCTCCTCTAGTCAGTCCCCCATATTTAGGAAAAATCCTCATCCAAAGTCATCGGATCCATATGATCAAACCATCGGGTGCATCTATGCGCCCATTTCAGTCTACATACCCATGGTAACCAGAGTCACGAAGGATCTCCCCACAACAGTTCAAGCTTCGTGAATGCCAGTGGGTCAACATTACCATGGTAAACTATAGTCCAACCTTGGGATGACGACATGAACCTCCCAATTATATGGATTAAAGTTGATAATTTTCCATTCCATTCAATAAGTAATAGTGATAATTCAAAGGAGTTATAGTCACTTCTCCTTTAACAGGACAAAACTCCCCCCTTTCAGAAAATGTATTTTGGGGCCCTCCCACTGAGGAAAGTCCCCAATTTTTTGATCTAGAGCTGCATGAATTTCAATCTCATTCCACATTGAAATGTTCATTACACTGCACCCTCACCCACAGTCGCCACAACCTTTTCTACCATAGTCTTTCCCTTTCCAACCAACAAGAGAGGACACATGTTCATTGTTGAATCTTTCACATCCTCTTGTTTCTCACATCATGAAAGATTCACATTGGAATATAGGGTCGTGAAGATTACAAAATATTGGAAACATAAACTATGAGGACTTAGATTCCTGGTCAATCTAGGATACGTAGGATGCATACTCAAATGCTCGTGCTAAAAAATGCGACCATCCAAAATTCATAACCCAACCATGACCGATCAAATGGGAAACTCTTGTGCGAATTCCCCAAACCATCTAAACTATAAGAAATATGATTACCGGTCAACCCATGATATGTAGAAAACCTACCTGAAGGCCCGATCTCAAAAGGGATCACCCAATCATGTCTCCATGAATGGGAAGATCCCATGCATAAGTCCCAACCTATCTGAACTACGTGGGTTTTCATTCCCCTTTCAAGGATACGTAGGAAACAAATTTTATGGGTTAGATCCCAACATCAAACCTCCATCTGTCCCCTTGTATGACGATTAAATTCAGAGAACACTATTGTATATCTCAAGTCTTTAGTACCGCTCTTGCATCAAATATATGCATGCCTACGATGATCATGAAAACCAGGGGTAACCCGTGGACACACTCTTCATGAATGATCCAAGGATTCAGAAACATATGAACACAACATAAATATATAAGAGAGTCTCCTAAGAGGTGATAATAATCCTATATAAGGGTATGGTGAGCCTGAATATCCATCCCCTTGACCAATGGAGTCCTCAAGTTTTATTGGCTGATTCAACAACCAACGATCGCTTGCCTTTGGAAAGAAGGACCATGAATCATTGATACCAGAAACATTGGGTGTTTTAGGATCCCCAAATAAACCCATTTTATACCATCCATGAAATTTATATCTTAGGAGGACTAATTTAATGAGTTCTTTAACCGACACAATTTCTAGATGGGACAGACTAACTATGGAATTTCCTTTGCAATGCAAAAGGGGTGAATTGCCTTATCCAATTGGGGTTAATCCCGCTTTTTTCTAAATGTTAATGATATCGAATGGGTCGAAACAAGAGAAATGGTGAATTATAAAAGAAGATGTCTTTGTAAAAATGGTTGTGTGATGATCCTTGTCAGGCCATTTCACCATCACCCGAAATGAACCACCTTAGAGGTGGAACAATAACATTTCCTATATAGGACCAATTATCCTTTAAATCCCACTATTACATATCTTAAATAGTTGTGGGTCATACAAAAATTGTAAATTAATATTATAAATGAATTACCATATCTAAATGTGTCAAAGTTCCTTAGTTATCACCCATGCATCTTGGAAGTAGGCAATGTTTTCTTAAAAATATTTTTTCCCTTAGACTATAAGTATTTTTTCATCTGTTAAATGGGAATTGATATCCCTTAATTCATCAATTAGGGAATTAGGAGCCTATATTCGTGATCAATCACTAAAATGTACATTTTTATTATATTGAATTTATATATAAAATTCATAAATTTAATGGATCCATTAGATTATCCCTAGTTTCAAATATATATTAGGAAAAAATATTTTTAGAGAAACACTGTTATTTACAATTATAAAATAGATTCAATCAATAACTTACTAAATTTGTGCATCGCTAAAAAACTAATAGTATCTCTTTATTGGATTTAGTGTAATTCTATTAAGGATTATCTAGTAGTATAAAAGAGTAATATCCACTTGATGAGTATTCTAATTCATATACTCTAAAAAACAATGATATGACCGCTATAATAACTAATTAATTAAACATGATATTTCATTTATGTGTTACCAGGGATGGGTGGATAGGTTATCACAACATTATAATATTGAAGGAATCAAAAACATTATTATAAAAAATAATGGAATTTATTTAACTAATAGAGATCATGAGCCCTTTGGATTTTAGTAAAATCATTAATAAATATTTGATAGGCATCAGCATGAACAAAGAATATCCTAACAACTTTAACATTTTATATAGTGGGAGCAATTTGAATAATATTTATTTTATATTTTTCAACCACTATCCCCATATTTGAAACTTTATGTAATAAAATAATTCCCTTGATGACGATGAATTGGATTTTTTCACATATAATGATGTTGTAATGTTGAATAATTTACTGGACTACATCCATATTTTCTAAACAACATACAGATATTCTTACCACTATATAATGGTCACCCATATTCACAACCATACCTATTTTATTCATTTATTATTATATTTTAGTAATATAAAATTGAAGGATGATATTTTACTAATAATTAAAAGTGGAATCCAATAGTATGTAAATATCCCTTAATTGTATGGAAATGTGATATTCATGTGATTCTCATGATATATACGAAGTTGAATGTAACCCAATATATATATATATATATATTTATATTTATATATATATAAAAAGAAATTAATATCGATTCATCCCCTAACACACATGAACAAATAATATCATAGGGAAATTTTACCTTTTTGTATTTGTTTTGTGCTTCTATAAAAAAATAATAAATGTCAACTATGTTGGTTTTATAACCTGAATTTGTTCACTATTTTCATTAATCATAATAGAGAAACCCCCATATTTTATAACCACTTGAACTAGGACAACCTATGTTATTTCTATTAAAGATTAGATAATCCCAACATCCATGATTTTTTAACATCCCCCATAAGTTCATTCTTTTTCAGGTTGATCATCTTCTAGAAATAAACCATTACCATATGAGTATGTTTCAAATGGATCATGTGTATCCACAATGAAGGGATAATATATTTTATTTAATATATAGACCAAAATATAATGTATTTATCTCATTTAAAAATAACCTACATCCTTTATACTTGATTTATCACACATTTGGGAGATATAAGAACATGAAATGAATAGTTGTCACCCAAAAAATAATATTTCAGGTGAGAGGGATGTTGTTTGACCCATAACGTTGTGGTGTTTGGATGGAAGGTAGATTCTTAGGTATATGTGTCTGATGTTCTTAATTTTATTCCTTAGTAATGGAATGTGATCTAATGAATACTTATAATTTATATATATCCATATTAGATAACTCATCACATTAAAACACTAGGTTTTATTTCAATATATTTTCATTTATAAATTTATCATTATTTTCTAAATGCACACCCCTGTATAAACTCATTTAAACAAGTTTTTATAAAAAAAATTATGTTGGTATTTTTTTAATATAATATATATTTATTAACAGATATTCCTCTTATTCTTCAAAATTTAATTTATGTAGAGATTGTTTACATGAGATTATACACTCATTTGTGGACATACCATAAATCTTGAAAAAACATTAAACTCCTCAATTTTTTTACATAATTTTAATTTTAAATATTCTTTTAGATACATTGATTACTACATACCCATTGTATGGGAAAGTCCCAATGAGAATGATAGTGATATCCTTATCATAGTATGTATCTTGGATAATTATTTCAATGGGTAAAAATTATTTTCCTTATTCAACTATCAAATCATACACTCATCTAATAGGATGTTTGATTGAGTAGTTAGTAGGTTATAAGATAACCGTGTTGGGAAACATGTCTCTAATTCTATGATATACAAATAATGATTACACAATAAGATTTATACTACGTCCAAAGTAAAAAACTGTAAACTGACCTTTCAACTATATTTTGAGGTGAAATTGAAGAGAAAAATACATGGCACATTTAGTTTGAGGATATTCTATTTATAACAACATCACTAAAAACATTTTTCCGGTTGTAGGTTAAAAACTATTTTAATTTCTTTTTAAAACATTTTATTATGAATTTTCATATATTATATGACATAAACTAAATATTTATGGAATATAAGAGTGATTTGAATTATTTTAAACATTCCATGAAACTTGAGAAGTTCATTTTTTTTTGTTAATTTTCACAATTTTCTAATGGAATAAGTTTTTTTGGACAAATATTTCAATATAGAGGTCATCCAATCATGTTCTCCCACAACTATTTATTATTTATTATTAATCTTAGGTTTCATTTTTGCCTCTTGATTTCATGTGGAAATAGGGTTTTTGTCATCTTTTTCCCATATTTATAGATATATTCATTCAAAAAATTGTAGACATTAGTCTCAAGATTCATTATATGATTCATGGAGATTATTTCAATTAATATTATATTATCCAAATAAATCTTTAAACATATAATGGTAGTTAAAAAATTATGATTTTCCATATAGTATATTTCGGTTATTCTAGGAATTTTACCGTCAAAACAAATGTCCACTACTATATCTAGTTTTTAAATTTTTAATTTTAGATTGAAAAACATATAATCTAATTCTACTTTATCAGATTCAAATTGGGAATTATTTTGGCCACATGCTCATTTATTTTTACTAACATGTGATGCAATCACTATTCAAAATTCCATCAGGAATTAAAAAATTTATCCTTAAACTGATTTTGGATATTTTTTTCAACTGTAGTGAGAATCCATTTGGTTGTTATTTAACATTACTTTCATTATTCACAAAAAATAATAGTGGTTTCAATATCATTGATTTTATTGTTGGAAAATGGGTCCTATATACACTATATATTTATAAAAAAACTCAAAAAAATTGTCATTTTTATTTTTTGGAGTGGCATGTCATAATTGGGACAATATTTAATAGGATGGTTGAATGTACCACATTTTTAGTATTACTCATTAGGGATTATGTTTTTAATTTGACATCAAATTCCATTTACCGGTTATGTAGAATTTTAATTCATTTAGGACAAAATATTGTCTTCTATTTATCAATGTTAATAATTACTTTCCATCGATGATGCATTGTTCCACTCTCCCCGGTTGAATCTTATTCTCCTAGAATAATTATTTTTTTATTTATGGATAAGCTTATAGTAAATATCTCAATGTTCTTCATTAGTCTAATAAATGAAATTACCACGAATAGATTCATCTACCTTGTTTTTCCCAGATCGTGAACAACCATTTTATAAGAAATATATTAGAAAATGTGACTGAACCAAGTGATTCATATATTTCCTTATAAGGTCCCTAATTCAGTCAGAAACCATATGTAAGGCCTCCCCATCCTCTTGGTAAATGTTATAGATTTTTTTTAAATATCCATTATTTATTCTAAGGTAAAATTTCATGATAATGGATTAATAGTATTGTTTCCATGTATCAAATATGTTTTTATCTAATGGATATAACTAGTCCATGTAATTACACCTTCAATATATTGGTAAGACTCTAATTTATTGTTTTTTCACACTGAACATATAATGTGGTAGTAACTTCATATATATTTTTCATTTCCTTAATTAACTATGAAATATTCATTTCACTTTCCAAATGGAATATTATTACAATTTCTGTTCATACTTCCTAGATATGTGTTTCATCCTATTTTAAGATAGGCTTAATAACACTTGAGGATGTGTAAACTCCATTATCCATGGTGTCTATTAGTAGTGTCTGATATGATCAGGTTTGAAATTTTATTCATCCCAAAATGGAATCTCTCCCTAAACTATTACATTTCAAATTATATTCTCTATAAATATCTAAGGTGGTTATAAATTTTATTTATTATGGGATCAATGTTTTTAGACCTACACTAAGTTTTAATTCATTAGATTCCCTATTTTTAAATTTTGAAAACATATTTGTGTGTTTTTTAATAACATTTTTGAAATTTTATTCGTAATACACACCTTCTTAGAAACTAAGCCAAAATATTACTAGTTCATTTAGACAATTCCAATAATTTATTCTTTTCCTAATTAAAAACATATAATGTAGTGAATTGGAGTTGAAACAACAAGATTTGTGCATATGGAATTCGCTCAAAAAATTGTCCCATAAAAAACACAAACAAATAAGTAACAGATTAAATGATGAGTGATTATTTGAAGTATGAGTATTAATGAATGGTGATGTTACAAAGAAGATTAGTTTTGAATGAATGAAGGAGAAAAAATTTGAAAGAGAGACTAGAAATGTGCAAAATAAAGGAAACTATAAATTCATACCCATTAAAATATATTTCATCATTATAAGATAAATAATTATACTAATTTGAATTTTAAGGATAAATCCAAACCCAACTATCAATAGGTTTTGTTTTCTATTATGAATACATTAATATTTTTTACAACAGATTATTTCCAATGAGTAAAAATGGAAAACATTATCCCTCCAAGGACACATTATCATGATCTTGGTTTTTGATTCACTATGTAAAGTATCACTTACTAACATTCTTGAGAATGAAATTATTTACTTCTTGACACTAAAATAAAAATAAAAAAATCTTTTCCTAATGGTGTTTCTATGAATATATGTAAGAGGAAAAGAAAAAAATAGTAATCCAATTTTAAAAATGATAGAATGAAGTAAACAAATTAAGATTTTATAATTTATATTTTCCATATCATGATATTATCTAATAATAAAGTATGATTAATAATTATATAATGATGAGTTACAAATAATATAACTATAAATGAAAAATAACGAAGAATCAGATTCTTTATTGAAAATATGAATTCCTACTCTAACACCCACTGAGTTAATTTATTCCCCTCAGTGTCCCCCAATATCCAAATGATATAAATGGTTAATCACCACACCGAATTAGTTAACTAAATGATGAATATATATATATATATAATAATTTTACAACCCAGTTTTAATAAAGGAATGAGATAAACCCCTATAATCCATGTGAAATTAGTTAGCTGCCCTGGGTTAAGATGAATCCCCACTCTCCATGTGGACTCTACTGTTGATGATCATCTCCTTCTTATAGATCAGTAAAATATCTTATAATATTAATGGAACACCAATTTGAATAATAGAACATTTTATAATACACTTTAAATTTCAAACCCCAATTATTTATTACCATTTCATTCTTCAGATCTAGATTAAATAAAATTCTCTATCTCCTCAATTAAATTCACTAATTTTCGTATATAGTGAGTTTACCCCAATTAATGCATAACATAAATATTAACTATTTAAAAATGTTATACCATAGACAAAATAATTATAAATATCAATTTTTAAAATGATACTTAGAATAAATTTTAAAAAAATACAGGTTCTTTAATGTATATTAAATAATTAAGTAAAATAATCTTAATTAGTTTTTTTTAAATTACCATTTTTGGTAAATATTGAAATATTTATTATTTCCATTATAATAATTAAATAATAAATATTTTATCATTAAAATAATATTTTTATAAGAATAAAATCAATATTAATCAATTTAAATGCATACAAAGTATTGAAAATATGACACATCACGTCTCCATCCCAGTAATGTCTATGGGTAAACACAATATTTCAAAACCAATATAAGAGTAAAAACAATTTCATTGTTCTACTATTTGGGTTAATTGAATATTTTACCTCTGCTGAGGTCTTGGGAACTTAAATTCTAAATAATGTACAAGTCATACTAGGAATATTTTAGAATATTACATCCACTCCACTTTAAACCCTTTAAAACTCGAAATTGTTCCAATTCATACTGAAAAAAATAATAATATCATGATCATCTCCACTTGAATACATCACACCATCATAAAAAAACCTTTATATTAAGATTTGATTTCTATACCTAAACTCAAAACATCACTATCTATAGTGGGGAAAAATTTCCATTATTTATGGGGAAATTGACTCTTGTCCATCTTGAAAGAAAATATTCAAGACGATACTTGTATTAACCCCATGCATGACTACTCTACATCTATAATTAATTAATATGTCTCCCAAAATTTTGAAATGAGGTAAACCCCACTATCCACTACATGTCTCCCCCAATGGTTCATTATTGAGGACCACTCTAATGGTAGTTCACTACCTCCCATGTTTTAAATAGAGTTCCATATTATCATCATATGGGAGAATACCCTTGATACTACAATACCATGATGGGAACATAATTAATTTTAAATGAATTCACCATAAAATATATATTTCTACAATTATGGAAAAATCATTTTAGAAACCTCCTAAATTTATTTACAGGGATGCATAAAATCTATTATATTTGTCTTGTAGGATAAGAACATCATGGGACTTAGGCCCAAACCATGACCCCAGCATAACATAGAATTACATGTTTACATCATTATACTTGATAGAATTCCCCACTCAGTCAAAGATATCCTAGTAGGGTTATCATATCTCATTTTTGAATGATACTAACAAACATATTAGACAAAAAACAAATTCTAAAAAACAATACATTGTAACACCACTACTAACCATGTCTCCCAATACTCTATAACATAGAATGTATGGATTTAAGCATTCATATAACCTTTATCTTTCATCCTCACACCCCAAAAAAGATCCAACCCCTAAGAATAAATCATTTAATATGTTGTTCCTAATCCATCACATTACATGGACCATAAGGATATGCTACACCCTAAAAAAACCACTAGCTAAAGAATTCCAAGGACCACACATTACAAATGTTTCCTATATTAAGGATTCCAATCCCGATTCACATGAAAGTCACTATATATGATTCCCAATCAACATAATGAAGTGTCTATAATTTTTCATTTTATGTAGGGAAAACCACATAGACATCCAACTGAGAACCTTTAGTAACCTATTCGACATCTCACCGATAACAATTACATTCCTAAAAAATAACATTAAAATGACACCACCATCGATCGAAGGTGTAATAATTCTTTTATTCAAATGATGAATAAACCACAAAAATTAATATTTTTACAAAATATGACAATCACCAAGACAAATAGTCATCACGTAGAGGTCATAATAAACTATGTCATGGTTATAAAACTTTGATATGTTAATCCTCCACAACATCAATTTCATGAGGTTAGATGCCATATAAAAAATTTATGTTTTATATTACAAGAACCTGAATGATTTATAGGTTCATATGAATTTTTTTAGAGGAGATATTTTTTTCAATACATTAAAAATACATAATGATACTTGTCACCTCTTGTATGTAGTTGGATTATAATGCCATCATCCCACCGAATTTCATCCATAGAAAACCCTTATAAATAATACATGAATTATATGAAATTAATTTGGAGACAATTTATTCTCTATATATAAAGAACATGAACCCATTCTCACAAACTAATCATAAATTAACTTTAAACCTAGATAGTTAGCTCCACATTACAAATTTGAATGGTATTACTTACTTTTATTCACATAATCAACCTCATTAATACAATCAAAAAAACCTTATGATAATCATACTTGATATTAAATTTAGATAGGGTTGTGTACAAATAAACATCATCTATGTAATGAAAAAAATATTGAAATATCATATATTTAAATAATGGAAAAATCTAGTCAACCATGAGGATGATTGAATAATGCATTTAGTATTTTGAAGTCCTCAAGTTATCCAAAATCTAGTCTATGGTTTCACGAGTTCTTTTAACTCCCATATATGTGATACCATGTGATCATCATGTTATTATGATAAGTTATATATATATATATATCCATATTGATAAAGTCAAATGTCATACTCGAATTCATACATATTATAGACCAACCATAGGAATCCCGCATGCACATCCACAAACAACTCATATTTGTCAACACATTGAACTTGTAATGATCTAAAACAATGGTGGTTATCATGGTGGAGAATCAATAAAAATCCCAACACAAAAAATTCCCATAAGACTATATCTCCACCAATTACATCATTGAAAACATTAGGGTCCATAATAATGAGATTATAATAATCACCATCTATATTGGAGAATTACATATGTAGTACGACACTCACAATCTTAATACGAAAATATACCATGCCCCATGGCCAAGTATTTCCTTAAATGTGTTTCTTAATGTTGTAATTCTATCTTGGGTGACTAAAACAATTATGTCCATATAAGATAACACACCTATATATCATATATATCTTTCTATAGGGTCATTACAAAATCATAAATAAAAAGTAATTACCCAACAAAAGAAGCTCAATGAATTTACCAAACATCATATATTCTATGAAATGTAATTATTCAATAAAATATATTTCTAAAAATGTTCATCATTATTCAATTATAAATAGATCCCAAAAAATATAACAATATGAGTCACAAACTCTAACTAATCCCATATCAGTCATGGACCAACCTGACCTCATGAACTCCTAAATCCCATGTCATCAAACACATATTGAATAACAAATATACTATTATCACATCCAAACTAATAGGGGATCCCAATCACTCTATAAAAAATATATACACTATTTTAAATGGAAGAGAATCTCACTTATATCATCAGGAGAGAACACATCTTATCCTAGTCTTATGAAAAAATGATTCATCACCCAGTAAAGTAGGGTAAGAAGACCATATAAAGAAATTTTCACATCATATCCCAAAAAAACTAAATATAAGATCAAAATCAATTGTTAAAAAACTATAATTGATTAGATGAACCTATATGGGTTAGAGTATATATAGATGTGATCAATTAGTATAAATATGAAAGATTATAATTAGCCATTATATGATAAATGTATTTACGTGATCAAATAATCAATAACATAGATTAATATGTGAACAATCTGGTTATAATGTCCTGGATAAATTATACATTATTTATCACACCAATGATGGTTTCCATGAATTGTTATCCAAACTCAAGAACCACCCTAAAATAATTTTTATAGTTCCTAAAACATTCATCACATGACTACTATCACCAAAAACATTCCCTATGATATATCCATTTTATTTATACTAAAAAATAACTGAACCCGCTATAGCCCTGTAAGATGTACACAAAGAGTTTCACCACGGGAAATCCTTCCATAGGGCATGGGCTAGTTACTAGCATCAATTTGGAATGTCAATTAAAAACGGAGTAATTGAACCTTATCAACTGGAAGAAATATATATTTTCAGTTTAATAAGATACCAAAAATTACATAATGATATGCATAAAAAGTTAGTTGAATTGACTATAAAATATTCCAGATATATCTTCAATGGCACACCACGATAATTGGAATTGATAACAGAACGTATAATAGTGAAAAATGAACACACAACTTCCTAATTAAAAATTTAAGATAATCTTAATCCTAGAGTTCCATAAATCAAACTGCCTCTAAAAATGATTATTGATACCACTATATCTAGGATCCTACAGTCTCTTTTTACACCCCATCAACCCCAGTCTCATAGAATCATCTTTGAACAAACCATGTTGACCCCACATATACAACATCATTACTAAAATTCTCACCATATACACACACAACAGTTGTAGGACTAAAGACAATTAATGGGTGATTATAAACATAATCAATGGGACAACCTAAAATAAAAATAGAATCACAAATAATAATGTTAGATCAAATTCTGGTACTAGGTGTGACAAGGAGGAAGATAGAATGAAAAACTAGAGTGTAAAATCAACTAAAATCCCTAACCACCATAGATAATCTAAAATGACGTCATGAATTATAATCGAAATATGCATGACCACACTAACTCTCAGGGATTAAAAAACCACATAGTCATCTTATCTAATATCCAATAAATCTATTATAAAAGATAAACTATGTGTTCTTGGAACACTGAAGAATACATGGAGTTCAATATCTATTGAAATTATAGGTATCACGCCATGATGTAAACCTTAGGGTGTTGAGTAAACACAATATGAATCACATTTCATAGTTATTAGACATCCAAATCAAACCACTAAAAAAATGGGAGGTCATTCATCTCTGATGCATCCATAACTTATATTGAATCATCTCCCCTTCTAGTACATTAACAATTTAACACAGATCCAAAACATTATCGATTAACAAATATTAAAATTATATTAATATTTTTTGGGATCTTAAAATTCATAGGGGAATAACTAATCTAAGAGAGGATACTAAAACTAATCTGATTTCTTCATAAAGGGAGGATATTGACTCCAAAAATACATAATCTAACATACAATAGGGGGTACTGACCCTATCTGATTCAAAAATAGAGGATCCAATTCCTTGGGGAAACTCTAAAAAAATATAGGCTATAATTATCTTATCCCATGTATAGTAAGTGGAAGTCATTAACTTCCATTACACTTCCATCACTGAGGGCTTTAAAATACTAAAAATGTCATACAGTTGATCATGATTAGTTCACCATGTATCACATCATTTCATTATGATGTATGGAAACAATGGAATTTTATGTTTACTAATACCAAGGATATGTTACTCACACATTAATAACCATTTCTGAATAGGAACAGATTCCCAATGGGTAGTTCATGAAATAGTACATAATGTTTCCCTAAGGTTGTGTGACATGTAATCCTACGTTAAAACCCTCGAAATATAATTTCATCCTACATGGTGTGTTTTTCTCTATATAAGGCATGTTTCCTCACAAACATAGTGTATACGACCTAGTGGGGGGACATGGAACGTCCATACTACCTGAGTCATGTCCCACTATGTTCACATAGTTTGTGGACACTCTATTAAAATTATATTCCCAATCAGATTTCTTGCCATGAACCCTATGTACTCACCAAAGTGGACTTCTATGGGAACATAACATATTTATCCAACCACACAGTTTTGTGACATTTTATCCAGTAAAAAAATGTATCATGACATCAAATGGATTGAATACAAGTTTTATTACATAGTACACATCATGTAGTTAATCAATGTATATATTCTCTATATTTCCTTTTTATTTCATAGTTACATCCACCATTTTCACCATAATACTAACTAATATGTTTATTTATTCATTCACTAATGATGATTTTGTTTTAGATGAATGATTTTGGACACCCATATCTGAA
The DNA here is from genome assembly GCA_963277665.1 of Viscum album. Lineage (NCBI taxonomy): Eukaryota > Viridiplantae > Streptophyta > Magnoliopsida > Santalales > Viscaceae > Viscum > Viscum album. Next base: position 2,036,489,079 of record OY728148.1, read on the forward strand.
AATATGATCTTTATCGTATATAACTACTTTCCCCGCATATTTATTTGGAAAAAACCATCCAGGTGTCCCCACCCATGAATTATATCACAAAACATTATTCTCTCATTGGTTAAAAATGATCATCAATTGCCTACGACTATAAGGATGTATAGATACCATTATGAACATGATTCAAAAAAAGGATTTTAATTTTATTTTTAGCTAAATTAGGAATCATGATTAAAACATGATGAATTGTTGGTAGAAATCCATAGAAACAGTAGTGTGAATAATACATGGTGTTATTTTTTCAATTGATTAAGCAATCACATGGTTAAAAAAATGGGCATAGATCAAAATTATAAGAATAATAGTTATCACAATTTAATTTTTGAACAAAAATAATAAATTAGGAGGATCATTCCAATGATGACCATAGATTAAATTTCAAATACTGAATTCATTAATATAATATCATCATGTATGGGGTAAAATCCAAAATTAATTGGAACACCAAAAAATTCTCAAGTAATAACATTTTATTCGATAACATGAATGAAACAAATAAAGTGTTGAGGTAATATAAAATACCAAAACATTAAAAAATATTCAATATTTTATAAATACTTCAATATAATTTATTTCTTTAAATACACATGATACTCATTTATAGAGTGTTACACTTAAAAAAGACTTTCTTCATTATCTTGTGTTACACATAAGAACAGGTTTTACCGTATAGAATTAATATTATTATTTAATATAATATGTAATAAACTATATGTTAAATTATATTTATGATTATTATTGACTAAATTATGCAAATAAATGGTTTAATTCATTTTGTATCAATTTATTTAAATGTAATATTATTTTCAATTGAACGTAAAGGTACATTTTTATGAAAATCATTCTTTATGAACTGAAGGGTTTTTTGTCTTAATAAATTAAATTAATCACTTTTAATAAATTATATCAATGAACTATATATATTACATATTTGATAAAATATTCTTAATATTAATCCAATATATTTGATAGGCATAAGATAATAACAAACCCAATTTTACGGATAAATAGCCATATTCTTCAATAGGAGGTTTCACCGCCTTTTCATGACACAATTATCTAAAAACTAAATTTTGAAACATTAATGAATAATATATGAAAATATAATATTTATTTTTTAAAATAGAACATCAATATTTAGCGTTTTTAAACTAAATTTATTTTTAAAAAATGTTTTATTTTTTTGAATGGTGAAAAATACTGAATTTTTCTAGAAAATTATCTTTTTGTCGTAATAATTTAAATTGTTAAATTAAATTATAATTTGGTTTTGAATTTTAATAAGATAAATTTAAAATCTATTTATACAATTTATTTCATTGGAATCAATTTTATATTGAATTTTTATATAAAAACATTTCAAATATTTTATCAATTTTATTTTAAAAATATTCTTTCATGTTGCATTTATGGGCTTATTTTTAAATTACATTCCACCACTTATGGGATTTGAATTTAGAAAAATGGATTCCATATTTTGAATAATAATAAAATAAAGTTTCTATTATGGTGAAAATAGTTTATTAAATAAATTATTTTTTAATTTAATTAATATTAATTACAGTGATTAAGGTGAAAATGAGTTTACTTAGTGGTTAAACATTATCCTTATGTGAAAAAATTACATAAAACTTGTAAACAAAATATTTTATTAAAATATTTCTAAAATGACCCACCTTTTTCTAGAATTTTGATAATTATTATAGGCACATGATCTATTACAGATCTTACAATTTTCTTTATCTTTTTATATTTACAAGAATGTCTCTCCTCCTCTAATAGAAAAGGGAACTCACCTATATCTCTTATTCACATCTATAGATCCATTTACCTAGTCCAAAAACATCCCAAATAAGCTCCAACAATCACTTCCCTCAACTTACATTCCTAAATTTTGTAATAAATCCTACCAAGAAAATATTATTTTGAAAACAAAATGGGGTTACCTGAAGAAGAAATGACATTCTTCAACAAGCCCTTTTGTTGTATTTCATTCTCCAACCCTTCGATTATATTAATATCATTCAAATATAATAGACTCAGTATCTAAAATATAAAATGATATTTTTATTCTATTATTTATTACCTTAAAATATCACAAAATTATACCGAATTTGATATGCAATCATCATTCGTGTGTACGATGAACTACTGTCTCATAAACCAATGTTGTTCATCCTTCAAATATATTATTTTAAAGTTCTAAATAATGATGGATTTATTGTTTATATATGATATGTATTATATTTATAATTTATTTAGGAATATTTAATAATTATATAACACATACCTTCATGTGTTCCATTTTTTGGAAATACGATAACATCATTTGTCGATGTGTGGACTACTAACCCCTCAAAGCAACGCGATTCATTAAAATGTTGCGTGGAATGTATTATATATGGTTTTAACAAAAATATGAAATTTATATGAGATAGATATTATTATTAAATTATAATATAAATATATATCATTTAATTATTATAATTATAATATGAAAAAATGAAAACAATGTTCATGCGTACATACGGCCTACCATCTCCATAAAAGGTGCATTTCATTTCATATCTCAAAATTTATTGATTATTATAAATACATATATACTTAATATATATGATATTTGTATCATGTTTTACATCGTTTATATTATTAAATCATGATAAAAGTAATAAGAACAAAAATAACAAGTCAAAACATACTCTCAAAACATGCCAATTAGCACATGAAACAGAGAAAATAATTAATGATTGTCAATAAATGGGAAATAATATATTACAAAAAGATAATATACAATATTATAAATATTATAATCTTTATATTATAAGCTAGTAACACTCTTAACTCCATTATAAATTTTTTAAAGATATGTTCAACCAAAAGGAAACGCAAGGTAATGGATATCATCAAAATTTACATTTAATTGAGACTTAGTTATTATTATGAAACAGTTCACTTTAATGTGGTGTAAATAATGTCCCATTTTCATTTAACATCATTACTCACTCACACATAATGTTATTATAAGTTTCAAATTTAACTAACTCATCCAATGTTTTCTAACTTCAAAATTACAAAGTGGTAAAGGTTATCATTGAAATATAACATTCTTTTGTGATTATTAACTTTTTTCATGGGAAAATAACATTATTATAATATTTTTTATTGTAAATTAATTTTATAAAAGATATCCAAATTAAAATTATTTTTATTTTATTATTTCATAAATATTATACCATTTTTTTAAATTTTGTTCACTTTGACAGCTATTTGATTAATTGGGTAAAACTTGATAAATCCATATCTTTTAAACAATATAAATATTTTATGATAAGGAATGTTGATAATTAATAAATATATTATTATATATATAAGTAATGATCTATAAATTAACTACACATGTTGGGGAATGGATAATTGATGCCTATATAAGCATCATTAGTCTCATGGAATGAATCATTTGGATATCCTCCACTTATCGGTTTATACGGAGTATGTTTATACTGTCTTGAGGATAGATCATGATGGAAAATGTATCATTTTCCTTGGAAAACTGAAATCTAAAAATTAATCAATTCATTATTTGTTTGTTTATTTATTTATCATTATTAGTTATAACATTTTTACTATTAAAAACATCTATGTATTCATTTAATTCTCATTTTATTGATTAACTGGAATGTGAATTCAATTATTTACCTTTTAATATAAATTTTTACTCATATTTTTATTTAAATGGAATTTTTGTTCAGTTATTTACCTTTCCAAATTATTTATAAACTTCCTTCACAATTGATTGACTACATGCATTTTGGGTTCTCTAATTTATATTTCCTTATTAATTACTCTCATTGATTCATTATTTGATCCAATGTACATAATCCTAAAAGATAATTTGAGATTATCATTATTTTGTATCTTCACCAAAGAATCCTATAAGATTACTAATAATTATATGAAATTATATTAAAATAGTTTATAAATTAATATTTGAATAAAACAATAAGTTATAATTAGATTATTCATGGGTAATACCAGAGTCATTTATCTATTTGTTTTACAAATACTACTAATCTCTTTGGTCCTTTGGTATTTGATTCTTTGTAATGATGCCAATTTAATGGTTATAGAAACCAAATCTGGGATTAATACGTTTGGGTTGCTACAATAATACTCCCCTGCCTCAACTAGTGATATATCTCTATTTGAGGCTCTTCAACCAAATTTTTTATTTATCATTGATCATTGATCTCTAGATCATCTACTAACATTTATACTACATGGCTCACCAAAAAAATTCTCGGCCTAGTTTTTTCACCTAACCCTATAATAAATAATCATGGAAGATATATGTAGGTAGGAAATGAAGTCAATGGTAAATAAAAAAAAATCTATTTTCATTTTTTAATTATTTAATGTTAATACACCCATAAAATCATCATATAATGGGGAAAATGCAATCAAAACATATTTTTATTCATTGTGTAAAACCTACATTATTAATTCAATTTATTATTGGTTTTTCCATCTAAGACACTATTAATGATATATATGAATTACATCATAGACTCTCAGATGTGAAATAATGATATTATAATATTTTTATTATATTATTTCATATATTTAATAGAAATCTTTTCTCTCTGACAAATCTTTCTGACGGTAAAAATTATATTATATAACCAATAGAAGAATTAAAAACATTTTATAGAATTAAAAACATTCAATAAAATATCAAGTTAGGGTAAATTTTCTTTTTTACCTCAATAGAGTTCTCAGGACTCTAAATGTAAAAAATTAGAGCTCATCCCCGACGGTAAAAATCTAAGAGCCTAAATTTTCATTATGATATTGATACAAATGGGTTAATTTTGTTATATGTATTTGTTAACCCACTTGAATGCATATGGTGAATGACAAAAGAAAAAGTAACATAATAGTGTATTATAAATACTAAATGATATATATCAATTTTTTAACCATGTGTATGTTATTTAATAGTTGTCATTAGTTTCATAATATGTAAAAAGTGACTACATAATAAGAAAAAAATATTTTTTAGTTGAATATATTTTTTTTTTTAAAATAACATTTTAAATAAATTTATGATTTTGGTTGTTAGGTATATAAAATCAATATGAGTAAATTATTTCCTTCACCCAAATGATGTTTTCGAGATGATATGATATTATGTATAGAATATGTTGATATAGAGAATAAATATAATATTATAAATAAGATCATGACATGTGTTTCATGTAATATAATTTTTATTTAAAATCATTGGTTCATGAAACCTTTTCTCACCATGATGTGGAAATTAAATTCATTATAAATTGAGGGGTCCAACTTATAATAGATATATAGATATAGTCGAATGAAAAAAACAATGACTCTCTATTATCACACTTATTTTTATTCAACTCTATATTAATATAAAATTCACTCATCTGTGGCTGATACAAATCAGAAGAACCAATCCTTTTTTAGTTTTATTATTTTTATTATTTTTATTTCCCTGTTTATTTTTTATCATTAAGGTTTAAATTTGGTTATTTTTACTGAAGAGTCAATAATTATTGCTATTTTAACATTATTAGATTCATATGTATCTTCTTTCACTGTATTTTCCATATATTGTTCCCACATTCTAATCTAATTCACATATGATGGAATAAAATAATTTTCGTGGTGATTGATTATAAATTGTGATAACATATTATAGGTTTCAATTTTATGTCATATTTAAAATATACCTATACTTATAATGATTGATAATTGTTTCTTATATTTTATATGTGATGTACCATTGAATTACTTTCCATTAGATTTAGTTATTATAAAAATTATCTCTAGAAAATTAGGAATTAATTTTTTATAATTATAGTTTATTGATACTTTTATTTGATAAATTAATTATTCATACATGATACTAGGTATTCCAAATTTAATGATAATAATATTATAATAATAATGAGTTGAAATTTTTCTAAATTAATACAGATAATATATTAAGTATTGAATATTCTTTCATCATTCTATTTAGTTAATTTAATTTCAATTCAATAATATTTTCCTTTTTTTATTGTAGACAAAAAAAATATTTCCATTTCATTAACAATATAAAATGAAAAATAAAATATAATGTATCAAAAAATTAAAATATAGAATATTGGGTTTCATTAGGCTACCAGGATAAATGAAAAACGTTTTTCACTATAATATATTATTTATATTTTACAAACACTATTTTTTTATTTGTGGTATATTTCCCTCATATTTTATAACTGTCATTTACTCTCTCTATAAAAGAAGTTGAAATTTTAAAAAAAATACTAATGTAAAATTGACCTTTCTCTTCTAATCCATTCAATTGTGATTCTATGAAAATAAAAATGGGTTTCAATTCTACTAGAAATTTTTTCATAATTACCATTATTGATTTAAGGCTAAGTGATTTGTAAACAACATTTTCGATTAATAAATATACATTATATCAAAATAATGTTATTAGAGATTATCTTCCCATTTTATATGAATATTATTTTAATGAATTAAGAGAATATATATATATCAAAGTACTATATTCCCAATAAAATATAATACAATCACCAAATATATAATAATTATAATATTTTTTATCTATAAAATTTAACCACAAACATATCAAGATCAAGTGTAATTTAATTCATATAATGTTGTCAAATTTAATATGAAAATTATATGACAACCCTGCCACATTTCATCTGAATACATCCTAATTTCGTTCTAATTTTTTCTTTAATTAATCGCATATTTTTAATTAGTTTTAGTAATATATGGGTCATTTATGAGGTATGTACATTCTTTGTCTATGAAAATGTTACTTCAAATACATCATCCCTATTTAAACCTGACTATATACCTAGAGAGAACTATCATAAGAAATTATAGTTTATATAATTCGTGCATAAAAATACTATGACTCCCTATAAATATTTTACAAAATTTTCTAGGAAAATAATTCATTAGAATATTCATAGACATAATGAGAACCAAATTTTATATATTCATTTGAAATCATATATTTCTAAACCAAATAAATAAATAAAAATTTAATCTCCTTCATTCAAAAATCAAATTATAAATATATTTAATTAATAATATTTTATATTTGTTTTTACAAAATAATCAGAAACATATTTCCAGCCTCCCCAGATATTTAATAATATACCAACATTTCATAAATAAAACCTATATTAAATAAATAATGGAAAATGAGAAATAATAAATTTATTAAGGCAATGAAAATTAAAATATCACATTTCATAAAGGTTATTTCCTTGGTTTTCATAACTTCTTTCCCCCTTGAGGGTTCCCTATTATATTGTAACTTGGTTCCCTACAGGTTTTATAAAAATTTAATTTTTAGTTAGTTCATAGAAATCCAAAATTGTTCAACCTAAGGTGAAAAATAAATCCCAATAAAAACATTCTATTCAAGATAATGACAACATATTTTAAAATATACATGTTTAGAGGGATCCATTTTATATGATTAAATATATATGATTAGTACTTAATATTTAATTAATATTGAACTCCACTGATCATTTTAGAAGTTCATCAATGAAATCCATTATAAATACACATAGAAAATGGTTAACTTCAATAAAATTATAAGACCATTGTTACCATTAATATAATTAAAAAAATCTACCCCTAGAGATGTGAGATCCCTCAAGTTCCCCATCTAATGTTTTGATTGAAATTTAGGTAGATCCTATTTATTTGTAATTGTGTGGGAAAAAATAATAGAAGAAACTAAATTGCATTATGGATAACAATTAATATGAGATCAAAAAAATTAAAGAAAATTCAAATCGGAAGAAAATATTTCATTTCATCCATTATATTTGTTCATTGACATCCAAAAAATACCAAGAGTTTCACAATGAAATTTTAAGACGTTTTAAAACTGGATTTGTGTCATGATACTTATAACCCATAAAACAAATTGAGATACTCATATCACCATTCCCTAATATTTCATGAATTAGTATACTATTATTGGACTCCTTATTGATGTTTTTTAACCATACAACTCTATAAATGTTTCATAAATACCATATATGAAACTCTTCCTAAGTGTAATCCCAATAAAAGAACCTCGCATGTGTCACCTACTAGGTCAGGTACACATAGTGTAATCCATTGAATAATCCCCACCCAATCCCCCATTATACTCTTTAATTTAATATGGTTTATCATCAACCATATATTATTAAACACATGGAAAATTACTCACATTTCCTTAATTATTTTAGTAAATAACTTCCATTACATCTAAACAATTAATAATATATTAAAACAAGGACGACTAGTATTTATATTTTCAAGAATATAAATTATATGGAATACATCCATAACTCATAACGTTAATATTCATAGAACATACCTAAAATATGACCCAAAAATATAGATTCATACTATATGGATTTTGTTCATTCTCCAATGACATACTAGGGTACATCTATGATGATAAAAATGATAATTCTCATAGATATATAAACCTATTACGAGGTTTTTTTTTGAAAAAGTGATGCTATGGCCAAATTACCAATGAAATATTTATTAAATCAAAGGAAAAATTACATGAGTCTAAAAGAAGGTATCATATTTTAATCATTCATATTAGGGGGTGAAAATAATTTTGGAGATCCTCCAACCATGTAATTTCATGACATACACATTTATTGCAAAGTCCATCTGGAACCATATTCACTTAAAAATAGGTATAATTGGTAATATGGTTGATGTATTTTAGTTAACATAGAAAATCCATTTAACAGGTACTAATCGACCAGGCCATATTAATCACACCATTCTAAATTTATTGCACTATAGTAGAAAAATTACTTTCAATACATATTGTATTCCAACCATGGTGCTTGGTCAAGGAAATATCATGAACCACACTCATCATTTTAGATTCCAACGAGGAGGAAATACCAAAGCTTGCAAAGATGCAGCTGTGTATTTGACGAAGATGATTTTTGAAGATGGTGAAACATATTTCAGTCCTTGTATTTCCTTTAGAATCGCCATCAACATTAAATTTCATCAATCTAGGAAGCAGTACTTTCCAGAAAACATCAAATTCATGTCATTGTTGACGAAAACATCCATCAACTTATAGACATTGTAGAATCATAAAGTCTTTCACTATGTTGTTGCACTACCCCTTCTGAATAAACGTAGATTCATGAATAGAAATGAGGATCTGCACCTGACCTGTATTATTATTGAGTGAGCAATTATTGGAATATTTTTCATTTCTATCATACCAGATCACATGAAAATGCTCAGGGACAACAGTAAAAGTTTATTTTCTTGGAGTTCTCTATATCCACACATAGCTTTATATGGTCATTGAAAGAGTCAATAATCATCCATATACAAACAAAGATGTAAAAAATATATCTTCGAAGAGTAGTGGAAGTGGAAAAATAAATAAATAAATAGTTTCAATCCTATCTATATTTATTACATATATGTAATTTTTAGAAAATGTGGTTCCCAAAAGTCTGAAGAAAAATATCGTTGGGTACCCTATTGTAGGAAATATGACAATGTAGAGTGAGTCTTGAAGGCTTTATAGGTGGATTGTCAAATATTTTGACCCAACGAATGTAATTTCTAGAATTATGAAAATATTTAATCCATCATAACATTTTGTGTAACAGCCCAAGATTTTATAAAAAAATATTCATTTTAATTTTATTAATGTCTTTTGTTGTATTCTACACCAAAAGGAGCTTGCACAACATGCATCCATGACTTGCCTTGCATTACACGCAATCGCGACCTTCCTCGATAGCGTGTGTAATACGCAATACCGAGTTTCACTAAACAACGATATGTTATTAAAATATTATTAAAACTAGCTGTTATGATTAGTAATAACAACTTTTTAAAATTCTGTAAATCTTATTTTTCAAAATGAACTTCATTTTTGGATTCGGACTATCGAATTTAGCCTAAGGTGAAATTTTGGTACTTTTCGGATAACTTTCATATTCTGATGAATAGTAAAAATTACTAAATTTTAATTAAAAACAACTTTTTTAATCGAAATAATTAATATTGATAAATTATTAATTTGAGTGGTTATAAAGTATATTTAGAATATATTTTTACAATTTAATACAATGTTGGTCATTGTATGTAATTTCACATTTAAACCAGTTATAAACTAGTGTCAATCTTTTGATAGTTATTATCTCTAAAAAACACACTATTTGTTTTGACGACGAGAATTAATTTTTAAATTAGTTAATGCAACTGATATGTTTTGAATTTGGTAAAATAGGTATCATTTTTGAGTTCATAATATCAAATATACCTTAGGCCTAATTTTTGGTATTTTTCTGAAAACTTTCAATTTTCGATGAATAGTGAAACCACTAAGTGGTAGGTTAAAAACTGTATTTTGCATAAAACTTAATTTTACCGCTTCTGTGAATGGAATTTCGAAAATCCGACAAACACGGTTAATATTAAGGACTAAAATGTGGTTCAATGAGATGAAAATAATTTTTGGTGAATAGTAACTTTTTACTTTTTTTTACCACGGTTAATAGTAAATAGGGTAAATATGATATTACTATTACCCTAACACATGTCCTAATTCGATTGTATAAGTTTAATTCGGCCAAAAACAACCTTATGAATATAATATGACCATTTAGGTCCACTTGGATTAGATTACGACATTTATTATTATTTAATTCAAAGAAGAGTTAAAAGAGTTAAAATCAAAGTTTATTTACTAAAACATTTTTAATATAGGGTTATACATAAGATAAATTTGATTTTAAATATTCATTAGAAAGATAAAACGATTTCCTACATAATGATAGTTTATTTATAATTTTTAGACATTAAATAAATTAATTTATTTATGACACAACGATGATGCAGTAATTACCCATTTAAGGAAATATTAACATAATTGATGTTATAAATGATCAAATGAATGTAATTTGAGACTTTTTATGATTTCCACTAATTTTCTAGGTTACTATGATATATTAGTGTTGATTTAATAAACTTGGTTCGAACAAATAATTCTGTTATGACTTTCAAAAAAATCATATATCAAATAGTGTCAAAATTGACACAAAATAGTTTTTAAATCAAATATTATATTATTAATTGTTATTTTATTCCTAAAAATCCAAGGTTCAGCCAAATGACTTAGATAAGGATATATATATTAATAATAAACAATTTGGGGTTCGTTTGGCATGTTATAGTAAGTGTATTAACCATATAGTGAAAGAAACAAAAAAGACACGGTAAACGTTAAATTATTTAACTTAGAGTTAAATCTAATTGATAAGGTTAAAATAATACCCTAAACTTGTATAAAATCTAATTGGTTGATAGGATTTAGACCCATCCCCACTTTAGCTCCGAAATAAGACCCTTTGGAACCATTATAAACCGATTTTGACTTTATTATAAAATAATATTTTGAGGTATTCCTAAGGTGCCCCTCTCCTCCCTTATAAAAGGGCACCTCCTCCCCCTCCTCCTCACACCAATTTGAGCACTCAAGCTCGGCCAACCCCTGCCATTTTCTCCTCTCCACTTCCCTAGAATAATCCTAGAGGTCCTGGTCTTCTCCAAAGACAAATCTTAATTCCTTAAGTGGAGGATTCAAAGAAGCGTTCCAAAGAAGAGGTAATATCCATTACCGATCTTTTCAATTTCTTTCTTCTTCAACTTCTTCTCCATTAGTTGTTTCATGATAAAGTAATAACATCAGTATTAATTACATACTGATATGTTATTATAAATATGAAACAACCCTAATTCACCTTCTATCCATCCTATGGAAAAAATGAAATCACCGTGCGTGCGTACGTACGGAATACCGTCTCCACGCCGTGGTGTAATCTATTTTCCACCATCACCTTACAAGGATGGGTATAATGGTGTAATGAGTAACTATATATGATTATTATGAAGTAATGTTGATACTGAAATAATATATATATATATACTCCAATACAATTCCACGATCATAGGAACGATATCATCACTCGTGCGTACGTACGGAATACCGTCTCCACGATGTGATGCGACTCGTTCTACATGATCTTCATTTCATAATGATTATATAAATGAATTGAATGAATAAATATGATATATGTTATACTAATACCATTCTGGATATAAGGAATCTATAACCTTAAAAGATGAATAAGAATGTATTTGGCAAAACACGCATAAGAACAAAAGGCAATAAAGACCCGAGTAACAAGTAACCATGAAATATTACTATCAAGAAGCTAAGAATATGAACATATATGATATCATATCAATATGTATGATTCTGGAATAAGTCAATAACATTATTTAAACCATTATACAGGAGCTTCAGACACGTACAAAGAAAATTGGACTTAAGGTAAGGGAAATATCACAATCTCATTTTTATCCGAGATTGTTTATTCGTAAGTATTTACTGGGGTGTATTTTGTCATCCACATCCATGTTTCATAAATATGTAATATTATTTCCATCCACCTACAATTGTTTAAATCCATTTTTACCCTTCGGGAAGTTTTTAGTAAAATAAATGAAAGGAATCTTTTGTCGTTTTTCGTATGAGGTACTTTTTGACTTTTCCGACAAAAGTACGAAGAATGTTTTTTTAACTTATACGGCATGAATGGATTTTTAAAACAAAATTTCCAAGAATCTTCTTTTACAAGTTTTCATGTTTATTTTTAATCAAATTCTTTTATTTTAAAGTCGTATGACATGTTATGAAAGGAAAAATGTTTTTGAAGTAGAAAGGATATTTTCCTCAAGAATGGAGTTCAAGTGTTTTTTCAAAATTATTTTCCATCTAAGATAATAAAGGGTTCTGTTTTAATCCCTATTATTACATTGGTTTGATTATGTTGTGATGGAAATATTTTTATGAATTCCTTTATCTTATATGAATTGTTTTATGATGTCATGTTGTTTAAGAATCCCATTTTTATTACATGGGTTACGCTATGATGTATGGTTTATGATTATGTGGCACACATAAGAAAGGATTCATTATAAGATGGGTGGGACCTATATCTCCCTCCAATGCATTGGGTAAAGATTTTATATCTCATGAGATAGACAGGGCTGGAACGGTAGGTTATACCGGTTCAGTGAAATAGGACTGAAACGAGGGTTACTCGATTCAGAAAGGGACTTTGTCCACTAAGATAGTCTTGGCAATGAGTCTTTACTAACATGAAATGATTCTATATGATTATGTGTGAATGCCACGAATTTTCATGTTTTAAGTTATGATTATTGTGATTACATTTCACTACCATGATTTATCCCATGTTATGAAATTATGATCTCTTTTGCAGGTTAAGATTTCCAAAAGTTTTGTGATTGTGTATATGATGTGATTGATATTTCTTTTGTTTACCCTTACTGAGCATTTGAGCTCACCCTTTTATGTTTTCTTTTCCCCAGGATATAAAAAAAGGGTTTTAGGTAAAAAAAAAGGGAAGATCTTTATGGGAGATATTGAATATCTTTCACCACGATTAGAAGATTATGTTCCGAGTTTCCAAAGACACTAAACTATTACGATCCTTGTGTGTGTGTTTTTTTTATGTACCAAGTATTCCGCAAAAGTAATGTAATGTCTATGTACGTCAAGCTTCGGGTCTCTACAGTTGGTATCAGAGGAAAGGTTTAGTCAACCTTTGGAAACTAGGATGCGAAAATGTTAGTGAGATCCCTAGAGATATTTCTACGGTATGTCTAGGGATTTCCCTAAGGTTAAGTATACGTATAAGTTATAGTACTAGAACTACGCTAACGATCATAGAATTAAACCTAAGATGTTAGATATTGAAGGTACTCCCCCTTTATTATATTGTTTTCCCTAGCATGATTTTTGCCTCTCACACTATTCTATTTGGGTTTTAGACGATGGCTGGAACCCGAAGGAACCGTGTTGATCAATGCAATGGACAATGCAATGATTGTCCTCCTGAACAAACAAATGTTATGGGAGATGGAGTGCAAAATCTTATTGCTATAATTACACAAGCTATGAATCATTCTGGACTTTCAAATGAGCAGAGAAGGGAACAATATTCTATTGAGTCCTTCATGAGGCAACGTCCACCTTCTTTCAGTGGGTCTTCTGATCCACTTGTTGCTGAACAATGGATCAGTACCACTGAAAAGATATTTTCAGTTCTTCAATGTTCTGAACATGATAAAGTCATCTTAGTAGTATATCGTTTGGAAGGTGAAGCTGATCAATGGTGGAATCTTATCAAGAATACAAGGCAAAGAGATGAAATTGAGTCCATGGAATGGGATGAGTTCAAGAACTTATTTTTCAATAAGTACTTCCCTCGTATTCTTCGAACAAAGATGGAGAAGGGGTTTCTTGAACTAAAGCAAAAGGATGATGAATCTGTTGGTATATACGAAGCAAATTTTACAGGACTTGCAAGGTATGCATCTGGAATTATCATCCAACCCGAAAGTAAAGTTGATCGATTTTTCAGTGGCTTAAAACCAAGTCTTCTAAGGGCATTAGCTATAAGAGACTTCAGTAGCTATGAAGAAATTGTGCGTTGTGCTATCAAGGTAGAAATGGAAGTTGGTGTTACATATCCATCTCATGGTTTTGACAAAAAACGAAAGATGGAGTTCAAGGAGAAATCTCAGAATAATGGTGAAAAGAAGATGAATGTTTCCTTATGCACAAAGTGTGGAAAGAAGCATGGTGGAGATTGTCTTAAAAGGACTAGAAAATGTTTTAAGTGTGGAAAAGAAGGTCATCGAGCAGCTGAGTGTCGAAGTAATGGAAAAAGGTTTTCTAATGATGTGAATAAATCAAACACTGCAGGGAACGCACCACCAACACTTCAATGCTTCAAGTGTAAGGAAATGGGACATTATGCTAATAAATGCCCTAATCCAAGGGTTAGTGATGATCAATATGAGCAACCACTGAAGGCAAAGGACAAAGGGAAGTCACATGCGATCACTATTGGCAATGTTGAATATGACAACGATGTGGTGGAATGATTAAGTGTTTATGTAATGGGATTTCGAAATAATGTTGTATTATTGAGTATTGCAATATTTATTGATGTGGTACTCAAAGTGATTGATATATTTTGGAAATAAGATGATATGCGCATAATGAAGGGAAAATGAGAAAATGAAATGTTTAATAGTATTCATGAGCTCATGATTGATATAAGGACTAAGTGATATCATGGTTTGAGTATATAGAATTTTGAGGATTTTGGTATGTGGAAAGTGTTAACTTTTAACTGCATTCATTTTTTCACTAAGGTATTCAAGAGAATACACGATTAAGGACTTTGAATGTTTGGAATGTGACCAACAAAACATATCTTATGATATATGGGGTTCGACGATGGTGTTAAATCTCTGGTAATCGTTTTCACTATGTTATGAGAGTGGACTGCAGTATTATGGATAAGCCTAAAGATTGGAATGGATTATGTTGGACATAAGTTAGTATTGTTTAAGGATATAAGTTTTCTCGATATTATTGATGGGATGTTATAGTAATATAGTTTTAGAAAAAGGACAACCTGCAGGACGGGCGACAACCCATCACTTCGGACAAGGCTGTGGGAATCGAACCCACAACCGAAGTGTGACTGGCCTTTATCGCCTACCAGTGGCCTATAGGAAGTCCCTGTTTAGTAGAAACTAGTTTTATTTTATTAAGCGGTATGATATATGAAGTATAAGTTCATTTTAGGAACCATATATGATTAATCTCACTATAGATCGACTTATGTATATAATTTTTGCTAACCTTTTGTTTGAGACAGATGGAATGACCCGTCATTCTATCACATGATCTGCTAACACTTCACGAATAACAAATTCAACTTCATTTATTTAAGAGATGAAGTGGAAATTGTTCAAGGCACAAACAACAGTGAGATTGTACCAAAATAAAGTAAGTATTTATTCTAATGTAAATTTTCATCTTTAGGGAAATGATCTTGAAAACCAAAAATGTTGTCCGAGTGATCTTATACCTGATGAATCAGATGGTACCTTATATCATCACAAATCTATGGATTTGTGATTACTGGCTTTTCCATAGCCATGTTCTCTACCACTCTCCATCAGAACCTGATGGTTAGATTTTTCATTCATATCCATATTTTCACCTATGTGGAAACCCAGTGATTAGTTTATTTGGGTAACCGTTAAGTTTCATACTTTTGTTTTTAAAGATTGGTTTTGATATTCCTTTTTACGATGTTGGTTTCTATTAAAAAAAACTTTCGAATAGTAAACCATTTATAACCCCGACGAATTTCGAGGGCGAAATTCATTTTAAGGGGTGTAGAATGTAACAGCCCAAGATTTTATAAAAAAATATTCTTTTTAATTTTATTAATGTCTTGTGTTGTATGCTACACCAAAAGGAGCTTGCACAACACGCATCCTTGACTTTCCTTGCATTACACGCAATCGCGACCTTCCTCGATAGCGTGTGTAATACGCAATACCGAGTTTCACTAAACAACGATATGTTATTAAAATATTATTAAAACTAGCCGTTATGAAAAGTAATAAACACTTTTTAAAATTATGTAAATCTTATTTTTCAAAATGAACTTCATTTTTGGATTCGGACTATCGAATTTAGCCTAAGGTGAAATTTTTGTACTTTTCGGATAACTTTCATATTCTGATGAATAGTAAAAATTACTAAATTTTAATTAAAAACAACTTTTTTAATCGAAATAATTAATATTGATAAATTATTAATTTGAGTGGTTATAAAGTATATTTAGAATATATTTTTACAATTTAATACAATGTTGGTCATTGTATGTAATTTCACATTTAACCCAGTTATAAACTAGTGTCAATCTTTTGATAGTTATTATCTCTTAAAAACACGCTATTTGTTTTGACGACGAGAATTAATTTTTAAATTAGTTAATGCAACTGATATGTTTTGAATTTGGTAAAATAGACATCATTTTTGAGTTCATAATATCAAATATACCTTAGGCCTAATTTTTGGTATTTTTATGAAAACTTTCAATTTTCGATGAATAGTGAAACCACTAAGTGGTAGGTTAAAAACTGAATTTTGCATAAAACTTAATTTTACCGCTTCTGTGAATGGAATTTCGAAAATCCGACAGACACGGTTAATATCAAGGACTAAAATGTGGTTCAATGAGATGAAAATAATTTTTGGTGAATAGTAACTTTTTACTTTTTTTTACCACGGTTAATAGTAAATAGGGTAACTAAGGGTAAATATGATATTACTATTACCCTAACACATGTCCTAATTCTATTGGATAAGTGTAATTCGGCAACAAACAACCTTATGAATATAATATGACCATTTAGGTCCACTTGGATTAGATTAGGACATTTTTTATTATTTAATACAAAGAAGAGTTAAAAGAGTTAAAATCAATGTTTATTTACTAAAACATTTTTAATATAGGGTTATACATAAGATAAATTTGATTGTAAATATTCATTAGAAAGCTAAAACGATTTCCTACATAATGATATTTTATTTATAATTTTTAGACATTAAATAAATTAATTTATTTATGACACAACGATGATGCAGTAATTACCCTTTTAAGGAAATATTAACATAATTGATGTTATAAATGCTCAAATGAATGTAATTTGAGACTTTTTATGCTTTCCAATAATTTTCTAGGTTACTATGATATATTAGTGTTGATTTAATAAACTTGGTTCGAACAAATAATTCTGTTATGACTTTCAAAACAATCATATATCAAATAGTGTCAAAATTGACACAAAATAGTTTTTAAATCAAATATTATATTATTAATTGTTATTTTATTCCTAAAAATCTAAGGTTCAGCCAAATGACTTAGATAAGGATATATATATTAATAATAAACAATTTGGGGTTCGTTTGTCATGTTATAGTAAGTGTATTAACCATATAGTGAAAGAAACAAAAAAGACACGGTAAAAGTTAAATTATTTAACTTAGAGTTAAATCTAATTGATAAGGTTAAAATAATACCCTAAACTTGTCTAAATCATATTGGTTGATAGGATTTCGACCCATCCCCACTTTAGCTCCTAAATAAGACCCTTTGGAACCATTATAAACAGATTTTGACTTTATTATAAAATAATATTTTGAGGTATTCCTTAGGTGCCCCTCTCCTCTCTTATAAAAGGGCACCTCCTCCCCCTCCTCCTCACACCAATTTGAGCACTCAAGCTCGGCCAAACCCTGCAATTTTATCCTCTACACTTCCCTAGAATATTCCTAGAGGTCCTGGTTTTCTCCAAAGACCAATCTTAATTCCTTAAGTGGAGGATTCAAAGAAGCGTTCCAAAGAAGAGGTAATATCCATTACCGATCTTTTCAATTTCTTTCTTCTTCAACTTCTTCTCCTTTAGTTGTTTCATGATAAAGTAATAACATCAGTATTACTTACATACTGATATGTTATTATAAATATGAAACAACCCTAATTCACCTTCTATCCATCCTACGGAAAAAATGAAATCACCGCGCGTGCGTACGTACGGAATACCGTCTCCACGCCGTGGTGTAATCTACTTTCCACCATCACCTTACAAGGATGGGTATAATGGTGTAATGAGTAACTATATATGATTATTATGAAGTAATATTGATACTGAAATAATATATATATATATATACTCCAATACAATTCCACGATCATAGGAACGATATCATCACTCGTTCGTACGTACAGAATATCGTCTCCACGATGTGATGCGACTCGTTCTACATGATCTTCATTTCATAATGATTATATAAATGAATTGAATGAATAAATATGATATATGTTACACTAATACCATTCTGGATATAAGGAATCTATAACCTTAAAAGAAGAATAAGAATGTATTCGGCAAAACACGCATAAGAACAAAAGGCAATAAAGACCCGAGTAACAAGTAACCATGAAATATTACTATCAAGAAGCTAAGAATATGAAAATATATGATATAATAACAATATGTATGATTCTTGAATAAGTCAATAACATTATTTAAACCATTATACAGGAGCTTCGGACACGTACAAAGAAAATTGGACTTAAGGTAAGGGAAATATCACAATCTCATTTTTATCCGAGATTGTTTATTCGTAAGTATTTACTGGGGTGTATTTTATCATCCACATCCATGTTTCTTAAATATGTAATATTATTTCCATCCACCTACAATTGTTTAAATCCATTTTTACCCTTCGGGAAGTTTTTAGTAAAAGAAATGAAAGGAATCTTTTGTCGTTTTTCGTACGAGGTACTTTTTGACTTTTCCGACAAAAGTACGAAAAATGTTTTTTTAACTTATACGGCATGAATGGATTTTTAAAACAAAATTTCCAAGAATCTTCCTTTACAATTTTTCATGTTTATTTTTAATCAACTTATTTTATTTTAAAGTCGTATGACATGTTATGAAAGGAAAAATGTTTTTGAAGTAGAAAGGATATTTTCCTCAAGAATGGAGTTCAAGTGTTTTTTCAAAATTATTTTCCATCTAAGATAATAAAGGGTTCTGTTTTAATCCCTATTATTACATTGGTTTGATTATGTTGTGATGGAAATATTTTTATGAATTCCTTTATCTTATATGAATTGTTTTATGATGTCATGTTGTTTAAGAATCCCATTTTTATTACATGGGTTACGCTATGATGTATGGTTTATGATTATGTGGCACACATAAGAAAGGATTCATTATAAGATGGGTGGGACCTATATCTCCCTCCAATGCATGGGGTAAAGATTTTATATCTCATGAGATAGACAGGGCTGGAACGGTAGGTTATACCGGTTCAGTGAAACAGGACTGAAACGAGGGTTACTCGATTCAGAAAGGGACTTTTTCCACTAAGATAGGCTTGGCAATGAGTCTTGACTAACAAGAAATGATTCTATATGATTATGTGTGAATGCCACAAAGTTTCATGTTTTAAGTTATGATTATTGTGATTACATTTCACTGCCATGATTTATCCCATGTTATGAAATTATGATCTCTTTTCCAGGTTAAGATTTCCAAAAGTTATGTGCTTGCGTATATGGTGTGATTGATATTTCTTTTGTTTACCCTTACTGAGCATTTGAGCTCACCCTTTTATGTTTTCTTTTCCCCAGGATATAAAAAAAGGGTTTTAGGTAAAAAAAAAGGGAAGATCTTTATGGGAGATATTGAAGATCTTTCACCACGATTAGAAGATTATGTTCCGAGTTTCCGAAGACACTAAACTATTACGATCCTTGTGTGTGTGTTTTTTTTATGTACCAAGTATTCCCAAAAAGTAATGTAATGTCTATGTACGTCAAGCTTCGGGTCTCTACATTTTGTGCGGGAACCAAGATTAAAATATCATCCATGTTAGAAAAAGGATAGTTGTTACTTACATGCACAACAGTCTCAGGTTGATCATCAACATTAAAATTAATAACATCTATAATAGTATTTTTGATACATTCAGCAGTTTGTTCAGTATGGATAATTTCATAAAGAGAAGAACCAATCCATCTTTCTAACCAGAAGTTCATGGAGGGGTTCCTTGAAACCATCCATATGGAGTTTTTCATAATATTGGAATACACTTTTTTAATGGATGTCCAGATAGAGGAGTTCAGGAAATTCATGTTGACTTTCCTCCATTTATCAAGAAACATATTTTCGATGAATGTAATAGAAGGAGATGAATTGTGAATTAGGTTCCATGTATGTCTAGATTGAAGGGCCTCATTAAAGAGAGTTTTGATTAAAATTCCAAGACCGCCATTATGAAAATGTTTTCAACAAGTAGGCCAAAGTATATTCATTAATTACATATCTGAAGTGCTGCTAGTCCAAGTAATGTATTTTATATAGACATTATTTTTTTTATGAGAGCATCAAGACATTTATAAACCATCATAGAAAAGACCATTTTCAAAACAATAATTGACTTCACAAGGCTGATTCTCCATACCATATATAGAGTTTTTCTATTCCAAGGGGAGAGATAATTAAGGATTTGATCAATAATGTTAAACAAATAACATGATTTGGGCCTAACCCAAAAGAAGGGAACACCAAGTTACATCAAAGGAAATAATACTTCTTTAATACATTATTCATTGATAATTCCATTTTTATATTACTTTTAAAATTTCATCCATAGAAGAGAGAGGATTTTTTCTAGATAATAAACTTACCCGATAACTCCTCATAGTGAGACAGAGAAATTTTGATAGTTTGGATGTTTCTTTTATCACCTTTTAAGAAAAAAATGTTGGAATCCACATATAAGAGTTGTGTGGGACCATTCGCATTCCTGGAAGCATGGATAGTCTTATGCATATTCTGATCCACCAGAAGAGTGATCAATTGGTTTCAATAGTCCTTTGTAATAGAAAAAGTGATGGAAAAGAGGGGATCACATTTTCATACACCTTTAGTGCATTTAAAGTATCCATTGGGAGAACCAGTACCCACGATAGAAATAGAACTGAATTGTATAGGGTTTTAATTATATTTATAAAGTTATTTTTGAAGCCAAATCCTTGAATCACATTGAAGATAAAATTCCAGTATATAGTATAAAAATATTTCCTAGTGTTATGTTTTATGTAAATAGTAACACCCTTTTTATTATATATCATGTTATTGCATTCATTGAAAATAAAAATGATTTCCAAGGTGGATATGCCCTTGAAAATCCAAATACATGAAATGGATATTATTTTTGGTAATGTTGTTAAGCATGTTTTCATGTAGTTTGGTGATAATTTTATAGAGTGTTGATAAGAGATATGGTTGTGAAGAGATGAATCTTATAGTCATTATCTACCTAGGATAACAAAGTAAATAATTTTTCATTCAAACCATTGGGTAGATTGACATTAGAAAATAACAATTGGATGAGCATGTGAACATCATCATAAATGACATCCCAATATTTCTAGTAGAAGTCATTATTAAAACCATCCAGGCCCAGGGCACTATCTGGATTTAGGCTAAAAATAGTGTCTTTGATTACATGATCTAGATGAATGTTTAAGAGAAAAGTGTTATCTTCCTCAGTGACAACTATAATAATGATATCATGAATAAGATACTTGTTGATGTCAGAGCCAATAAAGATGGATTCAAATAGGGGGTAACATGATTAGAAATATCATCATCATTATCCTAAATATTGTCCCCTTGATTTTGAGAGGTTAAAGAATTCAATAATTCATAATTATTTATAGAGAATTATAGAATTTGGTGTTTCTTTCCCCAACAGATAACAATTTTATTTTGAAGCCATATTTATACAGGTTATCATTAAAGGTGATAATGTAATTGAGTTTCACAAAAATTTTATTTTCTTAGTTAATATCAGTAGAAAAATAAGAGTTGGTTCTTTTGTTATAGAGTTGATGAAGGTTATTCTGAAGAATAAATTTGGCACTGTCAATTTTTTTAGATTTTGAGCTATACCAACCTTTATTATGTTTTTTTGAGAAGTTTTAATTTGAGAGTTCAAGAAAAGGCATCATTTTAATGAGTCATAGAGGACCCTGAGTTTTTTATGAGATTACAAAATTCTAGGTTCAATAACCAAATGTTGTTGAATCTAAAGGGTAAAGAAGTTGTCACTATTTTATAAGAAATATTGACCATAATATCACAATGATCAGGCTGAATTTTGGTTAAAGTAGTGCTGAAAATGGTGTCCCATTTATCTAAAGCATGATCATTTTTTAACTCTCTATCTAGTTTTATGGAACGTACCCTATTATAGTGTCTTCTCTACCACGTGTATTTGACACTAGTTAGTATAATTTTAATTAGATTTTTGGTTATCAATATAATCCTTAAAATACCTCATAGATATAGAAGAGTGGAGATGGGACAACTTCAACCATGAAGGAAAAATAGAAATAAAGTACCCAATAACTAACCGGGGGTTATTAATATTAGAACTCAGATTATAGAGGTCTGTCCAAAGTGGCCTCTTATCTTGATATATATTCATTTCAAAAAAGGGACAAAATATATTTATTATATCAAGCATAAAATCGCATATAAAATTTTTCTTAGAGAAATGAAAAATATTTACATTGTCCAAGGATAGATGCGCAAAAATTCAATGAGTTTCAAGAGTGGAGTTATTTTTAATTTCACCAAGGGAAGAGTATACAAACCAAAATAAATGAAATAAATTAACAGAGAATCTTATTTATGTTTTACCAATGGACAAAATTAAATGGCGCTAAATTTTATGAATCATTTTCAACAAAATAAATGTTTAGCGTCAGCAATACCCTGACTATTCCAGAATAGGATCTTTATTTATAACTACATTTGGTGATAAAACTCCCTTTTTCTTTCCATATGATCCCTATTGTCTAGATGATCTTCTAAAATTTTTGGACATGTTAGGGCCTGAGTTTTGACCTTCATGCCTTTAATGGATGTCTAAGGGATAGTAGTAGTACCTACAATAAATTATTCTTTGGAAGGATATTGCATGTCATCTTTAGCCAGTGTGATCACAAGACTACTATAAAATACATTACTAGTATTCTTATTGTAAAAATTATTTAAATTATTAGTATTATCATAAAATTAGTGAAATAAATAATATATAAACCAACAATAGTGTGTGAGTCAGCAGAAAATGTATTTGAGGTACCTGATTTTTTTCCTGCAAGATTTTCTCATTATACATCTTTGTCCAATAACAAAGGTGTTTGTGTTTAATATTATCATTAGAAATTTTATTTCTATGTTTAGCTACAACACCTAGAGGACCATGGTCCATGAATTCATCCTATTGAAGATCAATATCCTAACTTTTAGTTTCAACCTTCTTATTATTACTTCATTCACTATTAACCTATTGAGATCTACTACCCATACTAGCGGAAATAAATGCATACTGCCCAACAGCCTTGTCAACTATCTTACATTTAGTGATTTTAGGGGATATGAAGACGGTATCATCCATGAAATTTGATCATTCATTACTTGATACAGAAATTTTAGAATTAGTAGGAAAAAATCTGTGGATAGAGGTCTTACATGTATCGTTCTCCATAGATACAATTTCCTATTTATATTGTATATAATCCATTACAAGAGCCTCTAATTCTTCACAGATATGGAAATATTTTTTAGGGTTACCTTCCTCCTCTACAAGTTCAGTCCTAGATTTTCCCGATATATTATCCATTGGAACAGATTTATTTGATTTATTCACCCATATTCCATTATTTTTTAGAGGTTTCTTGGATATCAGAAATGTGGGCCTTGACTTTTTATTATTATTTCTCACTTATTTTAAGTAATTATCCAATGGTTGGACCATTTGTTTCCTAACCACACTAAATTTTTATATAGCATTCACTATGATTTTACAAATCTCAAAAAAATGGATTTTTCTCTCATACTCAATCATAAATTGTGTTTTATAATCATTTTCTTTGAATCTTATTGTTTTAGGGAGTTTTTATTCAAGATTAACTTTTACAATGAGCCTCGCAATGAGGCCCAATTTAGCATTTAGTCTTCTTTGGTCAATCATAAGTGGGAATCCAATATAAGAGACAATGTAATTTAAGATTTCAGGATTCCAAAAATAACAATTGAGAACATTAAATCTAACCCATATTTGACACATTGTGTTCCTATGGTAATATGGGTTAAAGGCGTAGTCCCAAACGGAAATCGTAAGATGTTCTGGTTTGAGCTGAATGTCCCCAGTTTTCCTTACTCGATCTAGGTGTTTCTATGATTTAAACAGAATATGAAGGTAAAATATACCCACATGAAAAAATTTACAGTCTTAGAAACCCCAACAATGTGAAAATCTAGGCTTCAAATCAACTAAGGGACAAGGAAGATCACCTTTGATGTATGAGATGTGACCCATGATGGGGAATTTTCACATCTATTCTTGTTTTTGGAGAGCATCTGGGTCAACATCCATTGAGAAACCACCACCATAAAGCTACATAAAAAGTTGAGTATTCTTTGTGTTTCCTTTAATCAAATCCATACTTTTAATAGAATTCATAAATGAAGCTCCCTTAGATCTTACCGCAATAAAATGATTTAGATTCCCTTTATTGAATGTTTTTTCTCCTCTATTCTCAGCATCACTAAATCACACATAACATTTCTATTTCCCCTATAAATTAGAGATGTTATTTGAGTGGAATGTCCTAGGTTCAATAAAAGATGTATACATGAATAAAAATTAACGAGGAATCAAAGGCAGAAAACCCTAGTCATCCGTAGTTTTACAGAGTGACGGTCTCTCATATATCTTTGAGAGTTCCACAATCTATCATTCAACCTCACTCTGGGTTTAAGCACGAAAATATCTATTTTTATATCCTAATCCAGATACAAAGTGAAATTAGGTAGATGCCTATACATTAACCTCCAACTAGTTTTAATCCCTAATCATACCTTCTCTTATTTACTTAATAACAAATGTGTCTAACTAAAAATTTATGATCATGCATATTCCCCACTTAATAAACTATTATTTCCCCATTCAAGACTTATGAGTACATATATGGCCATCCTATGAGGTGTAATCCCCATACACCTCACTCTTAATTCCTCATCTACATACCATCATTTAATTGGTGGAGATCCATATCATGGATTTGTACTTAGTGAAATACCAAACTAGAGTTATAACATTTTAATGTAACATCCATAAGAAAACCCTGCGATGAGTATTGGATTTCAAAAAAATACTCATGTGATTAGCCTAAAGAGATATGGATCACCCCCTCCCCCATTGAGATGAGCCTAGGACCATCTATGTAACTTGAATAATATATCATGATTTTGGGGATAATATGTTGAACCATCCTTCATTGGTTATGAACTAGTGAAACATATATTTATGATCAAGGGATACCTATTGTGACAAGGTTAGTATACATTTCACGATTCCAAGAAATTCACACATCTATTGACAAGAATCATTTGCCTCTATCGAGGATCTTGGTATTCTATGAGTGATGAGCCATGAATGCCTATATCAATAAGATGGGGTATCCTCTAGTGAAAATCCACATATTATAAAATATCATTTATTTTATAATAATGATATTTTATCATATCATTGTTTTAGGAAGATAATATTATCCTCTTACTATGTGTGATTCCTAACCATTCAATTTCATTCTAGTTTTCCATATGAATGATCCACCATAAATTGTTAGTCATTTGTTTGTCCCACACAAGCCACTAGTAGGGACCTTTTACCATATTTTCCATTTTTAATGAAATAAATATTCATTTAAGATTTCATGGATGAATAAAATTTAAGGGTCTTAACTCGATCATGTTTTCATGAATATAAAATTAACCACCATTTTACTTAAAACGATAAAATAAAAGTTGTGACATGCATCATTAATCACACTAAACTACATGGGAATTTGTTACCCTAATTGGTATACATAGAAATCCGCTTTCATGGGTCTAATGTAAAATTTACATATACAATTATCTCAATTAATAGGATCCCATGTCCTACTTAGGTGGTGATGAACTCAATACTTCTATCCTATATGAATCAAAAAACTAATGTAAAGAATATTGTGATAAAACGTTAGACATATTTATGCCCATGTTATGCATCGTTATATGTTCATGTTGGGAGTATATTGATTTATTAAGGGTGGACAGTATTTTAATTAATACAAAATGGGAAGGATTCATGAAAATATAATAGTTATATAGGAGATGGTTATTATAGAATATAATTTCCCAATATGATTTGGGGATATTGAACTCCCACCCTATTGAACAATGTTCATTTCCATGATTTGATGGTTAAACTATATCAATAACCTAACAATAGAAAGAATAATTTTATAGGATAAAAATTTAAAAAGAGAAAACTAAGTTGTAAGGCCATTATATATCCCATAAAAAATAGATTAATAAACCCAACATGAATCATTTATCTAGAAATGTGCTGACTATCTGTTAGTTTTTATTGGTGATACTACACTGATTGGTTTCTTGTTTAATTATAATGGTCTAAAAAACATTTTTGAAAAAGTTGATGTACTAGAACCCATAAATTTACAAGACCATATATACTAGAGAAAAAATATTTATGTAAAAATGAAAAATTAAGGATCTCTTGAGAGTAATGAAATAATTTATTCATCAATTTTTACTTCATTATGAAATGATATAATCCTACTATAGAGGTACTCATATTAGTTATGTATGAAATCCCATATTTATAGGGAAATTTCTTTATCCTTCACCCCCTCATTAAGAGAATTATGAACATTATTCACACTCAACAATAACAAATAAGCTCCTAAAAAATTAATGGTATAATAGTTTAGGTGTGAAACCATCGATTTCTAAGTCATCAATAAATTAAAAATATAATTATGAATTGATCAAGGTGATGGAACCACCACCACAATTTAATACAGGTTTCCATTTTGATAAAACCATATGTAACACTCATGATAATTATTATTATGTTTCACCTTGTATTGGTATAATAGTTAGGATATATTACATTATATATGAGAAAGTGCTAATGTTATCTAATTTTCTATGGAAAATTATCTAACTGTAATCCTAGGGATCACAATGGAATGATAGGATTAAATGGGAGACAATATCATTTATTGACATTTCCATCACTTTTAAGGGGATACAATCTAGAGGTGACTCATCATGACATATTTTCTTCAAAAGTTGATAGATAAGGGGATAATCAAGCCAAATATGTCTAAATCTATACATTGGACAAGGAAACTAACTATTTAGATCACCCACAGTGTGAAAAAAATACATTGATATATATCATGATTATATATATATATATTAAGTTATACCAGATCATATGGTTATATACGTCAAATTTTCACTAGATCATGAGTTTTTATTCATTTCATGCTCAAGAAACCATAAGAGGAAACCCAAAAATATTTTTCCAATTATGTTCCATTCCAATATATTTTAGATCATTTTAATTAATGAACCTCTTTCTAAAAATGTTTTCTCAAAATGAAAATAGATAAACTCTTAATTTACATAGGAAATACTGGGAATCATTCAATGTGCACATGATCTATCCTTCCTATAATCAATATTCCTCCCTCAAATATTGTAATGATAGATCTACATCCTAATTACATTATCATAACTATATGACATTAATTTCTATGATGTATGATACTAAACTAAATAGTATACCATCCTAATATCATGGTGTTAAACTATCTTTACCAAGTCATACCTACATCACTCTAACCTATATTTCTTACCATACTCACGGTATGATGTTCAAATAAATAGTCATAGTCATAGATTTGTGACTCCAAATATCACAGCATATAGTTTATGATTCATGATAATAACTACAAAACATGTAATCCTATATTCAAGACACTAATATATAAAATTTATTGTAATACCTAAAAAAATATTTACATCAGAATGTATAATAATAAGTCAATGACTCAAAAGGATAAAAAATCATTCATTTTCACATGATATTAAACTCCATTACATATGGTTTATCATGATAGTCCATAAAATTCCTAGAGTATTCAATTATATATGTCTTAACCTCACTTTTAAATATGATTTAGATATAGATAGAATGTTTATATTTTATGGGTTTTAAGTCACATCGTATGTTTTCTTTTCAAAACCTAGTCTTGGAAAAAATACATTTCAACTTGTATAGGAATAGAGTCCTTATTCACAATTATCAACCTTTCTTTTCTTTGTAGGATTCCTATTGAGTTCATTTCCAATACACTTCACACGATCCAGCTATACAATATGAATGAAACAACCCATTAATGAAATCCATGTGAATTTATTCTTTGATCATATGATTTATATAATTCACATGTCACCTACCTTAGGCCCCACAACAAAATTCATTCACCATTACGTGTTTCCTTATATTTGTCGATGTGATATTTTGACCTCAGGCCATCATTCTCAGTTATGAAATGTCACAATACATTAGTAAATTTACAACCCCCCCGTTGTTTATAACACCATGGTTGTATCACATGTTCCTAGTGGTTGTGGTTGATTATATTGAATAATTTTATTGATTTGTATATATATGAAAATCATGGAGACAATAGATGACAATACATCACCTAAAACCTCCTACCACATGGTCAATATCATAAGAACATGAACTCTGAGATGTTTGGTCATCGTTATGAATCCCAAAATAGTATCAATTTTGGTATTTTTCATAAATCCCCATACCATTTAAAATATGTTCAAACTTGTATGACCATTATGTAATTGGATCATTCTATCATATATGAAATTAAACTATCTCAGCCCTTCTTTGTGGTTTATATCAACTATATATTCTAATTTTGTATTTCCATCTACCTCCTGTCACACTCATGTTCACCCACATCAGTTTTTTTATACGTGTCAATCCTACAATTATCAACGTCAACATTATATCAACATTTCATTTCCTCCCTATCCCACTCCCTATCAGGATTAACCAAAAACTACTCACCCCCTCATGCTTCCCACCACATTTTCCCTCCTAGAAAACCCTATCCCCACTATAGCATTCCCTCCCCCTCCCTAATTCCCCTATCCCACTCCTATAAGGTTACTGCTGAACATTGACCCCCCCTCCTACCACCGCTCCAACAATAATGTGATGACCTCCTCGCAGCTCCGATCATCCTCTATTTCGGAATCTCCTCACGATTCCTCAGATTTCCTCCTACTGTTGATTCATATCACCGTCGACGATGGGATACAACTATCTCCTTCAAGAGATTTAGGTAAAATAAACTCAGTTTCATTTCATTCCCCCTTCCATAAAAGCCTCTTCAAGTTATTTACCTCCACTGCTGCAAGGGTTTCCAAAAAAACTTTTTGGTCCCCTCCTACCAAAACTAATGCAAATACATTGATGAACTCATTCTCCGGACATTGCTCCTCTCCTACTTGAGATACTGCTCGAGATCCGCCTCATATCCTCATATGGCTCCTAAATATCATAGCTGGAATCTTTCATGATGTAATTACTTTGAATGATTTTAGTAACAAACAATACAATTACACTACATCCCCCTAACAGATTCTGTCCATTCCTATATATTTTCAAGTAGAATAACCCTAGCTACAGACTCCCACAAAATGCTTAAGAATTTCATCACAGTTAACCTCTACACTGTCATTTTCAGTACCCATATCTTCTTCTCAATATGCATATAGGAAATTTTATATGTTTTCTGTTTTTAATTTCATATTCATTAGTAGTACATAACTGTGTGGGTTTGATTTTTTAATTTTAAAAATCAAATCAAATATAAATTTTGAAAACCAATATTTTACTGAGTTTGAGTTGTGTTTTGAGTTTCAGGTAAATCTCAAAATTTAGTATTGTAATGTATCACTGTAATAAACATAAATACATCCTTGGTATATAGAATGAGTTTTTGGGTTGTTTTATAATGTAAAACATGTTCAGTTACTAATATATTTTCCCATATTCAGGGATTGAAAACAATTCCTTCTGTATAAAATGTGCCATGAAAGGGGATTTTACAGACATATTGTAGATAATGGTTTGACAACCCCTTAAAAATGTTATCGTATTTTGATTTTGGTTTCAAACTATTTATTTTATGTTAACATTCATAATTTTTATTCTACAAATTAAGTAAGGAACTCTAATTTTTTTAACATTTTTTCTATACAGAAAAGTCTGCTCAAGCTTTTGATGGTGATAGGATATCTGGGTGACATCCTAGAACATCATGAATTTTTCATGATTTAGTTTTTTCTATTTTTATTTTATTTTTCTAGAATAGTTTTCTCATTAAATTTGAATACAAAAACAGTAATTGGAAAAGGATTTCATTACAGACATTCTAGAACATTCCATTACTAATACCAATAAACTAGATCTTCAACCAATTTTTCTACATGACTCACTGTATCTAATGTTCTTTGGGAGTCATCTATGAACCATTTTAACAATATTTAATCATACAAACACCATTATAAATTTTCTTGTTTATAGGATAATGTTAAATAAAAATTATTTTACTTATGCTTTAAACAAATTATTTGGACATATATTTTTACTGCGGATTGTGTTTGTTGGTTGGGTGTCCACATTTTTTGTATTCATTTTCTTCATCTCCAAACATCATGAATCCTCATGAAATATATAATTCTATAGATATTGGGAAGGATTCAATCAGTCATGGAAGGGCACACCTGTTTCACATCTATCTTTCCAGGTAAATGTGATACTACAGGTTGTAGAACATGTTTTTCTGGAAGAATGGGGAGAATCATTTGTGGCCTTCTAAATGCTACAACCAATATCTTGCATTGGGAGGAATTTAAGGTAAGTGAAACATAGGACATGGATTTGATGTAGTGTTCCCATTGAAGGGTGTATTTTAAATGGGTAATGGTGTTACTTAGCTGGGCATATACGTGGTGGTATGATAGTTGCGGTTTTACGGTACCGGGGTTCAATGTGTCTTGAAGGGTTATACTAAATGAAGGGTTCTTATACATGTATGTATCCATTGAGTTGATAAAATTATGTGAGTTAAACCTTCATTGGAGGATATTGAAATTTTCACCAAAAATCTATTTTAGTTGGTATGTCTGTTCAGACAAATCATTTAAAGAGTTATTAGATAATTGCAAGTGAATTTATTAGATATCCAATTGAAGGTTTGTGGAAACTTTTTATTATAGAATTATATTGAAATATTTTTTTAATATTTTTACTTACTGTTTAACTCTTTAAATTATTTTTAATTATACAATTCTTTTATTATGGTATCCAGGGAAATCAATTGTAGTGCGAGCGAGTTTCAAAAAAATTACGTGAAACCCGTTCCAAGATTAATTAGATCATGAAATCTTGGGTAAGATTAATTTTAATCTTTTATTATTTTATTCACAAATAAAAAAATTTGTTTCTGCTATTTTAATCGAATCATTAATTTTTCACGGACGTCGAAACTATTATTCAATAGAGGCATGATCATGAAACTTAATAGTTTTTTATGTTCTTGATGGGTTTTGATCAATGAAGGGTTCCTATACAAGTAAGTATCCATTCAGTTGATAAACTGTTGGGTGTTAAGTCATT
The DNA here is from genome assembly GCA_963277665.1 of Viscum album. NCBI lineage: Eukaryota > Viridiplantae > Streptophyta > Magnoliopsida > Santalales > Viscaceae > Viscum > Viscum album. The sequence continues at coordinate 2,036,521,375 of OY728148.1, forward strand.
ATTAGAAGATATTGAAAAATCTCACCACTCTATAAAATAATTTTCTGAACACGCTTAATGATGAAAATATATTCTTCATGAAAAAATAAATATCATAGTCATGATATTAATTTTAAATATCATAATATTTTTGGGAAAGGAAAAGGAGCATCAAATCCTGATAGAGATGGTTTTGGTGTGCATGATTTTATCTTCATTGGGTATGCCCTTGGATATATTATTTCACCTTTTGGGTACTTTTAGGATCCATCTCAGAGTGCTTATTTGAAACTGATTAAAATAATATTTTTTGTTAAATGAATATTATACATCCAATCATTTAAATGGATTTGTTCTAAAAATTAATGAAAATATTTTTTTAGAAACAAATAAAACACTGCTTATTTTATCAAAATGGTTAACCTATGTGATTGATTCTGTAATAAATTTTCAATAGATTTTGTCAATCATAACCTAAACGTTGGATTTTTTAAATTTATCTTGTTATATTTCTTTGGTATTTCATGGAGAATTATTTTGGTGTTATTATTGGTATAGAAAAGGATGACAGTTACAAGGTATGAGATTATGAAATACAATTCACTTACATGAATATTTCCGGTTCAAACAATAATTTCTGCACATGTTATCATTTTTAATTAGTCCTTGAATTTAAGGTTTTTTGTCATTGTTACATGGATTGTGGATTTTTAATCTCATAATTGGTTCTTCTTATTGATTTTTTGTTATGAATGGATGGTTTCTGGCTATCTTGCGGCACACGACTAGGTCGTGGGGGAGACACATGCGCTACCTGACGGTTGATTAGAGAATACTAGGTTCTGCTTAATCACTCGTATCAGGTGCACCATTTTGTCCTCGAAATTCCCAACGGTTCCATATCCAACAATATGTGTACCTACTTTCTAATGGAAGTTGTTCTTTGGGTGGTTTGACCAGCAATTCATAAGAACTCACATTGGTTGAGAGGATGGGAATTCAGGCTCATCACACCCTTTTGGGGGAAAATTATTGCCTATTTCGGGACTCTCTTATAGATTTAAGACATATTCATATATTCGTGAATATTTGGTTTATACACAAGAATAGTATCCACATATTACTCCTGGTTAGCAATGGTTAGTTGGACATAGGGGTTCAGAATCATTTATGCCTGAGGTTTAGCATCCCTCGTTGGAATAATGACCCTGCGAAGTCTGGAATCATTTAGGCGACACTGGTTTAAAGCCGCATAACTGGGAGCTGTGGAGTTTATTGTCATCCAGGGGGGACAGATAATGACTTGAGTGTCTGGATAGAACCTGTGGTATGAGATTTCTACGTATCCTTGTGAGAGGAATCAGATTCCATGTAGTTCGGACTGGTATGGGTCTTACGCTCTAGGCTGCCCAGGGATGGTGCGGTGGACAGACGTGAAGATGGTCGGATCAACCTAATGTTGTGTTTGAACCTCGGGGAGGCTTCTTACGTACCTTTCCTATGAGACAGGGATCAAATTCCACGTAGTTCTAATTAGGGAGTGTCGGAGACCCGACATGAATGTGGACTCGGAGGTCCAATGGATGGTGGGCTTGAACCTCAAGGAGGCTTCCTACGTACCATGCCTTAGCAAGGATCACAGACCTCGTAGTTCATAGGGGTCCACCATCATTGTGCGGGTGCCACAACCATCACAAATCTCTAAGCCCATGTGATTCATTATTGGTGTAAGAAACAAGAGAATACAAAAGGATTGGCTAACCACACACTTTTCTCCCAGCCGAGGGATGGGGAGACGTACGCTGAGCGGAGGAAAAGGCAGGTACCGCTAGACTCTCCTTCTCCATGATGTCCGAGGAAAGTAGAAGTCACTCAGCAGGGCAATGAAACTTCCATGATGAGAGGAGAAGGGCCATTGTCATCCAGTGAGGATGGTGTTCGGCATAATCCAAGTGGGATGGCCAAAGAGGAAACAAGGACGTACGCGTGATTAGAAGCCCGAGAAGTTAGGGCTTACTCCAGGATGGAGGCCCAGTGGTGACGAAGCCTAGAGGGAGAGGGACTTAGCACCAAAGAAGAATGGAGCGGAACCCTTCCCCACTACACCCTTCCATGGCCATGGTCGTGATGACGTATGGAGGTGCATGGGGGCTCCCTTCGGATGGGTAGTCAGAAACTCCCCGAGGAAGGGAGAAGTGCCCCTGTCTTAACAAGTGGAGGGGCATAAAAGGGACTCCTGGGCTCAAACCCTGCATTACTGTGGGAATGTGAACCCAGGAATTCTTCGGGAATCCACTCAAGGGTCAGGAAAACCCCTTATCCCTCGCTTATCATGGGTATGTGAAATCAAAATGGCGGGGTGATTCGCCTACAGGATACATCATACTGGTCCGGTGGCTCTGGTGGAGGCCTCGGCTTGGGGCCGATGGATGGGCCAATGAAGGATTTGTGAAGGATCAGGCTGGATTGAAAGGATTTTATCTCACTCGAGGAATAGGAACACCAAAGGATTTGGTGGGCCACTCGAGTGTGAGAGGAGTGGCACCATTCACATAGGAGGGTGCTACGTAGTTGGAGTGGTTGTTCGCGAACTAGGGTGGTTAGCATACTGATAGGCATCCCACGAACCAGGGTAGTTCGTGGATTTATGTTCGGCCCGCGTACCAGGTTGGTACACTGAGGGGTCTAGGAAAGCAGCGGCGGCCAAGGCCAACACCGATCGGAGGTTCATTGGTCGGAGGCTCGCCCACATAGGAGGGTGCTTTGCGGTGCGAAGGATTGGAAAAGGAGCATAAACTCCCGGGTCTACAGGGAGTGCATCCATAGAGGGTCCGTGGTTCTCGGTCTTCTTTTGCTTTTTATTTTATGTTCACGGTTCACCAATTTTTTATGCATTTTCAGTTCCTTATTAATTTGTTTCCAGCTTTTTACCTATTTTGATTCGTGAACTAGAACTGCGCTCATTGCGAAATCCTAAGCTCCTTCCTTCGAAATCCTTCCACCCGAATCTGATCGATCTCCTTTTCCTCTTCCCCCTCGATCCAATTTTATATATTGGGGAAAGTGATGTACTAATGATCATGTGGCACATTTTGCGGAGGCCCATTGGCTGAAGACCCAGTTTATGGATGACTTCGTCAATCCGCACCTTGTTTGGGGAATCTCTCCCACAATCCAAACTTTCTCAGGGAGTGCCTCCAGTCCGCGTAGGGTTCCGCCTCCATTTCGCGAACGACAAATGTGGCGATCCGGGCCGATTGGTGCGGCTCACGGCTAGGGAGTTTTGTGACAGTGTACCGGCTTACTGACCAACCTGCCTCACGCCCATGGATGATCCCCACCTTCATTCCGCGAACAACAACAGTCCACGTAGGGGGGGGTGCTTTGTGGAACCGGTCGTGCACCTCGGTCGTTGGACCGGTCCACAGATTGGTTCATCTTATTACTTCCTTTGAGTATTCTCCACATTTATCCCAATTCTTGGGGGGGGGAATTGAGTATAATATCCCTTTGATTAAAGGGTATTCTCACTCTCTTTTGCGGATTTTTTAAGTACCTACAAATGCCCTCCATCAGATTGAAGTCTGATCGGAACGAAGAGGAGACTATTCTGATGTAGAGTGGTCCTAAAACATGGATGGTTTGTGGTAGGTAAGTGGACCCGGTAGGGGACCATGCCTATAAATACAAGGGGGTCATCCCTTTGCCTTTTACCAGATTTTTCATGAAACCAGAGATCTCTGGATTTTCTGTCACTGTGTGCTAGTTCCTTCGTGAAGCGCCTCGTTCGCGATCCAACATCCACTTCCACAAACCATTCCTCTTTCACGTCTGCCTTAACCCGCAGACCAATCTCCCATCCATGAACAAACACTTTTAATTAATTAAAAAGTATGTTACGAAGGGCCGTGTAGGAACTTTCTCCACCATCTTGATGGTCCGCGGGCTGAAATCTTCCAGACTCAATAAATTTTATAAGTCTTATGAACTTAATCATTTAAATATGAGATTGAAATTCCGTGGAGCAACTTTGTTTGTGGTTTTCTTGGCCAACGCTCCGAGGGCCAGAGTACCGAAGACTTCTCCCACATTGGTTTGGGTCACAAGATGCAGCCACCATGAACCACATTTTGAGGCCTTCTCATGGACCTCATCATAAAGGCTCTTTGATTGAGTCCTTTGCCGCATATTTGGTATTCTAGTCCAGATTTTATTATTCTGGACTAACCACCTATTAGTTTTCATAATGTAGTGAGAAAATATGGTTCCCCATCGCCGTGCACCCAGGCCTACCACCGAGCCTCTTATGATTGGCCCATTGAGACATCTAGTTATGATTCAGAGAGCATAGTTCATCAAGGATGACCCTAGCCGATCCATCATTCCTGACGATGGTGTACTGAAGGACATTCTCTCTCCCATGCTCTTGGGTAATCCACTATCAAATCGACTTCCTCTTTATGGATTAGGTCTTCAAGATGACGTTTCTATCCCCCCTACTTTCTCAGGTATTCCGTCTCCTTTCGTGGAAGTGTAACCATAGTGCGTTCAGGGGTACCTTGTTCAATTGGGGGATATGATCGTTGATTCTGATCTGAAAGATACTTTCATTTTGAGAGGCTCTGTTTGGACCCACATTGATCAGTATACTCATGAATTATCTCAGGATGTTGTCATTAATAGTTACCCCTCTATCATCAACCTCGCTCAAGTGGATCCTGACGTGGGGTGGATTCCTAGATGGGATCTTCAATCTGGTGGGCTTTTCTCAAATAACTAGGCATGGGCCTTCTGGGTCCATCATTATTGCTGGGAATTTCCGGAGTCAGTGGAAATAGTCAATCTGTACTCCGCAGTGTGGGCTTCATAGTTTGTTGTTTTCCCACCATCTTTGATCCTGCCTGACCTGCTCAGTTGCTGGTGTTCAAGCAATATTACCTTCCACCTTCCCCATGGTGAAGTTGGAATTAGTTTATGGGACATCTACCAATCGGGAGGGCTTTTAATCATTGGTGGTATGTATGAAGAATTTCTTCCCAATCCTAACGCATGGGACGACGTCGAACATGTGCCTTTGTTGGCATGGGATCTGCTGGTCATGGCGGAGCAGTCATTTGGTCAGGCCTTGCGTTCCCACTCTCTCATTCCTTATTGCACCTGGATTGGGTTATTTCTGAATACCATTGGTCCTTCGCCAATGATCAAGCACCCCAAGACTCATCCTTCTCAACAGTCACGAACTATCCCAGGTTCCTACTGGGCAGTTCTAGAGGCGGGAGACTACCTTTCATTGGGGTATGAGGTGCACCCTGGTGTGCCGCCTATGCTAAGGCTAGCAGGTCTGTTTTCCATGTTCATAAGCGGGTGGTTATTCCCTTATCGGGATATCAACCCAGGCGTCCGGGATTGCACCTTGATTATGTCATTTGAGCTGGAAGAGGGTCGCCCGATGAATTTGGTCATTCCCACTTTTTCTCATATTTATGAAATAATGAATCACATGCAGGAGGGAAGGTCACCCTACCGTCTGAGTGGGCCATTTCAATTCTTATATGGCTGGATAGAAGATCATAGAAACTATTATGAGTATTTTCATAACACGGTCATCCCTCTACCCACCTTTTGGCCTATGCTTCTCGATATAGTTGGGGTTTCCTTGAAGTCCCTCATCCCTAATGAATTCGTCAAGATTCTAAGTGACTTAACCCTGTTTACGTTCACTCCCCACTCCACCCCTTCTGGTGTCATGGTTGACAACCATCGGGGGAGCCTGGAGGAATGCTCTTACATGATTTCACTACAGGATCGGTTTTTGTCCACGCGGATTGACGTGGTTTCTCTATGTGAGTTGTATGTCCCAAGTCACTTTTATCATTAGTTTGTGTATGATACTCCAAGTAAACCTTCCCCCTCCTTAGGCTCAAGGACTGCACCCGGCCAATCATCGTCAGTGGTGGTTGATGCTGATGTGGGAGGGATCTGGCACGAGCATTCCCTTTCCTAGCATATGAGCAGTTGTCTGCCTATCCTTAGGGTATGCAAGAACGTGTGTAAAGAATTATCTCGATGGGATACTAGTGAATGCTATCTGGTAGGTTCCCAAATCAGGAGTTATTTCAGCTGTTGTGCCTATCACACCTTCCTCATCGGCTCTTAGGGAGTACTTACTAATGGCTTGTTAGTCAAAGCGACTCAAGGGATTTTCCTCCTTCCACCCTTTCGTGGCCGAAGTTCAGACAGATTCAACCTTCATGGATGTGGATGTAGAGGACCCTGTGGCGTTGGGTCCAGCGAGACAATTCCTGAAGTTTTGTTAGCGGATACCGGACATAGAAACATGATTCCCAAGACTAAACCGGGGTTAGAAGCTCCAGACCCTCCAGCTCCGGAGTCATCTTCTAGCATGCACGTGTCTGCGTTGGTCACCATGAACGGCTTTGTTCCCATGCTATCAAGTGAGGATACCAAAGATTCTTGTGTCATGGTAGACCACCGAGCAGTGCAGAGGTGGACCTGGCCCCAGATTTGCGAGATTGTTTCCGAAACTCCTCTGGCTAAGATGGCCACTAAAACTGAAGCCCTTCGACAATTCTTCCTGGGTTTGGGGTCAGGTGGCTTTGACTATCGACAGTTTCATTTTCTCACTTTCTAGGTTTTCATGGATCATGAGGAGGTTTCCACCAATGAACACAGACTTTCTCACTTCACTGCCTCTCATTACGGGACCTGAGCCTTGGAAGAAATCATGATGAATCTCTATCAGCTGATAGTATAGGAGGCGATCTTTCAGGATCAGGCAACCTCCCTATCTACCAAGATATATGAATGTGAAGCTCTAGTAACGATGTTGAGGGATAAGTTGTCAACTCTGACTAGTATCCTTGAATCCCCCAAGAAAGGTATCAATAATCTCCGGACAACAGTGGAGCATACTCATTTAGTGGATGAGGTTGAGACCAGGGAGAAGGTCGTGCTGGAGCAGACTCGCAACAACCTGTGTCGCACGGTTTCTGAACTGATGGAGAGAGAGAATGAGGCCCATTTGTTACTATAAGAGACATTACTTTATACTTTGTTTTGCTTATCCCCCTCTCCTGTTTTGGGTCTCTATGAGGGAGAGGCCCCAACTTGTGGACGTCCTCCCTTTTTGTTCAGACAAAATTCAATCTATGTCAATCATTCCTTGTTGTAAAATTTGGTTCATACTGGAATAATTGTTGTATAAATAACAACTCATTGAATCAGAACCAATCATAATTCAGGAAAATGATAAAACAAAAACAAGATCTAATTTTTTTCTGGAACATGGGATCCAGTGAGCATAGTATGATTATTTCTAGGGTTTTGTAGAATAAAACCCCACAAACTTTCTGCCTTTTCTTTAAATACCCTAATTTTTCCTGGGACCATTTGGTGTGGACCTAGCAGGTATGTCCTAACTTTTGATTATGTCACACTTTTGGGTTTTTGGCCTAACTTGCTTTGCGCCACTTTTCATGAGCGTTTTAATGTCCTGCCGACAATACTTTCATTACTGTTGTTTTTTGTCGAACATCATTAACTAGATATGGTGGGGCGAGGGCCCCAATGATGTTTGGTTGATTAATAGATGTCTCGATATCCTTCATACGCATGTGAGGGGAACATGTTTAGGTTTGAATGACATTAGGGGCATGTCTCAGGGCATGAGAGTCATATCGGCGTGCAGAGGTAGGAAGAGCATCGCTTAAAGAAATCTTGTCTTTGGTAGATGGGTCATGGGAGATCAATATAGAGAGCCGCTGAGGGCATGGTATGCATCGTCGTGCAAAGGTGCCCTTAAGTTAATGACTCCCCATTTCCGATGGCCTGGGGACTTCAAGGAAGTCTGGTTTATGGAAACCACCATGGATGGCTTGGAGAATTATGAAAATCACCAGGGTTTTCTCGGAAAGGGTGTGTGTCATATGAAAGGGTTTAAGAACATTTTCATTAATCAGGAGTGTGGACTCAGAGTCCCTATCCAACGCATTTATTTAGCGTAAGGGATGGTTGATGCTTGGCGTAGTTTAAAGTCATGCAGTTGGGACATTTTTAGGATGGAACAGCCTTTCATGGTTCTCAGTAAACATGTAAGGTACATTCCATTATATTCATGTAGGGTTGGGGAAGTGGTTTGTAAACCATAACATAGAGGTTTTATGAATCCCGAGACGGACATGGGGGCTCAGGGACCAAGAGGGGTACAGAGAGAAGCATTTCCTAAGGAAATCCTGACTTTGGTAGATGGTCTAGGGGCTATCAATATGCAGAGCCTATGAGGGCATGGTATGCATAGTCATGAAATGGTGTCCTTAAGTGAGTTACTGCATTCTCCCGATAGCCGAGAAACATTAGGGAAGTCGATATTCAGGACCACTAGGGGTGGCTTTTGAGGGATTGGCTTTTTATGATTACAGAGTATGGTTTATGAGGAAAGGGTTCCTGGATATCGGAGAAAAACCAAGGCTAAATTTCCCAAGAATGGGTGAATTATTTACTTCTCACGTCGGTGTGAGATGGTGGTTTGTGCAGGTCTGACCCGTGCACTAAGGGACAGAGAAAAATATTCGTTCCTTACTAAAACCATGATAGGTTTGACCGTGCAGTTAATCATCATGTGGCAAGGACAGTTTTCGTGCAATTTAACATCATGCATCGAGGACGGGGAGCATTATTAAAGGATGTTGTGCTGTTTAACATCATGTAGCGAGGACGGGGAAATTTTTAAACCAGTGAAAATGCTTGTAGTGGGAGGTATTTCCCTGGATGTTTAATGATTGGCCTTTGCAGCTTCATGCTAAGCGGCCAAGACGTTCTGTACAGTTTAACGTCATGCGGTAAGGTAATAGTTTCAAAGGCCGCTCTTGATCAGGATATAACTGGGCTTGAACATCTCGGCGTGCCCAAGATGTTGATATGAGATGATGGTGTAAATCGTGGTTTCGGGGCTTCTTGGATCAAGAGAAGTGATATGGGGGCTCTGAGGCCGGTAAGCATATGGATCTAGAAAGAGTATCACCAGAGGAAATCTTTCCTTTGGTAGATGAGCTAGGGGCCATCAATATGTAGAGCTTCTGAGGGCATGGTATGCATAATCATGAAAAGGTGTCCACGTGTCGATGACATTCCACTTCCAATGGCCGTGGATGGTTATGAGGATCTGCAATTGTCTGGGCCATGAAGTTTGTCATTTAGTAAGAAACTATATGGACATGTTGGGGATATTCGTCTCTGGTTGCTGTTAAATCATAGAGAGCTCCATGTGCTGTTTTATCTTGTGTGAGGGGTTGTACCTTCACTCCATGCAGTTTGATGTCGTGTGGTAAGGATTAAGTACTCTTAGTTTAGCGGTTATAGAGCTCGGACCACTGGGTGACTATTGCTGCAGTCAATCAAAGGATAACTAAGTTAACATACTCTGATATGCTCTAAACAGGGTGGGGGATTGAGTTTGTAAACTGTAACTCTAAGGTTTCCCATATCAGGAGATTGGTATGGGGGATCTGAGGCCGGTAAGCGTACAAAGCTAGGAAGAGTATCGCCTGAGGAAATCTTTCCTTTGGTAGACGGGCCAGGGGAGATCAATATGCAGAGCCACTAAGGGAATGGTATGAATAGTCATGCAAATGTGTCCATGGGTCGATGAAATTCCACTTCTGATGGCCATGAATGGTTATAAAGATCTGGGATTTCTCACAAAACAGAGTTCGACATGTGAGGATAATGGTGTCCAAGCATACAAGAAACATTTTCACCACAATTGTCCGTTGAGTCAATGTAGCCTAGCCATGACTTGTTGGTCGTAGGTGTAGGTCATCCTGTGAACCACGGGCGGATACATTGGCTAACCAGGTAGGGATACCCTTGAAACGTTTGGATGTGAGAGGGGAATGAACTTGTAAACCAATGATTCATAAATTTTTGGATTGGGAGATATGATATTGGGGCTCTGAGGCCGGTAAGCGCATAGATCTTGGAAGAGTATCGCCTGAGGAAATAGTGCCTTTGGTATATGGGACAGGGGCCATCAATATGCAGAGCTGTTGAGGGCATTGTATGCATAGTCATGCAAAGGTGTCCACGATTCAATGACTCTCCACTTCCGATGGCCATGAATGGTTATGAAGATCCGCAATTGTCTGGGTAGCGAAGTCTGATATATGAAGAGGATGTATCCAAATGCGCAAGTAGTATTTCCATATCGTTTCGCCATAAATCTTGGGTGGGTAGCGATGAAGTCCATGTAGATTTAATGTCATACAGTGAGGACGAAATCCATGCAGTTTTGACATCGTGCGGTGAGGACGAAGAATACACCTCGTGCAGGTCTGGTCCGTACACGGGGGGAGAGAGCATTTTCTTTTTTTTAAATGGTTGGTCCGGGATGGGAAACCCTAACATCACTAGGTATCATGCGGGGGAAGGAATCAAGACTTACTTAGTTATTTGAAAGTGGTACACCCCGTGGGGGGCCGGTCTGTACACGGGGGGAGAGATAATTTTCTTTTTTTTTGGTTTTTCCTGTCCGTGCAGTTTAACGTCATGCGGTAAGGGTGAAAAACACACCCCACGCTAGTCTGGTCCATACACGAGGAAAATGGAGCATTTTTAATCATCATTGGAGGTGGTTGGGATAGGTTGTGGAATTCTAGTATCACTACATATCCTGTGAGGGCATGAATTAAGCCTTGCATAGTTCTCTGAAAGATAATACACGCCATGCTGGTTTGGTCCACACACGCGGGAGAAGGGGAATTATTAACTATTATTCAGGGGTGGATGGGCCAGGATAGGGGACCCTGGAATCACTATGTATCCTGAAAGGGCAAGAATCAAGCCGTACGTAGTTCTCTGCAAGATGTACACCCCGTTCAGGGATGGTCCATACACAGGGGAAAGGGGGAATTTTTAATATTATTCCATTCGGGAGTGGATGGGCTAGGACAGGGGTTCCCAGCGTCGCTACGTACCCTTCTAAGGCAGGAAGAAATCCATACGTAGTTCTCTCAAATCCGTGCAGTTTAACATCACATAGTGACGATGCGATACTCTTAGTTTAGGGTCATAGAGTTTGGACCAATGGGTTCTTGGCAGTTTAATGTCATGCAGCTCAGACAATAACTTATTTTAGTTATGCTGGTGAGGACGCGATACTCTTAGTTTAGGGTCATAGAGTTTGGACCGTTGGGTGCTTGGTAGTTTAATGTCCTATAGCTCGGATGAAAAGCACATGGAAGTTTAACATCCGGCAGATCAAACGAAAACTGCTTCAAGTTACTATGCAAAATACTTTTTCAGGAATTTCGAATTTGTAGGAGCGGTAGTGAACTGCCCGTCCATAGAGATCAGGGAATATGCTTTGTTGGAGTAGACCTTTTCTATAATGTATGGTCCCTCCCAATTGGTCTCCAGCTTTGGAGGTTTCTTTCTGGGTATCATTGGGGTCCGGAGGACCAATAGCAATACTCCTTCCAAGAAAAACCAAAGACAAACCTTATTTTTGAAGGCTCGTGCAATCCAGTTCTGGTATACTTCTAGATGGTGAAAAGTGTGAAACCGATTCTCTTCTAGCTCTTCCAATTCACCTAGCCATTTTTCTGATTGCTCATCATTGGATAATTGGTCGCAAATTGAAATATGGAGTGAGGGAAATTGAATCTCAATGGGCATGACCGATTTCGTTCTGTATACCAATGAGTACGGAGTAGCCCGAGTAGTGGTGCAGATTGTGTTCCTATAAGCCCACAATGCATTAATGAGTTTGTCTGACAACGATTTCCTGTCTTTGTCTACCATTTTCTAGAGAATTTTGGATAGGGTTTTATTGAAATCATTTATCTGTCCATTGGCCGCTGCATGGTAGCGTGATGAGTGGTTTTCCTTGATACCATATTCTTGGTATAGTTTCTCTAATTTAGAAGAGGAGAATTTGGTGCCATTATCCATCAGTATTGTATTAGGGACACTATATCTGGTGATGAAATTGGCTTTCACAAAGATGAAAACATTTCTTTCCCCGACATCCTTACGGGGTACAACTTCTGCCCATTTGGAAAAGATGTTGGTTGGTGTGAGGATATACTTCAGTTGTTTGGCCATGGCAGGAGGATATGGTCCTACGACGTCCATCCCCCAGATGGAAAATAGCCAGGAGTACTTGGCCTGATGAAGAAACTCCGGGGGTTGGTGTGTGAAGTTGGAATGAATTTTTCATGAGTGGAGATTTACGGTAAAGTGCCCGCAATCTCGTGCCATTGTGGGGCAATAGTACACAATCCTTTGAACCTGATGGGAAAGCTTGGAACCCGGATGATGTCCTCCACAAACTCCAGCATGTACTTTTTTCAATACAGAGGAGATTTCTTCTCCATCGATACATCTAAGGAGCACTCCATCGAGGCCTCATTTTTAGAGGACCTCTTGTTGACCCGCACCTCTATATAGGACAAAGTTGATTGCCCTTCTCCGTATTTTCTCTCGTTCAGCCCTGTCTGATGGAAGTTCTCCCCATTGAGGGTAGTTTGCAATGGGGTTCATCCAGCTGGTGGCTGGAGAATATGGTTCAAGGAAAATACTAACTTCATTGATTTCATCCGTCTTAGCATGAACAAACGACAAGACAATTTGAGGGTGAGTAATACTAATAATGGTTTCATCCAGGTCGGGGTCATCTAGGGTTGTGGCCACATTAGATAATGCGTCTACCTAGGCATTATGAGACCAGGGAACATAGGTCAATGTTGGTTCTGTGGAGAACTCTTCTATCAACCCTCAAACATGGTCAAATAAGGGAATCAAATCCTCTTTTTAATGGCATAGTCACCATTGACTTTCTTGATGACCATTTCTGAGTCACCTTTTACCTTGAGGTGTTGTAATCATGTCAGGAGTGCAAGATCCAGGCCTACAATGAGGGCTTGATAATCTGCTTCATTGTTTGTACATCCTTCTGACAGGAGGAAGGAATATGGAAAGACTGCCTTTTTTGGGGATATGAGTATTATCCCCAAACCGACCTTGTTAAATTTGGGATCTTCCGTCCTCCTCCCAGTCAGGATTCGAGATGCGTCGTCGAAGTACATTTCCCATACTGGGAACTTCTCTTGAACTGAGAAGATGTCTTCATCAGGTAGTTTGGCGTCTGGTGAGTTGGTCCCCGTCGAAGGGTGTTATGCCATAAAATCTTTTAATTATTTTCCCTTGATGGCTTTCTGAGGCACAAACCAGATGTCAAACTATTGTAGGATGAATGCCCATCGGGATAGGCGTCCGGTCAACATCGGGCGGGTGAGGATGTACTTGAGATGTTTACAACATGATACCAAATGGACTTCATGATGCTGCAGATAATGTCTCAACTTTTGAACCGCGAATACCAAGTCCAAACAACTCTCCTTGATGTTTGATTATCGAGTCTCAGCATCAATCATGGTTCGATTGAGGTAATAGAGACTGTTTTCACTCTTCGTGTCATTCTTTTGTGCGAGGAAGGCTCCCAAAAACTGCTCCAGGGCCGTCACGTATAGGATGAGAGTTCATCCTTCAACTAGGGGCATGAGCACTGGTGGGTTCAAAATGTAATTCTTTAGGTTGTCGAACGCCTCTTGGCAGTCATCTGTCCATTGGTACGTGACTCCCTTTTTTATTAACCAGGTAAAGGGAAAACATTTTCTAGCAAGGCTGGCTATGAACCTCATGATATAGGCAAGGTGTACTTGGAATCACCTCAACTTAGGGAGATTGCGGGGTGGTGGTAAGCCAAGGATAGTCTTTGTCTTTTCAGGGTCGACTTCTATGCCACGATGGCATTCGACGAAGCCCAGGAATTTCTTTAAGGTAACTCCGAAGGTGCATTTCAAGGGGTTCATCTTCATGCTATGCTGTCAGAGTTTGTTGAAGATGGTCTCAAGGTCTGATAGGTGATCTGAGAATTTTTTGGACTTCACCAACAAGTCATCAATGTAGCATTCAGCGAATCTCCAAAGGAATGGTTTAATGATCTGATGCATGGCACACTGTTATGTGGCGCCAGCATTCTTGAGACCAAAGGGCATGACCCTGTAAAAAAATACTCCTTGAAGGGCCCTGAAGGTAGTGGCTTCTTCATCTTCTCGAGCCATCTTGATTTGATTATACCCATAATAGACTTCAATGAAGGATAGAGCCTCATACCTGGTCATTGGATCGATTAATAACTCAGTGATTGGGACCGGGAAATCATCTTTCGCACAATGCCGATTGAGATCTCTGAAATCAATGAAGACATGGATTTTACCATTCTTTTTCTTGAAAGGGATGATGTTGGCCAACCAGATGGGGTACTGGACCTCCGAATGAAGCCCTCTTTAATGATCTAGTCAACTTCAGCAACTATTTTGGCAGTATGTGAGGGTTGTGTCCTTCCAGTGGCCAGTTTATAGCCTCGATGGGCTTCCGGCAGACCTATGTGATGCGTCGCCACTTCGGGATCGAGTCATGGAATTTCCATGTAATTCCAGGAAAACACATCCCGATGTTTACTTAATAAATAGGTATATACTTCGTGCTCCTCAGGAGACATGGCTGTACAAATAAGGGTGGGCCTTGGGTTTTCCTCGGTACCCAGGTTTATTTTCTTGAGCTCATCCATAGTGGTGGAGATACATTCCTCAAATGAAGGAGGTGAATCCTTGAGATCTTACTCCTCTTCTTCCCCTTAATCCTCATCTTCTTTATCCAACAAGGGGAGGGATCTTGACACGGCCTCCTAGGAGTCTGGGGGCGAGGCATCCTGAGCATCCTTGCTAAAGTATTCGCCTCTAGATTGAGGTCCGGCAGACGTTCATGCATTGTCACGCTCGACCGATTTAGCTAAAGTCATGAGGACAGCTGAGTACGTGTCCGAACACGAACCCATGCTCTCAACAAGGTCGATGTGCAGTACATTGTCTTTTCCATGATGTCTGAGGGGGTCATCATGAACCATCTCCAGACGATTAGGTTTGTGGATCCAGTCGACACCATCAACCATAGGCTTCTTCTTTTTTTTCTCATATAACCCGGCGTCAATGTAATGTGACTCAGAGAGCTCGAAAGGGGCCTTGTCGGTGTGAAATGTTCCACTTTTTCTATTGACACAATACTTAATACACTGGTGGTAGGATGAAGGAATGGCCATGTGTTTATGGAGGCCCAACCTTCCCAGTAGGGCTTTGAATGTTGTATTTTTCTGGACCACATGAATTCTAAGTAGGCCACAAGGTTTCCAAAATGGGTCTTTATCTTGATTCGTCCCATTAGATTATGTTCACTCTTGTCGTAACCCAATAGAGTTGTGGCTGAGGGAATTAGATCATCCTCATTGTAGCCAAATTTACGGAGTGTCAGTAAGGGAAGGAGGTTAACTCCAGGGCCGTTTTCAATAAATACATTCCGGATCTCAACATCATTTAGTGTGTCAGACACATATAATGGTTTGATGTGTCCTTGAATGATGGAATCTTCATCCTGATCGGTGATGGAAATCAATGCATTGCATTCATCTAGGCCGATCTTCGCCCGATAAATCTTGGTGGAGGCTACCTTGGCTTGAAACTCACGGGCATTGAGAAAAGCATCTATAAGCGCCTCTCTGAGATCTTCTAAGAAGACCAGGGCATCCAGGATCGACAGTTTGGCTGGTACTGATGCCAGCTACGTAAGGATGTCGTATTTTTTCTACAGCGACTGACGCTTCTCCATTGGTGGGAGATTCTTAAGAGGCGGTTTGGTAGCTGGTGTATGTGACGAGTAGGGACCGACTATGGGGTCAGATGTCGCCGGTGTTCCCACATTTCGGGGACTCGGCACGACCGGTCTGTTTGTGTGCACTGGGCGGCTAGACACTTGTTCCTCTTCTAACGGGTACCGCAGAAAAATGATGTCAGAGTGACTGCTTGTGGAGGTGGAGTGATATTCTGCATCCTGCTCAGTTCTTTGAAGGGATATCCCATGGGTTTCTGTGATATTCATGTTTTGGGCAAGGGTTTACCATATGGTTGGTTTTGGCAACAACTGTGCCTCCCTGGGTATCCCCTGCCTCAATGATTCATTCTACCAGCTCCTCGTGTAGGGAACTCTGGTTCATAACCATACCCTTCGTGAGGGAATGATTCCATAAGATGGATGACGTTGATGGAACCAAATATTGTCTCCTCATACTGTGATAGGTCAACCCGGTTAGTTGTCCCCGATGGTTCCATTTGGTGTGTCAGTGCCCGTGGCGCTAAGTTTGAGGGCATAAAATCTGCCAGTGTCGGGACCAAATTTGTCCTTGTTGCGGACTGTTCCTCTTGAACTTGTTTCCTCCCATTCAGATTATGCCTAGATGACTGGCTCATGCAGGGTTCTGAGGCTGATATCATTGGTTGTGCGCCATCATGGGATGTTGGCGGCAACACCGGCTATTGTGGTTGAGCACGGAGTATGCCCTGGGCTCGATTGATAGTCTTCCGAGTCATCCAGTTATCAAACTTCTGCCCCTACTTACTGGTGACTTTCTTCCACCCCTCCCCTTTGTCGGAGTCGGTGGTAGAAATATATGCCACATGTGCTAGGGGTGGTCCCATCTCGACCTTACCGGAGTCTACCGTCCATTGTAAGAGGTCATTGAAGATGAAGCATTCCCGGATATTGTGCCCCAATATTCGATGGTAGGGACAGTAATATGGACGATCATCACTGCTGAATTCCTTGGGGTTCCTCAGCTCCGGGAGGTGGAGCAAGTTGCAATTCATGGCGGCGATGATGTAGCAGCAGACTTGTTTCTCTCGTAACGAGTATACTTTTTGTCTTCATTCCTCAAATTAGTTCCGATTCGATCCTCTCTGATCATCTAGCTTAGGTGGATGCGGCCACGGATATGTAGGGGGCCCATGATGATTTGGTGGAGGTATGAGCAGTGGAGCAGGCACAGGGGTAGGCTTGAGCGTGACAGCGAACACATCGGATCTAGCTGCTCTCTTTGTGGTAGCCTACGAGGCTATTTGGGACTTCATATTAATCTGCTACAGGGAGTCCTCAATTCTCTGGGCAATGGCCGAGAGATGGCGGATTCCAGTGGTGTACTCCACTGGTATGAGTAGTGTTCATAGTTCATCTTGAATATTATCGATGCATCTGGAGAGCATCTCATCTTGAGGTATTGGCCTATTCAGAGAGTAGGTCAGCCATTTTCATCTGGTTATCAAATCTTAAAACCTCTCATTCTCCCTTTGCTTGTAGTTCATGAGGTCGCTGACCGTTGTTTTAGTCAATGTCGAGCTAAAGTGGAACATGAATTGTTTCCGAAGGACTTCCCAGCCTTTTATTTACTAGGCCGGCAGACTTGTATACAATACGAAGGCAGGTCCATGCAAGGTCCGTACGAAGCATCTAAGTTTCACTGCTTCTTGTTGTTCCGGAGTTCCCAACATGGGGTCGTAATAAGATGTGTTGTGAATCAAATGGATTTCTGGATCGCCTTATCCATTGAAAATGGGGAATACATGGCTCCCAAAATTGGGTGGAGGTGGTGTGTTTCTCACCCAATCTGGGTCGGGCTTCCGCTCTGGATGTGTTGGAGCGCGCGACCCTCCATCGCATCCAATCGAGATTTTAGTGCTTTGATGGTGTTTGTGAGACCCTGGTTCACATTTTGTTGGGCCCAGTCCTAGGAAGGTGTAGCTCGAGGCATTTCTTGAGGATCTGTCTCAGTCGGCACCAGGGGTGCATGTGCCATTTGTGACACCTTTGGAGGGTTCAGACGTACTCGCTCTGGTTGCGTCCAGAGTGGAGGGAATTCTTAGTATTCATCCAGATCTGCATTCAGGTAGTTGGATGTTTCGGGCGCCTCATGGGGAGGGAGCCCTGACCGTGCATCGTTTTCCTGGGAAAACCTTATTCTTGGTGGTACACTTCCAGGTAGTGCAAGGTGTGGCTCTTCATGGGATGCATCTTCAATTATGTGGCTCCTCTGATGTATCTCGGTGTTGAGCCTCCTTAATTATTTCATTTCCTCCTCCTGTCGAGCGAACCTCTCTTCTAGCGTAAGTGCCTCATTTTTGTCGAGAGAAGGAGGTGGATTGAGGGTAACCGGTCCTTTGTTCTTCTCTTTGTTGGAAGCTCATAGGGTTAGTGGAGGAGGGTTAGTTGAAGGGTCAGACATATTTAGGGCGGCCCTCTGGTTCCGGGTGTGCACACCTGGTGGTTTGTTGTGAGTCACAGCCTGACCGAATCCATCATCTCCCGATCCATCCGGATTCACACCATCTTCAGTGTTACCCGTGGGGTTAACCTCTATGGTGTTGATGGATGCATATCGCGGGGCGTAGAAGATGTCATCTTCCAAGTAAGAAGAGGATCTCCCATATCTTTTTCTAGTCTTCCCTTTCATGTCCTGGGAAAGCCTTTGGACTCCTTGATGAAGGGTGATGCGGAGAGTTCTTTGATGCGTCCTTATAGTACGCCTCCCTCTTGAAGAGGATGATGATTCAAATGAGGGGATAGGGCAGGAACCTCCTCTTTTGACAGTCCTCCCCAGACGGGAGAGTACTAATTCACATGGGGGAGGTTGTTGGTGGGGTGGTAATAATTCCCCCAGCCCTGAGGGATGGGGTTGGATCCATTCCTTGGACTTTGAGTCTCTTCCCATTTTTATTGGTCTTACGGGGGGGATTTTTTTGTTAAAAATGCCCCCAGCCCTGCAGGCTGGGGTTGTCCCTGGATTGAGGAAGTGGCTACTTGTATCACTGCCTTCCTGATCTTGCGTTCCCCCATTCGGGGGTGAACTGGGTTTGATGCCGAGTTCACCTGCGAATCAACCCCTATTAGGGAGGCTGGAAATGACCAATGATTGGCCTCTCTTAGGCGAGAGGAATGTTGCAAGCTCTCGGTGGCCTGATTCCGGGGTTCTTGAATGGCTTGTTCCCGTCGGGCCTGATGCTTCTGGGACTTACTCAAGGGCTGTCTCTATTGGGCGTGTTGCCTATTTTGAATAGGGACCTCGCTCTATTGTTTTCTTGATGTGATGACGTTGCAAGACACTATGCGGAATGGGTTCTTCTTGGTGGGGAGCAGAGTGAAATGCAGAGCTCCATGTTCTCCCCATCCCCTGATATGGACTCCCGTTAGGGCGTCGCCAATGAGGCGGCGCAGCTGGTGCAGCGCACAGAGGTAGGTTATCTCAATGTTTCCTTTATGCCTCTCTGGTCGCTGTTGTTGCGCCGAAGGAAGAGAATACAGGTCGATGTGACGCAGGAGGTCTCTTATTGTCATGAAAAGGTCTACATACCTGTCGTAGGGAAGAATACATGATTTCAGTCGGTGGAGGGTTGTCTATATATTAGAGCGGATGTCATGCAACATTCTTCTCAAAACCCTCTGGGTATGTTTAATTGATAGTTGGTCGTGGACCAAAATATAAATGGTATATCATCCCTGGCCAGTCGTTTCCTCAGGTGAAACATGTCGGCATACTCCTCCACTAGCGATTCCTCTACCTGGTCGGCCCAAATGAGATACTCACTGATAGTGTGGTTGGAAACAGTGGGACTGGTAGGTATCGAATCAGCATGTGGCCGATTCCAAGGTGGTTTAGAATATGAATGTGGCCCAAGACCGTCTCCTGATTGGAGAAGGGTGTCGTTGTCGACTAGCTAGGAATTAGACATGCATGATCCCGTCCTTCTGAGTGCCTCGACATACGAGGGATTCTCTGTGCTTGATTCAGCAAGGGGGAGGACCTTCCAGTCGATATGATACTTCATCGTGAGGAGGACCTTCTCAATGGAGGCTGTAATGGAGAGGAATACCATTACTGCTTGACGCCTCACCGCATAGAGGACTTTTGTTGTGCATACCCTGGAGAGGAGCTACATGGCATGTCGCAGCAAGGGGAGGACCTCCTAGCTGCGTAGCGTTGTTACGAGGAGGGCCTTCACAAAAACTTCCATCATTGTGAGGATGACCATCATGGTTTGATGTTGTATGTCTATCCTGGGGAGGACCTTCAAGACACACTGCAACAAGGGGGTACCTTCTTGTTGATTGGGGCCGCTGCAGGGAGGACCTTCGCAATGGAAGCCATGGTGGTGAGGACTACCATCACCACTACTGCAATGGTGGGGAATACCATTACTATTACCATAGGGAGAATATCTGTGGGGTACACCGTGGGGAGGGCCTTCATAATGTACCGCAACGCGGGGAGGTCATTCTCATTGCTTGACGTCTCTACGGGGAGTACCTCTATTATTAGGGTGGTGAGGACTACCACCGTGATCTGATGTGTGGTCGCACGGAGTTTCGTTGCAACGTAACCCCTAGGGAGGACCTTCAAGGATAGCTACGACAATGGGAGGGTGTTCTTGTCATGATGAGGTGTCACTACGGGGAGGACATCCGTAGTTGCGACTATGATAGTGAGAACTACTATCATAATCTATAGTCCCACTACATAGAGAGTTCCTGTAGTTTATACCCTGGGGAGGACCTTCAGGGTGGACCGAAACAAGTGGAGGGCCTTCTTGCAGCTCGAACTTCTGGTCACGCAGAGGGCTGCCATGACTCACATCAAAAGAGGATCTCTCGTGATTGATCATTATATGCCCGTGGGAGAGGCACCTGCGGGTACTCTAGGGAGGACCTTCAGAGCTGCTAGTAGCGACATTGCGGGGAGGACCTTCACAACCGCTACTACCACTCCCATAATATGGTAATGGGTGGGTAGGGTTCTGAGCCTTTTATATGATCATAGTGGCATCGTGAAACCCAGAATCCAGCAGAGCGAGTCATGAACTCGCTCTTTAATTTCTGGCTACCTTCAGCGCGTTTAGGGTGCTTTCTTGCGGGCAGCAGGGATTGACTGCTCTTGGCAACAGCCTTCACCTTCGGGTCCCTGTCGAATTGGGTCTTGTGATGTTGCAGGGATATGCCGACGAAAATCTTTACTTTTAGCAGGGATATATGCCTGCTCTGGAGCATCCGCCATGATGGATGTGTGTCCCCTAGTTGGAACAAGTGAAGCTTCTTGTCCCGGTTGCCCTTATATCATGGAATATAGCCGACGCGCCTCCGGGGAAAAATCAGGGATGCAGATCTGCTCCAAGGCGGCTGTAGAGTCTCTTAGATGAGTCGCCTCAATTGGGGAGACGGGCTCACGGGCCCGAGTCCTTGCTGTTTCCACTGATGCAATCACATTCTGGAAAGTCTGCAAGATATGATTTTGGATCGATACCTTCTCCTCCATCATTTCCAAGATATGTAGAGATACATATTTGGATGGAATGGGTATAAAGGCCCATTCCGGTATCAGAGTAGGAGTATCATGCTTCGATCCTCCGGTGGTCAGTGGGTACTGACAATTCTCCTGTTTTGGGGAAGGTAAATGAATCTGCCCCTATGCCGAGATATGCTGGTTTATCTCTCTATTTTCCACCACATCAAGATGGAGGACTTTACTTGAATCCTCAGGGAGCTGGCCCTACATATGTTGGTTTCCCACCGTATCAGGTCGGTGGCCTTTGTTGGCAGGTAGATTTCCCTGCCTATTAATGGCCGCCACATCTGGGTGGCGGGATTTGTTGATTGCCACCACATCCGGATGGTAGGCGTCAAGAGAATCTGCTAGGAGCTTGTCCTACATGCGCTAGGTCGCCACCATGTCAGGATGGTGGGCTTCATGACCCTGGTCAGGGAGAGGTGCCTGCCGGGTAGGTTTCGTCGTGTGTGAGCGACAGGCTTGATGGAGCTCGGTGGGGATGCACGTCTTCTTGTGTGATGCTGCCATGTTTGGATGGTGGGCTCGGGAGGAGCAAACAGATGTATGTGAATGTTCATGATAAGTCTCTATGACTGGGTAGCAGAGCTCCTCCTGAGGGACAAGTGTGATGACCGGTCCCTGGTTGTATGATTGCTTCCCTTGTTAGGCGGTCTGAGGGGACGGAGCTTAGAGAGAGTGGGCATGGATCCTCGGGGCGACATCCTCTTTAACGTGAGGATGTTGAGTCGTGGTGTAACCACGATGACGTCTTCCGGGGGGCCTTAGAACGGAACCCCCGTTCTGTGGGGATGAAGTCCTCAACATCGACCCCATCCTCCTCCCTAAGATATGGGAGGTATGAATTGTCTCGTTCTGGGGATAGACTCCCAGAATGGTTTGAGACAGCAATAGGGGCCGTCTGGATCTTCTTCTGTGGCCGTTGTTGGGCAGGCGACCGGCATGTCCTGGTGGATTGGAGGGCATGGATGGCCGCCTCCTCCGTCGGGAGAGTACCGTTCAAGCGGTACTCTCGGATCAACAAATCTGAGACCTAGTGTTGAAGACGCTGGGTAGGTGACGGGGTCCTCTGTAGATGAGGATGCCCGGTCATTGTGTTGTTGGAAGCATGCGCATGTGAGTTCCTTAATGATTCCATTGGATCTAAGGGAGTTCTGAAGGTACCTATAAAATATTTTAACAAATACAAATAGAAAACACGTCAAAGCATCATCTCAAGATCCCATGCATAATTAATGACCTTTCATGACCCTCCTCGTGAGTATAAGGGGGCATAGAGGGGGATTAGGTTAAATCCTTCATGCTTGGTTAATGATTCAGGTCAGGTTCAAAAGTTTTTGTCTCGTTGCGCACGACAGTGTCATGGGGTAGAAACGTGAGTTTCCCGGCAGTTGATTAGAGAAGACTGGGTTCTGCTTAATCATTCGTCTCAGGTGCACTGTTTTCACCTCGAAAGGCCTAATGGCTCCATATCCAACAATACGTGGACAAGCTTTCCAAAGGCAGGCATTCACTGGGAGGTTTGACCAGCGATGCTTAAGAACTCACATTGGTCGAGGGGATGGGAATTCTGGCTCATCACACCCTTTTGGGGGAAAATTATTTCCTATTACGGGATTCTCTTATAGATTTAAGAAATATTCATATTTTCGTGAATCTTTGGTTTATACCCAAGAATAGTATCCATGGATTACTCTTGGTTATCAATGGTCAGCTGGACGCAGGGGTTCAGAATCATTTATGCCTGAGGTTTACCATCCCTCGTTGGATTAATGACCCCGCAGAGTCTGGACTCATTGAGGTGGCACTGGTTTAAAGACTCATAAACGGGAACTCTGAAGTTTATTGTCATCCAGGGGGGACAGATAATTACATGAGTATCTTGATCGAACCCATGGTATGGGATTTCTACGTATCCTTGCAAGAGGATTCAGAATCCACATAGTTTGGACTTGTATGGGGCTTATGCTCTAGGCTGCCCAGGGTTGGTGTGGTGGACTGACGTGAAGATGGCCAGATCGACCAGGGATTGGGATTGAACCACGTGGAGGCTTCCTACATACCCTTCCTAGGAGATGTGGATCAAAGTCCTCGTAGTTCGAATTAGGGAGTGTTGGAAACCGGATGTGAATGTGGACCCAGAGGTCTGATGGATGGTGGGCTTGAACCTCAGAGAGGCTTCCTACGTACCCTTACATAGCAAGGATCAAAGACCTCGTAGATCATAGGGGTCCAGCGTCGTTGTGTGGGTGCCGAAACCATCAAAAATTTCTAATCCCACGTGAGTCGTGCTCGGTGTGAGAAAAAAGAAAATGAAACAGGCTTGGCTAACCTCACACTTTTCTCCATACCAAGGGAAGGGGAGATGTACGACACGTAGAAGAAAAGGCAGGTAATGCTAGACTCTCCTTCTCCTTGATGTCCGAGGAAGGTAGAAGTCGCGCAGTAGAGCAATGAACCTTCTGTGATGAGAGGGTAAGGTCCATTGGCTTCCGTCGAGGATGGTGTCGGGCTTACTCAAGGAGGTATGTCCAAATAGGAAACAGGGACTTACGTGTGATTAGCGGCCTGAGAAGTCGGGGCTTACTCCAGGACGGAGGCACGGTGGTGACGAAGCCCAACGAGAGAGGGACTTAGCACCGAAGGAGAACGGTGTGTCACCCTTCCCCACTACACCCTATCTTGGCCATGGCCTTGAGGATGTATGGAGGAGCATGGGGGCTCCCTTCTTATGGGTAGTCTTCCACTCCCCGGGGAAGGGAGAAGTGCCCCGGTCCTAACAAGTGGATGGGAAGAAAGGGGACTCCCGGGATCGGACCCTACATTACCGTGGGTATGTGAACCCATGAATGATTTGGGAATCCGCCCAAGGGATGTGGAAACCCCTTCTACCTCCCATACCTTGGGTATGTGAACTCAAAATGGTGCGCTGATGCGCATGAAGGATACATCGTTCTGGTCTGGTGGCTCTGGTGGAGGACTCGACTCGGGGCCGATGGATGGGCCAATGAAGGGGTTGTGACGGATCAGGCTGGATTGGAAGTATTTTATCTCGCTCAAGGAATGGGAACACCAAAGAATTTTGTGGGCTTCCCAGGTGTGAGCGGAGTGTCTCCCTTCGTGTAAGAGGGTGCTATGCAGTTGGAGATGCCGTCTGCGAACCAGGGTTGTTCACGGACTGAGAAGTCTTCCACGAACCAGGGTGGTTCGCGGACTGATAGGCATCCCTCAAACTAGGGTGGTTCGTGGCTTCCGGTTCGGCATGCGTACCAGGTTGGTATGAGGAGAGGTCCAGGCGAGCAGCAGTGGCCAAGGGTGACGCTGGTCAGAGGTTCATCGGTCAGAGGCTCGCCTGCCTAGGAGGGTGCTATGCGGTGCGACAGATCAGAAAGGAGGCATAAACCCCCTAGTCCGCGGGGAGTGCATCCGCAGAGGGGCCATGGTTCGTGGTCTTCCTTTATTTTTTATTTTAAGTTCATGGTTCACCAATTGGTTATGCATTTTCGATTCCTTATTAATTCGTTTCCAGCTTTATACCAGTTCTGGTTCGTGAAGTGCAACTTCTCTCTTTCTGAAATCCTGAGAACCTTCCTTCAAAATCCTTCCACCCGAATATGATCGATCTCCTTTTCTGCTTACCCCTTGATCCCATTTTATAGAGTGGGGAAAGAGATGTATCTGTGGTAATGCGACACCTTTTGCAGAGGTAAATTGGTCATAGACCTGGTTTACAGATGACTTGGTCAATCCACACCTTGCGGGGGGCATCTCTCTTGCGAACCAAACTAGCTCGGGGAGTGCCTCGCGGCCTCTCATGGTTCCGCCTCCATTTTGCGAATGACAAAGGAGGCGATGTGGACCGGTTGACACGGCTCACGGCTAGGGTGGTTTGTGACGGTGGACCGGCTTAATTCCCAGCCATCCTCACACCCACAGAGGATCTCTTCCTCCATTCCGTGAATGACAACAGTCCAGGGAGGGGGGGTGCTTTACAGAACCGGCCGCGCGCCTCTATCATTGGACGGGTCTACGGACTGGTCCGTATTCTGCCTTACTTTGAGTATTCTCCACATTTTTTCCCAATTCATTGGGTGGGAATTGAGTAGAATCTCCCTTCAATTAAAGGGGATTCTCACTCTCCTTTTCGGATTTTTCAGGACCCTACACTAGCCTAATAGGATCAACCAGCAATTTCTAACAACATGCAATCTCAACACTCAAATTTCTATCTATATGAGTTCCATACAGTCTCTGTCAACCTTTTTATTTGAAATGGAATATTTAAAGTCCAATTTTGGTTAGTCCTAATATTCAAAAGGCTAACTAAAACCAGAAATATAAATTTCTGATGTCTCAAAGATGGCAGTGCCCTCTTATTTTTTTATGTTTGTTGTTTTGGGAAGTTGGGATTTACCTTCAATGTATTGTATATATGGAAACTTTAACCTATGTACATTGATCTTAATACCCAAAGAAGGGTAACCATTAAATGTATTTTAAATGTTCACAACCATGGAGTGGTTGTTAGAATGCATCTATGAATGCTTCATTTTTTCATTCAATTATAAATTAATTAGATCTTTTTTCAAATAAACCCACGATCAAAGGATTGTATTTATTTTAACATCCAAATATGGAAAAAGGATGTAGGAAAAAAACCATTTTAGAAAGTTTCATATATTGGGTTTAATTAGATCTGGTTTTATTGACTGGGAATTTTTTTATAATCTTCTATCCATGTATTACCATTGTTTTATATAGTGTTCTATAATATGCAAGCCAACGAGCTCGTACCCGAGTGGTAAGGGCTTCTGCTTCGCATCCAAGAGTCCCAGGTTAAAAACTAGGTAGAGGTGAATTTTCGGGGGTACTGTAGAAGTACTGTAGCATCCACTGTAGCAATTAATGTTCGGTACTGTAGCACCTGGAACTATTCACCCGATTTGGACCTTGGGGCCACCAGTTGGGGCCTACGGGTCTCCAGTGTCTTCGGGTCATCAATGGCCTTTGGGTCACAGGGCCTTTGAGTCACGTAGACCATGGAGTAACCTAGTTCACACAGAACTGGCCCCCGAAGAGGATTCGAGCAACAGAAGTAGTAGCCACCAGATGTAGAGCTGACCGTATTGGAAGAATGAGAGGGTATGGCAGTCGCCATCTGGACCAGGCACCGTGCAGATTTTTACGGGGCAATGCTAGCCGATCAGCAATGCAAGGTCGGGAGATAAGGCGATAAATGATGAAAGATGATGGGGAGGGGTAGTTCTAGTGGGTTGGGTCTACCGGTCATGTAATTGGAATTGTATGCCTCTGGACCTTCAAGTCATGTATTGCGGGTCATGTCGGGCTTTGTGCCTTGGGCCTACGGGTCATGTACGGGTTCCCCTTCAACCCTTAAAAGGGGGATTATCTATAATAAAATAATAAATAAGGCCTTTGGGCCATTCAGGATATAATATGAAATTTCAGTATAATATAAAATATATGTTTAATATTATTTAATATGTTTAATATGAAATAAATTCTATAATTTGTATTGTAATCAATATTATGGAATCTAAAATCCTTGTCTATTCATTATATACATTTTTATGTGTAATATTTGGTTATAATGTGTCCGAAATATGAACTCTATGTCATAAAATTCACACAAATAACACATTATAAAATCCATACAATTTTTATAGTTATTTATTATGTAATCTGAAATCAATTTATAAATTGTTTCTATAAAATGAAGTGTTTATAAAATTTGGAATATATGTGTGTTAATAGTGTTACCAATAATGTTGGACGTTTTGCCGTATAATATGTTTTTCATGTTGATGGACAGTTTTCAATATATTCACTTTTCTGTTTCACTAATTTGGTGGCAATGTAAATATACTCATCTACAATTTTTTACATTTATCATCTGTTCATTGAAATTTAAAAATGATTAGACTAATTTCTGGACTTTGTATTTAGCTTCGTAGTAGGAAAAAGTGGGAATGGACCTGTCTCCAAAAATCGTATGGATCCATGTCAAACCTCTAGGTGGGTCCAATTACCAATTTTTCAAGATTCTATATCAGAGGTAGGATCTCCATCTTCATCAATCCTAGGCATGTATACTTTTTCTCCTTGGTATATCGTGTCTTCCAGGGACATGTCCGTTGAAAAGAATAATCCAGGGTGTGTTTAGGTTGACTTCAACACTGGTATTTATGTAGTTTAAACTATTTTACTCATGCCTTTTTTATGGAATCAGTTAATGATTTCAGTAGTGGTATGCCGACCGAGCTTCATTTTCCATCATCAAGTGCATCCACTGTAGATGTGTTTCTGGTTACTATGTTTTGTTAATTAATTTTTCATGGATGGATTAATATGTTGTGTTCACTATTTATATGTTACAATCACTAAAAATTGATTCTTCTATAATTATTTTTCGAATAAATTTTTGAATATAGTAATAACTTTTAGTTTGGTCCTTGTTAATAAATTGTTTTTCTACTATTATGTTAACCAGTTGAAATAATGTGTAGTTGTAGTCACGTATTAGGTTAAGCAGTTAATGTCATTGGTGTCAAGCTATGGGAATATAGATTAATGTTTTCATATAAATATTCATACAATTTTTTTAGATTTCTTGTCCAGTCACATTAAATAGTTACAAAAATTTAATGAATTTTTTGGATTAGTAAATCACTTGAATATTATAATTTTTTTGTTCAATTACATTCATATCCAGTTTAAAAAAATGTTGCACATTTTGGTCAAAAGTATGTGATATTTCAATATCATGATGCATACCTTATTTTCCTACTATATTGATTAGTATCAATCATTAATACACTAAAACTATTATCTTTTTATACTCTCTGTAAAATGTTTTTAAATATTCTGTTGTTCAGAATCTTGACATAAGAGTTAGGTGTGGGAGAGAACACCTTTCCCATGAAGTTGAAGTCCCACCTCCACCTCCAATCTCAGCTAAAAAGGAAGGACAACTATTTGCGCTAGAGGAAAAAATCAGTAACCTCCTGGAAGAAGTAGAAAAACTTCGAGAAGTAGGAAAAGTGGATGCATCATAGACACTCATGAGAAAGGTGTAGGTACTTAATGTTCATAAAACACTGCTGATTCAGCAATCAAATTGATTCCTTAATTTGTGATGAAATGTATATATACAATATGTATTCTAAATTCGTGCATCTGTATATTTTCTTTGAAATTACATTCAAATTGCATAAAAGACATTTAGAAATATTACCATTGATTTCTTAATATTATGTATTAACGTACCTGTATTTACAATATATAGGATATTTTTTTCTCAATTTGTTGAGACAAATAATCGTTAATTAACATATATTATGAGTAGGTTAAATAAATTTACATTCATCTGTATTACCAGTTTTCACATATATAGAAATTTCCATATGCATTATCAGTTTTTAATTACCTAAAAAATAAGTGTAACGTGACTGCTATATGTGATCCTGTAATCAGTGGTTTTTCATTATGCATTACCAGAATGAAATTATATAGAATATAATTATATTCCATTATGAATTTATTTTCTAGAAATTCATATTTGAAAAAATCCAAATTATGTGAAAGTGAATGTGTAATTAAATGATCATTCCATGAAAATTCACGGGTTGGGTACTAAATATAGATATATAACCCATGACTATAGGAAATTATTGAAGAAAAAACCATATTTAATTTGTTTTTATATATTTTTTATTCAATTTAATGTTGTTGAGTATTATGAAGTGATTGTCGACTCTCTGTCTTCATCTATTTATTTTATTCAATTGCATATTCTTTTTCATCTTTCTATCTGATCTCTACTTCCCTCATTATATATTGTTCCATATACATGATGAATAGTTTAACTATGCTTTCTTTTTTCCCTAACAGTCCACTCATTAAATTTGTTATTATTTCATTTATTTTGACATTTATCTATTTTAGTATTATAACCTCTTTCTTGTCATTGATTTCTCTTTGACTTTATTTCACATCCCATATTGTAGTTATTGTGATCAAAATTGAATATGTATTTCAATATTCTTCCTCAAAATTTAAAAATTCATATACATTTACTATATCCTTTTTATTTTTCAACTATTTTTATGGTGTCCTCATATTCTATGAACTCCTATTCTATTATCATAAACCATTACATTCTAATTAAAATTATCTCTACATTACTATTTCTCCTCCACTTTTATCAATATTAATATCTTATTAAAATAAAAATCATTAATTGAATACGTTATGCAATAGAAGGAGTGGGTACTAGTTATTAATAAGCATGTTACCCCTATTACGTCTTGATCCCCAATACAATTCAAGTGATGTATAACTTACCATCTTCTTAATTGAGGATCAATTCCTCATACAAAAAATCTTGTATAATGAATAATAATTTAGTTATATATTATTCAAAAACATTTTTGAAAGAACCCATATTCACTAAAAACTACATCATACCTTTTTCATTCAGAATATCCATAAAAAAATTCTTGAGTTCAGATGCCCTTCATAAAATTCTAGAACCTCATGTAAATTCAATTACTTCATAATTTTATTGAAATTATTGAAAATGATAGTGATTTTTCAGAATGAGCCACTCATTTAATGGATAACTAAACTATATATGCTACTCATACCATTGATGATGTTTTTTTCATAAAATAGAATTCCTCCACAGCCCTATACATTATTTCATGGTGGTAAAACACTAGTCTTTCCAATACTGATTTTCAAACCACTCCCATTAGCCATAATAGTTTGGCAATGGTAAATCCATTACTATTAGTAAACCTACACCCACAAATAATCATTCCACTGTCTCTGATTCATATATTTCAAGTCACTATTTAAATCAACTATATTCCATATGATCTCATGAATTATAAATATATCTATGTTTAATACCATTAAGAAATATAGATACTATAGTTGAGGCACCAAGTCAAATGTATTAAATTTTATTAATAATTATTCAATTATTTTTCTCCTTAACCTTAAAATATTAAAATTCATATATGTAATAAAATATTCCACATAATATAAAACCCATTACTTATTACTCTAAAAAGAATTTAATAGGTACACATTACGTGACTTAAAATATCTGGTCATATGATTCCTTGTCAAATTAGGAAAAAATAAACAAAGTGCGGTCAAATATAAATGATGTCTATAATTGTTGAAATTTTAATTTTTGTGATACTTTATTCTCTTAAATAATGGATAGATCATTTTTAGGAACCCCATGTATTGTTTTTTTACCATTGTAAGACTTTCCTATATAACAAAAGAAATTCCACATATAATAACTGTCATGATCCAACCGAGGTTAAACATGAACCGGCCACCTAAACTGATCCATGGAATGGCCCTAAGGGAATTTCTAATCGCCACTGGCTAGAAATTAGTGTATATAATCAAGAGAGTACACAAAGGGAATGATTTTTGCAATAAAAATTAAGCAACCAAACAATACAGATATGCACAAGTAGTTCAATATATAAATAAAATTTAACTAATCATCTTTTATAAAATTAATTTAATTGTACAAATACTATAAAAATAAATAAACTAAACTAGATTACCATTATTACTCCATGTGACCCCAAGAATCACTAACCAACATAATGATCACAAGTCACCCAGGGTGATTAAACTAATGTTAAACCAACATAAGGGGAAAAAACAAAAAAATATATATGTGAGTATTAAAACCTAATAGGCTAGCCCGATTATGTATTCCCAATGAACATCCTTTAAAATAAAAGAAACACCGGTTTTATGTTTGAACTACAATCTATAAAAAAATGACTTTCTACGAGTTTAATAAATAACAATGTACAACCCATTTCCCTTAATAATTTCCAAAACCATGTTCATTATGTTAGTGTTATTTAAACATTTTAAAAATATAAGTGATGCATTATTTTTAATTTCACAAGGGGGGGGGTGGGGGTAAAGCACATTTCTTCAAAAATAATTTTCATAATATATTTTAAAACCAAAAAACACTTCCATGAAAACACTCCACAAAATTTCCACATGATGATCATATAATAGGGGAAATGTAAACATACATATAGGTAACGCATTCATCACCACAACAACGAATAAAAAATAGACATTGGTGAAACTAAACGATAAATACTAGTCTATAACATACCCATAAAATCGAACCCATAACCTGTAACATGACACACATGATGAAATTAAAAACAATCAAATGCTACCCTAACTTAGGATAGACCGAGGGCCCAATACCATAGTAATAAACCCAAATTTATCCACCTACTATGTGCCAATAGTCAGTACGTGACCTAACAATGCGGTAATTGTTCTGAAAAAATTATCCCAACATGGCAGGTTCCATTGTCCAATATATATAAAGGGGGTGATCCAATAAATGACATCTGAGCATATAATATATATATATATATATATATATATATATATAATTTACAGCAAGACTCATCCTGAGTCTACCCAATGACTAATCTCATGCCACAAAATATTTGGAGTGCATTGAGTCCAAAAAAAGGAACTCTGATAATGGATAATTAGGATTCCACAGTGGAGAAATCACATCCATTATACATAGAAAATTCATGATAATTATCCAAATGAGATCTTCATAATAAACACATTCATTATTTTCACAAAGTATGTAAACATACCCTTAAGCATTTCCCAAAACCTATATTTATCAATGATAAAAAAATCCACTTTTCATAATGGGTGTAAATACACCATTTACCATTTCAGAATAATTTACAAAATTCCCATAAAACATTCACATTACCCTTTCAAAACAAAACAATTTTTCTCAAATGCCAAATGGGGAATTTACCGGCAATGCATGTTAAAACATTCTAAAAACTAGTATCCATTACTTTTTAATAACTGAAAATCACTTAGGAAATCGATAAAAGGAACCTAAGATAACATTTCACATTTTAGAAATACATTAATAAATCTAAAACATGCATTTCATATAAAAAATCACCCACAAAATCCAATCAAGAATTTAATCAAACACATAGTGTGTGATACTTACCAAAACAATCCTAGTCATAAAGAAGGCATAAAAACACATGTTTCACACAAAAAATTTGAAATAAGGATCATACATCAATATTTATAAATCAAATAAAGTGTGAAAAGTATGAAACTAACTTTTCTTAAATTAAAAATTTAATTGCATGGGAAAACCAACCTCGAATCAATGGAAGAATGACAATGCACAATCGAAACCACTCCACAAGGGTTATAAAACACTATAAATATTGAAATAAACCCTTGATGAGAAAAAAACCCCTACATAATCGAAGGGAAAATATAATCCTAGGACACCATGACCATAAGAGGAGAGAATATCTAGAACAAAAAAGAGGAGAAGAAAGATAGATACGAGGGGAGGGGTTTACCTTAAGATATCTGAACAAACCATTGAATATTTCCCATTATAATCATCATAGATGGATGTGGGTGTATTTAAGAAGAGGGGATAGGTCCCCTAGGGATGAATGAACAAAATGGGAGATAAAGGGTAGGTTTTTGAATAAAACCTCGAAAGGGGTATATTTGGAAAAACCCAAAAACTAAAAACTGGGAAAGTAGAATTGTTAGGTCACATGGTTACCAGTTAATTGACCACAAAATTTACCAAACCATTTGGTGGACATAACATAATTTATATAACAAATCTTATGTTTTCTTGGACCAGATACATCATTAGCACTAACCTTGTGCCAACTGTGTGACAAGGTCTTCCAAGGAAAAATTTCATGATTTCTTTAAATATTTCCAAATGAGGAAAGCATCAACCATGTGGGGAAACTTAAACAATAATTCATTACATAAAATGACACCCATCACACCCAGATCTCTAGAAAAATGTCGGAATCCCCACAAAAATGAAGCATAAGCCAAAACTAGAAATTTCTTTTGTGATAATAAGAACTACATGTTTTTTTCATTCTCATTATTTCATGATATTTATTGATACCTAGAATTAAAATATATGTCCCAACTATAATATCCATCCCTCAAACATTAATTCATCTTGGCATTTGATATTTCACTAGTTGATGCACATTTTCTCCATCGAATTAGCACTGGGGAGACTATATTTCTAGTTTTCCATGATCCATATTAACATGATTTATATATTATTGAGGACCATGATGTATGAAGTTAAACTAAATTATAACATCATCCTTTTCACATGACATTAAGATCAATAGGAATAATTCCACACCACGACACATTATACTATTTAGAGAGATCTATCTCATATAACATGAAACTTATTGGATAGTATTATTACATTTTATGTGAAATAAAAATTATCCCCATGTAAGAGATTAATCAATATAGGTTATATATTTAATTTTGGGAGACTTCCATGTGTATACTTGCACAAGACAATAATAATTTAATGGATGACCTAACCAAAGAATAAAATATATCTATTATAGTAACTATGTGTGGATTTATTCTTACAAAATTTATATATATATATATATATATATAAAATTATGCGTGGATAATTTATCCCAATCAAAGAAGTGACATCCATCTCTATATATGGTTTTTCTCTATTGATAATACTTTTTGTAATTCACATTGAGTTTTAATCCTTTTATCCCACAAAGGAATCTATTTATAATTATCTTACTCTCTTATATATAAACTAAATATTTATAGGGGGATTTAATAATCATGAACGTTTTGTGGATTGATTCTCATAATATTTAATATGTAGTGATTCCCATATTAATTATCTTGTGATCATATAGGAATTAAGTCAATGTCTGCCCCCACATGGTCATATCATTCCCATAAAGACATCCTATACTACACTATAAACTAGGAAAACATATTTCTACATGAACTAAAAGTGGATTTATTCTGGAAACCCTCAGATATAAAGTGATGCATGGATCTCATATCTTTATACTATCTAAAACTACTATTTAATTAAAATATCATTCCACCCATGTGATTGATCCATCATCTCCAACACCAGGGTTTTTATATATGTTCAAAACTAATATATATCCAATAAATTTTCTAAATATGAAAAAAATCTACATATACCTCACCATATAAAGGTCAGTATTATATGACCCAAAACAGATGAACACCTTATTCATTATTACCTGACACTACACTATGCGACATATGTACCATCCAATACGAACCTAAAGAATATATATTGGTATTTTCTATATGAAATGTTTTACCATGAATAATATCTATATATTTATAAGGATCCCAAAAAAGAGTATATTTATCTTTAAACCTAATATAGGAAAAACAATTTCCTCCACATTTAGGAGTCTCATCAATTTCCCCCCCTTCATGTAGGGTATATCCTCCTCAGTTTAACATACAAATAATTATATTACATTTTATGTATGATCTAGATCTATGTGAAAGCCCATACCTAAATTTCTTCATTATATTACCATGAATGTATTATATCTAATTCTTCAATGGATGGAATTAAACTGTGGGAAATATGGTCCATCATACATGACCTCAAACTAATTAGTGAATTCCATCCAGTAAGACACAGCTACCATATATGATATCTTGATCCATTGATGGTATATGTCATATGTTCCATATACATAAATAGATAATAGGGTAATGTGACCCTATTACCAATGCAATCAAGGTCTCATATCATTTTTTTGTGGTATAGAGTTTCTCCTAGTTCTATTTTTATAATTGTTTTTTATAAAAAAACAACATTCATGAATATGAGGTAGATAAACTTTGTCATTTTTCACTATGAAATAGGTTTGTATTTATTCCTATAAATAGATGATATATGTTGACTCTTATATATATTTTATCCTAAGATTATAATATATCATAAAAATAAATTGTTGTTCCATGTTCTATAACTTTAAATAGTGTGTTCCAATTTTCATGGTAATCTATTATAACAATAGGGCCTCCCATACCAATCTGGTATATCTCAACCTTTTTTAACATGGATAATCTCACATTTTGGTTTATTTTATTTTCTTTTAAAGCCCTTCACTAGTAGTAATATGTTATATGACATTAAATTTTATGTATTGATGGAAAATATTATAATCCCTTAAAAAAATAAAAATGTGATATAATGTCTTTTAAGATTAAAAATATATAATGGATGGCCTAACTAAAAGTAAATTCCCCAATCACTAAGTCATTCCCATTCATGGTTATGTAATAATATATATCAAAAAATTAAAAATTCGGAAATTTTTTATGGACCGACACATGGAAATAAATTGTAACATTATTCTCACTAAACCCTATCGGTCTAAGAAAAAGATAAAGTGGATTTTCATTTCCCCATCCTTGTAGGATTGAAATGTATAATGGTCACATTGTAATTTATGGGATGACTACATGTTAAAATTAATTATATCATCCCTTTGAGTGATTTTTTAATCAATAATTTCATGTTATATCCCTTCACCATGAAAATTTGTTCAAAACATAGTGACATAACCATTATAATGCCCAAACCATTATTTAAAATTTTTATTATCCATAATTCATATAATTAATATCTAAAACTTCTACAAAAAAATCATTTTTTGAGATAATACTATTATATTCTAATAATAATGAGAAAAGAATATTGGTTTACACTTTTATACTAATATTGGTATCTAGGTTCATAAATGATCACGATTGGATCCTCATTTTATTGATATCAATACTGCTAATTAAAATTAAACCCTTAATATTTTTTTATTCTCTAGGGTGAGGTCCTCCTTAACCCTGTGTGACTTCCCCAAACATTGTGTCACTTGTCTCTCTATTACTATTAGTCAACCTAATCCCACCAGGACCTGAAAACATGGCTCCAGTCTCTCAATTATTAATAACTGAATTACAATCATTAGTCTCCATATTCTATTGACATAGACATTATAATGTTATGATTTAACCTCCTCCTATAATAACTATTATTTTGTATTCAAATACCCTTGATGTTACAAATTTATTCATCACACTAAAATTAAATGATATATTTTGATGAAAATTTATTTCCCCTTTTTTAAACTAGTTGTGAATATCCCGTGAAGACCAAAATTCCATGAGTTAAGATACTCCCCTTAGAAACCATGATGCATTGAGGTGAGATTATACTCTTTGAAATTATATATTTGGTGTACAATCCTCATCGTGAAAATAAAAACCACATGACATATTGATAAAAGTAATATGTCCTTAAATAGTGTGCAAATATATATGTGGGTATTCATAGAAGAACTAGATCCACTATTCATGTTGGTTATATGTTTCCCTTTTTTACTAGATAGACTACATAAAATTTTGGACAAAGCTATCTTACTATATGTATCAACAACATTGGAAATGCTTTGGAGTTTATAAACTACTAGTGGAAATATAATAAAAAATATGAAGGTAAAAATCACAAATGTTATCCTCCGAAACATTTGAGTCCCCACATTCATTCATTATATAATTTATATCATAGAAAATTTGTGATCATTTCAAAAATATTTAATAAACAAAAAAATATTTGAATTTGAAATCCCATAGTCGAACACTTGAGAAAAATCCGTATTCCCAATGGTTAATAGTCCTCAATAATGTATTATGAAAATGTTTTGGTGAAAATTAAACTAAACAATGAATGATGGGACAACTATTATAACATTCCAAGAACTATGATGTTCTAACTAGGTATACTAACCAATTATAAATTTAGATCAATCATATGTTTTAGTTGTACATGGATCTTATCACATTACGTAACATTTGAATTCTTATTTTTCATCCTATATAACCCTTAACAATACTTTAAATGCATTTTTTAGTTTGGACAAATAATCTTACACAACATCCAAATCCATGTGAGGGTTTGATGGGGTATAAACACTTAAACATGGTCATAGATTAGTTGAAAAAAATTACCCTATTCCTTTCACTAATACAAAACTATATATTCTCCCCTTCACATTAGCTATATGTCTATATGGAACATGTGAAGATCATTCTGGGGACTGATTAATTTATCATATGATATGAAATTATTTTTATATCTTATGTCTTGGATCAAATAAAAAACAAATATTCATTCCATTAAATTTTTTCAATAATAATATTTGTTCTAAAAATTTAATGTGGGTTTTCCCCTGTTAAAATTATTTCTAAATGTCAAAAATATGTTGATTATTCCATATAGTTATCCAAACAACCTTGAGTAGACTATTAAACTAGTTAAAACATAAACCATTTATTTGAGAATCTTATCTTGTTTAACTTCCTCTCATTGGTGATTCTTCTCTAAAATCGGACCAATGGTTCAATAAATATGGTAAATTGATATATTTTATCATTGAATTAGATTAATTTCATTATAATTATTTTTATTATAAGGAGGGTGTTTTTTAACTAATAGTGATAACCATACACTTTCTCATGGATTCCATTATATTTTTATATTAATTATGATTCATGTATAGTTTGAAGAGGAGAATATTTATCCCAACGAATAAAATGTGAAAGAGATTTACATCATCCAAATTATGGTTCACATAACATGGGATAATGATCCGTTAAAATATTCATAGTCCATTGTTATTATATATTGAACCTTCAACCTATTGTATGTTATAAATTCCACACATTTGTGATTGAAAAATGTGTTGAGACTAGAAAACCCTTTTTATGGGTATTCTGTTAAATTTTTTTTTCAAAAAAACATTTTGTTGGAGACACCAAATATTACAGGTGTAGTTAAATTTACAATCTTTGATTTATAAACTCGTGGATCCAATTTTTACTTATGGACCAAAAGTTACAACCATATTATGACATCTCCAATTTAGAAAGAAAACAAATCAGTGAATTGATAATTCATATGACTCTTTTTAGTTATTCATGAAGCTCCATATAATTTTCAAACTAAACATCATTCTTGATGAATCATTTTTCTTAATAATCCAATCCCACAATTCCCATCAATGAATCCAAATATGTGAACGTTGTTCATGAATCCAACATTGTCAAAAAATTTCATGAGTTAAAAATTTAAATCTCCATTATGATGCATATACATAGACAATTTTTAAGCCCCCCCCCATGTGGTTACCCATTCATGAATAAAATATAATAAAACCCTATAATGAATCCCCCATGCAGAGTACCTTTATGAAAATCCATATGTAGATTTTTCTATGTGGAAATCCCTTATTTTTATAATTTCATTTATAAATATAGATATATGGTTATAGGAATGTTGTGTAACTCTATTTTGTGTCATTACTGAGTGGTCTCCATATATATGACTTTCTACACCCTACATGACTGTAGATTATGGAAGGTAGTTGATCAGGGATTCTGAACAATACAAACACACAAATCAAGTATATAATACATATAGTCTCTTGGGATATAAAATTTTGTGTAAAAAGATAATTATTGAGGTAATTCATTTTATAATTGGGGTTATGGGAGGGTATTTATGAAGAAACTCCAATAAGAATTATTCATGAATGAAACTTATGAAATAACCATCACAAAGGATTCCTGTAACATTCCTTTCATGATGAAAGCCTATTAAGGCCCATTTAGTAATCCTAATAAATGAAGGTTTTTTATGAATTAACATCCTTAACAAACCCTTGTGAAATGATAGGAAAATGTGATGTGAAAACACAAATATTTGGATAAGCTATGTGGATTTTCTATATGAAAAAACTATATAGACATCTCTAGGAAGATATCCTTACATGAATGGACATTAACCTATAACCTACACAAACAAAATCCACCATCATTGAGTAAAATAATTCTATATAGAGGGTTTTATTTAAAAAATATATGTGAGTCATTAAAATAAGGATTTGTAGGTCTATCGTTCCACCCCCACACCCTTGATTGGTAACTATGATGGCCATTGGTCTTAGGACATTAGATTGCATCAAATAGGAATTGTGTTACAATACCTATGAACCCCCCACATTGAGTTGGGATACTCCTCTTACATACCTTCTATGGATTGATCTTAAATACACTTCTTAGAATCTTAATTAATGTCCATTTCCCACTAATCCTCCATCAATGAGTTATACATAACATGTATGGTA
This sequence comes from Viscum album, assembly GCA_963277665.1. NCBI lineage: Eukaryota > Viridiplantae > Streptophyta > Magnoliopsida > Santalales > Viscaceae > Viscum > Viscum album. The sequence goes on from OY728148.1 coordinate 2,036,560,807, forward strand.
TTGCTTCTAGTTTTAACCCACAAACACCTATATTCACATGTGTCACTTACTCGGCTAAACACCCAAAGGGAAGCCTAATGCGTAAACCCCACTCAATCCTCAATTATCCTCTGTCATGAAATATTGTTTTTCTACAATAATGTATTTTTCCTCACATAATAACTACTAAAAGTTTATTATAGGTTTATGTTGATCACTTAATTAAAATCCCTATGTTTCAATTTATCTAGAATCACCGACTATCAATAGTCCTATGTTCATTACTCTATCAAATATTACAAACATCCTTACCCCATGATGTTTAAATTCATGGATATACCCATATAAAAATTCTTAAACTATGAAACCTAATATATTTGGATTTTTTTCCTCTCTAAGGGGATTTTTTATTCCACTTTAGGGTTCAAACAAAACACCTAAATATAAATATGATTCCACACACTAGGTGTAATCCCCAACCATTCCAATACCCTCTCCCCATCTAGTTCTCAACAATGGGGTGGTTTAAATACTTATTTGGAACCTCAAATTTGTACAATTCCCAAATATTCAGTATCATTTTACTCAATTAACAATATATAATATGGAAAATAATGGGCCACCTACTAGGTGAATGGACCAATTATACATTACCCTATAAAGTTACTAATAAACAAGATGAACTAGAATTGGAATCTGAACTTCAATCTCTACTCATTCTCCCATTAATAACTATTTATGACATAGGTGTACTTTTATGGTCCTTATACTAGGTGTATGACCTAACCTCTCTATTATTCAATACATGTCATGTTAAAAACATGTATGAAGTGTTAATCCATATATGAGCCTCTTCCAAGGTGTAATACATAACATGATCCAGATTATTGTCATTTCATGAGAATAAGTAACCCATGCATCAAGAATAGGATTTACCACACCATTTTTATATTATGAGCCTGTGGTGGCCAGGATCAACCTCCACATGGGGTGACATTATGGACCTATATGTGATGATAATATGATAACTTTTTTTTGATGATCATTATGTGAATCATCATTCTGTCATGATGATACATGGAGGCTCAGTTGATGAGTTTGTGATACAACTAGTGACTTATAATGAAAAAAATCATACGTAAATATTAAATCTTAAAATATTAATATTCATTACATAAAATAATTATCAATGATAGAATCATTTAATTTTAAAGCCATTAGAATCTTGGGTACATAAACAATTGGTCCATAAGTGAGATATGTCATCTTCTGCTATTTTTATCAACTATAGAACACTTCTTAGACATATTATACATAATACCTTTTATCCTGAACCAGGGAAAGGAAACCTAATTAAGGGTGAGATAAGATTATATGTCGGGTAAAAAATGGAGATATGAACATATCAATAGGATAACAATGGAAAACCATAAACTGAAAATCACACATCATAAACATGAGTCATGGAATAAATCTAGGTTACTGATAAGACATGAATCCTAATATAATCCAAGAAAATAAAAAATGACAACATAAAATATTCATAATGCATATATTTTTGACATATAAATAATCTCGTAACATCTATAACATGTATCAATAGAAAAAATTTCATTCCTTATATTTATGACTTAAATAATCTCGCAGTAAAACATATGGACATGCAACAAGATACTTGCATAAAATTATGGAAATGTAAGACAGAACCAAACATAAAACTATGAACATATAATCACGTTCCCACCTAATATGTTTGAAGAGTAAAATAGAAAATTTGACCATATGGATTCATCCATTATATGACTATTGGTTAGTATGTCCATCAGAAACTATAATCTTGGTAATAATTTTACCATTATAATATGTATTTATAAGTAGAAATTAAAATGGAAAATTAATACAGAATGACTAAATGATGGCCTTTACAGTCATTCCGTATGAAGCCCATTTTTTAGAACATTGAAGGAGGTAGAATCACTGGGGTTCACCCTTGACCATGCCCAAGCCAACATTCAACATGTGAATAATGGAAAAAACCTCATATATGATACGTTCACGGTTTGTTAAATTACCACTCATCCTATGTTATATGAGCTACCCCATGAATCTATCACCATTTCACAACTTATCATTATGTTACATGCTAGTTTAATAATGGGTTACATGTCCCGACCTTATTTACATTAAATGTAAATTCAATTTTATATGTAAAAGTATCATTCCATCAATTAATTTTATTAATAGATGTTGTTAATAAAATATATCTCTAATTTATAGGAATTTGATAATGTTATTTATTAACACAAATAAAACATAATTTTTTTTATAGAAAGTATATACAGATTTGATAATAAAACATGATATATTGATTAGTATTTTATTTAATGAAATGGGTTTTTAAAAGAGTTTTTTTAAATAATAAATGATAAAATATTTTCATTATGAACTAGAAATTGTTTTATAATGGTCAAAAAATTGAATGTTTCTTTAAAAATATTATTTTTTAATTAATTAAATATTTAAATTTAAAGGTTTCAATTATAATATTTAGATAATTTTTATAAAAAAATTAAAATCATTTTTTGAATTATATTTTCTAATTTAGGTTAGTGTAAATTTATGAGTGTTTTCTAAAATACTTTATTTTTTCTTGATTAGTAAAATATAATGATATAGGGTATCAGTATATTTTATTAAATTATAATTATTTCATAATGATACAATAATTAGTTAAAAACAATCCATGACCTTAAATATGTTATTTTATTAATATTAGGTATTTGTATATATTTTATTAAAAAACATAAAAATTTAGGTTACTTTCCAAATTCTATAAGTAAAATTTGATTTTTTTAAACATTACAGTATTGAATATTTACTTTTTTATGAAATAAGTAGTATACAAAAAATATTTTCAGTTTTGGCGGATTAAAATAACATAAAATGTGACCCAATTTATAAAACCTTTAGAAAAAACTATCAGTAAGTGAATGGTTTTTCATTTTCAACAACCATTTTTTCCAAGACCAATATTCTGTAATTATTAAACAATTTATCAACATCTCCTATAAATACCCACCCATTCCTATATTTCATATCACTACTAATATATCATACACAATATTGAGGTCATGTTTCCTCTAAAGGATTCCTCCAATGTGTGTTCAATCCCCCAAGTTTCCATCCTCATTTTTTAGGAACATCTCTTTATGGTAAGGGAAATCTTCACTTATATTTCCCATTCAAGTTCCCTTTTTGTTGTATGTATTACAATTTTCAACAAAATAACTTTTGATATGCATTATATTATACTAATAATAAGTTAAAATTATTATACGAATACTATACCCTCTTTCCTTCTCATTATATGATTTATAAAACAATGTTTTATTCCCATCATGTTGCCAAATTTACTTCTCAAATTTCTCTCCCTACATAAGAAATTATCTTTAATTTTTTACTTTTGAATACCCAAATCACATTATTTTACATGCTTATTTACCTATTTGTAATTATTAATTAATCTATTTTGGTATTTATGCTTTAGAAACAGACATTGCATTTTTTATGGGATAAAAAGGATATAATGATCATGTCTTTAAGCACTTTTGAAACCCCATGATTTTGATAAGAACCAAGTTCCTTATTATCCATGGGTTATTAATGAAATTTTTTATTATGATATATTTGGATCTAATTAATTAAGAAAAATGAAGGTTTCACTATGATAGTTCTCCTCTACATTGGGTAAAAAATTTAATATCTATAAATGACATGTTTTATGACACCTAGGTGAATAAAATTAGTAATTTTAAATTATGACACCTTGGTGATAAATATTTTTTATAAGATTATGAGGGATTCATTTACATGTTTTATCCACATTTATATGTTATGATTCATGATATTATTATTATTTTATTTCTCTTTATAATTCCTTATTATTGTTCCCCATGTTCTTATCGATATGTCTCAAGATCACATGTTATATGTCTCTCTTTCTCTCCCTTACTGGGCTATATTATCACCCACTAAATTTAATGAATATCCCCAAGATATGATATCCAATAAAATTAACTTATGGTGAACCTGTTAAGGTTTCTTCAGGTGGAATTATATTAATTTTTATGTTTCTATATATCATGTACCGTATTTCCATGAATTGAATCATCAAAAGATCCTCTGTTCTGTAGCTTGCAAGGAAAAGTTGTTTAATAAAGAGGTTAGATTCCATAGTTGTTATCAATGAATGGTTTAGTTATTTTTGGAAATTATGACTTTAATTTTTTATCATGAAACCTAGGAACCATTCTATATATATAATATCATCTTGGTATTTTGCTAAATTATTATGTAAGTGGACCCCCAAAAAATAAATCTATGTCTGGATATGGGAAAGTGGATATGAATCTAGCATAGATATATCTAACAGTGACACTCGAAAAACACCACATTGCGGCATAATCAAATGGGAAATGGTTCATGACAATGATCCTTACTATACTACAGGTTTGACACTCCTCAGGGATATGTTTGGTTAATCACAATCATGTTATAAAACTTTATGAAATAAATTTATAAAATGTAATTTTTTACTTCAAGATATTAATAACATATTTAATCATGATGTTTTAATACATTAAATCCATTTATAATTATTATATTCATAAATGTAACATGATTCTCACTATTGATTTATTCTCTTAGGAAAATTTTATAAAATAGGAGAAAGCATGTAACTGATGAGCACAATAGATGATGGACCGAAGGTGCTCCGATGGATAATGTAATGGAAAACATCATGAGTATGGTGAACCAACTAATATGTGTTGTGAGTAATTAAATGAATCATGTCGATATACTAGATTCACTTCGATGGGAACAATATTATATTGAGTCCTTCATGAGTTAGCGACCACCTAATTTCAGGGGATATACTTACCCAATGATTATGGAACAATGAATAATCTCTATTGAAAAGGTATTTTCTATTCTATACTCTTCAGAGAAAGATAAAGTAACCCTTTTATTGAACTACATAAAAGATGAAGCATATGAGTGGTGAAAATTGATTAAAAAAATGGATCTAGGAAGGGAGAACAATGATACAGATTGTGAATGGTCTAGTGGAATTATTTTCAGTAAATATTTACCCCAGTCAATCCGAAAAAAATGGAGAAGGAATTATTTGAAAAGAAATAGACGGAAAATTATTTGTTGGATGCTATGAGAATAATGTTACAATGATTTATCGATATAACACTAGATTTATAATATATTTCAAGAGTAAGGTTATTAGATTATTCTCTGTACTGAGACCCAAATTTATAGGAATCTAGAAAAACATAACTATGAAATATATGAGAAGATAGTTAGGAGTTATATAAATAATTACTTGGATTTTGGAAAAAAAATCAGTGTTCACATAATTAAAATGAAAAGAGAAGAGATATGGATCCAAACATAGCAAGGAAATTTGATCACATAAGAGGTGTAAGGAAAGGGAAACATCCCATATGAAACAAATTTGGGAAGTATAATTCAGGTAACTGGTAACTTGGTAGCAGAAAGTGATATAAATGTGGAATAGATGAGCATATATCTCAAAAATATTATGGTGAGGGGAATCATAAAATTTTCAACACTAATGAAAAACAAAAGATGGTGTAGGACCAACATGAATTTCAATGATTCGTGTGTTGATATATTTGGAAAATTTCTAAATAATTAAAAAATTGGATGATAATAGACTGCAACCACCATCATCCTCAACAAGGACGTGGGAGAAAGGTCATGAATTTTCCATCATGATAGCTGATGTAGAGGCTCCAAAATATGTGGTGGTAGGTTCTCTGATTGTTTTATAAAAGATATCTAGTACATTATTGGATTTTTATTCGACACATACCTTTATTTCATTAATTTTTTAAAATAATAAGATATCAATCCTTAAATTTATAATAGTATATTTATCATTTAACGCTCGTGGAAGGATTATCCTTGGATCAACAGTGCATAGAAATTGCAGTATTAACATTGTTGAGTATAATATCATCAAGAATCTATTAGTCATTCTCCAGATAGAATTCCATACTATACTAAGGTTGGAGTGGTTCTAAATGTATAATCTTAAGATCAACTACATTAGTAAGAAAATTTTATTAGTCTTAAATAACAACTTACAGTCATTTTTTAAGGATAGATATCTAATCCATATATTTTACTAGAAACACTTATCATAGACTTATTTATGGAGATGATTAGTGAAGAGGGGGAAGGTAATGAATGTATAACGATATATATGACCCAATCATTCTGGAATACATTGACATATTTTCTAAAAAGATACCTAGATATCCCACAAAAAGAGAGTTAGTGTAATCCATTGAACTCATACCTATTTCCAATCCGATATCAAATACCTCATATAGAAGGGAAAATATATTGTTATATTAATTAAAGAAACAACTTAAATATTTTATATAAAATGGATTTATCTAACCAAGTGTGTATCCTTAGGGAGAACCATTTTTTTGTGTAGAACAATGATGGACCAATGTAGTTATAAATTTATTATAGGGAACATAACAGGATCACAATGAAGAAAAAGTACCATCTCACAATGATCAATGTTTCATTTGACCATCCTCATTGGGGTTAGTTATTCTCCATGATTGACCTCTAACCAGGGTATCTTAAATTGATGGTAAAGAAAGAATATATTTTAAATAATAACTTCTACACAAGATATGAGTATTACGAGTTGGTAGTTATTACCATAATCTTGAATAATGCTCCTTATATATTTACATATTTGATGAATGGTGTCTTTAAAGACTTCCTCGATAAATTAATGGTAGTTTTTACTTATAATATTCTGATATACTACAAAATTCGTGAGTACCATGAGGATCTTCAAAGGATTATCTTGGGAACTCTGTGGAAGGTGGGTGTTTTTGAAAAATTATGAAAATGTGAATTATGGTGAGAAAAAGTTTTATTATTTGGGAACATTAAAACCAATGAATGAATCTCAATTTATCATATGAGGAAAATGTATTTAGAGGAGTAGCCTCATCCTAAAACAGTAACTGAGATTTGTAATTTCCATGGTTTATCAGAATATTATAAGATGTTTTTCAAAAACAATTCATGATTTTATAATCCACTAACCATGGAAACTCAACAAATGGGATAAGTTCAATTGGATAATGAATTGTAAATAATATTACCATGAAATTATCAATATATTTGTTATTATACCCTTGTAAACTCTGTTAGAGTTAGTGTCCTAGAACCAAGTATTTGAACATTAATTACTTGATTATTTAATTTATTTTAATATTAAACATTGTTTTACCTATTTTTCATTGACTATAATGTAATAATGTCGTAGAGTATTTTTTTCATTAATTAGTTCATAACAGTTACCTACTTTGATGAGAACCTTGAAGTTCTATGATAATATTATTCAATACAGTTCAGCAATTGGATGACATACAATGAAGAGACACATAATATACAGACAATCAGGTTTGATTACTCGTAATAATATGATACATTTCTCATGAAGTTTGAAATTGGTAATATCCAAGATGGGAGATTATGAGAACATACCCTCCAGTAGGAATTCCACGTATTTTGGTGTCATCAGATATTCCTACATGCGATAATGTGTAATGTTCAATAAACATTAATATTATTAATAATACATGACATGACTCGCGCAATTAGCTTTTTGGTTGAATATCGTCATGCCATATGTTGATTTGATTTAGGGTATATTGGGTGCATCATGAATGACATGTTAATAATGGATATGTTGAGGATGGATTTTTCCCTTACATTTATGGAAGTTGATATATTAGTCCTTTGATTGAAATAGAACCATCACCATAAATTCCATGGACATGGTGTATCAACGTGATTATTTCAAGTAGACAAAGAATAATGTACGAAGAATATATGTTAATGAAAATATCATGAAACCTTCTTGATGAGATATTGTGACAAATGGATTATTTTACACAGTGAGAATTCATTTGTGGATGTCGTCATTGTGACTTTATATTCATTCTCTTTAGTGACTTGTCCCACTGATAGATATTAATAAGGGAAATTTGGTAATCTCACCTAATGACAATAAAAAGGAATCCTAGAGGGTCACATAATTAGTGTTTCTGGTGGTCTCAAATACATTTATTTGAATTCAATTAATAGAATACATATTATTCTCAAGATAGAGGAATGATTTTATCCAAAATAAAATTATCGCATAAGTGAAATAAATATATATTCACCAAAGTATGAATAAAATATTGTTAATTATGTTACTGAACATTTAATGAATAAATTTTTTAGTTTGTAAATAAAAATATTTATTTAGGAGAATAAAAAAATTTATTCTGTGGTTGAATATAAGGAAGAGGAGTTTGAATGGACCAAGACTATGTCTGTTGATAAATAAATTATTTATATGTTCGTAAATAATGTTAATCTAGTTAACGCAAGAAATAATAATAATATTGTTATCATTATGTCGCATGGGATTTCATTTATGGTTCTGTTTTAAAAAATTTAGTGCACCGTAAATAATTTTGATGGTATTGTTACTATGTTTCATTGGTTTTCTCTAATAGATAAAATTGCATTTAATTGTTTTTTGAAATTAAATATTGTAAATGAACCGGCATGTCTAATAATCGGTAGGTACGTCTATTGTGCCAAATCCCAGAGGAATTGAGAATTGTTGAGTGAAACATTTTCTCTCTAGACTCGTCACATCTATCCTACTAAATAACAATATTAGTTATTCAAGATTGAAGAACGGGTGATCGGGAACAATAAATGAAATACATTTGTTCCACCACGCTAGCACCTAGAGAATCAGTGGCGTTGGTTGAAGACCATTGGAGCATGTGTGGTTCACCACAAGAGGGATTCTACTTTGGAACCTTATAAGAACAATGAAGGAAATCTGAAAGGGTCATTCCGGATTATCAATATTCATCATTAAAGAATGAATCGAAGACCAAGGTATTTAATTACTTCAGAAATTGTTAAATTAATTATAAAAAATAGATGCAAGTTCCACTTTATTAGATCCAATTATATTCTTCTCTTTTTCTAAATCATTGATTTCAATCTTTGGATACTGGCATTAATCTTCGTATTGATCATGGATTGGTCATCAATTTTGGAGAAACCAATGTTGGGCCCCCCAAAAGCTATTCGTGTACTGCATTTAGATCCTTCAAGTGGTATCATAGTGTGGTTCATCATCATTTAGGATTATTTAAATAATTCATTGATGATTTAAAATATAATAACTTATTTTTTCAATTCAAGTTTTATCATTCTTGTAATATGGATTTCAAAATTTTTTCTTCCTCTTTCGTTTCTCACAGATCTAACAGAAACAAATAATTTTTGGATTAAAATTAAAGCGATGAACTCATCAGGAGGTGACGATGATTCTTTCCTGGTGACTAAAAAGTGAATGCCATGTTCCTAAACTTACACATCAGGTTCTCTTTCATACACATCATGTAATACATACTACACATAGTTTAATCTGGACTAAACGCCGTGAAGTCTTTTTTTTTGGGCATCAGGAGTAATTAGGATATTATTCAAGCCATGTTTATTTATTGCAGGTGGTGTAATTATTTTTACATCACGTGTTAAACGGGACAGATAAGCACACACATACCAGATTACATGATGTGTGTCCCACTAGACATGATGTCTAGTCCCTTCGGGTCAGGGACCAATCAATGTATCCCATACAAAGATTGAGAGAACCGGTGACTATGTAATATAGAGAGAACACAATATGTGTCCCACTATACACGCCGTGTACTAAGAAATATCCAAAGTACACCTCACATTTCGAGTCCCTAAGCATGTGTTATGGAAAATACGGTGAAGGTGGTACATTCCATATAGTCGGAACTAAACACCGTGCAATTTACCAAATTACACAATGTTAATACTTTAATGTTTTTATAATGTTCATAACGACTTATTTTTTATAAATAATACTAGAGTTTATTAGTCTATTCATTGAAGAATCATGTATTACATATGTCAGAAGAGTATAATAGTATAAAAAGATAATACTTGTGGTTTAGATTTGAATTGGTATTCACTAGGTTACCTCCAAGGTATATTTATGAACAAGGTTGATAATTTCAAGTAAATTTAAAAAAATGGAATTAAGATAAATGTATTTATTAATTAGAAATAATAATTAATCAATTTGGCTGTGATTTATCTTGATGAAAACAATTAAATTAATTGAATGGTAGTTGTATTAATTTTGTAGTTCATTTCATGTATGTTGATGATCATGAGCTAGACCAGACCCTTATATGTGATTGTATTCTTTTAATTAAAATGTTTTCATGTGAGCCATATATCCTCATTAATATATAGGGCATGCATTCCCATGGATTCTATTATGTAAACCCCCCTTTTACCCTCACCTACGTGTGATTTAAAATTCACATGTAATGTATAGATATCCTAAACCCGTTGAGGCGGTTCTAGATGGATCTGAGACCAAACTAATCCCTAGAGATACAATATTTGATAGGTGGAGAACTGTAAACCCGAACCCAAAAGATTCTAGGTGTTTCCCCCATAGGTCACTATTATTTTATCAACTTCTAGATAAACTAACCATTAAAATAAATTATGATCATTACCTTTACTTTATTTTATTTCTGTCAGTTGCATGGTTTATCATTATGGATTCATTATGGTGATAACATAATTAATGAATTAAACAAGCATGCACGATATAATAAAAATAAACCAGGATTATGCATAAATATTATCAGAGGCCTGGTAAATAACTTAAGTGTCACATATATGACATATTTTAAAGGTATGTTTCATTTAATTTACATCATTTCTTTGTTTTGGTGTTTTTCCATGCATTTTTTAATGAAATAGTGGGTTTCCAAAATTTGGGCCAACCTGAGAGCCCATTTCCAGTTTTGAATGTAATTTTTTTTTCTTTAATAACTCCTTCGTTTTTCAACATATTTCACCCATTAAAATTTCAAAATGACCTTAATTTAAATATTAAAAACAAAAAATAATTTTGGGCCCCTTAAAAATTCATTAGCATCTTGGATTCAGGTGATCAAACTAGGTTTTGGGCCAACCCGAAGGCTCATTTCCTATTTTAAAATTGTTTTGTAATTCTATCATAAAACATTTTTTTTATCCTTTTTCAGTGATTCCACATCTCACACATTCCCACTGAACCCAGAAGCACCCCCATATTCGTTTTTGCCTCTTTGGAGCTCAGATATATCGCGATATAGGGCTGCACTTCTGAAGCTACAAAAAACGTCCAGATTTTTCAAGTAAGTTGGTTCTCTTCCATATTCCTCTATTATTCATAGGGTTTATTCTTTTTTTATTGAATCACCAAATGTCCAGAATAAGGGGATTAGTACATAGGGTTATATTTTTGAGTTTAGTGGTCCAATCCTCTTGTTTTAGGTTCAATATTACTCCCTTGTGGTGCGGAGGAGGTGCGGTTGAAGTGATGCACAATGATTTGGGGGTTTTGACTCTTTTGGTAGGTGATTTCATATGTAGGTATTTTAGAATGAGTTGTCTTGCTATATTTCTGTTCCCATTTTTTTCCTCATTCAGTATTCAGATTGCACAAATTTATTTGGGTAGCATTTTAAATGCTGTTTATTTTTAAGTTCCAATTTTGTGTGAAAATGGGTGTTTTACATGTGCAACCCATGTTGTGACTCTTGGTGTTGGTTTATAATTCATGGATTCGATTTATAAAAATGTTTTGATGCTGAAATTTATGGTTTGGTATAATATTGGTCTCCATTTGGTTTTAAATGAGGGATTTTAGATGAATTTAATGTGCAAAATTTGATTACTTTTCTTGAAAGTGTTTTATGGAAATTATAAGTGGTTTATTGAGGTATACGAAAGGTGAAAAGAAGGTGTTGCTACTGTTTTTAATGTGTATGACCATAAATGATATTTATATGTGAAAATTGATTTTGGTAGAATGTGGGAACTATTTGAGCACAATACGGGAAACCCGAGTAACTAGGTGGGCTAACGTGTACTAGTACGCTAGTGAACGGAGGGGTTTTGACCATGGTTCACTTAGAAAGTCTGACATGGATAACACTAACAAAACTATAATGGAGATTATTGGAGACCACTAGGTTATGGGTATGCTCCCTACTAGTGGCTCGTGCACGAGAATGAATTTCATTATGGTTACTTTCATTGAGGTACGATGTACTTGGGGCTCACAACTAACTAGTACCTAGGGGTGTTCCTATGCTTGGTGCTCGTGGCCTTTTTGGAATTTATACTTTCATTATGGTATTTTGGGATGTTAAAACCAGTAGCTTTAATGTTTTATTCAAATTCACTCATTATTTAATGTTATCCCCATTGAAAGTTATTTTCTTTTCAAAGTTGTACTTTTAGAAATAAATGCTACCATTATCTATTTATAACACTTGCAAACCTTTTATTTTATAATGCCTATCACTTGGAATATTTGGGTGATATCCTATTGGGCTTAGTCTCACACCCTACTTACACCTTTGGGTTTAATTAGACTTGATCATGTTTGGCACATGCAAAGGCAAGGCCTTGGGCGATGGTGGTTCGGGTTACTAGTTTCTCTTGATGGTGTGGTGTTGTAGAGACGGCTTGTGGGTGATGACTCATTGTCATGTGGAGTCTCATGGGCTGTTTGCTGCTACTTTTATGCACCTTTGGACCTATTGTGTCTTTTTGAAACCCATATAATCAGTTCTGAATTTTTATTAAGTCTTACTTGGCATAATTTTTCAGATTTGGTTTGTTGGTTGTTTTTGGTTATATTATGAACCCAAACACAGGTAAATCATTCCCAAATGAATTTTTATGATACCCTTGAACTTGTGCCTGTCCTTGGGGATAGGGACCGCCCATCGGGTCTTGCCCTGAGCTGGGTTTTTTGCCGGTTTGATGGCGACCAGATTCGGTTCGTGATAAAATGGTATCATATGAGGTTAACGTTTTTGGGTTATATCGTTATTTTGGGATGAGTCGGGATAGACATGAGTTAGGACTATCAGGGCTTGGGGTTTTTGTTGAGAGTAGGGTGTATGGCCATCACCTCTCATGGTAGAACCTGAGTCACCAGGGGATGTTGGAATTTACAGATTGACTTCACTTCCATGTGAGACGTGTGGGATGCAGACCACATGTGGACATCAGGCGGATGTGGAGTAGTTGTTGATTTTATTACATAAATGTGTTTAGATTATTTATATTTGATTTATTTGATTAAAATTTTCAGAATTGTGTTATTGATTATTTTTTTGTGAACGTTTCATTTTGTAGCAACATGCCTCCCCGGAAAGCTCTCACGCACCCACGGGAGGAAGCCAGAGAGAGTTCTCCCACACCAATTGATCAGAGGCTAGTCGAGGCTATGGTCTAGGCTGTCCAGGATCTAGGATATGGACTAGCTCAAGTTCCATCTCATGTTAGAGAGGATGAGACTGGTCCTAGAAAGGAAAAGGCATAGGAGTTCCTGAAAAATAAGCATCCAACCTTCTGAGGCAGCTCAGAACCCCAAGAAGCAGAGGAATGGCTCGAGAAGATCAAGCGTACGTTTGAGTTCATGGAAACACCCGAGGAGCTCAGGGTGAAGTGTTCCTCCTTTCAGTTGGAGGGTCCCAGCTATAAATGGTGGGAGTCAGTGCATCAGGCTGGGAAGAATGAGCAGATGTGCTAGGGAGATTTCAAGGCTGTCTTCAATAAACAGTACTGCCCTAAGGTGTTGGCTTATGCCAGGTCTAGAGAGTTCATGGAACTTGTTCAGGGAAATCTATCTGTGATGGAGTATGCCAACCGTTTCACTGAGTTGGTTCGGTATCCTCCAGAAATTGTCTCTAATGAGAAAGCGAAGGCCCAGAGGTTTGAGAAAGGCTTGAGACCAGAGATATACTCCCAGGTGTTCTTGTTTAAGATGAGGACTTATGCTGAGGTTGTTGATCGGGCATGCATGGTAGAGATTGATAGAAAAGGAAGGGTTGTTTTCTATGGTTATGTATCAGTAGTGGGAAGTGGAAGCTACTCAGAGAAGAAAATGAAGCGGGAGAATCATTTGAAGAAAGGAGGAGTCATTTTTGGGAACTCTTCCAGGCAGTTTTCATCATCGGCTTCTGATGTGAGATCGGTCGTGTGCCCCTAGTGTGGGAAGTCCGGGAACATCCGTCCAGCATTTCCCCATCCTATGAAGACTTGTTTCCAGTGTGGAGGTATGGGACACGTCCAACGCTTTTGCGGGATAGCGTGTCCACTTCAAAGTGGGGCAGGATCCATGGATCCCAGAAGAGTGCCAGTACAGTCTGAGCCGTCGAGGACTGGGGGATCTCGATTTGGCAGTTGTGGTGGTAGGGCTGGGTCATCTCCTCGGCAGATCCAGTTTAGGGAACATCCATATACTAGCAGTTGTCTTCCGGAAGAGACTGGACATCTCCATGTGGTGGGTCAGGCACCACCAGGATCAGAGGCGGGGTCGTCGACTGTTCGAGGTACCGTTTTGATTTCATATTCTATAGCTGCTGCTCTTTTTGATATTGGTTCCTCTGTTTCATTCATTTCTGCCTATTTTTTGGACATTCTAAATTTTCCAACTGATTTGATTTCATTCGCATTGGAGTTGGTGACACCGCTGGGAAAGAAGAAGGAGTAGGGTCTCAGGTTCCCATCATGTGCGCTTTCTGTGTCAGGGGTCGATATGGATTGGGACCTCTTGGTCTTAGATATGAACCTTTTTGAAGTCATACTCGAGATGTATTGGATATAACACTTCCAGACACACATCGATTGCTACAGACGGCGTTTGAGTTTCATGACACCTGATGGGAGTCATCAGATTTTTCATGGAGAATGGGATCCTCGGTCAGGTCGCGCAGGGCCTCCACTCCTAGATTTGGGAAGTGTTATCTTCCATTTATCTTCTCTCATGCTAGAGGATGGTCTTTCCCCTGAAGGTTCACTACCTCATGTAGTGAATGAGTTTTTGGAGGTATTCCCAGATAATTTTTCAGGCTTGCCCCCTGAGCGGGATGTGGAGTTTTCGATTGATCTGGAACCGGGAACACAGCCGATATCTCTTCCCTCTTATCGCATGGTCCCCACCGAGTTGAGGGAATTAAATATATAGTTGGATGACTTAGAATCCAAAGGATTCATTTTCCCGAGCGTCTCTCCTTGGGCCGCTCCTCTGTTGTTTGCAAAAAAGGCTGATGGATCCCTCCGGTTGTGCATTGACTACCGGAAGCTGAATAAGGTAACAATTAAAAACAAATACCCTTTTCCCAAAATAGATGATTTGTTTGATCAGTTGAAGGGGTCAAAGTGGTTCTCAAAGATAGACCTGCGTTCAGGGTATCATCAACTCAGGGTGAAGGAGTCAGATATCCCTAAGACAGCCTTCCGAAGTAGGTATGACCACTTTCAGTATTTGGTCATGCCCTTTGGATTGACCAATTCTCCAGCGGTATTTATGGAACTTATGAATATTTTGTTCCATCAGTATCTCGATTCCATTGTTTTGGTGTTCGTGGATGACATTCTGGTATACTCTTTCTCTAAGGTGGAACACAAACATTACTTGAGGATTGTTTTGGGTACATTACGAGATCGTTGCCTCTATGCAAAGTTGTCAAAGTGCACTTTCTGGATCAGAGAGGTGAGATTTCTGGGGCATGTGATCTCAGAGTATGGAGTTTTAGTGGACCCTGAGAAAATTAGTGTAGTCATGTCGTGGGTGAAACCAAAGAATGTGTTCTAGATCAGGAGTTTTCTTGGATTGGCTGGTTGTTACAGGCGATTCATTCGGGATTTCTCTCAGCTTGATTCATCGATGACATCCCTCACCCAGAAAGGGGTGAAGTTTGTATGGTGTCCAGAATGTCAGGCATTGATCGAGTAGCTGAAGAGGCGGCTAACTACCGCCCCGGTGCTGATTTTTCCAGAGGCTGGAGAGGGATATGTGGTCTATTGTGATGCTTCAGGTATGGGTCTGGGGTGCGTGCTTATGCAGGATGATCATGTGGTGGCGTACGGCTCTCTCCAACTCCGTCCACACGAAAAGAACTACCCAACCCATGACTTGGATTTGGCAGCAGTGATGCATTCTTTGAAGACGTGGCGTCACTACCTATTTGGGGAGAAGATTGTGGTCTATTCTGATCACAAAATCTTGGCTTATATCTTCTCATAGAAGGACCTCAACTTGAGGCAGTGTCGCTGGATCAAGTACTTGTAGGGGTTTGACTTTGACATTGTCTATACCCTAGGTAAGGGTAATTTAGTGGCCGATGCCTTGAGCAGAAGGGTTCCAGTGCATGCTATGAGGAATTCCAATGATGAGTGGACATTGATGGGGATATTTTCTTATATGCATGTGGAGACCAAGGAACACGGTGGAGGGGCATTTTTGGCGAGCGTCCAGTTGACCCCTTCTCTGTTGAAGTTGATTCAGCGGGAACAGCCCAGTGATGAGCTTTGTCAGTGGTCGAAGTAGTTTATTCATTGTGGGGAGACATCCTCTGATTGGTCATCATCTCCTGAGGGAATCTTGTGATTCAAGGGCCGTTCAGTAGTGCCTTTATCTCTACAGAAGGTGGTGATGCAGGATAGCCACCAGTCTTAGTGGGCTGTCCATCCGGGTGCCACTAAGATGTATTATGATGTCCGTTGACAGTTTTGTGGCCTGGTATGAGACGTGACATAGCGGACTTTGTGTCGAGATGCTACACATTCCAATAGGTGAAAGTAGAGCACCAAAGGCCCTCTGGTTTGCTCCAACCACTACCCATTCCTACCTGGAAGTGGGACGTGGTTGTCATGGACTTCATTGTTGGATTACCTCGTACACCTCGAGGTAAGAATTCCATTTGGGTGGTGATTGATCGTCTAACCAAATCATCCCACTTCATTCCGATCAGAGATACATCTAAAGTGGATGAGTTGGGCCGTTTATATCTTCAGAAGGTGGTGAGACTACATGGTGTGCCATCAGTAGTTGTCATATATAGAGACCCTCATTTCACATCTCAGTTCTGGAAATGCCTTCAGAAGGCCTTGGGGTCCCAGATTAAGATGAGCACATCATACCATCCGCAGACGGATGGTCAGAAAGAGCGGGAGAATCAGATTTTGGAGGACATGCTTCGTGCATGTGTCCTAGACTTTGGAGGTTCTTGGGATAACTATTTGGGATTGGTTGAGTTTTCTTATAATAACAGTTACCAATACTCGATTTGAATGGCTTCTTTTGAGGCGCTCTATGGTCGGCCTTGTCGGTCCCCCCTGTGTTGGGCTGAGGTAGGTGATGTAACATCCCAAGTAAGTAATGAATAATAGATATTTTTATCTATGTCTATTAATGATTAAGATAGTGTTTTAGAGGCTTAAAATGAAAATAAATACAATCTTAATCATGGAATACACTAATATTTTTAAAAGATTGTTTTACTGCCTTATGATGGAAAACCCTTTTTAAATCTATCTTTTGACAATTTTATAAGCTATTTTTGTCAAAATAAACTTATTATTTATGATTGGGACATCAAAATTTACTTTGTGTGAATTTTTAGTATTTTTCTGACAATGTTCATTTTTTAATGAATAGTGAAAAATACTGCATTTTACATCAAAACTGCTTCTTAATCTAATTTATTTATATGATTAGATTATCTTTTGAATTGGTCTTAATGTGTAATATGAATTTATTTTTACCATTTAATCCAATTGTGGTCATTGGAATCAATTTCACTTTGACATTAGACTTAAACTGGTGTCAATCTTTTGATACTTATTATTTCATAAAAACACGCTATTTGCTCTGCCAGCGGGAATTAATTATTAAATTACTTAATTTGAATTATATGTTTTGAATGTTGTAAAATAGACTTCATTTATGAATTTGGAATATCAAATATAGCTTAGGGTGAATTTTTGGTAACTTTCTGAAAAACTTCAATTTTTGATGAATAGTGAAACCACTAAGTGGTACTTATAAAAATTGATTTTCCGTTTAAATGAAATTTTGCCATCATTGTGTTTTGAATTTCAAAAATCCGACATACATGGTTGTTATTAAGAAGTAAAATGTGGTTCAATGAGATTAAAATAATTTTTTGGTGAATAGTAACTTATTAAGTTTTTAATCGCGATTAGTGGTTATTAGGGTAGTTTAAGGTATAAATAATGCTTTAATAATATGAAATGACCTAGACACATGTCCCAACCTTATTGGTTGTGTCATGGACGACCAAGAAAAGCCATGGGTCAACTTGGGGACCCCATGGAGAAACTTTGGTTGGGAAATGACATAAATAACTTTGTATTAAATGTTAAAGTAAAAATGACACAAACAAGAGATGTTTTACTAAAACAATTTTTACATGGGGTTATACAAGTCATATTTTTGATTATATAAATTTATTTGAAATCTAAAAAGATTTCATACATCATAGTATTTTTTTTGTAATTTTTAGACTTTAAATAAATTAAATTATTTATGACATCATGATGATGCAGCGATGACCTCATTATTTAACGATTTAAATAAAATGGAAAGATAATGTAAAATATATGAACTAAACATGTCCAAAAATTATTGGATGGGTGGACTGTGAACCCTTATCACCTTATCCACGAATTATATCAATGTGGGACCTTTTAAAACCGAAACACATTTTCAAATAAAGTAATATTTCTTTACTTTCCAAAAGTGCCCCTCCTCTCCTCTTATAAAAGGCCCCCACCTCTACCTCATTTCACACACTCCTCAAGCCTTTGGCTCGGCCAAACCCTTCCCATTTACTCTCTCCACATCACTCTCCTCATCCTAGAGGATTCCCTTTGGGCAGAATTATTTCAAAGGAAGCCTTTAGGCTCAAATCAAAAGGGGTTACACTTTTAAAGGTAATTCATTCTCTCATGTTCATTTGTTTTATTTTTCTTCTCCAACCCCCCTAAACTCTTTTTATTTACTTCTTTTGTAACAAAACCAGTATATTCAATATACTAGGATGTTGTTATAAGATTTATTTGAGCTACACTCTCACACAACTACATCAAATGGTTAAAGAAGATATGTTTTCCGTGGATGGCGAAATTCTGCCTCCCGAAACGATGATTGTTCAATACTCATTCAACACCTTCAAAGGTGGCCATTATGATGTCACTATTTTTATATATGATATATAATATGTTTAGTATTTCCTTAAACTTCTGTATGTTTCATTTATGACATACCATTATTATTTCCATTATGGGTAACATGATATCTTCATTTTAGGAAGTGCGGACTACCGCCCCCTGAAAGTGATTTGAATAGTTAATACCATATGTGGGATGTGTAAAAGATAAAGTTAATGATATTATATATGTTATTATACTGGAATTATAATATTCTCTTATATCATTATGATTCCATTCCAAAAAATATGAAATAGAAATGGAAGTAGCGTTCATGCGTACGTACGGCTTACCGTCTCCATGAACGGTGCATTTCATTTCTCACCTCTAAATGTGAAGTAATATTATAAATACTTGTATATGATGAATATATATGATATATATGGTATCCAAATCATTAATATCATTCTGGATATAACGAACCTTTGACCAAATTAACAACATGTAAGTGTAAGAAGTCTATTTTAGACTTCAGAACCAAATACCGACAAAATGATCATTATTAACTTAAATGATTACATGATGTTCATAACATGGTATAAAAGGAATAATGAACTTGAAAAATGTTCATAAGCAAGTATAGATTAACTCAAGTTTATTATTCAAGAGATTAAAGAACGGTCGGGTCAAGTCAGATACGAGGTATGGGACTTCGTCTCAATCTCCTTTCATTGAGGCATATTTTATTTTATACACAACTTTCTTTTATACGGTGTATAAACCCCCTTTGACTTTTCCGTTTATTCAAAAGGAATCTTTTTTATACGAAGCATTTAATAAACGACAAAAGGTAATGTTTTTGTCGTACGTATGCGGCGACAACGACTTCTCCACCGTCGTGACCGTTATTTGAGTTTCGGCTTCCTCTACAAGCCATACCTTCTTTTTAAAAGAAAAATAAATACAATGTTTTACTTTTCATTTATTTTTGTATTGAAAACGGTTTTCACAATGATTTTTGTGTTGTATTGATATCTTGTGATTTAAATGTGGAAATGTTATGTTTCCTTTATGCATGTTTTATGTGATACGATTATGTTATGGTTCTTGGGCATTATTATGAAGACGGGTGGTTCTGTGATAAACTAAGGGCGGGTGAGCCCGATATAGCTCTCCAATGCATTGGGTAACGTGAAGGAGTGAAACTTTAAGGTTTTTCCGAAGAGATTTAGGGAATATACTGTGATGGGTATTCCAAACGTAACCAAGAGGGTTACTCCCTACGTAAGAATGTTATGAATGCCTCAAGTTACCTTTATGTCTTATGATTTCAATGATTTACTCATGATTTGATGAGGTATGTTAATGTGCTTATGTTTTATGGGTAAAGTATGATTTCACTCTTATGTATATATGTACCCATGTTTCCTTTCCATGTTTTTTATAACCCATACTGAGCTTTTTATGCTCATCCCAAGTTTTTTTGAAATGTTTTTCACAGGTCAAGGGAAAGGTACAAGATATGATGATAGTGTCAAGGAAGTGTCAAGAAATAATCCATGTTTTATTTTAAATGTGTTTCCATTTATGGGAATGAATAATACTATCTTTATGTAACCACTTTGTTTATATGTGGAATGTAATGCATGTTTTAAGATCTAATTCTCTAAAACTCTAAACCTGAAAAGATCCTCAACGTGTAATCTTGTGATAACTCAAGATTAAGTAAGGCTTAAGGATGGGTCCTTATAGGTGAGACATCTCTACTGGGGCCGAGTACAGTGCAGGAGACCTCTGAGAAGGTAAAATTAATCAGGCAACGTTTATTGACAACTCAGAGTCATCATAAATAATATGCTGACCGGAGGCGTCGAGACCTAGAGTTGTTTGTGGGTGACAGAGTATTCTTGTAGGTGGCCCCTCGTCTGGGCCATCGTCGATTGGGGAAGCAAGGTAAACTGACATCGCGGTATGTCGGTCCAATTGAGATCATAGAGCATATTGTAAAGGTGTCATATAGGTTGGCCTTACCATCTCAGTTGACGACCATCCATGATGTCTTCCATGTTTCTTAGTTGAAGAAATACTACCCGGATCCGTACCATGTGTTGAGTTTGGAAGAAATGGAGATAGACCCTGACTTTTCTATTGTTGAGAGGCCAGTGAAAATAGTGGACTCCCAAGAGAAGATAATTTGAGGGAAGTATATTCCATTTGTCTGGGTTCTATGGCAGCATGGAAATGATACACATGAGACATGGGAGCGAAAGTCGTTGGTCGAGAAAGAGTACCCGTTCTTGTTTTCCAATCAAGCCTCATGTTGACTTTCCGAGATGGAAAGTCCTTCATGGTGGGGAGAATTGTCATATAAATGACATATTTTAAAGGTATTTTTCATTTAATTTACATCATTGCTTTGTTTTGGTGGTCTTCCATGCCTTTTTGAAGGAAATAGTGGGTTTCCAAAATTTGGGCCAACCTGAGAGCTCATTTCCAGTTTTGAAAGTAAATATTGTTTCTTTAATAACTCCTTCGTTTTTCAACATTTTTCACCCATTAAACATCAAATATGACCTTAATTTAAATATTAAAACCATAAAAGAATTTTGGGCCCCTTAAAAGTTCATTAGAATCTTGTATTTGGGTGATCAAACTACGTATTGGGCCAACCCGAAGGCCCATTTCCAGTTTTAAAATTGTTTTGTAATTCTTTCATAAAACATTTATTGTTTATCTTTTTTCGGTGATTCCACCTCTCACACATTCCCACTTAAGCCAGCCTCACCCCAATATTCTTTTTTTCCTCTTTGGAGCTCATATGTATCGCGATATAGGGCCAAACTTCTGAAGCTCCAAAAAAGGTCCAGATTTCTCAAGTATGTTGGTTCTCTTCCTTATTCCTCTATTCTTCTTAGGGTTTATTCTTTTTTATTGAATCCCAAAATTTCCATAAGATGGGTCTTAGTACCTGTGGTTCTAGTTTTGAGTTCTGTGGTCCAATCCTCTGGTTTTAGGTTCAATATTACTCCCTTGTGGTGCGGAGGAGGTGCGGTTGAAGTGACGCACAAGGATTTGGGGGTTTTGACTCTTTTGGTAGGTGATTTCATATGTAGGTATTGTAGAATGAGTTGGGTGGATGTATTTCTGTTCCCATTATTTTCCTCATTCATTATTTTGATTGCAAAAATTGATTTGGGTAGCATTTTAAAAGCGGTTTATTTTTATGTTCCAATTTTGTGTGAAAATGGGTGTTTTACATGTGCAGCCCATGTTGTGCCTCTTGGTTTTGTTTTATAATTCAGGTATTGGATTTATAAAAATTTTTTGATGATGAAATTTATGGTTTGGTATAATATTGGTCACCATTTTTTTTTAAATGTGGTATTTTAGATGAATTTAATGTGCACAATTTGATTACTTTTCTTGAAATTGTTTTATGGAAATTATAAGTGGTTTATTGAGTTATACGAAAGGTGCAAAGAAGGTGTAGCTACTGTTTTGAATGTGTGTGACCAGAACTGATATTTATATGTCAAAATTGATTTTGGTAGAATGTGGTGACTATTTGAGCACAATACGGGAAACCCGGGTAACTAGGTTGGCTAACGTGTACTAGTACGCTAGTGAACGGAGGGGTTTTGACCATGGTTCACTTAGCAAGATGACATGGATAACACTAACAAAACTATAATGGAGATGACTTGAGACCACTAGGTTATGGGTATTCTCCCTAATACTTTCTTGTGCACGAGAATGAATTTCATTATGGTTACATTCACTGAGGTACGAGGTACTTGTGGCTCACAACAAACTAGTACCTAGGGGTTTTCCTATGCTTGGTGCTCGTGGCCTTTTTGGAATTTATACATTCTTTATGGTATTTTTGGATGTGAAACCCAGTAGCTTTAATGTTTTATTCAAATTAACTCATTCTTTAAAGTTATCCCCATTGAAAGTTATTTTCTTTTCAAAGTTGTACTTTTAGAAATAAATTCTACCATTATCTATTTATAACTCTTGCAAGCCTTTTATTTTATAATTCCTATCACTTGTAATCCTTGGGTGATATCCTATTGGGATTAGTCTCACATCCTACTTACACCTTTGGGTGTAATTAGACTTGATCATGTTTGGAACAGGTAAAGGCAAGGCCTTCGGCGATGGCGGTTTGGGTTGCTTGTTTCTCTCGATGGTGCGGTGTGGTGGAGATGGCTTGTGGGTGATGACCCCTTGTCGTGTGGAGTCTCATGGGATGTTTTCTGTTACTTTTATGTACCTTTGGACCTCTTGTGTCTTATTTAAACCCATATAATCAGTTCTGAATTTTTATTAAGTCTTGCTTGGAATAATTTTTCAGATTTGGTTTGTTGGTTGTTTTTGGTAATTTTATGAACCCAAACCCGGGTAAATTGTTCCCAAATGAATTTGTATGATGACCGGGAACTTGTAACAGCCCATGGGGATAGGGAATGCCCTTCGGGTCTTTCAATGAGCCGGGTTTGGTGTCGGTTTGATGGCGACCAGATTCGGTTCGTGACATTAAGTATGTTCAACATAATATTAACAAGTATGTGAAAAAGATATTTTTAAATTTACGTATAAGAGTGGAAACTACCTCAAAAAAATATTAACTCAAAATAATCCTTCAGTTATTTGATTAAGGGAAAGAGTCAATAAAACTTTGTGTTTGAAGAGCCCTATTGGGACACTTAATTTTATAACGTAATCACTTATGAATGTTTTGTGTTGACTTAACCATATTAAATCAAGAGGTGTATCCCTTTATATACTTGATGTAATATTGGAGGAAAGTGTTAAGGAGATCCATGTATGGCTTTCAGGACTGAGGATTCCACTCAATAGAATATGGAGCTACAAGACCCAAGTTGAAATTCTATTTCCTACCTAAATTCCTTCAAATATCTTGAACAACCCTTATTAGGGTTATTTTAAGGTGGACATGGATCCTTTCCACTAGAATGTCCAAGAAATAAGACAATTCGAGTTCAATGGTGAGGTTCATTAGGACATGATTAAATAATGGGATACATTAAAATTAATTTAATATTTCTCCTAAAATGTAATTATGAAAGTACTAACAACTTACTCTTTTAACTATAGAATAAAATGTGAATCTCAACCACACTATCCTATGATAAATTATTGATAAATACAACATCCTCACCGGCAGTAACTTCAAGGAATGATTTAGACACCTTCAGGTTATTCGACAACAAGAATAGAATTATTATGTGATGGAGTCTGCATTACCTGATCTTCCTACCAATGAGGCATGTTATGAGGAATTCATGGTCTACAAGAACATATGAACAATGTTCTTGACATTCATTACTTTATGATTTCATCAATGTCTAGTGAACTCATGACTTCTCATGAAAATCCAGATGCGTATAGAATACTAGATCTTCTATGTTGTATTTTCTCTGAGAGAGAAAGACAATAAAGGTTTGAGATATCCAATTCACTCTTTTAGAGTAATATTGTAGAGGGTACTGCACCTGGGCCTCATGTAGTAAAGATCATTGTCTACACTGAGCACCTAGAGGCTCTAGGGATGAAACTCCATGAAGAATAGGGTATATAACTCATTCATTCTTCACTCCCTCATATCATCTCTAATTTTGTTTCTAATTTCAATATCAACAAAATTGAGAAGTCTATATCTGATCTTCTTATCCACGTTCTCTAAGTGGACAAAGATATGAATCCTGAAAATCCTTATGTCATGGTGAATAAGAGGAAAGGGAAGGCAGAGATCTTTAAGCCCAAAGTGTCTTTACAACCTTCCAAGAAAATTATGATCAAGGGGGAGGCATGTGACCACGAAGTTGTTTGTTTCTCATGTAGCCATAAGGGCCACTATTAGAAAAAATACACCCAACCAATGAAGAAAGGAGATGCTTCATGTCTGTTTTTTATCAAGTGAAATTTATCTATTTCTAAAAATTGGGTATTGAATATAGATTCTTTTTCTCACATATGTATTCATATACAGGAACCAAGTAGATTCATAAATATTAAAAGAGGTGAGGAAAATATATGATTATCCAATAGAGATAGAATTGTTTCTATAACTTTCGGGGACTACAACCTCACTTTTCCAAATTGGATGATCTCGGTGTTAAAGGGTTTTTACTATGTGCCTTCTATGACCAAAAACATTACTTATGTATCAAGACTACATATAGATTGATTTTTTTCATGTATGAAAATGAATGTTTCTTATTTAATAAAGATAGTATTTATTTTGGTATGTAACATTTATACAACAGTTTTTACTTGTTGGATTACACAAACGAAGTAATGGAAATCAATAAAAAAGATACATCACCTAACTCATACCGCACCTAAGTTGGAATAACTAACTATGTCATGTAAATGAGAAACACCAAAGAATTTTACATCATTATGGATATTTATATTCAATCAAACTAAAACAACGTGGTTCTTTTCACGCATGTTTAAAAGGAAAAATTACCAAAGCCCCATTTAGTTGGAAAAGTGGAAGATCTAAATTTCTTCTTGAATTGGTTTATATCGATGTGTGTGGACCATTTAAAGTTGAATCAAGGGGTGGGTACTCATACATCATAACTTTTACATAGGAATTTAGTAGATATGGATATATATACTTCACGAGGTATAAGTCAGATTCTTCTGATAATTTCAAGGAATACAAGAATGATGTTTAGAATCAATATGGTATGAAGATTAAGAAACTCTACTCAGAATGAGGTGGAATGTGTCTTTATCAAGAATTCATTGATTTATTATAGGATTTTGGGTCCTGTCGCAGCCCACTCCTTCTTACATGCCTCGATGGAATGGTGTATGCGAAAGGAGAAGCCACACCATATTGGACATGGTGAGATTGATGACGAGCCATTCAATTATTCCATTATCCTTTTAGAGATATGCATTACAAATAGTGTCACACATACTAATCCAATTTCCAACTAAATCGATAAATGGTATTCCATATGACCTTTTTAGTGGAAGAAAAGCTGTGTTATTGAATTTAATTGTTTGGGGTAGAAATACATTTTTTAAGGCATATTCAGGTGACAAACTTTCACCCCAAGTCACAGCATGTTCCTTTATAGGATACCCTATGAAAACAAGGGGATATTACCTATATAACCCCTTAGAAAAGGATATTATTATTACAAGAAATTCCATATTACATGAGTGAGATCACATATCCAAAAGAGACAGTGGGAGTGGGAGAAATGTTGATGAAGTCAAGGCTCAAGGAACACAAGAGTTTGTATATGATAAGATTCCACAAAGCCTCATGGATGAATGATATATTCAGAGACACAAGCTCTACATAGGAGTACAGGAGAGGATAAACAACCAGAATAGTACAATTTTCATGTTACCAATGATGGTGACTCATTATTAGTTGATGACAATGATACTATAATATATAATGAATAAGATAGTGGCACGAATGTTTCTATGTGGTAAAAATCCATGAATTATGAACTATATTCCAAGTACCAAAACCATTACTATATTTTGGTAGATCCTACAGTTGATGTGAATCTTTTTGGTTATAAATTGGTATTAAAGATGAAACTGGACATGGAAGGACATGTCAATACCTATGAGGCATGACTTGTTGCAAAAGGGTTCATACGGTGTCAAAGCATTGACTACGATAAATCCTTTTCACATGTTGTGATGTTAAAATCCAAAAAAACTATTGTACATTGGTGCATAAAATGACTATGATATTTTTCATATGGATGTCAAAACATCCTTCCTTAATGGGAACCTTCATGAAGATGTCTACATTACACAACCTGAAGGTTTTGTGACTCCAAAGGATGAGAATAACATATGCAAGTTGTAGAAATAAATTTATGGTTTAATGTAAGAATCCAGATTATGAAACATTTGTTTTGATTAATCCGTAACATAATTTTGTTTTATAAAGAATTAAGGAGAACCATGTATCTATAAAAGGTTTAGTGGGCGTGATGCCATTTTCCTAACAGTATATGTTGATGTCATATTACTTATTAGAAATGAGATACCAGTCTTATAGTCCATTAAGGCTTGGTTGAATCAATGCTTCTCCTTGAAGGACATAGGTGAGGCAACATATATTACTAGGATAAAGATCCATTGTGATTGATCCATGATATTGTTTGGCCTAAGTCGAAGTACATATGTTGACAAAATAATTATGATATCCAGTGTGGAAAATCCAAGAGGGGGTTATATCAAGTGTCACATGGAAGTCATCTTTCCCAAAAAATGTGTCCTCAGTCACATGGGGAAAGAGAGATAAGCCAAGGACTTCATATTCATTGTTGACTGGGTCATTCATTATGTCATGATATGTACTATGATAGATTTCACCTATGCATTAAGTGTGGAAAACAGATATCAATCTGATCCAGGTGACCGCCATTGGATGGAATTCAAGACTACCCTTAAGTATCTAAGGATTACTAGGGATGTGTTCCTCAGTTATGGAGGAGGTGACGAACTATTAATCAATGGATATACATATGTTAGTTTCTAGACTGATCAAGATGACTTGAAGACATAAATGCGATACATCTTCACTTTTAATAGAGGTGTTGTGGGATGGTAGAGAACAATACAAGGTGTGGTCACAAATTATATAATATATTCCGAGTATATCTCACCTTATGAGGTAGCTAAATAAGTAGTTTGGATGTGATGCTTTGTCCAAGAGTGGGACTTAGTACCTAGTACTAAACATCCCATCACACTTTATTATGATAATAATTTAATGGTGGATCTCAAAAAAGATCCAAGGTCACATCATTTAACAAATCACATACTATGAATGTATTATCTCTTGAGGGATTTTTCTCAGAGAGGTGAAGTTGTAGTGAGCAGTATCTACAAATAAGACAACATGACATACCCCTTGACTAAAGCCTTGACTCTTTAGAAACATAATCATCATGTGTGGTCTGGAGGACCTAATGTCATAGGAAATTGTTTTTTGTCCAAGTTGGAGTTTGTTATATTTGGTGTCAGGGAAAAACTATTTTTATATTGTTTACCGGAATATTTAATGTATTTAAATATTAAACACCTTATTACATATTGTTAATTGAATATAATGTAATAATTACATATAGTAATTTTCACATTAATATAGTCATATAAATTCCCCTCTTTGATGAGAACCATGATGTAATATCACAATATTATTAAATACAGCTCTATGGTTGGATGTAATACTATGATGGGACACATAGTATATAGACCATCAGGTGAGAGTACACCTAAGAAGAGAGTAATTCTTCTCATCAAATTCACACATGGTAATGTCCAAGTCGGGTGATTATGAGAATAGACCCTCTAGTAGGAATTCCACATATTTTGTTGTCATCATATATTCCTATCTACAAGCATGTGTAGTGGTCCTTAGACATTAATATTACCATTAATATGTGTCATTAATCACAGATTTATATTTTCTGATGAAAATCATCATACCATATGTTATTGGGATGTTTGGTACATTGGGTGCCTCATGAATGACATGTTATTAATGGATATGTTGAGGAAGGATTTTTCTCTTCCATTTATGGAAGCTTATATCTCAACCCTTTGATTGAAGTACAACATTCTCCCTAAATTCCCGGGCTATGGTGTAATGATGAGTTTATTTTATGTTGTCAAAGAATTACATATCAAGCATACAGGTTCAAGACACTACCATTAAACCTTCTTGATGGATATTGTGAAAAAGGGATTATATTACACATTGAGTGTTCATATGTGGATGTTGTCCTTGTGATTTTAGGTTATTTATCTTTGGTTCCTTCACCTATTACTATATAGTAATCTTGAGCATTAGGAAAGCCTACCTAATGCCAATAATTAAGAATCCTAGAGGGTTACACACTAAGTTTTTCTTGTGGTATCGATTAGATTATATTTTTAATTAATTATTGGAATAATATTATTCTCATTATTTTGGAATAATATTATTCAAGTTGAAATGATCTCATAAATTAAATAAATTATTATTCACTGGATTGTGAATAAAATTTATTTATTTATTTTATTGAACATTTAATAAATATTTAATTTCTAGCTTGTAAATAAATATATTTATGTAATATAAGAAAATATTTTATTTGGTTTTTCAATTAATTGAAGAAGAGTTTGAATGGACTAAGACTATGTCTAGTGATAAATTAATTACTTACAAGTCGGTAAATAATTGTCATTCATTTGGAGGAAAAAATAATAATAACATTGTTATCATTATGTGGAACATGATTTCATTTATGGTTCCATTTTTTTCAATCTGGTTCACAAAAAATAATGGTGTTGTTATTGTTACTATTTGACATGGTTTTTCTCTAATAGTTATAATTTCATTTAATTTATGTTTTTCAATTAAATATTGTAAGTGAAACCAAATGTCGATTAGTAGTGAGGTACTTCTTTTATTACAAAACCCTGATGAATTGAGAATTGTTGAGCCAAACATTTTCTACCTCTACTCCTATCATGTATCCTTCTCATGGAATATATTTTTTCTTCAAGAATGAAGAATGAGAAATAAATAATGATCAACACAATAAATTCATTCAACTGTGCTAGCACTCGAAGAATGAGTGGTGTTAATAAGTGATCATTGGAGAACTTTTGGATCACTGGTAGAGGGATTCTAAATTTGATCCTCATAATCACAATGAACGCAATTTGGAAGGGTAATTCCAGACAATAAAATATTATCAATGAAGAAAGTACCAAAGTCCCAGGTATTTAATTTCATCAGAAATTATGAAATTAATTATATGCATGATGTGAAAATTCCTCTTTCTCGAATCTTGTTCTATTATTCACATTGTGTAAATTATTGATTTCAATCTCTAGATATTGTCGTTCATTCTCATATTGATCCCAGATTGGTCATCGATTACAAAAAATAAATGTTGTTCCCTCCCAACCGCCATGATTCCACTATGTTCAGATCCTTCAAACTCTACCCTCTATTGGAGACAGATTTTTCATTTATATAAATGCATATCTAAAAGGGATTGGGTGTTTCCTCAAGAAATATTTCAAGGTGAGTACTTATATATATTGATTTTTAAAGCCATATGTTATGAATTATACTAACCATTACGTTGAGTTAGTTGTAGTTATTTTTTTCTCTGAAAATAAATTCGTAATAATTTTATTTCTATAAGTGTGATATTTACAAAGACCGCCCAATTTTGAAGTATATTTCCATGAAAAAAATAACTAATATGAGGAAAATTGGATTTTTTTTAACTTCATAAAGACAATAACTATTAAATTCATTATCATCCTAGTAGAAAAAACAATGTTTCTGATGCATTATATAGGAAACAACATATTGTACTGTAAATTATGATGATTTAAGGAGATCCTTTGTTCAAGGAAATAGTAAAACTAATTTTGGGAATCGTAAGGGAAATGATATCATCAATCATATCCAACATCTTATCTCCACCATAATTGATAGATACAATAAAAAAATGTCAAAGATAAGACCCATTGTTACATAATAATATAGAGGATATAAAAAATTGGAAGTTTCTCGTGTTTAGTTTTGATCAAGAAGGTGTACTGAAATTTTGTTGGGACAAATCCTTTAAGGTTTCCACTCGGTATGTTTTTGGTGTTATTGTGTTTTTTGACAAAGTTAGATGGTTTAAAATTAGTATAGATGGAGTCTTCCAAAGAAGGTCATTAAAGTGAAATAGTTTCGAGTTTTTTCCAAATTTTTGGGCCTCAAAATCGGGAGATTGTTTTTTAGAAAAGTAAAGTTGTACACTAATGCAATATGTGGAATGGTATTTCTAAGAATTATTCACAGATCATGAATTTTTTTATGTGGAATGGCGATCTGTAAACCACATAGTATTAATGGTTTACAGAACCGGAAACTGTACATAAACTGCAATGGAGGAAAGGTATGGGGAGCGAAGGGGGGTCATAAAAAGGCATGTTATATGAGGAAGGATTACAATATGTGGAATGGATTCACATTTTTGAAAACAAGACGGTGGTTTGGTCCACCTAAAATGAAGAGAGGTAGTATGCAGACCATGTAGGGAGGAACGATTCATGAGAGAAGCGGTACATAGTGAAGGTTGTACAACATTGATGATTTCAATAATAATGGGTTAGCATATTTTTCGTATGTATTTCCCTATATGAGTAGTGATAATACCATTATTAATGAGAGATATTTTCATATTAAAACATATTTTATCTAGGAATTCATCTAAGTCCAAAATGGTTTATGCGAAACACGTTCGCGAAGGATAAGTGACTCACGAGGAGAATTCCGTGAAAGGAGAAGGAGTTTGTGGCAATGGTTTGCAATGAATTTTGTGAGGACCAATTGCTTTGAAAGGAAAACAATAGATGGAAGGAAAAGTGGCTCAAGGAGGATATGAAATCAAGAAAATATGTTTTTTATAGAGGAAGAATGTCTTGTATGCAGAGGCGGTACATGGAGGCGATACGTAGAGGTGATATGCAGTTGCAGAATTGAAGGTATTACATGAAAGAGGTAGTCCATGTAGAATATGAACTATAAAGGTCATTAAATAAGAAATATTTTTCATGGAGTACTCAATTAATATTTCAAAATACAAAAAATAGTTTGTGAAAGCAATTTCGGCTAACCCAATAGTATGTGAAAATGTGGGATTCGTATATGGGTGAGAAATGGACTTCGAAAGAAAATCTACCAATATACATTATTTCATATAAGGAGGAAAAATTGCATAATTTCCTTAAAAACAATATAAATCCCATCAAAATTTGTGATATGTTTCCATACCCATCAATTTCATGGTTTACCGTTAATTATCTTCATTATTGTTACCCTCACTATCAACCCAAAGGTAAAAAAAGCAATGTAATGTCCAAAAATAACATGTAATCATGTGAGAACAATTATCCCCAACAACAATGAAGATTTTTTATCTCATTGTTCAGCATCAAATTATGAGAAGTAGCTCGTAAACCATAACCACAATGGAAACTCAGGATCAACTTGAACCACGTCAAGGGTTTTCAAAAACATTAACCAAAACACACCCTGAAAAACACCATAATTGATCCTCCAAAATTAGAAAAAGGATACACAGGTATAAATAGGAAGTAACTCACCCTAAATAATCCTTGATAAACCACCAATACCCAGGGTTCATGGAAAGATAAGAGGGTCTATAAATCCTACCAAAATATCCTAGGGTTTATCCACAATATGAGGGAGCTGAGTGATTGGATGTTATGATAATAAGCTAAACTAGGATTATAAAATACCTATAAATCTCATAGTTTATCGAATAAATTTCCATTTTAATCTCCAAATTCCACTTACCCACATAACATAAATTTTAAAAGAAAGTTGTATGCCATAAAACTCTTTTCAAATGAAAAACATGGTGCTTAATGATGGAATTAACTTACACCATAAATCCATTCCTAATGGCACAATATATTTTCACATCCTACCCATCACTGCAAACTAGTTGTAAAATTGTTTCCACTCATGTCACAAACTGCAAATATTATTCTATAAACTCTTATTTTATGAAATAATCCTCCTCCATCTATATAATAGAAACTCCAACTCAATAGGACCACTTCTAGACTTCTTCGAACAGTCTCTAAACAAAAATAAAAAAAAATGAATGGGTCAAAAGGCATGGACCATTACACCTTGGAATGGAACATATAAAATAGACTAAAATATATAAATTTAATGCCTAAATATTTCATCCCCTCTATGAGTTATTTCACAAAAACATATATACTTTGTGTAACAAGGAACCTATGTTAAATTTTACATGAAATAAAATAAATTTAGAATCATAACATTCTTTCCAGGCTTCACAAGAATGTTATTTCACTGAATCTTCTTATGAAAATTCACTCAAAAAAATAACAATTTTAATATGTTGTGTTATTAGGTTTACTTCTTGTTTTATATAGAGTATTATGTCTAAAACATTATTTTCCTTCTTCATTTTATCTCCCTTTACCTTATATTTTCAGTCCATGTGAACATTGTACCACAGATTTTTCAAGTCATTCAACTTCTTCAACACAATTTGAGATTAACACATTCAGATTTCAAACATCATTATAAATTTTTTATCTCACCATAAGATATATAATCATTATTAATATAGATATCAAAATCTGGTGAACAAAAAATTCCTTATAGATTTAATATTAAGTTCCTTAAATTATTAATAAATACATGAAATATCTAGGTTATAATCTATAATATTACATTTAACCTTATATATCATTGAAAATAAATTTATAAAAATTGCACAAATATGTAGCTATTTATACCTAAAAATATATTTTCAGTATACTTTCTTGAATAACTTATCAATAGTGATATTTTTTAAAATTGTTACCATTAGTGCATCTAAAACAAAATTCTTCATGATCATCATGAACATTGGATTTGATTTCTCTCACCCTTATATAACCATTTTCTCATTATATGTACTTTCATCCATAATAGGATGGGAGAATCATATCCTAATATAAGATTGATATCCCTAACTCCAATAATTATCAGGAGGTCATCCTTTTATTATTTAAAACTACTACCATTTATAATTGGAATAAAATTGTTTTAAAAATTAATATTACTAATATTCATTATTAGATAGATAAAAACAAGTAAAAATTATATTATATAACTAATAAAATAAAATAAAATAAAATAATGGAAAAATCCATACCTTATACATCATAATAGAATAATAATTTTTCATTTGATGAATTTAATCAACCATGAACTACATGAATATATCAAAACATCAAGAACTCATATCATATCAATGACTATATATACATCTATAGATTCCAAAAAAATTCTTGCGTGGAAAAATTGGACCCTAAAGAATAAACCACATTATGGTAAAGGTCACCATGGAATTATTAGTTTAATTGAATATAAATATTCCCACTATGTTGTATTAAGTAATACTAATAATTAATGATGTTAAATATTTCCACGATTTATATAAAAAATAAAGGATATGGTAGTAAGGAGTAGCATATGATATTAATAGTTTCGGAATTTGTAGGAATATTAGAAATTCAATAGAATTAATTAAATTATTTTAATGTTTTTATCTAAATCACTTGTGAATTTATAAAATTGTTAAGATAATTGGATATTAGTTAATTTATTGAATCATTATTATAAAATTATAACCAATACATGGTTCCTAGTTGGTAGTATAATGATGGAAACTTTATATTAATCAATGATTTGTCTTTATTTTTATTCCATTCCAATAAAGGTTTTTTTAAACCATAAAAGAGATAAAAATATTATAATTTAGATCAATGATTCAAATTATAGGAGGATTATATAAAGATATGTGATTACATTATATAACTGTAGTTGGTTTTTATAAAATATAGGGAAAAAATTATTATGAGTTTATAAAAAAAAATGACTGTTTATATTTTATGTTTTCCTTTCATTCTTATTTGTTTCATTCCAAATTGATTTGGTTGTTGATTTTATTGGTATATTAAATACAAAAAAAATCATTAATGGTGTTATATAAAGTTTCATTAAAGAATCATTAGTATAAATGATTCAAAAAAAAGAATTTAGGCATGAATTTTAATTATTTTTTCCAATACATAGTGTGTCATACTAAAAAAATTCACAGTGTGTTTATTGTTTTATGAAAAATATTGTATGGTTATGAACAGTTATCATATAAAGTTTACCATAAAACAAAATATCAAAAATTTCATTTTCCTACATTATGGTTGATTAAAACCATTTTCTTTTGCAAATATGATTTTTCATAAAATGATGTGATCTCATAAAATTTCACTACATATGAAGGATATTTCCAAGAAAAATATCATTATTTTATAAAACATCATGGTAAATATTATATTAATATTAAATATTAAATTATTTTTTATATTTAGGGAAAATTTATATTTTATTCTTAATATAAAGCCATTTCTATTACTGAATAACACTTTTATGGTAATTGTAAATGAGTTGTGGATTTATACTAAAAAACATTACATAAAAACCTTCATCAAGGAGTTCCCGAAGGGCCTATGTTAAATACACATGAATTCAGAGTATAAAAAAGGTATTGTTAAATTGGTATCATTTCATAAACTGTATGTATCATATTATATCAATGATATATTAATTAATATGTTCCATGTATAAATATTTATAAAATGTAAAATTTTTATTTTATGAATAATTATTTACTTAAACATAAAT
This sequence comes from Viscum album, assembly GCA_963277665.1. NCBI lineage: Eukaryota > Viridiplantae > Streptophyta > Magnoliopsida > Santalales > Viscaceae > Viscum > Viscum album. The sequence continues at coordinate 2,036,596,316 of OY728148.1, forward strand.
TCATTAAATTTGTTTTTACAAATTGTATTCCATGAATTTAAGTAGTTTCATGTATGTTATTTCATAAATATTTAATTTTGTTCAATAAAAATTAGTTATTTATCTTATTTTAATCCAATCTTGAAAATATATGATAATTATTCTTGGGTATTTAGAGTTAACATTATATTAAAATTTAATTTCTCTCTTGAGTAATGATATAGGGATAATTAGATTTTAGTTTATACTTCCCAATGGACTATATGAGTATGATTTGTTCTTAAAAATTTTGGGTTGACTAATTATTACACCCAATTAACATTTGAGTAATATTTTTTGGTTCAAAGGATTTTAATTCATTACATGTAAGAGGTTCATGCACTATTTTCATATGATTCGTTTTTATATGTTTTAGAAATTATATTTAAATTTTATAAAGGATTTTAAATTAAAATTATTGTTTTTATTTGAATTATGTAATCCCATTTATTATATCAAATTAATTAAAGATGTTTAATTAAGTATCAAAAAAACTCTCTTTGAAATTTTAAACTTTCCTCTTCAATTAAAATCTTTTGTCTGTTATTTTCTCTCTAATTCCCCTCTTATAATTTTAAAAATTCAAAAATGATTGTTTACACTCTTAAAAATATTAGGTACATAGACACATATGGTTCAAACCACAAATAATTCCTAGAAACAATTTCTAAAACCCTATATCTACGAATATTTATTGTTGCAACTCTATGTTTTGCTTAAAATTTGGAAATATTGGTGGCATACATCTGGGCTACAGAATCATGCATTGGAGTATAATGGGAAAAATTATAAAGAAATATATTTTAAATAATGTAATAAAACCATCACCACTTATTTTCACCATCATTAGAAGGGTCGATGGAAACACCATTATTCGGGCCTTATTCAGTAGATTTGTGACCTTAGTGAGGAGGAACAATAAAGAACAGATAGAGACAAGGTGATTATTGATGCACTACTAATAAATCAAGAATATGAATTATTCTAATGCTAAAAATAACACTAGTCGTGATGCTTAGAAATAAAACAAAAACTACCATTGTTATAACATATAAATGTCAAAAAAATACCAACAGTAATATCATGATTGAAGGTATTATCAATAGAAATGAATGAACTAGTATTATAAGATTATTTCTATAAAATGTAGAACCCAATGAAAAAAACTACCACCCATGGTAAGACATTGAGGACATCCTCACTCATATAGAAAATAAAGTAGTTTCAAGAAGAAAATCCCCACCCTTATGAGGAACAACACTAGAAAAGAAGGAAAAACATTGAAATCTCCCAACCTCAATACTACATGGTATTTACAAAAAATTGATTTCATCTAGTCTCTTTTACAACATGCCCCCCATCTTCATCACCAAACAATTATTATAAAACGTTTTCACTTAAAATAGAAATCAAAATAGAAATTGAGAATTAATAATATAGATTTTAGAATACATAATTCATGTTAGAATTATCAAATAATAGATTAATTATCAGTAAATGAAAAATGAACTTGAATCTGATTATTATTTAGAACTGAAGAACTATTTTCATCCCAACATAGTTTTTTTTGACAATAGCGGTATAATAATATTCAAAATCTTGTTATTTACTAATTTTTAAATTTTTTCACACATAAATGGCCTATATTATTTTCATAAAAAAATTCATATATTTTATACCTTATTTTCTTCTTGAATATATTTTTCAAAATATAACATATCATAATTTATATTTTAAAAATAAATATAAAATATTCATTGATCTTCCATAATTTTTTATGATTTATATATTTATTTTCAAATAAATATCCCATAACAATATGTCAAAGATATTATGAATAATATATTTGAATTCAAAAAAAATATATTTAATTTGAGTAAATATATATTTATATAATAATAATAATCATTACATAATTATAAAAATATGATTATTTAAGTCATGTAAATGCAACATGAATAATTGGGACCATGTAACATTAGATAAATCTCATGATAGAATTAATATGAAAATTCTATAGTCACTATAAGAATGAATATATTTAACCCGTATATATATAAATATGAAAATTTTACTTCCATAACTGAAATTATGTCTAACATAAAAAAACCATACAGTTGAATACATGTCTTTGTTCTCTTGGGGTGCTATCAGGGAGCTACCTTGTCTAGGGACCCCCCCCCCCACTCTTGCTCAATATCGATGACACTACGTCTTCCTCCTTTATTTTTTTCATGGAATTACTTCACCCTTAACTCTTGATTTTATAATGACCATATTTCAATGTGATTTATCTCTATGATGGATTTTATGACTGATTGTTTCATCTCAATCCCATATAATTCTTGTTACTCAATATCTATTCAAACTATGCGATCTAGGTAATCTGTGTCATTATATTTTAGTCATCTTGTGTTTTTCTAGATCTAGAGTAAATCACTTGGAAGAAGCCTTTACTCTCAAGATTTTTAGAAGGAATATCTAGTGGTTAATGTAGGAATGGGTAATGGTCCTACCAGCCCATAGTGGAACTACTCTATTCCCCTTGCGTCAGTAATAACCAAATACTATGTTGGGATTATGTATTCGGGGGGAGTATGTGTGATTACATATGGGTTTCATCCACTCAGTTGTGGGTGTGGTTCTTCATTTCTAGTTTAGTTTGATTTCTAATTCAAGGGATTTTAGCAATGGTTCCCTTTCATCATTGATGGTGTTCATGATATTTATAGTAATAATTCATTTGTTTCCTCTCTTTTATGTCAATAATGATATATGAATGAGTTCATAAGTGTGATTCTTTAATGTTTTTTCTATATGGATTCAGTTTCTAATGTTTGATATCCACTTAGTGTTTCTATTCATTTGTAATAGGTTTTGTTTATTCATGTTGGTTAATAAATACAGTGGTTCAATGTACAAATTGGTTATTTTTTATAGTTTTATGTATTTCTATGTTTATCCTATTCATTGTGGTGCCAATGGTGCATGAAGAGAGATTAGTCATTGGATGGTGATGATTCTTCCCAGATTTTCTAATTCATTTTGGTTCTCTATTGTCAATGATTTCCAGGTAGTGCGTATTCTTCAACTCTAGTGTGTAGATGGTCAGAGATGATGACGTAAATATTTCAAAGACTAACCTTGAATATCTTGTTGGGGAGTATATCAAGGTGATCTAGCAGCATCGAGATTGAACAGTATAAATTTCATTTTCTGTAATGTACTGATTAAAAACATGAATTTTGAATTTTAATTTAACTTTTAATTATATTTAATTCTCTTATCACACTTTTACTAGTTACCACATAATCATGTAAATGTGACTACTCTTAAAATAATAAAAAATGTGTATAAGGAGGTCTCACATAATAGTAAAAAACATGAATTGTTTCTATAAGATTCATCTCACAAAAAATAATTTTTTTAAATGAAACATCCCGAATCCATAGGTCAGGTATGTTTTGGAACCTCCTTATGAGGAGTGTGTTTGACACTTCCTTATTTTAATGATCACAAACCATGATTAATTTAGTAATAATGATTTAAAAGTGTTATGATAACATTTCATATAATATGATAGTTTTTGTGATAATTTGGATAAATATTGAGGCGAGTGACATCCATTCATGTTCTACTACTGAGGACGAGCTACCAATGAGGACGAGCTACTATACAGCTTGTTACCACCAAACACTAGGTCACCATTGGACTCTGAGTCACCACTAGCATGAGGTATCGCCTTTCGGAGCTACTATTGGATGTTGAGTCACCGCCAACATCATACTAGTTTTGTTGTCTGAGGAATTTGATGTTAATGATCCAAAAAACTATTTACATTTAAGGAAATTGATTATAATTTAATCATTTTATTGGGTCATTAAAGTCGCATTCAATGCATATATGATTATTTTGGATCTCATTTAACTGATGCTGCTATTTAGAAGAACCATATATATCTTTATGAAATGATGATCACTAATGCTTACTATCTAACAGGTTTATGGAAATTGTGTGATTGAATATGTGTACTGATAATATATTAATGATTCATATTCTATGAAGATCATCATCATATAAGCACAACATCGATTACATAGATTTTTTGATATATCAATAGAGATAAACTTGAAAATTCTTGTAAATTCCTACATTCTTTGTTTTGTAGCACCTTTCAAGAAGGAAATAAGAACTTTACAACAAATATGATATGGAAATTTAGAACATTCTTAGAATTCTTGACTATGTATCAATATTATATTCATATTATTGTTATTTCTCATTATGTTTTTATTTTGAGCAGTGTTTTGTCACTTTTGATTTCAAACATACACTCTCCCACACCTAAAATGTATAATACATGTTATTATATATTCCTATTTTACATTTATTTTTTCCATGGTGTTTATGGAAGAGGTCCTTGTGTGGAATATAATATTTTACATCCAACATATAATTATGGAAGAGTATTTTTATCCAGTACAAGTTATTGTTGTTTTCTTAACCTAATCATGATTATGGATCTATTTGATTATTTTTATAATCATCTTGGAAGCAGGTGATTGAGAATTATTGGGGATTATTTTTCATCTTGATACTGAACATCTTGTTTATTCTGATGTTTTCTTGGGTGTTATTTTGTAACCATAACCTAGAATATTTTTAATCATTAAAAAACTATTAATTTGATATTTAATCTTATTTAGTATTTATATATTTTTTTCTTTATGTTTATTGATTTGAAAAGGTAAGAAAAATTCAAAATAATTTTACTATGGAATAATCACTCATTGAGAAATATTTTAAAAGGACATATCTTAAATCAATATTTTATTTTGATTAAATGGTCGATTATTTTATTAAATTTCATATAATTTAAATTTAATTTTAACATAAATTTTTACTGGGAACTCAATTCACCTGCCCCCCTTTATTTAATCACTTCGACCAGTATTTGATATCAAATTTTTTTTAATAATCTTTTTAACTATGATTTTAGTAATATACTAACGATATAAAATTTTAGTCAAATATAAATTTTAGTTCTTTATAGAAAATACAAAATAAGTATATTCAAAAAATAGACATTATTATTCTAATGTTACAAATTATGCTCAATGAAAAAGAAAATTTTAAAATAATTTCTAAAGTATGAGTTTTGATATTTGGATTGTAATATATGTTCATTATGAAATACCAAAAACCAAAAGAGTTTCATGGATTGATTATAATAAAAATATCTTATAATAATAGCTTTAAAGATATGGGTGCTTTATTTTAGGCCCTGGTTGATGATGAATTTAATTAGATATCTACCTGTATATCTACTTTTGAAATATGGGATACCTGATCTATCTCTCATGAAGTAACATAACATGTTAAGTAAATAACACTAAATACATATACAGTCAAATATGATATTTTTGAAATAAAATCTGATAAACCTATTTTTGATGTGTATCTCAACATCAATGAAACATTAAATACCATGGAACTGACAGAAAAAGTTCAAGTGGTGAGACTACTCAGATGTCTAGCAGACTGTTGGAGAGGAATATCTATGTCAATTAGAGAATCTTGTGATGTAAGTAATCTACTTATAATGGAATTGATTGGAAACTGATGATGTATGAGGAAGATAATAAAGTTAACAAGGAGATCAATGAATATGATCCAAAAATAAAATTACTAGCCTTTAAGAATACTAACTCAAAACCAAAAAAATGTACAAGATGAAAATACTAGTGAAGAAGAAACATTTAATGATAGTAATGATGATATGGATCACATGGCCAGAAGATTTAATAAATTATATAGAAAAAATAAATTATTTAGGATATCAAATTTCTGAGGAGATTATAACAGCCATGGAAGTAGGAAAAGGTAGTGGAAAATTATGCTATTCAAATTGAGATATTCTAGTATGAATGTAAAAGGAATGGACATGTTAAATATAACTTCACAAAAGTGAAAAATAAAAAAGAAATATTACGATAAGGAATGAATATTTTTTAGTTTAAGTGGGGAGTTATCTGAAGATTCCTAAATCTCATCCAAAAGTCACTTTTAGATCTATTAGTCCTTTTGGATCTCTACCAACTAAGGAATCAATTTTAGATAAAAACGAGGATGAAAAAAACTGTAGGAGAGGCTTAGTTCAAAAACATCTACCCCTAAATCATCAACAGACCAAACTACTAATAGATGTGGAAGAGATGTTAATGATTCTAAGGAAGTATATAATGATGAGGATCTTGAAAATTCTGATGGAGATGATGATGATGATCATGGATATGATCATGATATTTTAAATTATGATCCTTTAGATGACAATAATAGTGATAAAAAGGGAGATGATCTTGATGGTCATGACCAGGAGATGGTTCTGTCACACCCTTAATCACCAGCAGTATCATGTTCTATCAGGTATGAAGATAGATCCAGAGATGATGAGATAGACGTTATGCCACCTATTTTGGAATATCATAGGGAATTTACTAGTGAGGAGTATATGTCTCCAAAACCTACGTATCACAGATAACTAGCAGCTCTCACACATTCAGTACATGTAGAGCCAACCCCTTTTGTACCAGAAATTAGTGAACCTTCTCAAGTTCATAGATAATAGTCTATTCTTCCATATTTGATACCTTAATTATGAAAATTTTAGGAATGTGATAAGTATCCTATTTTTTATCCTTGTTCATGATTACAGTTATATGGAATATAAAAAAAATACCTATAAGTGAAGAAGGATCTCATGTTGATAAAATTTATAGAACTGAGGTGTTACAAACTTTTACTCCAATGAAGTCTAATAGACCATATGAGGTTGATGTACCACAAGAAAATATAAATATTTATACTACTTCAATCAATATTCCACATGATGTGGTGACCCAAAGTGATTTATAATATTCTCAACTGAGTGTGATTTCTAATTATGATTCCTTAAGAGGACATTTGATTTATGATTTTTTGGATTCCATGAACCCTCAACACTCTCATGTTGTTATACTAAATAATGATAACACTCGATATTAGGTTGACATGGTTATATATCATTTAAAACTAATGTTTATATTTTATATTCTAGAACTAGAGCTTTATAATATAAGATTGTCAAGATAAGTATATTGTATTAAAACATTATTATAGGATGTAAAAACCTATGTCTCAAAATGATTGAATAATATTTCTCAGAAGTTTGACTGAATGTTTGCTGTGGAATCATCATATACTGTACCTCCTCATTCTATAGAGCTTATTGACAAAGAACTCCTTAGACATATTATAAGTGAATAGTTAAGGACTTTATTGGGTGATGTTTCAACCCATGAAGATCAATTAAGTAAAACTCATCATCATGGAGAACATGTTTATATGATGATAAGGGAATATTTCATTAACCTCTAGATTTATAAGGATGTCATAAAAATGCCATAACATATTATTTTTCAAGGATTTATAAAAATCATAATCCATATTCCCACTTCAAATATCTGGTAGAGAACTTTAGAATTCCACCGGTCATAAGAGATTTCAATGAATGGTGAGTTAACTGAAGGTTCTCAAAAAAGTATTATAGAGGATTATGTAAGAGTATCGGGATTTCATCAGTGCTATGGAAATCGGTGTTAATATTATTATGGATTTTATCAACATTATGTAACCTTTTCGTCCTATTAAAAACATGACTATAATTGTATGATAGGAAATCCCCTTGAAAATTGTTCTTTCCACAACATCTATAGAGCCAGTTAGATACAGACCAATAGTGATTACCCAATATGATGGTCTTATTCCTCCTCTCTATTTACCCATGAGTTTATCACCAGGTAATGTAATTGGAAATCTATGTCATATCTCTTTAATGATCCTTATCCTCCTTAAACAACAATCCCTTTTATCACAACCTATGCTCTTACTATTGCTGAATCTTCTTCAATAGCTTTAGTCAAAGAGAAGGGAAACGGGAAGGAGACAACATATCCTCAACCTACCTCAAACAGTTGATCTGATTAGATAATTTCTTTGATATGTATGATTTTTTTACATTTATTATATTTAGAATGTACATAATCTATTTTTGGACTTATTTTAATGAAAATCCTCCATTTTTTTAAATCTATTATATTTGCTTACTTCTATATTTTATCTATTATTGTTAATCACAAAGGGGGAGAAAATATGGGAATTAACTCTAATATTGAATTAAATTTTATTCTATATTATAATTTAATATATGACTCCTATATCATCTAAAATATTACGATATATTTTTTCACTTTAATATATCTCTAATTATTTATGATCACTTATTTATTACATGGATTATAAAAAATTACATGTTTTGTGATCATCAAAAAGGGGAGAATGTTGGAACCTAATTATGAAGAGTGTGTTCGAAAATTTATTATTTTAACAATCATAAACTATGATTATTTTAGTAATAATTATTTAAATGTTGAATGTTAGCATTTTATATGATATGATAGTTTTTTTATTATTTGACTGAGCAATGAGATGAGTCACTTCCTGTAAAAAGTTTCCACTAAGGACGATCTACTACTGATGAATGAGATACCACTGATGATGAGTTACTTTCAAGTCTGTTTCCACCAGACTTTGAGTCGCTGCTGGACTCTAAATCACTTCTAGCCTGATGTACTTCCAGTTTGAGCTACTATTGGATGATAAGTCACAGCCAGCTTCACGCTACCATTACTGTCATGTGACATTGAAACTAATGAAGTAGCCTCTATTTATATTCAAATATAAATGATTATACGATAATATTTTTAATGGGTTATTAACGAAAAAATCAGATTCTATCTAAGGGTTATGAATCTCATTCAATTTTTGATGTTATTTATAAGGACCATATCTCTCTACCTATACATTAACGATCACATATGATTACTATATAACAAGTCTACAAAAAATTATGCCATTGAATTAGAGTACCTATACAAGATTACTAATTCATATACTATGAAAATCATTATAAAATAAGTGTAACATTGATTAATGATATTGATTTATATATCAAAAGAGATCAACTAGATAATTCTTAAAAATTCCTACGATATTTTTTCCATTGCATCTTTCAAGAAGGAAACTCGAACTCCTCAACAAAGTTGATTTGTGGATTTTGATCATTCTGAGCATTCCAGACTGGGAATAACTAATATTTTCTTATTATTTTGATTGATCTTTCTATGTATCTTTTTAGAATTATTTTGTTACTTTTTTTAAAACACACACTGTCTCTCACACCTAAACTGTAGAATACTTGTTATTTTTTCTTTTTCTTTTACATCAATTTTTTTTCACAGTGTTTATGGAAGAGGTTTGTGTGTAGACTGTACTATTTTAATTCCCATGTATAATTTTTGAGGATGATTTTTATCCTGGATAACATCTATTTTTTTCTTAATCATGGGTGTTGATCTATTTGATTATCATTATAATCTGCTTAGCTGTTAGTGATTCCCACGTTGAGGGGACTAAGTTTAATTTTGAGGTCGAAACTCTTGTTTAATATGATGTGTTATTATGTTTTCTTATAACTATAACCTAAAATTTTTATAATATTTAAACAAATATTTTAATTTTATAATTAATCTTAATTTTTTTATATTTTCTTCTACGTAGATTTAGTAATAAGGATAAAATAATTTCAACATTGTTTTCACTAAGACATAATCACTCTTTGAGAAATTTTTTTCAAATCACAGATCTAATATCAAACTTTTATTTTGATTAAGTATTTAATTATTTTACTGAGGAGATTTTAATTTAACATTAATTTTAATAGAAAATTTTATAGGAAACTTAATTCGGCCCCCTCTTGGAGTTACTCACTCTGACCAACAGTAATAATAGACTTTGAATTTCATTACCTATGAATGATTGAAATATATTATTGTAAATAAAACATCCATGTAAAAATATCACATAATTATGGTAACATCTAATGTAATATTAACATAAATCATCCAAATATTTTAAATAATTAATAAAATAATTTTAGAACTCATTATTTTTAAAATAAATTCAAAATAATACTTATAAATCCATAAATATAAAACATTATTAAACTCTTAAGGAAAAATATAAATAGCCTATCACACTCAAAATAAATTATCAACAATATAGTTATTGGGTTCTTTTGAGTATCCAATCTAAAATTATTTAGTATTAAATAGAGTATGAAAAACTCTCTAATAATCTACCTCATTTCACATGGACATAATAAATAAAATTTAATAAAACAATTATAGAATATTTTAGAATATCTATATAGTTAATTGTTTTATCAATTTATGATATCAAAGAGGTATAGAAAATAATTTCACAACAATTAAAACATAATAAAAAAATAATATAAATATAAAATAAAATAATTTGGAAAGTAAAATCATTTGGCATGTGAAGAGGAAGATAATGGTCTAGAAAAAATAAGATTTAATTACTACTTCTCCTTTTTAAAATTTACATCTGTTGTAGAATATTTGATAACCTTTATGTCTTCATTGGATGAAAATAAATTATTGTAGCTTCGATGGTGCCACACACAGATTCTACTGAAAATGGGAAGGTGTAAAATATCTCTTATGAAAAGAGGAATTTTCTTGTTTTCTCAATGAATTCCCTGAATATCTTATACCCATTATATATTTTAATTTCTTTCATTTTGTATACATTATATTCAATATTTTTATTAAATTCTCAAATTTAAAATGGAAAATAGACTATAACCCTTCTTTTCCATCAATTTATATAGAGTACTGTCATATTAATCTTGTATTTTTACAAAGCTTGATTTAAAATAATCATGTATGGACTTATAACCATATCTAATATCAAAAAACATAACATAAACCATTTCTGTAAAATTTATTTTATTAGAAAAATAAGCTGAATAAACATAATAAACATTCACTTATTTTTCATCAAGGCCATCCATAATTTCTTGAATATTTTTTCATTATGTTTGAGAATTGAATTTTTCATGTTGATTTCAACTATATTTATAAAATTTCTAATGCATATTTCTTCTTAGTCTCACCATCTCACACAATCATATATCATTCATTGATGTCCTTGAAAAATCCATCATGCACACTTCCATTATAATCAGAACTATAATTTGAATTACCATGTAACATATATGTTGTTACTTTTAGGTATATTTCATTTATTATTTGTCTTACCTTTATTTTATGACTCACATGGGTGTTTTACAAGAAAAATGATGATTTAGTGGAAGAAATGAAGAGCTTCACCATTAAAAGATATTGTGTACCAACTTAGTGCAAACCATATATCCAAGATAGTGGCACTCTCCAGGACATATGGTTAGGCGCATGGGAGTGAAACCATACCTATCTATTTATGTGACCCACAAAATTAAAGGAACATGTATATTAGTCCCTCAAAGAAAATTAGGTGGCATACCCATCATGTTAGATTATGGAGCTTCATGGTTGGTGCATGGTTTGGAAGACCATGTGACCGAACATGAGGTTTGTGGGTCCTAGGGCCCTCATAACCTAATTTCATAGGGATTTACCATAGTGCTATGATATTTTCATTACCATCTTCAATTATATTTATTTTTTATTTTCATTCTTAAGATAAATCATTTTGTCATCTCAAATGAATTTGTTTTGTTATTTTAAAAAACTAGAATATTAATTTTTCATTTAATTCAATTACATGGAACTTTCATGGTGGTATCTTAATGGGAATGTGATATTACACCATATATATAGCCTTGGGTGTATGTATACCTTGTTATGTTTAACGTGGGTAAATTTGAGGCCTTTCGTGGATTTGATAGTGGTTTATTAGGCTATGGGATTCACCTTAGGTTGTATATTGGTGGTGGTGGCTTGGGGGTGTCATCTCATATGTCTAATGGAGACTTTTTTTATCTGGTTGATCCCTTACCCTTTTAGTTGTTTTGTTTTTATATTGTTAATTTATTTTCTCATTCTTGTATCATTACCTTTTTTTATAATTCATAGGTGTTAGTTAAGTTGTATGTAAACATTATTTGATCTTGGTTAATATTTTCATGGTCTAAACCATCCCTAATGGAGTTCTATTATTCTCATACACTTGTTTCCAGCCCATTGGGATTTAGAATTCCCTTCGTCCCTTGTCATGTGCTATGTTAGGTGTTGGTTTGCGTTAAAGTGTTGTTTAGATCATTAAAAAATAATATCATAACCTGGTTTTTCATTCATTTGGGTAACGTTATTTTGAATGATTGGATAGATAAGAGCTAGGACTATAGGGCTTAAGGATCTGTTCATGAGTGGGGTGTCCAGCCAATACACCTAGTTACAGACCTTGGGTCACCAAGGGATTTCATGATTTATTTTGACTCCTCCTTTAGGTGTAATTCAAGGGATATATATTTTTCATGGAAACATCGGATGGGTAGAGTGGTCTAAATGATCAATTTGGATAATTGTGGATTTTTTGATCTTGAGAGATATATAAATTATGTTTTTTTATTCTCAATGTAATTTTTTTCTGTATTATATGTTATTTTTGACTTTGGTAAAATGATTCCCCCTTAAATACTTCGCATCTAGCTATGGGATGATGCAAGAGAGTGTACTTACTCACCAATTTATCAGAGGTTAGTTAAGGTAGAAGTTTGGGATTTTCAACCACTAGATCAGGGAACAAGCTCTAGCATTGCTCATGCTATAGAAGATGAACCTATAGCAGAAAGTGATAGTGTTATGGAATTTTTAAAAAATAAACCACCTTCCATTTATGTAGAATGAAACCCCATGAAGTGGAAGTTATGGATGAAATAGTTGAGAGTATTTTTGAGTTCCTCAAATCTTATGAAATCATTATGGTGAATTGCACTATGTTTTTTTGTAAGATCATAGTCGTGGGTGTTGGTATTTAGTAGTTAAATCTTGGAATGATGTCCAAATTGGATGGAATTATTTCAAGGCCGTTTTCAATGAGAAATAATTCCCTTAATCACTGTCTCCTTCAAAGACCCAATAGTTAATGGATCTCCATCAGGGTGAACAATCTATTCTGATGTATGATAAACATTTTTTGGAGATAGTCCATTTTTCTTCCAATGTAGTTATCAATGAATAGATAATGTATCATGGTTTGAAATGGGTTCCCATGTAGATATTAAATCTCAAGTATTCCTATTTAAATTTCATACATATACTATGGTGTTTTATCATTCCTTAATTGTGGAAATTTATCAGGTAGGTAGATCTAGATTCTCTAAATTATATTTATCTATGATATAGGGATTTCATGGAATTGATGAGAATAATAGGATGTTTAATGAGTATATGAAGATAGATGCAGTAGCTTTGGTTACCCATCTCATCCACCTTTATCAAAAATCACCAGTGTTGGGCCAATCATATGCCATCAGTTTGAACCCCCCATGGACGAATAATAACTACATGTTCAGCTCCTACTAATCGATTCCACTTGTGAGGAATTACAGGTAACGTACATCAATTTTATATAAATATAAATCCATATAATAGTGTTGAAGGACCAACAGCCTCTAGGGAAATGAATGCTTAGTTAGAACTATCCAGAACTGTGGGTTCTCATTTTGGAGGTTATGGTGGTAGTGCTAGAACTCCTACTGAACAAATTCAGTTTATATTATATCCAAAAGTTATTAGTCAACCCAAACTCGGATAGATATTAGGCACTATCATTCTATAGAACAAGAACTATACAAATTAGAAACCTTACAAACTACAGTTTGAGGTATTTTTTCCAGCATCATCTTTGAAATTTTCATTTTTTGATACTAGTGATTCTAATTTGTTAAACATTACTCTCTTTATGGACCCATTGAAACTTGTTGTGGTTCTTATTCCTTATTCAATGGATTCGGTTACAACCCTTGGAAAGGTGAAGGAACAAGGTTTAACATGTTCATCATATTCTCACACTTTGTCGGATGTCAAGATGGAATGGATGTAAATTGTTTTGAAAATGGACTCCTTTAATGTGAATTTTGGAATATATTTTATGGTAATTTTCATGGAACATATCAATTTTGATCATCATCGGGTGACATTCATGGCAACCGATGGGGGAACTCAATTCTTCTATGGTTATTGTGATATAAGGTTATGATGATTTCGGCCTCCACTTACGGAGTTAGGCAGACTAATTTTTAGGCATCATCTCATATACTCAAGTATGATAGAAAGTATTTGGAGAATGGGTTGCCTCACATAGTAGATAAATTTACAAAGTTATTTCTATAGGACTTCATGAGTTTACATTTAAAAAATGGATATGAAGTTCACCATAGATATGGCATCACGAACACATGGACAACATGGAATCCAATGGATTCATTGACATGTGTACCTCAACTTAGGCTGCAGAAATAATATTTTGAAAAAATTATGATGGATCCCTTTGGTTAAGAATTGATTAATAAAAACTAAAGAGGGTCACCTAAAGAATAAATATATTTTTCACTTTATTGATGGCCTAATTTATTAGCATAAGGGGAAACAATTGTTTTCCAGGATCCAACTATGCTCTAGGTCTCATTTTGCTAGGGTTAAATATACTGACATTCCCAGGAATACATTTATAAGTGGCTATGTCCACTTTGAATTTCTAGTCCAAACATTATGGTTTACAAATGATCTAGTAGTTTTCATGGACCTTATAAACTTGGTGATTCAAAAAATCATTGACTCTTTTTCATTTTATTTTTGGATAACATATTTTTTTCTCTTGAAAAATGTCAGAGCATGGTCAGTACATAGTAGTTTATTTTTTTAGACATCGAGATCACTATCTATATTCCATGATCTCTAAGAAAATTTTTTGGATCTGATAATTCAAGTTCCATAGCTACATGATATTAGAGCATGGATTTTTAGTCGACCTGCTGAAAATTAGACTAATTATTTCATGAGATAAATCGAGGAATGTATTTGATATTATGAGTTTTTCATGTATGTTGGGATAATACATGTCATTTTTGGGAATTTTTATCATCATTATTCATTGATGACTATGATTCCCAAAAAAAACTATAAGATTTATTGGATCTCATAATTCGAAAAAACTTTTGAGGATCTCAAGAAGTGATTGACTACTACTATGTTCTGATTTTAAAAGAAGATTGGAAAGGGTAAATGGTCTATTGTGATTTTTCGGGTATGATTATGAGTTGCGTACTCATGCAGGGTGTCCATATAGTGGTGTATGACTCATTCCAACTCTTACCACAAGAAAGGAACTACCCCACCCACAACCTCAAATCGGAAGAGGGTGTTCATGCTTTAAATTCAATGTGGCACTGTCATTTTGGGTACAAACTCATTTTCTACTCAAATCATAAAATTTTGGACTATATTTTCTCTTATAAGTATCCGAATATGAGGTAGTTTTAATGGGTCATGTAGCTTCAAGAGATTGAATTTGATATTATTTAGGTAAAGGAAATGTGTTTGTGGAAGAATTGTGTATAAATATTCAAATTCAATCCTTAAAGGAGTCTAGTGATGAGTAGAACATTATGGAACTTTTTTCATAGATGCACTTAGTATACAAGGATGGTAATTGATACATGTTTCTAACTAGCATCCATTTGATGCATTATCTTCTCTAATTGACCCATGGAGATTAATATATGGATAAATTATTTCAATGATATATTTTGATTTTAAATTCTAGGGAGGTTCTAAGTTAGTGTTAAATTTTTTCTAAGGCAGTTATATTCGTCATGGGATTCTTCATTATACCATTGAATATATGAATGGTGGTAGTGTCAGATATCCATATGTCATAATGATCCATTCATCCTGAAACCAACATCAGGTTTTACAATTTTTGTTTCTAGTTCCAATGGACAAGTATGAGATGTGATATAGATGAATTCATATCTAGATATTATACTTATCAACTGGTTAAATATGACTAATAGAAGCCCAAAATTCTACTTTATCTATTCCACATTACTACCTGGAAGTGGGATGAGATCTCAATGGAATTATTCATTTGGTTTCCTCATATTACCAGGGTAATGATTTCTATTTGGGTGATTATTGATCATATAAAAAAATTTTCTCATTTAATAATAATAAATGATCCGGTTAACATAGAATAATTGGTTAGGTTATATGTTTGGGAAATTTTGATACTCCATGGTGTGTCGTCGATAATCATTTTAGATAGTGATGCCCATTTTACCTCTAAATTCTGGGAAGGTATTCCAAATGCAATATGATCACTAGTAAAGCTCAATATGTCATACTATCCTAAAATAAATGGTCAAACAGAATGGGTGAACCAAATTCTAAATTACCCGATCCATGCTTATGTTTTGGAGTGAAAAGACTCTTGGGCAAACCATCTTGAATTGTTGGAGTTTTATTATGATAATAGTTACCAATCCTCAATCCGAATAGATCCCTTTAAATTGATTTTTGGTCAAACATGATATTCACCTTTGTGATGGGTATTGGTGGGTGAAACAATCCTATTGATAACAATCCTTTTATAGGAGAAGTTAGATAAATACCTTGTAATCAGGTCGTGATTGTTGATAGCATGGAGCCTCTATAATTATTATGTCAATCAATAATTTTTATCTTTGTATTCTTTTGTGGTTCATAGCGTTTTTTTAATGGTGACACCTCACATGAGTCACCATGGTCTTGTTAAGTAAGGGAATCTTATGGTGAGGTATTTTAGAACTTTGGAGATCACCTAATAGAATAATAAGGTGGTATATAACTTGTATTTACCTCCCCGGTTGATGTCAATTCATGATGATCACCATGTATCAGAATTGGAAAAGTACAACTTAGACCAATCTCATGTTTTGAGTTTGGAGGAATTGGAGCTGGAACCGTATTTTTCGGTGATCAATCAACTATTGTGGGTTCTGGATTTTCACTTGATATAACATCAGGAAAATTCCAAATAATTAATTGGTTCCTTTAGAAGAAGCGAAATGATGACAATGAGCCATTGGCATCGAGGTTCTGGGTGGAAGATAAATATCCTAATTTACTCTCTGATGAGGCTACATATTTACTTTCTAAGTGCCGAAATGTTTCATGTTGGGGTGAATTTTCACATATGTGGTGTTATATTAATGTAATATTCAATTTTTGGGGCTTAACATTATTATATGGATTAACCATGTGTTTTATGAGAAAAAATGATATTTTTTTGGACATAGAGTGGTTCATGGTTGGTGCATTGTTAGAAGAAACCATGATCTAGTCTAGGGAAAATTGTGCAGACTAGATAGTGGAAATATCCATACCCCATGGTTATGTGCATGGGTGTGAAACCCTACCAGACTAATTGTGCAACCTAGAAAATGGAATTTTCCCAGCCACATGGCGACGAACACAGGAGTCAATCTCTCTAGGAAAACTGTGCAGTCTACCCCTACCCTTGGATATAGCAGTCATATAGTAGTCACACGGTCTAGCAGATCATGCGGCCAAATAGAACCAGTTTTTTTTTTGAAATTTCGATTCTACCCCCTAATTTTAAATCTCTAGATCTCATCTCTCACCCAATTCAACCCCCACCTTTCTTGGTGTTTTTAAGATTTATTATCACAAGAATATCCATGTATAAGCTTTCTCATTATTATTCTAATTTCCTCTTATTGGTTTCTCTTCTCTCCATTCATGGATTTTATTTTTTGTAGCAATCTTATTGACCTAAAATGGGTTCAATATCATTTCATTCAATTGAATATAATTTTTTTTATTTTTACTTCCTTATGGTCTCCCCTTATTGCGTATTCTGGTTTGCAATTGAATTTGGGTGATTTTAAGTGATAGGTAGGTGGTTCCATGCCATGATATTATTTAATGCTTTTAAAATGATTGGTTTTTTTTCTAATAATGTTTTTAAAATTGTGGTTTTGTGTTTATATGTTGTTTTATAATGATTTTTTGTGATTTTAAGGTTTGCTA
Source organism: Viscum album (assembly GCA_963277665.1). NCBI lineage: Eukaryota > Viridiplantae > Streptophyta > Magnoliopsida > Santalales > Viscaceae > Viscum > Viscum album. The sequence continues at coordinate 2,036,614,330 of OY728148.1, forward strand.
TTGATTATACCTTGGTAAATGATTGTTTTTCTTATGTAAACTATGGATAAAAAAATATTGGTTAAACAAAGGGGTTTAATTTATTTGAAAATGGAAAAGAGTAATTAGAAACCCTAGTTATCTTTTTTGGGTTGCAATAGAATAGTACATCCTGTGGGTTGGAATGGAATTAACCCAGGATCTTCATGATTTTTAAATTGAAACACCATGTAAACAAAAAATGATGCTTGGGGGAATCCTATAACTTTGTATGTTACCTATATAGTGGTTTATACATGAGAAAATACTGTATTTATTGATAACCAAGGTATGAGTATCCCAGAGCCCTGAAAACCTAGTTCCATAGGGATTTCCCATATTTCATTGATGGAATATTTACCTTCTTCGGTTATCTATATTTTGTTTATTTTTATTGTAAGATAAAACTTTATTGCATCTCAAATTTCTTATTTTTATTATTTTGAAAACTAGAATGTTGATTTTTCATTTATTATAATTGTATACAACATTCTTGGTGGTATCCTATTGGGAATGTGATCTCCCAGCCAACATATAAACATGGTTTTATCTATACCATGTTATGTCTGAATCGGGTAAAAGAAAGGTGTTCTGTGGTAGAAAAGGGGGTTTCCTGGGCTAGTGGAATATCTTTGGGGCAGGTATTTGTGGTGGTGTCATGGGGGTGTTGTCTAAAATGTCACATAAAAACATTATTAATCTAGTTGATCCCAACAAATTTTTCTATTTTAATTATGTTTGTAAAATTCATATCTCATTTTTTATCATTACATTTTATTTATTAGTCATGGATTTTTTTTACGTTTTATGTAATTTTTTTGGTTTTGGTTAAGAGTTTAATGGGATAAATCATTCCTAAAGGTGACTCACAATTCCAAAGCAGTAGTTTCTGAATATTGGGGATCAGGAATGTTCTTTGGGTCATGTCATAGGCTGGTTCAGGTGTCGGGTTGGACCATAGATAAGGATGGTTCATGTAATACCATGAAATAATAACCCAAATTACAATTACCTATATATATAGTAAAACAATGTTAATAGGTTTTAATAGAGATTCCAAACTTGAAATCTTACAATAAATCATAGATATAATATCAATATATATAGTTGCTGATGAGTTTCAACTGATGTAGATATTTTATGCATTATCCCTTTCTGAAATCATTCCACCTCAAAAATTTTATTCTCTTCCTAGAAAATTAAATCCATATAATGTTTCTTAATGTCATAATTTGTAAAAATATTTCAATGAAAATTGAAAATATGTTATTTAATATTCAATTCGAGATTCTATTTATCAAATACCTGTTAGCCAACCACTTATTTTGTTATAAATTTTTTTAAAATAAAAGTATTTAAATGTTCCAATCTATTTACAAATAAATGCTTAATAATATTTATAATTTCATTTAAATAGTACTTTTTCTCCATCTCACTTTTAATATGATTTATTTTTTCTTGAGTTATGGTAACTATATCAATCAAATAATTGAATTCATGGAATATGTTTATCTTAAAATAATCAATAGAATCATAAAAATCCTTATCATGTTTATCTTTTGACTCAGTTTACATCCTTAATTTCTATTCACTAACATCACTAACACCCATGTTAAAAACATCAAAATCATTTAGGTCTTCAAAAATATATCCAAAAATTTCCATGTCAATCTAACATCAAAAATAGAATCCTCAATTATACTATCTTCATGATCTTTATCAATATCAGTATATTAACTACATTATTCTCAATATGAAAGACTTTTTTTAGATAAGAATTTTTCTCATCGATATTAATATATTCTCTATTAATAGTTATTGCAGTATCAGTATCACTTCTACATCATTAATCCATTTAACAATAGCATTATCCCGAGATCCTTCATCTGCAACATCAATACTTTTCTAAAAAATATATTAATCAATAAAAGGATAAATAAATACAATATTCGAGTAATTTTTTCTTTAACCATAGTTTTATCATCACTTTTTTCAATATTTCCATTAATTTTAGTAACTATATTTATTTTATCTTCATCTAAAAGTCCATCAGTTGAAACATTTTAATTAACTTCTTTATGAGAAGTTACATTCCCACATTCCTTAATATCACCAACTTGATAATATCTCTCAACTTTATTATCTCTATAAAAATTATCAACTACACCTTATAAATCCCCTTAAATGTTTGAAATAAATTCTTGAACTTATATTTCATCTAAATCAAGTATCTACCCCTAAATTTGAGATACCAATTCTTATTATTCTTCATCCAATTCTTAAAAAGGAACTAAAAAATTATATTTGTTTTTCTTTCAAAACAGATTTTTATTATTACACCTCCTATGAAAATATTTTCATGATGGAATTTTATTTTATCCTTATCATTCAAAATGACATCATTATTCTAAAATAATAAATTTAAATTCGTACTAAAAGGAATGCTATTCAGCCTTATATTTATCAGTCTATAATATATCAAAAATATAAAATAATTATCCATACATGTTTATTATATTCTAATTAAAAAGAATATATAACAAACACATATCATTAAAATGATATTTTTAAACATTTAATCCCCATGAGAAATATCAACTTGGATAAAATTTGTTAATACTTTCTACTTCAGAATTTTACTTTGCAGCAATTTCATCAAAAATACCAATAGGTCCAAAACATTAAATAAATTACATTAATTTATCTATTATCAACTAAATTATTATAATAAATAAATCTTCCCTCATGAGCAAACGAGATTTCACTATCCATTTCCATAGAAGATAACTAAAACGTTTTTCAATTTATAATAGATTGAAAAATATTTTCAATTCTCCCTATTTCCAGAAACAATATTATAAAAAAAATACTCACACCTTCTCTATATAGAAAAAATTAGTTTTATATGAATAAAAAATACCCTGACTTTTGGAATCTTAAATAATTCTTCAATAGTCATTCAGTGTGATTCAGTCTAAAAATTTAATTGCATTTCCCGGTAGAAATTTTCTCTTAGAATAGATCTTATTATATCTCTTAAATGATAAGATGATTAAGAAGAATCATCTGATGACTTCAAATATCACACTATAATTTTTTTGAATGATTTTTCAATTAAATGTTTTGGTTTACAGTTTGAGGAGATTATTTTTTATGCTACAAGACACATTAAATAAAAAATATTTTGTCATTATATTCACAATAGATTAAAAAAAGTAAAATAAAAGAATAAAAATTATCAAAAAAATCATTAATGTTATAAATTAAATAAATAACACAAAAATAAGGTAATAAAAGAGAAAATATACTTATATAGGGAAAAAATATCATGTTCCATACATTTTAAAATCATTTTTAATAATATGCGGACATTTTAAATTTAATTGTAATATCATGTAGTGAATAAATCTCAAATACACATGAAGATACATGATATTAAACTATATTTTTATATGGTTATGATGTATAATATAATATCCCAAGACTACTAAATATATTATTATAACAATTTCCACATAAAACCGCATAATACATGTACACCCATAATCTAGAGGATTAATGTATTTATGAGATTATCTACATTATTCAATATTTATAAAACATAATTACATATATTTTAATCTTCATATTCATATTAACATCATATATCTCATTGAACTCTTATCACTTAATGGGATACCCTATGGATAAACATAAATGAGAGGGAGAGAAAAAATCCTAGTAAGGGGACAGTCAGAATAAACATGGTTATTTGATAGATCATATAAGTTAATAGACATAATATGAAAATATAAAATTGGAATATCATAAAACATCATAAAACTCTAGTGACCTATGATTTTCATATATAGTTATTAATTATTTTTAGTTGAATATTTATAACATTACATAAACACACATATGAGGACCGTAATAGTTTAATGCCTTTAGAGACAAGGTATATAATGTCTATATTTTGTGAATGATATTCAACATCTACCTTAAATATAATATCCTACAGTGGTATTTACAAACATTACCTACATTAATCATTTTTTATAACTTTGGTAAAGTAAACATATGAAATGGTGAACTTAGATGCACAGAAATGTTAAATAAGGGAGATATATAATTATAACTTGAACATAAGTGTATAAAAACATGATAAAGACATTTAAAAACCATACCATGCATATCAATGATTATAATAATGAATCGTGTAATAAGTATTGGTAGTTCATAAGCCATGAATAAAAATATAATGAATGAAAATGAGTCATAATAGCATAAAATTGGAATTAGACATGGATTTTTGGAATAATCATAAACATAGAATATATTATCTCATAGCTACACACCAAGACATTCAAAACATGTTGGGCTTGTCCAAACAAATTGTGTGCCTACTTTAAGCATGGTTTAACCACCCATGTACCATATTTTTATGATTGGACTAACCACATGTGTATTTTCCTTTTTGGGATTGCGAGAAACACTCATGTGCCCTCTAATCTCATCGAGAATTTATCATTACCCAATGAATTAGAGGGGGATATAGGTCACCCCTTTCACGTAATTAAAATCATATGTATGTGTGTCACATGATCATAAAACAATTCTCATATCATAACCCATGAAACAAAATGGTTTCCAAAAAAATCCATCATATAATAACCTATATAAAAGAGATATTTTTCATTATAATTTCATTATTTCACCATACCATAACCCGTGAAAACATCAGTGGGTTTCATAAGGACTTTATCATGGTATAACATATGGAATATATACGTGTTTCATAAACACATACAATTAAGAGAAAGAATAAGAATGGAATCCTTGTACTATATTCCAAGTAAGTAATTACTAATATATATGGATGTCATCATATATGGGAAATGATTTGCAATGATTATTTCAATAATTTCATAATGAAAATATCATTTCCATTTTAAAAAACACTTTTTATAATAGAAAAAAATTGAAATCATTTTCAATTTACAATCATTTAAAATATAAAAAATATTATTATGGAAATTTTTTTATTTTAAAATATATATATAAAATTTTAAGATAATATTGAAATAACTGAGCATTAATGATATTGGGAAATGTTTTTCATGTTGTACATGCTAAAAAAAGATTATTTTCACATTTTTTTGTAAAATAAAAACAATGATTGTTTATAAAACTAAAAGAAAATTACTTTCAAAAATAATTAAAAAAATAAATAATGGTTATAATTTTCATTTAAATATAATATGATAATAATAAAAAAATTTGAATGAATTTTTAGAAAACACGATTTTAAAAGAAAATGAATTTCTAACCAAAGGGAGAAATAAAGTTGGATATTATTAAAATAATTGTCTCATTTATTAAAAGTATTAAAGAGTGGGATAATGGTAATATTAAATTAAAATATCATTAATAGACAATGTAGAATAAAAATCATGGGTATCCTGGGAGATTGATCATAAGATTTCATCATCGGAAGCATAATCATAATCAATTTCAATACAAACTGAGATTATAAAATAAAATTATTAACACTTTTTTAACTTTGAATCGTCATATACATGAATAAATAATATAAAATTGATCTTAAAATATCATGAGTATAAATAAATTAATTATATTTTATGTCAAAATGGATTTATATACATATTGTGAAAGAATATAGGTGCATAATGTATGTCTCAATGATGGAAAATATTGACAAAAATAACATACCAGATTTGTACCTTTGGAATAGTAAACCCCATGAAAGAGGGAACCTAAAATAGAAATGTAAATAGTCATCATTTTTTAAGATAAAACATAAAATAAATTCATGTTCTGTATATATAACACTTAAAATAAACAGATAGTGAATGTGGAATTTGTCTCATAGAAATTAAATGTGATAGGTTAATCCCTTTATTATTTTTTAATATTTTGAATAGTAGGCCCCAATAAAAGATAACATCAAATTAAACATTTAATATAATGAAAATAAATATTTTCATGATATAACATGTCAAATGGTCAGTATATACACACACAAAAATGTGGTTAATTTATATATGTCTCTTAGAAACAAAAAAGAGACTAGAAATCCATTACCTTAAGTCTTTAATTCCATCATAAACGTTCGAACCTCCTGTATAATAAATATATTTTTATTATATATCTATTACATAACCATATAAATATATATATATATATATATAAATTCATTATTTAATTATTTATTTTTATCACCTGTTTATTATTAATTCCATGTTAAATTCATATTTCAAGTAATAACAACTTTTTTTTATATGTTTTGATTATTTAATTTTTGGTCTTCATAATTTGATCATGGTTTTATCCACTAAATAATAAGAATTATAAAATATTAATTATATATATACATCATTTTTAATTTTAATAATATTCATGAAAGTTGGTTTTGGGACATAAAGTACATAATGAACATGGAGACAGTAGGTCATACGTAAAGATAACTACTGTTTCCATTTTTCAACAATCGTTCTGGGAAGGAGAAAAGTAATATCATATATTTCCATAATTATAAAAATATCATAAATATCATATTATTTATTTAATTATATTTATTTATATCATACATGTGGTGTGGTAATGGGAAGAGAGTCACATCACTTTGTGAAGGTCATAATCCTCACGAACATGAACGACGTTACCATCTATTAGTGAGTGAAAATATAATAAATGGGATGAATATTATCCTTTTGGAATAATAAATATTTCATTAATAACATAATTATTTAATTTATATCACATATATTTATCATTATTATGCACCATGAGCGATGTCATATACTTGAGAGAAAATTAATCAAATCGCTAGTGAAAATGAATCAAATTGCTTCATGAGGCAATAGTTAGTTGTACACATGTGTGACCTTACTGAATGGAATTAAAAAACTTATATATGATATAATTATTCCATATGTACAAATATGTTATAAATATCATATATATACTTTGTATCCATGATCATAACCAATTGTGTGAGGAGATGATGGAAAACTTAATTAGATCGGTTCGCGAGGCAGTAATCCACCATACACATGAATGCTGATTTTTTTACTCATTATATGGAAGTAGAGTTGTTTTTAGTTCATAAAAATAAAAATAAAATATTTATGACATTTATATTATTATATCATCCTCGTATAATTGTAATTGATGGATGTGGAGGAAGGGAAAACGAAAAATAACCATTCATGAAAGTTACCTCTTCTTCAGTTATCCTCCTTAGGTTTGCACAAAAATCATTCATAGGTTTGATTAATGTATAATATAATAATTATAGTATTATAAGATGGAATTATATAATTAAATTGTGTACTTTATTCCAAACCAGAAGGGTTGGAAGGTGTAAAGTGGAGAGGATAAGGGGAGGAATTTTACAAGTGAGGTGAGTATCCCACTTGAAATTGTTTGAAAAAAATAATTCCACCCACATTGATTTCTTTTTAATAGACTATAATAGTGGATAATTCCAGAAATTATAATATAAAATGTCAAAATATGTCCATAAAATTGTTTTTTTAAAAGTTTTGGGTTATTTTTAACCCTAACTGTTTTTTTAATCCCCCCAATAAACCAATTTTTACCTTAAGTGTGACAATTTTCATACTATTTAACAATTAATTTTGTGAAAAACATCAGTTGAAATTATTATATAATATAAATTATTATAATTAAAAATATTTAATCCACATTTATAAATACAATTCACATAATTGGAATGTTTTAATTTAAAATTAATCCCACTGATGTGATGAGAAATCATGTTTTCAAAGAGAGAATATTCAAATATTTACAAAGTTTTATGTCTAATTTCAATTGGAAATTGATTCAAATTACATAAATTCCATTAATAGATATATAATTAAAATACTTTTACTCTAAAACCAATTGAAGATAAAAATTATATTTATAAATAATTTAAACAAAAATGATGTTTTCAATTAAGATTCAGTATTTTTCACTATTTAACATAAAATCAATCTTTCCAAAAAATAAAAAGAATTCACCCATTGATAAATTTGAAATTTTGTTTTCAAAAATTAACTTTATTTTTTAAAATTATCTTTAAAAAAGTATCAAAATTTTTTTATAAAATAATTTTGAAAAAAGGTGAAAAAAAATTCTTTTTAGAAAAATACAGTTTTTATGTGTAAAATCAGAATTATTCTTACCATTATATAAAAAATAGTATGAATTTTAACCATCTGATTTAATATATGATATATAAAATTAATTAAATTCATTAAAAAAAATTAGTTTCATTAATTTATTGAGGTAATGAATGTTTGGTTTCATAAAAATATTTTTTTTAGAAAAAGACTTCTTTTATTTTTAAATAGTTTTGATTTTAATTATTTTAATTAATTGGAAACCAAAGAATTCATTTTATTTATATTTATAAACAAAATATTTGTATAATTTATTTAATCCTATTCATACGCACCATTCCAATGGATATATAATAACTATCAAACTAATAATTTAATACTATGTCACATTTTTTAAACACGGTGTTACGTGTAACTCAAGATAAACATGTTTTTGTCTGTAATAGAAGCTAAAATATATGATTTTTTTAATTAATTATTAAATTAATGATTTACCCAATGAAAATATTGAAAAGAATAAATTCATTTGAAAAAATATATTTCACAAAATAAAAAAATGTTACATTCTACCCCCCTTAAAATTAATTTCTCCCTAAAAATTCATCTCGGTCATCAATGGTATAACATTTGAATATTCATTCATAGAAACCCACGTCATAAAAAGTGTAAAAAACTATTCGTGAAAAATAGAAAGGTATGTGATAAATTCATCTGAAATAACACAAACTGGGATTCTAAATAGAATAATATATATGGGAAGTGACAATATAGACATAGAGGAGAAAACTAACACCCAAATACTGATATGAAGTGATAGAAGTCATTAATTATAAGAACTTTGGTGATCTAGAGAAGGTTAAAACCACAAATCCATAAAACAAATAGGTAATAAAAATATCATTCATAACATAAAAATAATGATAATAAGCAAAAAATATTTCAATATTCTTCTCCCAATATTGGGGAATATCTTTTCTATCTAGCCTGAGATCATATGAAAATGTACAAACTCGATATCATTTTATTTAATAGGAAAATGTTCATCCTTTGGTTATGCCTTTATCAATATACACATCATTTCTTACTCTGATTTATGCAAACATATATGTATGAATTACTAAATATGATCTATTAAAAAATGGTAAATCATTCATTCTATCTCAATTTAGAAAAAAGTATTAACATTGTTTATCCAACATGGATAAATCATCATTTGGTGATGTAATACATTAATCTATAAAACCTCATCCAAATTTTAACTTAAACCATTCCATAAATGGATAACCTTATAACCCTTAGAAATTTTAATATTTTTAAATAAGGTCACTAAATTTCCAAAATGATTTCATCAGTAATCACCAAGCCAAATGAAGTAGCTCTTCACTTTCACATACTAAACATGTGAATAGATTTATCATGTATTACCTTGAAAAATGGTAGTAACTTTAATTATAATAAAACATTTTTGAAAACATACATGCTTCCCAATTCCATATATAAATCAAAGATTATTGGATATAACCCTTAAATTGAAAAATTATTTAAACTATATCAATTATAGAATAACCCAATTTTTCGACAAAGAATTAATCAGTTCCAAGGAAATCAGTACTATCAAAATTACATTATCCATATTAGGAATCTCTGAATAACAACATCATTTTCTCATCATTCAGAACATATTAAGGGTTATATTTCCCTTATTCGTTTTTTTCTATGAATAAAAAATTTACATTATATCAGTTTTCTAAGTCATCGGTATCATTCAACATATTTTTGAAAATATTTAAGTAAAATAGTAAATGGAAAAATCATTAGATATTTCATTTTTTTCATAACCTAATTCTTGACTTAGGAAACATTAATAATTCAATCCTCACACTTCCCTCTCAAACCATTAATGATGCTTCATCATCTTATTCCTTAATACCAATTTCCTATAATATAAAATTCATACTCTCTTCATTATTAACAGAAAAACTATTCCTCGTACATTCTTTTTTATTCTCTTCATAATATTTCCCCTTAGTATATCAATTTATATAATTAAAATACTCTCCACATTTGAAACATTTAACCATAAATGATATCTTAGGGATACTGTTATTCCCATATATCCCATTAACTGGACTATTATTTTTTCCTTTGAAATTACATTCCTTGTGCCCTTCTTTTTCATAATAAAACATCTTATTTTTCCTTTGACACATTCTCCGGAGTGTTTCTTCACACATTATTTACATATAGAAAACTAAATATTATTTTCTCTATGGTCCCCACCACCCAGGATCTCAATGAACTCTATACTTCTCTTCATTGGTGAGTTTTAATGTTGGTTAAACAGTATTTTTAAATTATATAGCATGATAGATGATTATTCATAATCATAATATCTTTATCTCCTATCATTATCTAATATGTATTTTCATATTCAGTAAATTGTCCATTAAATTCAACATTAATATGATTCTTTCTAGTTTTATTCATTGAATAAAACCAAAAAAGATAGTGGGATCACCAATAATCATAGTGGTAAAACCACATAATCTGGAAAATTCACTTATAATATTTCTAATTCCTAAAAACTACTATATGACACCATAGGTTTATCCTAGGTCATGCATAGTCATTATTAAAATCTTAATTGATGGTTCCTAAATGGTTTTGAATTTCCAAATCATATACTCTTGCAGTGTCAATCCATGTATACTATAAGACAAATTTTTTTTCACCATATGATTATCAAGTATAGATTAATGAACCATTTTCAGAGTTATTACACCTAGGTAACTCTAAACTATATACACATCCAATTAAAGTATCCAGAAAAGGATGTAATTTCTTGTAACCATATGATCTATCCTTTAGAAAAATTATTTTACATTTTCATATACTTTAACTCATCCTTAGACTTCTACTTGGATACTTCCCTAGAAATATCCTAATAAATATAAATGGGATGTCACTAATGTTTTCACATCCTTGTTTTTAAATGTTAACTAAACCATTCTTATGATACCAAATATAGTGACTGAGTCTTTTCATACATAGCTATTGAATATTTTTAAATTTATATTCAAAAAATTCACACATGTGCACATAATAACTGTAATATTTTATATTCATTAGATACTAAGTATATAATCTCTAAATTTGTGGAAATACCTTTAACAACTCCCATAAATATCTTCGCCTTTAGCACTCTTCCCCAAAATTTCATCGTTAAAACGTTTCTTCATTGACTGGGGAAACGATATATAAGAAATGGTGAGATCAGATACCTGATAAAGGCTAAAAGAATTAGACATATAAGAATAAAATGAACAGAAGGGTATGAGAAGATGATCATAACATTTTAAAACCATACCCAGAATAAAAACAATCATAATATTGAATCACAACATAATGATTGGTAGTTCATATGATAGAAATGAGGCTTCTAATATTGTTAACTTATAGAATTATAGTAATATCATATATACCATATTATATATATATATATATATCATTAATGTGATTTGGTGATGAAAATATAGTCACATCGAATCATGAAGGTGGTATTCCACACAGACACATACAATGTTATCATTTATAATTCAGTGAAACTATAATGAAAAAAATGTTATATATATATATATTATTTGAATAATTATAAATATTTCATTTTTATCAAAATTATTTGTTTTATAAAACTTCAAAATAGTAACTTTAACCTTATTGCATTCCATGTAAAGTGATAGTGAAAGATGAATCACAATGCTTTGCAAGCCGGTAGTCCCCCGTATACACAAGTGACATTATCATATCCTGTTAAAATAGAACTTAATTGAAATATGAACGATGTGATGAATCTATAGGTATAAAAATGTTATAAAAACCATATATATAGTTTATATCCATCATCATACAAAATCGTAAAAGGTAGTAATGGAATAACAAAAGACATCAGTTTGCGAGTCGGTAGTCTATCGTACACATTAATGATTGAGTTCATTTTCAATGACCAAAGGTAAATTGAAACAAATAAAACACATAAAAATATCATTGTAATATTAAAATGTTATTCCACCTAGCACTTCCATATTTTCTCCCTTGAATGAAGTTTAACCCACGTATCTATTTTGAATCATAACACATTCACCATGATTAATTGAAATTGGATGAAACGTGTCGATGAATTTCATCAAAGGAATGGTCTTTTGTGTAAAAACCCAACCTTGACATACATGGAAATAATATTTCTATTATGAAATACTTAATACGTTACAAAAATATACTCGAAAATACCATATAATTTTAGTGGAATTGGAAACTTAGAACATAATCATCTAACATTGGGAAGGATATTCAGCATATCCCATAATGATTGTACTATTTTGTTCCTACATAAAACCATTCTTTATGTCCTGGGGGAAAAGATAAACGAAAATGGGTGATCTCAAATTTTCATTAAGTTTAAGGATTGAAAATATTTAAAAAAAATAAATATATGAATCTACAAACATGAACATAAATTTTGAAGAAAAAAAACATACCACATTTAAAATATACAAAAATCATGAATCGTGAAATAAATCTTGCTATTTATCAAGGAATAAATCATAATGGACTTTTGAACCATAATAAAATATCATTGGCATAAAACATGGAATTATAGAAAAATAATAAGCACATAATACTATTTCCATAGTAGCCAAGGCCTTTCTACCAAGACAATCATAGTGGAAAAAATCTATTAATGAACCTGTATTACTTTTCTTTCCATCCATGTATTACTGAACTGGATTTACTTCTCTTTTGATCCCTGTATTACTGAACAATATTTACATTCTATTCCAGTCATGTTTATCTCATAAAATATAAATCTTTTCCCAATCCATTGGGGGCAGATATAGGATCTACATATAATATAATGAAATTATTCTTACATGTACCACACAAACATAAACCATTCATCATAACATAATCCAAATAACAAAAAATGGGTTTCATAAAAATTATTCCAACATAATAAATAAAATATTCATGTATTTCATAAAAATAATTACATCATAAACATAATAAAATAATAAAAATAATTGGGATAGAACCATAACCCGGTGAAATCATAGATAGAAGATAATTTTTCTAAAATACTTGCAATTAATTATTGAGGAAAATATCATTTCTTCTTCAAAAATGTTTCCTCTTCTCAAAACGCCCTGTAATATGAAAATAAAATAATTTAATTGAAAATAAACTTGAAATACTGTAAAGGAAGATTCATGGAAATAAGTAGTTATGAATGTGTAAAAATCCTTTCATAGAAGAATAGTAAACATTTTATGAATTTTTTTTAGAAAACCTGGACACGGATGATAAATATAACCCTGGTAAATACTTATATATAAACAATCATGCATAATAATGATATTAAAAAATTATCCCTTACCAATTATAATTATTCAAATAATATTACTCATAAAATAATGAAAATTATATGAATAATTAAATATAATATCCATCATAATAAGAATAAATTGACATTAATGGGAAGCATAAAAACCACACAAAAGAGATAGGTGGTGTATAAGGAATATGTCCTGTAAGAATAAAAATGATACAAAATAATCACTTAACTAAGGTTTGATATGCTTTGTATGTTTCTGAACCACCGGTAAAATTATTTAAATAATTTTACTGAATTATTCTAGAATCATAGTCATTTTTAGTGTATCATATATGATCATATTATCATCCATTTGTTAGAAACATTTCATTGTCACCATTTATTCAGATATTAACTACTTTATGTTCTTATTCATGTTTTGTCCGATAAGATCATTCTCCACTTATTTGGTTATAGTTATATCATTTAAATAAGGATATTAGTATAATATATATCGTATTTATGTATTATATTAATTTATATACCAGTAGTTTAATGATGATCATGTAGAATGAATGACATTGCATCGTCGAGGCGGTAGGTCGTATGTATGTACAAGTGAAGATATCATTCACTTAATGGTTAAATATTATATGATTGGATGATATATTAACTATAAATAATAATTATAATGATATATTTATTATTTATATCTATTATAATCAACATTATACGAATCCAAATTTAGTAGTGTTGAATAAAAAATTACACCACTTCATGGCTACGGTAAGTCATACGAACACACGTATGGTGATGTAGTTATTCATATGACAGATAAAAGGTGGTATAATTTTTTCCCCATAATTATAATAATATTCCAGAATTTATAATATACCATATTTATTACATTAGTATGAAAACAAAATAATAAGTGAAGGTAGAAGAATAATTTTTTTGAAATAGGGGATAAAACCATTAACTCTTTTTTGAGTATCACCTTTCAATTTGCACAAAAGGTGTCCATAGGATAGATTTATGACAAATTTGTTGACTCTATGATTATGTGATGGATGTTGGGATAGTAAATAGGTTCGATTTTTTTGAGAAAAGAGGATTTGATTGTGATTAAAAGAGAAGGATAGGTTCCCTTTTTTAAGAGTGTGGAGGGGCACCTTTGGAAATACCAAAAATATTAAATTAATATAAACTAATTTTTAAATTAAAAATGCCACAAAAGTATATTATTTTTAATATATGATGTTTTTGGGTATAAATACACTCAACTAATAAAATTTAGAAATTGTTTTTAATTTTAAACATTACTATTTTGATTTATCCTAATTAAATCTATTTAACTTCATTTGTGGTAATAAAATTCTAAATATTAAATGGTTATAAATATTTACATATGTGTTTTAAATTATCAATAATTTTATACTTTATGATATTTTTGACCACATAATTTTAACTTTCTAATTTTTAAAAATATTGTGAATTTTAAATAATTTAATAAATTTTTTTATAAAATATCAATATTGTAAATTCTGACACAATTAAATTATTTTACTTTAAATAAAATCCATAGAGAAAATAAATTCAAAACAAAAATAATTATTAGACTCCTAAAATTTCACAATAACCTATAAATTTTTTGGATCAGATAAATTATTTCACAGTATATTTATTTTAAAATTTCTAAAACCTTTTATTTGATATTTCTATTAATAAAATAATTTCTCATCACTATTGTGTCATCATTATGGGTAACTATTTAATATCTAAAAATATAAATAAATTCACATAATGTGGATAATTTTATTAGAATTTGGAAGACAATTTATGTTAAATGTGTTATCATGTTTACCACTACTTTAAAAGTGTTGTACTTATAAGATATAAGATAGTGATATGTTGTCATAGTCTTCTGTTTAAATTATAATTACATAATTTTAATGGAAAAAGTCCATTGAATGAATCTACTCTTACTCTTAGGTTATATGTTTCGACCTTAATTCATTCAATAGGATTTCAGTAGGTGTTAGGATTGTTTTATTACCTTTATCATATTTTTTGTTACTTTAATTTAGCCGATATACCTTTAACAGTGCTAAATAAATATTATTGTAATTACTATACATAATAACCTAAAAATAAAAGAAAATTATTACCATAATTTGGACCCAATTGTTAAAAATATGGAATCCATCAAAATACAAAACACATAAGTTTCATTAATTAATTTAAAATTAATTCTCATTCTCGAAACCAGAATCTGGGGTTCAAAGAAGTAAAAACTATCAAAATATTTTCATTTGTTTATGCCCAATTTAAATGTAAAATGACTTCCAATTACCATGAATGGATTATATTAAAATAACTACACAATTTAAATTTCAAACTAATTATAATGATAATCAAATTATATAAATAAATTAATCAAAAAGGTAGTTGTGAATTAAAATACAGTATTTTCACTATTCATTAAAATATGAATTTCATTAGAAAAATACAAAAATTTCAATCAAGGTAAATTTTTATGTCCATATTACAAATAAAATGTTCTTTATTTCAAATATAACTTATAAAATTGTCAAAAACTATATTTAAAAATGGTTCTCCAACGAAATGTGGTAAAACTGTAAGTTTTTTCAAAATAGATATTTTATCCAAAAAATGACTTTATTCTTATATCATATCTAGATAAAAAATTAAGATGAATTCTAAACATTACATTGAATATATTTAATATATATTTCACTAATAAAATCTACAATGTATTCTTTTTTTATTTTATAGCTTCACTTATTTTTTTAAATAGTTTTTTTGAAAGAAGTTAATACTATTCATACCCATCATTATAATGACTATGTTAAAATATTTAGTTATCACATACTATTAGTCTTGCGTGAAATTAATTCTATCAAAAGAACATGAAATCATGTGTAGATGAATCCAAGAATAGTGTTGTCTATACTACAAGAAAATACGATGGTGCCTATAGTGTAAGATAATATTTGTATCACATACAACATAATACATAAAAGAAATTCAAATGAATATATATCATAAAATCTTGGTGTGTTACATTATAACCCCTTTAAATAAATTTATCCCTTGAAATATTTTGGGGCTATAAAAGGTTCACTACATGAATTTTTCTTTAATATAAATCCACATCCTAAAAGGAATAATAAAACTTCATTTTAAAAATGAATGTTAGAAACATAACTGTTACACAAAATAACTCATCATTGGGTTGCCAAATTGGAAAAAATATATGGGAAGTGAAAATATGGATCTGGTAGAAAAATATGACCATCACGTCCTGGTGGATAGTTATAGAGAACAATTTGTAGATAAAGATAACAACTATAAATCCAAAAACATTTGATGATTTAAGGGAATATTTGATTCATCAAATAAGAAGGTACTAAGATAACATTTTCGGTTGTCAGGATCCTTTATCTATAGTTTAATAACATGAGAAGAAATACATACTCAATTTTAGTAAAATCTCACCATTTTCATTCCTTGAACAATTTCCACTTCATCTCTAATTAAAAAAATATGATGTTGAATTTGTAATTATTGAAGTGTTAGTAGATCATGTGATTCATAAATAGAATGATAGGTCATTGAATCTATCTCAACAAAAAGGTTAGCATATGTATAATGCCACTAAATAATCTTTTAACATTACTTTTAGGATTAATGATAATTCCAAAAGCATACCTTCCATGTCTTGTAAAATTTTTTTCGTATGTACCAATGGATTCATAATCCTTTTTTATAAGGTCAACTAACTCCTTTCCTATTTTTTAGGAGAATATAAAGAAATTACTAATTGAGAAAATAACTTCTTGAACTCGTCACGTTCTAGGGATTCAATTTAATCTTGCTGCCTTGAATTCTTGATTACATTCCACCATTTTTCCTCTTCGCTTTCTAAACGATAAACAACCAAAATGAATTTTTCAGGTTATGAACAACGAATAATGGAAAATATATTTTCAATATTTCTAATCCATTTTTCAGCAACAAGGGGATCATAAGACCCACTGAAGGAATGTGTTCATTTCCACAGGAAGGACTCAATAGACTGTTGCTCCCTTATATGCTCATTTGGAAGTCCATAATAATTCATACCTTCTATAAGTATAGACAAATGATTTTTCATTCCATCTCCGATAAATTTGGTTTTTCTAGAGTAAAATAATTTAATTTCCCAATGCATTTATCATTAATATTGTTCCTTCGGGTTCCATCCATTGTCTAATACCAAAATATAATATTGTGACATGAAACAATCATACTAGGAAAAAAATATAATCAAAGGGGATTACTTTCAATCTCTAAAATTTTAGGTTTAATACCAGGTTTTCATGATCATTACCATAATTATATGATTGTATCTTATATTTAGCCTTACCCTTAGGGACATCCATCGACATACCCTAAAAATATATCCAGCGATCTCACTAAAGTTTTCTCATCTTAGTTTCCAATGGTTAACTAAACCTTCACATTGATACCAACTGTAACGCCCCAACCTTGATATACATGGAAATTATATTTTTTTGGGGAATAATTAATACATTACCCAAATATACTCCAAAAGACCATATTATTTTAGTGGATTTGGATACGTTGAACATTTTCTTTTAACTTGGTGAAATATCTTCAACAACTCCCATAAAGATCTTCCCTTTTTTTTCCTACCTAAAACATTTCGTTATATCTTGGGGAAAAGAACAATGAAAATGGGTGAGTTCAAATGCTCAGTAAGTGTAAGCATGGAAAATATCGTAAAAAACATAAACATATCATTTTAAAAATGTAAAAATATCTTTTGAAAAAAAAACATACCATTTTTATCATATACTACAATCATGAGTCATGAAAGAAATCTTTGTAGTTCATAATGCAGAAATGATACGGAATAATGAACCATATGAAAATAACAATGGCATAAAATGTCGAATTGTGGAAAAAAAATAAGCACATGATATGATTTTTATATGAGCCAAGGTATTTCTGCCAAGTCCATCAGAGTGTTCAATGTCTGTTAATGAACATTGTTTACTTTCCATACCAACCATTTATAACTGAACTGGATTTACATGGCGTTCTTTCCCTCTATTAATGTATGTGATTTACTTGTCATTCTAGTCATGTGTATCTCCTGAGATATAAATCTTTACCCAATGCATTTTTGGGAGATATATGTCCAAACAGTCTCATAATGAAATCATTATTACGTCTCCAAAAAAACATAACCCAGTAATCATATAATAACCCATGGAACAAAAATGGGTTTCTCAAACATAATTCTAACATAATCCATATAAAATGAATGGATTTCATAAAAATAATTCCAATATAAACATAATAAAATAAAATTAATAATAGATATTGAAACATAACCCTATGACACCTCATATGGAAAATAATTTTGATAAAATAATTGAAATTAATTCTTGAAGAAAATATCATTTCTTCTTACAAAATGTGTTTTCCTCAAAACAACCCGCACTTTTAAAAGAAAATAATTTAATTTAAAATACACATGAAACAATGAAATGGATGCCTCTTGGAAATAAGTTTTTATGAATCTGTAAGAATTCATTCATATAAGAATAGTAAACATTTTTTGAAAACGTTTTTAGAAATTATGGACATGGAAGATAAATATACCACAAGTAAATACTTATGTAAAAACAATGTCATATAATAATTAGATTAAGAAATTATACCTTACCAATTATAATTATTCAAATCACATGCCTCATAAAATAATGAAAATTATATGAAAAATTAAATATCGTATCCGTCATAATAATAAGAATACAACATTCATCAGAAGCATAAACACCACACAAAATAAATAGTTGGTGTATAAGGAATATCAACCACAAGAATACAAGTGAGATAAAATAATCCATTACCTTAGGTATGATATGCTTTGTATGTATCTGAACTTCCTATATATTGATTTAAATAATGTTATTGAATTATTCCAAAGTCATAGTCATTTTTATGATATCATATATGATCATATTATCAAATTTTTGTTAGTAACATTTCATTGTCACATGTTATTCAGATATTAACTACATGATATTCCTATGTTTGTTTTGTTAGATAAGTTCATGTTAAACGTAATTTATTATAGTTATATAATATAAATAATGATATTAGTATAATATATATCCTATTTATTAATTCTATTAATTTATATACTCTTGTTTTAATGAAGATCATGTAGAATGAATCACATCACATCGTCGTAATGGCAGGTCATACGTACGCACGAGTGACGATATAATTCACATAATGGTAAAATGGTATATAATTGGATGGTACATTAATTGTACCGAATAATTATCATGTTATATTAATTATTTAAATATATTATACTCATTATTATACCCATCCATCTTATGTATTGTTGAATACAAAATTACACCATAACATGGAGACCGTATGTTGTACGTATGCATGTATGGTGATAATGTTTTTTGAAGGATCGATAAAAGGAGGTACAAGGTTTCACAATAAATATAAAAATATATCATCATTTATAAGATGCTGGATTTATTAATTTTTTATGGAAACGACATAATAAGAAGAAGCAGATGAAGAAAATAATTTTGAAAGATATGATAAAACAATTACCTATTTTTCATGTATCACCTTTAGATTTTAACAAAAAGTATCCTTAGGATGGATTTCTACCCAAATTGTGGCCTCTAAGATAATGTGAGGGAATTTTGTAACATACATGGGTAGGTTTTGGATAATACAAATAGCTTTATATGTGTGATTAAAAGAGATGTAGAGGTTCCCTTTTATAAGATATGGGAGGGGCAACATTGGAATACCAAAAATATTAAATTAATATTAATTAATTTTTAAATTAAAAATGCATTTAAAGTGGATTATTTCTAAGATACAATGAGGATGGGTTTAAATCCTCTCAAACATAAATATTTAGACGTTAGTTGATTTTATTTTAAACCATATCATTTTGATTTATCCTTATTTAATTTATTTAAATTTATTATGGTAATAATATTCTAAATATTAATTGTTTATAAATATTTACAAATGTGTTGTCTTTTGTCCATAATTAGATAATTGAAGAAATTGTTTACCTTATAATTTTCATGTTTGTAATTTTAAAATATTTTTGTGATTTCTAAATAATTTAAAAATATTTTATTTTTATGAAATATCAGTAGTGTCAATTTTGACACTGTTCATTTATTTTAATTTAAATAAAACCCACATAGAAGATAAATTCTAAAAAAAATATTTAATACACTCCTATCATTTCATAGTAACCTATAAAATTCATGGAGAACATTAATTACTTAATATTATTTTTATTTTAATATTTTTAAAACAATTTATTTTATATTGTTATTAATAAAATAATTTATCATCACAATCATGTCATCATTAATGTTAATTATTTAATCTCAACAAATTCTAAATAAATTTAAATGGTGAAGATAATTTAATTATATTTACGAAGCCTCATTATCTTTAATGTTTTTTCATGTTTATCACTACATTAAAATTTTTATACTTATAAGAGAGGAGTGAAATGTTGTCACTTCCTATTTTTTTAATTATAATTACATCACTTTCATGGAAAAAAGTCCATTAAGTGAATAAATTGCAACCATTAAGTAATATTGGTAAAATTTAATTCAACTAATTGGATTTTAAAAGGATTTATGGAAGTTCTATTGTCTTTATCATATTGTTTGTTTCCCTAATTTACCCAATTTACCTTTAACTACGGTAAATAAACAATACAATAGTTATTATTCATAATAAAAAAAATCAAAAAATGAAAATACTTTGTACCCACTAATTTCAAATATATAGTTCATTTTTCAAAATTCAAAATAAAGAATTTTCATTATTTGATTTAAAATTAATTTCCATTGTAGAAAATGGAAAGAGGATTTTTAAGAAGTTAAAACTATCAAAATATTTACATGTGTTTATGTAAAATTTAAATGTGTAATTACTTCCAATGACCATAATTCTATTAAATGATAAAAATATAATCAAATTACACTTAAAAACAAATTAAAATGATTATAAAACTATATAAACAAATGTTTATTATTATTTTAAATTATTTTCAATGTGAAATTACTTCCAGTGACCAAAATATGATTAAATGATAAAAAAATAATCAAATTACACCTTAAAAAAAATAAAAAGAAAAATAATTTACATAAAAAATGTAGTTTTGAATTAAAATGTAGTATTTTTCACTATTCTTTAATATATGAATATCATTAGAAAAATACCACAATTTTATAAAAGGTAAATTTTTATGTCCTTCCTCTAAATAAGAAGTTTATTATGTCAAATAAAACTGATAAAATTGTCAAAAACTAGATTTAAAAAGGGTTCTCCATCAAAATGAGGTAAAACATTATTTGTTTTTGGAAAAATAATTCTTTTATCCAAAAGAGAATAATTTATTCATATTTCATATCTAGAAAACATATAATATAAATTTAAAATATTAAATTTAATCTATTGCATATATATTTCACTAATAAAATCCATAAAGAGTGATTTTATTATTTAATATACCCACTTATTTTCATTTAAATAGTGTTTTGACAAAGAAGTTAATAATATTCATTACCAGCCTTATATTGAAATGGTTATAATTTTAAGTTATCACTTATACTCAGTCTTGATTGAAATGAATTATAAAAAAATAAAATGAATTTTTTTTAATGTGATCCACGAATTTTGTTGTGTATAATTCATGCTAATATGGTGTGGCATATACTTGGTGTAGCGAATAGTATAAGACACCAAAGAAATTAAAAAGAATCAATATTATAAAATATTGAGGGTGTTTCATTGGGATTAATATATGCTTATGTACTTACCTTGTGTTAAAATATTTTTTTTGGGTTTCATAATTATTTGTTATGAGGTATTTTCGTGAGCATTGTGTATTAAAATGTTTTCGGAAAAGGGAATTCGAATTTCATATTTTTGAGATACATTTTTCTCAGGACATGAAAAACTCATGTTTGGGGTGTGATTATCCATTTAAAATGGATAATATTGATTATTTTTATTATAATATTCATATTCTTATTTATTAATAAACCAATTATAGATCATTTTACACTTTTAACATCATTTCACATCATGATTTCAATTATTTGTTAAAATGCATTATTACGTGGAATATATTTTAACACCATATAAAATACCTAATGGTATTGATTTTATTTTAATATATTATTTTCAGGTTAATAGTTATATATGGAACAATTAACCATTTTGTAGAACTTTTATATTAATAATTGAAGAACACCAAAGTGGGCCTCGAACCAAGAACATTTTGGGCCAAGTGAATTGGACAACAGTCAATTAAAATTATTGTAAAGGACAACATCCAAACCTAGTGATTCTAAAACACATAATGGAGATATAATATATCATGGGGAATATTTCCTTCAATAGTGTAACAAGATAATTCTGATGTTTAAATGGAGTTCTAGGTATCCCAAGTTGAAGATGTAATTCTGGGCCATATTCTATGGTCCAAAACAATATCCCACCATTTTATCCATATCTAGAAATTACAACATCTTTTTGGGATTATAATTTATAGTATATTAGGTGGAATATAAAGATAAATTCTCTTATTCTATGTCATACCCCAATTATGTAATCCAGGTGGTCATTTAGTGGCCTCTTTTTTATGGATGCAAGTTGGATACCATTTCGGATCAATTGTGTAAAATTCTCCTCTCCATTAACATTAAACACACCTAGTCCTACCACCAATAATTGGGGTGACATACAAAATTTGGAGCCTAGACCCAAGGCTTTATAAATTCCTATTTAAGGATTTGTTGGTGAGTTATTTTATCATCATTGTGTGTTATTTTCATTTTACTGTTATGCTTCCATTTTGATGTTTTAATCACATTTCATCAACTTTTATGCTATTCGAATCACCTTAGTATCTTAATAAAACTTATTATTCTTCTCAATTTCTATTATTTTTATTAACACATTGATAACATATAATTTTTTGTGGATTTATTCGCACAGTGAAGAGATACATCCTTCACACAATGTTAGAGTGTTCGTTATTTTTTTGTTGTTACTTCTTCAATTTTATCCCTGAGTCTAATTCCCACTTCCTTTGAGATCATAGAATAAATAATGGGATTCCTATTTTATAGTTTTCTAAATTGGATCATAAAGGGGATATATTGGATATTATTTATCACTCTAGTAATCAATAATATCTTATATTAATTGAGAATTCTGTTTGGTGGCCTTAAACCTTTTCTGTCCATATTGAATTTTAAGACCACACACTTCAAGTGATACAATGACACTTTACCTTTAAGTGATCATAAATATTATCTTAAATGTGTATATTTGATTATTATTAGGGTTCTTAGGAATTAAATTAGTAAATTATGATTCTATTATTACTTTATTTAATAAACACATTCCATATTTAAGAAATTGAAATAGTTTAAAAAGTAATTCATCCAATCCACCCCAAGGGATAACCTATGATCAACTCATTTTCTAAATATTAATTCACATAGTTCGTTTAGTCTTAACATCAAACCATCTAAAATAAACCCAATTTTTTCCACTTCATATCAAAAAAAACAATCGATATAATGTACGTGTCTATAGGTTTCCTCTTTGGTCTCTGAGGATTCGACAAACCAACTACACCACAAGAGACCGCTTAACCCTAAAAACATGGATAAAATTGGGATAGACAAGAATATTCCATGAAATGATGTCCATTATGGGGTTAATACCATAAATTTCATATCAGTTAAAAATATCACTCTTTTTTCACGATAAAAATGTTTGTAATGTGCTATTTTAGGGAAATAACAAGAAGACACCTTTCCTATTTTCTATAAAAGACAAAAAGTTTTTTTTAAAAAAAAACTAAGATTACAATAAATAAACTTACAAGATTAAATTGGGTTTTATTTCCTTTAATAAAAGATTTTAAATTTTTTTAAAACATTCAAGTATTTCTTTTATAAAAGATTGTTTTCAAAGAAAACATATTTCAAACCAAATATAAAAATGAAGTCATATTTTATTAATAACATTATCTCAATTAATTCGGTACCAAAGAGTATAGTACTATCAATATTACTTTACAATATAATAAATATCCATATGATAATAAAATTAAATGGTTTTATTTATATGTTACCAAATAATTTCATTCAACTAAAATTAATGAGCAAAAAACCTCGATTAAAATGAGATTGTAAAAAATATATTTACAATAGTCATATACTGAACTAAGAATTTTTCAATGAATAAGTTATTTTTTAAAACTATAAATACACATATAAAATTAGTAATAAAAATAATGAAATAAAAATTCATTATAAAAACAATCATAGTATGCAACAATAAATTAAGTTGTAGATTAACAATGTGAACAAAAATTGAGTTATGAAATCCCATACGTCGTAATTTCTTTTGTTTGAACACTATTTAATCCCTTGAATATTAGATGTTGATATTTCATTAAGTTATTATTGAACCATATTAATATTTATAATATCATTAATGATCCTTTTATAAAATATTATTAACCGTTTAATAATAATATTTCAATGTTTTTTTTATTTCAGGTGTTACTTTCCATGTTTTTCAATACATGTTTCATCATTAATAACCAAGTTCTTAGCAATAGTATATAGTTATATCATCCCCACAAAAATAATAGTGACATAATTATCATATTTATGAATCAATTTTAATATTAAATCATGTCATGAATTATGGTTTATAGAAATAATCTACATTATGATAAGGGAGACTATATTTTATATATACGCTTGAGTAAATTTTCCATTTTTTAATGGACATGATAGAAATGAGGCTTCTAATATTGTTAACTTATAGAATTAATGTAATATCATATATACCATATTATATATATATATATATATCATTAATGTGATTTGGTGATGAAAATATAGTCACATCGAATCGTGAAGGTGGTAGTCCACACAGACACATACAATGTTATCATTTATAATTCAGTGAAACTATAATGAAAAAAATGATATATATATATATATATATATTATTTGAATAATTATAAATATTTCATTTTTATAATAATTATTTGTTTTATAAAACTTCAAAATAGTAACTTTTACCTTATTGCATTCCATGTAAAGCGATAGTGAATGATGAATCACAATGCTTTGCAAGCCGGTAGTCCCCCGTATACACAAGTGACATTATCATATCCTGTTAAAATAGAACTTAATTGAAATATGTATGATGTGATGAATCTATAGGTATAAAAATGTTATAAAAACCATATATATAGTTTATATCCATCATCATACAAAATCGTAAAAGGTAGTAATGGAAGAACAAAAGACATCAGTTTGCGAGTTGGTAGTCTGTCGTGCACATTAATGATGATTTCATAAACCATTTAAGGGAAGTGGAGGTTTTTTAGGTCATGAAAATATTATTAAAACATATAATTATATTTATGATACTAATGAGATTATATCGTAATCATTTAATAATAATTTTAGGATTTTTGGAATGAAATAAAATAAAGACACTAGTTGATGAACATTACCTCTTCTTCTGGTATCCCCCATAGGTTTGTGCTAAAGGATTCCTAGGTTAAATTCATGCCCAAAATATGGTATCAAGGATTGGATTAAGGATGATGGGATGCGATTTTTAGGGTATTTTATGTATAAAAATGGGTGGTTGTTCTGATGAATAAAGAGAGTTGGTGGCCTTTTATAAGTGGGGGAGATGACACATTTTTTATTTTTGAGAATAAATTAGTACACTCATCATTTTCATATGTCAATTGCTCCCAAATTTAACCAAAATAGGACCTAACGGGTTTAATGGATGACCTATGGATATTAAATATTGTTTATACAATTTAATAGGTCATCTTTACCCTTATATTTTTTGTTTAAACCCTTGTAAACCTATTTTTACCTTAATCGTGATAATTAATTTTTATTACATTCACAGTTCATTTTTGGAAAAAAATCAACTGTTTTTTTAGAAATAATAAATAGTTATTATTCCAAATATATAATTTATTTTACTATACTCAATTTAAACATTAGAAAATTTTAATTCAATATTAATCCCACAAATTTGATGAAAAATATGGGTTTTAAAGTTAAAATGATCAAAATATTGCACTATTTTTATATCTATATTCAACATGAAATTGGTTCCAGTGAAATAAATTGGATTAATTGATAACGAATTAACTAATTTTACATTAAAATTAATCCTAAATTTAATTTATCATTTAAAATTATTTAAACTAAAATGAGGGTTTATATTTAAATCTAGTATTTATTAGTATTCACGAAAAATTAAAACATTTCAGAAAATACCTAAAAGTTCACCCTATGATAATTTTGATATTATTAATTTTAATAGTCGATATTATTTTCTTATGTAATGTTTCTAAATGTGGTATAAATTAGTTTTAAATTATTTTTTCAAAGCGTGACTAATCCATCTTTAAAATAAAATAAATGTTCTCATCTTTTTAATTGAAATAGTAATTATTTTTTTCATTGTAATGACCCGATCATTTATCAATAAGATTAACATTATTTTAATATTTTATGTATATTGAAAAATAATGAAATATTTCATTTATTTGGTGTAAATTATCATTAAATGTCATTATTTTTTATAATATATTCCTTGAATAGTGATTACATAACTAATATAAATATAAGGTTTTAACAAATACTTTCAACTTAGAAAAAGGAGATGATGGCCTCATCCAGTAGACTCAGGCCATACAAAGACAATTTTTTAGAGATCCTAAAGGAGGAAGTTTCACTGGGCTTCATTCTTTACCAAGCCCAAGGTGATCATAAATGCATTAACCTTGAACAGAATTGCCTATAATAGAAGTTCTAGTAAAACAATATTACCACCAGGGTGATGTTATCTGAGTCAACCCAAGAGTCTTTCACCTTCGCACACCTTACCATTAGGTATTTTGAGGGTGTTATAAGGGGTTATGTAACAAGTTATATGTTACTTATTATGTAATCCTTTTCTACAAATCAAAGTCGCATTCCATCAATTCCTTTATGGGAATAGTCTTTCTTAAAAAATGATGAATTTGATAAATTGATTTTTTGGGTAAAAACGGTGCTTTTGATAAATATATGAATTATTATTTTTTTATTAATAATAATGTAAAATATGTTATTATAAATGATAATTATATATTCTCCTTATCTGTAATGATTAGGTAATCATTTTTACAAGAGTAATAATTTTATACGATAAAACATTAAGTAATTTTTTTAATAATTTATTATAATTAATTAATGAATTTTTAAAATAATTAATAATTAAATAAAATATTATTATTAAATTAATTTTATTAATAATAAATTACCATACAATTTTTATGAAGTCAAATGTAATTTTTATTAATGTTTAAAAACTGTTTTTTCAAAACCTGTCAAATTTTAATTAAATGTCATTTCTCATTTTAAAAGTTAAAATTCACATATTTATAAAATTATTTATATAAAGTGAATATTATTTTTGGAATTTGTATTTCTAAATTATCGAAAGGATATTTTTTCATAATTTTCTGAGACATTCGAAATTATGGGTTAAAATTAAATAGTATATAAATATATATAGTGTGTTTTATTACATCACAATGACCCAATAGTGATGTAATAAATACCATAAAATGCATTTTACACCCAATATTTGTTTTAACATTAAAATATTTTGATTTTATATTTATTTTACTTATTTTATAATGCATTAGCGAGTCCTCCAAAATGTATAACATATTTTATGATTTTAAGTTAATTTCATTAATAATGAGACTCACCTTAACATAATAAAGGATTATATTTAATATATTCGGACCATGGAATTATAAAATAATTTCTTCAACTCCTATTTTTAAAAAACCATGTGAAAAAACCAAGTGATGGTTTTTTTATTTAATTATATAGATTCCAAAACCTGTTTTTGTTAAATATTAAAAAATTCCCCTCTCATCTATATATAAACACATATAATATCTCACTTATATTCACTCAAAATTATTTTATAATGTCCAAACTATGTACTAACATCTCTGGAACCCTCCCAAGAATCCCCAATATCTCAATAATCCCCTCTTCAAACTTTTGAAGTCACACACCCGAATAAGAATTTTCTTTCCATTATCACTTCTATCAAAATTTATTTATATTGTTGCACCATTATATTTCCAATTTCTAATTATGGGGTATGATTTAACACCTACCCATACTTCCCTTATAATGTTTTAATGATGAGATACTCATTTCTCTCTCATTAATGGCTCCCATTTACACCTATTACCATACCGGAATTTCGTTAGAGTTATTTAATTCATCCCCCTATTTCATGTTTCTTTATTATGTTATTCATTCTATTTAAAAATTCCTCATGTTAGAACATGTATTTATATGATACCATTAATTATAATTTCATGTCTAAATGATTATAGACCCATTTCTGTCTCATCAACAGATTTTAAGAATCCTAATGTGATGTTGTTATGCTGCCAAAATCGCACCACAATTTTCCATGCCAAAATTGTTGTGTAGTGAATATAATTCTCATTTATCTATCAAGGGTATTCAACTATATTTACATATTCTTATTGGTTATATAATTTCACATATCTATTCCACATTCCTTTATCATGAAAATAAATGATGGTGTTTAATGAATCCATGTTATAAGATCTATGTGGAACACTTAATGTAACACCCCTGGTAAATAAAGAATATGCCATTTTCATATTTATCCATATTTGTGAATAAAATATTAATATTACTTTAAAGGGGATGCTATGCTCGATGGCGTACCCAACACACAACAACGAGTTTCTTGGGAATCTTACGTTGCACTCTAATAATAAAATAATATTATTTTAAATGGTAGTTAACATGTAGCCTTTGTAATGGCAGGAATGGATAGAAATAACTAATATATGATTATATATGTTTTTAAATGTTTTTACATTTATCCAATAAAGGATAGAGGCTTAAAATACGAAAAGAATTCAATTTTAGGCGTATATGCCCTAGTTTTCACTAAAGGTTCACTTATCACCTTTTGATGTTGAACCATCATTAAATATAGTTTTGTTCACTCTTAAACATTCTTTTAGACCAAATAAAACTCTTATTAAGAATCAGGACATCAAAATTTACTTTGTGTAAATTTTTGGTATCTTTCCGAAAAAGTTCTTTTTTAATGAATAGTGTAAAATGTTGTATTTTAATTCAAAACCTCTTTTTAATATAATTTATTTATATGATTAGATTATCTATTGAATTGTTTTTAATGTGAAATTAGAATATATTTTTACCATTAAATCCAATAGTGGTCGTTGGAATTCATTTCACTTTGAAAACAGACTTAAACCAGTGTCAATCTTTTGATACTTATTGTTTCATAAAAACACGCTATTTGCTCTGACAGCGGGAATTAATTATTAAATTAATTAATGTGACTTATATGTTTTGAATTTTGTAAAATAGACTTCATTTTTGAATTCGTAATATCAAATATATCTTAGGGTGAATTTTTGGGATTTTTCTGAAAAACATCAATTTTTGATGAATAGTGACACCACTTAGTGGTACTTATAAAAACTGATTTTTCTGTTTAAATGAAATTTTGCCATCTTTGTGTTTTGAATTTCAAAAATCAGACATACATGGTTTTCATTAAGAAGTAAAATGTGGTTCAATGGGATAAAAATAATTTTTTGGTGAATAGTAACTTATTATGTTTTTAATCGCGATTAGAGGTAATTAGTGTAGTTTAAGGTAAAAATAATGTTTTAATAAATTAACTTGACACATGTCCTAACCTCATTGGATGTATAATTTCCGACCAAGACAAGCCATGGGTCAACTTGGGGACCTCATGGAGCCACTTTGGTTGGGAAATGACATAAATAACTTTTTATTTAATGTAAAAGTAAAAATGACACAAACATGATATGTTTTCCTAAAACAATTTTTATGTGGGTTTATACAAGTCAGATTTTTTATTATAAATAGTCATTGGAAAGCTAAAACGATTTCCTACATCATGGAAAATTGTTTATTATTTTTAGACATTAAATAAATTAAATTATTTATGACATCATAATGATGCAGCGACGACATCATTATCTGGCAATTTAAATAAAATGAGAAGATAATGTAATCTCTATGAACTACACATGTCAAAAACTTATTGGATGGGTGGATTTCGAACCCTTATCACCTAATACACGAATTATATCAATGTGGGGCCTTTTAAAACCGAAACACATTTTCAATTAAAGTAATATTTCTTACTTTCCAAAAGTGCCCCTCCTCTCCTCTTATAAAAGGCCCTCACCTCTACCTCATTTCACACACTCCTCAAGCCTTTGGCTCGGCCAACCCCTGCCCATTTAATCCCTCCACATCCCTCTCCTCATCCTAGAGGATTACCTTTGGGCATAATCCTTTCAAAGGAAGCCTTTAGGCTCAAATCAAAAGGAGATACACTTTTAAAGGTAATTCATTCCCTCATGTTCATTTGTTTTATTTTGCTTCTCCAACCCCCTAAACACTTTTTATTTACTTCTTTTGTAACAACACCAGTATCTTCAGTATACTAGGATGTTGGTTTAAGTTTTATTCGAGCTACACTCTCACACAACTACATCAAATGGTTAAAGAACATACGGTTTCCGTGGATGGCGAAATTCTGCCTCCCGAAACGATGATTGTTCAATACTCATTTAACACCTTCAAAGGTGGCCATTATGATGTAACTATTTTTATATATGATATATATAATATGTTTATGTTTTCTTTAAGCTTCTGTTTTTTTCATTTTGGGCATACCTTTATGGTTTCCATTATGGGTAAACGCGATATCTTCATTTAAGGAAATGCGGACTACCGCCCCCTCAAAGTGATTTTATTCGTTAAATACCATATGTGGGATGTATAAAGGAAGGAACTATGATATTATAAATGATATTATACTGTAAATTATAATATACCTTTATATCATTATTATTCCATTATATAAAATACTAAATAGAAATGAAAGTAGCATTCATGTGTACGTACGGCTTACCGTCTCCATGAACGGTGCATTTCATTTCTTACCTCTAAATGATTATTTATTGTTATAAATGCACGAATGTACTGGATATATATGACATATATGATATCTGCATCATGAATACAATTCTGGATATAATAAAAATTTGGCCACACGAACAACATGTAATTGTAAGAAGTCAACTTTCGACTTAAGAACCAAATATCGGCAAAACAAATATTATTAACTTAAATGATTACATAATGTTTATGATGTGGTAATAAGTTATATAAAAGGAATAATGAACTTGAAAAAGGTTCCTAAGGAAGTAGAAATTAACTCACGTTTATTATTCAGGAGATTAAAGAATGATCGAGTCAAGTCGGACCCAAGGTAAGGGATCCTACTCCTCTCTTTCTTTTTAAGTACACACTTTTATGTAATTCCTTTTAAAGCTCATCTTTCTTGTTATTGGGATGATATTTTATATTACACTTACTGTAATTTTTATGTTCATGTGATGAGAGACCCTATTCTCTCTCATCAATCAATTTTGGATGTTTTGAGTGGCGCCGTTAGGCTGCCGAACTTTCGTAAGAGATCTAACCTCTCTCTTTCTTTTTAAGTACTCTCCTTTATGTCACTTATTTTAAGCTCCTCTTTGTAATGTTGGGGGATTTTATTTTATATTCCTCTTGCTGTAAATTTTATTTTAATGTGATGACATACCCTATTTTATCTCATCAATCCATATTCGGAAGTTTTAAGTGGCCCCGTTAGGCTGCCGAGTTTTCGTAAGGGATTTTTCATCTCACTTTTATTCCCGTGAGATTTATGCTACATTTTCCACAAATTCCATTGAGTGGTGTATGTACTTCCCTTTATTCTACTCTTTGTGTAATATACTTTCGTTTATGAGTATTTACATCAATGATCTATTGTCCTTCTTTCATGGGGTGTATGTTTTGAATGATACCCAAGTCAGTAAGGGAACCTTTCACCCTCCTTTTTTTAAAAGACTTCTTTTGTTGGGTCTTTTAATTTACATATTTTTATGTTGGGATATGTTCTCATATATCCTTATTGATGTAAAGTTTATGTCCAAGTGATGATATACACTTTTTATCTCTCATCAACTCATTTTGATGTGATGTCGTTAGGCTGTCAAGGGATCTTTTTAACCCAATTTTGATTTCTTTGGGTTCAAGATGTAGTCATTGAATATGTCATCCATTGAATATGTGTGAATGACCTTTTATTGTTTTACACTTAATATCCACTTATATTGGGTGTAATCATATTTGTCACACATATTTTTGAGATTGATTTGTCCTTAATTTATGGATACCTTCTCTATAAGGGATTTCATCACATTTGAAATTTCTGTTGAGGGTTCATTGTTGTTCTGCACCAATTTACTCTTATATGGTGTATATATTGTCCTTTGGATTATTATATCATGAATCCATTTACTCTCATGATATTATAAAGTTCTGACTAAATGTTATTCCTCAATTATTGTATTCAAGTGTCTCTAATTTTGGTAAAACCCCTTTAACCAAAATATCGTTTTAAATGTTTTAATTATTTGTTCTTATTAATATCCATGTTTTCAAAATTGTTTTAAGGATTTATTTATATGGATATTAATGGTTTAAAATTTTAGGCTTCAAGGTGGTATGGGACACTTTGATTCAAAAATCTCTTTATTAAATATTTTAATTGGTTTTGGAAATGGTTTCTTTTTGAATGGATTCATTATTTCAATATACTAAAATGTTATATTGTGATTGAAATGTGGAAATGTTATGTTTCCTTTTTGCATGTTTTATGTGATACATTTATGTTATGGTTCTTGTGCATTGTTATGAAAACGGGTGGTTCCGTGATAAACTAAGGGCGGGTGAGCCCGATATAGCTCTCCAATGCATTGGGTAACGCGAAGGAGTGAAACATTGTGGTTTCTCCAAAGAGATTTTGGGAATATACTGTGATGGGTATTCCAAAACGTAACCAAGAGGGTTACTCCCTACGTAAGAATGTTATGAATGCTTCAAGTTACCTTTTGTGTCTTATGATTTCTATGATTTATTCATGATTTGATATGCCTATGTTTTATGGGTAAAGTATGATTTCATTCTTATGTATACATGTACTCATGTTTCCTTTCCATATCTTTATATTCCTTACTGATGTTTTTATGCTCATCCCAATTTTTTGAAATGTTTTTCACAGGTCAAGGGAAGGGTGCATGATGTGATGATAGTGTCAAGGATGTGTCAAGAAAGAATCCATGTTTTATTTTAAATATGTTTTCGTTGATGGGAAGAATGAATACTGTCTTTTATGTAACAACTTTGTTTAAATGTGGAATGTAATGAAATTTTCATGGTCTAATTATATAAAACTCTAAACCTGAAAAGATCCTCAATGTGTAATCTTGTAATAACTCAAGATTATGTAAGGTTTAAGGTTGGGGCCATATAGTAGGTATCAATGTCCGGTTTAGATAACTATAGAGGATAGGGTATTCTTTAAGCATAAGTGACATTACCATAATGGTTAGGATTTCAGAAAGAGTCCTAGTTTTAGATAAAGTGAATGAGTAAGTATATCTTAGTGTTTATCTTACTCATTAGTACATTATGGTTTTGTTGATATACTCACACTGACCTTTTTGGTTTTAGTAAATGGCTGGATCTAGCAGGCACCAAAGTAACAGTGGATGTGAAGGAAACTGTGACAGTATTTTTCAGCAAGCAACTGAATGATATGGGAGCTGCAATGAGAACTCTTGTGATTATCCTCAACCAACTATCTGGAGTCATGATTGACCACCTAAACCTTGGTGATTTCTCTAAGGCATCATATATGCAAGAAACAAATCCCTACGGATATACAGGTAATAATCATAAAGGTAAGTGTGTTCAAAAACCTATGTGTCAAAGATGTGGAAAGAAACACCTAGGAAAATGTTTCAAAGGGATAGAAATATGCTATAGATGTGGAAATGAAGGTCATAAAGCAAGAACCTTCCTTGGAAAAAGTAAGCATCCAGTTGACTCGAGGAAAGGGAAAGAAGTTCTTTCTGAGGTATCAATTGAATGTTTTAAATGTGGTGTGCATGGTAATTATGAAAACACATGTCCTATAAAGATGTTTCATGAATGGGGTCACCAAGAGCGTACCAATATTCGTTTACCAATACCTAATGCCATTTCGAGTGAGGATGAAGAAACTGACAATGACCAATCAAAGGTATGTACTATTTCATGACTATTGTTTTCCTATTTTGGAATCTTAGGATATGATTCATGATTTTGTTTGTAGGAAAGAGGTATTTCAGAATAAGTTGGAAAGGAATGGATAATGGATCATGAAGAATGTTGAATGAGTAAGATGTCAACATATAATGGCTTCAAGAGTTATGGTGAAATTCTTAAGAGCATTAAGTCTCTTTTGATGATGGGGTTACATTAGAAGACTTTTTATATTATGTGTAACCCTGATGTTTAATATAGGAAAATTTT
The DNA here is from genome assembly GCA_963277665.1 of Viscum album. Taxonomy (NCBI): domain Eukaryota; kingdom Viridiplantae; phylum Streptophyta; class Magnoliopsida; order Santalales; family Viscaceae; genus Viscum; species Viscum album. The sequence continues at coordinate 2,036,649,561 of OY728148.1, forward strand.
ATTCAAGTAATAGTTATCTTTTCTTTTGTGGACATAGTTATAAAGAACCATTTGGGTTTATATGATCCTTACTTTTGAGGTAATTATAGGTTACTATATTTTATGATTGAAGTGAAAGGCATGAGATAAAATTGAGGTTAAATTATGTTATGGTTATTTTTGATGATTTTATCCCTTTTTGGGGAATGATTTGAGAATTATATAGTTTTGGAAAAAGGACAACACGTAGACCGTGTGACTACCCGTCGCATCGGACAAAGCTGCGGGAATCGAACCCATAATCAAAGTGCAACTGGTATTTATCGCCTACCACTGGACTACGTGAAGTCCCTGGTTAGTTTGACTGATTCTTTTTTTTAAGAGTAAGTTTATTTTGGGTTATTTATGAAAATTATTATCCTATCATAGAGGATATGTGATTAGGTTAATTACTTTTCAATACGAGACTTTAAGAGCAACTGATGTTGTTTGGAGATAAATGTTACGATTTAACATGGAAGACTATGTGACTAAATCCATCAAATATTTGGGTTTCAATCTTATATTGGTTTACTTTGAAGAATTTTATGGTCAAATTGTTTATCGGATGGTCCTCGTTGAACTTTGGGTTCTGTTGGACAAATTTTGGAGATTAAGCATGGATTTTCTTTTTAATGGGTTATCCTTTTCTGGATTATCTGACCTTGTACTAACCTTTTTGGTTTTGGTTTTGGTTAAAGCCTAAAGACATGTGATGTATATAGTTCTCTTTTGTGTATTAGGTGATTCTCTAGAAGTTGATTATAGTACTCTTAATGCGAACAAGTCTCCCTAAATACTCGTCTTTTGGAAAAAATATGAGTTTGATTAAGGAATCTAGTAAAAGTTGAAAGTCAACATGATAAGTGATTATGTTTCCTTATGAATAAATTCCTCAATAAAAAATAACATAAAACAAAAATGTTGTCTATTATCTTTTCCTATTGGGGAATCGAACAACGTTTAACCCATCACAAGTTTGTGATTTTCTCATTGTTAACTTTCTCCTAGACATGTTTACTATCACTCTCCCTCAAGAACATGACCCTTTTCTTTTTCTTCCATGTCCATGTTTTTCTACATGGAATCCTAGTATGGGTTAACTCGGGTGACCTCTGTACTTATCTTCCTTTATTTTAAAGTGATTGTTTTACCGACTCTTGTTTCTATGTGGGACGTTCAAGGATGTTTCCAAGCTCAATTTTAAAAATTGTGAGGACGCAATTCCCAAAAGAGGGGAAGGATGTAACACCCTAGGTAAATAAAGAATATCACATTTTCATATTTATACATATTTTTGAATAAAATATTAATATGACTTTAAAGGGGGTGCTATGCTCGATGGCGTACCCATCACGCGACAATGAGTTTCTTGGGAATCTTACGTTGCACTCTAATAATAAAATAATATTATTTTAAATGGTAGTTAACATGTAGCCGTTGTAATGGAGAGAATGGATAGAAATAACTAAAATATGATTATATATGTTTTTAAATGTTTTTACATTTATCCAATAAAGGATAGAGGCTTAAAATACGGAAAGAATTCAATTTTAGGCGTATATGCCCTAGTTTTCACTAAAGGTTCACTTATCAACTTTTGATGTTGAACCATCATTAAATATATTTTTGTTCACTCTTAAAAATTTTTTTGGACCAAATAAAACTCTTATTAAGAATCTGGACTTTAAAATTTACTTTGTGTAAATTTTTGGTATCTTTCCGATAAAGTTCATTTTTTAAATGAATAGTGTAAAATGTTGTATTTTAATTCAAACCTCTTTTTAATCTAATTTATTTATATTATTAGATTATCTTTTGAATTGGTTTTAAAGAGAAATTAGAATATATTTTTACCATTAAATCCAATAGTGGTCGTTGGAATTAATTTCACTTTGAAAACAGACTTAAACCAGTGTCAATATTTTGATACTTATTATTTCATAAAAACACGCTATTTGCTCTGACAGCGGGAATTAATTATTAAATTAATTAATTTGACTTATATGTTTTTAATTTTGTAAAATATACTTCATTTTTGAATTCGGAATATCAAATATAGCTTAGGGTGAATTTTTTGGGATTTTTCTGAAAAACATCAATTTTTGTTGAATAGTGACACCACTAAGTGGTACTTATAAAAACTGATTTTTCTGTTTAAATGAAATTTTTCCATCTTTGTGTTTTTAATTTCAAAAATCTGACAAACATTGTTTTCATTAAGAAGTAAAAAGTCGTTCAATATGATAAAAATAATTTTTTGGTGAATAGTAACTTATTAAGTTTTTAATCGCTATTAGAGGTAATTAGTGTAGTTTAAGGTAAAAATAATATTTTAATAAATGAACTTTACACATGTCCTAACCCCATTGGATGTGTAATGGCCGACCAAGACAAGCCATGGGTCAACTTGGTGACCCCATGGAGCCACTTTGTTTGGGAAATGACATAAATAACTTTTTATTTAATGTAAAAGTAAAAATGACACAAACATTATATGTTTTACGAAAACAATTTTTAAGTGGGGTTATACAAGTCATATTTTTTTTTATAAATTGTAATTGGAAATATAAAAGGATTTCCTACATCATAGTAAATTTTTTATAATTTTTAGACATTAAAAAAATTATATTATTTATGACATCATAATGATGCAGCGATGACATCATTATCTGACGATTTAAATAAAATGAGAAGATAATGTAAACTCTATGACCTAAACATGTCAAAAACTTATTGGATGGGTGGATTTCGAAACCGTATCACCTTATACACGAATTATATCAATGTGGGACCTTTTAAAACCAAAACACATTTTCAATTAAAGTAATATTTCTTACATTCCAAAAGTGCCCCTCCTCTCCTCTTATAAAAGGCCCCCACCTCTACCTCATTTCACACACTCCTCAAGCCTTTGGCTCGGCCAACCCCTTACCATTTACTCCATCCACATCCCTCTCCTCATCCTAGAGGATTCCCTTTGGGCAGAATCCTTTCAAAGGAAGCCTTTAGAATCAAATCAAAAGGAGTTACATTTTTAAAGGTAATTCATTCCCTCATGTTCATTTGTTTTATTTTGCTTCTCCAACCCCCTAAAATCTTTTTATTTACTTATTTTGTAACAACAACAGTATATTCAATATACTAGTATGTTTTTATAAGATTTATTCTAGCTAAACTCTCACAAAACTACATCAAATGGTTAAATAACATACGGTTTCCGTGGATGGCGAAATTCTGTCTCCCGAAACGATGATTGTTCAATACTCATTTAACACCTTCAAAGGTGGCCATTATGATGTCACTATTTTTATATATGATATATATAATATGTTTATGTTTTCCTTAAGCTTCTGTGTTTTTCATTTTGGGCATACCTTTATGGTTTCCATTATGGATAAACGCGATATCTTCATTTAAGGAAGTGCGGACTACCGCCCCCTCAAAGTGATTTGATTCGTTAAATACCATATGTGGGACGTATAAAGGATGGAACTATGATATTATATATGATATCATACTGGAATTATAATATACCTTTATATCATTATTATTCCATTCTATAAAATATGAAATAGAAATGAAAGTAGCGTTCATGTGTACGTACGGATTACCGTCTCCATGAACGATGCATTTCATTTATTACCTCTAAATGATTATGTAATGTTATAAATGCATGAATGTACTGGATATATATGACATATATGATATATTAATCATGAATAAAATTCTGGATATAATAAACATTTGGCCACACGAACAACATGTAATTGCAAGAAGTCCACTTTCGACTTAAGAACCAAATATCGACAAAACAAATATTATTAACATAAATGATTACATAATGTTTATGACATGGTAATAAGTGATATAAAAGGAATAATGAAGTTTAAAAAGGTTCTTAAGGATGTATAAATTAACTCAAGTTTATTATCCAGGATATTAAAGAACGATCGAGTCAAGTCAGACCCAAGGTAAGGTATCCTACTCCTCTCTTTCTTTTTAAGTACACACTTTTATGTCATTCCTTTTAAAGCTCATCTTTCTTGTTATTGGGATGATATTTTATATTACACTTACTGTAATTTTTATGTTCATGTGATTAGAGACCCTATTCTCTCTCATCAATCCATTTTGGATGTTTTGAGTGGCGCCGTTAGGCTGCTGAACTTTTGTAAGAGATATAACCTCTCTCTTTCTTTTTAAGTACTCTCCTTTATTTCACTTATTTTAAGATCCTCTTTGTAATGTTGGGTGATGTTCTTTTATATTCCTATTGCTTTACATTTTATTTTAATGTGATGAGATACCCTATTTTATCTCATCAATCCATATTCTGAAGTTTTATGTGGCGCCGTTAGGCTGCCGAGTTTTCGTAAAGGATTTTTCATCTCACTTTTACTCCCATCAGATTTATGCTACATTTTCCCCAAATTACATTGAGTGGTGTATTTACTACACATTATTCTACTCTTTGTGTAATATAAATTCGTTTATGAGTATTTACATCAATGATCTATTGTCCTTCTTTCATGGGGTGTATGTTTTGAAAGATACCCAAGTCGGTAAGGGAACCTTTCACCCTCCTTTTTTTTAAAGACTTCTTTTGTTGGGTCTTTTAATTTACATATTTTTATGTTGGGATATGTTCTCATATATCCGTATTGATGTAAATTTTATGTCCAAGTGATGAGATACACTTTTTATCTATCATCAACTCATTTTGATGTGATGCTGTTAGGCTGTCAAGGGAACTTTTTAACCCAATTTCGATTTCTTTGGGTTCAAGATGTAGTCATTGAATATGTCATCCATTGAATATGTGTGAATGGCCTTTTATTGTTTTACAATTAATATCCACTTATATTGGGTGTACTTATATTTGTCACACATATTTTTGAGATTGATTTGTCCTTAATTTGAGGATACCTTCTCTATAAGGGATTTCATCACATTTGACATTTCTATTGAGGGTTCATTGTTGTTATGCACCAATTCACTCTTATATGGTGTATATACTGTACTTTGGAGTATTATATCATGAATCCATTTATTCTCATGATATTATAATGTTCTGACTAAATGTTATTCCTCAATTATTGTATTCAAGTGTCTCTAATTTTGGTAAAACCCCTTTAACCAAAATATCATTTTAAATGTATTAATTACTTGTTCTTATTAATATCAATGTTTTCAAAATGGTTTTAAGGATTTATTTATATGGATATTAATGGTTTAAAATTTTAAGCTTCAAGGTGGTATGGGACACTTTGATTCAAAAATCTCATTATTAAATGTTTTAAATGGTTTTGGAAATGGTTTCTTTTTTAATGGATTCATTATTTCAATATACTAAAATGTTATATTGTGATTGAAATGTGGAAATGTTATGTTTCCTTTATTCATGTTTTATGTGATTAATTTATGTTATGGATCTTGGGAATTTTTATGAAAACGGGTGGTTCCGTGATAAACTAAGGGCGGGTGAGCCTGATATAGCTCTCCAATGCATTGGGTAACGCGAAGGAGTGAAACATTGTGGTTTCTCCGAAGAGATTTAGGGAATATACTGTGATGGGTATTCCAAAACGTAGCCAAGAGGGTTACTCCCTACGTAAGAATGTTATGAATGCCTCAAGTTACCTTTTGTGTCTTATGATTTCTATGATTTATTCATGATTTGATATTCCTGTGTTTTATGGGTAAAGTATGATTTAATTCTTATGTATACATGTACTCATGTTTCCTTTCCATATCTTTATATCCCTTACTGATCTTTTTATGCTCATCCCATGTTTTTTGAAATGTTTTTCACAGGTCAAGGGAAGGGTACATGATGTGATGATAGTGTTAAGGATGTGTCAAGAAAGAATCCATGTTTTATTTTAAATATGTTTCCGTTGATGGGAAGAATGAATACTGTCTTTTATGTAACCACTTTTTTTAAATGTGGAATGTAATGCAAGTTTCGTGTTCTAATTCTCTAAAACTCTAAACCTGAAAAGATCCTCAATGTGTAATCTTGTAATAACTCAAGATTAAGTAAGGTTTAAGGCTGGGGCCTTATACTTAATCATGAGATTAAAATGTCCATGAAGGGTGCGCCCTGATAGTGCTCCAATGCACTAGGTAATGTTTAGTATTATGATAAATCATGTTGGGACATGGGTTTACTAGATTCCTTTGTAGAACATTTCCCATCATATTGGGATAGTGGTTTATCTTCTTCCATTTTGTTAATGATGTATTGATTTAAGTTATTTCCAAATTTCCATGTAATTATGATCATGTTATATCATGCCTTTATGTTCATGTTTCTCTTATGCTCTATTGATATTTAAGTATCCTAAAATGTCTTTAATTCTTCATGTTATTCTTTTTTTACTCCCTTACTGGGCTTTATAGCTCACCCCTTTCTTATTTATGTCCTCATATTATCCAATGAAATGATAAGTATGAATGAACGGTGTGGTCATGTAAAAGAATTTTTCAAGAAAAGATGTTGTATTTTATGTCTTCAGTTTCCATGAAATGATCCTAATCCACAAAATCACTTGAACTCTCAATATTATGGGCTTTGTTAAGTTAATGTTTAGGTACAAAATCATGTTTATGTGTGTAATAAGGACCATGATTGTTATAGTTGGTATCAAAGGATATATTTAGTTATTTTCTGGAATATGAGTATAAAAACCTAATAAAAGCCTTAGAGATAAGACTATGTATAACAAAAGTATCCTTACATTTTTGTGAGTATATATTAAGTGGTTTATGAAGAAAATACATCCATTTATTGATATGAAAAAGTAGAGTTTCATTTTCCATAGATGTATCTAGGGGTAAAACTCAAAAACACCATTTTGAGCTAGACTTAGATGGGAACTAGTGCATGCAAACGGGTGTTGATGCTCTCTAGGTTTGACACTCCCATGGGTATGCTTCGGTACATTGTTAAGCATAGTACGAACCATTATTTAGGGGGAAAATTCATATAATAATATATGTTAGGATATAGATAGTGGATAACTTATATCGAAGCTTATAAATTCATAATTAAAATAGATAAATGAAATTTATAAGTCATACCTTATTTCACTAGATTCCCATTTAAGTTTTTAATAGTTTAAAATACTTACACATAATTTTACTTCAATTATATCCAATTTACAATAATAGGAGGACTCAGGGTAACAATCAATGTGAATATCAATGTGTTGACTATTCAAATGATATTCCCAATCCGATGGGAGAAGGAATCACAAATTCTTTCAAGATACTCTCTTAGTTAACTCATGTTTTGAATAAGAAAAATGGGTTAAGAGGAACATCCAACCCCCCCCCCCCCCATGAAAAAACAAGTCGCAATTGGGATCTTTATGAGACAAATGCCTCCTACATTAAATGGATCATCTGATCCCACAATTGTTGAATAGTGGATCAACTCCATTGAGATGATCTTCTCCATGATTAAATGTTTTGAATAAGAGATGGTTATTATAGATACATATCATATGGAGAGTTAAGCAGATCAATTGTATACATTAATCAAAAATAAAAATCCTAAGGATGATATTGGGGTAATGGGATGGAATTATTTTCTGAAAATGTTTTCCGATAAATATTTTCCCCGTACCCTCCACATTAATATGGAATGAAATTTCCTTGAACTCATGAAAAGGGACAATTAATCTTTTTTAGTGTATGAGGAAACATCACTATACTTTCAGAATACACCTCTAGTTATTTTGTTACCCTGAATTTAACGTTAACTACTGCTTTGGTGGGATAAATCCTAGCCTATGGAAATCCCTTATGATTCATGACTTTGACATCTATGAAGAGACTGTCTAATGTGACGTCAATGTCTATATGGAGATCATAAAATCACAGGGGTATCATGGGGATAAGAATTGGAAAGTGTAATTTAATTCTGGCAGTTTGATGGAAAAATCCAATGGTGCTATGAAATTCCAACATCACACTTTCAAAAGGTGTGGAAAGAAGAACCCTATAAATTTCGTGAAGGGGATGAGGACATTCTTTATGTGTGGGAAGGAAGGTAATGAAGATAGCGACTACCGACAAGAAAAAAATGGTACTTCAGCTGAGGAAAGGAATGCTTTGTTCGATCCTAAATGCAATGTTCATTGCTAGAATTACAAAAAAACATAACACTTTTTAAACCAGTTCTCTAAGCCAAGGGTTTTTTGGAGGCAACCATGAACCTACATGGAAACAATGATGCCCTTTTCCCATCACTACTATGGAAGAGAATCCTGAAAACGAAGGGGTGAAATGTACGCTAGTTATTGAATCAAGAATATAGAACATAATTTATTATTCTGGTTCTATGCATTAATTTATATCTCAAAGGTTTAGTAAAACAATCCAAGCATCACCAAAAATAATGTTAGTATAAATGTTAGTGACAAAGGTAAATGAGGCAATTATTACATCCCATGAATATAACTCATCCCATATGAAAATTTGTGGATTGAACATCCCAGAAAACCTCATTATAAATACCTTGGTGGAATTTGAAGCAATTATTCAGATTGAATGGCTTTCCCTATATAGAGGGAACATAAATTGTCAAAATAAAGAAATCACTCTATATTTGGTGAATCTACCCCCGATTCAATACAAGTAAAAGGATGAGGATGAATCTTATTTTAAACAATCATCTCGAGAATGGATATTAATTCACTATGATCAAATGTATCTTTTACAAATGATTAATTCAATGTAAGGAACCATCCTCAATTTCATGCTTATTTTGAGGGAATTCGCTGATTTTTTCGGCAATAAAATTTATGGTCTTCCTCTTATAAGAGATTTTGACTTCACGATTGATCATATACATGAGGAATTTGTAATATCCATGAATCTATATTTAATTGTTGTTGTGGAGCTTGAGGAGATAACTAAATAGCTACAGGAGAATATGGGTAAGGGTATATACACCCAAGTGCATCACCATGTGGTGCACCAGTCCTCTTCATCAGGAAGAAGGATTGGTCAATGTCCCATTGCATTGATTATCATGAGCACAAAAAATCGCGATAAAGAAAAAGAATCATTTTCCACGAGTTGATGACATGTTAGATCAGTTACATCTATCACAATACTTCTCCAATTTGGATATGTGGTTGGGATATTACCAAATAATGCTAAAGAAAGAGGATATCCACAAGACATGATTTCTTGTAAGGTATGTGAAATATGGATTCATAGTAATAACCTTTGGACACACTAATTCTCCATAAATCTATAGGGACATGATGAATAGAGTGTTTATATATTACCTTGAAAAATTGGTTGTAGTAATTATATATGATATTATAATATACTCCAAACCAAGTAGGATCATCATGTGCATCTAAGAAATATAGTGGATTCCTTTCGAATGGAGAATCTCTATGAAATGTTTAACAAGTGTTCATTCTGGTTGAAGGATGTATCATTCTTGGTTCATATCATCACAATAAATGGGATATTTGTGGAGCCTTCCAAAAAAAATCAATTAAGGGATGCCTAAGGTCATCATATGTGATGGATATCCATAGCTAACTAGGGTTAGCTTGATATTATAGTCAATTTTCGAGAAATTTCTCATGATTTTCAAACCATCTTACCAAGATAACTTGGGTGGGATTCATGTTTTTATGAGAATGATTAATTTGAATAAGGATTCATGAAGTTGAAGAATAATCTTATTACTACCCCTATTTTCTCACACTACCCAAAAGTTGGGAGATTTTCGTAATCTTCAGCGATTCTTTGAAGAAGGGAATGGATTTTTTGTTGATGCAGAATGAAAAACACATCACCTATTTCTAAAGGCAATTGAAAATTCAGGAAAAAAATATCCCAAAAATGTCCTAGAGATGGAAGATATGATATTTGAATCAAAAATATGGTGGAATTAACTTTTTGGGGAATATTGTGAAATATATAGAGATAAAAAAAGTCTCAAAAATATATTCACACAAAAAAATTAACATGCACCAAAAAATATGGTTAGAAATCATCATGGATTAAGACTTCTCAATCCATTACCACCATAGGAATGCGAACAAGGTGGTAGATTCTCCACCTAGAAATGACCCATAGATTTTATCATTGATGATAATTAAAAAGGATTTAATCTTCATAGATTTGGTGAATATGGAAATTGGAATCAAAATAAAGGTAACATCATCAATACATTCATAAATGATTGTTAAATTATATCTTTTGGAAAGGTTAAATGATTTTCAAAATGATGACTTTAGAATTTAGAATAAAGTGGAAGCTATCAAAAAGATAAGTCCTTAGAGTTTGGTGTTAATGAAGAGGTAATTGTGAGATTTGGTCAAGACTATGTGTTCTATAAAATCTAGAGTTAAATAAAGAACTTTTTGATGATGCACATAGTTCTAATATTTCCATTAACCTAAGAAAAAAAGTTGTATTAGGATCTATGAGAGCATTATTGGTGGTATTACATGAAGATAGAGATCAATTATTATTCATCAATGTTACTGGTATGTTAGAATGTGAAGGATGAGAGGCATAATTATAAAGTGGTGATGAAATCGTTACCCATACCAACAAGGAAATGGGAGAACATCACCATGGACCTTGTCACCAGACATCGGACGAAATCCAAAGGAAACAATGCTAGTTGGGTTGCGGTGGATCATCTTATAATGACTATACATTTCATTGTGATTCAAGAGGATTTATCATTAGATCAAATTTAGTGTATATTAATTTGAGAAGTGGTAATGTTTCATGGTGTAAAACTATCGATTGTATCTGATCAAGATCCAAGATTCACCTCTAGGATCTAGAATAGTCTCCAACATGATATGAATACTGAGATGAACATAATTACAGCTTTTCATCCTCACACTGATATCCAATCTAAGTGGAAAATCCAAACACATGAGGAATAGACTGAGAGCATGCTCAATGTACTTCAATAGAGTACAGGATCAACATCTTCCTCTAGTTGAGTTCTCTTACAAAAAATGTTTCTAATCAAGCATCCAAATAGCTCCTTATAAAGCCCTTTAAGGAAATAGGTGAAGAACATTGGTATTTTGGGATGAAGTTATGGTGTGAGAACTTCTAGGTCCCAGCATGGTGAAATAAATGATAGAGAAGGTTAAGACCATTTAGTAGCACATCAAAGCTACTCAAAATGGACCAAAGAAGTGTGTGGACGACCATAGACGAGAACTAGAGTTTGATGTTGGAGATATGGTTTTCCAACGCATATCTCCATGGAAGAGCGTGATATGATTTGGGAATAATAGAACGCTTAGTCAAAGGTACATCAGACCTTTTATGATCCTTGATCGCATCAGAGTAGTGTCCTATCAACTAGAACTCCCAACAAACCTTTATCAAGTACATTATGACTACTATGTATCACTCTTGAAGAAGTACATACCCAACACATCACATGTACTCAATCTAGAGGTGGTAACATTGGAGAATGGCCTCTCCAATTAAGAGTATTTGGTGAAGAAATTAGATCATAGGGAAACATCTCTACAAAATATGATAATGCCCTTCATCAAAGTGTTGGGGAGAAAAAACAAGTTTGAAGAAGAAATATGGGAACTGGAGGAAGTGATGAGGTAGAGTTGCCCTCATTTTTTTGTGTGGTAAAAGAAAATTTCAAGGGTGAAATTTCTTAAGGGGGGAAGTTGTAACGACCCGATCATTTATGAATACATTTATAATTATTTTAATGTTATATGGATATAAAAAACACATGCACTTTTTTTAATTAATATTGGGTTTAAATGACCGTTATGTATCATTACTATTTATAATATATCTATTAAACATTGATAAAACCACTCATATAAATATATGTTTTTAACAAATACTTTCGACATAGAAAAAGGACATGACGTCCTCGTCTAGTAGACGTGGTTTGTACGAAGCTCATTTTTCAAAGCTAGAAATGGAGGTAGCATCAGTGTGCTTCACTCTTGACCAAGCCCAAGAAGAGCATCAACACATTAAGCATGAATGGAATCTCCTACAATAGAATCTCAAGTTAATAGAGAATACCACTTGGAGAATGTTATCTGATATGCCCCAAGAATCGTTCAACATCGCATACCTTACCTTTAAGTCTTATGAGTGTATTACAAGGCCTTATGTTACAAGGTATTTGTTACTTATTGTGTAATCCCATTTTATAAATAAAATTATTATTCCATCAATTCTATTATGGGAATAATATTTCTGAAAGAATTATGAATTAGATAAATTGATTTTTTTGGTAAAAATGGTACTTTTGAGAAATATATGCATTATTATGTTTTTATTAATAATATTATATAAAATCATATAAATTATGATTATATCAGTTCCTTATTTGTAAATGATTAGGTCATCAGTTTGATTAGAGTTATAGTTTTCATACGATAAAATAGGAAGTGTATTTTTAAAGTATTTATTTTAAGGAATTAATTAATTTTTGAAATAATTAATATTTTGATAAAGTATTATTATAAAAATATTTTTATTAATAATAAATGTGTATATAATTTTTATGAAGTCAAATGTAATATTTATTAAGGTTTAAAACTATTTTTGTTAAGACCCGTCAAATCTTCAATAAAGGTCGGTTCTCATTTTAAAAGTGAAAATTCACATATTTAAGAAATTTGTCTAGATAAAATGAATATTTTTTTAATGAGTATGTCTAAATTATCCAATGATGAATTTTTCATGTTTTTCTAGGAAAGTCATATTTTTGGGTAAAAATTACATAATATGTAAATATATAGTGTGTTTTATGACATCATAAACACCCAAAATGATCCTTTTACTAAATCTTATTAACCATTTAATAATAATATTTCATTGTTTTTATTATTTCAGGTGTTATGTTCAATGTTTTATAATACATGTTTCATCATGAATAACCATTCTCTTAGCAATATTATATAGTTATATCATCCCCATAATAATTATAGTGATATAATTATCATATTTATAAATCAATTATACTTTTAAGACCCATATTGAAATATGGTTTAGAAAAATTATGTACTTTACGATCAAGGGGACAGTATTTTATATGTATGCTTGAGTAACAATTCCATTTTTCAATGGACATTATGGAAATGAGGTATGTAATATTTTTTCCTTCTATAATTATTGTAATATAATATATACCATATTATATATATATATATATCATCTATTTGGGTTGGTGATGAAAATAAAGTCGTATTGTATCGCGAAGGCGGTAGTCCACACATACACAAAAAATGTTATCATCTATAAGTCAGTGAAAAGGTAATGAAGAAAATGATATATATATATATATATGATTTTCATAATGATAAATATTTCATTATAATCATAATTATTTCTGGTATACAACTTAAAACTTGTAACATAAACCTTATTACATTCCATATAATGCGATAGTGAAAGATTAATCACATTACATTGCCATCTGGTTGTCGCCCGTATACATGAGCAACGTTATCATATCTCCTTCAAAATGGAATGTAATTTAGATATATATGATATAATGAATATATAGGTGTAACTATGTTATGAAAACCATATATATAATTTATATCCATCGTCATACCAAATCGTAAAAGGTAGTAATTGAAGAACAAAAGAGATGATTTTGCGAGTCGGTAGTTTACCGTACACAGGAACGATGTTTTCAAAACAAATTTGAGGGAAGTGGATGTTGTTTTAGGTCAGGAACATATTATTAAAACATCTAATTATATTTAGGATAATAATCATATTATATCAATTTGTTTTAATAATAATTTTGGGATGTTGGGAATGAAATAAAATCAAGACGCTTATTTAAGAACATTACCTCTTCTTATAGTATACCCCATAGGTTTGTGCTAAAGGATTCCTAGGTTAGATTCATGCCCAAACTAAGGTATCCAGGATGGGATTAAGTATTTTGGGATGTGATTTGGTAGGTATTTGATTAATAAAAATTGTTCGATATTGTGACGAAGAAATAGAGTTGGTGGCTTATTATAAGTGGGGGAGAGGACACATTTTTCCTTTTTGGAAAGAATTGAGTATACTCAACTTTTCAATATGTAAAAAGATCCCAAATTGAACAAAAATAGGACCTAAGTGGTGTAATGGATGATATATGGATATAAAATAGTGTTTATAAAATTTTATATGTCATTTTTACCCTTATATTCATTGTTTTAACCCAAGTAATCCCATTTTTACCATAACTGCGATAATTAATTTTTATTACATTCATAGTTCATTTTGGGAAAACATTAAGCTTTATTTAATATAAATAATTAATATTTATTATTAAATATATATTATTTATCTTCCAATATTCAATTCATGAATGTGATGAATTTAATTTAATATTAACCCCATAAACATAATGAAAAGGAGGGGTTTTAATGTTAAAATGTTCAAAATATTACATTATGTTTATATCTAAATTCAATAGGAAAAGTATTCCAATGAACTAAATTTTATTAATTGATAAAAAATTTACTAATTTTACATTAAAACCAATGTTAAATTTAACTTAAAATTGTAAATTATAAAAATGAAATGTTTGGTTTAAATTAAAATCCAATATTTTTCATTATTCATCAAAATTTGAAATTTTTTAGAAAATACATAAAAGTTAACCCTAAGATAATTTCAATATATTTATATTAAAAATTTATTTTATATTATGATGTAAAGTTTCTAAATGTTTTGAAAATTAGTTTTAATGTATATGTGCACTGCATGACTATTCCATCATTAAGAAAAAATAAATGATCTCACATATTTCATTGAAATGATAAATATTTTAATCATTGTAATGACCTGGTAATTTATGAATAAAATTACATTTATTTTAATTTATTATGCATATAGAAAATAAAAAATACTATTTTTATTATTATTGGGTTTAAATGACCATTAACTATCATTACAGTTGATAATATAGCCATTGAATAGTGGTCACACAACTAATATAAATATATGGTTTTAACAAATCCTATCAACATGGAAAAAGGAGATGATAGCACATCTAGTTTACTCGGGTCATAAAATTCTCATTTTCAGATCATGGAATGGTGGTAGTGTCACTGGAATTTGTTCTTGACCAAGCCCAAGCTAAGAATCAATGCATTATGATTGAACCGAATCACCTACGGGATAAGTTCTCGTTAATAATGATTACCACTTGGAAGACATTATCTGATCCACCCCACGAGTCTATCACCATTGCTTGACTTACAATTAGGTCTTATTTTGGTGTTATAAGGGGTTATGTAACAAGGTATTTGTTACTTATATTGTAATCCCTTTCGATAAATAAAAGTATTATTCCATCAATTCCATTATGGGAATAGTCTTTCGTAAAAAAATAATGACTTTGATAAATTGATTTTTTTGAGAAAAATTGTACTTTTGATAAATATATGCATTATTATGTTTTTATTAATAATATTATAAAAATAATTGTTATAAATGATAATTATACCAACTCCTTATATGTAAATTATTTGGTAATCAGTTTAATAAGAGTTATAATTTTATTTGATAAAATAATAACTGGATTTTTAAACAATTTATTTTATGGAATTATTGAATTTTTGAAATAATTAATATTTAAAAAAAATATAATTCCCAGTTTATTTTTATTAAAAATAAATTATTATATAATTTTTATGAAGTTAAATGTTATTTTTATGATGGTTTAAAAACTTTTTTGTCAAAACTTGTCAAAGTTTCATCAAATGTCATTTTTCATATTAAAAGTGAAATTTCATATAAATAGAATATTATCTATATAAAATGAATATTATTTTTGGAATCAATATTTCTATATTATCCAATGGTTTTTTTCATAATTTTCTGACACATTCTAATTTTTGGGTAAAAATTGTAAACTTTATAAATATATAGTGTGTTTTATGACATCACAATGACCAAATAGTGATGTAATAAATACCAAAAAATGGATATTAAACAAAATATATGGATTAAAATTAAAATAAATCTTTTTTAGAGTTATTCACGTATTTTATAATTCATTAGTTTATCCACCAAAATGTATAACATATTTTATGATTTTAAGTTCATTTCATTAATAATGTGACTCACCTCCACATAAGAAAGGATAATATTTTAATATTTTAGGACCATGGACTAATAAAATAATTTTTTCATCTCCTATTTGGAAAAAAATGGGAAAATAACCATGTTATGGATTGTGGTTTTGAATATTTAATTATATAGATTCCAAAACCAATGTTTGTGAAATATTAAACAATTCCCCTTTTATTTCTTATATTAACCCACACAATCTCCCACTTATCTTCACTAAAATTCCTTATATCACTTCTATACTATGTCATACCATCTCTATAAACCTCCCAAGGTTCCCCATGCCCTCAATAATCCCATCTTCAAGCTTTTAAAGTCACACACTACAGTAAGGGGTTTATTTCCATTCTCATTTTTATTCAAGTTTCCTTATATTGTTACACCATTATATTTTCAATTAAAAATTATGGTGTATGTTTTAGAAACTTCACAAAAATTCCCTTATTATTTTTCAATTATGAGATACAATTTTCTCTCTCAATAATCCCTCCCATGTACACTTGTTACCTTGCTGAAATTTCGTAAGAGTTATTTCATTCCACCTACTTTTCTAAGGTTCTTTATTATGTTATAGCTTCTATTTAAAAATTAATCATTTTAGAACATGTATTTATATGATAAAATTACAACCTATTTAATTTCTAATTTATCAAAGACCCATTTTTCTCTCATCAACCCATTTTTAGAAATCCCTAGGTGATGTCATTATGCTGCAGAAAATGCACCGCGATTTTCTATTCCAAAATAATCGTGTAGTGAATACCATGACCATTTCGATATCAAAGGTATTCACCTTTTTCCACATATAATTATTTATCATAGACTTCAATATATTTATTCCATATTCCTTTATCATGGAATAAATTATATTGTTCACTGAATCTACGTTCTATGATCATTTTGGCCCACTTAAGCATGAGATTAATGTATTCATGAAGGGTGCACCCCGATAGCGCTCTAATGCATTGGATAATGTTTAGTATCATGATACATAATAATTTTAAAGGGTTTTTACTGATTCATTTATATGATTTTTTCTAACATTTTGCGACACATTTTTACTATATTCCATTATATTATTGATGTAGTGTTTTAAGCTATTTCCACATTTCCATGTTATGATGATCATGCTATATCATGACATTTTGTTTCTGTTTCTCTTATAATCCATTTATATGTATATTTCCTGACATGTATGTTATTCTTCATTTTATATATTTTTACTCCATTACTGGGATATATAGGTCACCCTTTTCTTATGTATGTCCCAATATTATCCCATGCAATGCTACTTATGAATGACAATTGTTGTCATGTAAAATAAGTTTTCAATAAAGTTGTTTTATTTTATGTCTTATGTTTCCATCTAATATTCCTAATCCCAAAATTCACTAAACCACTTGATCATATAGGTTTATGAAGTAATAATTAATGTAATAGATCATTTTAATGTGTGTAATAAAGACCAGGATTGTTTTATTCAAAATCAATAAAAACCAATTATTTTCTTAATTTATTTAGTAAAATTAATATAATCCAATTTAGTTGGTATGTCATAACTATTAAATTAATTTAATTTAATTTAATAATATTTCTCATTTCATTTAATTTTGGTTTTGCGTGTGATGCATGATAAATTTGTATTGTGTATAACACAAGCTAAACATAGTGTTTGGTGTGGAAACAAATTATCAAATAAAATGTTATTATTTTAAAATAATGGGATGTTATATTCTCTACCCCATAAGAAAATTTCATACTCATAATTTAAATTTTATATTGGTGATAAAGGGTATGAAATTTTGAAATAACCACTACAAGAAAATTGGCAAATATCTGTAGTTTGTTTTTGATTTAGTGGTGGTTAAAACTGTCTCCATATGTTTTGGTGATGGTTTATAAAAAAATAAAGTAATGTAGGTTTCAGAATCCAACTTAATCCACTTCCATAAATTTACTAATGGTTTATTGGAACCATTATGAAAAATTTTTAGTGGTGGTTATTTCATTTTTAGTGGTTGGTCACCATTTAAAAAATATATAGTTGATAATAGTGGTTTAAACTATCTCTAACAATAAAAATATATATTTGTCATTTAAACAACTAGTAAACAAATTTTTCATGAATACAACATCAGTTTAAACCACCACTATACAGTGTTGATAAAAAAATACATCTATAGAAATAGTACCTCTATAAAAGAAAAAATATATTACTTTATCGAAACAGTAAACAAACTATTTCAATATAATAAAAACATGTCATGTCCAGTTCATACAATATCATAATACAACAAATCTATAATATGAAATGAAAAATAACAACAAATTAATTAATATGAGTAATGTTTTTTTATTTTCATCTTGAGAATAATTTGATGGCTTGGTTATATATTACCATTACATTGAACCTCAAGCTATGTAAATATTATAAAAGGACAATACTTGGTTGTTTGCAAGCATATCATATACTAGTGAACTATTTTATAAATCATGGATCCATCTTTGATAAATTATTTAATGTTAATGTAATCAACAATTGGTGGTATCAGAATGAATTATTGGTAAATTGAAGGTGGTTGGTTGGGTGAATATAGAAATCCTAACTTTTATAGCATTTAGTAAATGGTTTTTCCCACCTCTGAGAACCCTTGGTCTTTTATGTTTATTCTTGGTATTCTTAATACAATAATAATTAATAGCGATTTATTATTTTTTTCATAAGATTATCTATGTTTTCCTTTTTTATGAGACCCGTGGGACATTAGTTGGGTGATACTTCCAACCAGTAGAATGTGATTTTATATAATGGTTATGTCAATTGGGTTGAATGATGATTCTAATGATATTGGGATCTATTATGCAAATGTGGGTTTGTTGTTCATTTCAATAATGGACTTCTGAGATGTTATAAAACATATTATCTGTGTTGGTTCTGGAATTTATCCAAACAGTTAATATGAACACGAGGTTGGACTGGGTTATATGATGAGAGTAGGTAAAGAATACCGTCTATGGATTTTAGCTATATAACATGTCATATCATAATGAAAATTAATAACGGATGTGAATGCAATTGATGTGATTTTATTATAATTTAATTTTATATATGTATAATTCTTTTATTTAGATTTTATAGAAGACCTGATCAGAACCATGATGAAAAGAGACATGAGAATAAAATTAAAACAAGGAAAATGATTTACTACTTATAATTATGAATGTAGAGTTACCACATCCAAACCTTCCTTATTTGGATGACATTAAGTTTCTTCTTAAAATAATAATATTCAAAACATGAGAGTTTATTTTTAGGGATAGAATATGTATAATTAACTTCAAGACAACCGAACATCAGTTGTGTCATTCAATATATAGAATAATTACCCTTTAATATATTATAATGATAATAATTTCTCAAAATAACCATTAGTTTTTCTATAAGGAATATAATTTTATAAGGAATGTGACTCAAAAAGATTCAAATGATAAATAAAGAAGAAGAATTCCTTCACCCAAAAACATAAGTAATAAGTATATAATATATTTAAAATAGAACTTATCGCATTAAAATTTACATATTGATTACATCTTCAACATTACATTAAAACCACCAAAATACATTCACATAAATTCTAAGGGTGGGATAAAAAAATATCTTGGTCAAGGGTGGTGATTCATCTCGTATAAAAATATTACTCACATGGGTTTTCGTTTATTTTTAATTAAAAATGATTAAGAAAGTATGGATCAACTCAATACGTATAATGGATTACATCTATGAAATATTTTGTTGTTCCTAATAAGTTTGATGAGAATACTCTTTTTTTCTATAATGGTTTATCCATACTAAAAAATTGGTAATATGATGGAATAAGATTCATACATTCATAATAATATATGAATAATAATCCTTTGGAAAAAACAAGTTAATGATGATGTATATTTTTCATCCTTTCTCCTGAAGATATTGAAGATGATCATTATGAATAATTATTTGGGTATTTTATTTCACTAACTGAGTTTTAATATTAGATTAAAATTATAGAAGCTTTTTTTGGTGTGTGTAGACTTATATACATTTTATCTATATGAATACACTATTATAAGGCCCATTTTTTGGTATTCTACCTGGAGAATATATTTTATAATATTTGAGTTGTTTGAGAAAGAAATTAATATTTGATGGTGTCCCTGTGGATTATGATTCCTATGTTATATTAAAATTGACCATATATAATGATCTTGAGTTAGCCATGAGTAGAGAGTTAAGGTGACAATCTATATATTTCAAAGATAAGAAAAGTATAAGTGGGATGTCTATGTGGAAGAATACATCCATGTTCAGTTTTATTGGTCATACATGGTGAAATACAAATTGGATGTTAGGAATAAATAATGTTCATATATTATTGAAATGGACTAAAGATGTTTAAATGAACAATAAGAAGGGGAATTTCAAAGAGTACTAAAAAACAAAACCTAAAGAGCCTAATAATTTTGAGAAAAATGTAAAATTCAGAATAAAACTATCGAATTAACCTTGAATAGATATTTTCATGCAATATAAGGTACATATAGATATATCCTTATGAAAATAAAAATATGGTTTCTAAATAACCATATTAGTATTAGGCTTTTATAATTTTAGTTACAAATCATAATTGAATCTAAGACCAACCACGATCACTACTCAATAAAATTTGATCCACAACATCTGTATCTCCATATTCAATCCATATTAGTATCACATATATGAAAATTTTCTTGAAAATTAAGATCTATTTTATATTTAAATTTAAATTTAAATCCATTAAAATTGTTTGTTCTAAATGATTATAAATTTGTTTTATTTACCATCTCTCTCAAATCATTCATGGATACAATATCATTGGGGACTGATCTATTTTTCTTCTAATATAATTCAATAATCACCTTTTTTGAGAAATAAATTTTTTATCATGTATCTTTATATGATCCCAATGTTTCGGGATTTTTCTCCGATTTTTCTAAATTATGCTTTGCATTCCAGAAAAATCCCTCTGGGCATCTTGTGGTAAGGAGTAACTACAACCTGAAGTATATGTTGCTGTAAGCACCAGTGTCCTGTCAATGTACTCATATGGTAATGGTACCAAACCTATCGCAATATCATGAATAGGATGATTCTTCTTAAAGACATGACCAAGTAGCTCATCCTTGGAGACAGAGAATGAATTCTCAAGATTGGCATCCCTGGGTTATTTTATATTTAGAGGAATATAAAATATCATTCATATTTAATGAAATAAATATTAAAAATTAATATCTTACAATAATTCATTTCAATGAAAAATTAATTCATACCCCAACTAATTTGTAAGGATCATTCAAAGAACTCTAATTATATTATTCATGAACATCCCATGAAGGATATATTCGGGATATTAAGTTCCCTATAGTACTTGACATAACTTAAAAAAGATACATAAACAACATAATATATGATATATATAATTTTATCCTAAAATATTTAAACTAATGAAAATATTACTAGAGGTTATCTATTTTTTGAAAAACTCTTTAACCCAGTAGTGTGAGGAAGGATTTGTTTTTCTCGACCATATTCATTTTTCCTTAAAAATCATGAAATAAAAAAAATATAATTTAATAGTATTGTATAAAATGTAATCTAATTTTTATATTCATTTATATATGTGAAATTAAATTAATATAATAATATATATTTCAATACCACTTGCTTCTCATGAATATGGCTATCAACAAAAACATTCCACTATTTTCTGTGTACTTTTTTAGGTACCTTACCACATTGTTAATGATTGGTGAATGATGAATCACTGAATTTATTCCATAATCTGTATTTAAAATATTTCTAATTCATACCCAAATTATTCATTGTTCATGTTCGTGTTATATAATCATCAATTCAGAAGTGGAATAACATCTGTAAAAATAGATTAATTTTGAAATATTATAATTTAATTGTATAACGACATTAAATTATTCCATAATGTATTAATATTACATATATCTAGGAGTCAAAGACAAATTTGTTACTAGAATTATGCATATTCCTCAAATAAAAATAGTTAATTAGAAAGGTAATTGGATCCATTTCTATCTGGTCTTGAATCTGGAAAATTAATCCCACGTAATCCTATATGGGGACCCCATAATACTCAAATGGGATAACAATATTTAATTCATTCATATTCATTACATTTGAACTATTCATATTTTACTATATAGTAATATTGTTGGTATATTTTATAATAAATAGATAGTAGTATAAAAAGGTGTAATATATTTATTCACATTAAAATTATACATATAAAAATCACCCACCAATATCCTTGAAAAGAACCAATAGTGAAAAACTATTCCCTTATTAATGAAATTGATGAATCAAGAAGAAATACGTCATATATTTATGGTATATATATAAGGACGGTGTGTGAGACACTGGTGGGATGGAGGAGGGTGTGAGAGAAGCTGATGGGGGGAGACTGTGGGTGTCTCAGATATCTTAGGGGGAGAGAACAATGGATCATCATTTGTCTTTTTGGTCAATGTAACATCAATTGGGAGTCTACTAGGATCAGTGAAATGAGTCTACCTTTAATTTATGTCATTTCTTCAAATAAAATATACTTTAGAACATATATTTAAGTAAATTCAATAAAAATATATAATTGATAACAAATGCAGAGTGCAGACAGAAAAATATACATAGAGATGTTAACTAATTAATTAAAATATACTATAAGTGGTTGATAAATTAATGGATGACTTCACATATAATCATTTTCCCCTTCAATAATTTCATTGTCTGGATCAATCATTAATTTATCCACTTTATCCACCAATACAAGTCTAATATATTCAGTATCATGGTGGAAAAATAAGTTCATTTCTTATTATTGATTGGATTTCATATTAGAGGTATGATATTCCACTTTATCACCCTATCATACAAGTCTCTTTAGTTTATGTGAAGAAATAAACACCACCCTTATTTTGTGACATATTCTACATAATAAACCATTTCATCTTATGATGAGAAGATATACAGATCATTTAATTCTTGGTCACTGGCACTTGTTACGTGAGAGAAGTTCAGTGAAGTAAATTTCAAAGAATCTCTTTTAGTACCCGATGTAATAACGACCAAATTTTATTTGAAAAAAATAAAAACAAAATCTCATTGTATTTTAATAAGAAAATATCCACCAACATTCCATAGTATCTCAATTAGGAAAAATTAAATATACCACTATTCTAGATTACCAAACCCCCTCCTAATAAAATGCATAAAATTCAATTCCATTCACATTGAATGAATTGACTTATATAGAATCTTTTAGAGGAACTCAAGATAGAAACATCAAACATTATAAAAACATAGCCTGAGTATTAGTATTCATGATCTACAAAGAGTAATATACATTATTATATTTAAAATATATGTTTTCAATATAATATATGTGTTGATTATAATATTTATGAACTTACACAACATGGATACGATTATTCAATAAAGGGATCATCAATTTCAGTATTCATTAGAACATATCAATGTGCATATAATAATTACATTTCTATCAGTGTAACATTTGATATCATCCTAAATTAATGACCGATAGTTGGATTGATTTTTTATGTCCCATGTATATGAGATTTTGTTGATTTATTTTCAACATGTCTGACTTGATTGAATCGTGTCCTAATATCATCATTGTATCTGAAAAAGGTAAGAAACTCAACTTCTAAATACCCTTCATAAATAGGTCCTTCAATATGAGATTTATTTTTCATGTATGGTCTCAAATAGACAAGATATATGTGAAGAAAATAAAACATAATTATATAATTAATGGAGTTCCATTAACTATTTACCAAAGATGAAAAGCATATAAATAATTAACCTCTCTTTTGGAAGAAACCATATATAATATACAGGGGATACCAATTTAGTTATCTCAATAGAATTTATAGTAAAATGAATCATGATAGTTAAAAATGAAGAAATATCATATAAATTTCACAATGTGTCAATACAAATATCTCTTGAAGATTCTAAAGATCAGCGTGTTGTAGGGTTTTCTGAAATAGTTTTCTGATTAATGTGAAAAATTGAAGTATGAATATATTAACTTATTTATGTAATAATGTATTCAATTCCAATGTTATTAACTTCTATATCAAACTATGTTAATAATGTATTTTCAATCCATATAACCAATGATATTTTAAGTTGACACACCTTGATATGTTACATGAATACCCATCAGATACCTTCACATGTTTTAAGATTCAATGGGATGAATCGTTATCCATATTTTTCATTGAAAACATTTTCCATATAATACTATACATTATTATATAGCCATAGATCACAATTTATGTTCATTGTGTGTAAGTCCTTTTGATCCTTGAGTTGGTCCTTATATTTTCCAGGCTCATTATGAAATTTCATGAAAATATTATCACAATCATTCTTCTCAATATTTATAAAATAAATAATATTATAAAACAAATGAATTTCCAAATATGAAATTTTTAAAAATATATTTTTTTTTATCCATTGTATTGGTCCAATTTTAATTTACAATTAACTTCAAACCATTTCCCACTAACATTCAAATGATACACAGTCCCAAATTTTGTTTCAACATTTCCATGTTGTTCCAATATTTTAGAACATGTTCACATCATCAGAGGTGGTCTATGATCAATATAACCATTGAATTTTTACATGTTAAATTGAAATGTACAAGATTCATAAATAAATATTAAATGACATGGGAAGCACCATATTTTACTCTAAGGTAGTAGTTTATGATGAAAATAAAATTTAGAATTATGAAAATCTGAACACATTTATGTGTTCTAACCAAATAATTTCTTAGATATAGGAATTTCATTAATGTCCTATATTAGATATGTGTCTATTTTAAAAAAATCTAGAAGAGGAATCATATGTATCAACAATTTTTCTCTATAAATCAAGGATTTATGGAATTTTTTGTTTTAATTATACATTAATATAATTTCAAGGATTTCTTTTCGAGGAATAATAATTGAAATGAAAAAAATATGTTTTTTACGCATCCATAGAGGTAGATTGTATTTAATCAAAACAACTATCCAAACGCAATGACTAGAACTCAAAGTCCAAAATGTATTGAATATATCAGCAACCAATCCCAATCAAGCATTCCTAGGATCAGATTAGGAATATGGATGTGATGAATAAAATGTATTCCATGATTTTTTGGTCTATTGTAAGTCTCATTAACACATAATTTTTATTGTGTATAAAATACCACTTCATTTTCGTGGAATTTTTTAATGACATGAATAATATTCCAATTTGTGGTCTTAAAGGGATGTAATGAAAAACCATTTCATGTGTGTTCTTTTTCTTATTCATAATAATAAAATGTTGTCTCGGAATTCCAACCTCTCCAATTTATTTTTGACTATAAAAAACATTTTTTTTAATCCGTTCTGCATGAATCCTCTACCTGATAAAGAATAAAATATTGGGGTAAGCATGTATTTGTGTATAATCCATACCAATCTTGTTAACATATTTGTTCATATTAAAAAATTACTCAAGATTCTATTATTTAAGAAATGTGTCATGAAACAAATCTATTATCACGTACATTGTCTTATTTATAATTATTCATAGGCATATGATATAGTACAACCTCGGTAGAAACCAATTTTTTTATAGGTCATACATCCATCATAAAACTCTTGATTTTAATAATCATAAAGATCGTGAAATGTATTTTTCTACTTCTTGAAGTTTTCTCTTACATTAGCCCCCATAGAATCAATAGGGGGATCAAATGATATGTTTCAATCTTGATCTCATTATCTTATTGTCCCAAAAATAACACTTTTCAAGTTATTATTTTTAGTAGCATCCACTACTCGTTTAGATAAGTATTCATGTTGATGTTTTTTGTATTTAGTAAAATAAATCACCGTTTATAAGGGTTTCAGTTCATTTCCCATCATTGATGATGTTGGGTTCTCATTCTATTGAATAAAATTAGTGCTCAGTCATTCTATAACATTCAATTCTCCATGGTGAATCCAACATAAATATCGAAAATGGAATTTATTCATTATCAAGTGTTTATAAACATTATTTATCTTTAACAATTATATAAATTTACATTTAGCAGAAGGACATATTATTGTAACATCAACAGATTGAATAGATATTTTAAAATCTAAAAACACCTCAAAACCCATAGCATGTTGAAGTGTGAACCTCAATAATGTGATCAGTATTTTATCCATATATATCACAATATTCCTACACATTCTTAATAATAATGAAAAAAAATTCTATGTAAGAAAAGAGATAAATGGAAGTGAAAATACAAGACCCAAGTAGTTATAATAAGAGTCTTATAAGTATTAAAAAGGCCAATGTCACGACCCGTCCTCGGGGCCCGTGCCGTGACTACCCCAAGCCCGCCTTCCATAGGCCAGGGGCTGACGACTAGCACCAAAGGCGTAAAATCCCGTTAACTGGGAAGGCATTGCCTTTATAAAAGAAAACAAGCACCACAGAGTACAAGCGGAAGTAAAACACTAAGTACAAAAAGGAGAGCTGAAAAGTAAAAAGGGGTCGGAAATACAAGCCCAACTGTAAAGTACAACTCGAAAGGGAAAACAGCAACTGAAAGGTAAAGCTGCTACGCTAAGATTTCCACTGGAAATCCCACCTGAAGGGTGGGTACAGATAGCTCCTCTGCTCCTCGGGTCCCGCCATCCGCTCCGAGTACCGCCTCGTCGTATAGTCCACCTCCAGGTACCGTCCAGTCCTTGAACCTTCGGCTTCTGTCAGCACTGTCCGTCGTCTGCAACCAACACAACGAGGTGCGGGCATAGCCCGTGCAGGGGTGAGTATAACGATACTCAGTAGGGACCCCGAGACCCTCAAGGTCTCACTAAAACCAACAAGGATAAACACAAGAAGATCTCAACAGATAAACTCTACTTAGGTATATGCTCATACATATACCTAAGTTATCAAGTAACCCATCTCAGTCATGAGGAAACACAAGGATTGTGAAATCGACGGATAACCACTACCCGGGTATATGCCCATACATATACCAAAGTTAGCAAGTGACCCATCTCAATCATGAAGTAAAAACAAGGTCAAAAGTCTCAGCTCAAACCAGGATTTTCATTATCGAAACCGTAACTGCTGAAGAGCTCCGTCTCTAGAGTGAACAGTGGTCCTGTCACGACTCCGAGGCCGCCGCTCACTAACCTAAGACTGCTGAGGTACTCCTCCTGTCGAGTACTGCGGGTTTGCGGCCAACTACCTGGCGCTCCGTCCGCTGAGGGTCTGTCGCCAAATACCGGGCGCTCGCCCAATTAGCCTACTGAGGTACTCCTCCTGTCGAGTACCGCGGGTTTGCTGCCATCTACCTGGCGCTCCGTCCACCGTGGGTCTGCAGCCAAATACCGGCGCTCCGTCCACTGGGCTAGTCGACTCACTCCAAGTCGAGTCGGTCAAGCAGTCGTCAGGTCTCAGCCGGCTACACGGTCTCCGTACTCTGCACGCTCGTCTCCGGGAGGGTCCGCTCCACGAGCTACTGGCCGATACTCCAAGTATCACAAAGTCCCACGAAGAAGTGTCTCAAAAGTCTGTCTCGTCACAGGGGTCTCATCGCAACAGACGGCGCGTCGATCGGACGCCCGGTCTGTGAGTTATTAGTCTATTCGTCCCAGGGGCCCGGTTGGTTTCGTGAGCGAAACCAATCCCGACCGTATCTCAACTGTACCCCGAACTCCCATAGGGTATACTCAAAGGGACCGTTACTCAACGTAACCACCAACGCCGCTGACGGTTCGTCAAGCGGACGTCCTGTCTGAAAGATAATAGCTTTCCCGTTCCAGGGGCCCGGTTGGATTTCGGGAACAATCCAACCCGGCCATACTCCGACTGCATCCAAAACTCGGGCGGAGTATGTCAAAAGTTCCGTCTCATCAAGAGGAAGTCAACGAAACAGACGGCGCGTCAATCGGACGCTCGGTCTGTAAGTTATTGGCATTTTCGTCTCCGGGGCCCGGTTTGTTTTTTTAAGGAAAAAACCAACCCGACCGTACTCCACCTGCGTCCAAACCTCGGGCGGAGTATGCCAAAAGATCCGATTCACTAAGAGGAACACAACGCGACTGACGGCGCGTCAATCGGACGTTCGTGGCTCAAGATATGAACGTTTCCGCTCCGAAGGCCCGGTTGGTTTCGTGAACGAACCAACCCGGCCGAACTCAAAGTAATCCGAAACCTTGAGTGCGATATACCGAAACGACCGTCTCGATCCAAGGATCGCGTTGCCGCTGACAGTTCGTCGATCGGAGGTCCGAGGCTCAAGTTATGAGCGAAAAACCAAAACTGGTCCGAAACGGGGGGTCCGGGTCCGGGCCGACCCGGCCCGACCCCCCCCCCCCCCCCCCCCTGGGCGGCGCGGTGGCTGGCGGCGGCGGCCGGCGGCGGCGGACGGCGGCGGCGCGGCGGCCGGCGGCGGGCCGCGGTGGCGGCGGCGGCGGGCGGCGGCGCGGCGGCGGGCCGCGGGGGCGGCGGCGGCGGGCCGCGGCGCGGCGGCGGCGGGCCGCGGCGGCGGCGCAGGGCGCCGCACGTGGGTCACGCGGGGGGCAATCAAGCCCCCCCTGTTTGTGAAGGCGGCACGGCTTTAAGCCGTGCCGTTGCAAAAAAAAACGGCCTCCCCACAAATGGGGGCCGGCTGGACGAACCGGGGGGCTGTTGCCCCCCCTCCTTAAATGAACCGCCCCCCTCATTAAGAGGGGGGTTTGATGAACCAGCCGGGGGATTTATTCCCCCGGTTTTATGACATCCGGCCGGCCCGCTGGCCGGCCGATTTTTACCAACGGGACCGGAAATTCCGGTCCCGCCCTCGTCTTCCGACGCCGGCGGCCCGGCCGCCGGTCTCCTCTTCCGCCGCGGCCCGGAACCGGCCGCGGTCTTCTCATCCTGCCGCGGCCCGGAACCGGCCGCGGTCTTCTTGTCCCGCCGCCGCCCGGAACCGGCCGCGGTGTTCGTCGTCCGGCGCGGTGCGACGGCACCGCGCCCCTTTCTCCGTGCCATGAATCCTTCCAACGCGGCGCGACGGCGTCGTGTTCTTGAAGACTCTCCTCGGCGAAGCGCGACGGCGATGCGCAAAATAAAGGAACGATCATCCGCGTGGTGCGACGGCACCACGCTACTTGTTTCCACCAGCATAAACAAACATGAACGATGGAGGGGGGATTCGGCCGTGTTCGTGCGGTCCGGCCCCCCCTCACGTTAAATTAATAACGCAACTTAAATAAATTAAGCCACACGTTATACTTGCTATTCACGATCAAGAAAAGGAATAATAAAGAATCAACAACCCCTACCTCGGGTTTAAGATTTGAAGATTCGGCTACGCTCCGCGGAAGACGGCGTCGCGGAGGTCGGGTGTCGCGGTCGTCGTTCGTCAAATCCGTTGACGAAGAGTTATGCCCGAAGAGACACGTCGCTGGCGGATCTTCGTTTGCCGACGAAGAAGGTCCCAGGAGGGTGCGGCGTTCCCTCTTGTTGACACCGAGGACGAAGAAGGGAGGCGTCGTTCTTCGTCGGAGTTTGGGCGTTCTTCGTTCTTCGTCAGAGCTTGAAGATGAAGAGGAAGCTCTCCAAAAGACAAACAAAGAACTCAAAATAAAATAAGACTACCTCTTATTTTATTAACACATAACACAAAGAATTTCAAACGATTCGTTTCTCACCTTAGCTGCCGAACGAGGATCGGCTGCGGAAGAAGAGGCGTCGCCGAAGAACGTCGCGGGTAAAGCTCGTCGACGTCGCAGATCTCGGTGTGCGTCGTCGAATTTCGGTCGTCGGCGTTCTTCGCGTTCTTCGCGTTCTTCGCGGGGAGATGAAGAAACAAGATCCTCTCAAATCCTTTCAAAGGATTTTTAGGTTGGTCTTATTTTATAAACATGCCAACACACGAAACCGGTTAAGAAACGATCCACCAATTCGAAAGAAACGACCCATTAAATTCACAAAAGAAACAGTCCATTTAATTCACGAAATAAACCGCCCAATTAAATGGTCTGTTAAGAATTAAAGAAAACGCGTCGGTTGACTTTTCAGTTACTTTGACGGGTTTTCGCGGGTGCGTTACTTAGCGAAAGAAACGGCGGGGCTCGTGCGGGCCCCACCTCACAAATATCCTACCAAGGGGTAGGATATTTCTGGATAGCATCCTATCCAGTTCAACTCAGTTCAAGCCGCCTTTAAGTGGCTTCAAGTGGCTTCCAAGTGGCTTAAGCGAAATAAAATAAAGTTGTCGCAAAATTATTTTATTTCTTAACTTTAAGCCCGAAAATTAAAAACCACACCCGAGCAAACGCAACTCCGGAAGAGGCGTTTCTAAGCGAATATCGGCGCTGCGAGTTCATCGGTGCCCTCGGATTTCAATTCCGAGCACCGGATAAAAAGTTAGAAATTCCCGCTCGTTCGTTCACTGAACGTACCCGAGCCAAACTTCGGAAATTAATTCCGGGCACTCCGGGCCTCGGAATCAGGTGCCGTCTGAAACTGCGTTCTTGTAAAATTCCAAAGAAAAATAAGAAAAAAATTTCCTTGAAATTTACGGGTCTTTACATTACTCCCACCACAGGGCTTTACGTCCCCGTAAAGCTTCACCACAAACTTAGGGAAACAAAGCGGTACTGAGCACGCATCTGAGCCTTCCGCTCCCATGTGCTCACCTGGAGATTCCCGTGCCGCCATCTGTGGCGCACAAGAGGAATCGATCGCCCATGTAGGGCCCGCTCCTGGATGACATGGACCTCCTCTGACGTGGCCCGGACCATCTCTGGTCCCACAAGAGCTGCAAGATTTCTTCTTTGCCGAAAAGAGAAACCTAGTCTCATCCCCTGGATGAACCACATTCTTTGCCTAAAACAGTCAATCCTAACATGGATGATACTAATCCATACCAAGGATGACGTCGTAAGGCCTCGACGCTACTACTAAGAGATCCAACCGTTACTCTCGCCTCCAAGGGTTGAGTCACATTGTCGGCATCAGTGTGTGGTAACTGGGTCTCCTCCAGTAGATGTTTCACAAGTGAGGGTCAAGTCAACAGTCAACTGGAACCTCTTAGTAACATCACAAAAGAGGACAGGAAAGAAAACATCACAAAGGTATGCGTCTTTTATTATTGCAGCTCATATTACAAGACGCTACACAAAAGCAACATCAACATGGAACTAGAAGTACAAAAGACGTATCCACTAGTTTCTCCCCTGTCCACCTGCTCCCAGAGCTTCAGCATTTGTCGCTGCCTCAACCTCGGTGGATCCCTCCAAGCCTGCGGATCGAGGAGTCGGACAGTCACGTGCTAGGTGACCCTTTCCGCCACAGGAGTAACATTGTCCGTTTCTGGCACGCCTGGCTCTGACCCCACCTCGGGTGCCCCGCACCACCGGTCCTAAAACCCGAGATCGCCCAACTGCTGGTCTGGTCCTCCTGGACCTCTGCATCATCTGTCTACTGCCCACAGATGACTCGGCTTCTGATCGAAAAACACGCGGCAAAGGCAGAATCTCCTGTACACGCTCGGGGTGTAGAGATACTGGCACAAACTCCACCCTGAAGAAGGTCTCGAAGTCTTCCCATGCGAAGTTCATCTCATCGCAAAACTGAAACAAGTGGCTCCACCACCTATCTGCTGCTGCCTGAAGGAGGCTGGTAGCAAAGATCACCATGAAGTCTGCCGGCGTCCCCACTAGCCTGAAGACTCTCACCACAGCCTCCAGCCAAACCTCAGCTGCCTGCGGGTCCGTCTCTCCCCGGAACCTGGGTGGTCTCTGGCGCTGGAACTCGTGCAGCGCGCTCAAGCGTCGTGCATCGCCTACTGCTGGTGCCTCTGCTGGTGCCTCAACTGCAAGAGGGCCCTGTACCGAAGCCTCGTCGCTCGACAGACTGTCAGCATGCTCATCCCTCCGGGCTCTAGCTGATCGTCTGAGAAAAGACATCCTGAAAGAAACAACGTTACACGATCAAACGATTATACCTGGTGAGCTGACCTGGTTTGAGCTGTTTTAAGGGGAAAAACCTTTGAAAACACACACGCAATCAGTGTTTTCGTGCACAAAGTCGGAAATCAGTTGTCAGGGTCCTGGTGTGTGGATACGTCGGCCGCCCGCACCAACACTGGACTCCCTGAACTGAAAACCACACTCGGTACCCTTAACACTATTGCTTCACAGAAAGAAAGATCAGAGTCTGCGGTAGAACCGACCACCTCTGATACCAATTTGTCACGACCCGTCCTCGGGGCCCGTGCCGTGACTACCCCAAGCCCGCCTTCCATAGGCCAGGGGCTGGCGACTAGCACCAAAGGCGTAAAATCCCGTTAACTGGGAAGGCATTGCCTTTATAAAAGAAAACAAGCACCACAGAGTACAAGCGGAAGTAAAACACTAAGTACAAAAAGGAGAGCTGAAAAGTAAAAAGGGGCCGGAAATACAAGCCCAACTGTAAAGTACAACTCGAAAGGGAAAACAGAAACTGAAAGGTAAAGCTGCTACGCTGAGATGTCCACTGGAAATCCCACCTGAAGGGTGGGTACAGATAGCTCCTCTGCTCCTCGGGTCCCGCCATCCGCTCCGAGTACCGCCTCGTCATATAGTCCACCTCCAGGTACCGTCCAGTCCTTGAACCTTCGGCTTCTGTCAGCACTGTCCGTCGTCTGCAACCAACACAACGAGGTGCGGGCATAGCCCGTGCAGGGGTGAGTATAACGATACTCAGTAGGGACCCCGAGACCCTCAAGGTCTCACTAAAACCAACAAGGATAAACACAAGAAGATCTCAACAGATAAACTCTACTTAGGTATATGCTCATACATATACCTAAGTTATCAAGTAACCCATCTCAGTCATGAGGAAACACAAGGATTGTGAAATCGACGGATAACCACTACCCGGGTATATGCCCATACATATACCAAAGTTAGCAAGTGACCCATCTCAATCATGAAGTAAACACAAGGTCAAAAGTCTCAGCTCAAACCAGGATTTTCATTATCGAAACCGTAACTGCTGAAGAGCTCCGTCTCTAGAGTGAACAGTGGTCCTGTCACGACTCCGAGGCCGCCGCTCACTAACCTAAGACTGCTGAGGTACTCCTCCTGTCGAGTACTGCGGGTTTGCGGCCAACTACCTGGCGCTCCGTCCGCTGAGGGTCTGTCGCCAAATACCGGGCGCTCGCCCAATTAGCCTACTGAGGTACTCCTCCTGTCGAGTACCGCGGGTTTGCTGCCATCTACCTGGCGCTCCGTCCGCCGTGGGTCTGCAGCCAAATACCGGCGCTCCGTCCACTGGGCTAGTCGACTCACTCCAAGTCGAGTCGGTCAAGCAGTCGTCAGGTCACAGCCGGCTACACGGTCTCCGTACTCTGCACGCTCGTCTCCGGGAGGGTCCGCTCCACGAGCTACTGGCCGATACTCCAAGTATCACAAAGTCCCACGAAGAAGTGTCTCAAAAGTCTGTCTCGTCACAGGGGTCTCAACGCAACAGACGGCGCGTCGATCGGACGCCCGGTCTGTGAGTTATTAGCCTATTCGTCCCAGGGGCCCGGTTGGTTTCGTGAGCGAAACCAATCCCGACCGTATCTCAACTGTACCCCGAACTCCCATAGGGTATACTCAAAGGGACCGTTACTCAACGTAACCACCAACGCCGCTGACGGTTCGTCAAGCGGACGTCCTGTCTGAAAGATAATAGCTTTCCCGTTCCAGGGGCCCGGTTGGATTTCGGGAACAATCCAACCCGGCCATACTCCGACTGCATCCAAAACTCGGGCGGAGTATGTCAAAAGTTCCGTCTCATCAAGAGGAAGTCAACGAAACAGACGGCGCGTCAATCGGACGCCCGGTCTGTAAGTTATTGGCATTTTCGTCTCCGGGGCCCGGTTGGTTTTTTTAAGGAAAAAACCAACCCGACCATACTCCACCTGCGTCCAAACCTCGGGCGGAGTATGCCAAAAGATCCGATTCACTAAGAGGAACACAACGCGACTGACGGCGCGTCAATCGGACGTTCGTGGCTCAAGATATGAACGTTTCCGCTCCGAAGGCCCGGTTGGTTTCGTGAACGAACCAACCCGGCCGAACTCAAAGTAATCCGAAACCTTGAGTGCGATATACCGAAACGACCGTCTCGATCCAAGGATCGCGTTGCCGCTGACGGTTCGTCGATCGGAGGTCCGAGGCTCAAGTTATGAGCGAAAAACCAAAACTGGTCCGAAACGGGGGGTCCGGGTCCGGGCCGACCCGGCCCGACCCCCCCCCCCCCCCCCTGGGCGGCGCGGCGGCCGGCGGCGGCGCGGCGGCGGCGGCGCGGCGGCCGGCGGCGGGCCGCGGTGGCGGCGGCGGCGGGCCGCGGCGCGGCGGCGGCGGGCCGCGGCGGCGGCGGCGGCGGGCCGTGGCGGCGGCGCTGGGCGCCGCACGTGGGTCACGCGGGGGGAAATCAAGCCCCCCCTGTTTGTGAAGGCGGCACGGCTTTAAGCCGTGCCTTTGCAAAAAAAAACGGCCTCCCCACAAATGGGGGCCGGCTGGACGAATCGGGGGGCTGTTGCCCCCCCTCCTTAAATGAACCGCCCCCCTCATTAAGAGGGGGGTTTGATGAACCAGCCGGGGGATTTATTCCCCCGGTTTTATGACATCCGGCCGGCCCGCTGGCCGGCCGATTTTTACCAACGGGACCGGAAATTACGGTCCCGCCCTCGTCTTCCGACGCCGGCGGCCCGGCCGCCGGTCTCCTCTTCCGCCGCGGCCCGGAACCGGCCGCGGTCTTCTCATCCTGCCGCGGCCCGGAACCGGCCGCGGTCTTCTCGTCCCGCCGCGGCCCGGAACCGGCCACGGTGTTCGTCGTCCGGCGCGGTGCGACGGCACCGCGCCCCTTTCGCCGTGCCATGAATCCTTCCAATGCGGCGCGATGGCGTCGTGTTCTTGAAGACTCTCCTCGGCGAAGCGCGACGGCGATGCGCAAAATAAAGGAACGATCATCCGCGTGGTGCGACGGCACCACGCTACTTGTTTCCACCAGCATAAACAAACATGAACGATGGAGGGGGGATTCGGCCGTGTTCGTGCGGTCCGGCCCCCCCTCACGTTAAATTAATAACGCAACTTAAATAAATTAAGCCACACGTTATACTTGCTATTCACGATCAAGAAAAGGAATAATAAAGAATCAACAACCCCTACCTCGGGTTTAAGATTTGAAGATTCGGCTACGCTCCGCGGAAGACGGCGTCGCGGAGGTCGGGTGTCGCGGTCGTCGTTCGTCAAATCCGTTGACGAAGAGTTATGCCCGAAGAGACACGTCGCTGGCGGATCTTCGTTTGCCGACGAAGAAGGTCCCAGGAGGGTGCGGCGTTCCCTCTTGTTGACACCGAGGACGAAGAAGGGAGGCGTCGTTCTTCGTCGGAGTTTGGGCGTTCTTCGTTCTTCGTCAGAGCTTGAAGATGAAGAGGAAGCTCTCCAAAAGACAAACAAAGAACTCAAAATAAAATAAGACTACCTCTTATTTTATTAACACATAACACAAAGAATTTCAAACGATTCGTTTCTCACCTTAGCTGCCGAACGAGGATCGGCTGCGGAAGAAGAGGCGTCGCCGAAGAACGTCGCGGGTAAAGCTCGTCGACGTCGCAGATCTCGGTGTGCGTCGTCGAATTTCGGTCGTCGGCGTTCTTCGCGTTCTTCGCGTTCTTCGCGGGGAGATGAAGAAACAAGATCCTCTCAAATCCTTTCAAAGGATTTTTAGGTTGGTCTTATTTTATAAACATGCCAACACACGAAACCGGTTAAGAAACGATCCACCAATTCGAAAGAAACGACCCATTAAATTCACGAAAGAAACAGTCCATTTAATTCACGAAATAAACCGCCCAATTAAATGGTCTGTTAAGAATTAAAGAAAACGCGTCGGTTGACTTTTCAGTTACTTTGACGGGTTTTCGCGGGTGCGTTACTTAGCGAAAGAAACGGCGGGGCTCGTGCGGGCCCCACCTCACAAATATCCTACCAAGGGGTAGGATATTTCTGGATAGCATCCTATCCAGTTCAACTCAGTTCAAGCCGCCTTTAAGTGGCTTCAAGTGGCTTCCAAGTGGCTTAAGCGAAATAAAATAAAGTTGTCGCAAAATTATTTTATTTCTTAACTTTAAGCCCGAAAATTAAAAACCACACCCGAGCAAACGCAACTCCGGAAGAGGCGTTTCTAAGCGAATATCGGCGCTGCGAGTTCATCGGTGCCCTCGGATTTCAATTCCGAGCACCGGATCAAAAGTTAGAAATTCCCGCTCGTTCGTTCACTGAACGTACCCGAGCCAAACTTCGGAAATTAATTCCGGGCACTCCGGGCCTCGGAATCAGGTGCCGTCTGAAACTGCGTTCTTGTAAAATTCCAAAGAAAAATAAGAAAAGAATTTCCTTGAAATTTACGGGTCTTTACAGCCAATGTAAAAAATTAAATTATTCATGGATAGTATTTTGTAAAATAGAAGAGAGAGAAAAATCATAAAATAAATATGAAACACACAAATATTCATCAATAAAAATCATCACAAATGGGATCATCACAGTCATTGAAAAAACTATAGCCATCTACGGCTCATGAGGGTATTAGAAATTTATTTAAAAACTTTTTTCAAGTGTAAATCTGGATTTCATAAAGAGATTGAGAGGCCAAGCAATATTCACACCTTTTGAAAAAAAAACTCAAATATTCATTAAAAATTATTTATCAAATATCACATTGAAAGACAATTTAAAAATATAAATATTTATATTATATAACATTTAAATGAAGGGAACCCCTCTTTAGATGAATACAATTGGTGTGAAGTTCCATTTTTTCAATGCCAATTTATGACCCTTTTAAAACATTACATGCCACCATGTGACTTATGGTCTCAAACCCATTTTAAAATAGATTAAATGGAAAATACCATCAATTATAAAAAATTTTCATTAAAATAACACACAATAATGTTAAAGACAAAACTGATGTCAAACATTAATTTAAATAGTTATTTTCCATTTTAAAATCCACCATGAATTTTAAAAAACAATTTGTATGTGACCTAGTTTTATGCCAAGCCATTAAACCATTTGAACCATTTCAAGACCAAAATGGGAATTTATGAATGTTCTTAGGTTCATTCTATGTATGATGTATGTAATAACTAAGAATAAGAGAATAATATGATAAATATAAACAATAACCAAGGAATGTTATAATTGAACACTGAGGTATATTAATTTCAATATAAACATTGCATATGGGATGGAATAACCAAATATAGTTTGTCTAAACAGTAATTCCTGAACTATTCTGGTGGAAAAATTTGGAACAACTGATTCATATTAGTAATAAACTAATCAATGTATAACGAATGACATAAGAATAGACTAATTCAACTAGTAGTATAAAAAAGGTTATAAGAGATGGAAAATGATAAAATTTAACCTACTAATAGAAAACAATAAAAAGTATAAGAGATCTAATAAGAAATTTCTAATTCATACTATTATAATTCAAATTAATAAAAATATATTGATTAGGGAACAAATAATTCATATTTATAGAATCTAAGAAAATAATTACATATAGTAGAGGCCATTAAAAATACATACCAATCGCATGAAAAACATTATCTATGACATGATATAAATAATAAAAATAGAGGTTATGGTTTCATAAACAACATACATCACAATTAAATATTTACTAAAGAACAAATTCATTCATAATAATAGGTTTACATAGATAAGACTATGATTTATATAATTTTATTTTATTAATTAATATTATTTATCAATCATTTTTTGAATTTTTTTTACTATAATATATGTAATTATTTCATTTTATAAAATATTTTCCATGTATAATATTGTATAATAATAATAAAACATACATTTTATAAAGATAATGATGGTTACAATTAATTATGCACTGCCTAAAGGTATTCTCATGATAGAATAACATTAGTTACCAATATTATTTTCTTTTCATAACTTGAGATGTATGTAAATTGAATATAGACAACATTTTATAATTACAAACACATTTAAAAACAAGAACATGCATCAAAAAAATACTAATGTATATCATATAAAAAAATAAACATTTTGTTAAAGAGTAAATCATGCCTCATAAGGTAATTCCATAAGAATTATTTCCTTACATTAATATGAAACATTTTAACCGTGAATAAATTGATGGTTAATGCAAAATCAATACAACAAACTAGATTTTATACCTAGTAAACCCATATACACATCATTTGAGCTTACTAGAACCTTCATCAAAACACTAACCTTGGTTGGGGTTCCCAAGATTAAAAAAATTGAGAAGGGGAAAGAGATTAAGGTAGGAGAATAAAAAAGGTTTAAATTAGGGCTTGAAATTTTTTGAAAGTAATTGAAGAAGGGGTAGACTCAGAGGGGGTATATGTGGGGTTGGTAGGGATGGAACATGGGAGAAGGGTCTTCTGAAGGAGAGGGCAATGGAGAGGGACTAGAGGGTTAGGGGAAACCAAAATACTAGTGAGGGTGAGGTCTTAGGGGGCTTAGGGGAAACTATAGCATTGATTAGGGAGAGGGAAAGGGCTCAGGGTGGCTCGTGATAAAAAAGAGCATAATTTATGGATCTGGGTTTAGAGGATCAGGGGAGAATAGAGCACTGAAAATGGATCAGGCTCAAGGGGCTCATGGGAAGACAGGGAACTGGAAAGGGAAAGGGGATCATGGGAAAGGTTGTTGAGGTGAGGGATTAGAGTATAGTGGGGGTACTTTTTGGGGAAACATGATTATGGTGAATGTTAATTTTTTAAGAAAGGATAACATTTATTAGAGGCTATTGAAACATTTCTGCTAAGAAACTACTATTAAACTATGGATTTTGTTTAGTGGCCATTTCTGAGAAAACTATATCATAAATAGTTTAATAAAAAATTCTATTAATAAGAGATAAAATGAAATATAAAGTTCATATGGAGTAACAAAAAACCATGTTTCTATTTATTATAAAAATAGTGGAATGTAAAGAAGTGATCATGGAAGTAAATTATAAATAATTATAGAGAGTTATAAAGGTAATTATTCCTAAGAATTTGAATGATCGATAAAATGTTAAGGTCCTTAGATCCATTTATCTATGATGACATAAACTCCTATTGGTTCAACATAATTGAGGGTATTAGGATAATATTTAATTCAATATCCTTTACCTATAGTAGATAAATTCATTTACATACTAAAAATATATGGAAACATACATGATATATTTTTATTTCACAAGAACAATTTCATCATTTAGTTTTTCTTTGATTACATTCGAATCCATCATTTAGTCTATGAAATGGATAACCAAAATTAATTTTTTTATAATTGAATAACAATAATATACATTTAATGGATCATATGATCACTAAAATAGTGATAAATCTTTCCTTTTTCCATTATATATTTTTTAATGCCAGTATGGATAACACTAGTAATCAAATATTCATAAATACTCATATGTTGTTGTGACACATTAATCTCTAAAAACTGATCAAATGTTTAACATAAATCATTTCATAAATCTTTAACTTTATTATATATACAAAATAATAATATTGAAAACTGTTGAAATACATTCACTAAATTTTCAAAAGTTGAACTTATCAATAATATTTCAACAACCTGAAGTAGATCTTAATAATAAAATAACATATACAAAAGTTACTTCATCATGTATTATTTTTATGCATGGTAATAAATTAAAAGTATTGAAAACATTAATTATTCTTTATTCTGTAAATAAAAATTAGATTATAAGATATATTCCTTAAATCTAAAAATGTGGTTACCTCCATTAGAGAAAGATAATACCACTTTTTTAATGAATCATTAATAACTTAAAAGGTAGTCAGTACTATTCTAATTTCTTTATCCACATCAATCATGTCTTAAACCTAACACCATTATCTCACCATGAATAACATATTAATGATTATCCTTCCTTAAATATTTTTTTTCAAGAATGATTAGCATGGAACTGAATCATTTTTAGTCATCTGTAACATTCAAGATATTCACTCAAATCCATAGTTAAATAGTGTGTTAGTAAAGTTATTATATATTTCATATTACTTAAGATTAAAATTTCATCAATAAAATAGGTTTACACAATTTTCCATCAATCCAAACACAAAATAACATTAATCATTATGCTTCGGTTTTATTAATAGCCTAAGATTGACATTTATTACTAATATTATTCTAAGGTATATTCCCTTAATGGTTGGGTATTTATTTACAGATTTCCCCATTTTAATATATATGAAATAGTGAATATAATTTTTTTTCATTATTCCCTTTACATTCTATTCCACATTTACCCTTCTATTCATAGTTATATCAAAATCTAAATCCCTTCAAACCTTTCCTAGGGTGCTTATTTCAACTTTTATCACATGTTTCAAAATGATTCCATCTGTTCTTCCCATTATGAATATTTTTTCTTCCTTCATCTTTGTCTCTTTCATTCCATTAAAGCAACAAGACATGGAAAATTCATTCTCTATCCTGACATCACGTTAATGAATTTGACCATTTGATGAAAAGGCATTATATACCAACACCTAATAGTGACATGGAATAAGCATTTCAAATAAAGGGTATATCGTTGACACTGTGTCACATATGAAATCTGTAGAATAACATGATATCCTTGTAAATGTATCTCCATAGTCCGGAATAGTTACTTTTTTCATTTGATTTATTCTATAGAACATTATCTTCATCTTAGTTTTCTCCACATGAGTGATATATTTTTTTAGTAAAGTATCCTAAAAAACCATTCATTCCATGAGTTTTATTTATTATTCCTCCATATTATTCTTGATCAATGACCCCCATTGATCAGTATCTACTTTTTGTAAATACAATGATACTTTATCTTTTTCCTTTTCATTACATCATATCACAATAAATATCTTCACTGGAGAACTAATTTATTTCACAACATACATTGGATCAGTAGTCCCACTAAATTATGGAGGCCTCTATTTCATAAATCAGTCCAACAAAAGAGAATATCATTATAGAATAGGTTTCTTCACTTGGGAAATGTTATTTTTCATAACCTGATTAGTCTTCCCTAATGTAGCCATAAAATGTTTTCTTCCAACAAAAACTGTATTTGCTTCCTTGGTAAGTAAATCTCTACGGTGTCCCTGATTATGGATACACTTATTCCTTATCGGTTTAATTTATAAACAATTATATATGCTATATTATCTCACAAAATAATGAATTTTAAATCATAATATATACGTCCAAATTTTTTGAACCACTTAACATAAATTAACATTTATAATTTTTTAATCTCATAACCATAACCTTTGATTTCCTTGGATATATATTTATTTTAAAATAATTCATAATGGGTTGTAAAGAAATCGGAATAATCCTATGTATATTCCCTAGGTGTATCAAAATAGATTAATTGTGAGATCCATTTTCATGAACTATGTGATGATAATGTCAAACTGAATGTGACATTTTCAGAGATATTACCCCTCGGAAGATCTATTCTAGAAGAAAATCCCATTATATTATCAAAAAATAGATTTAATACAAGTAAAGAGAAAAAAATATCTAGTATACCAAAACATTGTGATGTTCTTATATACTTATCCTCAATGCTTATCGTAGGATTATAACCCATAATCTTTGTTTTTCCTAAATATAACTCCCATGGTATTTATTAAACATACTCTAGTAAAAACTATAATGACCCCGGCCCCAATAGACCTAAGTTGGTGGATGATTTATTACATTGGCATACGATACAAGAAATAACTTTTTGATGGGCCATATAGTTTATTAGACTTGGAAAAAAATATATAATATTGATTATTTTATTACATTTGAATATAAAAATTACAGAATAATATTATATTGATAATGGAACTATTGCCTCTAGCATATCATTTTATATCAAACATAGTACACTTAATGAATTCCCGGGGAAGGGTAACAAAATATAGTTTAGATCAAATTCTTAGAAAGGGTTATGTACATCAGAAGATATCATGATTCATTAATGAAAATCAACATGGAATTTTCTATAGTTGAAATATAAGATATTAATTAATAACTTTAGGATAATATGGACGGAATAAATGAAGATTATGAATTTCCAAATAAATAATCAGAATAGATCTAAAACATTACCATTGATATTATATATAATAAAATAATTACACAGAATAACAATAAATAAATTCAAAATGTTGAAATTCATAATATCTAATGGTAAACTGTCGGAATATATCCTCAAGATAGTTACTATCAAGATATATCCCAATGAAATTTTAAATATATGGGTAGAAATCCATCTAATTTGGAAAACAGATTTTTCTCAAGAGACTGGTCGATTCATCAATAGGATATATAAAGTCCATATACCACCCATAACATTGTATGTCTATTTCATTCTTCACAATAAGGAGAGTAACAAAAAGAACATAAACATTTATATTGAAAACTATCATACAAAATGTGAATGATTTACCGAATCAATAAACCTGACCGCAAACCATACCGAGTAATAAGTTGAATGGTATCATAATAGTAAATTCATAGTCAAACTAAACATAAACCATCCAAAGAAGCAATAAGGATGAAATTAATAAAATATTTTTCCAATGTTTCTAAATTACAATATTTTTTTCATATCATTTATGAATTGAAATAACATGAAAATTTCATTAAAATCAATCTTGAAGAAAATTTCCTTATCATTTTATATTTTTTTAAAAAAAATCAATTCTTTCAAATTATCTTTTAAAAAGACTTTCTTCAGAAAAATCTAGATAAAAATAAAAAGGAATATTAAAATAAATTATTCTCATTATATATGGTAATTCTATATGTTAAATATAATTTAAAATGTACATTCTTTTTTAACTAAAAAATTGTTAGGAAAATTCCTTGTTCTGAAAATAAAAAAGATATTCCATACAAATTTTCATAAATAGAGAAAAATAAATTTATTTGAAGATTGAATAAAATTAAATAGAAAAAATTAAAAGAGAAAAAATGGGTGATAATTATTTTAATAAATCATTTTGATAATGTTTGAAATATTTTTGAAAATGTTTTTAGAAAACATACTTTCAGACTAAAATTGATTTCCGACCAAAGAGAGAAATAAAGTTATATTTTATTCAAAAAGTTTTCATAATTAATTTAAGAAAAAATTATTGTAAAATGAAACAATTATGTGGAAATATTATGAATGATTAAAGTAGAATAAATTTTAATGTTTTTATTAGGAAATTTTCCAATCATTTCCTTCACCTA
The DNA here is from genome assembly GCA_963277665.1 of Viscum album. Classification (NCBI taxonomy): domain Eukaryota; kingdom Viridiplantae; phylum Streptophyta; class Magnoliopsida; order Santalales; family Viscaceae; genus Viscum; species Viscum album. The sequence goes on from OY728148.1 coordinate 2,036,693,187, forward strand.
AAAAGCATAAGCAATCAATCTAAATTAGAATGTGATTATGAAATAAAGCATTATAATTATAAAAATAAGATAATATGAGAATTAATCAGTGAACTAAAATTGTGATCCAACTATATATCAAATATAACAAGTAGATACTAATTATATAATAACCAAATGTCATTATACACATAATATTAAAATGACATAATAAATAAAGTAGATGATTAACCTAATAAACATAAATTGAGTTATGAAATACCGTACCCAAGGCCTAATTTTTTATGAACATTCATTAACCAAATGTATTTTTGTTTTAAACATGTAATTAACTTACAAAAACCCATATTAATATTTAAATAATATACATCATCATTTTATAAAAGGTTATTACTCGTTCATTAATAATCAATCATTATTTTTATTATTTTGGTTGTTAATTTCCATGTTTTCTCATTCGTTTTTATCATGAATGAACTTGGTTCATGAACATATTATACAGTTATATAATTTACAAATTATTAATAATTAAACAATTATCATATTTATACATCATTTATACATTTGATACTTATCATTAATGTTGAATTTTTTAAATAAAGTATGTTACGATCATGGAGATGGTTTACCATATGTATGCAATAGTAACATTTCCATTTTCAATAATCAATAAGGAATAGATGCAAATAATTATTTTCCCTTATATAGTGATCATAATATCACACATACCATATTACATACATATATATTCAAAATGTTATAGGATCGGGAATAAGGCCTGATCCCCTGAAATTATTAATAATATAGAAAGTGGATGACATAAAGCATAAGGAAAAATAGACGGACAACCAAGACAATACAACTTCATATCAAATTATTCAAACTACTCAACATAAGAATATTCATAGGATCCCCCAACATTGTATTATTCCTAATCATATTGTGAGTTGAAATGACTAAGAAGAGTTATGTACTAACCACTGATCCTTAGCTACTCTGATGTGAGAATACAAATTGATGTTTTCTTGGAAGAACACCAATGATTTTGATCAACATCAAACTACATTTAATCCTTGTAGTTTGATCTGTTTGACATTTTTATTGGAATGTTGGAGTAATATTTCCTTATAAGTATCTTTGGTGGAGCAGAGATGGATTCCACAATGTCAATCAACTTATTTCACCCATTCATGAAAATTGTACATTATGATGATTTAACAAAACACAATAACATTGTAAAATTACTTAAATTATCTTTATCGTCACCTGATACATCCCCCCACCTACCTGAGGTGTGTACATAATCAAAATTCGTCCAGGATTCCTCATGCTAAAAGGTTTTATGAAATCCAATTCCATGATGATCATTACTTAATTCTTCCAAAGGCTCATCCATGTAATTTGACTTCACACAACCAATGCTCATATGATGAATTTGTCTAATAGAATCTACAAAAGATAGCACTTGATGCTTCTCCCCATCAATTGGACCACCACATGCTTTTCCAGGATCAACACTATCAATTAGTTGAGTGAAAATCAACCCCTAAATATTCACACACTTCCCATTTGATACATGCTTTCTAACTGAACTGGTATCAATGAGCTTCTGAGGAACACAATTATCATCTAGTAGGTCCTTATCTTCAAGCACCATAAACAGATTCACAACCTAGACCATGAACAATCTCATTATTGACTCCATTGAAAACCCCATCTTAGAAAAAGCATCACCATCACAATGATTCGCCAATACACCCTCAAGAGCTAATGGTTCAAAAGAAACCTCCATCCCCACATGTCAATCATCTTCAAGAGTGCCCCGTACAACCTTATGAGATGTATAATCTTCACTGGGAATAAAACTATCATCCTGACCACAAAAAGTCATTATACATTTCTTTAACATATCAAAGATATATGTGACATTTGGCTCAGGAAAAAAATCCATAGGATTATCCAACCCAACCTCCTTTCTAGAGCCACAATTTTCTGGGACACCCACCACCCAGGGAATAGAGTTCAAAGAATGGTCTTCCTAGAAATAGCCATCTAGAAAATCCTTCCCAATAATATTTTATGGGTCCCCTAAAAATCCATCACGGACAATATGATCAACAAAATCCCACTCATGCACCTTCCTTCTCAAGGACATACTATGGGAACCCGAATAATGTTGATCCAACCGATGATAAGAACAAAAAGAAAGTATGTTCATGACTGAAACCTAACATCCTATCTCCAACAAAACTAATTTCTTTCAGTAATCCAAAGATAATCAACTGGAGGCTTGGAGACATCAACCTCTAAAAATATGTAGGGGAAATTGGATGACACCTGACTTCATTTTTTCTGTCTGAGGATAGGTATCGACTGACCATATTCCTATGAATATGCAAATTAGAAGGGTTCTGAAAAAGAAGCAGAAGACAACGTAAACATACCCAAATCTCCATGATCATATTATGTCACATAATGTGATATTATAACTTCCAATAATGGATAAAAAATGAGGAACCATTGTATATTTGAGGAGAATTAGACCAAGCACAGACATGTTTATCCATCGACCCAAACCAGTTCTTAATATGCTGCTATCAGGAAGACCAACATTCGCATGATCCGGAAGATCCTAGGATTTGAAGACAGAATGTAAAAACACATGAATCGAAGGGGTTCGATGAGGAAACCAAGCCAATAGAGTAGTCATGAATAAATCTGAAGCATTATTGATCTCCGAAGTCACCCAAAAGAGTTGCAGTTAACCATGATATTGATCTGGTACTTTAAGACAAAGTAAGATCAATGGAAATTTAAGATGGAATTGTTCATTCATAAAGGTAATGAAGTAGTGAGGGGACAACATAGGTGATAAACAAAAAGGAGATCCCCCCTTTGATGGGGATGGTTGTGCCATGATCTCCGTCATCAGAGCTTGGTAGTCACCGTCGAAGAATGGTCGTATCCCTCTCTTCCTCTCCTTATGATCATCTTTTATATGTATATATATCATCCACATGGTTTGGTGATGAAAAGATAGCCACATCACTTAATGAAGGTGGCATTCCACCGAGACAAAAGATGTTATAATATTTTTGGGAGTGACATGGTATGAAAGAAAATGATATATATATTATCAATCCATAATTTAAAATATGAAATTAATATAATAATAATATAATTTGTATCACATATCATCATTAATAATAACATTATTACATTTCTTATAATGTGTTATTTAATGATGAATCATATCACTTCATGAGGTAGTAGTCTATCGTTCACATGAGTGACATTATCATACCCCCTAAAAATGGATTCTAATAAAATTATATCATACAAGAACTCTATAAATATACATATATTATATATATCATTTATATAATTTATATAAACCATCATACCAAATATTGAAAGGTGTTAATGTAAAAAATAATGACATTGGTTCACGAGGAAGTAGTCCTCTATACACATGAATGACGATTTCATAACCCATTTTATTGAAGTGGAGGTGGTTGTAGGTAATGACCTTAATATAATAAAATATGAACATATGGGATATAATTATATAATAAAATTATTGTTTTTAAATAATAGTTTATGGTTTTGTATAAGGAAATAAAAAAAGAAGCATGTTGAAGAATATTACCTCTTATTCAGGTATCCAACTAAGGCTTGCACTAATGGATTCCTATGATAGATATCTTCCCAAAATATGGATTTTATAATGAGAGAAGAACTATTGGGGAGTGATTTTATCCGATATTTTATGAACAAAAAGGGTATGATTATTTGAAGAATAGAGGATTGGGGTGGCCTTTTATAAGTGGGGAAGAGGACACACATGGTATTTTTTTAAAAGAATTGTGTGCTCCCACGTTTTCCGTATGTCACAAGTGAAAAAAAATACTATTATCGAACCTTGGATATAGAATATTCAAACATATTCCATAAAATAGTTTTTTGAAAATTTTATATACCATTGTTACACTTAGAGTTTTATATTAACCCCTTGATAAACCAAATTTTACCTTAACGATGATAATTAATTTTTACTACATGCGCTATTAATTTTGGAAACTAATTATGTTGAACATATTATAAATTTAATATTATTCAGATTAAAAATATTTAATCATTTTTTATTAATTAAAATTGGAGAAGTATAAAATTTTAATTTAATATTTACATTGAAGACGTGAAGGGAAATCATGTTTTTAAAGTGAAATTTTTCTAAAGTTTACAAAGGTTTTATATTTAAATTCTATATGAAAATGAATCTAAATACAAATAATATATAACATGGTACATAATTAGCTAAATTTTTTAAAACCAAATCAAAATATAATTTAATATTATTAATTATTTGAAGGAAATGTCATATTTTGATTAACATCTAGTATAGTTCACTACTCATCATGAAATGGACCTTTTTAGAAAAATATCAAAAAGTAACCCAATGAAAATTTTGATATCCTAATTCCAAAAATGGATTTTATTTTGTTATGTAAAATATAAATAAGTTTTAAAAAAATTAAATTATGTTCTCAATGAATGAGTAATATGTCTTTTAGAAAAAATTTTAATTTTCCAAAAACATCTCATTTTCTTCTATATGATTCTCATTTTATAAATAAATAATAGATAATAATAATTTTCATAATTTAGATAGTTTAATTCATACACACCAATTTAATGTAAACATATAACTACTATATTAAGTAATAATATTAAAATAATACTTCACATCATGTTTAAACACGATTTTGGGTGTGATGCAATTAAAAGTAGTGTTACGTGTAGCAAAAGATAAATATTGTCTTACGTTTTTCATATGTTATCGAATATAATTCTATTATTTTAAAATCTCTATCTTTCATAACAATAGTCCTATGTAAGATCCAATGGGATAAGATATTGTCCAAAATGACACCCATAGTGCATGTATAGGCTATTAGAAATCTTTTTATTATAAAATAGACTTATTATATTTTAATATTTTGATAAATTCTAGTAGATCCCCGGTCACGAACCGTCCTCAGGGCCTGTGTCGTGACTACCCCAAACCCGCCTTCCATAGGTCAGGGGCTGGCGACTAGCACCAAGGCGTAAATCCTGGTAAAAAGAGAAGGAATTGACATTGTAAAGTAAACAAACACCACAGAGAAAGCAAGAAGTAGAAGTAAACACTAAATAAAAACTGACTATAATAGTAAGTGCATAAAAGTAAGTGGGCCTGAATACAAACCCAAACTAAAAGTAAAGTACAACTAGAAAGGGAAAACATCAACTGAAAAGTAAATCCGTAATGTCGAGTCGTCCACTGGAAGCCCTACCTGAAGGGTGAGTACAAATAGCCTCCACAGCTCCTCGGGTCTAGTTTTCCACTCCGAGTATGTCCCTCCCAGTGGTCTACCTCCGGGTACCGACCTACTCCGCAAGTCTCAACCGCGATCAGCGCTGTCTGTCGTCTGCAACCAACACAACGTAGTGCGGGCATAGCCCGTGCAGCGGTGAGTATAAGCTACTCAGTAGGGACCCCGAGACCCCCGAAGGTCTCCCAGAATCCATAAAGGATAATCCACAAAAAAAAGATTCAATCATAGAGTAACATTCGACACTACTTAGGTATATTCCCATACATATACCTAAGTCATGAATTCCAGTTTGCTCCAACCTCTGAGTCGAAGTACAACCCAATCCACACAGGAAACCACAAACCAATCCACACAGGAAAGCATAATGTAATCCACATAGGAAAGTAATTCAAGATTCAGCACACACAGGTATACTTCTTCGTATGACGATAGAGATGATCAGATATAGCCACTGATTCATCTAAGCCATCGGACCCACAAAAGATCGATAGGTACTAACCCCCGCAATGACCCACAAAGGGTCTGACCCACAAAAGATCAATAGGTAACTAACCCCCTCAATGACCCACAAAGTCTCTGACTCACAAAGGATCGATAGGTAACTAACCCCCACAATGACCCACAAAGGATCTGACCCACAAAGGATCGATAGGTAACTAACCCCCGCAATGACCCACAAAGGATCTGACCCACAAAGGATCGATAGGTAACTAACCCCCGCAAAGACCCACACAGGATCGGACCCACACGGGATCTGTAGGCGCTAACCCACACAGGACCGCTGAGCGTTGACCCACATAGGATCATACCCACACAGGATCGGTAGCACTGATCCATGTAGGATTGTTGAGTGATGTAGTTGTCGTCATCGAATCCACTGAGGATCTCTGTACAGTCGTCGTCGTCATCGTCGCATTCGCAGCCAGCTCTAAGGTTCCCACACATAGCAAACTCGTTCGGGTGGGTCCGCTCCACGAGCCGAGAGTATGATACATCAACTGACACATAGTTCCGAGTTGATGTATCCAAAATTTCTGTATCGTCAACAGGAAGTCAACATCACAGGTGGCGCGTCAATCGGACGACCGGTCTAAGAGTTATTGGCTTTTTCGTCCCAGGGGACCGGTTGGTTTTTAACTCGAAACCAACCCGACCGTACTCCACCTGCATCCAAACCTCTGGTGGAGTAAGCTAAAAGATCTGTCTCACTTAGAGGAATACAACAAAATCGACGGTACGTCAATCAGACGTCTGGAGGTCAAGTTATAAGCGTTTCCGCTCCGAGGGCCCGGTTGGTTTCGTGTACGAACCAACCCGGACGAACCCAAAGTTTTCCGAAAGCATGAGTGTAATATGTCGAAACGACCATATCGATCCAAGGATCACATCTCCATTGACGGTGTGTCTATCGGAGGTGTGAAACCCAAGATATGGGAAAAAGACCGAAAGAGGTCCGAAAACGGGGGGTCTGGGCCCGGACAGACACGGCCCAACCCCCTTGGGTCGGCCCGAACCGGGTCAACCCGACCCAGGTCCGGGTCCGACCCGGATGGCACAACCTGGCTGGCACTGGCCGGGTGGCTAGCGGGTCGGGTCAGCCGTTACGGACGAGCGAAGCGGGGGGCGTGCTACCCCCGCGTGGAGAGACCGCGACCTCGCGTGGGGCCGCACTTGAAGGCGGACGTGGCTGGTTGTCATGTCCCGCTCCCTCTGGTCCCGCACGGTTGTGGGACCACGGCCTGCCGCCGCGGCTTCAGCCGCGTTGGCTGATCCCGGCGGTGCTCCGGGCATCGCCGCCACCTGCCACCGGCGCCTCCGTGCCGGCGAGGCGCACCGGCGGGCCGCTCCGCGGACCCCTGAACGAGTTTCGGTGATCGGAATTGCGTTCCGTCTTCACCAAAGGCCCTCCCAGGACCCGTCCTTCACTGCGAGGACCTCACATCGCCCATGCGGCCTGCTTTGTCGTCGCCCCCCAATCCGCTCACCAAGAACGAAGAGGCGGTGGGTTCAGACTTGTTCGTTGGTCCGCACCCACCGTGTTAGCGGTTCTAAAACGTTTTTCGAAAAAAAATTTAGACATATTACGTGGGTATAAAATCACAAAGATTTAAATTCACCATTTGAATTCATGCCGAGGATATAATTCACAAATAATTAAAATAACTGCAATCCCCTACCTCAATCGGTTGTTGATCGAAGATTGTCGCGGGGAAGGAACGTCGTGGAAGAAGCGTCGCGGACGGAGAATTGTCGGCATCGTGGTACATGGCGTCGCATCGTCGATCTCTGAGGGTTCGGCGTTCTACATTGCCCTTCGTCGGAGGTCGGCGTTCTTTGTCGGCGACGATGTGTTCTTCGTGTTCTTCGCATTCTTCGCGTTCTTCAACGAAGGAGGATGAAGATCTTCAAGCCTTAGAGCTTTCTCCCAATCCTCTCAACAAGAAACCCTTCAATAAAATAAGTGTTGGTCTTATTTTATTTCCCATTCCAAAGTTTTGGAATTCATAAAAAGAATCCGAAAATTAATTGAATTAATTGCAATGCTTAAACCGTTCAATTAATAGGGGCATTTAATATTTTATTAAATGCACGAGTTGACTTTATTTAAAAAGAGGTTTTCACAGGTGTGTTACATAGAGGGAAAGAAACGGTGGGGCTCCTGCGGGCCCCACCTCACAAATATCCTTCCATGTGGGTAGGATATTAGCGGTCCCATCTTATCCTCTTAATCTAGGTTAAGCCACTTAAGTAAAATAAAAGCAAAAAGTTGCACCACTTTTATTTTTATTCCTTAACTTAACCCCAAAAAATAAAAAAAACACCCCAGCAAACGCAACTCCGAAAAAGGTGTTTCTAAGAAATTATCGGCATTGCAATTCCATCTGTACCTTTGGAATTTGATTCTGAGCACCGGTTTAAAAGTTATAAAAACCGGCTCATTTGTTCACTGAACGTACCCGAGCCAAAACTTCGGAAAATGATTCCGGGCACACCAGGCCTCGGAATCAGGTTCCGTCAGAAACTGCGTTCTTGTAAAATTCCCAAGAAAATTATGAAAAAAATATCCTTGAATTTTACGGGTCATTACATCACTCCCACCTCAGGGATTTACGTCCTCGTACAGATACATCATAAACTAGGGAAACAAATGTGGGTACTGAGCATGCATCTGAGCCTCCCACTCCCAAGTGATCTCTTGGAGGTTTCCGTGCTTCAATCTAATGCGCACTAGAGGGATCGATCGTCCACGTTGGACACCGCTCATGTCGATCCTTGATCTCCACTGGGACCTCCGAAAAAGTCGCCCCATCATCAATGTCCAGCTCCCCATGGTCAATGATATGTGTCTGGTCATGCACATATCTCCTCAGATGAGATAAGTGGAAGACGCCGTGCACCCGGTGAAAGTAAGGTGGTAAAGCCAGGCGATAAGCCACCTCACCAATCCTGCTGAGGACCTGGAATGGTCCGATGAAGCTTGGAGACAACCTGTCGCCTCATCCAAATCTCTGTAATCCACGTCGAGGTGAGACCTGCAGGATGACGTGGTTGCCATCCTCGAACTCTAGTGGCCTTCGCCTCCTCTCAGCATAGGACTTCTTCCGGATCTAAGCTGTCCTCATCCACTCCTGGATGATCTGGCCCTTCTCTGTCATAGCCTAGACCATCTCCGGTCCCACAAGTGTTGACTCCCTAGGGTCTGTCCAGCACAGCAGTGACCTGGAAGTTCGGTGGTACAATGCTTCGTATGGTGCCATCCTGATGGCGGAGTGGTAGCTGTTGTTGTACGCAAACTCTACCAAGGGTAGGTGGTCCTCCCAGCTGCGACCAAAGTCGAGGACACATGCGCGGAGCATGTCCTCGAGAGTCTGAATGGTCCTCTCCATCTGACCATCAGTCTGAGGGTGAGAGGCAGTGCTCAGACGTAGTTGCGTCTCGAACGCCCCCTACAACAGCTTCCAAAGCCGGGATGTAAAGCGAGCATCTCGATCAGAGACGATAGATGATGGCACGCCATGAAGTCATACAATCTCTTGAACGTAGAGACATCCCAAGCTCTCCACTGAGCCCTTCTCTCTGATAGGTAAGAAGTGAGCCGACTTGGTGAGTCGGTCGACAATCACCCATATGGAGTCGTGACCTCTGGAAGTGCGTGGAATTTCAGTCACGAAGTCCATAGATATCCCATCCCACTTCCACTCTGGGACCTCCAAGGGTTGTACCAAGCCTGCTGGGACCTGGTGCTCTGCCTTCACCTGCTGGCAGGTGAGGCATCGAGAAACGAGCTCTACCACATCCTTCATCATGCCCAACCACCAGTGCTATCGTCTGAGATCCTGGTACATCTTCGCCACTCCAGGATGTACCGCCAAAGGGGGAGTGTGAAACTCTCTCAACACCTCCTCTCGTAAAGTAACGGGTACCAAGGTACGTCCTCTGAAAAGGACGTCGTTCTCTCCTCCTAAGGAGAAACCATCAGGTGCCTGTCCAGAGGATATCTACACACGCCGCGTCTCACAGTCAGCGTCCCCACACTGTGCCTCTATAACCCACTACAGTAGTGGAGGAGTGACTGTGAGTGACTGAAGGAAGGTTGCTACATCTCTATCCATGAAGGATATCTGCAAAGTGGCTAGATTCTCTATTGCCTCCTCATGTAGTTGAATGCCCGTCCTCCTGCTGAGAGCATCGGCTACCATGTTCCCCTTCCCAGGAGTATAGACTATCTCAAAGTCATAGTCCTGGAGGAACTTGATCCATCATCGCTGCCTTAGGTTTAGGTCCTTCTGAGAGAAGATTTACCTGAGACTCTGATGGTCAGAAAAGACTATAAAGCACTCACCGATCTGGTAGTGCCGCCATGTCTTCAGAGCGAAGACCATTGCTTCTAACTCCAAGTCATGGGTAGCGCAGTTCTGCTCATGCGGCCTCAAATGATGTGATCCATAGGCGATCACTGCCCGCTCTTGCATCAGGACACATTCGAGTCCAGTCCCTAATGCATTGCAGTAGACTACGTACCCTACTCCCTCCTCCGGAAGCCTCAAGATATGGGAGCAGGTAAATCTCTGTCTCAGCTCTTGGAAGCTCTACTGACAACTGTCTGACCACAAAAAGGGTTTCCCCTTCTTCTCCAAATATGAGAGTGGTTCCGAAACACTGGATAAGTCTGGCACAAATCTCAGGTAGTATCCAGCTAGTCCCAAGAAACTCTGCACCTCCATCACACTCCTAGGTGTCTCCCAAGCTAGCACTGCCTCGATATTCGTAGGATCCACCGCAACTGCCGCCTCAGAGATGACATGTCCCAAGAAGTGGACCTCAGGTATCCAAAACTGACACTTCAAGAGTTTTCCATAAATCTGGTGCTCTCGTATTGTGTCCAGTACAACCCGCAAGTGGTAGGCGAGCTCCTCCTCAGTCGTCGAGTATATCAAAATGTCGTCGATGAAGACCACAACAAATTGATCGAGGTATGGATGAAACATCCTGTTCATGATGCCCATGAACACTGCTGGATCATTGGTTACGCTGAATGGAATAAACAAGAACTCATAGTGGCCATACCGAAATCTGAAGGTTTTCTTCTGCACTTCCTCATCCCGAACTCTGAGCTGATGATAGCCTGACCTAAGATCTATCTTCGAGAACCATCATGTTCTCTTGAGTTGATCGAAGAGGTCATCAATCCTCGATAGTGGATACTTGTTTCTCACTGTCACCTGGTTCAGGTGACGATAGTCTAGACAAAGTCGCAAACTCTCGTCCGCCTTCTTGGCGAACAATAATGGGGAAGCCTAGGGTGAAACACTGGGTCGGATGAATCCCTTGCCCTGCAAGTCCTCCAACTGTACCCGTAGCTCTCAATGCTCGGTGGGAGCCATCCGATTTGTTGGGGTGGCTATTGGGGCTGTCCCGGGGGACATATCAATATAAAAGTCTACCTTTCTGTGAGGTGGTAGTCCTGGAACGTCGTCGGGAAAGACGTCCGCATACTGATCCACCACTGCAGGAAAACTAGGACTCTGCACGTCAACTGCTCCTAGGATGAGGCTAGACAACTAATGAGTGATGGGTTGTCCTCTCTTCTGCGGAAGTCCATCCTGTGCTGCGAAGGCTCCCTTCTCACCGGTGAAGGTGAGCCTGCTCCCGTCGGTGCGTACACATCGCACCGTGCGCCTAATATAATCAATCTGTGCATGGACTGTAGATAACCAATACATGCCCAAGATGACGTCGTAAGGCCTCGACGCCGCTACAAGAAGATCCCAGCCGAAGATCTCGCCTCCTAGAGTAAGCTCACACTGCGAGAACCAGTACGTAATTGTCGAGTCTACTCTTGTAGGAGTCTCTAGCTGTAAGGATCGAGCCAACGGCTCTGTCAGAATCTCCGAGCTCCGAACAAGGGCTGAGGCTATGAAAGAGTAACTCACCCCTGTGTCTATAAGAACTGCAGCAAGGGTGGAATAGACACAGATAGTACCTAGAATCATCTCGGGCGAGCCATGGTCATAGGCCTCCGCTGCTTGGAGTTGTGCATGTCTCTGCCCGCCAGCTCCCTGTGGTCGGTGTGGACCTCCTGGTGGTGGTGGTGGTAGAGCCTCAAAGCGTCGCTCCCCACCTGCTTCTCGGCCAGCTCCTCTTCCTCGTCTGCCTGGTCCCTGCAGACTGCCATGGTCAACCCACTGCCACATCCTGGGTGGTCCCTCAACCATCTGCTGCTCCTCGGCACGACAGGTCGGGCAGTCACGAGCCATGTGGCCCTGCCCGCCGCATGTGTAGCACTGCCTGCCTCTCGAAAGACTGGCTCCGCGCTGTGTGCCCCGCACTGCTGAGCCAGTGTCCTGAGGTCATCTGCCTGAGGTTCTGGTCTACCTACACCCATGATTCATCCGTCGACTACCTACTGCAGAAGAATCTACTACCTGTCACCCTGTGGTAGGTCTTGCTGCTGATGTAATCTCAGCAAGAAATCTCTCGATCAGAAGGGCTCGCTCCAGTACTCCTTCCTGAGTCGGAATGCTAAGGGAGATCAATGATGCTATGATATCATGCCTCAATCCCTGATCAAATGTCCGGGCCCGGAATAATGGGTCTCGTACCATGTCTGTCGAGTAGCGCGAGAGATCGGTATGTCTCGCCGAGTACTGGGCGACCCTCAAGCTTCCCTGCCGCAGCTGAAGAAGCTCCTGGATGCGCACCGCACGGAGGGTGGCTGGGACGAACTCTGATAGGAAGAGGCTCTCAATGTATGTCCAGAGAATATATTCATTATCGTTCACCTGGAGCATCAATCTCCACCATCGGCCCACTGCCGCGTGCAGTAGGCTCGCTGCGAGGATCACCATGAGGTCTGCTGGTGTCCTCATTAACCTGAAAACTCATACCACTGCCTCCAGCCAATCCTCAACTGTCTGGGGGTCCATCTCCCCGTGGAACCTGGGTGGTTGCTGGTGCTGAAACTTGTGCATTGCACAAAGGCGACATGCATCATTTGCGGCTGGGGCTGGAAGCATCAGTGGCTTGGCGGGTAGAGGTAACGCCGGTGCCTCAGCTGTCAAAGGGCCCTGTACCGAGGCATCGTCGCTCGTTGGGCTGTCGTCATGCACAACTCTTGGAACCCTAGCAGGCTGCCATCGTGGGGCCATCCTGAAAAAAAAAACAGGTGCGCCATGGACAAATAGTATACCTGGTTAGCTGACATAATGAAATAATAAAGAAAACTTGAACACACATGCAATCAATGTTTTCATGCATTAAGTCGGAAATCAGAAGACAAGAAACTGGTGAACGAATACGTCTGCTGCCACACCAACACTGGACTCCCTGGACTGATAAACACACCCAATATGCTTAACACTATTGGTTCACTTAGAAAAAGATCAGAGTCCAAAGTTCTGCGGTAGAACCAACAACTCTGATACCAATTTGTCACGACCCGTCCTCTGGGCTCGTGCCGTGACTACCCCAAGCCCACCTTCCATAGGCCAGGGGCTGGCGACTACACCAAGGAGTAAATCCCGGTAAAAAGGGAAGGCATTGCCTTTGTAAAGTAAACAAACACCACAGAGCAAGAAAGCTGTAGAAGTAAACACTAAGTGAAAACTGAGTATAACAGTAAGTGCGGAAAAGTAAGTGGGCCAGAATAGAAAACCAAACTAAAAGTAAAGTACAACTGAAAAGGGAAAACAACAACTGAACTGTAAAGCCGCAATGTCGAGCCGTCCACTGGAAGCCCCACCTAAAGAGTGAGTACATATAGCCTCCACAGCTCCTCGGGTCCAGCCGTCCACACCGAGCACGTCCCGCCTAGTGGTCCACCTCTGGGTACTGACCTGCTCTTCAAGCCTCAAGTGCGATCAGTGTTTTCCATCGTTTGCAACCAACACAACGTAGTGCAGGCATAGCCCGTGCAGGGGTGACTATAAGCTACTCAGTAGGGACCCCGATACCGCCAAAGGTCTCCCAGAATCCACAAAGGATAATCCACAAAGAAAAGATTCAATCACGAAGTAACATTCGACATTACGAAGGTATATTCCCATACATATACCTATGTCATCAATTCCAGTTCACTCCAACCTCCGAGCAAAACTACAACCCAGTCCACATAGGAAACCACAACCCACTCCACACATGAAAGCTTAACGAAATCCACATATGAAATCAAGTCAAAATTCAGCTCACACAGGTATACATCTTCGTATGATGATAGAGATGATCACATATATCCACTGATTCATCTAAGCCGTCGGACCCACAAAGGATCGATGGTACTAACCCCCGAAATGACCCACAAAGGGTCTGACCCACAAAGGATCGATTGATAACTAACCCCCGCAATGACCCACAAAGGATCTCACCCACAAAGGATCGATAGGTAACTAACCTGCGCAATGACCCACAAAGGATATGACCCACAAAGGATCGATAGGTAACTAACCCCCGCAAAGACCCACACAGGATCGAACACACACAGGATCTGTAGGCACTAGCCCACACAGGACCGCTGAGTGCTGACCCACACAGTATCGGACCCACACATGATTGGTAACACTGATCCATGTAGGATCTCTGAGTGCTGTAGTCATCGTCGTCGAATCCACTGAGGATCTCTGTACAGTCGTCGTCGTCGTCGCAGTCGCAGCCAGCTCCAGGGTTCCCGCACATAGCAAGCTCATTCAGGAGGGTCCGCTCCACGAGCCGAGAGACTGATACATCCACTGACACATAGTCCAAGGTTGATGTTTCCAGAAGTTTCGTATCGTCTACAGGAACTCAACGTCACAGGTGGCGCGTCAATCAGACGCCCGGTCTGAGAGTTATTGACTTTTTCGTCCTAGGGGCCCTGTTGGTTTTTAAGTCAAAACCAACCCGACCGTACTCCACCTGCATTCAAACCTCGAGCGGAGTAAGAGAAAATATCCATCTCACTTATAAGAATCCAACAAAATTGATTGTACGTCAATCGGACGTCTGGAGCTAAAGTTATAAGTGTTTCCACTCCGAGGGCCCGGTTGGTTTCGTGTACGAACCAACCCGGCCGATCCCAAAGTTTTCTGAAACCATGAGTGTAACATGTCGAAACGACCGTCTCTATCCAAGGATCACATCTCCGCTGACAATGTGTCGATCGGAGGTCCGTAGCCTACGATATTGGCAAAAGACCAAAAGAGGTCAGAAAACGGGGGGGTCTGGGCCCGGACCGACCCAGCCAAACACCCCCTGGGTCAGCCCGAACCGGGTCGACCCGACACGGCTCCAGGTCCGACCCGGATGGCATGACCCGGCCGGGCCGGCGCGGCCCAGCCCGGCCTGGGCGCAACCCGGCTGGCGCTGGCCGGGTGGCCAGCGGGTCGGGTCTGCCATTACGGTCGAGCGAAGAAGGGGGTGCGCTGCCCCCGCGTGGAGAGACCGCGACCTCGCGTGGGGACGCCCTTGCCAGCGGACGCGGTCGGTTGCCGCATCCCGCTCCCTTAGGTCCCGTGCGTTCACGGGACCGCGGTGGCGCGCCGGCGGGCCGCTCTGCGGACCACCGGACGAGTTCCAATTGTCGAAATTGCGTGCCGTCTTCGCCAAATGCCCTCTTGGGGCCCGTCCTTCACTGCGAGGACATCACATTGCCCGTGCAACTTGCTTTGTCGTCACCCGCAAATCTTCTCACCAAGAACGAAGAGGCGGTGGGTTCGGACTTGTTCGTTGGTCCGCACCCACCATGTTAGCGGTTTTAAAAAGTCTTCCGACAAAAATTTTAGACATACGCTGTGGGTATAAAATCACAAAGTGTTAAATGAACCATTTGAATTCATGCCGAGGATATAATTCACAAAGATTTAAAAGAACTGCAATCCCCTACCTCAATTGGTTGTTGATCAAAGATTGTCGCGGGGAAGGAACATCGCGGAAGAAGCGTCGGAGAATGAGAATCATCGGCGTTGCGGTACACGGCATCGCGTCGTCGATCTCCTAGGGTTCGGCGTTCTACGTCTCCCTTCGTCGGAGGCCGGCGTTCTTCGTCAGCGACAATGCGTTCTTCGCGTTCTTCGTGTTCTTCGCATTCTTCAATGAAGGAGGATCTAGATCTTCAAGACTTAGAGATTTCTCCCAATCCTCTCAACAAGAAACCCTTCAATAAAATAATTCATGGTCTTATTTTATTTCCCATGCCAATGTTTTGGAATTCATAAAAATAATCCAACAATTAATTGAATTAATTGCAATGCTTAAACCATTCAATTAATAGGGGAGTTTAATATTTTATTAAACGCACGAGTTGAATTTATTTAAAAAGAGGTTTTCGCGGGTGCGTTACTTAGAGGGAAAGAAACGGTGGGGCTTGTGTGGGACCCACCTCACAAATATCCTACCAAGTGTGTAGGATATTATGGGTCCCATCTTATCCGCTTAACCTAGGTTAAGCCACTTAAGTAAAATAAAAATAAAAAGTCGAACCACTTTTATTTTTATTCCTTAACTTAACCCCAAAAATTAAAAACCACACCCGAGCAAATGCAACTCCGGAAAAGGTGTTTCTAAGAAATTACCGGCGATGTGATTCCATTGGTGCCCTTGGAATTCAATTGTGAGCACCAGTTCAAAAGTTAGAAAAAACCCACTCATTCTTTCACTGAACGTACCCGAGCCAAAACTTTGGAAAATGATTCCGGGCACACAGGGCCTCAGAATCAGGTGTCATCAGAAACTGCGTTCTTGTAAAATTCCCAATACAATTAAGAAAGCAATTTCCTTGGATTTTACAGGTCTTTAAATCCCCTCACCTAAATTATAATAGGGAACATACTACCTCATTTATTCACACTATATTGAGCATTATATATTAAAAAATTCTTCTTATTCCTCTTCTAAACATAATTATCTATATAATTGTGATTCTAGACCTTCTAAAAGATAGACCCTATATCCCTTAAGGATGAATCTAATTGATGTCTACTGAAGAAGTTGTAATCATCTTTACAAACCCTTTCATGTTTATTTAGTCTTATACTTCCACATTATGTTTCTTTTACATCATAAAAAAGTAACTCCATTAGCATATATATAATGAGATTTTATTATTTTTATGATACATCAATATTCCATATTTTTTCTATCCAATGCAATGCAAAAACATCTCTCATGTGTATATATGGATTATTGTCTCGACATAGTGGTTTAATTTATTTTTCATCTCCAATTTTATTGGATTGTCATAAATATTTAATTGATGAATATATATGATATATATTACATAGTAATCATTCTTGAAAGGTTAATTATTATTTTTCAGTATTTCGTTCAATCAATCAAAAAATGGAAATATCGATCATGGGTAAGTATGACTTACCATCTATATGAATAGTATAATTTATTTTCCTATATCTATTAGTATAGATGAATATAAATAAATATATAATTAATATAAATTTATTTAAACCATTAATATTATTTTGTTTATGATTAAATTCTTATCCCATTAACCATAATAAGCCTACCAAAGTCATTACACACTTATGAACTGAATATCATCAAAACATCTAAAGTGAAATTAAATGATTAAGTAATGTAATATAACATGATAATAAGTGATATAAAAGTAATAATAAATATTTAAATGTTTCTAATGAAAATTTAAATTTACATGACTTTTTCATTCAAGAATAAATTAATGTAATTGATGAGTCAGAATCAATGTAAGGGACGTGATTTTAAAAATAAACTTTTAATGATTCAATTAAAAACCCTTAATTATCCAGATAAATATTTTATAAATATATTTCAAATAGTATTTGAATAATTATTATATGTTTTTGAATTAATATTTACCCATTATTTTTACAAAATGGTTTGAAAGGATACTATTTGTTTGTTTACAAAAAATGGTAATTTTTGACATCTCTATACAAATACGAGAGTAATGTTTTTTAGAACAATATAGAGAGAGAAAATATTCCATCCATAATGAAAAATGTTTTATTTTACGATTAATTTAAATTTTTACATGGTCATTTTTGATGAAAATATTTTCCTTTATATGTATACAATTTTTCTAAAAAACAGTGATTTAAAAATGAAAAGGATATTTTTCATATGAATGTTTTTATGATTCGATATATCATGATGAATGATTATGATATGGTTAATTGGAATTATTATGATGAAGGTTGGTTAAATTATAAAAATATTTTTGGTTATTATATGATAAATCAAGAATGGGTTGTTATGTTATATCGTCCAATTCATTGTGTTTGGAAGTCGATTGTAGGGTTATTCCATTAGAAAGAGTGAGTGTGAGACTGATATAGAAAATTGTGTCTCAAGAAAAATAAATGTTAAATATATTTCTTTTTTTGGTATTCATAGTCATATTATTAATTATTAATTATATATGATAATGTGTTTTATGGAAACCATATGGAAAATTTTTTTCTATGTGAAATGTATAAATTTTTAAATAAAGTAATTGTGATTTTTTCATGTTTTCAAAGAATACTATATTTTTTTTTAATAATTTAATATATATTATGAAATTTTATAAGAATTTAATTGGGAAGATAAATTTATTTATTGGGTGACAAAATATTTACTTTAAATCCAAATATTTATTTGGAAAATGAATTTTTTATAAGTGTTCATGGAATAATAGTTTTCAATCTTTTATGTCTCTTATTGAGATTTTTTTTTCAACCCTTGTTTTAAATTGTTTCTCATTGGCAGTAAGGCTAGCTAAGAGAAAAGATTAATTAATGTTGAATGTTGTTAAAATATTTTATGAAAATAAATCACGTTTTATTTTATAAAAATTTGTTTTATAGTTAATGTGGACAATATTTGGATCTTTCAAAATGTAATGTATGAGTTTAAAATATATTATTTTTTCCTATTTCAATAAAATTATAAACAAAAAAGGTACTTATAATTTAATAAAAGATAATTGTAGTCTTAAGTTATTATAATATTTAATAATTAATGACGGTTCATTACAATTACAATTAATAAGTTCCTGATGTTGAAAATGGGGCATAGTTTATATAAAGAGATTATTGATATGGATAAAATAAATTTTATTGTATTGATGAACTAAAAAATGGTAAAGGATTTATAGAAAAAGTGGATTATGCTATTATTTATATATTTTAAAAACATATTAAATATATATAATATATTGAATTATCTATGGATTCATTTCCGGAATGAGGAAGTGTTCATGTTTTCATATAGGTTTTATGGTGATTCAGGTTTTTACCAAGATTTAACAAAATTTATGATCATGTTATTCACATATTTTTCATGTGTCCATTATGAGCTTATTAATGATATTTAGTGGATTAAAGTTAATTTTATTTTTGGAAAAAGTATCATTCCAAATAATTTTGGTATTTATGGAAGTGTCTTACAGCTAACCAATAATGAAATTCTTTAAGATGAAATTTAGATGAGATATTATTGATTAATGTATCACATAATCATATGAACATGTATCCATTACATGAGATAAACGTTTTTTAACTTTTTATAGAAGGAATAAGTTATTATTATTTAATGGATTTAATTTATTGCTTCAGTATTGAAAAAAAAACATTTCTTATAGTAATTGATTAAGTGGAAATCGATCAACCAACATCCTAAGATGAAATGTTTCCTATGAAACAAATAAATTTCAACTAATTACATTTTTAGAGGTTCTCATTCTAGATGGAAATGGAATTCCCAAAAATTAGTAAAATGATCTAGAATTAATAATATATTTTTTGTCATGGTTTTTTATGTTATCAATGACCTTATTCTTGGCCCTTTAGTGTATGGTATTGTGGGTATTAATGTTTTTTAGATACCCATATTCTTCTGATCACTTATCTCTATTATTGTCTATAATTATTTACACATTTCATTCATGTCAAAATGATAAATACACACAGATCTTATCCTATGTGGAAATTATTTTATGAGTTAGCTTATATTATATATTTATTTCAAAATTTCTATTTTTATGGTAAGTTTAATTCTTTTGTTTTAAGATGTGGTTTTCTAGGAAGGAATTTTCAAATGCTAAACCTTTGATGAACGAGAGGAATTTTGAGGGAGATATTCACTTTATTGTTGGTTATAATGTAACAAGACATTATTTTCTGAAATCATTTTTTTCAATTTATTTTTAATTTTTAGGTTTTTTGATTTATACGTTACAACATGTTTAGCTTGTGTTATATTCAACAACAAGTTTCTTCAATTACATGAATGATATCTGACACTGAGATTCAGTAAACCATGAAATGATATTGTTTTAAATATTAACATTATAAATTTTACCTTAAATAGTAAGGAATGAATTATATTATCTAAATTATGAATTATACATATAAATTTCCTACTTAATTTAAATTTATTAATAAATTCTTATTAAATATTAAATCAATTTTTTAAAAATAATTATATTCCTCATAAATATGATTTCATAAAATAAATTATTAATTTCTATGATAAAATATTATAGATTATTTATAGATATTTCAAAAAAATTATTTCTTAAAAAAAATTAATTTTTGGAATAATAATATCGAAATTATCATAGTTTGATTTGTTGGTATTTTTTTGAAAAATATTGATTTTTAAATGATTTCTGAAAATACTAATTTCTGTTAAACTATCATTATATTACATTAAATAAAGTAAATTAAATTCCACATAGTGTATTAAATTATAATATGTATTATTTAGTAGTATTAAATCTACTTTATTAATCCTGAATCAAATTTATTGTATTTTAGAAAAAGTATTTTTTTATTTAAAAAGGGAAGTTTTTTCAAAAACATATTCTAACGTGCATAATGTTTCTCCATTTTAATTAATTAAAATAATCCATCATGATGGTCATTTTAAATGAAATTTTTATATATTATAAATAAAAAAATTAATTTATACTCATACAATTATTATTAATATACATAGAGTTCATATAAAGTCATCTTATTATTGAGTAATACACTTCTCAAAACACTCTTTTTCATCATGTCTTTGGATTTTCTTTGAAATTTAATTTTTTACAATTATGTAAAATTTATTTAAAAAATAATTATTCTTTTTCAAATCATTAATTAAACATTATATTAGGATAAATATTTCATAACTTTTTAAAATGATAAATTTGTTTGATTAATTGAGTAAGATAATTAATATTAATTGAAATTTACCTCTTATTGTAAAATATTTATAATTAGAAATTATATCCTAATTTTATTAAAGAAAAAATTTGTTCAATTAAATATATATTAATACAATTTATGTTATTTGAATCAGTTTAATTGAGAAATATTATATTAAAACATTGTAAAAAATTAATGATTTTCTATTTGAAAACATACTTTCTCATCACTTCTGCATGATTATTTTTGAATTAAATGTTTGAACATCATTAACTAAAATATTTAAATATTGATTCCATATTTGGAATTATAATAAATTATATTATCTAATTTGTTCTTTTTTATTTTCTAACCTAACTGAATAGTGAAACCCGTAAAAATTAATTACCATGGCTAAGGTAAAAATATGATTATTAGGGCATAAAATAAAATGACAAGGATTAAAATGACATGAAACATTTATTAAACCTATTATATATGAATATTTTGACACTATACTGTCTAAGTCTCTAGAATGGTCTATTTTTGTGTCTTGTGTCTTGATACAAACGTGGGTACACCTTTTTCTTTTAGAAAAATTACAGGTCTGCTACTCAACTCAATTATAAAATGAAACACCTTATCCCTTATTCATAAAACATTGAAACTAGATTATTTTGGAAAACCCCTGAGAAAATAACATCAATATTTTAATCCTATCATCTTTTAATCCATCATTTTTCATAAATCTAAACTAAGATGGATTTTTCTGTAAACCAAAGGAGGTTACCTGAAAAAGAGGAAACATTATACAACTAGTGTTTTTATTTTATTTCTTCATCAACATCATAAAATTATTATTGAAACATATTGATATACTATTCTTGTTATCTTCCTTATTCTATGATTTTATTATGTTATGTTAATGACTTACAACCATTTTTCACTTTCATCAATGGTGTTAGAAATCATCATCCATGTGTATAGTGGACTATCGCCTCTTGAACTGACGTCATTTGTCATTCCATTACCACATATTTTGGTTGGGTATGATATTGGATATATAGTATGTATATGATATTGATAAAATATTTATACATCTGGAATAATTATACCATATATAAATTTTATACATTACATTATGTTGGCGATATGATAATGTCTCTCGTGTTTTCGGTGGACTACCACCTCACGAAGAAATGTGATCCATTTCTCAACAATGATTTACATGGAAGATAATATAAAGATATATATGTTATATAAATTACATAATTATTATATTCATGAAAACTTTATCATTTTTAAATGATAATTTATCATTTTTTACCTTTTTACACACTAAATGATGATTACGTTGTTTGTGTACTTGTGTACTACCGCCTTCACAAAGCGATGCGACTCAATTTTCATTAGTACACAACATGGAATATATTTATAATTAAAATTAATTAAATAATATGATATTTATGATACTATTACTATTCATAAATATAATATATTACTTATATTTTTCCATAAGTATCGTCGAGAATTTGAAATGTTACTCATGCATACATATGACATACTGTCTCCATGATCGTAATAATAATCATTTTGTAAAAAAATATTTCAAGATTGGTATTATAATTATAATTTATCTATAAAAATTATATATATGTCATGATAATTATTCTGGAGATGATGTAATCATGAATAAATTAATATGACAAAAAAATAAAGATCAAAACGTATATAAAAAAACAAAGAACTATTTACCCTAAATATGGTTTTAAAAATAATTTTTATTAAATAGGTAATAAATGGTCATAAGTAAAAAATATATGTTATTATATATAAATTTATGGTTAAAAACTTTATCTATAAAAAATTATACTAATTCTATATTTGATTATAGTGTGTTTGAAGGATTTTGAGAACTAATGAATGATATTTCTAGTGTCTCTTTTATTTCGTAGAGGGATATGAAAATTCCCCACCAATTTATTTTGTGTGGTTTATATATTATAACCCTGTGACATTTTATATAATTAATTTCCTTATATTCATTATGTTTAATGTTTAATTTTATGTTACTCTTTATTATGGATTAATACTTAAAAGGTTACAATATATGTAAGGTATTTCTATTTACCATTTTACATATATAAGACACATTCCATATTCACCACATATTTCTGTTATCTTGTGTGAATAATACCAATATTTATATTATATTATCATTATCCTGAAATTGATTTGGATTACACATTTATTTTAGGAAATTTTTTTCAATAGGTTTAATGTTAAAAAATTACCGAATTGGTAGTGTATTATTTATCGATTTTACTTCTTTGGGATATATGTTACTTTATGGACTAGTCCACATTTATGATGGGTATATACAACCCCTATTAATTTTAATATTATTTATTTATTTATTCTCATGAACTATTATATTTATTTTAATCTTATTCATTCATGGTAACTAAGATTCAATGTTACTAAAGTAATAATGGTTTTATGATACAATCTCCTTGTTTATAGGGATTGATTATGATTATGATTCAAACAATGTAATATTATGATCATTTGTTTAATAAAATATTTATTATCCTTTGTTTATATCAAGATAATAATTTTTTCCATTCATTTTATTCTCTTAATGTACTCAAGATATCAAAAGAATATAATTACGAAAAAACTTCTTTATTTCACTTTTTTTTGAAATCCACTTTTATTACAAAACCAGGTTTTCTAAAAAAGTCAAAAAAATTAAAATTATTTCAAATGAAATATTAAACATATTTTTACACATTTTTTAATTTTTTAAATTTTTTTTGAGAGGAATCTACATGTCGTTTTTCAAATAGTGGATGTTTTTTACTTTACCAAAAATTTGAAAGGAATATTTTTTTAACATGTATTAAATGAATGGAATTTTCCAACACCATGAGAATTATAGTCCTTAAAGAATAATTTATATGATTACATTGTTACTTTCAATGAAAAATATTTTTAATCTTTTTATTAATATTTAATTTTAATAAAGTGATTTTTAAGGAAAATATATTTTCCACAATAAATGTTTCATGTGATATTTTAAAATAATTATACATATAAGATGATATCGTTTTTTGAAATATACAATATACTAGAGATATGAATGGAGGATAATATTTTTATTGTTTCTCTGAATGGTTTATCATGGAATTATGTTTATCAATACTACTTATTTTCCAGAAGTTATACATAAATTAAATTCATTTGAAAACATCTTCACTTTCCACAAGTAATGATATGATGAAATGATTATGAAAAATTTAAATTTTACCTAGGAAAATGAAATGAATATTTATGAAACCCTTTTCATTTCATGGGTTAGGATATTATTAATGTTTTATGATATTTTGAAACACATATGATTTATTTTTGTTATCTAACCAGTGAGATCTATATCTCTATCGAGAGAATTTGTTAATAATTACTTTTATTTGAGCTCAAAGGATACACATACGGTTCCAACAAGCCTAAAAGAGGGTATACATGAGGTCATCCCAATCCTAATGTAAGTAAATGGTTGGTTATCCCAATACTAACATCTTATTAATGTCTTAGTTTATAGTCATCATTGTACATTTAATATGGTTATGTGTATGACACTTATCAATGTCTTATTTCAATTTTATTCTATCATGGATAATTTGCTTTGATTATATTATTATTAATTTCTTATGACCTTAAAATATTTATGACATGATCAAAATTAGGATCTTAGATATAAATGGTATGGTTTTAAATATTATCATCATGTTCTAATACCCTTATGGTCATATTATTATTATGATTCCCATTTTTTAACCATACTAAGCTTCATTTCTCCCCCTTTATTATGTTTCCTTTCCCATACATTTGAATAATGGTTTTATTTAGGGTATTGTTTTTAAAGAGTACTAAATTGGATGACCATTATGGGTATTATTGAAAGTCATTCATTCATTATGAATATTATGTTCCATGATTCCTAAGGTAATAAATTATTATTGTACACATTAATGTTTTTATGTAATATAATGAAAATTAATATAAAATTATATAAAATACATTTATGATAATCCTTGGTCTCTATAACTTACTAGAATTTTTGGATATATGCGTGACGAAAATATAATTAATGAAAATATAAAAACCAATTATATGGATAACCAAGAGTGAAAATTATAAATTTAAATAGAAATAGAAATGAATTAATATATACTTATCGTTGTCTATTTTTTTATTAACAAGGTCCATAGAGGCCTCTTAGTTACTAAAATAATTCAATTACATCCATAGGTATCCACCAACCAAATGGATCCATTAAACACCTCGATAAGTCCTCATATCCTAAGAATTATAGAAACCCTAAAATTTTAATGATGAAAAGACAGTTAGATATATAATTGGTTTATATGATATTGAACTTCAATATAATAAAATAAGGTCATATTACTTATTTTAACTATTTTTCCATCACTAAGTTATGCAATTACTAGAAGTTTAAATGTTTCATTCATCATTTTAAATAATTGATTATATATTCCATTACGGTTTATTAAATCATTAGTATACAATTAATTGATAAATAATAATCTAATTATATGATAATACTCATTTTATTATTAGATTAATTGAATCTAATAACATTCATAGTAGATATCATGACTTCGAATAAACAACCACTCCCTAACTCAACCCACAACATGATAGATTAATCTAATTTTTTTGTGTTCTTTTATAAATATATCTAATAGTTTTTTCAACAACTTTACTACGTTAAGGGTTATATTTGAGAATATATGATTTGATGTTTTATATTTATTGGTCATATTTTCAAACTAGGGTATTTTTTTTAATTTAATTTTTTCAATAATACCTCACTTTATTTATTAGTTATCCCACATATTAATTATATTTTATTATTTAGATTAAGAGATATGGGAAATAAGGTATTTTTTTATATCCAATAGTATATATAGTAAAATCATTTCTAGTAATTGTGATATACATCAATAGATCCATTAAACCATAAAAATAATAATTGAGGTTCCTGATATTAAATCATTATCACTTTATTATATATATTACATTTTTTTATGATTATATTTTTTTTGATAATCATGATTTATTTTTAATGATGTTAGATTAGATAAAACTATGAGATTATAAAATATGTTGATGAATATGTTCATGTTGTCTTAAAATATATTTTTGATATCATTATAAAAGAGGGAATACATGACTTCATGGAATATGATTCTAATATTGATGATGTATATTTATGCTAAAAATATAATATTATTCATGGATTTCATAGTGGAGTTCTAGAAACTATTATTATTCAATTTTCCCTATTGATATAGAGGTTTCCAAAACATTAAGTGATGTGTGCTGTACATTTATAAGATTCTAAAAGTTTAGTAAAAATATATTAAAAACTCCCATTTCCAAATAAATGTATATAGTATACTGACGTATCTCTTTTGATTGGAGGTTATTTATAGAAGACCAAATTTGAGGGATTGATTATAATTCCAATCTAAAATATATGTGTTCAACTACCTTTACAGAGATTTATATAATAGAAGGATTTTGTCGGGTCTTGTTTATCATTTCATCCTAGTAAGTATATTAAAAATAGATAATAAAATTGGTATCTTAAACTGGAAGTGTACTTGATAATATATTTGGATTCATATCAAAAGTTTGATGATAATGAAATTTTATTGTCTATATTTTTTGGTGTGGTTTTAATATTTATTGTAATAATTAGGAAGTTATTAGATTTCATTATTATTATTAATTTAGTGTTTTTTTATTCATTTTATATATTTTTTATATCATTTGAAAGATGATGTATTAGAATGAATATGGTTATGATTGAAAATGATAGCGGTTGAAGACACATACACATGAAATTTTATTGGTGGTTGATGTATTGTTATTGGTGAGGGAGATATATTGTTGCTGTAGTTTTAGTCAATGTTAATAATGGATATTATTTTTATAGTTATATGGTCAAGATATATTTTGGATAAATGGGATTTAAGAGTTGTAAATGAAATATGGAATAGAGGAATACTAATATTTTTTTCTGGATATTTTTGGAGAGTGTTATAAGAGTGTGTTATAAGATTAAGATGAATGTTTTCACATAACATGAGTTTATTATTCTTTATCTATATCACTCAGAGATATATTTTTATGATCTCTTACCATATAAACAAGAGGGTTTTGGGAAGAACCAACTATTTATATTTAAATACAATCCCATAAGTTATATATGTTTTCTTTATATCATTTATATTATTATGAAAGATGTTGTGATTGGTGACATTAAATTGATAAGATACAGATCTTTCTATTATAGTACTCATACATCATAATTTATTTTATTGTTTTTGTTATATCGAGTGTCTTAACATGTAATTGTTATTTTCCTTTTATTCTGAGTTCATTTTTTAGAATTGAATAATATTCATGGAATTTTATTTATAGTAGACTGTGTTCATGATTTTGCATGGAATTTTATATGAAATTCAGGAATGTTCAATTTTTCTTAGATTTTAAAGGAATGTTTATCTGGATTCGCTAGTGGAAATGGGAGATTCTACCAACATTGGCCAGAATTATCATGAAAATTGAGGTATGGTTCATTGAAAATTATGCTAATTGGGTCATTAGACCACTGATAACATGCATAAGTAGGGCTATTATGATAGTTCGAGGTGACAAGTTATAGATTTGGTTATAGAATCTCATCTAATGTCTTACCATAATACAAGTGTCAGATCATGTTTTTGAGGCCTTGTAGCTTGTGTTTGGAGATGGTTTTTGGATTCCCATTGGGCATTTAGAGAAGGAACATGGATGTTGGACTATATTCTTTGGTTTTGATAACTATTATAGGTTATTTTATGGTATTGAATGTCTACTAGGACATCACATGGATGATAAGTGTTATAGTGGGGAATTTGTATGTCCTGGGTGTACAAATGAGCCTCAAGGTTCAACAAAATTATCAATTCTTATTTTGTGGACTAGAAATTTTTAATGTCGAGATTCAGAATAGAATTTTTATATTTGGAGCATTCTATAAGGATGTTATTGGATATGGTTTGAGGTTTGAGAGGTTCCACAAGTTATTATATATATATATTAGGGGGTATAGTGTTAAAAATTGTAGTGTCAGGGGAAACATCCCAAGGTAAAAAATTGTTTCTAAATGTACACCCCAACAGTGTAGCCAATGATATTATGGTATATAGTTTTTCCAAACATTTCAGGGGACTTAAATAAGCCATAATTACGAACCATAAAAGTTGTTTTTTCCTCACATATTGAGTTCTACATGGAAGATGAATGGTATGAATAATATTCCCCCTCACTTTTGCTGTATAAATGAACATTTTACCCATACTTACTTTTCTGTTATAACATATTATTTCCCCTTCCATCTAAAATCCTCCCTTACTTTCCACCCACCTTATCAAATTCATCATGGTGGTTCTCTCTATTTTCAATGACAAATTTCATGTCTTCAATTGCGATAATGTTATCTTGGTAATATTAAATGTCCTCATTACATTCATCTATATTTTCATAAATTTCTAGTTCTATATTATTATTATGTCTAATAGCCCCTATTTTCAGTTTATTTTTTTTGGTTTTTACATTTCCCCTCCACCAGTTTAAACAATTATTCGATACTCAATGATTGGTCTTCGATAAGCATATGGTAGGAGAACCCTACAATTTTACTAAAATTATATCCTCTTTTCATGGTGTATTATTTTTTTTCAAGTCATCTATGTCATGGATATCTAGGTTTTATATTAATTATTTTTAAACTTTATTTTCCTTAAAAAATTTACCTTTTTCAATATACCTTAAAAACAAACAATGATGATTCATAGTAGAGACCCTTTAAAAGAATCAACATTAAATTTGGATTGTGAATGGAAATTATGTGTTTTTAAAATTTATCATGAATATATAGCAATATTTTAGAACTAATTAAGTTTTTGTGGAATGTAATTTATCAACCATCAATATTGTGAATGGAAATGAAATTCTAATTGTATAAAATAATTTGAAAATGTTATGTATGTTCTTAAGAAATATAATACAAATTTTTAATGGACTTTTCCCAGGTTATTTATTAATTTATGTTTTTCAAAAACCTATGGATTTTCATGGTTTGATATTATATTTTATGAAATGAATTCTGTTATATAATAATAAATAGTATTCTAAAATTGTTTTGGTTATTAAATTTTAAAATGGTGATATTGGATCATAAAAATGTGGGTTCTTTTGAATCGTTTTATTGAAATTACTAATATACAATCATTCCATGTAAAATTATTTTATGTTTTAAAATTATACAATGAGTATGATGAAATGATATGTGACGCAAGTTGATAGGGAAAACTGATATTAAACCCATTAACTCCATATTATATTAGTTATATGGAAATGTTTGGATTATCTTTTAGATTCCATATGGTTTGTAATTGTTGGGAATAATGGGATGAGAACCCAGTTTCCACATTACTAATAATTACTAGGAATGTCCTAGTGGATTTCTTATAACTGTATCATACTCGATATTTAGGAATGTAGGACTGAGAACATTGATCCCATTAAATTTATAGTATTAGTGTCTGGATTCAATGTGATGATTGATGTCTAATAAATGCCTTATAATGATTACAGATTCCCTAAGAATTCCTAGATGAGAACTCAAATCCATTCTGATACATCATTGTTCTTGGAATTCCATGAAAAATCATAGATTCATTGTAATTATATATTTTTTTCATGGTCCTTAATATGTTCTTAAAGATACCCAAAATAGGTTGAAATAATTAGGGTTCATCATGGTCATATATGTCATGATCAAAATGATCCCATCAATCTCATATTTCATCGATAACCTAGGGAACAATGGTAATTTATTGATTATATATTAAAAATGTTTTGTAATTGATATAAATATTACTTTAGAAACATACTCATGAATTATATATACTAGATAAGTCATTTTAATGATAGTGTTGGACATGGCATGCTAAGGTTTACGTACACAATCTCTATGTCCCAATGGAACATTGGTACCCAAGCATACATTTCTATTTCGCCAAATGATACGATTATTGGGAAAGGACTAAACATATTGATATTTAGATCAAAATTAAAATATTTTTAAGAATGATAGGACCATGTATGAATTGGAATAAGGGTTAGAAGAATATTTAGTTTCCTTTTTAATTTTGCGAATTTTTCCTATTTATTATCAACCCATGAGGGTGATCCTAAACATGTATACCATACCCATTGTTATGCAATTTTTTATAAAGTATTAATTATAATAACTTTTAATGTTTTTTCTATAACCTTTATCTTGTATGTTTATATGTTTTCCATTACTTTCACTATTGTAGCTACCATGACACTAGGTCAGAGTAACCCCATGATAACCTCGTTGACACTCCCTACTAGTTAGTATCCTCTATTATATAGGGAGGGTTTTTTGAGGTCATGTGACATGTTAACTCAGGCCACCCAATGGATTCTATATTAGTACATTACATAGTTATTCTTATTGATTATTAATCATGTATAAGTTTAATGATTCTTATTTTCATTTCTATAATATTAAATTATATATATGATTTTTTAAAAGTAAAATGCCTTCCATATGCAATCATGTTCTTCGGTTTCTAGTTATCGACCCAAATTTAGTTGTATGTTGGATTTGGGTATCACTAAAAATATAATTTTTGGATCATTAGGGGACGTTTTAATAATATATATGGATATTTTGATATATATTTTATTTATTAAATTATACATAGGAATCAATAAGTAAATGTTTTGGATTATTCTATCTCAGATATGATAAATTCCCTCAAGAATGTAAAGGTTGATATTGTTATCTCATGGGAAACTTAGGATAATGTATTGAAGATTAAATGTTTCATTGGATAAAATAGAAACTAATAATGATTCATTCATGATTTTTTTGACATTTGACATACATGTTATAGTACTGAACTATAAGGCCTTAAAGGTTGAATGAAATAACATATTCCATGAATACTCGAATTATCCTAAAATATTACTCAATTAAACATTAGTCATATTTTTTTTGAATATGGATATTGTTATGTCTTTTATTGTGATATAATTGGTGTAGGATTATGATGTGTCTTAATAAAATGAG
This sequence comes from Viscum album, assembly GCA_963277665.1. Classification (NCBI taxonomy): domain Eukaryota; kingdom Viridiplantae; phylum Streptophyta; class Magnoliopsida; order Santalales; family Viscaceae; genus Viscum; species Viscum album. The sequence continues at coordinate 2,036,724,407 of OY728148.1, forward strand.
ATAATATTGTAGCTTATGACATTTGGTATTTGTGAAAAATTGATGATAATTATTATGAGGGTTATTTTCAAATAAATACTACAATATAACATTTTAAATGAATATGAAATTCATATTTGGTTAATAACTCTATCATATATTCAAATAATATAATAGTGAAGAATTTTTTTCTTAATTGATTCTGAATTAATGCAGGAAACAACAACGTAATTTCTATATACCAAGGATTTTAATTTACAATATACATCAAGTAAATTGAATGGGATGGAAGTATCATTAATCAATAATAACAATGAATAATATGTTAATAATGAAACATAATAAAGGAATCTAAGTAACATGATGATCGATCTATGTTTGTGAATAGGAGATGATAGAGATTTCATAGTGTTATCACATGGTAATGTTTCCTCCCAACTCATTAAAAAGTAACTAATGAAAAATTATCAATTAATAAATGTTAAATGATCTAAGACTACACAAATAAAAGGTATTAAATTGATGAATGATAATAATAGCTTTATTTAACAAATTATTTTAGAATTTTAGTGGGGGTAACTTCTCTTATGAGTGAGAAAGAAATAAATAAATTCAATAATTTGAGTTGGGTAGTATACATTTTCATTACCAAGTTTTACCATGATATGTAATGGTTCATTATGAGGTTAGGTAAAATTTTATATATATATATATATATATATATATATAATTTTTTGTCTTTAAATTATGACATGTTAGTGGGTTTCCATCTAGTAGTAGAGACTAATAATGAAGTTCCAACTTGAATACTGTCTTTTTTAAATCAGATAAGGCTTGATTTATTTTTTAATAATTTTAACAATATATACCCATGATAATGATTATATAACATATATAATAGATGTAAATAAGAATTTGGTATATATTTTTCCCATTTTAGAATTGCCTATATTTAAGGATTTTGGTATGCTATATATAAATGATGTAGTTGATGTATTGAAGATTTTTTTTATTTAAAGTATATCAAAATTGGTCACATGATCCACTTAATGGTATTTTAAGGGGATTTAATATGTTATGGAACATTTTGGAGATTGATTATAGGATACCATGCCTAACCTAAGGCCAATCGGAGAGAATTAAAGATAGTATGATGTGATCTGGTTATATGTTTTGGACATTGAATTATTATGGGAAAATCACCTCCCCTTGATATAAGCTTATTATAATAAAACTTTTCATGAATCAGTATGTGTGGAACCAATTGAAATTTTTTTACAATGAAAGTAATTAATCAAAAATACACCCTATGAGTGGAGTGAATTAGATAGTTAATGTTTTCACTTCAACCTCCCAATGGATTTTATTTACTTATGTTGAAGAACACATCAAATAATTCATGAAATATAGGAATGAAAATAATTAAAATAAAAAATATAATGTGTATAAATAAAGGATGATATTTGGTTCACCATAAATGGATTCACCATGGATACGTAGATGATTTTTCAATGTATAATCGGATATCATTATTCCAAAATTTATGAACAGTGGATTTAATAAAGGGGATATCCAAGGTGAACCCCTTATAAATATCATTTGACATATTAATTGTTTTAAAAAATTAATGAAATTCAGTAAAATAAAGGAAATTGATTAATAGAAATCAATAGTGGTATTTATGTTTAATAATTTTCATTAAAAAATATATACCTACAATAAATTGTTTTCAAAACAAAGGTTCCTTAGAAATTTCTAAATACTTTAATCAGATATCTAAGTTCATTTTATACCATTAAATCTTTTAATAAATATCAAATCGTCAATTAATTCATTAAGATTCATCACTTCCAATTTACTAATTTTTACCACATTATTGTGAAACAATTGAATCAATAATATTTTGTTTAAAACTACATAATTTAAATAAAATCCTATTAAATTAACGAATTATATTAATCCTATATGATTTCAATAAATATATACATTACCATGTGAAGTTAATCTTTATATAATGACATCCTTAAATATCACCACATTTTTTTGCGACATCATCTGTTATTGACTTATTTCTCATCGATTTCAAATACACACAATCTGGATAAAATACAAATTTACATTCCTTGATAATCATGAAAATATACAATCAAAAATATGAAAATAATGGGCCCACTATTGAATCCTCTACATTTTTGCTTCATAGATTTAATGATAATTCACTAACTAGTGTAGTGACAAAATCACATGATCTTAAATTTCCCATTAAGACTTTCCAATAATCGAATAATTTAATTATACAAAACGATGATTTCATTGGGATTCATATTTTGACCTTAATAAATTTACTATTCATGTCAGGTTTTCACCTCAAATTCCTAAGGAATCCATTATACCATGAAGTAATATTCTATGGGGGGGGGCTATACTCAAGTAAGATGAATATTATTTACTACTCTAGTGTACTATTATGTTTAACACGCCATATTATGAATAAATTTATGATTGTATAGTCATAAATCAAGTTATTCTAAGTTATTCCTTACAAGCATCGATGTTATGACCTGAGCTCTCTATACAATGAACCATGTCATCTAAACTCAAGGATATCATACTATACAATGTTTATCTTCCTAGAACACCATAGGATATTACCCATCTGGTTCACTTATCAAACTACTGAATTTCCCCATATACAAAAACATGTTATTTAATGTTTTTTTTTCTTTACTCAAAGACACCTTGAGAAAAATACCATGAGGTTAGCCATCCCTATAATACTCCATGAAAAACAATAAATTATTATATAGTTCTAATCATGTAGCTTATTAAAAATAAATGTGCATATTTTTTACATGGGTAAAAATATTTAGGCTTTTATGTATCACATTTTCTAGGTGTTATACACTCCCCTTTAAAGAAAAATTACGTCATTGTGGACCACACTCCTCAAACCTACACAATTAAACTATAATTATATTTGGTAATTGGATATGATAATATTTTTCATGAATCAACATTTATGAACTCTAGAAGTTTTCATAAAACCACATGAGTCTCCGATGATACATCATTTTTATTCTTAACACACCGCATTCTATTAAGATATGTTATTCCTATAATACCTTGGTTTTTATCCCAGCACACCACCAGATTTTACCCATCGGGGTTTCTTAACCAACTAATGTCTATCCCTATAATCCAATTTATATTCTTTCACTGTCCTTTATCCTTAATCAAATGCACTAAGATATTTCCCAAGATATCACCCCTCATGAAAATACTCTAGGAAAAGAACCCATCACTAATATATTCTAAATTGTAAGGATATAATAAATGGTTCACCATATTGACATGGATAATAACATTTTTCATTTTTTTTATAACTTTTTCAGCAGTGTTACATGTCATCATGAGATGATCAATTACCATATTCTATAATTGTGTGTCCTATGATAAAAATTTTAACACCTCCTATTTTTTATGAATTATAATTTTTTGATTATAATAAAACATTATTTTATGGATTTCACTACTCAAAACACCATGTTACTCTTACAATAAAAACAATAAATTCATAGTTTTTGTTACATGTAAAAATAACTCTTAAAAAACCATGATATACTATTAATTTAGTTATTTAAATGTGGTTGTTAAAAGCAATCTATTAAACATAGAAATATGAATATGTATAATTAATTTTTAAATATTATGTATAATGGGTTTATAAAACGAAATCATATTTATAAAAAGGTACTTAATTTTTCAATAATATCGTTATATGTTTGGAATATATTATTTTCTAAAAATATTTATTTTTATTTATTTTTCCGAGTATTAAATATTTAAATTATTGAATGCTTTATTAAATTAATTTTATAAAATAGATATATCATTTTAACTTATAATGTCAAAATTATATTACGGTAAATTTTTTTATTTTTCAAAAAAGATTAATTTTTTAATTGTATATTGAAAAATAATTAATTTCAACCGAAATATTCCTTTTCATATAATTTAAATAAATTATAATATTATATTTTAATATTTTATAGTTAAATTTCATAAATTATACATCCCTTAATATAACATTATCAATTGGAGGCAATTCTATATTGACATTGGATATTAAAAACCTTTTACACTTTATCATATTCATATTAAAAACCTAATTTCACATCAAGCACGTGGAATTAATTTTAAATAAAACTTTTCCCACATTTTTAATGGAATCAATTAAAATGGATTCCATATTTGGAATCACCATAATTTATATTATATAATAATTACAACATAATGTTTCAAAAAAATTAATATTTGATTGCATTAAAAATATAATTACAAATTTTCTTGAGAGGGGTTGTTCTTGTGGTGTCATACATGTGGGTCCATCCGGATCATGTACATGGGAATTGATCCTACAGTACATGTGTATCATGTAAGGGTTCCCCATAAACCTATTTAATAATTTTATTATCCTATAAATAAAAAAATAAATTTTCTAGCCTTTGGTCATTTAGGAAGTGAGAAATAATTATCACAATCAATGTAAATATTGTTTTACTATAGGTTAAACTAAAAAGTTAAGTATTAAATATTAATATAAAATTGTCAGAAAAATATTGGATAGAAATATTTATACCATATAATTTCTATTTTTTAATTTATTTAATTTTGGACAATTATTTCTTGTGAAAGAAGCGGGACAACTGAATTCATTTCAAAAATGAAAAGGGTTTCTTCTCGGCCACTAATAAAAGACCAACCCTTATTCTCTTTTCTTAAAACCAAAAAAAATATATTTAGTTAGGCCATAACCTACCCATCTCATGTCCCAACATCCCCGCCATCATCCTAGAATCTAAATTTCGTGAATATATCTATCCTAGGAAGGATTTTAATGAAACCCATAGGAAGATACCCGAATAAGAGGTAACATTCGTCAACAAGTGACATTATTTATTTCTTATTCCACCCAATTAAATTCTTATTATTTCATGATTATATAATAAAATAATTTTATTCTATATACTTATAAGTTTTTCTAATTTCAATAAAATACAAAAATATACCCTTACATCAATTGTGTTGCTAAATAATCATTCGTGTGTACGGTAGACTACTACATAGTGAACCGACATCGTTTATTTTTCCATTACAACCATTAATGGATATTGAGAATAATTGATTTATTATTTATAAATTATATTTTTTATATTTTTTATTTTACGCTGACTCTGGATATTTAAATCACATATACCTACATATTATCCATCTTTTGGGAATATAATAACATCACTCAGCTGTATGACGGACTACCTCCTTACGATGCAATGTAATTTTTTCGTGGTTTATATATATTATATTAAGGATTGGTTTAATAAATAATTTATACATATATAAGATATACATTATTCAAGAAATTATAATTTATACCATTTAATTTTCTTTCTTTCAACCCATTAAGAAAATTAAAAAACATTGTTCTACTGTACGTACGACCTATCGTCTCCATAAGCAATGTATTTCATTTCATATTACTATATTTTATTGGTTAATATAAATATGTATATACAAAATATATATTATATTCGTATTATGGATATTTTTTTGAATATTATGGTTCAATTTTCAATATAATAGTACCAAAAATATAACAAATCAAATTATATATGAAAAAAGTTCTTAATACCCAAAGCATAACAATAACATGTAATTGTTAATATATGGGTAATAAAAGATTATAATAGAACGATCGAGTCAAGTCGGACACGAGGTAAGGGACTTCGTCTCAATATCCTTTCATTAAGACATATTTATTTTTATACATGACTTTCTATAATATGATGTATAAAACCCTTTGACTTTTACTTTTATTCAAAAGGAATATTTTCTCGACGAAGAATTTTACTAAACGATAAAAAGGAATGTTTCTTTTAATGTAATCGGTGACAACAACCTTTACGCCACCGTGAGTATTATTTGAACTTTGGCTTCCTTAACATGCCAGAATGTTTTTAAAAGGAAAAATAAATACCATATACTCTTTTTATGTATTTTGGTATTGAAAATAATTTTTAGAATTGCTTTATTTTTTCAATATCTTGAAATGATATTGTATTATTGTAATATAGAAAATTTATCTTTCCTTTAGGCTTATGTTATGTGTTATGATCAAGTTATGGTTCTTGGGAATTATTTACATATACGGGTGGTTCCGTGATAAACCTAGGGTGGGTGAGCTCGAGATAACTCTCCAATGCATTGGGTAACGTGACAGAGGTAAACCTGAATGTTTCTCCTAAGAGATTTAGGGAATATATTGTGATAGTTATTCTAAAGTAACTCCCTATGTAGCTGTGATAGCTACAATGTATGTATGGTATGGATGCCGCAAGTTACCTTTACTGAGCCTTTTATGCTCATCCAAAGTTTTGAAATGTTTTTACAGGACATAAAGATGAATAGGGTCAAGGATGGGATCAAGGAAAAGTCATGCTATCTAAAACATGGAACTAGACACTCATATTTTCAAGAGTTTTTATTTTATGAAAAAAATGGAATCTGTGTAGAAATGTCTACCTTGTAATCTTTTGAGATGTAATAGTTATTTCCTAATTCTCTAAAACTCTAAACCTGAAAAGATCCTCAATGTGAATTATTCATTTAATTAAATATTATGTATTGTTTTAAGGTCAGGTCCTTATAGTTGGTATCAGAGGTTGGTTTAGATAACATTAGGAGCTATAAAATTGTTATATTAATTTCCATAAATTAATTTATTGTAATATTTAAATAATATAGCATTTACAGATTACCATGTTGCTTCGCCTAAGATATTTTTCTATTCAGAATGGTTTTACACAGAGGAAATAGGGCAGTTGTGTTGGGATGACATCATGAGGAAGAAAACCTTCCAAATCAGCAACCTGAGATGGACGGAATCAGAACTGAATAGTTTGTTTCAGTGATGACATAGTTGACTCAGGCGATAAACGGTGGTGGTATCCATGTACGAGAACAGCCATATCAACCACATAGTAACATTTCAGTAGTGGAGCATTTCATGAGGCAGCATCCCCCATCATTCAGATGATCATATGACCCTGTGCAAGCAGAAGGGTGGATTAAAGCACTGGAGAAGATTTTCAATGTTATGGGGTGCTCAGAATATCACAAGGTTAGTCTCGCAGTTTACTGTTTTGAAGGTGAAGCTGATAATTGGTGGTCGATGGTGAAAAATATCAGGGATAGTGAGGAGATTGATGCTCTTGATTGGGATGAATTTAAAGGTATGTTTCTTGAGAAATATTTTCCTAAGGTGGTTCATCTTAGGATGGGAAAACAATTCCGGGAATTGAGGTAGGAGGATGACTCAGTGGATGCTTATGAAGAAAAATTAAATCGACTATCAAGGTATGCTCCAAATTTCAAACAAGATATTGATAGTATAATCAACTGTTTTTACTCAGGATTAAATCCAAAGTATCCAAGGGTTTTAGCTTCTTGTGAGTTCAAAAGTTATGGAAAACTTGTTCGTTGTGCGAAGATGGTAGAAATGGAGTTTGGCGATGATCAGGTATTCTTTGAAAAACAATAGAATAAGAGGTCGAGGTGGCAGGTGAAAGGTATGAACTCTTCAAAAAAGTATGATGGTAAGAAACATAAGTTTACAATTTTTGAAAATTGTGGTAAAAATCATGTTGGGGAATGTCTTTTGAATTCTGGTAGGTGCTACATATGTGTTAAAATAGGACATAAGGATCATAATTTCACTGAAAAAGATCAGGGTAATTGTAAGACAAAATCTGATTTACAGTCAGCAAAATGTTTTAAGTGCAATGAAATCGGTCATTATGCAAATAAGTGTTTGACAAAGAACTCAACCGAAGGAAAGCAACCAGACTAGAAGAAGAAAGGGGTGGGAAAAACCTTTAAAACTACTTCAGCAGATGTTGGGCCATCAAATGAAGTTGTAATAGGTAAACTGTTTGTATGTTTAGATTATGGAAATGTGCTGTTTGATTCAGGTTCTACACACTATTTCATTTCTGAGAAGTTTTCTAGTAAATTGGGAATTCCATCTCATGATATGAATACTGAACTTATGGTAAAAACACCTGGAGTAAATATTGATACCAAAAGAAACTATAAGAACATTCCTGTCCTTGTGTATAGAAAGAATCTACATGCAAACCTTTTTTTTTCCTCTAGTATAGTTTGATGTTATATTGGGAATGGATTTTCTTTCTGTTTATCATGCTATGATTGTCTATAGAGATAAAGAGGTTTCTTTTTAGAAGGATTTTCAGTTTGTGTACAAGAATGAACCCCTGCTTTTGGTAACATATCAGGAAGTCAAAAACTAGTAAAAGATCGAAGTGAATGTTACCTTGCACATACTGTTGAAAACAAAGGAACTGTTCAGATTAATGATGTGCCTGTGGTAAATGAGTACCTTGATGTTTTTCCTGATGAGTTTCCTGGTATTATACCTGCACAAGAAGTTGAATTTACTGTTGACTTAGTTCCTAATGTTAATCCAATTTCAAAACCCCATTATCTAATGGCTCAAATTGAACTTTTAGAGTTAAAGAATCAATTGTATGAGTTATTAGATAAAGGTTTCATTCGACCTAGCACATCACCATGGGGTGCTCCTGTCTTATTTGTTAAAAATCAATATGGTTCAATGAGACTTTGCATTGATTATAGAGAATTTAATAACAGTACAGTTAAGAACAAGTATCCTTGGCCTCATATCGATTATTTCTTTGATCAAATCTAGGGAGCTCACTATTTTTTGATGACTGACTTGAGGTTGGGGTACCATCAGTTGAACGTAAAATAATCCGATGTTCCGAAGATGGATTTTCATACTAGATATGGCGATTATGAATTTTTAGTTATGCCTTTTGGTTTAACCAATGCACCTGCTGTATTCATGGATCTTATGAATAGAATTTTTCATGAGTTCATGGATAAGTTTGTGGTTTTGTTCATTGATGATATTTTGGTTTATTAAAAAAGTAAAGAGGAGCATGAAAGTAATTTAAGGTTTTCCTTGCAAACCATAAAATAAAAGAAACTATTTGAAAAATCCAGAAAGTGTGAATTTTGGTTCTAAAAAATTTTGTTCCATGGTCACATTGTTTCAAAAAATGGCATAATTGTTGATCCTGCTAAAAAAAGTTGTTGAAGAATGGCCAAGACCCACAAATATAACCGAGATTCGTAGTTTTCATGGTTTGGCAGGTTATTACCGAAGGTTTGTTGAAAAAATTGCATGGTTATCTACTCCAATGACTAACTTAACTCGAAAAGGCGTTATGTTCATCTGCACAAAAGAATGTGATAATTTTTTTCAGGAATTGAAAAGGAGATTGGTGAATGCTCCAATTTTGGAACTACCTTCCAGAGATAATGAGTTTGTTATCTATAGTGATGATTCGTTGAAAGGACTGGGTAGTGTCCTAATTTAGAATGATTAGGTAATTGCTTATGCATCACATCAGTTGAAACCACATGAGGTAAATTACCCTACACATGATTTGAAATTAGCTGCTGTTGTGTTTTCATTAAAAATTTGGAGGCATCATTTTTATGGAATGATGTGTGAAATATATACTGATCACAAAAATTTAAGTATATATTAACTCAGAAAGAATTGAACATGAGACAGAGTAGATGGTTGGAATTAATCAAGGATTATGATTGCACAATCCTTTATCATCTCGGGAAAGCAAATGATGTGGCTGATGCTTTGAGTTAAAAAAGTAATGCTTCGTTAACCATGCAATGTTTGGAATGAGATCCTTTTGTTTTTGATTTGATGAATTATGGCATATAAGTTGTTGGTGCAAGAAATTCTTCTATTTTGTTTCAGGTTTTAGTGAGATCATCTCTATCAGATAGAATTAAGCAAGCGTAGAAGGAAGACAGTGAGTTGTAGAGAAAGGTAGAGTTGGTTCAGAAGGGTAAGTTTCCTTATTTTAACGTTGATAATGATTGTGTTTTGAGATTTGGAAAGAGATTATGTGTGCCTTGTGATTCACAGTTGAAAAATTAGTTGTTATGTGAAGCTCATAGTTATCCATTTTCAGTTCATCTTGGAAGTACTAAGATGTACAGAGATCTTCGAGAGTATTACTAGTGGGATGGAATGAAAAGGGATATTTCTGATTTTACTGTGAAGTGTTTGACTTGTCAGCAGGTTAAAGCATAGAGACAGTTACCGAAAGGAATGCTTCAGCATCTACCGGTACCAGAGTGGAAATGGGAAATTATATCCATGGACTTTGTTGTGGGATTACCAAAGACATCTCGAGGTAATAATGCAATCTGAGTTATAGTTGACTGATTGACTAAATCTGCTCATTTCCTTCCTATTAGAGATACATTGCCTCTAGATCAACTTGCTCGGTTGTATGTTAAAGAGACAGTCAGGTTTCATGGAGTTCGCCTCTCCATTGTATGTTATCATGATATTAGATTCACTTATAAATTTTGGAAAGGCCTTCATAAGTCTTTGGGTACTAAATTAAACTTTAGTACAGCTTTTCATCCTCTATCAGATTAGCAGTCAGAACGAACAATTCAGACCTTGGAGGATATGTCACGTGCTTTATCAATGTATTATCAGGTAAGTTGGAACCAACACCTTCTTTTGTTTGAATTTTCATATAATAACAGCTTTTATTCTAGTATATAGATGGCTCAGTTTGAGGCATTATATGGAAATCATTGTTGAAATCCAACTTTTTGGGATGAAGTAGGTGAAAGGAAGCTAATGGGACCAGAATTTCCAGAAGAGATGGAAAAGAAAGTTGATTTGATTCGGAAGCACATGAGAATAGCTCAGAGCATAAAGAAAACTTATGCAGATAACCGAAGGAAGGATCTTTCCTTTGAGGTAGTTGATCATGTATTTCTTAAAGTTTCTCCATGGAAATGTGTGATGCATTTTGGTGAGAAGGGAAAGTTGAGTCCGAGGTTCATTGGGCCTTATGAAATTTTGGAGAATGTTGGATCAGTTGTATATAGAGTGGATTTACCTCCATGTTTATACCAGGTACACAATGTTTTTCATGTTTCGATGTTGAGTAAGTATATGTGAGATCCATCTCATTTTTTGATCCCAGAGGTAGTTCAGTTGGAAGAGAATCTCTCTTATAAAGAACAACCCGTCCAGATTCTTGACCGTAGAGATCAAGTGTTGCGGAGTAAGGTAATTCACCAGGTAAACATGTGGAAAATCCATATTGTTGAAGAGGCAGCGTGGGAATCTGAAAATGCTATGAGGGATAAATACCCCCACTTATTTTGATAAGTGAATAAAAATTGCGAGGACGCAATTCCCAAAAAGGGGGGAAGGATGTAACATCCCAGGTAAATGAAGAATAAGTTATTTTCATATTTATTAATATTTTTGAATTAAATATAAATTTTACTTTAAAGGGGTTGCTATGTTCGATAGCGTACCCGATACGCAACAACGGGTTTCTTTGTAATCTTACGTTGCACACTAATAATATAATATTATTATTTTAAATGGAAGTTATCTCTTAGTCGTTGTATAGGAAGGAATGAATGAAACTAACTACAATATTATTATACATATTTTTCGAATGTATTTACAATTATAAAATAAAAGTTAGAGGATTAAAATGTGAATGAATCTAATTTTAAGCATAATTTACATTAAAAGACCGATTTACCACCTTTTGATGACGAACCCTCATTAAATCTAGTTTTTGTCACTTATATATGTTATATTTGACAAAATAATATTATTCTTTAGAATTGGGACATCAAAATTTACTTTGGGTAAATATTTGGTATTTTTCTGATAAAATTCATTTTTTAATGAATAGTGAAAAATATTATATTTTAATTCAAAACTACCGTTTAATATAATATATATATATATGGTTAGATTATCCTTTTAATTGGTTTTAAAGTGTAAATATATTATATTTTTACCATTTAATCTAATTTTGTTCATTAGAAGCAATTTCACATTTAAATTGTATATAATCAGCTGTCAATCTTTTGATAGTTAATATTTCTTTAAAACACGCCTTTTGTTTTGACAATGGGAATTAATTTTAAATTACTTTCTGCCAATTTTGTGTTTTTAATTCAGATAAATGGATTCCAAATTTGGAATCAGGAGGTTCAAATTGTGTAAATAGGTAACTTTTATTTTTAGGAATTTTAAATATTTACCTCAGTTAATATTTTATTTACTATGGTTAAAGGGTAAATCAGGTAAATAAGGGTAAACAAATAATATTTATTTACCCTAAAAAGTGTCTTAATCTTATTTTTTTAGTCATGGCTGACCATGTTCATCTTTGTGTCGATTTTGGGACCCCATGGAGCCACTTAAAAGTGATTATGACACCATATTTTAATTTACATAAAGTATAGGCCAAAATGAAATAAACAAATATCTTTTAGTAAATTAATTTTTACATGGGGTTATACAAGTAATATTTTCTACTATAAATATTCATTAAAAATATAAAAATATTTCTTTCATAAGGGTATTTTTTTATAATTGTTAGACATCAAATAAATTAAATTATTTATGAAACAATCATGATGCAGTATTTACCTCATTAATAAATGATATAAATAAATAAGATTATAAGGATTAAAATATTATCCAAAACATGTCCAATTATGATTGGATGATTTTATTTCGATTCTGAGTCATCTTATCTTCGGCCTTAATGATTTGTGGACCATTATAAACCGAATATAATTATATAATAAAATAATACTTTCACACTTTTCTAAAGATCCCTTCCTCTCCCTTATAAAATGAGACCACTTCTATGCAATTCGTCACACCTCTCAAGCCATTTTGCTCGTCCAAAATCTTCCCAAATAAGCTCCCGAAATCCCTCTCCCCATCCTAGAAGCCTTAACTTTGGTATAAACAACTTCAAGAAGTCTTTTTGCTTCAAACCAAAGGAAGATACCAAAATTAAAAGTAACGATTTCTCTTAAATTGTTTTCTTTTATTTTACTTCTCCAACATCTAAACCCTTTTTATTTCCTTTCTATTGTAACAACACCAGTATCCCTAATATACTAGTATGTAGTTATAAGATGTATTCTAACTACACTTACACACACCTCCATCTAATGTATGAAGAAAATAATGTTTTTCTGGATGGAAAACTAATGCCTCACGAAACGATGATTGTTCAATTACATATTACCGCCTCTCATGGTGGCCATTATGATGGAAATGTATTTATATATGATATATATTATGTTTATTATTTCTTTATGATTCATTGATTCCCAATTATATCAATCCTTTATGGTTTCCATAGCGGGTAAATATGATAATCTCATTTGAGGAAGTGCAGACTACCGCCCCCTCAAAGTAATGTGATTCGTTAATGCCGTATGTGGGATGTATGAAGGATGGAGTTAACAATATTATATATGATATTATATTGTAATTATAATATACCTATGTATAATTATGTTTTATTTCCATTAAAATAACAAATAGAAATGAATGTAGCGTTCATGCGTACGTACGGCTTATCGTCTCCATGAAGGGTGCATTTCATTTATTACCTCTAAATGTTATGTACTATTATAAAAACATGTATATACAGGATATATATGATATATATGATATAAAATTCATTAATATCATTATGGATATAATGAACATTTGACGGCATGGACAACTTGTAAATATAATTTGTTCATTTTTACTCAAGTACCAAATATCGACAAAATGAATGTTATTAACTTAAATGATTGCATAATGTTTATAACATGGTAATAAGTAATATAAAAGGAATAATAAACTTCAAAAATGTACTAAAGAAAGTAGAAATTAACTATATTTTATTATTCAGGAGATTAAAGAATGATCGAGTCAAGTAGGAAATGTGGTAAGGGACTTCATCTCAATCTCCTTTTATTGAGTCATTTTTAGTTTTATACAAGACTTTCTTTTATATGATGTATAAAACCCTTTTACTTTTACTCTTATTCAAAAGGAATATTTTCTCTACAAAGTGTTTTACTAAATGACAAAAATGAATGTTTCTTTTAACATAAGCGGTGACGACGACCTTTCTGCCATATCGAGTATTATTTGATCTTTGGATTCCTTAACAATCCAGAATGTTTTTAAAAGGAAAAATAAATACCATATACTCTTTTTATGTACTTTGGTATTGAAAATGATTTTGAGAATGGATTTATTATTTCAATATCTTGAAATGATATTTTATTATTCTAATGTGGAAATTTTATCTTTCCTTTAGGCTTATGTTATGTGTTATGATCATGTTATGGTTCTTTGTCATTATTCACGTATACAGGTGGTTCCATGATAATCCTAGGGCGGGTGAGCCCAAGATATCTGTCCAATGCATTGGGTAATGTGAAGGAGGTAAACATGAATATTTCTCCTAAGAGATTTAGGGAATATACTATGATGGGTATTCTAAATTAATTCCCTATGTAGTTGTGATAGCTACAATGTAAGTATGGTATGGATGTCGCAAGTTACCTTTATGATTTATTATTTCTATGTGCCTATCATAAATCTTATGATTTCATGAGGTGAGTAAAAGAGTTCATGTTTTGTATGTATTTATTAAAAAATGTTTTCATTCATTGTTTTATAACCCTTACTAAGACTTTTATGCTCATCCAATGTTTTGAAATGTTTTCATAGGACTTAAAGATGAATAGGGTCAAGGATGGGATCAATGAAAAGTCATGCTATCTAAAACATGGAACTATACACTCTATTTTTTCAAGAGTTTTTATTTTATGAATAAAATGGAATATGTGTAGAAATATCTACCTTGTAATCTTTTGAGATGTAATAGTTATGTCCAAATTCTCTAAAACTCTCAACCTGAAAAGATCCTCAATGTGAATTATTCATTTAATTCAATATTATGTAATGTTTTAAGGCCAGGTCCTTATATGTCTTATTACAATGTTTTTCTTTCATGTCTCAGGTTTATTGATTTCATTATAATTCATGACTTATCAACTATCATCCTTTTTAAGAATCATATTTTAAATCTTTTATATACAATGTATGGGTTTCTAGTGTTATGGTCATCCTATCATACACTTATGATCATATTATTCTTATATATCTCCCTTTATTGACCATATTGAGAACACAAACTCACCCTTTCATATGTTTCTTTTCCCCATTTTATGATGATATATATTATGTATGATATGCCTATGAAGGGTTCTAATTATGATGAACATAGTGGGAGATGACATATCTCTCTAATGTAAGGTATTTTATGCTTTCATGTTTCCAAAGGAACTATACTATTATTTTCCTCAAGTGTGAGTTTATGTAATTTAATAATTATTCATAAAAATGATGGAATATCAATGTAGGTTAAAATTGGGTCTATATAGTCAGTTTTAAAGGATATGTCTTGTTAACATTGGGAAACTATTATGAGATAACCCGAATGGTATCCCTAAGGAAATTAGTATGTATGAGTCGGAGGATGAGTTAATGAAAACGAATATTTCCCACAATTCTGATAGAGGTTGGAGTGAGTGGTTTCCATGAAATTATATCCCAATATTACCACTATAAGTGGATGTGGATCTAGCACAGATGTTCCTTGGGGTAACAACCCAAAAATCCTTTTTAGATAGACTCAATCGAGAACGAGTACACAATAGTTGGCCTTGCTACACACCTAGGTTGAAACTCAATGGGTATATGACTTCAAAATTCAAAAACTCTTTACAAACCATCATGAAGGATTTCAATAAAAGATGGCTATGAATAACCTATGATAAACATAAGTTTTCATAGTTTAATGAATAATATTTCATGATTTATACATAGTATATATTATTTTTCATGATTATGTGGTTCCCCACTATGTTTATTGTTTATTTAACTATGATTTTTGGTTTTATTCATTGCATAGAACAATATTGAACCAAATTAATGATGCTTGTGAAAGAAAAATCTATTATTTTCCTCCTGATCAACTATATGTCATGGTATATGGAATTCAAAATATTATTTATATGATCACACAAATTTCTCAAAATATAAATCTTGTTATCCTAATAAATAGAAAAATATGGGAAGAAAATTATGTTGAGTCATTCATGATAAATAAGTTCAATGGTTAAATATTATCAACAATATGTGAAAGTAGGATGAAATTTATTCCATAGAGTGGGATGAGTTCAAGAACATAATTTTTAGTAAGTGCATTCCTCATATTTGTTATATAAAAATGTATAAGTACTTACATGATCTAAATAAAAAAAGGATGAATCCATTGCTACCTATTATTCAACCATTACATGAATTTTGAGGTACACTTCGAGTATTATCATACAACCTAAAAGTAGGTTTGATCAATTCATCATAGGATTAATACCAATTATCTCAAAGTAATTATTCACAAGAGACTTCAGTATTAATGATGATAATGTTCAATGTTCTCTCAAGGTGGAAATGGATGTTGGAGTTATATAATAATCTCTTGGTTTTGATATGAAAATGAAGATGGATTTAATATAAAAATCTACAAACCATGGCGGGATTATTTTGAGATTTCCTTTGTTCTAAAATTTTGGGAAGAACCATGTGAGATATTATCTTAAGGGGAATAATAAATGTTTTATGTGGGGAAAGGAATTTCATCAGTAAATTGATTTCCAAAGCTATGGAATGAAGTTATATATTGATGAAAATAGAGATAAAGCTTCATAGAATGCACATTTGGAACTTTAGAGCTTCAAGATTAAGGATAATGTGAATTATGATAACAAGCTCCCAAAACTCATTGTTAATGATGATGATCGATGATAATAACCTTTTAAGACAATAGAAAAGTTTAAATCTCAATAAGTCACTATTTAGGAATATGGATATAATAAATATGTACTAAACTGTGCATTTAATGTCCACTCTATAATGACTAATGTCTAATTTGACTCTCGATCTACCCATTGATTCATATATAAATAACTTTATATAGATATAAAGATTCCACCTAATTGATTAGATTTTGATTTCTATGTGAATAGCCCTAATCTTAAGATGATAAAATATCAAGTGTAGTATTCCACTTCAGTTGAATTTTTCCAGAATAAGCTTCTCGAAAATATTTTAAATCATCCTCTACTTAAATTTGATGATATATTTGGAATTGATTGGACTTATCTACATAAGTCCCACATAAAATTTCAAGGAAGGGATTCCATAGTTGATATTATACACCAATATAGGATTTTATATCAATGTGAAGATATGTATGAACATAATATTGGTATTACATCCATTATATCAGTCTTACTTCTCATTCATAAGGGGTGTTTATCTCAACTGGTTTGGAAAAAACTCTACATCAATGATGTGTCTATTGTTCTGGAATTTATTGATGTATTTCCGAAATAGTTTCCTAGTAATCCACAAATATATAATGTTTATTTCTCAAAACAACCCATACATGGTGTCACACCAATTTCAAGGACTCGCTATATAGTGTCCCGGTTCAGTTTTATGAATTGATGAATCAACTCTAAGAAAAACATTCTAGGGGATTTGTTTACCAATTGTGTCACCTTGGGGTGTACATGTTCTTATGTTAAAAATAATGATAGATCAATGTGAATCTGAATTTATTATTGGAAGGCGAATATGATAACAATCAAGAACAATTATAATCTACCATGTACTGATGAATTAATAAATTTTTCATATCTTAATACATTTTCATGATTTTCCTTAATTCTAGAAATAATCAATTGATGTTCATGAAGGACGAAAAACCTAAGAAAAATAAATTTTCAATGTATGAATACTATGAATATATAGTGAGGATTTTATACATTACAAATTCCTTTGAAATATTCATGGAATTAATTAGTATAGTATTTTGATATTACATTGATTAGTTTGTTGTAGTATTTATAGAAGATATGATTATCTAACCATAGAGAAATGAAGTGTATAAAGACTACTGAATAATTGTACTGATGACCCTATGAAAGGGGAAACTATATGAAAAATTCAAAATGTGTCACTTTATTCTCTAAAACATTATATTTTTTGAAACATATTATCTAAATAGTGGGTATATTAATAGAACCTTCAAAGACAGAGGCTATTGAAAGTTGTTCCAGACCAACCAAGATGACTGGGAAGTGTATTTTTATATGTTTAACTTGATATAATCAATGATTTGTGGATAATATATAATAAATGTCTAATACTATCATCATTATAATGTATAAGGGATCCAAGTTCCTCTAGATAGACGAATGTGACAAAAATTTCAGGTAATTTAAGAGAGGAGTAAGCAGGTCACATGTTCTAATATTACTCTATTGCGGATAAGGGTTCGTAATATTTAGTAATGCATCCAATAGGAAATAGTGACATTGTATTTAGTAGAATTACGTGGTTATATGTTATACATTATGATAATTTAATGTTCATAAGACAAATTACCCAACTAATGATTTGGATTTAGTTGTGTTAATTTTTACATTATTGATATTGACACATTATATTTATAGAGAAAATTCTTATATATATACTTATCATAAAATAATAAATTATATATTAACATAGAAAAAGTTTTATTTTCTCTAAAGAAGTTGGTTAGAGATGATTAATGATTATGACTTCTCAATACATTACCACCTTAGGAAAGTGAAAAAGGTGTCAGATTCTTTGAATCAAAAGGATCATCCCAGATTATCAATGAAAAGGGTCACAAAAAAATTATTTGGGATTTGTAATGGATGGATCTATAAATTCTGAAGGAAGGGGATAATTCAGATCATTATCAATTGAATGTTCATCTATCATTCCATGTTATGATTGATGAGGTGTATAAGGAATATATAGTGATACAAAGGAATGATATAATTGTTCTAGACTTTAAACATTATCATGATGGAATTATATTATTTAGGAACTATTTATGTGATCCTTAGATACTATACATAAAAGTTTAGTTGTTAGAGAAATTTCATAATTTGACATTATCTATTCAGCCTACAATTTTGAAGATGTATAGATATTTGGAAGAATATTTATGGTGTGATGGTCTAAGGAGATATATCAGAGTGTTTGTATCTTGGTGCATGGTATGTTACCATGTTATGTTTAAATTAAAAAATTATAGGGGGATATTTCATGTATTACCCATACTAGAATGGAAGTAATAGTTCATCACTCAGGATTTTTTACTTAAAATCCCCAATAAATATTAAATGTAATAATGGTATATTGGTTATACTCAAACTCCTTAATATGTAATAAAAACCCATCACTGTCATAGTATACTTATCTCTATATCATCATATTAGGATATACATTATGAAAGTGATAATTGTTAATGCAGTAACTCATTCCATTTCATCTAATCATTATTTTAGGTTTACTTCAATTTTCTGAATAAGTCTTCTGTAAGATATTGATACGGAGTTGAGTTTCATCAATAAAAATCATCCAAAATCAAATGGTTCCTCTAGAAGAAAAATTCAAACCATATACGGTATGTTGAGATCTTTTTCATTATATTTCAAAGGTGTTTGGGATTAACACCTTCATATGGTTATGTTTTTATAAAATAACAACTTTAACTCATGAATTCATGTGTACCATTATGAATAACTATATGGAATTAAATTTAGAGGTCAAACATATAAAATAAATATTTATAAAGATAAATATTGGGACCTTAGATAGTTAAGTAAATTAAAAATAGTTTTAAAGACATTTAGTGACATGTCAAGGATGCTCATAGTCAGAAGAAACATTATGATAATAATCACTGGTGTGATCTGTGATTTTATGTTGGGGACATGTTTTTTCTATGAAATACTACATTGAAGAAAGTTATTATATTCTAGAAGAAATAGAAACTAATCCCTAGGTATAATGGTCCATTTGAAATTATTTTCATATAGTAATGGTATCATATCTCTTGGTTCTTCCACTGCCCTCTCTAAAGTCCATGATATATTCTATCTATCTCTCCAAAGGATGTATATATATCACCCTTCACGTGTACCTAACTTAGATTTCATGTTTCTAGAACAATATTTTAATTATGAGGAACACCCATTAGATATTATGGATCATAAGAATAAATTTATATGATATAATAAAATTAATATGTTCAATGTTTTTTGAAAAAAAAAACAATTTTAGGAAGCTATGTGGGAACATGAGGATATGATGAGGAAAATGTGTTCTCATTTTTTTGTATCATAGTGACAAATGTTTTGGTAGAAATTTAGTTTAAGGATTTACAAATGTAACACACAAATTATTTTATAAATTATTATTTTTTGAATAAATTAAATTTTATTTCATGTCTTGGGTTACATAAAAGATCTTGTTAAGCTTTCACTACACAAAACACTAACATATATTGTGTTATATAATGTACTAATTTTTAATAAAATCATGATATATTTTTAATTAATTTATTTAAAAATTAAAATTAAATAAAATCCATAAAACATAGATATATTAAAATTAATAACTATTTTTTAAATATAATGTATAATGGGTTTATATAAAGAAAACATATTATTAAAAATTACTTTCATTTTTTATAAATACATCATATGTTTCGAAAATACATTTTTTTCAAAAAATTTACTTTTTATGTGTTTTGGTGGAAAACAGATAATTTAATTTTAATCATTTTTATAAAATTATTTTGTTAAAAAAAATTAATTTTTAAATAATATTTTTAATATTTTTTAAGGGTGAAAATTTGGGATTTATTTTTGAGAGTTTCATTTTTTGATGAATATTGAATGATACTAAATTTTAATTGAAAACTACCTTTTCATATTTAAATTGTTTTTAAATTTATAATACATTAAATTTACATCCATTAATTCAATTTAGGTCCTTGTAATGAATTTCATATTGAAATTAGAAATCAATATTTTGTAAACTTTGGATCATTTTCACTTTAATGCCCCACTTTCTCATCATGTCTATTGGAATAATATTAAATTAATTTTTCCACTTTTATCAATGAAATTTGGAAAATTAGATTCAATATTTTTAATCATACTAATTTATATTATTTAATAAGGTCAACCTATTTTTTTACCAAAATTATTAGTGAATGTTGTAGAAATTAATTATCATGGTTAAGGTAAAAATGTGTTTACCTAGGGTTAAACTAATCAGATAAATTCCACAATTACCTATAATCTTGTCAAAAAATATTTTCCCCCTTATTGCAACCTTATCATTTCTATGGTATGAATTGGATCCATTTTAGACCATTTTCCTTGTAACAATCATGAGATCGCTCGATTCTTTTCAAAAAGGAAAAATCTATCCTCTTTCCCACATATAAAAGGCCACCCCCATTATCTCTTATTAATACATTAAAACCACTATATTTCCAAAAATAATGGACCAAATTACATCCCAACACCTCTTCTCTCATCGTTGAATTTTTATTTTGGTTTAAAAGGGAATCCTAGGAAGGCTTTTAGTGAAATCCTTTGGAAGATACCCGAAGAAGTGGTAATATTCATCAAGGGGCATCTTTGTTTATTTTCATCCTCCACACCTTAAATTATTATTATATCATGATAAATTAAAAACAAAATTATCTAACATATAATAATAATTTTTTTCTAATGGTAATGACCTACATCCATCTCCACTTCTATCAAATGGATTATGAAATCATTATCCGTGTGTACGATGAACTACTGCCATATGAACTGATGTTGTTCTTTTTCCATTACCACCTCTCAATGCTAGTCGTAATGATGAATTTATTATTTACATATGATATTTGTGATATTTACGATTTTATTATTATTTTAAATAGTTCTATCATGCATACCTTCATACACTCCATTTTTTGGAAATATTATAACATCGTTCATGTGTACGGCGGACGACCACTATAGGAAGTGATATGATTCGTTGATGCTTCACATGGATAGTATTTGGGATTTATTTAATAAAAAATTTGAATATACGATATAAAAACTAATTTGTAACGACAATATAGAATATTTTTTTATTTGTTTTATCCAAACAAGAAAATGTAAAAAGAGCATTAATGCATACCTAAGACCTACCATCAACACGAGCATTTTATTTCATTTGCTACCACTAAATTTAAAAGTTTAATATAAATATGTATATAAATAATTTATATTATATTTATATCATTTTATAATTCTGAATTTGGTGGATCCATGGACAAATAATGAGGGCTAAAATTATAACAAATCAAATCATATACAAAAAACAAAGTGCTTATTACAAGAAATATAACTTTAAATTAGAATGATAATAAATAAGAAATAAAAGTTGAAAATAAATAATATATGGTATTTTATATATTAATGATGTAATTTAATATATTTATAATTAATTATATTAATTATATACGAGGTTTGAATGAGTACGATAGAAGTCAGGACTTAATGTGAGGGATTTCGGTCACACTTTTATTTCTCTGTGAGACGCATGACATGTACACCTAATGATTATATTATATGATCTATATAATTCCCATGAATGTATTTTTTATCATCATCATGAATAATATTTGGCTCTTAATATCCATTTCATTGTCTCTCTTTCAATGGGTTTACTATACAAATGTAAACAAATCGGCAAGAGATTGTTTTCTAAATTTTGTTTATTTGAGATATTTGTTATGTTATGAACATATATTATATCATGATATATATGTAAAATTCATTTTACCTTTATATCATGAATTTATATATCATAATAATTTTTCATGTTATATTTTATGTTATTCTTTCATGGGGATTATGATTTAATATTACCAACTTGGTAAATATTTTACGATAAAATGTCATCATTTAATCAGATTTTTTATAGTTAAGTCTTCAATGATGATATCTCACAATATAACTCACATGAAATATCAATAATTTAATTATAATCTAGTAATTCATTATATATTAATTTAATTGTACCATTTTTCGACTCTTTCGTGCTTTAAATTGTTAATAAAATGTTTTGAATAAAATACGGAATTATTTCTCTGTTGGGTCAGAAATATGTTTTCTTCCAAGAAATTGTAATCTAAATATGATCTACAGAATAGTTTATTACAAAATTATGATATTTTGAAGACATTGTTTCATATGTTTTTCTATTTTGAAAAAAAAATTGAAATGACTTATCTTTTCATTTTACAAAAAACTCCTTTTTTTATTTTACTGAAAATGTGAATGGAATATTTTTGTTAACATTTACAACAATAATCATTTTTTTAAATCATGGACAATAATTTTTTTGTATATTCTTTTATATTTTTTCAAATTTATATTCCATAAAAAAATTTCAAATAATATTTTTTTTAAAGTGTATTTTCAAAGTGTACGAGATATTTTCCTCAAGAAATATCATAAATGGTCAATCAATATAATTTTCCATCTATGGATTCATTTGTTGATGTATATATGCCTTACTAGGGGCATGATCCAATGATACCATTCATATTTTTTCTAAAAAAAATTATTCTTATGATGGTAAGTTTTTTGTGAAACTTGTTTCTCTTCCACGAGTTACACCCGATGAAATGCTTATGAAATCCTCTTATTTTCATGGATTTTTTGTGTTGAAATAGTTATTAATTATATATCATTTAAATATATAATGATATGATGAAATTTTTGCGATTACCATTTAACTTCATGGGTTTTCATATGATAATTTTTTTTAACTTGTAGTAAACATATGTATAAATTCAGTATATGTGGGTTCAAATAATATATCTCTCCTACAAACTAGGTTAATATTTCTTTCAACTGATACTGAATAGACTAGAATGATACGTTAACATCGTTTTCTAAGAAATTTGTCAAATGTGACGTCAATATAATTTATATAAGACAAAGTTAAAATGGGGAGTGAACATTGTTCAGTAAGACCAGGGTAGAACATGGATTGAACCCAATTCAGTAAATGATATTGTTTTCTATGATTTCCTTAGATGTGAGACTTGACTAATAAGGAAATGATTTATTATGATTAGGTTAATTCCAAAAAAAATCCCTTATTCCAATTTTATTCTCTCATGGAACATGTACATTGATTCTCTTATAATTCATGTCATATTAACTTCCAATATATTTCGAATGGAATAAATTTTGATTTTGATATATAGGGTATGTTTTTATAATGTTATTCACATTTTCTCATACCCTTATATTCATATTATTCTTAATAATCTCTATTTTTTTACCCTAACTAAGAACTTGATACCACCATTTCTTATGATTCCTTTACCTAGGTGTTAAGGATATGTATTATGTATAATATTTCTATGAATCATTATAGTTGTGAAGAACCTGGTGGGGGTGATGTAGCTTACTTATAGACCATTTTTTATGTTTCTGTATTTCAAAATGAACTAAAATATTATGGTACTAGGGTGAAAATTTGTGTCATGTAATGAATAAATCATCAAATATGATCAAATGTCTATTTATTTTAAGCTTTTGAATCAAAAAAAGTTCCACACATTCTCAAAATGCCCCCATAAATTCCTAAATATTTATGAACACAATGAAACCTTTAAAGATTCTTTATTTTGATAAACATATAACTCCCACATTCCTATATAATTGTATTCCAATAATTCCTTCATTTTTTTATATTCCAATAAAAAAATATCATTAAATAATTTTAAAAAAATGATTTTATGGGATTTGATAGATATCAATAATGAAATTTGAAATATGAAAATAATTTTCTTCAGGTTTGAATTTTTTACCATCCTCAACAAAGATGATTGGAGTTATGTTCATAATGCCAATTTCAATATAAAATTTCAATTGGAGACATATCATTATTTTCTAAAAATATGTGTATATTATTTCCCATGTGGAGTATTAATATTTAAATGATAAAAATGAATCATTTATATGTCATGATGTGGAAGAAAATTTAAGAAAGATTTTACTATGGAAATAAATTTTGATAATCGTTTTGGTTAGTGATTAATAAACATTTTCCAATCAATCCATGTATATAGGACTCTAGGACATTCATAATAGAAGTTCATCACACACAAGTATGGGTTATCAAATAGTTCTCATGAAGAACTTGCGTAAAGGTGATATTGAGCTTCACGACCTATTATATATTGGTGTTGTAACATCCCAAGTAAATAAAGAATAAAGAATTTTCATATTTATTAATATTTACGAATTAAATATTAATTTTATTTTAAAGGGGTTTCTATGTTCGATAGCGTACCCGATACGCAACGATGAGTTTCTTTGAAACTTACGTAGCACACTAGTAATAAAATAATATTATTTTAAATGTTAGTTAACAAGTAGTCGTTGTACTGGCGGGAATGGATAGAAATAACTAAAATATGATTAGATATGTTTTTAAATGTTTTTACATTTACCCAATAAAAGATAAAGGCTTAAAATATGTAAAGAGTTCAATTTTAGGGCATATATACTCTAATTTTCACTAAAGGTTCACTTATCACCTTGTAATGGTGAACCATCATTAAATATAGTTTTGATCACTCTTATACTTTATTTTGGACCAAATATAACTCTTCTTTAGAATCAGGACATCAAAATTTACTTTGTGTAAATTTTTGGTACCTTTCTGATAAAGTTCATTTTTTAATGAATAGTTAAAATGTTGTATTTTAATTCAAAACCTCTTTGTAATCTAATTTATTTATATGATTAGATTATCTTTTGAATTGGTTTTAAAGTTAAATTAGAAAATATTTATACTATTAAATCCAATAGTGGTCGTTGGAATTAATTTCACTTTGAAATCGGACTTAAACTAGTGTCAATCTTTTGATACTTATTGTTTCATAAAAACACGCTATTTGCTCTGACAACGGGAATTAATTATTAAATTAATTAATGTGACCTATATGTATTGAATTTTGTAAAATGGACTTCATTTTTGAATTCGGAATATCAAATATAGCTTAGGGTTAATTTTTGGTAATTTTCTGAAAAACTTCAATTTTTGATGAATAGTGAAACCACTAAGTGGTAATCAAGCAAACTGATTTTTCAGTTAAATGAAAGTTTACCACTAATGTGTATTGAATTTTGAAAATCCGACATACATGGTTGTCATTAAGATGTAAAATGTGGTTCAATGAGATTAAAATAATTTTTTCGTGAATAGTAATTTTTTTTCATTAATCGCGATTAGAGGTAATTAGTGTAGTTTATGGTAAAAATGGTATTATAAGAATGTGAAAACACCATGACACTTGTCCTACACCTATTGGGTGAGTCATGGCCGACCAAGACAAGCCATGGGCCAACTTGGGGACCCCATGGAGCCACTTTAGTTGGAAAATGACATTAATATATTTTCATTTAATGTTAAAGTGAAAATGAAACTAACATAAATTGTTTTACTAAAATAATTTTTGAGTGGGGTTATACAAGTCCATATTTTGATTATAAATAGTCATTGGAAAGATAAAAATATTTCCTACATCATAGTAGTTTTTTTATAATTTTTAGACATTAAATAAATTAAATTATATATGACATAATAATGATGCAGCGATGACATCATTATTTGACGATTTAAATAAAATGGAAAGATAATGTAAAATCTATGAACTACACATGTCCAAAACCAATTGGATGAGTGGATTTCGAACCCTTATCACCTTATCCACGAATTATATCAATGTGGGACCTTTTAAAACCGAAACACATTTTCAAATAAAGTAATATTTCTTTACTTTCCAAAAGTGCCCCTCCTCTCCTCTTATAAAAGGCCCCCACCTCTACCCCATTTCACACACTTCTCAAGCCTTTGGCTCGGCCAAACCCTGCCCAATTACTCTCTCCACATGCCTCTCCTCATCCTAGAGGATTCCATTTGGGCATAAGCCTTTCAAAGGAAGCCTTTAGGCTCAAATCAAAAGGGAGTTACACTTTTAAAGGTAATTCATTCTCTCTTGTTCATTTGTTTTATTTTGCTTCTCCAACCCTCTAAACTCTTTTTATTTACTTCTTTTGTAACAAAACCAGTATCATAAATATACTAGAATGTTGTTATAATATTTATTTGAGCTACACTCTAACACAACTACATAAAATGGTTAAAGAACATACAGTTTCCGTGGATGGCGAAATTCTGCCTCCTGAAACGATGATTGTTCAATACTCATTTAACACCTTCAAGGGTGGCCATTATGATGTCACTATTTTTATATATGATATATAATATGTTTATGTTTTCTTTAAGCTTCTGTATTTTTCATTTTTGGCATACCTTTATGGTTTCCATTATGGGTAAACACGATATCTTCATTTAAGGAAGTGCGGACTACCGCCCCCTCAAAGTGATGTGATTCGTTAATGCCAGATGTGGGACGTGTAAAGGATGGATTTAAAGTTATAGTATATGATGTTATACTGGAATTATAATATACCTCTATATAATTATTATTTCTTTCCATTAAAGTATGAGATAGAAATGAATGTAGCGTTCATGCGTACGTACGGCTTACCGTCTCCATGAACGGTGCATTTCATTTCTTATCCCCAAATGTAATGTACTATTAAAGGTACATGTATATAATGGATATATATAATTAATGATATATTTAAATGATGAATATAATTCTGGAATTAAAATATACATACCTCTCATTTAGTTTTAATTCCACTAATATGACAAAGAAAAGAAAGTAGCGTTCATGCGTACGTACGGCTTACCGTCTCCAGGAACGGTGCATTTCATTTCTTACCTCTAAATGATTATGTAATATTATAAGTACATTTATATTCTGGATATATATGATACATATTAAATCCAAATCGGGAATTTCATTCTAGATATAAAGAACTTTTGACCACATGAACAACATGTAATTGTAAGAGGTCAACTTTCGACTTAAGAACCAAATATTGAAAAAACAAACATTATTAACTTAAATGGTTACATAATGTTTATAACATGGAAATAAGTGATATAAAAAGAATAATGAACTTTAAAAAGGTTCTTAATCAAGTATAAATTAACTCATGTTTATTATTCAGGACGTTAAAGAACGATCGAGTCAAGTCGGACCCGAGGTAAGGGACTTCGTCTCAATCTCCTTTTATTGAGGCATATTTCATTTTATACACAAATTTCTTTTATACGGTGTATAAACCATTTGACTTTTACTTTTATACAAAAGGAATCTTTTTCTACAAAGAGTTTTACTAAACGACAAAAAGGAATGTTTTTTTAACGTATGCGGTGACAATGACTTTTTCCGCCGCTGCGAGTATTATTTGGTCTTTGGCTTTCTCAACAAGCTGTAATGTTTTTAGAATAAAATAAATACCATATAATCTTTTATGTATTTTGGTATTGAAAATGGTTTTGAAAAAGGATTCTATTATGTGAATATATTTATGGTATATTGTTATTGAAATGTGGAAATGTTATCATTCCTTTATATTGGTTTTATGTTTTATGATTCTATATTGGTACTTGGACATTTTAACGGGTGGTTACATTATAAACCATATGACGGCTGGTGTCGTGAATACCAGGACGGGTGGTTACGTTATAACCTCCAATTCATTGGGTATGGAAGTCGGCCGTATGGCTATTCCATTAAGTATGTATGGAAATTGGCCGTATGGCTATTCCATTAAGTGATATGTGTGGAAGTCGACCGTATGGTTATTCCACTTATGTAAGTTTATGTCCCAAGTTACCGTTATATATGTTATGTGTTCTTTATATGGGTTTTATGGTTATACTTTGGTTACAAAAAGTTAAGTAATGATACTTTATTTAGTGAAGAGTTTTACTACTTCATGAAGTTGAAGGTGTTACTTTGATATGGTATACATGGTTTACTTGATGTTTTAAAAACTAACAGTTTTCATTCTTTTTGTATCCCTTACTGAGCTTTTTATGCTCACCCCAAGTTGTTTTGAAATGTTTTTCACAGGACTTAATATGGAATAAGGTCAAGGATGGGATCAAGGGAATTTCATGCTATATAAAACATGGAACAAGACATGTTTCTTTCAAGAGTTTTTTTTATTATGGAAACTTAATAGAAGTGACTACTTTGTAATCTTTTGAGATGTAATAGTTATGTTCTAATTCTCTAAAATTCTAAACCTGAAAAGATCCTCAACGTGAATTATTCATTTAATTCAATATTAAGTAAGGTTTAAGGCCGGGGCCTTATAGTTGGTATCAGAGGACGGTTTAGACAACTTTAGGAGTTAGAAAAGTGTTAAATTATAATATGATTGGAATGATATAGCATTTACGGATTACCATGTTGCTTCGCCTAAGATATTTATGTGTTCAGAATGGTTTTCCGCAGAGGAAACAAAGCAGCTATGTTGGGACGACATCAGGAGGAAGATAACCTTCCAAATCAGCAACCTGAGAAGGTCGGAATCGGAACTGAACAGTTTGTTGCAGTAATGGCACAGTTGACTCAGGCTATAAATGGTGGTGGTATCCAAGCACGAGATCAGCCATATCAACCGCAGAGGAACATGTCAGTGGTGGAACATTTCATGAGCCAACATCCCCCATCATTTAGAGGATCATCTGACCCTGTGCAAGCTGATGGGTGGATTAAAGCACTGGAGAAGATTTTTGATGTCATGGGGTGTTCAGAACATCAAAAGGTTAGTCTTGATGTTTACCGTTTTGAAGGTTAAGCTGATCAGTGGTGGTCGTTGGTGAAAAATATAAGGGATAGTGATGAGATTGATGATCTTCACTGGGACGAATTCAAATGTACGTTTCTTGAGAAATATTTTCCTAAGGTGGTTCGTCTTAGGATGGAAAAATAGTTCCTAGAATTGAGGCAGGAGGATGATTCAGTGGCTGCTTATGAAGAAAAGTTCACTCGATTGGAAAGGTATGCTCCAAACTTCATACGAGATCTTGATAGTAAAATAAACCGTTTTTACTCAGGGTTAAAGCCAAAGTATTGAAGGGATTTAGCTTCTTGTGAGTTCAAAAGTTATGAAAAACTTGTTCGATGTGCTGAGAAGGTAGAAATGGAGTTTTCCGATGATCAGGTGTTCTATGACAAACAACAGAATAAGAGGTCTAGTTGGCAGGAAAAGGGGAAGAATTCATCAAAGAAGCAAGGAGGTAAGAAAACCAAATATCCATCCTGTGAGATGTGTGGTAAAATGCATCCTGGAGAATGTTTATCCAAGTCTGGTAAGTGCTTTTGGTGTGGTAAGTCTGGTCATATTGCTCGTAACTGTAAGGAATATGATCAAGCAGGAAATGAAAAGCCAACGGTAAGATGTTTTAAGTGTAATGAAATGGGTCATTATGCAGACGAGTGTCTGACAAGGAGCTTGAGTGATGGGAAGCAGTTAGTCTACAAGCAGAAAGGGGTGGTAAAATCCTTTGCAACAACTTCCGCAGATGTTGGGCCATCTAATGAAGTGGTATCAGCTACAGGGAGCTCAGTATTTTTTGAAGATTGACTTGAGGTCGGGGTACCATCAGTTGAAAGTAAAAGAAGCAGACGTTCCGAAGACTGCGTTCCGTACTAGATATGGCCATTATGAATTTGTAGTTATGCCTTTTGGGTTAACCAATGCACCTGCTATATTCATGGACCTTATGAATAAAATTTTCCATGAGTTCTTGGATAAGTTTGTGTTTGTGTTTTGAGGTTTGTGAAGAGGTTATGTGTGCCTTGTGATTCACAGTTGCAGAATGAGTTGTTTTTTCATCCTGGTTGTACTAAGATGTACAGAGGTCTGCGGGAGTATTACTGGTGGGATGGAATGAAAAGAGACATTGCTGATTTTACTGTGAAGTGTTTGACATGTCAACAGGTTAAAGCTGAGCGGCAGGGATGCTTCAGCCTTTACCAGTTCCAGAGTGGAAATGGGAAAACATATCCATGGACTTTGTTGTGGGATTACCGAGGATATCTCGAGGTAATATGCAATGTGGGTTATTGTTGATCGTTTGACCAAATCTACTCATTTCCTTTCTATACGAGATACTTTCTCTCTAGATCAACTTTCCTATTTGTATCTTAAAGAGATAGTCAGGTTACATGGAGTTCCTCTTTCTATTGTATCATATTGTGATCCTAGGTTTACTTCTAACTTTTGGAAAGGCCTTCAGAAGTCGTTGGGTACTGAATTAAATTTTAGTACAGCTTTTTATCCTCAATCAGATGGGCAGTCAGAACAAACAATCCAGACATTGGAGGATATGCTACGAGCTTGTTCTATGGATTATCAGGGAAGTTGGGACCAACATCTTTCTTTGGTTTAGTTTTCTTATAATAACAGTTTTCATTCTAGTATACAGATGGCACCATTTGAGGCATTATATGGTAAGCGGTGTCAAACTCTAGCATTTTGGAATGAAGTGGGTGAAAGGAAGTTGATGGGACCAGAATTGGTAGAAGAGATGGCAGAAAAAGTTCAGTTGATTCAGAAACACATGAGAACAGCTCAGAGCAGGAAGAAGAGTTATGCGGATAACCGAAGGAAGGATCTATCTTTCGAGGTAGGTGATCATGTTTTTCTCAAGGTTTCTCCTTGGAAAAGCGTGATGAAATTTGGTAAGAAAGGAAAGTCGAGTCCATGGTTTATTGGACCATATGAAATTCTGGAGAGAGTTGGATCAGTTGCATAACGAGTGGCTTTACCTCCGAGTTTATCTCAGGTACACAATGTTTTTCACGTTTCGATGTTGAGAAAGTATATGCCAGATCCATTTCATGTTTTGAGCCCAGAGATAGTTCAGCTGGAAGAGAACCTATCTTATGAGGAACAACCGGTACAGATTTTTGACCACAGGGAGCAAGTGTTACGGAATAAGGTGATTCATCAGGTAAAGGTTTTGTGGAAAAACCATGTGATTGAAGAGGCAACTTGGGAATCTGAAAATGCTATGAGGGATAAATACCCCCACTTATTTTGATAAGTGAATAAAATTGCGAGGAAGCAATTCCCAAAAGGGGGGAAGGATGTAACATCCCAAGTAAATAAAGAATAAAGAATTTTCATATTTGTTACTATTTATGAATTAAATATTAATTTTATTTTAATGGGGTTTCTATGTTCGATAGCGTACCCGATACGCAACGATGAGTTTCTTTGAAACTTACGTAGCACACTAGTAATAAAATAATATTATTTTAAATGTTAGTTAACAAGTAGTCGTTGTACTGGCGGGAATGGATAGAAATAACTAAAATATGATTATATATGTTTTTAAATGTTTTTACATTTACCCAATAAAAGATAAAGGCTTAAAATACGTAAAGAGTTCAATTTTAGGGCATATATACTCTAATTTTCACTAAAGGTTCACTTATCACCTTGTAATGGTGAACCATCATTAAATATAGTTTTGATCACTCTTATACTTTATTTTGGACCAAATATAACTCTTCTTTAGAATCGGGACATCAAAATTTACTTTGTGTAAATTTTTGGTACCTTTCTAATAAAGTTCATTTTTTAATGAATAGTGTAAAATGTTGTATTTTAATTCAAAACCACTTTTTAATCTAATTTATTTATATGATTAGATTATCTTTTGAATTGGTTTTAAAGTGAAATTAGAAAAAAAAAATTACTATTAAATCCAATAGTGGTCGTTGGAATTAATTTCACTTTGAAATCGGACTTAAACTAGTGTCAATCTTTTGATACTTATTGTTTCATAAAAACACGCTATTTGCTCTGACAGCGGGAATTAATTATTAAATTAATTAATGTGACCTATATGTATTGAATTTTGTAAAATGGACTTCATTTTTGAATTCGGAATATCAAATATTGCTTAGGGTGAATTTTTGGTAATTTTCTGAAAAACTTCAATTTTTGATGAATAGTGATACCACTAAGTGGTAATCAAGCAAACTGATTTTTCAGTTAAATGAAATTTTACCACTAATGTGTATTTAATTTTGAAAATCCAACATACATGGTTGTAATTAAGTAGTAAAATTTGGTTCAATGAGATTAAAATAATTTTTTGGTGAATAGTAATTTTTTTCATTATTCGCGATTAGAGGTAATTAGTGTAGTTTAAGGTAAAAATGGTATTATAAGAATGTGAAAACACCATGACACTTGTCCTACACCTATTGGGTGAGTCATGGCCAACACATAAAAGCCATGGGCCAACTTGGGGACTCCATGGAGAAACTTTAGTTGGAAAATGACATTAATATATTTTTATTTTATGTTAAAGTGAAAATGACACTAACATAAATTGTTTTACTAAAATAATTTTTCAGTGGGGTTATACAAGTCCAAATTTTGATTATAAATAGTCATTGGAAAGAAAAAAATATTTCCTACATCATAGAAGTTTTTTTATAATTTTTAGACATTATATAAATTAAATTATATATGACATAATAATGATGCAGCGATGACATCATTATTTGACGATTTAAATAAAATGGAATGATAATGTAAAATCTATGAACTAAACATGTCCAAAACCAATTGGATGAGTGGATTTCGAACCCTTATAACCTTATCGACGAATTATATCAATGTGGGACCTTTTAAAACCGAAACACATTTTCAAATAAAGTAATATTTCTTTACTTTCCAAAAGTTCCCCTCCTCTCCTCTTATAAAAGGCCCCCACCTCTACCCCATTTCACACACCTCTCAAGCATTTGGCTCGGCCAACCCCTGCCCAATTACTCTCTCCACATCCCTCTCCTCATCCTAGAGGATTATCTTTGGGCAGAATCCTTTCAAAGGAAGGCTTTAGGCTCAAATCAAAAGGGAGTTACACTTTTAAAGGTAATTCATTCTCTCTTGTTCATTTGTTTTATTTTGCTTCTCCAACCCTCTAAACTCTTTTTATTTACTTATTTTGTAACAAAACAAGTATCTTCAATATACTAGGATGTTGTTATAATATTTATTTGAGCTACACTCTCACACAACTACATCAAATGGTTAAAGAACATACGGTTTCCGTGGATGGTGAAATTCTGCCTCCCGAAACGATGATTGTTCAATACTCATTTAACACCTTCAAGCGTGGACATTATGATGTCACTATTTTTATATATGATATATAATATGTTTATGTTTTCTTTAAGCTTCTGTATTTTTCATTTTTGGCATACCTTTATGGTTTCCATTATGGGTAAACACGATATCTTCATTTAAGGATGTGCGGACAACCGCCCCCTCAAAGTAATGTGATTCGTTAATGCCATATGTGGGACGTGTAAAGGATGGATTTAAAGTTATTATATATGATGTTATACTGGAATTATAATATACCTCTATATAATTATTATTTCTTTCCATTAAATTATGAGATAGAAATGAATGTAGCGTTCATGCGTACGTACGGCTTACCGTCTCCATGAACGGTGCATTTCATTTCTTATCCCCAAATGTAATGTACTATTAAAGGTACATGTATATAATGGATATATATAATTAATGATATATCTAAATGATGAATATAAATCTGGAATTAATATATACATAACTATCATTTAGTTTTAATTCCAATAATATGACAAAGAAATGAAAGTAGCGTTCATGCGTACGTACGGCTTACCGTCTCCATGAACGGTGCATTTCACTTCTTACCTCTAAATGATTATGTAATATTATAAATACATGTATATGCTGGATATATATGATACATATTATATCCAAATCGGGAATTTAATTCTGAATATAAAGAACTTTTGACCACATGAACAACATGTAGTTGTAAGAAGTCAACTTTCGACTTAAGAACCAAATATTGAAAAAAGAAACATTATTAACTTAAATGGTTACATAATGTTTATAACATGGAAATAAGTGATATAAAAAGAATAATGAACTTTGAAAAGGTTCTTAATCAAGTATAAATTAACTCACGTTTATTATTCAGGACGTTAAAGAACGATCGTGTCAAGTCGGACCCGAGGTAAGGGACTTCGTCTCAATCTCCTTTCTTTGAGGCATATTTTGTTTTATACACAAATTTCTTTTATACGGTGTATAAACCCTTTGACTTTTACTTTTATACAAAAGGAATCTTTTTCTACGAAGCATTTTACTAAACAACAAAAAAGAATGTTTTTTTAACGTATGCGGTGACAATGACTTTTTCCGCCGCCGCGAGTATTATTTGGTCTTTGGCGTTCTCAACAAGCTATAATATTTTTAGAATAAAATAAATACCATATAATCTTTTATGTATTTTTGTATTGAAAATGGTTATGAAAAAGGATTCTATAATGTGAATATATTTATGATATATTTTGAATGAAATGTGGAAATGTTATCATTCCTTTATATTGGTTTTATATTTTATGATTTTATATTGGTACTTGGACATTTTAACGGGTGGTTACGTTATAAACCATATGACGGGTGGTGCCGTGAATACCTGGACGGGTGGTTACGTTATAACCTCCAATGCATTGGGTATGGAAGTCGGCCGTATGGCTATTCCATTATGTATGTATGGAAATTGGTCGTATGGCTATTCCATTAAGTGATATGTGTGGTAGTCGACCGTATGGTTATTCCACTTATGTAAGTTTATGTCCCATGTTACCTTTATATATGTTATGTGTTCTTTATATGGGTTTTATGGTTATACATTGGTTACAAAAAGGTAAGTAATGATACTTTATTCAGTGAAGATTTTTACTACTTCATGAAGGTGAAGGTGTTACTTTGATATGGTATACATGGTTTACTTGATGTTTGAAAAACTAACAGTTTTCATTCTTTTTGTATCCCTTACTGAGCTTTTTATGCTCACCCCAAGTTTTTTTGAAATTTTTTTCACAGGACTTAATATGGAATAAGGTCAAGGATGGGATCAAGGGAATGTCATGCTATATAAAACATGGAACTAGACATGTTTCTTTCAAGAGTTTTTTTTTATTATGGAAACTTAATAGAAGTGACTACTTTGTAATCTTATGAGATGTAATAGTTATGTTCTAATTCTCTAAAACTCTAAACCTGAAAAGATCCTCAACGTGAATTATTCATTTAATTCAATATTAAGTAAGGTTTAAGGCCATGGCCTTATAGGTATAGTGTTCCACCATAGACCCAAGTACTCACATCATACTAATTAACTGGTCAAAATGGATTTTATATAATCACATGGTTTTATTCTTTATTGTCATGGGATGAACAAATCCCCATGAAATGTATATCAATATATATCATTCACAAAGAATCGTGGTCTTCATATGATATTGATCTGATGTGTTAGATTCGAACAAGATTTATCTTCTACCTTGATGTTGATGAAGGATTTCTATACCCTGACATTCAACATGTCAGTTATTTATTTTTAGTGAAAAACAATTAAGATATATTATGATTGTGTTATACAATTGAAGAAAAATATATTGTGAATCTATATAATATAGTTTCTAAAAGATGAAAAAATGGATATGTTTCCAAATAATTGAGGGTGATTCTCATCTTGTTGGGTAGTGGATGTATGTTCCTCAAATTTGTTTTCATCCTGAGAATTGTATGTTCGTATTGATTGGGAAGATGTTTGGGAATATAATGTATATCAATGGATCCAATTGTGTGTCACTTTTGATGGTGAGGTGAGTAGGTGTGAAAATGTATATATATACTACCAGACAACCAAATTTTTTTTATATAGATTTAAAAAATATGAGTGTCAAGAGACTAAAAAATAGTTATTTAAAGAGTATTCAAATCATGCATTAGGAATCCATGCACAATTGGGTTGTGATTTCTAAGCCTTCAACACAACATAATGGATGACCTAGTACTGTGATATATTTATTGTGTAAATCACATTGACCATGATATTTGAATATACCAGTTATTCTCTTATGGTGTGCAAAGTACAAATTGGAATAGTTACAACAAGAAGGAAAAAAAATGTGTTGTGAATTAGTTTCACAAGTACATTGAAGATAAATAGTGAAAATCAACTACAATGGTACATAAATTTTTGTGAGAATGTCGAATATCTAATTATATAGTTTCATACTGAGTAAGGTCATTTTTTCTTGGAAGTGGTTATATGAATCATGCGTGATATATCTAAATCATGTTAGTCTTGTTTTGTGTATGTAAACGAGTGGATAATGGTATAATTAAATTTATTGGGAGATAAATGTTTGGTATGATTATATTGACACTACATAAACCTACTTATAAATTATTTTTAATTATAATAGAGAATATATGTCTCGAATATTGACTTGATCTTTGTATGGATATAGTTCCCCAACATGGGGGATAACATTTTAAAAATAACTTTTTCTATTGTTTTGATTTATGAATATGTAATATAATAAGTATGAGATATTCCATATTAAAGAATCATTCTATAATAAGTAACAATTATTAAATTCAATAAAAATAAACTGTAAAATATATATCCACTAATTCAGACCCCTCCCCCACATTCTTTATTCCAAATATTATTGGCTACATCCACTGGAATCAAAGGAGTTTCCCCCTAAAGGATCATTTTTGAAGATGTAGTAGAGAATTTTAATCCAATAAACGGTAAGAATATTCCTATTATTTATGATAATAAATTTTATGTGTATTGGAATTGGTTACATCTATACATGATTTCATAAGGTTTGGAGATATTTGATGTAGTGATGGTATGTTTTCTATCTCAGGGGAGATATTATTCTATGAGCATTGGTGAAAAAAAATACTGATGTTTGTGGGAAAACAATAAATGAAATTTAGTCTTCCTTATTTTTTATTGTTTTTAGTTATCTTATAGGACTCAATACAACCAAAGATATGCTATTAAATCATAAAAACGTGTAGGAAGGTAATATCATGATTAATGACTGGAAATTTCAAATTTGGACGAATAGATTTAAACAAATTATAAGGGAATATGATGAGACCATTATTAATTATTTTACCAGACTTGTTATATTGTTTATGTCAGGACCCGACCCTACCGGCCTGGAGCCGCAACTACCCCAGGCCCGCCTCTATATGCCAGGGGCTGGAGACAAGCGCCAAAGGCGTAAGGATATTAGGGATGCCTTCACCTAAGAACCTGTACACACACACATCCCACTCGATGGATAAGTGCAGACTAAAAAAGAAAACCAATGTACAAACAACTATAACCCAACCACAGTCATGAATCAACTTCTAACTAGTGCAAGTAGAGTGCTGAAATGTACTGAAAATTTTACTGAAAATAAAAAGGGGAAAACACGTGCCAACTAGAAAGGTACCAAAACCTGGCAACATGTAAATGAAAGTAAATAGCTGGTGAGTCTCACACCTTAAAACCCTACTATAACCACTGAACTTAAACTAAGATATTTTGTCCTCTTTGCTCCTCTGTAGTCTCGAACGACCTGTCCGTTGTCTGCAAGGGCACACCGAGTGTGGGAAAAGCCCAAGAAAAGGTGATTATAATGATACTAAGTAGGATGCCCTAAAATATCAAGGGAACAAAAAAGGATGTACTAAAACGGTGAGCAGTAGACAGAAAAATAATAGTATAAGAGTACAATAGAGAGAGTTCAACTCAACCCAAGAGAAGAGATGAAGTAGACACATCCAATCCAAGAGGATCTAGACACGGAAAGAATGTGTCATACCCCGCATGTCTTTTCCCCTCCTAGAAGGAGAGTAACCGAACACAAGGAGTGGGAACAAAAGACGGGTGTATATATATATATATATATATATATATATATTCTCAATAAGAAACTCGAACAAGTTTGTAAGTAGGTCTCAGTCTCCAATATCATCCCAGGAAAAACTCACCAAGAGTTCTAAGGATATACATCATTGATGCCCAAAAGACTCGTATGACAATGTTTTCTCATCGCTAGACCATACAACTAAGGGTTTCACTCCGATAATCACGGAGAAAAATCACGGAATAGCCTCATAGAAAGGGATGAGTCTAAAAGATGTCATCTGGTAACCCACTGTGTAGCCTAGCTGGAGGGTAAACCCTAAAGTCAACAGGTAACCCACTGCCCAGCCCCGTTGGAGGGTAAACCCTAAGGTCAACGAGCAACCCACTACCCAGCCCCGCTAGAGTGTAAACCCTAAGGTAAACATGTAACTCACTGCCCAGCCCCACTGGTGGGTAAACCCTATGGTCAACGGGTAACCCACTACCCAGCCCTGCGGGAGGGTAAACCCAGAACCGGTCTAATAACTTTGCATTTCTCGTGCCATCACTAGGTGTCACTAAAACTGCTATTGTGCATTGGTTCAGAGTTCGTCAAAAGAACCTTAGACTAAAAACCTTTCATGTTTCCACAGTTAATGAGATCTTGAAATAGGCTCCCCACACCCAAATAGACTACACCATTGTAATACTCATGGAAAAACATGCGAGATAGACTATTTACTCACTGGAAATTGGCTTCAAATGGAAAAGTTATTCAACACCGCTTTATTCCCATATGGAGTCTTTTGGGGCCCACACCTCAGTCCCGAAAGAAGTCAGGAGAACGTCACCATCGTGATGCTCTTGGAAAAACATGCCAAAACAATGATTCATTCGCCTCAAAGGGACGTTTGATGAAAAATCCACAGTACGCTGCACACAGCTAAAATGACGGCCCATGGGGCCCACACCTCGACTCTGAATTCAATGCCTGAAACCACCCAGGTCAACTTTGTCTTGCTACTAGGGTCACAACGACACTAACTTCGCCTAAAATAGACTTCGGATGCAGAAGCCTCAACTCCCCGCATTAAGCAAACGGGGCCCTGTGGGGCCCACATTCTCAACCCTGAAATATTTCTCACATATCGTACCATTTCATTCCTTGAAGATAACCATGAGGTGTAGGCTATTAATTTTCCTAAAATGGACTTATGATGCATAAGTTGTAAAAACACAGCATACGTCCAGAAGCCGCTTCGTGGGGCCCAAGCCTCGAGCCCAATTTTAGGCGGGCGGATTACACTATCGCAATCCCCTCGAAAGAACACTCAGAAATGAGTACTCAAACACACCAAAAGGATGTAGGGTGGAAAAGTGGTGTTTCACCATAAAACATGCGAACTAGGCCATGTATGGCCCACACCTTGTCTCCAACCTGAACGTTTCAGAAAGAATCGCAAAAGGTCTGCATGAGGACTAGGGTCAAACTGCCACTAACAGCATGTCAATCAGACATCCCAAATAGGAGTTAGGTCCGGCACAAGAACAATTATTTAATTAAGTAAATAATTAATTATTCGCATTAAGCGTTTTGTGCCATGGAGCAAAGAAATTGAACCACAATTCTTTCGAACCAACTTTGGAAGGAACAACTCAACTCCAGGTCCAAAATTCCTCTAACGTGGCAAGTCAAACAGACATATGGGTCACAAATACGTCTGTTGTGAGCTTTAATAATAATTTAATATTATTAAATTAAAGTATCTAATGTCACCCTCCCTTAGGCTTAGAACTCAAAAAACACCGAAACACGCTTCATAAATTCTGTCTCTCCAACACGGACATGTATCCACAGACAGCACTTCCAACAGACGCACCATTTAGGAGATATGCCCCCTTGAACAAAAGGGGGCCCAAAATGGGCCGGTTAGGATCTGCCGGCCCGGTCCTGACAACCGGCCCGCGGCCCAGCTCCGGGTCATGCCCGGCTCACAATGGCTCATTGGCCGCGGCCAGCCTCGGGTGCAGTTCTTCAAAGAATACCACCCATAGGCCAGTCTTCGTCCGCGTCGCTCCAGCAGGACCCGCGGTTCGTGGGTCCTTGTCCACGCCGCACACCCCGAGGCACTAACCTCGAGGTCCTCCTCCAACTATGACAGGACGGCGCTGACGCCCTCGCCTCCTACAGTGTACCAGAACACCACCTCTGGACTGCACCACGCCACGGTCCCCAGAGCACCCCGCTTCGCTGCGCCGGCAACCGCCAGGTCTCACCGCTCTGCCGCTCCACTGTGGCCTGCTGAAGCCACCTCATCTGTCTCGCATTTCCATGAAGCGCCTCTCCACTGAACCGCGCTCCACGACACTCCTCCTGGATTTTCCCCATCCACGCCAGCCACACCCGACCTCCGACTCTCCGAAGTCCCGGCCACCCCGGCGTTGCACCACAGGCCACCGCCACTTTGGGTGCTCCGCTGCGCAAAAACTGGCGGTCATCACGCTCGGCAGCAAAACTGGCTCGTCGCCGCCATGGACCACCGTTGACCGCCACCGATGGTTCTACTCCGATGGTCGCTTCCGTGAACCACCGTGATTTTACCACACAGCCGAAAATTATTCTCAGCCCATACTTGTGATCCCTACGATGAGACCATCGAAGTGCATTCCAATGATCAGCAATTCGTTGAAGTTTTGACGAACATAATTATAAGCGCCCAAGAACCCAACGAACAATTGAAGATCATGATGAAAAAACCTGATTTTTCATCATGGGTTGATAGCTATGTTCATGAAGCCATCAACGATGTAACCAACATGAAGAATCAAAGGGGAAACGAGGGATTTCTAAATTAAAACTTTAATCAGAACTCAAAATAGAAGAAACCCTACCTCGATCCACCCGTTTGTCACTAGGAACGTGTCCACGACAATCCCTCTTCGATCCGCCAATGTTCCGGTAGAGATAGCTCCTCAATCTAACGAAGAATGGGGAAGAACAACTAGAGAGATAAAGAAAGAGTGAGCTTGGGTGTTAGAGTGAGAGAGAGTGAATTAAGGTTTTCCTTAACCCTAATCAATTAAATTATATTTATAGGGATCCCACTAAGTGCAGTATCTGAATTCACTGTGCCCTCTCATTTTATATCGCACCCAGGAAAAACAACCAATTTCGAACTCAACGGAAGTCTTTTATTTTCATTCCATGATTTCGTTCGAATGTTATTTGAAAATAATTCCAGTGATAAAAATCACTGAGTCATTATTTTAAAATGATATTTTTTCCCTAGCTGACATCTCTCACAGCTGGCCCATGCCCGCAACATTTACACACCACCTAGGGTAAACAGCACCCTCCGGAAGAAACAGTGCCCTCGGATTTCCGATCCGAGATACCTTTTAGGAGAAAACACAACCCTGCCACGTTCATAGTATAAAAACACTTAATATTTTTATAAAATTTATTTCAGGCACACTGGGCATGGATATCGCACGCCGTCTCATCTCCTAACTCTGAAAATATATGTAGAAATATTCCAAAGTCTTACAAGGAAAAACTAGGTCTCTACACCATTCCATCCTTCATAATATTAATCCCCAAAAAGAAAAATTGGGAAAAACAACTTGGGATACAGAGCTCACACCTAGCTCTCCCA
The DNA here is from genome assembly GCA_963277665.1 of Viscum album. Classification (NCBI taxonomy): domain Eukaryota; kingdom Viridiplantae; phylum Streptophyta; class Magnoliopsida; order Santalales; family Viscaceae; genus Viscum; species Viscum album. Next base: position 2,036,766,728 of record OY728148.1, read on the forward strand.
CTCCAAAGAAAACTTTCACAACATCATGCAGGCACAACACGTGAACCAAAGGGATCGTTTATACTCATAAGGTCTGCTACTTTCGATGACGTGTGTTGGAACACGCACGCACCTCATCAGATATGAAATGTGGAAGACATTGTGCGCCCACTCCTACTATTGGAAGGGTATAACAAGATAGTAGGCAACCTCTCAATCCATTTCATGATTCCCGAATGGCCCAAAGAAAACCGGGGGACTTCCGTGGCCGAACCTATACATTCCACGTCGCGACGAAAATCACGGTTTGTTCCTGGAACATGATCTCATGATTCCCTCTATCAAAATACTCATCGGGTACGTTGCCCATGGATATTTGAACACGCAGTACCTCACTATCAACATCCCCCATCTGTGACTCTCTCACATGCTCAAGGACCGAAGGAGTCAACACCATCGACTGCAGAAAAGTTGTATCCTCCTACTCCACCAAGGTCAGCCATAGGGAAGCTAACTACTAAGAAACGTCCCTCACCTAACTAGACTAAGACTTTCTGCTAAGGGTACATGCTACAACACTGCCATTTTCCAGAACATAGACTACCTCGACATCATAGCCCTATAGAAATTTCAACCAGTACTGTCATCTCAGGTTCAAGTCTCTCTGGGTGAGGGCGCACCTCAGACACTGGTGGTCTGAGAATACCACAAAGCGCTCATCTAGATGATTGTGTCTCCACATTCTCAATGCCAAGACCACAACCACCAACACCACATTGTGAAGTATATAGTTCTATTTATAGGGTTTCCAACACCTTGACCTATACTTGATAACGGTATCATGATTTACTTTGAGCACGCAAGGTACCAACGAACAGGGCAGGTGATAAAACTCATCCATCCACCAGAGGCTAGACATGAAAAGCATGTGGCATACCCAACGTGTCTTTTACCCTCTTGGAAGGAGAGTAATCCCCAAAACAGGCACTCCGCTAAACCCAATAGTGTCCCCTCAATAAAAAAGGGGTCAAGAAGAAAAACCCCACTGTAAAATCTAGAACCTGCTCTAACACTCCACCGCACAACCCCGCCATGAATGCACATGTCAGAGGGACTCATCCATTACACCGCAATACTATCCTCTTTGGGTGGTACTCACTCTCCTTCATGGTTTTGATTGAATCAAGAAAAACATGTCTCAGTGGGGGAAGAACCCCACTTTCCCATGCATTCAAAGCTACGTCGGACAACACCAACACACGGTAACAACTATGCCCTGTGTTACCCTCGGTAACCACTCAAAAAATGAGTTAGATGAAAATAGTACCTCATGTAGTGTCTAAAAAGTTCTAATGAGAAAATTAGAAAAAGACACAGAGTGTACCTCTTATCATCTCATGTGTTGTAGGATTGTAGACATCCATAGCACACAGATTCCCGCGGCCCCATCCGTCCGCTCCCTGAGCCAGACAAGGGTCGCCTAGTGGTTGTGGAAGGACTTCGAAATTTCATCCGCCATCCACAGTTATTCTTGCTTTTCAGCTAACACCGCCTCACTGGGGACCACCCTTTCCTCACCTGGGAGTTCTCTGATCACGACACTGCCTCTATCATGGAGGTTCATATACAAACTATCTGTAAAACTCAGCACATTTGGTTAATTAGTCTCGCACCATGTGACCTCGCACATCACAATCATAGCATTAGTCCTCCCTGGGTTTTCCCGATGCTCTATTTTGTCCCTAACCATGTGTCTGAGTCTCATATAAGGGAGACCTCCGGCACCGAGGCCCAGCCAATTGACATCCCTCTGACAGAAATTTCTCTATCACCAGTGCCTACTCCAGCACCCCGAGATTGTTGAGGGTACACAAGGGCACCACGCTAGCACAAATCTCCACAACAGAGACCTTTATCACACTTATGTGCTCGGAATTTGCCATCATGTACCACGTCCAAAGAGTACCGAGTAAGGCATGTGAACCTAGTTACGAACTCATCCACCGCCATCACTCCCCTCTGAAGCTCCAACAGCTCCCGAAACCATAAAAAACATAAGTAGGAGGGGTAGTAGTCCTCCCAAAACCGCTTGTAGAAGTCATCCCATGAGAGTACCTACTCATCGTGCATTTGAGTAACCCTGACCCTAATAACGCCAAACTTCATGGTGGAAAAAGTCTGGTTATCAAAGACACTATCTGAACAGTCTGTGTCCGAAAAAGCCTGAAGAGGCCAACCACCGACTCTAGCCAACCCTTCACTATCGGAGGGTATGGGTCACTGTGGAACCTCAACGGTCTCTAACACTGGAACTCGCGTAGCGCACCCAGCCTGCGCTCATCATCAGATTTCGCTGCCGGTACTATCTACTACTCCACATTTGGAGGTGCTACTGCATGTCCTCCTGGAGAAAGGGTAATTGTATGCTAGATCTTGAACTAAGGCCTCATCGCTCGCAGTGACTTCATCATGACCCAGAGCTAGTATCCTGGCTGGCTATCATCATGGAGACATTCTGAATTTGATCATGGAGTACTGCGGTCCAATGAGCATATGTATACCAACAACGATGGGGAGATGACTCAAGAAGGGTAGTCAATGACTCAATACTATATGATGCACGAACCAAATTCCCTATAACAAGTGTCTCATTGTGCCGAGTCGATAAGCAGTTTATTAGGGTCCTGGTGGATGGATACGTCAGTCACTGCACCCCCACTGGACACCCTATCCTGAGAGCCGCTCTCGAGACATGTTGACACAATTTATCCAAAACTCGACCAATTCCTTTCAAGGGATGTCCGAACAACGCCCCAAGGAATGAACCTACTCTGATACCACTTTTTCATGACCCGACCACACCGGTCTCGAGCCGCAACTACCCCAGGCCCACCTCCATATGCATGGGGCTGGTGACAAGCGACGAAGGTGTAACGATCTTGGGGAGGCCTTCGCGTAAGTACTTGTACACACACACACATCCCACTCGATGCAGAATTGCAAAGTAAAAAATGAAAACCATAGGACAAAAAACTATTACCCAACCACAGTCATGCATCATATTCTATATAGTATAAGTAGTGTACTTAAAAGTAATGACAAGATAACTGAACAAAAAAAGGGGAAAAACACACACCCAACTAGAATGGTGCCACAACCTGGCAACAGGTTAACAAAAGTAAATATCTGGTGAGTCTCGCACCTGAAAACCCTACTATGACCACTGAACATAGCCCAATATCATGTGTCCTCTACGCTATTCTGTAGTCTCGATCGACCTATCCATCATCTGCAAGGGTACACTGAGTGTGGGCAAAGCCCAAGTAGGGGTGAGTATAAAGATACTCAATAGGATGCCCCGAAAGCTCATCGGAGCAAAAAAGGATGTACAAAAATGGTGAGTAGTAGAAAGAACAAATAAAAGTGTTAGAGTAAAATAGATAGAGTGCAGCTCAACCCAACAGAAGAATGGAAGTAGACTCATCCAATCTAAGAGAAGCTAGACACAGAAAGCATGTGGCATACACCGCACATCTTCATCCCTTCTAGAAGGAGAGTAACCAAAACCAAGGAGTGGGAAACAATTAGGTTGTATATATATATATGCTCAATAAGAAATCTGAACGAGTGTGTAATAGGATTTCTGTATCCAACCACATCATAGGAAAAACTCGCCAATAGCTCTAAGGATATCCATCACGGATGCCCAAAAATATCGTACGACAAAGTTGTGTCATCTCTAGACCATAAAACCAAGGTTCCCACTCCAATATTCATGGGGAAAAGTCACTGACTAGCCTCAAAGAAAGTGCTGAGTCTAAAAGATAGTCACCAGGTAACCCATAGCCCATCCCAGCTAGAGGGTAAACCCTAAAGTCAACAGGTAACCCACTTCCCATCCCCACTAGAGGGTAAACCCTAAGGTCAACGGGTAACCCACTGCCCAACCCCGCTCGAGGGTAAAACCTATGGTCAATGGGAAACCCACTGCCCAGCCCCTCTAGATGGTAAACCCTAAGGTCAATGGGTAACCCACTACCCAGCCCCACTGGAGCGTAAACCCGGAACTGGTCCGATAACTCTGCATTTCTCATGCCATCACTGGGTGTCCCTAACACCACTATCGTGCATAGGTTCAGAGTGTGTCATTGGAACCTACGACCAATGACCTTTCATGTTTTCACATTTAATGAGATATCGAAATAGGCTCTGCATGCCCAAACAGATTACACTGTTGTAATCCACATGAAAAAATACGCGAGATATACTATTTACTCACTAGAAATGGGCTCCTGATGGAAAGTTTATTCAACACCTATTTATGACCATACGGAGTCTCATAGGGCCCACACCGTAGTCCCAAAAAAGGTTGGTCGAATTGATCCATCGTGATGATCTTGGAAAAACAAGATACAAAGACTATTTATTTCCCTCGAATGGACGTCTGATGAAAAATTCACAGTACGCTGCACACAGCTTAAAAGACCGCCCATGTGGCACACGCCTCAACTACGGCTTCAACGCCTGAAACCAACCGGGTCAACTTTGTCTTGCTGCTAGGGTCACAACGCCACTGATGAAGCCTAAAATGAACACCAGATGCAGAAGCTTCAGCTCCCCGCGTTAAGCAAACGAGGCCCTATGGGACCCACATTCTCGACCCTAAAACACGTCACGCAGATCGTACCATTGTGTTCCTTGTCGATAACAACGAGGCATGGTCTATTCATTTTCCCTGAATGGACTTATGAAGAATAAGTCTTAAAAATGTAGCATACATACGAAAGCCACTTCATGGGGCCCATGCCTCGGGCCCCAATTTAGGCGGGTGGATTGTACTGTAACAATTCCCTTGAAGGAACACGTATAAATGAGTACCCAAACACACCAGACGGATGTCAGGTGAAAAAGTGGTGTTTCCCTGTAAAACGTGTGAACTATGCCCTATGGGGCCCACACCTTTTCTCCAACCCAAACATTTTGGAAAACATCTCAAAAAGTCTGCATGAGGACTGGGGTCATGCTGGCACTGATGAAAGAATAATTAATTAATTATGTAATTAATTAATTATCTATATTAAGCGTTTCATGCCACCGAGAAATTAAACCAAACCGCAAATGTTCCGAACCAACTTTGGAAGGACCGACTCAACTCCATGGCCACAGTTCCTCTGAAGACATGTCATACAGACATTTAGCTCGCAAATACGTTTGTCGTGAGCTTTAATAATAATTTAATTTTATTAAATTAAAGAATCTCGGGTCACCCGCCCTCAGGTGCATAACTCAAAAACCCCGAAACACACTTCAAAAAGTCTGTCTCGCCAACACGGACATGTAGCCGTATACGGTGCGTCAAACAGATGCACGTTTTAGGAGATATGTCCCTTTGAACAAATAGGGGCCTAAAATGGGCCAGTCCAGCCCAGCCGGCACGCAGCCCAGACGCGGGTCCAGCCTGACTCGCTGCGGCCCGCCCTAGCCACAACGGACCCACCTTGGGTCCAGTTCTTCAGAGATGACCGGCCAAAGGTTGGTTTTCTTCTGCGTCACACCAGCAGGACCCACAGTTTTTGGGTCCTTGTCCATGCCGCACACACTGAGGCACTGACCTAGGGGTCCTCCTCTCACCACGATGGGACGGCACCGGCAGCCTCGCCTCGTGAAGCAAACCATCGCGCCACCTCCCGCCTGCATCGCGCCGAAGCCGCCCCGGCTCCCCGCTCCGCCGCTCCATTGCGGACCGCTGAAGCCGCCTCATTTGCGCCACCTATCCTTGCAGCGCCTCTCCGCCGACCCACGCTACACAGCGCTCCACCCGAGGTTTCCCCATCTGTGCCGGCCACACCCGACCTTCGGCTATCCGAAGTCCCAGCCACCCTAGTGCCGTACCACAGGCCACCGCCTCTTCGGGTAATCCACCGTGCAAACACTGGCGGCCACTGCGCTCCGCCGCAACCCCGGCTCGTTACCACCTTGGATCACCGTCGGCCGCCACCGGTGGTTCTACTCTGATGGTCCCTTCCGCGGACCACTCCGATTCCACCGCACACCTGAATTTTTTTTGATCCCATACTTGGGATCCCTGTGATGAGACCATCAAATCACATGCCTCTAATCGGAAATCCATTGAATATTTTCCATGCTTAATTGTAAGCGCCCAAGAACCCGAAGAACGGTTGAAGATCACGATGAACAAAACTTGATTTTTCAGAATGGTTGATATTTGTGTTCATGCGACCATCATGGATGTAACCAAAACGAAGAAAGAAAGGGGAAACAATGGATTTTTAAATTAAAGCTTGAATCAGAACTCAGAAATAGAAGAAGTCCTACCTCGATCCACCCATTTGTTGTTAGTGATGCATCCACAGTGCTCTGGCTTCGATCCTCCCATATTTTGACAGAGATTGCTCCTAGATCAGGTGAAGAACGGAGAATAGATAGAGAGATTAAAAGAGAGAGTTCTTGGGTGTTAGAAAGAGTTTGTAAATTACGGTTTTTCCTTAACCCTAAACACTTGAATTCTATTTATAGGGATCCAACTCAATGCATAATCTGAATTCACTGCGCCCTCTCATTTTATATCGGGCCTAGGAAAAATTCCCCATTTCGAACTCAACAGATGTCTAGGATTTCAATTTCGATATTTCATTCGAATTTTATTTGAAAACAATGCCAGTGATAAAAATCACTAAATCATTATTTTAAAATGACAATTTTTTTCTTGGGTGACATCTCTCATAGCAGGCCCGCACCCAAAGCTTTTACACCCTACCTAGGGTAAACGACACGCTCCAGACGCAATTGTGCCCTCAGATTTCTAATCTGAGCTACTGTTTAGGATAAAACATAACCATTCCATGTGCATAGTATAAAAACACTTAATATTTTTATAAAATTTATTCTGATCACACTGGGCCTCATAATCGCACGTCGTCTCAACTCCTAGCTCTGGAAATATATGTAGAAATATAACAAAATCTTACAAGTCAAAAACAGGGTCTCTACATTTTTATTCATATCCATATATTTGTATAAAATCTAGCAGATCCTATAGTTATTAATAAATTAATGGGAATATATTTGAACATATTTTCCAAAAGGATATATTCACTAGATAAAAATTAATATATATCTTTAGATGAGTTATTGAATACTCTTCCCAAATATTAGATGGGAATGTATCCATTTTTAAATAAAATTAATGTGAAGGAAATGTCCTTCAAATCACAGAGAAAACCCATGATTTGGGAAGAGTATTTTTAAAAATAATGTTATTCTAAATGAAAAGAATATATGCATAATGATTTTTAAAAAATCATGTCTCTTATTTGAATAATATTAAAAAATTAAATATAATCCATAAATAAAAACATGAACTAAAATGATTCAATTGTGCATGAATTGAATATTTTTTATTAATTGTACATAAAACGTTGTGTAAATGATGATGAAGATGAAATTACATAGAAAAATAAATAATTTAAATGTTAAAAGGATGATTAAAAATAAACTAAGGGTGTCAAAATATTTCAATATAGGAAATTAATAATTATGATGAGGAAATAAGGGAAGGAAAAATCCACATTAGCTAGTTATTATTATTAATTGGTTCCATAATATTTTAATAATTTCATAGATCATAATAGGACGATATATGAAAATTAAAATAGTGGGGAAAAAATTAGCTAACTATATTACATGGAATAAATTAATAAATTAGAACATGAATATTGTCTTCAGAAAAATAATAATCTCTAGGAAGAAATTGAACTACTGAAAAAAGATAATGGAAATAGAAAATAATGAAAATAAGAATTTATCAATATGGGACATGGGAATGAATGTTATATCCAAAATAACAAGTTGAAAGTGGAATAGGAAGAAATAATTGTGAATGATATTAATTAAAAATTATCTGAAAAATAAGAAGTATTTAAAAATAAATAATCATATTGTATTAATAATGAAAAAACATTGAATTTTACCAATATGGATTTCAATAAATATATAGAAGTTAATTATAAAACATATAATGCTTTAATTAATGTTTTTTCAAAGAAGTAGGTAAAATATTCTTTAGAAAAAGGATAAACATAGTTCAAATATTTCTAACCATGTATTTTATATTATTAGTAATGGTAAATTTTAAGCTAATATGAGAAATTCATATAATATCAACATAATAAAGAATGGAATTGAATATTCTAATATAATTACCTCCTAAATATATATGAAATCATAGAATGTAGTTAAACACTTAAAAAATCTGAACATATTCTTATTAGTATGGAAGATCCTCATTCATTGATGACTGCTAGTGATTCTACAGTTTTTATCATAAGAATAAGTGTGAATCTAGTAGGTGTTACAATGAATAAAATGTATAAATTATTTTATATTTAAGCATAAATTAGTAAATGGAAAAATACTGAACAATAGTCCATAGTATCTATCTAAATATAATATATTTGATCATTTAGAAGAAATATGATGAATATTAGATCAACATTGACATTTTTGTAATGAATATATGACTAGTATTCCAAGTCATATTTCTTATGAGATTAAAGGAACATGAATTTAGATGGACATGATGGATGAAAATTATATTTTTGATGAAGTATTCATAAATGATTCCAAAAAGTAAAATCCATAGATTCTTTATAGTTGTATTCCACTCATAAGATATGTGATCCAAACATATTAAAAACACTAATAAAATATATCTGAGATGCAGTGACTTTTGGTAGTGAAAGATCCTTAAAAATAAAAGTTGATGGTACTACTGAGATGGAATCCTAGAAGATGATCTTCAATGATGTTATTTTTATTTAATTTCTTAAACATAATTTTTTATGTATGTGAAAAATATATTAGGAAGGAAATTAGTACATTTTTAAGGAAAATTCATCCATCATGAAAAAGTTAAAATATGGATGAATTATCACTCCAGGATAAAGAACTAGAAATATTTATTCCAAAATGGGGATTATAGAAAATCTTATTATTATAGTTCAAGGAATGAAATATTCTTGTGTAATATAATCCTTGTAAATTTTGGATAAGGATGTTTTAGAAAAAAACAACACATAATGTTTCATGAGACTTTAGTAAAATATACAAAGAGATTTTTTTTCGGAATCATTTTGAATAAGTAAATTTATCCACGAGACACATAAATGGGAAGAGATTCAGTCTTCTAGTTAACCTGACATTATATATTCACACTTATGTAGGAATATGGAAAACCAATATAAAAATTTTTAACTATATTTTATGTCATTCATTAGTTATTTCATCTACAATCCAAATGTGATGTTCATTAATCTCATGATAGAAGAACATTAAATTATCAATATATTTATAGGAAAAGTAGCGAAATAGATAGTAGTTTCTATAAATAAATTTATAATATATAATTTTTTGGATTATAATATAATTCATTTTAATATTTTAATTCATTGAAAAAATCATAATCAATATATTTCATCTTATACTCCTCTTATAAATGGTGTTTTTGATAGAATAGACTCTAGACTTGTTGAAATATGATGATCCATGAAAAAATATAATAAATTTTCAAAATTCAAATCAAGAGAATAAGTGTATACAATGACAAATATATAGAATATATGTTTTATTAGACCATATTCCAACATGAATCTATTTTATATTTCGTATAATAGTTAGGAAATTACGAAATATTACGTATTACACATATCATGATGATCAAGAATGTAAATAACTGATAATTGTTAGAAAAATTTGAAGAAATAATATTCATGGTAAATTTATCCAATGTATGAGTATATAAATTCTAGAATTTTTATAATGTTAAGATCAACGGAAATAATCCAAAAATACTAAAAAGGAATCAGATTATTAGAATATCCACATGAAAATATATAAATTTATGGAGGAGAATTAGAAAAATACTGTACATGAACCAAAGATTGTGTCATATAATTCAGATAAATGAGTAATGATGTGGACACTGATAGTTTTCAATAAAAATAAGGAATTATATTTTGTAAATCATATTGAATTTTAAAATATAATTAAAATAGTGGAAACTCTTTTACATACTTGACGAATAAAAAGATTTAGAAATAAAATAGATCTTATTTCATAGATTGGGAAAAATAAGTTAGAGAGGCTATTGAACACATTATTTGTATAATTTATCTTTGTTAATAGGTAGAAAAGAATAAGAAAAATTACATTTTGGATCTTATTCCTAGACCAGAAGGAAATAATTTTATAAGAAACAAATGAATATTTGGAAACAATCCTCATCAAAAAGGTGGTATCATAAGGAATATATTTATTTTATTCTTAATGGGTAATTCAAAGTTGTAATTTATATATTTCAAGGAAACATTATTATATATAACATGCTAGAAGCCACTACTGGGTTTCTATAAGTTATAGCACACAGATAATAAAAAACATTCATATGGATGAAAAGTTTAATTTCATAAATAAGGATCATGAAGAAGTTGTTTTTATTATAAAACCTGATGTATTTAAAGTTGATTATGATGGAACTAATTTGTGTAATATAAAATATTCCTTCTCTAGGGAAAAAATCCTAGATCCTGGTATTCTATACAAGATATTTTCCTAAGGAAATTTAACTTTTCTAAAGGAAAATATGATCGAAACTTATATGTGATGGAGTTGGGAATATGTATTCTATTTATTATTGTGTATATTGGATATTATTTAGGTGAAAATGATTATAAATTTGAATAAATAACTAATAAAAGTAATATTTATTTGAAAATTTCATTGTTTGGAGTGAGGAATTTATTTCTGGGATAAAAAAATTTATAAAATGAATCATATATCCTTATTTCACAAAAAAACATGCTATGGGTATTTTTTAAATTTGTAATGTATGATTAGATGGAACTACAAATATCTATCATAATTGGGGTAAATATGAGTTATTATGAAATTGATATTTTTTAATCAAATTGATTTTTGAAACATGATTATTATCTTTATTTTTGTTACTACGTAAATGAAAAATATTATGTATGTAGTGAATTTGTGTGCTAGAGAACAAATTAATCCAGAAGATTAACACGTGTTAGTTTCTAAATGAATTATCAAGTGTATCAAGGGCTGATAATATTATGAATTGATGTACAAAATAATATGATAATTTAACTTTATTTTTTTCATTACTAATGATTGGGCTTGAAATTTCAATAAAAAAATCAATTTTAGGAGGAGTTTTCTTTTTCGGGGTGATTTGTGTGATCTGTAATTTTATGAGAAAAAATTAAGCTACATTAAGTATCTCTAAAGATGAATATATTTCTACTACAAATAAATTTACTCAATTACATGGATAAAATCCATCCATTATGACATATAGGTGAATATTTAATCACCATTGAAAATTTTATTTGGTATTGTGAAATTGATCTCTCAACTAATCCATTGCAAAACACCAAATCAGAAACATAATGTTATATGTTATTTAATCAAGGGGAGAGTTTATATTGGATATGTGGAGTTAGATAACACTCATACAAAATATCTTTTTATATATATGTTTACCAAATCTATCACAAGAAAAATATGTAAAGAATTGACGTTGAAACATCATGTTTAGCCTTATACTCCGACTTAAGAGAGTGATAGGAAGTCCCCTTCTTTGATTTGGATTTTTTTGTTAGGTGGGGGTGGGAGTAATACAAAATTATATTGTTATCTTCTATGAATATGATATTTTTTTTGTTGTAAATATGGGTATTATATTCATTTATAGAGGGGGGATAGAATCAAGGTCACTTCACTAGAGATTCATTGTCATAAATAGAAGATATAATCTCGAAAAAAAAATTACCTTATTTGGTTGTGTGGTGTTAAAATAAATCCATCTAATTAAGGTTTTTATTTGATTAGATTTAGTGAATTTTTTTAGAGAACATTAATATTGATAAAATATATATATATAGGGATATTTAACAACCCAATTTTGTTTATATATTTGTATTTGTTTTCAACCTCACTAAAATTTATTTCAGATATTCTATTAATGAATAATACGTGTGCTCATTATAGTTATATATATCATAATGTTATATAAAATAAAAATAGATATAATATTTTCTATGTGGAGTTTTGTTTTTGATAAGTTAAATAGGAATGAAATATTTGTTGAGACGTGGAAGATGAACTTATGAGTAGTTGCTTAAATTTGTAATTTTGGATAAGTGTTTTTTTGAGTAAATTATAAAAATTATCCAATAAATCAATCCAACTAGGTGTCAGGTACATGTGTAGAACATTTTGATCATAAAAGGGGTTGGGCGAGATTATAACATTCATGAAGAAGTCTCATAGAGGTCATGTGGGGAGTCACAACCTATTATGTTTGGATGAAATTTCATGTTGCATACCTAGTTACTGACTTCAAACCACATGAGGGCGCGTATCTGCTTATCAACATTTTTAGGGGAAATCAATATATCAATGTTGAATAAGAAAATATACATAACCTATAGCTCTATATAAATGATATTAATATTAAGGGAACTGAATGATTCAATTGATTTCTGTCATCATATATTATATATGATCATCTTTCACCTCAATGATGATGGAGGATTTCCATAATACTTTGTTCTGTGTGTGACTTAATTATGGAAATTGAGAAATAACTCATATCTACTTTTTTTTAACAATATCAAGTGGAAATACTATATTAAATTGTATGATATAGAAGGTAAAAGTCATTGAAAAAGAAGTTATGCCTATACAAATCATTATTGGCGATTTCTCATCTACTACATAGTATAATGTGGTACTAAAAATTATGATTCATGGTGTATGGATTATGTTAGTCCAAATCATGAATATTTCAAATAAAAGTTAATTTAGAGGGGTTTATAGTGTGACAATATATATTGAGTGGATATTTGGTGAGGAAAATCTAGAAAGATAACCAAAAAACCCATTTCAATGTATAACCATTGATAGAATATATGATAGCCATGAGACTAAAGATATGTAATGATTAGTCTAATATTATTCGAGGATTAAATGGCAGTTATGCTATTCTTTTTATGAGTTTCTTTTCATATAAAAGATGATATGTTACTGACTAATCATTTTCTTTGTAAATCATATTCACCAATATATGTGAAGTTGTTGTGGATTTTTACATAGGCAATAATATTTGTGAAGTACAGTATACTGGTTTTTCATTTTCAAAATGTACTATACAATGATGATCTTATAGTTTTCAAAAATTCTTGAGATACATTCATGTCATAATATGCATACAGATGAGTGAATCAGGACTACAGAGAAGATGGTTCAAGAGAAATTAATAAGGTATAATACAATGGACCCTTTACAATATGATGAATGACATTCTACATTATTTTACATAAATAATGAAATATTTTTGGAAAAAAATAACAAAATTATGAATTATAAGAATAATTTATAGTGCATAATGTTTTTAATGCTTTGGGTGAGTAAAATATATATATAATGAGTTGGGATATGATTCCAAAAACCATGATTAAAATTAGTTTTATGATTAATGAGATGATGAGTACTAAAAATATGCTACATGTGTACATGAATATTAGTGTTAAAGTGAATTAATATATCATAATATGGATTAGAGAGGAAGATAATTGTTGTTCGGCCATGATAAATTAATTTTTGTGTGATAATTCTCAATTGTTCTGTTGTTATATTGTTTTTGTAAACTATTGAAAACTAATAAAATCAAATTAAAATAGAGATAGGAAATTTAGTTGGGGATATAAATCATTCCCAAACAAACTTTTAATTATTTATTTATTCTAGTAAATAATATTGGTATTTTATACCATCCCAAACCTATATAGTTCTTTGTTATCCATCTTAGGTGAGAACCGTGTAAAAATATTTATTTACATTATGACGATTTACCATTATTTAGTTGAGTTTGGCTATGATTCAAAATATGTAAAAATTAAAATATAAAAAATTAACATATTTTAATTTCAAGGAAAATAAATTTTAAAAATATTTTCCATTGATTAAAACCCCTATCACTTGTACCACATGTTTTCATGTACTTCAAAATTTAATTCCATCATGAATAAAAAGATTAATAAAAAGGATCATCTATCACATTATTTCACGATGATAAATTCATGTAGTAGAGAAGAATCTATCAAGATATAATTGAATTCTTATAAATAATATTTTAAACTTATTATAAAAATTAAAACACTATAGCCCTATCTTTAATAATATCAACCATATAGATTGTTTTACCCCTTTAATTCATACAATATTAACTCCATAATAGGTAATCTACCCCTTGAAATGGAGCTAATTTAAAACAGTCCATACCATATATATTAAACCTTATCAAAATACTTTTAATGTAAAAAATTACCCTGTCTTTGAGATAGGATTAATTTCACTACTTTTTTTCTCCCAAATTTACTATAAATCAAAAGGGTAATGTCCTATCAAAACATGAGTTTATATAATAGATATTAAAACAAATATAAAAAGGGGATACACAAAATATCCTCCCTACAGTGGATATGGTTGATCATGTTGGTTCAACTAATGATTCTAAAATTATTTTGTGGAAAATGGTTTTGTTAAATTCTATATACCACATTGATTTACACTTACATGATTCATCTGAATGATTCTTTGGTCCTACATTTAATTTGATGAAGTGATATTATATCGCAATATATTTTAGGAAGGAATGTTTTCCAATATTAATGAAATATTTAATTTCAATATTCTTGTCATATTGAATCACCATAGACACGTTTAGATCTTTAATGAAGTTCTATAGTGGCTGGTTTATCTCCAACAGTTTCTAGAGTACTTTTTTAATCAAATGTCCACCAAATCTCTGATCATAAATGATATATTTTCTTCCACCATAAAAATGTATACTATGTATGTTATATGGATAATGATATTTTATCTTCTTATGGATTTTATATCAAAATTATCAATAGAAAATTCCACATAAAAAATGAATATTAGTAATTATCATTCCATGCATAATATAGAAACCATAACTGAGTGTGCACTGAATGTGCCTCATAATTATCTTCATAACAGAAAGTATTTTTCCTTTATAATACTTATAAAATCATTCCAACAATCATATAGAAAAAATTATTTATATCTTCATTTCTATCTAGAATAATATACTATCATACATTCATTATTAATGAGTTCAATCATTTTTCATACACTCACTATGCCTTCAAATTATGGTTCCAAACACAAATAGTGTTTAAATATAATTTTTTTTCATGCATCAAAACATCTTCAATAACTCTTTGATATTTTTATCGTGATAAATAAATTTATACTTTCCCTTTCTATTTAAGATAAGATAAAAAAAGTATGATTTCTATCCAATAATTGACTCCTCATTGTCTAAGATCCTAAATTGATTTTTTTTTCTACCAGAGAACATGATGCCATCTATATAAAAACAAATAGTGAACAACTATTCTTCTGTTTACTTCACATAAAGTTTTTGATCCACACCACTTATCCCAACATATAAATTCTTCATTGTAATTGTAGAATTAAATATACAAATAATAGGGGAAACTATTTAATTTATATAAGAATTTATTGAACACATATATCATCAATTAATCAGCAATTTTTTTTGAAAAATAGGTTTTCAAATATTCACTTCTTACTTTGCCAGCACAATCATGAATGTCATCCCCAAATCTGCATGATATGCTTTAAACCCCATTTGAATTATAATATCTAAACAAATTATTATTGACACCAAAATTTTCATCAGATTATATATTTCATATATATATATATATATGACATTAATCTGTGAATTGTTATTGAACATAAATATTACGGTAACCACTGGGACATATAGATAGTACTTGAACCACACATTCTATATATTGTTTTTTGTTTTTTGCTCACAATATACGTTTTTTCTCACCAATGGGCCCACCCACATTCTAGGATAGGTCATCAGACTACTTAATATCCCAATCAGCCAATAAATGTTATTTTAGGGTTCTTTTTCAATAATCACACACTCCAAGGAAAACATCCTATATGGTCACTAATCTTGACATTAGTCCAGGAAAATCATACATAACTATTGAGTTCAAAAGGGGTAGTATGACGAAAATAAGTGTTCACCATGTTAACAAGGGTAGTAAAGTTTAAAATTTTATCCATTTAAATTTATGGGGTGTCGCTCTCTCACCCTCCCCATTAGAGAACAATTAACCCATTATGAAAATAAAATTTAATCTAAGGAAACAACACTAGAAATAAATATAGGAACTTCTCTGATAACATTATAACACCAAGGTCCCATGGAATTCACTTGCACCTCATCTCATTAATATGATCGTTGGTTCCTAATATCATATGTGAAACCTTGTTCCCTATATAAAAATGTTTCCCCTACTTGGAGACCATCTATATTCCATAATGGGACATCAGATTAGTGAATTCCCCAATAAGACAATGCACGTATTTTTTATTTCACATTCATCACTCTCACACACACACACTAGGAAACATAATAGTAGGTATCCCTTCCTAACAGTACTCCATATGAATCTCAATTAACATTGTAGATCAAATAAGGATGGAACTTGAAATGAAATGTTCACCATGTTAACTAGGGTGGTGAAATTTATCTTTTTATCCCTTAAACATTTGATGGTGTTACAAATGTTCTGAAATAATTTTCTACATTCATCATAATTATTATGGAGTAGACATTTATTTTATATAATGTTTTTTATATCATCGTCTTTAAAATATCTCAGGTTTTATTCTTTTCAACATGACCAAACTCCTCTTCCACAACCCTGACTAATGACTTATCATTCAATACAACATAAAATGATAATGGCTCCAATTAAGACAAATAAATAAAATTTAACTACATCGATTATCCAATGATCATGTGTTGAATCATATTTTACCCTAACTTTGTTTTATTCATAAATTCCTCCATTTAGTTGACAGTCTACTTTCTTCAGTAGTTCCTTCATTCTCTGATTCAACCTCGAATATTCCCTACACATGTTGGACATTTTAATTCTCCATAATTTATTTGGTTAATATCTCCATCATCAAAATCTTCACTAAAATATGTATCCCTAATATTTTATTTATACTTCTCGTAAAATACGTTGTAATTGTTTTTCCCCAGGATCTCGTCCATCCACTTATTGAAAATTTTATATTCCATTAATTTAGTTGAGTTGAATAATATAATTCCTCTATACTCTACATCAACATTATTCCCAGGATTTAATTTTTTATTTAATATGTAATTTTTTATTCAAGACATTAAAATTATTATTAATGTTAGTTATATTATATTCCACAATATTTTAGTATCAATTCCACTTTTGAACTTATCATTTATCATTTTTCTATATACACCTCCACCTAAACTAATTCCTTATAATTTTGTTAAGATATTCCACTATCCATAAGAAGTGTCTATTATAATGTTTTTACCATAAAAGTTATTATCTTCATGAAATAATTTTCATAATAATTTCTCATCTGGGAAAACTAATAATTGAATAAATATTTCCCCAAATAATGTTTTATAATAATGTTTGCATAATATAATCCATTATCTGATAAAATCATTGATTGTTATTAGAAAAAAATTTATCTTTCCTCCATAAGTTTTTGATGAAATTCATGACTTACGTTTTAGTATTCATGATCATGTATCAACCCATTTTACTATAATACTCTATAATAAGGATAAATATTCCTCAAGATCATGTTTGAGAATATTTATTGGAAATAAATTAAAAATTGGATAAAAACCCTATAATTCTCATTTCATATATAGTTAGTAATAATTTCTCTCATTAATCCCTCACATATATGCATCATAGTTCATCTCCAGGTCAAAAATAAATTAAATAATATTTACAGAAACATTTAACAATGAGAAATTCTTTATTCTATTCCTTTTTATATAGTCGATAATTATAGGTCACAATAATTTTTCCTTTATCATTATATGGTGAAAATTCTTATCATCACTATATATTTGATAAATGTAACAATTTTTTTACAACCCTTCATAAATGACATTCCATCATTGACTTTTATGGGGAATACCATCCAATTGATTGCAACCTCGTGTAATGAGTTAAAATATTGGATGAAACTTAGGATATTTTAGAAAGGTATATCCACATTAATAACCTATGTATTCCTTATTTTTCCCTAGTTAACCACATATTTCAACATCCATTTATCTTTAAATTTTATTCATTATCTTAATAAACTATATCATTAACATGGAATTTTACATTAATCAATACATTCACACTTCCCATCACATGTGAGGAACAAATATAATCAATGATATAAATTTTGGAATTATTTTTTCATTTATGGTCAATTATAATAATAATTTCCTTTACTTATTGATTTCTTTCTATGAGACTCCTAGTTGAGTTGAGATATACGATGTTATATCATTATTATTTTACTAAAATGAAATGGACTAACAACCTTATAATTCATCCAAAAAAAGAGAACCTATTTCCCAATATATATAAGTGTTCTTTATATGTATTCAAATTCAATTGACTCCTATAATATTAATTTTTACTCATTTATTTCATAATATTAACTTCCTTGGTATAAAAGGTAGATCAATGAAAAAATTATCCTTAGAAAATATTTCTTCTCTTATATGTAGGATATGATTTATTACATCCTTTCACTAGGTTTTAGGTACTATTTTATATTTTTTATTGAAATAATTTTAGTTAGATGTTAGTTAGTGTATATATTGATCTTTTAATGGAGTTTTAAAGGGGGTTGTGCCATGTATGAGAGGCACTACAACATGGATAGGCTTGCTACAACATGTAAAATTATGTTTTGTAATAGGGAAATTTTATTCCTCTTGTAGTTATGTCATGGGTATGGTTTATAAGGTATTATTTAGTGTAGATAAATTGGATGATTTTGTTTGTAAACTATATCATTTTAGGGGGAGTTGAGGAATGGATGGATAAGGGTGGTTTAAGATGTTTTTTTGTGACTCTTAGATTAGGAGGGTTGATTTGGCATTGTGAATAATATGTGACATAGCCTTACCCCCAGTAAATGGGATTTTGGTATGGTTTACACTAAGTATCTTGGAGTTAGTTGGACTACATTTAGCTACATGTTATATTCTCATATAACATATTAGTCAAACTTTTTTTCATTATTTTTGTTCCATGGTGTGGTAGTAAATGTCATTGTCTTTTTTCATAAATAATATCCACAACCCCTGATTAATATTCCAACATCATCCATTTTTCTCTCATTTAACCCCATAGATTTAGAGTCTCCCAATATTGGATTTTGGCCTCTAAAATACATTTACTCTTATATCAATGTGAATGTGGGTGTGACTGATATCCCTCTAATACATTTATCTCTCTTTGAATTGGAATGCCTCCCTTTTCACTAATATCATTTTCCAGAGAGTGGTGATTCATTATATTTTTTATGCATTGGATATTTTTTATGATGAATTCAGATTCTAGGAATTATTATTTTATCTTCACCAACTTTAATTCTCTATTAGAATTTTTAATTTCTAGTTATTTATTTTTTGATTGATCGTGATGAAAACGGTATGGTGTACTATAATGAATTTCACAATAATTGAAACCCTAATTTATTTATTGAATTTATATGTGTTTTATATTATTTTTTAAATCCATGAATTATGATGATTTAATGATTGATTTTAAAGTAATGTGGTTTTTTAAATAAAGATCAGACATCAAAGGTTTTGATGTTGTGATTTGATTTAAGAAAATATGGCTTGAAAATATTTTAAATTTATTCATAAGAAAACTGGTCCTAAATAAATATGATTTTAAAAGGGATTAATATGATGAAAATTCTTGAATTTGTTTGGAAATTGAAAAGTAATTTCCAATTATGAATTTTAGAATTTAAAATTTGAATTGATTTGAAATACATGAATTTCATGTGATTGATTGATTAATTTAAAGAATATTTTAGCCTGGTTATTTATATGGTTATTAGGACAAGAACATTGGTACTCAGACTCTATGGTTATGTATTAGTGAGGAAATTCAATCTAAACCATGTTTGAAATTATTTTCCATAGATGGGGTATTTGTTGCTTATGACCATAGTATGATCCTTGGGGAAATGTACGAACACTTTGATCCATGATTATGGAATATGTATGTTAACTATCATATATCTATGAACTAATGAACCACATGGTTTATGAAATATTTTATTGTTTTTTATTTGATTATTATATTCATGTGATTATAGAATTGATTTATTTATTCAATTGATTTGTAAAAATGTTTATTTTACACTACTATTCATATATCATCCATCTAATTGATATGAAATCATGTTTTGGATAATAAATATTAATTTTTTTTCCATTCCATGTTTATCCAAAAGTTAAGAATAAATCATTTATTTTTTTGGAACTGATTATGTAACATTTTTTGAAATAAAAATTACTTTTTCTATCACATCCTAACTTTTCCATCATGAGTTTGTATTTCTTTTTAATCTAGGATTTTTTAAAGGGAAATAAAAACATTTAGGTGGTGAGTTTTCTTGGTTCATAGAACGCTGAGTGACGGTGGTGACTAGTGGAGGTGTATCCCACTCATTGCACAGTAAATTTGAACCATTTCTTTTATTGGTGCCAATATTCGGGACAAGGAAGACGCCCAACGAAGGTCCCATAGGATTCCTTGCAAAGCCCCTTCGCAAAGTTCAAACAGCACCGCAACCACGACGAAGCAAGGAGGCCCTGTGAACGCATTTGACATTTTTGAACCCACCGCGAAGTAAGGAGGTGGGAGGCTCCGCGAATGCATTTGACGTTTGTGCACCCGCTACGAAGAAACCACGTCCCTCTTCGCAACACATGAGCTCCACTCCGTGGCACCTCTTGTCTATAAATATCGGGATCCCACTGAGCACAATGGACCGAAAATCTGACAATTTGACTTCCCAGCTCCCGTATTGCAAAGCATCCTTCTGCTCTACGACCTATGAGCTGTGAGAGGTACTTCTACTCCGTGAAGTGCCTCCCCTTCCTCCCGTTTTGATCCCCTCTTCCAAGAGGGATGACTTTCATGAATCCTAAAGGATTTATTGAAGGAAGGGGATCCTCAAGGGGACCAGGGTTGTCGTAGAGCGTTTATTCTTTGAAAAACACCCTTCATGTACATATGATCTCCATGCTAAGGCAGGGTCACGGTACTTCTTAAAGCACATTGCTTCCCGACACATTACTTCGTGAGGTACATCTACTCTGCGAGTTTTTCCTCCACAAGTGCCCTTTCACTTCCCAAATCACCCCCCATATGCACCTCTGCCCCATGCTAAGGCTATGTCACCATACATCGCAAATCAAACCCCTTCCCAAGTGCTCTCTACTACGCGGAGAAATAGAGCTTCACAAGGCCCCTTCCTATGTACTCCTCTTGTTGGAAATCCCTTTTCCTGTGAAACCCTCTAGGTTTGCACGATGTGTCTTCAAAGTCCCCTGGAAAAAACCACCCATTGCATTACTTCACCTCATGCTTCTTCTCATAGGAACACTAATGTCTATTCCATCTTTTCATATCCATGCTAACGTGGGCCCCTTAGTGGTTCACTCCATGACACACCTTCACTACGGAATTTCCAATGCCTTCCCTTTTTACAAGGAGAAGAGGGTATCAATTATGTAATTCCTGGGAGTGTGGAGTGAACCCACTTCGTCCGAGCTGTAGGAAGATAACCTACCAAGCTCCATCATCCTCAGCACATGTCATTAAACTGTGGCCTCACCTCGTGCCTTGAACACAGGGTTCCCCCAATTTTGGCATTATCCAGTCCCACTGGTCTCTATGGGGATGGGATCACCCCTCACAGGGGATGATATCATCATTATGGGATCGTTGTTTGTCCCCAAGAAAGGGCACACTCCTTGTGTAATCCCCTAGCCTTCCTTGTAGGGGGTGGCATCCCTGCTTCTCCTCACTCCCTTGGTGCCAATGACCAAGAGGGGAGATGTGAACAGTGGTTTTCGTCACCATTTCCCTCTCCCGTTGGACATTTTTACCATTAGGCCTCCATCATAGTGTATGCTCCAACATCTCAGGCTACTAACCATGCATAACCCACCCCCACCCATTTGTGTCTCTCCATGCATAAGCCCCACTCCACTTCCCACAGACGCACCTTTTGCGACGTGATCGTTAGGTCTATGTTGCCTCTTATTTCTCACAACAATCATGACTCACATGGGCTTAGAGTAAGCACCGACCCTGACCCCACAACCACAATGAAATAAGAGGACTTTGATCCATGTCAAGGAATGGTACGTAGGAAGCCTCCATGAGTTTCAAGCCCCATAACCCATTTGGTCCGCCTCAGAGTGTATGCCGCAACCCATTCCAAACTACGGGGACTTTGATCAATGTCAAGGAATGGTACGTAGGAATCCTCCCTGAGGTTCAAGCCCAAAAACATTGGACCCCTGGTCTATAATTCACGTTAGTTCACCGACCACCCACCGTGAACTAAGAGGACTTTGATCCATGTCAAGGCATGGTACGTAGGATGCCTCTGCGAGGCTCAAGCCCCACAACCCATTTGGGCCACCTCAGAGTGTAAGCCCCAACCCATTCCAAACTATGGGGACTTTGATCCATGTTAAGTCATGGTACATAGGATGCTTTCTTGAGGTTCAAGCCCAAAACTATTTTACCCCAGGTCCATATTCTCGTTGGTTCACCAACTTCCCCATTCTGAACAACGGGGACTTTCATCCATGTCAAGTAATGGTACGTAGAAAGACTCTCTGAGGTTCAAGACCACAACCATTGGACCCTTGCTCCATAATTCACGTCGGTTCACCGACCACCCACCATGAACTGTGAGGGATCTTATCCATGTCAAGGCATGGTGCGTAGGAAGCCTCCATGAGGTTCAAGCCCCATAACCCATTTTGGCTACCTCAGAGTGTAATCCCCAACCCATTACGGACTACAGGGACTTTGATCCATGTCAAGGCATGGTATGTAGGAAGCCTCCCTGAGTTTCAATCCCACAACCATTGTACCCCAGGTCCATATTCACATTTGTTCACCGACTTCCCAATTCCGAACTATGGGGACTTTGATCCATGTCAAGGCATGGTACGTAGGAAGCCTCCACGAGGTTCAAGCCCACCACCCGGTCGTTCTGACCCTCTTCACGTCGGTTCAACCCCATCCAGCGGTAAGCTGTTGTGACCCCATTCAGTGGTAAGCCGTTGTGACCCCATTTAGTAGTAAGTCATTGTCAACCTCATTCGACGGTAATTCGTCGTCATAGGAACTATGCAAACTTTGATTCCCTGCAATGGGGATACGTAGGAAGTCCCTTTGAGACTCAAGCCCAAAAAAATAATCCATCCTGATTCTTACCCATCCCACCACATCCTGGTGAGATCATGCCACCCCATCCTCCTCCACAACATTCGGGAATACACCCACATGCTGGACCAAATATCGGTGTTCCATGAAGGGGGTTCCTCCGTCTAATCCACTATAGTCAATGTTTTGATTAGTCCTATCCATTTCTGATGGACGTTAAACTTGCGTCATACCCTGTGTTAATCATAGGAAGATGAGGAAAACCTCAGATACATGAAAATGGCATACAATTCCCTACATCCAATGCAGGATTACTCGGGGTTTCGTGCTATTGAGAATCCCTATAATAAGGGACAAAAGAGAGACACGCCAATTCTGTAGCGTCCAGACACTCTAGTGAGACCCCAATGTGACTACTCCTCTAACTAAAGGTTTCTACCCTTACCGAACCACTTGGAATGTACTGATAGAAGCGAATTAATTAAGTGGTTTCCATGAAGATAAGGCACTGGGATGAGTTTCACAAACAACGTATTTAATCTATAAGGCATACAAGGGCTAGGTGACGAGTTCTGAGGAGGAATCCACGGAAGGAAGAACTGACATCCCATCATCCTGTTTCGATCAAGGATAAAATGTCTCGGAACAAGGAACGGATGTCGCCCACCTTTATAAAGTGGGAATGTGGGGTAACAAAGTTGTGCCTATCATACTCAAGAAGATGGACAGACTCGCCCTAGTGTAAGCATCAGAAATAGAAATGGTGAGCCCGACGTGAATCTCTTCTCCTTAATATGTAGATTAGTTGAACTCATGGCATCAATATATTGATGTGTCACTGGATCCAGATATCTAATGTCGAGTCCCAACAAGCAAATAGTGGGAATGGAATGAAACTCACAAGAAGTTGGGGAAGTAGAATGTTGGACATCCCATTCTACGATGTTGTCAGTGTGGATCCCTCTCACCGGTCACAGAATGCAGAATGGTGCTGGGGCGCAGGTTGTCAATTTATTTTCCTAGTTGTATTATTGAGTTCATATCCCTACATTCAGGAACCATGTTATTGCATCCAGATCTCGATCACCTACCCACCGGTGCAGGGGAAGGGGAAATACTGACATGACTAGCCCGCATGGTTATACCTCTTCTGTGACGGCTTCGACCGCCACAACTGTTGGGCGCCCACACCTCCTCTCCCCATCATAAAATATCCAGCGAAGGGTAATTAATGACCTTGTATGTAGGTACGAGGAGGAGGGAATAATCCCAACATGGGATATGGCATGCCTGGACCTGGAGGCATCCAGGCCCCGCCGTCAACGCCACCCCCGAGGGCCATGCAGGGAGCCGCTTCTCCCCACCCCAACATTCAATCGTTTCGGGAGCCTATCCTCAGAGTTCTTTGACAACTCCTTGCCTTACGCTGATGAGGTGGGAGACATCCGGCCTAGACTAATCAGAGTCTCAATCCAAGGGCTCCCAGCAAGGGCCCCCACCCGGCCGCGTCAGCACCGCCGCCCGGCTTTTCCATAGGAGCAGGTAATTTATGCACCTACACCACTAGCATCGGCTTGTCCGACCTGACACCGGCATTGGGCATAAGATAAGGACACCTGCCAAGAGGCGTTAACATCGATGGTTATTGTGCACCGATCCAACATCGATGCATACCATCAGGTCCTTCCACACCCTGAGCAAGGTCTCTTACATGTCCAACTGGGATCAATGCCCCAACCGCCCCATGGGAAGTCAGGGTCGACTCTCCTAGTCACAGGAACGAGTAGTATTCGACGTGGACCAACCCGCAGTGATGCCACCCCATACGGAGGTCCTCCTCGTACCACTAATAGAGAGAGTGTGGGCCTTCCCCTCTTTGAGACATGGCATGGAGGTCAGCCCTGTGATACCCCCAATCTGAAAGAAGGGTTTCCCCACGACGGTGATGTTCAGTATGGAAGCCTCTCCTATGCCCATCACACTGGGTATGGAGTCCTTCCTCATGCCCTCGACCGTCGATATGGAGATGTTACCTATCTGGTCTCTCTCCAATGTGGGGATCTTCCCTACGTCCTCCCTACAGCTGGTGAAAGTCCTTTATACCATGGCAACCAGAGGGGTGAAGGCTAGCCTCACTCCACCCACACCAAGAAATTAGGTCATCCCCATGCTCCTGCCGGTCCCAGCGGAGGTTTTTCCTACTCTAGTTCTATTAATGGAGGTCCTCCACATTTCCCCTTCGACATTTGTCCTGATGATCCTCGCACCCCGGATTTTGCGGGCGGAAACCCTCTCTGCACCAGCACCAGTGCGGCCGAAGGACCCCATGTTAAGAATCTTCCATGTCCTGAGGAGCCACCCATGGGAAGGAAGGCGGATCGTCACCGCCACAAGAGGAATCCTAGGAATGGTCGGATGGAGATCAAACCGGTCCGCTTCTCAGACCCTGAAGCGGAGTATGACTCAACTCGGGAACCCTCCCCTCGCTCATCTGATTGAAGGGCTGAGGTAGGGATGAGGAGCATCAGCCTGGTGCTCTCAGAGTGTGAGATCCACATGATTCTCACCTCCCTCCGCATGTTTATCCAGGAGGAAGAAAATCTAGAGACCCCACAGGTTACTGTAGTTCAGTCACCACCATCATCGCCGGAAGCATTCTCTACCTCCACAAGGGGTCACTGAGAGCTGTTCTGGGGACCAATGGTAGGAGAGAAGTAGCGTGATCCACCACCAGTAGCCCCAGCCTATGATCCAGGAACAATGGTCATTAGGCCATCCTATCATGACATAGAGGACATGTCACTACACTCCTCGGAGGACAGCCTGAGGATCGACAGCCCGTTGGCCCGTTCGCCGTATTCTCCACTGGGCAACTTGCCATCCCATTGGTCTGCCTCACTACCACTACCAGTTCCTCAGCCACACCAGTTGGAGAGTAGGGCAATCAAGGGACAAACCCTGAATTTGAGTCGAGGAGCTTCTTGAGAATCCTTGTGGTGGACTTCTTCCCAGAGACGTTCTGGACCATGGCAGTGCAGGGTTTCTGCATACCTTAGTTCCTCACCCCAGAGGAAGTTGTGTGTTTCTACTACACCCTCTTGGTGATGCATTTTAGTATCCGTTATCATCACGTGGTTTGTCCAAAGATCCAAGCGCATTTCGAGGACATCAGTGATCAGTGCCGTCTAGTCAATCTGGATGATCTCCCTGGGGCCCAGCGCCCTGAGTCACCAGGTTTCCGTGAGGCCCTCCAGCAGTAATGAATTTAGAGAATCATGGTACACTAGAAAATCATCAGGGAGGCTACCCCCATGTGAAAATCCATGGTTGGGGGCACTATGATTCCCCTCTATTCAGTCTCATCTGGTAGTAGCCCAACTCATTATGCGATATTGAGGGCATACCCACAGGAAGAGTCATGGTCCACATGGCTGGCATAGTGGACAAGGAGGATGAGATGGAGTTTTTCGAAGGAGACTTACCACCTGAGGGTGTTCCACCAATGTTGGATCCACCAGGGCGGATTACTCATCAGCAGAGGAACCTCCTAGGTCTCCATGCGCCCACCGAGGCATTGATACTCAGCCAGAATTTTGGTATGGGAAAAGATCATGTCGGAGCTGTAAAGCACTCTGACCCATCCGCCTCAGTGCAGAAGCTGAAGAAGGACCCATAGAAGGCTAGGTTGCATGAACAACATGCCGAGAAGAATAGGTTGGTTGAAAAAATCCTGACTGAACATGATATAGAGCGAAGAACCGACTATGGTGATCCTAGGCCGGGGCAGTAGGGGCAGGAACAACTACCCCTCAATGAGATGCCCCAAGGAAACCCTGATCATACCGTTTATATGGATAGGGTTGAAGCTGGAACTCATGGAAAGAGGGAGCATTATGTCTCACCAAACCCTCTCGAACGGTGTAAAAATCTGAGGAATCCGGCCCGGGTTCCCCTAGCTTCCCTGCAGACCACACCACTAGTCGCTCCAAGAGCCGCAGAAACCTATTTACTGTGTTGAAGATCCCGACAATGCGCTCGTGGTTAGGGACGCCCATCAAGATAGGTACAGACATCCATATGATCCCATGGCGGCACTCTTTTCCTACCTAGAGGCATTGGAAACACGACAGGTGGCCATCCCACCGGACGACAAGCCGTACCCGGTGTGGATGGATGATATTCCAGAACCTCCGGGATTCAGAAACCCCCCATTCTCCCACTTTAACGGGATTGGGGACCCGCCGCAGCACCTGGCCCACTTCAACTCAAGGTGCAAGACCATATTAGGCACTCCAGCACAGCAGGAGGCTGCCAAGCTCTATTGTTTCTTTCAGAAAGAGGAGGGGCCGACATTCGTCTTGTACAGCCAGTTCCCCGTCAGATCCATGACCAGCTGGGAGGACCTTCGCAAGAAATTCCTCTCTAATTCATCTCTACCACCCAGAAGATGAACATCGCAGACCGCTTCATGTGCATTCAAAGACATGATGAGAGAGTCGTGGACTTCGTCTGCTATTGGAAGGGGTTCACATACTATCTCGACATGCCACTGACTCATGAGCAATTACTGACAATTTGCATAGGGAATTTCAATACAGATCTGGTTCCTTCCCTAATCACTCATAACTATCTAGGAGGGTTCCGAGACTTTTCAGGCAAGGCCCAACGCCTTGAGGAAGCCCTACAAGAGGCCATCAAGGCACGTCTGTTACCTCCTGTAATCCAAGAAAGGATAGATGGAAGAGCTGGGCCCACCGTGTTGGCCTAGATAGAAGCACCCAGGAAGCTAGAATTTCTACCAGTAGCATCATCCATGTAGCCTCATAGATAACCTCCCCCTCAGGCATAGCCTCCGGCTCTGCAGTGTCCTTATAATCGGCAGGCTCCCCATGTAATGCGCCGCCACCACCCAGGTAGGATAATCAGGGTCCACCTCCTCGATAGGCCCCTCCATCTCCCCATCCGGGCCAGACTCCAAGGGCTCCCTATCCAGAAATAACATACTAGACTTACTCGTTCAGTGAGAATCAGGTCCCCGATTACTTCCATAGCGCCATAGAGCAGGGGATTGTATGCTTGCCTGAGTGTACAAGGACGGACGAGGAGAATATCATCGATCTCCTCAACTATTTCCACTATTATCGGATTTTGGGGCACACCCTCAAGCAGTTTCATGTGTCTAAAGAGTGGATCCAAGACTAGGTTGATAACAACATAGTCAGACTGGGCCCGGCCCTGACACAAGTAGCGGGTGTCTTTGTAATCTCAGGTAGCGGTAGGGACAACGATGGCGAGTGGCAGCAGGTCCCCAACTGTGAATCCCAGAAGTAGGATGACTGGATGTCTCGTAAAACAGTTGCATTTTTCCATGGAATTATTTGGGCATGCTTAAAATGGCCGGAGCCTTCAGAAGCTATGACCACCACTTCTGCATCATCATCTTAGTCTGCCTCTTCCCAGAGGAGCAAGCAATTGTGGTGCAAGAAGAAGCAATGCGCCCCGCCAATGTCATCGTCGTCCCGCACTCTCGGATAATTCATGCCCCCGGAGATGGGGATCCCGCCCAGGAATCGCCCAATAGTGGAATATTAGTCATTTGATAGTCAAGGGTACGCTTCGGTTAATACAGTTGAGGTGGTAAACCCCTATATGACTCTAGACAAGGGGGAACACCAGGCGACCCCCCCCCCAACGTCCCCAGTCAGTGCCAAGGTCAGCGAATCTGTGACTATATGGGTCGTTGAGGTGCATCAGTCGGCACCTCCAGCTAGGTCGTGCATGCCACTGAGAATAGACAAAAAGCCCATCACAGAGCTCAGCATTCACATTCTATTCATCTGGTGTCATCCAGACCACCTCCGACACCGTTTGTTCTACTGGATCAGGCAGAACCACTTCGGTCGTGCCACAACCAGCTTCACCCCACTACGGGCCGATCTTAGTCATCTGGTCCCCATCCGACAGCTACTGTCCAGGATTCAAATAGTGAGCATCGAGATATTCCCAGCACTAGCCAGCCACTGGTCTAGCTAGCAGGGCCCTCCATGTCTCCAATAATAGAGCGGCCCCCTGTAGAAATAGGTTCATGCCAGTCACTGAAGTATGATGGCCTCAAGCACCTTGTCAGAATCCCAACAAGGCATTCCATCCTTGAAGCCCTTCGCTTGTCATCAGATATGCGCGAAGCACTCACTGAGGCTTTAAGGAGCCAACTCTTGTTTGAAATGGAGGTAGTAGCTTCAGAAGCCTTTCATGCTGAAGCAGTCGAGAACACCGAATGCCAGGACATCATTTCATTCTCAGGAGAAGATGAAGGTTCTCCCATACAGGTGCACATATGCCCACTGTATATCACTAGAATGTTTAACGGTGTGGAGGTTCGCCACTGTCTCATTGACACTGGCTCTGGGATCAACCTTATCCTAATGTGGAAATTGTTGATGTTGGGGTTATCTAAGGATTACCTAACCCCCTCCAAATTAAGGATCCATGGATATGACAGGAAAGTGCAGACCCCAGTCGGTAGGATCCCTCTGAAGACCCATTTCAGTGGCCTAGTTTCCAGCACCGAGTTCATGGTTGTCTCCCAAGACACCACGTACAATGCATTGATGGGAAGACCATGGCTCCATTTACATGTGGTGGTCCCCTCTTCATATCACCAATGCCTCACGTACTCCCTTAATGGTCGAGTAGGAGTACTCCAAGGTGATGCATCTCCATTTGCCTATTGTGAAGCCCGTAATCTAGACATTGACCATTAAAAGATCAAGGATAAGAAGATTTTGGAAAGTGAGCTTGAGCACGCCACGGTCACAGCTGACCCCTTGGAATGTCTGGATGATGCCATTGTCTTCCCGATCCATCAATTGGATTCCATGACCCCCAACATGGGGCAATGTTTTGTTGTCTCTGGTAAAAGAGGAAGGAATATTCCCAAGTCCTAGCGACGGATGAAAATCACATCGTACTCCTACACAAACCAGGATCAGGTGATCCCGGAACCTCCTACCCCCATACGATACTGGGATGTCTGCCCCATGGAATCAGCAGTACGTTATACATGTCTGTTTCGCCGGGTTGGGATTAATCGGCTCAAGCCGACGCACCTCTATTGCTTTGTTATCATCAAGTGTGTCCCTTTGGGGTCAATGGCGAGATGGGATTGGAACAAAAGCCTTCATAACTATGGTCTTAATGGAACGTGAACCCCCTGATGCGTTGTCCACCATTGGCCAGGTCTGTACCAGCCTCCCGTTAGATTCTTCCGACCCAGGGGAAGCCTCACTCACCAGGAATCTATCCTCCGCAAGTGAAGAAGAAGATTTTGATGATGCTCCCCCTGCCTTTGATGAAGGAGTCTCTACCACGGTCGATGAACTGGTATAGGTGAACCTTGGTAGCAAGGCAGATCTGAGACCCACTTTGATCTGTGCCGCCATGTCCCTCGAGGAACAGCAGTGGTACGTGGACTTCCTTAAACAGAACTGTGATATGTTCTTCTAGAGTTATGATGAGATGCCATGACTCGATCCTCAGGCAGTTTTCCACCGCATCGGTCTCCCGACAATTCATCACGGGTTCAAGCATCCTCCCAAAAAGATGCACCCTTCTCATAGTGCCATGGTCGAGGCCGAAGCTAACAAGCTCATCAGGGCCAACTTTGTCAAGGAGGTCCAGTACCCCAAGTGGATAGCCAACATCATGCTAGTCAGGATGAAGAATGGGTAAATCAAAGTCTTTATCAACTTCTGACACCTCAATTGTCACTGTCTGAAGGATGATTTTCCCCCTCCTATGACAGAAATGTGGATCGATGCTACGGCTGGGTTCCAAGCCCTCTCCTTCATGGATGGTTACTCTGGATATAACCAGATCTAGATGTCCCCTGAGGATGAGAAGTGATTTTATTAATATTTTCATGAGTTATTATATACTCCCATTAGTTATTTTATATGAAATGTGCATAATTTGTGTGAAATATTAATGTTTTAATACTAAGTATAATTTTTGAGCATTTTTCAGAAGTAGTTCAATTGAGTCAGTTTACTATGTTATTTATAACTCTCACCCTACAGATTCAAATTGAATGTTTCTTGTTTTTTATGATTCCTTATTCCATTTCTCACATATTATTAGAAGGAATCATGGGCCAATTCGTCCATTTCAAGGCTCATATGGACCACACAATATGACCCAAAGAATGTTTGAAGAAACATGACCAGCCATGATGATTGAGTTACTGGTCTCACTCACGAAACCCATATTTTTTGAAACTCCACCATGTGTTCGTGACTATACAATAGCATACTGGGTAAACATTTCAGGGCCCAACTCTAACAACAAGAGGCCCAAATGAAGCTTTGAAATCCAGCCCACCATTCTAGATGGGAATTAAATCCAGTATAGTATTAATGACATATCTCATGATCGAGTCATCAAATCAAGCTGAATGTTTTCATTGGGAAAAATAAGATATAGGCGGCCGACGTTTTTGAAGAAATAACTTGGATTTCAAGGCATATTACTATTCCAAAATCATTCCAAATTTGGCCATCGAAAAAGCATGGATTGAAATGGAAAGTTTAAATTTGTTTAATAAACCGGACATACCTTTGGCTCCTTAACTAAAAATGACTCCAAATTTTTAGGGAGGTCATAAAATAGTATTAGCTACAACTGTGAAGAAGGAGATACCTCGAGATTCAGCTTTTTGAATGTCTAAATCATCGATCCAAATGGAGTGACATATTGGGAATGCAAACATTCCACTTCCATGGGATATAAATACATCCCCTCCTCTCCTTGCAAGGGGTTGGCATTTCCGAAGAGAGGATCACATATTGGCACGACCTATAAATTTCCAAAGGCTTGGGAGGACCTTCCATACTCATGTTTTCACTTGAGATATCATTCCACTTCACTTTTTCTCCTTTCACTTTTGTTTTGTTCTTCATTTGCAAACTTGTAAGTTTGTGTTTTGTAATTCTATTTTAATGCAATTTTATTCATCAATATCTCTTATTCTCTTCCAACTTCGGTAGTTTAATATTAGTTTTCTTAAAATAGTTAAAATATAGTTGAATCCCCTTCCTTTATTTTGCTTCCTCATTCAATCAAAATTCTGTTTTTTTAATTCTCATCATTTTTCGTATATGCGTGTTCGACGTACCACTCTTTTCTTAATCCGTTTTTTTCTATTCTATTATTAATTTAAACTAATAAATATATAAACAATATTAATATTAATATAAATGGATGAGTAAATATATTATTGGGGTGAGTCAATATTTAGGTATGTTAAGTGATTGAGAGTATTTTCTCGATGAATATTCTTTAATTTAACATTGTCTATGTTGGACTTAACATTTCAAAGATTAATGACTTGTTTTGATTAACGTGTGGTTTCCATGGATTATTGGAACCATAAATACACTACCATCAACAAGATATGATTGAGGGTAGAACACTAGGTTATGTAATGGTGTGGATTAAAGCCTCAACACTTAGTAATTCCAATAAACATTATCTTGCGAAGTGGGTGTTAAATTAACTACAATATAAAGCAATGTTCTAGGATATCACAAGTATAACTCCCTAAAAATAAACTCACCCCAATATTTATCAAAAATTTAAATAAAAAATCATTCATTAATCACTTCATTTAGGCTCTGCAAACAAACCCCCCGATCAGAATACAATCAACTAAAAAAAGACTATTACAAAGTATCATCGTCGGGGATTCAACCCGAGTGTTGCTATACTCATTAGCAGAGCACTAGAATATTGACCAGTAGATAGGTGACAATCGGCTGCACATTTCAAATGGCGTCGTTACTGGGGATGGTGCAATTAAGTAGTCGTTAGTTTCTGGTTATTGTAAAAAAACAAAATTAAAACAAAATTAAAAAAAATTAAAAAACCACAAAGAAAAACACTCCTTCCTCATAAAAATAATAAAAAAAAACACAAAGAAATAAACTATCTTCATCTTTCATCCAAATCTCTCTGAATTCCCTTTAGCCTTTGAAACAATCCCTGGGATTCGTTTGACACTGAAATTGAGCGAACATTTCGCCAAATTAGAAGGAACATAAGATATAATCAAATAAATCAAGAACTGGTCCATGTACAACCAATTGAATTAGATATGGACAATATTTGGGAACAAACACTTAAAGAACTTGATTCCCCTGATATGAATTACAAACCTCTTGGTATTCAATATCCAAACATAGAGGCTGACTTTGAACTCAATTCGGGTTTGATTCAACTTTTTCTTCATTTCCACGGGCTAGCCGGTGAGGATCCACATCTCCACCTTAAAGAGTTCCAAGTGGTGTGCTCTACCATAAATCCTCAAGGGGTTTCTAAGGAACAAATAAAACTCCAAGAATTACCTTTATCCCTAGTAGACACTGCTATGTCGTGGCTCTACTACCTTCCTCCTGGTTCCATAACCACATGTAATGACATTAAGAGACTCTTATTAGAGAAATTCTTTCCTGATTCCCGTATTGCTTTTATCTGAAAGGAAATAAGTGGTATCCATTAGTTCCAATGTGAATCACTCTATGAGTACTGGGAGAGGTTCAAAAATCCGGTTCCAGCCTACCCACACCACCAAATACCTGATCAACTCTTGATCCAATACTTCTATGAGGGGTTATTGGTTATGGAGAGAACTCTAATTGATGCCACAAGTGTCGATGCTCTTGTTGATAAAACTCCCACAGGAACAAGAGATCTCATAAGCAACATGGCTACGAACACACAAAAATTCAATACACGAGCACATGATCAAGTCAAACAAGCCCAAGATAGTCAATCAATTGAGCCGAACAAGTTGACCGAGTGGATGAGTGAACCTATAGGTCTTCTACGACAACTAGTTGTGGCTACCAAATCCCCAACCTCATCTTCTTCGCAATAAATGTTTCTTGGACCTGTCAAAAATTGTGGCATATGCAACTCTTCATCTCATCCAACAAACACATCTCCAAAACTTCAAGAGGATCAATCCGATTCATCTAGACCAATGGAGATCAATGCAACATATGCTCGGCAGAATACCAATACTCAACTATCAGGTCAGTATGTTAGAAACTTCAACCAACCTCACTCTGAGCCCTTATCGTCTTCCTATGACCAAGGCCTGAGGTATGGTAATCCCATCTCTTATCCCCCTCAATTCCCTCCTCAAAACACAAATCAGTTTCAATATGGTCAAGGTGTTGGTAAATTCCAACAACCTTATCCTTTTATTCCTCAACCTCAAAGGAACGATCCTCCTCCTGGATTCCACTATCCTAGTGAGCCTTCCCCATTTCCAAAGCAATACAATCGCTTTCCCAAAAACCAAAATCAAGGCAATCCCAATCCAGGACAAGCGTCTTCTTCCAAGCAACCATGAGAAAGTGCAGTGGAAGACCTTGGCTCCTTCACCCGTTCTAGCCTCAAAAACATTGAAACTCAAATTGGTAAACTTGCATCCCACCATAGTCAGCCGAAACCATCCAATTATTCCCAACATCTAGCGCAACCATTACCCAAACCCAAGGGTAATGTAAGTGCAATTTCACTTAGATCGGGATAAAAATCTCTATGCCTCATGTTGAGTCCTCCAACCCTCTGTTGAATGTTGACCTAGAAAATGAAAAGAAAAAGGATCTTGAAAAGGAACCTGAAGCCATTCCCTCACATCCTTCTATTCCACATAGGAATCCAATTCATTTTCCTCAAGTTGTTTCTAATCCAAAGAAGTCATTTGAACCCGATCCGGAAATGCTCGACATGATTAGACATGTTGAATTAAATATTCCTCTCTTAGATGCCATCAGAAAAATTCCTATGTATGAAATGTTTCTTAAGGAGTTGGGTACCCACAATAGACAACTTAGGACCTTCGAAAATGTTTCCACCCAGCAGTCTATTCCCATAAAGTGCAAAGATCCATGGACCTTTATGGTTCCATTCCAAATTGGATGTTCCAACATCGATGATGAACTCATAGACCTAGGAGCCTAAATTAATGTCATGCCCAAATCTATATTCTCTAACCTTGGTCTAGGTCCCTTACATTCAATGGGTTTTTTCATTCAGTTAGCCAATCGAAGCACAACTAGTCTTGAGGGAATAATTGAGGATGTCCTTATCAGAGTCAACGATCTTATCTTCCCTGTTGATTTATATTTCCTTGACATGGAAGGTGAGACGAACACTTCTCGATCTACCCTAATTATAGGAAGACCATTCCTCATGATTGCGAGAACCAAGATTGATGTACATTCAGGCATCTTATCCATGGAATTAGGTGACCAACTGGTCAAGTTCAACATTTTCCAAGCCATGTGATACCCATCTAAGGATCACTCTGCATTCTCAATCCAGGCTTCTGAGGACACTTCTAAGAGTCAATTGAACCCCATTCCATCATGTTCATCATGTTCTGATGATAAAGGATCTTGTGAAATCTTCACCATGATTAACCAAGTTATAAATAGTTAATTTGATGTGGACCTTTCATTCATAGACTCTATCAATCTAGAGAATCATGAAAACTCTCTGGAATCCCACATCAATTCTGATCCCTACTGCTCCAACTTGGACAGTATTAAGGAAAATGAATCTGAATAAACTGAAGTCCCTTCTTCCATTCATGAGTTGTCTAATCCAAAAATGAAAAATGAGACTGATCTAAAACCTCTTCCTGAACACCTGAAATATGAATTCTTTTTCCCTGATCACACATATCCTGTCATTATCTATGCTTCACTTACTAAAACAGAATAGTCCAAACTTGTTTCGGTGTTTGAGGAAAACAAAAAGGCCATAGGTTGGACCCTAGATGACATACCGTGAATAAACCCTGCCCTTTACATGCATCACATCCATCTTGATGAGTCATCCAAACCAATTAGACAACCACAAAGAAGACTCAATCCACTCATACTTGAGGTAGTTAGGGAATAGATCACAAAGCTTCTTCAAGCTAGTATTATCTACCCAATTTCTGATAGTGAATGGGTTAGTCCAATTCAAGTTTCACCTAAGGAGGGTGGGAAAATCGTTGTCACAAATGAACATGGTGAGGTGGTCACAACTCGAGAGAAGAACAAATGGCGTGTGTGCATCGACTATAGTAAATTGAATGTTGAAACAAGAAAAGATCACAACCCTCTTCCATTCCTTGATAAAATGCTAGAATGATTAGCCAGAAAGCCACACTACTGCTTTCTTGATGGATTGACTAGATACTTCCAAACCCCAATCGCACCTCAGGACCAAGAAAAGACTACTTTCACATGCCCCTTTTGAACATATGCATATAGGAGAATGCCTTTTGGCCTTTGCAATCCTCCTTCAACATTCTAGAGGTGTATGATAAGTATATTTTCTGCATTCATTGAACAATGCATGGAAGTCTTCATGGATATGTTTACCATTTATGGTGATTCATTTGAATCTTGTTTGAATTCACTCTCACTAGTCCTCCAAAAGTGTGTCAAGTGTAACCTTGTGTTAAATTTTAAAAAATGTCACTTCATGGTTACAAAAGGGATTGTTCTAGGACACATAGCTTCAAAATATTGTATTGAAGTTGATCCTACCAAAATTGAAGTGATCCAATCACTTCCTCAACCCACTTCTATTCGAGACATCCATTCATTCCACGGTAATGCCAGTTTCTATCAGCGATTCATCCATAAATTCAGTAAAATTTCCCTCCCTCTCACTTGATTGCTCCAAAATATTGTCACCTTTCATTTTGATGAGATTTTCAAGAGATCCTTAATTCAACTCAAAACTGCTCTTACATATGCCCCAATAATCCAACCCTTAGATTGGTCCTTACCCTTTGAGTTGATGTTTGATGCTTCTGATAGAGCCTCTGGGTCTGTTCTTGGTCAAAGAAGAGAAAAAATTCCTCATGACATCTATTATGCCTCAAAAACATTGGATGAAACTCAATATTACTACACTGTCACTGAAAAAGAACATTTAGCAGTTGTTTTTTCCATAGAAAAATTCTGGCCCTATCTCTTAGGTTCCAAAATCATCGTCTTCACAGACCATTCTTCTATATAGTTCTTACTCAAGAAAAGTGATTCCAAACCGAGGCTAATAAGATGAATCCTAATGCTCCAAGAGTCTGACCTTGAAATCAAAGATAGACCAGGAAAAGAAAACCCTGTGGCTGATCACTTGGGTAAAATTTCTAATTCTTCTCATTCTGAAATCATCAATCTGGAATTCCTTACTGAGCACCTTTCATCTCTCACTGCAAAAATACCATGGTATGACACAATTGTAAATTTCTTGTTTTCTGCTATTTTTCTAGAAATTTTTTCAAAAGAACAAAAAATGGAGATTAAAAGTGATTCAAAACAATATTTTTGGGAATAAAATAAACTTTAGAAAACTTGGGATGACTTGGTAATAAAGAGATGTGTGGATAAAGATGAACATTCCTCCATCTTTGAATTTTGTCACTCAATTCCCAGAGGTGGCCACTTTGGAACACAAATGAACTCCCTAATGGTCCTAGACTCTGGATTCTTCTGGCCATTACTGTTCAAGGACTCACATGAGTTCTGTTAATCATGTCCCACTTGCCAAAAGTTTGGCACAATTTCAAAGAAAAATGAAATGCCCCAAAAGTCTTTAATTTTCTGTGAGATCTTCGATGTTTGGGGTATCAATTTCATAGGAACATTTCCCCCTTCCAATGTATTCTCATATATTCTTATTATGGTTGATTATGTTTCTAGGTGGGTTGAGGCCAAACCCACTAGAAAGGATGATTCAAATACTGTTAGTGAGTTCTCAAAGACACACATCTTCCACAGATTTGGCACGCCTCGTGCCTTGATAAGTGACTTAGGAACCCATTTCTGTAATAGAACCATAGAATATCTTTTGAAAAAGAATGGGTTTGTACATAAAACTTCAACTGAATATCACCCCCAAAAAATGGAATGGATGAAATTTATAATAAATAAGTGTAGAGAGTTCTTGAGAGGATTGTAAAACCCCCCCAGAAAAACTGGCCTAAAAGACTTGGTGAGGCACTTTGGGCTTATCGAACTGCCTATAAAACACCCATTGGGATGTCTCCTTTTAGTCAAAAATTTGGTAAAGCATGTCATCTACCAGTTGAAATCCAACATATGCATTTTTGGGCTGTGAAAACCTCTAATTTTGATTGTGAAAAATCTGGTAAAGTAAGATTGTTGCAATTGGCTGAACTGGAGGAGCTTCGACTTGATTCTTATGAGAATTCGAATCTATACAAAGAAAAATACAAGGAACTCCATGATAAAAACATCCTGAGAAAGGTATTTCATGAAGGTGAAAAGGTAATTCTCTTCAATTATAGATTTCTGATTCACCCAGGTAAGCTTAATTCTCATTAGGAAGGTCCTTCTATTATTACTAATGTTTACACATTTGGTGTAGTGAAAGTCCAAGACCCCTCTTCCAAAAGGAAATTCACAGTTAATTGACATAGGTTAAAGAATCACCATGAGAGGATTCACAATCCAGAATCATCATCGACTTCCACAGGATCCCCAACTTCTCTAGTCGACCT
Organism: Viscum album; assembly: GCA_963277665.1. NCBI lineage: Eukaryota > Viridiplantae > Streptophyta > Magnoliopsida > Santalales > Viscaceae > Viscum > Viscum album. Next base: position 2,036,805,761 of record OY728148.1, read on the forward strand.
ACCACTAGATGGAGATTGTAACTCACCAAATCCAAACTAGGGGGCACCTCTTTCCCTTTAACTCTCTCTCTATCACTTTATGTCTCTTCCCCTTTCTTCTTCTTCCTCTCTCTTTCATTTTTTTCCAATTTCTTTATCAAACCCTTTATTTTTTACGTTCTCTATTGTGTGAGTGTGTATTTCTTAAAAACAAAAAAACCCTAAAAACATAAAAAAAACATAAAAAAAATCAAGATTCATGCATACTCAACATCGAGTATTGAAATTTTTTCCAAGCTTTTTGGAGAGTCAACAGATATATTTTCATCTCAATTTTTTTTTATTTTCATAATGACTTTGGAGAAATAATTTTTTGTCAAAATTTAAAAATCTTGAATGCTCAATTATTTATTTTGAAAAGGCTTTTCCCAAACTGTGAGGAACAACATTTTCTTTCATGCCAAGGCCACCTATGGACATCTTTTCAAAATGTGTGTTTTCACCCCATTTTGTGAGTCTTGAGTTTGTGGACCTTCGAGCTGAATTTCCTACTTCAGTGTGCATTAATATGATAGAGGAATTTTCTGAACCCCATGAGAATTATAATATCCAAATAGCCTCCCATTAACCATACATTAATCCTTTTTTTGAAAGCCCCTTTGAGCCTATGAAATCCTTTTCATTGATAGCCACATTTGAAGACCAATACCTTTTCCCACCAAATATCAACATGGATTTTTCATTGCATATTTTTTTGACATTTATGTGTGGGGGGAACAGATTTCATTATGGGTACCCTTTGTTTATTTCACCATGTTATCATATGCTTTATCGAAGGCATCCATTTTAGTGTGGGGGAGAGGTTGTCATTCAATGTGTTTTGGGGAATTTAATGTACTTTAATTTATGTAATTTTGTAAATGTTATTGAAAAGTGTTAAAAAAATAAAATAAATCAAAAAAAAGAAAAAAAGAAAAAAAGGGTTGTTTCTTGGGTAGGTCAAAAATAAATCTTCATCGTCCTTTGATCTTGTTATAACTATTACAATTAGTTTCATGAGGAGATCAATCATGGGTTGGGATATGAGTGTGAGATCTTTTCTAAGTTAAACTTTCAAAAAAATAAGAACAAAAAGAACATTATAAATATATTCTTATGTTATTGGGAGAAGTTTTGTGGTTTGTAAATATTTAATCTTCTCATCCCTTTCAAATTTTTTCCCTCTATTGTGTCTTTCATTACACACTCATTCCTTTGTAAATATGTGTTTTCATTTCCTTCCATGTTTTATTTCAAAAAATGTGCATTGCTTTTTCTATGGTTGTGTTTTACCTCTCTTCCTCTATCTGTTGGAAATTATATTCCTACCATACCATATCCACATAAAAACTCCTTATAAACCCTCTTGATTTTTGTGCACTTTTGATAGGTATTGGAAGCTAAGAGATCTTTCAAACTCTAAGATTTTCACTTTTGGATGGTGAAAGAGTGAACCTCCACAAATTAATTTTATAATCTTGAGAGGTGTGAGCTTTGAGTGTCCACATTTTCCATTTCTAAATTTGAGCATGAAAAAAATGAATTTTTTTTTGAAAATTATTTCTGTAACAAATTGTTGTGGAATTCACAATGAATTAATGAAATAGTCTAAACCTCCACTGATTGGAGAAAACAAAATTTTAATATCTATTGGTTAGTGATAATGATTTTGTTATGTTTTTATATTTGTTGCACATGAGTAAATGCACAAGACTAATTGTTTCGGATTTGATGTTATTAATATTTTCATGACTTATTATATACTCCTTTTTCTTATTTTATATGAAATGTGCATAATATGTGTGAAATATTAATGTTTTTATACTAAGTATCATTTTTGGGAATTTTTAGAAGTAGTCTAATTGAGTTAGTTTACTATTTTATTTATAACTCTAACCCTACTAATTAATATTGTGCGTTTCATTTATTTTAGGATTCCTTATTCCATTTCTCACATATCATTACAAAGAATCATGGGCCAATTCTGCCATTTGAAGGCTCATATAGACCACACAAGATGACCCAAAGAATTTGTGAAGAAACCGGACCATCCATGATGATTGAGTTATTGGTCTTACTCTCGATGCCCATATTTGGTGAAACTCCACCATGTGTTCGTGATTATCATAAGGAATCATGGGTAAAACATTCAGGGTCCAACTCTAAGAACAAGGGGCCCAAATAAAGATTTGAAGTCTAGCCCACCATTCGGTCAGGGGAATTAACATATGTATAGTATTAATGACATATCTCCTGATCGAGTCATCAAATCAAGATGAAATTTTGCAGTTTTCAAGAGGCGATATAGGCGGCCGACTTTTTTTTAAGAAAAATTCGTATTTGAAGGCATCTTACTATTCCAAAATCCATTAACATTTTGGCCATTGAAAGAACATGGATTTAAATGGACAGTTTAAATTTGTTTAATGAATCGGCTATAAATTTGTATCCTTAAGTTAAAATGACTACAAATTTTGAGAGAGGTATACCAACTATATTTTATTCAACTTTTAAGAAGGATATATCTCACGATTCAGTTTTCTAGATGTCCAAATCGTAAAGCCAAGTGGAGTAATAGATTGGGAATGCAAAGAGTCCACTTACTTGGGCTATAAAAACATCCCCCTCCTCTCCATGAAAGGGGTTGGAATTTTAGAAGAGAAGAGCACATATTGTCACTAAAAAAGAATTTCCAAAGTCTTGGGAGGACTTTAGATACTCAATTTTTCAATTTAGATACCATTCCCCCTCTCTTTGTTTCCTTTCACTTTTTTGTTGTTCTTCATTTGTAAACTTGTAAGTTTGTGTTTTGTAATTCTATTTTAATGCAAGTTTATTCTTAAATATATCTTATTATCACACACCTTATGTATATTAATATTAATGTTCTTAAAATAGTTTAAATACAGTTGAATCCCCTTCCCTTATTTTGCTTCCTCATTCAATCTAAAGTATTTTTTTAATTCTCATCATTGTTCTTGTGTGTGTGTTCGACGTACCACTCTTTTCTTAATCCATTTCTTTTTCTTCTCATGTTAATTAATAATCATTAATATATAAACCATATTAATATTAATATCAATGGATGAGTAAATATATTATGTGGGTGAGTCAAAATTTAGGGAAGTTAAGTGATTGAGAGTATTTTCTCGATGAATATTATTTAATTTAACATTGTGTATGTTGGACTTAACATGTCATGGATTAATTACTTGTTTTGTTTAACATGTGGTTTCCATTGATTATTGGAACCATAAATACACTACCATAAACATTCTCTGATTGAGATTAGAACACAAAGTTATGTTAAGGCTTGGATTAAATCCTCAACACTTAGTAATTCCAATCAACATTATCTTGCGAAGTGGGTGTTAAATTAACTACAACATAAAGCAATGCTCTAGGATATCACACGCATAAATCCCTCAAAATAAACTCACCCTAATATTTATCAAATTGTTAAATCAAACACCAATCATTAATCACTTCATTTAAGCTCTTCAAACAACCCCCCCAATCAGAATACAATCCACTAAAAACAATTGACTATTACAATGTATCATCACCGAGGATTCGAACCGAGTGCTGCTATACACATTAGCATAGCACCGGAACATTGACCGGCCAATAGATGACAATCGGCCGCATGTTTCTAGGAGTCCACAACATTCATGGTACTCCAATTTACTTTCTGATACCAGGTTATTCCCTTCAGCCTGAAGAATGCAAGTGCCAATTATCCACGGGCCATACATTGCATATTCAAGCCAATCCTCGAGACATTGGTGGAATGCTTTGTGGACGATCTAGTGGCCAAATATCACCAGCACCAGAACCATCTGAAGGACCATGAGAAAGTGCTCGTCTTCCTTCGCTCCCACCACATGAAGATGAAATCGTTGAAGTGTGCCTTTGGGGTCACTTCCGGAAAGTTTCTTGGCTTTGTTGTCAGGTACCGAGGCATCGAGATGGACCTTGAGAAGATCAAGGAAATCAGCCAGAAGACTCCCCCGATAAATATTCGGGAGCTTCAAGGTTTCCAAGGCCACTTAGCCTACATGCCCCGATTTATTGCGAATCGGGCTGGTAAGTGTAATTCCTTTTCCCGGCTTATGAAGAAAGGCTCTTCCTACGAATGGGACGAAGAGTGCAAAACCGTGTTTGAGGAAATTAAGCAGTACTTGCTCCAGCCTCGGGTCTTTATGCCACCAGTCTCCGGGAAGCCAATAATCTTGTACGTGTTTGCCTTGGAACGATCTCTCGGGGCCCTTCTCACCTAGAAGAACAATGGGGGGACAGAAAACAGTCTCTAATACATCAGTCACATGACCATAAATACGGAGACCAGATATTACCTCGTCGATAAGAGCTTCCTTGCATTGGTATTCGAAGTATTGAAATTGTGACACTGCCTACAGCACCAGGAGGTACAGTTGGTGTCTCCGGTAGACCCTCTGAAGTACATTTGGAACCACCCCATGTTGACCGGCCGTCTAGCGCTGTGAGCGGAAATCCTCCAGTAGATCGACATCAGGTTTTTTCCTCAGAGAGCTATCAATGTACAAGCATTGGGAGACTTTCTTGTCTCACATCCAACCCCCGCAGGCCACTCCCAGGACCTATATTTCCATGATGAGGCAATCCTATTGGTCGATAAAGTCATCCCATATTGGAAAATGCACTTTGGCAATGCCTCCTGGAGCCCCACTGATAGGAGGATTAATGATCCTAGGCTCAACAGGGTGGGACTGGGTATCGTCTTCATTACCCCGGTGTAGGCCATTCTGCCATACTCATTTCTATTGTCAAAAGGTTGCACCAACAATGAGGCAGAGTATCAGGCTCCTATCACTGGCCTCGAGCTGGCCCTAGAGATCGACGTGCCCCATTTTCTTGTCAAAGGGTATTCTGATATAGTCATAAAACAAGTAAACGATGGCTATGTTGTTAGAAATCCAGAGCTTGTACGATTGTTGGAGCACACCATCCATCTGGTGTTCTGGTTTCCATTCTGGATGGAAGTTACTCAAGTCCCTCAGTCGCAGAATGGTCAAGAAGATGATTTGGCCAGCTTTGCTACATCACTTACAGAGACCGGGCATGATGATCTGATTATACAAATGGCACACCGGAGAGTCAATTCCCCCGTCACCTCAGAGGATGATGACAGCCTGTGAGTAATCCATCTTACCGGTGGGTCCTCCACGTCAGGACCCCCATGTTATCTGGATGCGTTGGTTGGAGAGACTCCCGACTGGAGATCCCCATTTTTCGAGTACCTAAAAAATGGTTGCCTCCCGGCTGATCTAGCTGAGCGCGACCGAATCCGACGTCGTGCACTTTACTTTACCATCCATAGTGGCCTCATTCTTAAGAAGATCCTCTATATGCCTGGGTTTGATGTTGTTATCCACCGTTGCATCCAAAGAGTCAAGATTTCTCATGTCATGGATGAGGTTTATGCTGGTTCATGTGGTTCCCATCAAGCTGGGCCTAAACTCTCTCACCAGTTCCAGATATTGTGGTACTTATGGCCCTCTATGATCCATGATTGTATCGAGTTCTCCAAGAGATGTCACGCATGAAAAATTCATGCTAACTTCCTACATCGGCTGCCATAAACTCTCCACTCCACCAAGTACTCTTGGCCATTTTCGGTGTAAGGACTAGATATCGTGGGACCATATCCACCAGCGAAATCTCCCCAATTCAGGTTCATCCTGACCACCACATATTTCTTTTCCACGTGGGAATAGAACATTCTACTCAAGGAAGTCAAGTCCCGTTCTATCATTGACTTAGTGAGTTCCAATATCATCCACCGGTTTGGAGTCGCTCGCGCTGTCCTCACCAATAACGACACCAACTTCCGAGCAGCTGAGCTGAAGAAATTGTATGCCAAGTACCATAGTCGTTCAAACCATACCTCCCAAAATCACGGGCAGTAAAATTGACAGATTGAGGCATTCAATAAATCCCTCTCTAACATTTTGCAGGAAATGGTTGGCCAAAACAAGAAGATTTGGCCGGACAAGCTCACGAATTCCCTCTGGGCCTATTGGATGATGACTCGCAATTCCACCAAGGTGACCCCATATTCACTAGTATACGGGGATGAGGCCATCCTTCCCATTGAGATGCTACTTCCCTCATTATACACCGCGATCTATGACCAGCAGGTGCCAGATAAGATGGCTGAAATCCATCTAGCTTAATTGGAATCACTTGACGAGGATAGGCTCCATGCCCTACATAATCTGGAAAGGCATCAGAATAAGATGGCTAGAGCCTTCAATAAGAAGGTTTTCCTCCTATGATTTCTATAGGGCGACCTGGTATTGGCCCTCAGAGTTCCAATGATCCCGAGTAGGAAACCACCCATGTTGGTGCCTAAATGGGAAGGACATTACATAATCCACATGGTTTACCCCAATGGAGCATACTACTTGGTAACCATGGTTGGTGAGCATATAACTCCCCCCACAAATTCAAAATTCCTCTATAAATACATTTCATGAGCCTAATGGTCCAACACAACCATAAACTGGATGATCCTTCACATCCCTAAATTGTGCATCGTCCAGCATGACGTTAAACATTGTTTTAAGAACTACTTGTGGCTTGATTCCGATCCGAATGGGATACATAGGTACGCTTAGACACCTCATCTTGAGCCGAGCCCTAAGATCTCCTCTTTGACTATCCCCCTAGGTATTGTTCTCTCGGAGGAACCTTGCACGATATGGTGAAGGCCTCCTTAGCCCCACTCGTACAAGGGTTATAGTGGTCGCATCATGTGCCCACCCCCGTTCTTCTATCCTCCCACATCCTTACTGCATGAATTTAAAACTCATGGACTTTAAGAACTATGTATGGCTTGATTACCATCATTATGGGATACATAGGAAAGCCAAGACAATTCATCTGTTGGCCCAGCCCAAACGCCAGAATCTTACCCCTATGTCAAGACGTATGACAAGTGTGTAAACTCTTACCCCAATTCACATCTAGATAACCTCGATCTGGCTGTACTTCCAACTCCCTCGAGACGTTCACCTCTTTTAGATAGGTGTATGTATTTTTTACCCACTCCTTTGATTGGGACTCCATCACCTACCCCATCAAGAAGGTCCCCTGAATGGTATGGATGCTAGGTCTAAGGGCACTCTTACCACTTCGGGCCAACGCCCTCGAGGATGTCGAGCAACAAGCAGATAAAAGTCCCGCGTTTTGAATATGGTCAGTGGTTGTTGCTTATTTTTTCGCCCATTTCAGGTTTTTATAGGGATGTTGTGTTTTGAACATGGTCAACAGTTATCCTGTGACATTGTAACTACCCCAAGATGTCCCAAACATTGAGTGTAGTGGTACAGTTTGCCCCGTTGTATCTCCAAGAGATGAACTCCCTTCGGGAAAATCCATGTTTTAGTCCCCCATATGATAGAGAGAGCCGAGATCGGCTCCTTGTTTCCCACACTGAGCACTGCTCACGTGGGCTTAGGAGCTGTGATGAGGTGGTAACCGTAAATGAGGGCATATGGCCTTCCATTTGAGGCCCTTCCTTTGGCCCCTTGGCATTCTTGTTCCCACGGCCTAGGTTCTCTTTTATGGGATTTTACGGTGTGGTATGGGATTATGTCCTCATTCACGTTGGGTTGCTCGTCGTGTCGTACACATCCCTGGATAAGACACCTTATCCTCTCCTCGTCCTCACTTCAAGACATTAAACTGCAAACTGGTCTTGTCATCCTGATCGAGGCCCAGCCTCAGGACACATGGCATTATCGGCCCCCCCCCAGCCCTCATCCTCACTGAATGACGTTAAACTGAAAACTGGTCGGGCCTTCCTGACCGAGGCCCAGCCTCAGGTCCCTTGGCCTTCTTGGGCCCCGACCCAAGTTCTTACCCGGAGTGTATGGTGTGGTATGGGATTGTGTCCCCATTCACGTCGGGTCATTCTCCATGCCATACACCCCCCTCGTTAGGGTATATTAACCCAGTGTTCCATCAAGAACTACATGTGGCTTGATTCCCATATTTATGGGATTAGTAGGACGATCCGAATGTCTATACTTCGGGTCCAGCCCCATCTCCCGCAAATCTTCATTACACCTTGACCCCTTGGCCTACCCTTCCCTATGGAGGGTAGTATATGGCATGGCATGGTATTTTTCCCTTGTTCACATCGGGCTTTTAACAACCATGCCATGTACCTATCCCTCCTGAGCACCCTCATCGACCCTCCTCGGCGGTTCATCAATGTTCCTAAGGGTACTCTGGTTTAGTACCTGGAATGTCGGACTCTGCTCGGAAATGTATCCACCTGCTTTTTAGGATTTTTTTCCACTTAATTAGGGATTCCATCACCTTTCACACCAGTAAGGGCCCTTAAATGGTATAGATTCTAGGCCTAAGGGCCCTCCTACAATTATGGGACAACGTCCTCGTGAGTCGCGGACAACAAGCCGATACAAATCTCATGTTGCGAATATGGTTAGTGGTCGATGCTCATTTGGTGTTCTTGTTTCAGGCTAACGCGATATGGATATTTTGTTTCAAACATGGATAATATTTATCCTCAATCTCTACACCAACCCCATTAATCCCAAAATGTCAGTTAAAGATTCACATGCTTCTCCACCTCCTCATGTCCATGTAGACGTTTGGAACTCTTGGTACTATTCCTTAGTGCACATCTGCGTGTTAGGAGGACCAAAGCCACGATAGGGGGTGTCACTCGGGGATCCACACTGATTTCCCTTTGGAGTGTGTTCCAGTTATTGTAATAGACATCATCCTCCCTTGTTTCCCACACTGAGTTTAACTCACATGGGCTTAGGGATCGGGTCGAGGTCTGCACTTACCTGGAGGGTTTTCACCCATCCATGTTCCGAGATCTAAGACCATAAACTATGATCTCATCTAGAACTATGTGTGGATTGATTCCCATCCTTATCGGATATGTAGGACCACCCAGACGTATCGTTTTCGGGTCCATCTCGGTTGGGAGATAGTTTCTCCTTCCCCTTGTCCGCTTACCTCTATAGGCCCCTTGTCCTAAGGCTCCTGTCTCGGAATTGCGTACGGTGTGGTGTGGCACCCTATCCTCATTCATGTCAGGAATTATTTATAGAGTTGTGTGAATTCCTTCATTTCCAAGCCATACGACTTTAAACTATGCCTCCTGGTCCTGTCACATGACCCAAAACTGTGACATTATCATCCTGGTCACACGAAGAAAAACGGCACTGCATCGTGATGTCCTCACTCAAGGGGACACCATGTTTGGTATTGGTCACATGCCATACCATTTTTCAACGCCTTCTACGGCTTGATTCTTGTGGGAAATCCAGGGCCTTCTACCCTAGGCATGTCACCTCACAAAAGAAAAACCACTTACCTTAAAGGACAAACACGATTTATCAAATACCGCTTCTTTTGGTGTGAGGGCCACACCCGGATGCCCCTTTCATCCCTGGCACTGGTACCTTAACGTACCACCTCTTAGAACTACATGAAGCTTCATACCTATCCTCCTGGGGTATGTAGGAATTTCCATGCACCTTTCCAATTGCCCATCTCAACTCTCGTTTTCGGTCCCACGACCTAAAACCTCTCCAAGGAACACGTGGTGGTTAGAACCCCTGGTTCCCATTCATGTCGGGTTTTTGTAATTACCCCACCATGTGTCTCTCGAATTTCCTACCATCCCTGTTCCAAGTTATACGACCCTAAACTAATATCTCCCTATGGAAGGAGATCGACTCCCTCTATCTAATACGTCTCGTTTCCGTATTCAGATGCGTTTTGACAAAGAGCCTAAAGTATGGTATTGTCATGGAGACATTCTCCTTATTCCATGTCCAAGATTCATGAGCTCGCTATTTGTATTCTCATCCTCTTCCACATTGGAAGGGACCCCCTAAATACCTGGTCCCATACTGCATCGGTTCACTAACCGTCTTGGGCCAATGCCCCTATGGATCTCGGAAGACATTTTCGACAGGTCCGGTGTTTTGAACATGGTCAATGGTTGACCCTCATTTGTCTGTCCCCATTCCAGGATAATGCAATGTGGATGTTGTGTTTCTACCACGGTCAACAGTTATCCTCAATTGTCAATCCTCCATCATTGTGATCCAAATTTCAGGAGTCATGATTCACACATTTCCACTTCCTCGTGTCCATGTGGAATTCCGATATAATTAGATTTATCTCTTCGCACATCTAGGTGTGCTACATGGATGGGTTAGAATTATAAGGATGGAATTAACTGAGTGTCCCTTTTCCCTAACATGTTCCTTCATGTGTCGTAAAGTTCCCCATTACTTCTTATTTCCCACATCGAGAATGAATCATGTGGGATTAGTAGTTTTGGTAGGACATGAACTGGAACAGCCGGGATTCTCATTGTCCCGCGTGATTTTAAATTGTGCTTCCAGAACTATGTATAGATTGATTCCCATCCTCATGGGATACGTAGAGACACCCCAGGATTTTACCCAGGGTCCAGCCCCAGGACTCATAAATCATGTTCCTCCCCAAGTCTGGCCCCCTGGCTGGACACCTCATGGGGAACCAAGTAACTACGATTTTTTCCAGAACAAGTTCGGGATTCCCCAAGATGACATTGGGAAGTGATGGCTCCCTTGCCAGAGAGGCCCTGTCGGAATGAAGGAATGATCGATGATCAAACTGATGTGCCATCTAGTGTGCTTCCACCACGGTGGCGTAATATCAAGAGTGTATAATTCTATTTGAAAAAATCATCACTTCACATTGCACACTCTATTTTCTCTTTATTCGGACCATCGTCCTCTTTCACGTCTGGAATAACCCCTTAACAGTATGGATTCTTGGCGTATGGCCCACCTATTGTCCTGGGATAACGTTCCGGAAGACTAATGGATGACATTTTGAGTCCGGTCCCATTTTTCGAACATGGTCAACGGTTGAACCTCATTTTCTATTCCCATTTTAGGCTAATGAAATAATGATACTGTGTTTCGAACATGGTCAACACTTATACATCATTGTCATGCCACCACCATAATGTTCTGAATCCTGGGTATCATGATTCAAACCTCCAATTCCATTGGTTTAGATCGATTTCAGCACCCTTCGCGTTACCCTGTTCGTGGATAATTGCACGCTAATAAATTGTAATTTGGCTATTCCAAGAGCTTCATTCTCGAGTCAGGTCTCTCCCATTTCCTCTCGGAAATCTGAACCAGTTGTTCAAACCCCAGATGCCCGATCATGGTCTGCACTCATATGTTTGGATGGGGAAATAAAGTGTTCATCCCTTGTTTCTCACATCGGGCCTTACCCACGTGATCTTAGGGAATGATCATTGGATTCCCCGCGAACACCATAAGGATGAAATAAACCAATGTAAACAATGAAACTCATGCGTGCTATGGCATTAAAAAATTAAAGCATGAAATTACGTTTTAAGGGGTTGTAATCATTATAGTGCATGATGGTCAACTCCCCTCATGGATGGATTGACCTCGTCAAAGGCACGTTACAACTCTGCCACCCTCTAGCTGGTGGCGTCTAGATGTTTCTACTACCTATTTACCTCCCACTCCTCCTCAACAGCGAGAGCGTACAGATCGTTATCCGCGACCCGAGCCCACTCCACACTAATCCGGATAACATCCATCTCGTCAGAGGTTCGCCTCATTCCCTCTTCGGCCTCCACCAGCCGGTCTTTCATCCGCGGGACGCGATCTGATTGCGCATCGAGAGAAGCAGAATGCTCATCTTCCCGGGCCTACAATCGTTCAACTTTTTTTTCGGCCACCCGGAGCCTCTTGATGTTCACCGGCTTCCTTCGCTGCCAGCATATGTTGAGGCCCCGGTCATACTCCCGAATTGTTTCCACCATAAGATCTTGGATGAGCATGTGTGGGTGTTGGGCATCCACTCCCCCAGCGCATAATTCCCATATCCATAAGATAATTATATCAATATCATCCAACCATAATTCTTGGGGGTGTTATTGATGAAAATTGAAATCGGCTTCCCCGATCGGTGGTAGACTATTTTGTTTTCCTCCTCATCAGAGGCCGTCTCGTCCCAGTCGGAGCGATTGGAAGGCTCGTATGCAGGGAATGCCTCCAGGAACTCCTCAGCCGGGTCCACGTCTGGCATTGGATCAGGTGTGTCAGGGCCTAGACTGTCTGGTTGATCCTCATCATAGGATCCCACGTCAATTATCTCAAGCGTTGTCCCACTGTCATCCCCATTGGTGATTGGGAGTGATACGGTTCAATCAGGCAGGATGTACACCTCCATGACCATTAGCATGCCACTAGGAAGGGCACTACCATAAATCCCAACCAACTTCCCTGAAAGGTCCCATGCCATTTGAAGGACTACACAGTCCAAAAGGGGGATGTAAACGTCAGTTAATGTGGTTGGGGGATGGAAGTTGTAAATTTGGCATAGAAGACTTTCAGAGGTCAAAACCCTGGTCTCACTCTCGGGCTGATGTCGTTGGAATCCCGAGATGCCCCCCCCATATTAGGTTGGAATGTCTGGAGACTACAGCGGAGCCGCCACAAGTGTCCTATCCCCGCTAGACACGGAAGTTGAAGTAGACACATGTGGGTATCCCGAAGGTCCTGCGTCGGCACCCACTAAGAGGCGGGAACGAGGTCTATGCACAAGGTCCTCCTACACAGTGCAGATACTGATAAGGAATCCAGAGTAACCTAAGGGCATACATTGAAGAAGGAACTTGAGATTTTACCTTGAGGGCCTCCGTGATCCGAGGACTAATCGCCGACATCACCCTCCTCTGGAAGACTCTCTCTACCAGCCTCGTCTCCCCAAGAGGATTCATCATGTTATTCCAGCAGAGGGAATCACTCCCTCAGGTTAGCAGCAGATGGTTGCGGAGGGATCGTATGACAAAACAACACCCTGAACCGGTCTTTCATCGGGTGTAGGGAACCCCAAGAGTGGATGAAATCTTCCAGCTCATCTATGTATTACTCCGCCTCTACCAAGGATACTGCAAAATCATCTCTGATAGGGCCAATCCCCAGCAAGTCCATCCCAAGGCGATTAAGGTGCTTCCACAACTTAGGTTGGCCAATGAATTTTTGGTTGACATCCAAGATTTCCCAAGCCTCCTGAAAGATAGCATTCTCCGGCATGTCGATGTGGAGAAGTCTTTTCCCCATGGCCTGGGTGGAAATCTTGCGGAATCCTCTCGGTGGTCGCCCATCCAAGTGACTCTATTCTCCTAGGACCACTGGCTCTACTGTCGCTGCCGGATCCACCACCACTGCACCCCCCTCAACTGGTGCAGGCGTCACCACTACAGCAGGCTAGCCACTATGGAACTCCCTTTCTTCCCTCTTGCCTCAGCCTCGAGATTGGGGAAGCTCACCCACACCGACCTGGAAGGTCGGCCGCTTCCGCATCTCCCATGGATAGGCCACCTCCCAGCTCTGGGCATATTATTTTACCAACCCAAGAATGGTGGTCAATGGTGGTAGTGCATTCGACATCTTGATGTCTTCCCATGTGAACCTGAGCCACATCTGCCTCATCACACACAAGTTTTCCTCGTGGCACATCCCTATATAGACGTGTGGGGCCAGCCGCTACAAACATCGAAATTGTCTTACAAAGCGGTGTGGGGAGTACAGCTCACAGAGACGCTTGCGGTCCACCCTAGCCACCAAGACTCCACCTTGAAAGGCCAGGAGATAGGCCCAATGATCTTCTATCCCCTGGCTGTCATCAGTGAATGCCAATGTCGGCATTGGGAATGGGGGAAATTTAATTCCTCCACCATCCACACCCGGTTCAAAATCGATGGTTTGGTCATCATGGTTGAAAATATCCCTGTGGCATTCATGATTTAGGGACGTAAGTTCGACCCTAGAGGCGAGATGGGGTTCGGATACTTGTAGGTCCCCATGATGTGTGCCTCCATCCACCCGTACAGGAGATGGAACAACCCTCATACTCTCTATGGCCTCTCCCCCTCGCTGATGTTCTACAACATGTTGTATAGCTTGGCGAGCATCGGGATCCCTAGGTTGACCCACCCTCCTGCCACTAATGTGGAAACCAAGATGAAAGTACTTGGCCACACTCCCATGTTGGTATCTCTCACCAACAGGATCCAACCACATATGAGAGCAACGATGAATGCCACCAACCTAACTATTGGATGTTTCTCCGTGTTGACACTGAACACCTAGGTCTTCTACTAGATATCTTCTAATAGCCACCAATACGAGTGTTCCTTACACTGGGCCCCCTTTGGGAAAGTTCGAGGCCTTGTCGGGAACTACCTATCTTCTAGGAAATTTAGGAATTTATTGAACCACCATCTGATGTGGACATACCTCACGACCACCTTGTCCCCCCTGGCACGAGTTCCATCAATGTCATTTCTAGGTGCAGCATCTGCTCTGGATCCTCCCACTCACCCATAGCCGGGAGGAATTCATTGTACATCTCCCTATGTATTGTGAATCCCGAGATCTGATGCACGTCCCATAGGTTGATTCCAACATCCTCGTGATGCATGTGGAAGGTGTTGGTCCCTGGTGACCACTGGCTCAACAACTCTTGCATTAGTGGCTTCGGCAGGTAGATGTCGAACGGGGATGCCCAGGTGGCCTCATACAGGCCCACTCTTCTTCGCTCCGCTCTGAACTCCTCGTATGAGGCAAATACCCAGTAGGCCTAGGCCCAATCATCCATAAAGTTGCCGCCCTAGCGTAGTTCCCATTCCTCGGACCACCCCTTCTTCGAGTTCCCCAGCGCCACCTTGAGGATGGTTCGGTACAGAAGAGGGGATGTCTCTGGATACAATGCCTTCCAGTCAACATTGTTCAGATGATTGTATAAGAAGTTGCAATAATGGGCATCAAATCCTATCAGGCATGACCGTCGACCGCCATGAACCAAGGGTGCTAGAACGGAGTGCTCATAAACTAGTAAGTTGGCTCATCCCTACCTGCTTAAAGGATAAAGACGTCATCCCATAGCCCAAATCCATAAAAAGGCAACCTCCTACATAATGGGTAGTTATTTTGGATCTCTGACAGCTACTCCACCAAGGAACTATGGTCCGAGTGGCTTTGGACTAACTCTCCTAGCCCCAAATTGTTCGACATTTCATCCCTCTGGGTAGCATCAGCATGGACCCCCTGGGAAGCATCTTTGTGGGCCATTTGGTTTTGAAACTCAGACGATTTTCTGGCCGGTTCAAGAAGCTCATCCACAGAGCACGGTCGTCAAGTCTCATCATAAAGACTGTTCTCAGGACGCTACCGAGGCGGTCAAGCGCCGGGTCGCGAAGCACAAAGGCGGAGTCAAGGACTAGTTGTGCGCCGCGAAGCTTCGATTCGCTGAGAAAACTCACGGAGTACGCAACGCTTCATGAATTGAGAGTGCAAAAAGAAAAATTCATGGATAAAGGAAAAGAAAAAAGAGACGTTCACCCCTCTATTTATAGGCGACAGCATTTGGAGCTTCGTGGCACCTCCAGTTCGCACAGAGCTTCGCGGCGCGCTCAGCCTGTGCATCCCCTATCCACCTCATGAGACCTATTCATGAGTCTGCACCACGAACAGACAAGGATTTTGGCGATTTCCTTCAGACTTCAACCCTTAAACTCTCCGTGGCTCCAAGTCTGCGGGGAGGCATCTGTTTGCGCCAAAATTTGGGACAAGGAAGATGCCCAACAAAGGCCCCGTAGGATGCCTCACAAAGACCCTTTGAGGAATTAAAACTGAACCACAACCGCCACAAATCAAGTAGGCGGGAGGCATCGTGAATGCATTTGACGTTCACGAACCCTCTGCAAATCAAGGAGGTGGGAGGCTCCGCGAATGAATTTTAAGTTCGCGCACCCACTGTGAAGCAACCACGTCCCTCTTCGCGCCCTATAAGATCTGTTATGTGGTGCCTCTTTCCTATAAATAATGGGCTCCACCTAAGCCCAGGGGACAGATAATCCGACCTTTAAGCTTCCTAGCTCCTGAATCATGAAGCATCATTCTGATCTGCCAACCATGAGATGTGCGAGGTACTTCAGCTCCGCGAAGTGCCTCCCCTTCGTCCCGTTTTGATCCCCTCTTCCGAGAGGGATGACTTTTGCGAGGACTACGGGCTTTCTCAAAGGAAGGGATCCCCAAGGGGACCTGGGTTTTCGCGGGGCATTTATGCTTCACGAAACACCCTTCATGTACATGTGATCCCCATGTTAAGGCAGGGTCACTATACTTCGCGAAGCACATTGCTTCCCGATACTTTTCTTCGCGAGGCACCTCTGATCCGCGATGCTGTGCTCCACCAGTGCCCTTTCACTTCATGAAGCACCACCCATATTCACATATGCCCCTTGCTAAGGATAACACACCCTACTTCGTGAAGCACATCCCTTTTCAAGTGCCCTCCACCACGCTGAGCAACAGAGCTTCACAAGGCCCCTGCCTAGGAACTCCTCTACTTGGAAATCCCTTTTATCGTGGAACCCTCAAGGTTTGAACGATGTGAAAAAACCACCCATTCCGTTGCTTCACCTCATGCTTCATCACATTGGCATGCTAATGGCTATTTCATCTTCACATATCCACGGTAAGGTGGGCCCCTTTATGGTTCAATCTGTGACAACCCTTCACTACGGCGTTGATGATGCCTTCACATTCCACAAAGAGTAGAGGGTATTGGTTATGTTAGTCCTGGGATTGTAGAGTGAACCCACTTCATCTGAGCTGCACGACGTTAAACAGCCAAGCACCATCGTTCTCAGCACGTGACGATAAATTGTGACCTCGCCCCATGGCTTGCTTGCTGGGTTCCCCCGCCATGGGAATTCTCCATGCCCACGGGTCTCTATGGGGACGGGATCACCCCTTATAGGGGCTGATATCTTCCTTATGAGAACAGAATTTTTCCGCGGGAAAGGGAATCCTCTTTGGTGTAATCCCCTAGCCTTCCTTGAAGGAGGTGGCATCCCTGCTCCTCCTCACTCCCTCGGTGCCAAGGACCAAGAGTGGATATGGGCACTGGGGTTTTCATCACCCTTTCCCTATCTCTTTGGGATTTTTCACCATTGGGCCTCCATCCTGGAGTAAGACGCAACTTATCAGGCTACTAACCATGCATAACCCCCCCCCCCCCCCGTTTACCCATTTGGGCCACTCCATGCGTAATCCCCACTCCACTTCCCACGGATGCACCTTTCGCAATGTGATCTCCAGGTCTCTACTGCCTTTGGTTTCTTACACCGATCATGACTGATGTGGGCTTAGATTAAGCACCAACACTGACCCCAGCACCACTGTGAACTATGAGTGCATTGATTCATGTCAAGGCAAGGTACGTAGGAAGCCTCCACAAGGTTCAAGCCTCACAACCAATTTGGTCCGCCTCATTGTGTAATCCCAAACCCATTCCGAACTATGGGGACCTTGATCCATGTTAAGGAATGGTACGTAGGAAGCCTCCCTGAGGATCAATACAACAACCATTAGAACCCTAGTCCATAATTCACATCGGTTCACTGACCACCCACTATGAACTACAAGGACTTTGATCCATGTCAAGGCATGGTACATAGGAAGCATCCATGAGGTTCAAGCCCCATAGCCCATTTAGCCCACCTCATAGTGTAGGCTCCCACCCATTTCGAACTATGGGGACTTTGATCCTTGCCAAATAATGGTATGTAGGAAGCCTCCCTAAGGTTCATGCCCACAACCATTGGACCCCAGGTCCATATTCACGTCGATTCGCCGAATTCCCCATTCCAAACTATAGGGACTTTGATCCATGTCAAGGCATGGTACGTTGGAAGCCTCCTTGAGGTTCAATCCCACAACCATTGGACCCCTGGTCCATAATTCATGTCTGTTCACCGACAACCCACCGAGAACTATGAGAACGTTGATCGATGTCAAGGAATGGTACATAGGAATCCTCCATGAGGTTCAAGCCCCACAAGCCATTTGGACCACCTCAGAGTGTAAGCTCCAACCCATTGCGAACTACGGGGAAGTTGATACATGTCAAGGCATGGTACATAGGAATTCTCCCTGAGGTTGAAGCCCACAATCATTGGACCCTAGGTCCGTATTCACTTTGGTTCATGGACATCCCCATTCCGAACTATGGGGACCTTGATCCATATCATGTCATGGTACGTAGGAAGTCTCCACGAGCTTCAATCCCACCACCCAGTCATTCCGACCCTCTTCATGTCGGTTCATCCCCATTCAGTGGTAAGCCATTGTGACCCCATTTAGTGGTAAGCCATTGTGACCCCATTCAGTGGTAAGACGTTGTCAACCTCATTCGATGGTAAGCCATTGTCAGATGAACTACGCGGACTTTGATTCCCCTCCATGGCGATACGTAGGAAGTCCCTTCAAGACTAAATCCCAAAACCATCGTCTATCTTGATTCTTACGTGGGCCACCACATCCCGGTGAGATCATGACACGTCATCCTCCTCCATAGTATTAGGGAAGCTTCCCACGTGTAGTCCCCAATATCGATGTTCCCTCCATGGGGTTCCTCGATCTGATCCACTCTAATCAGTGTTCTGATTAGTCTAATTTGTATTCGTAGTACATTCAACTCGCGAGATACCCTGTGTTAAACATAGGAAGCTGAGGAAAACCTCAGATACATGCCCATGGAATATAATTCCATGCGTTTGATGTAGGATTACTCTGGCTTCTACGCCCTCCAAAAGACCTATAATAAGGGAAAGATGACAGAGACGCCAATTCCCCAGCGTCCAGACATTCCAGTGATGCCCCAACATGATTACCCCCCTAACTGAAGGTTGCTGCCTTGACCAGACCCCTTGTAATTTCTTGACAAAAGCATCATAATTAACCGGTGTCCATGAAGATATGGCACTGGGAAGTGTTTCACGAACAACATACTAAATATATAAGGGATACCCAGAATAGGTGATGAGTTCCGAGGAGGAATCCACAGAAGGACGAACTAAAATCCCATCATCTTGTTTTGATAATAGAGAAAACGTCTTTGAACAAGGAATGGATGTTTCCCGCCTTCGAAAAGAGGGAATGCGGGGTAACAAAGCAGTGCATGTCATACTCAAGCAGATGGACACGCGTTCCCTATCGAAAGCGTTAGAAATATCCTTGATTCAGTTTATGTCATATTTAGAATTATGTATCACTTTTTGTATTATGTCTGATTTATTGTGTTATTTTTATCTTTGAGAAGTATTTCTTGATGCAAATATTTTCATTCTCATATTTCATTATATAATTTTTTTTCTATTATAGTGATAAATCATTCTCTCTGACAAATAAACTGTAGAGACCCGAAGCCTGACGTACATGGACATTACATTACTTTTGCGGAATACATGGTACATAACAAAAACACACACACAAGGATCGTAATAGTTTAGTGTCTTTGGAAACTCGGAACGTAATCTTCTAATCGTGGTGAAAGATCTTCAACATCTCCCATAAAGATCTTCCTTTTTTTATACCTAAAACCTTTCTTTATATCCTGTCGAAAAGAAAACATAAAAGGCTGAGCTCAAATGCTCAGTAAGGGTAAACAAAAGAAATATCAATCACATCATATACATAAGAACATAGATTTTGGAAATCTTAACCTGAAAAGAGCTCATAATATCATATCAGGGGGTAAATCATAGAAGTGAAATGTAATCCTAATAATCATAACTTAAAACATGAAACTTTGTGGCATACACACATAATCATAGAGAATCATTTCTTGTTAGTCAAGACTCATTTCCAAGACAATCTTAGTGGACAAAGTCCCTTCCTGAACCGAGTCACCCTCATTTCAGTCCTGTTTCACTGAACCGGTATAACCTACCATTCCAGCCATGTCTATCTCATGAGATATAAAATCTTTACCCAATGCATTGGAGGGAGATATAGGTCCCACCCATCTTATAATGAATCCTTTCTTATGTGTGCCACATAATCATAAACCATACATCATAGTGTAACCCATGTAATAAAAATGGGATTCTTAAACAACATGACATCATAAAAAAAATTTATATAAGATAAAGGAATTCATAAAAATATTTCCCTCACAACATAATAAAATCCATGTAATAATAGGGATAAAAACAGAACCCTTTTATTATCTTAGATTGAAAATAATTTTGATAAAATACTTGAACTCTATTCTTGAGGAAAATATCCTTTCTATTTCAAAAACATTTTTCCTTTCATAACATGTCATATGACTTTAAAACAAAAGAAGATTATTAAAAATAAACATGAAAACTTGTAAAGGAAGCTTTTTGGAAATAATTTTTTAAAAATCCATTCATGCCGTATAAGTTAAAAAAACATTCTTCTCGTACTTTTGTCGGAAAAGTCAAAAAAAGTACCTCGTACGAAAAACGACAAAAGATTCCTTTCATATATTTTACTAAAAACTCACAGAATGGTAAAATAGGTTTTAAAAAATTTTAGGTGAATGTAAATAATATTACATATTGAGGAAATATGGATGTGGATGATAAAATGAACCCCAATAAATTTCAAAGTATAAACAATCTCGGATAAAAATGAGATTGTGATATTTCCCTTACCTTAGGTCTGACTTGCTTTGTAAGTGTCCCAACCTCCTGTATAATGATTTAAATCATGTTATTGACTTATTCCAGAATCATATTCATTGTTATTATATCTTATATGGTCCACTTATGACTTTATATTACCCGTTCGTTTTTTAAATTCATGTTAAAGTAGCTTTTTGGGTAAAATCGTCTCATTTGTCGTTCGTGTTTTTAACTTGTAATTATTCATATGATTACTTAGATCATGATTACTTAATTACAGAATATAAAACATGATTTATATATATATATTCAGAATATACATATATAATAAATCATTAAATGGAAAGAAATACACCGTTCATGGAGACGGTAGTACGTACGTACGCATGAACGTTGTTTTCGTTTCCTTATTGAATTGAATGGAATTAAGTAGATGACATACATATAAATATAAATAATTACAGTATAATTATTATGTCATATATTTCATTAGTACTTATTATATACACTTTATAATCATTCATGAATGGTTAATCCTTGAGAATGAATCTCATCGCGTCGTGGAGATGGTAGTCCGTACATACGCACGAGCGATGATATCGTTCCCATGGTCATGGAATTTTGTTGAAGTGTATGTATACTATTTCAGTATCAATATCACTTTATAATAATCATATATAGTTACTCATTAAACCATTATACCCATCCAATTAAGGTGGTGGCGGAAAATAGATTACACCACGGCATGGAGACAGTATTCCGTACGTACGCACGCGTGGTGATTTCCGTTTTCCGTAGGATGGATAGAAGGTGAATTAGGGTTTTTTCATATTTATAATAACATATCATTATGTAAGTAATACTGATGTTATTACTTTATCATGAAACAACTAAAGAATAAGAAGTTGAAGAAGAATGAAATTGAAAAGATCGGTAATGGATATTACCTCTTCTTTGGAACTTCTCTTTGAATCCTTCACTTAGGGAACTAAGATTGGTCTTTGAAGAAGACCAGGACCTCTAGGATTATTCTAGGGAATTGGAGAAGGGATTTTGGAAGGGGTTGGCCGAGCTTGAGTGCTCAATTTGGTGTGATGAGGAGGGGGAGGAGGTGCCCTTTTATAAGGGAGGAGAGGGGCACCTTAGGAATTCTTAAAAATATTAATTTATAACAAATCCAACCCCACTTAAAAACCTCCAAAAATGACTCATATTGGAAGATTAGATAAGATAGGGTTGTAATATCATAAACCAATCAAATTTAGACATGTTTGGATCTTATTTTAAACCTTATCATTTTGATTTATCCTTATTTAATCTAATTAAGTTTATTTGTGGTAATAAAATTCTAAATTTTAAATTATAAAAAATAATTACTTATTTGTTGTGAATTTTCCATAATTGTTTACTTTATAACATTATAGACCATATAAATATAAATTTATAATTTTTTAAATATTTGTGTGAATTTTAAACAATTTTATAATATTTTATTTTTGTAAAATAACTATAGTGTCAATTTTGACACTATTCATTTATTTGAATTTAAATAAAATATATACAGAAGATATGTTCGAAATAAAAGTTTTAATATATTAATAAATGGTCATATGTATTTATAATATTAGTTTATCACATTAAATAGTTCATATAATATTTATTTTATCATTTTGAAAACCATTTATTTGGTTTATCTCTTAATAAAATAATTACTACATCATTTTTGTATAATTATTTAATATACGTATTTGTTCTATAAAATTTTAAAATAAAATCCTATGATGAAGATAAATATATTACCTTCCACAATAATAATTTTACTCGAATTCATCATCTTAAAACCACAATATGTAAATTGTTATATTTATTAAATTATGAAGGTGACAACTTTGGCATCATTTAAAATAAAATAATATAAGTGTCATAATCGCTTTTATAAGGCTCCAATTGGTCAAATATTAGACCATTGGATGATTATGGTTTACATTTACATGTACAATAAGTTTTGGTTAGGTATTTGTGCATTTTATGGTCACTATTAGTTTAATAAAAACAATATTCTTGATTTTTCACTAGATAAACAATTTCTGCATCACTATTGTGTCATAATTAATGATAATTATTTAATCCCTAAAAATTATAAATAAATTTATATGATGTAGATAATTTCATTAGCTTTATGGAGACTATTCAGGTTCGAATTTTCAAGAATTTTATCACTAAATTAAAATTAATATACTTATAAGATTTAAGAGAGTGACATGTTGTCACTTTCTTTGGTTTTAATAATAATTAAGTTATTTTCATGGACAAATGTCCATTAAATGATTCTAATCCGACACTTAGGTGATATGGGTCGACTTTTAGTCATCCAATAGGATTTTAACATTTGTTAGGGTAATTTTAAAATATTATATTTACCCTTAATTACCCGATTTACCTTTAACTAAGGTAAATAAAATTTACCGTAGTTACTATTCATAATTCCCAAAAATAAAAAGTAGCTTATTAACATAATTTGGACCCACTGATTCCAAATATGGAATCCATTTTTCCAAATTCAATACAGAAAAGATGCAGAAATTAAATTAAAATTAATCATGTTGTCGAAAGAAAATGGGTTTTTCTTTAAAACATTGCAAAAGATTGAATTGATTTAACCTACGAATTCAAGGTAAAATCAATGCTAATGACATACATTATATTAAATGGTAAAAATATATTCTATTTATACTTTAAAACAATTCAATATTATAATTTATCCACATAATATATTACGATGAAAAAAGTTGTTTTTAATTAAAATATATCGTGTTTTTACTATTCATTAAAATATGAAAGTTATCGGAAAAATATCAAAACTTTATCTAATGTAAATTTTTATATCTTCATTTAAAATAAGAACTTTATTTTGTCAAAATGAACATATAAACATGTCAAAAACAAGATTTAAAGTGGGTGCACCATCAAAAGGTGGCAAAACTGCATTTTTTGAAAAATACTTATTTTACCTGAAAAATTTATTTTGTTCTTATACCATGTTCTAGAAAATGTGTAAGATGAATAATAATGTTATAAAATTCAAAATTTAGTTAATAATATTCATAACGGCTAGTTCATGACAATATTATAATAATATATCGTTGTTTATTAAAACCCGGTATTGCGTACAACAGACGCTATCGCGGAAGGTCGTGATTGCGTGTAATGCAAGCCAAGTCAGGGTTGCGTGCTGTGAAAGAATCATTTGTTGTTTCGTATAACAGAATCCAACCATATTTCATTATACATTTAATATATATATATATATATACTCAATGTTGCGTAGAATAACTATTATAAAAATTGTGGGTAACACGGTCCAAGAATAGTGTTGCGTATACTGCAAGCTAATACGGTGTTGCATATAGCGCAAGGTAATCTTGGTGTAGAATACAAAAAAAGACATTAATGAAATTAAAAGAATATTTTTCATAAAATCTCGGGGTGTTACATTCTACCCCCCTTAAAATGAATTTCGCCCTCGAAATTCGTCGGTGTTATAAATGGTTTACTATTTGAAAGTTTCTTGGATAGAAACCCACATCGTAAAAAGGAATACCAAAACTTATCTTTAAAAACTAATGTATAAAACGTAATGGTTACCCAAGTTAACTAATCACTGGGTATCCACATAGGAGAACATAGTTGAAAATATGGACATGGAAGAGAAATCTAACCGTCATGTTCTGATGGAGAGTGGTAGAGAACATGGCTATGGAAAGGCCAGTAATCACAAATCCATAGATTTGTGATGATATAAGGTACCATCTGATTCATCAGGTATAAGATCACTAGGAAAACATTTTTGGTTTTCAAGATCGTTTCCCTAAAGTTAAAGAATTAGAATAAATACTTAATTTATTTTGGTACAATCTCACTGTTGTTTGTGCCTTTAACAATTTCCACTTCATTTCATAAATAAATGAAGTTGAATTTGTTATTCGTGAAGTGTTAGCAGATCATGTGATAGAATGACGGGTCATTCCATCTGTCTCAAACAAAAGGTTAGCAAAAATTATATACATAAGTCGATCTATAGTGAGATTAATCATATATGGTTCCTAAAATGGACTTATACTTCATATATCATACTTCTTAATATATTAAAACTAGCCTCTACTAAACAGGGACTTCCTGTAGGCCAGTGGTAGGCGTTAAAGGCCAGTCGCACTTCGGTTGTGGGTTCGATTCCCACATCCTTGTCCGACGCGATGGGCTGTCGCCCGTCCTACAGGTTGTCCATTTTCTAAAACTATATTACTATAACATCCCATCAATAATATCGAAAAAACTTCTTAAACAATACTAACTTATGTCCAACATAATCCATTCCAATCTTTAGGCTTATCCATAATACTACAGTCCACTCTCATAACATAGTGAAAACGATTACCAGAGATTTAATACCATCGTTGATCCCCATATATCATAAGATATGTTTTTTTGGTCACATTCCAAACATTCAAAGTCCATAATCATGTATTCTCTTGAATACCTTAGTGAAAACATGAATGCAGTTAAAATTTAACACTTTCCACATACCAAAATCCTCAAAATTATATATACTCAAACCATGATATCACTTAGTCCTTATATCAATCATGAGCTCATGAATACTGTTAAACATTTCGTTTTCTCGTTTTCCCTTCATTATGCGCATATCAACTTATTTCCAAAAATATCTCAATCACTTTGAATACCACTTTATACCAATACATAAATATTCCAATACTTTATGATACAACATTATTTTGGAATCCCATTACATAAACACTTAATCATTCTACCACATCGTTGTCATATTCAACATTGCCAATAGTGATCACACGTGACTTCCCTTTGTCCTTTTCCTTAAGCGGTTGCTCATATCAATCATCACTAACCCTTGTATTAGGGCATTTATTAGCATAATGCCCCATTTCCTTGCACTTGAAGCATTGAAGTGTTGGTGGTGCGTTCTCTGCAGTGTTTACTTTATTCACATCATTAGAAACCCTTTTTCCATTACTTCGACACTTAGCTGCTCGATGACCTTATTTTCCACAATTAAAACATTTTCTAGTCCTTTTAAGACAATCTCCACCATGATTCATTCCACACTTTGTGCATAAGGAAACACTCATCTTTTTATCACCATTATTTTGAGATTTCTCCTTGAACTCCATCTTTCGTTTCTTTTCAAAACCCTGAGATGGATATGTAACAACAACATCCATTTCTACCTTGATAGCACAACGCACAATTTCTTCATAGCTACTGAAGTCTCTTATAGCTAATGCCCTTCGAAGACTTGGTTTTAAGCCACTGAAAAATCGATCAACTTTACTTTCAGGTTGGATTATAATACCAGAAGCGTACCTTGCAAGTCTTGTAAAATTTGCTTCGTATATACCAACAGATTCATCAAACTTCTGCTTCAACTCAAGAAACTCCTTCTCCATCTTTGTTCGAAGAATACGAGGGAAGTACTTACTGAAAAACAAGTTCTTGAACTCGTCCCATTCCATGGACTCAATTTCATCTCATAGCCTCCTATTCTTGATAAGATTCCACCATTGATCTGCTTCACCTTCCAAACGATATACTGCTAAGATGAATTTATCATGCTCAGAACATTGATGAACTGAAAATATCTTTTCAGTGGTACTGATCAATTGTTCAGCAACAAGTGGATCAGAAGACCCACTGAAAGAAGGTGGACGTTGCCTCATGAAGAACTTGGACGTCCAAAATGATTCATATCTTGTGTAAGTATAGAAATAAGATTTTTCACTCCATCTCCCATAACATTTGTTTGTTCAGGAGGACAATCATTGCACTGTCCATTGCATTGATCAACACGGTTCCTTCGGGTTCCAGCCATCGTCTAAAACCCAAAAAGAATAGCGTGAGAGGCAAAAATCATGCTAGGGAAAACAACATAATAAAGCGGGAGTACCTTCAATATCTAACATCTTAGATTTAATTCTATGATCATTAGCGTAATTCTAATACTATAACCTATACGTATACTTAACCTTAGGGACATCACTAGACATACCTTAGAAATATCTCTAGGGATCTCACTAAAGTTCTCGCATCCTAGTTTCCAAAGGCTGACTAAACCTTTCCTCTGATACCAACTGTAGAGACCCAAAGCCTGACGTACATGGACATTACATTACTTTTGCGGAATGCTTAGAACATAACGAAAACACACACACAAGGATCGTAATAGTTTAGTGTCTTTGGAAACTCGGAACGTAATCTTCTAATCGTGGTGAAAGATCTTCAACATCTCCCATAATGATCTTCCTTTTTTTATACCTAAAACCTTTCTTTATATCCTGGGGAAAAGAAAACATAAAAGGCTGAGCTCAAATGCTCAGTAACGGTAAACAAAAGAAATATCAATCACATCATATACATAAGAACATAGCTTTTGGAAATCTTAACCTGCAAAGGAGCTCATAATATCATATCATGGGGTAAATCATAGAAGTGAAATGTAATCCCAATAATCATAACATAAAACATGAAACTTTGTGGCATACACACATAATCATAGAGAATCATTTCTTGTTAGTCAAGACTCATTTCCAAGACTATCTTAGTGGACAAAGTCCCTTCCTGAACCGAGTCACCCTCGTTTCAGTCCTGTTTCACTGAACCGGTATAACCTACCATTCCAGCCATGTCTATCTCATGAGATATAAAATCTTTACCCAATGCATTGGAGGGAGATATAGGTCCCACCCATCTTATAATGAATACTTTATTATGTGTGCCACATAATCATAAACCATACATCATAGTGTAACCCATGTAATAAAAATGGGATTCTTAAACAACATGACATCATAAAAAAAATTTATATAAGATAAAGGAATTCATAAAAATATTTCCCTCACAACATAATAAAATCCATGTAATAATAGGGATAAAAACAGAACCCTTTTATTATCTTAGATGGAAAATAATTTTGATAAAATACTTGAACTCCATTCTTGAGGAAAATATCCTTTCTATTTCAAAAACATTTTTCCTTTCATAACATGTCATATGACTTTAAAACAAAAGAATATGATTAAAAATAAACTTGAAAACTTGTAAAGGAAGCTTTTTGGAAATAATTTTTAAAAAATCCATTCATGCCGTATAAGTTAAAAAAAACATTCTTCTCGTACTTTTGTCGGAAAAGTCAAAAAAAGTACCTCGTACGAAAAACGACAAAAGATTCCTTTCATATCTTTTACTAAAAACTCACCGAAGGGTAAAATAGGTTTTAAACAATTTTAGGTGAATGTAAATAATATTACATATTGAGGAAACATGGATGTGGTTGATAAAATACACCCCAGTAAATTTCAAAGTATAAACAATCTCGGATAAAAATGAGATTGTGATATCTCCCTTACCTTAGGTCTGACTTGCTTTGTAAGTGTCCCAACCTCCTTTATAATGATTTAAATCATGTTATTGACTTATTATAGAATCATATTCATTGTTATTATATCATATATGGTCCACTTACGACTTTATATTACCCGTTCTTTTTTTAAATTCATGTTAAAGTAGCTTTTTGGGTAAAATCGTCTCATTTGTCGTTCGTGTTTTTAATTTGTAATTATTAATATTATTACTTAAATCATGATTACTTAATTACATAATATAAAATATGATTTATATATATATATTCAGAATATACATATATAATAAATCATTAAATGGAAAGAAATACACCGTTCATGGAGACGGTAGTCCGTACATACGCAGGAACGTTGTTTTCGTTTCCTTCTTGAATTGAATGGAATTAAGTAGATGACATACATATAAATATAAATAATTCCAGTATAATTATTATGTCATATATTTCATTAGTACTTATTATATATACTTTATAATCATTCATGAATGGTAAATCATTTAGAATGAATCTCATCGCGTCGTGGAGACGGTAGTCCGTACGTACGCACGAGCGATGATATCGTTCCCATGGTCATGGAATTTTGTTGAAGTGTATGTATACTATTTCAGTATCAATATAACTTTATAATAATCATATATAGTTACTCATTAAACCATTATACCCATACAATTAAGGTGGTGGCGGAAAATATATTACACCACTGCGTGGAGACGGTATTCCGTACGTACGCACGGGCGGTGATTTCCTTTTTCCGTAGGATGGGTAGAAGGTGAATTAGGGTTGTTTAATATTTATAATAACATATCAGTATGTAAGTAATACTGATGTTATTACTTTATCATGAAACAACTAAAGAAGAATATGTTGAAGAAGAAAGAAATTAAAAAGATCGGCAATGGATATTACCTCTTCTTTGGAACGCCTCTTTGAATCCTCCACTTAGGGAACTAAGATTGGTCTTTTAAGAAGACCAGGACCTCTAGGATTATTCTAGGGAAGTGGAGAAGGGATTTTGGCAGGGGTTGGCCGAGCTTGAGAGCTCAATTTGTTGTGAGGAGGAGGGGGAGGAGGTGCCCTTTTATAAGGGAGGAGAGGGGCACCTTAGGAATTCTTAAAAATATTAATTTATAATAAATCTAAACCCACTTAAAAACCACCAAAAATGACTCATATTCGAATATTAGATGATATATGGTTTTACTATCATCAACCAATCAAATTTAGACATGTTTGGATCTTATTTTAAACCTTATCATTTTGATTTATCCTTATTTAATCTAATTAAGTTTATTTGTGGTAATAAAATTCTAAATTTTAAATTATAACAAATAATTACTTATTTGTTGTGAATTTTCCATAAGTGTTTACTTTATAACATTATAGACCATATAAATATAAATATATAATTTTTAAATATTTTTTGTGATTTTTAAACAATTTTATAATATGTTATTTTTGTAAAATAACAATAGTGTCAATTTTGACACTATTCATTAATTTTAATTTAAATAAAATATATATAGAAGATATGTTCGATATAAAAGCTTTAATATATTAATAAAAGGTCATATTTATTTATAAAATTAGTTTATCACATTAAATAGTTCATATAATATTTATTTTATCATTTTTAAAACCATTTATTTGGTTTATCTCTTAATAAAATAATTACTACATCATTTTTGTATAATTATTTAATATACTTATTTGTTGTATAAAAATTGAAAATAAAATCCTATGATGAAGATAAATATATTACCTTTCACAATAATACTTTTACTCGAATTCATCATCTTAAAACCACAATATGTAAATTGTTATATTTCTTAAATTATGAAGGTGACAACTTTCGCATCATTTAAAATAAAATAATATAAGTGTCATAATTGCTTTTATAAGGCTCCAAATGGTCAAATATTCGACCATTGGATGATTATGGTTTACCTTTACATGGCCAATAAGTTTTGGTTAGGTATTTGTGCATTTTATGGTCACTATTAGTTTAATAAAAACAATATTCTTGATTTTTCACTAGATAAACAATTTCTCCATCACTATTGTGTCATAATTAATGATAATTATTTAATCCCTAAAAATTATAAATAAATTTATATGATGTATATAATTTCATTAGCTTTCTGGAGACTATTTAGGTTCGAAGTTTCATGATGTTTATCACTAAATTAAAATTAATATACTTATAAGATTTAAGAGAGTGACATGTTGTCACTTTCTTTGGTTTTAATAATAATTAAGTTATTTTCATGGACAAATGTCCATTAAATGATTCTAATCCGACCCTTAGGTGATATGGGTCGACTTTAAGTCATCCAATAGGATTTTTACATTTGTTAGGGTAATTTTAAAATATTATATTTACCCTTAATTACCAGATTTACCTATAACTATGGTAAATAAAATTTACCGTAGTTACTATTCATAATTCCCAAAAATAAAAAGTAGCTTATTAACATAATTTGGACCCACTGATTCAAAATATGGAATCCATTTTTCCAAATTCAATACACAAAAGATGCATAAATTAAATTAAAATTAATCCCGTTGTCGAAAGAAAATGGGTTTTTCTTTAAAACATTGCAAAAGATTGAATTGATTTAACCTACGAATTCAAGGTAAAATCAATGCTAATGACATACATTATATTAAATGGTAAAAATATATTGTATTTATTCTTTAAAACCATTCAATATTATAATTTATCCACATAAGATATTACGATGAAAAAAGTTGTTTTTAATTAAAATATAGCGTGTTTTTACTATTCATTAAAATATGAAAGTTATCGGAAAAATATCAAAACTTTATCTAATGTTAATTTTTATATCATCATTCAAAAGAAGAACTTTATTTTGTCAAATTGAACATATAAACATGTCAAAAACTAGATTTAAAGTGGGTGCGCCATCAAAAGGCGGCAAAACTGCATTTTTTGAAAAATACTTATTTTACCCGAAAAATTTATTTTGTTCTTATACCATGTTCTAGAAAATGTGTAAGATGAATAATAATGTTATAAAATTCAAAATTTAGTTAATAATATTCATAACTGCTAGTTCATGACAATATTATAATAATATATCATTGTTTATTAAAACCCGGTATTGCGTACAACAAACGCTATCGCGGAAGGTGGCGATTGCGTGTAATGCAAGCCAAGTCAGGGTTGCGTGTTGTGAAAGAATCATTTGTTGTTTCATATAACAGAATCCAACCATATTTCATTTATACATTTAATATATATATATATATATACTCAATGTTGCGTAGAATAACTATTATCAAAATTGTGTGTAACACGGTCCAAGAATAGTGTTGCGTATACTGCAAGCTAATACGGTGTTGCGTATAGCGCAAGGTAATCTTGGTGTAGAATACAACACAAGACATTAATGAAATTAAAAGAATATTTTTCATAAAATCTTCGGGTGTTACATCAACGATTCCCAAACACTTCTCTCCAACTCATGGTGATTAGGAATACCCTTTAGGAAATGTAAAATCTAGTTCATGTATCATTGTACTAGGTTATTAAGTCTATTTCATGACATGTTATCATTACCATTGGAAATATTCATGGTGTATCTCATTTCAAGTATCCTTCTGCATCCATGAAATAGGAAATTATTAGACCTTGTTAAATACATTATTGATAATTTATCATGGGAAATATATTGTTAGTAATTTCATTCCACATGGTATCAAACTCTTATTATTCTGCGGGTTTTTAATAATCTCTTTATGGATGAGTATTATCATTATTCATTTACTTTGATTCGTATTTTGAAAAAAAATCCTCTGATTTTGGATTTGTCTCTTTAATAACCTAGTCCTAAATTACCCATGTGATTGGTCTTATAAGCATTAATTATATTTTCCACACTCCTATGGACTTGGTTAACCGTCTCCATTACCATATAATACATGAACATTTCAAATTGTACCTCTATCCTTTAAATTCCATTTTTTTCAACATCATTTTTTTATAAATGGTGCCACTTATCCATCATGTGTCTCAATATTATTTATTCCTTGACTAATACATGTCAGATGGTATTAAATTATAAAATCAGTTTCTAGAATTTTTCTACCAATTCAACTTTCCCTATATGATTTTTAATAATTTCCGTTTATCCCATATCTCATTTGAAACTTAGTGATTTTAGAATTGAGTTGTTATATATATTTTAAGAATTATTTCCGTAAATGACAATATTTCAATTCATCTTAAGTTAAAGGTCATGTTGTTTTCCATAAATTTTAAAAAATAATAATAACACCTTCATGATTATCATATTCCTTATCATTGTATCTAATATATATTTGATTTCATATTATTTAGGTAATTCCTTATCATCATACATTTTCATACTCATGTTTTTTCATTGAAACCTTTTTCTAGATGTGGTTCTATATATAACATTTCATTTAGTGGGAAATTACATCCCCATCTATGTCTCAATTAAATTTATACTTCTCTATCATCCTTCCATGAAAATCCCACATTAATATGACCATAAATTCTAATGTCAAATCCTATCATTGGAAATTTTTTCCAAAAACATCCATTTATTTATATGGAAATTCATTTCACATGATGTAAAAAACTCATCAATTATATATTTTACTATATTTTTACCACCATTTAAAACAAGACTATTCATGGTTACAAATGATTTTTCTTTTGATGAATGTTTTGATATCCTTAATAGATTTAAATTCATATAATAAGAATCCAACATTCTATGAAGATCATAAAGTGATAAATTCAGGTGATTTCATTCTTCCTAATTTTCCATTTTTGGACTGTACAAAGGTATAAAATTTTTTATAATGCCCCAAAACATTGGCATAATTAAATTCATCTTCAAGAATGTGGATAAATCATATAACCTAAATGACATGGCTAAATAATTCATATAGGTTCTTATTTAATATGTTCTTCAAAACATCAACCATTTTTATAACACTTCTTGTTTTTTATCATTAAACAAGTAATATCCTTCTTATATATTTTTCACTGTTATCATTTATTTGATTAGAATTTTTATAAATTATATATTTCACATGAATACAATTTCAAATGGATAATGATAATTCATTGTGTGAATTTTCATTTTTATTCAACTACTGTTTCGTCTTCTTCTATAACAAACAATTCTATATATTCATTTACATGTATTTGAAAAAAATGGTATATTGAAAGTATAAGTGACAAAAAAATTTATATCATATAACTATTAAAAATATAATAATTATATCAATTGAATAATAGAAACCCTTTTCTATTAACAACATTATATATAATGGATAATTCCAAGTGCCAAATTGTTAATTTTTTTACATTGTGTCTCTAATTGGACTTTTTGTATCCCAAACTTCACAAACACAACATGGGGAGTTAATTTGGATATGTATTTATTTTTAACATGAACATTAAAATAGATTTTGTTCTTATATTGGGATAAAAATAAAACCTATTTCAAATAATCATAAAAACAGATCAACCAAATATATAAAAATTTAGTAAATCTGTTAACATATAGGGTTTTACTTGGTTCATAATTAAGGAGAACTCTATGAAGCCTACACAAATGATGCGATTATGTACATAGTGATATGACTACTTAAAAATATTTTAATACATGACTTAGGAAATTCATTTCATTAATCCAAAGGAAAATCCCTTTGGAATACATGAAAAATTAGTTTTTATAGAAAAATAAAATACATTACATTAACACCAAAAAAGGTTTTGTGACATTTTTCTCCCATTATATATATAATTGGGACATTTAATTAATTCTTATCAAAATAGTAGTTCCTCAATATTTCCCAAATGTTTCAATTAGTTCACTTTGTTTGTTGTCTATTTTCTCCTTTTTAAAACCTTCATAAATAATGAATTAATTCAGTCAAATTCATCCTTTTAAATTTATTAGTTTCCACCAATTGTTTGGGATAAAAAACCATTTACAGTGATCAATATAAAATTAAAAATGTTAAATAAATTATAATTTAATTTTTTAAGTATTTTAATTCTTTAAAACTCCTATAAATATCTATATCATAGCGTGATGATACTAAATGTGTCTTGATGTTCATCACAGTCATCATTTTTTAGCCATGATAGTATCTGTCTCAATTTAATTTATCATTATCTCAATATCCAAAAAATATATAAATAAAATCATGTTTTAAATTATTTTGGAATCATGGAGTGATTCTCTAAAATATCGTTAAATTATAAAACGACTAGGATAAATAATTCCTTATTATTATTTTTAATTATTCAACCATCACTAATTAGTGTTGCATTTAGATTTCATACTATCATGTTGGTTCATGATCATTAACCTAAATCCAACATTTTAATCATATGTATCAGTCTTTAATCCATAACGTATTTATATTTTTTGATGAGTACTTAAACTAACAAATAAATAGTACCATTGAACATTTATGGGGACTACATTACGGTTTTATTAATTACATTTTTCCCTGGTTTTGTATCCTCTTATATAAATAGTTCCTTGTATCCTCAAAACTCCACCACAATTTTCAAAATAATTCTAAACAACCTAAAACCAATAATGAATAATATTTCCAAAAAACAAGACACTCTTACAATATCATAAACTAGTACTCTAATGGTTTTGACATTCTACTATATTCCAGTCCAAATTACCAAAGTTTAAACATATGAGGGAATGTTTTAATAACCATAATGTGTCACAAAATATAAGAAAATACACTTTAAGGGATATTATGAATAATTTAATAATATATTTGGTTTAGTTTACCAAAAAGTGACTATAAATTTGTTTTACTAGAAAAATATACATTTAAATAATTACTGATGCTTCCTAGAGGTATTTACTAGTGATTAATTATTATTTTATGTATCCCCATGTGTAGGAACTCAATGGTTTTAGAAGTTGTGAAAGATAATTATTCTATATATTGGCCCTTTATGATGGTGGAATGATTTATGGAAGAATGTCATTACTTATCTAATCTTTTTAGAAATACTCTATCCATGATGTGTTTCATATTGATTAGATAAGAAAATAACATTTAGAATGTTCTTAAATACATAAAAATTAAATTATTAATTTATTGGATGGTGTTTTAATAGACTAACATGGGTTATAAAATATGTTCACATAAATTGGATAGCCATAAAGATAATAGCATGTTCCTGATATCCACATACTAGTCATAAGTAACATGTGTCTATTCAATGATAATTTGAAATTATATCACCCTAAAAAATAAATATAATAACATAAAAACAGTTAGAGTGTGAAAAAAATAAACATAATGCATCATTTTTCTAATAACTAAACCTAAAGGTAGAAAAATTGACACACTGGCAACATGGTCTCAAAAAAAAGACCAAAATTAATGATCCCAATAAATACCATTATTTTATCTCCTAGGGAGAATAACAAACCACCATTGTAACCCACAAAAAAATGAACATGATTTGGGAGATTCATCCTCTATAAGATTATCATCCCTTTACTTGTACCCTGCAACACCATGTCCATAAAATCATTGAGGAAAAAAGTTGGGTTTGACCACTAAATCTTTGTATGATTACATAGATAATATATACATTTTATATCCACATGAATTAGTATGTTCATTAATAAAATATTTTTATAATACATTTCAAAATATATCAATTTCCATATGAAAACAAAATTTGGTTTCCCATTCAATGTCATTCCATATTACATAAGCAAAATAATATGAGGTAATAAAAATTTATAATGAAATAAACAGTATTCAAGAATCAATATCCATATAATGATAATGTGGGAAAATTAGAATATAAATATACATATAGGTAATGTATCTAGAAATCACTAAAGTAAATTATTTCCATGATGGTATACACTTCTATGAAAAATGTGAGACGATAGAAAACATAAGTGAATATTAATATCTAGATAATGTATTCCCTTATAAAGGCTACCCCTAAGAAAATTAAATCTAGTGAAACTTCTTTTTTAATACTAAATTTAGTAGGTTTTGTTTCTATAATTTTTTTATAATACATTATGGTCTCCCATGGTTCTATTACACCCTGATTACATTTATGGAAAAATCATGTTAATAAATTCTTCTCAATAGCGAGTCCACATGAATCCTATTCTTGAAAAAAAAACATCATTTAAATTTAATCTTTTTTGGAATCTCATCAAAAGCATTGTGGGAATAAATCATGTTTTGTAAGAAACACCATTTAAAAACTCACAATATCTACCAATGAATAAGTCAAATTTAGTTATTCTATTTCATAAATCAAAAAAAATGAAAACATAAAAGTAACTCTATGATTGAAAAGGGAATTACCATAGTATAGAGACACCTACCATAGGAAACACGAAAATGATGTTTACTTATTAATTAGTGATGAGGGTGAATCATATTAGATCCCATAAAACCAAGATCTCAGTGAGAAAATTAAATTATCCATATTTATGGTAGATCCATAGATATAGTATCAATTTAAATCAATCAAATGAATAAGAATATAGTTAAATATATTTGAAAGAATGCACTTACTAGATTACACGCAATAGTAAACCAATCCTCCAACTGACACAATAATTCACCTACAAGATGAGAGATAGATCTTATATCATCACCCAGGATCTCTTAAATTTAATGAAATAAAATTAGTGATGTATGGGAAAGATTATAGAAAATTAAATTAAATTTCAATAAAAAAAAGAAAATGTATCCCGTTACTAAGTGACATTACCAGTTGCATCATTGGATAGATACTGGTTCTCATCAATCAGATAGTGGTTGTTGGTAGAGTGTCTATACCTATAGGCATTCCATATAATAGTCATTGGTTATAACAATAAATCATATACCTCTTGTCCATTGACCTACTAGACAGTCGAACTTATAGTCATTTGGGTGTTTTTAGAGCTAGCAATGACTAGGCATTTCCCTTCATCGGCTGGACATTAGCTTCCTAATGCCACAAAATTGCCTTACAGAATGACCCATGTTAACTACGAACAAAAATTCAAAATAAAATTTATAAAGGGGGATCATATCTAATTTTTTTATTCCAATTTTTGAAAATTCTCCCCACCATAAAAGAAGTATATATCTATAATGACTCTATATCACAAATCCTCATAGAGATAACTACCTTGATGCATTATCAATGACTCTCACTCACATGTCTCATGGATTTCGCTACCATACTACAATTTCACTAAAAAATGGGATCTTCATTCTACAAAACACCATATCATGTTAGTACAATATATTTTTAGATTTACAAAAATTTTGGTGTCATGTTGAATCTCAACATCATACCACTCGATCGCATCAGACATTTCTCATTAAAAATTTTTTAGTTGGGTAACATAGAATACATTTTTGATAAATAGAAAAATATATTTTATATCCAATAGATAATCCAAATTTATGAGTCTCTATATAATCTAAAATAGGATGACATAACTATGTTCTAACTATCAAGACCCCATCCTTCCAAATATACCATAATGAGGGGAGAGATATAGTGACCCCTAATTCCCACATCTAGTAGTCCCCAAGATTTAAGATCATATTAAGGGTATTAAAATAAATTGAAATGCTTTTAATTACACTCTATAATAATATATAATTAAAAGATAATATGAATCATCCACAAACTACTCTATGAACATAGACAAAAAGAAACCAAAACCATACCATAATGAGTGTACAAATAACACTGGTATTGATAAATGTATCCAAAACCAAACACCCAAAATAAAAGCTAATGTAGTAACATAACAACTACCCATAATGACTTTTTCATGTACTTTCGATCATGATCGTCATAATCCTCATAAAATATAGAAAAAATAGTTTATATATATTGGGTTATCATACAAGTATAAATTGTTGGAAAATGAATGTCTCTTTCGATCATGTGAACGAATAAAACTAATGAACCTATAAGAAAAAAAAAGAACCAACAATGCCTATGAAAGTCTACTATTCATCTGAACCAATTGATTGACTTATCTTGATTAGGTTTGCACAAACCATACCTCATAGACAAATAATGTTAAACCCTTCCAACATTATACATAAAATTGAGAAATGATATTTTCCCAAACTAAATGAAACTTTTCCTATCTATTGTGAACCATAGAGAAATTCCCAAAAAACGCATAATCAAACAAAAAATAAGAATAAATCACGGATCAAAAACAAACACCCACTAGAACCAATAGACCAATGCAACAACGAAGTGGGCTAGAAGACCCTTCATGAAGCTACTGTTCATTTAAAATGAGTGTGATAGGTAAAATTAAATGAAAATAAATCATCCATAAGGGTTGTAAAATTTCCTAGATCCCATTAGTTTCCCATAGTGTAACCCATTAATGACATGCAATCCATGGGTTTCCAAAACATTCCAACTTATTCTGAAAATGGAATTGCCTTGACCCGATTTAATTACACACTAGGAATTTATCATTCATGACCAGAAAAAATTTTAATGTTTACCCCACAGACACATACAATTCATTAATCGAGACATATCCAATGCTAAAAGACAATAACACCTATTTTGAAAAACACTCGTGACCTGAATTTCTTGAAGAATTTGTATTTCACATCCAAACACCACTAATTCTCATAATTCCTCCTCTAAGAACACCCAAACACCCAAAACTAAAAATGAAATGTGCCTCAAAGGGAGATGTCATTAAATTATATACCTCTCAAATGATTCATTTCTATGAGAATTAAAATCAATGACCAGAATAAAAATATCTCCATATAACAACCTCATGAGATACCCCTCATGGTTATCGTAACTCCCTAAAGGTACTAGAAGACAAAAATGCTAACCTAGACACACAAAAAACAAATTATATATCCAAAAAATGCCTCCATTAACACTTACATACTAACACACAACCACTGCATGATCATATCATCCTTCATTAAACTGAAACTAAAAATATATGAAAAAAAAACAACACATCCACAGACATGCAAATAATGGTATTTCATCCTGCGAGTCATGATTATACACTCTTTGGGTTTCCCTAACTCTCCCCATGTTCTTAATCCCATATTAGTATAATGTATCTCAATTATGAATAAGTTCATCCCATTTTCATATGGTATAACTCTATCCCATATAATATATTAATAAAATTTAAAATATCATGACCCAATAATATCTATACTTTATAAATCAAGAAAAAATGATAGCCTGGATAAAATTGAAAATAGTTCATGGGTACAAGGAACCCATATGTGTATCATGTTCCTATATACCCTCAACCATGCCATAATGATTCCCAAAAACATTAAAAAAATGGAGGGTTTTTACTCGCAACACATTATCCTAATGATTTTGGATCTATACAATAAATCCATGAGAATTGTGCCAATCTCGATATCCAACTCTTCTGATCCAATAATATGAGATTATCCTTGATGATATTTAAAAATCTTAGGTACAGAGAAGAATACATGGATAATCTATAGTTTTTGTGGAAATACAAACTGATATGCCACCTCAGCAACCCTATGAAACTCTTATATGGTCTCAAAAAACCTAGGAGAAAGATTACTCCTCATAACAAACCAATAATACCCATTTCAAGTGGAATCCTTCAAGAACATGTGGTCCCCAACATTGAACTCTCAGGGCCACCAATTGTGATTGGAATAAAAACTATACTTATCCTTACCTACTTTTATCCGCTCTCAAACTAGCTAAAACGTCTATATAAATATCTTTACTATATCAAGACCATGAAGTTTGTGCTCTCTAACCTCCTTCTAGGATGACGGAGTACAACACTTCTTCATGTACAATGCCGGAAATGGGTCCATGTTTATAGATGAGTGATATATATATTATTATATGAAAACTCACCAATGAGAAGTGTAGTGTCCATAATTTTCCAAAGTCCAAGATCAGTGCTCCAAAAATATCATAATGTGTAAGGATAACCCTATCCATATACCATCCATATGAGGGTTAAAAGAAGTGGTGAGGCATAAATGAGTGAAAACTAAGTTAGAATCCCCTCTACACTCATGAGGTAAAATGTGAATCCTGATACAAGATAATTGATTTCAAATATCCATGAAAATCCACAACCTCATATACATATTTATTATCCAAAGAATCCACTTCCATTTACTCCATGTTTTAAAAATTTTCCAATATCATCAAGTGATCCAAGATCATACATATAGAATTAGAAACCCTATAATCATGGGATAAACCTATGAAAATTCTATCAAATTTTCATCCCATTTCAATTTATGAACATCTAAAGGATTCAACAATCCACCCGGAGCTTGATGCTGGGACATTACCTACTAGAAAACAAAACAACATACCACAAACACAACCACCACCCATTTCATCCTAGACCACCAAACCTGCATCATCAAACCACAAAACATCTTCTGAAAAAATGTGATCTATAAATCATAGGATGGATTACATCTTGAATATATACTATAAAAAAATATTCACCTCTGAAAAATAATTTATTTCTGACTATCCTTCAACCATCCTGACAGAGCATCACCATGTCTAACATCAACGTGCATTACCTCTGCCTTTTAGTCTCCCCACTAAGACTCCTCCATTTGATGGATCATATAATATTAAACAATAATATTAAATGAAAACCTTCTACAATTAACCACATCACATCCATGTTTCGGGCTTCCAACTCCTCCATTGAATAAGAAACATCCCCAAACTCCTGAAAAACATCTTTACACAACTTCAAACTCAAAGAGTTTGCCACAAAATTCCATTTTCATGAGGTGATCGAGTCCTAAAAATCATAATATTTAATAAACTATATCCACCTCCATTACCCCAAATTTATACCATGCTTAGAAAAATATACCTTAATATATTGTGATATGAGATGACCAAAAAGTTCTCCCCGGTGAGGTAATACCTTCAAAACGTTAACATAAACACAACCGCTTCTAACTATAAAACTTTGGTGGCATTATTATTCTCATGGATATGTAATAAAAAAGAACCATAAGTGAAAAATTCCATCTATTGAATCAATATTCCTTCCATACCCACATGGGATACTTCAACAAACACCTCACACGTCACCCCTTTTCAGGAAACTGAAATATAGTTGTACAAAACAACTACCCCTTCAGGTAACAAGATGCTTCCTAGAAATGATCACTCCTCCAAAAATACTAGCCCTTCTATACCAATACTATCAATGAGGATAAAACTCGATAAATATAAATCACAATACTCCCATAATTTATAATTATACTAGTAAATCTATGAACCTCTTCTAGGTTCTAGGGTTCTTCCAAAGAAAAAATTACATCAACCTTTGACGAGTCAACTATTACACCTACTAAGACACCACATGACTGATGTAATAAACCTATAATATAATTAACATAATCATGGAAAACATTCAATATATTTTGTGGAATCGAAGAAACTACAATGAAACTCTAAGTAGATCAACAAGCTCATTCTTTAACTTTGAGTAGACCAATATTTAATCAATGAAAAAACAATAAAGTGATCATTTAATTCATATATCATGGAGTTCATGAGTCATAACAACACAATTGGTGCATTCATGACACTAAAAAATATGACTAAAAACATTAATTATCCATACCGATATATATTGGATGTCTTCAGGACATCCCCATATTTTACACAAAACTTGTGAAATCTAGACCATATGTTGATCATCGAAAACTAAATCACCCCTCTCATTTGGTTTAAAATATCATCAATCATTGTAAAAGTTTAATAGTTCTTGGTTGTAACCCGATTCATCATTCAATAGCCTCTACACAATTTGAAATTACCATCTATATTCTTGGATAACAATTATAGAGCACCCCATGACAAAATAGGAGGATGAATAAAATACTTCTTCATCAAATCATCTATCTGAATCCTAAAATACATCAACATAGAAGAATCCATATGATAAGGACCCATCAAAATTGGAGGTGAACAATCCCAAACTCGACATCACATGATGGGGTTGCGTCACAATATACTCACAAAATACATCTAAAAACTCTCCAACTAACATGGGGATCCCTCTAACCTTTCAGCCAATGACTCCACTGAAAACTCAACCATCAAATAAAGGAGGGTACTTACATAATGACTACTCACCTATCAAACCCACATTCCAATTAAAACCACATGATGTATATACACATCCAAGAACACGATTCTCCTCTGAATTACGTCAACAAAAGTATGTATGGATTACACTTAATTTTTTCCTTGGCTGAAACTTCATGGATATATTCGTAGCAACAATAGATACACATGGTAAAGATGTGGACCCATTACCAGGATACATCACAATCACACACAAAAAGATGTTCTATCCTAAAAATAGCATAGTCAACTCCAGGGGAATGGGAAGACACTCTATGTCTACTAATAAATAATAGACTATAGTGGTTTCAACAAAGGTATATGAGTATAACAAATAAAACATGGAATAATAAATGGTAGATGCTAAATAGGGCATACCTGAATCAATATAAATCCCCTCTATCACTGTTTCATCCACTTTATGCAACTAACCATGACCATCTGATCTACCACACTATTAAAATCAACCCTAATAATCAAGGTCAGGTCAAGGTCCTTAAACACGAGGAACATCTTGATGATGTCATGTACCCAATTTATCTCCCCTTTGTGGATAATAATCCTATTATCCCTACTATTTAAATAGTGTCATTATAAATAGCTTCGGAGGCTAGTGATGAACCTAATCACTTCCACTAACCTGTACACAAAGAACCACATCCAGATGGTTGTGACAATGAAAATGAACCTAATTGAAAAATACATCAGCCTAACATCTCCAAAATATCATGGAATCCCTAAACATAGATGATTTTAAGAGAATATGATGATTTCAACTCCCCACTGGTCAAAACCTCAATGGTCATAGTTCCATAAATCTTCTACTAACAACCCTAATACTTGAGAAACATTACTAATTTCTACCTCAAGATAATCCTCCTCATTTGTGTAATATATTGATCACATCAACCTTATTCTAAACATATAGATATATTTTCAATGTAAAAGATTAAATATATACTGAATAGAAGGTTGTAGTGAATCCTCAGGAAATTTCACAAGAGACGAACCTTTTAAAAAATATCAAGGGAAAATTATCGAAATTCCTTGAACATGATTCCCAACTCTCACAATGACATACTCCCTTGCTAGAGAGAAAGAATCTCTAGCCACATCACTTCTATCATGACTGATGAAAGGAACTCTGCCCAGAAATATTTCTAGATTCTTACCCAATAAATATATCCATCAATATTCTAATTTTGATATACAATCCACCACTTACATAGAAATACCCACATATGTCTAATTTTAGAAGCTACCCAATATACAAAAGGGTCCCAACAAAACTGAATTAAATATTCATCTCCTTCATCCATCACTCTATCAACACATCAGATACACAACCCTCAAATATCCTCAAATCCAACAACTCAAATGATTGTAATTTACTCTTCCAATCCTCACCATTATCTAATGGATCAACCCTATAATGATGAATAAGATTATCCTGACAAACCTTAGCTTTCTAAGCCACATGCAGATGACGTCCATGAGCTATATCTTAAATTTGAACAAGAATTTACTAATATTGGTAGAATTGTATTTTATTTATATTTATTTTAGTTCAAAATTTTCATTTTAACCTTCTAAAAAACCAAAATCTATATGGAACAAATGTAACTGTGATGGATGTAGATTTATTATTTCACTACCCTATAAATAGGCCCACCTTACTTAGTAATTAAACCATACCAGAATCCTTGCCTTAGATATTAGTGTCCATAAAATCCCATTTCCTAGTAGGTCTCCCAGGGCTATATCACACAACAATTTCAATTGATACTATTTCCATACAAAACAAGAAAATCCACAATATCCCAAACTCCAAAATCGATCCACACTCTCAACCATCAACCTCTGATACTACAATATCATTTCTCACTCCCAATAAAGATATTGAAATGAAGGTAGAGAGATAATGAACCCAACGTCCTACCTCTTGTGGGACTTGGGTTATCAAGTAGCACTAAGGATAAAAAAATATCAAGAAATTAGAGGAATTGCACTATATTATAATAAAGTATCAGAAGATAAGATGGATCGCCCAAAAAATACATCGAATAATATAAAAAGAAAAAAACACCCCACAATGAATTTATATATAATACAGGTATATATAAAATTATCTAAAAGCTAATACAAAAAATAAAATTTAGAGCAACAAAAAAACAATCCAAATGGTTTAAGATAGTACTATCTAGTACGATCCACATAATCCACTTGGAAACCT
This sequence comes from Viscum album, assembly GCA_963277665.1. Taxonomy (NCBI): domain Eukaryota; kingdom Viridiplantae; phylum Streptophyta; class Magnoliopsida; order Santalales; family Viscaceae; genus Viscum; species Viscum album. Next base: position 2,036,850,252 of record OY728148.1, read on the forward strand.
AATTTGTTTATATATAGGGTGAGAAAACAGTATAATTATTAGGAAAACTAATGTCTCTCATACACATGTGAATGTGGAATACTAATTCACCCATGAGAAAACAAGAGAACCAACATCACCTAAATAGTTTAATTTCCATCCCAACCTCACCAAGGAATGATTACAAAATAACTCAATACAACTATAATAATATAATAAGAAAAATATCGATAGATGGTTTCCTTCACTACTTTCCCACGGATCTTCCACTCTCACACCCTAACATCATATGTCCTATAACACCTATATCTTTTGAATAAAATATTCCACCTCCCCAAAACACAATCAAATCACATCAGACATGAAGACACTTGGGCCACCTCCCCAAAATATAGTCACACCTCATATCACCTAATGAAGCCTAGACTATCACATCACAACAACATCCAAAAAAACTTAATAGGGCATAGTGAATGTGAATTTCATCGACCTTGTCCCCTCCTCTCAACAAGCATTGCTTCCACCATAAGCCTCCCCATAACACGAGAATATCACTTCTCACCTGAGAACACCTGCACCCCCCCTACACAACATGGTTATATAATATATTGACATAAAAAAACTAGGAAATCATCTAATTAACTAACATGCATATATCCATTAAAACTAATGTATATCAATATATCTTGAAGATATAGTAATATAGATGGGGTATACATCGATCCATCATCACCCCTGAGATGTAGAAAAAAACAACCCTTGTGAAAATATAGGTTTCGACATATAGTTCATGACATCATTAGGTAGTGTATGTAACAAAATAGAATTTACAAGTATATATATACAAACAAGAAACACAAAATCTTATTGTATGGTTTCAAAAAAAATCACTAACCAACTCACGACACTACTACATTCAATTACAACACTAAATTCATAACAACACACAATCTATATACAATAATTTCACATTTCCTTCCATTTAAATTATCCATTCCAATCCGTTAATTATTTATCATCAACCACATTTAACCACACTACCCGTCATTTGTTTTTTAATTATGTTTTCCATCCCATTAACCAAACCAATACAATAAATTATAAAAAATATTTACCAGTAATTCCATCATTAATTTGGCATCTTTCTTAATGCATCAACACATGACAAGTATATCATATTCCCCATCATACCATGTCCTTTCCACAAAAAACATAATGGAAAAATATTTCCACTCTACCGCATAATCATATCCAAACTACCCATCATTTCATCTCCTGAAAAGCATTGCCTAACAAACCATCATCATACTGGCCCAAAATCGTGGAGAAAAATTTATCGTCATGGTTACCCAAAAGAAAAACCAAATAAACAATCATCTTGACACCCGAAAAATGGAATCCAAACAAACAATCATCCCATCATACAAAAATATTTGCTAAACATACCATCATATCATAAACCCAAAATCATCGCCCAAAATCCATCACCTCATTGAAAACCACATCACAACAAAAATCATCATCTTGTAGTATGTCCACAAATCAAAACACATAAAAATCAATTTTACATATATAATAAAGGGTATTTCTTTAAATTTCACATTATTTAAGTAGCATTATGAATCATGATTTTAATCAAAGTGAATCCATTTCTTTATGTAAATGTAAGTGCTTAGTGAATTTCAATTTTCGGGTGATATCACAACAAAGAGAAACAAGTTTTCCATAAAAAAACTACTATATAACAATATAAGGCTCCTAATAGACACGATTTTCAGTGAGACATTCTTCCCAAAATAATAAAATATCACAATAATATCAGAGCTATAAAAGAATGTAATCATTCCCATTTCCCCATTAAATTAATGTAACTTTATTAGTCCCTTGGAATCCATACCTCATAGATAAATAAGATTAAACCTCTCCATATTGATACCCAAAAGTGAGAAAAAGATATTAACTACCTCAAAGAATATTTTCCAACTTGTTTTTCACTATAGGGTGAATAAGTAATGGCTAAAAATATAACTGCATAAAAAATCCATGGATCAATAACAAATCACCAAAAATCAACCCCTAAACCAATAGATTGAAGAAAGAGACGAGGGGGGGGGGGGTAAATGGAATTCTTAGAGATCCTAAGGTTCTTCTAAAACAAGAAAGGGAGAGCTGCAACTGAATGAAAATAAATTTGTCATAAGTGTTATAAAATAACTTAGATCCCACACAAGGTTTTCAAAAATGTTCAATAATTAATAAAAAATAATTTTACCTTGACTTGATATAAATAAACCAAATTAAATCAATTTTAATTATGAGAATTCATTTAATGTCTCCCCCCTCCCAGTCGCATAGAATTATTGACTCTAACCAGATACATAAATTATGATACCCATGATCACATCCTGTAAAACTATCATGATATGAATTTACAAAGTCAGAATTTTTGCACCTAAAATGAATGTAAAACCGAATAAAGATTTCTCTAAACTCCTACCAACACCCAAAACTAACAATATAACGAGCCATGGAGGAAATTGACATTACACTAACAAACCCTACATTCTAAAGTATCTATGAAAAAACTAATATGAAACTCTATGAAATAAAAAACCATATAATATAATTTACAATAAATGATGGTGAATAAAATTATATGATTAATGGCGACTTTTAGTTGTCACCAACCTCATCTTGATAATTTTTATTATATTTGTAAACTCTAAATTGATGATCAATACAACCAAAACACTTCTCCAACCTCTTCTCTACAAAGAGGAGACCTCCAAGGCCTCCAATACAATTACTCAAATGGATGCATATGGATTTAATATTGGTCTCTATTATTATAGATAAAATCTAACAAGGGAAATTACTTATACCATATTCTAATGATGTCATGTAAAAATTCCTAGATCATAACATCAAGAATATGGAATTATTTTTTAGTTTGGACATCCATAATGGGATGATATTCCATGGTCAACATCAACTGAGAACCCATATATATATATATGATCCACTCCATGATGTGAATGTAAATCAAGGGTCACCATTAGAGATAATAGCTGATGGTATGCCTTGAATTCTGATAATTTCACAAATATTCATGTTATCATGGTCCTCTACCTTCATCACCTCCTGGATAGGTAAAAAATCACTTATTTTATGATTAGATCAATAATAATCAATATCATATCGATACCACTAGGCATCCAAGGTATCCCAATCATAAATCCCTATGTTATATCATCCCATTTCTATAATATAATGGATTGAGGTTTCAATAGTCAAGAATTTGGCTGATGTTTCACATTAATTCGCTAACACGTGAGGCATTATGATATAAAACATACAATTGATTGTCTCAATACTGATCACAAGTAATGACTTATAAAATAAAGGTTCATCTTGGAAGATCCATTTTCCCTAGCTGATGTTTATAAATATCTACTATTTGTCGACTCTAGCCTCAATTATTTCAGAACAACGGTTTTACCTTTGAAGAGAAAAACATAATCTGGAGATAGAGACCACTCACCCAGTGTCTGCTCAAAAATAAATATTCTCCATAACCATTAACACTTTGTATACTTTTTATTTCATAGTAGAATATGTTATTTTATAAATAATCCATAGAAAAAACTATCTTTTTGTACCTATCTATTATGTGTCCCTTTATCTATTCTAATCTCAACAAACAAGATCATCATGCATGACTCTTCCACATATTCAATTACAGTTGGTGTTCGTAATTATTTAGTGAAGGTATATATAACCACATTCCCTTTTCTAGGGGTGTAAGAAATATCAAAAAAAAAGTTTTGATGGTGTTACACCTAAAAACTTTTCATGATATTATATTTTGTTTAAGCAATGACATTATTCAGAAACATACTGTCTCAATACACTATAAACTTGTCCCTAAAGGGTAGTGATTCTATGTATTAATATAGCGCATAATTACCACCAACTAAATATCATAAATTGGATATTGATAACCATCATCCAGTAACTTGTAAGATTCACCAACTACTACATATCTCCACTATATCAAAACACAATCAACATTCATTCCAAAAATATTATAGAATGTTCTCTTCTATAGATTGATGATAGAAAATAGAAGAATAGTTTATATTTTGATATAATCCAAAGATAATTACAATGGTGAAAATTTTCCAGAACCACCCATGAGGTGAATACTTGAGTCCATTCAATGATCAATGGAGGTGACAGTAATTGGAAGAATCCCCCTGATCAATAAACCCTAGTGGTTTCTCTATATAAATTTTGTCAATAAAACCCTGAATAAAAACATTTTTAACATCCATATAATGGAGAGACTACTGATACGGGACTATAAGAGAGTTAAATAAAGTGAAAAATTTCCATATTTTCCACCGAATATAAAGATATCAATGTAGTCAATGGCACATCTACACATAATCATTGGCAGCAAGTCGAGCTTTGAGGCGATTAAGAGTGTCACCGAGATTGACTCACACAATTTAGATCCACTTGCAACCTCAAACCTATTTATCCGAATGGATATGGAAAAGATACCATGTATGTTGTTTTAAAAGGATTTATGTTCAAACTATGTTGCTTTTAACCTGTCAAGATGTGATTTTTCCTCAACTATGTAGGTTCTGGGCATAGTGGAAGTGTAGGAGGAGTGGTGCCCAACTTTTCATTTTTCTATTATCAATGATCAACCCGAGATGTATGTGATGATAAACGTCTTGATCAACATAAATTGATAAAATAAAAAGAAAGGTATAGAAACTCATAACCAATAGATAGGAGATCAACACATGTTGGTTATAATTAATTTAATTAAACATGATTTTCCATCAAGTTTATTCTCTCTCCGTTGATGTGTCCAGCCATAGATCTGTAGTGAATCGTCATTGAGTTTTAGAAATCAAGAGTAGATTCACTATATATGTGATCCACACAATCTTCATTAATCTTTGGACATCATCTAAGGAGTCTCAGGGTGATAGCACAAAAGATCTATGTTCTTGCATCATCCTCCTTCAATCTCCTTGAGAACCACTTCCAAAGCATTCTCCTAGATCAGTTGGAGGAGGATCGCTCTTGATCTTGAAAACGTTCTAGTAGAAGAAAGAACTCTCTAGTCATGAGATGTTATTCTATAATCTTTTGTGTAAGACTACTTTGGCTTTTCTAGGTTTATGAATAAATAAACACAATTGGGTATTTATATCGTTAGGGTTAAAGTAACATAATTGCAGAAATTCCCTTATTTATTTTATTAATCCTAGTGAACCCCCATATAAAATAATTGTAGTAGTAATATTATTATTATTATTTCATGACACACACTTTAACATGTGAATTATAATTAAATATTATTTATTAAAATAATATTAAATATTATTATTTCTCACCAGACCCTTAAACTCAGTCTCTCATTCCTCCTCGGTATTTATCGAGCCTTGAATAATGAAAATTTATTTATTAAATATATAACAATGAATTATTTTCCAATAAATACATAAATATTATATTCACTAAATATCATATAAATATTTATTAAATATTCCACCCACAATATATTATCTTGAACAACTAGTGTTAGAATAAATACAAGATGGTATACATGAATAATTATTAAACCATGACCAAGAATAATATTTATTCAACTTGTTAAATAATAAATAATATATTATTTAACTAAGATAATTGATACACTTAGTGTGTGACCCTATAGGCTTCTTTCTTAGTGGCATTAGGTGGAGCGGCCTAAATTCCAATGTTAGTGTCTAGCAACATGCCAACACACACATAAAGATATAAGATAATGTTGCAATGACATGACACCTCATATGAATGCATAATGTGTAATATAACCCCTTTTTCTCAATATATCTAATCAAATGGGTTGCATGCTAGTGAAAAAAATCCATGTGCTCAGTTTTTATTTCTTTGAAGTCCCAAAAATTGATCTTTCTTATAAAACACCATGTCCATGGATTTATTTAGGCTATATAGTTTACATCAACAGTCTTGATACATCAACATCCATTAAAGAACAGATTGGACAAACCCTTTCTTGTTTTATTCATTGATGCAATATTACTCATGACGTTCCCAACATATGCTACCACGCCACGAGCATATGTCATCATGGTTTTCATCAAAACATATATGTATATGATTCATAATACTCATTAATAATAATCTTAATGTCTAAGGAAAAATACAAATATTTTCATATAGGTTCATCCAATGATACTTATAAATGTGGATTTCCCACTATTGGGTCTCGTTATCATAATATCCTCTTTGAAATTACCAAGGGTTTACACCATGAGAAGGTTCATCAAAGTCTTATGAGTCTCCACCCATGATATAATATATCATTTGTGTCCCTAAAATTATTTCATTAGGATATAGAATTTATATTCAAGAATAGTTTCATAGCACTTCTGGGTTCTCATCATAGTAGGGATCTTCTAGAACCTTTTAATGTGACACCTACTCTTAGGAAATTATCACAAACAATGTCATGGAAGATAATAATAATGATGTGATAAGGAATTTATTAATATTAAAAACCATGAATATAATGTTACATAAAGTAATAATTAATTTTATTATAGGGAATCAACTCCAATATACTCCCACATGCACTTGAGCCAATTTTGAACAACCTTCATTCTGCTAGATCTCATATGAGACACATTCTTCTGCTAATATATGCCCTTAGTCAAGGGGTCCACCATGTTCTATTTTATGGGTACTCTTCTCACTATAACATCAACCCTCTAAAAAATATCTCAATAGGTGATACTTTTAGAGTATCTACTTTTTCTATTGATGAGACCTTAGCTCTTTTGAAAGAGCCAAGGTTATAGTATAATCACAATACACTCTGATAGGGTCTTTACTGCTAGGTTCCACATCAAACTCATGTACAATGTTACGAATTTATACATTATCCTTTTCTACATCAGTTCTCTCAATATACTCGGACTCTGCAATTGAATCAACTAAAAATGGCTTCTTTGATCTCTTTAGCTCACAACTCCACTATTTAGACAAAAAAATATATCCTTATTGTTAATACAGTTCAATCTGATCTATTAGCAAACTAGAATCAGCATACCCACTTATGAAAATCTCCTCATCTCCTCCATACACAAGGAACATATCCTTAGTTCTTATCAGATACTTAATGATAGTCTTAACAGAAGTCCAACTTTGTTCTCCTGGATCTTCTTAATATCCACCTACCAATATCAATCCATAGGAAACATAAAGTATAATAAATAACATGGAATTAATGATTTATCCTATCACTAAAATGTATGGGATCTTACTCATTCAATATTTCTCCTATTGTGACTCAGATACATTTTCATAGAAATTTGTAAACCGTGTGACACTAGAAACAATAACCTATTGGATTGTTACATAATAAATCCATTTATTATCTTGTCAATATATGAAATTTTTCATAGTCCAAGTATCCTCATGGATCAATCATGAATGATCATCATCCCTACAGTATTGGATACTTCACCTAATTTCATCTTGGAGAAGCACTTGTTCAACCAGTCCTTAACTTACTATCAGAACAGTATGTCGTTTCCAATAAGTAATATGTCATCAACATAAACAAATAGGATAACGACTGTATTACCATCAAACCTTCTTGTAAACACATGTCTCACATTCATTTTAATGAAACAAAATTATTTTATTACTTTATCGAATTGATTATTCCATGACCTCAATGATTTCTAAAACACATAAATGAATATTTGCAACTTGAAAACCCATTTGGTGTCACCTAGTGTCCCAAACCATTCTGGATGTGTCATATAGACATCTTCTTAAGGGTTCTCAATAAGGAATGTCGTTTTGGCATCCATATACCAAATCTCATAGTCATGGTAATATTCTATGGAAAGTGTGATTCTTATGGATTTAAACATGGAAACTAGAGAAATGGTATCATCATAGTAAATATCTTGACGTTGTTTAAAATCTTTATCCACTACACATTATTTATAGATACTTTACCATCCAGGTCCAATTTTCTCTTGAATGCTAATTTACACCCAACATGATTTTGATCAACTGGAACATAGACCAGAACCCAAACATGGTTCTGATACATGGAATCCATTTCAGAACACATAGCATCAATCCATATTGTTTCTTCTATGCTCTCTATTATCTCCAAGTAGGAGAGAGGATCGTCATTTTACAACAATAATGAGTCACTATCCTCAGGGACTAGAAACCCAACCTCTCTCGTTCCCTTACCTCTCTTACACTCCTACATAGTATTTATGTTTCAAGAACTACTTATTTCATGGGGACCTGTAGAATGTGTTCCTGTACCAACTCGTGTGTATCATGAGAATCACCTTCTTCGATTTCTATCATTATCCCACTATCCATTTTGAGGATTTTATCCCTTTTATGAAATACTTCTTTTCTTGTGATACTCACTTTCTCGTTTTAAGGGGTTTATATGAAGTATCGTTTGTTTCCTTAGGATACCCTATAAAGATACAACTCGTTCTCTAGGGTTCTAGTTTGTTGGATGAGAAATCCTTAACAAACACCTCTCAACCCCATACATGTGTATGTGACAAAATGAGTTTCTTTCCACTCCATAGCTCAAAGGGAATTCAATTTTTTGTTTTAGTTCGTACTCATTTTAATGTGTATGTCATAATTTTTAATTCATATCCTCAAAAGGAAAATGGAATATTTTTATGACTTAGAATCGACCTTACCATGTATGAGAAGTTATTATTCCTTCTTTCACTAACCCCATTCCATTGTGGTGTATAAGGTGGAGTGAGTTGATATAGAATCCCAAACACTGGTAGAAGGTCGATGAACTCTTAGTTAAGACATTATCCTCTTAAATATAATAAAAGCTTCTTTATCTTCGTACAAATTTGATTCTCTACTTCATTCATTAATTCCTTGAATTTCTTAACATACATGGACTTATACCTCTTCATGTTTATATATCCATATATACTCAAATCATCTAAAAGAGTTATGAAGTAAGAATATCCACCTCTATCTTCTACTAGAAATGGTCCACACACATCATTGTGTACAAATCCTAGAATCATTGTGGCCCCTTAACCATGTCTACCAAATGGATTTTTGGTCATTTTCTCTTGTAAACAAGAATAAAATCTATCAAGTGGTTTCAAATCAGGTAAGTCTAAATAAAAATCTCAACAGAGCTTTGTCAAATGCTTCTCATTTACAAGACCAATATGATGATTACAAACATGGGTATTATATGAGTCATGTGAAAATGATTCATTATTAATTTACAACACTTGGATTTCATAATTTAATACATACATACCATTATTTAAATGTGGGATACTGTAACATATGTTATCCTTATAAAAGAAACAACTTTTAATTATGAACATGAAAGTAAACACATTTGTATGTAAACTTGATACATAAATTATATTTTTGGTAACAATAGTTACATAAAAAATCACTTAAATCCAAAATCATTCCTATTGGAAAATAAATGTGGTAGTCACCAATAGAAAGAGAAGACATCCTCACACCATTGGAAGCTCACAGATCGACCTCTCCTTTGGAAATTTTCCGAAATCTACTTGGTTCTTACATTTGGATACAAATGTGATTTCCAAAAGCTCTGTCTAATGCCCAATGTGTAGAAATGGAGATATTTGACTTGATAGAAAGCACACCTTTAGCTTCCCCTATCTTTTCAGTGCAATTCCTCTTCTAGTGGTCTAGATTTCTACAAGAAAAACATACTATTTCATTTCCTTGCCCTACAACTGTATCTTCCCCTTCATGGAAGGATGGTGATCCGGTGATTTAAACTATTTATAGGACTTGGGTCCCTTTTCATTCTTCTTCTTTTTCTTATTCACTATAAGGACTAAAGGTTTGTCACACCCCATGTCCTTATCCACATAAGGAATCATGGTTAAGAGATCTGATACACTCTTCTCCTTATTTATCATATTATAATTAAAAATAATACTAGGGAAGGTCTTGGGGTGTGATGAAATTATGAGATATTTAGAAAAATAATCAAGTAATTTAATACCTTAAAGTTCCATCAATTCAATGTATCCAATAATCTTGACATTATGAGGCTCAGTTGGTGCAGACTCTCAATGATTAGTAGTAAAAAAATCATTGAAGATCCCATACCTCCCTTTTTCATTCCTTATCTTGATAGAGATAAAAAATGCGGGACATCATGATATATGTATCCATTTACTAATGTTTATTCAATAGATCATTGGGCATTAACGAAAGTGTGGATCACGCAATATCTAGAACATCATTTATATTTTTCTCATATATAGATAACTCTTCATCACTTCCCTCATTTCTAGGCGCAATTGGTAAATGTTCTTCCATTACATAAAATTTCCTTTCATGGATAAGGATAATGTGTAAAAACCTCTTCCATTCCTAGAAATTCATATTGGTGAGAAGGTTTTTCTTATTGATTATGGATCACAATGATGTGTTTGATGTCATTTTTAATGGTGTTTATAAAAATGAGAAAAGAAAATATTTAGTAATTTATCTGTTAAATCTAGAAAAAATAAATAAATATTATATTTTTTAGATTCCCAATATTTTATCAGAACCTAATACACTTCACCATTGGAGTTGGAATTTCCTATTTCTTGGAAACTCTAACAGTAAGAATCCATAAAATAACTCTCATTACCCCAATATTGGTTAGACATGAAACTTTGAAATATTTATGGTAGGAATTCCAAATTCCAACTGTATTAACTCATATTTACTTGAACCATTGAGTGGGATCCCCAATCCACAAATCATTTTAATTGTATTTCCTCAACATTTTCCTCTTAGTTACACCAAGTCTTACTTTGGCAATCAACCCATGATGTGAACAAAGTCGTGTCAACCAAAAAAATCAAGTTAGAATTACCTGATATATGTAAGCATTATAAATTTAAATGTTCAATCACTTTAAACTATTGTTTGAAGCTAACTAATGTAATGGAAGCCTATACCAAATTAATATTTTATTAATGTATTTTATCATTTATTAATTAATTTCCAATTATTTTCTTTGTCACGTTCTTGTTAATATTAAGTGTGATTAATTAAGTTATTAACCATGTATTTAGATAATATTTATGCATAAGGTATTTTATTTATGTTTTATATTTAATTCTAGTCAATTAATTAATTATGTGATCATGAAAAAACATCCATAATGAATATCCATGAAACCGATATAAATAAAATAAAGGGTACAATCATGATCTTGTTCTAATGGTAAGTTTATATGGCTGTATCTATGTTAGAAACATGTTGAATAAATCTGAGGTTCGTTTTTACAAGTTTCCACTTATCCACCTTTTTATACTGCTTGGATTGGTATTTCCTTAGCCTCTAACATGAATCACCTCCACAAGAATGAGAGCTCCATCCATTACATATGATTTTACTCACACATAGGTGGTGGTTAAGAGTGGTTTTACATAAAAGAAATCATGGTCACGCAAGCCCTACATATTAATGAGGAGAGAAGGAAGGCATGCCAACAATTTAATTTAATAAAATTTTCATATGAAACCAATCACATACACATGTCTGGTCTAACTCATTATCATCCACTAGCTTGTAATTAATTACTCATTTAATAAAATTATAATTCATTTCTTAATCGTTTTTATTTAAGATAAATCATGTTTGAAAAAATTAATTATTATCTTTAATTAATCAATTTTTTTATCATGATCCTTATTTGAATTTCCTTAAGATTCTCATCCATTATAATTTTAGATAAATAAATTAAATTTATTTAAATTTAACTATTTACATAACTTGTACCTTAGAGGTAACATGATGAATACTCATCCAACTCTACCCAATATGTATTATACTCAAATAATATTTTACTCTTGTGACATATGGCCTGCACAACTTATCATGTACATTCATAACGTGTACTTTACTGATGATTACATGAATTACATAATTTTTTTAGTCACGTTTTATGATTCAATGAACAATGATTAACAAACTATAATATGACTCATAGTTGGTATGTAGATTAGGAAATTATGCAGATATTAATTAAAAATTTAAATATTTATGTATATTAAAACCTATCACATGACGTCTTCTATCTTTACGACCACACGCAAGTATATTTTTCACGGTTTAAAAAGTAAAATAAATAAATTTTAAATATTTGTAATATGGTAAAATTGCATATCCTATACATCTGATATACACGACGTGTAAACCCTTCACAGTCTATCTGATACACACTCCTTGGGTCTTAGTGTGTAGTATGTGCCTTGAAAAAATTGGAGTACACACCATGCCCAATAGTCCACACACCATGTTGACTCTGTGGTACACGGTCACCAATCGATTAGGTAGTCGTAGTCATGACCTAAGTGGACTACATGTCGTGTCCAATGGTCCACATGACATGTTGTTCAGTTGACCTTGTACCATTTAATCTTAGTCACCACGCAGTGCAGTAATGGTGTATTAATTCCTTAATCAATGAAAAATCTTGAATTAATTTTTCAATCAATCTTGATGAATTGAATGTGACTACGTGGATTTTATTTCTGATTACACAATGTGTGGTCTGGTGTTGTACGTCCAAGAACCTTGTCACCTTTATATGAGTTACTAGATTTTATTTTAAAAATAAAATTAATTGTTTCTATTAGATCTGTGAGAAACGATGTAGGAAGAAACTGATATCATAATTCAAATTTAAATAATGATTAAAATTTAATTTAGAAACTAAATTATGGATGCATAAATCACCAATGAATCAATATAATTATAAACAAATATTTCCACCCTTTAATACCCCTTCTAGGTTCGGGGCGTAGTGGACGCATGTGAGGGGTGGTACCCAACATTACATTTTTCTATTATCAATGATCAATCTAAGATCTATGCGATGATAAAAATAGTGATCCATGGAATTGATTCAAATAAAAAGAAAGTGATAGAAACCTAGAACCAATAGAGATGAGATCAACACATGTTTTTTATAATTAATTTAATTAAATAAGAATTCCCTTCAAGGTTATTCTTTTTTCATTGATGTGTATGGGAAGATATTTGTAGTATACTATCATTTTGTTGTAAAATTAAAGGTAATAATTCTCTATAGGTGATCCACATGTGTTCCAAGAATCTCCAGATATCTCCGAAGGAGTCTACAGGTGCTAGCATTGAAGATATGTGTGCTTGCATCACCCACCTTCAATCACATTGATAACTGCTTCCAAAGAAGCCTATTTGACATGGTGGACAAGGATCTCTCTCATTCTTGAGAGAATTCTTGGTGGAGGAAGAACACTCTAGGCTTTAGAGGTTATTCTCCAATCCGATTTGCAAAACTGCTTTTTCATGGCTAGGGTTATGAAAAAAACAGTCTTGGGTATTTATATCGCTAGAGTTAAAAACCAAAATAGCACAACTTACCGTACTTATTTTATTAATCCTAGTGAATCCCCATGTCAAATAATAATAGTATTATTATTATTATTTCTTAACATGTTCTTTAACATGTAAATTTTAGTTAAATATTAAATAATCAAATAAAATTAAATATTATTATTTCTCACCAGACCCTTAAAATTTGTCTTCCATTCCTCCTCCATATTTATCAAGCCTTGAATAATGACTATTTATTTATTAAATAAATACCACTTAATTATTTCCCAATAAATAAATAAATATTATATTGACTAAATACCAGTTGAATATTTATTAAACATTTCACCAACAATATATTCTATCAAATAAATTGTGTTGGAATAATTGTGATCATGAATACATGAATAATTATTAAACCATGACTGGAAATAATATCTATTCAAATTGTTAAATAATAAATAATATATTATTCATCTTATATACTGGATACACTTAGTGTGTGACACTCTAGGACTCTTTCTCAGTGGAATTAGGTGGAGGAGCCTACAGTTCAAGGATAGCGCCTAGAAACGCACCAAGGCACCCATAGAGGAAGAAGCTAATGTCTCAATGACATGTCACCTCATACAAATGCTTACCATGTAATATAATACATTTTTCTTCATATCTCTAATCAAGAATGTTTCATTCTAGTGTCATCAACCCATGCGCTTGATTTCTCTTTCTTGGAATTTTTGGTAATTGAACTTTCTTATAGAACATTATGGCCACGAATTTATTTAGGCTATATCATTTCCATAAAAGGGATTAAGACATCATCTTCCGTTAAAGAACAAAATGGAAAATCCTTTCTCGCATTATTCATTAATGTAGTATTACTCATGATGCACCCAACATATCATACCTCTCCGTGAACATATTTCATCACAATTTTCATCAATAAATCTATGTACGTGAGTCATAATACTCATTAACAATAATATTAAATTCCAAGAACCAATACACATGTCTATAGATAGGATCATCCAATGACACTTATAAATGTGTATTTCTTACGTGCAGGTTTCTTTCTAATGATATCCTCCTGGACATTACCAAGGGTGTATTCCATGAGAAGGTTCCTCGAGGTCATATGAATCTCCACCCCTGATAACCTGTATCATTTCTATCCCTCAAATGGTATCATCTAGATATGGAACAAATATTAAATAATAGTGTCATAGAACTTACAGGTTTTTTATCTTCTATGACATTTTAGTGTGACAGCTACTCATAGGACATTATCAAATAAAATTTCACACAAAATAATAATCATTAAGTGATAAGGAATTTATTAATATTCAAAACCATGAATATGAGTTATCAAAAATTACAAAAGAATTTGGTTTTAGAGAACCAACTCGAACAAGGCACAGTGCACAATGTCCAGTGAGTAGCTAGTGTTGTAGTAACTCGATAGGAAGCCACAAATATGACCTGATAAGACTGAAATGAGCCAAAACCTTTGTGAATTCTAATAGGAAGCTCCAGTGATGAAGGATCAGGAGCAGGTGAGTCGTCATGTGTGGAACCAACATCAGCCCTTTGGGTGGCTGGTGTGCTAGGTCGGTGGGTATATACCTAGCCAAATCATGATCCAATAACACAATAGTAAGAGATGGGGATATTGGAGTATCAAACTAATATGGTAAATTAATATTAGAATCAAGAATGAAATATTGTGGTGGGAAATCAGGAATAGGGAAATCTAAGGATTCGATAATGAAAATATCATCTGATATAACATAACACTGAAAATCCAGAGAGAAGTAGTGATATCTACATTGAGATCAAGAGTAGACAAGAAAGATTCATTTGAGAGAGCGCACATCGAAATTGGAAACTGAGAGGTGAATATCCAAAACATAACACACACTTACAAAATTTCATAGAGATAAGGAATGCGGTGACGTTAGATGAAAATAATGGAATGGTATCCCCTGAAGAATAGACGATGAAATTTGGTTGATAAGATTATGGTTTGTGAGAAGGACATCTTCCAAAAAATAGTTGGGACTTTCTCCAAAAATAAAAGTGAATGAGAAACTTATATAAAATTATGGTTCATTCATTTAGGAACACCGCATTATTGAGGTTTATTAGGAAAACATTGCTGGATGGATAATACCATGATCATATAGAAAAGACTCCAATACAGTAGATAAATATTCACAGCCATTGTCAAAACATAAATATTAAAGTTTAGTAGAAAATTGGGTGGTTCTTTCTTGATAATAGGAGAGAAACACAATAAAAATTGAATAATAATTTTTCAATAAATAAACCCAAGTCTTTCGTGAAACATTATCGATGAAAGTAAAAAAATATTGACAACCTAGTTTACAAATACTATGACTGAGTCCCATGATATCATAATGAGCCAAACAAAAATGATTTGATGCACGGGGGATTATTCAGGGGACATAGATAACCCGATGATGCTTTTTATAGTGAATGAACTCATAGTTAAAAGGAAGAAGAGGAATATAACTTAGAAAAATCATCTAAATAATGGGGGAAGGTGGATGAATGAAGTGATAGTGAAACTGGAGGGCATGAGAATAATTGTTTGGACATGTGAGGGAGTTGGGTCTGAGTCTAAGAACTTACAGACAACCTGAATGTAGTCCATTAGCAAGCACACGAGTTGTCGAATTCTTCTGAAAGATAATTGAAGTAAGTGAGAAGATGGTATAACACTATAAATAATATTTATGTTTACTAATATATAGAAAATTAAAAGGAAATTTTGTAAAAAAACAAACAATAGATATAGTGAAGTCAGACATGATCATACAACTCCCATAACTAGAACTTTTCATTGTATAACCATCAACCACAGTAATATTATATCCATTTAAAGTCATTAATTAGGACTGGAGAATATATGTGTAATTTACTTGAAATTCTGTGAAAATTTAATTTAATTATATGTAATTATTTTGAGACCAAGCACAAAGATAGCGTGCGATTCTAAGTCACGGAGTGCAAGGAATGATCCGTCAAAAAATGATAAGTTTTGAATAGAATGAATTAGATGTTTTCCTAAAGAAATGGGATAACTGTTATGTGAATTCCTGTATTGGAAATATGAGGGAATCGTTGCGTTCCGGATAACAGGTTTACCCTAGGTGTGACTTAATTTTAGTCGGCGTAGGCCTCCAATGAGAAAACGCCAAAATGGAATAACCGTTAATAAAACTATTAAATAAAATTATTTTATTTTTCAAATTATTATTACTCACAAATGGTGACACAAATTTAAAATATGAGACCACCATTGAGATTTTGATGGTATTCTTTCATTAGTCAGATTCTAACATTGGACAACATTTTTCAACAGGGGAAAGTAGTTTTTGGCCATAAATAAATAAAATTAATAATGTTATTTTATTTCCAAATACTAATAACTCATATATCATAACATAGATTTAGAATCTGTGAGTTCCATTGAGTTTGTAAGGGAATTATTCCCTTAGGAGAGCCTGACATCGGTCAGCGTGGGATGCCTGTGAAAGTTGTTTCGTGGGATGTGACCATAAAATAAATAATTTAAGTAAAATTTATTTTATTTTAGATTCCACATAACTCAAAAATGGAAACTCAGATAAAAAATTTGAGACCACCGTTGAGTTCGTAATGAAATGTTCTCCTTAAAAAAGACTTAACCTCGACAGCCTCGGGATGGTGGTGAATGCTTGTTTTGAGCTTTTTTTAGAGAATTATAATGGAACGCATGCATGGTTTTGGAAACTTATAAATAGGTTATCATATTTAAAATATGAAGGCACCTTTGAACTCAAAATGGAAGGATTCACCTATAATAGGCCTTACATTGACAGGAAATGGTTGACTGGAAAAGAGAATTTTTAGACTTTTCGGAAAAAAATAAATAACTTCAAAATCTTTTTTATTTGTTTTTTCCAAATGTTGGGAGAAGGCATGAAGAAACTGTGGTGTAGAGAAAAAGCAAATACGAGTGGAATTAAATAAATATCATTAATGTAAGAGGAAATGTCATGGTGGCGCTGCATGTGGGAGCCAAAGCGCGGCCAGATACGGTGTCCGGGTGGGAGGAAGAACTGACTCACAGTCCCGGGCCGGGCAGAGGAGACTGGTTCAGTAGGCATGCCGGAACGGGGTATGCAATCAAATCTACTACACTGACTGGGCTGGAGACATAATAGCAGGCCACTGGGTGGCCTGGGTGGGTAACAGACCGGACCACCGGTTGCGGGCTGGGAAAGATGAGACTGGTTCGCCTGGTGACCTAGCGGGATGGACCACTGGCTGAACCAGTCAGGCTCTAGCGAGGGCCATTGTCCAGGCTAGACTATGCATACCCAGATCCAAACTGAGTCGGGTTAGGTCATTTTAACTAAATCGTTGAATGAGGGGGCCCCTGGCCGAGTTAGTTGGGTCGGTCCGAGCGGGTCGGACTGGGCCTAGATGCAACTATCCCCTATTTACTAAACCTCCAATAACATACAAATAGTGTGTTTGATTGACGATCCATTTACGGCATTGGAACCCTCACTAAGAGGTGTATCTTTTGTAATAATATTAGAGGAATTAATGGATGATTAAATTTTACAAATGGATTGAGGAGAGGTTCTCCCATAATCAAGCACTCTACGTGCGGAAACCATGTGGTTGACTATGACCTAAAGACTGCTAACAAGAAACCCTGTGTGGACCAGCTATAATGGACCAGTGGGATGTTGCTCTGTATGAAACAGTAGGCCTATAGTGGGGAGAAGCATTGTGTGACCCTGTGGACCCATAGTAGTCGATAGGAGGAGTACCTATGTATAGCCAAGGTGGGAAGCATCTTATGTGTGACCCGAAATTTCCACGGCGGGGATCAGCTTCAATGTGACCTAGCATACCCATGGTACTCATTACGGATGAGTACCAAAGATTTCTAAGGATGGTGGGAAGTGGATTCTATGCGGACCAGTAGGCCCACTATACTCATTGAGGAGGCGTTTTACAGTTGGCCAAGGTGTTCGATGATATGACTAATAATATTAATTTTCTACTATATATTTTACCTGGTGTGATATTTCTTTCATTGTTATCATGATTTGTGGCTTGATTTATGCATTTCCTGGTGGTATTTTCTTGTTGGTTATGGGGTCCCTACTGAGTAATTTGTTACTCACCACTACACGGGCTTCTCCTAAACGTGTTGTGTCTAGTGAAAATGACCACCACCATGGAAGATGTGTTTCTGGTCTAGGACCCAATGGTGCCTAGTTGGACCAGGAAGGTTGTCGTACTTATAAAAATTCAAGAAAATACTCTAAATATACCCTTCGGGTGGGGTTTTCAGCAGACTATTTTCAAATTTTCATTGTACTTTCATGTTTTCAATATATATTTTTTTGGGTTTGTATTCTGTTCTATTTGACCTAATGTTTTTACTTTTACTCAGTGTTCGTTTAGAGGAATACTTGTTTACCTTTCCAGCTTTGGGACATGGTTGTTTATGTGTGTGTACAGGTACTTAGGAAAATGCCTCCCACTTGAAGGTTGACACCTTCAGTGCTAGTCATCAACCGCTGGACTTCTGTAGGTGGTCTTTGGGGATGTCATGACACAGGCCTCGGGGGATGGGTCAAGATAATGTGGTATCAGGTGTGGTCGGTTCTACCTCAAAAACTAGGAGTCTGTTTTTTTTCTTTTTGGGAAACAATGTTAAATTATTCAAGTTCAACATTACGATTCAGGGAGTCTAGTGTTGGTGCAGTGGCTGGCATATCCATACACAAGGACAATGAATTCTACTTTTTGGCTTTGTACATAAAAATGCTACTACCATGCATCATATATGAATTTAGTGTTTCCTTATGTTCTTATTGGAGAAGATTCATCTCACCAGGTGTAATCTATGGATCATGGTACATCTTGTTTGGTTTCAAGATGCTTCCATGTAGACAACCATCCATGATTCCACCGCATGATCATAAGGATGATCTGTGGGGTGGAAAAATTGGTACAGTGGCTCGTAACAGAGATAGAACCACTAGGTAGTGTAACAGTTATACAACCAATTGTGGAGTAGCACATTGTACTCATATTACCAGTAGATGAGATGTGCAGGGAGAGTGCACATCATGAGTTTCAGTAATAGAGACCCATCAGGTTCTGAGGCAAGCCCGACTCACTGGAAACTAGGGGATGGATTGAGGTGGTGACTGAGTTTTCCACCTAGTATGGACACCATTAGAACAGATGGAGGTCCTGTATGTGAGCCTCATTCATGGCTCTGCATGGTGATGTTGGGGTTTATATTACCCAATCTTATGATAAAGTGACTCTTTTGTTGTCAAATCTTGAGAACATTTCCCAGAGAAAGGTCTCTTTCCTTGAATGTTAAGGTCTATGCACACCCAAGAGATTCAATAGTTTCTAAAGGATGGCATGATGGTAGAAGAGTATTCCTCGGGGTGTACCGACATTTCTAGGAACTCGATGAATATTATATGACATGTGATTCAGGGATCGGACCCCTCGAGCAAGGTGTGTTTTTGGGAAATCTGAGAAAGTCCTATTCTATTATGCATTCCTTCTTATTCAAGGGTGGTAAAGAGAACCCTTGTGGTAGGATGTCCTTTGGCTGAGAAGATACAGTCAGTGGATGACAATAGTGTGCAACCAGGTAGATAACGTTACTCTCAGATACTTGGAAGTGTGAGATGTTCCGCGAAGAGGCCCCAAGGCGGGGGAGATACAGCTTAGGGATCACGGGGTGATTCTATTTGGCCTAGGAATATGTAATGATATTCAAAATATGGAAGGTTATATCTCACTAGAGATTTCCATCCCGTCGTGCTAACAGTGAAATGGTGGATGGGCCACAGGGGAAGATGAAGTGATAGGAATAGATGAATCTACAGGGTAACATTTCTGGGAGAGGAGTTGGGAGAGTAGTATGAGGTGGTATACATTTAGACATGTTACAACCACCACCCCAACGTGGTCCACTCTAGGATCATGGAGCTAGAGGATATGAGAATGGAGTAACTACATTCAGTCGACGAGTCTGACCCATAGGCTCCATGAATGATTCTAGGTACAGTCTTTGTCTACTACTATCCACCATATTAATAGAAATAGGGTATACTCATTTATTATTATCACGAATCTTGTTCAACAACTATAGTTTCTATTTAAACCATTAACTTGATCCTTACGTCTGTATATACCTATTGGAATAGACTCGATAATCACACTTATGTCAACGTTGTGATCTAACCCTTGAGGTTACAGTTTCGGTTGGGACCTCTTGGTGGCAGCACTGAGGCCTTACAACGTTAATTTGGGTATGGACTGGTCATCCACAGTTCATGCTCAGATAAACTATTTTTGGAAAAGGGATGTGGTATATCTGCAGTGTTGGATTGAGGTTTTCATTTTTCTAAGGAAAGGAAAACCAAGGCAGCATGAGATAAACTCTTGCATAGGAGGGGCAGCCAATCACTCTTGATTCATCCAGCCTTACCCTCGTGTTAGTGGATGTTTTGAGTTTTGATTTCCCAACTATAGTGATGGGGGTCCTTTCAAAAGATGTTTCCAATATTAACCTTCCCTAGTGAGATAGACTTATATATCATTCTACACCCTGAGATGGCACTGATATCAGTATCATTTTATCATATGTCTTTTTCAGAGCTTCGT
Source organism: Viscum album (assembly GCA_963277665.1). Taxonomy (NCBI): domain Eukaryota; kingdom Viridiplantae; phylum Streptophyta; class Magnoliopsida; order Santalales; family Viscaceae; genus Viscum; species Viscum album. The sequence goes on from OY728148.1 coordinate 2,036,871,426, forward strand.
GAGTTGGTGGCGTAGGTGGGGGTACCAACAGGGGAAGTCCATAGTAAGACACAATTTTTGAGGATATGAGTATATTTATCAGCACCTTAACCACATGTTCATGGAGAACGATTACCCACAAACAAAGGGTAGATGGGAACATCAATCAGTTAAAAGGGGAATCCTTTCACATAGATGGAAAGTTAACTGTGGGGTTTCATCAATTTAGACAGAGATGATGGTTGGAGTTCCTTTAGGGATATAAATTTATAGTACTTTATTGTCATATCAAGGGAAATGTGGTAGTGGGATTGGGAAACCTCTATGTTCAGAAGATAGTGTGGCTTCGTGGGGTTCCCATGACGATCGTCTAAAACCGTGATGCTCAATTCACATCTCGGATATGGAATGGATTTCAAGATGCATTCGAGGCTTATATGCACTTGAAAACAACCTTTCACCTTAAGATAGATGGTCAGGTGGAGTGATCCATAAAAACCATAGAGAAAATTCTTCGTGCTTTCTTCCTTGATTTTGGTCACATTTGGGATGAACACCTACCACTAGTGGAGTTTTAATAACACAATAGACATCACTTCACAATTGGCATGACACCATTTGAGGACTTTTACGGGAGGCCATACAGATCACCTCTATGCTGGATAGACTAGGGGAGTCCGCAATCATGGGTCCAATGTTTCTACGGGCTACTAATGAGAAGGTGAAGATCATCCATGAGTGGATGAGGACTGCACAGATCAAACCAGAATCTTATTCTGATAGGAGATGGAGTCCCTTGGAATTCCATGGGAGACTATGTTTTCCTTTAGGTATCACCCTGATAGAGATTGCAAAGAGTTTGCAGAGGAGAAAATTTATCTATGGGCTTCATTAGACCTTTCCAGATTCTTAGTAGAGTTGGCGAGGTGGCGTACCGCCTAACTCTCCCACCATATATGCACTGGGTGCATGATGTATTCCATGTGTCGTAGGAAAGGAGGTACATGCATGATCAATCACACGCATCGACTAGGGAATGAAGTACATTGACAATGAGGTGATAATTGTTGAGTTCCTGGTAGAGATAGAGGATTGATAGGATAAGGTCCTTCATGGATAGTTTATTCCTCTATTGTGCATTTGGGGGAAGTATAGGAATCTCTAGGAGAGAAAATGGGAGCAGGAGGCTCAGATTCATACTCAGTACCCCAATCTTTTTTGTTTATCCATGTTTTGGCATACGAGGATGTGAATCCCAAAAAGGGGGGAGTAATGTAATGTCACAGAAATTCAATGTAATTTTTCTAAATTTTATGGAATTATTTCGAGACCAGGCGTTGAGATGGCATGCGATTTCGAGGGCAGGAGTGCCCGGAATGAACCATAAAAAGCGTTATGTTTTAAATAGTTCAGGTGTGATGTTTTCCTAAAAAATTGTAATAACTCTTTAATGGGTGACCATATCGGAAATATGATGGCACCGTTGTATTCAAGAAGGAAATTTTTCCCTAGGCGTGACTTAGGTATAGTCGGCGGAGGGCTCCAATGGAGAACCCGAAAAATGAAATAACCGTAAATAAACCAATTAAATGATATCATTTTATTTTTCAAATGATTATAACTCATGAATGAAGACTCATATTGAAAATCTGAGACCACCTTTGAGCTCATGATAGTATGTTTTCCTTAGGCAGAGCCAATTATTTGGCTAGAACAGGTCAATAGTGGAAAGTAGTTTTTGGTCCTAAATACAGTAATTGAATAATGTTATTTTATTTTCAAATACTCATTACTCATAAACGGTATCTCGGATTGGGAATATAAGAGTAAAATTGAGATTATGAGGTATTCTTCCTTTCTTCGGAGCCTAACATCTTCTGGCATGGGCCGTCTATAAATGTTGGGTATTAGGACGTGACCATAAATAAAATAAATTTTATTTTATTACCTAATCCTCATACTCAAAAATGATAACTTGGATTAAAAATAGGAGACCACCGATGAGTTCTTAATGAAGATTTCTCCTTAAGAAAGACTTAAACTGGATCGTTGCGCGTCAAGGGAGAAATGTTGTTTTGAGCATTTTTTTATGCAAATTAAAATGCCATGCAAGAAGGGGGTTTGAAAACATCTAAACAGGTGCCCAGATTCGAAATCTGAGGGCACCTTTGAACTCAGAAAAAAGGGATACTCTTAAAATTTTCCTAGCTTTGACTGGAAAGGGTTTCCCATAAAAGTTAATTTTCAAACATTTCGGGAAAATAATAAAATAACATGAAAAAGTTATTTTATTTGTTTCATCCAATCATTGGGTGGTGGCACGATGGTGCTACAGTGTGATGACAAAGAGACAACACGTATCATTAAATTAAGCTCATTAATGGCTCATAAACATGCAGCTTAGTGATGCATTAAATGAAGCGTAAATGATACACTGCTTCATACATAAAATAGTGTAACAACACGATGACGCAACATAAAAGAAACAATGCGATGCGATTTCTTTTAATGGGATAACATGTGGGAGATATCAAGATCTATGGGTGGAATTTTTATGACAGAAATACGGAGAGAATTCTCTCCAATGATGAATGAAGAATGCTAGAGAATCACCTGCTACATTGGTACACCTCGAAGAAATGAACCGAAAAGTGACGAAAGCCAATGAAGCATGAACCCTCACGGATGGACCGCTTCAATGATGAAAAAATTTTAGTTCGGGGTTTGATTTTTATTTAATTTTTCCCATTATTTATTCTAAAATAATGAAATTGGAACAAGCCATGAACATGTTGATCTGTGAATTTCTCATTCTTGCAGGAGGGTACTTTTCTTTGAGTTTGCATCAAGATTATTAACTATTTTATTAATATAAACTCAATCTCAAACCTCCCACTGTTTAAACTCTAATGTGGATCATTTATGCTGACCCGAAAAAGGCATGAGAACCTCTACCTTGTGCTTTCTATGTGACCAATCATCCAAGTGATGGAAAAGTAGCCTCTAGGTCTTAGTAGAAAAGGTGGAGACCCCAGGAGGTCGGAGGTATAGATGATGTGAAAAACAAAAAACTGGAGAAAACCCGATGGTCTACAAAAGAACCTGTATGTGTTCCATGATGGTGCACTGAGGTTGTAAGCTACAGTGGGATCGAGCTGTGGCGAGGCCTCATGAGCTTCCGACAACATCTGGTGGATGGCGGTGGTGGATGCAGCACATGGTCCCCCAGTGGCCCACAGTCCAGCGACCGCGTGAGGGGCCATTGTGTATCCATTTTAGTCAGCCGCAATACATGAAACCAGAGTCCCTTAGGCATCTGGGCTAGGGGAAGAACCAGGATACTGCAAAGCATGGGCGGGGGAAAGACCAACCTGCTAGTTACGGTCCAGGTGAAATGAGACCAGGTCACCAGGTGACCTGGCGGGCTGGACCCCCAGTCAAACTAGGTCATGTACAGCGAGGCCAAATGGGCATGGACCCCTGTGCAGGATGGATCAGGCTGACCAGACCCAAACCATGTTGGGCTGGGTCTATCGAACTAAATCGGTGAATGTGGGGCCCCAAGGTCAGGTTGGTCGGACTTGGCCAAGACGTAGTTGACCCCTCTTTATAAAAATGCCAATAACTTACAAAACATGTGTTTTATTGATGAGATGTTTGCAGCATTGCAAGCCTCACTAAGAGGCTGGTGTTTTGTAATACTCTATGGAGGATTTCATGGAAGATTAAATTCAATGAATGCATTGAGGAGCAGTTCTCCTAGAGTCAAGTGCATTGTGAATGAAAACACTGCGGTTGGATGAGACCTAAAGATGGCTAACAAACGACACAATGAGGACCAGATATGATGGTCCAGTGGGAAGCAGCTCTATGTGACCCAGAAGGCCAATGGTGGGGAGTGGATCTGTGTGACCTAGTAGACCAATGGTACTCAACTGGAGGAGTACATCAGTATGGATAAGGTGGGAAGCGACTTTTGTGTGACCCGACATGCCCACGATGGGGAGGGACATCTTTGTGACCTAGAAAACTAATTTTACTCATTAGGGATGATTACCATATAAGTCCACGTTTATTAATAATCAGCATCTTTGTGACCAGGCAGGCCCACTGTACTGATTGAGAAAGGGGTTTTCCAGTTTCCCAAGGTGTTCGATGATATGACTGAAAGCATAATTTTCTACTCTAGAATATAGATGGTGTGATCTATCTTGCTTCAAGATCATGGTCTATGGTTTTCTTCATGGATTTCTTTGTGGTCTTTCCTTGTTGATTTTGGGGTCCCTAATGAGTACTATTTAACTCACCCTTTCACGGGCTTCTCCCACATGTGTTGCGTCTAGTGTAGATAACTGCCGCCTTTATGGATGATTTTGTGGCCGAAGACCCGATGGTTCCTAGTGATGCCTGGCAGGTGGGGAATACTTCAATGACCTCTAGTATCCACTCTACTAATACAGATCTGGTGGGTTTTTCAGAGGATGGTTTTTAGAGTTTCATTTTAGATTCCTATTATCAGTTCATCTTTTGTTGGGTAAGTATTCTGGTCCATTTCACATATAGTTTGTACTTTTACTAAGTGGTTTTTTAGTGGAATGCATGTTTACCTTTCGATATATGGGAAATGGTTTTGTGTACGTGTGTATAGGTACTCATGAAAATTCCCCCCACTTTCAAGTTGAAACCTTCAACGCTAGTCACCAACCATTGGCCTTAGGGAGGGGGTCTTGGGGGATGTAACGACATAGGCCCCGAGGGATGGGTCGTGACAAGCTACATCCCTGTTGATATGCTCGGAGGAACCAGTTTCAAGAACCCATGAGGTGGAACATTTGGATAGACATGCCTCTGGAGGATCTCCATGAGAAATGATAACGTTCAATTATTCCATAGGGTGATAAAATATCAAAAGAAGAGGGTCTATGGGTGTTGAAGATGCACATTGAGAATGTCTTAAAGGTGCGCAGTTGGAATACAATAGGTGTTGAATATACTTTTGATAAAGTGATGAACATGCACATTTGGTAGAAAATAGGTGATTAAATTGCACAAATTTTACATAATTCGATCGGTTTTGGTAGAGAAAGTCGAGAAAAAGGCATGTATTCAGTATGAACATGTATGAGGAACCCCTTGGTGAAGGCGGTTTCTGATGGAAGACGAGAGGTGGGTTGTTGAGAGAGGGGGTTGTGACGAAAGGTAGAATGTGGGTGCCAAAAATTTATAGCTGGAACATATAGATATCATTTAAGTCAAAGAAGAAATAATATAATTGATTGTGGTGGGGAGAGGCAATCCAGTTTGGGGTGTCACATAGGGAGAATTGATGGGTATGGAGGTTGCGGCATAGTGAGGGGTGGTTGGTTAGAGGGGTCACACCATGAGAGGAAATGGGTGGGGGTAATTGCATTGGGATGGGCGACTTAGAATGCCGATGTTGGACATGTAGGGGAAACGTGCACATGGATGGTCACATATAGAGGACCATCGCACTAGAGGTACGGACACGCACAAGGCAGTCAAGAAAGGGGTCATCGTGAAGGGGTCCAGCACGTAGGATGGGAAGATGTGTAGGGATGGTTCAAATGTTAAATCGAATATGATATAAATTTTGAATGGAAATTTTACCTCAAAACAAGATATGATACTTTATTTAAAAATGATAAAATGAATAAAATAGATAAATCATAACGATATGGGACACAAATATTAAAAATATCTAGAAATATATAATACTAGTAACAGATATCGAGGATTATGAATGAAAATCTATTTATATTCAAGATGTATTTTTTTTCTTGTGTCATGCGTATTGAATTAGCTATCACATGTTGTAAACTACTCAGACTATTCTGAAATATATGTATGAGAATTCTAAACAAATAATTTATATTTTAATAATTTTAACTGAATTCTTGATTAATTGATTTAGGTTTTAAGCATTCCCTAAACTAAAATAATATTAAGATTAATGTAAATTGGTTTTTTTTAGTTCTCAAACCCAACATTTATTTTAGCATGAATTCCATTCATTAGCTGTATGTTTCTCATTACACTAAAAAGTAAGGTTCATGTTATTTTTTCCAACAGAAAGATCTATTTCTATTTATTTTCCTTATCAGTTGTACTGTTTTAATTTTCTAAGTATCTCAAACATTTAATTGTTGGTGGACCAGAGTCAAAGCTAAATAACATTTATAGAAAGATAGGAATACCATGAAAACTTCCTATCAAATCTTTGCAAGATTCGGGTACCATTGATTGTTGCTTAAATAAAAATTCACACTTTCATTGAAAGAAAGGACTGTTAAATCAATTTTTGTTCAAAACCCATCATAGGGAGTAGTTCATTTTCCTTTTTTACCATTCATATTTTTTTTATTAATTTATAATGAATTTGATTTTGTGTGGATAATGAGATGGAAGTGAAAGTTGTATTATATGTAGTGCTCAATGAAATCTCATTGTAAAAGGAATTAATGCTACAATTAGTTTTGAAACAACATTTTCTGTTTTAATTTTAAAAATATGTATTATAATATATGTTATGAAATGTTTTCAAAAGTGTAATGAAAACATGAAATTGTTGTAATTACATGTCCATAATTTAATTATTTCATTAAAACATGAAAAAAAATTCTCTTTAATTTCCAAAAAAATTATCATTTTTGTTTTCATTTTCTAAAAATTGTTTTTTATTTAAATTATATTTTATGTTTTCTAGTTATTTTTTAGAATATTAAAACATAAAATATTTTAAAAAACCAAATACAACTAGTTATTTAAATAATTTTCTAGTATTCTATGCTAGGAGATAAGGACCTCACAATAGAATCACAAAGTTGAAAACAACTAATCTCTAGTGGGACACAAGATCATGGTAAACTTCAAAGAAAATAATTAATGATCTAAGTTTCCAGGGGATATTTCAAGGATATTAAATGTTTTTATAATATTTCTCCTCTGGGATGAATTCTACTAATGTATCTTTTTTTGTTTTATTTTATCTTATATTATATAGTATAATTGAATCTTAGATTTCCACACTTTTTCATTTTTTGTCAAATAAATTCATTTTCCACCTTATAGAATAACATTACTATAATTTTAGAGGATGATCACATTTTTACATGTTACAAAATCAATAGATAATCCTTACAATATGAATAAAATTATAAAAAGATCATCCGTGAAACTACTGTGTTCATATTATCATTTAGGAAAAAGTTTAATATCTTTTGTGATATCAATATCATAATTATATGTATCCATTTCATGGCCACTGACTTATCCTATCCGAGTTAGGTCAGCCCACAAAGGATGAAATGAACCACATGATTGGTGATCAACTATTTTATATATTTTAATTTTTGGTCCCTTTTCCATACTGTCATAATATGATTAAATCTCTCATTAATTTTGGAGTCCACAATAGTGAATGATAACAAACAACTCATCCAAACTAGTGGGGGGGCAAGCCTCACAACTTGTGAAATGTACAAAATTTTATACAAGAATTTTCATTTAATGTTTAAATCATACACAATTTTAATTTCAATACTTATATTTAAAAAGATGGATTTTTTATAGATGATAGGAGGCATGATGATGAGATGGATACAGAAGTTGGTGAAACCAATGGGTCCAAAACAAGCAAGAAACATTAATGAGGTCATCCATCATTTTTTGTGTGGACTCGACTTCATTAAAAATGGACTTTCAAACATTTTTTTAAATCTCATGGATTATATGAGAGATCATGTGCTAATTGTGGTCTGGGTAGAGTGTTATGATTTATTAACCCATACCCTACCCGAATATATTATTATTTTTAGATTTCTGAACTTGGTTACATCCTAAAACCATTTAGGAACGCGCCCTAAACCCGCTTAACTCATGTTCTGTTGTGTCATGTCAGGTTCAAAATTTCCACCTCTAGATTACATGTTTTATTTTTCATTGAAAAAATAATTAACAGTATTTGTTATATTTTTTGAGTAGATTGAGATTCTATATATGACATGACCATGAACAAAAACAATAGGTGACACGGCACCAAAGGGAGCTCTGCCACTCAGTGAAGAAGCAGCTAATACCTAGCCTCATAGCTCGTGTGTCATGAAGAGATCCCCTCTTTGGAAAACCATTGATTCCATGGAAGCATTCACGTCCCTATCTAATAATACCCATTTCAATAATTTTTTTTATCTCTTATAGTGTCTGATGTTTTGTGGTGGGAACATGGTGGTTTCAAACTTTTCCATAGAAGTGTTCATTTAATAAAAATATAATTTTAATGTCAAGGAATGCATTTAAAAATTGAATTAGAGTTTCTATATATTTAAATTCAAGGAATGAATGAATCTATAAATTATAATAATTGATATGTAAGCTATAAATATATATAGAAAACATAATCATAATGAAAAATCAAGTTCCCTTGAGAGGGGGTTGAATTTAATAAGTAGTGAACTTCTAAAATTTAACATCCCTTGAAATTAACCCCCGTAACTTATTAGAGTATTTATCCTTATCAACATTATATATCAATCTCAGATGTAACACCCCGAGATTTTGTGAAATATATTCTTTTAATTTCATTAATGTCTTGTGTTGTATGCTACACCAAGATTACCTTACGCTATACGCAACACCTTATTAGCTTGTAGTATACACAACAATATTCTTGGATCCTGTTACACACAATTTTGATAATAGTTATTCTACGCAACATTGACTATATATATATATATTCAATGTATAAATGAAATATGGTAGGATTATGTTATACGAAACAACGAAGGATTCTTTCACAACACGCAACCCTGACTTGGCTTGCATTACACGCAATCACGACCTTCCTCGATAGCGTGTGTTGTACGCAATAACGGGTTTTACTAAACAACTATATATTATTATAATATTATTATGAACTAGCCATTATGAATAGTATTAACTAAATTTTGAATTTTATAACATATTTATTCATCTTAAAAATTTTCTAGAACATGGTATAAGAACAAAATAAATTTTTCGGGTAAAATAAGTATTTTTCAAAAAATGAAATTTTGCCTCCTTATGATGGAGCACCCACTTTAAATCTAGTTTTTGAAATTTTTATAAGTCTAATTTGACAATATAATATTCTTCTTTGGAATCAGGAAAAAATTTACTTTGGATACTTTTTTCGTATTATTCTGGTAACTTTCATATTTTGATGAATTGTAAAAACACGCTATATTTTAATGAAAAAATAGTTTTTTCATCGTAATAATTTATATGGAAAATTATAATATTGAATGGTTTTAAAATATAAATATAATTTATTTTTATAATGTATGTCATTAGCATTGATTTTACATTGAATTCGTAGGTTAAATCAATTCAATCTTTTGCAATGTTTTAAACAAAAAACTCGTATTCATTCGACAACGGGATTAATTTTAATTTAATTTCCGCAACTTCTGGGTATTGAATTTGAAAAAATGGATTCCATATTTGGAATCAGTGGGTCCAAATTATGTTAATATGATACTTTTTATTTTTGCGAATTATGAATAGTAACTACGGTAAATTTTATTTACCATAGTTAAAGATAAATCAGGTAATTAAGGGTAAATATAATATTATAAAATTACCCTATCAAATGACAAAATTCTATTGGATGGATAAAAGTAAACCCATATCATCTAAGGGTCAGAATAGATTCATTTTATAGACTTTTGACCATGAAAATAATTTAATTATTATTAAAACCAAAGAAAGTGACAACATGTCACTCTCTTAAATCTTATAAGTATAACAAATTTAATTTAGTGATAAACATCATAAAACTGCGAACATGAATAGTATACAGAAATATAATAAAATTATCAACATCATGATAGTTTATTTAGAATTTTTAGGGATTAAATAATTATCATTAATGGTGATACATTAATGATACTGAAATTATTTATTAAGTGGAAAATAAGTAATATAGTTTTTTATTGCAATAATAATACCCATTAAAAGGCCCACAAACCTGACCAAAACTTATTGGTACTGTATATATACACCTTAATCATCCAATGACCTAATATATAACCGTTTGAATCCTTATAAAAATGATTATAACACTTATATTATTTTATTTTAAATGATGCCAAAGTTGTCACCTTCATAATTTAATAAATATAACAATTTAAATATTGTTATTTTAAGATGATAAATTCGAGTAAAAGTATTATTGTGAAAGTTAATAGATTTATATTCATCATAGGATTTTATTTTAAATTTTTATGCAACAAATCAGTATATTAAATAATTATACAAAAATGTTGTAGTAATTATTTTATAAAGAGATAAACCAAATAATTGTTTTAAAAATAATAAAATAAATATTATATGAACTATATAATGTGATACACTAATTTTATATATATATATGACCTTTTATGAATCTATTAAAGCTTTTAGTTCGAACATATCTTCTGTATATATTTTATTTAAATTCAAAATAAATGAATAATGTCAAAATTGACACTATTGTTATTTTATAAAAATAACATATTATAAAATTGATTAAAAATCACAAAAATAATTAAAAATTAAAAATTTAAATTTATATGGTCTATAATGTTTTAAATTAAAAAATTATGGAAAATTCACTACAAATAAGTAATTATTTGATATAATTTAAAATTTAGAATTTTATTACCACAAATAAACATAAATAGTTTAAATAAGGATAAATCAAAATGATAAGGTTTAAAATAAGATCCAAACGTGTCTAAATTTGATTGGTCGATTAGATTACAACCCTATATCATCTCATATTCTAATATGAGTCATTTTTGGAGGTTTTTAACTTGGGTTAGATTTATTATAAATTAATATTTTTAAGAATTCCAATGGTGCCCCTCTCCTCCCTTATAAAAGGACACCTCCTCCCTCTCCTCCTCACACCAATTTGAGCCTTCAATGTCGGCAAAACACTTCCAAATTATCTTCTCCACATCCCTAGAAACATCCGAGAGGTTCTGGTCTACTTTAAAGACCAATCTTAGTGCCCTAAGAGGAGGTTTCAAAGAGGCGTATCGAAGAAGAGGTAATTTCTTCTCCCAATTCTTTCAAGATTCTTTCTTCTTCAACTTATTCTTCTTTAGTTGTTTCATTATAAAGTAATAACATCAGTATCACTAATATACTTATTTGTTATTATAAATATGAAACACCCCCATTTCACCTTCTATCCATCCTACGAAAAACAAAATCACCGCGGGTGCGTACGTACGGAATACCATCTTCACGCCGTGGTGTAATCTGTTTTTCCACCAACACCTTACATGGATGGGTATAATGGTGTAAAGAATAACTATACATAGTTATTATAACATCATACGGATTTTGATATATTGTATCATCCACTCGAATTCAATTCAATAATTATGGAAACGATATCATCGCTCGTGCGTACGTACGGACTACCGTCTCCACGACACGATGTGATTCATTCTCCATGTTAACCATTTAATAATGATTAAAAAGTATATATAAGCAATAATAATGAAATATATGACATTATAAAGCTACTTTATTGATGTATATATGTATGTCATCTACCTAATTCCATTCAACTCAATAAGCAAACGAAAACAGTGTTCATGCGTACGTACGGCCTACCGTCTCCATGAACGGTGTATTTATTTCCATTTATCGATCTATTATATATATGTATATTCTGAATATATATATAAATCATTTTTTATATTATATAAATTTGTAATCATGATCTATGTAATCATATGAATAATTACGAGTCAAAACACAGACGACAAATGAAACGGTTTTACCCAAAACACTCTTTAACATGGAATTTACAAAAGAACGGGTAATATAAAGTCATAAGTGAACCATATATGATATAATAACAATGAATATGATTCTGTAATAAGTAAATGACATTATTTAAATCATTATACAGGATTTTTGGACACTTACGAAGCAAATTGGACCTAAGGAAAGGGAAAATATCACAATCTCATTTTTAGCCGAGATTGTTTATACTTTGGTATTTACTAGGGAGTATTTTATCATCCACATCCATGTTTCCTCAATATGTAATATTTATATCATTCTACAGTAGTTTATATCCAATTTTACCCTTCGGTGAGTTTTTTGTAAAAGATATGAAAGGAATCTTTTTTCGTTTTTTTTCGTACGAGGTACTTTTTGACTTTTCCGACAAATGTACGAGAAGAATGTTTTTTTTACTTATACGAGATGAATGGATTTTTAAAACATTATTTAAAAGAAGCTTACCGTAAAAGTTTTCAAGTTTATTTTTAATCAACTTCTTTTAGTTTAAAATTGTATGACATATTAAGAAAGGAAAATGTTTTTGAAGTAGAAATGATATTTTCCTCAAGAATGGACTTCAAGTATTTTATCAAAATTATTTTCCATCTAAGATAATATAGGGTTCTATTTTTATCCCTATTATTACATTTATTTGATTATTTTGTGATGGAATTATTTTTATGAATTCCTTTATCTTATATGAATTGTTTAATGACGTCATGTTTTTTAAGAATCCCATTTTGATTACATGGGTTATGCAATGATGTATGGTTTATGATTTTGTGTCACACATACGAATGGTATCATTAAGAGATGGGTGGGACCTATATCTCCCTCCAATGAATTGCGTAAATATTTTATATCTCATGAGATAGACATGGCTGGAACGGCAGGTTAAACCGGTTCAGTGAAACAGGACTTAAACAAGGAGTGAACTCGATTCAGAAATGGACTTTGTCCACTATGATAATCTTGGAAATGAGTCTTTACTAATAAAAAATGATTCTCTATGATTATGAGTGTATGGCACAAAGATTCATGTTTTATGTTTTGATTATTGGGATTACATTTCACTACTATGATTTATCCAATGTTATGATATTATGATCTCTTTTGCAGGTTAAGATTTCCAAAATGTTATTTTCTTATGAATATGATGTGATTGATATTTCTTTTGATTACCCTTAGTGAGCATTTGAGCTCACCCTTTTATGTTTTCTTTTCCCCATGATATAAAGAATGTTTTTAGGTATAAAAAAAGGAATATCATTAGGGAGAGGTTGAAGATCTTTCACAATGATTAGAAGATTATATTCTGAGTTTCCAAAGACACTAAACTAATACGGTCCTTGTGTGTGTGTTTTTGTTATGTACTAATTATTCCGCAAAAGTAATGTAATGTCAATGTACGTCAAGCATAGGGTCTCTACAGTTGGTGTCAGAGGAAATGTTTAGTCAACCATTGGAAACTAGGATGCGAAAATGTTAGTGAGATCCCTAGAGATATTTCTAAGGTATGTCTAGGGATGTCCCTAAGGATAAGTATACGTATAGGATATAGTCCTAGAACTTTGGTAATGATATTAGATTAAACCAAAGATATTAGATATTGAAGTTATTCCCCCTTTATTATGATTTTTTCCTCTCACACTATTCTTTTTGGGTTTTAGAAAATGGATGGAAACAAGATGATTCACAATAATGGATGATATGATGGACAATAGAATGATATTATTAATGAGAAACCAAATGAAATGGGATTTGGAAGTCCAAACATCATTATTATGCCGAATCAGAAATCTCATAATATGATCAATAAAGTAAAATTTGGTAAGTTTCCTGACTCAGCTAATAAGAGAAATATGGAGTTTCATGATGATCATAGAGGAAAGAGAGTTCAATTTCCCCTATGTAAATCATGTGGGAAGAGGCATCAAGGAGAATGTTTCAAAGGAAATGGAAGATTCTTTGGGTGTGGAAAAGAAGGACACAATGCCAGTAAGTGCAATGGAAAAGGTTCAATTAACACCAGGGATCAGGATAATGGTATTGCTACGACATCAACAATGGTTAAATGTTTTAAATGTGGAATGTACAGGAATTATGCAAACCAATGCCCTAAGGGAAAGTCTCATGAAGAGAATCAGTATGGTCTTATGGGTAGTATTTCTGTTGATGATGATGAAGAGACTACAAATGATATGTGATATGAAAGAATTGTTGAAGCTCAGTCAATGGTTAAAGAATGTAGTGGAATGATTACATGTTTATCATGTGTAATGTTGTATAAGTAATCTCATGAACTATGGAATAAAGAGACATCTAAGGATTGTTACACTGTTGTCTTTCCTTGACTTTTGAAAGTGTTTGATTAATGGTACCAGTATCCGTGAAAGGTTATTCAGATATTTTTGGAATGTATATGATACACGCATAATGAAGGGATAAAGAGAAAATTAAATGTTTGATAGTATTCATGAGCTCATGACTGATATAAGGAGGAGGTTATGTCATGGATTGAGTATATAGAATTTTTGGATTTTGGTATGTGGAAAGAGTTAACTTTTGACAGCATTCATGTTTTCAATAAGGTTTAATGGGTATTCATTTTTCAAGAGAATACATGATTAAGGTATTCACATGATTGGAATGTGAGCAACAAGATATATGGGGGATAAATGACGGTATTCACATCCTTGGATGATGATATTTCAAGTAATCGTTTTCTTTATACTATGAGCTTCGACCGAAGTATTTTAGATAAGCCTAAAGATTGGAATGGATTATGTTGGACATAAGTTAGTATTGTTTAAGGATAGAACTTGTTTTTAAATTATTTATGGGATGTTATAGTAATATAGCTTTAGAAAAAGGACAACCTGCTGGACGGGCGACAGCTCATCGCGTCAGACAAGGCTGTGGGAATCGAACCCACAATCGAAGTGCGACTGGCCTTTATCGCCTACCACTGGCCTACAAGAAGTCCCTGGTTAGTAGAAACTAGTTTTATTTTATTAAGCAGTATGATATATGAAGTATAAGTTCATTTTTGGAACCATATACTATTAATCTAACCATAAGATGGACTTATAACTTTTTCTAACCATTTGTTTGAAAGAGATGGAATGACCCATCATTCTATCACATGATCTGCTAACACATCACGAATAACAAATTCAACTTCATTACATTAAGGGATGAAGTGGAAATTGTTCAATTCACGAACAATAGTGAAATTGTACCAAAATCATACAAGTATTTCTTTTAATTCATCAACTTTAGGGAAATGATCTTGAAAACAAAAAATGTTGTCCTATTTCCCTTATATCCGATGAATCAGATGGTACCTTAGATCATCACAAATCAATAACTTTGTGATTTGTTGGCTTTTTCATAGCCATGTTCTCTACCACTCTCCATCAGAACTTGATGGTTAGATTTTTCTTCCATATCCATATTTTCACCTATGTTCTTCTATGTGGAAACCCAACGATGAGTTAATTTGGGTAACTGTTACATTTCATACATTAGTTTTTAAATCCATGTTTTGGTATTCCTTTTTACGATGTGGGTTTCTATTAAACACACTTTCGATTAGTAAACCATTTATAACCCCGATGAATTTTGAGGGAAAAATTCATTTTAAGGGGGGTAGAATGTAACACCCCTAGATTTTATGAAAAATATTCTTTTAATTTCATTAATGTCTTGTGTTTTATTCTACACGAAGATTACCTTGCGCTATACGCAACACCGTATTAGCTTTCAGTATACGCAACACTATTCTTGGATCCTGTTACACAAAATTTTGATAATAGTTATTCTACGCCACATTGAATATATATATATATATATATATATTCAATGTATAAATGAAATATGGTTGGATTCTGTTATACGAAACAACGAAGGATTCTTTCACAACACGCAACCCTGACTTGGCTTGCATTACACGCAATCGCGACCTTCCTCGATAGTGTGTGTTGTATGCAATACCAGGTTTTACTAAACAACGACATATTTTTATAATATTATTATGAACTAGCTGTTATGAATAGTATTAACTAAATTTTTTATTTTATTACATTATTATTCATCTTGCACATTTTCTAGAACATGGTATAAGAATAAAATAAATTTTTCGGGTAAAATAAGTATTTTTCAAAAAATGCAGTTTTTCCGCCTTTTGATGGCGAACCCACTTTAAATATAGTTTTTGAAATGTTTATAAGTTCAATTTGACAAAATAAAATTCTTATTTGAAATCAAGAAATAGAAATTTACTTCGGATAATTTTTTCGTATTATTCTGGTAACTTTCATATTTAGATGAATAGTAAAAACACGCTATATTTTAATGAAAAACAACTTTTTTCATCGTAATAATTTATACGGTTAAATTATAATATTGAATAATTTTAAAATATAAATAGAATATATTTTTATAATTTATTTCATTAGCATTGATTTTACATTGAATTCATAGGTTAAATCAATTCAATCTTTTGCAATGTTTTAAACAAAAAACCCATTTTCATTCGACAACGGGATTAATTTTAATTTTATTTCTGCAACTTCTGTGAATTTAATTTGAAAAAATGGATTACATATTTGTAATCATTGGGTCCAAATTATGTTAATAGGATACTTTTTTTTGGAAATTATGAATAGTAACTACGGTAAATTTTATTTACCATAGTTAAAGGTAAATCAGGTAATTAAGGGTAAATATAATATTAAAAATTACCCTAAAACATGCCAAGATTCTATTTGATGTATAAAAGTAAACCCATATCAACTAAGGGTCAGATTATATTCATTTTATGGGCTTTTTACCATGAAAATAATTTAATTATTATTAAAACCAAAGAAAGTGACAACATGTCACTCTCTTAAATCTTATAAGTATAATAATTTTAATTTAGTGATAAACATCATAAAACCTCAAAAATGAATAGTGTTCAGAAATATAATAAAATTATCTAGATCATGATAATTTATTTAGAATTTTTAGGGGTTAAATAATTGTCATTAATGGTGATACATTAATGATATAGAAATTATTTATTAAGTGGAAAATAAGTAATACAGTTTTTTATTGAAATAATAATACCCATTAAAAGGCCCAAAAACCTGACCAAAACATATTGGTAGTGTATATATACACCATAATCATATAATTAACTAATATATTACCGTTTTTATCCTTATAAAAGTGATTATGACACTTATATTATTTTATTTTAAATGATGCCAAAGTTGTCACCTTCATAATTTAATAAATATAACTATTTAAATACTGTTATTTTATGATGATAAATTCTATTAAAAGTATTATTGTGAAATTTAATAGAATTATATTCATCATAGGATTTTATTTTAAATTTTTATGCAACAAATAAGTATATTAAATAATTATACAAAAATGTTGTAGTAATTATTTTATTAAGAGATAAACCAAATAAATGGTTTTAAAAATAATAAAATAAATATTATATGAACTATTTAATGTTATCCACTAATTTTATAGATACATGTTACCTTTTATGAATCTATTAAAAATTTTAGTTCGAACATATCTTCTGTATATAGTTTATTTAAATTCAAAATAAATGAATAGTTTCAAAATTGACTCTATTGTTATTTTATAAAAATAACATATTATAAAATTGATTAATAATAACAAAAATATTTAAAATTTATAAATTTAAATATATATGGTCTATAATGTTATAAATTAAAAAATTATGGAAAATTCACAACAAATAAGTAATTATTTGTTATAATTTAAAATTTAAAATTTTATTACCACAAATAAATTTAAATAGATTAAATAAGGATAAATCAAAATGATAAGGTTTAAAATAAGATCCAAACATGTCTAAATTTGATTGGTTGATGAGATTACAACCCTATCTCATCTAATCATCGAATATGAGTCATTTTTGGAGGATTTTAAGTCGGTTAAGATTTATTATAAATTAATATTTGTAAGAATTCCAAAGGTTCCCCTCTCCTCCCTTATAAAAGGGAACCTCCTCCCTCTCCTCCTCACACCAATTTGAGCCTTCAAGCTCGTCCAACCCCTGAAAAATTATCTTCTCCACTTCCCTAGAAACATCCTAGAGGTTCTGGTCTACTTTAAAGACCAATCTTAGTGCCCTAATAGGAGGTTTCAAAGAGGCGTATCGAAGAAGAGGTAATTCCTTCTCCCGATTCTTTCAAGCTTCTTTCTTCTTCAACTTCTTCATATTTAGTTGTTTCATT
Organism: Viscum album; assembly: GCA_963277665.1. Classification (NCBI taxonomy): domain Eukaryota; kingdom Viridiplantae; phylum Streptophyta; class Magnoliopsida; order Santalales; family Viscaceae; genus Viscum; species Viscum album. Next base: position 2,036,889,512 of record OY728148.1, read on the forward strand.
ATAAAGTAATAACATCATTATCACTAATATACTTATTTGTTATTATAAATATTAAACAACCTCATTTCACCTTCTATCCATCCTACGGAAAACAAAATCACCGCGCGTGCGTACGTACGGAATACCGTCTCCACACCGTGGTGTAATCTGTTTTTCCACCAACACCTTACATGGATGGGTATAATTGTGTAAAGAATAACTATACATAGTTATTATAACATCATACTGATTCTGATATATTGTATCATCCACTCCAATTCAATTCAATAATTATGGAAACGATATCATCGCTCGTGCGTACGTACAGACTACAGTCTCCACAACGCAATGAGATTCATTCTCCATGTTAACCATTTAAGAATGATTATAAAGTATATATAAGCAATAATAATGAAATATATTACATTATAAAGCTACTGTATTTATGTATATATGTATGTCATCTACTTAATTCCATTCAACTCAATAAGGAAACGAAAACAACGTTCATGCGTACGTACGGCCTACCGTCTTCATGAACGGTGTATTTCTTTCCATTTATCAATCTATTATATATATATGTATATTCTGAATATATATATAAATAATGTTTTATATTCTGTAATTATGTAATCTTGATCTAAGTAATCATATGAATAATTACGAGTCAAAACACGGATGACAAATGAAATGATTTTACCCAAAAAACTCTTTAACATGGAATTTACAAAAGAACGGCTAATATAAAGTCATAAGTGAACCATATATGATATCATAACAATTAATATGATTCTGTAATAAGTCAATGACATTATTTAAATCATTATATAGGAGGTTCAGTCACTTACGAAGCATATCGGACCTAAGGTAAGGGAAAATATCACAATCTCATTTTTATCCGAGATTGTTTATAATTTGGTATTTACTGGGGTGTATTTTATAATCCACATCCATGTTTCCTCAATATGTAATATTTATATCCTTCTACAATAGTTTATATCCAATTTTAACCTTCGGTGAATTTTTAGTAAAAGATATGAAAGGAATCTTTTGTCGTTTTTCTCGTACGATGTAATTTTTTACTTTTCCGACAAATGTACGAGAAGAATGTTTTTTTAATTATAAGGCATGAATGGATTTTTAAAACATTATTTCCAAGAAGCTTACCTTACAAGTTTTCAAGTTTATTTTTAATCAAATTCTTTTAGTTTAAAATTGTGTGACATGTTAATAATGGAAAATGTTTTTGAATTAGAAAGGATATTTTCCTCAAGAATGGAGTTCAAGTGTTTTATCAAAATTATTTTCCATCTAAGATAATATACGGTTCTGTTTTTATCCATATTATTACACTGATTTTATTATATTGTGATGGAATTATTTTTATGAATTCCTTTATCTTATATGAATTGTTTAATGGTGTCATGTTGTTTAAGAATCCCATTTTGATTACATGGGTTATGCAATGATGTATGGATTATGATTTTGTGGCACACATAAGAATGGTATCATTAAGAGATGGGTGGGACCTATATCTCCCTCCAATGCATTGGGTAATGATTTTATATCTCATGAGATAGACATGGCTGGAACGACAGATTAAACTGGTTCAGTGAAACCAGACTGAAACAAGGAGTGAACTCGGTTCAGAAATGGACTTTGTCCACTAAGATAGTCTTGGAAATGAGTCTTGACTAATAAGAAATGATTCTATATGATTATGTGTGTATGCCACAAAGTTTCATGTTTTATATTATGATTATTGGGATTACATTTCAGTACTATGATTTTTCCAATGTTATGTTATTATGATCTCTTTTGCAGGTTATGATTTCCAAAATGTTATTTTCTTATGAATATGATGTGATTGATATTTCTTTTGTTTACCTTTAATGATCATTTGAGTTCACCCTTTTATGTTTTCTTTTCCCTAGGATATAAAAAAAGGTTTTAGGTATAAAAAAAAGAATATCATTATGGGAGAGGTTGAAGATCTTTCACCATGATTAGAAGATTATATTCTGAGTTTCCAAATACACTAAACTATTATGGTCCTTGTGTGTGTGTTTTTGTTATGTACTAAGTATTCCGCAAAATTAATGTAATGTCAATGTACGTCAAGCTTAGGGTCTCTACATCAGAAGCATGAAAATATTGAAAATTAAAGTAAGTTGTAAAATATTTAAAAGGTTCATCCCTAGTGTAGGTGACTTCATCCTCACCATTGTGATTACCATCATTCTATGAAAATTCACTATAATAGAAAAACGAATACAATGGGAACTCCCATTAGACTCCTTATATATTTTTATAATGAATATTACAGTTGATTAATCTCTTGTTAGAATAATTTTATACCTTGATAGGAAAGATTATATTGATACCCAACCGTTACAAAAAAATCTTTTGTGAAACTGAGCCACAACAATATAAGAAGGTTTTCAACACATCTCACTAAAAGTTCATCTAAAAAAATCATTACCTGATGACCCCTTTTTGTATCTCTATCTGATCCACCTTTTGTCTTCATCCGGAATACTCCATATGGGGCACCTTACTAGCCTTGCCTATGATATGTGTTCTATCCAGTGAACAAAACACCTGAACCTATCACTGTTTGAAATCTATGTTTGATACAACACTTGTTTGGTATCTCTAACTGATGATTATCTCTTGTATCATTGACTAATATATCTATCTGGTGTCTCAGATTAAAGCCTATATTCTATGAATCTGATCTTTTTCCTCTCTTCTTTGACAATATTTTTTGGAAACTTCCACCTCTTGAGAAACTTCAGCATATTATCTCTTTCATATGGGTGAACAATATTTATTTCTTATACTCTTACTATACATAAAACCCCCTATTATAAGTTCATGCGTATGAGAAAATATAGGAACATAAATTCATTTTCCTTCCCAATGAATGATTAAATTTCAAAACTCTCACTTAAATCAATTTCACCATATGCATCTCAATCCTTCTAGAATATTCCTGATGTTTCATGAAAAATAGTGCCGGGAACATTTCTTTGAACTACCTAAAAACATTAAGGAACTTCTTCAAACATCTGTAAACTCAACTTTAAGAAACAACGTCAATATTTATTAACCCTTTTTAGGTAATAAATCGTTGAGTGAACAACATATCATTGTCAATGTAAATTGGATTTAAAAATATTTACAAATATCTTAAGAACTTCTTCTAACACAAGTTTGTCCAGGGTCTTTTCAAAGAGCTTCTTCATTTAGTTCTACTTTTTATAAATCACTTATTTCCATTATACATTGACTGGTTAACTCAATCTAATAAACTCAGTAATGCTTCCATCGGTGATCTTCTGATTCATGTTCTGGCCAATGAAATGGAATTCCTCCATCTAGGGAATCTAGCATCTATAATGATATATCTTAATGAAATTGTCCATCTGATGATATCACAATGTTTTTTCGATGTTTTTCCATCTGAATGAAATTTGACCAAACACATGAATATTTTAAACTTTTCTTGGATACTCTTTGATAATTTTTATTATTTGTCTGATGCACTTCCATAAACTTGTTCATCTGATGATCTTTGTTAGGATCTGTAAAACTATTCTCCATACTCAGTCTAATAGTTCATTTTCATATGTACTTGAACTGACGACTTCATACAACAACATCATCTTTGTACAATCTAATTTTTTGGTAACCTCAACCACCTCTGTATGATGTACTCGAGTCGTTGATTTTTTATGATATTTTTTAAACTTATAAGGATTTCATTCACAAAGTACTTCCTCATTGGGTTATGCTATCTCGAAATTTGATCTCTCTCCCTTTTTCTGGTTGAAACATCCCCTCTCTATTCGTTATTGCATATTCAAATTTTTACTACCACTCGAAAATCAATCTTCTTTACCCATTTTACTTATTCTCCTTTTTTCTTCTCACACTTTGAACAAGTGTGTAAAAAATCAATAACATAGACTACTATTTTTCATTATCTGGTATATTCATCCAGTGACATTGTCCATAGCTCGTCCAGTTACTTTGAGCAGTGTTCATCTCATGACAATATTGTATATCAACATTATAGCTTGAAATTCAACATCATGTAGATCATCGTCTGATAACTTCAGCCTTCGTAAGTCTGATATAACTTCTCTATGTACTTATATCTCTTTGTATGAAAGTTTGAATATTAGGATTTGATCATGTGAATACTAATGACGTTAGTAATATAAATATTGACACAACATCATCTAAAATAGTTTCCTAACATTGTTAAGGAAACTTCCTTCACCTCCTCAAGAACTTCATAACAAAAACATTCTTAAATTTTCAACACCTCCTTTAAACATGATATACAAAAAAAATCATAATAAGATATGATGAAAAAAATTAAGAAACATGTTACAAAAACATCCCAAAGGATCTTCAATTTCCCCCTTTATATTTTATGAATCATTAACAATAACTTGTGTCCTTTTATTAAAAAAATCTATTCTCAACTTTTTATCAAACTACAACACTTCTCATTGAGATTGTACTAATACTACACTTCTAGATAAATAAATGTTTTTGAAAGAATTACATCCTTTGGTGACAACTAATTTTGTGACCATGATAAGACAATCTCCCACTCAATATTTTACCTCTCCCCTTTTTTATGATAATAATATCTTTATATTCTTAAAATAAAGTGCTTTACACCTTCTTACACATTTATACTTATTATACTCTATTGAAAACATAATTTAAAGGGAGGTGGGGGATACTAACATAAGAACATTCAAAACATTTTAGTTGATTATGAACATGTACTTATACCCTCAATTCATCAAATATTTCCTTCATCATAGATTTTGTGAAAACATCAACAATTTGATACTTTGTTGAATTATACCCAAGCATAACACATCCACCATCAACTTCCTATTTTATGAAATGGTACTTAATATATATGTATATTAATCATGAATGATTTACATGATTTCTGTAAATATCAATGAAACATGGATTATCAAAAATAAAAATTAATTATTTTCTAACATTCACTGTCAAATCTTCTAGAAAAACTTTCATCCATATCATTTGTGTACATTCATGGGAGACGAAAACATATTATACTTCCATAGTACTGAAAGTAACAAAACATTGTTTCTTAATATGTCACCTCACACAATATTCTCCCCATAATAAAGATCCTCCTGATATTGACTTTCCATCATTGAAATATCTTGATCAATCAGCATTATTGTATCTATGAAATTTAATTTCATAATATATTTTATACAAAAAGTGTAGTGCCTCGATCTTAATATCCCAGAGCAAGTTTCTACTTTATTACATTAACATAAGATACAAGGAATCGCATCCCAAAGGACCGAATAGTTTATTAGTCTTGTTAAACTATATACATACATGAAATTTACATTACATTTTAAGACATAAAATACACAAAGAATATTCTTTTTAAATTCCATTATTCACCTTATATTATCCCTACATATCAATCAAAAAATACATTCTCATATCCTGTAGAAAATAAAACATAATAAAGGGTGAGCTTAGATGCTCAGTAAGGGTAAGTGTACAGTAAAATAAATGAATCAATAAGGCATAATCAATATAGAAAGGTAAGTATATAAAAAACATGTAATTTAATCATTAACATGATCATAATATGGTAGTAATAAAAAATGAACAAATAATTCCATATAAATAATAAAAAAATCATAAAAACATTACCATGGATATTCTAACTAATTAACTAATCACATGGATTATAAATAACTAAATTCATAATGATGACATTCACAATACATGATATCCAACATATATAGTTGAGGATTTTTCCAAGACATCTAATATAATTGGGGATTGTGCAAAGACATCTAATACCTTCAAATGTAGTGTCATGAAATATATATAAATGGGTAAGGCCTTGGCCAAAACCACATCTAGTTTGTCTCTTGAGATCTACTGATGTACCGAGGGGATATATTAGGCCATACCCATCACATGAAAAGTCCAATACATTCCTTATTTGAAATGGGGGAAGCATAATCAACATAGACATTAATATGGATAAACTAACATATCATATGTTAATACATACCCCAATCAATAAAAATAATTATAAACCATTAATATTAAACTAATGAATGGTAAAAAAATTGTACATCCTCAATTAAGCGGGTCATAAATATTCCAAATAAATAATATGGATGATATCAATACAAAATATCCTAAGTGGATCATAAGTAAATCAAAGGGTTTATGTCATTGATGTATATAAATACCATAAAAATATCTTTAAAACATTCTTGAGGAAAATATTCTCTTCATTTTGAAACTCACCTTTTTAAACTAAAATTACACAAAACATTTTGAAAAACACATTTTATTGAAAAGAACATTTGAATCTTATAAAGGAATATTTAAAAAATTTGAGTTTTTATGATGGATATAAACTTTGTTCATGCCATACATATTAAAACAATTATTCCTTTTACATTTTTGATAAAATACAAACGGTAATTGTTTTGAAAAATACATAAAGATTCCTTTCAAAAAAACTATAAAAAGTAAAAATGGCTAAAAATTTATTTAATAAAACATTTGGAAAAGGTAAAAAAAATTAAAAAAACAGTATAAAAAACACTAGTTTCTATGAAGATGGATTTTCTACCGAAGAGAGAAATAAATTATGATTTTCATAAAAATATTTTGTCGATCATTTTAAGTACCAAAGAGTGATAAAATGGTACTATTACTTAAAAAATATTATGAATAACCAGAGTGTAAGAAAATATATTGTTTTTAATAAATAATTATAAAATAATTCCCCCAATTGAGTCTTAATAAAAATAATCCTCAATAATGATAGATTGTGAAATAAAATCTTTCCACATTTGTAACTTTTTTATCATAGCCCCCATGAAATAAATAATTTTAAATGAATTAATAAATACCCTAAATATAAATGAATTCCTGATTTAACATAATAAAAGGAAGTAGATACACCCAACCTAATAGATAAGCGGTGAATATGGTATATGTATCATGGAATTAATAGTGATATGAGAAACCCTTACCTGATTCTCCCTTTTTCTTGAACCTTATTTAACTTCCTATATAAAGGATTAAAACATGTTATTAACATATACCAGAAATAGAAGGACCTCTCGTTAATCATAAATTATTCTAGTGAATTATGAATATAATTTAATTTAATTCATTCCTTATGATCATTTAGGACAATATTTTTAGATAATTAGAACAATATATTCCATAAACTTTCAATATTTCAAAGTATAAAAGTCTACACACCAACCATTTTTTCATAAAAAAACTAATAAAAGGAAATATGGTTTCATTTCGAGTCTAATATTAAAATAATTTCATTATACAATCTTCTTTGTCCTTAGCAATCTTATGAACTATTAATAACATTAAAAAACCTGGGATGAGCACAAAAATATCAGTAAAATAAAACCAGAGAAACATTTTACAAGTGATCTTGAGAGATATAAATAAGAATATGAGGACTTTCATAATGGAATGAGAAAGAGAAATATCATAACAATAAGAACATCGAACATAACTTGAAAATGTGGATACAAAATTTAATTTATACATTCATAAGAATATTACCATGTTCCATCCCAAAGGTGTCATATCACCATGGTTCATCCCCATGGTGTAATAAATATTACCATGGTTATTAACCATGGTATTGTAATACTTTTCATCTATTGAGATTAATTTCATTACCCAATGCATTGGAGCGATATCAAGGTTCACCCTTAATATGTATTTATCTAGATGTGATCCATATATATCATAATCGTAAATTTCATAAATAACCCAACAAGAATAAAATAAATCGATTTCATATCGAAAGCGTGACATTTTAAAATGTCCTTAAAAACATGATCATTATATAATTTATAACACGCATAAAGGGAAAGAGGGTTTTATGTATGCTAATTACATAATCAAATATATAATTTTTATGTATTGAGTAATACCATTGTAAATAAAATAGTTTTGGGTAATAACATAAATAATATAATATAATATCTTGATAAAAAGATATAGATTTTTAAAAGAAAACATTACAGCATAACAGCTATGAAACATGGTTTTAAAAAACATCAAAAAGAGAGATTACAGGGTTCACCCATTCATAAAATACTCATAATATAGTAATAGGACAAAATAAAATGGAAGTAAGAACATGGTATTGAATCTTTAAAGACATTCCACATAAAAGAGAACTTAAAAAGAAAATATAAGTGGAGAATTCCTTCACCACATAAGAAACACTTTAGTATATATCATTAAGAAATTATATTATAAAAAACATTAAATATAATTAGAATATAATAATTAATTATATAATGGTAAAAAGGGTTTTATATACAACCTATAGGAAAATAAAATTCCATAACATCAAGATATTCCCCAATGAAAGTAAATTGAGATAAAGTCCCATACCTTATGTCTGACTTTCCTCGTTCGTTATTTATCTTCTTGAATAATAAACATAAGTTCATTTATTATTTGATATAATTTTTCTTGTTTTTTATTCAATTTATATCACTTATTACCATTTTATAACAATTACATAATTTTTTAAGTTCATATAAGATGTTTTGAAGATATTCGGTACTTGAGTCAAAAATGAACTTGTAATGATTACAAATTTTCAATATGGTCATAATTCCATATTCTCCAAAATGATATTAATTATTTAAATTACATATAAATATCCCATATAATTTTATTTACAATAATCCATAATTTATGGATATAATAAATGAAATGCACCAATCATGGAGACGGTTTGTCGTACGTACACATGAACACTACTTTAATTTCATTGTCATATTAATAGAATAATAATAAAATGTTATAAATGTATGTTATAATACTATTATTTTATGTTTTTCTCATATATGTCCCATATTTTTAATAAAACCCATCATTTATATGTTTCATGTATAGCATGAAAGAGTCATATCACTCTGAGGGGGCGGTAGTCCACACATCCTCAAATGAAATTATCGTATTTACACATTATGGAAAGCATAAATTTTTGTCATAAATTTTAATTATAAAAGAATAGATAAAAATTAAATATAATATATTTCATATATAAATATAGTTCTACTATAATGGAAACCCTAGGAGGTGTTAGGAGAAAATTGAACAATCATCATTGCGTGAGGTAGTAGTTCGTCGTCACAGAAACAATATATTCTATATCAATTATATGGAGGTGTACTTGAGTGTAGATCTTACCCTTATCATAACAAAAACCTAGTATATTTCATATAACATTTATTTATAAAATAATGTAAGAAAAATAGCATAAAGTTGGAGAATAAAAATATAGGAAATGAGCTTGAGAGAAGGCGTTACCTCAAATTTGGGTAATGTCAATTGATTTGAACCAAACGTATTCTTTAAGTTGCCTTATACCCAAAGAAATGAGTCTAGGAGAATAGTAGGGATTTTTTCGGATGATTCTATTAATATTTTGATGATCCATGTGTCTGGAGAGGTGTGGGTATGTTGGTAGAGGTGATGGCCTTTTATTAGAAGGAGGAGGGGCACTTTAGGAAAGTCTTGGATTTTTTTATTATAAATTGACTTTCAATTTATTGTAGTTAAAAAGAGATATATTTATAGAATAATATTAGTATGAGTCAAGTTAATTTCAACCAATAGGTTTTAGAAAAGTTTGGGAAAGAAAATTAACCTTATATTTTATCTTTAACCCGTAGTAAAAAACATTTATCCTTACCATGACTTGTTGTATTTTCAACATATATGTTTATTATAGATACTATAAAATTAAAATATAAACAAAAGTGGATAAATAATGGAATTTTTAACATTATATAAGTCATTTATCAGAATATCATATTTTTATGACTATTATATCATTTAATAAAATTATATTTTTTGTTAAACTCATTTATGAAAATTTTGACACTATTTAGTAATTGATCTATTTTATATTCATAAAAACATGATTACTTATAAAATTTACTTTAAATAATCCCTAACATGTAAATTTAATCCAAAAAAATAATGGATGGCATAAAAATATTCAAATTACATTTGTTTTAATATTTTTAATATCATTTCTTTGAATATTTCATTAAGTATTTCAGCACTACATCATCATTGTGCCATAAATAATCCAATTTAATTAATGTCTAAAAATTATAAATAAAATAACATTATATAGGAAATATTTTTAGCTTTATAATTACTATTTATGGTCTATGATATCATTTATATAAACCAAATTAAAATTATTTTAGTTAGAAGATACATGTTTATGTTATATTTCTATTTTATTTACAATAGATATTATTAATGTTCATTATCACACCCAAGTGGCTCAATGGGGTTCTAAAATCGTCTCAAGATTTCCCATGGTCAGCCATAACTCACCCAATAGGATTGAGAAACGTTTTTGGGTAGTTTTATATTATTATGATATTATTGTTTTACCCTTATTTGTCTGATTTAAACTTTAACCATGGTATATTAAAAAAATTATTGAAGTTATTATTCATAATGTCTAAATATAAAAGGTACCTATTTAAAAAATTTACAATTTATTATTCCAAATATGTAATCCATTTTTCCTAATTGATAACAAAAAATTTTCAGAAATTAATTTAAAATTAATTAACTTTTTCAAAACCAGAAAGCAGGTTTTTAAGAAGTAAAAGATATCAACTGATTGACATGTGTTTATGTCCAGTTTAAATGTGAAATTACGTCCAATTACCATAATTGGATTAAATGATAAAAAAATAATACAATTACACTTTAAAACCAATTAAAATGGTAATCCAACTATACAACTCAATAATATGACAAGGCAGTTTTGAATTAAAATGCAGTATTTTTCACAATTCATAAAAGTATTGATTTTATTAAGAAAATACCAAAATTTCAACCGTGGAAAATTTTTATGACCCAATAATAAATAATAAGTTTATTTTATCAAATAAAACAAATTAACGTGGAAAAAAATATTTTTTAAAATGGTCTTCCATCAAAAGGTGTTAAAATGACCTTTTAAAATATATGTTTATTTTATTATTAAAATTCGATTCATTATCATTTTAAGCCTCCAAAATTCATTGGATAAATGTAAAAACATTTAACAAATATGTAAGATCATAATATATTTAATTCTCTTAATTATTTCCAATACAACAACATAGTGTAAACTACCATTTAAAATAATAATATTATTGTTGTGTTAATTTTTAGTATAACTCATTGTTGCATACAACGTAAGATTTTAGAAAACAAAATGTTATATATCAATAACTCTATCATTCATAGAATCCCCTTTAAAATAAAATTAAAATTAAATTCAAAAATATTAATAGATATGAAAATGTATTATTCTATAAATACCTGGGATGTTACATCATCCCCCCCTTTTGTAAATTGCATCCTCGCAATTTTAAAATTGGGCTCGGAAACATCATTGAAAATACCACATTGGAAAAAGTGTCAATATAACTATCACATTAAAATAAATAATTATTTGTCCAATGGTCTCCTGATATAACCCATAGTAGGATTCCATGTAGGATAACATGGATATTTGATAAAAATTAACCAACTTATTCTGATGGAGAGTAATAGAAAACATGACCAGGAGAAAGTTAAAAACTAAAAAACACAAAATTGTGATGGGTTAAAAGGTATTTGATTTCATAGTAGTAAATGTAAATGGAAAAAAATTTATGTTTTTTTCATAATGTTGTGACATTTTTTTATGATCTTGAATAAGATTAAAAGGAAACATATTTACTCGTCATGTAGAGTTTCATCCATTAATAAATATCTACTATAAACTCATCTTTTTTCCAGATGATTCGTATTTAAGATGACATGGTCACACATAATGCACTATAATCTACTTTATAAAATACCATAATCCATAAAAGATAAACTATATATTTCCTCTGTATTTAGACATTAACCAAAACCAAAATAGTTATTGCAAGATCTGATAATCCCCAAAAATAATAGAAATTTATAAAAATAAATACTACTATTAACTTACAAAATTCAACAAAGAATACCCAAAGTTCAAAAAATTACATTAAATTAACAATTTTCATTAAAATTATTCCAAATAATCCAAACTGACACTGAAACGCCAAATTTCGGAGGATTTGATCACATAATCTTTCAAGATAAATTTTAGCATTTATCTCCGAATAACATCAACCACTCTTAATGTCTCATAACCAAAATTAATTGACCTAATCAAAATTTCCCCAAGATAGGACAGTAATATCCAAATTTACATAATTCCACAATTAAATAATTCATCCTTTAATTTTCAAATAACGATCCATAGTATTTTATTTACCTTAATCATATAAAGTCCCCAAAATAGAGAACATCTTCCAAAATAACATTTATAACTTAATCCCCAAATCATTTTCCAATTTCATGATAATCTAATCAATAATATATATGTCTCCAAAATCAAATTACTCTTATTTCACAAACTCGTTTAACTGAAAATAATGAAGTCATACTAACCAGGGATTTCATGTAGGTCGATGGTAGGCAATAAATGCCTATCACATTTCGGTTGTGGGTTTGATTCTTACAGTCTTGTCTGATGAGATAGGTTTTCACACGGTCTACATGTTTTCATTATTCTAAAACTATATATAATTCTTATAACATTCCAAAAATGTGATAAAATCCTAAAAAAATAACCATACTATGTTTTATCCACATTTTATATCTCATAACTTCCATTCAACATTCAAAAATTTATAACTCAGAACTACCTAAAACAATAAATGTCTCTGAAAATATTGTTAATCACCTTGAAATTTTATAACATAATACTAAAAATGGTTTCTATGAAAATAAAATTAGGATCATCCATAAACCTAAAAACTGATAAGAAGACATCCTAATCTTCAATGTTTCTTAAACGCTACTCTGATACCTACTATAAGGACTCATCCTTAAACATAACTTATTCTAATGAATTTTTAATATAATTTATTTTCATAGATTCCAAAATACGTTTTTTTCATGGATTTTTAGAGAGTTTGTAAAAATATTACATAAATTTTCAATATTATAAAGTTGATAACTCTACACATCATCCATTTTTTCATAAAACAAATACTATTAAAATGAAACATGGTTTCTTTTCAAGAACAATATTTGAATACTTTCATCATGATATCTACTGTGTCCTCACCAATCTTAAGACATATGATAAAAATTTAAAAAAAATGGGATTAACACAAGCAACTAAGTAAGGGAATACAAGGGAAATAGTTTACATGTGATCTTGAGAGTTATAAATAAGAACATGATGACTTTTATAAAGGCATGAGAAAGAGGAATATCATAACAATAATAATAGGGATCATAAATTGAAAATTTGGCTATAAAATTTAATTTATAAATTTATAGGAAGATCACCGAGGTCCGTCCCCATGGTGACATATCACCAAGGACCAACCCGAAGGTGTCAAAAAAAAATTACCAAGGTTATTCACTAAGGTATCGTAAAACTAGTCATCTCTACGTATTAATTTATTTACCCAATGAATTGTAGAGATATCAGGGATGACCCTTAATATGTATTAATTTTAATGTGATCCACATATATCATATTAAATCACTTCATAAAAACCCAAATAGAATAAATTAAATAGTTTTCATATCAAAATCAGGACGTTTTAAAAAGTGCACAAAAACATGATCATTAGGTAATTTATAACCCATTGAAAAATAATGAGGGTTTTATGTATGAAAATTTAAGAATAAAATAGATAATTTTTTTATTTTTGAATAATCCTTTAAATTAAATAGTTTTGGGTATTCCCATAAATGAAATAAGATAATTTCCTAAGAAAAAGAGAGAGATTTTGAGATGAAAACTCTGCAGCATAACAGCTATGCAACATGGTTTTACAAAACAATAAAAATATAAGAGATAGGGGTAACACATTCATAAGAGAATAATAATCTATTATATGGAAAAACTAAATTTAAAATAAGAACATCCTATGGAATCATTAAATATATACCACTAAAAGATAACTTGAAAGGAAAAGAGAAGTGGAGAATTCCCTCACCACATACGATACACTTGAATGGATATCATTAGGTAATTACATTATAAAACACATTAAATATCATTATAATATACTAATTAATGATATAATGTGTCAAATGATTTTATATACACCTCATATGAAAATGAAGGATCACAACATCAATATATTCCCCAAAGAAAGTAGATTGAAACGAAGTCCCTTACCTTGAGTCAGACTTGTCTAATTCATTCATTATCTTCCTGAATAATAAACATAAGTTAATTTCTAATTTTTTGAGAACCATTTTCACATTTTTTTTATTCTATTTAAATCACTTTTTACCTTGTTATAATAATTACTTAATGATTTAAGTTCATATCAGACATTTAGTCGATATTCAGTTCTTGAGTCAAAATGAATTTGTTATGATTACAAATTGTCCATATGGTCATAATTCCATCATCTACAGAATGATATCAATGATTTAAATAACATATAAATATAATTTATTTATTTATTTATTTATTTATAATAATCCATAATATTTGGAGAGAATAAATTAAATGCACCATTCATGGAGATGGTAGTCTGTACGTACGCATGAACGCTACTTTCTTTTTTTTTATCATATTAGAAGAATAATAATAAAAGTATATAAATTAATATTATAATATAAGTATTATATTGATGTCATTTATGTCTCATATTATTAATAAAAACTTCCTTCTTACGTTCCATGTATAGAATGAACAATTCATATCACTTTGAGGGAGTTGTAGTCCGCACTTCTTCAAATGAAATTATTGTATTTACACATTATAGAAAGAATAAATGTATATTCTAAATAAAATTAAAGAAGAATAGTAAAAAAATAAATATAATATATTTTATATTTATATATATTTCCATCATAATGGCCACCATCGGAGGTGGTAGGATAAAATTGAACAATCATCATTTCTTAAGGTAGTAGTTCTCCATACATAGAAATATTATGTTTTATATCCATTAGATGTAGGTGCATGAAATTCTAGGCATAAAAAATAGAATAAAAAAATTATAATATATTTATTATATGAGTTTTATTATAAAATAATGGAATAAAAAAGTGTATGGGTTGATAAAAAATAACACAAAGGAGCTTGAGAGAATATGTTACCTCAACATTGGGTAACTCCTTTTGATTTGATCCAAATGGATTCATTAAGTTACCTTATACCTATGATAAGGATTATAGGAGTTAGGGAGGTATTTTTTGAGATTATTTGATAAGACTTTGATTGATTCAAGGGGTATGAGAGGTGTGAGTAAGTGGGTAGAGGTGGTGGCCTTTTATTAAAGGGAGGAGGGTCACTTTTAGAAAGTATTGAAATATTATTTTATTATAAATTTATTTTCAAATTATAATAGTTCCAAAGTGATATATTTAGAGTATAAGATGATTATTGGTCTAAATAATCTCATCCAATAGTTTTTATACAGATTTAGGTCACAAAATTAACCTTATCTTCTTTGCATTAACTATTAGTTAAAAACATTAACTCTTACCATGTCATTCTTATATTTTATAATTTATGGTTCTTATAGTTACTATAAAATGTCAGTTAAACTACAAGGGGATAATTAATGAAATTTTTATCCTTATATAATTCATTTGTATTAATCATATATTTTTAGGACTATTATATCATTTAGTAAAAGAGTATTTGTTTTAAAAACTGATTTATGTCAATTTTGACACTATTTAGTAATTTATTTTTTTAAATCATAAAAACTTGATTATTTCAACCCAAAGGCTCTAAATCGTCTATAACATTAAATATTCATCTAATATATTCATTTATTTTATATTTATGTTCATATTATATTTTTTAGTATATACAATATCATTTATTTGAATCTTTTATTAACAAGGTAATCACTATATCAACATTGTGTCATAAATAAATTTGTTTATTTAAATTACAAAATTTATAAAAAAACTACCATGATGTAGGAAATATTTTTATCTTAATAATGAAAATTTACTGTTTAATAAATAATTTATTTTAACCAAATTAAACTTTATTTAGTTAGGAGTTACATGTTAATGTTATATTTCATTTTTCTTTAAAATAAATATTATAAAAGTCATTATCACACCCAAGTGGCTCCAAGGGGTCCTAAAATCGACCCAAGAATTGCCACGGTCGACCATATCTCATCCCATAGGATTATGGAACGTGATAGGGTAGTTATATATTATAATAATTTTATTTTTTACCCTTATTTATCATATTTACCCTTTAAACATGGTAAATAGAAATAATTTCGGAAGTTAATATTCATAATGTCAAAAAATGAAAGGTACTTATTTAAAAAAAATTGAATATTTTATTCCAACTATGGAGTCCATTTTTCCAAATTCGTAACACATAATTTTAGTAATTAATTTAAAACTAATTCTCGCTGTCAAAACCAAAACGTAGAATTTTAAGAAGTAAAAACTATCGAAAGATTGACATGTGTTTATGTTCAATTTAAATGTAAAATTACTTCGAATGACCATAATTAGATTAAATGATAAATAATTAATCTCCTTAAACATTAAAACTAATTAAAAGGACAATATGACTATACAAATAAAATATATAAAATCTAATTTTTAATTAAAATGAAGTATTTTTAACTATTAAAAAAAATTTATTTTATCAGAAAAATACCAAAATTTAATCCGAAGTAAATTTTTATTTCCCTCTTCTAAAGAATAAATTTATTTTATCAAATATAACATATAAAAATGACAAAAAAATTTTTGAATTATTTTTCCATCAATATGTGGTAAAACGACCTTTTAAAAATATTTTAGTATTTTAGGATTAAAATTGGATTCATTCTAATTTGAAGCCTCAAAAATTAAATGGATAAATGTAAAAAAATTAAAAAAATATGTAAAATAATAATATATTTAATTATATTTATTCCGTCCAATATTACATCTAGGTGTTAACTAAAATTTAAAATAATAATATTGTTGTTGTATTATTTTTCAGTATAACTCAGTGTTGTGTGGAACGTAAGATTTGGGAGAAACCTGTTGTTACCTATTGAGTATGATATAATTCATAGCATCCCCCTTAACCGAAAATTATTATTAAATTAATAAATATTAATAGATATGGAAATTTATTATTCTATAAATACTTGGGATTTTACATCATTACCCCCTTTTGTAAATTGTGTCCTCACAATTTTAAAATTGGGCTCGAAAACATCATTGAAATTCCTACATTAGAAAAATAGTCAATAAACACATCACTTTAAAAAAAATTAAAATGGTCCCCTGAGATAACACAAACTAGGGTTCCATGTACGAAATCATTAATATTGAAGATACAATAACAATCTTACTCTGATGAGGACTGAAAGAAAACATGATCAGGAGAAAGTTAACATCCAAAAAACCACAAACTTATGATAGCTTAAATGGGATTTGATTTCATCGTAATAAATGCAAATGTACAATAAAAATTAAGGTCCATTTAATAATGTTGAGGATTTTATTTATGAGCTTGACTAAAAGATAAGGAAACATACCTACTCATCAAGTATAGTTTCATCATTTAATAAACAGCTACCAAAAAACTCATCTTTTTCCCAAATGATGATTATTCAAGATGACTTGGTCACACGTGAATCACTAGAATCAACTTATATAGAATAACATAATCCAAAAATATAAACTATATATTTCCTCTACCTTTAGACATTAACCAAAACCAAAATAGTTAGTGCAAGATCAGATAATCCCAAAAAACAATTATCCTTTATAAAAATAAATAATAATAATAATCTCCAAAATTCAACAAACTATACCTCAATCTTAAAATATTCCATTCAATTTAAAATTTTCATTAAAATTATTCAAAATAATCCAAAAAAACATTTAAATACACAATTTTGAAGGATTTGATCACATAATCTTTGAAGACAAATTTTAACATTTATCTCCAAATAACATCAAACACTCTTAATATCTCATACCAAAATGTAATTTCCTAATCACATGTTCCTAATATATGCTAATAATTTCATAATTCCCATATGTCCATAATTAAATAATTCAACCTTTAATCCTAAAATAAAACTCTTTATTATTCTATTTAACTTAATCATATAAAGTCCCCAAAATTGGGAACATCTTCCAAAATAAAATTTGTCACTTAACCCCCAAATCACTTTCCAATCCCATGGTTATATATTCCATAAAATATATGTCTCCAAAGTCATCTTATTCTTATTTCATGAAATCATTTAACTAAAAATAATGAATTCATACTAACCAGGGACATCATGTAAGTCACCGGTAGGAAATAAAGGCATATCACACTTCGGTTGGGGGTTCGATTCCTACAGCCATGTCCGACTTGAAGGGTTATAACATGGTCTATTTGTTTTACATTTTTATAAAACTATATAATTCTATAACATTCCCAAAATATGATAACATCCTAAAAAATAACCATGTGATGTTTTAACCACTATTTTTATCTCATACCTTTATTTTGACATAAAAATTAATTACTCAGAACTACATGAAAAAAAATGTCTCCAAAATTACTGTTAATCACCTTGAAATTTTATAACATAATCCTCAAAAGGGTTTTTAAGTAAATAAAATAAGAATCCACTATAATCTTATAAGCCCATAAGAAGACATCCTAATCTCCAAAGTTGTTTAAACCATGATCTGATACCAAATATAAGGACCCACCTTAAACATAACTTATTTTAGTGTGTTTTAAATAGAATTTATTTTCATTCATTCCCGAAGATCTTCCTGGTATCGAGTTTTAGAGAATTAGGAATAAATATTACATAAACATTTAATATTACAAACTAGAAAAGTCTAAATGCCATCAATATTTTTAATAAAACAAATACTATTAAAATGAAACCAGGTTTTTTCAATGAAAAACTATAAATAATTTCATCATAGAATACTCATTGTCCTTAAATATCTTATGATCTATGAAAAACATTTAAAAAATTTGGATGAGCACAAAAAACTCAATAAGGGAAATCAAGGGAAATGGT
The DNA here is from genome assembly GCA_963277665.1 of Viscum album. Classification (NCBI taxonomy): domain Eukaryota; kingdom Viridiplantae; phylum Streptophyta; class Magnoliopsida; order Santalales; family Viscaceae; genus Viscum; species Viscum album. The sequence continues at coordinate 2,036,908,687 of OY728148.1, forward strand.
TTACATGTGATCTTGTGAGATATAAATAAGAACCTGAGGACTTTCGTAATATCATGAGAAAGAGGAATATAATAAAAATAATAACATGGATCATATATTGAAAATGTGTCTGAAACATTTAATTTATAAATTCATAATCATATCAACAAATTCTATCCCCAAGGTCTCATAAAAATTACCAAGGTTATTCACCATGGAATCGTAAAACTTATCATCTCTAGAGATTAATATCTTTACAAAATATATTGAAGCGCTATCATGGTGCACCCTTAATAATTATTTATTTTCATGTGATCCAAATATATCATAATAAAATATTTCATAATTAACCCATTTAGAATAAAATAAATTGGTTTCTTATCAAAATCAGGACGTTTTAAAAAGTGCTTAAAACATGATGATTTTGTCAATTATAACCCACAGAACAGGAATTAGAGTTTTATGTATGTAAATTTCAGAATCAAATATATCATATCTATGTAGTTATTAATATCCCTATAAATTAAATATTATTGGGTATTCACATAAATTAAATAAGAGAATTCCTTGAGAAAAATAGTGTTATTTTGAGATGAAAACACTGTAGTATAATGGCTATGCTACATGCATTTAGAAAACATTAAAAAGAGAGGGGATAGGTGTAACCAATTAATAAAATAATCATAATATATTATTGGTATAGAATAAATAATAAATAATCACATGATATAGAAACATGAAAGACTTACCACTTAAAAGAGGACTTGAAAGGAAAAGAGAAGTGGAGAATTCTTTCACCACATAAGAAACACTTGAATACATATCATTAACGAATTAAATTATAAAAAACATTAAATATCATGAGAATTTAATAATTAATGAAACAATGAGTAAAAGGATTTTATATACACCTTATAGGAAAATAATGGTTCATAACATCACGATATGTCCTAAATAATGGAGATTGAGACGAAGACCCTTACCTTGAGTCGAACTTTCATCGTTCATTATTTATCTTCATGAATAATAAACTTAAGTTAATTTATAATTTTTTGAGATAATTTTTCATGTTTTATTATTTATTTTATATCAATTTTTACTATTTTATAACAATTACTTAATGATTTAATTTCATATAAGATGTTTAGTCGATATTCGGTACTCGAGTAAAAAATTGAACTTATTATGATAAACCAATTTCGACAGGTTTATAATTACATCATATACAAAATGATATTAAATATTTAAATAAAATATAAATATCATATATATATATATATAATAACCCCTAATATTTGGAGATAAGAAATGAAATGCTCTATTCTAGGAGATGATAGGTCGTACGTACACAAGAAAGCTAATTTCATTTCATTGTAATATTAAGAGAATAAAAATAAAATAATAAAAATGTATATAATAATATAAGTATTATATTTATGTAATTTAAGTCTCATATGTTTAATAAAACCATACTTTATGCATTCCATGTATATAATGAAAAAATCATATCACTTTGAGGGGGCGATGGTCCTCACTTCCTCAAATGAAATTATCGTATTTACACATTATGGAAAGTTTGAAGGTATGTTGTAAATAAAAATTACAGAAACATATATAAATAATAAATATAATATATTTCATGGTTAAATACATTTTCATCATAATGTCCCCCATGGGAGTAGGTAGGATAAAATTAAACAATCGTCATTTCGTGAGGCAGTAGTTCACCATACACAGAAACAGTTTGTTCTATATCCATTAGATTGAGGTGTGTGTAATTTTAAGTATAAAACATAGAATAAAAACATCCTAGTATATTTAGGATACTAGATGTTTTATAAAATAATGGAGTAAAAAGATTTTATGGGTGGATAAACAAAAAAAATTGAAAGGAGCTTGAGAGAAGATGTTACCTCAAAATTGGGTCACTTATTTTGATTAGAGCCAAAAGGATTCGTTTAGTTTCCTTATACACAAGGTAATTCTTATAGGAGTAATTTAGGGATTTTGGGATATTATTTTATTATAATTTGTATGATATGATGGACTTGAGATGTGTGAGTAAGTGGGTAGAGGTGGTGGCCTTTTTGAAGAGGGAGGAGGGTCACTTTACGAATGTCTTGAAATATTATTTTATTATAATTTTTTTTCGAATTATAATAGTTAAAAGTGATAAATTTAAAGGATAATATATGTATGGGTATAAATCCTCTAAACTAATATGTTTTAGAAAATTATAGGTCACAAAATTAACCTTATCTTTTAGCTTTAACCCTTAGTTAAAACCATTAACTCTTTCCATGTCATCTTGTATTTTCATAAGAAATGATTACTATAGTTACTATAAAATTACAATCGAACCAAAAGTAGATAATTACTGACATTTTTAACATTATAAATGTCATTAATCCTAGTATTATATTTTTAGGACTATTATATCATTTAATGAAAGAGTATTTGTCTTGAAAACTCATTTATGTCAATTTTGACACTATTTAATAATTATTTTTGTTAGTCATAAGAACTTGATTCCTTCAAAATAAGGAATTAACTCATCCATAACATGTCAATGTAATCCAAAAAATCTTTAATATCATAAAAATGTTAAAATTAATTATTTTTTTAATTTATAATATGATTTCTTTGAATCTTTCATTAATAAGGTAATCACTGCATCATCATTGTTTCATAAACAAATTTATTTATTTAACGTATAAAAATTATAATTAAAATAAAATGATTTAAGAATTTTTTTTATATTTATAGAAAATATTTATATTATGAGGGATCATTTATATAAACCAACTTAAAATTTTTTTAGTTAAGAGATACATGTTTATGTTATATTTCTATTTTCATTACACTAAATTTTATAAAAGATCATTATCACACCCAATTGGACCCATGGGGTCTTAAAATCAACTAAAGGATTCCCAGGGTCGGTAATATCTCGTAAAATGGGATTTTTATTCATTTTAGGACAATTTTCAATTATTATAATATTATTTTATAACCGTATTTATCTTATTTACCTTTTAACCATGGAAAATAAAAATAATTACTAAAGTTACTATTAATAATGTCCAAAAATAAAATTTACCTATTTACACAAATTGGACCATATGATTCCAAATATATAATAGTTTTTATAAATTTTAAAAAAGTTACATTAATTAATTTAATGTTAATTCTTGTTGTCAAAACCATGAAGCGGGTTTTTAAGGAAAAAAACTATCAAAATATTGACATTTGTTTATGTCCAATTTAAATGTAAAATTACTTACAATTACCATAATTCGATTAAATTATAACAAATAAAATCCGATTACACTTCAAAACCAATTAAAATAACAATATAACTATATAAATAAATTATATGAAAAGGTAGTTTTGAATTAAAATGCAGTATTTTCACTATTCATAAAAATACGGATTTTATTTAAAAAAATCCCAAAATCTCAACCGAAGTAAATTTTGATTTCCCTATTCTAAATAATAAGATTATTTTATCAAGTAAAACATATAAAAGTGACAAAAATATTTTTTAAAAAGGACCTCTATCAAAAGTTGGCAAACGACGTCTTAAAACTTTTAGACTATTTTATGCTTAAAATTGGATTCAATACTATTTTAAGTCACCAAAATTGTTTTTATAAATTTTTAAAAAATTAGAAAATATATTAAATCATAATATAGTTAATACTTTTCATTCAATCCAATACAACGGCTAGGCGTTAACTACCATTTAAAATAATAACATTACTATTATATTATTTTTTGAAATGACACAATGTTGTGTGAAACATAAGATTTTAGAAAAGATGTCATTATTTAATGTCCTTTTCAAAATGTTGCGGATTTTCTTTATGAGCTTGATTAAAACATAAGTAAACATACCTACTCGTCAAGTATAGTTTCGTCCTTTAATAAACTGCTACAAAAAACTCAAATTTTCTCCAAATGATGATTATTCAAGATGACTTGGTCACACGTGAAGCACTAGAGTCAACTTATATAGAATACCATAATCCGAAATTATAAAGTATTTATTTTCTCTGTCTTTAGACATTAACCAAAACCAAAATATTTAATACAAGATCAGATAATCACAGAAAATAATTATCCATTATAAAAATAAATACTAATATTAATCTCCAAAATTCAACAAATTGTACCTAAATCTGAACAAATTCCGTTAAATTAACATTTTCCCTCAAAATTATTCAAAATAATCCAAACCAACATTAAAATACACAATTTATGGGGATTTGATCACATAATCTTTGAAGACAAATTTTAACATTTATCTCCAAATAACATCAAACAAACTTAATATCTCATACCAAAATGTAATTTATTAATCACAAGTTCCAAAAGATAGGCTAATCATTTCATAATTACCATATGTACACAATTAAATAATTCAACCTTTAATCCTAAAATAAAACTCTATAGTATTCTATTTACCTTAATTATATAAAGTCCTGAAAATTGCAAACATCATCCAAAATAAAATTTATCACATAACCCCCAAATCATTTTCCAATCCCATGGTTATATATTCCATAAAATATATGTCTCCAAATTCAACTTATTCTTATTTGATGAACTCATTTGACTAAAAATAATGAATTCATACTTACGAGGGACTCCATGTAGGTCATTGGTAGGAAATAAAGGCATATCACACTTCGGTTGGGGTTAAATTCCTACAGCCATGTCTGACTTGAAGAGTTATCACATGGTCTATGTGTTTTGTATTTTTATAAACCTATATAATTATCATAACATTCCCAAAATATGACAACATCCTCAAAAATAACAATGTGATGTTTTAACCACTATTTTTATCTCATACCTTTCTTTTGAAATTCAAAAACTAATAACTCAGAACTACCTGAAAACAAATAAATGTCTCCAAAAATACTGTTAATTGCCTAGAAATTTTATAACATAATCCTCAAAAGGGTTTATAAGAAAATAAAATAAGGATCAACCATAAACTTATAATCCCATAAGAATACATCCTAATCTCTAAAGTTTTTTAAAACATGATCTGATACAAACTATAAGGACCCGCCTTAAACATATATCTGTGATGATTTAATGATAAATAGAATGTTTAGGACCTCGAAACCATATAAATGGTTTATCTTAATACGTCTACCTTAACATCCCCAAATAAAAATGGTTTATCTAAAAAGAAAGATCCACTAAAGATATGACCTCCTAGGATACAATTTTTTCATGAACCAAATAGGGTCAACCCTATACCGGTCATCTGAGATGATCAATGGTGTGGCCCGAGAGGCGTTCCTAATCCTCTTGGGTTGGTGATGTGTGCCAAAGGCATAAATAGAGATAATGGGAATGGTTTATCCCAATAAAATAAACAAGGAAACTGAATAATTAATATAAAAATCCAAAATAAAAATTATTTTGAAAGATTTACATCATTTACATTTCAATTAAAGGTATAAAAAAATATAAAAAAAACAAATCCAGAATAACCAAACTAAAAATGATACCCAAGAAACCTCCATGTGACCCTAAGGGTCAGTATCCAATATATACCAAACTTCTACCAAGGAAATTGTGCCCTTGCTAAAAACTGCATCAGAAACAAAAAACAAAAAGAAATATAGGCATGTGTATTAAAACTTAGTAGGCTAGCCCGAGATTCTATTTCGCAATGCACTTAATTTAATGAAAAAGAAACATCAATTTTCAGTCTTGAACAACAATATATCATTGTATTATATTCAACATATTTACTCAAAACAAATTACCAATACTTACCCTTATTCTATTCTAAAACCATTTTCTTTACCTTAGTGATACATTATAATTTTCAAGGGGAGAATAATGTATATATTTTCAACCTACACAAAATAGGATGAAACACTTTTCCTGAAAGAAATGTTTCATAATTTTTTCAAAACCAACACATCACATATCATGAAAAACACTGAACAAGAGAGAAAAATAGTGATTACACAACAAGGGAAATGGAAATATTCATACTAATATCTCAATAATTACTACAAGCAACTAAGAGATAATCAACATTGGTGAACCCAAGAGATCAAGAACTATACAGAACATACCTACAAATGATACCCCATCCCTAGTATCATGCCACACATAATGAAATTAAAAAACCCAAATGACTGGCCACCCTAACATAGGATAGACCGGGGTGCCAATCCCATAGAAAAAAACAAACATATCCACCTACTATGGGGCACTAGTTAGTACCTGAACAATCACTGCAGTAACTATTCTTATATATTTCTCTCAATATTATAGGTTCCCATGTATCATGTATATAATGGAGGATAGATAACTAATGCTAGCCTAGAATCTTATAACAAGGATATATAATAATATATCAACAATAGGATTCACCCTAATCCATCCCAGGGACCAATCGCATGCCTTAGAATAAATAGAACACAAAGTGTTCCCACCAAGGAACCCTAATAATGGATCATGATGATTCCATTTGGAGTAAATCCCATCCATTATTCATAGATAAGGAATGAGAAACATCCAATAGTAGTTTACATAATAAATACTTTTATCATTTTCATAAAGTTGCCAAAATGGCCTTTAAGAATTTCACAAAAACAATAGTTAATCAAAATACAATCCAGCTTTAAAAAATAGGTGTAAACATTCCATTTTCCATTTCAAAACAATTTACACTCTTTCTTTAAAACATTTTTATTACACTTTGAAAACAAACCATTTCTTAAAAAAGGTCCAAAAATTCCATTCATCAACAATTCATATCCAATCACCATAAAACTCGATACTCATTCCTTGATAAAACCCAAAATCACTTGGGAAACACATAAAAGGCACCCAATACATCATTTAATAATTTACTCACATGTTTACAAATGAAAAACAAGTACATTATATAACAAGTGACTGAAAAAATCATACCGAACATTTAATCGAACACATGGTGTGAGCTATCTAACACAACAATTCCCCTTATCATAAATAAAGGAATAAAATATCACTTTTCACACCAAATGATTAAACCAAGGATCATACATTAATATTTATAAATTCAAAACGGTGTGAAAGGAATGAAACTAATGGTTAATAAATTAAAAAGAGAAAGTGCATGGGAAAACCTACCACAATGGATAGACAAGGCAAAGCTTTATAACTCAATAAGCATCCCACTCACACACACACTCACTTCCATATATATATATATATATATATATCCTTAAAATTATGTACGTTTTCCCCATGCCATATGGAAACATGCACACAAAAGATATATATATTTATTCATATCCATACCTGGGAATAAGTGTGTATGCCCTTAGAAATTGATTATAATATCCTACAACAATTCCTCAGGACTCATAAACACTATAAGATCCTAGAATAATGGGTCTGAAACTAAGAACAGGTTTAGAAGCTTACCCCAAAATGATGGATATGGAAAAAATCGACCTAAACTGCATCACCTTCAAAAGTGGTTACCAAAAGATAGTAAAATGGGTCCCGATATACCCATTTCATACAATAAAATTTGAAGAATCAAGAAAAACTAAATCAAAACCTCACCTATGGTTTTGGATGAACCAAAACCAAATAGACTACGTGATTAAGGAGTCATTAGTGAGGTCGCATTTTGGAGAGGACGGAAACACCAGAGAGGAAGGTGGTGTCAAATAGGTCTCACATCGGAGATGAAGGCAATGCTGGAGAGGAGGTTAGGCTATGTCACATGCTGGAAATAGATGTGGCACCAAAGAGGAGAAGACTAGAGGGGGTGACGTGAGGGAGAGGAGGCCACGAGAGGGAGGGATGGAAGCTGATGGAGGGAGGAAGGGTGGCCGTTAGAAGCTCGACCAACAGGGGGTCGTTCACTACACTGATAAGGAGAGTGGTGGGGGTCGCTCCATACATGAAATAAGAGGGGGAGTGGTAAGGAATTTAAGATAAAAATCCTAAAAATATACTAACCAACATAGTAATAATAATTATAATAATAACATAATGATAAAACTAATAATTATAATATTAATTTCATTTTTAATAATAATAGTTATAACAATAATTTTCATAATAATAATGATAGTGTAATTTTAATAATTTGTTTTGTAATAATACAAATAGTAATAATAATAATGTTCCCATTTATAATATTTTCACTATTTTTGTTAAAATAATAATTTTAATTATATTTTAGTTTTTCTTATTTTATTTTAACTCTCATTTCATTACTAACTTAAATTATTATTTTATTTTAGTTTGATGACTAGTGGGTTTCATGATTTCTTGGGCTAATCCACATGATTTCCAAACCATGCTCTGCCCATGTGCTAGATGTTGTCAAACAAAAAACACCGAACTTTGGGTAAAAACCGAAAAAATCAAACTGGGACTCATCTCAAACCCCGAAAAAATTATTCAAAGAAAATAGATTAATAAAATTAATTAATTATGAAGGTTGGGGTGTGATAGTGAAAAATAATAATTCATTATTTAAGTTAAAAATGGAATTATATACACAACACAAAAGAAATAATCCTTGAATATGGTGTGTGTCTCACAGAAATAAAAGTGGGACAAGAAACCTTAACCTGAATATTTCTTTGGGATGAACGTGATTTAACCTCTTTTATATTGGTTTGAAAAATATTACCAACTTATATCAGAAAATAATTAATATTTAAAATATCATATATTATCCTTTTATAACATGTTATCACATAATCGTTAATAATCCTTCGTTATTTTCATTGTTTCAGGTGTTAATTTCCTTGTTTTCTCAAGCATGTCTTGCCAGGAATGATATGATTCTTGCATATATTATATAGTTTCATCATAACCAAAATAATAATGATGAAAAAATTATAATATTTATATATCAATTATAATTTTAATACCAATCATGAAATATGGTTTTTAGAGATGAAATATGTTACGATCATATTGATGGTAGGTCGTACGTACACATGAGTAAAGTTTCCATTTTTCAATGATAATTATGAAAAAAAGTTAAGTAATATTTTATATTTCCATAATGATCATAATATATTATATAAAATATTATTTATTTAAATATACAAATATATATCATCTCTGTGGTTTGGGGTAGAAAATAGAATCACATCGCTTCGTGAAGCCGGTAGTCTGCACACACAAGAACGATGTTCTCATATTTTTAGTGTATAAAATAATATGATATAATATATTTTTAGAATGATAAATAATTCAGGAATATCATAATTATATCATATTTCTAACATATATTCATTAACATTATCCTTATTTATTTCCATGTAAAGGATTAGTGAAAAAAGAATCACATTGATTCGCAAGGCGGTAGTCCACCGTACACATGAGTGATGTTATTGTATCCCATACAGAATTGAAATTAAATAAAGTTATATATTATATAATGACCCCATAGGTATTATTATGTAATAATCATCATATTCAACTATTATAAGTGGAAATGTAAAAACAAATGACAACAGTTCATGAGGCGGTAGTCCATTGTACACATGGGTGATGATTTCATAACCCATTTGATGAAAGTAGGGATGGTTTTAAGTCATGAAATTAACATAAAAATATATATAAATATATGTAATACAATTATTTTATTATATGATCATGGTTTAACAATTAATTAAGGATGTGGAGGTAGAAATAAAATAAAAATAATCATTAAACAATAGTACCCCTTATTTGGGTAACCTCTTTAGGTTTACACCAAAATATTTCCTAGCTTGGATTTCAGCCCAAACTAAGGATTATAGGATGATGGGATGGAATTTGGGATATTATTTAGGTAGGTATTGTGTGATTCAGATGTATTGGGAGGTGTTAATAGTTAGGGGTAGAAAATCCACTTTAATAACTGAGGAGGAGTGACATTTTTTTAAATACCCAAAAGTAATCATTAATGGGAGGACACTCTCATCTCATGTGGGTACAAAATTGATAAATAATTTATTATAGATATTAAAGGGTTGATAAATACCACTCCCACAAAAAATAAATTTAAAAAATTTTATTCCATAATCTGTAAGTTTTACCCACTTTTACCATTGTAATTTTCACCTTGGTAACTAGTTTTTTACCCTTGGTAATTTATCCTTTTATCCTAAAATAAAATTACCCATAATAGATAATTTATACCTGCTAATTATAAATATAACAACTAATTTATGAAATAAAAATCATATGAGTGTGGATAATTAATTTTAATAGAAGCACATATAATGCGCAAAACCCAATTATAACCTTAATCTGGGTAATTGGTTTTTAACTATTTACAGAAATCATTTTTGTCAATAACTATTGATATTATTAGATAATATAAATTACTCTAATTCAAAATATTTAATACATTTTTTTAAATTCAACTCACATATGTAGAAAAAAAATTTAAAAATTAATCTCTTATACTTGATGAGAAAGTTGGTTTTCAAATAGAAAATGTTCAAATGTTTACAATGTTTATTTATCAAACTTGTTGGTGAAAGTGATTCGAATTAACTATATTTGATTAATTTATATATAATTTAACTAATGTGTCCTTAAATCGAATTTAAAATATAATTTATCATTAAAAATATTTTAAATGAAAATGCAATTTTCAACTAAAATTCAGTATTTTTCACTATTTATCAAAAAGTGAAACTTTTCAGAAAAATACCAAAAATTCACCCAGATATAATTTTTATATGATGATTTCAAAAATATTTTTTTTTCAAATAAATTTACTATTTTTTTAAAATATAATTATAATTTATGTTCACAAAGTGCGACTAAATTATCTTATAGAAAAATATAGTTTTTCAGAAAACATTACTTTTTTATTTCAAATGGTTTTAATTTTATCTCTAATAAGTAGATGTCTATTTTATTTTGTATATACATGTTTAAATGATATAAAATTCATATTTTATTTATTAATATTCATAACCACCAATTTAACATCTAATTTATAATGAAAATATTTAAATTATAATATTTTAATAAAATATCATGTTTCATTCGAACCTGATGTAGCGTGAATTGAATGTTATAGAGGAGATTAAAATTATTTAAAAAAATAAATAAATAGTAAATACATGGGAAGTTATATACTATTATATGATTTGTGGTTTGTGTCATACATGCTATCAGATATTATATTCATATTTTAGAATATCCGGGTGTTATATTCTACCCCCTTAAATAAATTTCCCCCTTATAATTTTATATTTTTATCGTTAATAAGGGGTTTCTCATTTGAAAATACCCATCTTGAAATCCCACATTAGGAGAAGGGTTAATAAAACATAATTTTGAAAAGATAGATGGGAAATACAAAGGTCATATGGAATAACTCAAAACCAGATTTCTATGTAGGAGAACATGGATTGTAGATGTTGATATAAATATGAAAAAAAATGGTAAATAATTATAGTGAGTGATAAGGTCATTAATCCCAAAAACTTTAATGATAAATTGAATGTTAAGGACCTCAAAATCATATATCTGTGATGATTTAAAATTTCATTAGTTTAATATAAATGGAGGTATTAGGATAACATTTTTTAATATATTCTTCTTAGATTTGAGCAATTAATTTACCATATAGACTGAGAATATATGAAAACATACATACTTGATAACTTCCTATTCCATATGCATAATTTCATCTTCTAGATATGATTTCATCATTTTAAATTCGTCACTTACTTGAATAAATGAAAATCCTAAAAATAAAATTTTCATGCTTTAGGAACTAGAAAAATCATTTTTTAAAGGATTGTAATATCCATAATGGAATGATAATTAATTCCTTCGATCTATGAATATTGTCATAAAAAATGTTAGTACATGTTATACAATATGAATAATTCTTCATATAGTGATGTAATACCTTAATCTATAAATATTCATCTAAATGTAAACATAAAACATTTCATAAATGGTTAACCTTATAACCCTTATAAAATATGAGGATAAAATAATTTATAAATAAGTTAAATAAATTTATAAAATGAAATTATCATTAATCCCCTAGAAAACACGAAGTCGCTCTTTAGTGTCACATACCAATAATGTGAATACCTTTACCATGTATTCTCTTAAATCATGATAATAACCTGGATTTCTATAACACCATATTAAAAACATGCATGATTCCTTATTCATTTAATAAATCATTTATTATTAGATACATATCAAAAATAAAAAAATGTTGTTAGATCAATCAATTGTATCATAAACCACATTGTAAATAAATCATAAATGGGTTCCATTGTAGTCAGTACTATCCAATTTACTTTATCCATATCAATAATCTCTTTATTCCAACATCATTATCTGAACAACAAGAATATATTAAGGGTTGTCTTTCCCCCAATCACAGGTTTTCCAAGAAGTTAAACTTTCCACTGAATCAGTTTTCTTGTTCATGAATGTCATTTAACATATTCTCTATAATCATTTATAAAATATTTGTTCAATAAAATCCTTATAAATTTCATAATTATTATAACATGTATCTATTAGATACTTTTGATGTATATTTATTTTACACTTGGAGAAATAATTGGTATATTGATCCATCTCCTTATAGTTGAAGCATTGAACATTGGAAACCTTTTTCATACCCTTCGAATCATGAGCATAGTGACCTTTCTATACACAGTTGTTGAATACCCTCACTCCCTTCAAGAAAGTACCAAGGTGTTTCTTTCTACAATTATCACATATGGGTAATCCATTCATTACCTTCTTCCCCATATCTATTTTTTTCTCCTACACCCCCTTCTTCACTTCCTTCCCATCGAAGCCATAATAATTAAACAATTCCTGTGATGTCTTATTATAACATGATAATATGTCCTCATATAATGAGATTGGTTTGGAAACTAATAACCTTTGAAATATTCACCTAATCTCATAAAAGAAACAACCATTCTAACTCTTTAGATTATACTCACTGATATGGTTCTTATACTATATGTTAGTAGCAATATAACATCCCATTAACTTTTTAACTGGTACATTTTAAGATTTACTGTGGTTATCCTTTTTTTTGGGTGGTAGGCCTGAGATGGAATTGGGAGGATACTTATAATGGTGATGTTGGTGATTTGATGGAATTTTTAGTATATAACATATGGGATCTATATTCCTCTATGGATTTACATTTTGGGTAATGTGGTTACATGATTTGTAATCATTGCTCATCATATGTGATGAAACTGGCACATGGTGTGAAAGGATACAAATTCTGTATATTTTACACATCATGTATAAATTTTAAACCTGACATTTATTAAAAAGTGACTTGTTTTTTTAGTGTGTGTGGGACTTGATAATTACACAATGTGAATTTGGGTTACATGTTGTGTAAAATCCTTACTGTTAGATTTAAATAGGTGTTTCGGTAGAAAATTTTATTCCCTTTTCTTTAATTTTATTTTCTATCATCCTAGATCCATCCCCATGTAATTTTTGATACCTCTAACCCTTTATTATTGTTGTGTTCATTGATTTATCATTGTTGTAGATGTAGTGTGTCTCTCAGGGTAAGAGGTGTTCATGTTTCTTCATCCCTTTCTATTTACCTCCTTTGAGTTTTATAGATAATTTTGGGATTGATGTATCTAAATGTTGTGTTGTTGAATATTATTTTTAGGTTGAGTTCCTAGATCTTCTAGGCCCTTATTCTTGTTGTTGGGTTCCTTGCATATGTTGTGTTACCGTGAAAAATATAGGAGGTTACATTAAATATGGAAAATTGATCAAACCTTGATTTAATTATTTTTCCAAATTTATTTCATTTGATTTATGAAAAACCAATTAATGAAAAAAGGAAATTGAGTTTCTATGGTTTGTATTTTGGAAAAAATCTCCATTTTCAATAGAGTTGGAATTTTGGGAATACGTTGAAATTGGTGGAAATTATGAAATGATTTGAATAGATTCCTTTTGATAGAAAATGTATTAAATTAAAATGATGAAAACCTACATATGGTTTTATTTGAAAATTCATGAATTAATGAAATTAAATCATATATATGGTTTTGAAATGTTAATGGAATATTGAAACTGGAAATGGGGAAATTTCATTTGTAACTATTTTGAAATGATTTCCCCATTTTTTATTGATATATTAAGCACATAATATCCTGGGTAGTTAGGAAGTTATTTTGTACAAACCTTCTAGGTTAGTAATTACCTAGCAATGGATTGATTCTTTAAAACTCGATAAAACCAAGTTCAACATATCTTATCCACAGTGGTATGCTAATGGGTCCTATTTATTCTAAGCCTGAGGGACGTGTGTCCACATTTCCATGATCACAAATAAAAGTATGTGAGGATATCATAACTAGAAAACATCATATATATATTGTCATATGTCTATGTTTATTGTTTTGATTATATATATATTCCATTGTTTTTGAAACTAGTTTTTATCATTCCTAATGATTTATATGAACTATATTATATAAAGTGTTTCTTTAATCCATGTTGGAAATTTTTTACATCATTTGACATGAAATACATGATTTGTTTTAAATATGAAAATGTACTACCATACCTATTTTTTTAATTTAAAGATAGATTTAGTATTTTTATTAATGAATAATATTATAGAACACTTTGTGAGACACTACATGGATTTTAGCTCACACCCTACCTTTTCAATTTTGTAATTTTTAGATTTTATCCTCCTAGTTATAAGAAAATGTAAATAACCTCTTAGAGGATGTAGTTATTCTTGATTCCTTGGAGCATGGAGTGGTGTTTCCTTTGGGATGTTGGGTTTTTTATCTTGATAGTTTCTGGTATTTTTTTGTTTTATTACTTGGGTTTTTTTACTTGTTTGACTTATGGTACAGTCTCCCTTGGGAGTTTTCTTTAAGCTTGATGATATGTATATTTATCATCCTCTCTTTTTGTGGAAAAATATCATTCTTTATTTTATCCTATATGATTTCTGGTGCTATTTTTTATCCCATGGGGGTCATAAATTCTGTTCAGGCTATGTCAATGTTGGCATGGGTGTCAGGGTACCAGGGTATTCGAGTTAGCATGGTATGAGGGTTTGAAAATAGTGATAAAGTTCTCACAAATAAGAAATGATAACCATCTAAACCTAGGAAACAACATATATCTATCACATATATTGGTCTCAACCATCCTTTAATTGATTCCATATTTGAAGAGTCCATAAATATCTCATTTCATGGGATTATATTCCACAAGAATGATAATTATTTCAACTAGAACTCACTTTTTATATATTTTTCATAAATATTATGCATTGGCAAGGTCTTTACCATTGGTCTTGGAATCTCCTCATGCCCCTCCTTGTTTTTGAGGTATATTAGAATATAATCTATAATAACTACCACAAATTAGTCAAGGTAATCTCAAAAGACTATATTAATCAAGTCCATGATGATTTCTGGAAGATTAGTGAGCCCAAAAGGCATCACTATGAACTCATAGTGTGCCTACCATGTACGAAAAGCGGTCTTAGGGATATCCTCCTTATTCACCCTAACATGGTAATATATCAATTGTAGATCCACCATGGAGTAGTTTTGTGATCCACGTAGTTGATCCAACAAGTCATCAACCTATGGAAGAGGATACTTGTTCGTTATTGGGATCTTGTTGAGTGCATGATAATCACTGAAAAGGTACATTGACTCATCCTTCTTCTTGATGAAGTGGACTAGTGCACCCCATGGTGGAGCACTTGGGATAATAAACCCTTTGTCCAGATTCTCATGTAGTTGTTTCTTAAGCTCCTCAAGTTACACAAAAATCATTCTATATTGAGTCTGTGATATTTTCAACACCCCAAGTATAATAATGAATGAAAATTCAACCTATCGGTTATGAGGAAGACCAAAAAAAATCATAAAAATATCAGGGTATACCATCACAATAAGAAAGTCTTCGAGGATGTTTCTTTACTTAGCCTCAATAATTTGGTTCAAATACTCTTTATTTTAGAGAAATAATTGTCCATACTTGATATGTTTGTGGTAAATACGATTCACCCATCTCCTTGCATTTATACAAAATCGGGGGGTCAATACGTGATATAGAGAGTGATTTCCTTATCACGGTAATTAATTTTAGCTGTATACGTGGAAATTAAATCGATACCCAGAATTGGATCAAATTCCACCGAAGGATGTATGAAAAGGTTCACTTTCAAGTTAAGCCCACAAATTGTGATAGGGTTGGTGTTATATAATTTGGATGCAATAATTTACCCATTTTCTATTTTCACAGATATCTATAATTCAATGATTTTTGGTGGTTTTTGAATAGTTCTACAAAACATTACTGATATAATGAAATTTGTAGAACCAGAAAAAAAACATATTGTTAATATTTTTGAATTAATAACTACTGTAGCATTCACCACTTAATTTTTGGGATCCACTTTAATGGTAGTGATAGAAAAATCTTGCACTTATTTTCTTGGGGGTTATTGGTTGTCTTTGAAAACACTTTAATTAGGTCATTGGTTTAAAAATTTCCTTAATTACATGAACATAGAGAAATAAACAATGTGCTAATGGTTGACCGGAACATTCATTTCCTCTGTCGTATTAGTGGGATTCTCATATTGATAATTGATAGTTTGGTTCCCTTCCTTCCTGCAACTAAATCACTTATTCATTCCACATAGGAAATTTATGAGGTGATTTTTGAAACACCTTTTACAAGTGTGATATTTAAATTTTTATCCACCATTTAATTTCTCCCTTAAACGTCCAATATTAAACTCCACATTCAACTTATTGTCCCTATAAAACCCTTGAGATTCTCCAACCTCCATTTCATCTTTGAGGGAACATCAGATAATTTTTTTATAGCTATCAAAGGCACATATCACCAAGAATTTTTGTAGATTAGGATTTATACCTCCAAAGAAATGGTGAACCTTGCATTCGGGTGTAATGAAAAAGATAGAGGCATCTCGTTCATGTCTTCTGAAGTTTTCCTCATACACCCTGATAGATTTTTCATGTTTGTGCTTGAGGGTGAGAAAATTATTGTCCATTTTAAGTCAGAGAGTGTGAGGGAAATATTTATCGAAAAATATTTTTAGGAATTCGTTCCACTCCATCGCTTTGATCTCTTCCTCGGGCTTCATATGTTTTATTAATTCCCAACACTGATTAGCTTCTCCCTCCTTAGGATAAACAACCAGTAGAAACTTCTCTTCCTCAGAACAATGATGGATGAAGAAGATATTCTCCAGGGATTTGATACATTATTCCATGAGTAAGGGATCAAATGTTTCATTAAATGTAGGAGGCCTTTTTAGCATGAATCTCTTGATTATGGATTGTTCTCTTTTAGGGGGGTTTGGGAACTCCTCTTGATCCAGGTTTTTTTCCAAAACCTACACCAGTTGAGAGAGTATCATGATTAATTTTGTGATTTGATCTCCCATCCAATTGGGCATATCATTAGGGAATTAATTACATTACATTTCACAATTATTGTTTACCTAATTTATCCTATTTCCTGTTATTTTCTAGAAAAAAAATAAAAAATAGGGATGAGTATTTTTAAACAATTAAACACATAATGGGGATTCCAATGACATTTAATATATAGCTTATAGATTACATGTATTTCCTTAACTCATGAATTTATATGTTTTAATCTATGTTATCCATGATCTATTTTATAACATATATTCTTATGGGATTTTTTTATTTCGTTAATAATGGTTAATGATGAGATTATTAATTTATCAAATCCTATCCCTTGATAGTGTCAAACTATGTACAAAGTAAGGCATGTGTTCATGTACTAGGTTACCCTGAGATAGGCCCATGATACCTTATCAAAGTTGTTACCCCTAGGTAGATCTGCGCCAGAACCTTGTCCACTTATAGTGTCCATATAGGGATGTATCTTCTTAATAAAAAACATACACTATAAAAACAAAAATGTATGGATTTTTACTTATACATAGTCTTATCCCTAAGTATTTCATTTTATTTTTCTAATGATAACTTGAAAAATAACTAAAATTCACTCTGATACCAAATTTGACAACCATTCTCTTTATTTCACATTAATACAAGATTTATTACAAAACAAATACACTTAATAAAATCCAAAAGATCGATAAGTATAGTGTATTTGTTAATTATATATATAGTATAAAATCTTTTAAATGGGATACAACAACATTATTGAAAACTTCATTCACATGATTCAAAAATTCTATGGATTTTTTATATTGCATGAGATAACCTAGGAAAATAATATGAAATGGGTGATCTATAAGGACTGGAAAGGGATTAAACAAGTCATAATATGAATAATATAATACATATTGGAAAATATACATATCAATGAGGCATGAAAGGAATTGTCAATAATAATAATTGATATAGAATGATAATCATAACAAGGGAAATGTGGACACAAATTAAAACACTGCAACATATACAAAGGTTAAGGCTAAACCTGCTAAGACATCATGGTGGAAAACATACCATAAAGTAATAAGATTCAGTTTTTATCCCAACATAATGTATCATGATACTAAACAACACCAAATTCAATGGAGCACAATATAATTTTAGGTGCACCCATCATTTTCATTTCATTTACATGTTTAAGTGTGCTACATTGATCAGAAAACATTAATTCATTCGTCATCATAATTTATTTCATGATAAATTTGTGTAGAATACATACATGAAAGTCCAAAAACAAAATTTATATGTTCATAAAGGTGAACACACTTGATAGTATATGAGTACGGTATTTACTGCACAATTGGTTTGTCATGGAAAATAATGAAGACATTTCAGTAGCATAATGACATCACTTAAAGATTCAAAATAATGGGATGATGAGAGATAAATGGTTCTATCATCACATAGACATAAAAAGGGACATAATTTAGACATGGAAAAAAATACCCCAACATTATCAATTCAAAATTGATGGCAGAAGGTAATGAAGATACCTGAATAAAGAAACTAATCATAAATATATTTTAGCGTTGTAATAGGTGTACATAAAGGATCATGGAAGGATTAATGAGAGTGAAAGGGGAATCTCATAATTTTTAAATTAAATGGATATTAATGGGGATATGTAAGTTGTCATGTAAATCATCATTACATCACCAAGGCATCCACATAACTATACAATGACCAAATTCCATAGTGGGTATCTACCATGAAAATTAGTTCAAGGAATCAAAATGGAATCCTATGAGTTCTCAAGAAATTCCCTCAATAATTCAAGGATGGATCATGTATGACCATTCCCATAAAGATGAATAAGTTACAAAATTATTAGGAACATTATATTTACATCATTTACAAACATATTAAATCACATGTCATGTAACAATAATTCCATTTAATTATTTAACAATATCATTCCATTACCTTTCCTTTAACATAATAAATAAATTCTAGGAAATTAAACCAACATCAATAAAATTTTATAGTCTTTTATTATGTTCATTCCATTGTCATTCATTAAGCATGGAAAGGTAAGTAAAAAAATGAAACCAATATCAATTAAATTTAAAATCAAACTAGGAAAAGTGATATCTAAATATATATACATTCTATAACATTCCATTACAGATTTATTACTTATAAAAGAACACTTACCTTATCAAAGGTCAATTCAGAATCACCCTGAATGGTGTCCCAAATAATCCCAATATAGTTCACTAAGGCATAAATGAAGAACACACCCTATCTGAGTGGTTTGGGTTGAGGTCTCAACCTCCAATGGTGTCAAAAGGAATTATTAGGTCCATAGAATACAATAGAAAACATTAAATCAAGGTAGATGAATTTAATAATCAAATCCCAGTGAAAATAGAGTGCATAGAACAGAAGAAATTTATAAATGATGATAATTTAAGGGATGATTCATAGACCACCTACCTTATTTTTATAGTAGATGACTCATCTAGTATCATCCCTTAGTTTGGATTTGATCGAAAGAAAATGGACGAATGGATAAATGCTCTAAAAATGGGGTATATGAGTATTCATTAAGATATCGTCAATTATAGGAAGATTAATTGAAAATGTATCCTATGGATTGAGGAAATTACTAAGAGGAATCCAACAAGACTTTAGGATATCGATTCTGAGGTCGGATAGAGAATAAATCAATGAACATATGTTAAGCACACCGAGGAGAACTCAAGGGAGGAGAGGAAGACCTCATATCTACTTGAGGAGTAAATAAGAAAAAATGTATATATTAAAAATATCCAAGGGAAAATTATATATTTCTCCCCCTTAAAACTATTTTTCATAGTTTGGTCACACACTTGTCCAAAATGTGCACCAATCGTGCATGAACTACTTCCCAAGAAGGGGAATCTCATAGTTTATGCACACGGTTTTGGAAACTATGTGTAAACCAAGTTATATGGCTCTATTAAAACTCTACTTTTTTTGAATAGACATATGGGATGGTTTGAATAGTTAGAGGAAATTGTATGGTCCAATTATTATCTCTAAAATTCCTCACATGGTTTCTACTAACCTTATAGTCCAACTGTGTCTTCCATCAGCAAAAGGGCTGAGCTCCGAACAAGACCCTGACATCCTCATGTACCCTATACCTCACTAAGAATTCATATTAGGTGAAAACCATTGAGTTAAATATAAAATAAAAGGATCATTACATCAAGGAAATATTGGGTTCTTATAGTCTTCCCCTTAAAGGAACTCATCCCAGATTTTTCCAGCCAAGGGTGGTAGACTGTTTTCAATACATCGACCTCCTACTCCCAAGTCTCATTCGGTATACGATCGTGCTACTGTAAATCCCATAATAAAGGTACGCACTGTGATCAAAGATCCTTAGGGATACTATCAATTATTTTTATGGGATACACCTCAAAAAAATCATCAATATCTAACTCGACATCCATAGGAGAAAAATTATGAGATGGTTCATCATGGTAATGGTGAGGATGTGAAATGCAGAAGATAGCATGCATCAGATAGCACCTCTAAGGTAATATCAATAGATAAGATAAGGAGTATACTCTATATATTATATCAAAAGGAACAACAGTGAAATTTAAAAATATACCTTACCTTTATATCTATCTATTAGAACTACCTCACCTACCTCTAATCAACACAGGGTAAAGCAGCAAAACCTACAATATAAGGCTTCATACAGTGCAATCTGAACTGTTTTCTGAAATGTATTATTTAATGAAAAAATATATGAGGGATGTGCTTCTCCCAATAACCTTTTAAATTAAGGATTCATTCGTGGATAATGTCCTCCAACACCAATATAGTCCATTATGGTTCTCCATTAGTCGGATGGTGAAAATTTATTCTTAGGATCACATGTGTAACCAAATATTTCTATAACCCTTTACAAAACCTATATGTTAAATGATCATCCCTATATGAAATTATAGTATGAGGGAACCCATGTAGGTATATAATCTCATGAAAATATAGTATTCACATCTCATCAACTGAGAAATTCTTCTAAATTAGAAGTAAGTGGGATACCTTCATCAATCAATCCCCAACTACCCAAGTTGTGTCACTACCACGAGGATACCTCACTAAGCCGTGAAAAATACCATTAAAACGTCATCAAATTCCAATTTTCGGACTGTTAATGACTACAATAATCCCATGAGATACATTTGTTCCCCCTTCACCTTCTTGGAGGTGGAATAAAAAGTAATGAATCCCACTATTTATCACTTTATCGCATGCCACCAATACTGCCAACGTATATCAAAATACATCATGGAGATATCTGGAAGCATTTCCCTCTGAGAATCATGGGAATCTCGAATCATCTCCCTTATCATGTGTGTAGGAACCTAGATGATCCCATGTAAATGTAGGATGTAATATCCATTAACAGACCAGTGTGAAGGTGGGTGATCACCAGAAATACTCTCTCATAGGACCAAACCATCATGGTTTGATAAGATCCTTCTCCTCACCCTATCAAGGAGTGAAGAGGTAATTAATAAGGTTGTAAGAAAAGGATTCTTGTGACTCCTGCAAAACTCTATATGAAAATAAAAAATATGGGCCATAAATTTCGAATCATTTGTGGCTTCTTGAATCATTTATGCCTGAGTTTTCTGGACTATCACATTAGCTATTGCATTTCACTTTCTAGGAATATGGACAAATCAAATTAAAAATACTGAAGGTATATGACACATATTCACTATTGGAGATTTAATTCACACTATTTAAATATTTATTTGAGGCTCTCATTGTTCATATAAACTATAAAGTTCTATACCATCAGATAATATCTTCAACAACACAAGGAATGAAAGACAGTTTCAAGCATGAGGTCGTTCATCGAGTAATTATACTCATGAGTTCTCAACTGGGGAGACCGTTAAACAAAAACTCTATCCTCCTATATCATTACTACAACTAGACTGATACCTAATGCATCACTTAAAACCATATAGTTCCCATAATGATCTAGATGAATCAAGATTGGTTCTAAGGTAACCCTTCCTTTTAGCTCTTGAAAGGCCTTCTCGCACGCATCAGACCATAAGAACATCACACCCTTCTTAATTCAACCAGTAATAGGTGCTATAAGTGGTGATACACCCTATATGAAATTATTATATTATCTATCCAACCACATGAAACTCTATATAAAAAACACAGTATTAGGACACTCCTAAGAAACAAAAACACTCACCCTCCCTTTGTAAACAGATACTTCTGGTTTTGAGATAATATAACCCAATAAGTGAAATGTTTTTTCCATAAGTGGAACTTCATGATCTTATAATATAATTGATTCTCTCATAGTATATTTAGAAAGATTTCAATATGTTTTAAATGGTCAATTCGGGTATGAGACTACACCATGATATCATTCACAAAAATCAGGAAATATAAATCTAGATAGGGGTGGAATATCCAATTCACTAAATCCATTAAAATAGTAGGAACATTCCTAAGACCAAAAGGTATAACAAGTTACTTATATAATCCATACCAACTAAGGATGGTTGTAAGTGGTATATCTTAAGGCTTACTCACACCTAATATTATCATAATCTCATGTCGGTCTATGAGAAAACTCGATCTCCTTGGAGATGGTTATAGAGGTCACCTATTCAAGGAAAAATATAACGGTTCTTAACCATAAGATGTTTCATACATCAGTAAACCACAGATAGCCTAAGGGTCCCATTTTGTTTCTTGGTGAAAATCATGGGTGAACCCCAATATTAAGTGTTGGGTGGAATAATACCCTTAGATTATAAATCCCCCAATTGTTTCTAAAACTTTTGGTTCTTAGTAGGTTTCATTCTATATAGAGGAACAGATATTGGATATACTCATGTAACAAGGTCGATTGTAAAATATAACTGTTGGTTGGAGTTGACACTCAAGAGGTGGGGGTGAATTGAGTTCCAATTAAAATTTATGTTTAAAATCCATTACTAAAATCCCTCAATTTAATATACTAATTGAATTGTAGTGAATTTGAACTAAAGAAAACTTTCAGTTAGGTTATCAAGGGGTTGATTAATTCCTAGTTAATCTAATCAGAAGAGTTGCTTAGCTTTTAAAACTAACCTAATGATTTACAAATAATGAAAACACTTGCTAATTCAATTATCAGAGTAACTTTGAAAAACAGTTTAAATTTTAAATCACTTAGTAGTGGAATAAAATGGTTTTAGATAAAACTAAAAAAGAACACCAGATATAACCAAGAGGTTCAGTCTCAAGCTGAGACTTAGTCCTCTCAAAAATTTATATAAATTTTATCCACACCCTGGATCGGGGTTCACAACAGTTTACAACTGTTCAGGTCAAATACATCTACCACAGTTCAATGTGGGAAACAAAAAGAATAACAAATACAGCTGTCCAGGTCATACACAACCTCTGCCACTATCCACAGTGGGAAATAGAAGATGTAAGGAGTTTGAATGAGGTTTTACAGATCCTCCAGTTAAGGTTCCGGAGACAATGTGTGTGTAAATTAAAACTGGTAACACACACTATTTGTAATGTAAATAATAAATATCTGAGCAAGATTTAGAGTTTAGAAAGGCTCTAGTGATTACATTGTAGCTCTATACTCCTTCGGATTGATCAGAAATGATTCTGAGTCCTCTTCTGGTTTTTTCCTGGAAAAAAGTGTGTCATCTTCTTGACATCCAGGTTCAGAGACAGTGAAAATGTAGTCGATGAAGTTCTTCAAAATCCTCGTGAATGTACAGAGCTCTTCTTGAGTAAGCGTGAGTGTGTATGAGCTTCTGTGTCTTCCTGGTCATGCATGTATATCTGTATGAGCTCTTCTAGTGTATGTCACTTGTAGATCACTTCTGTATTTGGTTGGTCTCTCTTGCAGCAACAGGGACTTCTTATATTTATGGCACGAGCTCCGGAAAAAGAAATGATTTCTTTTTATAGGTATGAGGTACGGTTCACTGATATCCAACAAACTTCATTAAATAAATGACAGATCATTAAAATATACCTAATATGACCATTGGTTAGATTAAATAAAGATAAATAAATTAAGGCAGCGTCGGATTCTCTAGAATGGTATCTTTGGATATCGGTATCCTTGTGTCACGGTAGGTCTTTCTATCGGTAACCTCTTGTATCGGTAACCTCTTCTATAACGGTGGCCTTTCTATCAGTAGACTTCATGTCTTTCGGTAGACTTGATCGGTAGTGGTAGACATAATGTACTGGTGACCTCTCGTGTAATGGTAGCCTTCATGTATAGGTATCTTCCTTGGTGTATCGCTAGACTTCCTTCGGTAACTTGTCTGTAACAGTAGGCTTGCATAACGGTGACTTGCCTGTATCGGTAGGCTTGAATAACAGTGACTTGTCTGTATCAGCGACCATCACGTAACGGTAGACTTGTTGTACCAGTGGACTTGAATAATGATGACTTGTCTGTATCGGTGACCTTCATGTAACGGTAGACTTGTTGTACCGGTGGACTTGATGTATTGGTGACCATATACATAACGATGGACTTTACAAATTGGTAGATTTTTTCTGTAACGGTGACCACTTGTCTGTTTAAGCATTCTATTGGCAGAATGGGTTATGTTAGAATATATATCCATCCAGTAACCAAATTCTCTGAAGATAATTTAAATATTATAATATATGAATATGTGCATGGTGTACAGAAATACTGAAATATATAATTAATCTTTAATCAATATAGGGATTATCAAACTATAATTGAGGATAATTGGGATTATCAAAATATGTGTTCAACTAACTCTCCCAGAAGGTTCAACAATCTCCCCCTTTTTGATAATCACAACTTTTTCCAAAGTATTAAGAAAAATAAAATGGTGTCAGAAGAACAATTTCCTAAAAAAACATTAAAACGGAGTTCTCATTTTTCTCCCCCTTTAAATTCCACTCATAGTTCTCATTAGTTCCATTTTCTCCCCCTTTGTGATTAAAAAAAGAAGGGTAGAATTAGAGAAGTGTAGAGACTAAAAGAGAACAGATTACAAAGAAACATAAACATAGTAAAGTGGATAATGTAAGAGTAAATTTCCATTAAATCACAAATGGTACAAACTAATAAAGTCAGTATTACAAAAATACAAGTAAATCCTATCAAAAACATCCAGAATCACTCAATCTTCCTCTTGAATAGCACTCTTTACCTTAAGACCAGAAGAGGGTGCAGGTTCAGATTGAGTAAATGGCTTGGGAATAGCTGAAAGAACAACTGGAGGGTCATCCACTGAAACTGTACCAGATTTGAAATTTGTGCTCCTCTATGGGATCATAGGTGTAAAGCTTCGAATAGACTGAACTGGAGTCAACTGAGGTATACTACCATAGGCAGAGGTAGGAAGAGCAGGAGGTATAATCCTAGGTCTGGCATCCACATGCAAGAATGGTTGTAACAGGTTCCTGAAATCCATAATAATACTACCTCCTCTCTCCATTGCTGACACAAAATCAACTTGATTTTCAATGAATTTATCCAAGGCAGGAGTAAGCTTCCTGAGCTTACTAACCAGTTCTCTGAAAGATTGAGTCACTAGAGGCAACTTCATATTCTCTATCAAGAGCTTGAAATGGTTTGTCATTTGATGCTTGATATGGACCTTCTCAAAGTAAAAGAATCCACCTTATTATTAATAGCCTCTTGAAAAGAATTAGTTGCACGTAGGTGATCACGAACAAAACTGCTAACTTCCCTACTGGTAGCAAGGATCTGAGTATCCGAGGTACCACTGGTACTAGCCTTAGCCAACTCTTCCTGGATCACAATTCTGATCTAGTCAATGTTCACAGTGGAGCTGGATGAGGGAAGGGGTTTTACCGAGATAGCTATTGTCTCTTTGAAAGACTATGTCAAATTACTAACCACCTTCTGAACAAGTGCATCATGAATATTCAAATGTTCATTGACTGATGTCTTAAAAGCCTCAAATACATCCAAAAACTTCTTGAATACTTCTTTGATATATCTGATATCAGTATTCACTTGGGTTTGAGAACTGTTCATGGTAGTCAATGAAGCAATCTATTATCTTAGAGCAACCATAGCTCCTGTCCAACTCTCAATTTGAATATGGAATACTTTAACTTCATCCATCATTTACTTCAATGGAATAGACACAGCACATCCCAGAGATAGCTCCAGGGATTTCTCCACACTCCTCATTTCATCAACCAGGCTTTTCCTCAAATCTGCCACTGATTCTCTTAGTGCTTCTTTCATTTCAGCCTTTAAGGACTCAAGGTCCTCCTTAGTTGCCAAATTTTCAGCCACAACAGGTAGGATAATTAAATCCCTTTAGGGTTGGTATTCCTCATCAGAATCTATATAATTGAGTCCAATTACCATATATCCTAGACTTGATAACCAACCTTCGATGTCATGCAACACAGAAACTGAACCAGGATGCTCCCACTCACATAGAGCATTATCTTGAGGAATCTCTTCAAACTGTTCTGGTCGAGGTAACTCTACAACCTCCTCTGAAAATTCAGAAGATGCAACAACCATTTTCTCTGATAGTTCAACATAGGGTTAGTCCTATCCTTTTCTAAGTCATCAATGACTCTCTCATCAATGGATGTAGATGCCACTTCTGGTTCCTGAACAGGCACAATCTTGTCTGCATTATCAATCAGAGGGCTCAAACTGAGCTCTTCTTCTTTATTTTCCTCATCATCTGCTTTAGAAGCAGCCTCCTTTTCTCCATGAACAAAATGATCATATTTGGTTGCCTTATCCTCTTTAGAGGATTCCTTGACAACATTCTGATATGCTTCTTCTTCTTCTTCTTCAGTGGACTCAGTATCACTGTCCTTCAGAGCAGTTTCTCTCCTTGGAAGTTCTTTTGGAGGGATACATGCTCCATAGGAAATATTTTGATGCACAGGACTAGGAGGTAAATCTGGGTCTCCTCCTTCCTCAACTGACATCTCTTCCTCCTCATTTTCAGCCTCCATATCACTGTAGACCGGTTCTGGCTAATCTGGTCCAAGACCAGGATCCCTCACATCCTTTGGTCTAGAAGGATGGTCCACATGAGTGTACTTGTCATAGACTTTACCTGCATAATTAACCCATGATTTATTTCAATGGTTCCAGATAACTTTCATATACTTACAAATAGTCCTGGTGATGCAAAAATTATCCTTAACCACAACAGTTTCATCTAGAGGTCCAGCTACCTCCTTTGCCTTCAACAGAATAGAAATCAACTTAGAAAAGAATAGTGCATTGGAATTAGATTTCAGTCTAGTCATATCCTCAATCTAAATCATTAGCAATCTGCACAAATTCACCTTTACTCCATGCTTTAACAGATACAACAAATAATATCATGAAATCTGAGGGTAGCAAAATCTCCTCTCCTTGGACTAATCACATGCTGAATGAACTTAAAAAGTAGTTTACCCTCCCCTTCTATCTCTGCAGTAATGATCATTCTAGGAGTTCTGTTTCCTATCAATTCTAACAAGGTATCCTCATATTTGAAAAATTCACTAGCAGTAGGTATGGATTTTGAAAAAATTCATAATCACCTTTATGAGGAACTCTAAGGTTCTCATCCCATTCAACAGATGAAAACGAAAACTTTTGACCATTCACAAAGGAAATCATTCTATTCTCCTCTTCTGAAGTCTCAAAACAGAAAAACTCATAGAACTCCTTTTCTAGTACTAGATAATATAGTCCATTATTGTTCATGAAGCATTCGATCCATCCTTTCTCTTGTAAAATAGTCAAAATCAAGGACTTACTTTCCAACAGCCATTCTGTACATAACTCCTTTTCCACTACAATTTCCCGATTCGATAAATGCGGATTCACAGGATTCATTCGAACAACACATATAATGCTTCCACTAGCACCAGCATTGGTTACTTTATACTTATTATCTTGCGGTGCATCACTCCCTTCATCCATTGAGGGTCACTTCACACGGGTCATTTCAGATTCTGAGTCTTAGGGTTTTACGAGCTTGAGAGGTTTATGTAGGAGGGATTTGAATAGACAGGTTCACGGTGATTGAGTGATGTCTAGAGTCAGGTTTAATATCATTTAGTATTCACATATAATATAAATCTCATATTAAAAACGGTTTGAATTCTCTCCCTTAATACGAAAATTTTAAAACAGCGCGAGAGATGTACCGGTGAGGTGTCCTTAAACGGTGAGGTCTATCCTAATGGTGAGGTTTATCCTAAGGGTGAGGTTTATCCTAATGGTGAGGTTTATCTTAATGGTGAGGTTTATCCTATCGGTGAGGTTTATCCTAATGGTGAGGTTTATCCTAACGCTGAGGTTTATCCTAACGGTAAGTTTTATCCTAATGGTGATGTTTATCTAACGGTGAGGTTTATCTAATGGTTTTAAGAGTAAGTTATCATTCCAAATTCGTGTCTAATGAAACTTAATCATTCTAAACTTAATGGCTTATTGAAAATATCATCTAATTGGAGTTCAATGCCTATAAATTCAAGAGTTATATCACCTATTTGATAATGATCTATTAGAAAGTGGTGTCTAACATCAATGTGTTTGGTTCTAGAGTGAGACACATGGTTCTTTGAGATTTTAATCGCACTAGTGTTATCATAGTTAATTGAAACATGTTTAAAATCAAATCCATAGTCCAATAAAGTCTGATTCATCCACAGAATCTGTGAACAACAACTACCAGCAGCTATATACTCTGCTTCACTAGTAGATAATGCAACCGAGTTTGGTTTCTTACTACACCATGATACCAGGTACTTTCCAAGTAAATGACATGTTCCACATGTGCTCTTTCTATCTAACTTGCATCTAGCAAAGTCAGAATCTGAATAACTTATTAAATCAAATGATTGTCCTTTTGGGTAGAACAATCCCAAATTAGCAGTATATTTAAGATATTTGAAAATCCTTTTAACAGCAAGTAAGTTTGACTCTTTAGGGTTAGCTTGAAATCTAGCACACATGCATACACAAAACATAATATCAGGTCAACTTGCAGTAAGATAAAGTAAACTCACAATCATACCTCTATAATTAGTTTGATCTACTGGTTTCTCAGTTTCATCAATATCTAATTTACAGGTGGTACTCATAGGTGTATAACTCCCCTTAATACTATCCAAACCAAAATGTTTTAAAAAATCCTTAGTATATATAATTTGATTTAAAAAAAATACCATCTTTAGTTTGAAAGATTTGAAATCCAAGAAAGAACTTAAGCTCTCCCATTAAGCTCATTTCAAACTCATTTTGCATAACCATTGAAAATTTAGTACATAGAGAATTTTTAGAAGATCCAAAAATAATATCATCAACATATATCTATACTATTAAAAAATATTTTGAAATTCTTTTTATAAAAAGAGTGGGATCAATAATTACTTTTTTAAATCCTTTTGAACTAAGAAAATTTGTAAGTCTTTCATTCCAAGATCGAGGAGCTTGTTTTATACCATATAAATCTTTAGAATTTTTAAAAACATGATTATGAAAATGAGGATTTGTGAAACGAGATGGTTGTTCTACAGAAACATCTTCAACAATCAAACCATTTAGAAAAGAACTTTTCACATCCATTTGATATAACTAAAAATTCAGATGAGATGCAAAGGAAAGTAAGATCCTAATTGCCTCTAATATAGCTACAGGTGAAAAGGTTTCCTCATAGTCAATTCCTTCTTCTTGATTGTAAACATTTTCAACTAGTCTAGATTTATTTCTAATGATGTTTCCAGATTCGTCAAATTTTTTTTCTAAACACCCACTTTGTGCCTATGGTTAAAGTGTCTTTAGGTCTTTCTACTAATTCCCAGAATTTATTTATTTCAAATTGATTTAGTTATTCTTGCGTAGCCATTAACAAAAATTAATCATTGATAGCATCATTGATTTTTTTAGGTTCTAACTATGAAAGAAAAGCTTGATCATCAACCTGATTTCTTAGAGAATCTCTAGTCTGTGTTCCTCTATCTAGATTACCTACAACAAGGTCTAAAGGATTGTTCTTTAGATTCCTAGTTGGTTTCGAAAAGGTAGGTCTAGAGATTTCAGGTTCATCGATAGGTTGGGAATCAACAGAATTAAGTTCTGGAAAATTTCCAGAACTAGATGTTTTAACTACAGGTCCACTATCTTTATCATTAAGGTTCAAAACAGAGAGATCATCTTCAATATTTTCAAGAGAGGTCTTAGGTTCATGTGGATCAGTTTCATCAAATTTTATGTGAATAGATTCCTCCACACATTTGGTTCTCTTATTGAAAACTCTACAGGCTTTACTAGAAATAGATTAACCTAGGAAAATTCATTAATCACTCTTGGATGCAAACATGTCAAGATTATCTTTGGTATTAATAATAAAGACATTGCAACCAAAAACTATGAAGTAGTTAACGTTAGGTTCTCTATGGTCCCACAAATCATAAGGGGTCTTCTTAAGAACAGATCTGATCATGACTCTATTGATAATATAACAATCTGTATTGACAGCTTCAGCCCAAAAATAAACAGGTAGGTCAAACACATTGAGCATGGTTCTGGAAATTTCATGAATGGTTCTATTCCTCCTTTCTACTACACCATTTTGATGAGGTGTCCTAGGGGAAGAGAAATTGTGACAATATCTATTTTATGAGAAGTAGGATTCAAACTCATGATTTTAAACCTCATGACCATGATCACTTCTCAAGGTTTTAATCTTAAGTCCAATAAGGTTCTCTAAAGAATTGGAATATTTAACAAAGTAAGAACAAGCTTCACTTTTGTGAGCTATAAAATACACCCATGTATACCTAGAATAGTCATCTACTAGATCATATACATAGTGCTTCCCATTTAAACTAGAAACTCTAGAAGGTCCAAACAAATCCATGTGAACCAACTTGAGAGGTTGAGAAGTTGACACTTATTTCTTTGATTTAAAAGAAACATTATGTTTCTTTCACTTTTGATCGGGATTACAAACTTTATCTGCTGGGAATTCAAGTTTTGGTAGGACTCTATCTAAGTTCTTCCTAGTAAGTTTTCTAAGTGAATGTACATTACAGTTTCCTAATCTTTTGTGCCAAATCCAAGACTCTTTATGAAAAGCATTTAAAAAAGAAATATTTTTCATAGCTAAAGAATTTAAATCAACAGCATAGACATTTTCATTTCTCAAGGTAGAAAATACTAAAGCATTTTTAGAATTAAAAACATTGCAATAATCATTTTCAAATTTAACATTAAAACCATCATCACATAACTGAGAAATACTAAGTAAATTATACTTATGTCCATCAACAAATAGAACTTTAGAAATTAATACTGAGTCAGTGTTACCAATCTGGCCTAAGCTGATGATTTTCCCTTTATAATTATCACCAAAGGTGACAATACTCCATCAACTCTAACTAATGTTTTAAAGAATGAAAAGTCTCCTAACATATGTCTTGAACATCCACTGTCCAAGTACCAAGTATTTATACTGGATCTCTTTAATAAGGTTCTCTACAAAACAGATTTAGATAGGAAATGATTTTGGTACCCAGATTTTTGTGGGTCCAGACAGGTTAGCCAATAAAACTTTAGGTACCAAAATTTGTCTTATGGGTCTCATAATATTTGCAGAATCAACAGATTTAGAAATATAAACCGTATTAGATCTGTAACTATGAATATAACTAGTTGAAGCATATGAACTTTCAGGACTAGAACTATCTACATTCTGTCCAGATTTAGGAATAAATATACTTTTGGTAATTTTTCTTTGCCCAGGTTGGTATCCTATACCATTAGTATATCTAGGGGAAATCTGCTTACCTAGCATTTGAGTAAGAGTATCTTTTCCATATGTGAAATTTTCTAAATCCTTCCTATGTTGCTCATTTGACAATTTCAGTTCAGTGTTTTCTTTAAGCAACTGAGCATTATTTTCCATTTCTGTGTCAAGATCAGATTTATGTTTAATAGTTAAAGCATATTGGTTCTATAAACCTTTTTATTTGTCTTTCATCTCATTACAGGTTTATTCCAACATATCACATTATTAAAATAGTTCATATTTTGACATATTTTCAGAATCAGAATCATCTCCAGAATAATATGAATATAAATCAAGAGTTTCAGATGTTACCTCATAAGTGTTTGTCATAAAACACATGTTTGCCTTATTTCTGTTTTCAGTCTCAGAATCTTCAGATTCACTGGAACTTTCCTTAGAAGCACTCCACGTAGCCTTCATGGATTTCTTATACTTATTATACTTATACTCATATTTCTTATTGTATTTCATCTTTGGACAGTCTGCTTTTATATGTCCTTTTCTTTTCCATTCATAGCAGACAACTTTATCAGATTTGTCAGATTTCTTCAAGTCCTTTTTACAGTGTCCCTTTTTGTCATACATACCATTGTAATTTGATTTTTTGAAAAACTTCTTCTTCTTATAAAACTTCTTAAATTTTATGGCTATGTGAGCGATTTCTACATCATTGTCAGATGCACTTTCACTTTCTTCACAACTTGAGCTATCACGAACAGCTTGAAGTTTCTCTTTATCCTTATATTTTGAAGTAGATGTCTTGAAGGAAAATGACTTCCTTTTTGGTTCATCTTCTTCTTCTTTGTTTACCTAAAGTTCTTCTTCATACATCATCAACTTACCAATAAGTTCCTTGACAGGCAGTTCACCAATATCACAAGATTCTCTGATTGAAACAGAAGTGCCCCTCCATCATTCATGTAGGCATCTCAAAATTCTCATGATCTGCTCCTTGGATGGAACATCTTTTCCCAGTGACATCATTGTATTGAAAATTTCTTTAAACCTGAGATATATATTAGAAATGGGTTCATCAGGCTTCATCTTAAAATTATCATATTTAATAGTATAGGTGTTCAATCTCATTTTTTAACATTAGTTGATCCTTCATGAGAAACACCTAAAGTATCCCAAATTTCATATGCAGTCTTACAAGGAGATATTATATTGAATTACTCATCTCCTAAAGCACAATACAGAGCATTCATAGCTTTTCAATTATTATTGTAAGCTGTCTTAGTAGCTTCACTCCAAGTAGATCTAACAATAGTGGGAATTTTATATTCTGATTCAATGGCAGTCCAAATATCAAAACCCATGCTTTCTAAATAAATTTTCATCTTAATATTCCATTGAGAATAGTTTTTTCCATTGAAAAATGGTGGTATATTAGTAGCAACACCTTCAATTATATTATCCATGATAACTAGGTTAAAAAAAATTTAAAAAGAAAAAAAATTAAGAAATAACAGAAATTTTGAGAACATTAAAATACAACTAAAATCACAGATGAAAAACAGAGTACTTTAGAAAATATTTTAACCCACTGATACCAAATGTTGGTCAGAGTAGACACTCAAGAGAGGGGTGGGTGAATTGAGTTCCAATTAAAATTTCTGTTTAAAATATTTTACTAAAATCCCCAAATTTAACATACTAATTGAATTGTAGTGAATTTGTACTAAAGAAAACTTTCAGTTAGGTTCTCATGGGATTGATTAATTCCTAGTTAATCTAATCAAAAGATCAGATTAGCTTTTGAAACTCACCTAATGATTTACAAATAATTCAAACACATTCTAATTCAATTATCAGAGTAACTTTGAAAAACTGTTTAAATTTTAAAGCACTTAGCAGCAGAATAAAAAGGTTTTAGATAAAACTAAAAAAAGCACAGAAGATATAACCAATAGGTTCAGTCTCAAGCTTATACTTTGTCCTCTCAACAATTTATATAAATTTGATCCACACCCTGGATCGGGGTTCACAACATTTTACAACTGTCTAGGTAAAAGACCTCTACCACAGTTCTACATGGGAAACAAAAACAATAGCAAATACAGTTGTCCAGGTCATACACGACCTCTACCACTATCCACAGTGGGAAATTGAATATGTAAGGAGTTTGAATGAGGATTTACAGATCCTCCATTTAAGGATCATGAGACAGTGTGTGTGTAAATTAAAACTAATGACACACACTGCTCGTAATGTAAATAATAAATCAATGAGCAAGATATAGAGTTTAGAATGGATATAGTGATTGTAGTGTAACTCTGGACTCCTTCGGATTGATCAGAAATGATTCTGAGTCCTATTCTAGTTTATTTTTGGAAAACAGAGTGTCGTCTGCTTGACATCTAGTTTCAGAGACAGTGAAAATCTAGTCGATGAAGTTCTTCAAAATCCTCGTGAATGTACAGAGCTCTTCTTGAGTAAGCGTGAGTGTGTATGAGATTCTGTGTCTTCTTGGTCGTGTATGTATATCTGTATGATCTCTTCTAGTTTATGTCACCTATAGATCACTTATGTATTTTTCTTGTCTCTCATGCAGCAACAGGGACTTCTTATATTTATGGCACGAGATCCGGCAAAAGAAATTAGTTCTTTTTACAAGTACGAGGTATGGTTCCCTAACATCCAACATCCTTCATTAAATAAATGATAGAGCCTCAAAATATACCTAATGTGACCGTTGGTTAGATTAATCAATGATAATGAAATTAAGGAAGCGTCAGATTCTCTAGAACGGTAGCTTTGGATATCGGTATCCTTGTGTCACAGTAGGTCATTGTATCGGTAACCTCTTATATCAGAAACCTCTTGTGTAACGGTGGCCTTTCTATCGGTAGAATTCATGTCTTTCGGTAGACTTGATCAG
The DNA here is from genome assembly GCA_963277665.1 of Viscum album. Lineage (NCBI taxonomy): Eukaryota > Viridiplantae > Streptophyta > Magnoliopsida > Santalales > Viscaceae > Viscum > Viscum album. The sequence goes on from OY728148.1 coordinate 2,036,943,915, forward strand.
TAGCGGTATACTTAATGTACCGGTGACCTTTCGTGTAACAGTAGCCTTTATATACAGGTAGCTTCCATGGTGTATCAGTATACTTACTTAGGAAACTTGTTTGTAACGGTGGGCTTGCATATCGGTGACTTGTCTGTATCGGTTGGCTTGAATAACAGTGACTTGTCTGCATCAGTGACCTTCACGTAATGGTAGACTTGTTGTACCGGTGGACTTGAATAACAGTGACTTGTCTGTATCGGTGACCTTCACGTAACGGTAGACTTGTTGTACTGGTGGACTTGATGTATCGGTGACCTTATACATAACGGTGGACTTTACAAATTGGTAGCATTGTTCTGTAACGGTGACCACTTGTCTGTTTAAGAATTCTATTGGTAGAATGGGTTATGTTAGAATATATATCCATCTTGTAACCAAATTCTCTAAAGATAATTTAAATATTATAATATATGAATATGTTCATGGTGTACAGAAATACTGAAATAAGTAATTAATAATTAATCAATATAGGGATTATCAAACTATAATTGAGCATAATTGGGATTATCAAAATACGTTTTCAACTAATTCTCCCATAGGATTCAACAATCTCCCCATTTTTGATAATCACAACTTTGGCCAAAGTATTAATAAAAATAAAATGGTGTCAAAGGAAAAATTTCCTAAAAAAACATTAAAACAAAGTTCCCATTTTTCTCCCCCTTTCAATTGCACTCCCAGTTCTCATTAGTTTCATTTTCTCCGCCTTTGTGATTAACAAAAATAAGAGTAGAGTCAGAGAAATTTAGAGACTAAAAGAGAACAGATTACAAAGAAACATAAACATAGTAAAGTGGAGAATGTAAGAGTAAATTTCCATTAAATCACAAAAGGTACAAACTAATAAATTCAGTATTACAAAAATACAAGTGAATCCTATAAAAAACATCCAGAATCACTCAACCTTCCTCTTGAACAAGAGTCTTTACCTTATGACCAGAAGAGGGTGCAGGTTCAGATTGAGTAGATGGCTTGGGAATAGCTAAAAGAAAAACTGGAGGGTTAGGCACTGAAACAATAACAGATCTAAAATCTATGCTCCTCTGTGGGATCATAGGTGTCAAGCTTCGAATAGACTGAACTAGAGTCAACTGAGGTGTACTCCCAGAGGCAAAGGCAGGAAGATTAGGAGGTAAAATCACAGGTCTGGCATCCACATGCTTGAATGGTAGCAACAGGTTCCTGAAATCCATAATAATACTGCCTCCTCTCTCCATTGCAGACACAAAATCATCTCGATTTTCAATGAATTTATCCAAGGCAGGAGTAAGCTCCCTGAGCTTACTGACCTATTCTATGAAATCTTGATTCACTGGAGGAAACTTTATATTCTCTATCAAGAGATTGAAATGGTTGGTCACTTGATGATTGGTATATACCTTCTCAAGGTAAGAATCCACCTTATTCTTAATGGCCTCTTGAGAAGCAGTAGCTTCCCGTAGGTGGTCACGAACAAAACTACTAACTTCCCAACTGGTAGAAAGGATCTTAGTATCCAAGGTGCCACTAGTACTGGCCTAAGCCAACTCTTCCTGGATCACAGTTCTGATCTAGTCAAAGTTTACAGTGTAGCTGGATGAGGGAAGTGGTTTTACCGAGAAAGATATTGTCTCTTTGAAAGACTGTTTCAAATTACTAACCACCTTCTGAACAAGTGTGTCTTGACTGTTAAAATGTTCTTTGACTGATGTCTTAAAATCCTCAAATACTTCCACAAATTGCTTGACTGCTTCTTTGATATATCTGATATCAGTTTTCACTTGGGTTTGAGAACTGTTCATGGCAGTCAATGATGCAATATATTGTCTTAGAGCAACCACAACTCCTGTCCAACTCTCAATTTGAGTATGGCATACTTTAACTTCTCCATCATTTCCTTCACTGGACTAGACACAGCACATCCCAAAGATAGCTCCATGGATTTCTCCACACTCCTCATTTCATCAACCAGGATTTTCTTCAAATCTGCCACTGATTCTCTCAGTGCTTCTTTCATTTCAGCCTTTAAGGACTCAAGGTCCTCCTTGTTTGCCAAATTTTCAGCCACAATAGGTAGGATAACTGAATCCCTTTAGGGATGGTCTTCCTTATCAAAATCTCCATATTTGAGTCCATGTACCATATATCCTGGATCTGATGACAAACATTTGATGTCATACAACACTGAAACTGAACCGTGATGCTCCCCCTCACTTAGATCATTCTCCTGAGGAATATCCTCTAATTTTTCTGCTCGAGGTAACTCCACAACCTCCTCTGAAACTTCAGCAGATGCAAAACCCATTTTCTCTGATAGTTCAGCAGTAGGGTTAGTCTTATCCTTTTCTGATTCATCAATGACTCTCTCATAAATGGAAGTAGATTCCACTTCTTCTGCCTGAACAGGCACAATCTTGTCTGTATTATCAACCAGAGGGCTCAAACTGAGATCTTCTACTTTATTTTCCTCATCATCTGCTTCAGCAGCATCCTCCTTTTCTCTATGAACAAAATGATCGGATTCAGTTACCTCATCCTCTTCAGATGTGTCCTTGACAACATTTTGATATTATTCTTCTTCATCTTCATCAGTGGACTCAGTATCACTGTCCATCAGAGCAGTTTCTCTCCTTGGTAGTTCTTTTGGATAGCTAGCTGCTCCATAGGAAATATTTTGATGCACAGGACTAAGAGGTAAATCTGGGTCACCTCCTTCCTCAACCGACATCTCTTCCACCTCAGTTTCAGCCTCATTATCACTGTAGACCGGTTCTGGATCATCTGGTCCAATACCAGGATCCCTCACATCCTTTGGTCTAGAAGTATGGTCCACAGGAGTGTACTTGTCATAGAATTTACCTTCATCATTAACCCATGATTTCTTCCAAGTTTTCCAGCTAACATTCATATACTTACAAATAGTCCTGGTGATGCAAAAATCATCCTTAACCACAAAAGTTTCATCCTGAGGTCCAGCTACCTCCTTTTCCTTCAATAGAATAGAAATTAACTTAGAAAAAAATAGTGCATTGGACTTAGATTTTGGTCTTGTCATATCCTCAATCTGAATCATTAGAAATATGCATAAATTCACCTTTACTCCTTGCTTTAACAAATTCAACAAATAAATATCCTGAAATCCAAGGGTAGCAAAATCTCCTCTCCTTGGACTAATCAAATGTTGAATGAACTTAAAAAGTAGTTTATCCTCCCCAACCATCTCTAGAGAAATGATCTTTCTAGGACTTCCATTTCCTGTCAATTCTAACAAGGCATCCTCTTATTTGAAAAAGTCACTAGCAGTAGGTATGGATTTTGAATAAAATCTATAATCACCTCTTTGTGGAACTCTAAGGTTCTCATCCTATTCAACAGATGAAAACGAAAACTTTTGACCATTCACAAAAGAAAGTCATTCTATTCTCATCTTCTGAAGTCTCAAAAAAGACAAACTCATAGAACACCTTTACCAGTATTGGATAATACGGTCCATTATTGTTCATGAAGCATTCGATCCATCCTTGCTCTTGTAAAATCTTTAGAATCAAGGACTTACTTTCTAACATCCATTCTGCACACAACTCCTTTTCCACTACAATTTCTCGCTTCAATAAATGCGGATTCACAGGATTCCTTCGAACAAAACCTCTACTGCTTCCACTAGCACCAACATTGGTTACATTCTGCTTCTTAGATTGTGGCGCATCACTCCCTTCATCCACTGAGGGTCGTTTCACATGGGCCATTTCAGATTCTGAGGCTTAGGGTTTTGCGATCTTGAGAGGTTTAGGTAGGAGGGATTTGAACAGACGGGTTCACAGTGATTGAGTGATGTCTAGAGTCGGGTTTAATGACATTTAGGATTCACATATAAAATAAATCTCATATTAAAAAACGGTTCGAAGTCTCAGCCTTAATACGAAAATTTTAAAACAGTGCGAGAGATGTACCAGTGAGGTGTCCTTAAACGGTGAGGTCTATCCTAACAGTGAGGTTTATCTAACGATGAGGTTTATCCTAACGATGAGGTTTATCAAAACGGTGAGGTTTATCCTAACGGGGAGGTTTATCCTAATGATGAGGTTTATCCAAACGGTGAGGTTTATCCTATCAGTGAGCTTTATCCTAATGGTGAGGTTTATCCTAACGACGAGGTTTATCCTAACAGCAAGGATTATCCTAACGGTGAGGTTTATCTAACGGTGACGTTTATCTAACAGTTTTAAGATTAAGTTATCATTCCTAATTCGTGTCTAATGAAACTTAATCTTTCTGAACTTAATGTCTTGGTGAAAATATCATCTAATTGGAGTTCAGTGCCTATAAACTCAAGAGTTATATCACCTCTTTGATAATGATCTCTTAGAAAGTGGTGTCTAACATCAATGTGTTTGGTTCTAGAGTGAGACACGGGGTTCTTTGAGATGTTGATCGCACTAGTGTTATCACAATTAATTGAAACATGTTTAAAATCAAATCCATAGTCCAATAAAGTGTGTTTCATCCATAGAATCTGTGCACAGCAACTACCAGTAGCTATATACTCTACTTCACCAATATATAATGCAACCAAGTTCTGTTTCTTACTACATCATGATACGAGGGACTTTCCAAGTAAATGACATTTTCCAGATGTGCTCTTTCTATCTAACTTGCATCTAGAAAAGTCAGCATCTGAATAACTTATTAATTCAAATGATTTTCCTTTTGGGTAAAATAGCCCCAAATTAGAAGTATATTTAAGATATTTGAAAATATTTTTAACAGCAAGTAAGTGTGACTCTTTAGGGTTAGCTTAAAATCTAGCACACATACATACACTAAACATAATATCAGGTCGACTAGCAGTAAGATAAAGTAAACTCCCAATCAAACCTCTATAGTTAGTTTGATCTACTAGTTTCCCAGTTTCATCAATATCTAATTTACAAGTGGTACTCATAGGTGTCTAACTCCCCTTAATACTATCCAAACCAAAACGTTTTAATAAATCCTTAGTAAATTTACTTCGATTTAAAATAATACCATCTTTAGTTCGAAATATTTTCAATCCAAGAAATTACATAAGATCTCCCATTAATCTTTCAAACTCATTTTGCATAACCTTTGAAAATTCAGTACATAGATAATTTTTAGAAGATCCAAAAATGATATCATCAACATATATCTGTACTATTAAAACATATTTAGAAATTATTTTTATAAAAAGAGTGGGATCAGAAATTCCTTTTTTAAGTCCTTTTGAATTAAGAAAATTTGTAAGTTTTTCATACCAAGCTCTTGGAGCTTGTTTTAATCTATATAAATCATTAGAAAGTTTAAAAACATGATTTAGAAAATGAGGATTTGAGAAACCAGGTGGTTGTTCTACAAAAACATCTTCAACAATAAAACCATTTAGAAAATAACTTTTCACATCCATTTGATATAAATTGAAATTCAGATGAGTTGAAAAGGAAAGTAAGATCCTAATTGACTCTAATATAGCTACAAGTGCAAAGGTTTCCTCATAGTCAATTCCTTCTTCTTGATTCTAACCTTTTTCAACAAGTCTAGCTTTTTTTCTAATCATGTTTCTAGATTCATCAACTTTGTTTCTAAACACCCACTTTGTGCCTATGGTAAAGTGTCTTTAGGTCTTTCTATTAATTCCCATACTTTATTTCTTTGAAATTGATTTAGTTATTCTTGCTTAGCCATTAACCAAAATTCCGCATTGATAGCATCATTGATATTTTTAGGTTCTAACATTGAAATAAAAGCTTGATGTTCAACCTGATTTCATAGAGAATCTCTAGTCTTTGTTCCTCTATCAGGATTACCTACAACAGCATCTAAAGGATGGTTCTTCAGAGTCCTTGTCACGACCCGTCCTCGAGTCCCGTGCCGTGACTACCCCAAGCCCGCCTTCCATAGGCCAGGGGTTGGCGACTAGCACCAAAGGCGTAAATCCTGATAACTAGGAAGGCATTGCCTTTATAAAAGTAAACAAAACACCATAGACAACAAGCGGAAGTAAAACACTAAGTACAAAGAGAAGTGTTGAAAGGTAAATGGGTCAGAATACAAACCCAAATGAAAGTACAACTACAACTAAACAAAGTACAACATAAAAATACAACAGCTGGAAGAACGGAAGCGGCACTTGGGTCGTCCTCCTCGGATCCTACCTGATGGGTAGGTACAGATGGCGCAGCTCCTGGATCGTCCACCACGGATCCTACCTAAAGGGTAGGTACATATATCCTCCACAACGCTCTCGCCCATCAACCTCCTCCGAGTGTCATCTCTCTGTGAAGTTCACCTCTGGATACTGACTCGTCGTGTAGTCCACCTCCAGGTACTGACTCGTCGTGTAGTCCACCTCCGGGTACCGTCCAGTCCTCGAACCCTCGGCCTCCGTCAGCACTGCCCGTCATCTGCAACCAACACAACGCGGTGCGGGCATAGCCCGTGCAGGGGTGAGTATAACGATACTCAACAGGGACCCCGAGACCCTCAAGGTCTCACTAAAACCAACAAGGATAACCACAAAGAAGATCTCAACAGATAACCTCTACTTAGGTATATGCCCATACATATACCTAAGTTATCAAGTAACCCATCTCAATCATGAGGAAACACAAGGGTTATGAAATCAACGGATAACCACTACCTAGGTATATGCCCATACATATACCTAAGTTATCAAGTAACTCATCTCAATCAAGAGGTAAACACAATGGTTATAGACTCAGCTCAAACAAGAATTTTCATTATCGAAACTGTAACTGCTGAAGAGCCCCGTCTTTGGAGTGTATAGTGGTCCTGTCACGACTCCGAGGTACTGCTCACTAACCTAAGACTGCTGAGGTACTCCTCCTGTCGAGTACTGCGGGTCAGCCACCCAAACACAGTAGTGCTTCCCACCGGGGTATGCCACCCAAACACAATAGTGCACACCACCTAGTAGCCTGCATAGGTACTCTCCGGACAAGTACCGCGGGTCTGCACTGTCACACAGGTAGTGCTCCGTCTGCCATCGGTCTGCACCTCACAAAGTAGTGCTCCATCCACAGGGCTAGTCTACTCACTCCAAGTTGAGTCGGTCAAACATTCGTCAGGTCTCAGTCGGCTACACGGTCTCCGTACTCCGCACGCTCATCTCGGGGAGGGTCCGCTCCACGAGCTACAGGTTGATACTCCAAGTATCTGAAAGTCCCACGAAGAAGTATCTAAAAGGACCGCCTCGTCATAGGGGTCTCAACGCAATAGACGGCGCGTCAATCGGATGCCCGGTCTGCGAGTTATTAGCCTTTTCGTCCGAGGGGACCGGTTGGTTTCGTGAGTGAACCAACCCGGCCGTATCTCAACTGTACCCTAAACTCTCATAGGGTATACTCATAGGGACCGTTTGTCAACGATGATCACCAACGCCGCAGACGGTTCGTCAAACGGACGTCCGGTCTGAAAGATATCAGCTTTTCCATTCCAAGGGCCCGGTTGGATTTCGGGTACAATCCATCACGACCACTATCCAACAGCAACCAAAACTCGGGCGAAGTATGCCAAAAGTTCTGTCTCAACAAGAGGAATTCAACGAGATAGACGGCGAGTCAATCGGATGCCTGGTCTGTGAGTTATTGGCTTTTTCTTTCCAGGGGCCCGTTTGGTTTCTTGAGCGAACCAAACCGACCGCACTCCGATGGCATCCAAACCTCGAGCGGAGTAACCCAAAAGATTAGTCTCACTTAGATGAATCCATCAAATTCGACAGCACGCCAATCGGAATACCTGAGCTCAAGATATAAGCATTTCTGCTCTGAGGGCCCGATTGGTTTTGTGTCCGAACCAACCCGGCCGAACCCAAAGTGTTCCGAAACTTTGAGTGAGATATACCGAAACGACCGTCTTGATCAAAGGATCGCATCGCCGCAATCAGCATGTCGATCGGAGGCCCGTATCTCATGATACGTTCAAAAGACAGAAAAGGTCCTTAAGCGGGGGGTCAGGGCCCAGACGGACCCGGCCCAACCCCCCTGGGTCGGCCTGAACCGGGTCGACCCGACCCGGGTCCGACCAGGCATGCGCGGCCCGGCCTGAGCGCGACCCATCCCGGCAGGCTCTGCCGGTTACGGTCGAGCAGCGAGGGGGGCGTGCTGCCCCCGCGTGTGAACACTGCGGCCTCGCGTAGGGCCGCCCTTGTTCAGCGGACACGGAAGGGCCGCGTCCCATGTCTCGCCGGACCCGCGCGGCCGCGGGTCTGTCGACCGCCTCCGGCACGGCTGAAGTCGCGGCGGCACGCCAGCGGAGTTTTTCGCGGACCACTGGAGTCGCTCCGGTGGTCCGATTTCAATTCTGACTGCGCCGGTGGTCCTCCCGGGAGCCGAAGATCACTTCAAAGGATTCAAAATTCCATTGCGGCCGACCTCATCATCGTCTGTAGATCCACATATCTACAACAAACAACGAGGTCTTCAAATCACCTCCTCGTCCCCGACTCCGCCCGAGGTTTTGTTCGGCCCCAACGGCGCGGCGCGACGGCGACGCGCTTCTTCAACGCATTCTTTCTCCTGTCTACGCGGTGTTGTTGCACCAAGCCACCTTTGTTCGTGCCGCAATGAATCAAAACAACAAAGGGGAAGGAAAGTCGGCCATGTTCGTGCGGTCCGACCTCCTCCCGTTAGTTGGTGACAAATGGCCCAAAAGACGGAGAACATCAACGATTTGTTGTTCTCATGAGCAAAAGAAAACAACCCAAAACAGTTTTTCCCGCAAAACAAGAATTTCTAACCCGCAAACATACTCTTCACAGATCAACTTAATATTGAGTTGATCCGCGTTCTTATTTTTCAAAAGGAAACATCCATGGTTAAAGATACTATTCTCAAAATTAAATCCCTACCTCAAGCGTCATTGAGCGAGGGTTCGTCGCGGATTTTCTCGTCGCGGAAGAAAGCGTCGCGGGTAGGGGATCGTCGACGTCACGCCGTTGATCTCCGAGGATCCAGCGTTTTTGTCGACCTTCGTCAGAGGGCGGCATTCTTCGTTGGAGGTGATGCGTTCATGGCATTCTTCGTAGAAGAATGAAAAACATCAAGCCTTGGATCTTTCTCCCAAAATCTTCTCGACAAGCTAACCCCCCAAACAAAATAAGTGTATCTCTTATTTTATTAACCAATTCATAAGTTTGAATTTAATAAGATTAAAACAGTTAATCCAATTGAATTAAATTCAATGCTTTAATCCTCAAAATTTAATAGGGGCGTTTAATAACTTATTAAAGGAAAGAGTTGACATGACATTAAGAGGGGGGTGCATGTGCATTACTTAGAAGAAAATAAACGGTGGGGCTCGTGCAGGTCCCACCTCAAAAATATCATACCAAAGGGGTAGGATATTTTGGATTGCACCCTATTCGCTTCAACCAAGCTTAAGTAGCTATAAGTGTCTTTAAGTGTCTTTAAGTGAAATAAAATAAAGTTGTCGCACCACTTTATTTTATTTTCTTCACTTAACCACCAAAAAATTAAAAACCACACCCTAGCAAACGCAACTCCAGAAAAATTGTTTCTAAGAAAATACAGGCACTGCGATTTCATCAGTGACCTCAGATTTCAATTCTGAGCACCGGTTTAAATGTTAGAAAAACCCGCTCGTTCATTCACTGAACGTACCCGAGCTAAACTTCGGAAAATGATTCCGGGCACATCGGGCCTCGGAGTCAGGCGCTGTCAGAAACTGCACTCTAATAAAATCCAAAAGAAAATTATGAAAAAAAATTTCTTGAAATTTCTGGGTCTTTACAATACTCCCACCTCAGGGTTTTACGTCCCCGTAATACTTCAACACAAACTAGGGTCCCAAAAGCGGTATTGAGCACGCATCTCAGCCTTCTGCTCCCATGTGCTTACCTGGAGGTTCATGTACTCTCCGTGAAAGCGCACCCGAGGAATAGTCCATCCTCGAAGGATCTCATCCTATCGATCCTCGATCCCCACTGGAACCTCCATGAAAGACACCCCATTGCCATCGTCCAACTCCCCATGGTCGATGATATGCGATGGGTCGAGCACGTATCTCCTCAGTTGAGATACGTGGAAGTCGTCGTGCACCTGGTGCAACTGAGGTGGATGGGTCAAGCGGTAAACCACCCCGCCTACCCAGATGAGGACATAAGAAGGTCCGCTGAACCTCGGAGATAACTTTCCGCCTTGGCCACATCTCTGTAAACCTTGTCGAGGTGAGACCCGTATAAGGACGTGATCGTCATCCTCGAACTCCAGAGTTCTCCAATTCTTGTTAGAACTGGAACTCAAACCACTGCTGCCACGAGGGTAAGGTTGACTGCCTCAAGAGTGATCGGTCACACCCTTTTGTATAAGAGTTTAACATGTGTTGCCTGGGGTTTGCTTTTCGCCGACCAAGGAAAACCCATCCCGACGTCGTAGTTAAACCACATCCTTTTTGCTTAATACCATCAATTTGTTTATGAACTGTGTTTGCCCAGTCCATACTCAAACCAACTTCATAAGGCCTCGATGCTACCACCAAGATATTCCAACCGAGACTCTCTCCTCGAGGGTCTGATCACACTATCGGCATAAGTGTGATTATCGAGTATTCTCCCAAGGTATCTCCAGACATGAGGTTCAAGTCCACGGATTACCGGAAACTCTAGGTATGGAACAAGATTTGTGAAAGCATGGAATGATTCATATCAACGTCTGTTACTATAGTAGCTAGTAGTGGACACAGACTGTCCCTTGAATCATTCTTAGAGCCATCGGTTCACTCTCCCTGACCGCACACAGCTACCCTCTTCCCCTGCCCTCCAGCTCCCTGAGCCTAGCGGGGACAACTATGGCGGGTGGTTGTAGCATGTTAAAACGTACACCACCTCAGGCTGCTCTCCAAGATCTGCCTCCACGTCTACTACTTCGCAGACTCATCTCTCCTTAAATCTTCCTCTTCTTGAAACATTTACCATGCTTGAGTCTCTAAGACTGGCACTGGTTTCCTGTTTCTTACTATACTGTGCAGTCTTCATCCGCTCCTGGATGATCTGCACCTTCTTTGCCTATGATCTGAAGAGCTGCTAAAATTTATCCATTGCTAAAAAGAGAAACTCGGTCTCATCCCCTAGATGAACCATGCCCATTGCCTAATATAGTCATTCCTGGCATGAATGATGCATTCATGCCATGACTGATGTCGTAAGGCCTCTACGTAACTACCAAGAGATCCAACTGTCACTCTCGCCTCCAAGGGTCGAGTCACACTGTCAGCATCAGTGTGAGTTCATTGGGTCTCCTACAGTATAAATCTCTAAATTTAGGGTTAAGTCAACAGTTTTAACCAGGACCTCTCAGTATCAACCAAAAAAAAGTACAAGAAAGAAGACATCACAAGATAATTGTCTTTTTATTATTGCAGCTCATAGTACAAAGACACGAATACAACAACAACATGGAACTAGAAGTACAAGGTACGTATCAACTAGTACTGCTCCTTTCCACCAGCTCCTGGAGCTCTACTGCCTTTTCCACTACTTGGTTGTTGCTCAAGCACTCGTCACTGCTTCTTCCTTGGTGGCTCCTCCAAAGACTGCGGATCAACTGTACGAGGAGTCAGACAGTCACGTGCCAGGTGACCCTTCCCGCCGCATTCATAACACTTCCTGGTCCTCGTAGGACTGGCTCTGGTCCTCTTGGTCCTCCATATCATCTGTCTACTGCCCACATATGACTTAGATACTGAACTAAAAACACGCGGAAAAATAAAAAAGCTCTTGTACATGCTCGGGGTGTAGAGCTACTGGCACAAACTCCACCCTGAAGAAGGTCTCGAAGTCTTCCCATGCGAAGGTCATCCCATCGCAAAACTGGAATAAGTGGCTCCACCACCTTCCTGTTGCTGCCTGAAGGAGGCTGGCAGCAAAGATCACCATGAAGTCTGTCGGCGTCCCCACTAGCCTGAAGACTCTCACCCCAGCCTCCAGCCAAACCTCAGCTTCCTGCGGGTCCATCTCTCCACGGAACCTAGGTGGCCTCTGGCGCTGGAACTCGTGCAGCGCGCTCATGTGGCGTGCATCGCCTACTGCTGGGGCTGGTCGCATCGGTGGCCCAACGTATGGTAGTACCACTGGTGCCTCAACTGCAAGAGGGCCCTGTACTGAAGCATTGTCGCACGAAAGGCTATCAGTGCGCACATCCCTCTGGGCTCTAGCTGGTCGTCCGTGAAAAGGAATCTTGAAAGAAAAAACAAGACACGGTCAAACGATTATACTAGGTGAGTTGACCTAGTTTGAGCTAATATTTAAAAAAACTTATGGAAACACACACACAATCAGTTTTTTCATGCACAAAGTCGGAAATCAGTTGTCAGGGTCCTGGTGTATGGATACGTCGGCCGCCCGCACCAACACTGGATTCCTTGAATTGAAGACCACACTAGGTACTTTTAACACTATTGGTTCACAGAAAGAAAATATCAAAGTTATAAGTTCTACGGTACAACCGACTCCTTTGATACCAATTTGTCACGACCCGTCCTCGGGGCCCGTGTCGTGACTACCCCAAGCCCGCCTTCCATAGGCCAAGTGTTGGCGACTAGCACCAAAGGCGTAAATCCCAATAACTGGGAAGGCATTGCCTTTATAAAAGTAAACAAAACACCATAGAGAACAAGAGGAAGTAAAACACTACGTACAAAGAGAAGTGCTGAAAGGTAAATGGGCCAGATTACAAACCCAAATGAATGTACAACTACAACTGAACAAAGTACAACAGAAAAAGAAAACAGCTGGAAGAACGGAAGCGGATCCTGGGTTGTCCTCCTCAGATACTACCTGAAGGGTAGGTATAGATGGCGCAGCTCCTGGATCGTCCCCCATGGATCCTACTTGACGGGTATGTACAGATAGCCTCCACAACGCTCTCGCCCGTCAACCTCCTCCGAGTGTCTTCTCGCTGGGAAGTCCACCTCCGGATACTGACTTGTCGTTTAGTCCACCTACGGGTACTGACTTGTCGAGCAGTCCACCTCCGGGTACCGTCCAGTCCTCGAACACTCGGCCTCCGTCAGCACTGCCCGTCATCTGTAACCAACACAACGAGGTAAGGGCATAGCCCGTGCAGGGGTGAGTATAACGATACACAGTAAGGACCCTGAGACCCTCAAGGTCTCACTAAAACCCACAAGAATAACCAAAAAGAAGATCTCAACAGATAACCTCTACGTAGGTATATGCCCATACATATACCTAAGTTATCAAGTAACCCATCTCAATCATGAGGAAACACAAGGGTTATGAAATCAACGGATAACCACTACCCAGGTATATTCCCATACATATACCTAAGTTATCATGTAACCCATCTCAATCAAGAGGTAAACACAAATGTTATAGACTCATCTCAAACCAGGATTTTCATTATCAAAACCGTAACTGCTGAAGAGCCCCGTCTCTGGTGTGTACAGTGGTCCTGTCACGACTCTGAGGTACTGCTCACTAACTTAAGACTGCTGAGGTACTTCTCCTGTTGAGTACCGCGGGTCAGCCACCCAAACACAGTAGTGCTTCCCGCCGGGGTATGCCACCCAGACACAGTAGTGCACACCCCCTAGTAGCCTGCAGAGGTACTCTCCGGACGAGTACCGCAGGTCTACACCGTCACATAGGTAGTGCTCCGTCCGCCATGGGTCTGCACCTCACAAAGTAGTGCTCCGTCCACTGGGCTAGTCGACTCACTCCAAGTCGAGTCGGTCAAGCAGTCGTCAGGTCTCAGTCGGCTACCCGGTCTCTGTACTCCGCACACTCGTCTCTGGGAGGGTCCGCTCCACGAGCTATAGGTCGATACTCCAAATATCTCAAAGTCCCACAAATAAGTATCTCAAAGGACCGCCTCGTCATAGGGTTCTCAACGCAATAGACGGTGCGTCAATCGGACGCCCGGTCTGTGAGTTATTAGCCTTTTCGTCCCAGGGACTCGGTTGGTTTCGTGAGCGATCCAACCCGGTTGTATCTCAACTGTACCCCGAACTCTCATAGGGCATACTCATAGGGACCGTTTTTCAACGATGATCACCAACGCCGCTGACGGTTCGTCAAACGGATGTCCAGTCTGAAAGATATCATCTTTTCCGTTCCAAGGGCCCGGTTAGATTTCGGGTACAATCCAACACGGCCACTATCCAACAGCAACCAAAACTCGGGTGAAGTATGCCAAAAGTTCTGTCTCAACAAGAGGAATTCAACGAGATCGACGGCGCGTCAATCGGACGCCCGGTCTGTGAGTTATTGGCTTTTTCTTTCCAGGGGCCCAGTTGGTTTCGTGAGCGAACCAACCTGACCGTACTCCGACGGCATCCAAACCTCTAGCGGAGTAAGCCAAAAGATCCGTCTCACATAGTGGAATCCATCAAAATCGACGGCACACCAATCGGACGTCCGGAGCTCAAGATATAAGTGTTTCCGCTCTGAGGGCCCGGTTGGTTTCGTATCCGAACCAACCCGGCTGAACCTAAAGTGTTCCGAAACATTGAATGTGATATACCGAGTCGACCTTCTTGATCCAAGGATCACATCGCCGCTGACGGCGTGTCGATCGGAGGCCCATAGAACAAGATACCGGCAAAGGACCGAAAAGGTCCGAAAGTAGGGGGTTTGGGCCTGGACCGACCCAGCCCAACCCCCCCTGGGTAGGCCCGAACCGGGCGACCCGAACCAGGTCCGACCCGGCCCGGCTGGCGCGGGCGCGGCCCGGCCACCGGGATCGGCTTGGCCGGTTACGGTCGAGCGGCGCGGGGGCGTGCTTCCCCTGCCTATGAACACAGCGGCCCCGCGTGGGGCCGCCCTTGGTCAGCGGACGCGGCAGGGCCGCGTCCCGTGTCTCGTCGGACCCGTGCGGTCGCAGGTATGTCGACCGCCGCCGCCACGGCTACAGCCATGGCGGCACCCCGGCGGAGTCTTTCGCGGACCACCAGAGTTGCTCTGGTGGTCCGATTTCAATTCCGACTGCGCCGATGGTCCTCCCGGGAGCCGAAGATCACTGCAAAGGATTCAAAATGCCATTGTGGCCCGTCTCATCATCGTATGTCGATCCACACATCTACAAAAAACAGCGGGGTCTTCAAATCGATTCCTCGACCCCGACTCCGCCCGCGGTTTCGTTCCGCCCCAACGGCGCGGCGCGACGGCACTGCGCTTCTTTGCCGCGTTCTTTCTCGTGTCTGCGCGGTGCCGTTGCACCGCTCTGCCTTTGTTTGTGCCACAATGAATCAAAACAACAAAGGGGAAGGAGAGTCGGCCATGTTCGTGCGGTCCGACCTCCTCCCGTTATTTGGTGACAAACGGCCCAAAATACGGAGAACAACAAGGATTTTTTGTTCTCATGAGCAAAAGAAAACAACCCAAAATAGTTTTTCCCAGAAAACAAGAATTTCTAACCCGCAAACATACTCTTCACGGATCAACTTAATATTTAGTTGATCCGTGTTCTTATTTTTCAAAAGGAAACATCCATGGGTAAAGATACTATTCTCAAAATTAAATCCCTACCTCAATTGTCGTCGAGCGAGGGTTTGTTGTGGATTTTCTCGTCGCGGAAGAAAGTGTCGCGGGTAGGGGATCGTCGACGTCACATCGTCGATCTCCGAGGATCCGGCATTTTTTTTGACCTTCGTAGGAGGGCGGCGTTCTTCTTTGGTGGTGATGCGTTCTTCGCGTTATTCGTCGAAGAATGAAAAACTTCAAGCCTTGGATCTTTCTCCCATAATCCTCTCGACAAGCTAACCCCCCAAACAAAAAAAGTGTATCTATTATTTTATTAACCAAGTCATAAGTTTGCATTTAATAAGATTAAAACAGTTAATTCAATTGAATTAAATGCAATGCTTTAATCCTCCAAATTTAATAGGGGTGTTTAATAACTTATTAAATGCAAGAGTTGACTTGACATTAAGAGGGGGTGCGGGTGCGTTACTTAGAGAAAAGAAACGGTGGGGATCGTGCGGGACCCACCTCACAAATATCCTACCAAGAGGGTAGGATATTTTGTATTTCACCCTATCCGCTTCAACCCAGCTTAAGTAGCTTTAAGTGGCTTTAAGTGGCTTTAAGTGAAATAATATAAAGTTGTCGCACCACTTTATTTTATTTTCTTCACTTAACCACCAAAAAAATTAAAAACCACACTCGAGCAAACGCAAATCTGGAAAATGTGTTTCTAATCAAATATTGGCACTGCGATTTCATCAGTGCCCTTAGATTTCTATTCTGATCACCGGTTTAAAATTTATAAAAACCCGCTCGTTCGTTCACTGAACGTACCCGAGATAAACTTCGGAAAATGATTTTGGGCACACCGGGCCTCGGAATCAGGCGCTGTCAGAAACTGCGCTCTAGTAAAATCCCAAAGAAAATTCAGAAAAAAATGTCCTTAAAATTTCTGGGTCTTTACAGTCCTAGTTGGTTTCGAAAAGGTAGGGTAGAGATTTCAGGTTCATCAACAGGTTGAGAATCAACAGAAGTAAGTTCTGGAAAATTTCCACAACGTGATGTTTTAACTACAAGTCCACTATCTTTATCATTAAGGTTGAAATAGATAGATCATTATCACGATTTTCAAAAGAGGTCTTAGGTTCATGTGGATCAGTTTTAATCAAATTTGATTTGAATAGATTCCTCCACACATTTGGTTCTCTTATTGAAAACTCTACAGGATTTACTAGAAATAGAGTAACCTAGGAAAATTCATTCATCACACTTGGATGCAAACTTGTCAAGATTTTCTTTGGTATTAATAATAAAGACTTTGCAACCAAAAACTCTGAAGTATTTAACCTTAGGTTTCCTATGGTTCCACAACTCATAAGGGGTCTTCTTAAGAATAGGTCTGATCAAGACTCTATTGATAATATAACAAGTTGTATTGAAAGATTTAGGCCAAAAATAAACAGGTAGGTCATACTCATTGAGCATGGTTTTGGAAATTTCATGAAGGGTTCTATTCCTCCTTTATACTACACCATTTTGCTGAGGTGTCCTAGGGGCAGAGAAATTGTGACTATAGCCATTGTGTGAGCAGTAGGATTCAAACTCATGATTTTCAAACTCATGACCATGATCACTTCTCAAGGTTTTAATCTTTAGTGCACTAAGGTTCTCTACAGACATGGAATATTTAACAAAGTAAGAACAAGATTCACGTTGGTGAGCTATAAAATACACCCAAGTATACCTAGTATAGTCATCTACTAGAACATAGACATAATTCTTCCCATTTAAAATAGAAACTCTAGAAGGTCCATACAAATCCATGTGAACCAACTCGAGATGTTGAGATGTTGACACTTCTTTCATTGATTTAAAAGAAAATTTATGTTGATTTCCCTTTTGACAGGGATTACAAACTTTATCTGTTAGGAATTCACGTTTTGGTAGGTCTCTAACTAAGTTTTCCTAGTAAGTTTTCTAAGTGAATGTAAATTGCAGTGTCCGAATCATCAGTGCCAAAGCCAAGACTCTTTATGAAAATAATTTAAACAAGTAATATTTTTCATAGCTAAAGAATTTAAATCAACATAATAGAAATTTTCATTTCGCAAGGTAGAAAATACTAAAGAATTTTTAGAATTAAAAACATTGCAAGAATCATTTTTAAATTTAACATTAAAACCATCATCACATAACTGAGAAATACATTGTAAATTATACTTAAGTCTATCAAAAAATATAACATTTGAAATTAATACTGAGTCAGTGTTACCAATCTGGCCTAAGCTGATGATTATCCCTTTAGAATTATCACCAAAGGTGACAAAACCTCCATCAACTATGACTAAGATTTTAAAGCATGACAAGTCTCCTGACAAATGTCTTGAACATCCACTGTCCAAGTACCAAGTCTTTCTACAGGAGCTCTTTAATCTAGTTCTCTACAAAACAGATTTAGATGGGAAATGATTTTGGTACCCAGATTTTCTTGGGTCCAGACAGGTTAGCCAATAAAACTTTAGGTACCCAAATTTGTCTTATGGGTCTCATATGATTTGTAGAATCAACAGTTTTAGACATATAAACCTTATTAGATATGTAACTATTAATATAACTAGTTGAAGCATATAAAATTCCAGAACTAGAACTATCTACATTTTGTCCAGATTTAGGAATAAATCTAGTTTTGGTAATTTTTCATTGTCCAGGTTGGTATCCTATACCAGTAGTATATCTTGGGGAAATCTTATTACCTAGAATTTGAGTAAGAGTATCTTTTCCATTTGTGAACTTTTCAAAATCCTTCTTAAGTTGCTCATTTGACAATTTCAATTCAGTGTTTTCTTTAAGCAACTGAGAATTCTTTTCCATTTCTATGTCAAGATCAGATTTATGTTTAACAGTTAAAGCATATTGTTTCTTTAAACCGTTGTATTTGTCTTTCAGCTCATTACAGGATTCTTCCAACATATCACAGTATTCAAACAGTTCAAATTTTGACATATTTTCAGAATTAGAATCATCTCCAGAATAATATGAATTTAAAGCAGGAGTTTCAAATGTTACCTCATAAGTGTTTGTCATAAAACACATGTTTTCCTTATTTTTGTTTTCATTCTTAGAAGCTTCAGATTCACTGGATCTATCCTTAGAAGCACTCCACGTAGCCTTCCTAGCTTTCTTATACTTATTATCCTTATACTCATATTTCTTCTTGTATTTCAGCTTTGGACAGTCTGCTTTTATCTATCCTTTTCTTTTCCATTCATAGCAGAAAACATCATCAGATTTGTCAGATTTCTCCCAGTCCTTTTTCCAGTTTCCCTTGTTGTCATACTTACCTTTTTAATTTGATTTTTTGAAAAACTTCTTCTTCCTATAAAACTTCTTAAATCTTATGGCTATGTGATCCATTTCTGCATCACTATCAGATGCACTTTCACTATCTTCACAACTTGAGCTATCACTTACAGCTTGAAGTTTCTCCTTATCCTTATTCTTTGAAGTAGATGTCTTGAAGGCAACTGACTTCCTTTTTGGTTCAACTTCTTCTTCTTGGTTTACCTTAAGTTCTTCTTCATACATCATCAACTTACCAATAAGTTCCTTGACTGGCAGTTCACCAATATCACAAGATTCTCTAATTGAAATAGAAGTTCCCCTCCATCTTTCAGGTAGGAATCTCAAAATTCTCATGATCTACTCCTTTGATGGAACATCCTTTCCCAGTGAGATCATTGTATAGAAAATTTCGTTAAACCTGAGATACATATCAGAAATGTGTTCATCAAGCTTAATCATAAAATTATCATATTTAATAGTATATGTGGTCAATCTGATTTCCTTAACATTAGTTGTTCCTTCATGAGAAGCACCTAAAGTATCCCAAATTTCATATGCAAGGATATATTCTATTGAATTCCTCATCTCTTAATGCACAATACAGATCATTCATAGCTTTGCCATTATTATTGTAATTTGTCTTAGTAGCTTCACTCCAAGTACATCTAACAGTAGTGGGAATTTTATATTCTAATTTTATGGCAGTCCAAATATCAAAACCCATGCTTTCTAAATGAATTTTCATCTTAATCTTCAACTGAGCATAGTTTTTTCCATTGAAAAATGGTGGTCTATTAGTAGAAACACCGTTAAATCTATTATCCATGATAACTAGGTTAAATCAAAAAATTTTAAAGAGATACAAATTTAGAAATAACAGAAATTTTAAGAACTTTAAAATACAACTAAAATCACAGTTGAAATATAGAGTACTTTAGAAAATATTTTAACCCTCTGATACCAAATGTTGGTCGGAGAAGACACTCAAGAGGGGGGGGGGGTGAATTTAGTTCCAATTAAAATTTCTGTTTAAAATCCCCCAATTTATCATAGTAATTGAATTGTAGTGAATTTGATATAAAGAAAACATTCAATTAGGTTCTCAAGGGATTGATTAATTCCCAGTTAATCTAATCAGAAGATCAGATTAGCTTTTGAAACTAACCTAATGATTTACAAATAATGCAAACACTTGATAATTCCATTATCATAGTAACTTTGAAAAACAGTATAAATTTTAAAGCACTTAGCAGTGGAATAAAAAGGATTTAGATAAAACTAAACAAAGCACAGCAGATATAACCAAGAGGTTCAGTCTCAAGCTAAGACTTAGTCCTCTCAACAATTTATATAAATTTGATCCACACCCTAGATCGGGGTTCACAATAGTTTACAACTGTCCAGGTCAAAGACCTCTACCACAGTTCTACGTGGGAAACAAAACAATAGCAAATACAGCTGTCTAGGTCATACACGACCTCTACCACTATCCACAGTGGGAAATAGAATATGTAAGGAGTTTGAATGAGGAATTACAGATCCTCCAGTTACGGTTCATGAGATAGTGTGTGTGTAAATTAAAATAGGTGACACACACTTCTTGTAATGTAAATAATAAATCACTGAACAAGATATAGTGTTTAGAATGGCTCTAGTGATTGCAGTGTAGCTCTGGATTGCTTCGGGTTTATCAGAAATTTTTTTTGAGTCCTCTTCTAGTTTTTTTCTATAAAACAGAGTGTCGTCTGCTTGACATCCAGGTTCAGAGACATTAAAAATGTAGTCGATGAAGTTCTTCAAAATCCTCGCGAATGTACAGAGCTCTTCTTGAGTAAGCGTGAGTGTCTATGAGCTTATGTGTCTTCTTGGTCATGCATGTATATAAGTATGATCTTTAATAGTGTATGTCACTTGTAGATCACTTCTATATTTCTATTGTCACTCTTGCAGCAACAATGACTTCTTAATTTATGGCACAAACTCCGGAAAAAGAAATGATTTCTTTTTTTCAGGTATGAGTTATTGTTCCTAGACATCCAACAACCTTACTTAAATAAATGACAGAGCATTAAAATATACCTACTATGACTGTTGGTTAGATTAAACAAAGATAACGAAATTAAGGCAGTGTCGGATTCTCTGGAATGGTAGCTTTGGATATCGGTATCCTTATGTCACGGTAGGTCTTTGTATCGGTAACCTCTTGTATCGGTAACCTCTTGTGTAACGGTGGCCTTTCTATTGGTAGAATTCATGTCTTTCGGTAGACATGATCGATAGCGGTAGACTTAATATACCAGTGAACTTTCATGTAACGGTAGCCTTTATGTACAGGTAGCTTCCTTGGTGTATCGGTATACTTCCTTCGGTAACATTTCTGTAACGGTAGGCTTGCATAACGGTGACTTTTCTGTATCGGTTGGCTTGAATAACAGTGACTTTTATGTATCGGTGACCTTAACGTAACGGTAGACTTGTTGTACCAGTGGACTTGAATAACGGTGAATTGTCTGTTTCGGTGACCTTCACGTAATGGTAGACTTGTTGTACCGGTGGACTTGATGTATCAGAGACCTTATACATAACGGTGGACTTTACAAATCGGTAGCTTTGTTCTGTAACGATGACCACTTGTCTGTTTAAGCATTCTATTAGAGTAATGGGTTAAGTTAGAATATATATCCATCTGGTAACTGAGTTCTCTGAAGATAATCTGAATATTATAATTAATGAATATGTGCATGGTGTACAGAAATACTGAAATATGTAATTAATCGTTAATCAATATAGGGATTATCAAACTATAATTGAGAATAATTAGGATTATCAAAATATGTGTTCAACTAATTCTCCCAGAGGGTTCAACAATAACACTCTCATGGGAGATTGTATTGAGAATTATTCCAAGAAAACATCCCAAAAACGATCAACCGTTGGAGGAAAATATGCCACACGCATTCGCTGATACATTATATAATGTATAGCAATATGGGTTATATCTCCACTAAGACCAGAATGATTTGGTCAAAATATATTTTCATCTACATTACACTCACCCTTGTGAAGACAAATATAGACCAGTGTTAATGTGGATGATACCCTATGATGAGTGTATTCTACATAGGTGTGATAGGGATCCAACCAGACTATCACACAAATAAATTTGATTCCCATAATCTTGAGGATGAAGAGGTCCCATTTGAAATGATGACTTACTACCACAATGGGAATGTCACTTCATTTGACTATATCCTTTGAAAACACACCCAATGTTTTTTCTAGGGTCATCACCACAAAAAATTACTAAATTTACAGCCTATGATTTTTCAATTTCGATAAGGAGATAAAGGAGTGTGATGCACCTTTATTAAATAAAGAAGATATGATAGTATATGATACTATAATAGTATCATGTATAGTAGTTATTACTTCAATATGATCCTCATGAATCTACTATAATGCATGTAACTGGCCTAATACATGGACTTGAGCTACAACTGGAGTATCCTGAGTAGGTCTACTCTACTAGTGATAATAATCAAATGTCTGGATATCAAGGCCATGACATCCTTCTCAAGCAGTCCAGTAAATAATACTCCAACTTCCTACCTAATGTAGTGCAACTGATCCTTATCCAAAAGGTGGATATGGTGCAAGCCCTATTTCTCTAGAAACAGACATAAAGGGTTGGAAAACCCTCTGAAGATTACACATCCAACAAAAAGCATGGAACTCAAGTGGGTATCTATCATAATGAGGTCGCATATTCCCCTTCCATACACACTGATGGAATATAATGGAGCTTCTATTGTGGATACTCTATCCACCACTAATGTGAAGATAAACCTCAAAGAGTTGATTCCCTCTATCAAAAAAAACTATAGATGCATCTCGGCACTGAACCATGTTTTACAACACTATTTGCATCCCTCAATTTGTTCTTAGTGATATGATATTGGTTCATGATCTTAGAAAAAGTAGATAGGTGAAAACATATTCCCCTACAAGTGGATGGAAAACTTGAGCCCATCCTCAAAGCGTCTCACTCGAGGAGTGTGTTCATTACCACCCTCCTAGATCATGACTATAGGACTTCATATTGAAAAATCTCTATAAATTCCATTAACACACTACAAAATAGATTCAAAATTAAATAGACCCACTAAAGAAAGTTTTTCATAAGGGAAAGGGATCACTACCCAACATACTCTCCCAACTACCCACTTTTCAGGACAGATTATTGTTATGTGTTCATGTTTTCATTTAATGAGGTTCGAGTGTACAGAGGATCAATTACTATTCAAGGAGAAAAACCTTCTTTATATTTAACTTAGCCTCTCCATTTACTAGAAAATTTCATATTTATAATTGAAAATTTACATTTAATGTATGTAAATGATTTTATACATATTTTAAGGCTCAATTACATGTATTATTATCCCCGATTTATGAATTCATGTATTATTAATAAAATGAGATCAAAACCCATGTAATTATAACTGATCCCCTTACATTTTGTCTCAAAATTTAATGGGTAAATTAAAATGGCTCTTTCATAATGAATTACCAATTATTTTCTATAAGGTCCTATAAACCATATAAATTGAAATTGGTAGTCCTGTAATCACAGATAAATCCTACCTCATATAACCTGGGGTACATGGATTACATGGTTTAAAACTGGTTATTCAATATGACACCATAAATCTATATAAGAAAATACTATTTATGTTGATGCAAAAATTTTGAACAAAAAATTTCCCTTCCCCGAAGAAGATGTTAGTAGCAAAATAATATATAAAAAACATGACTTACTCAACAATAACAGGTAACCCTTGTAATTCAAGTATCAAAATTCACTTGTATGGAATGAAATTTTCTTATTATGTGAATTCTAGGTACTTATAATGATGCATGTAATAGTGTTACTTACCATACTAGGCCAAGTAAGAATCTCAATAAATCATTTCAAATACCATAATTCATGTTCATTACCCAATGGTGAATGTATATCAACTGTTAAATATAGAGAAACTAAAAATTATTTTATATTCTTAGGAAAATTGGTGTTTAACCCAAAAAAGGGTTAATTACTTCTAGGATCAGCTTGTAACCAAGTTACAATACATTTATAATATTTTATATAAATTTCACAAACAAAAATATAATAAATGATACACTCTAATACCACTTTTGGACATCCCTAACCCATTTCACTCTTGAGTAACAAAACCTGGTCAGCCACGTGACCTCAAGAGAACCCCCCCCCCCCAATTTATTAGAGGAAACCAACTAGAAATGTGGGCCTAGGATGTGATAGTGGGGATACTATTCCCTCTAGTTAGAGCACATCATAATAGAGACAATAGATGAATAAAAAATAAGAGAAATATAATAATATGAATGGAAGACAAAAATGAATCTAACTACCCAACAATAACAATCATCTCAATAAATGTAAACTATATCATATAAAATATGATGTAATTTCTTGTCTCTAAAAAAGGTAAAACATGGATATATGGAAGTAGGTTGAAAATACAATACATGATATACAAAAGGATAAAAGGAGGAAAAAACCATACAAACATCCCAATCACAGGCTCTGTCATCTGCTATAAATCTCTCATCCTAATGTATGCAAGAAAGTCAGGTGACCAAAGATGGGCACTTCCCCTTTTCGAAACTCGTGATCATATAATCTGCCTATGTACCAATGGTGTCCCAGATAGGGTGCCAGATAAATTTCAGTAGGCCACCACCAATGATTTTTATGAAAATCCAGTTTGTGTATATAAACTAAAAAAATGTGGAAGTATATAAAAATAAAAATAAAATCTAATAGAACCCCAAACTAGGTTCTGCCTCTCATAGTGTCTAAACATGTAATCATTTAATTAATTATTGTTCAATTTATAATAAGGAGATCATATATAAATGGATATCAGTAGAAATGTAAATGGAAGAAGTACTAATAGAGGATCCAAGGTGTAACCAAGGAATCCTTGACCTCATAGGTCGATACAAATCACAATAGTATCACATCAATTATACATATAAGGGTCTCAGTGTAATCCAAGGGGCACACCCAAGGCATTATAGTAAAAAGAGTCTAACCTATTCCATAGATCTCATCCCTCAAAATTTTGGGAAATGAATTACTGGGTTAAATAAGTAAAATCAATGGTGCCACATGTCTAAAGACATCAAGCTAAATCCATGTAGTGTATCGAAGGAATTATATTACTTGGAAAATATGTTATGGGAATCATCGGTACATCACCAAGGAATTTAAGTAATAATATAGTGACCATATTTCATGTTGGGAATCTCAATGAATCAAAATGGCGTCCTTTTAGTGCTCAAGGCATTCCCTTAGGAATACAGGGATGTATCATGTATGAAAATTATTATAAATATAAAAAAAATGTCCAAAAGAAGTAGGCACCATATATTTAATTCACTTAGGTACATATTAAATAATATTCCATGTAATAGTCATGCCATTTAATTATTTAATAGGTTCATTCCATTATCTTTCATTAAACATGACAAGGTAATTCAAGGTCAAGAAAGAAATATCAATCCAATTTCATAGTCATATATTTGGTCCATTCCATGACCATTCATTAACAATGGAAAGTTAAGTCAATAACATGCAACAATTATCATTTCAATTTATAATTAAACCATTCCAAGTGATATCTACATATATATACTTTTAACAACATTACTTTTAATATTTTCTACCAAATAGTCCCAATATAGATCACTAAGGAATAAATTAAGAATACACCCTATTTGGGTAGCCCACATTGATGTATTAACCTTCAATGGTGTTTTATGGAATTATTAGTTCCATAGAATACAATCTAGAGAAAATTAAATCAAGGAAGACAAATTTAATAAGAAACACTTGGAGAAATCAGTGCGCACACTATGAAATATTTTTATAGATGATTAGAATATAGTTGATGAGTCATTGAACAATTACCTTATACTTTTAATAGATTCATAATCTAACATCAACCCTTAGTTTTACCTAGATCAAAAGAAAATTGATGAATTGGTGAATTCTTTGAAAATAGGGCGTATGTGACTACATCAAGATATTGTCATTAAGAGGAATAAAAATAATGAAATGATTCTAAGAATTATGTTAAATACCAAGTGGGATCCAAATAAATGATTTTATATCTATTTTTAGTTCAAAAGATGACGATATCAAAACCCCTAGTTTTGTCATGTTGAGGAGATCTCAAGGTAGGAGAAAAAGGCATCATGTCAGTTGTTGGAGGAAATAAGAAAAAGGGTTTAAGTTAAAATTAGGCAATGGTAAATTGTACATTTTACCCCTTAAAATCTAGGTCACATGGATTCATACATGGTTGGACAAACTGTGTTCCATCTATGTATAACCTAATATCCATGGAGGGGACTCACATGGTTCATGTGCACAGTTTTAGAAATAGTGTACAAACTGTGGTATATTCCTCTGTTAAAAAGAGTAGTGTTTTTTCACGGTCATGTAACATGGGTCACAAAGTTAGGGAAAACAAATAATCCCACTTATACTCACAAAAATAACCCACGTGGTTTGGATAAACTATTCTTACTCAATGATATAGTTTCTACTAACCTCACGACCTAGTTATTTATTCCACCGTTCAAGGTTCCAAGCTCTAAAGAAGCCCCAGACACCCTCATGTCCTCCATATCCTCACTAGGATTTCATATTAGGTCAAAAAATTGATTTAAACAAAAAATAAAATGATCTATACCACAATGAAGAACTAGTTTCTTACAATATATTTATATTCATCCATAAAAGGTAGAGAGAGTAGAATGAATTACACCGTTCAAGGAGACAGTAGGCCATACATATGAATGAGTGCTATTTTCACTTTTTGAAGGATGAAACGAAAGAATGGTAAATAATAATTCACCTTTATAGAACTATTATTGTATCATATATAGAATATATGTTCGTTAGATCTATCCTTATCACCACCAAAGAAAAATTTATATGAAAAACAAATCATATCGCTTTTTGGAGGTGGTAGTGCACTTATACACATGAGTGACATTATCATTTTCCAAAAAATCGGAAGGTAATGAGGTATATGTGATATTATAATTAAAAATGTATAATTATCTCATAAATATAGTATATAAAAATTAAACACACCATAATAACCATCCATGAAAGATGGTTCTAGAAAATGAATTGCATCACTATGTAGAGACTGTAAGTTGTATGTACGCACAGATGATATTTTCACTTCATATTTGATGGAAAAAAGGGTGAATAAATGTGGTTTCATAATAATAATAATTAAATTTTTTATGATAATTAATTTATTATTTGAAAATAAATATCATATAATTAGAGTAGGTATAATAAGAAATGAATTGAAAGTAGTTTGGTAGAATGATTATAACTTCTTTGGTAGGACTCCTTTAGACCTCCTCGTAAGGGGCATGTGGTTGGTATTTTGGGAAGCAAATATACAAGATAACTTGTATAAGTATGTTTATAAGTGATTTTTAGTATGTTTTGGTCGATCTATAAGGCCTAATGTGGTGTAAATAAGATAAATGTGGAGTTTCCTTTTATAAGGGAGTGGGAGGACACACATGGAATTTCCTAATAGATTAAAATAAAAATAATGTAATTCTCAAAAAAATTCTTGAAAATAAGAATTAATAAAAATAAATAGATTATACGGTACAGATGACATCATCCAATTAAATTTAGACTGTTTTTTGTTTCATTTTATACTTTATCTTTTTTATTAACCGCTTGGTTAACTAGTTGTAACTTTAGTCACGGTAATGACCTTTTCAATAATAAATAGTTAATAATGTTACCATAAAAGGTAAAGTGACACATAAATTCATCATCAATGATATTTTAAACCACATTAAATTCATATAGATGAAGATAATATATTTCTGAATTTTGATCCATTTAATAAAATATTATTTATTATAAAATATCATTAAAATAAATTTAGGAACTATTCATTTAATTTGAATTTGAAGACAACAAGAAAAATTTTAAATTTGAATATAATCATTTAAAAAATCACTACCATGTCATATATATCAAAAATATTATTGAAACACAATAATTTATCCAAATTGTATTACTTTTAAATTATTTTAATCGTTTATGCTATTTTTTATTAATTGAATAAAAACTGTGTCAACAATGCATAATTATTTAAATAAACTATTAAATTCTTAAAAATTATAAATATAATAATATTATAGAAAAAATAATTCATCTAGAATATAAATATTCATAACCAAACGCATCATATTTCTATCATTATAATACAAAATTATAGATATTAAAGTCAAGAGAGTAACATTTGTATTTATTCATTTCACAAATTAATATAAAGGTTATAACAAAATAAATATGGGAATTAGTGTCCATATATTTGATACATGGATGGAAATTTAAAAACTCCCCTTATTTAATAGGATAATGTCGGGTGTTTGAGAAATTTTAATTCCTTAACCTAAATTTTCAACCCTCTTTTACTCGTTTTACACTTACTGAGGTGAAAAATATTTACCAAGGATATTATTCATATATAAAAAAAATATCCAAACTTCTACCTCGTTATTCTAATTAGTGAATCCATTTTTGAATATTCAATTTATATATGTGGAATTTAAAAAAAATACACGTGAAACATGTGACAGAAAATACTTTTTAGAGAATTATATTTTAAAGTATGAAACTCGATTTATTCTTATCTCATGCGTAGAAAAATTATTATAAGAATGTTAAAATAGTTTATTTAATATATAATATATAAATTTCATTAAAATTAATTCACCAATAATTATTAATTTAATTGATTAACATGAGAGTACATTTCCCACATAGAAACTCCTTTTTAAAGAAAAAACTCATTTATTTACAAATTATTTAGTTTTTATTTATAATCAATTGATAACCAATGAATTTATTTTAAACTTGTGTAAACCATAAATTGTTCATTAATTAGATAATAATTTTCATATGCACCAATTTAATGGATACTTTATAATTGTATCCTATATTACTATTCTCTATGAATCAAAGTTGTGTGCATCACAGGCTATCGAAGAAATTTTATTTGAAGAGGAATATATCATAAAATCATGGGGTGTTACATTATATCCACCCTTAAAGTGAATTTATCCCTCTATATTCACACTCTGATATAAATAAATGGGGATATATCCATTTTATCAGTCCCATGTTCCTCAGTAGCTTCTTCAAATTTTTTATCCCTCCAGAGAACTTTAACTAGATGAGTAGTCCTGTTCCATAACAGTTCATCTCTAAGATCTAAGATTTTTAAAAAAATTCTTGATAGTAAAGATCTTGATCTAGAACTTTTACCTATAAGTTTAGTACGTGTGACAGATCAGGGATGTACTTACTTATAATAAATACATGGAATACATCATGAACTAAAGATTGGTTCAGTGGAAGCAATAAGTGATAATCTATTATCCCTAATCTATTAGGAACCATGGTAGGTCAAATGTACCTATGGCACAACATTACATTATTTATGTATCTGATAACCTTATTCCATTGAAAAATTCAAAAATATAACTTCTCATCAACTTTGAAATTTATATCTTATCGAAGATTATCTACATAGCTTTTCTGTCAACTCTCAGTTACATTGATGTGTTGTTGAATGTATTTGACTTTCCCTACCATTTATTCAGCTAGATCAAGTTCCAATAGATTAATTTCCCCACAATTTTCCCAACACACTAGATTTAATCATTTCTTTCCAAATATGACTTCATAAGGAACCAACTAAATGCTCAAGTTAAACCTATTATTGTAAGAAAACTCAACAAGAGGAATGTGGTGATCCAAAACACCTTTTAAAATATTTAAGAAATGGACATCAACATATACTATAGGGTTTTAATGGGTTTCTTAGACTGATCAACTTTATTAAGATGATAAGGCGTACAAAAACTCAACTCTGTATCCAGATCCTGCTGAATACTATTCTAGATCTTTGAGGTAAACCTAGAACCTACGTTAAATATAATAGATCATGGTACTCCATGTAACTTTACCACTTATTTAATGTATAATATATCAATATGATCAATAGAGGAATATTATGTGATGGTAATGAAGTGTGCTGAATTTATAAGGTGATTGACTATAACCCAACTAGCATTGTAACATTTAGATGTTTTTGGGAGTTCTATGAAAAAATACATAGTGAGGTTTTTTCATTTCAATTATAGTATGGTTAATGGTTATAACATCCCCTTATAATTATATCTATTTACATAACATACTGACATTCTAGAAACAAAGATACATAATATAAAATATCACTCTTCAAGTTTTAATATAAGAAATACTCTCTCAAAACTCTATAAATTGTCATACATCCAGGATGAATAGAGAATGAAAAACTACAAGCCTCATCCAACAAGTCCTTCTTAAAATCTAGTATGGATATAACACATACATGGCTTCTGAACCTATCATTCCATCACAACTAAGGTTGATCATAGGAACATTTCTCACCTCCCTCTGTAGTTTCACATCTTTCTTCTACACCCCCTTAATCCCTACATGGATAGATTGTTAAACACTCATATGAGTAAGATAATAAATATCCCATTACATCACTATTTAAATATCCATCCTTTTCAAATCTAGAAATATTGGATATTTTTTAATCCCCGTCATATATTATATATAACGGTCCTTTTGAATCAGAGCATCCTCCATCACATTCACTTTCTTACGATGGTAATGTATTGACAGTTAATAATATTTAATCAACTCTGTCCATCTTCTCTACTAAATATTCAATCATTTATAAGTTAATATAAAAATTTTAATTTTTATTACTATATATATCACACCACTCTCCATAATGATAATTCCTTTATATATTTAATGAAAAAATTAATCCATCAAACTCAATATCATGATTTGGATAATTTTTCTCATGCACTTTCAATTTGAATAAAGAATAAGCTATCACCATATGGTTCTTTAGGAGGATCCATATCATTTACTTATTCAATTCATCACTAAAAATCACAAACCCATATCCACTATAGGGAAATTTAAGAATATGCGACTAATTAAGCTTATATTTATTTCGATGAAATTTTCCTCACATTCATCAATCTAAAATAACTTGACTCCCTTATGAGTTAACTTGGTGAGTGGATTAGAGAGCCCTGAGAAACGTTCCACAAATATTCAATAATATCTAACAAAACTGAGAAAACTAAAAATATCTGTTATAGTGGATAGTCTACGACAACATTCAATATCATATATATTTGATAGATTGATCAATATACCCTCACTTGAGATTATATAATCCAAAATGAATCTTTTTGTAGCCAAAAATATCATATTGATGTTTTTCCAAAAAAATTATCCTTCTTCAGGGTCTTCAATAAAATACTCACGTAATCTTTATGATAATCCTTCCTCTTTGAATATATAAAAATATCATCTATAAAGACTACTACTAACTAGCCAAGGTAATCTCAAAAGACTATATTCATTAAATCCTCGACGATAGATGGGGAATTAGTAAGACCAAAAGTCATAACTACAAATTCCTAGTGTTCGTACTATTTATAGAATAATATATTGGGAATATATTCATTATTGACCCTCAATTAATGATATCTATAATGATAGTTAATGTTTTAAAAGTATTGAGCTTCACAAAATTGATCCAAAAATTAATCAATACAAGGATGATGATACTTATTCTTTATTATTATCATGTTAAGTTCATGATAATCAAGTCATAGTTTAATTTAACTAATTGAAATTAGAGCTCTACTAATAGACCTATAACAGTTATTTTAGACAAGCTATTGGTATAAGTACTATAAAATTATCCAATACACACGGTTTGGCCAAAACTGTTGATATAGGTGCCTTAATATGACCCTATAGCAACATGTTTCCAAAACCATTGGTATTGGTCATAGCTATACCAATAGTTATGGAAAACCCCTTTTTATAGCTTCCATAAAATGAAAAAATGAAAAATATTTTTCCAAACTCGTTGGTATAGGTGATGGATATAAAAACAATTTGGCCAAAACTGCTGATATAGCCTCTCTTTAAAGAATCTATGACAACAGTTTTTTCAAAACCATTGGTATCGATCCTAAGAATAAAATTACCCATTCCAACGGTTTGTAAAACCGTTTACATAGGTTTCTTTTATTTTTAACAAATTATTTTATCAAATAACATTGAATACATCAAAAATGAATTTACTTTTTAATATATATATATATATATATATTATTATGTTCATAAAAATCTTTGTATCATAGTGGTTTGGTCATTGAAATATAAATCAGATTTAAAGAGATTAAAATTTGCCAAGAATTTTTTTTGAATTACCAACACTAACTATTTGGAAACAATTAGAATAGTCCAACTATACAAATGGTTTCCCAAAACCATTGGTGTATGTCTATAAAAACTCCAGGAAATACAATGGCCATGCAAACTATCAGTATAGGATTTTTTCCAATAACATTAACCCATATTTCTTATTAACTTGAAAAATAGTTTCATCCCAAGGTGATTAACTTTTATAAATAAATACCATGACAACAATCTCCTAGATTTGATTATTCACTTCATGAAACTCAATAGAGGCCATTCTCTATAGTGTATTTAAAATATTTTTAGCACCAATTATGGGTACATTGAAAACTCAACTTCTTTATTTGGTGGAAGACTGTGAAAATATTTAATAAATACATCAAAAAACTTCAGTACGATAGGAATATCTTAATTTTTTTATCCCCAAACATCTAAGATAAATATATTTTTTAATAGGAATAAATACCCATACAATGGATGATATTTCAATTTTGAGTTCATATTTATCAACACACACATAAATGATCATAATTTGGTTTACAATAAAAAAATCAATTCCCTTCCCCGATAATGGATGTGGGATTAATGAAAATAAATCCAATAATTTCCTAAGATAAAAAATTTCAAAAAGGGGGAGAATAATGAGATTTAAAGGAAGCACATTCCCACAAACTTCAATCGGAGAAGCATCATAGAATTGTGATGTGATCATCCTAAAATTATAGGGGTTTAATATTAATATAATAGCTAATAATTGATGTGGAATTGTGATACCCTCAGAAAATTATTCAAATATAATGGAGTGGGTTTACCCAAAATCAAATAAGACATTAGAAATTTTATAGTGGCTAGTAAGTGTTCCTTTTACCACTTCATTTTTGTGCTCCACATTAGAGAAAATAATGTCATGAGATTTACCTTTTCCTCTAGTCTTAAGAGGTTTCTAACATTGATCATCATTATTGTCCATCGGTTTTGAACACTGGTTAGCGTAATTCCCATACTCCACGAATTTTAAACACTGGAGTGTGGCTAGTGCATTATATGGTTCTTTTTCATTATTCACTTCATTGAATGGTCTCTTTACATCAATTCTGCATTCTATATCATTATGGTATTCATTTATACACTTAAAACATTTACCAGTCCCCTTAAGACACTTTTCTTTGTTTTTCCTTCTATAATTTGAGAATAAAGGAAACATCATCTTCTACACTCCATGATTTTTAGAATTTCCATTGAATTCAATATTTTTTTTCTTTTCAAAACTTTTAGATTCATATATAACTCTAATCTAAATATACACCTTTATAGTACATTGAATTATTTGATCATACCTAATGAAGTCTCTTATGGATAAAGCCTTTTAGAGACCTGGTTTTAAGCCACTAAAGAATCAATCAAACTTACTTTTTGGTTAGATGATAGAACACGAAGAATACCTTCCAAGACTTATAAAGACTGCCTCATAGGTAGTAATAGATTCAACATCATTCTTATTTATATAGAGTAATTATTTCTCTATTTTCACATGAATAATATGAAGAAAGTACTTATTGAAAAATAATCTCTTAAATTCAACCCAATCTATGGAGTAAATTATTTCCCATTAACTCATGTTCTTAATAAGATTAAACCTGTGATATAATTATCCATCAAAATTAAAAAAATATATAAAATTTTCATGTTATAAAAATTAGAGAATGTAAAATATATTTTTAGTTGTACTGACTAATTTTTCAATAACTAATGGGTCAGATGACCCACTAAAATAATGAAGGTACTTCCTCAAAGAGACTCAACGTGACATTTTACCCTCCTTTTATCATTTTTATGTTCAACATGATTCATATCTTGATAAAATTTATCAATACTAGAAATAAGATTATGTATTCTAGATCCTATAACATTTGGTTTATCATGAGTAAAATCATTACATTGTTCATTTCGTTCAACATTAACATCATTCCATCGGGTTCTATCCATTGACTAAAACCAAAAAATATATTGTGAACAACAATAATGATAGTGGGAAACCCCATAATCATGAAAAGTATTTAATTGGATGTATAAATCAGGACACATTATTTTTAATCTATGACACATTAGTTTTAACATAGGTCATCCATAATCATTACCAGAACTTTATGTTTTTATCCTCAACTTAGACTTATCCCCATAGTTCTCATAAATGTTTTCTCATACTACTGTCTAATGGTAATTATTACATTATATGTTACTAAATATAAAGTATTGTACATTTAATACAAAAATATTACATATTAATAGATAAATATTCATTAAATAACATAAACATCCAGTCTATAATTTTATAGGTTTTGTATCTTTGGAATCTTAGACACATAATTAAATTATTCCAAAAAGATATACATGACACCCCACTAGTTATTCACAGAAAGAACCCTTATTTAATATATCATACATAAAATATTTCTTTAAAACCTGAGTAACTGAAATTTAGGAAATGTTGAGATCAAATGCTTAGTAAGGGTAAAAAATAGAGATAATAATGATCACTTAAGAAAAAGATGAGCATATGGGTATACAAAACATGATCTTAACATTTGAAAACAAAAACCTACGCATCATTGATCATAATATTGACTCCTGAAATAAATATTTGTTGTTCATAAGGCATGAATCATAAATTAATCAAAAAATATATTCCATGAGATCCTCGAATTGGTATAAGACATATATTTTTGGTATAAAATAAGTATAGAAAATATTTTTCTTAGTAGTAAAGGCCCACTACCGAGACATTCATAGTGGATTGGGTTAAATACATATTCCATCATAATATTAATGGTTAACATACAAGACTATCATAGTGGATAGATTCCCTTACTTAAGTTGGTTCACCCACACTTCATTCTTGTTTAACACATTAGATATCCATCTTTACCCAATACATTTGAGGGATATATAATATTATGACTTCCAATCTCATAATGAAAATCATAAGTATGTGTGCCACATGATACTAAAATATCAATGATATCTTAACCCATGAAAATTAAATGGGCTTCATAATTATTTCAATATATAATAACCCATGGATATGAAACAGGTTACATAAACATTTCATCATTACATCATAACATAACCTATGGAAAATAAATGAGTCCATAAACATATTTTCATCATAATCATAAAACTTCCAAAAAATAATAATGATATTATACTCAAATCGTATACATATTATATTCTAAAAATATAAAAAGGATGTTTTCAAAAGTGAAAAATCAATTAAAATATCACATGGAATATTTCTTGAGAAAAATACTCTATTAACATTGAAATAGATCCTTTAAAATATAAAAATGTGCCAAATAATAAAGAAAAAACTTATTTAAAAATATACATGAAATATTATAAAGGAATATTCAAATCATTAAGTGGTCATGATAGTGGAAAATTTATTTCATTCCATATAAGTTAAAAGAAAACATTCCTTTCACACGTTTGTAAAAAAGTCAAAAAGTAATTCATTTGGAAAATTACAAAAATATTCATTTTAAAACATTTTATAAAAATTCAATCGTAGGTAAAAATGAATTTATAAAATTATAGGTGAATATTAAAAACATTATTTAATTTTTTTAGAAAACATGGATATGAAAGAAAAAGATTTATCATATAAAGAGATAAATAAAGTGGGTTTTACCTAAAATATTTTTTAGTATCTTGAGAACATAATGTAAGGAAAATGAAATTGAAACATGTATTATATAAAACAACCATTGTATATAAAATTAAATTTATTTTTGAAATAATTATTATATAATTACCTCAATGGAAACTCAAGCATAAATAATCCCAATTAAAAATAAGATTGAAACATAAATCCCTTATCTCAAGTCTCTTATTTATCTGTATGCATTTGATACTCTTGTATAATAACTATAGATTTATTATACATATATTAAATTACCATATCATTATCTATAATAACATTTATTATTTACTTATAACATTGTATAAATGGTTTATTAACAATTTTCTATTAAAATCACTATTCTAAGTGATAAATGCTTCATTTTTCATGAATGATTCGGTTTTCAGACTCGGTACTTGTACATTGATCATGGTTCCATCATCTATATTATTTTAAAAATGATATAAATATAATATATATTTAATATATATATATATATAGACATAAAATGTAGATATAGAAAAATGATTTACACCCTTCACGGAGACGGTAGGCCGTATGTACGAATGAGCGCTATTTTCACCTTTCAATGGATGGAAAGATAGAAAGACAAATAACAATATAACTTTATAGAATCATTATTATATCATATATATATAATATATTAATTAAATATATCTTTATTACCATCCAAATATAATATAAATGAAACAAATTTCATTTCTTCATATATGTGGTAGTCCACACATATGCACGAGAGATGTTATCATTTTCCATCTGATTTGAAGCTATGAATTTAGATATGATATTATAATTAAAAAAGTATAATTATTTAATAAATATAATATACACACATTGAACACATAATAATAACCATCTATGAAGGATGGTGATGGAAAATGAATTGTATCACTATGTGGAGATGGTAAGTTGTACGTATGCACGAGTGATACATTCAAATCCCATTTGTTGGAGAAAATCATCAATAATGGTAGTTTCATAATCAAAATAAAATTTTAGAATATTTGGGATACTAAATTTATTATTTCATAATGAATAACATATAATTATAGGAGGTATATGATGAAATAATTTGATAGATGTTTGGTAGAATGATTACATGTTCTTTAATAGGCCACTTTTACATCTCCTCTTAAGGGGCATAGGGTTGGAATTTTGGGATGTAAAACACATATATAACTTGGATAAAAAAATTTATAAGTTAATTGGTTATGTTTTTGTCAATATATTAGGCTAAAAGTGGTTTAAATAAGATAAATTTTGGGTTCCCTTTTATAATGGATTATAAAATATTAAAAAATTAAAATTTATTCTCAATAAAAATTATTATAAATAGATATAAATTATAATAAAAATATACTATGGTATATATAACATCATACAATTAAATTTAGAGAGGTTTTTGTGTCTTTAGAAACCTTATCCTTTTGATATACCTTGTTTTTAACAAATTCTAACCTTAACCATAGTCTTGACTTTTTCAATATTAAATGGTTAAGAATGTTTCAATAAATGAAAAAGTGTCTCATAAATGGACCATGGTTGATATTAAAAAAACATTAAATTGTAATAAGATAATAGTTTTTTAAATTTTAAAACATTTAATAAAAATATGAAATTGGAATTTAATCCTTTCAAACATCCCTATTATGTATCATATATATATATATAATACATGGAACACAACAATTCATCCAAATTGTATTAATTTTAATTTTTTTAAATTGTTTATTTTACTCTTCTATAAATTGAATAAATATCATGTTGGCATTGTGTTTAAACTAATTGATAAATTAAAAAAAATTAGAAATAAATTAACATGATAAAAATATTAATTCATATTAAAAATAAATATTTACAACAAAACATATCCTATTTTTATCCTTATAATAAAAATTTATTGATATTAAAGTCAAGAGGGTGAAATTTTGTATTTATTATTTTCAAAAATTAATATAAATTACATAATCAAAGAAATATCACTACAACATTATTAGAGGCGTATGCCTTAAAATTTTAAAAATGTTGTTTTTTATTCCCAAATAATTGTAATTTTAATACATTATGGTGAAATTTAATGTCATGATATTGACTTATAATATTTTCAAAATAAATTTCTATGTATAGATATTTTTCAACATTATAGTTGTTGATGTGCTAGCATGATTACAGACATTGAAATATCTAGGCATGAAATGGAAATAAATTAAATGTAGATTGTGGATTGATGTCAATGATACTTTGTTCACCTCCAAAAATATGTATAACAAGCTACACGATGGGGTACCCAAAGAGAAATGGAATTTTTTTGTTAACAGACATCGTTATGAGAATCAAATGGCATTTTAGTATATATAATTATATTAATCTCATTTTACATTTATACATGTATATGGATAGGATATGACCCTGAATACTTTAATATTAAATTTTATTTTATTTATTTCAGGATCTTTCAAGGAATAATGCATCAAGCCAAGATGGGAAAGTCATCCCTCACACTACGGGGTCAAAGTGTTTTTCTAGAAGCCGATAGGCTATGGAAATATTTTCATTAATTTAAATATTTATAATATAATATTTCCTTATTAATATATGAAATTTTTAATTTAACATTGTTTAATGAAATCATAGAGTTTAGGTCACTAAGCATCATGAACATAAGTGTGGTTGAATGATCACAAAAAATCCGATGGATGTTTTTTTAATAACCCTACCAAAGAAGTTGGGTTATGAACTCATTTTTCATTTTAATAACTTATTATCATTTTTTACTATGTTAATAAATATTTCTTCTAATATGAATGATATTTTATTTATTGGTAAAATTTAAAGAACTATGGGATGCCAATCATATGCAGTCCTACTTAGTCTCCCAAGATGTCCTAGTTGTTAAAGTCCTTGGGAAGGAGCATCCTTGTTGAGTGTGCGGGATGGGTTTTCAACCCATACCATCTGAGGTATTTGGAAAGAAACCATGGATTTCAGCTGCATCTACTCCTGGTTTCAGTTAGTCCATATCCCAATATATTTAGTGGGATATTGTTTTTCTACGAAACACAGATCAAGAACATGGGTCTCAGATATTCGCTTTGCAGAATGCATTGATTGATTTATATTAGATAAAGACCAGATCTTCCACTAGTGGTATTTCTTAAAATGGTAGTGAGTAGGTAAATAACAGAAATTAAAAAACATTTAGTTTTCAATAACTTATTTGTTTTAAGTTTGAATATAAATACACAATAG
Organism: Viscum album; assembly: GCA_963277665.1. NCBI lineage: Eukaryota > Viridiplantae > Streptophyta > Magnoliopsida > Santalales > Viscaceae > Viscum > Viscum album. The sequence goes on from OY728148.1 coordinate 2,036,983,134, forward strand.
TATTAAATTTTCAATATAATGTTCTTAAAGTTTGTAGTATGAATTAGAGATTGAGGTGGAGAGGGTGAAGAGCGTTGTTCATCATTGGATAGTGATTAGTTGTATTGTTGATATGTTGGATAAATATGGTAACAGTTGTTTTGATTATGTATAATGTGTGTCATAGATTTTCCACCAAAAAATTTCATGAGATAACATTTTCTTGATTTATCATGTTTCCTTTTATGTATTAGGAACCCAGTCTTCCAAAGACATTAGGAATTTAAAATCCTTATGGAAAATTAATGTATATTTATATTGATGAATCGTATAATAATGTGTAAAAATTATCAGTTTTTATATCTATGGTGTTGAGGATTTGGAGGAGGTTTTTGGTTCTCTTTATAAAATAATTAAAATGACTTCAGGTATATTTACATCCCTCTTGGACATCCTACATGGAATATTCTAATTTTCTTTATCGTCATGAATCATTTATTATGATTCATTTCTCATAAATTTATTACGTTTTTTACCCAATTATGAACAATCATCCTTATTATTTATTTTCATGGGAATATATAGTTTAGTAAGTCCCTTCAACATGTTTTTAGTGGATATCCCTTATTTTCTCAAATGTTATAGTATTATCTTATCATGTTTTATAGTTTTAATGTGATCACTCCAACATATTATTTTCTATTATTCATAATAGTTTTTATAATAATTTAAAAATATATGTTAAACACTTGAGTGTCTTGATCCTATTACCGTATAGGGATTTTCCACTTCATTAGTATTATAATAAACCACTATCACTTCTCCTTATAAAATAGATCTATCATATTTATCATTATATTATATAGAAACATCAACCTTAATCAATAGAGACATCTTTATTATTTTATTCTTCTCTTTATTTTTTGTCTTTCTAAAAGTTATGGAATAAACTAAATTTTGATCAAAGTCAAATCATTCTTATCTAAAACTAAAAATAATCATAAATCATGACAGAAACATCAATCATTAAAAAGATAATAAACATCCAATAGATAACCCAATAATATACGAACATACACTATAATACCAATTTATAGGATCCACTGTGGGATATGATCAATACAAGAAGGGTAATTGAATCAATGTTGGAGTCCAATTAATAATTTTTATTCCCAATTTTCATTTACTTTATCATATTTAGGTGAGTGATTATTTTATTATCTCACTCACTTTTTTTTATTTAGATCAACACAACCCAGTACACACACACAAGAGTCAAAAATATATACATGTTTCACCTTTCAAAACAAAAAGCTAGTCCTTGGCATAATCTAGAATTTCACAAAGATTATATGATCCACCAGTGTCATTCAATGAATACAATAGGGAACATTTTATACATGTATCCATATATGGTTCATACCACACTCTACATCATCCCACTGGATCATTATTCAGTAATTCTAATAGTTTAATAATTTTAGATAAAATAAACATCACTTTACCACTACAACATTATGCATGTTTTGAAAAGAGGTAGAATGAAAATTATGCGCATAGTCTCCCAAATTTTTCTAATGAACTGTGCAAGCACCCTCCATAATCAGTGGAATGATAATGGTTCATATAGAGTATGGATTACCGTGTCGAACAACTTTGTGCCACATTAAACAGGATATAAATTACAAAAATTCCCTTTCTTCCATATTTCATTTCACCTTGTCTTTACTTCCTTTTCGTGTTCTCAAGTGGGGTCCTGCCCATACTCCTCCTATCTTCTCCTCTCAAAGGGTTGGATTAATCCCCATTATCTGGTGTTGAATGAAACCTCGGTCATTTGATTTGTATATAACTCCTTGAGACTAGGAATATTACTTCCTTCTTTCAACATTTATCTCCTCTATATATGCAATATTTTGGTGCAACTAAATTCACCATATTATCAGGGAATTCATCTATTTCCAAAATTTCTCTCGATTTGGATAGAAACATTCCTAGATATTGTTCATGTCGGTCATCCATCATATTTGGTAGGTGGTATATATAATTTCTCTTAGAGTCTTGAGTTTTCATAAATTGTGTCACTATGATTTTTGGAGGTAATCCCAATGGAAAATAAGGGAATTAGTAGATTAATTTGTTGAACATAGTTCATTAGTATTAGTATCCCATGTGCATTATACTAGCCATGTTATGGATCATGAACCTAAAATTCGGACTTCGCATATTTGTGTAACCCTTGAATGAATTAATATAATTAGTTTTTTCAAATAAAATCCCCTTATAAGTGTGTTGTTTTCTAAACTATCAAAGTGAAGTTCAAATGAATTTTGGGGGACGTGACAACACCCTATATATTCCTTAGCAACTAAACCCTCTTTTAAGTGGTCAGGGAATAAGTATTATTGAGTGAAGTAGACGTTCTCATATGAAATGCATTCTAGAATGGCCTACCGTATACCTTTTCATGTATGATGTAAACTACCATGGGTAGTCCACATGGACCTATTACTTTTATTTGATTATCAGTAAACATTAATTATTTAATAGACTACATAATTAATTAACTGAAATTGTATGAGTTATGGATTGATTAATACATTCCTTTATTACTTTATATTTTAAATTTCTTATGGGTTTCAGCCTCATTAAATACAATTGATTTATAAGATGTCTTGTCTCTTCCCATGGAATCATTACTATTTAAAACCAAATGAAAATCAATGTATTAGTTTCACCTTGAAAAAACGTGTTTTCCTCTTCACAGAATACTATGGATGGGCTCGTATGTTGTTGATACTTTGTACTTCAGGGGTGATACATGTTATATCATGGACGATCACACTATTCGGGTAACTTAGCTTCATATGAGTAACACTAGTTCCCAATGGGGAACACATCGATGGGCTCATTGGAAAGATTATTACACCATGTAAGGAATGATACTCAGACATGTGTGTGTGGATTTTAAAGTTCCATTTAATATTAAAATTTTGGTTTCCTTGTATTCTTTTGGATGTACATTTTATGTTCATGTGAAATTGGAATTTTTTTTCTTCAGGGAACTAGTAATGGGGTTGCAGATTTAGTTGTGTTTTTTTAATTTAGATTTAGCGGCAGTTTAAACTGCCAGTAAGTAAATGGATAATATATATCAGTTGTTAAGACCATCTCTATAATTTGGTATTTTACTATCGGTGTTGGTTAAAACCTCTGCTACAAAAAATAATTTAGCAGTGGTTAAAACCATCGATACACATTTTTCATCTTATGTTGTCATTTTGCGGTAGTTATCTTGGTTTTAGTGGTGGTTTTCCTAGAGAAAATGAATTTATTTTTTACTGGTGGTGTAAACAGCTGTGAAAAAAATCATTTTACCCAAGGAAAACCGCCACTTAAATGACAAACACCCACTTCTAAATGCGTTCAATACGAGGATTACCATAACCCGCCACTAAATTGATGAAATAACCACATACTATATGTTGACACAAAATTTAGTGGCGGTCTTTTGAAACTGTCATAGCAACATAATGCGATGGATTAAACTACCGCCATATCAAAAAAAATCGTTTCTATATGGTAATTTCCATGTAGTGTGTGCCACCATGTTTCCAAATATTAGAGAATTTTATGGAAAATTCTGAAATCCACTGATATAATAGGATAAAGGAAAGTGTTATAGACATTTTAATTCCTTGACCCAAAGTTTTAACAATATTTTACCTGTTATACCCTTATCGAGGTGATAAGTATTTTCCAATTTTACTATTCATACTGGCCAAAAATAAAATGGTCTGATTTAAAAAATTAAAAACTACTTATTCAAATTATAAAATATGTTTTTCATGATTTAATTTATATAATTGTAAAAAAAAATATTTCAAAAATAAGAGTGCAAAATGTTATGAACACCTCTTTTTATAAAATTAAATCATAACATTAAAACTAGATTTATTCTAATCTCATGTATAACAAATTATTATATGAATATTAAATTTTTTTATTGGATATATAATATATAAATTCACTCAAAAATCATTCATCAATACTGATTAATTTAATTTATTTAGATAAAGACATCTCACATAAAAATATTTTTTCAGAAAATAGTCCATTTTACTTAAAAATGATTTTATTTTTATTTCTTATCAATTGATAAAAAATGAATTTATTTTACACCTGTGTAAACCATACATTATTAATAAATTAGTTATTACTATTCATAACAACAAATTTAATGTCTTTGTTATAATGGTATATTATATTATAGTTCATTTTTATAGGGGGTTGTGTGTATCTCTTTCTATTGAAAAAATATATTTTAAAATGAATAGTTCATAAAATCATGGGGTGATACAAGAAAATCCAATTTGAGAAACTATGGGGGGTAAGAGATAGTTTTGTGGGGGGGTACAGGTTATAAAAAATGGGAATCAAATTTTATTCATTAAGAAAATTTATAATAATATGTCATTTTATATATGAATTATAAACTCGATGAAAAATAAAATAGGTATTAATACTAAACCATGAGAGTTATTTAAAAAAACTGTTAGGAAGAATCAGAATACTAAGATTATGTTTATTATAATTATATATATATGATCGATAACTCATTCAAAAATTAAATCTTGAGTCATATTATAGATACCCTTCTTTAAAATCATTAGTATATAATAATTAAAATTTTGAGTATTGATTTTCTTTAAGTGGGGGATAGGAATTTAACGGCATGATATTTTAACTTATCTTCCCCTTAAATAAATTATATATTAGATACTGTATTTCACACTCTAAACCTAACTAAAACATAAAAACATGGATATGTTTTGAATTTTAAATATTACCATAAAAACTTATCTGTTAAATTGGTTGGTATAAATTGGAGTAAAAATATTACAAATTCAATAAAGATTGTATAAAGAAATGACATTTTTAATTGGAAGTATTCCAACTAAATCCCATTTTTCAATTATCATAAGGGAGGAAACTTCCCTATGGCTTTCCCTTTACTAATCCCAATGAATACTGAAGTTGTTATGGTTTGATAAAAACTGTATATGGAAGAAGATCAAGCTCTTGGAGAAAACCTCAATATCCATGCTAGCTAAATCACCACCCAAAAATACAATTATATTTTACCTGATTCATAGGTATTATTCATATATCATAAGTGGTTTTGTATATAGATATTATGATTATTTCAAAATGTAAAAAAAATATTTATATTGATATTCCATGAATTTATATACTTTTGAAAAATTCATTTTTTCTAAATTGAGTTTATTCTAAAAAATGTACTTTTTCAAAATTTTGAATTTCATTTCAAGGAACTATGTTTATTATTATCAAACAATAAAAAGTTATATTAATTTATGAAAGATAATTTAACACTATATTAACAAGTAATTTATAGAAAAAATAATTGTTAATATACCGAAAGTCATTTTATTATAAAACAATTTTATACTATATTTTATGTTTATAAATAAAAAATTATAATTATTATAATGTTAATTTGAAAAAACAAACATATTATTTTGAGTTATCCTGGTCATGTTTTCTTAAGAGTATTTTTGGGTTTTTCTAAAAAGATTGATTTTTAGATGAATAGTAAAAATATTTATTTTTCTAGTACAGTTAATTTAATATGAATTAGATGTTTTAAAATTCATTTTTATATAAAAATTAAATATTTATTAATTACAAAAATCATTTAACAATAGTATGATAAATTTAGAAAACCTATGAATTATTTTAGAAAATCATGTAATGGTTTTTGAAAATTATTTTTCGTATTCTTCTTTAAATAAATTTACTCATAAGGAAATTAGGTTTTGGATTTATTTTTATATCACAAGAAAACTATTTTAATACAAATAATATTATAAATATAATTATAATTAACAAAAATAATAAATTTTTCAAACACGTAAACATTATGCTTAAAAATATATTTTTTCTAAAAATGAGTTTTTACACATTACATGCGTTAATATAAAAATTATTTTACTTATATATTAAAATTTAATATAATTAAATGTTTATAATATTTTGTATCAAAATTTTAATATTATTTAATAATTAATGTTTCATTTTTCGGCATAAAAGTTAGATTACCAAGGATAGCGCATGTTACCACGTTAATGTTGCAAAGGTTACCTTTGAATTGTTTTGATGAAAACATGTAATTTTTATCTTATAAATTTATTAATATATTTTATATAAAGAATATAATATTAAATTTAAACATGAATATAAATATATTAAAACTCTTTAATGGTTAATCAATACTAAAAAAGATAAAGAACACTTAATGGTGAAAATAAATTTTTTCTATAAGAACTTGTTTTTTTATATATTATATGATTTCATTTAAAAGTTAATATTATTTCTTTTAAAAATTTTATTTTAATAAATGGAGATTAAATTTAGTTTTTTCACATAAAAATTAGTTTATATGGTTTATCTATTATTTTTAATAAAATATATAATTTCTAAGATAAAAGTTAGTTACCATAGTAAAGGTTAATTTGGGTAAAAGGTTAAAGGTAAAAAAGAATTAAATCACTCGTAAATTGAATCAAACTAAATTTATGATAATATTTTATAGTTCATATTGAAACAAAATCCAAATAACAATTAACAATTTAACCTTTAATAGTTCTATGGAATTATTCAAAGACAATGAGTTTTTCGAAACTGCCTTTTTTCTCTTATAAAAGTATTCCACTTAAACCCTTAAATGCCCCACTTCACCTAATAATTACTCCCTAAAAATATGATATTATTTACTAACCATAACATACGCCAACATCATAAATCCCTTGACCACACTAGGGTATCCTAATACCTTAAATTATAAGTAGTATTCCAATGAAAAATCATGTTTTTGAAGTAAGTATTATCTCATTCTTAAGATTTTATTCTTAATGTTAATTTTCAAAATTTCTTATTACTATAAAAAAATTATTTATTTATAATAACTATTATACTTATATGTTGTTATATTAATGGTATGACACTTATTTATTCATTTCCATCCTCTTAGAATGAACAAAGGAATGTCAATCGTGTGTCTTTGTAGACTACCACCTCCATAAAGAATCATTTCTTTGTTTTTCTTGTTGTTTTCTATTATATATTAAAATTTTAAAATATATTTCACAATTATAGAAACATAAAAATAATAAAAAATATTTATGTTACAATGATATTATGTAAAAATAAACACCCCCATAACCATACTCACCCATCGAGTTAAAACATGTTCAAGTTTGGGTCGATTTAACTACCTATATGAATGACACTATAAAACTCTATCATGGATTAATATAGGTACATAAGAACTAATATTATTATAATGTAATAATAAAATTATAATATTAATATGGTTCTAAAAATATTATATTATCTATTCGACTTATTATCAAAGTATCATCTTCGTTTGCTAAAATCACCAAAATAATCCAACACTGATACTATTTTCACAGAATATAACTAAAACACTTATGGAATGATATAATATAATTATAAAGGAATATAAGTTATATATATTAATTTATATTAAAATAAATATTAATTAATAACTTAGTATCAAATAATTATTAATTATATCAACATTATAAAACATCTAGAAATGGTTATTGTTGTTAACACTTGATGTTGAAAAGGCAGTACAATAATCTAATAAATTAATAGAATTATTATTAATGAAGAGTATAAGTTTAAATTCTTATGAATAAGATTATGAAATATATTATTATTGTAGATATGTTTTTTTAAAGGAGTTTACATTATCAATAACTAAGAAATGAAACAATGTAAGGGGTTGTCATATCAACTTATCTTCATTACGAAATGTTTTAATGTTATGAACAAATTTTTATTTAAATGGTGTATATAATTACCAATAATGAATTTTAGAATACCCTATTTTTTAATTCATTTGATATATATAACCATATTCTTTTTATTCTTCCAATATATAGTGACCCAACTTTTTCTTACATGATTATTACATCATTTTAAATATAAACAAAATTATTGTAATAAAAATCCAAGATCCAAAGGTTTAGTGTCAGGGAACACTAGGACCGTACATAACATGTACATAATGAAACATAATCACTTATTTAAAAATTACATCTTTATCCTTCTAAATCTCGCATTCTCCTTAATACAGTTAGTCACTAAGTATATACATCAATGAAAAGGGGAGAGCTAAAATCCCATTAAGAGGATGAATATGGAACATGAATCAATATAACATGGGTGAGCATAATCATCATCATCATTCATAATCATAAGTTCATATCCATAATCATAATATTAATAATTATATAACTTCTGGAAAATTGGCAATGAAAAAAATGAGACATCATGTCTTAGTGGTCAAATACAACACATATTTATGAACAAAGCTAACAATAGGTTCACGCATAACATATGTGCATAACCATAACATCATAATTGTGAAAAAAATATAGTATCATGTTCATGAATATTTCACATTATATCATCAGATACATCACACTACTCAATTCATTTTAGGGCTATATAATTCTGACCCCACCCAACACATTATAACATTTACATAATCATGCATGCCACATAGAACTTATAACAACCATAGTCATAAAATAAACAATGGAAAGGAATTGGGTTCATAATAATTATTTATAGAATACATTAATGAATAAAAATTGGTTTTCCCAAATTAAAAAGTGAAAAAATTCATGGTATAAGTATCATCAATCTTGAGTGAAGAAGAAATCGTCTCAAGATGAGTCAAGATGTGTTTTGGAAAGATGATTTATTTTGGAAAATCTATATACTTCTCATAAAACTAGGTTGGAAACATGTATATCCTTGAAAATAATAGTTACGAACAATTAAATTATATTTTAGGAACGTTAATTTAATATCCATAGTCAAATTTGTCATGATAGAGGTATAACCCAAAGAAATGAGGTCGGGTTCGAGAATCCCATTACCTTATGTTCAAATGTTTTCTTTATTTGAACTTCATATCCTGGGTAGTAAAATTATATTTATTAATTAATAAATTCAAATCATATTATACATTTATTTGATTTATTAAAATTTTATTAATTTATTTATGGACATTTTTATTAGTTATATAGTTCAATTTCATCATCCCAAGAGTGATTGTTTTCATAGTTTTCATGATCGGTTCAATTGTATACAAGTATGGAAGTTTGTGTAAAATAATAATAATTATAAATAATTGAAATTATATGTTATTAACGAACATTAAAAAGTTTAAATATTCTAATCATTTTTTCTGATATAAGTATGATTCATTATATAAAATGTTAATGAAAATGTTTTAACTTATTTTGGAGGTTTTTATGACCATCATGAACTAGTATCATTTTGTTTAATATCATGTCTATACATTATTACCTGTAAATTATAAAAGATATTATATAAATATATATTAAAATATTAGGTTCCCATAACAATTGTTATATGACCATCCTTGAATGTGGTAATGAAAAATTAAATCTTGTCATCCATGAAGGTAGTGAATGGACACATCACGAACGATGATTCAATTTTTAGAATAAAAGGAGATGAGAGGAGGTTTTATGATGAATATTACATTAAAAAATAAAATTATAATATATATATTATCCTATATTTATCATGCCTATTTTGATATGTGATGTTAGGATAGAATAAGAAAAAAACAAATTAAGAGAGAACGAATGAGGATTTTACCTTTTCAATATCTTATCCTTGAGAAGGTCTTTAAAGAAGTTGGGTTTGGTATTTTTTGACACCAGAAGCTCATGGACATGGGCTAGATTATTCGGAAGATAATTTGGATGAATTTTGACAAGATATAAGTATTGGAAGGTGTGTGGATAAGAGGTGGTGATGGGTGGTATTTATAGGGGGAGGAGAGGGGTAACTTTTATTGTTATATTCATTATTTTATTATTTTGGTTCAAGACTATCAATAGTGATTAACCTTATTACTAAATATATTAAATAATGAATAATATTTTGATATTACGGTTCTTACATCAGTGATACATCATCCATGACTAAAAAATAATGTATTTATTTTATACCATAAGTTATAATATTTCACTATTCATAAAAAATAAACTGTATTAGAAAAATCCCAAAAATTCACCCAAACCATTTTTATATTAGTAGATTATATAAATGGACTCCATTTTATGAAAATAAATTTATAAATATGAGAAATTTATTTATTATATAAAATCATCATTTATTCGAAAAATATCGATTTGAATATTTTAATCAATTGTTTACCCTTTAAAAAATGAATTAAGACAAAATAAAATTATTTTTTAATTATAATGCAACATAATATTAATTTAAGAATATATTTTATGAAAATAAACTTTATTTTAAATAATTATATTATTTATAAAATTGTAAATGAAAATATATGTTTTACAATAATACAATCACATAATTTATAATTGTTAAAACGTTTATTTAGTTTTTCCAGGATATAAATATATCATTTTTTTAATTTATAAGATACCTAAATTTTATTTATACTTTTAGAGGTAGGGTAACAATTTAATTATCTGAATTAGTATTCACAATGGACATATTACTATTCAAACAACCATGTTACTATTCCATCGATATAGGTACCTTAATTCCTATAAATATCACTTATTTAAATATTAAATTATGATAATAATGTTTTTATGTTGTTATATAAGTTATGTATGTTTTTATACTATATTACATAATTATAAAAAGGAAAATTCCATTGATAAAATCCAAGGTCATTAGATTCTTACATTGATAAGATTCATTTTATAGAATAAAGTGAAAACAGGTGAGGTTATTTATCCTCCATCACATCCTCTGGTTCCTAAGTATCCCCTTATTACTTATGGTTCCTCCACATCACTTTTAAAATTCGATTCATCTCTTTGTGTAGTACTTTTTCTCTATGGTCTAGGATCATCACTTCATGCACTTAATACAAGAGGTCATTCTCCAGTTTTATTACATCCAGATTTAGTAAATGTGAGGGGTCAAGTGTGTACTTTCTCAAGGGAGATATATAGAAAAAATCAAGAAATTGATCCATATTTGGTGTAAGTTCAATCTAATTGGCCACTGGACATATACGGACAAGAATCTCAAAGGGGCCAATGTTCCATAGGATTAGTTCCCTTTCTTACCAAACTATATGAATCTCTTCCATGATGATATTCAATGGAAGACTTTTTCTGCAACATATAACTCCAAGTCACATTGATGGTAATAAGAAAAGATATTTTTTGGAATCTTAGAAACTTGGATATGTTTCTAGATGACTTAAACCTTCTATGACATCTCCTTCACAATATCAGGTCCAAGTATCTTTCATTCCCCATCTTCATCCCAAAAAGTTGGAGTTCTACATATGTTATCATACAAACCATTACATGGATCCATTTTAATACTCATGTGGATGTTATTTTTATATGATAACTGAACTAATGGGATATGTTGATCCCATACTCCTTTTAATTCCATTTATTTTGATCTTAGTATTTCCTCAAGTGTTTGAATAATCATTTCAGATTGGCTATCTTTTTGGGAGAAATATTCCATGATAAAATTCAATTTAGTCACCTAGAAGAACCGTTGTGCATAACTATGAAATAATATATAAACACCAGGACTTTGAGGAAAAACATGAGACTTCCTACCTCATCTTGGTAGTTGACTCCTCAGGCATTGTTGGCCTCTAATCTGGGATATAACAAAATAAATTGATAAAATAGACAAATTTTTTGAAAATAGGGCATATGAACTCACACCAAAATAACTATGTCCAGAGGAAGACAAATGACCAAATATGAAAGAGGAATAGAGGAATTGTCGATGTCTATCCAACAAGAGTAGCAGTGGATTGATCGATGTTCGAATGGAGGAGATTCCCAAAATCTTATGTAAAAGGGAAAAGAAGATATCTCTCATGGTTGGCCTTTTGTTCTTGAGAAATAAGGGGTGAGAGAAGAGAAATTTCATTTAAGGAAGTTAGGTCAAAATCAGCTTTTTACCCAACATTAATGGGTCTCATGATTTGACCACACAGTTGGCCAAACTGTGTGCCAATCATGTAAGGATCCATACCTAGGCACCCCTTCTCACATGGTCATGGAGAAAATTTATAAAAACGATGCACCAACCATGAGTTTTCTCTCTACTAAAAATTTATCATCAAATACACAGGTGTGTGGCCTATGTTGCACAATTTCATCAAATCGTGCAACCCTGGACAGTGCTTTGGACCACTATGCATGGTTGGATCTGACCATGCGAATTGGGGGCATAGTTTATACTAATCATGTTTCCTAGGTTCCTCTACAAAAATATCAATCTTTGGGTCTATTAAAATCCCCATACGCCCTCGTTTTTCCTAGTACCCAAATATATATTCCCATTAGGATATAATTAAATAATTAATCTAAAAACCGGAGATTTCATACCTCTATGAAAGTTCATATTCTTACAATATTCCACCCATAAAGTAATTATTCATTGAATCTCCCTTCCTATGGTGGTAAAGCATCATCTGAGAATAACTCTGACCACTGGGCATGTGCATCGGCCTCTTGCTCTCATGTATCATTCTGTACATGGTCATGCTATTATAACACCCATACCAAAACAATTGATCATCCTTGGGGAACCTTCATGCCTCGATCAAAAATATGGATATGATAATCCTTATAGGATGCATATACCTCCATATCAATATCCATAGGCTAAATAATATGTGATATATAATAATGATATTGATGAATTCGAGATGCATGGAAGATGTCAGGCATGGCTTGGTACCTCTGAGGTAACTGCAACTAATAAGCTCCTTGCCTTACTCTATCGATAATATATATGGCTCTCATGTAATGTGGTGATAAATTCCCTTGTCTCGGAATTTTTATATTCCCATGTCATGGATAAACTCACAAGAAAACATGAATCCACACCTAAAACTCAAGTAGTAGACAGTCACGATCAGCAGATCACATATGTCTAGAATGAGATGTAGACATCCACTTCCTAATAATCTGAACATGATTAAATGTTCACTGAATGAGACAGGGACCAAGTATCATTGCCTCTCCTAACTCTAACCCTCATAGAGGTGAATGGAACAACCAACCATATAGGGCCTTATAATGAGTCATATGTATAGTTTCCTAGAAGTTGTTGTTATACAAAATCTCAACAAGAAGTAAGTTATTCTCCCAAGAACCTTAGAAATCCATGATTCATGCATTGAGAATTTCCTCAAAAACCGGTATTTTATACTCAGTTTGATCATCAGTCTATGGGTGATAGGTTTTACCCATTAGTACATGTGAACCCAATTCCCTCTATATCCCCACCAGAACCATGAAGTGAAATGAGAATCTCTATCCAATAAGATTGAACGTGGAACTATAAGTGGTTATAATATATCTCTAATTTAGATCCTACTAAGATCATTCATTGATAAGGTCTCCTGAATAGGAAAGAAATGGGTGACCTTTCTCAACCTATCTGTGATCACTCATACGACGTCACTACCCTGAGGTGATCTAGGAAATCCAATCAAGAAATTATTGGCAACATCATCCCATTTCCACTCAATAATAGTTAACATCTATAAAAGAACAACTATTAACTAGTGTCTTGTCTTCATGTGTTAACAGGTGGAACACTGAGTAAAAACCCCAATAATATCTTTCTTCATCCCCGACCACCAGTATTGGAAGAATAAGTCATAATACATATTGATAAAAACGGGATCCACAGCCCATATCAATGCATGATACTCTCACATCAACTACTCTCTCACACATGTACGATCCCAAATGAGTCCATAAATGCCCAATATCACATTACCATAAATGATCTAACTAGGTGGTGTGTCATCACCTATAACACTCTCTTGAAAGACCAAACCCTCAAAATCTGATAGTTTTATCATCTTCTCTCACTCAATAAGTGAATAGGTCACTAATAATGATTCAATTACATACTATCCATGATGGTATTGAGACTCTATATAAATCTCATAAAACATATCCATATGCATCCACTTACTATTTTCCTCCTAAAACACGTGTTCTTGAGTCCTTCTACTCAATGATTTGGCAATAACATTTTCCTTTCTAGGTATATAAGAAAGCTTAAATTCAAAGACTATAGATATTCAACACACCTTCATTGTCTAAGATTCAAGGCATGCTATTTAAATATGTATTTGAGTATTTTTTTGGTCCGTATACAACAAAAAACTCTCTCCTAGTAAGTAATGACTCCAACAACTCAAAGCATGATCAAAAATAGCTAATTCTAGATCTTTTGTTGGGTAGTTTCTCTCATGTGGCCTCAAATGATGAGACAAGTGTGCTATGAATCACTCCTCCTACATCAAAACTGCTCCTTGATTGATACCTGATGCATCACAATGGACTGTATAGCTACTACAAGACATTGGAAGAATCAGGATCGGCACTGAAGTTAGACTCCCTTTCATCACATAAAAGTCTATCTCATATGATTCTAACCATGTAAGATTTACACCCTTCATAGTTAATCCTGAAAGAGGTACTAATGAGCTTGAGAAGTTCTATATGAAGTTCTTGTAGAATCTATTTAGCTCTAGGAAACTCCGTATATCAAATCCATTATTGGGTTGCTCCTAGAAAAATACAACAGTCACCTTCATTCGGTCAACTGATACTCATGTCTCTAAGATAATATGACCCAGAAAGTGAATCATATCCATCCAAAAGTGGCACTTTTTGAGATTGACATATAATTGATTGTCTATTTGTGTATTAAATATGATCTCAAGATTTTTATCATGGTTGGGTTGAGTCTGATAACAAACCAAGATATTATCCATGAATACCACCACAAATGAATCTAGATATGGATGGAAAACATGATTCATGAGTTCTATGAAAACTGATGGCATGTTCATGAAGACGAACAACCTAAAAAATACTCATACAAGACATATCTACTATGGAATGTTGTATATTGTATATCTGAGGTTATGACATGAACCTGATGATAAACTCATCCAAGATCAATCTAAGAGAAAACCCTTAATCCTCAGAGTTTTTCAAATATATCCTCTATACAAGGAAATGGATATTGTTTCTTAATTGTAAACATGTATAATTGATGGTAATACATGAAAATTTTGATTCTACCATATAAATGTTGGCAAAAAGGACCAGTGAACCCCATGGAAAAGAACTATGTCATATAAAAACCGTATCTTCTGAATCATCTAGATATATCTTGAGCTCCTATAACTCATTAGTAGTTATCTTATAAGGATGAATGGATATTAATTCATCTCTTCAAACTATTTTTAAATAAAACACTACGTATATATTGGGTGGTAGTCCGGAAAGGATTTATGGGAAAACATGCCTGAAATGATCTACCACTGGGGGAAATCTACCTGACACATTCCCTGATCATCCAGATATAACCTAGTAATCTGATATGTCATCCTTATCATCCAACGGTACTCCAGTCCATATTGTCTCACCTAGACATCTTATTCAACCTTCTGAATAAGAAATATTCTTTCTGGTGATATTAAGGTCATACTTCAACGATAAAAGTCATCATAAGAATGATAGGGAACCAAAAAGTTCATCATGGGAATGATGTAAAACCATGTCATCTTGAAGACTAATATGTCTCATACGAAGAGACACCAACCTATCTCAAAGGGTCACTCTCTGCACTAGTGTACTCTCTTTGATCATATCTCCAATGAGGTATCAAGTGTTATCATTCCATAGTAAAACAAAACATCGATCCCAAGGCTATCCAAAATAGTGTTAGGTCTACTAGGATCATATACCCTGAGAGGGGGGGTAAATCAGGGTATAACAGATAAAAACAACTGCCCATTTTGATCTTGTTTTTCTGTTAGAAAAAACCCTATTCTCTCTCCTTCATGTTGCAGAGTAAGAACAAACCTTAAAGCATGAAAAGGACACAAAAATTTTTACTTTTTTCACCCTCACTGGAATACGTCCTAGGAGAATACATCGGCATTATGCCGATGTACCAATTCCACTATAAGCACACTTCTATTTACAAGTTTGGAGCAAACTCACTGTCCCTCCTGGTTTACAACCACTCAAAAAAATGAAAGCTCGCTACTCTCTCAACTAAAGTGTGCTCACTTTTTCTTTAGAAGATCCACTCACAGTTTATAGACCTGTTGGTCTCTTCATTATCACAAATGAAATTTTCATCTTTAACTGTTGATAGATGCACTGTTGACGTTTCACTTTCACCCACAGATGAATCTCACCTTGCACCAGATGTACCGGGCAACCCCAATTTTTACGCGCAACCCTTACTGCACCTTGCATGAAATTACCTTCCCTTGCATGAAATCCAATTTTCATGCAACGCCTCTTTTGTGTGCAATAATTTCTTTTTACATTCAACCACTTGTCTTTTTACGCACAACCTCTACACTGCCTTGCAGGTAATATTCATCTTTTGAGCGAAATCCACTTTTTGTGCAACACCCGATTTTACGTGAAAACGTGATGGTTACGTGCAACTCCTCTATGAACATAAATTTCGCACACCACTTCTTAGGTAATCTCTAAGTATTTAGCTCTATGGAATGGAGGGGGTCACTTCATATTTATATGCAAAATCGACCCCGCACGAAAAACCCTCCTTGAGCGTGTAATTCACTTCGAGCGTGAAAAGTACATCTCCCACACTACCTCAATTTTCGCACACTACTTCAATTTTTCACACAACTCATGCCTTTTCCAATTTTCGAGCTTTGGTCCTCGAAACACCTCTTGTGCGAAAATGATCTTTCTACAATTTCACACATCATTTTCCTTTTTCGTGCACGAGCAAATATTTCGCGAAACCCCTTTTATTTTACGCGCGCCACAATATTTTTCATGCATCCCACTAATGTTTCGTTCCAAAAATTACTTTTCACACACCGTTCTGATTTTGAATGCTCCTCACTCTTCCAAAAATGCATCTCTCAATTTTCTGATTTTCAGGCCCAAAAATTTGGCAAACAATGGAAAACGGTGCCTCCTTGTATCTGCTCTTTTCATACCACCTCCAGATCTTCCATTCCTTTTTTGAGGTTCTTCAATCAATCATGGATTGTTGAAAGCATCCCTTGATCCTGAAATATCACCACTTAATCCCACTTTGTCAACACACTCAGACATCATGGTCTTCTTTGTCAACAAACACAACATGGAGGCCCACTTTTTCAACAAACATAATCACCTCAAAAATGATTCAATGATGCCTTGAGGGATTTTTTCCCTAAAATCTACCCCTTTGGGTTTGTTGACAACTTTTCTCATAAAAATTCTCTTCACTTGATATCTCATTAAAGCTCTTTCCAGCCCCTACCACCAATCGCCTCTTGCGATTCTGATAGCATTCAAGGATTCACTTAACACGTACTCTAATCCCACATGAGCAATGATTGTCATGAGAAACAAGAGTAAATGAAAAGATCATCAATGAATCACTTCATGTCAGTCACCTATTGTCTATTCCAAACTAATACCAATTTCTAAATTGATACCAATTGTTAAACCACACTGCTACCGATTGGTGATAACTGGGGGCCATTCCAACATCATTGTTCTACTTTTATCACGATCCTCAACTGTCGTGATATCTATTATTTGATCGATCACTTCTAGCATCATCAGATTCAAAACTATTCCCCTATCTTATTGTCTCCCCCTAACTTACTACTCCCCCTATATCGCTGCTCTACCAGCTTCTCCCCATATCATCCATGATATATCAAATAGCCACATTGTCTCCCCCTTGAACAATTACTATTTTCTCCTCCTTTGCCAATGAACCCAAAGATCACTCCATTTCGGTCTGTAACAGGGTAAAAAAACATATCACTGAATTAGAGAAAAACACATCATACCTCGGGGAGAGGGGTGTTCCACTTCCACACTCCTTTAAGTGTGGGGAGTCGACTGAACTCCCAAAGCCAGTCGATGCCTCTCAAAAGCTTCCTTGGGTAAGGCCTTTGTCAGAATGTATGCAACCTGTAGCTCTGTAGGCGTATACTCCAATTTCACAATTCCCTGCTCAACCTTCTCCTTGATAAAATGATACATTATATCAATTTTCTTTGTCCTTGAATTATAGACAAGATTTTTGCTAAGATTTATAGCACTTGAGTTATCACACTGGATTTCGATCGGAGACTTCACTTCAATTCCTATATCTTTAAGTTGTTGCTTCATCCACAATAACTGCATGCATGCTTGAGTGGCAGCAATGTACTCAGCTTCTACGGTGCTCAATGAAATGAAATATTTCTTCTTGATTAGCCAAGAAACACACAATCTGACAAGATAGAAAGAACCTCCTAATGATGACTTCCTGTGATCCGTTGAACCGGTCCAATCTGCATCAGTATATCCCAATAATTCTGACTGAGATTTGTCCTTATAGATCAACCGGAAATTCATTGTGACCTTGATATACCGAATTATTCTTTTCACATAAATCATTGGATTTTCTTGGGATTAATCTAATATCTTGCTTCTTTGCATGTGGCAAATACAATGTCAGTCCTTGTCGTAGTCAAGTACAATAGACCTCCAATGATTTGCCTGTATTCTGTGATATTAACTTCCCTTCCATCCTCATCATTCCACAGTTTAATATGGGTAGCAACTGGAGTCCTAATATCCTTGGAATTTTCCATGCCAAATCTTCTCAAAACCCCCTTGGCATATTTTTATTGAGAAATTAATGTTCCATTAATTCCTTGTATCACCTATAAACCAAGGAAAAACGTTAGTTCTCCAATCATTAACATTTCGAACTCACTTTTCATGAATTCGGAGAACTATCTGCACTGAGCATCATCTGATCCACCAAATATTATGTCGCCAACATAAACTAGGACCATCATCCTTTGACTACTGTTGTTGAAATAGAGATTGTAATCAAATCCTCCATGATGGAAACCAAGATTCTTCAAGTACTGATCAAGCCTTGAGTACCATTCTCTTGGTGCATGTTTCATCCCATACAATTCCTTCATCATTATACAAACCTTTTTCTCATCCTCATGAATGAGAAACCATATGGCTGCTCAATATACACCTCTTCCTCTAGAACCCCATTCAAGAATGTAGATTTGATGTCCATCTGGAACATTTTGAACTTTCGTTGCACTGTGATGGCTAGGAATAATCTGATTGTCTTCAGCCTTGCAACTGGTGGAAATGTCTCATAAACATCTATTCCCTCAATCTGGGAGTACCCATTGCACACTAGTCATGCTTTATTTCGAATCAATGTGTCATCTTCATTCATCTTGTTGAGATAGACCCATTTAGTCTGGAAGACATTTTTATCTGCTGGCCCAGAAACAATCTCCCATGTATGATTCTTCTCGATCTGATAAAGCTCTTCATTCATTTCTTGAACCCAGTTTTCATCTTTAGCTGCATCAGAAATGCATTTCGGCTCAACCTGAGATAGGAAAGATGTATGATGCATTGATTTCATTCTTTTTCTCTGAACTGGAGCTGACTTTTCACCGATGATATTCTTCCAGTCAATTTCAGCTCGACTCTTTGGATTTTGGGAAGATACATATTTTATTTTCTCATTCTCATCATCAGTATATTCTTATGAATCAACATCAACCACTTCTGTTTCTCCTTCGTTGCTTTCTTCCTCATCACTTTCATCAGGAAATTGTTCAATGTGTTGTTGAATGATCTCCTCATTCTCCACTACAGTAACATCATTTCTCTCAACTACTTTTCTAAGCCTTTTGTTAATGAATTTATATGCCTTGATTTTTCCTGAGTATCCAAGGAATATCCCCTTATCTCCTCGTGATTCATATTTTCTATGTTTTTCCTTATTGAGGATAAAGCACTTACTTCCAAATATTCAAATGTATTTCACCGTTGGATTCTTTCCATACCACATCTCGTATGAAGTCTTTCCTTATTTTGGACACAAAAGAGCCCTATAAAAAATGTAGACTGATGTCAAAACAGCTTCCTTCAAAATTTATGGTAGGTCTTTTTCAATGAGCATCGTTCTGGCCATGTTGTTGATGATTTGATTTCTCCTTTCAACCACTCCATTCTATTGGGGAGTTCTTGCTGAGGAAACTTGATGCCTTATCCTATGTTTCTCAATATATTCTTCCACCTGACTGTTTGTCAGTTCCATGCCATTATCAGTACGAAACTTTAGGATTTTCTGTCCAAGCATCCTTTCTCACTCCCTTCGGTACAGTTTTAAGTATCTAAACACATCAGACTTATGGGAAATAACAAATACCCATTCCATCCTGCTGTATTAATCAATGAAAAGAATGTAGTACCTCTTTCCATCAATTTCTCTTGGTGTTATATTCCCACAAACATCAGTATGCACCAATTCGATCACTCTTGTTGACTTATTTGTTTTCCTTATACGACTTTCTGATGAGATTCCCTTGTTGGCATGCATCACACGTGTGTGTAAGATCATGTGATAGCTTAGGGAGGTCTCCTATTGCATCACACTTTACCAGATCTTCCCGGGATGGTTGGCATAGATGACAAAGTCGTTTATGCCATAGCTTGTTTTCTTCCTCTCTGGAAATAAAGTACATATCTTCTTCTCCACTTACTAGGTAGAGATTTCCATTTGTCCTTTTTCCCTATAGAACCATTGTACCATCTCTTCCCATGATGACACAGGTCTTCTTGGTAAACCGTATAGAATTCCCTAAGTCACACAATTGACTAACACTAAGAAAATTGTGACTGAGACCTTCTACAACTAAGACATTAGCACGTCTTATTTCTTTTCCCCCAAACCTGGCCATTCCCGATCCAATTATCTTCAGGCCTTCATTCTTCCAAAACTTGAAAACTCCTTCTTTGTCAAATTTTATGCCAGTAACCAGATCCTTATTGCATGTCATGTGAGACGTACAACCACTATCTAGGATCCGCACACTAGAATGATCTGATGCTTTAAGGTCAATTTCAACAACCACTGCCTTCTCTTCTCTCTTCTTCATGATCCATATTTTTGTCTCCACACTCGGTATAGATTGAGACTCATGATCATTCTCATAGTATTATGGACCTACTTCATCTTGCAAAGCTACAAATCTATTTTTCATTTTCAACTCACCTCTTGGTTCATTAATCTGCAGCTTGTGAACATTTTGTTTCTGCTTTGGCACATTCCTTTGAATGGTCGAAGTGGAGTACCTAGCCATATGCCCAAATCCTCCACACCAACAAAAATGTCCTTCAAAATATTTTCTTGAGAACCATTATTTGTTTGGATTCCAACTTTGTTCATATGACCTTCGATATCTTATTGCTATAGAAGACACACTTTGTGAGTGTCCCATCATTCCACAACAATAACACCTGATAAAAGGTGAATTCCTACGTGTCGCTTTTGTACTACCATTAGTCCCTTGAGTTCTCTGATTTTTCTGATTCTTCTTTATACCCACATCAATATTCATCTTTGGGATGGGTGCTTGTGGTCTGATGTCAACCCAGACTGCTTTATGTCTCTAATCAATCCCCAAATCAGCCTTAACATCTGAGCGTGATTACTGCGTCTTTCCTGCTGAACAACAAGGCTCATCTTTTTTCTTTTCAGTCTTCTAAATGATTTTATTTCCTTATACTATGCTTGGAATCAGAAGTTTTTTTGATCCTTTACTTTTTTTCATAGACGGACAACTTCCTCTACAAGATCTTTGATACGCTTGACGTGATCCTTCACTGTGATATTCAATCCATCGATATCCTTCTTATGTTCTTCAATCCTGAGTTTGTACTCAATAACTAATTCAAATTTCTCTGCAACTGGTGTCTTGAGTTTCTCAATTTCTTCCATTAACTCATACTTCTCTTCTTCATGCTACTGTACGTAGAGATTGGCGTCACTGACAACTTTGTTGGATTTCTTTGTTTTAGCCCTCCAAACATCTATCTCTTCAAGAGAAGATTCTAATTAAGCTTCTAAATCAACTCTCCCTTCAACTTCTTCTTCTTCATCAATGTCGATTTCTTCCATCTTCTGAGCACTACCGAAAACTGGCACCATAGAATTTTCCCCACGATCTTTTGCAGTTTTCAATATCCTTATCCTCTTTATCCTCAGACTCATCTGAACTTTCAAATTCTTGTGAAATAAGATTCATCTTCTTGAATTGTTTCTTCCCTTTCACAAACACTGAAGAATTATTCTTGGGAATTTCAACTTCGTCATCATCATTATCGTTATTTTGAAACTTCTTGGGGAACCATGCCTCAAGATGACCAACCTTTCCACATCGAAAGCATTCTAGTGGAAGTTTCCCTATAAACTTTTCTTTTCCTCTTTGTAGATTTCAAGAAATGAATGACATCACCTCGTCTATCTCTTCTTCTTCTTGAGAATTTTCAATGGCGAGCTTCTTCATGGCCTTGAATGCCACTTCTTTGGATTTCCCCTTTTCCACAACATCGTTATCATTATTTCTCATTTCATATGAAACAAGTGCGATGTGCAGGTTATCCATTGTCAGCTCATTCGGGTCTTTATCTTCCAAAACTAAAACTTTCGGATTGAACCGAGGTGGATGTTTCCTCACGATACGCTTCACAATCTTTATATCTTAAATAAATTCGCACATACCACACATTTCCTCTATTACAACATTCACCCTATCAAATAATGCATCAAAAGATTCATTCGGGTTCATCCTCAAATCTTTATACTTGTTCTACAACACTTGCAGCTTCACTTCTATAACCTTTGTGTCACCTTCATATATGTTCAAAATCTTTTCCCACATATCATGTGATGTTTTCCATGACATCGCCTTTGTATATATATAATTGGATAGGACTTCCCCTAGAGCATTTATTCCCTTTTCATCAGCATCTAATTCTCTTCACTCAGCTTCTAATAAAGCACCACTATTAATATCAGCTGTGATACCACACATTTCTGCAGTAAACACATCCATTACCAATGATCAAAAGCAATGTTTTATCTGATTCTTCCATAGCTGGAAATTGTTCTCGTAAAAGATCGGAATCCCTTTGTGATTGGTGACCTTCATTTGAGAGAGAAACACTGATATTAACCTTTCGCTCTGATACCGATTGTTAGGTCCACTAGGCTAATATACCAAGAGAGGGGGGGTGAATCAGGGTATGACAGATAAAACCAACAGAACCTTTTGTTCTTGTTTTGCTGTCAGAAAAAACCCTCTTCTCTCTCCTTCCCGTTGCAGAGTAAGAATAAACCTTAAATCATGCACATGACACTACAATTTTTATTTTTTTCACCCTCCCTGAGCTGCGCCCATGGAGCACACACTGGCAGTATGCCGATGTACCAATTCCCCTATAATCACACTGCTGTTTACAAGATTGGAGCAAACTCACTATCCCTCCTGGTTTACAAACACTCATAAAATGAAAACTCACTGCTCTCTCAACTGAAGTGTGATCATTTCTTTTTCAGAAGATCCGCTCATAATTTATAGACCTGTTGGTCTCTTCATTAGCACAAATAAAATTTTCATCTTTAACTGTTGATAGATGCAAAGTTTACGTTCAAATTTCACCCACAAATGATTCTCACCTTACACCAGATGTACCTAAAAACCCCAATTTTTACGCGCATCCCTTACCGCACCTTGCGCAAAATTCCCTTGCCTTGTGCGAAATCCAATTTTCACGCTACACCTCTTTTACCCGCAATAATTTATTTGTACGTGCAACCACTTCTCTTTTTACATGTAGCCCTTACACTGCCTTGCGCGTAATTTTCTTCTTTTGCGTGAAATCCACTTTTTGCGCAACACCCGATTTTATGCGAAACTCCATTGTGAACATCAATTTCGCATGCCACTGCTTGGGTAATCTCTAAGTCTTGATCTCTATGGAATAGACGGTGGGTCACTTCATATTTATAGGAAAAATTTACCATGTACTAAAAACCCCTCCTTGAGCATGTAATTCACTTCGAGCGCGAAAAACACATCTTCCGTGCAACCTCGTTTTTCACACACTACTCCAATTTTTCACGCAGCTCATGTCTTTGCCAATTTTTGAGATAAGGGCTTCAAAACACCTCTTGCGCGAAAAAGATCTCTCTACAATTTCATGCATCATTTTCCTTTTTCACGCACCGGGAAAATATTTCGCGAAACCAGGTGATTTTACGCGTGCCACAATATTTTTCACTCATCCCTCTAAATTTTCGGGCCGCACATTATTTTTCGCACATCGCTCTGATTTTGCGCCCACCTCACTCTGCCAAAAATTCTTCTCTCAATTTTCTGATTTTCATGACCAAAAATTTGGCAAACACTGTAAAATGGCACCACCTTGTAATTTCTCTTTTCATACCGCCTCCAGATCGTTCATTACTTTGTCGAGGTTCTTTAATCAATAGTGGATTTTTGAAAGCATCCCTTGAAATCAAAAAATAACCATGTAAAACCCCTTTTTCAACACACTCATACATCATGGTCTGCTTTGTCAACAAACACAACATGGAGGCCCACTTTTTCAACAAACATAATCACCTCAAAAATGCTTTAATGATGCCTTGAGGGATTTTTTCCCAAACAACAGGCATTGATATGATGGAATGATTAAAACCATTATTGAAAAGAGTAGATACATATGTAGAGGATAGAATAAAAGTACCTCTCACAATAGATGGTTCGAAACTCCTCCTCAGGTATCGGTTTCACTGCATACATCTGGCTTGATCTGAAAACCTGAGATATAGCTTGGCTACCCGGAGCAGGTCCTCTTTGATGGTGCTATAAGACTTGTGTCTGGCTACTATGGTCATGACCACCTCCTCGGCCTAATTGGTTGACCACACTCAAACTCCATTCCTAATGATAAGATGTTGACCATGCTCCTGCATGTGGAGTCGGTGTAGACCCTCTATCAAGGGATACTAGAAATAATGCCCTACAAAAGAGTTGTTGATGGTCCTTATTGCCAAAATATCAGCACTCGATTGGGTCCCCCTTACACTGAGGTATCGTATTTCTCGATTTACCACACTAATTTCACCACACTAGGTTTCCTGAGTATGTACCCTGGAAACTAATATCACCATGTGGAAGCTCCAGACAACACTTTCTACTATTGATCGATATAGTTCTAGATATGGGTGATGAACCACCATATATTGCACCTACAACCTCTCCCAAGTCACCCTTTATGAAAAGTGTCTGATTACTTATTCTAGATATGGTATTATGCTAAAAAAATATTCACATGTGGTCAGATGTCATACCTAATACCATCCTCTATGTTTTTCAGTTTTTGATAACTCGTCACCTGAAAGAATATGTCTGAAACACTCGAGCTCTATAAAATGGGTAGAATATTCCATGACCAACAGGGCACCCTACTACAAGTGCATAAACTCTCAGGCTCTACCGACCCCCAATGGATTGGGGTAGAAATAATCATATAAATCGATCTAAAAATCCCTGAAAACTATATCACTACTACAAAACCGGGTTTATCCAGCGTTAGGGCTTTAATAACACTATTTTTTTTGAAGACCCCCTTTATCAGTGATTGTACAAAAGCACTGATAAATGGGTATATTCAATAAAATCATAAAAAATTATTATTAGATAAATATATAAATATATCTATATGGATATAAATATAATATATATATTTTATACATGTATTAGATAAGTCTAAATAAACATTTACACATAATATATATGTTATTTAGTGAAAATAGTTTATAAAATATTTTTTAAAAAAATTAACTAATAATTTTATAATTATTATTTATTAATATTCGTTTAATAAAATTTTGAAAATAAAAAAATCAAAAACATAATAAAAGATCTAAAATAAGATGAAAATGTAACTCAAACTTCATACAACCATCACTTCTGATCTGGGTTTATTTTTGGGCTCTACCACATATCAAATCAATGTTTTCAACAATCTTTTAACCGTTTTGACCTAGGGGTACCTAGTTACTATTTTTTGGTCAAAAAGGCCCATAAGGCCTCCAAAATTGAGTTTCTTTTTAGGGTAATCCAATTTTTGAACATTTGATGGTATTTAAGCATCACATAAGGGGGTATTTTTGCCTCCTTTCAGTGGGGACTAAATTTAATCATAGGTATTACATTCATATTTATATTATGGATTTCAAATTTTATCATTTTTTACAATGTGTATTTATTTATAATTAAATATATGAATATTTTGTTATATTTACTTATAATAAAAAACTTGTATAAATACATATATCAACATATTTTCATAAAATGTATTTTTAAATATATGAAATAAATATTTATTATTAATTTTCCTAAATGTAAAAAATAATCCATTTTTATTACCTTATAAAAACATGATAAAATGTATATATAATTTTTATATATACATATGCGTGTGAATTAATAAACACACACACAAATATATATATGCATTTATATTCTTATATATATATATATATATTCTAATATATAAAAATGAATATAAATATAAAATATATTTAAATAAATATAATTGTGTATATATATATATATATATATTAAATGGTGGGGGAAGTCCCTAAATTATTTTATTAAAAGAAAAAGTTCGCAGAGACATCAACCAAGCCAAAATCAAAAGAAAACAAAATAGAACGAAGTTTTCAAGAACCCCTTTCTGGGGGACCAATCTTCTTTCTGATTTTCTCCATGATGATCTTCTCCTTGCTCCGTATCTCATGCCAGAGATCTATATTTGTGTATATATATAATTTAAAAATATATACAAATAAATATAAAAGCTAATTAATATATAAAAAAAGTGCATGACATAGTGTTAAAGAGATTCAGTCTTATAAGGGAGGTCCAAGTATCAAATCGAGCAATGTGTAGGAATTTGGGGTATCCTTCAAGAACTATGGAAGGGGGTGGGGTACGTGATGGTGGATGGGTAGTGGAAAGTGCTGAGAAAGGTGGGTGTCGGGGGTTCATGAAAAATAATTTTTTTCCTATAGTTTTTAGTAGCGTTCTTTTAGTGTTGTTAACTGCCAACCATTAAAACACTTTTTTGGAATAGTTAAAACCCTATTTTAACACCATTCACAATATCAGTACTTTTTTGACTGCTGCTATAACCTCTTAACTAGCACTATTATAGACTCGATTTGTAGTAATGTATCTTGATGATGATCTGTTTGAGTAATGAATTCCCATCATCTCTTGAAGGAATCCCAAAACAAATACATAGTGAGATTCACTCTCCTCTCATGAGGTGTCCGGGTATGATCAAAAATTGATGGCATGGACTCCAGAAATGACTTCATAGTTTATGGTCCAACATCCCATGAAAATGGGAGTGGATTATACTACTATAACTCATGCATCAACTTATTCATAGTTGCGGTAGGTTTATGGGCTCCCTAAACAGTATGCATAAAGTGTATGAAACCCTCTATAAAGTAGCCATCAACACCAATATTGAGTATAAATTCCAGTGCCTCAAGTGACACTGTTAGAGGATCTACCAGTGACCCAAGTCCCGCCACCTCCAGTGCATGGTCATCACCACCCTCTTGGTGCACAACTTGATAATGTCGTGGTGGGATGTCGTTATGAATGCCAAACACACACATAAGCAGAACATCTAATAACATCAAAAAACACAATTATAATAATAGGATAGGTACAAGAATCCCTATATAAGAGTCAACCCCCTCTTCCTGCTCATAAATCCAGGTCTTGGACATATAAAAATCATAATGAAAGAAAGAGGAACAACCTAATTCCCACTACTAAGGTTGGGTTAGGTTCATGTTCTCTGCTATAAGCTAAAGGTCTTGATATAAAGAGTGTCAATTTCAATTTAAAGATGAAAACAACATTTAAATTTCAATTTGAATCCCTATTTAACATTGACCGATTAATTTTTTAATTTAATTTCATTTAAATTCAATCTCATTTATATAAAAAATCACCTAAAATGGTTAAACTATATAGATCACCCTTTCCAATTTGTAAGGTACCATACACTTTTTAAATTGAAAATTGGTGACTGTTTAATCTCTAAAAATTATTCATTCAAACGTGCATAAAACATTTGCACAATTTAATGGACATAACAATAAAGTCACCAAAACATGCTTCATGTAATGCACACAGTGATATAAACATGGCATGACATAAGCATGTCATATAAATCATAAAGTTCCTATGATGAATCACAATGTAATATATCCTTTCCATATTGGCCAAGGGTAAAAATATATAGTCATAAGAAACATTAAACATCAAGTGAATCACCCAATAAGGAAGTCAAATAAACATTAATAAGCACAATCTAGAACAACGTGTCTCATCCCAGGTAATTGGGGTTTTCACTGTACGTGGGATAGCTACACCCAGACACAAGCTCATGATCAAATCCCGACATGTCCTATTACACCATTATACCATCCTAATAAGTAATGAAAGGGAAAAAATAACCTCCTATAATACCACTTTTTTATGTATTACACCTCGTTCACACAATAGTAAATGAACCTGGTTGGTCACAAGACCTCAAGTGTGCCTCCCCATACATTAGAGGCTACCAAATAGCAACGATGGTCCATGGTGGAAAAGTGGGGATACTGTACCGTCATGATCAGTGTATAGAAATGTGGTATAATCATATCAATAAATTGTAGAAGATAAAATATAAATGAATAGAGGATGAGTAAACATACACCCTATAAATAACCATCCAATCACACACATAAATGTTATATAAAAAATGATGACATTGCATGTTATACAAAAGAAATACATGAAGACATGGAAGTAGGTACAAAAACATACAAGTATACCAAAATAACCAAAAAACCCAAAATAATATCTCCAAAGAGAATCAAGATCCATATCCTAGTCCAGTTATCCCCTTCTCCCATGCCGCAATCAAACAAGTATCAACAACCAGGTGATTTACCATGTCCCTACTTGCATCCATGAAATCAGCTTGAGTGTCAAAATACGGCCCATATAGGGTGTGATATAAACTCAGTAGGCCACCTCCAATGGTTTCTAATTTCATCCTGTTTGTGAAGGTATATAATAAATAGTGCAAAAATAATAGTAAATGTTTTAAATTAAGAGCAGTAATAAATAACCCACATAGGTCCAGGTTCCCATGAAACAATCATATCGTGATACATGTTTTGAGAAACATTTGAAAATCTCTAAATAACCATTTTGCCTTGATTTAATTTACAATAAATTATTAGGACCTATCATGTGGACCAAGCATCCCCCTTAACTCATATATGTGAAAGACATGTACAATAAGTCATCATAAAAGTAAGGCACCGACCGAATCAAATCTTGTTCATTGGCTTGGAAGATGTGTCATATAACTAATTCATTTCATAATATAAAGGATATCGGATCCCATACTTAGTGTTCCTAAATTGTAATGTAGGTGTCGCTTCAGGTATAACATGAACCCATCACCTTACAAACTCATCATATCCATTCTTCATAGGAACCACGGTACCGCTCTAGGTGTGGTATAAATTCATCACCCTCTGAGTCCATACTTAGTGATATTCAAAGGTATCCCATGTGACACTCATTTCATACATAATGATCAGACCTCTAAGTCTTCCATTGATAGTCCTCATTGTGAGTCCATTTTTTACTCATGGCATAACAAATTTTTTTCCTCTGAGTCAGTTCTTGGAAATATACAAAGGATTCCAAGTATCACTTGGGAACATACAAGCTACCTTTCAAATGAGTTTATCCCTGGAATTCATATGATAATCCATGTGTCACCAAAGGGTCATAATAACAATTTAATTATAACAAATTAATTAATCATGCTCGAAGAGTCCATATATAGTGATCCTAAATTGGAACCTACCACTCACTCTCGACATGGAAAAATGAATGGCCATGGGACCAAAGACTGACCAAGCTATTTAAATTCACATATTTCAACGGACCATAATATTTATTTAATCAATTAAACTCACATAATAAGGTGGATAAAATCAAATCAAAGTCTTATAAGGCTTGAAATCACATTAATCCTCCCATTCATTTTAATTGTAAATTTAATTTATGAAAGAAATCTCAAGCATAAGCGATCAAGAACGATAGTAAAGGTCTTATGGACATGGTATTTCATTCCTTCATTAGTTTTTATTCAATTTACAACTTCATCGATTCATTTAACACCCATAAGGTAATTGTTAAAAGGCCACACCTCAACAGGTGAATCAAATGCATAGGCCACCCATGGTGGTTTAATCTCATCTATCAATGAACCCAAGGGTTGGTTTGAATTGTAGGTTCTTAACCTTTAATCTCACCTCAATGGGTCTCATGGGAAATATAGGTTTAGCACATTCAATTAATTTAAATAAAAATTCAATTTATATGTGTCTCCTAGAAGAATCGGTATTTCCAAAAAATACATGGTATATAAACACCAAGACTTTGAGGGAAAAGTACAAGACCACCTACCACAGCTTGGTAGCCGACTCATCATCTGTTGTTGGCCATTAATTTGAGATAGAATAGAATAAATCAAGAAAATATAAAACCTTTCTGAAAATAGGACATATTATCTAACACCAAAAAACATTTTTCTCAGGAATACTAACGATGAAAGGCGCAAGAAGAAAATAGGACACACATGTGGTTATCAAATTTAACTATCAATAGATAGATTGGAATCCAGATTGAGGAGATACCTCAAAGCCTAGGTAAAAGGGAAGGGATAGATCTTCCCCCGACTAGCCTCATGTGTGTGAGAAATGAGGGGTGGGTGTAATGAAAAATCATTTAAGAATATTAGGGGAAATCATCCTTTTGCAAAACTTTAAAGGGTCGTATGGTTTTGTTGCTTGATTGGTCAAATCGTGTGCCAACCATTCAAGGCTCACTGCCAATGTACCCCTTTTTTCATGATCAGGGAGCATGGTTATGCAGACCATGCACTGATCATGCATTTCTCCTCTATCAAAAATTATTCTGAAAATGCATGGGTGAGTGGCCTTGGTTGCACGGTTTCATCAAACCCTGCATCCCTCGATAGTGCACTGTACCACCCCACATGGTTGGATATAATTGTGCTGATTGGGTGGCGCATTTTATACCAATCGTATGACCCATACACCTCCTCAAAAATCTCATCATCCAGGATTCATACAATACCCACACACCTTTTTTTCCTCCATGGCTCTACTAGGTATTATCATTGGGATAAAAATAAATAATTAAAGTGAAAACAAATGGTTTCATACCTTGAAGAGAGTCTGGATTACCACAAGTCATGGACCTACTGTCATTATAATAAGGTTCAAGCTACAACCATGGTTTAAAACTGCGACAATAGAACATTTATAGCCACATCCCACATGGACCATGGCCATAATCTATGGCACAAAACTTATTTCGATAGTTTGGTAAACCATTGAAATAGGGATTTTATAGCCACGATCCACGTAAAAAAATTTAAACCATGGTGTATGGTTTTGAACCTGTGACCATATTCCAGGAACCTCTAACACCTTTACCACTTTTTCACATTGTACTATATGTAATATCACACACACACACACATGTTATTACCATATGAAAATTTAAACAGGTGTGGGTTTTGAAACCACGATCGATTCGTTTAGTCCCAAAATCCTATGCTACAATTCTACTTTATTCACTATCTTTATATATATAATTATATATATTCACATATAATATTAGGTAGTTATATATAATTATAATATATGTGATATTTCATATTTATATATACCACTATACAAAAAACTAATCAATTTATATATGTGTATAATTATAAATATATATACATATATATTCATATATGATATATAATCATAATAATTAATGCTTAAAAAATATTAGGAAACCTATTTCCATCATTTTCTATAACATTGGAAATAGTTGTTTTTAAAAAGGGTTATTGCCACTATTTTATAAAATTTGTGTCAATAGGTTAATTTTATATGTGTTATTGACACAATTTTCTAAAACCATAGAAATAAGTTATTTTTATAAGGATTTTTTCACAGTGATCTGAAAACCATGGAATTGGGTGATTCTTTCCAAATCCCCGAGTTTTTTGTGTTTCCCACCCAACCTATCACCATCATCTAAACAAGCATTGTCCATGGGAAACCTAAAACCATTGTTCTGAAAACATGGCTATAGAACCATCAGCATAAGCTTATTTTATAGTTGTTCAGAAAATTTTGTAGTGGATAGGGTGCTTTGACTTTATACTTTTATCACAATTTCTCAAGGGAATATTTCCATTACACATCATCCCATGTTTTAGTTATGATGGGGATCTTTCGTTCGTTTAATTATGGACATCTGGTGGTCTTACCAAAAGTACTGACAGAGTGGATTCTAAATAGAATCTATCTGATCAGTTTGAATAACTTCACCGTAGCATTAGACATAGATAGACATGATTTTCTACGTTAAAAAATTATATATAATCATAATTCAAAAATGTTAAATAATATTGACTTTGAGAAATAATCATTTAGGGTTTACAGTGGAATGATATAGCTATCTAAGTGAATATCCAACAATCAACTTATAAAACACATAAAATTTATGACATAATGG
Source organism: Viscum album (assembly GCA_963277665.1). NCBI lineage: Eukaryota > Viridiplantae > Streptophyta > Magnoliopsida > Santalales > Viscaceae > Viscum > Viscum album. Next base: position 2,037,015,844 of record OY728148.1, read on the forward strand.
AAAATAACTTTAGCAATGGGATGATAATAAAATAATCATTTTGGGTTTTTTCATGGTACAAGGATATCATTAACAAATATTCACTGACATTGATAGTTTTTAAGAGAATATAATCAAAATACGCATATCCCTAGATAGTGTCAAACCAGGTGTGTAACTATACTCATTTGTTGCACACCAAGTGAATATAGAGTTAACAGTCAACCAACCTTATATTGTGTTATTACCCATTAGTGAATCTAAGATAGAAAGCTTATCTTCTTGTTTGTATTTGGATAGGAATTTCACTTCAAGATAAACCACAAAATATTTATTTTACCAAGATTTTATGACCATGAGAATGTTCGATCACTACAATAACTTATGAGGGTAATTTGATGATAGGGGATGAAAACCTCTCATTGATAATGTAATAAATGACTTATAAAAACTACTAGAAAAAAATGACTTATAGCCACAGACCTATAGCCATAGTTTTAGAGGTTCGTGGACATAGGTTATTTTTTAGCAACATGTAAAATTAAATATGTAGTAGTAGGGTATAATAAAATCATGTTTCCTTAATCTTGGCGGCCCCCTCTCTTCATACCCACTGCGTGTGACCATTTCTCCCTGATAGTATCCATTGTGACCTCTCATCTCCCTAATTCTCCTCCCCTAATAGTGCCCCTCATGATGTTTCCCCTCACGATGTTGCCCCTCATTTCCACTGAACATGACCCCCTATGAGGTCTCATCTCTGGCCCTCCTCCCCCAAGGTTTCCAATGAATGAGGGAAACCGCACCTCCCCCGGTAACACTACTACTAGGTGGCCTCCCCACCTCCTTCTCTTGTACTCCTCTGATGCAGCCACCCCCATGGATCCTCATCATCCTTGGTTATGACTATTTTTTAAATAACTAGCACATATGTTAATTTTTTTAGGTTCTCATGTAGTATGAATATAGTTAATAGCGATTGATTTGGGTTTTATGGGATTGGTAGATGATGGAAAATATTTCCTTAAAGGGTTAAATCCACTTGAGGTTTGTTCTTTCTAAACAAACCCTATGTTTTATTCAATGATCATTAAATGTTTGATGTAAATTCTTGCTACCCTTTTTAAATTTTCGATTAATTAATTAAATCTTTTTCCCTTTGAAATGTATATGTTTTGTAATTATTTTTATGTACATAATGGGTCATCATAATGTAATACCTTATTTCAGTGAATTTGGAGGATCATAAGAATAAAATAGAGGGAATTAGATTTTATTCCTGGAACATAATATGGATTACATTGAGGGAAGTTCTGATGCCAAGGAAATTCATTAGGTGTTTTTAGACTCCTTTATCATAGGAGATATCTATAAATTAGAATGATTAGAGAGATCATATACTTAATATATTCCATTCATCATTTAAGGGTGACTATATACAATGAGGGATATGTTTTGAGTAAATTTTTACATAGTTTGATACCATATCCATCGAGGGACATAAATTGGAAAATAATGTATTTGCAATTTGGGTCTTCGGAACTAAGAGATATGTATTCATAGTAAACCATATCCTAAGGGACATGGAATAAGTTTCCTTAATTATTCATGGGTAGGAGATGTGTGAGTGATGTGAGGTAAGTTGGGGGTTTAATTAAATGAAACACCATTTTTTCCTTATTGAAATTTTTTATTTATATAATTGATGAAGGGGGTGAGTTTTCCTTTTTTTAATATATTAATCGAGTAGATGATAACCCCATTTTAGATTTTGTTAGAGGTTTTTAATGTGAGGGAAGACCATTCATGTGGTAAAGAGTGACTCCATAGTTATAGAAAACAAATTTATCTTTGATTATATTCCTCCCTTAGGCAATTAATTATGATTATTTAGTTATGGAATTGTAATTTGTATATACTCCCAGTTTTATTAATCTATTATGATATTGATGAGATACCCGTTGTTTGATATTTTTTTCAATTATAAGGAATTATTCCATTTAAATATTTTAATTCTATGGCCTAAGATGGTATGAAAATTTGTTTTAATTAGAAAAATGTCATTTTTTGGCCTTGATAATGTGTTTACTATCTACATGGTGTGGATAATACTTTCCATTTTAGTCATTAATCTTGATATGGAATATTTTTCATCACCCACTTATTGTGTAATGTAATTACAACTAATTTGGGGAACATAATGCCCATTTGGAGATGGTGATGATGGCAGTGTGCCCTAATTCCTAGTTATTTATTGTTTCCTTTAAAAGTGGGCCCTCATTCCCATTTTCACCATGATGTTGTGTTATACTCCATGATTAAAAATCAACAATGGAATTGTGTGATTCAACAAAATATGGTATATTGGCATCCTTATACACAATATGCTATATGATATGGTTTAAATTTTCAAAATGTATCAAAATTTCAATAAATATTTGTATAAGTAATAAAAAACATCACAACTCATTATGAATACATCCAAAAATGTTTGGGAATTCATTACTATTATCTCTTATATTTTATATAAACTCTTTTTACTATAATCAATCCTCATTCTTGGAAAATATGTGAGACTATTAATGATTTTTTATAATTTAAAAGATTTATTAATTACCTGAACCATAATTTTAATAAATTTGTTATGATTTTTTATTAACATGTTATTGATGATTTCATATTACATTATAAATAAATACATATAATATTGAGTCATTTTATAGATTATTTGTTTAATGTATGTTAATATGACTATGAATGGATATATAATAGATGTACAATATGGATCATTTCACTGATGAATTTTAGGAGTTATGATATTCATTGGTCTTTATATTTGCTAATGATTTAGATGGAGGATTGATTCGATACCCCTGTTTTGATTGTGTTAGAGGACCATGGTTAACTCATGAGGAAGTGAGACACCATATCACTAAACATGGATTCCAAATCAAATATCATCTATGGTTTCACAATGTAGAAAAAGATGAATTGGATAATGGAATCGATTCAACAGAATGGATTGGTATGAAAAATCTGATTTCTGATCAGTTTCCTTTTGTTTCTAAATACAACTCGTCATGTAGACTAGTGGAAGATGAAATGAATACCAGAACATAGTTTTTTCCCTATTAATGAAGATTATAATGTTCAGAGTGTTAGAAAGATGATGGAAGATGCAAATACACCAGTATATCAGTCATGTGGAAAAAATGAGAAAACTTGATTTTTTTTAATGCGATTTTATCATGGGAAAAAAATGTATGGATTTAGTAATATTGTGGTCGACTTCATCCTTACATTTATTAATGATTTATTATTTGATGATACATATATTCCAAGAAATTATTACATGGAATCAATTTTGGTTGAAAACTTTGGATTTTTATCTATTAAGATTCATTATTGTCTTAAATATTGTTGTATGTTCTTGAAATAAAATGAAGAGTTGAGTTAGTGAAATAGTGTGGCACATCAAGGTGGAATACTAATAAATACATAACTCAATCTCACATACGATAGAATGTGATGTGGCACTTCCCTTTAATTCCCATTCTTTAAAAACATTTTATGCCATAAAAAATTTAAAGTAATATGATATGGCATGAAGATGAATGAAATGAGAATAATGATGAAATAGTGCATCCTAAAGATGGGTTGGATTACATGAAATTTGATAGGTTCCATCCTGATTTTGTAGCTGACCTAAGAAATGTTATATTGGGATTATCTTGTGATGGTTTCAACCAATTTCGCAAAATTCATACTTCACACAGTACATGGCCTATTTTCATTCATGTTTATAACATTCCTTTGTGGATGTGTATGAATAATCCATTTACTATCCTGATTATATTGATATCTAGACGTAGTGATCATTGAAATGATATTGATATATACATGAATCCATTAATAGAGGAGTTAAACGAGCATTGTATTGTTGGTTTACAAGCATAAGATGAATTCAACAAGGAGTAATTTATGTTTCATGCATCTTTATTATGGACAATAAATTATTTCCCAACCTATGGAATGATGTATGGTTGGATTAATAAATGTACATTATCCTACACTATTTCTATTAAAAATACATCTTCCTGAAGATTAAAGTTTCTATGAACATTATTATTCATAAGACATCAATGAGTTATACTGATGGATCATCTATACATGAAAAAGTAGAGAAAGTTCCATAATAATTTCGAGATAGATGATACACCTCAATGAATGTCAGGAAATGATATTTTAAAAGAAAATGATGATTTTACTTATGTTCTTGGAAAAATTCAATCAAATATCAAAAAGTGAATGCATGTTAATTATAATTCAAATAGATATTGGTGAATGAAAATCATATTATATGAGTTGATTTATTGGTCATAAAATTTATTGAGTCGTTGTTAAGATATAATGAATATAGAGAAAATCATTTATGATATATTACTTGCTAATTTTTTAAATGACAAAGGAAAAACAAAAGACTATTTGTAGTCTTTTCATGATTTGATGGATTGGGGTATAATAGAAATATTTCATCCTGAGTTAATTGGTCAAAATAAGTGGAAAGTCCCTTTTTCATATTATTAGATGACAAATGCGAAGAAGAAACAATTTATTCAGGTCTTGGAAAGATTGATGGCTCCATATGGTTATTGAAGTAATATTTTGAAAAGTGTGAATACACAATATGTTAAACTAAAATCTCTTAAAACCCCTGATTACCATATATTGTTACAAGAGTTTATTCTTATTTCCATTCGGTATTTGCTTTCATATAATGTTATAGTTTTCGTTATTAAGTAATGTCTTTTTTTCGAGACCTTTAGGCCAAAAGATGGAGAAGAAGTATTGTTCAGAAATTTCAGAGAGATGCACTGATTATTCTTTGTGACTTGGAGAAAATTTTCCAACCATAATTTATCACATGTATATTGTATCTAACTATTCATATTACCACATAAGTTCTTTTCAGTGGTTCGATTTCATGTTGGTGGATTTATCCTATATAAATAATGATGTTCACATTGAAATCATATGTGGGAAATAAATATCATCCCCAAGTCTCTATTGTTAAAATCAATTTAGTATAATAATGAATGGATTCTTGTTCATTATACTTAGATAACGTCCCAAAGAGGTCTAATCAACAAATGGGAACTGAATATGATCAATATGATCCCATTGGGACTATATTTCCTTCACTTACCAAAATATGGGGGATATCTGGATCGTACTCATTGTGTACATTAAGTAGGGAAGAATGGAAAATGGCTCATCGTATAGTATTATTCAACTGTGGTGTGATTTATGATTATATTAAGTAAGTAAACTAGTAAATATGATTTTTTTGTTGTATTATTTCTTCATATATTATAACATTTTAAATCTTTCATATCTCTATAAAACATTTAGAAATTATAAAAATGATACATCGCTCTCTATCTATTAAGAGGAACGAAACGATGCATAGTAAATAATTTGGTTCTTGGTTTAATTAAAAGATAATATATTTATTATTTTCTTCTCATAACATAATCACATGTCTCTATTTAATATTCTATGTTGGTATCTTTTAGGTTTTAACTCATCCAACGAATAAAGTATCAGAAGAAGTGAGAGCATTTTCCTTTGATCCAAATGATGTGGTGCATGATTTTAAAGCAATGTTTCTCAATGGATTTAAATTTGTTATAAATATTTGTGCCAAAAAAATGACAACACAGAAAATGATGTCCTGATAAGTGAAGAAATATATTGTTATTCGAGTGCATCGAATTGACAACCTCAATCAGAAAATATATCATATTATAGTGTTGTGGAAAGAATCATTTTATCAAATTACTATACACATGGTCGTGTCATAATGATTAAATTAAAGTGGTTTGATGAAATGAAATGACATGGAATGCATATTGATAACAGTATATTTAGAGTGATTGATATGAACCTCCAACTTCAAATTGTTGAACCTTATATTCTTGTGTCACAAGATAGACAAGTGTTTTATGTAACTGACCAATTAGAACAACAATTTGGTGTTATTGTCGATGTCATTCCTAGGCATTTTTTTGATGAAGACATGGATGAAAATGTTGTTGTTGATGAACTTATCTGTGTTTATCCTAATGTTTCATTTGATGAAACAAATGATTCAATTTTTCAAACATATTGTGAATCATAAAATTTCACAGAGCACACATAGTATTGACACATTGGTAAGTATTTACCTGATATAATAACAATATTGTATGTGTTTTTTAATATTTTAAACATGATATCAAATTAACTATTATATTTTATACCATTTTCGAATATGAAACTATTAGTAGTATGGTAAAATTATGTTTAAGAACATCTCTAGTAATTATTGAACATAGAAAAGTATATATATTTCATCAATATAAATAGCACCCTTGATAATTTATCTCATTGTTTTATTATACAATTGTATTATTTAATATTTTGAATTATTTCTAGTTATTTGATAATATTATTTTAGATTTCTAGGTCAAAATTTATGATTATTATGGTAGTAGAAGAAATAGAAGAATACATGGAATTAAACAACTTATGTCTCCTTTGGGAAACACTGTAAGTAAAATTTATGTTTTAATATTATGGTCTATAATATTAATTATCTTGTTATTGTTTATTTTATTTTACCATTTATCTTATTTTAGGCTACATCGTCGTGGAGACGGTTAGATAATGCTACTGTGGCTGATAGTATGGAGGGGGTACAGATTGTAATGTTCAGCCTACAACTATGCTTCTTGAGTCACCAGGTGGTAATCCTTCGATTATTCCACCTCCATATTATCCAAACCCACCTTTTCGATGTCTTTTTCTTCCAAAACCCACATCATATGGTAGTTCTCATACTCCCATCCCTCTTTATTTTCCATTCCCACCATCCACTGTACTTGGGACTAAACCCCCATATATCCCACCACAATATCCATATCAATATCCACCCTCATCTGTATAGGGTTATCTATCAGGTTTTCTCCCCCCATCATTACACTTATCATCAACTATTATATATATTACTCCTACTATAGATATCCCACTTACCGTAGAGGTTACTCCCACTCTAGACGTATCACTTCAGGGGTCAGAAGATCCCCCATCTCCTTGTATGTGTTTAAACATTACTATAAGTGATTAATTATAATTTCACATGTATTATTTTCTTTTATTATTATTTTCATGATTAGATCCATCCTCTACCAGACAATGAGGCCTCACCAAAATGAGAGAGGTTTGGAATCAACACATGAAAATCTCGGTGGAATAAAATGAAGATAGTTATATAATTAAAATGATGGTGCATAATGAAAAATATTTATGATAACACTTTATGGACACATCAATATAATTTGGGTTCAACCGATAAGTTGGAGGGAAGTTGGAGAAGAAATAAAGAACAATGTGTGGGAAGAGATCTGGGTAAGTAATGTAAATATCATTATATATATATATATATATTAATTTATAATATTTTATTAACAAATATTTTTTTCCATTGCATCTTCGATATAATTTTCTTGATGGAATAAATGTCAATGGTGCAAGGTTATTGGAATTAGTTGAAATGTGGAAAGCATAAAATTATTAATTATATCTTGGTTGGAAAAAGAGAGTTGGTAATGATCTTGAATAAGTATCGGTGATTGATGATTGCCCAATATCACAATAGAAATTGATGATCATCTATTGGAAGAGTCCATAGTTTAAAGTATTTTTCAAATTTATATACATATATATACCTTTATTTATTTTAAAAATATTTCTAAATTATAAATTAATTGTTTTATTTATGTTAATGAAATTATATAATTATTTGTTTTTAGTATTAATTATATAGAAAAAAAATCAATAAGAGTGTAATGAAACGCATTTATACTCGTGAACACACTTCACTCCCAGATCATGAGAAAACATAGGTAATTTAACATTAAAAATATTTATCTTGGTTTAGTGTAATAATTTTTACATCCAATTTTGATTTGATTCATTGTTTTTTCTAGAAAAAAGGCATTGAATATCAAGGGTCAAATTCGGTTCTCAACTTTGTTTTTTACAAGTAAAAAAAATAAAGATGGTACTTGTGAGAAATATTGACAATGATAAGGTGATTGTAAATATAATTAAATTTATTTTATTTTGAATGAATTTTATTCCTTATATTATTTTATCATATTAATTTATGTAATATATCTATCAACATAATTTTTTATAGGCATTGGCCGAAAAAAAAACCTGACATTTTTTACCGGAAAGATAATCTAATGAGATATTAGGAGATGAGCATCAGGGCATAGTGTGTTGTCGACCTAGGAAAAAGATTGTATCATCCCCATACTGGTCTTATGACTATAGTTCTTAGAGTGCTATTTCTGGTTTGGTCCTAGTGGAATAAATGAATTTTTTAATCAATGAAGCATATTAAAATTCAAAAAAGGAGAGAATTGGGAATATGATGAATGTTATATCTTCCCTTTCTTCTACACTTCCAATAGAATCAGTTATAGGGGTTGATTCCTATTTTATGTCAATGCATTCTACTTATATAGAATCTTCTGCCAGAGCTAAATCCAGAGACATACCTAGTTCCAGTGTTGGTGTTGGTACTGATGCAGATGCTGATGATGATGGTGGTGGTGTGAGAGGTTGTGATGGTGTTTCTGTAGGAGGCATGGATGATGGTTATCATGATTCTGATGATATTGATTTTGAGACTCAATATTGATGTAATTTTTTTTTAGAATTTTAATATTATGGAATTTTATTATGTAGTGAATTTTCATTATCATAATATTGAATTGTATTACAATTCTTCTATATATTTATACATATATTGAATTATTGTATTATGATGTATGTTTGTTTATGTACCAGTTATGTTTTATTATTATTTTATTTAATTGTATCCTATTTTGAAGCGACCATCATAACTCGTTGTTGACTCTACTCTAAGGTGGCCCCTCTGCCTACTCTAACACACCTCTGATGTCTTGTAGTCCAATTATCTATTTTTTCTAATTCTTTTTTATTTCTATTATTAGTTTCTTCACTTGATTTATCTTATCTTTAAAATTTATTCTATATGTGAACTCATTCTGGTTCACCTATGATGGTATTATCTATGTGTGTTATAAATATATATGATTTTTCTCATTTGATTACGTTTATATTTATAATCATTATGCATGTCATTGTGAGGTTGGGGTGTAAGGGGCGAGGGTGTATGAGAGTATACAAGTGAAGGGGTGGGGGAGGGGGAGGGGGAGGGTTCTAGGGGGCCAGTATGGGTTTGGGAGGGGGAAGGAGGGTTTGCAAGGGCGGGGGGATGGGGAGGGGGGAGGGTGTAGGTGGGGTGAAAGGGGGTTTGTAGGGGCAGGGGGGTTCTGGTGTAGTGGGTGTTGGTGTAGGGTGGGGAGCTAGTGTAGTTGGTTGGGGGGATAGTGCTGGGGGATGGGTAAGGGGGAAAAGGGTGTGTAGTGGAGGGGGGCTAGGGTGTGTAGAAGAGGGGGTGCTGGGGTGTGTAGGGGGTGAGGGGGGCAGGGGGTGTGCATGGGTGTGGTGCAAGTGGTGGTGTGCAGTGAGAAGGGGGTGGGGTATTGTCACGACCCATCCTTGGGGCCCGTGTCGTGACTACCCCAAGCCCTCCTTCCATAGGCCAGGGGCTAGCGACTAGAACCAAAAGCGTAAATCCTGAAAAAGGGAAGGCATTGCCTTATATAAAAAAACAAACACAACAGAGTACGCATGCTGTAGTAAACACAATGTAAACTGAGTACAAAAGTATGTTCTGGAAAGTAAATGGGCCAGAATAAAAACCTAACTGAAAGTACAGTACAACATAAAAAAAAATAAAAGCTACAGTAAATTAAACCAGTAACCACTGAGTCGTCCTCCAGATATACCACTTGAAGGGTGGGTACAAATGGTCTTCTTAGCTCCTCGGGTCTGGTCATCTGCTCTTTGTACGTCCCGCCAAGTGGTCCACCTCCAGGTATTATCCCGCTCCACAAGACTCCACCTCGATCAGTGTTTTCTGTCGTATGCATCCAACACAACGTAGTGCAGTCATATCCCATGCAGGTGTGAGTATTCGATACTCAGTAGGGCCCCTGAGATCCCCGAAGGTCTCCCAGAATCCTCAAAGGACAAACCAAAAAGTAAAGATACAAACACAAAGTATCAACCAACTCTACTTAGGTATATTACCATACATATACCTAAGTCATCAATTCCAGTTCGCCTCAAACTCGCAAGCCCTTGTACAACCCAGTCCACAGAAGAAATCACAACTCAGTCCCCACAGTAAAGCAAGTCAATCACATCATTGATAATGACTGAAGGTCAAGACATAGGTAAACTACTCACGAAGAGGGGTGCAGATGATAGATGTAGTCTCTGAATCATCTCCCCTGCTGAACCCACATACAATCCAAGTACAGAATTCATTGCTGCCGAACCCACATAGGATCCAAGTAAAGTAACCGTCACTGTCGAACCCACGTAGGATCCAAGTACAGTCGTCATCACTGCCGAACCCACGGAGGATTCAAGTACAATCATCCTCGCTGCTGAACCCTGGTAGGATCCAAGTACAGTCATCATCGTCCTCGTAGTCGCAGCCAGCTCTAGGGTTCCCGCACACAGCATGCTCGATTCCAAGAGGGTCCGCTCAACGATCCAAGGGGGTTGATACATAAATTGTCACTAAGTCTAGTGTTGATGTATCCCGAAGTTCTGTCTCATCAAAAGGAACTCAACACAACTGACGGCGCGTCAATCAGACACCCGGTCTGAGAGATATTGACTTTTCCGTCCCAGGGGCCCAGTTAGAAATATGCTTTTTTCTAACCTGGTTGATATCCAAATTCATCTGAAACACACTTAGAGTAATGTACAGGAACTGTCCCGTTGAAAGGGTCCTAGTGCCATAGACGGTGCGTCGATCGGACGCGCGGTCTTTAATTTATTCTTGTTTAAGTGATTAACAGGCCTGGCCCGTTTAGACAAGTGGGCTGACGGGTCGGGTTAACCCAGTTTGACGGGTCTGATCCAGCAGGGGTGTCAGACCAGTCCGAAGGAAAAACTCATCTCGGCCCGAAGGGACACGGCCCGACCCGAAGTGGCGCGGCCCGACCCGAAGTGGCGCGGCCCGGCCCAGCGGGGCGCGGCCAGGCTTGGCCCGGCCCGGTGCGGCTCGGCTCGGCCCGGCCTGGAGTGGCCCGGCTGGGCGTGGGGCCCGGCTGGCCAAGCGTCCTGGCTGAAGCCGAGCGGGATCAAGGGGGGATGGGTGTGTCCCCCCTGGTGTTTCGCACCGGCGGCGCCAGGCGCCGCCGCCCTTTCCCAAATCGGCTGGTCTTCTACGCACACGTCCCGCATGGGTGGGCCGCGGATCTTCAAGCGCAGCGCCCTCCTGGCGCCGTAGCTCACCTCCGCCCGGCCGGTTGGTTCTTCCATCATAGTGGCTCGTGTAGCGGGCCGTGGTTCCTCCCGCACAACTCGCACGACGATGCGAGAATACATTGTCACATTCCTGGCACGACGCGATGGTGTCGTGCCTCCTCCGCCTTTGGTTTCCAATTCTAAATAAAATAAACAAGATCAATGGAGGGTCGTCGGGCCGTGTTTGTTTGGCCCGCGGCCTCCGCGTAAAGCGATAGCAAAAGGCTGAGGTAAACAAGATGCTCAACGACAATCCAAAGAACAATTTTAATCCATTAAAATTGAACTTAACCCCTACCTCAAGAAATGTTGACAAACGTCGGCATCGCGGTTATCAGCGTTGCGAGGTGAGGATTTGTAGACATCGATGGATATCATCAGAGGAGGAAGAGGCGTCTCCATTTTTTATCACGGAGAGAAGAAAACAAGGTGTGACATTGATGGTGAGTTCCCGCGTTGGTGTCTCCTCCCTTGTCGTGGAGGAAGAAGAGGATGGACAAACCGAGGTCGCCGAGTTGATGTTCTTCGTCGAAGAGTTGACGTTCTTCGTTGAGGATGAAGTACTTCAAATAAAACTAGAGCTCTCTCCTAAAAATCTCAAAACAACATGCCAACCAAAAATAAAATAAGGCTTCCCTTATTTTATTAATTTATGTCGTGCATTCACATTTACAAAATTCAAATACTGAATTAATTTGATTGAAGAGTTTCAATAAATTAATTAAAGTGTTTTGGTAAGTGATTACTAGGGAGAGAGACAGAGAGAGAGAGGAAGAGTCCCCATTAAAGAGGAGTTAACAAGTTTAAGAGGGGGGGTTTAAGGAGTTTAGGGAAAGTGAAGGGTTGTGGCTCGTGTGGGACCCACCTCACATTTATCCTATCATGGGTAGTTAGGAACTAGTAGGTCCTACCCCAACTCCCATATTTAGGTTTTAACCACTTAGATATAAATAAAAATTGTTCCACAATTTTTATTCACTTATAATTTAATTCACAAAAAATTAACTTCCCCTCTCGTGAAAACGCAATTACAGTAAAGGTCCCCCTAAGAAATTACCGGCACTGCGAGTTCATCAGTGCCCTCAGATTTCATTTCCGAGCACCAGTTCAAAAGTTAGAAAAACCCACTCGTTCGTTCACTGAACGTACCCGAGCTAAACTTCGGAAATTGATTCCAGGAACACTGGGCCTCGGAATCAGGTGTCGTCAAAAACCGCGTGCTCATAAAATCCCTATTAATGTAATAAAAAATTTTCCTTCAAATTTACGGGTCTTTACATTACTCCCATCACAAGGCTTTACGTCCCCGTAAAGCTAGAACAAAGACTAGGGGAACAAATGTGGGTACTAAGCACGCATCTGAACCTCCCGCTCCCATGTTCTCTCCTGGAGGTTCTCGTGCTGCCACCGAATGCGCACCAGAGGAATCGACCATCCACATAGGACTCACTCCTATCGGTCCTCGATCTCCACCGGGTCCTCCGTGAATGTAGCTCTGTCATCGATGTCCAGCTCCCCATGGTCGATGATATGCGTCGTGTCGTGCGCGTATCTCCTCAGCTGAGATACGTGGAAGACGTCATGCACCGAGTACAACTGAGGTGGAAGGGCTAGGCGGTACACCACCTCGCCTACCCTGTTGAGGACCTGGAATGGTCCGATGAAGCGCAGAGATATCTTTCCGCCCCAGCCAAATCTTTGTAATCCACGTCGAGGTGAGACCCGTAAGAAAACTTGGTCGCCATCCTCGAACTCCAATGGTTTCTGCCACCTATCAGCATAAGACTTCTGTTTGCTCTGAGTAGTCCCCATCTTCTCCTGGATGATCTGCACCTTCTCCATCATAACTTGGACCATCTCTGGTCCCACAAGTGCTGACTCCCCTAGGTCAGACTAGCACAGAGGTGATCTTCTAGGTCCGTCGTACAATGCCTCGTATGGTTCCATCCCGATGGTGGATTGGTACTTGTTGTTGTATGCAAACTCCAACATGGGTAGGTGATCCTTCCAGCTGCATCCAAAGTTAAGGACACATTCACTGAGAATGTCCTTGAGTCTCTGAATGGTCCTCTCCGTCTGGCCATCCGTCTGAGTATGAAAGGCGGTGCTCAAGTGTAGTTGCGTCCCAAATGCCTCCGGCAACCCCTTCCAAAGCCGAGAAGTAATGTGAGAATCTCGATCGGAGACAATAGATGATGGGACACCATTAATATGTACGATCTACTAAACATAATGGCGTCCCAAGATCTCCACTGAGACCTGCTCTCTGATAGGTAGGAAGTGGGCCGACTTGGTGAGTCAGTCTATGATCACCCAAATGGAGTCGTGTCCTCTGGAAGCACATGGAAGACCTATCACGAAATCCATGGGTATCACGTCCCACTTCCACTATGGGACCTCTAAGGGCTATACCAAACCTGCCAGTACCTGGTGCTCCACCTTCACCTACTGACAGGTGAGGAATCGTGAAACGAACTCTAACACAACCATATTCATACCTGGCCACCAGTGATGTCATCTGAGATCCTGTAACATCTTTGATACTCCTAGATTTACTGCTAAAGGGGAAGTGTGAAACTCCCTAAGAACCTCCTCCCGTAATGCAACTGGTACCATGGTACGTCCCCTGAAGAGGATGAAGTGTCTCCTCCCTCAGAAAATCCATCTAGTGTCTGTCCTGAGGATATCTGTGCACACCGGGTCTCACAGTCAACGTCCCCACATTGTGCCTCTCTGACCAGCTGAAGTAGTGGAGAAGTGACTGTGAGAGACTGTATATAGGCTTCTCTATCTCTATCCACAAAGGATTTCTTCAACATGGCCAACTGCTTTGTCGCCTCTCCAAGTAGTTGGATGCCCGATCTCTTACTAGGATCATCAGATACTACGTTCCCCTTCCCAGGAGTATAGACTATCTCAAAGTAATAGTCCTCGAGGAACTCGAGCCATCATCATTGTCTCAGGTTCAGGTCCTTCTGCGAGAAGATGCACCTGAGACTCTGGTGGTCAGAGTAGACTGTAAAGCATTCGCCCATCAGATAGTGCCGCCACATCTTCAAAGCGAAGACCACTACTGATAACTCCAATTCATGGGTAGCGTAGTTCTGCTCATGCTGCCTCAACTGTCTTGAACCATAGGCGATCACCACCCGCTCCTACATTAGGACACACCCGAGTCTGGTCCCTGATTCATCGCAGTAAACTACGTACCCCATGCCCTCCTCCGATTGCCTCAAGATGGGTGAACTGGTCAATCTATGTCTCAGCTCCTGGAAGCTCTACTGACGTCTATCTGACCACACGATGGACTTTCCCTTATTCATCAAAGATTAAAGCAGTGCTGAAACTCTAGAGAAGTCTGGAACAAATCTCTGATACTACCCAGCCATACCTAGAAAACTTTGCACCTCTGTAATGCTCCTAGGCTCCTCATAAGAAAGTACTGCCTCAATCTTCGCAGGATCCACAACAACTCCCTCCTTAGAGATGACGTACCCCAAGAAGCAGACCTCTCTAATCCAGAACTGACACTTCGAGAGCTTACCATAAAACGGGTTCTCTCAGAGTGTGTCCAGTACAACCCGCAAGTGGTAGGCGTGCTCCTCCTCAGTAGTCGATTAAATCAGTATGTCGTCGATGAAGACTACAACAAACTAATCAAGGTAAGGCTAGAAGATCCTGTTCATGAGACTCATGAACACTGCTGGTTCATTGGTTATGCCGAAGGGCATATCCAAGAACTCGTAGTGTCCATACCGACACCTGAAGGCCGTCTTCTGCACATCCCCGTCTCGAACTCTGAGCTGATGATAACTTGACCTGAGGTCTATCTTCGAGAACCATCATGCTCCCTTGAGCTGATCAAAGTGGTCATCAATCATCGGGAGTGGTTAATTATTCTTCACAGTCACCTAGTTTAGGCGATGACAGTCGACACACAGTCGCTAGCTCCCATCCGCCTTCTTGGCGAACAAAATCGGAGAAGCCCAGGGTGAAACACTGGGTCGAATGAATCCCTTTCCCTATAGGACCTCCAGTTGTACCCATAGTTCGTGAAGCTTGGTGGGAGCCATCCGATATTTTGGAATAGATATCCGTGTTATCCCAGGGTACAGGTCAATGTAGAAGTCTAACTCTCTACGATGAGGTAGTCCTGGAACGTCGTCAGGAAAAATGTCTGTATACTGATCCACCACAACATGAAAACTTGGAATTTCCACATCAACTTCTCCTAGGATTAGACTAGCCAACTGATGGGTGATCGGTTGTCCTCTCCTTTGCGTAAGTCCATCCTGCACTGCAAAGGCTCCCTTCTCGCCTTTGAAGTTGAACCTGCTCCCATCTGTGCGAACACACAGCACTTTTCACCTAATACGGTCGATCTGAGCATGGACATTAGATAACCAATCCATGACCAAGATGACGTCGTATGGCCTCGACGCCGCTCCAAGAAGATCACAGCCGAAGCTCTCACCTCCTAGAGTAAGCTCACACTACTGGAACTAGTGCGTAATCGTCGAGTCTGCTTCCGTAAGAGTCTCTATCCGTAAGGATTGAGCCAACGGCTCCGTCAGAATCTCCGAACTCCGAACAAGGGAAGCAGCAATAAAATAATGACTCACTCCTGTGTCTACAAGAACTGCAGCAAGGGTGGAGTAGACACAGATAGAACCTCGAATCATCTTTGGTGCCCCATTTTTCGTAAGCCTCTACTTCCTGAAGCTGAGTCTGCCTCTGTCCGCCAGCTCCCGGTGGTCGGGGTGGACCTCCTGGTGGCGGTGGTGGTAGAGCCTCAAAGCGTCGCCCACCACCCGCTGCTCGGCCATCTCCTATGCCTCGTCCGCCTGCTCCCTACAGACCACCACGGTCAAACATATGCCTCTACATGGGTGGTGTAGAGACCCGAAGCTTAACGTACATGGAAATTACATTACTTTTGCAGAATACTTAGTACATAACAAAAACACACACACAAGGACCGTAATTGTTTAGTGTCTTTGAAAACTCGGAATATAATCTTCTAATCGTGGTGAAAGATCTTCAACATCTTTCATAAAGATCTTCCTTTTTTTCTACTTAAAACCTTTCTTTATATCCTGGGGAAAAGAAAAAATAAAAGGGTGAGCTCAAATGCTCATTAAAGGTAAACAAAAGAAATATCAATCACATCATATTCATAATAACATTTTGGAAATCTTAACCTACAAAAGAGATCATAATATCATAACATGGGATAAATCATAGTAGTGAAATGTAATCCTAATAATCACAACATAAAACATGAAACTTTGTGGCCTATAGACATAATCATAGAGAATCATTTCTTGTTAGTCAAGACTCATTACCAAGACTATCTTAGTGGACAAATTCCATTTCTGAACCGAGTTCATTCCTCGTTTCAGTCCTGTTTCACTGAACCGGTTTAACCTGCTGTTCCAGCCATGTTTATCTCATGAGATATAAATTCTTTACCCAATTAATTGGAGGGAGATATATGTCCCACCCATCTCATAAGGATACCATTCTTATGTGTTCCACAAAATCATAAATCATACATCTTTTCATAACCCATGTAATAAAAAAAATGGGATTCTTAAACATCATGACATCATAAAACAATTCATATAAGATAAAGGAATTCATAAAAATATTTCCATCACAACATAATCAAATCAATGTAATAATAGGGATACAAACAGAACCCTATATTATCTTAGATGGAAAATAATTTTGATAAAACACTTGAACTCCATTCTTGAGGAAAATAACCTTTCTGCTTCAAAAACACTTTTCCTTTCATAACATGTCGTACAATTCATAACTAAAAGAAGTTGATTAAAAATATGCTTGAAAACTTGTAAAGGAATCTTCTTGGAAATAATGTTTTAAAAATCCATTCATGTCGTATAAGTTAAAAAAACATTCTTCTCGTACTTTTGTCGGAAAAGTCAAAAAGTACCTCGTACGAAAAACGACAAAAGATTCATTTCGTATCCTTTAATAAAAACTCACAAAAGGGTAAAATTGGATTTAAAATTTTTTTGGTGGATGGAAATAATATTACATATTGAGGAAACATGGATTTGGATGATAAAATACAGCCCATTAAATACCAAAGTATAAACAATCTCGGATAAAAACGAGATTGTGATATTTCCCTTACCTTAGGTCCGATTTGCTTCGTAAGTGTCTGAACCTCCGGTATAATGATTTAAATTATGTCATTGACTTATTACAGGATCATAATTATTGTTATGATATCATATATGGTTCACTTACGACTTTATATTACCCGTTTTTTTTGTAAATTCCATCTTAAAGAGCGTTTTGGGTAAAATCGTTTCATTTGTCGTTCGTGTTTTGACTTGTAATTATTCATATGATTACTTAGATCATGATTAATTACATCCACAATGTAAAACATGATATATATATATATATATAATATTTATTCAGAATATACATATATATAATAGATCGATAAATGGAAAGAAATACACTGTTCATGGAGATGGTAGGCCGTACGTACGCATGAACGATGTTTTCGTTTCCTTATTGAGTTGAATGGAATTAAGTAGACGAAATACATATATATACACATAAATCCAGTTTCATTATTATTTCATATATTTCATGATTACTTATTCTATATACTTTATAATCATTCATGAATGGTTAATGTGGAGAATGAATCTCATCGCGTCATGGAGACGGTAGTCCGTACGTACGCACGAGCGATTATATCATTCTCATGATCGTGGAATTGTATTGGAGTGTATGTATACTATTTCATAATCAACATAAATTTACTATAATCATATATAGTTATTATGTACACCATTATACCCATCCAAGTAAGGTGGTGGTGGAAAATAGATTACACCACGGCGTGGAGACGGTATTCCGTACGTACGCACGCACGGTGATTTCGTTTTCCGTAGGATGGATAGATGGTGAAATAGGGTTGTTTCATACTTATAATAACATATCAGTATATTATTGATACTGATGTTATTACTTCATAATGAAACAACCTAATAAGAATAAGTGGAAGAAGAAATAAAGTTGAAATAATCGGTAACGGACATTACCTCTTCTTTAAAGCGACTCTTTGGTCCTCCTTGTAGGGCACTAAAATTAGTCTTTTAAGAAGACCAGGACCTCTAGGATGTTTCTAGGGAAGTGGAGAAGAGAATTTGTCAGGGGTTGGCCGAGATTGAAGGCTCAATGTGGTGTAAGGAAGAGAGGGAGGATGTTCCCTTTTATAAGGGAGGTGAGGGGCACCTTTGGAATAACTAAAACAATTATATTATTATAAAGCTAAATTCGGTTTTAAATAGCTACAAATTGATTTATTTCGAAGATAAGGTAGGTATCGGTCGACATCCTCTCATCCAATAGAATTTAGACGATTTTATGTTCCTATTTTAACCTTATCATTTAGATTTAACATTAAGTTAAATAATTTTACTTTTACTGTGTCTTCTTTTGTTCTTATACTATAAGGTTAATAAACTAATATAAGCAGCCAAACGAACCCCAAGTTGTTTATTATTTATATATATAACCTTATCTAATTCATTTGGCCGAAAATTATATTTTTAGGAATAAAATAACAATTAATAATATAATATTTGTTTTAAAAACTTTTTTATGTCAATTTTGACAGTATTTATTAATTAATTTTTGTGAAAATTATAACAGAATGATTAGTTCAAAAAAAGTTAATTAAATCAGTAATAAGAAGTCATGTTAACCTATAAAATTAGTTTAATTCATAAAAAGTCTCAAATTACATTTATTTGTGTATTTATAACATCAATTATATCAATATTTCATTAATAAGATAATTACTGCATCATCTTTGTGTCATAAATAAATTAAATTATTTAATGTCTAAAAATTAAAAATAAATTACAATTATGTATGAAATCTTATTAACTTATTAAGGAATATTTATAGTCGAATTTATCTTATGTATAACCCTATATTAAAAATGATTTACTTATTACACTTTGATTTTAACTATTTTAACCCTTCTTTAAATAAATTAATAATAAATGTCCTAATCTTATCCAAGTGGGCCTAAATGGACATATTTTATTCCTAAGGTTGTTTTTGGTCGATTTAAACTTATCCAATAGAATTAGGACACGTGTTAGGTTAATAATAATATCATTTTTACCCCAAATTACCCTATTTACTTTTAACCGTGGTAAAAAAAATTAAAAAGTTACTATTCACCAAAAATTATTTTCATCTCATTGAACCACATTTTACATACTGACATCAACCGTGTCTCTCATATTTTTGAAATTCCACTCACAGAAGTGGTAAAATTATATTTTATGAAAAATTCATTTTTTTTAACTACCACTTAGTGGTTTCACTATTCCTCAAAAAATGAAAGTTTCCAGAAAAATACCAAAACTTAAGCCTAAGATATATTTGATATTATGAACTAAAAAATGATGTCTATTTTACCAAATTCAAAACATATCAGTTTCATTACGTAATTTAAAAATTAATTCCTGTTATCAAAACAAATAGCGTGTTCTTAAGAGAGAATAACTATCAAAAGATTGACACTTGTTTATGTCTGGTTTAAATGTGAAATTACATCCAATGACCAAAATTGTATTAAATTGTAAAAATATATTCTAAATATACTTTAAAACCACTCAAATTAATTATTTATCACTATTAATTATTTCGATTAAAAAGGTTGTTTTTAATTAAAAGTTAGTAATTTTTATTATTTATCAGAAAATGAAAGTTATCTGAAAAGTACCAAAATTTCACCCTAAGCTAATTTCAATATTCCGAATCCAAAAATGAAGTCCATTTTGAAAAATAAAATTTACAAAATTTCAAAAAGTGGTTATTACTATTCATAACGCCTAGTTTTAATAATATTTTAATAGCATATCATTGTTTAGTGAAACTCGGTATTGCGTACAACACACGCTATCGCGGAAGGTCCTGCTTGTGTGTAATTCAAGGCAAGCCAAGGATGAGTGTTGTGCAAGCTTCTTTTGGTGTAGCGTACATCACAAGACATTAATGAAATTAAAAGGAATATTTTTCATAAAATCTCGGGGTGTTACATTCTACCCCCCCCCCCCTTAAAATTAATTTCACCCTCGAAATTCATTGGGGTTATAAATGGTTTACTACTCGAAAGTTTATTTAATAGAAACCAACATCGTAATAAGGATTACCAAAAACAATATTTAAAAAAAAATTTGAAACGTAACGGGTACCCAAATAAACTAATCATTGGGTTTCCACATAGGTGAAAATATGGATATGGAAGAGAAATCTAATCATCATGTTCTGATGGAGAGTGGTAGAGAACATGGCTATGAAAAAGCCAGCAATCACAAAGCCATAAATTTGTGATGATCTATGGTACAATATGATTCATCAGATATAAGATCAATAGGACAACATTTTTGGTTTTCAAGATCATTTCCCTAGAGTTGATGAAATTTTAATTAGAAGAAATACTTTCGTTATTTTGGTATAGTCTCGCTGTTGGTCGTTCTTTGGAAAATTTCCACATCATCTCTTAAAGAAATGAAGTTGAATTTTTCATTCATGATGTGTTCGCAGATCATGTGATAGAATGATGGGTCATTCCATCTATCTCAAAAAAAGGTTAGAAAAGTTATCAAAACTTACATAAGTCCATGTATAGTGAGATTAATCATATATGGTTCCTAAAATGGACTTATACTTCATATATCATACTGCTTAATATAATAAAACTAGTTTCTACTAAACAAGGACTTCTTGTAGGCCAGTGATAGGCGCTAAAGGCCAGTCACACTTCGGTTGTGGGTACGGTTCCCATAGCCTTGTCCGACGCGATGGGATGTCGCCCGTCCTGCAGGTTGTCATTTTTCTAAAACTATATTACTATAACATCCCATAAATAATATCAAAAAAAATTCTATCCTTAAACAATACTAACTTATGTCCACCATAATACATTCCAATCATTAGGCTTATCTAAAATACTTCGGTCCAAGCTCATAGTATAAATAAAATGATTACTTGAAATGTCATCAACCAAGCATGTGAATACCATCATTTATCCCCCATATATCTTGTTGGTCACATTCCAATCATGTGAATACCTTAATCATGTATTCTCTTGAAAAATCAATACCCATTAAACCTTAGTGAAAACATGAAAGCTGTCAAAAGTTAACTCCTTCCACATACCAAAATCCAAAAATTCTATATACTCAAACCATGATATAACATTCTCCTTATATCAGTCATGAGCTCATGAATAATATCAAAAATTTAAATTTTCTCCTTATCCATTCATTATGCTCATATCATCTACATTCCAAAAATGTCTCAATCACTTTCCATGTTTACCGGTACCATAAAATTATTGAAAACCACAATAGACCAATACATAAATATTTCAATATTCCACGATACTATATACATGATTATTTTGTAATCCCATTACATAAACACTTAATCATTCCACCACATCGTTGTCATATTCAACATCACCAATAGTGATCGCATGTGACTTCCCTTTGTCCTTTTCCTTAAGTGGTTTCTCGTGTCGATCGTCACTAACCCTTAGAATAGAGCATTTATTAGCATAATGCGCAATTTCCTTGCACTTAAAGCATTAAAGTGTTGGTGGTGCGTTTTCTGTAGACTTTTATTTATTCACATCATTAGAAACAATTTTTTCCATTACTTCGACACTCAGCTTCTTGATGACCTTCTTTTCCACACTTGAAACATTTTCTAGTCCCTTTAAGACAGTCTCCACCATGCTTTTTTCCACACTTTGAGCATAAGGAAGCATTCATCTTCTTTTCACCATTATTCTGAGATTTCTCCTTGAACTCGATCTTTCGTTTCTTGTCAAAACCATGAGATGAATATGTAACACTAACTTCCATTTCTACCTTGATAGCACAGCACCCAATTTCTTCATAGCTACTGAAGTCTCTTATAGCTAATGCCCTTCAAAGATTTGGTTTTAAGTCACTGAAAAATCGATCAACTTTACTTTTAGGTTGGATGATAAATCCAGATGAATACCTCGCATGCCTTGTAAAATTCTCTTCGTATATACCAACAGATTAATCATCCTTTTACTTTAGTTCAAGAAACTCCTTCTCTATCTTTGTTCAAAGAAAATTAGGGAAGTACTTATTGAAAAATAAGTTCTTGAACTCATCCCATTCCATGGACTCAATTTCATCCCTTGGACTCGTATTCTTGATAAGATTCCACCATTGATCATCTTCACCTTCCAAATGATATACTGATAAGATGAATTTATCATGTCCAGAACATTGAAGAACTGAAAATATCTTTTCAGTGGTAATGATCCATTGTTCAGCAACAAGTGGATCATAAGAACCACTGAAAGAAGGTGGACGTTGCCTCATGAAGGAATCAATAGAATATTGTTCCCTTCTCTAGTCATTTGGAAGTCCAGAATGATTCATAGCTTGTGTAGGTATAGCAATAAGATTTTTCACTCCATCTCCCATAACATTTGTTTTTTCCGGAGGACAATCATTACATTGTCCATTACATTGATCAACACGGTTCCTTTGGGTTCCAACCATCGTCTAAAACCCAAAAAGAATAGTCTGAGAGGCAAAAATCATCCTAGGGAAAACAACATAATAAAGGGGGAGTACCATCAATATCTAACATCTTAGGTTACCATAATTCTAGAACTATAACCTATACTTAACCTTAGAGACATCCATAGACATACCTTAGAAATATCTCTAGGGATATTATTAAATTTATTTCATCCTAGTTTCCAAAGGTTGACTAAAGCTTTCCTCTGATACCAACTGTAGAGACCCGAAGCTTAACGTACATGGACATTACATTACTTTTTCGGAATACTTAGTACATAAAAAAACACACACACTAGGACCGTAATAGTTTAGTGTCTTTGGAAGTTTGGAATATAATCTTCTAATCGTGGTGAAAGATCTTCAACATCTCCCATAATGATCTTCCTTTTTTTTCTACATAAAACCTTAATTTATATCCTGGGGAAAGAAAAACATATAAGGGTGAGCTCAAATGCTCAGTAAGGGTAAACAAAAGAAATATCAATCACATCATATTCATAAAAACATTTTGGAAATCTTAACCTGCAAAAGAGATCATAATATCATAACATGGGATAAATCATAGTAGTGAAATGAAATCCTAATAATCACAACTTAAAACATGAAACTTTGTGGCATATACACATAATCATAGAGAATCATTTCTTGTTAGTCAAGACTATCTTAGTGGACAAAGTCCATTTCTGAACTGAGTTCATTCCTCGTTTCAGTCCTGTTTCACTGAACCGGTTTAACCTGCCGTTCCAGCCATGTGTATCTCATGAGATATAAAATCTTTACCCAATGAATTGGAGGTAGATATAGGTCCCCCCCATCTCATAATGATACCATTCTTATGTGTGCCACAAAATCATAAATCATACATCATTCCATAACCCATGTAATAAAAAAAATGGGATTCTTAAACATCATGACATCATAAAACAATTCATATAAGATAAAGGAATTCATAAAAATATTTCCATCACAACATAATCAAATCAATGTAATAATAGGGATATAAATAGAAACCTATATTATCTTAGATGGAAAATAATTTTGATAAAACACTTGAACCCCATTCTTGAGGAAAATATCTTTTCTGCTTCAAAAACACTTTTCCATTCTTAACATGTCGTACAATTCTAAACTAAAAGAAGTTGATTAAAAATAAACTTGAAAACTTGAAAAGGAAGATTCTTGGAAATAATGTTTTAAAAATCCATTCATGTCGTATAAGTTAAAAAAACATTTTTCTCGTACTTTTGTCGGAAAAGTCAAAAAGTACCTCGTACGAAAAACGACAAAAGATTCCTTTCGTATCCTTTACTAAAAACTCACTGAAGGGTAAAATTGGATTTTAAAAATTGTAGGTGGATTTAAATAATATTACATATTGAGTAAACATGGATGTGGATGATAAAATACACCCCATTAAATACCAAAGTATAAACAATCTCGGATAAAAATGAGATTGTGATATTTCCCTTTCCTTAGGTCTGATTTGCTTTGTAAGTGTCCGAACCTCCTGTATAATTATTTAAATAATTTCATTGACTTATTACAGAGTCATAATCATTGTTAGTATATCATATATGGTTCACTTATGACTTTATATTACCCGTTTTTTTGTAAATTCCATCTTAAAGAGCGTTTTGGGTAAAATCGTTTCATTTGTCGTCCGTGTTTTGACTTGTAATTATTCATTTTATTACTTAGATCATGATTACTTACATCCACAATGTATAACATGATATATATATTTAATATATATTCAAAATATACATATATATATAATAGATCGATAAATGGAAAGAAATACACCATTCATGGAGACGGTAGGCCGTACGTACACATGAACACTGTTTTCGTTTCCTTATTTAGTTGAATGGAATTAAGTAGACGACATACATATATATACACATAAATCCAGTATCATTATTATTTAATATATTTCATTATTACTTATTATATATACTTTATAATCATTCAATAATGGTTAATGTGGAGAATGAATCTCATCACGTCGTGGAGACGGTAGTCCGTACGTACGCACGAGCGATGATATCGTTTCATGATCGTGGAATTGTATTGGTGTGTATGTATACTATTTCAGAATCAATATCAATTTACTATAATCATATATAGTTATTAATTACACCATTATACCCATCCAAGTAAGGTGGTGGTGGAAAATAGATTACACCACGGTGTGGAGACGGTATTCCGTACGTACGCACGCGCTGTGGTTTCGTTTTCCGTAGGATGGATAGATGGTGAAATAGGGTTGTTTCATACTTATATTAACATATAAGTATATGATTGATACTGATGTTATTACTTCATAATGAAACAACCTTATAAGAATAATTGGAAGAAGAAATAAAGTTGAAAGAATCGGTAACGGACATTACCTCTTCATTGAAGCGCCTCTTTGAGTCCTCCTCTTAGGGAAATAAATTAGTCATTGAAGAATACCATGACTTCTAGGATATTGCTAGGGAAGTGTAGAAGAGAATTTGGTAGGGGTTGGCCGAGCTTGAAGGCTCAATGTGGTGTGAGGAAGAGAGGGCGGAGGTGCCCTTTTATAAGGGAGGAGAGAGGCACCTTTGGAATAACAAAAAATATTATTTTATTATAAAGCCAAATACGGATTTAAATATCTCCAAATTGATTTATTTATATGCTAAGGTGGGTATGGGTCACAATCCTCTAATCCAATAGAATTTAGACAAGTTTAGGTTCCTATTTTAACCTTATCATTTAGATTTAACATTAAGTTAAATAATTTTACTTTTAATGTGTCTTCTTGTGTTCTTATACTATAAGGTTAATAAACTTACTATAAGCAGCCAAACGAACCCCAAATTGTTTATTATTAATATATATAACCTTATATAAGTCATTTGGACGAACCTTAGATTTTTAGGAATAAAATAACAATTAAAAATATAATATTTCTTTTAAAAACTATTTTATGTTAATTTGACACTATTTATTAATTGATTTTTGTGAAACTTATAACAGAATTATTAGTTCGAAAAAAGTAAATTACATCAATAATGACATGTCATATTAACCTATAAAATTAGTTTAATTCATAAAAAGTCTCAAATTGCATTTATTTGGGTATTTATAACATTAATTATATAAATATTTCATTAATAAGATAATTACTGCATCATCTTTGTGTCATAAATAAATTAAATTATTTAATGTCTAAAAATTACAAATACATTACCATTATGTAGGAAATCTTGTTAAAATTATAATGAATATTTATAGTCGAATTTATCTTATGTATAACCCTATATTAAAAATTATTTACTTATTAAACTTTGATTTTAACTATTTTAACCCTTCTTTAAATAAATTAATAATAAATGTCCTAATCTAATCCAAATTGGCCGAAATGGTCATATTTTATTTCTAAGGTTGTTTTGGTCGAATTAAACTTATCCAATAGAATTAGGACATGTGTTAGATTAATAATAATATCATTTTTACCCTTAATTACCCTATTTGCTTTTAACCGTGTTAAAAAAACTAAAAAGTTACTATTCACCAAAAATTATTTGAATCTCATTTGACAACATTTTACTTAATGACATCAACTGTGTCTCTCGGATTTTTGAAATTCCACTCACAGAAGCAGTAAAATTATGTTTTATGAAAAATTCATTTTTTTAACTACCACTTAGTGGTTTCACTATTCATCAAAAAATGAAATTTTCCAGAAAAATACCAAAAATTATGCCTAAGATATATTTGATATTATGAATTGAAGAATAATGACAATTTTACCAAATTCAAAACATATCTGTTGCATTACTTAATTTAAAAATTAATTCCTGTCGTCAAAACAAATATCGTGTTCTTAAGAGATAATAATTATCAAAAGATTGACACTTGTTTATGTCTGGTTTAAATGTGAAATTACATCCAATGACCAACATTGTATTAAATTTTAAAAATATATTCTAAATATACTTTAAAACCACTCAAATTAATAATTTATCACTATTAATTATTTCGATTAAAAAAGTTGTTTTTAATTAAAATTTAGTAATTTTCACTATTTATCATAAAATGAAAGTTATCCGAAAAGTACCAAAATTTCACCCTAAGCTAATTTAGATATTCCAAATCCAAAAATGAAGTCCATTTTGAAAAATAAAATTTAAAAAACTTCAAAAAGTGGTTATTACTATTCATAACGGCTAGTTTTAATAATATTTTAATAGAATATCATTGTTTAGTGAAAGTCGGTATTGCGTACAACACACGCTATCACGGAAGGTCCCGCTTGCGTGTGATGCAAGGAAAGCCATGGATGTGTGTTGTGCAAGATTCTTTTGGTGTAGAGTACAACACAAGACATTAATGAAATTAAAAAGAATATTTTTCATAAAATCTCGGGGTGTTACAGGTGGTCCCTCAACCGTCGCTTGGTGCTTTGCATGGCAGGTCGGGCAGTCACGAGCCATGTGACCCTGCCCACTGCTTGCATAGCACTGCCTGCCCCTCATATGACTGGATCTACTGCATGTGCCCCACACATCCGAACCAGTATCCTATGGTCTCCCACCTGATGGCCTGGTCTGTTTGGACCTCTACAAATTTTGTCTACTGCCGGATGCAGAAGACTCTGCTACGTGTCGCCCTGCGGTAGGCCTCACTGCTAGCGTTGGCTTAGTAAAGAAGCTCTCCACAACAAGGTCTCTCTCCAGTACTCCTTCCTATGTCAGAATACTAAGGGAGAACATTGAAGCCCTGATTTCATGCCTCATTCCTTGCTCAATTGTCCGGTCCCGAAAGAATGGGTCTCGTACCATGTCCGTGGAGTAGAGCGAGCGGTCGGTAAATCTCACCGAGTAATGGGCTACTATCATGCTGCCCTTCTGCAGCTGTAGTAACTCCTGGATGCGCACTGCACAGAGGGTGGCTGGAACGAACTCCGGGTGGAAGAGACTCTCGAAGTCCGTCTATAGAAGAGATTTCTCATCGTGCACCTAGAGCATCAGGCTCCACCATCTACCTGCTGCTGCGTGCATGAGACTCGCGGTAAGGATCACCATAAGATCTGATGGTGTCCCTACCAATATAAAAACTCGGACAATAGCCTCCATCCAATCATCGACTTCCTGAGGTTCCGTCTCTCCGTCGAACTTGGGCAGCCTCTATCGCTGAAACTCATGCGGTGCACTCAGGCAGCGTGCACTCTCCGCTGCTGGGG
Organism: Viscum album; assembly: GCA_963277665.1. Taxonomy (NCBI): domain Eukaryota; kingdom Viridiplantae; phylum Streptophyta; class Magnoliopsida; order Santalales; family Viscaceae; genus Viscum; species Viscum album. Next base: position 2,037,044,146 of record OY728148.1, read on the forward strand.
CTGGTGGTATCGGTGGCCCAGCGGGTAGAGGTACCGCTGGTGCCTCTGCTGTAATGGGACCCTGCATCGAGGCCTCATCGCTCGGTGGGCTGGCATCTCGCATGCAACTGGGAACCCTACCTGGATGCCATCGTGGGGCCATCCTAAAAAGAAACAGGTGCACCACGGTTAACACAGTATACCTAGTGATCTGACACAAAGTAATCACAAAGAAAACTTTTGAAACATACATGCAATCAGTGTTTTTGAGCACTATGTCGGAAATCAGAAGTCAGGGTCATGTTGTATGGATACGTCGGCCGCCGCACCAATACTGGACTCCCTGGAATGATAACCACACTCAATACCCATAACAATATTACTTCACAGGAGTAAATTATCAGAGTCCTAAGTTCTGGGGTAGAACCGACTACTCTGATACCAATTTGTCATGACTCGTCCTCGGGGCCCGTGCCGTGACTACCCCAAGCCCGCCTTCCATAGGCCAGGGGCTGGTGACTAGCACCAAAGGAATAAATCCTAAAAAGAGGGAATGCATTTCCTTATATAAGAAAACAAACACAATAGAGTTCGCAAGCTATAGTAAACACAAAGTAAACTGAGTAAAAAAGTAAGTGTTGGAAAGTAAATGGTCCAGAATACAAACCCAAATAAAGTACAGTACACCAGTAAAGAAAGAACAGCTGCAGTAAAGTAAACCAGCAACCACTGAGTCGTCCTCTGGATATCCCACCTATAGGGTGGGTACAAATGGTCTCCTTAGCTCCTCAGGTCCTGTAGTCCGCTCCGTGTACGTCCCTCCAAGTGGTCCACATCCAGGTACCGTCCCGCTCCACAAGACTCTACCTCGATCAGTGTTGTCTGTCGTCTGCATCCAACACAATGTAGTGCGGGCATAGCTTCTGCAGGGGTGAGTATTCGATACTCAGTAGGGTCCCTGAGACCCCCGAAGGTCTCCCAGAATCCACAAAGGACAAACCACAAAGGAAAGATACAAACACAAAGCATCAACAAACACTACTTATGTATATTCCCATACATATACCTAAGTCATCAATTCCAGTTTGGCTCCAACTCCCAAGCCCAAGTAAAACCAGTCCACACAGGAAAGCACAACTCAGTACACATAGGAAAGAAAGTCAATCACATCGTTGATAATGACTGAAAGTCAAGACACAGCTCACACAGGTATACTACTCACAAAGAGGGATGGATATGATAGATGTAGCCTCTGAATCATCTCCCCTTCCAAACAAATGTTGGATCCAAGTATAGAAGTCGTCGGTGCCGAACCCACGTAGGATTCAGGTACAGTAACAATCGCTGCCGAACCCACGTAGGATCCAAGTACATTATTCATCGCTGCTGAACCCATGGAGGATGTATGTACAGTCATCCTTGCTGCCAAACCCATGTAGGATCCAAGTACAGTCGTCATCGTCGTCGCAGTAGCAGCGAGCTCTAGGGTTCCCGCACACAGCATGCTCGATTCCAGGAGGGTCCGCTCTACGATCCAAGGGGTTCGATACATAAACTGTCACTAAGTCTAGAGTTGATGTATCCCGAAGTTCTGACTCATCAAAATGAACTCAACACCACAGACGACGCGTCAATCGGACGCCCGGTCTGAGAGATATTGTCTTTTCCGTCCCAGGGGCCCTGTTAAAAATACGCTCGTTTCAAACCCGGATGATATCCAAATTCATCTGAAACTAACTTAGAGTATCGCACAAGAACTGTCTCATCGAAAGGGTCCTAGTGCCGTAGAAGGAACGTCGATCAGACGCGTGGTGTTTAAGTTATTTTCATTTAAGTGATTAACAAGCCCGGCCAGTTTAGCCCAGTGGGCCGATGGGTCGGGTTGACCCAGTTTGACGGTTCTGATCCAGCAGGGGTGTCAGACCAGTCCGAAAAAAAAAACTCAACTCGGCCCAAAGGGACGCGGTGCAGCCCAAAGTGGTGCGGCCCGGCCTGGCATGGCCCGGCCTGGCGTGGCCCGGCCTGGCACGGCCTGGCTGGCTCGGCCGAAGCTGAGCGGGTTTTGAGAGGGGGGGGGGTTTCCGCACCGGCGGCGCCGCCCTTTCCCAAACCGGCTGGCTAGACCGACCGGTCTTCTATGCACGCAGCCCCAATGGGTGGGCTGCCGATCTTCAAGCACAGCGCCCTCCTGGCGCCACGGTCCAGCACTACCCAGCCTGCCGACGGGTCGGTCGGTTCTTCCACCGAAGCGGCCCGTGTAGTGGGTCGTGGTTCCCCCCTCACAACAGGTGTGACGGTGCCGGTTTAATTTATCGTGTTCCCGGCACAGTGCGATGGCATCAATACTCCTCCGCCTTTGGTTTCCAATTCTAAATAAAATAAACAAGATCAACAGAGGGTTGTCGGGCCATGTTCGTTTGGCCCGCGCCCTCCGCGTAAAGCGATAGCAAAAGGTCAAGGTAAAAAAGATGATCAACGACAAACCAAAGCACAATTTTAATCCATTAAAATTGAACATAACCCATACCTCAAAAAATGTTTATGAACGTCGACATCGCTGTTGTCGGCGTTGCAAGGTTAGGATTCGTAGATGTCGACGGAGAGCATCTGAGGAGGAAGCAGCGTCTCCCTTTTTTTATCATGAAGAGAAGAAAACAAGGAATTATGCTTATGGCGAGTTCCCACATTGGTGTCACCTCCCTTGTCACAGAGTAAGAAGAGGATGGAGAAACCGGGGTCGCCAAGTCGATGTTCTTTGTCGAAGAGTTGATGTTCTTTGTTGAGGATGAAGTTCTTCAAATAAAACTATAGCTCTCTCCTCAAAATCTCAACACAACATGCCAACCAAAAATAAAATAAGGCTTCCCTTATTTTATTAAGTCATGTCATGCATTCAAATTTACAAAATTCATACACTTAATTAATTTTATTGAAGAGGTTCAATAAATTAATTAAAGTGTGTTGGCATGTGATTAAGAGGGAAAGAGAGAGAGAGGAAGAGTCCCCATTAAAGAGGAGTTAACAAGTTTAAGAGGGGGTTTAAGGAGTTTAGGGAATGTGAAGGATTGGGGCTCGTGTGAGCCCCACCTCAAATTTATCCTCTCATGGGTAGTTAGGAACTAGTGGGTCCCACCCCAACTCCCTTATTTAGATTTTAACCACTTAGATATAAATACAAATTGTTCCACAATTTTTATTCACTTCTAATTTAATTCATAAAAAATTAACTTCCCCTCTCATGAAAACACGATTACGGTAAAGGTCCCCCTAATCAATTACCCACGATGCGAGTTCATCGGTGCCCTCAGATTTCAATTCCCAGCACCGGTTTAAAAGATAGGAAAACTCCGTCGTTCGTTCACTTAACGTACCCGAGCTAAACTTCAGAAATTGATTCCGGGCACACCAGGCGTTGGAATTAGGTGTCTTCAGAAACTCCGTACTTGTAAAATCACACAGAATTTAAGAAAAAAATTTCATTGAAATTTACGGGTCTTTATAGGTATAGGGTTCATAGGAGCAAGGGTTGAAAATATTGTTTCGATTTATGCTATTGGGGGTTTGATTAACTCTAATTTTATGAGTTATTTGTGATGATTCATTTATTTTCAATTATTTAAAAGTAATAAGTTTTTATCTCAATAAGCGATTAATATTTGAAATTATTTTACTTAAAAATTATGTATTTCAAATTTTCATTTTTGTCTGCATTTCCATTTCCAAAAAATGACAGGATTGTTAAAACTGTGTTTTTTTGCAAGAAGACTGAGAAAACATGTCACAATTGACAACATATGATTATCCACATGTATTTTCCTTTAATATTTGGAATTTTTAATTATTCATAGTCATTTTTTCATTTTATACATTCTACATTTTCAAACTTGTGTTTTTTCTATTTCTAGTGACATATGGATCAATTGGGTAGTAATTTTGTTTCTTTTGGGATTTTTATTGTAATTTCCCCCACCTATTTGAAATGTTAGTCACATCGTGTGGGAATGGTTTTGTTGACCATGAAAATGAAATATGGATGATGTGTCCTTAAAAAGTAATACTGTAGTGTTTTAATTGGCATTATCATATTAGGTTTCAATATATGATTACTAGGATGGCATGAATGTGTGCCACAATGCAAGGAGTTTTTTGGTGTTAATTTATATTGACTAACAATACCATGTTATATTTCTCATAATTGGCTAAATATTTGTTTTCTATTTTATGGTTGGTGAAATTTTATGGTCCAGTTGTAAAACATGTTTTGTTCTTTTAGTCTGAGAAAATATGGCACAAGGAATTATATGTGATCACCAAGACACATGTATTTTATTTATTATTAATAGTTTTTGATATTATTTTTTTTACTTTCTATTCATTGTAGTCATTTTTTCACTTATTAATCATGTAATAGTTTCTGCATTTTTTATCGTATATTTTCTCTATTTTTTGGGGTGGTGCTGGGGAAGGGGGTAGGGTGTGAAAGGGAGGAGGGGGTGTAGGGGTGTGTAGGGGGGAGGGTGAAGTGGGGGTGTATAGAGCAGGTGGAGGGTATAGTTTGGGTTAATGTGGGGAGGGGTGTGTCAGGGGTGCAAGGGGGTGTGCAGGGGTAGGGGGTGTTGGTGTAGGGGCAGGGGGTTCTGGTTCAGGGTTGTAAAGGTATTGAAAAAATGATATTTCTTCCACAAATCATATTCTAGGCTTACTGGTAAGATGATAAAACTCATGAACACCACAACATTAATTTTATAATTAATAATCCAATTCACATAAGACAACTAACACTAAACATAATCCTCTATTTGATATGTATGGGAACATCATAACTCATCTCTAAACATAATTTGGTTGTTTTTAGTAATATCCTCTATTTGATAGGATGAATCCCATGATCATTAGATGTATATGTGTGAGAAAACATACAAATGGAATTAATGATAATGAATTACCACTACATATATATGTGAACACATACATGAACCCTACAAATGATACCTTATAATTCTATTTATTTCATTTTTCTTTGTTTTCATCATCCAAGTTTGATTTAATACCTTCCTCAAGATGTAGAAAAGGTATTTTTGTAATTTTGGATGGTGTAGGGGGTGCAGGGGGTCTGTTCGGGTAGAGGAGGGCGGTGGTCCAGGTGTTAGAGTTGGTTCCCTAGAGACCAACTTCTATGTACTTTATGATGAACCTATATTCATTGTATCAATATTTATAAACTCATTATCACATCATGGTTTTTCTTCTATGTGACATAGTATGTGATAATGTCCTGAGAATAAATGTCACACTAAAAGGTCACAGTGGATCCCTACAATGATGAGACTTTGGAAGTTCCATGACACTATTATTGAATATATGTTCTATGTCTGGGTGATATTATTTTAAGGGACACAAATGATATAAGATATCATGGGTGGAGACTCGTGAAATGTTGAGGAACCTTTTCATGGTGTGTGCCCTTGGTAATAATCATGATGATATTATGAGAACAAGACCTACCAATAAGAAATCCACATTCATAAGTCTCATTGGATGTTCCTATATGTGGATGTGTGTATTAGTCCTTCAACATTAAGACTATTATTAATGGGTATTAGGACCCGCGCACTTAGATGTATTGACGAAAAATGTGACAATAGATGTTCGCAGTAAGGTAGGATTTTTTGGGTGCATCATAGGTAATACTGTATTAACGAATAATGCGAGAAAAGATTTTTCACCTCTACCTACTCTAACACACCTCTGATGTCTTGTAGTCCAATTATCTAGTTTTTTTATAATTCTTTCTTATTTATATTATTAGTTTCTCCCCTTGATTTCTCTTATGTTTTAAATTTATTCTAAAGGTGAACTCATTCTGGTTCACCTATGACGATAGTCTCTAAGAGTGTTATAAATATATATGATTTTTTCTATTTGATTATGTTTATCTTTATGATCATTATTCTTGTCATTGTGTCGGTGGGGTGTAAGGGGGTACAATTTAGGGGAGTCTGTAATGGAAGGGGTGGGGGATGGGGAGGGTTCTGGGGGTCTGTATGGGTATGGTAGGGGGGAGGTGGGTTTGCAAGTGAAGGTGGAAGGGGAGGGGGAGGGTGTCGGTGGGGTGAAATGGGGGAGGGGTGAAAGGGGGTTTGTAGGGGCAGGGGGTTCCAGTCTAGTGGGTTCTGGTGTAGAGTGGGGGGCTAGTGTAGTTGGTTGGGGGGATAGTGTTGGGGGATAGGGAAGGGGCAATGGGTGTGTAGTGGAGGGGGGCTAGGGTATGTAGAGGAGGGGGTGCTAGGGTGTGCATGGGGTGGTTCAAGTGGGGGAGTGCAATGAGAAGGGGGTGGGGTATGGGGTGTGTAGTAGAAGGGGGTGAAAATATTGGTTCAATTTATGCTATTGGGTTTTTTATTAACTCTAATTTTATGAGGTATTCTTGATGATTAATTTATTTTCTTGTATTTATGAACTACTAGGTTTTATCTCAATAAAGGATTAAACATTTAAATTATTTTACATCAAAATTATGTATTTCAAATTTTCCTTTTTGTATGAATTTCCTTTTCCAAAAAAATATAAAACATTGTTAAAATTATTATTTTTTTCATGAATACTGAGAAGACATGTCACAATTAACAACATATGATTATCCACATGTATTTTATTTCACTGTTTGGAATTTTCAATTATTCATTTTCATTATTTTATTTTATACATTCTACATTTTCATACTTATGTTTTTTATATTTCTAGTGACATATGGATCAACTTGGTAGTAAATTTTTTTTCTTTTGGGATTTTTTATTTTAATTTCCTACACCTGTTTTCAGTGGTGGGCACATCACGGGGGCATGGTTTTGTTGACCATGAAAATGAAATATGGATGATGTGTCCTTGAAAAGTAATAATGTATTGTCTTAATTTGATTTAACATATTAGGTTTCAATATATGATTACTAGGATGGCATAAATGAGTGCCTCAATGCATGGAGTTTTTGGTTGTTAATTTATATGGACTACCAATACCGTGTTATATTTCTCATAATTGACTAAATATTTATTTATATTTTATGGTTGGTGAAATTTTATGGTCTAATTTTAAAACATGTTTTTTCTTGTAGTCTGAGAAAATATGGCACGATGATTTATATGTGATCACCAAGAAACATGTATTTATTTATTATTATTATTTTTTGTTATTGTTTTTTTGACTTTATATTCATTGTAGTCATTTTTTCACCTATTAATCATGTAATAATTTCTTTATTTTCGAACATATGTCTTCTCTATTTTTTGGGGTGGTGCTGGGGAAGGGGGTAGGGGTGTGAAGGGGATGAGGGGTGTAGGGGGTGTGTAGGGGGGAGGGTGCAGTGGGGGTGAAAGAATAGGGGGAAGGTATCGGTGGGGTGAGTGTGGGGAGGGGTGGGTCAGGGGTGAAAGGGCAGGGGCAGGGGGTGTTGGTACATGGGTAGGGGGTGTTGGTTCAGGGTTGTAAAGGTATTGAGAAAATAATATGTCTGCCACAACACATATACTAGGATTACTGGTAAGATAATAAATCTCATAAACACCACAACATTACTTCTAAAATTAATAATCCAATTCACATAAGACAACTAACTGTTAACATAATCTTATATTTGATAAGTATGGAAACATCATAACTCGTCTCTAAACATGAGTTGGTTGTTTTTCAGCAATATCCTCTAATTTATACGATGAATCCCATGATCATTAGAGGTATATGTGTGAGAAAACATACAAATGGAATGAATGATAATGAATTACCACTACATGATATATGTGAGCACATACATGAACCATACAAATGATACCTTAGAGTTCTATTTATTTTTTTCATTTTTCTTTGTTTTCATCATCCAGGTTTGATTTACTCCCTTCATAAAGATGTAGAAAAGGTAGTTTTGTAATTTTGGAGGGTGCAGGGGGTGCAGGGGGTATGTAGTGGTAGGGGAGGGGGGATGGTCCAGGTGTTAGAGTTGGTGACCTAGAAACCAACCTCTATGTACATTATTATAAACCAATATTCATTGCATCAATATTTATAAACTCATTATCACATCATGATTTTTCTACTGTGTGACATAGTATGTGATAATGTCTTAATAATACATGTCGCACTAAAAGGTCACAGTGGATCCCTGTAATGTTTAGAATTTGGAAGTTCCATGACACTATTCTTGAATATATGTTCTATAGCCAGATGATATCAGTTTGAGGGACACAAATGATACAAGATATCATGGGTGGAGACTCGTGAAACTTTGAGGCACCTTTTCATGGTGTGCGCCCATGGTAATATTCATGGGGATATTATAAGAACAAGACCTACCAGTAGGAAATCCACATTCATACGTGTCATTGGATGTTCCTATCTGTGGATGTGTGTATTGGTCTTTCAATTTTAAGATTATTAAGAATGGGTATTATGACTCACGCACTTAGATGTATTGCCGAAAACTGTGACGATAGATGTTCACAGTGAGGTAGGATTTATTGTGTGCATCACTGGTAATACTGCATTAATGAATAATGAACAAAAGTATTTTTCACCTCTAAAGAATTAGATATCTCAGGAGCATTCATGGAAATGATATATCATAGATAAATCCATGTCCATGGTGTTCTCTAGTCATGTTCAGTTCCAGAAAGTCAATGAATAATAAATTGAGCACATGGGTTGATGTTACTTACATGAAACCCGCTTGATTAGAGATATTAGGAAAAATGGATTATATTACATGGTAATCATTCGTATGAGGTGAATGTCGTTGAGACATCAACATCATTCTCTCGGGTACCTTGGCTCATTTCTAGAAAATAATCTTGGACATTAGGTAAGCCCACCCAATTTCAACATGAAAGATGCCTAGAGGGTTACACACTATTTTTTTAAAGGTCAAAGCACAATATATAAAACAAAAATGTTACAAGAGACGAAAAGATGAGATTTTATTTACAATCTATGTCAAAAAGATAAGATAAATCAGCTCGAAGAGTGTCAAACCAAGTCATGCTTTGATGGACTCCATTGTTAGCAAGAGCATCAACAACAGCATTTGCTTCACGGTAGGAATGAGTAGCAATGTAATCAATCCCATGGAGAGTCTTCAAGAAATTTATCCATCGTGTAGTGAGAGGCCAGGCTAGATGAATGATGCCATTCCAGATGGCATGAATCATGGTGGTAGAATCACTTTCAATCCAAAGCTTTCTCCATCCTTTTCGAAGCACAAACTCAACAGCGTGAATGACTCCAAGCATTTCCGCCTCCAGAGATGAAGAGTGACCACATCCAACATAGAAGAAACCCTGACATTGGCCAGCTGAGTCTCTGAAGATAGAACCACAACTGGAAGGTCCTGGATTGCCTTTAGAAGCACCATCAAAGTTCACTTTGATCCATCCCGGTATCGGAGATTGCCAGAAAACTTCAAAGGAGCGTTTTGGTGCAGGGTAGATTCCAGGAACACAGAGATGTCAAAGTGTCTTAGAGGGTTACACACTATGTGTAGCCAGTATCTCAGTTAAATAATTAATTTATTTATCATGTTGAAAAAATATTATTTCAGATTGTGGTTTAATAATTATTCATGTATGGATGATCGCATTTTTTCGTCGCTGGTTATTTGAGGGAATATATTTTGGAAGGAATATTTATATATCGATGATTAATGAAGTTATGTTTATTTAATAAATAAATAGTCATTATACAAGGCCTAGTAAATATTGAAGAGTATTGGAGGACCATGTTATGGGTCCAGTGATAAATAATATTAAATATTATTTGGTTAAATAATATTTAAATATAATGTGAAAGTTAATGACATGTCATGTAAATAATAGCATTGATATTATTATTTGACATGGGGTTTCCACATTGAATAATAAATTAAGTGACATCACCAGTGCTAGTTATTTATTATTACCTTGTGAAATAAATTTTTTACGAGCGTGTCCTAGAAATAATAGCATTGTTATTATTATTTGAAATGGGGTTTTTACATGAAATAATAAACTATGTTGCGGAACCTATAATAATTATTTATTATTACATAGTAAATAAACTTTCAATTATATTATTATTCTCTATATAATCCATGGGTTCATTCCATCAGCTAAACAATTGTCGTGTGCACAACATCCTTGGAGAAAAGCTCTCGAGCATAGAGAACTCATCCCTCTCCAAGAACACTCTCAATAACAATATTTATCCTCCTCCACTGGATCGAGGATAATGCTTTGGAAGCGATTATCAAGATGATCGAAGGAGAACATCGCAAGCAGAAGGATATTCCATGCTAGAACTCGGAGACTACTTCAACTATGTTTGAATATACATAGATCATGTGTGGATCACATCTAGATGATTCATGTCCCTAGATTCTACATTTCAATGATTCTTCACCTTAGACATGTGGTTGGATGCAACAATGAAGAAATAATCACCATGGAGGTAATTCTTTAATTTAATTAAATTAATTATAAACAAAATATGTTGATCATATCTTCTAGGTTCTAGGTACTCTCTTTTTTATATTGTCTTTAATTAAATCTTGTGTATACAAACATTAATCATCATATTGATCTCGTATTAATCATTAATTATGAAAATTTTGAAAGTTGGATGCATGCCCATCCTACCCTTTCCTTCGCCCAGAACCTATAAGTGTTATCATACAGGGATATATTTTCTTTCATAATTGATTAAATATTTCGTTGATAATTTGAAATTTTATAATTTAGTTTTTCAATTCATGTTTAATCATTATTGTAATATGAATTCCAAGATCTATTCATCCCTCATCATTTCTTGAGGATCTAACAGAAGTGAATAATTTTATGATTAAAATTAAATTGAGGATCTAATCAGTAGGTTCCGATGGTTCTGTCCAAATAACACAAGAATACACATCATGTAGTCGGATCTACACACCGTGTATTTTTTTTCAATGCATCAGGAGTAATTCGAAAATTACTCAAACTGTGTGCATTAATGACACCCGGTGTTGTTAATTCTTACACCGTGTGTTGAACAGGACAGACTGGCGCATTGTCAGCTAGACTACACAACACGTGGCTCACGAGACACGACGTGTAGTCCCATTCAATTAGGATCAATCCATGTATCCCATACACGGCTTTCCTGGCTCGTGACCATGTAACATGGAGTATACACAGCATGTGGCCAACTAGACACTCTGTGTACTATGAAGATTTATGAAGTACACCTCACACATCGTTTCCCCAAGCATGTACTTCTCATGGATGGTGAGGAGGGTACACGTCGTGTATCTAGATCTACACATCATGTATTACTTCCAAATTATGCATATTGAATAAAATATTATTATATTGTGTAACCCTTGAGACATGTACCATCGTGTGGGTGTAAATCCAAGACAAAACATGTTATATGTGTTTGATATATATATATATATATGTTTAATTAACACTTGAATAATTTTCAAATATATACACATTGTGTATGAGATGTTTTACAATTATAAGTTTACATGTATTTACACATGTCATAATGAATAAAGTGTATACAAGTATAAATACATGTTGGGTAGTTTTGTATGAGTATTCCCTGGGATTACTCCAAGGTACAAGTTTTGTACAAGGTTATCGATGATAATATCAAGGAAATTCAGAAAATTATTAGGATAAAAAGGATTGATTAATTAAAGATAATGATTAATCGATTTGATCATAATTTATCATAATAAGGATGATTAAATAATTGAGTGGTAGTTTTATTAAATGTGTAATTAATTGCATGTATGTGGATGATCATTAGCTAGACCAGACCTTTGTATGTGATTGGTTCCCTTTTAATTTATTTATTAAATTAAAATCATTGGCTTGCATCCCTTCTCCTCATTAATATGTAGGGTTTGCGTGCCTAGGGTTTGTTTTATGTAAACCCCCTTCATTTACCCCTCACTTATGTATGAGTTAAAAGAATATGTAATGGATGGATCTACCAAGATAGAGGAGGTGGTTCATGTTCGGAGATAAGGTAAAACCAATCCAAGGAGATACATTGGTGGAGAGGTGGAAAGCTGTAAAAACGAACCATAAATGGTTCAAAGTATTTCTCCCATAGGTTAGGGTTAGTTTATCAACCGCTAGATAAAATAACTAATAGTAAAGCTCATGATCATACCCATTATTTTATTCCTGTCAGTTTTATAGTTATTCATTGTCGATGTTTGACATGATCACATATTTGATGAACTAACAAGCATACAAGATATAACTAAAATACAAAATTGCTTATGCGTGAATATTATCTATACATGATTCATCACATAAGTATATCCCAATTATCATTAAAAAACATGTGAAGAGGTAATAAGTGACAATTTATTAATAAAGGATAAAATCCATTAATTAAATTTTAAGTAGGTATAACCATCCATTACATCGGTTATAATCGAATCATAGTTCAAAGTGCATGACCAACCCTAGTAGGGGTGCTTTCAATTATCGAGGAATTCCAATTTTGAGTTCTAGGTTGACTTTAATTAGTTTATATCAAGGGTGGACTACCCTAGAAGGACATGGTCTAAATGAGATGTAGGGGTTGAGGAAATCCAAAATTAAGGATTTTAGGATTGGGGAGTCCACTCAACAGATCAAGGAGATGCGAGTTAATGCAGTTGGAATTTGGGACACCTACCTAAAACCTTTATGGTTGCTTGACTAACCCTTATTGGGGTAATGTGAAGGGAAATATGGATCATTTTCGCTAGAATGTTCAAGAAACAAGATATTCCTAAGAAAATGGTAACGGCTATTGGGTTTCAACACAATAGTGGGAGAGTAATAGATATTAATTAATTAATTTGTCTATTTTTGTCCATATAAAGTACTAAAACTATTTTCATATTAATTTGTAGAAACAAAAATCAAAAGGGCATCAAACATATAATTGTAATCCATACTTGAGAAGGAACACCTTCTCACCAGTACTAATATCCATTAGTGGTAAAGGAACCTTCTGGTTATCCTTATCCATGGGAGGAAACATTATGTGCTAGAAGAGACTTTACCAGATCTGCTTGGAAATGAGGTGATTGATGAGAAACACTCTTTATATGAGAAACATTTGAATGGTACTACGGATGTTCAATGCCTCATGATATCATCTATGACCAATGATATCTTGAAGCAACATGAGAATATGGATTCTTATAGAATGATATCTCACCATTATGATCTCTTTCACGAGAAGGTCAGACAAGAGAGGTATGAGATCTCCAACTCTTTGTTCAATACTAATCTTGGAGAGTATGTGCTAGTTGTACCACATGTAGTCATCATTATTGGCTACATTGAGCATCGTGGTATCTTAGGGATTAAATTCCTAGATGAGATATGTATATATCTCATACTATCATCACTACCTATGACTTTCTCTAGTTTTATTGTTAATTAGAATATTATAAATAATGAGAAGAGACTATCGGAGATTCTTACCCTGATTCTCCATGTGGATAAGTACATATGGCATGAAAAACACATAGTCCTTATGGTGAATAATAAGAGGAAGCACAAGGGAAAGGGGCATAAGATTTATAAAAAATATAAAGCCTCATAGAAATGTCTAACCAAGAAGAATAATATCTAGATGAAGGGAAAGGAAAAGGAGGCAGTACACTTTAGATGTGGAATGTCATGCCACTAGAAGAGGAAATGCACCCATAGTCAAGGGGAAGCCAAATATGCATTCGTTATCGAATGAAATATTTCCATTTATACACATTTGGTATTAGATACTTCTTATAGGTCTCTCATCTATTTTAAAATGCAGGAACTAAGTATATTCTGGAAAATTTCCAAAGGATAGGTGGATCTATGAGATGCCAATGGTATGAGGATAGATGCTCCTTCCATTGGTTACTACCACCTCACATTGATGACAGGGAATGATTTTGGGTTTACATCACTGTTATTATGTACCTTGTGTTACCTAGAACATAATTTTTGTATCGTGTTTAGTTATATATGGATTTATTTTCATGTTTGGAAATAAATGTTATTACTTTTATATGGAAAACATATGTTATGGTATGGAACATTTAAATAACGGCCTGTATGTATTAAATTACTAGAACCATGTGTTAGCAATTTATAATGAACCAAGTTCACATGACCCATACAACACTCAGTTGTGGCATCACTACCTTGGTCATGTAAACAAGAAACTCTTGACAATGCTCTTTTGAGATGGTTATTTAGAATCTTCTGAGATATAACCACTTGATAGATGTAAATCTTGTTTATAAGGGAAAATGACTAAACCACCATTTTGTGGACATGGTGAAAGGGACACAGAGATTCTAGGATTTGTACCATCTAATTTTTGTGGACCATTTATAGTAGAAGATAGGGGTGGGTACTTTTAATTCATTAATTTTACTAAGGACTTAGGTAGATATGGATATGTATACTTAATGAGGTATTGGTCTGAGTCCTTTGAGAAATTCATGGAGTTAAAGAATGAAGTAGAGAATCTGCATGGTAAGAACGTAAAGAAGTTTCGTTTGGATCAAGGTGGAGAGTATATTAACAAAGAGTTCATCGACCATTTATAGGAGTCTGGGATTCTATCATAACTCACTCCACCTTAATATACCACAGTGGAATGGTGTTAGTTAAAGGAGGAATCGTACCATGTTGGACATGGTGAGTTCGATGATGATTATTGCATATCATTCATTATCCTTTTGAGGATATGCAATGCAAACTACGACATACACATTAAACTAAGTACGTCACACCCCAAACCATGTTTTTGGTCTTTTAAATTATTATTATTTTAAATATTTTGTGTTGAGGTTCGAGTTTAATCCCAAACAAACTTTTGAGTTTTGTCAAAAAAAATTGCACATTTTTTAGTTAACATCATTGGCCGCATGAGGGGAGTGCATTTCAGAATCCCCGCACGGCTTCGCCTAGGAAACGGTATGATCCGTCTATCTTCAATACATTAAAATGGGAAAATTATATGATTTATTGTGTTATTAAATATTTTTATTGATGATAATAATTTTATAAATATTAGTAAAATTAAATTATTATTTTTATCGTTTTTACTTTTTTTTCATGATTAGTATTATTATTATTTAAATGTTTCATTAATATTGTTATAAATATTAAAAAATTTGTTAATTTTATTATTATTAAGATTGAAACTATTGTTAATAAATAATTTTAATATTATATTATTATTATTAAATATGTCTTGTTTTTAAGATTATTATTTTCATCTTTTCTGTATATTATTATTATTATTATTATGAGCATTGTTATTATTATAATTGTCAATATTATTTTTATTGTTGTTGTTTTTGTATATTAAAGTTATTATTATTATTTTTCCATTATAATTATTCTTATTAGTGTTATTATTAATGAGTCATTACTATTATTGATATTTTTATCATCTTTATTTATTTGTGAGTTTTTTTAGTTTTTTTATTTTTATTTTATTTTATTTTTTTCCTTCTTTTTCTTTCTATTTATTTTTTTCAATTTTCCTCTCCCATCTCTCTGTACATGTCGTGACCCCCACCTATTACCTTAATCCCTTTCTCCACCACCTCCTCGTTCTTCTCCATCTCCCTCTCTGTGCAGGCCGTCACAACACCCCCTGGTTCCGGCACAACCTCCTCCTTCCCCAGCCACCCAGCTCCTGGCCATCTCGCTCCAGCGCCCCACCTGAACTACATGTGACACCCATCGTCTAAGTAGCTCCACCACACCGGTGCCTCTCTTGTGTGTTGCGCGACCTCCAGCGCACCACCCCTAACCAGCATCCAGTGATCTCCACTACCGGTGTCACCCTTCCAGCGAGTTTTTTTTTGAAAAATTTATTCAAAAAAAAATTGAAAATACATCTAGGTAAAAAAAATTATTTTTTTACCCCTCAATGGCGGCACCTGGTGTGCCGCCTTTGGGGGTTTTTTCGCCCAGGGCAGGGCGGCACATGGTGTGCCGCCTTTGCCCAAAAATAAACCGCAAAGGCGGCACACCAAGTGCCGCCTTTGACTGAATATTTTTTTTAAAATTTTTTATTCTTATTTTTATTTTTTTGTTTTGTTTTGTTATATATATATATATATAACAAAACTTTTCAGTAGAATTTTTCTACTATTTAATATCCAACAGAACTGCCATTATAGCGGTCTGGATTCTGACAGAAACCCTCACTTGGACTCTCTTTTATAAGGGGGCTTGCCCTGAAAATCATATTGTATTTCTGATGTGGGATTTTGGTTCTTTTTTTTCTACGTAGTATATTTTGTGTTTCTGATGTGGGATTCTATTTCAAGTACACGAATTTGAAAGACTATAAAACATAAAATATAAGACCAACATAAATGAAACTTTGAAAATTGATTAAACATATAAGGAATAGTTGAAAAAAATAATTTCATAAAAAATGTTGATACAAATTAATTTATATGCTTTCAAAACCACCTACTTGAAACATAAACGTATTTCAAGTACGTGACTTTGAATGCTTATAAAAGATAAACTATAATTCCAATATAAATGAAACATCAAACATTGAATTAACATATACGAAATATTTGAAAACAAAAAAAATTTCATAAAAAATGTTGACCAAAAATAATTTATAAGCTTTCAAAACCATCAACATGAAACTTAAAAATGTTTCAAGATCCCGACTTTGAAAGACTATAAAAAATAAAATATAATACCAATACAAATGAAACATTAACCATTGATTAAAAATATAATAAATAGTTGAAAACAAAAAAAAATTCTTAAAAAATGTCCAAAAAAATTAATTTATAATCTTTCAAAACCGTCTACTTGAAACTTAAAAATGTTTCAAGTACGTGAATTTGAAAGACTATAAAACATAAAATATAAGACCAACATAAATGAAACATTAAACATTGATTAAACATATAAGGAATAGTTGAAAACCAAAAGAATTTCCCAAAAAATATTGATGAAAATTAATCTATAAACTTTCAAGACCGCCTACTTGAAACTTAATAATGTTTCAAGTACGCGACTTTGAAATAATATAAAACATAAACTATAAGACCAATATAAATGAAACTTTAAACATTGATTAAACATATATGAAATAGTTGAAAACAAAAATAATTTCATCAAAATTGTTGATTATAAATAATTTATATGCTTTCAAAAGCACCAGCTTGAAACTTAAAAAAGTATCAAGTATGCGAATTCGAAAGACTATAAAATATACACTATAAAACGACTATAATTTAAACATTAAACATTAGTTGAATAAATAATAAATATTTGAAAACCAAAATAATTTCAAAAAAAATGTTGATGAAAAATAATTTATAAGCTTTCATAACCATCTACTTGAAACTTAAAAATGTTTCTAGTGCGTGACTTTGAAAGACCATAATTATATTATTAATTAACTAATTAATTATTATATAATTAATAGTTATATTAATAATTAAATAAATAATTATTATATAAGTAATAATTATTGAGTAATAATTAATAATTAAAAATTAATAATTAATAATTTAATGAATAATTATAATTAATATTTATATTACTAATTAACTAATTTATAATTAATAATTACTTATTAATAATAATTAATTACTAATTAATAATTATAATGAATAATTATAATTAATATCTATATTACTAATTAAGTAATTAATAATTAATAATTAATAATTACTAATTAATTACTTATAATTATTAATTATATTACTAATTGACTAAATAATTATTATATATGTAAGAATTATATTACTAATTAATTATTATATAATTAATAATAATATTAATAATTAACTAATTAATTATGACATATTTAATTATTAATAATTATATTTAATTATTATATTACTAAATAACTAATTAACTATTATATAATTAATAATTATATTACTTATTAACTAATTAATTATTATATAATTAATAGTTATAGTTTATATTTTATAGGCTTTCAAAGTCACGTACTTGAAATATGTTTAAGTTTCAAGTAGGTGGTTTTGAAAGCTTATAAATTAATTTTTATCAACATTTTTTATGAAATTATTTTTGTTTTCAACTATTTCTTATATGTTTAATCAGTGTTTAAAGTTTCTTTTATATTGGTCTTATAGTTTATGTTCTATAGTCTTTCAAAGTCGCATACTTGAAACAGAAACACACATCGAAAACTCAGAATGTACTGCATAGGAAAAGGAGAGTCAGAATCCCACATCAGAAATGTAGTGTGGTTTTGAGGGCAAACCCCCTTATAAAAGGGAGTCTTGGGTGAGGGTATCAATCAGAATCCAGACTACTGTAATGGCAGAACCGCTGGATATTAAATAGCAGAGAAATTCTGCTGAAAAGTTTTGTTATATATATATATATATATAACAAAATGAAACAAAAATAAAAATTAAAAATTAAAAAAAATATTTATGAAAAGGAGGCACCTAGTGTGCTGCCTTTGCGGTTAATTTTTGGGAAAAGGCAGCACACTATGTGTCGCCTTTCCCTAGGTGGAAAAACCCCCAAAGGCGACACACCAGGTGCCGCCTTTGGGAGTTAAAAAATAAAAATTTTACCCTAGTGGTATTTTAAAAAATATTTTTTTGAAAAAATGTAAAAAAAAACTCCCCTTATAGCTGTCGACTGCCTCTTCCCTGCTACATCCAGCCAGCGGCACCCATTTCTGGTGCACCCCAACACCTTGTGTGACGTTCCTCGCATGATTCAACTCCACCCATTTGTGGCCACATACAGCTGATTCTCCACTAGTGGTGGCCACATCATGCGACCGACGACAAACACAGTGCTCCCACTGTTCGACGCGCACCCCTCTAGCCGTGCAAACAGACCCATGACCGAGATGACCAACAAACGTCCATCCACTGTCGGCACCTCCCTTCTAGCTAGATATTTCCCCTTCCAGTTCCTCTGTGTGGCACATGACCACCTGCCAATGGCCCTCCCTAGCACGTCACTCTTTCTATAAATGTTTCCCCCTTTGGGTTTAATAATTCTTCTTGAGAATAAGGTAAAGGTTTGAATTATATCGCACACCGGTATCAGGCGGTCATTTTCATTCCACCTTCGTTTGAGGTATAATCCCTTTGCGCATCGTTAAATTTATTATTTCACTGAATTTTTTCTTTCTCACTACCCTTAATTATTAATTAGTGTTTTAGTATATTATTTATAGTCAATCATTGTAATATTTGGTGTTTTGGTTCTTTTTCCTTGATTATTTGTCGTAAATGTTTATATAGTGCACACCATCCTTTTTTTTAAAAATCGTTGGTTGGATTTTCAAGCGATTGGTAATTATTTTTTTAATCACGTTTTGGAATTAGAAGTATAAACATGATGTTGAATTTAGTGATTGAACTTCATCTAGTAGACTTTCGGGTTACGATTTCTAAAGCGGTTTGTGTATGGTTTCAAAATGGATTTTTGACATCTGGTGTATTTTTATTATGTTTCTCAATTAGTTTATTCTACTGTTCATGTCATGTGATTTCCATTCGGGGATGTTGGGGGTCTATGAATGATCATAAAAGAGGTTTTGAAGAGGTTTTTGGGTGTGAAGAATTGTGACTTACTTTTTCAATATTGTTTCATAAATTTTAAAGTGGTTTAGTAAATAATTAAGATTTCCAGAGTTGTGTTTTAAGAACATATCCAGGTGGTTATTTTGAGATTTTTGCTCATTTAGATTTCTTTATGTATGTGTTTATGTATTTTAGTTGTTTTGTGTTTGTTACAGTGCATTGGAAAGGTAGTCCTGTGAAACTGCGGTCTTTTGCATTCACGTGCTCATGCTCCCAGTCGAGGTATGTCACGTCATCATGTATGGAATGAGAGTCGAGGTAGTTCTCCCACTGCACTCACCTTTAAATTTATAATTTATTAATTACTTGATATTTCATTTATTTTCAATAAATGAAAAGTAGTGTTAGATAATTATTTTTGGAATAAATAATTTATGTAACTGGATATTTTTATTTTATACACTGAACTTGAATTGTTTTCTTGATGAATTAACTCACAATAATGAAATAATTTATGTTTGGAATTTGAATATAATCCAAGCATTTTCATGTGTTGTTATGGTTTTATGATAAAAGTTTTCTATTGACGCACGAGCAAGTTTTTTTGTTTATCTTGAGAAATAATGTTTTTATTTAATGTTGGTTAAGGCTTGTTTGGCAGTTTCATAAAAATAAATTATTTTGAAAACACTCTTTAGAGTGACTCGGGGGGGTGACCTTTCAGTGCACATCGATTTTGAGGGTTGTTGTCCGTGATGTATGTGTATTGGAATTGGTTTCTTGTTTGACATTGTTGACTCACCCCCTTTTTATTAAATGTGTTGACATGGGATTTTGGCATAGTAAGTGAATCTTCTGAGAACAATAGCTACACTAGTTTAGAATACGCACTAGATAGTGGCCCTCAGTATGGACTTTTCTCTACTAGGGGATTAGGCCCCTCATTTAGGCTAGGTAGGGAAACACCGAGAGTTAAGACATTATGAAGTCATTGAGTAGGGAATGCCTTTAGGATGAGTCACATGTATAGTACGTTATGGATTGTTCACGAGCTCCTAGGTTCGACCCATGTTTTCTTTAGTGATTTTTTGTATGTGGAGGATAATTGAGGGGCCTAGTTCAGTGGTTATCCCATTTTTCTACTTTCCCATTTCCATTATCATGTGTTGTGTGTTGTGTGTGGTTTTCCACTTGAATAACAACAAAATTTTTAGATTTTAAATTGTTTGAGAAAATGTTTCAAAATGCAATGCACCTTTTCCCTTCATGCATTAAACCAGTTTTTAAATTAATAAGGGAAATGGACTGTTACTTGTTTTAGAAATGAAAGTGTGTGTGGAAACCCATATTTTATATAATTTAGTTCAACCTAGAATTAGTAAATAATTTATTTAAAGTATCGTTTTTGGGATAGTTTGTTAGGAATTCCTACTGACGTTTAATACTAACGCCTATAGAATTTTCCTATTTTTAGTTTCTGTTGAAGGTTCATCTTAGGCTTGCTCATCATGGGAGAGCATTGAGGTGGATTGGTGAGAAACTCTCAGGGTCGCGAGGAGTTTTGTTCATGGTCAGGATAGTGTGTTTGTTTTTTGTTGTTCTTTTTTCCGTGTCATTTATTTGATTTTTATTGTTAAAATTTTTCTATTACATTATTTATTTTTATAGGGAAAAATAGTTCCCAATTTCTCTCTATTGATTCCCTAGAACTTGTTGCTAGACTGGGATGATTGGGAACACCTCTCGGGACATTCCTCGAATCAGCTTGGGTGAACGGTTGAGGGTCAACTCAGGATGGTTCATGAAAATATGGTATCAATGAAGGTTTGATCTTGATTGGACCTTGTTTTTTAGAGTTCTCAATGTTATTTGGGGTTATCATGGTAGATGGAGTATGATTTTTTGAACTCCAGGTGTAGGGATGGGGTGGAAGTCATGAATCCTTTCTTAGTTCAAACCCAGTGTAACCATGGGATATCTGGGCATGTTGGTGTCCTTTAATTTTTGTAAATTTTTTTATTCTTTGAAATTAAAATGGAGTTGGTAAAGTAGCTCTGTAAGATCATAGTTCGTGGAAATCCATGTGGAGCTGGGGAAATTCCCTAGACTTCTCTCTGTGACTTTGGCGTGACTGTTGTATGGCCTCCAACCATATGTCTGAGTAACCCATCAACACTAGTTTCCCCTTGTGGATTGTTTGGGTCTTCTATAATTCTAAAAACACTTTGTAAACTTTTATTTTAGAATTTTTGAAATGATTAATTTGAAATGGTGATGACCATGTTTTGATTAAGTTTTTTATTAACTTGTTCCTTAGTGTTCACCCCCATGAAGGTTTGACGGATGCCCAATGTGCTACTTTCGGTGGTACTCCCTTAGAAAAATCTCCAATTGATCAACCCATAGACTATGTCCTCTAATTTCAAAAATTAAACCATCCTCTATTTTATGGACAAAAGACCCCCTTGAGGTGGAGTATTGGTTGTGGAAGATTTATAAGAACTTCAGTTTCATTGGATTTCCTAAGTCATTGAAGGTGAAATTGACTACCTCTTTCCTTGATGGTCTAACTGGGAAATGGTGGAAGTTTGTGTGTGGAAGCAAGAATCGATAAGATCTCATTTGGGAATTATTTAATTTTTAGTTCATCCAATAATAATTCTATGAGTTGACAAAGCTGAGGAAGAGGATGGAGTTGTGTTTTGTTCAGTAGGGCGTTGAATCAGTACTATAATTCTATTGACATTTCATGGACCTACTTCCATTCGACCAATGGTTTGTTGTAAATGATCCCTGGAAGGCTCGACAATTTGATTCTAGACTCCGACCTAAACTAAAGATAAAAGTGATAGAACTCAACCTAACCACCTTCTTGGATGTTTTGGGCCAAGAATTTCTTGATGAAGTTGAGTTAGCAGGAGGACTTGAGGTGGATAATCCTTTCATGGCCTTGGAATGTAGTGTATAGGATGGAGATAGGAAGAATATGAAGAAACATAATGATGGTGACTATAGTAGTGGAATTAGTATGACTTCATACATTTAGTCCTCTTCTTCACAGCGTAGTGCTGTGATCTGTCACCAGTGTGGTAAGCAGGGTCACAAGAGGCTGATGTTCCAGAGTGTTCTGAAACCCTACCACACATGTGGGTTCTTGGTTCACTTGCAGTGGTTATACCAAAGTGATTCCAAGAAGTGCGCTGAAGCCAGACCTGGCTCATCGAAGGTCACCTCATCCCATAAAAAAAATTAAGACAATGTTTGGGATCAATTTGGGTTTTTCTATTTCTAGTTTTCCCCAGATTAAGTGGTCATCTCTTGTAGTGTCCTATGGTGTTTCATTTCCTATAGTTGTAAGAATGGTTTATGTCAAACCTCTTTGAAACCGTTGTTTGAATGGAAGTGTGCTTGGTTAATTTCTTGTTTTTGTGTTATGCATGGGAATTTCTGAAACTAGACTACATGGAAGGATATGGTTCAATCATCAGTGCTCTATCCATTAGTCCCACAGTGAAGTTGGAGTGTAGTCAGGTGAACCCCAATGGTGAAAATGGGAGTTGGTTTAATCTTCATCCTTAGTGTGGCATGGTTTGTGTTATTCTGAGGATAAGACGTTGTTGATATAATGATGGAGATAGTTTTGATGCTCTATCAGTTCATACCTTTCCTTCTTCCTCCTCATGGTGGGGGGTTTCTGGTCTGTGCGGAATGTTTTCTTGTTCGGTTAATCCCGTCAGTTCTTATGGTACGGAAACCCACAGTGTGTCTCACAGAGTTACACCAAATGTAATTTATTGTTACCCTGATCATTATGGTGGGGAGTCTGTTCAGGCCTCCCCATGTCAATATCAGAGTTTCTTTTTATGTATCGTTTGGTGGAGGGTGGTCTCATGTGGAACCACCCAATCATAAGTTCTTCCTCTTGACTAAACATTTGGATTGGAGTACACCCAACAGCTTCGTTGGACTAGGATTATGGGAATAAACGTATGATATAGTTCAAGTTCATTTCTTGGATGAAATGGATGGATTGGGATTTTCTTGGTGATGGCTAAGGTGGTCATGTTTTAAAGATTAGTTGTGTGTTATGGGATTTCGGTGTCAATTTGGATCGATGAACTAGATGTGCTTAAACTTTTGGAGGTGGGTGACACTTAAGGAGCTTCATTTTTGGGTCTACACTAGTTGTGGATTTTCGGGAGCGGAAAGCATTATAGTGGGTATAATTGTCACACCCAACCCCTGTTTTTGGTCTTTTTAATTAGTTTCTCACTTTTAAAAATTTTATGTTGAGTTTCGGAATGAATCCCAAAAAAACATTTAATTTTTCTCAAAAAGTGCGCGTTTTTTAGTTGACATTATGGGGCATATGGGCAGAGCATGTTTTGGAAACCCCTTGTAGCATCGCAAATGCAATGGCACGATCCATATGTCTCCAAAATATTAAAATGATAAAATATTGTGATTTATTGTGTTCATTAAAATTTTTATTGATGATAATAATTTTATAAGTATTATTAAAATGAAATAAATATTTTTATCATTTTTTATTGTTATGACTATTATTATTATTAAAACATTTCATTGATATTTTTATAATTATTAAAAGTGTTATTAATGTTATTATCATTAAGAATGAACCAATCATTAATAATTAGTTATAATATTATATTATTATTATTAATGATTATTTGTTGTTAATATTAATATTTTTACCTTTTTTACCTTTTTTATTACTATTATGACCATTATTTTTAATATAATTTTCATTATTGTTATTATTATTGTTGTTTTTGTTGTTGTAGATTAAAGTTTTTATTATTAGGATTATTATTATTCTTTTTAGTGTTATTATTAATTAGACTTTAAAATTATTATTATTTTTATCATCTTTATTTATTGGTGAGTTTTTTTTAATTTTATTATATTTTATATTTTTCTTTATTTTTCTTTCCATTTCATTTTTTTCACTACTTCTTCCCCTTCTCTCTCTCTCCCTATCGCTACCCCTCTGTTACCCTAGTACCTTGTGCCCCCCTCCCCCCCGCAATTTCTTCTCCTTCTCCCTCTCCACACATGCCGTCGCACCCCACCACTCCCCCCCCATTCCGGCATAGCCTCCTCCTTCCCATGCCACCAAGCTACCGGCCATCCCACTCCGCATAATTATTCTTGAAGAGCATACGGTTGAGGTACGAATGAGATCGTGCACCGGTCTAAGGGGTACGTTTTCATTCCACCTTGGGTTAAGGTATCATCCCTTTGTGAGTCATATTTAAATTAATTATTTAACTAAATTATTTCTTTCTAACTACCCTTAGTTATTATTTAGTGCTTTATTATATTTTTTATAGTCAATAATTGTGATATGTGGGGTTTTGGTTTGGTTTCCTATATCATTTAGGGTAAATTGTAAAATAGTTCACACCCTCTTTTTTTAAAAAAATTTTATTGTTTGTTTTTCAAGCGATTGGTAATTCTTTTTTTTGAAACATGTTTTGGACTTAGAAGTATAAACGTGATGTTGAATTGTTTTATTGAACTTCAGCGAGTGTAATTTTGGGTTACGGTTTTTTAAGCGGGTTGTGTATGGTTTTAAAATGGATTTTTGACATTTAGTGTATTTTTATTAGGTTTTCCAATTACTGTATTCAACTATGCATGTCTTGTGTTTTCTGTTCAGGTATGTTGGGGGGCTGCAATTGATCATAAAATAGGTTTTAAAGGGGTTTTTGTGTGTGATGATCTACGAGTTACATTTTGAATATTGTTTAATAAATTTTGATGTGGTATAGTAAATGAAGTAGATGGTGCGAGTTGTGTTTTGAAAACATGTAGAGGCTGTTATTTTTCCATTATTGTTAGTTTGGATTGTTTTAAGTCCTTGTTTATGTGTTTTAGTTTTTGTGCATTTGCCGTAGCACATCAGTGAGGTAATTCTGGGAAACTGTAGTCATCATCTTCTGCATGCTTGTGTGCCTGCTCGAGTCGTGTCGCGTCATCGTGTTTGGGATGCGAGTTGAGCTAAATCCCCCAATTCACTCACCATTAAATTTAGAATTTATTAATTACATTATATTTTATTGATTTTCAAAAAATGAGAAGTAGTATTATATATTTATTTTTGGAATAAATACTTGATGTAAATGAAGACGTTTATTTTATACATGGCACTTGAATTATTTTTAATGAATAGATGAACGATAATAAAATAATTCTCATTTTCATATGAATATAATTCACAAATTTTCAAGTGTGGTTCTGGTTTGATGATAAATGTTTTCTACTGACGTGTGAAATTTTTTTTTGGTTTATCTTGAAAAATTATTCTATTATTTAATATTGGATAAGGCTCATTTGACAATTTAATAAAAATAAATAAATTTTAAAACCCTCTTTGGAGTGACTCGGGGGTGACCTTACTATGCACATCACTTTTTTGGGTTGTTGTGCCTGATTTTTGTGCATTGGAATTAGTTTATTGTTTGGTATTTTTGACTCACCCCCTTTTAATTACACAGGTTGACATGGGAACCTGGCATAGTAAGTGAATCTTTTGAGAACGATTGCTACACTAGTTTAGAATATTCACTAGCTAGTGGCCCTTAGTATGGAATTTTCCCTTTTAGGGGATTGGTCCCCTCAGTTAGGCATGGTAGGGAAACACCAAGCATTAGGGCATTATGACATCATTGAGTAGGGAATTCCTTTAGGAAGAGTCACATGTATAGTACGTTCTAGATTGTTAATGATCTCCTAGGTTTGACCCTTGTTTTCTTTAGTGCATGTTTGTATGTGGTGGAGGATGGGGGGCCTAGTTTAGTTGTTGTTCCCCATTTTATACTTTCCCATTTCTCTTATTGTGTGTTGTGTGTGGTTTTCCTCTTAACTAACAACTAAATTTTTAGATTTTAAATTGTCTGTGAAAATGTTTCAAAATGTAATTCACCTTTACCCTTCAAACATTAAACTTGTTTTTAAAGTAAAAAGGGTAATGGACTGTTACTTGTTTTATTTATCAAAGTGTGTGTGGAAACCCATATTTTATATAATTTAGTTAAAACCCATAATTAGCAAAATATTTTTTTAAAGGTAGTGTTTTGGGGATAGTTTCTTGGGTATGCCTACAGAGTTTTAATACTCATTCCTATAGTTTTTTTTTAGTTTCTGATACAGGTTTGTCTCGGGATTGCTCACCATGGGAAAGTTTTTGTGGTTGATTGGTGAGAGAATCTTGGGGTTGTGAGGAGTTTTGGTTGTTTTCATGTTAGCATGTGTGTTTATGGTTTTTACTTCTTTTTCGTGTCACTAATTAAATTTTTTTTGTTCTAGTTTTACTACTGATTTATTTATTTTCATTGGGTGAAATTGTTCCAACTTGCGCTCTGTTTATCCCCTGACGCTTATCTCTAGCCCGAGATGATCAGGAATGCCTCTCGAGCCTTGAGAATAGTTGTTGGTTATAGTTTTCACATGTGAGGTGTTAAAATTTTCATGAATTAAATTCTATCTTGAGTAAAGTATCTCCAGGTGGAGGGACATGGGGTCATACCACCTACTTTATAGCAGGCATTCCTTGATTTAGAAAGTGAATGGGGTTGACTATCTATTGATATGGGCTTATTCACATGAAGTTTGCCAGTATCATATATCTATTGATTTGGTGGAGAGAATAAGATTAAAAACTAAAATAATTACAGTAATTAATACATAAAATAGAATAACATGAGATAAGATTGTGATATGAAATACTTTTCAAATATAATTTTTTGATGCCTTTTAAAGAGCCACTTTTCATGATTTAGATCATTCAACTCGTTAGGTTCTATCATAATATAGTTCCCATGGATTATCTTGTGTAAGAAAAACAAACATGTAATGAGTGACACTGGATCATCCTTGGGTAGTTTTTCCATAGTAGGGTGCCCTTGGGGTGTGTATTTTTGACATTTGCTTTGAGTAACAGTTTGCTGAGAAACCGTTGGGAATGATAATGGAGGAATAAACTTGATATTATCTATATGATGGATTGGGAAAAGGGTTTTTTCACTCAGCTATCCATGTGTTACAACTATTGTGATTGTGAGGATTCCCTATCTAAATAATTTAGTGATGAGAGGAACACCCCCAACACACTCATTTCTTGGTAAAATATGGATCTTAGATCACTAAATGAATATAATATGTGGGGGTTTTCATTTTTAGTGGGAACACTTTCATTTAAATCCCTTATTGAAAAGATATAATATACATTTCTCACATAATGATATGTCTTTATTATAGATTATGAAATACATAACGCTAATCATATTGAGATCTGTTATAATGGAAACCATGTACCTTATAATGATGTAGAATACTTAATTTATAGATAGAAAATGAGTACAAGAGATTACCCAAACCGATGTGGGGTACAAATATTTAAAAACATATAATACTCTTGACACTCCCCCTCAAGCTGGGAAATATATATTTATCATTCCCATCTTGTTACAAAAAAGTTGAAGATGTGGTCTATACACCCCATTTATGAGAATATATGCAAGTTGATCAGAGGTGTGAACATGTCAGAAGGTGATGTTCTTCTTTTCAAAGTTTTCTCAGATGAAATTAAAATCAATTTCAATATGATTTCTCTGCTGATGAAATACTAGATTTATGGAAATATTGATAGCATATTGATTGTCACACCAGATATGTGCAGATTTCTTGACACTATAGCCAATCTCCTGTAGAATTGTTTATACCCAAATAGTCTCTGTAGTCACATATGAAATTGCATGATACTCTAACTCTACACTAGATCAAGAGATAACTTTTCACTTCTTGTTTCACTATGAGAAAAAATTTACTTCAACAAATAATGCAAAACCAGACGTAGATCATATATAAGAGAGACATCTAGCATAATATGCATCAAAAAATGATTCAACATCTTTATTATCATGATCAGAAAATAAAATTAATAAACCTAGTTCATTTTTTACATATATAACAATGTGAAGAACAACATCGCACTGTGTTTTTTGGAGATTCCAAAAACTGACTCACTTTTCTAACCACACAATCAATATCAGGTCGAGTCATCATCAACGAGTTGAACTTCCCAACAAGTTTCCTATATCTGTAGGGTGATGAAAACATTTCATTGTCAGTATGAAGTGACATTTCTCCATGTTTTAGGGGCGAGTCAATCGAGTCATCTAGAGTCTTTCCAGTCCCCTATAGTAGATCAAGAACATACTTTCTATGAGATATAAAAATTCATTTGTGTTATAAGGAGAACTGGATTCATAAGAAATATCTTAGTGAAACCAAATATTTTGTTTGAATGTTTTGATGAAGAAAATACTTGATTCGACCAATTCCAGTAGAATCACTATCAGTAATGACAATGTAATCCACATAGAACACCAAAAGGATGCTTCCTCTTACATATTAGTGATAGAAAACAGAAAAATCCATTATTCTTTGACACATGCCAAAAATAAGCCTAATGGTGAAAAAACGGCCGAACCAATCACGTGGAGACTAATTGAGTCCATATATCAATCTACGAAGGCGAAAAACCGTGGAGGACTCCCACTAAGAAAAAAATGTATTTTTTATTTATATAATCTTCTTCATTAATAAAATCACAAAGAAAAATATTTTTAACATCCAACTGATAGAGAGGCCATTGAGGGGAGGAAACAAGAGAGAATAAGTTGGAAAATTATGGCCATCTTTCCCATTGAAGTGAATGTTTCAAAATAATCAACTCCATATTTTTTATCATAACCTATAGAAATGTGGAGAGCCTTGAGATGATTAAGGGAGCCATCGAAATTGAAACTTACTGTATCTATCAATTTGAAACCAACCACTTTCTTGTGTGAAGGAAAACGGACAAGATCCCATGTTTTGTTGGCATCTAGAGATTGAAGTTCATCCTGTATAGCCTGTAACCATTCGGTATGATATATGACCTCAGCAACAGTGTTAGACATGGAGTGGGCAGCTAGTGTCTACAACTCATGAGTTACCCACAAATAATCCCTGATAATATTGACAGTAGAATGATCATTTACAAAGTGAAATAGGTAACACCGATGATAGAGGATCAGGATAAGGTGAGTCGTTAGTTTTTGGGTTGGGAGGTGTGCATGATCAGCAAGTATATACCTATCAAAATCGGGATCCAACAACATCCCTAGGAATAGATATGGGTGGCGGAGTATTAGGAGAATATGGTAAAATAACTTCAAAATCAGGAATAGAAATAACTGATGATTCAACAAATGAAACATCAAAAAATAAAACATAATGAAACAAATATGTTGAGATGCATTGATATCTACATTGAGTGCAAGAATAGCCAATGAATATGCATTTGGGAGCCCGCACATCAAACTTGGTATGTGAGTGGCGAATACCCCAAACATATCACACACAACTAAAAATGCGGAGGTAGAGAATGATGTGATGTTGTTGGAGATAAAGAATAGAATTTTTTTCACCTTGAATAAAATAAGATGAATGTCTATTGATATGATAGGTGTCTATGACAATGAAATCTCCCCAAAAAATAGTCGAAAATTTCTTCTGAAATAAAAGTCCCCAAGAAACATCTAACATATGATGGTTATTTTCTTATACAACACCATTTTGTTGAGGTGTATTGGGACAATATTTTTTATGTATGATGCCATGATCATTAAGAAAATACTAGAAAATACTGATAAATATTCGCAACCATTGTTAGAACACAGAAAATGAACATTAGCATAAAACCATGTTAGGATTTCATGACAATATGACCAGAACACAATAAAAATTTCCAAACGATTCTTCAATAAATTGACCCAAATCATTTTTGAAAAATCATGAATGAAATTAACAAAATATTGAGATCCCAGTTTTGATTGACTAGGAATGAGCCCCCATATATAATAATGGATCACATGAAAAGGAGTGGATGTACGGGGGTTTTTTGGGGAACATAGGATACCTGATAATGCATTCTGTAATGACAGGACTCACAATTAAATAAAAGAAGAGGACTGAATCTAGGAAAACGTTTATGAATATTTAGGGAAGGTATACGACCAAAGCTATAATGAAGATAGATGGCATGAAAAAAAGTGAAAGGACATGAGATAACTGGGGCTGAGTCAAGGACATACACCCCACCTTGAAGGCATCCACTACCAAACATCCAAGTTGGCGAATGCTCTGAAAAGATAACCAAAGTTGGTGAGAATATGATCTGACATTGTAAATCAGTTTTAAGTTTACTAATAGATAGTAAATGAAAGGGATAGTGAACAATAACAATGAAGAAGAGTGTTAATCCAAACATAATCGTATAACTCCGATAATCAGCAATCTTTATTATCTGCCCATAGACTACAGTAACATTACCTCTAGTTGAAGTTGATCAATATGACTGAATAACACATGTATCCCCAATGATATGATCTGATATACAAGAGTCTAGAACCCATGTGGTGGAATGTTGGGATAGACACACTGCTGGAGGATTGTTATGAGAAACAGTGAAAATTGATGATTCCATAGGGTGATGGAAGGCTAAAAAAAGGGTCGTTGTGTGATGAAGATGCACGTTGAGAAGGTGAACATATGGTAGACTAGAGGTGTTGAGCTTCTACGCACTACGATCAACCATGGTAGAGGAAGCCAAAAAATAGGTGTTGAAAATGAACAGTACGAACATCTGGTTATCAGTTAGTTCATAGAAGAAATAATATCACGGACTGTAGAGGAGCACAATTATGCAGGTTGGTGAATTGCAGAGGTGGGACATTTTAGGAGTACGGAATAGGTTGTGGTTTCCACATAGGGATGGGTGATGAGTTAGTGGGCGTGTCACACATGGAAGAAGGTGATGGGGTGGGGAGCCTTCTAATAGGGAGGCGCTGGAATATGGGGGTGTCGCACGAGAGTTGCATAGGAAAATGTTTATGGGGTGGGAGGTCCACCACATAGGGGAAAAAGGGATCCGTCCTAGGGGTGGGGGTTGTCGCACATGAGACCACTCGAGAGGGGTGCTGCGTAGCGGACTGTCGCGCTAGGGGTCACTTACCAAGGGGGTGCCACTAGGGGGGTTGTGACGATAGAGGACCTCAGAGAGGGATCACACAAGAGGGGGTAAGGAAGGGGTTGTATCTATAAAAGGTTTGGAAGGAAACTATCCAGCACAGGTCGCGAATACAGGCGGCGCTGGAAGAGTGAGGTGAGACGGGATGTGCGACGGGAATGGGTGACAGGTTAGAATGGGTGATGAGTTAAAACCGCTTTGAAACCATGTTATAATGGAATATTTGTACCTTAAAGTGAGGTAGGGTTATTAATTTATAGATGAGTGAATGAGTAGAATAGATTACCCACACTGGTGTGGGATAAAAATATTTAAAAACATCTAATACACTTAACAAAATCATTAATATATATGACCAATAAAACAGTTAAATATTGGTATCTAGGATTGATAAGCGTTATAAACGAGAAAAATTTAGATTACTCAAATGTGAATGTCATAGAAATAAATTTCTCCAACTATGAATCAGGGGTATTAGATACCGGGTGTGAGTCACACATTTGTGCTGATAAATACAATCTCAAATACATGAGGTAATTGATGAAACATGAAGTGGATCATCATGTCAATAATGAAGCATGAGTTGTTGCATTAGTGTTCGGAACTTATGATCTGATTTTACTATGTGAATTGACCCTATAACCGAAAAATTGTTATTATGTTCCTTCCATAAACAATAATTTTATTTCTGTATCTTTTTTGAATAATGTGGGATTTTCATTCATTATTAAGAACAAAAATTTTTCTATATATAAAAATGAAATTTTTTATGGAATTGAGAATATGATGAATGATTTATATATTCTTGATATGGATAATCCTAGTTAAAAAATTCTAAATAAGAAGGCTAATGTTGATTCTAATCCCACCCTCATTTGGAATTGTTGACATTATACATATAAACGAGAAACATGTTCAGAGACTTCATAAAGATGTATTGTTGGATTCATTTGATTATGAATCGTTTGATATATTAAAATATTGTTCATTGGGATAAATGACAATGTCCATATTTGGGAGAAAATGTGAGAGTGCTAGTAGATTATTTGGTCTTATAGATAGTGATATATGTGGACCCATGAGAATTCTTGAAAACATTGGTTTTAGGTACCTCATTACATTAACTGACGGCTTTAGTTGGTACGGTTATGTGTTTATAATTAAACACATGTCTGAAACTTTTTAAAAGTTCAATGTATTTCAGATGAACGTACAAAATCATCTGGGAAAAATTATTAAAGTTCTCTGATCATATTGGGGAGGTGAATACATGATCAAGAAATTCATATCTCAAATATGAGATTGTGGAAAAGTTTCACAATTCACTCCTCCCAAGATAGTATAATAGAATGGTGTATCTAAAAGTAGGAATCATACCTTTTTAGAAATTATTCGATCAATGATGAGTTTCAGTGAACTTTATCTCTCGTTTTGGGTTTATACATTAGAGATTGTTGTATCCCTACTAAACCACATTCCATCAAAATCAGTCATAAAGATACCATATGAGGTTGTGAAGCTTACATAAGACGTTTGAATTTTTATAAACCTAACCCTACGTGTGATAAATGAATTTTTTATGGTTATCCCAAGGAAACTGAGATATATTGTTTATTTAATCGTACTGAGTACAATGTGTTTGTGGCCCAATTTCTACACTCCTGGATAAGGAACACATTAGTCAATGTGTTATTGAGAGGAATGTTGAACATGAATAAGTTCGAGATCAACTATTAGGAAGTGTTCCTGATATGGAAGTTGTGTTGTTTATGTATAGTGTTCTGGAAGAACCATCTAAATTACAAAAAAACCTTCAAGGACTATTAGGATTCTCTCATGCCTAAGAGATATGTACTTCTTGTTACTAATAGTGATAAAGTAACTTTTATAAAATATGAAATTACATCCCATCGAGAATCAATTGATATTTTTGAATTCTAGAATTTTTTTAGAGCCATGAAATCTTGAGATGGACTTCCATGTACTCTAACCAAGTTTGGAACTTAGTGGATGTAAGGACCCGACCCCAGTTGCCCGGATCCGGTGCCTTATTTGATTATGTTGGCATAAAAACAAGGAATAAGAATCTAAAAGGATCGAGTAGTTTAGTATTATTGGAAACGAGATACATACATAATTTCATCATTACAACTTGAAATGAAAAACAACACAGAAACTCCTTAGACATCTTCCATAACTACTAGTTTATTTCACCATGTAATTAATAATAGAATTATTCTTGCCCTGTGGAAATGAAACATAATAATGGGTGAGATCAAACGCTCAGTAAGGGTAAATAATATAGAGGAATACAACATAAACATTAGACATGGCGAATAATTGAAAACACATGCCATTATTAATAAACTTGAACACATTATGGAAGGAAAATGAGCTGAGTAAATAATGCCATACTAAAACATAATCATGGGTATTCTACTAATTGAATAACCACATGATATATCAATAGCTGAACTCATAATGATGGAATGCATAATTCCGGACATTCTGAAGCATTTTTCAAGGCCTCGTCCAAGATGTCTAATGATTAAGGCCTCGGCCAAAATCCATATTACATTTGGAAGGGCCTCGCCCAATTTCTCTTCTAGTTGTCTCATGAGACCTACCGATGCATCGAGGGGCTATACAGGGCCCCACCTATCACATAATAAGTCCAATGCATTCCTCATATGATCGAGGATCAACATATACAACAAATACATTCATATTGAAACTATCATATGAAATGTAACTATCTTTCCCGAATCATTAAACATAAAACTATAACCATTCCATGAAATACGGTGAATGGTTTTAGGTTAGATAGTACACCATAAATCTAGTCATAAAACTTTCAATATAATATGGTAAATGAATTCATAAATTATTAAAGCCAATAATACCATTTAATCAACAAGAGTGTTGAATTAGATGAAAACACTCTTATAAAATCATTATGCAATTCTTGAGATAAATACTCTTTTATTTTAAAAACAATAGTTCTTTTGGAAAATCTTTTTATAAAACCAGAAGTAAAGTAAGATATTATTTTCATAATCAAATGTTTGAATTTATAAATATAATGGTTTCCAAAAACAGATTATATAGTGCCCTTTAAAATAGATAAGAATTTGTGACCTTCCCCTGAACCAGGCTTGTATTTTGGAAACAATTTGAATGTTCCTTTAAAATGTGTAACTATCCAAAAAATAATGAAGGTTTCAAGATTTTAGACATATATATGATACTATAACATAATATATGATTAGTACATAATAATAAATAATTATTTTATTGAGGTATTTAGACAATGAAAGTATCTCGAATGAAAATGGAAGTTTGGGTGGAAAACCCTTACCTTATATTCGAATGTGTACCCATCTTGAACTTAAGGTCCTGGAATATGAAATTATACAAATCAATAACTTATTTCAGAACCCAATGGATATTTATTTAGTTTATCATAATTATTTTTAGTTCATTTATGTTAATATTTATAAGTTATTATATTTAATTCTGTCGTTCCAGGGTGTTTGTTTTCTTGATTTTCATAATCGATTCACTTGTTTTTATGTATTGATGTTCATGTGGAATGGTTGTAAATCTCAAGAATTGAATTTAAATATTATTTAAGAAAATAAATAATTGATAAAGGTCATTTCTTTCATTTGTTACATGGAATGAGGATGAATCATTAGATGAAAACCACTTCGATTATTTGGCGGTATTTGGATTATTATGAAATAGTTTTATCATATGATTTTATTATATGTACATATTCTGGTTCCTGAATATTAATTAGGTTATAATACATATATTATAGTCTTTTGAAACCATTATTATGGTCACATGACCAGTAATGAAGGAGAAATTGAGTAATGAAGCATCATCCTACACGAAGGCTATAAATTGGAACCTCATGGATGTTGATTTCGTTTATAAAATAAAATGGAGGGAGTAAGAATATTTATGATGGTTCTTCAATTAACATGATAGAAATAAAGTATATATATGATACTGGAGTTATCATGATCACTTGGAAAGAGGGGGTTTGGATAGGATAACCATGAAGACAAATTGAAATGAAACCAAATGAAAAAAGAAGGGTGCTTTACCTCTTGAAATAATCTCCTTTAGAATCTCCTTAAGAGAAAGGGTTTTGGTATTTTGGTAGGACTAAGAGGTTCTTGGAAGTGGGAGAGACTGGGGAAGGGTATTTGGTAAGAACTTTGAGGAGCGTCAAGGCTTAGAGTAGTGAATAGGAGAGGGAGTGGTGGGGGGTTTTTATAGTGGAGGAGAGGGGTTAATTTTGAATATTTAATTCATTATTTTATTATTTCCCTCAAGACAACCAATATTATTGTTTCATGTGGCCCCTAATAGTAATAAAACCATGTGAGTTCAAATCAAGTGGCCTTACATCACTTATGATGTCATGAATAGTGTATTTAACTGATAATTTGTATATAAAGTATTTTACCATATTTCACTATTCCTAAAAAATTCTAGAATTTCAGAAAAATCCAAAAAATTTACCCCTACCATTTTCCGACGTGTATAATTCAAAAATGAACTCCATTTATCAAAATTAATTTTCTAAATATTATTAATTTAATTTTTAAATAAAGTCATAGTTAATTCGAAATATAACAATGTTAAGTCGCAATTACTTTTATTTCATATTGATAAATTAATTAGGATCTCATTATCTTATTGCCTTAAGAATATAAAATATTATTATTATTTAATATTCATAAGGTTCATATTACTATTCATTTTAATTTTCATAAGGGTATGTTACTATTCACTAAAAAAACCATGTTTGTTTTATCAGACCCCAAATGACTTACCGAACACAACTCTAGATGACCGTTATTCAAAATTACAAACACAAAAGAGGAAAATATGTGCTTAATGGATAGATTATAAAATTCAATCAATATCTATTTTCAAAATATTTGGGTGTTACATTCTCCCCTCACAAAAATTTTGTCCTCAAAATTTCATTTTACAATCTAGCCCAAAAATAGGTGGGGGTAATTTTCCTTCATCGCTTCCTCCAGTTCCCAATTTGACTGTTTGTACTTATGATTTCTCCATAGTACCTTGACCAGATGATTAGTTTTGTTGCGTAGAACTTTTTCTCTACGATCCAAGATTTTCACAGGCTACTCCTCATAGGAATGATCATCCTCCAACTGTACCACCTCTAAAGAGAGTACATTTGAAGGGTCTGGTATGTACTTCCTTAAGAGGGATACATGAAAGACATCATGTACCTTCGACATGGTAGGTGGAAGTGCCAGTCGATATCCCTCTACTCTGACTCGATCAAGGATCTCGAAGGGGTTGATATACCAAGGACTTAGCTTTCCTTTCTCCCAAAAATACATGACCTTATTCCATGGATATATGCGTAGAAATACTAGGTCTCCTACTTTGAACTCAAGGTCTCAGAGACGGTTATCTGCATAACTCTTCTGTCGACTTTGTGCTACCTTGATATGATGCTGACTAGTTTTCACCTTCTCCGTCATTTCTTCAACCAATTCAGGTACTAGAAGCTTCCTCTCACCGAATTCATGCCAACATGTCGGTGTTCTACACCTTTTCCCATAAAGGGATTCATATGGTGCCATTCAGATGCTCAAGTGGAAACTGTTATTGTAGGAGAATTCAACCAGTGGAAGATGTTGGTCCCATTCTACTTTGAATTCCATAGAACATACCCTCAACATGTCTTCTAGTTTCTAAATAGTCCGTTTATATTGGCCATAAGTTTGAGGATGATAGGTCGTACTAAAGTTCATTTTAGTGCTTAAGGCATGTTGGAGACTTTTCCAGAACATTGAGGAAAATCTATGATCACGGTCGGATATAATAGAGAGTGGTACTCTATGCAACCTCACCACTTCTTTAGTGTAAATCCATGGAAGTTGATCCAATGAGAATTCCTCTCGAATCACAATGAAGTGAGCTGTCTTTGTATGATGATCCACAAGGACCTATATAGAATTTTTTCCTCTAAATGTCCTTGGGAATATTGTGAAAAAGTCCACGATAATGTTCTCCCACTTCCATGATGGTATGGGTAGTGGTTGTATCATTCCCTTAGAATTTTTCCTCTCAGCCTTCACTTGTTGACATTCCAGGCACTTGGATGTATATTCAGAAATCTCCCTTTTCATATTGTCCCACCCAAATTTTTCTCAGAGATCTCGATACATCTATGTGCTACTAGGATGTATAGATAAATTAGAGCTATGACCATCAGCCAATAGTTCTCTCTTAAGCTCAGGAATAGCGGGAACACAAAGCCTCTTCCCGAATTTCAAAATGCCACCTTCATATGAGAAGTCAGTCACCTCACATCATTTATTGCTTTAATTTTCTTTTGAAACTCTTCATCATAAGCATGAGAAATTTTTATCCTCCCTATTAAAGAATGTTGGGACAAAATTTGAAAAATTAGTGATGTGCTACCTTCTTTAATAATTCCCATATCAATCTTTTCTAGATCTATGAATAGAGGATCCCTTTCCACTCTCATATTGCTTAAAATTCCATGGTCCTTTCAAATCAATGCATCTGGTACCTTATTGTCTTTCCCCGGGTGGTAGTGTATTGTGAAATCATAATCTTTGAGCAGCTCAATCCACCCCCTTTGTCTCATGTTTTGTTCTTTCTGTGAGAATATATACTTCAAACTCTTATGATCTGTATATATCTCACACTTTTCTCCGTAGAGATAATGTCTCCAAATCTTTAGAGAAAATATTACCGCTGCTAAATCAAGATCATGAGTTGGATAGTTTTTTTCATGAATTTTTAGCTACCTAGATGCATAAGAAATCCCTCAATCATTATGTATAAGGACACAACCAAGTCATTTATTTGATGCATCTCTATAGATCACAAACCCATCATTCCCTGATGGCAGGGTTAGGATCAGAGCATTCATTATCCTCCTCTTCAATTCTTCAAAACACTCTTCAAATTGCTTGGTGCATACAAACTTAACCACTTTTCACGTGAGCTTGGTCATTGTGTTGGCTAAATAGGCAAAATTCTGAACGAAACCTTGATAATAACCTTCTAAACAAATAAAACTACATACCTCAATTATGTTCGTTGGAGTAGGCCATTCTTGCACAACATTTGTCTTTGTAGGATATACAAATATTCCATTCTTAGAGACAATGTGGCCCAAAAAGGAAACTGATTGGAGCCCGAAATCACACTTGCTGAACTTCCCATATAATTCATTTCTTCTCCGAGTCTTCAGAATGGTGCGCAAGTTATTTTCATGATATTCATAGCTCTTAGAGTAAACTAGGATATCATCGATAAACACCACTAAAAATTCATAAAGATATTCCTTCAAGACTCTGTTCATGAGATCCATGAAAACAGATGGTGTATTAGTTAGTCCAAAAAGAATTACCGTAAACCCATAATGCTCATACCTGCTTCGAAATGCTGTTTTTGGAATGTCTTCCTCTCTCACAAGAAACTGATGATATCCAGATCGAAGATAAATTCTTGAAAAATATTGGGATCCATGAAGTTGATCGAATAAATTGTCAATTCGTGGTAAAGGATACTTATTCTTTATTGTAATAGCATTGATTTTTCTATAATCAATGCACAACTTCACAGACCCAGCTTTCTTCTTAACAAAAATAACAGGGGCTCCCCAAGGAGAAACACTAGGGTGAATAAATCATTTATCACTCAATTACTCTAGTTTTTTTTTATCTCCACTAGCTCAACCATGTCCATTCTATAAGGGGTCATTGATATGGGACTTGAACTAGGAATTAAGTCAATGGAAAACTCAATTTCCCACTCTAGAGGATCTCCATGTAAATCCTCTGAAAAGACATCAATATTATATTGAACAACATGTACGTATTCTATTTGAACATTCTTTTCCTCACCCATATTTATTTCATTCTCTTCCACCCCAATAATTGAATTTAGTTGAGCTACAATGGGTGGATCTAGATAAGGATAATATGGTGACATTTCTGCTTTAAAGATAAGTTACTCCTTATCATCATCGAAAATTGTAACCTCCTTCTTCTTTTAATAAAGTTTTACATCATAGTCCGAAAGGAAATCCATAACGATGATTATATCAATCTCAATCAGGGGTATAACAATGAGATCTGCAGATAAAGAACATTTATATTTCCTAATGGGAACTGATTCACAAAACTTTATTGCATTGATACTTCCTTTAGGAGTTTTGACTGAAAACTCCCTTGTTAAATCAAATTGAAAATATCTATTTTTTTAGCAAACTGGGATGATATGAAACAATGCGATGATCCAAAATCAAATAAAGTGTTGTCTATGTTTGATGAAACGATCAAAGTACCTACCACCACGTCACGCGGAACTTCAACCTCTGCAGTTCTGATCGCATATGCTTGTCCTTGCTCTCTTGGCCTCTTCTGTTGCATATTTCCATGATGTTTTGTACCATCATTAACATAGTGCCCCATATCCTGATAATTATAGCATAGAACATCATTGGATTCCTTCTTTCCATTGCAATCACCAGCAATATGTCCTTTCTGAACACATTTTTAGCACACTTCTTTTCCTTTTAAGAACACACCAGTGTGTTTCCTTCCACATTTGTCACATGGTGGAAATTCATCTCTTTCCTTCTTCCCTGATTCATTATTTCCTTTCCCAGAGATTTTAGCAACCCTCATCTTTTCATTCTTTCCCTTAAAGTCATAATACTTAGAGAATTATTTTTCATTCTTGATTACACATGAAATTATGTCCTCATATGATGAAAATTTTTGGGACACCATTGCCTGCCAGAGGAATGGATTTAAGCCATCAAAGAATCGATCGATTTTCCTCTGATTTTGTATGTAATCCAAAACATGTATTTACAGCCTTATAAAGTTGGATTCATACTTGGCAACATTTTTATCCTCCTTTTTCCTCAGATTCGATAATTTCCTCTCCATATATTCTCGTTGTTCATGAGGAAAGTGTTTTTTAAGAATATTTCCATAAAATCCCTTCGTTTCATCTCTTCTATTTCTTCCTCCTCCTCTATGTTTTGGAATAAGGACCACCACTGATCTGCATCACCCATTAGACGATAAACAGCCATGAAAACCTTCTCTATTCCGTTACAACCCAAAGAGAGAAATATCTTCTCAAGGGATCATATCCACTTCTCTCCTACAAATTGGTTTTTAGTCCCATTGAATGATAGAGGTTCTTGTCGCATAAAGCAATCTAACATAGCTCCTCCATGTGGTGGATCTAGATGCTCCATATATTTTAGGTTATTATTTATAACCTGAGTAAGTTGTCTTAGTATAGTTACGAGTTTCTTAGCACCAGTCACATCACCAGAACCAACATCATTATCTTGCATTGGAGGAAAATACCTATAGGGGACACGTGCGTTCATGCAGTTTCCATTCCTTCCACTTGGCACCTTCTCTAGATAATGGCATACACTAGATTAGGTTGTGAATCATAATTTATAATCTCAATGTAGAAAAACAGTAAGCATAAATTGAAATTCTACACATAGCTAATCTCTTAATCATATTTATGGTATCTTTGAGGAAAAATCTACATTTAAATACTTCATAATGGCTTGTAAAGAAAACGTAAATTATCCTAAGCATATCCCCCAGGAGTTTCGTAACCAAGAGTGCATCAAGGCCCATTGTCGTATACCAGGATACCCCGGGTCATGCTCGATACTCCTTGTCGGAGCTTTTGCTCCTAGGTATATCTGTGCCAAAGCCACCTCTACCGGCTAGTATCCAGACAGGGATGTATTGCTTGAGTGGTCCACATAATCTATTCCTTACCAAAATACCATGACGTTCTTGTATTTTTATCCTCAAAGACTATCTTAGGGACTCTTCCTTAATCTACGTTTTCTAAATCTAGTTTCCATGTTTTCTACTAAATTTCCTTTGATACCAACTCTAAGGACCTGACCCCAGTTTCTCGGAGTCAGTGCCTTATTTGATTATGTTGGCATAAAAACAAGGAATAAGAATCCCAAAGTACAGAGTAGATTAGTATTATTGGAAACGAAATACATACATAAGTTCATCATTACAACTTGAAATTAAAAGTAACATCCCAAGCTTCTACGGTACGCTTCTCTTT
Source organism: Viscum album (assembly GCA_963277665.1). Lineage (NCBI taxonomy): Eukaryota > Viridiplantae > Streptophyta > Magnoliopsida > Santalales > Viscaceae > Viscum > Viscum album. Next base: position 2,037,085,978 of record OY728148.1, read on the forward strand.
GAATAATGTGATAGCGTGTGTTGTACGCAACACAGAGTTCTAACACACCATAACCAATAAAACTAGCCGTTATGAATAGTAATACCTACTTTTTGAAATTATATATATATTATATTTCAAAATGGACATCATTTTTGGATTCGGAATATCAAATGTAGCCTAAGGTGAAATTTTGGTACATTTCGGATAACTTTCATATTTTGATGAATAGTGAAAATTACTAAATTTTAATTAAAAACAACTTTTTTAATCAAAATAATTAATAGTGATAAATTATTAATTTTAGTAGTTTTAAATTATATTTAAAATATATTTTTACCATTTAATATAATTTTGGTCATTGGACATAATTTTACTATTAAACCGAACATAAACAAGTGTCAATCTTTTGATAGTTATTATCTCTTAAAAACAGGCGTTTTGTTTTGAAAGCGGGAATTAATTTTAAATTAATTTCTGCCACTTCTGTGTTTTGAATTTAGGAAAATGGATTCCATATTTGGAATCAGGATGTTAAAATTGTGTAAATAGGTAACTTTTATTTTTAGACATTTTGAATAATTACTGCGGTAAATATTTTATTTACCATGGTTAAGGGTAAATCCGGTAAATAAGGGTTAAAAATAACATTATAATAATACTAAATTACCCTAAAACGTGTCTTAACCCTATTGTTTGATACATGGTCGACCATGGGAATCTTTGGGTCTATTTTGGAACCCCATAGATCCACTTGTAAGTGATAATGACACTTTATTTTAATTAAGTTATAATGAATACAAAAATGACACAAGCATATATCTTTTAGAAAAACAATTGTTAAATAGGGTTATATATGTTGGATTTTAGATTATAAATATTCATTAGAAAGATAAAAAGATTTCCAACATAATGATATTTTATTTATAATTTTATACATTAAATAATATATTTAATTTATGACACAATGATGATGCAATAATTACTATAATAGTAAAAAATTAAAATAATTGATATTATAAATACCCAAATAAATATAATATGAAACTTTTAATGAATTAAACTAATTTTCTAGGATAATATGATATATTAGGATTGATTTAATTGACTTTTTTCGAAGTAATCAATCTGTTGTGAGTTTCAAAAAAAATCAACTATTGAATAGTGTCAAAATTGACATAAAAGAGTTCTTAAAACAAATATTATATTATTTATTGATATTAAATTCCTAAAAATCTAAGGTTAGGCCAAGAGACTTATATCATGATAGTTTCATCATTAATGGATCACTTGGGGGTCGCTTGGATGTATATAGTAAGTTTATTAACCATATTATATAAAAATACAAAGAGACATTGTAAAAGTGAAACTAATTAACTTAGAGTTAATACTTAAAGATAAGGTTAATATAAGTACCCAAACCTGTCTAAATTCTATTTGTTGAGTGGTTTTGGACCTATCCCCACATTAACCTTTGAATAGTCAACTTTGGAGCCATTGGAAACCGAATATGAATTTATTATAAACTAATATCTCTAGCTTTTCCAAAGGTGCCCCTCACCCCTCTTATAAAAGGGCACTCCTCCTTCCCATTTATTCACACCATAAAAGCCTTTTGGTTCAGCATAACTCTGCTCAAATACTCTCCCAACATCCCTAACTACAACCTAGATGCCTTAGTTTGATCATAAAGCCATCCTAAGGAGCCCTTTTGATCAAATCAAAAGGAAGAACCCGAAGAAGAGGTAATGATTTCACCACCCTTCTCCAAGTTCATTTCTTCTTCCACTTCTTCTTCCTTTGTTCTTACCATTCTAAAATAATAACTCCAGTATCTCACATATACTGTGATGTTATTATAAATATGGTACAACCATATTCAGTATTCTATCCACCCTTTTAATAACATGTCACCATACGTGCGTACGTACGGCTTACCGTCTCCACGTCGTGGTGTAATTGTTATTCAATATAATATTATATGGATGGGTATAATAATGATGTGTAACTCATTTAAATAATAAATAAAACATGTTAATGATTCTTTATATATGATATACCATCCATTTATATATTATTTTAATATCAAAAGAATGATATTGTCGCTCGTGCGTACGTACGGACTACCGTCTCCACGAACGCGATGAGATTCATTCTCCATCGTATCCATTCAAGTATAATTTTCATTTGATGATTTAAAAATGATGTTTAAGGACTTTATATCATTCTGGATATGAATAAGATACAACAAAAATGGCTTATGTAACAAAACATATAAACGAAAATGAGTAAGTTAACACCCGAAACGACGATAATTCTAAGATATTATTAACAAATCAATGTTAAAAGATCATATATGATATCATATTAATATATATGATTCTTGTATAATTTACTAACAATTATTCCACCATTATACAGGAGGTTAACCTACCCCAACTAAGGAAAAGTACAAGGTAAGGGTTATTTCACAATCTCTTCATTATCCGAGGTTGTTTATACGTAATAATCTACTAGGATCTCTTTATAATCCACATCCATGTTTCTTAAAAATGTATTTCAAAACATTTTTATTATTTACAAGAATATGGGTTAAAGTCATTTATACCCTTGTCTGACTTTTTATAAGAGGTTTATAAAGGAATATTTTCATCGTTTTAAAAACAAGGTCATTTTTAACCTTTTCGACAGAATTAAGGTAAGAATGTTTTTTTTAACTTATACGGCGGGTGCGGCTATTTTCCGCCGTTATAAAATCTTCAAACCTTCCCTTACAAGCTTATAAGAATATTTTCAAAGAAAATGATTTATTTTATATGGATCTTAAATGATTTCAAAATAAAAGGAGATATTTCTTTAAAAAGAATTTTGATTTCATCTATGTCAACATCCTTTGATGGATTTTAAGATTATTTGAAGTTGATTTATTATGATACAAAACTTCTATATTGTATTGAAGGTTTTGTGATATGTCTGACTGTGGATGTGCTATTTTTATACCATTCATATTTTATGGTGAAAGTATTGACATTTCGTATGCTAGTTTTAATACGAATGTTTATGTTATGTTTAAACCTTTTCATATGGGAATGCATTGGAATTAATATGTGACGGGTGGAGCCCGATATAGCTCCTCGATGCATCGGTAGGTCTCATGAGACAAACTAGTGTCTTGGCACAAGGCCTTGAAAAAATCTTATTTGTAGTCTTGGCACGAGGCCTTGACTATGTGGTTATGATAGTCTGGCATTATGCATTCCAACATTATGAAAGTGGTTATTGATTTTGCATGTGATTATTCGATTAGTAGAATAACCATGTGAATAAGTAAATGGAATTATCTCATTTTATTTATGCCATACTATGTTAAAAGTTCAAGTTTAAAAGGCTTTTGTTTTAGTTATACATTGCCTTAAATGTTTATTCTTATTTATGAAAGTTTCCGCTATATTGTTATCCTTACTGGGCATTTGAGCTCACCCCTTTTCTATGTTTTATTTTTCCCAGGAAGTGAAGAAGTAAATTATGAATGACCTGCAGGGATATTATTTGAGGATATGAGTGTTGATTATGGAGAAAATATGTTGTTGTAGTAGTTTTAAATTTTATGATGTAATGTAAGACTTATGAATATATCTAGTGTTTCCAAGACTACTAAACCAATCGGTCTTTCGAGATTTGATCTTTCTTGTGATCATACCAATGTTTCGAAGTAATGCACCGACTCTGGGTAGCTGGGGTCGGGGCGTTACAGTTGGTATCAGAGGAAGTTTAGTACAAACCTTGGAAGCTAGATTTAGATAAACTCTGATTTGAGCACGTAGACCTAAGATGAACTTTTAGGATTAGTATAGAAGAACTTCCTAGAATTTTGGTATTGTAGAGATTTTGTGAGTTTTCTGAGCAATACATCCCTGTCTGGATACGAGCAGGTAGAGGCAGCTCTGGCACAGATGTACCTAGGGGTAAAACCTGAAAACACCGCTTTGAGCTAGACTCGAACGGGAACTGGTGCACGACAACGGGCCTTGCTGCACTCTTGGTTACGACACTCCCGGGGGATATGCTTAGGATAACTCTCATTTTCTTTACAAATCATTATGAAGGGTTTATGAGTATATACTTCCTCAAAGAAAACATTTTTATGATTATGGATTATATCCATAAATAGTTCAATTTATGTTAAGTGTTTTATAAGTATGGGATTATGTATTTTGATTCATAAACTGATCTAGTTTATGCCATTGTTTAGAAATGGCGCCTAGTGGAAGAAATGGAAACTATATCAATGCATGCACTCAATGTAGGGATTGCCCTCCTGCTCAAGATAATTATAGTGGGGTTGGTGATGCAACTGATGCTGATCAGCTAATCACCATACTGGGGCAACTTACTCAGGCTATGAATAATAACCTTACCCGTATGGAGCACCCTAATCCGCATCGTGGAGGATCAATTATAGATCGATTCATGAGGCAACAACCACCAACGTTCAATGGGAATACAAATCCCTTAGTAGCTGAGCAATGGATATTTTCCCTAGAGAAAATATTTCAGGCTTTGGGGAGCAGTGAAAGGGAAAAAGTTATCATGGCAGTTTACTGCCTCACTGGAGATGCTGATCAATGGTGGTCATTGATTCGGAACATGAAGTAAGATGATGAAGTATCAAATATGGAATGGAGGGAGTTCAAAGATCTGTTTTTTAGAAATATACTTCCCTCGCGACCATCGAGCAGATATGGAAAGGCAATTTCTGAGTCTGAGACAGAAGGAGGATGAGAATGTCACAGAGTATGAGGCTAACTTTACAAGGATAGCGAGGTATGATGGAGATTATATTCGCAACCCAGGAAGTAATATTGATCGTTTCTTTGATGGGTTAAACCCATTTCTCCATCGAGCATTAGTCTCACAATCCTTTTCATCGTACGAAGACATTGTCTCATGTGCTATCAAGACCGAAAAGGAATTCTCTAAGTCTTATGAATTTAAAGAAAATCAAGAGAAGAAGTGACCTGCTGATCTATCTGGGAATGGAAATAAGGGGAAGAAGGGAATGGTTGAATATCCATCTTATGGTAAATGTGGGAAGAAACATCCTGGTACTTTTTTGAAGGGAATGGGAGTCTGTTACAAGTGTGGTGAAAAAGGCCACCAAGCTCATGATTGCAAGGGGAAGACGGAAGCTACCAACGTTCAGTGCTAAAATTGCAGGGAGATGGGGAATTATGCAAATGCATGTCCTAAGTGTCAGGATAACTTACCTCAGAAAAGGCCATGGGATCAAGGCCAAGCTTATGCTATCACTACTACAGAGGTAGAAGCTCTAAAAAACGTGGTGGCAGGTAATTTAATGGTTTCCTCAATTTTAGAAAATGCATTATTTGACTCTGGATCGTCGCATTGTTTCATATCTTCCCAGTTTGCTAAGAAAATTAGATATTTCAAATTTGATTTAATAAGGGAGTTGTCAGTTAAAACTCCTAAGGGAAGTATCATTGCACCAATGTTTTGTGAATCAGTCCCCATTAGAGCACATAAATTTTCTTTATCTGCTGATCTCATCGTCATACCTATGATTGAGTTTGATATAATCCTCGGTATGGACTGGCTTTTGGACTATGATGCGAAGATTTATTGTAAGAAGAAAGAGGTTACGATTCTTGATGATAATGATAAGGAACACCTTATCTTTAAAGCAGAATCATCACCACCTAATTCATATTTAGATCCACCCCCAGTAGCTCAACTTAATTCAATCATTAGGGAGGAAGAGAATGAAATAACTGTCGGTGAGGAAAGGAATGTTCAAATAGAGGATGTACTTGTTGTGAATGAATTTGTAGATGTATTTTCGGAAGATTTACCTGGACATCCTCCAGAACGAGAAGTTGAGTTTTCCATTGATTTGATTCCTGGATCAAGGCCTATATTGAAGACCCCTTATAGAATGGCCACTATAGAGTTAGTCGAACTAAAGAAACAACTAGAGGAATTGAGTAATAAGGGATTTATTCACCCTAGTGTTTCTCCATGGGGATCCCCTGTTCTTTTTGTTAAAAAGAAAGATGGATCTATGAGGTTATGTATCGACTACAGGGAGATCAATGCTATAACGATAAAGAAAAAGTATCCCCTACCTCGTATTGATGATTTATTTGACCAACTGCATGGAACTCAATACTTTTCAAAGATTGACCTTTGATCTGGATACCATCAGTTGTGTGTGAAGAAGGAAGACATTCCGAAGACAACATTTCGAACCAGGTACGGGCATTACGAGTTTACTGTAATGCCTTTTGGATTGACTAATTCACCCTCTGTAATCATGGATCTGATGAATAGATTTTTCAAGGAGTATCTCGATGAATTTGTGGTGGTATTTATTGATGATATCTTGGTATACTCCAAAACCGACGAAGATCATGAAAATCACTTGCGCATTATCTTGAAGACTCTGAGGAGGCATGAATTATATGGGATGTTTAGCAAGTGTGAATTATGGCTTCAGGAGATTTCTTTTCTTGGCCATATTGTCTCTAAAGATGGAATCTCTGTTGATCCTTCTAAGACCAAGGCAATCAATGAATGGCCAGCACCTACGAGTATAACTGAGGTACGCAGTTTTATTGGTTTGGCAAGTTATTATCGACGTTTCCTCCAGAATTTTGCCCGATTGGCTAACCCATTAACGAAGCTCACACGTAAAGGGGTTAAATTTGATTGGACAAAAGAGTGTGAAGAATGTTTCGAAGAACTGAAGAGAAGATTAGTCAATGCTCCTATATTGACTCTACCATCGGGGAATGATGGGTTCGTTATTTATAGTGATGCATAGAAGAAAAGACTTGGTTGTGTCCTTATGCAGAATGATAGAGTTATTGCCTATGCATCACGACAGTTGAAAATTCATGAACAAAACTATCCTACTCATGATCTCGAGTTAGCAGCTGTGATATTTGCTTTGATGATATGGAGGCACTACCTCTATGGTGAAAAATGTGAGATTTATACTGATCACAAGAGTTTGAATTATATTTTCTCACAAAAAGAACTCAACATGATGCAAAGGAGATGGATTGAATTACTCAAGGATTATGATTGTACGATACACTACCACCTGGGGAAGGCAAACAAGGTGGCATATGCTTTGAGTAGAAAAGACCCTGGAGTTTTGAACAATATGAGAATTGAAAGGGATCCAATTTTCATGGATCTAGTAAATATGGACATGGGAATAACCAGGGAAGGCGAAACATCATTTCTTTTTCAAATGGTTGCCAAACCATCTTTACTAGAAAGGATTAAGAGTTCTCAGACCGATGATGAAGAATTCCAAAAGAAGACTAAAGCTGTGAATGATGGGAGATTGAGAGACTTTGTGTATGAAGATGGAATTTTGAAATTCGGGAAGAGACTTTGTGTTCCCAATATACCTGATCTAAAAAGGGAATTGCTGGATGATGCTCATAGTTCCAATTTCTCTATACACCCTGGGAGAACCAAAATGTATAGAGATTTGAAGGAACATTTTTGGTGGGAAAACATGAAGAGGGAGATTGCTGATTTTGTGTCAAGATGTATGGTTTGTCAACAAGTGAAAGTTGGAAGGCAACAGCCTGGAGGAGTCATGCAACCAATTCCCATACCGGAGTGTAAATGGGACAATATTACGATGGACTTTGTCATGGGGCTACCAAAGACTCCTAGAAGGAATGATGCAATATGGGTTATTGTTGATCGTCTTACCAAGTCAGCACATTTTATTGCTATAAGAGAAGATCTACCCCTACAACGTCTAGCAAGACTATATATTAATGAAGTTGTGAGACTTCATGGAGTACCCTTATCAATTGTTTCTGATCGTGACCCCCATTTTACTTCAAGATTTTGGAAAAGTCTTCAGAAATCCCTGGATACTGAACTTCATTTGAGTACTGCTTACCACCCTCAGACAGATGGACAATCAGAACAGACTATTCAGACCTTAGAAGACATGTTGATATCTTGCTCACTTGACTTTCAGGGTATGTGGGATCAATATTTACCACTGGTAGAATTTTCATATAACAATAGTTTCCATTCGAGTATTCAGATGGCACCATATGAAGCGTTATACGGAAAGAGATGTCGTACACCAACCTGTTGGGATGACGTTGGTGAAAGAAAACTTGTAGGCCCAGAACTGGTGGAGGAAACGGTGGAAAAGGTGAATGTAATCCAAAATCACATCAAAGCAGCTCAAAGTAGGCAGAAGAGCTATGCCGATAATCGAAGGAAGGATTTGGAATTTCAAGTCGGTGATCATGTTTTCCTGAAGGTATCTCCGTGGAAGGGAGTCATACGTTTTGTTAAGAAAGGTAAATTGAGTCCCAGGTACATCGGACATTTCGAAATTCTAAAACGAATTGTGGTTGTAGCTTACCGATTGGCAATGCCGCCAAGTCTCTCCAAAGTTCACGATGCGTTCCACGTATCTCTGTTGATGAAATACATGCCTGATCCAATGCATGTACTCACCTATGAGGAATTAGAACTGGAACCTGATCTTTCCTATTGTGAAGAGCCTGTCCGGAATCTTGATACGAGAGAACAAGTACTGGGAAACCGGACGACGCGTCTAGTAAAAGTTTTGTGGAGAAACCATAAGATGGAAGAGGCAACGTGGGAACCCGAGGAACTTATGATGAAGAACCACCCGAGTCATTTCATGTGATAAGTATTCTAGAAATTTCGAGGACGAAATTATTTGAAGGAGGGGAGAATGTAACACCCCAAGCTTCTACGGTACGCTTCTCTTTGAATAATGTGATAGCGTGTGTTGTACGCAACACCGAGTTCTAACACACCATAACCAATCAAACTAGCCGTTATGAATAGTAATACCTAATTTTTTAAATTATATATATTTTATATTTCAAAATGGACATCATTTTTGGATTCGGAATATCTAATTTAGCCTAACGTGAAATTTTGGTACATTTCGGATAACTTTCATATTTTGATGAATAGTGAAAATTACTAAATTTTAATTAAAAACAACTTTTTTAATCAAAATAATTAATAGTGATAAATTATGAATTTTAGAAGTTTTAAAGTATATTTAGAATATATTTTTACCATTTAATATAATGTTGGTCATTGGACATAATTTTACAATTAAACCGAACATAAACAAGTGTCAATCTTTTGATAGTTATTATCTCTTAAAAACACGCGTTTTGTTTTGACAGCGGGAATTAATTTTAAATTCATTTCTGCCACTTATGTATTTTGAATTTAGGAAAATGGATTCCATATTTGGAATCAGGATATTCAAATTGTGTAAATAGGTAACTTTTATTTTTAGACATTTTGAATAATTACTGCGGTAAATATTTTATTTACCATGGTTAAGGGAAAATCCGGTAAATAAGGGTTAAAAAATAATATTATGATAATAATAAATTACCCTAAAACGTGTCTTAACCCTATTGGTTGATACATGGTCGACCATGGGCATCTTTGGGTCTATTTTGGGACCCCATGGATCCACTTGTAAGTGATAATGACACTTTATTTTAATTAAGTTATAATGAATACAAAAATGACACAAGCATATATCGTTTAGAAAAACAATTGTTACATAGGGTTATATATGTTGGATTTTAGATTATAAATATTCATTAGAAATATAAAAAGTTTTCCTACATAATGATATTTTATTTATAATTTTTAGACATTAAATAATTTATTTTATTTATGACACAATGATGATGCAGTAATTAATATAATAGTAAAAAATTAAAATAATTGATATTATAAATACCCAAATAAATATAATATTAAACTTTTAATGAATTAAACTAATTTTCTAGGATGATATGATATATTAGGATTTATTTAATTGACTTTTTTCGAAGTAATCAATCTGTTATGTGTTTCACAAAAATCAACTATTGAATAGTGTCAAAATTGACATAAAAGAGTTCTTAAAACAAATATTATATTATTAACTGATATTAAATTCCTAAAAATATAAGATCGGCCAAGAGACTTATATCATGATAGGTTCATCATTAATGGACCACTTGGGGGTCGCGTGGATGTATATAGTATGTTTATTAACCATATTATATAAAAATACAAAGAGACATTGTAAAAGTGAAACTAATTAACTTAGAGTTAATACTTAAAGATAAGGTTAATATAAGTACCCAAACCTGTCTAAATTCTATTTGTTGAGTGGTTTTCGACCTATCCCCACCTTAACCTTTTAATAGTCAACTTTGGAGCCATTGGAAACCGAATATGAATTTATTATAAACTAATATCTCTAACTTTTCCAAAGGTGCCGCTCACCCCTCTTATAAATGGGCACTCCTCCTTCCCATTTCGTCACACCTTCAAAGACTTTTGGTTCAGCCAAACTCTGCCCAAATACTCTCCCAACATCCCTCACTACAACCTAGAGGCCTTAGTTTGATCAGAAAGCCAACCTAAGGAGCCCTTTTGATCAAATCAAAAGGAATAACCCGAAGAAGAGGTAATGATTTTACCACCCTTCTCCAAGTTCATTTCTTCTTCCACTTCTTCTTCCTTTGTTCTTACCATTCTAAAATAATAACTCCAGTATCTCACATATACTGTGATGTTATTATAAATATGGTACAACCATATTCAGTATTCTATCCACCCATTGAATAACATGTCACCATACGTGCGTACGTACGGCTTATCGTCTCCACGTCGTGGTGTAATTGTTATTCAATATATTATTATTTGGATAGGTATAATAATGATGTGTAACTCATGTAAATAATAAATATAACATGTTAATAATTCTGTATATATGTTATACCATCCATTTATATATTATTTTAATATCAAAAGAATGATATTGTCGCTCGTCCGTACGTACGGACTACCGTCTCCACGAACGCGATGAGATTCATTCTCCATCGTATCCATTCAAGTATAATTATCATTTGATGATTTAAAAATGATGTTTAAGGACTTGATATCATTCTGGATATGAATAAGATACAACAAACATGGCTAATGTAACAAAACATATAAAAGAAAATGAGTAAGTTAACACCCGAAACGACGATAATTCTAAGATATTATTAACAAATCAATGTTAAAAGATCATATATGATATCATATTAATATATATGATTCTTGTATAATTTAATAACAATTATTTCACCATTATACAGGAGGTTAACCTACCCCAACCAAGGAAAAGTACAAGTTAAGGGTTATTTCACAATCTCTTCATTATCCGAGGTTGTTTATACGTAATAATCTACTGGGATCTCTTTATCATCCACATCCATGTTTCTTAAAAATGTATTTCAAATTTTTTTTATTATTTACAAGAATATGGGTTAAAGTCATTTATACCCTTGTTTGACTTTTTATAAGAGGTTTATAAAGGAATCTTTCCGTCATTTTTAAAACAAGGTCCTTTTTAGCCTTTTCAACAGAATTAAGGTAAGAATGTTTTTTTTAACTTATACGGTGGGTGCGGCTATTTTCTACCGTTATAAAATCTTCAAACCTTCCCTTACAAGCTTATAAGAATATTTTCAAAGAAAATGATTTATTTTATATGGATCTTAAATGATTTCAAAATAAAATGAGATATTTATTTAAAAAGAATTTTGATTTCATCTATGTCAACATCCTTTTATGGATTTTAAGATTATTTGAAGTTGATTTATTATGATACAAAACTTCTATATTGTATTAAAGGTTTTGTGATTTTTTTGACTGTGGATGTGCTATTTTTATACCATTCATAATTTATGGTGAAAGTATTGACATTTCGTATGCTAGTTTTAATACGAATGTTTATGTTATGTTTAAACCTTTTCATATGGGAATGCATTGGACTTAATATGTGACGGGTGGAGCCCGCTATAGCTCCTCGATGCATCGGTAGGTCTCATGAGAAAAACTAGTGTCTTGGCACAAGGCCCTGAAAAAATCTTATTTGTAGTCTTGGCACGAGGCCTTGACTATGTGGTTATGATAGTCTGGCATTATGCATTCCAACATTATGAAAGTGGTTATTGATTTTGCATGTGATTATTCGATTAGTAGAATAACCATGTGAATATGTAAATGGAATTATCTCATTTTATTTATTCCATACTATGTTAAAAGTTCAAGTTTAAAAGGCTTTTGTTTTAGTTATACATTACCTTAAATGTTTATTCTTATTTATGAAAGTTTCCGCTATATTGTTATCCTTACTGGGCATTTGAGCTCACCACTTTTCTATGTTTTATTTTTCCCAGGAAGTGAAGAAGTAAATTATTAATGACCTGTAGGGACATTATGTGGGGATATGAGTGTGGATTATGGAGACAATATGTTGTTGTAGTAGTTTTTCATTTTATGATGTAATGTAAGACTTATGAATATATCTAGTGTTTCCAAGACTACTAAACCAATCGGTCTTTCGAGATTTGATCTTTCTTGTGATCATACCAATGTTACGAAGTAATGCACCGACCTTGTGTAGCTGGGGTCGGGGCGTTACATTAAAAACAACATAGAAACTCCTTAGACATCTTCCATAACTCCTAGTTTATTTCAGCATGTCATTCACAATAGAATTATTCTTGCCCTGTGGAAATGAAACATAATAAAGGGGTGAGATCAAATGATTAGTAAGGGTAAGAAATATAGTGGAAGACAACATAAACATTAGATGTGGTGAATAATTTAAAACACATGCCTTTATTAATAAACTTGAACACATTATGGCAGGAAAATGAGCTGAGTAAACAATGCAATAATAAAACATAATCATGGGTATTCTACTAATCAAATTACCACATGAACTACCAATAAATGAACTCATGATGATGTAATTCATAATTCCGGAAATTCTGAATCATTTTATCAATACATCGTCCAAGACGTCTAATGATTAAGGCCTCATCCAAAATCCATATCACATTGGGAAGGGCCTCAGCCAGTTCCTTGTCTAGTTGTCTCATGAGACCTACCGATGCATCAAGGGGCTATAGCAGGCCCCACCTTTCATATAATAAGTCCAATGCATTCCCCACATGAGCAAGGATCAACATATACAACATATACATTCATATTTAAACTATCATATGAAATGTAACTAACTTTCCCCAATCATTAAACATAAAACTCTAACCATTCAAGAAATATGGTGAATGGTTTTAGGATAGATCATCCCCAATAAATCAAGTCATAAAAAATTCAATAAGACATGGTAGATTAATTCATAAAAGATTAAACCAAATAATTTCATTGAATCAATAAGGGTGTCAAATTAGATGAAAAACTCTTATAAAATCATTAAGCAATTCTTGAGATAAATACTCTTTTATTTTGAAAAGAAGGGTTATTTTGGAAAATATTTGTATAAAACCAGAAGTGAATTAAGATATTATTTTCATAATAAAATTAGTGATTTTATAAATATAATGGTTTCCAAAAAAATATTATATTGTGCCCTTGAAAATAGATAAGAATTTGAGAACTTCCCCTGAATCAGGCTTGTATTTTGAAAACAATTTGAATGTTCCTTTTAAAATGTGTAACTATCCCTAAAATATGGAAGGTTTCTGGATTTTAGACATATATATGATACTATAACATAATATATGATGAGTACATAACAATACATAAGAATGTCATTGAGTTATTTAGACAATGAAAGTATCCCGAATGAAAATGGAAGTTCGGGTGGAAAACCCTTACCTTAAATTCGAATGTGTACCCCTATTGAACATAAGGTCCCGGAATATAAAATTATAAATATAAATAAATTATTTAATAACCTAATAGACATGTATTATTTTATCATAATTATTTTTAGTTCATTTATGTTATTATTTATAAGTTATTATATTGAATTTCGTTGTTCCAGGGTGTTTGTTTTCTTGATTTTCATAACCGGTTCACTTGTTTTAAGTATTGTTGGTCATGTGGAATGGTTGTAAATCTCCAGAATTGAATTTAAATATTATTTATGAACATAAATAATGGGAATTGGTCATTTATTTCATTTGTTACCTGGAATGAGGATGAATCATTATATGAGAACCACTTCGATTATTTGGTAGTATTTGGATTATTATGAACTAGTTTTATCATATGATTTAATTATATGTACATATTCTAGTCCCTGAAAATTAATTAGGTTATAATACATATATTATAGTCTGTTTCAACTATAATTATGGAATCATGACCAGTAATGATGGATAAATTTAAGAATGAAACTTCATCATACACGAAGGCTATAAATTGGAACCTCATGGACATTGATTTCGTTTATAAAATAAAATTGAGGGAGTAAGAATATTTATGATGGTTATTCCATTCACATGATATAAATCCAGTATACAGATGATACTGGATTTATCATCATCATTTGGATAGAGGGCGTGGGGAGAGGATAACAAAAGAAGACAAATTTAAATGAAATCAAGTGAAAAAAGGGTGCTTTACCTCTTGAAATAATCTCCTTGAAAATCTCCTTAAGTGAAGGGGTTTTGGTCTTTTGGAAAGACTAAGAGCTTCTTTGACGTGGGGAGAGACTCGGGAAGGGTATTTGGGCAGAACTTTGAAGATCTTCAAGGCTTAGAGTAGTGAAGAGAAGAGGGAGTGGGGGGGGGGGGTTTATAGTGGAGGAGAGGGGTTAATTTTGAATATTTAATTCATTATTTGTTATTTCCCTTAAGACAACCAATAGTATTGATTCATGTGACCCCTAATAGTAATAAGATCATGTGAGTTCGAATAAAGTTGCCTTACATCACTTGTGATGTCCCAAATAGTGTATTTAACTAATAATTTGTATATATGATATTTTACCGTATTTCACTATTCATTAAAAATTCTAGAATTTCAGAAAAATACCAAAAATTTACCCCTACCATTTTTCGACGTGTAGAATTAAAAAATGAACACCATTTTTCAAAATTAATTTTCTAAATATGATTAATTTAATTTTTAAATAAAGACATAGTTAATTCGAAAAATAACAATTTTAAGGCGCAATTAGTTTTATTTCATATTGAAAAAATAATTAAGATCTCATTATCTTATTGAATTAAGAAAATAAAATAATATTATTATTTACTAATTCATAAAAGTCATAGTACTATTCATTTTACTATTCATTAGGGTATGTTACTATTCACCAAAAAAACCATGTTTGTTTTATCAGTCTCCAAATGACTTAACGAACACAACTCTAGATGACCGTTATTCGAAATTCCAAACACAAAAGAGGAAAAGTTGTGCTTAATGGATAGATTATAAAATTCAATCAATATCTATTTTCATAATCTTAGGGTGTTACAGTGGATGAACATGAATGGGTGATACCCATATGATGAAAGTGGGTTTTGCGTAAGAAAAATGGCATGGATGGTAGAGTCTACCTATAAATTATTCTTGGTGGAAAAGACATACAAACAAGTTCATGTCATTGACTACGAAGAGATATTTTTACACATTGAGATGATAAAGTCCATTCCAATTTTTATTTTTGTAACATCTCATTATGATTGTGAGATATATAGAATGGATTTAAAAAATTCTTTCCTTAACGTGAATTTAGTTGAGGACATATATATGATTCAAATGGAGGGTTTTGAATTTCTAAATGATAATGCTAAGGTTTGAAAGTTGCAATGATATGTTTATAGACTAAATTAAGCTTCTCTGAGTTGGAATATTTGGTTTAATGATGCAATCAATGAATTTAGTTTCATAAAAAATTACGATTATTCTTTCATATACAAGTGTCTTAGTGGGAGTATAGTAGTATTTTTGAAACTTTATGTAGATGACATACTGCATATTGGAAATGATGTCCTCATACTTTACTCTATGAAAAATTGGTTGGGTAAATGTTTCTCAATGAATGATATGAGTGAACCAGCTTACAAACTCAGTATGAGGATCTATAGAGATAGATTTAAGAGGTTTCTTGGACTGAGTTAGAATAAATTTATTAGTAAAGTGATAAAGTTGTTTAGCACTTTACCTGTGTATCATGACAAAAAACATTGGAATATTCTGGATCCTTCTTATTATATAACTAGGGTTGATAGGATTCTTTATACATACTCCATATGATTTATCATATATTCTATGTTTTTTACATGACCTGATGTCTCATTTGGGATGATCATAATAGGTAAATAGAAATCCAATCTTGGTGAGAGTCACTAGATTTCTATATAGTGATGCGGAAATGTTAGAAGTTGAAATACTAGAAACAATGAAATACAGAAGAGTATATGGGAAAAAAGGAACAAGAAAACAAAAAATAATGTTGTTTGGGAATAATCCCTATGTCCACAGAGCGGAAGAATAAATTCACTATAATCAGGAGAAAAATTACAGAGTTTTTTTCAGAGTACTTTCTCAGTTAGAAACCCTAGTATGAATTAGGCTACAAATGGAGAAGATGATCTAATATTACACCAACCACACATAAAGTATGCATCGATACAGTGAAAAGATAGCCACCCAAGTCAAAATTGATACAATGCGTACTGACTAAAAGTACAAAAGGATGCAGTAATTTTGACTCCAAAGTTTTCACTGCTATAGTGCTCGGTCAATGTCATTGTCGGTCAGCTCTGCTATAGTGTCAAAGATGCTACAGTGCCCCAACAATTGGTCCAGTAGCCTTCAACCCCCAGACCCCCGGAGCTAGGGTGTGTTTCCCCATGTAACCCCCAATAAGATCAATATGGAGCTCGACCCGTGAATTTCTTAAGATGGCATGCAGTGTGGGCCAAAAAACATTTAGCCCAATCGGATTGGGCTACACCAATCCAACAATGTCCCACCTGGATCCTGATCCACTACTCTACTTTGCTTTTGTAATGACCTGCCAATTATCATTTGCTTGAGAGTACAACGAGTCATTACTGGGCCTTAAGAGACATCCCTAAGACGCCAATGGCTGGCAATAAATGCAGAAGGGTTTCAAGTACAAGTGGGGGACGATTTGCCCTTTAAGAAATAAACCCATCAACCAACCATTCGCTATATGATGCATGAACAAATGAAATACCAATAAATAACTTCATTTATGATGAACTACCTTAGAGTACATAATAGCGGAAGAACAAATCAAGACTCTCAAAAGACACCATGATTTCGTGCTCCACAAGATTCAAGCTCCACAACATCTCTCATGCCTCACCATGAGCCACTATAAATAATATGCTTTACCTCTACCTGTATCCTAGAATAACACATATAAAAAACCACCAAAGTGCCAAAGCAGGGGTTAGTATAAAACTCAGTAGGTTTTCCCCAATGACTTACCTACTCACGCCACTAGGATAGAAGAGTTAACAACAATTATATAAAAACAGTTTATATAAAACATTTTCTCAAGAGTATTTTATAACTAAATATAAACAAGTTCCAAAACCATTCATAGCCAAATGTATCCAAGTGATATTCAAACCAATTTTTTCCAAAAAGTCATTTTTCTAGAAAAATAACCAAACAGGCTTTCGAAGAATTTCACAAACATCCCTTTTTTGGCATACCCAACCATTTCACAACCATCCCTTTTTGGCATACCCGACCATTTCACAAACCCATGAAATCAACCATGCATGCATCGTTTTGACAGTTCCATACTCATGAGTGGTCTCTCATCGATCTACCAATTCTTCACAAGGTAATTATTTCCCGTGTTCCATTACACCTTTGGCACCGAGCACAAGGTCATATTTCAGCCAAGCCTCGTACATATAGTTACCATGTTCCATTAAACATTTGGCACCAAGCACAAGGTCCTATTTCAACCAAGCCTCATATTTGCAAAATGAACACACACCATACATTCCCAAAAATCATGCCAAAACCATGTTTTCAATAAAACACCTTTTATTGAAAACCATTTCATCAAAACCATGTGTGTTCAACCATTTCAAACCATTTTAATAAAATTTTACTTTTATTAAAAACCAAAGAATAAACCAATTTCATCAAAGCCATTTCAATACCAAAACATTTAAATAAAAAACCTTTTTATTGAAAACCCATCATTCATCAAACCATTTCCTGTTCTAGAAAATCAATCATTAAAATTCAACATTTTAAATTCAAGAATCCAAATCACTTTCCACAACAAATCACCAAGATTTCACAATTTCACTAAAACCATAAATCATCACCAAAAAAGCTTTATTCCATGCTTTTCACAATCAATTACATTCAAATAACCCAATTTGAAACTAATCCAACCAATTCTAACAAGAGGAGTTGAGACTGAATCCACCTGCCTCAATGTTTTTGACAAAAACCACAACGCACGAAGAACACACAAGAAAACCTGGTCGATTCTACAAGAATCCTCCTTAGATCACTTCTCCTAACAAAACCAAGACCAAATATTGTCATATTTGGAAACCAAACTCTTATATCAACCCATAACGGGTGTATATCTAATAAAATGAGAAAATAGGAGAAGTATATCAAAGTATATCTAATAAACCGTTAAAGAACGAACACATTCCTCAAGAAATCGGCTTCAATTCGCCAATAGAAGCCTTATAATCACCTCTAGAACAATGGGATAACCCTCATTGACCATAGGAGAACCAAAATCCCAAGTTAGGGCCACCTAGGAAGAAAAATGAGCAACTTAGAGGCAAAAATGCGTGAGATACACCTTTATAGTATCTCGTTTAAGTGGTTCCGCAGTTAGTTCGCACGGTTTGACAAACCATGTGCTAACCGTGCATTAGCTCCTACCTCAGCCACCCATATCGTACGTTTTGGCAGCACGGTTAGACAAACTGTGCGCCACCTATGTGGAAGCCACTACCACCAAGGATTTCTATGCATGGTTTAGTCACACGGTTTGGACAAACCATGCACTGACCGTGCAAATTACCCTTTGCCTCCATCTTTCTCCCGAGTCTCCCATTCCTCACCCTTAAATTTAAAACCATAACAGCATCAAGAAAGGGTTACATACCATAAACCAGGGGTACTAAATTCTCCCCACCATTGGTCTTTCCATCCTCAGAAAGTAGATTACATTCAGCCAACTGAAAGAGTTCCAGCCACTGCACTTTCATTTCCTTTTCATGTTCCCATGTCTCCTCCTGCATTTGACCATGCTTCCATAAAACCTGCACTAGACTGAAGTTTTTTCCCTTCAATACTTTCTCTTACCTATCCACAATTCATACTGGGATATGTATCAATGATGCATCCGGCTCTAGGTCAATGTGATCCCATCTGATCACATGGTCAAGATCAGGCTGATACTTTTCCAACTGAGATACATGGAACACATTATGCACTGAACTAAACTGTGGTGGTAATGTCAACCGATATTCCACCTCTCCAACCCGTTCCAGTATATCAAAAGGTCCAAAATATCAAGAAGATAACTTTCCCTGCTTCCCAAAACGACGATGTCCAAGCCTTGGAGATATCCTTAAGAAGAAATGATCACCCACAACGAATGACAACGGTCTACGATGGTGATCTGCAAAAGATTTCTGAAGACTCTGAGCCGTCTCCATCCTCTTTCTAATCAAATGAATCTTCTCTATTGTTTCATGGACAACGGTTGGACCAACTAGTGATGTTTCACTAGTTTCTACCCAATATAGTGGGGAATGACAAGGACGCCCATACAATGATTCCAAAGGAGCCATGTGTATCAAAGCATGATAGTTGTTATTGTATGAGAACTCCACTAAGGGTATATGCTCCTCCCATGAGACTCCAAAATCCATTACAAAAGCTGGAAACATGTCTTCAAATGTTTGTATCGTCTGCTCGTATTTTCCATCTTTCTGAGGATGATACGTCATGCTCATAGTCAAATGACTTCCAAGGGCTTGCTGTACTAATTTATAGAAATGAGAGGTGAACCACGAATCTCTATCTGAGACTATAGACATTGATACACCATGCCTCTTTACCACTTATTGTATATAGAGTTTTGAAAGATCTTCCATCGTATGAGTTTCACAAATAGGGATGAAATAGGCCGACTTGGTAAGATGATCCACTATCACCCAAATGGCATCGTGTTTCTGGACCGTTCATGGAGGACATGAAACAAAATCCATTTCTATCAGATCACATTTCCACACTGGGATAGGTAAATATTGTAACATACCAGCTGGTCTCTGATGCTCTGCATTAACCTATTAACAAGTTAAGCACTGCGAGATGAACTCAACCACATTCTTTTTCATGCTGCTCTACCAAAACTGTGCCTTCAACGCCTTATACATCTTTTGTGTACCTAGATGAACAAATCATATTGAATGGTGGTAAGAATGAAGGAGTTGTTCCTGAAAAACCATAGGTAAAACCATCCGATATTTTAAACACAAAACAAAACCCCCATCCAAATTCCAGCCATCAATGGTCTCCCCACCATTGAGTTTTGAACTCATTAACAGACATTATGCATCGGATGTTTGGGCCTCTCTGAAAATTTTTACATAATCAGGAACTAACTTAGATGAAAAGAAAACAACAACATTACCTCGGTGTTCACATTCCACATGCATGTTGGCTAAGACCAACATCAACTTCCATTCATCTAAATCTTATTTCGCCAACTGAGCATATGACTTTCTGCTCAATTCATCTACCACAAAATTTCCTTTCCTCGGTGCATACATCAAGTCAAAGTCAAACATTTGGAGATACTCAATCCACCTCCTTTGCCTCAGATTCAAATATCTTTGTGAGAAAATGTGTTTCAAGATTTTGTGATCCGTAAACACAATAAATTTCTCACAAACTAGATAATGTCTCCATTTTTTCAAAGCAAGGACAATTGTAGCTAACTCCAAATCATGAGTTGGGTAGTTCATCTCGTGAACCCTCAACTGTCATGAGCCATACAAAACCACATGATTCCCTTGCATGAGAATGCACCCCAACCCTGATCCTAATGCATTGAAATACATCACGTACCATTTTCCTGATTCTGAAAAAACCATGATTGGTGCTAATGTAAGGCGAACTTCCAGTTCCATCTTCCTTCTTCATGAACAAAACCAGTACTACCCATGGAGGTATACATGGTCGAATGAAACCCTTGCTTTCCAGCCCTTGCTTTCCAGCCCCTCAAGCTGTACATTCAATTCCAATAACTCTGTTGGTGCCATTTGGTAAGAAGGAAGTGAGATAGGACTGTTCCCCGGAAGGAGATCAATCGTAAACTCCACTTCTCTTAAGGGAGGTAACCTAGAGAATTATTCGGGAAAAACACCCATGAACTGATCCACCACTGCCAGAAGAACACTCTACTCAACACCCTATACCTATTCCAATGAAAATACCACCAACTGATACGATAACGTGCCCACTACTGGTGCCAAACAACCCGTTGCACCCTGCCTTTCATGCCTCTCTCTTCTAAAGATATTTATAACCTCATTGTGTATTGTAAAATCCATTGTTCGTGCATTACAGTTGATGTGGGCCTTAAAAGACACTAGCAAATCCATTCCCAGGATTATATTATACCCATCCATCTCAAGCACTGAGAAATTGAACATTAGCTCAACCTCACCCACAACGCTACAACTTGCTCTACACAAGAAGGCTTGACACTCTCTTTGACCCAGAAGAGTTTGATGTTTCAAAACGAAAAGCAACATTTCTACCCTTAAAAATAGAAACTCACCAACATGTGCAACAATAAAAAATGGGAATCACCCATATCAAACAACACTTGCATCAAGGTAGAATTTAAAAAACTAGTACCTCACACTGTGGATGGTCCCGACTGATCATCCACCATAACTTGCTCGGCTCCTAAAAACGTCTTGGTTGCCACACTCTACTCTTTATTGCCCTGCCGTTGAATTATGTGTCATACTCCTTCTCTGGGAGTAATTGTCTCTCTTCTGTTTGAACCCAGCGTTAGAGTTCCTGATAAAACACTATTTTATTGAATATTTTATTGATAATAAATGATATAATTTCCTCACATTGTGTTTAAAATGTTTACTTAGAAATTATTTGGGATTAGATCATTGATTTGAATATTTGATGAAAATTCTAGTTTTACCCTTTATAGTTCACTGTAGTATTTCGAAGATACATATTTTTATATTTATTATTTGAATTTGAAATTTTGTAACAGTGTTACTAACTTAATTATATACAACCTTTATTCAGGACACTAGAGCTAAAGGGTTCATTTGGTTGTTGAAAATGGGCCATGAAGTCAAAGTTGGGCTGGACTCGCCAGAATGAAGAAGCTTCTGTATTGCGGCCATAACTCCTACATATGGTCCTGGATTAAGCCCAAATTTGAGAGGAGACAGAGGACCCATATCCTAACATTTTATCCTTCTGGAAGGCCGGCCAATTCACGCGTTTTGGTGGTCAAATGGGCGGTGCAAGTTGGAATAAAATATTTGGCTGAGATTCCCCATTCACACTTGAAACCACTTTGAACCTAGCCTCCCCACCACTCTATAAATTGGTGTTTTTATCATTTGGTGGGTTTGGGACGTGATTTGGGAAGTTGAGGGAAGAGGATAAGTGTATCCACTCCAATTATCCAACCATTTCAATAAGGGTAGCTCTTGAAGCATGGATCCCTTCGATGAAACCTTCTTCTTCTCCTTCATGTTGTAATGATTTTGTTTGTGTAATAAACTTATTTGTTCTTCTTTTATTTCTTTTATTTTATTATGTTTTGTTTAAATTTCCTCTTCTCTTAATATTTCTATTTGGGATGGAATTCTTGACTAGAATCTTTATTGGGTTATACCCATTATAAACCTTTGCACATGAAAAACGCTTCTACGATGATTACGCCACCCATAGAAGAGTAGTCTTTTATTAATCGATCTATCTTCTACCCTCTTCATTTAATTATTTTTTATCAAAGAGCTACTGTAATTCATGTAATATGATCCATTAATTGTGTTTTTAAATTACAAGAAACTAAGCAAGCAATTGAACAGTTAACACAAAAATACGCGAGGTCGGGATTTTGTGTAAATTGTGAGAGCGTAATCTTAATTGGTAATACAATACCACACAGGATAAATTTGTAGAGTTCAAATATAATCCATAAACACAATTCATCCTCATTTCCAGAAAGTATATGTTCTCTAATTAACCATTGACCATAATCTATCCTTAGAACAACAATCAAAGCAGGGTGTTGCGATTGCATGTTCCGAAGCTAGCCTAGGGTTTAAGTAATTTCATCTTTGTGGTTAAGTTAACTCTCATAGGGTTCGAGGGATAACAAATTAGGGGATCATAATTAAGTTAATATTGATTTAAATGATAATGATTAATAAGTGAATGAATAGGTAGAGTTATATCGATTACTCCTTTTAAAATAGATTTCAAAAAAAACATCTTCTTGTTGTGTCATTTTAATCGAAATTTATTTCAAAACTAAAAACATTAAAATATACAATCTTATTCTAGAAAACATCTTCTAGATTCATAAACTATAAAAAAACCCAATCCTTTAAAGTAGTGTTTTTATTTTATTCTCTTTTATTTTATTTTTATAATACCTTTAATAAGTTGTTAAATTCACTTCCTCCTTTGAGAGATGACCTTGGTCAGCCACTTTTCTGCACCTAAGTACCCAAAAATCACATTAATCATTTGAGGGCTCCCACGACAGCGCTCTTTCAAATTGGAGCCATTTACGAGGAGGTAAGTAATTTATTCAACCATTTAGAGGTATTTCTTTTATTTTTCATTTTATTATTTTCTTCACCCCTCTCTTTTATCTTTCCCCTTTCTCAAGTTTTCATTTTTTTCATCCTCTTCTTTTCTTTTTGGACCATCAACTCAATATTCTCATTTTTATTTTACTATGGTACACTTTCATTCATTTCATTTTTATTTGATTTATGACACGAACTAATCCCAAATATCTCTTAGATATTGACCCTGAGATTGAACATAGCCTTAGGGCTTGAATCAGACATTCTCAGTCTACGGGAAGTTTCAATATTCAACCAGTTGGTGAATTCCTCTGTTCTGGAAACATTGAAATTGGAAGCAATTCGAATTCAAACATAAAAGAGGAACCAATGGCTAAAAATAATGGAAATGAACTTAATATAACAATTTGAGAATTGGATGCACTAGATATTAACTATCAACCAAATTGTATTGTATACCCAAACCTCGAATCGTACTTTGAATTGAAATCTGGATTAATTCACCTTCTTCCAAACATTCATGGCTTATCTGGTGAGGATCCCAATAAACACCTTAAGTAATTTAATGTGGTTTGCTCAACCTTAAAACCAAGAAATGTTTCTGAAGATCAAATCAAATTAAGAGCATTCCCATTCTCACTTGATGGAGCTGCAAAAGATTGGATATACTATTTATAACCTGAAGATATAACATGTTGGAACAATTTGAAACGTATTTTCATGTAGAGATTTTTTCTAGCATCAAGGACCACATATATTTTTAAGGAGATCTCAGGGATCAAGCAAGCACAAGGGGAGTCAATGTATGAGTACTGGGAGCAATTCAAGAAGTTGTGTGCAAGCTGCCCACATCACCAAATCAGTGAGCAACTACTCATCCAGTACTTCTATGAAGAACTCACACCTATGGAGAGAAGCATGGTGTATGTCGTGGCTGGAGTAGCATTGGTGGACAAGACCCCAGTATCCGCACGTGCATTGATCAACAAGATGGCCCAACACTCCCAAAAATTCGGCGATAGAGGTACACTACATGTTTGACGAGTACATCAGGTAAGTCCTTCTTCTCTTGAAAGTCATTTGATTGATACCAAGTTGGAAGAATTGACCAATATGGTGAGGAAAATTGCTTTGGCACAAAATAAATCTCTACCCCCTCCTTCAAGGCCTTGTGGCATTTGCACTGATACAAGCCATCCAACTGATTGTTTCCCCCAACTACAAGAAATAAGAGATTGTGCAGTAGTATTCCTAGGGAGACCATTTTAGTAGCAACAACAACCATATCCCTAAATGAAGTTTGATTCATTTGCTCCAACATACAAACAAGGGTGGAAAGATCAACCGGACATGGGGTATGGCTCTGGACAACAACAAAGGCCACCCTTTCAAAAAAACTTCAAGCAGCCTCCGCCTTACCAGCAGGGTTTCCAACAACCCCAAAGGAGATTTGAAGGCCAAGCATCTACAAGCCAGCAACAAGGGAATCCCCCACCTAAGGTAGATTATAACACTAATGACCTTTTGAAGAAAATTTTTCTTAATCAACAGAATGAGCTAAAGAGTCAAGGTTCGGATCTGAGGGAGTTGAAGACTCAAATGAGCCAGATTTCCACAACCCTCCATGAACTTGTAAGTAAGAATTCTGGAAATCTACCTTCCCAACCCACTCCAAATCCAAAGGGGAATGTTAGTGCCATCACATTGAGAAGTGGGAAGCAAATGAATGATACATCTGTACCTACCATTCCACCGGGATTCACCTCAAATTCGGAGCAGCCCCATACCAAACCAATTGATGAGAAATCCAAGGAGAAAGATAAAGGTACGAAAAAGATTGATGATGTTCCTCCTAAACCCCTTCCTTTTCCCAACAGGGTTGTACAAACCAAGAAGATGGCTGATGAAGCAATGAAAAAGGAGGTTTTTGATACATTCAAGCGTGTGGAGATCAAAATTCCTCTACTTGAAGCCATTAAGAAAATTCCAAGTTATGCAAAATTCTTAAATGAACTTTGTACCAATCGAAGAGGGTTCAAGGGAAATGAGAGGATCAACCTTGGAAGGAATGTCTCAGCACTCATTACACCAACTCTAGCAATGCCAACAAAGTGCAAGGATCTCGGGACATTCACCATCCCATGTACCATAGGGGAGTTGCACTTCTCTGATTCTCTTTGTGATTTGGGAGCTTCCATAAATGTGATGCCTCTCTCTGTATTCTCTTCATTGCAGGTTGGTGAGTTGAAGCCAACAAGAGTAGTGGTGCAGTTGGTAAATAGAGCTACAACATATAGAGTGGGAGTCCTTGAGGATGTACTTGTCTGGTTAAGAGACATGATCTTCCCAGCAGATTTCTACATGCTTAACAGAGAGTATGATCAGGTAAGTTCTCATGCCCCCATTATCATAGGTAGGCCCTTCCTCAAACTGAAAAAACTATCATAAATGTCAATGAGGGTAAACTTTCCATGGAATTTGGGGATGAAGTTGTTATATTTAATGTTATGGATTCCATGAAGTACCCCTCTGAGGATCATTATTCTTTTGTTATCTCCCATTTTGAACCACCAACTAAAAACTTCATGGATTTTGATTGTTCTATTCTTAGGGAGATTATAAGTATTGGTTCTAGTTTAATTTCTAAGAGAACTTCCACACCTATTTCTAATGAACAAGACTCTCTAAAATTTGATTTTAAAATGGATTAATATTCTGATCATGATGATATGAACTCTGATTATGACATGGCTATTGAGTATGCTGATGGATTTGGTGCTTTATTCTCTGATTATGATGATTTCTGTTCTGATACTGATGTTCATTGTGCAGATATGTCTGTTGCATCAATTTCTCCATCCATGCATCACCCCCTACATTGGAACTCAACCCATTTCCCCCAAATCTTAAATATAAATACTTGCTGAGCGGTGATAGATTACCTGTTATCATTGCTAACAATCTCTATTTTGAACATGAAGAAAAAATTTTGAATCTATTGAGAGATAACATTAGGGAAATTGGTTGGAAATTGGAAGACATATTAGGTATTAGCCCCTCCATTTTCATGCATAGTATTCTATTGGATGATGGGACTAAACCGGTGAGACAGCCACAAAGGAGACTCAATCCCACCCACCTGGAAGTTGTTAAAAAAGAAGTTGAGAAATTGCTCGAGGCATGTATAATCTTTCCCATTTCAGATTCTTAGTGGGTAAGTCCAATTCAGGTTGTGCCTAAGAAGAGTGGTGTTACTGTTGCTAAAAATGAGAATGATGAGTAGTTCTAATGAGGGTTCAAAACAGTTGGCGTGTGTGTATTGATTATAGGAAACTAAATCAGTCCACTCGCAAGGACCATTTCCCCCTCCCATTTATTGATCAAATGATCGAGAGACTAGCTGGGAAAACACACTATTGTTTCTTGGATGGATTTTCTGGATATTTTCAGGTTCCTATAGCTCCAGAGGATCAGGAGAATACTATATTCACCTGTCCCTTTGGCACATTTGCCTACCAGAGGATGCCATTTGGACTTTGAAAATCCCCAGGTACCTTCAAGAGATGCATGGTGGGTATTTTTTTTTGATTTTATTGAGACCTGTATGGAGGTATTTATGGATGATTTTACAGTGTATGGATCCTCATTTGATGAATGTCTAAATAGTTTGGGAAATGTATTGAATTGTTGTATTGAGAAGAATCTGGTCCTGAACTTTGAAAAGTGTCATTTCATGGTAGAGCATGACAATGTCTTAGGGCATGTATTGTCAAATCATGGGATAGAGGTTGATAGATCAAAGGTAGATATTATTTCATCCTTACCATATCCTTCATGTGTGCGTGATGTTAAATATTTCCTAGGGCTTGCAGGATTTTATCGGTGCTTCGTCAAAGATTTTAGTAATATTGCTCTTCCTATGTCAAGATTACTTCAAAAGGATTCGGATTTTGTGTTTGATGTTTCCTGCAGGAATTAATTTGATGAGCTAAAACAACGTCTGACCACTCCACCTATCATACAGCCCCCACGGTGGTAGATTCCTTTTGTGCTTATATGTGATGCCTCCAACTTCGCGGTTGGAGAGGTCTTATCTCAGAGGGTGGGAGGACATTCACATATGATTGCCTATGCATCAAGGACATTATATTCAGCCCAATCAGAATACACTACCACAGAAAAAGAGTTTCTTGCTGTCATATTTTCTTTAGATAAATTCCGTTCATATTTATTGGGCTCAAAAGTAGTTGTTTCTTCTGACCATCCAGCTTTGAGGTACCTCCTAAAGAAGCCAAATTCAAAGCCACGACTTATCCGTTGGATGCTACTTCTTCAAGAGTTTTACATCGAGATAAAGGACAAAAAGGGGTCAGAAAACTTGGTGGCAGACCACATTAGTAGGCTTACTCACACACTAGAGGGTGACACCTTGGATCAGGTACCACTTCGGGACACTTTCCCTGATGATAATCTCTATACCATCTCAGGTACGCTTCCTTGGTATGCTTATTTAGTTAATTACATTGTTGCCTCTGAAATCCCAGTGAATTTGAAGAAACATCAAGTCCAAAAATTAAAAAGTGAGTCTAGGTTTTATGTGTGGGATGATCTTTACCTCTGGCGCATGTGTAGTGACCAAGTTATTAGGAGGTGTATTCCTGATCGTGAGTTTGAGTCTGTTTTGCAATTATGTCATACACTTGTATGTGGTGGACACTTTGGACCCCGTCGGACAGCTAGGAATGTTTTGGACTCTGGATTATATTGTCCTAGTTTATTCCATGATGCCCATGTGTTTTGTAAGTCATTCTCTTGTTGCCAACACACTGGGAATATTTCTAGGAGACATGAGATGCCCCAACAACCCATACTATTCTGTGAGATTTTTGAGGTATGGGGCATTGATTTTATGGGTGATTTTACAAGTTCATATGGTTTCTTGTATATTTTGGTTTCTGTTCATTATGTGAGCAAATGGGTGGAGGCCAAGGCCACCAGGACTGATGATTGTCATGTTGTTGTGGATTTTGTGAAGGCATAGATTTTTTGCAGGTTTGGAGTACCAAAGTCCATCATCAGTGACCAAGGGACACACTTTTGCAATAGGAATTTTTCTTCCATCCTTCGAAAGTATGGGGTGACACAGAAAACATCAACACCATACCACCCCAAAACAAATGGCCAGGCTGAGGTTTCAAATCGTGAGCTGAAACAAATATTCGAGAAAACTATGCAGCCAAATAGGAATGATTAGAGCAAGCGCTTGGATGATGCATTGTGGGATTATAGGACAAAATACAATACACCCATTGGTATGTCCCCATTTAGGATTGTTTTTGGGAAAGCATGTCATCTCCCAGTGGAAGTCGAGCATCGGGCATATTGGGCTATAAATAAATGCAACATGGATTTGGCACAAGCTAGAATTCAAAGGAAGTTGCAAATTCAAGAGCTTCTGGATATTCGACTGTCATCGTATGAGAACTCAAGGCTCTACAAGGAAAGATCAAAAGAATCTCCTGAAAAAATGATCCAACAAAGGGAGTTTCATGTTGAAGATAAAGTCCTTCTCTATAGTTCACGACTCAAGTTGATGCCTGGTAAGTTGAGTTCCAGATTGTTAGGTCCTTATATTGTGACTAATGTTTTCCTTATGGTGCAGTGGAGATCACACAAGAGGACACTGGAAGGAGATTTACAATCAATGTGCAACATTTGAAGAGATACATTGAGGGACTTCCTACTGATGCAGTGGATTTTATCACACTTCATGACCCCATAATCACTTGAACACATCAAGCTGTTCCTAACCCTTTCATTTTTATATTATTTTTCCTATTTAAAAATTCTTCATTTCATGTGCACATATAATCTCATAGGTTCACATTGAGGACAATGAAATATTTTATGTGTGGGGGAGGGAACCTTTTAGTTTAGTAATTTCAATTTTTTCATGTTTAAAAAAAACAAAAAAAAATATTGTGTGTTATTAAAATTTTGTGTGTTCATTTTTCAAATTTCTTTTTGTTTTTGAAATTTTTGAACTGAAATGATTCTCATCACAATTTTTATATGCATATCAATGAGTGAACAAATTTATCCCTTGAAACTAAGCTTAAATGAATGCTGAAATAACTTTGTTTCAAGTTCAAATATTTAGTAATTTTATGAAAATTACACCGAATTTTGAATCCCATGCCACATCTCACTGTCTTTATATTTGAAATCACTTTCTTGGGAGGCTTCTGAACCATTATTTTCATATTCTTTACATTCACCTCACTTCATGAAAGAACCAAACCATGCTTTATTTAACCAGAATTTGATTTCTTCCTATCAAAACTTGTGGGTTTGAGGTACTTATGTTTAAATGATTGAGGCATTTGTTTGGTATTAAAGCCCCTATTTCAAATAATCCTTTTTTATAATGGCCTACCTTTAACATTTAATCCGTGTAGCCCTTAGATGCCATGCACAGCTTGTTAGGTTAGCCACATTAAAAGCCAATTTTCCCTATCCAACCAACTCTTGAAGTGAAATTACATAATCTAGTTGAGCTTAAGTGTGGGGGGGGAAGCTATCTTGTGTTGTGATATCACATTCTGTGATACTTTGGGTGGAAAATTAAATTCATAAGATATGTGTTTGCTGCTGAATAAAGTCATTGTATTGAAAGTCGTTCCTTTTTTGGAGCTTTCATGATAAGTGAAGCTGTTCCTTTTCTAGAGCTTCTAATTGAGGTGGAAAGTTGTGCCTATTTGGAGCTTTCAAGAAAATCATGTTTGAGAAGATTGACATTTTTTATGCTGAAATGGTGAATGGTGTAAAATTTTCATGACATTTCATGATGATTAAGATAAATTGATACTATGGGGATTGAGGAGAATACCATATTTAAGTGAAAATTATATTAATGCAATTTTGCTTCAAAAAGAGTCAAGCCCTCCTCATTTAGCCTCAGAGTTTTTCACATCTTAATCCAACCAATCAAAAGCCATAGAACAACCCTGAAAAGTCCTCATGATAAACATATGTCATTGACTCACATTGGGTAGCGATGTAGAAATTTATCAAGCCTATGGTGACATTTGTATGAGTTTGGATGAGAAAGTCATTGAAAAAAAATTGCTATTTGAGTGATGAGAGAAAATTCAAGTGAGGTAAGTGTTTTGTGCATGGGAGGATAAATAAGGTGGAAATATATTGAATGATATAAATTAAGAACTTTAAATAATGGTTTATTATTAGGCATGATATATTTTGTTTCTTGGTGCTTAATTGTTTGATCTCAAGGATATGTGTTTTAAAATTGGTTTTGATTTGATATTAATGTTTACTTGATATGAGGTTCTTCTCAGGAGTGCAAAAGGGTAAGTGTGGGAGAGTTGATAAAATACTATTTTATTGAATATTTTATTGATAATAATTGATATAATTTCCTCAAATTGTGTTAAATATGTTTAATTAGAATGTATTTGGGATTAGATCATTCATTTGAATAATTGATGAAAATTCTAGTTATACCCTTTATAGTTCACTATAGTATTTCAAGGATACATATTTTTCTATTTATTATTTGAATTTGAAATTTTTTAAACGTGTTACTAACTTAATTATCTACAACCTTTATTCAGGACACTAGAGCTAAAGAGTGCATTTGGTTGTTGAAAATGGGCCATGAAGTCAAAGTTGGTCTGGACTCTCTAGAATGAAAAAGCTTATGTATTTCGGCCATAACTCCTTCCACTAGTCCTGGATTAAGCCCAACTACTGATAGGAGATATAGAACCCATATACTCAAATTTTATCCTTATGGAATTCCGGACAATTCACGCGTTTTGGTGGTCAAATGGGAGGTGAACGTTGGCATAAAAGTTTTGGCCGAGATTCCCCATTCACACTTGAAACCACTTTGAACCTAGCCTCCCCACCACTCTATAAATTTGTGTTTTTTTCATTTGGTGTTGTTGGGAAGTTCTGTGGGAAGTTGAGGGAAGAGTATAAGTGGATCCACTCCAATCCTACAACCATTTCAATAAGGGTAGCTCTTGAATCATGGATCCCTTCGACGAAGCCTTCTTCTTCTCCTTCATGTAGTAATGATTTTGTTTGTGTAATAAACTTCTTTGTTATTCTTTTATTTCTTCTCTTTTATTATGTTTTTTTTAATTTATTCTTCTCTTAATCTTACTCTTTGGGATGTAATTATTGAGTAGAAGTGGTATTGGGTTATACCCATTATAAACCGTTGCACATGCAAAACGCTTCTACGATGATTACGCCACCCATGGAAGAGTAGTCTTTTAGTAATCGATCTATCTTCTACCCTCTTCATTTAATTATTTTGAATCAATGAGATAATGTAATTATCATTATATGATCCATGAATTATGTTTTTAAATTACAAGAAAATAAGCAAGCAATTAAATAATTAACACAAAAACACGCGATGTCGGGATTTTGTGTAAATTATGAGAGCGTAATCTTAATCGGTAATACAAGACCACACGAGATAAATTTGTTGAGTTAAAATATAATCCCTAAACAAAATTCATCCTCATTTCAGAATGTATATGTGCTATAATTAACCATTGACCATAAGCTATCCTTATAACAACAATCAAAGAAGGGTGCTGCGATTGCATGTTCCGAAGCTATCCTAGGGTTTAAGTAATTTCATCTTTGTGGTTAAGTTAACTCTCATAGGGTTCGAGGGATAACAAATTAGGGGATAATAATTAAGTGGATATTGATTTAAATGATAATGATTAATAAGTGAATGAAGAGGTAGAGTTAGATCGATTACTCCTTTAAAAATATATTTCAAAAAAAACATCCTCTTGTTGTGTAATATTAATCGAAATTTATTTCAATACTAAAAATAGAAAAAATATACAATCTTCTTCCATAAAACATCTTCTAGATTCATAAACTATAAAAAAACCCAATCCTTTAAAGTAGTGTTTTTATTTTATTCTCTTTTATTTTATTTTTAGAATACCTTTAATAATTTGTTAAATTCACTTCCTCCTTTGAGAGACGACCTTGGTCAGCCACTTTGCTGCATCTAAGTACCCCAAAATAACATTAATCATTTCAGGGCGCCCACGACAGCGCTCTTTCAGTTCCCATTATTCCTCATGGGTAACACCATGCTTCCTCTGTCCGAAGCTCTCAACAGATCCCACTCATCCACTGATGTTCGATTCGCCATCTCTGTGTAATCATCAATACACATCACTACTATTTTTTTGAACGGATCTCTTTCCTTAAATCGGCTTCAAATATCTTTGTCTTCAACGATGTGCTACCCGCCTCCTCAGGTGCAAACCACCCTAAGCTCATAAACTTAGCTGCATACTCCTTCACTAAAATATGCTCTTGCTTCAGACCTGGTCTGTTCTCGCTCAGACTACCAACTCCCACCACTAAAGGTAAAGATCCTCTAGTTTACACGTTTATAGCTTTACTTTCAGTTCTATCGATGTCCCCAAGAATTCATAAAATTGTTTTATTCTAGACAACCACATCTATGCCTTTTCTGGTCCGG
This sequence comes from Viscum album, assembly GCA_963277665.1. Lineage (NCBI taxonomy): Eukaryota > Viridiplantae > Streptophyta > Magnoliopsida > Santalales > Viscaceae > Viscum > Viscum album. The sequence goes on from OY728148.1 coordinate 2,037,119,221, forward strand.
ATCGCCCCTAAAGACGTGTGGATCCTGCTTTTGGAACTGAGCCGCATAGCCAATATGCTTGGGCTCTTCTGCTTTATGTACACTTCCCACAACTTGGAAAGAAATCACTATGCTCTAGAATAACTGCTGGTTCACCTTGGGCTCGGTGCAACCACGTTTTCATCAGCCACTTCCAGTTGTTCTCTACAACACCTACCCGATATCTATTAACAGAACAACCAACCTTGAGTCTCACATCCATAGACATCAAGAATTCCAATTCAAATCACATTATACAACACTATCAGAATGAGGATTTCCACATGACCACATTTTCCATTTTCTAAACGGACAACGAACTCCGTCAATATCACTCTCTAGAAACTGTTGGCATAACATTTCAAATTCTGTTACATCAAATATCACAACATTGTTTTTCAAAAAACAAAAATTTTCCATGTTCAACCATTTTTGAAAACATTCAACATGATTTTGAAAATTAAAACATTTTCAAAATACACCAAATATCCACTTTTCAAAATATTTCATTTGAAAATCAATTCTTCATTTTTCAAAAATTTACATCTTTTTGCAATATAATAGCTCATTTCTCACCATGGGATATGCAATCCTAGTGGGAAGTCATTCCTCTACAATTCATGTCATGCTCCTCTCATTGGCTAAACCCTTGACAAAGAGATTTTCAACATTCTAGAAGTGTATCCAAAACACTTATATACCCAACACACTGGAAACTTGATGTTCAGCATAAATGGGTTAGCTACATCCTTTTATGCTATACTTTCCAAGTTCCAAAAATCTTACTCCTATCTATGATTTCAACCCAAGGAATAGGAAAAAAGGAATTTCAACTCCAAGACCAATAACATCAATGACTACTTGTTAAGAAAGGACCGAAAAAGCTGATACCATTTGTAATGACCCGCCAATTCTCATTGGCTTGAGAGTACAATGAGTCCTTACTGGGCCTTAAGCGACATCCCCAAGATGGAAAAGGCTGGTAATAAATTCCGAAGGGTTTCAAGTATAAGTGGGGGACGATTTACCCTTTACGAAATAAACCCATAAACCAACCATTCTCTATATGATGCATGAACAAATGAAATACCAATAAACAACTTCATTTATGTTAAACCACATCAGAGTACACAACATTAGAAGGACAACTCAAGACTCTCAAAAGACACCACGACTCCTTGCTCCACAAACTCAAAGTTCCAAAACATCTCCCAAGCCTCACCACGAGCCACTAGCAACAAGATTCTTTACCTTTACCTGTATCCTAGAATATGACATCTGCAAAAGCACCAAAGTTCCAAAGTATGGGTGAGTATAAAACATAGTAGGTTTTCCCAAATGACTTCCCTACTCACTCCACTGTGATAGAAGAGTTAGCAACAATTATATAAAAATAGTTTATATAAAACATTTTCTCAAGAGCTGTTTATAACTAAATATAAACAAGTTCCAAAACCATTCGTAACCAAAAGGATCCAAGTGAAATTCAAACCAATTTTTTCAACAAGATATTTTTATAGAAAAATAACCAAACAAGCTTTCGAACCATTTAACAGACATCCCTTTTTGGCATACCCAACCATTTCACAAACCTCCCGTTTTGGCATACTCAACCATTTCACAAACCCGTGAAATCAACCATGCATGCATCGTTATGACAGTTTCATACTCATGAGCGGTCTCTCATCGATCTACCAAGTCATCACAAGGTAATTTTTTCCCATGTTCCATTACACCTTTGGCACTGAGCACAAGGTCATATTTTGACCAAGCCTCGTACATATAGTTACCATATGCCATTAAATGTTTGGCACCGAGCACAGGGTCCTATTTCAACCAAGCCTAGTATATGGAAAATGAACACACACCACACATTCCCAAATATCCATCCAAATCCATCCTTTCAATAAAACTCCTTTTATTGAAAACCATTTCCATCAAAACCAAGTGTGTTCAACCATTTCCAACCATTTCAATAAAATTGTACTTTTATTGAAAACCAAAGAATAAACAAATTTCATAAAATCCATTTCAATACCAAACAATTTCAATAAAAACAACCTTTTTATTGAAAACCCATCTTGCATAAAAATATTTCCCATTCCAGCAAATAAATAATTTAAAATCACCATTTAAAATTCAATAATCCAAATCACTTTTCACAAAAAATCACCAAGATTTAACAATTTCCCTAAAACAAAAAATCATCACCAAAGAATATTTATTACATGATCTTCATAATCAATTCCATTTAAATAACCCAATTTGAAACTAAGCCAACCAATTCTAACAAGAGGAGTCAAGAGTGAAGCCACCTACCTCAAAGGTTTTTACGAAAACCACAACGCCCGAAGAACGCACAAGAAAACTAGGTCGATTATCCAATAATCCTCCTTAGATCTCTTCTTCTAACACAACCAAGACCAAATATTGTCATATTTGGAATCCACACACTTATATCTACCCATAATGGGCGCAGATCAAAGAAACCAATAGAATAAGAGAAGTACATCTAAGTAGATCTAAGAAACCATTCAAGAACGGACACATACCTCAAGAAACCAACATTGATTCACCAAGAGAAGCATTTGTATCGTCTCCAAAACGATGGGAGAACCCTCCTTGACCTTAAGAGAACCAAAATCCTGAGTTATGGCCGCCTAGGAAGAAAAATGAGAGACTTAGAGGCAAAAACACGTGAGATCCAACTTTATAAGATCTCATTTAAGTGGTCGCACGGTTAGTTTGCACTGTTTTACAAACCATGTGCTAACCGTGCGTTAGCTCCTGCCTCGGCCACCCATCTCGCACGTTTTGGCCGCATGGTTAGACAAACCGTGCGCCACCAGTGTGGAAGCCACAGGCACCAAGGTTTTAAACACATGGTTTAGTCACACGGTTTGGAAAAAACGTGCCCTGACCGTGCGACTTACCCTTTGCCTCCATCTTTTTCCCGAGTCTCCCACTCCTCAATCATAACTTTAAAACCATAAAAGAATCATGAAAGTGTTACATAATAGAAACCGGGGGTACTACAACTTTGATTACACTGACTTAAGAAAACATACTAAATCTGATCATTTACTCCTTTTCACTCGCTAGTGGATTGATTTCTATTCGCAACTTCAATTTAAACCAGAAAATTCATAAAATACAAGTTTTTTTCTTATTTTCATCCCATTATGTACTCCTTTATTATGTATCTCATCCTTCATTAATCCAAGGAGAATAATAGATGAATAGTAGTGCCTCAAATTCTGTATCATCATGGGCTTTGTCAACATGTCTGCTAGATTATTGGATCCACAAATCTTCTCCAACGTCAGAAAACCATCCTTTATAAAACCTATGATTAAATGATACTTCACCTGAATATGAATCTTCTGTGCATGAAACACAGGATTATTTCCAAGATTTATAGCACTCTGACTGTCACAGTGCAATACATTATCATATTGCTTTATTTCCAATTCATTCATGAAGTTCTTCAGCCAAACCATCTCTTTCATAGCTTCTATTATAGCAATGTATTCTACTTCTCTACTGGATAAAGTCATTGCCTAATATAGTTGTGATATCCAACTTACTGCAGTTCCTCCTAAGGTAAATACATAACATGTGGTACTCATGTTGTTGATGTCACCTCCAAGGTCAGCATCCACATACCCCTATAATGAATTTCCTTTTCCCGGTCCCAGAGATACCTCTTTGATGCCCTTAAAATACCTCAGTATCCACTTCATAGCTTCCTGATGTTTCTTTATAGGGTTATCCATATACCTACTCATAACTCCCACTACATGAGCAATGTGAGGTCGAGTGCAGACCATGGAATAAATCAGACTTCCAACATCTAATGCATTTGGAAACATTACCATATTCTCAATCTATTCATTCATCTTTGATGATTGATCCTTTCAGAGTTTGAAATGTCTCTCCAGGGGAATAGAAAGATCCTTTGCTTCCAGTATACTATATCTTCTCAAATCCTTCCCAATTTAGTCATCCTCTAATAACATTATAGTTCCTGCCAAAATGTACCTCTAGATATTCATCCCCAAAATCTTGCTAGCTTCTCCAAGATACTTCATTTAGAAGTCCTTAGCCACCTTCCCTTTTAAATCATCAACCATACTCATACATAATCCCAAAATGATCATTTTATCCACATATAGAAGAAATATAATATATTCATCACCATAGGAACATTGATCCATGCCACATAATTTATATTCATTTTTAGACAAAAATGAATCAATATTTTTTTCTTCGAATTCATGGGTGCCTGATTCAATCCATATAAGCTCTACGGGTGTTTTCACACCATGTCTTCCATCATAGACTCAATATATCACTCAAGTTGCTACAAGTAGATGTCCTCATCTAAATCTACATGAAAAAATCCACCTTAACATCAATATTCTCAAGATATAAATCATCTGATGCAACAATATTCAGCACCACTATGATGGTGGTAAGCTTCACTACAGGTGAAAAGATTTCGGTGAAGTCCACATCTTTCTTATATTGAAATGCATTCACCACTAGTCTTACCTTGTACCTCCTCTTTCCATCGGGTTCTTCCTTGAACCAGTAGACGCGCTTCTTCTGAAATGCTTTCTTTCCTATTGGAATATGATTTAGCTCCCATGTGTGGTTATCATGTAATGAGGAAATATCCTCCTTCATAGCCAGCTCCCACTTCCTCAAATCCATCATCTGCATTGCCTCATTAATGCATTCTCGTTCTCCACCATCAGTCAATAACAGATAATGCAAGGATGGTGAATACCTCTGCAACAAGCCTTCTCACCCTTGTTTATCTCCTTAACTCAACTAGAGTAGTCGGTTCCATAGATTATAATGTATCATGATTAGGTACACCTTCAAGCCACACTTTCTCCTTTTACTCAAATTCAATGTTCCCATTTTCATCTTTAACTGTATGAAGATCCTTATATGTTACACCTTCATTGAATACCATGTTCTGGATCTTGATGGCCATCTTCTTGAGATCATCCCAAAAGTGGTAACCAAACTCCCCAGAACATATCCAATAATGAAACCTCGTCAGGACTTCTCATCAGGCTTGTCCCTTGCAACAACATTAACATGTACATATTCCCAACAACCAAAGACTCATAAATATGAGAGTCTCACATTTTTACCAGACTGGAGCTTATCAGGTTGACGTTCTTCCATTGGCACATATGGACACTTGTTGATGAGATATGATTCCATGTTCACTGCATCATCCCAGAAGGTTTTGGGAAACTCTAAGTGTAACCTCATACTTTTGGGACGTTCATTCAATGTCCTATTCATCCTCTCTACCACACCATTCTGTTGTGGTGTACCTGGAATTTACTTCTCCCACTAAATTCCATTATCAGAAAATAATTCTTTGAACTCATTGTTGTCGTACTCTCCACCATTAACTGACCTCAGATATTTCAATTTTTCTATTGAATCATTCTCTACCGCGACCTTCCACTACTGAAAAAACATAAAAACATCATACTTACAATTCATAAAGTAAACCCATACCTTCCTTGTTGAGTCATCGATGAATGTCACATAGTATTGTGACCCTCTAAGGTAATTTACTGGTGTAGGCCCCCAAGAATCTGTGTCCACCAAGTCTATCTTCACATCCATTGGTATTCTACCTCCTTTCACAAATCACAACTTTTGCATTCTGAAGATACAATCTTCACATAGTCCAGCATCCAATGAATTCAACTCTCTTAGAAACCCTGTTGTTTCCATCACCATCATCCCCTTCTCAATCAAGTTATTTAGTCTGTAGTTCCACAATTGTGAATCTTTGATAGCTTTCAGTGATGCATCCATGTCTATGCATGTTTCTATCATATTTTACAAGGTACCAATATTATCTCCACAAGCTATGACCATAACTCCTTTGGTGATCTTCCATACACCACTAGTGAATGTGGTACTCAACCCTGCATCATCATGCTATATGACCGATATAATATTTATTCTTATGCTAGTGATATACCTCACATTTTCTGGAACCAACAAACTCCCACTATTGGTCTTGATTCGTGCATCTCCTTTCCCCACAATATGTAAGGGCTCATCATCAAAAAGAAGTACCTTGCTTAAATTTCCAAAAAGTTATTTTTTATAAATACCTTCTCCGATGTACAATGGAAATACACCCCAGAGTCTAAAATACAAGACATCATCAGGCTATCCAGGCTCAATAGCATAACATCATCAGTTCCTTCACCCACTATTTTTACTCCACTAGTTTCAAGTCCCTTCCATTTTTCTCTACAATCCATTACATTTCCTTTCATTTCGCATGTCCATTATCTAGGACCATCCCCCTTTACCATATCTTGGATTTTTCTTCTTGAATTTGATCTCCCTATATGATTGTATCGTTGTGGGTTCCTTTTTATTCCTTCAATGTTTAGAGAAGAACCAATGAAATTCCCTAATTCTCTTCTTTTCATATCCTCACTGAGGATTAGGTCTGGTACATCTTTCAGAACAAGTTTGGTATTCTTTGAGGTACTGCTCACAACTATTACAGTTGATTCCCAACTATCAAGTAAAGAGGATAGTAAGACCAATGCACCTACATCATCAATAGGATAAATTTTCACTAATGTCGGCTAACTTATGATGGTGTTGACTTCATTTATATGTTCTACAAAAATTCTCCCTTAAACCATTTTCAGGTTGAAAAAATGTCACATAAATTTTACCTTGTTTTCCACAGAAGTCTTATCATACATATTTTTAAGAGATTCCATTAGATCAATCGTCCTATTCCCCTCAATGATGTTGAACACCACACTTTTTTCCAATATAAGGCACACAATGACCATAACCTACCGATCAGTAGCTCCCACTATGAATGATCAATGTCTATTGGCTTCAGACTCAGAAGTGGAAAGTGTATTTTTTTTTTTGATAATGATAATCCTATATCTTCAACCTCCAAAAACTGAATTTAGTTCCATCGAAGTGATCGATCTCCACCTTACCATCATCCATAGACATCATTGGAGAATCCTGAACTCAACATCTGATACTTGTTGATGAGGAAATTTCGAGAGTTGAAATGACATAAACGATTAAACAGATAAGATTAAATGGGAAAAAACAATAAGAACACAATGATTTATGTCGTTCATGAGTAATCCCTACATCCACGGAAAGTTATAATAACATTAATATAATCGGGAGCATGATTAAATAGTTTTTCTCAAGGTTATTTCTCTCTTAGAAACCCTAGCCTGAAATGGGATACAAATGGAGAAGAATATCCACTGTTCCACCAACTACACCGAAAGTCCACACGGCTACAGTGATCTATCGGTGTCAAGATAGACTAATCCAACAAAAATAACAACATTATGTACTTGGGAAGGACTAAGGATATGTTCCTTGTCTATAGAGGAGATTATGAAATATTTGTAAAGGGTTACACATATGCATATTTTTAATTCGACAAAGATGATATGAAATATCAATCTGTATTCATGTTTTTTCCTAAATGGTGGAGAAACTAGTTGAAAGTCTTCCAAATAAAATCTCCATAGTAGACTCGATAACAGTGGCATAATACATCGCTATAATATGTTGTGAAGGAAGATGTTTGGATCAAGAATATAATTTATGAACTTAGAGTGGTTCCTAGAATTTAGAGAGCAATTGAGCAATAATGTGTCAACAATGGTGTTGTTTTATTTGTAAAGAACCTGGTCTCATCAAAGGAACAATAAAATCCTTCACAAATACCATATTTTATAGATATTATTGAGAGGGGTGCTGTAAAAAAGATGTTGGGTGGCTACAGATGAGAATATAATAGATTTGTTGATGAAACTATTATCTTAGAAAAAACATGAGGGTCATGTAGAATCTTTAGATGGGTTTAATGGTTGTAAATGTATTATGATATTATAATAAAAGTAATATCCATTTATCATTCATTCATGTGTGCTGCATGTTACTTTACTTGAATGGTCGAATGATAAATATACCATCAAAGTAGTAATTTTAGTTGTCCCTAACCGATGATCATCATGGAGTATAATGAGTTGTGACAATATTAAAAGGATAGTTTGAATAGATTATTGTACTCATTAAAATGGGTTGTATATGACATACGAAGAATATATTCATGTGGTAATAAGTAGAGACTTATTATTTGGACCAATCTGCTAAAATATATCTCATGGAATGTCATACAACGATATATATACTTAGAGATGTATAATTATTAACAATTATTATTACCTAAGGTTGGTGAGATATCTAGAATGAAAAAATTCAAACATTGATACCCTAATCATGCATGTAAACATATGAACTTATCTAATCAGAGGGTGGTTGGGTATTTTGAATCATCAGTTGGAGCATAATCAAGATGGTATTTTTTCACTTGTATGACCAGAAAAGACACCTGCCCCCTGATTGAATTATACTGAAGAAATGCATGACCATGATATGTTGTTTCATATATGATGTTCTAAAATACTTGTATAAGTGACATGTGATGTGATTATCAGATAAATAAATAAAATGTGATGTATTCATTGATTTGGTAAGTTTTTTTCACAGAATCATGACATGACGAGAGACTAATACCAGATTGACATGTTCTATGACAATGGTCACTCGATGTTGTGAACAAGGAGATTATATAACTATAAATATAGTTTATATGATTCAACTTTCAACGTTATTTTTTTTATGGAGATATGAGAATGTTTGATGGAGATCATACCAGACCCCTTAGTATGTTGAGTAGCATAGATACTTTGATAAAGACCGCTCTTTGCTTAATCAATGAAATTGAGATTTTATTTTTGTTATCAATGCTATTAAGTACCATAGGTCACACACCTAGGACCTTGGATGAGGATTAATTTTTGGAAAATGTTTGTTCAAAATAAATAGTTTGATGAAAAACCATATCCAAAAGGCCATGGATGGATTCACAAAAATTAGCGAAGTTTTATATGAAGTTTTATGGGATTTTATTGAAAGTGGAAGATTGTTGGGTGTGAACTATAATGTATATCCATGAGATGCATATACACATGCATATACTTCGTGAGAGATATATAAATAATATAATATATTGGATATTATATATATTGTACATTTATTATTTTTATACAATGCATGTATTTTTCATGTATGTGATGCATGAATAAAATATATATATTATTTATTTTCTCCCAAATGCTTTCATCAATTATAGACCATAATGAATGGTTTTAAAGGATTTTCATTAAATTCATTGAAAACGATCAATTAATTATACCCAAATGTGTAGAAATAAATATGATGTTATGGTGGAGGCTTCTACTATATAAAATTATGAGATACTCTTATTGAGAGTGTGTGGTGTGCAAATATTTTCATCCTTTAATAACTCTCTTCCTCATGAATCTCCGTTTATTTGTTTTGAAGGAACTAGAACTCCTTAAGATATTTGTTATCCTCATGATATGAATGTGTATCTATTGGATATTTTGTTCCCTTAGAGTTTGGGTGCTTATGTTCACTACTATACGTGGTCTTCATCAAACACTCTCCATGGAAGGAAGATGGAATCTACTGTCATTCATGTTTTCCTAGTACTCTATTTTTTCATTTTATTTACACTTTGATTTATTGAAGATATACCTGCCTATGTTTTGGGATTTATTTTGATGCAAATAGTCATTATATGATCATATGAAACCGATAATCAGAAGGAGGATAGAAGGATGACACGTTTCTTTGATGTATCAGGGGGTGGAGGAACGCACATGACGTGTTTCAAAATTAAAATTAAAAATTTAAAATATCATGATGACCCAAATGTAACAATTATTTTACACAATTTCACATGTTTTTACATAATGATTCGCAAATAAAATAGACTCATAGAACCCAAAGTATTAGTGTAGTGTCTAAATATATAGACTTATTTTACAACACAATCCATATATTTTCCAAAACATTCATCACACTAGATCCCCCTATAGACATATTATACATAATATTTGACATGACCTGACCTACCATGGCCCCCCATGGACTGATAGTAAGCTTAGTTCACCTCCCCAAGTGTGCCTCCAATAGTTCAGGGGTTGGTGACTAGAACCAATGAGACTTATCACACAATATGAGAGATAAGATGGAGATTTTAAATTTAAGATATTGGGATAAGACTAACCCAATGAAACCTAATATAAACATCTAAAATATCTAAATACAAGAACACTAACCCTCAAGATAGTTTTACCTAGATTGGATATATAATAAGATAACAACAAAGAAGACAATTCTAATACCCCCTCAAGCTAGACATGTCAAACATAGTATTAAAAAAGAATAAAATAAAGAGCATACTAATATTCACCAACTACTTAGTTTTATATATCCTACATCTATACTATAGAGACTAAAATGATTGTTAAATAACTGATATTTTTGAAGAAGAGATGACCAATGTTGAAACCCCTTGTTGATGATGACGATTGCTTGATGATGTTAGATGAAATGACGAGCCACAAATGACCTCAACATGACCCGATGAGATGACGCTCGAAGAATGGACCAAAATGGTCAGGTGAAATGAAACATGAATAGAAAACCCACAAATGTTAGGTGAAACCTAACATAAATATCTAAAATAATTAAATTCTACAAGGGAAAAATACACGCCCAAAAATTTCATGGGAAAACCAAACTAAAGTAACAGAGGATTGGGGGTCTCTTCAATGACTAGCTCTACACACATGCATCATTAGCTATTGTTTCCTCCCAACATCACTAAGCTACCGCTCCACCAACATCGTGTTAAAAAAAGTCTCTATCAAACTATCTGTCATTTAAAAAAAGACATGCCATGGGAGGAAAATGTCTGTGCATGGGTGATTAGATATATACCTTGCATGACTCCCACCAAATACATAAATGAATAAATGGTTTGTCCACTCAGAACCACAAAGGTAAAAGATAAACCACATAGGGAAAATGAACACGAAGATGCAAACAAACCAAAATATGCTTCTAGGTTAGAGAAGTGGGGACATCGAGTCCCACCGATCAACAACCCAACCCATGAATCACAGCTACCCTACTAAGACATACCAATGCTATCTCATTGACTATGGTGTATGAACAACACCTATCTAAGATGATTGTCAGTCAAGGGAGTACCAAACCTTGGATGGGGGACCCACGCATCGTCAAACAAGTTCATCGAATGAGGGAGCACCCAAATTCATTTATAGAGGACCCATGACTCAATGTTTCCTGGAACATCAATCATGGGATTGCCAAACTTGATTATTCCTATGGAGGAATCGTGCCTTGTTGGGAGAAACAGAGTATCGAATCCATGCCCAAACTATAGAGGGCACCCCTTTGACGTGTGGATGTATTGAACTCTAAAATCACATGGGGGACCCATTTCCTATCATCAACACACTACTAAGTAATATCAAACCCTGGGGAATTATCTACTTGTATTGTACAAACTATATCATTGTCCCTACAATGATAAAGTCAAATCCAACCTGAAACTCTATGTGAATAGCCTCAGGTGGTCTAAATGATGGATCACACCATTTTCTATGTGGAAATTTGATTAGGATAGATTGTTTCCTTGGACTAATCCAATGCATAGATGAAAATATACATAATCATCCACATAGGGATTATGTCGGTCTTTTTCTCTAGGGTTCGATGTAGTCACAAAAAGAGTTATATTGTCACACCTTAACACATGTCCCATTGGTTTCATGCCACAATAGAGACTCATCACACCGTAGTAGATGATTGGTGTCATCCTCTCTGTGCCACCATCCACACATTAAAATTGTGGTTTCCTCATTCACGTTGTATCTAGAATCACGATGTTGTGACCCACCTCACATAGGATTAACTCAAAGACTTGAGACCTCTACCTAAGATTGACTCTATGAACATGCACCACATAAGAAAAATGGGGTGGTCGCAACACAACATGGGGAATTGTGGTGTGATCCTTCCTATCAGGGGATAGGTAAGTTTCACGAGTCCCATGTGTCAAGACATGATAAGGCTTTTCAGACCACTCTAAGACACCCCATAATATTTTATTCCATCTCTCATCATTTGCATCCCACACTGTCATCTTTCTACCATGATTTTTCTGCCGAGGAACAACACTCAACTTGTCTCTTCAAGGACAAGTGTTTTCTACTCAGTCAAACCGTGAGAAGAACGGATTGAAGAGAAAGTTTCAGAAACATGTTATCAAATAAAATAGACACTACAAAAAATGTTTAATTCGAAAGAGGAATTCTCATAGTGATCAATAGGGATTAACAACAAACATATCATAACTAAATGATGATGTAATAACATATAAAAATGATGTTATGTCATTAATCAAGGTTAAATCAATTAGAGTACATTAATCCACCACCAATGATAACTCCACCAAATTTTGTCAATAATCTATAGAGGAAGAACACAAATTCATGTTTTCAATCGACATTGGATGATGAGAGAAATATTGATCCATCACACTATCACCCAACGCATTGAGAATGACATCCTAAGGTTTTTCATATTCATGTCTGGATAACACTAGAGGGATTCAATTTCGGATATTGGTATAGTGATTACAAACAATTAGTGAGAATAAATCGAATATAGGTATGATATTTCATCATATAGTGATGATCTTGATGTTACCAACATCTGTCAACCATGTAACTGGTTATATCATAGCATGTACATTATGAACATGTATGACCAGGACCTCTAACTCCAATCTGGACTTCAAGGTTTCCACCATGTCCAATATTTCAAAAGGAAAAAGCATTATTAACTGAAAAGTTGATATATGATATATAAAGTTAATAGAAGAAGTGGTATCGATTGAACGGTCGATGCATATAAATTATTACACTATAGGTGTAATTATGGCCCCAAATCCATGAAATCATGCCCAAAGCTCCACCAGGTCCACTCTAGATGGGGGTGGAACAAAATTACTAGGCCCAACAAGTCTAACCTGGACATAAGAGTCGGAACAACCTAATGATAGACATGGGATAAGATTTTTCAACGTTCAACCCAACCCAACCCGATCTGGCACTTTCAGCGCAGTTAGGCCAAAACATTTGGAGTTTCAGGCCTTTATATTTTTTCTATCTTATTATAGAATGACCAACGATGAATGAAACACCATGGGATTAATGAGCATCTTGTCCTTGGTAGTAATTACTCTCAAGATTCAGGCCCGAAAAAAGAGAGTATCATACGTGTAACATCCTGACCCCAATCCATATTCTTGTACAGTATCAGAATTATACTAATACTAGGTTCATCTCCGGGACACAAAAGGCCGACAATAAATTCCTAGTGCATTACCCAATCATTGGGGGTGATTTTTCATTGCCTACAAAACAACCTAAAGTAGACGATGTACCAAATCATAATGTGAATATGATTTTGCATGATAAAAACCAAAAAACGAATGGTATTCCATTCCATTAGAGAAATGATTCCCAGGAATCCTTTAGGGATTTTAAGGCTCATCTTACTCACACACCTATTGTTATTTTTTCATAACTAAGTGAGGAATTCACTTTCTAATGTGATTTTCTGTTGGCTACAACACAACCTACAGCAGATGAAATACAAAATCATAATATAAATATGGTGATTCATGATAAAAATAAAACTAAGAGTGGTATTACATTCCATTGGATAAATGATTTTTTAGAACCGTTCAAGATGTTTAAGGCTCAGGTTACTTATCCACATGTCCTTATTTTTCTAGAACCAGGTGAGGAATTCATTGTCTAATGTTGCTATGTGTCTAAATCTAAATTGGGTTTTGTTCTCTTGAAGGGAGGTCATGCCGTGTCTTATGGATCACGAAAATTGTGGGAACATGAAATGAACTATCCAACACATGACCTGGTATTATCTGAGGTGGTCCATGAATTAAAAAAACAACATCCCTATCTTTGGTGAGATGTTAATTGTGTTCATTGATCATAAAATCTTGAAGCACATCTTTTCAGAAAGGTACTTGAACCTTAGGCAACAACGTTATATGGAGTACCTCCAAACACCTGACTTTGACTTAGTATATACTCCTGTAAAACAAAATTCAGCGGGGTATTCCTTAAAACTTATGATCACATGGACAAAGAATCTTGATACCAATGACAAATAATGTGGGAAATCGATCACATGCATTTTGATTGTATTGAGCGGACTCTGATTAGGATTATGGAAATCCTCAATGGAGGGGACACCATTTATGGATGGATAGAAGATTCTAATTTTTTATTGCGGGTTTGAGACCGAATCATAGTTCTTCATTACTACCAAGACCAACTCTTAATATTTATCATCATTCAAAGTTTTTTGTCTATAAAGATATTTATTAAATGTATAAGGTTGTGAATATCCATTTTTTGTGGTCGGGTATGAAGAGAAAGGTGGATGAATATGTTTTCAAGTGTTTCAACTTTCAATATATTAAATCCAAATACCAATGACTAGGTAATTAGTTAGAATCATTACCTATACCTCTATGGAAATGAGATAAAATTGTAATTAACTTTGTCATCAGTTTATCAAGGAAACTTTAGAAGAGCGACACCATCTAAGATATTGTTAACTAACATGACAATTTGGAAATTCATTTCAATCCAAGATATTAACTCAGTAGACAATTTGACAAAATTATATATTTGGGAAGTGGTGAAGTTGAATGGGGTACTAGTTTTTGTTGTCTTTGACCGAGACCATAAATTTAACACACAATGTTTCTAGTATTTTCAACAATCCTTTTAAACCTAGTTTTACATGAGAACAACATACCATTCTCAAGTATATGGGTAGTCATAAAATGTAATATAGACCCTGGAAGACATTCTCAGAGCATGTTTGATGGAATTTTGTTTTTTATGTGAAGACCATTTTCCTTTGGCAGGGATTTCTTATAACAATAGTCACCAATACACGATATATATTGTAGAGACCTGAAGCTTGACGTACATGGACATTACATTACTTTTGCGGAATACTTAGTACATAACAAAAACACACACACAAGGACTGTAATAGTTTAGTGTCTTTGGAAACTCGAAATATAATCTTCTAATCGTGGTGAAATATCTTCAACATCTCCCATAAAGATCTTCTTTTTTTCTAAACCTAAATCCTTTATTTATGTCCTGGGGAAAATAAAACATAAAAGGGTGAGCTCAAATGCTCAGTAAGGGTAAACAAAATAAATATCAATCACGTCATATTCATAAGAACATATCTTTTGGAAATCTTAACCTGCAAAAGAGATCATAATTTCATAACATGGGATAAATCATAGTAGTGAAATGTAATCCCAATAATCATAACTTAAAACATTAAACTTTGTGGCATACACACATAATCATAGAGAATCATTTCTTATTAGTCAAGACTCATTGCCAAGACTATCTTAGTGGACAAAGTCCCTTTCTGAACTGAGTTCACCCCTCATTTCAGTCCTGTTTCACTGAACCGGTATAACCTACCGTTTCAGCCATATCTATCTCATGAGATATAAAATCTTTACCCAATGCATTGGAGGGAGATATAGGTCCCACACATCTCATAATGATACCATTCTTATGTGTGCCACAAAATCATAAATCATACATCATTGCATAACCCATGTAATAAAAATGGAATTCTTAAACATCGTGACATCATAAAAAAATTCATATAAGATAAATGAATTCATAAAACTAATTCCATCACAACATAATAAAATCAATGTAATGATAGGGATATAATAATAACCCTATATTATCTTATATGGAAAATAATTTTGATAAAACACTTGAACTCCATTCTTGAGGAAAATATCCTTTCTACTTCAAAAACATTTTTCCTTTCATAACATGTCATACAATTTTTAACTATAAGAAGTTGATTGAAAATAAACTTGAAAAATTGTAAAGGAAGATTCTTGGAAATAATTTTTTAAAAATCCCTTCATTTCGTATAAGTTAAAAAAACATTCTTCGTACTTTTGTCAGAAAAGTCAAAAAGTACCTCGTACGGAACACGGCAAAAGATTCCTTTTATATCCTTTACTAAAACTCACCGAAGGGTAAAATTGGATTTAAAAAATTGTAGGTGGATGGAAATAATATTACATATTGGGTAAACATGGATGTGGATGATAAAATACACCCCAGTAAATACTAATGTATAAACAATCTTGGATAAAAATGAGATTGTGATATTTCCCTTACCTTAGGTCCGATTTGCTTCGTATGTGTCCGAACCTCCTGTATAATGATTTAAATAATGTCATTAACTTATTCCATAATCATACTCATTATTATGATATAATATATGGTTCACTTATGACTTTATATTACCCGTTCTTTTTAAATTCCATGTTAAAGAGTGTTTTGGGTAAAATCGTTTCATTTTTCGTCCGTGTTTTGACTTGTAATTTTTCATATGATTACTAAGAACATTATTACTTAATTACAGAATATAAAACATGATTTATATATAATATATATTCAGAATATACATATATATAATAGATCAGTAAATGGAAAGAAATACATCGTTCATGGAGACGGTAGGCCGTATGTACGCATGAACGCTGTTTTCTTTTCCTTATTGAGTTGAATGGAATTAAGTAGATGACATACATATATATACACATAAATATAGAATAATTATTATGTCATATATTTCATTATTACTTATTATATATACTTTATAATCATTCATGAATGGTTAACGTGGAGAATGAATCTCATCGCGTCGTGGAGACTGTAGTCCGTACGTACGCGCGAGCGATGGTATCGTTCTCATGATCGTGGAATTGTATTGGAGTGTATGTATACTATTTCAGAATCAATATCACTTTACAATAATCATATATAGTTATTATGTACACCATTATACCCATCCAAGTAAGGTGGTTGTGGAAAATAGATTACACCACGACGTGGAGACGGTATTCCGTACGTATGCACGCGCGATGATTTTGTTTTCCGTAGGATGGATAGATGGTGAAATAAGGTTGTTTCATAATTATAATAACATATCAGTATATATGTGATACTGATTTTATTACTTCATAATGAAACAACCTAAGAAGAAGAAGTGGAAGAAGAAATAAAGATGAAAGAATCGGTAATGGACATTACCTCTTCTTAGAAGCGCCTCTTTGAGATCTCCTTTTAGGGAACTAACATTGGTCTTTGAGGAAGACCAGAACCTCTAGGATGTTTCTAGGGAAGTTTAGAAGGGAATTTTTCTGGGGTTTTCTGAGTTTGAAGGATCAAAGTGGTGTGAGGAAGAGAGGGAGGAGGTGTCCTTTTATAAGGGAGGAGAGGGGTACCTTTGGAATATGGAAAACTATTATTTTATTATAAAGTCAAATTCGGTTTTAAATAGCTCCAAATTGATTCATTTCGAAGATAAGGTGGGGATGGGTAGAAATACTCTCATCCAAAAGAATTTAGACAAGTTTAGGTTCATATTTTAACCTTATCATTTAGATTTAACATTAAGTAAAATAATTTTACTTTTACCGTGTCTTTTTGTGTTCTTATACTATAAGGTTAATAAACGTACTATAAGAAGCCAAACGAACCCCAAGTTGTTTATTATTAATATATATAACCTTATCTAAGTCATTTGGCCGAACTTTATATTTTTAGGAATAAAATAACAATTAATAATATAATATTTTTTTAAAAAACTATTTTATGTCAATTTTGACACTATTTATTAATTGATTTTTTTGTGAAAATCATAACAGAATGATCAGTTCAAAAAAAGTTTATTAAATCAATACTAACATGTCATATTAACATATAAAATTAGTGTAATTTACAAAAATTCTCAAATTGCTTTTATTTTGGTATTTATAACATAAATTATGTCAATATTTCATTAATAAGATAATTATTGCATCATCATTGTGTCATAAATAAATTAAATTATTTAATGTCTAAAAATTATAAATAAAATACCATTATGTATAAAATTATTTTATCTTTCTAATGAATATTTATAGTAGAATTTATCTTATGTATAACCCTATATTAAAAATGATATACTTATTAAACTATTTTAACCCTTCTTTAAATAAATTAATAATAAATGTCCTAATCTAATCCAAGTGGGCCTAAATGGTCATATTTTATTCCTAAGATTGTTTTTGGTGGAATTTCACTTATCCAATAGAATTAGGAAATGTGTTAGGGTAATAATAGTAAAATTTTTACCATTAATTACCCTATTTACTTTTAACCGTGGAAAAAAAAGTAAAAAGTTACTATTCACCAAAAAATATTTTCATCTCATTGAACCACATTTTACTTACTGACATCAACCGTGTCTCTCGGATTTTTGAAATTCCACTCACAAAAGTGGTAAAATTATGTTTTATGAAAAATTCATTTTTCTTAACTACCACTTAGTGGTTTCACTATTCATCAAAAAATGAAAGTTTCCAGAAAAATACCAAAAATTAAGCCTAAGATATATTTGATATTATGAACTCAAAAATGATTTCTATTTTACCAAATTCAAAACATATCAGTTGCATTAATAAATTTAAAAATTAATTCCCGTCGTCAAAACAAATACCGTGTTCTGAAGAGATAATAACTATCAAAAGATTGACATGTGTTTATGTTTGGTTTAAATGTGAAATTACATCCAATGAACAACATTGTATTAAATTGTCAAAATATATTCTAAATATACTTTAAACCCACTCAAATTAATAATTTATCACTATTAATTATTTCTATTAAAAAGGTTGTTTAAAATTTAGTAATTTTCACTATTCATCAGAAAATGAAAGTTATCCGAAAAGTACCAAAATTTCACCCTAAGCTAATTTCGATATTACGAATCCAAAAATGAATTCCATTTTGAAAAAATAAAATTTACAAAATTTCAAAAAGTGGTTATTACTAATCATAATGGCTAGTTTTAATAATATTTTAATAGCATATTGTTTTTTAGTGAAACTCGTTATTGCGTACTACACACGCTATCGAGGAAGGTCGTGATTGTGTGTAATGCAAGGAAAGTCAAGGATGCGTGTTGTGCAAGCTTCTTTTGGTGTAACATACAACACAAGACATTAATGAAATTAAAAAGAATATTTTTCATAACATCTCGGGGTGTTACATATATGGCTCTATTCAAGTCATTTTTTGATTATTCATGTCTCTCTTCACCTTGTTGGGTAGAGGCCGAGCAAACTTTACTGATTGGATTTTGTCTTGTGGATAAGAAGACTGAGAAAATCCAATGGATTTGGAAATAAGGGACAACAAATCATAATCATTAGGAATATTTTATAGATCATCATTGACGTCCTATATCTTTTGAAGTGGGTGGCTATGTATTCTTGTATCTCCATGGTTGGGGAATCTCCAATGGGAAAGCAAGGGAAACTCCCTCAATATGTCATACTATTTGAGATTCTGGACTGTGTTGGAGGACTTGGTTGATTTTCAACTAGCTATATTTCCAATATTCAATTTTTTATTATTATTTTCATATATCTCAACTATAGAAGTACTAGTCCAACCCCTCTTTCTATGACCCCTCACCCCAATTAGTACCCCTTTTAGGACAACAAGGAGAGGAGTATGGTGAACACCCAAGTCCCTCCTCCAGTAGGCACCTGGTTGGAAACTAACATCAATTTTATTTCATATATTCAAATGGGAAACATTTCCCTGAAAGATAACATGCAGAAATGTGAGATACAATAGGTATAAAAATCAACTATTGATCATAAAGATAAAATAAATCCAAAGTATATACAAAACATAACTACTGGAAACTAAATTACAAGTTCCCAAAAGAATGTAAGCTCGGTAGTGACCACGAATCCCAAATAGCTCTTTCAAAACAGAGATCTAGTAATATCAATCCTGATCTCCCTAGAGGATCTCGTGTAAATGATAAAGAAAACATACTAAATATTAGTGAAAAAAATGAAACTAACTCATCACATAAACAGGTATACTAAGTTCCCAATGTCACCATGATTATCTATCATCAAATATTGCATCCATGAGATCATTTATTATATTAATAAAACAAGGGTACCTCAACCACCGTTCACTATATCAGACTGGACTTACTGTGAAGTTGGTGTCACATAGTTTCTCTTCTTTATTAGCTCATTTGAGCTATAGGGTTTTTGTGAGTGTGAAACTCTAAAATATCCATGTTATTGATCCCAATTTTAGTGAATTGATTATGAATCTCTATGGATGTAGGGATTATTATTGAACCACATAATTTGTTGTGTCTGGGTTCTTATTCCACTTATTCTTCTATTTTTTCTTTTATTCATCTTCCAACCTCTATCGTGTGACTCCCATAATTTTTAAACAACTATTATTAGTTGTTGACTTTTGATTTCTCGAATTGAGAAATGGATGTGGAAGAATTAATGGTGATGATTGATTTCTTCAATGGAACTAACATTAATAACATGAGGATGAAAATCGAAGACAATATTTCTAAGAAGAAGCCGCACTTGCAACATCTATGTGTAAAATTCATGGTTATGAAGGAGACGGAGTGGGAGAAACTGGATCGATAGGTTTTGGGTGTTTTTCTCCTTATGCTGGAAAAAACTATGGCATTCAACATCAGTGAGTAGAATATGAAAATTGTTCTGATGAAATATCTTGCAAATATATACGAGAAACCTTGTTCATCGAACAAGGTGTACCTGATGCGATGAATGTTCTATATAAAAATGATTAACGGAACGTTTGTTGCAGACCATGACAATGAATTCAAAACTGTTGACCCTCCATTCCATCAAAGAGTTTAAAAAATGACAAATGGAATCCCCTTAGAAAGAAAATGGTAAAATACATGAAGAAAATAATGATTTACAATGGCATCTATTTTGAATCGCATTAGTCAAATACAAAACAACAGCGGCGTGTAGCCTACTTGCGTGCCCACATATTTCACGCAATAAACTTGCATTCCCAAACTCATTTTACCCAAGTTCACTTTATTTCCTATAAATAGAACCTTGGGGCCATCATTTGTACGGAAAAATTTCATTGAAGCCCGATTGCTGCTCTCGTCACCCTAGTAATTCTCCATAGTCTTCCAACACTTTAAAGGTAGTTCTTCAACCCCATGAGTGGAGGATTTAAGGTAGGATCATTGTACATATGTTATTTTAGTGTTTCAAAACCAAAACACTTGCGCACCTAAAACTCCCAACCACTCCAAGTCATAAATACTTGTGCGCCACCCATTCCTCTTACAGGAACATGAGTTCCCTAATTATTAGATCACCTAGGAATACTCTTGAAGGCTTTAGAAAGGTCTCTCCCAAGTATTACCACATAGGTTGTTCATCACTTAAGTGAACATCAGGTCGCCCAAGTCCACTTGTGGCCCCATAATTGCATTCCCTTCTCTACTTGGGTTCCCCTCTTTGATTCACTTACTCTCTTCACTATCTTCAGTCTACAAGCCACCAAGCCTTCTTCGAAGCCATTCATGGATAGGCTTATTATTCATTGATTCCCTTGTCTGAAAGAGATTCTATTGAGAACTCCACCAATACCTCATGACTTATTAAAACTTTGGGAAAGGCATATCAGTGTGTCTCTTCTTTTGGTTTTTATTTCCACATTCATAGGTTTCCCACATTTGTTTCACAATTGGGTTAGGATTCATGGGATGTTTTTGGGTTTTTATATCCACATTCACATGGATATTTCTACTAGAAACAGTGTTGGGAAGTTCTTGATTCTGAGAATAAGGGTGTGAGCCTTGGCCTCGCCCTTCTCAAAGAGCTGGAAACCTCAAATTATGGTAGGGGACGGTATAGTTCACACTTACTTTTCCATGCAATAATTGGAGAAGTATCCCTCCCCTGCCAAGATAAATTAGTGGGTAACCATCTTGGTATAAGCCCCTCAACTTGAACCCTTCCTCCTTAAATTGGGCCCTTATAAAATGTAAATACAATACTGGGAAGGATCGTCGCCTAGACCTCTTCCATGGTCAACATTCCCTCTTCCATCAGCGGAGGAAGAAAAGTGTGAAGTGTCATTGTTGAATCTTTCACATCCTCTTGTTTCTCACATTGATCACGAGTCACATGGTCTTAGAGATACATTATGGTTACAACATGTGCACAAACACTCCTTGGAAAAAACTATGAGAACTTTGATTTCGGTTCAAAACATGATACATAGGAAGCCCTTTCAAGGGCCGAGCTCACTGGATATCCTCCTATGGAATCTAATCCTAATTACCATAATATGGGCATCCTCCTTAGGAATAATCCCGAAATTAAACCCCATATCATCAAGGCATCCTTTTTATAAAGTAATCCCAAACTAATTTCCCTCATAGGATCATAGTCTCCTATGATACTTATTGAACTACATGTGATATGATTCCCATCCATATGAGATATGTAGGAATCCTCCTTGAGGTTCAAACCCAACACATAAAATCAACCCTGTTCTCCATGGGCCATATTTCCAACAGGGTATGATCCTACTAGGAAACCCATTTCCTTTCCATGTTCCTTGAGCTGTTTCAGCATAATTCCCACACTAAGTTTTGAATACGAAGCTTCCACTTAGAGGTCCTTATCACATGACCTCAAAAGGTATCATGTGTCCCATTCAGTGGCACCAAACTATGAGGGTTCTGATTCCTTCCACAAGGATACGTAGGTAGCTTATCTTATGGGAATGATCCAAAAATCAAACCAAACCTTCGTCTCCCTATATGAAAATAAAATTCCAGAGTGCCCAAATGAGTGTCTTAAAAACTACTATCATCACAACGATGATTAAAAGAATCTCTAAGAAATATATTAGAGGATTACATTGATAGAAATCTTTGAATACATTCATATATTTCAATTAAATGAAGAACCTTGAATATATACTGATGAATATAAATTTTACACATGTTAATAAGTAAATGTAAATTCCAAGGGATACTTATGATATAATTGGTGAATTAATAGGTATTCATGAAAATATATTAAATTTACAAATAGAGTCCTGAAGTAGACAATAATTACCCCCAAAAGGGTGTGATGAGTCCGACCTATCATCCTATCAACAAATGCACATTCTTAAGTTTCATAAACATCAAAATTAATGAACTCATGCCTTTGGAAAAAAGGTCCCCTTTGTATAAAGAAATTTTGTATGCTTCCAATTCCATGAATTCATCCAATGGAAACCTCATGGAAAAAGTGATTCTTAAAACTAGAAAACTGGTTTCAAGGGAAAAAACAAAAATGATGAACCCAACATGAATCCTTAACCAAGTTAATAATTTTAAGCACCTACTAGGCCCCTATAAAAGATGAAGGAAGTCTAAACAAAGGACTCAACCACATATGTATCCACCAAAAAAGATGTTTCTTTAATAGAGTTTGTTGTTGTTTCCATGTTTTCCACAGAATTCCCTCAAATCCAAAGAATGGATTTCTCCAAGATAAGATCTGTAAACTTCCCTACCACTACTTAAGCTAGATCTCCATCCATAGAAAGTATGTTATCACCAACCCAACATCTTCAACATTGGGTATCTAAAATTCTAGAAAAGGAATATCGTTATCATGGTACAATCCCGACTTTGGAGGCTACATGACAGGCCCTCCAAGTCAACAACAACCCTCGATCATCTGGCCAATGATGACCAATGATCAAGAAGCAAATGGTTCCAACCACCATCTCAAATCGTTTCAAGTATTTATACCCTTAAGGAAATAACCAATTCCTTTATTACTACAGGAAGGTGGATCAAGAGGTCACTCAAGGCTTTAATTCATCAATGTAGGAGTCTTTTCTGAGGATTCTCACCTGCAATCGCCGCCAAAATCATGCAGTAGTATACCCCTAATATGATGGGGGTGTTGCATTTGAAAATTCGGCCTAGGTCTCTCAGAACTGGGCATGCAAGAAGAACCGCTAGGGACAACGTCTGGTTAATAGGAAGAAGGTTCTGACCTATGCATCCTTTGGAAAACCCATCAAAATAACTTTATGGAAAACAACGAGCATGAACATACACTAGTATATCCTAATTTTGATGCTCAGTAGGCTCGTCTGAAATCAACCCACCAATCCCACCAGATAAACTTGGTGGAGTACCGTGAATAGGTACATACACCTGCTTACAAGTTATCAGCCAGTCAGCAGGCTCATCTGACTACATTTATATAATATTTCCAATCTAATGTGGTGGAAACTAGTAAAAAGGAACATATACCTATTTAAAGTAACCAATTTTTTCAGTACTCTCATCTTCTAGTATTGATGGAATTGTTTCCAGAATACTTGATGGGAAACAATCAATAGGAACATACACATGCCAATGTTCATCAAGCCTGCCGACAGTATCATTTGTTAACATCCGGAGAAGTCAATCCGGAAGCTCTAATGAAAAATTTGGGGCATACCCAAATCTATCCCCCGAGAATGAGTATTGTTAATACTCATTTATAGGAAAAGGAGGATAGGAGAAGGCACACACACCTACTCCCAATACGGAATGGACGTATATTCCCGTTCCGGACGCTGAAGTCACCAATCATATTTTATCAATGGTGCAAGGATAGAGGCAAATACCTTCACATATTCTGGAAGCATGCCAGGATATTTTAACTACTCCAGTATTATTAGGGGAAAAACCCCTAAATATGTCCCCACACATGGGATGACACATCGGCATGCCATCCTGGAGAAGATATGCACCTCTTTTCCAGTCCAAGAGTGTCATGGGGAATAATCCCCCATATCATATGGAAAAAAAGATCAGGAACATATACCCTTTCCAATTGGAGGTAATCGGTCAGTTCTGGTAACCAATCCAAGGCAGGCACATATACCTGCCCATGATAACCACTTTTCCCAGCAAGTGGACCCAACAATGTATAAGAGAATATATAGGAAGAAGTCTCACCAGTAATTATTGGAAAATAAAGAGTTAAGACAATAAATGGTTCCTCTTAATGCTGGTGTTCTTGAATCCCTCATACATTTATTTGTTACTGCTCAAAATCATATCCTCTCATTACCAAATTATGGTACTGGTAGTTGTAATTATGAAGTTCCTCGATGGACACTTCATTGTAAAGGCTTGAATTGTGAAACTTCTATCAATCCAGAGTACCATTTAAAACCTCCTTCCTCATTCTCAATGGATCATTGGTTATGGAAACATACTTTACTGGTTTCATAACTGGTTGGGTAACACGCTTTCCTTTCCCGGGTTTCCTTCTCCTATGATCTCCTTCAAGGAATCGATCCTCTATCCAGCGTTTTTTAGATCAGTTTTGAATACGTCTCATCAGTAACTTTTTGACTCCATTCTCATCTCCTCGGAGCAGGATAGGTGCGTTTTTACTCCATCTGTCTCAGGAAAATTTAACTCGATGGACTATCACAGGATGACTGTCTCTCAGGATCAGTATAACAGATGGAATGAGATCATCTAGTGCAAAAAAATCCGTGATAATCTCAACTCTATCTCTTGGAGAATTTGGAACAATGCGGTAGTGTTTGATTCCAATGTCAAATGCCTAGGTATCTCCATGGCCTCCTATTGTTAGTGTTGTTTGGACAGAAAATAAGAGAACACGAGCCATAGTTTTTTGAATAGGCTTGGGTGCGCATGGTTTGGAGTACCTTTGGGGTGTTTACAGATTACTCTCTGCAAGTGGCCATCATTGATGTGTTCCTGGACCACTGGTTTTAGGGGTATGAAGGTTCATAGGTGGAGAAGATGGCACGCTCCTTAATCTTTAAGGTGGGATTTTGGTGCTTATGGAAAGCCATGAACCGAGCCAGGTTCGAGGGGATTAGTTCCACTGGTAGTTCCATTATGGGAAGAGTTCGGTGCATGATGGTTGATTTTATTTTCCATTCTCATAACTGGAAGGAGGCTCAGTCCATTCGTTTGTTGGGTGTCCCTATGGCTGTAGTTCTTCCCTTTATTTCATGGGGGCTTTGGGTTCGATGGGTTCCTCCTGATTTCAGCCTCAATCTCAACACGGATGGGTCATGTGTCCTAAGGGACATGCGTGGCGGTGGGGTGGTTGGTGATTCTTGGGGAAGTGTCGTCTTGGCATTCATAGTTCACTTTGGGAGTGGCAATTCTGTTCGGTCGGAGGCTAGAGATATTCTTTCATCTTTTTCCATCTTCAGGGAACACAAAATTTCTATTTCCCAGGTGGAGACTGATTATATGATTATCCATGATGCTTTACTAGGTAAAGGCTCTATCCCCTGGTCAATATCTTATATCATTCGGCAATGTAAGGCCCTCCTAAGCGACAACATTTTGGTCACCCACACATGGAGGGAGGGGAAAAAAGTGGCGGACTACTTGGCCTCCCTGGCTACTCCTGATACCCTATTTAGTTGCCTTTATGATGTTTTCTTACTCAAACCTGAGGGGGTGAACTTGATTTGGGCCGATTCCCTTGGCATGTATTTCATTCAGCCTCCATAGGCCCTTGCTATTCTCTTTTCTTGTAGCCTTTTGGACTAATAATAAAATTATAATGATGATGAATGAGAGCCACAAAAACCCTCTATGTGTCCAGAAGACCAAGGAGAAATAATATTTATCCTTTACTATAATCCATCGTTGTGATCCTCCCCATTATGGAATTCACTGCGAAAGTCCCCTCCGCTGTAGTATTTTACATTTTCAAGACTATTCCATATTTGACAATATAGAGATGATAAATCCCTCCTATCTTGAGGTACTTGAAAACACAAGGCCTGTAATGTATAAATCCTTGTTATTTACGAGTGAAATACTTTCTCAACCAGAATACATCTTAATGGAATGTTCATTCTATGAACCTCCTTAGGGTCATTTTTCTTTTAATACAGAGCATCCACTCTGGTCAGACCAACCGGATAAACCTTTACTAAAATACGATGAAGATGTATTAATCATGAAGAAACAATTAGCTAAAGGAGAAATAATAGTCATGTTCTAGCCATTGGAAAATTCTCAGTAAAACAATCTAGAATTGATGAAAGATGATTTCATTCATGAAATTCATCTCAACATATGGAAAACACTTCGTCATTTGAAAACCAAAGTATTTACATATGATGAATATCACAATCATATAAAGGTAATAGAAGGATTGTAATGCCAAATTGACTTGGAATCTCTCTCGGTTTTCCAACATCCAAAGGTTGTAAAATAACATAGAACCCTTCATCGTGCATGTCTTAATGCTCAAAAGAGGCTACGCCTGTTAATTTATGATTCCCCATCTAGTGTTCATATTAGAGGATGGGGTTATATTGGAGGATTTCATTTCACTACACTCCAAAATCAAAAAAGTTTGCCAAAAGTGGTCTCATGAAATATTATTGCCCACGGTCAGCCACAATCAATAGGTTTTGTATGTAATCAAATATACATTCAATAACAGGACTCAACCAATTCTCATCAGAACTACACCCAAAGAAAAGAAGTTTTTGAGTTACTTTTATATCAAGCTTCTGAGAATATTGAGCAGGCATCCCACTTAGAGGATTTCAGGTGTTATAGAATTCAAATGTCTAAAATAGAATAGAGATATTCTAAAATAGGTGAATTAAGTTATTGTCAGATGATGCACCCAACAAATTTCCGAACCAAAATACGAAAAATCAGAAGTGAAGTTGCACGAATTTCAGCCATAGCAGTTCAAGAATCACCCCAACATGAAAGGTTGGGGGCTCATATAATTAAAATTTTAAATTCATTAAACAAAATTCAAATATTTGAAGAGGAAGAACATAAACAGACCCATCCTGCATGGCTGAGGGCCTTTTGACATCTGCAATCCCCTCCTCAATGGAAAACAGTTTTCTACCGATTAGGGAAAGGAAAGCGTACAAATGAACTATCCAATGATTCCATTCGGGTTACTATCTTCCATACAGCTCCAAATACTTCTTCATATAGGAGAACGAAGTCTCTTGGAAGACACAAAGGAATAAGATATAGAAGAACCACTGACAGAATACCATTGAAGCATTATGAATTAGTAAATGTCATTAACACCATTGCAAAAGATCATCCAGAAAATAAATCTAGTTTAGAGGAATAAGAAGTTGAAGTCCTTGTCCATAATATGGTACACACCGAGGAAAATGAAGAAGGTGTGAATACTCAAAAGCAGAGGCTTTCCCAGAATATAGTTATGCCTTCAAATAACTAACTCCCCCTCTATGAATGACATATAACAAGGGGAAAGGAAAAAGTCCGATTGAATCTCAATTTTCCAATGGGAAAGGTTAATCTATTTCGCTTGAAGAGAGATTTTCACATCAAGAAGAGGAAATGAAGGAGTTGAAAAGACTCAACATAGAGTTACTTTGAAACAACATTTCTACTAGATATACTCCCCAAGAAAGTCCTAATCTTGAAAATCCTATAGGAGATCCTAAAAAAAGAGGATTTGTAGTAACTACAGATGTGGATAATGAATTCTATCCATTGGTTACAAAATCAAGGTAGGACCATATACATCATGATAAGCCTATTTCTATGGGTTATCCAAGGAAGATATCAGCACCACCATTAATGGTTTTACCAGTCAATGCACCATCTCAAGCTCCAGTTTCGATACCTACACAGAATCCAACTCTTACAGATATTCCCCAAATGCTTATGAACACAAATTATTCATTAACAACTCGATTGGAATCTATGGAGGAACAATGTTCACCATTTCAGCCAGAAAAAAGAGCTTACCCTGAATGGGTAGATGAAATTCCTCCCCCACCAATTTTTTGAATATCACATTCCCAATAATTAATGGTTCGGGTGATCCGGAGAAACACATAAAACAATTTGTTTCTTGTTGTGATCCAATGATGGTAACTTCTCAACCACAAGAAGTTGATAATCGTAGGTGTTTTTTGCAGTCATTACAAGGACCGGCTTTTGTCTGAAAAGATCTCTATTAGAAATTCCTTCTTCAATTTATCTAAAAGCTACCAAAGACGACAGTTTTTCATCTTACGAATTTTAAAAAAAAGTAGAATGAAAGAGTTTAAGATTTCATTGCATGATGGATAGGATTAACATATTCATTAAGTCTAGAACTCCCTCATGATGAGTAGATACCAATTTGTGTGGAAAATATTCATGATTAATTAAGCACACCATTGATCCTTGTGAAATACATAGGAAGTTTTCAAGACCTTACTTCAATTTCTCAGCTAATATAAGACTCTATTATTGAAACTAAGGAAAAAACTCATGTAATATCATCAAATTCAGGTAGAAGTATAGGAAAGGCATAAGATGCTATAGATACACTTAAGCAACCACCTTTACCTGCTTCTACTTAAAGACCCTCATCATACTGAAGGGATCCTCCTCCTTAGCATCAATAGAAATGACTAACTTGTCAAGGTGATCAAACAGATAAAAGGAAGAAACAGTTTTAGGAATTAAAGAATAATGTTTATTCTTTCAGGAATTAACAAGTTCCTGGATAATTCATCTCAGCCTTAAAAAACAATTTGGTTCAGTTTCCAAGGCTGAAGAAACCAATTAAAGAATGAGATGAAGATCTTCCGAATTATTTTCCCTTTCATCAGATATTGGGACACCCCATTCAAGAATGCTTTGTTTTCAAAGACCTTCTGAAAAAGATGGTAGACTCTGGAAACGTGAAATTGAAATGTTCATCATCTCAAGAAGTATGTGTTAATGCTACCAATAGAGTGGAAGAGGGAGAATGGAAAGAGGTCAAAAGTAAACATGTGCAAAAATATGATGATTGGATTATCAGGAAAATGATCAACCAGACTCATGCCAATTTGCGAACACAGTTGAAACAACTGATTGTGTCTTCCTCCACTCATTCCACAAAAAACCCATATTTATAAAACGACCATTACTCAAAGAAGAGAAGTGATCATAAAGATAAATATCAGTCATAAGAAGATGAGCTCGTGTCAAGTCCAAAGTTGTCCTTGAACCTGGTAGGTTGTATGCCATTTGTTTCAAAAAATAGTCACCACCCCGCCAAACGACAAAACTAGAATTAACCTTTCAATAAGAATCTTTTTTAGATGAAGAACTAATCTTTGGTTCTTTTAATGTTATCCATTTAACAGATCCTTATTCCAATGGAGATTTTGATTATAAGGATCCATAATTCCTAGTATCTAATTGGGGAATAAGACGAAGAGGCCAAGGTCGAGGATACAAAGGAAGATGTTAGAATTATAAAAACATCCATTTTAACTCTACTCCTGATCGAACCATATATGAAGCATAAACTCATGGAAGGGACCTTTATCGAGATCAACAGGAACAAGGAGTTTCTTCAATAAAGACAGGATCGGTTCTGACACATTTATTTTGGAAGACCGATTAGAAGTCACAATGTCATCCTCTCAGTAAATTAATAGACCTAGTTATTATAATTTACCATAGAAAGTAGTATTTCCATATTATGCTCCAACATAGATTACATCTAAAACAGAAGCATCAACTTCCAAAACACCTGCAAATCCACATCTCTATACTGGGAAATGCATACATTTGGACCAAAAGTATGATTTCTTAATACAATTGGCCCACGTGCCGTACACGTTTTCAATTATTGATTCTTTTAATTTATCATATGGTCTTCGAGAATCACTCATTGATGATTTTTCAAGTCCTCAAGAGTTTGAAACCGAAGTTTCTATTGTTGAGGTTTATTGTATAGAGAATGATCTTGCAGAATGATATGCAGTCATATCTTTTATAGATGAAGATGAAGACCATGTGGTGCATGGGAATATAAGACCTATGTATTATTTTCGGAAAGGCCAATGATGTAGACATCCGACGAGCCTCCATTGATAATGGATTTGGACTCAACCTCATTCTCCTTCGTACACTTTGACAACTAGGTTTGACTGAATTTGAATTATCTACTTTGACTTTAATTTTGCAATGATATGAGAAGAATGAACAAAAAACATTGGGTGAAATTACACTTAGAACACATTTTTAAGATCTTGTTTCTAATTCATATTTCGTGGTTATACATCAGGACACAATTTTCAATATTCTGCTTAGAAGGCCTTGCTTGAATCAACATGAAGCTATACCTTTTTCATACCACCAATGTCGGAAATACTCTTTCGATGGTCAAATCGGGAGATTGTATAGGGACAAGGCTCCATTCAAAATATGTGAATCTCAATGCATTGAGGTAGCTTTTTATCACACAAAATGAACAAAACCCATGAAAAAGGAGATAACTGGAGTTAATGTTCCAAATGGACTGGAAATTTATGATCAAATCGATTCATACATTTGAGTAAAAATTACGTGTTACCCATCAATAAAACTGAAGGGGTAAAACCAAATCCATAGACTTGTCCATTAGTTTCCATAATGTCAATTGTGGAAACTGAGCCTGACAACATGGAAGAAATTATTGATCCACCAATCAATGATGAAAACCTGAATGGAGATGTTTTCATTTCATCAACTAAACTACAAAAATCATCTACTTCATTGATCAGTATAGAATAGATTGTAGAAATGATAGTGAAAGATAAATATGTTGATTCTCAATCCATCATTGTCTCTTTTTTACCGTAGGAAAACCATTCATCATCAGTAGGTCCAGATATGGTGGCCTCTCCTTTGGGATGTTCAAATAGTAATTCCTCCCCTAACTCTGGGAGTTTTGCTTCATAATCTACTATGAAAGTGGAAACAGAAGAGATAACACATAATGAATATGAATAGGAAGATCTCAGAGATGCTCCTCCATCATTTGAAGAAGGTTACTCTACTACCATTGATGAACTCAGATAAATAAATCAAGGTACATATGAAGATCCACACCCCACTATAATTAGTGAATACATGACCTCTTGAGAGAATGATGTGTATAATTACTTTCTAAAACAACATCGAGATATATTTTCATAGATTTATACAGAAATTCCAGGACTTAATCTGGATGTAGCCACCCATTATTTGGGTTTTCCAGAAGAACATCATGGATTTATGCAAGCAGCAAGAAGAACACACCCAACTCATGCCTCTAAAATTGAAGCTGAAGTTGATAAGATTATAAAGGCTAAAATTTTCAGGGAAGTTTAGTATCCTAAATGGCATGAAAATATTCTCCCAATGAAAAAGAAGAATTGGAAAATTAGAGTGTGCATTGATTTCAGATATCTTAACCAGAATTTTCGTAAAGGTGATTTTCCAGCATTGATTATAGAACTTATAATTGATGCAATGACTAGATATGTTGCTATTTACATCATGGATGGATACTATTGTTATAATCAATTCTATATGTCCCCGTAGGATGAAGAATCTACAGCCTTTAGAGCCCCTTAAGGTGTGCTATCGGGTAATTCCCTTTGGCTTAAAAAATGCAGGTGCAACATACCAACGTTCCATACACTATATCTTCAAACCCATATTAGGAAAAATTTTGAATGTTATGTGGATGATTTGGTGGTCAAATCTAGAATATGTTCCAATCACTTGGCTTATTTGGAAACCATATTCAATAAACTTCAGCAACATAGTTAGAAGATGAACACCTTGAAATGTTTTTTCGAGGTAACCTCAAGAATATTTATTGGCTTCGTTGTACGCCATCATGGTATCATGTTTGGTACTGGGAAAACATAATAAATCATTGGTATGTCACCTACTCAAAATTTTAAATAATTAAGAGGACTCCAAGGACACTTGGCCTATAGTCATCACTTTATTGCCAATATGGAAGGAAAGTGTTTCCATTCACCAGATTAATGAAGATGGGATTTACCTACCAATGGACAAAATATTTCCACGAAGAATTTGATACCCTCAAGAAATATATTTTGAGTCCACCAGTATTGATTACACCTATTGAAGGAGGAACACTTATTCTCTAAGCGGAAGCATTAGAGCGATCACTAGGTGAATTGCTAACCCAAAAGACTGATGTTGGGAATGAAAAAAAAAACCATTAATATCTCAGTCTCACTATTTTTTTATGCGGAAACACGATATTCAAATATTGAAAAGTGTTGCCTAGTATTAATATTTCCACTTCAGAAATTTAGACACTAACAGAAACATAATGTGGTCCAAATGTTATCTTGTAATAATCCACTTAAATTTATCCTCAGTCGTCCTATTCTTATAGGGTGTCTAGCATAGTGGGCGGTTATTTTGGGACAGTTTGATATCTAGATTTTTCATCAAATGGAAATAAAAGGTCATGCTCTGGCTGATGTTTTTGCAAAGAATCTATCTATGGATGTTAAATCATTTAATACTGAACTTCCTAATGAAGAGGTCTTCTCTATTAAAGATAATTCCAAAAAATGGGAAATTTATTTTTATGGTGCTTCCAGAAGTCAAACAGGAAAGAAAATGTAAAACCCTAAACTCAACAAGGTTGGATTAGGAATTTTCCTTATTTCCCCAGAAAAATTAGTATTTCCTTATTATTTCTTATTATCGGATGGTGGTACCAACACTGTGGAAAAATATCAACCTCTCATCATAGGATTGCAATTGGCCCTTTAGGTGAAAATTGATCATTTATGGGTGAATGGTGATTCAGAATTGGTAATCAACCAAATAAATGGGGAATATTCTATCAAAAAAGAAGAGTTAATTCCTTTTTTTGATTATGTCAGAGGGTTAAGGGATGAATTCCCATTAGAGCCAACATTGTCTTATGTTCCATGATCAAAAAATGCCCAAAAAGATGCACTCTTTAATGTAGCTACAACCTTGGATGATCAAATCAGGATGAGACAATCATTATCATTGCCCAAAATCATGTGGTATTACCTTTTTTTCAAACCAGAATGGAGGAAATTAATTAAATTTTCCTTATTTCTGAACCATATGGTCGTACAGTGGGATGGAGATCATTTATCATGGAATATGTTAAAAATGGGGTACTTCCACCAGATATGGATGAGAAAGAACAGATCCGGTGATGAGCAGCCAATTTTACTCTTTATGGTTGTCCATACCACCAAAATATCCTTTAAAAGAAAACATTTGATGGAATCCTCTTCAAATGTATTGATGGAGAAAATACTGCAACTGTCAAGAATGAAGTACATTTAGGAGTTTGTTGAGCCCACCAATCCAGACACATACTCTATAATAAGATCTGAAGGTTTGAATAATATTGTCCTTCAATGATTCTTGATTGTATAGATTTCACTAAAAAATGTCATCCATGCCATGTATATGCAAACTTCATTCATCAACACCAAAAATGTCTACAAACAGCTAAATACTCTTGGCCATTTTCCACATGGGGAATGGATGTAGTAGGGCCTTATCCTCTATCCATGGCTAATTAGTTCAAGTATATTCTCACTACTAATGAATTATTCTCTAAATGGATTGAGGCAATACTTCTCAAAGAAGTCGGATCCAAAATAATTGTTTATTTGTTCAAAACTAATATCATAACTAGATTTGGTGTCCATCATATTATTTTGAGGGACAATAGAACCATTTTTTGTTCTTCTAAAGTAAAAAAGTTATATTAGGAACATAATATCAAGTCTAACCACTCATCTCGCTTCCATGTGGAAGCCTATGGAAAAAATAGAGGCCTTCAATAAGGCCCTATCAAATATACTTCAAGAATATGGCAGATAAAGAGAAGAAATCATGTCCTAATAAACTTTTTAATGAATTATGGGATTATTAGAAAACTACCCATACTGCTACCCAATCAACTCCTTATTCATTTGTATATCGAACCAAAGCAGTCTTACCAATTAAAATAAAATTTCTTTCACATAGAGTTGCAATATGTGATCAGTTTTCTACGGATGAAAGGTCTCAGAAACAGTTCAATGATTAGGAATGATTATAAGAGATAATATTTCATACTTTTCATCATATATAAGTCTATAAGAACATAAGAGTGTGATCTTTTAATAATAAAGTTCTTATTCATTCACTACTTCAAGTATAATTTCTATTGGTCCATAGGAATCCAATGATACCAGGAAAGAAACCTCCAAAACATGAACCAAAGTGGGAAAGAACTTATTCCATAAATAAGGTCTATTAAAATGGATCCTATGCCTTAATATCAATGGATAGAGAGCTCATTACAACTCCAACCAATGAGACATTCTTGAAGAAATACTTTGTGTAATTATACATGTTCTTCTCCACTACAAGACTTTAAACTACACAGTATAATGTCCTTGCTTCAAGAATTTAAACTGCACATCCCACATGTCCTAATTGTAAGACATTAAACTTCATAACAAACATTAGCTTCCATGAAACATGACATCAAAGTGCATAGTATCTTCGTCCTTCTCGCATGACGTTAAACTATATGAAATCATTTGTATAACTAACGTTTTCCCTATTTGACGTTAGAAGCTTCCATAAGAAAATGTCATTGACATCATCACTACTCTTTAGTAGTACATGGGTCCATCTCATTCCTATGTCGGAGTAAGATTTGCGTAGAGACCATGTTTCAAGAACTAAAAAGGGCTTGATTCCCATTTTTAATGAGATAAGTAGAGACGCCTAAAAATCCAATTTTTGCCCCTGTCACAATCAAAAAATATTCTTATTTTCTTTTCTCCTCCTATATATGAATCATATCTATACAGAGTGTTTCCTTAAGATATATTATTTGGTCCGTATACCATTTCATGTCTTAAGATTTATCGTTTTATTAGAACGTATCAAAAGCCACCATTCCTCATGTAAAACTCAATTAGAATGAGAAATGATTATTTAATGAACTATACATGGCTTGATTCTCACCTATTTTGAGATATGTAGTGATGCCTACTTCTCCAATATTGGTCCCATCTGCGATAAAAAAATACTTTATTTCTTTTATAGGAATCAAATCTATAAAGGAATTGTTTTAATAACTATGTATGACTTGATTCTTTCCCCAAAAATTCATATAGTGAAACTTGGGTTTCATCCCTTAAGTCAGTCATAATATGTATTTCCTTCACATCAGTTCATTTTCATCCTTACCACAAGACGTTAAACTGCATGGAAATATAATTCCCCTATTCTTCATTTTCATTACCTTTGCATGGTAAAATAAACCCTTTCTGCTTCTTGTTTCCCTCACCGAGCATAGATCACATGAGTGTAGGAATTGGGGAAATGGATTCTTTATATAAATAAGGTGTTTTAATTTCTAATAGGGTTATCAATGTCTCTACTACATGACTTAAAAATTCATAGTATAATGTTCTCATTGCAAGACTTAAAACTGAACATCACCATATTCGTTTAGAGGAAACAAATAAAGTATCCATTTTACATATGGGCCAGATCTATGTAAAGGACATTAAAATTATATTCAATATTGAATAAAAAATTTCTAATGTGCATTATGAAAAATCCCCTTCCATATCCAACACTCTTAATCTTGAATATTTTTAAAATTTTAAAAAATTTCTTATGATTTCTGGTAACAGGGTTTCTAATATATGAGAGCTCTTTTACCTTACTATACAGTATGTTCCCTTAGGAGGCCTTGCATAAGTTGCCTACATAACATGCATGTCTATCCAATATTCCAATATTTGGCTATGTAGCGTATGCCCTAGTTGGATCTTCATAATACAACCCCCATAATGGGTTTTTCAAATAATGGTAATTTAGTTCTTGGTTATACTATCTTTATCCCCTTTAATAATTGATGACAATATACAAGAATCTATATTTTAAAACAGTCATTCATGTATACTTGTCCAATTATATTTCTCATAGTCTAAATTCCTTCAAGACCATGGTGTACAAAATTCCCTCACCATGTGTTCGATGCACTATGAAATAACCTTGAAATCACTTGAAGACATTTTATATATTGTTTCCATTTTTTTTCCTAGTTGTATAACCTAAAATTACAGACACCATATATCATATTTTTTTGTTAGACCTTCGTAAAAGTCATATTCCTCTGATTATTTGGACATCTTGGTTGGAAATACCCTTTCCCTATTTAGGTACCTTACTCCATAAACCAAACTCTATGATTCGTAAAATCTAAATCTTCATAAACGTTCTTCAACTTTTAGCAATAGAATGTCAAACATCTAAGAGATCTTTTTCTTGACTATGCAGCATGTTCCCTTAGGCGGCCTTGCATAAATTTCCTACATAACAGGCCCTTCAGTCAAAAGATGCCAATATTTGTCTATGCAACACATTCCTTAGTGGGATCTTCATAATACAGCCCCAATAATAGGGTTGTCATGTACTAGTAACTTTGTTCTTGGAAACTATTTCCTCTATTTCATTTAGCACTTTTACCATATCATTCTTCATATCAAAAAATTCCCAAATCATAGTTTACAATTTTCCCTTCCATACCTAAATATGAAAGTATGTTTCCAAAAAACATATCGAGAAATTTGGAGAGTTTTATCATACCTTTGGTCAGAGCTAAATATCAAAAATTAAAGCCACACAATGTGCTCACTACATGACCTAAAACTCCAAAGTACCAATATCCTCACTACATGACTTAAAACTTCATAGTGTGATATCCTAAATTCTCCTTTCTGATAAATTTTATCCATTACCCATACACCAATTTTATATAGAAATGGTTTTCCTATTCATGACTTATGTTGGTCTAAAATATCCCTTTTTCATTCTTAAAATTCCATTCCATGGAAAAACCACCCACTTTGGTCTTGATTCACCAAAATCTTATTTTCCTCTATCTATCAACCACAAAATGTTAAACTTCAAATAAATATTTTTTCATGACTATGCAGCACATGCCCTTAGGTGGCCTTGCATAAGTTTCCCACATAACAGGCCTGTCAGTCAAAAGATTCCACTATTTTGGCTATGAATAATGTGCCCCAGTTGGCCCTACATAATACAGCCCCCAAAACAGGTTTGACAAATAACGAAAACTTTGTTCTTCGAAATGCACCCCTTATGTTGATACCGGTTTTTAATTTTG
The DNA here is from genome assembly GCA_963277665.1 of Viscum album. Lineage (NCBI taxonomy): Eukaryota > Viridiplantae > Streptophyta > Magnoliopsida > Santalales > Viscaceae > Viscum > Viscum album. The sequence goes on from OY728148.1 coordinate 2,037,157,289, forward strand.
GTGACCATAAAAATCATGGCTCAACATTCCCCTTGGATGTATTTAATGAATATTAATGAATTTATTATCCACAATGTTTTATATGAGATCTAATGAAAATTTTATGGTCAAAGATATTAGACCCTAAATAGTATCCTCTTATAGTCCAACATGAATGAATCTAAATATTCAAACAAAAAAATACTTGGCACTCATTACATTGAGAACCCTGAAAGGGAAATCTGAAAAAAAGTCGAGTCCCATCTCACTAAATGTGCATTTTGTATGGTTTAGTTAATATTGAGAAATAAAATTTCATGAAATATAATGTTTTTGGGGTTTTCCGTATAACCCTAGAGGAAAAAATCATACTATGCTTACTAGGACCCATGGCATATGTAAAACAAAAGATATTAATGAAAGTGAAAACATAAATGATTAGAGACAAAATATTTTTCATTTATGAAATTTTTTACTGGGAAGTATCCACACATTGGAATATCTCTATTAAAAAAATTTAAAAAATAATTTTTATCTAATTGCTCATTTGTTTAGCAGCTTCCTGATCCCCATCAACTACTTGTTGGAGTGTTTCTATTTGGCCATCTTCTCTCTCTTCAGCATGATGAAGTGATTCTCGAGCATCTGCGATGACTTTTGCACCTTCCTTCTAGACTTCTCCTAATGAGATATGTAGTTGGTCCAAATCCCCTATAATGATATCTAACTCATGTTGAAGGCTCAGTTGATGATCAATATTTTATTTCATTTTATGTGTTAGTCCCTTTAACCTTTCATTATGATTAGACTCATATTGGGACAGTTCTTTTTGGAACTATCCAATATTGACAGACAGTTTGGCTTTTATCAAGTCCTATGGAAGATTTTTCTCTTTCTACCTCCTCCATATAATCACTTTCACCGCAGTATGAATTTCACGGTATTAAAAACCACCAAATCATAGTTTTATGAACATAGATGAATGTCTTGGAATTCTTGAAGGCAGTTGCTTATCAGGAATCTTAGATATTATCTTCCAAATATTTTTCCACGCTTTGCGACGACCATGACGAATAGACTTCTACAGTTCTGGGTCCAATTCAAAATCACTGTAATAAGGAGGGGTATATTCTAGGATTAATTCACTTAAAGAAGTGCCCTGCTCTGTTCCTTCTTGGATAATGGTTTCTCCGCTTTCAAATAGTGTTTCGGTAGATATAGAGGTTTCACCTCCAGACCTAGCCATTGATGTTGATAGCCCTGTATGGTAAATCACGAATCATGGTTATATTCAAGAGATAATAAAATTTAATGTAATCACAATATCAGTATCTTTTACATATTAGTATGTCAGCAGCATGAGAAGAACCCTCCCCAACATTGTCAGTTTCAAAAATTTTATTTGATGTATCTTATTGAGGAGTGATATCTTTAATATCATCAGGATTTTCAGAGTGGATCTCAGGAGGACATGCTACATCAAGATTCACTTGATCGAATGTCTCCTAAATGGTAGGGTTGATGTTAATATCAACACTTCCTTTAGGAACCATTTCGGTAGTGGTTTCTTTAGATGGAACTGCATATTTCAAATCAACAATGGTTAGCAGGTTAATCATAAGAATATTAACATGACGAATAATGAGAACTCACATAAAATTAATTCTATATAAAGAAATCCAAAATATTCTAATGAATTTTATATTTTAGCATGTTATAATAGTTCTTCAAAATACATTCCAAGGTTCATCATTTCATCGAATGCTAGCTCAAATCCCAGGTTAGTCTCATCTGTGGGAACACTTGGCGTGTTTTTTTCACAACCATCCTCTGAAAACCTGTGACCCCGAGTAGCTCCTTCAGCAACAATTGTGGGGTCAACATAAATTGTTTCAAGATGTTCAGGTTCATGTGATGAACCTTAAATTATCACAAAATGGAAGTCATTTATTGTTGTATTTTATGCTTTATGAAGTATTATTGATTTACCAGATGCATTATCTCATATGATAGTAGGAATCCAAGCATCACTGGGAAATGATGTTGGTTCCTTTGGCTTCAATACCTCTTTAGGAACCACTAGATTTGCTGAAATTTTTGTTTTCTCAACAACACCTTCTATGTATCCTTGAATATTATCAGTGGTTTCTTTCAAATAATAAACAGAATAATCCCCTATAATCTTAAAATGATTAAACACATTTTCATGAAAAAAGAAAAAAATTCATGATTATTAGGGAGACTTACAACTACTAAGAAAGTGATTAACTAAGGTTTTCTTTCTTAGATTCCATTTATTCATCTTATTTTTAGGAGGGCTTGCATATTCACCAATAATGATAGGTATCATAGATCACAGTACCCTTTCTATTTTCTCCTCCATGGCCTGTTGGCCTGAAGTTATTTCTCCCAATTCACAGGGTGATCTGGTAGCTCCAAGAGCAGTACATCCAAGACTATATTGTGGTGAAGAAATTTCACTTGTCTTTCCTTTACCAAACTATAATTTAAGAAAATATTTATCCTAATTAACAACGCTTTTATTAAAATTCAATGATGAAAAATGGAGGATGATACAAAATGAAGGGAACTAACATCTTCAGGATCTACAAAGTCACGACACTCTTCACATAATGAAGGATTAATACCTTCAGTGGTACCATGATCTATCATTTTTTCACCATATTTTTGGTATGAATTGATTCATCAGTGGAATATATGATAATTTTGAGCTCTCGAATTTAGGTACTTACCTCATTGGGATTGTCCTCAAATTGAATGTTAGAAGAAGCCCGAAAATCTCCTACTCCTGGAATATGCAGTCCTTCACACAGATCCATCCACATGGTCTCCACTTCACAATATATACTTTTCCATGTTCGAACATCCCCAGGCCTTATATATTTAGAATGTATGTCCTAGGGTTGTGATTAAGATCCTATAACCTTGAACTTGAGTTTCTTCCCAGCACCCGCAATCACATACAAAGGATTAGAAAATGGAACCCACCGCTCTTCAGAATAATGGAGACTAAATCTCCTGGATACGAATTCATTATTGATTGATGGAGTGGATATTTTTATTATATTAGGAGGATTATATCTGGATCAAGGTCTCTTTGGTGAATTTGGAGTATCATCCCCTCCACTCTTTAATTCTTGCAAGTATGCCCTTGATAATGAAGAATTATCTTTTGCGCGATGTGGTTCCTTCATGATACTTATATTTATCCCTACGTGAGGGAAGACATGATTTAATACCCCTTATGGGTATAATGAAACCCAGTTTTCAGCATACCAGATGTCAATCTGCTTACTGCATCAGCAACGGTTAAATTAAAAACAGCCCCAATCTTCTCTCCATATGTCAACAACCATAGTTGTCAGGAAACCATTGGGTGTTTCTCTAATCTGACAAGCCCGAGAGGGTATAAAATATTCTATTTTAGAAATTTCAATTGAAACACAAATCTATAAGGAGCATATGCATCACATATGGTTTCTATGTCGATTCTTGTGGCCAACCCACAATCTCTACATGCTAGCATATATTCCATCAATTCCAAATTGCAGTACCATCATTAACAAATCGCCATGTAGACAGATTCCCATAAGGAAAGAAATGGAATTGTTTATTCATGATCAATCTAGACTTTTTGTTTTAAGCATTCAAAGATAAAGGTGAAATACCATAAAAGACATGAACAGACGGTCAGAAAGAACTTCCATAAACCTGTACTCCACTTTGTACAACATGAGTTCTAAAATGAGTAGCAATCCATCCCCAAAACACATGGAATGGTCCTGTTATTCTAAAAGGATATTTTCCATTGTTAATATGAATAAAACTTCTATGAATCATGGCCAAAATAGGATTATCCAATCCTATTATCCTTTTCCCCGCCATCTTAGCTGCAATAAAAAAGGTTTCCGCCCTCACACCTCCTTTGGAGTCTCGGATTGGTAATAAATACATGCTAAGATACATGGATAAGAAACCTTCCAAATGCTTCCTTGCAGGGCTTTTTCGGTTGATATCATATCCCCATATTTCAAATTATCCCTTCTCCAATGTTATCCAAAAGGTGTCAGAAGTGCCTCTGTTCTCTGCCCTTAGATATCTAGTTGGACAAGTGTATCTAGGCCCCTTGTCCTTATTCTTTATCCAAAATACTTCTATCCATTCTGTTGGATGAATATCCCTCCTGGTGCCAGTTTTCATGGAACTTGAATTATTGAGTTTGTTAAATATCTTCATCAACTCATGAAAAAAATATGGTGTCTTCTCCAGATCATGACATGTCACCTTAGTAGAAATAAAATCATCATATGAGTCTCTAACTATTAGAGCTCTAGAAATCTTGTAAACGTCCCAAAAGCTTATACCTATCTCTCCAAGTGTTACATAGAAGGAATTAGTCTCTGGGCTCCACTAACATAAAAAATCTGGGATGAAATCATCATTCCTATACACATAGGTTTTCCCATCCCAGAAAGCTTCCTAAATCCCGACGACTCTCAAATCATATGAATATTTTTCACACTTCTTTCTCACCCAGTATTCCCACATCCATATGGGTTTTACACCTCCTCATGGGCAGAAATCCAAACTATTATTCCACCCTTTGGACTAATCTGTATGATAATCTTAGAAGATGTATGAATAGTAGTGTGGATGCAGCTCGGATGTATGTGCCTTCAAATATAGAGAACTTGGGATATGATGCATAATTTGAGTATTATCTATTATCCCAACACTAGAAAATGAGCCCCCAATAGAAACATTGGCCAAAGAGAAGTTGGTATAATCCTATAACCCAGAATATGGGACATAGTTCGTTAGATCTAGAATGTTAGCATCCTGCAAATGGCCATATCTATACAATGGTAGATAGGTACTCTGATTAAATTTGAAATGATACTTCTTCAAATATTTTTCTAATTCTGGAAGGGTGTTTTCTCAAACATAAAATTAATCATGACCAATGACATTCATCATTTCATCAATTCTCTTTCTGTTGAGATCATCAACAGTTCAATTTTTTTGGGATCCATTAAACCTGCAAAAAATATAGAGATCATCTTTTAAAAGTAAGTTCATTTTTTGTGTTTTACAAAAAATTTACCAAGGAATTAATGTGTCCCAGTTTAAAGATGGTGTGCAAGTATAAGTCGGCATGCAATTATGGTGCCCCACTTATAGAGCACAACTAAAAAACATACAGAATAAGATTTCTATTACAGAAGTATCTGGATAGAATAATACTTGCACACCGAGGGCTGAGAATTTGAAAGTTGCGACAATTTTTCAAGGAATTGAGACCATTATATATAAGATATGGATTCCACCCTTCGCGCCATAAACCTTACACATTACAAAATTGTGTGCCCAAATCTACATAAGCACCAATACTTGTGCGCCCCAGTACCCTTGTCTTTCTCCCTTATGACATTACCTAAGTATAGGATCCTCTTTTAATTTCAGATCCAATTCTGGGGGGGATTTTTTTGACACTCCATTTCATCAAAGACTCTAAAAAATGACAAATGGAATCCCCTTAGAATGAAAATGGGAAAATACATGAAGAAAATCAGGATTTTCAAATGCATGTATTTTGAATCGCCTTAGTCAAAGCCAAATCACCGGCGGTGTGCGGACTACTTGGGCACACATATATGTCATGCAATCTACTTGCACGACCCAATTTGGCACGCAAGACAATTGTGTTCCCAAATTCATTTCTCCAAAGGTAACTTTTTGGCCTATAAATAGACCGTTGGGGCCCTCATTTGTACGAACGAATTTCTTTGAAGCCCGATTGCTGCTCTCGTATCCCTTCTACTTCTCCCTAGTCTTCCAAAACATCCAAGGTAGTTATTCCACACCAGGAGTGGAGGATTTAATGGACTAGCATTGGAAATAAGTTTATTTAGTGTTTGAAAACAAAAACACTAGCACACCTAAAGCGCCCAACCTCCCCATGTTATAAATATTTGTGCGCCACAAATTCATATCAGAGGAACTTGAGAACCCTACTTCCTGTATCACCTGTGAATACTCATGAAGGCTTGAAAAAGGCCTCGCCCAAATCTTACCACACAGGTTTTTCGTCACGTAAGTGAACACCAGGTTTCCCAAGATCATTTGTGCACTGATACTTGCACACCCTTCTCTACATGGGCACCCCTCCTTGATTCACTTACTCTCTTTACTCTCTTCATTATAAAATCCATAAATCCTTCTTCAAATCCATTCATGGAAAGGCTTCTTCTTCATCGGTTCCCTTTTCTGAAATGGATTCTATTGAGTCCTCCACCAAAAACTCCTGACTTATAAAACCATTAGGAAAGGCATATCAGTGTGTCTCGTCTTTGGGTTTTTATTTCCACATTTAGAGGTTTCTCACATTTTCTTCACAATGGGGATATGATTTGTGGGATGTTTGTGGGTTTTTATATCCACAATAATACAGACCATTCTAACAGAAATATTTTTGGGAAGTTACCGGTTCTGAGAATAATGTTTTGGGCCCCGGCCTCACCCTTTTAATAGATCCAAGAGCCTCAAATTATGGAAGGGGAAGGTTCAGTTCACACTTAATTTTCCACACAAGCATAGGATAAGTCTCCCTCCCCTACAATGATCAATTAGTGGGAAACCATCATGGTATAATCCCTTCACCTTGATCGATTCCTCCTTATATTGGACCCCTGTCAAGTGTAAATAGTATATAGGGAAGGCTCTTCGACTCACCCTGTTCCACTGTGGACGCTCCCTATTCTATCATTAGAGGAGGAAAAGTGTGAAGTGTCATTGTTTGATCTTTCACATATTATTGTTTCTCACACCGAGCATGACTCACATGGTCTTAGAGATAAGTGATTGTTACAACATCTACAGAAACACTCATTGGAAGGAACTACAAGAACTCTGATTCCAATTCAAACTAGGATACATAGGAATCCCTTTCAGGGCCTAATATCAATGGATATCCTCATCAAGAATCCAATCCTAATTCCCTTAATATGGGAATCCTCTTAAGGAAAAATCCCCATATTAAACCCCAGATCATCAAGGCATCCTCTTCAGTATGTAAGCCCAAAATGATTTCCCTCAAAGGACCATACTCTCCTGTGAGACTTATCAAACTACGTGGGATTTTATTTTTATCTATATGGGATATGTAGGAATCCTTTTTGATGTTCAAACCCAAACATTCAAATCAAACTTTTTCTACATGGTCCATATTACCAATAGGGTCTGATCCTACTTGGAAACAGATATCCTTTCCATGTTACTTGGGCTATTTCATCATAATTCCCACACTATGTTTTGAATAATCACCTTCCTCTTAGAGGTCCTTATCACAAGACCATAAAATGTATAATGTGTCCCATTAAGTGTCACCAAACTACGAGGGTTCTAATTCCTTTCACAATGATATGTAGGTAGCTCATATTATGGGCACTATCCCGAAATGAAACCTAACCTTCATCTCCCTGGATGACAATAAAATTCCAAAGTTCCCCACTGAGTGTCTTAAAAACCAGTGTCATCACAATTATGATTAAAATAATCTCTAATTTGTATAATAGAGGATACCATTGATTGAAAATTTGGAATACATAAGGATATTTCCATTAAATGAATTACCTTGAACGCATACTGATACTTCTAAATTTTACACATGTTAATAATTAATTGTAAATTACAAGGGATTCTTATGATATAATTGGTGAATTAATATGGATTCATGAAAATATATTAAATTAACAATGAGATTCCAAGAGTAGACAATAATGCCACCCAAAAGGGTGTGATGAGTCTAACCTCCTATACTATCAACCAATGCACTTTCTTGTGTATCATAAAGTTCAAACATAATGAACACCTTCCTTGGGAATGTAGGTTCCCTTTGGATTAAGAACTATTGGAAGTTTCCGGTTCCATGAATTAATCCAAAGGAAACAACCTGGAAATAGTGATTCTTAAAACGAGAACACATGTTTCAAGGGACAAAGAAACAAACCCCATCACAAGTTATCTGACATTGGTGAGAATTGTTGTTGACCATGACGAATGTGCATTGGTTTTACTATATTTGATACATGACTGTTGGGAAATGATTGTAAATGTCATGAGAAGTTCTTTGGTAAATATGATGCTGGATTGGATGGATGTGTGAGACATGATTTTATGTGAGGATATTAGAAAATATTTGGGAAGATTCTATGGTTATTCTTTAAAAGTGTAAGGAAGTGGAATATATTCACAATGAGATAACCATAGTGGATGATCAACATCAAGAGTAATGAGCTGATACAAGTCAAAGGGGGCTGGTCCTACCCGGTGGATTTTCGGGAACAAAGGACGTGTCAAGGAGTACCAAGATAAAATAAAGGCACTTGGAACAAAAAATTCAATCATAGTAGCAGAAGGAAATGATGATTTGAAATTGATAATTGTGTATAACCCTATGGAGTATTGTATTTTTGACTCAAGGTCTTCTTTCCATTCCACGTCGGAGAAGGATTTCTTGAACAAATATGTTTTTGAAAATTTTGGCATGGTATATCTTGTTGATGATGAATATTTTCATATCGAAGGTAAAGGTAATGCACGAATCAAGACAAATAGTAGGAGTATTTTGGTTTTGGAAAAAATTAGGTATATACCTTATTTAAGATGAAATCTTATTTTTGTTGGACATCTTGATAATAAAGGTTTTTGTACCAATTTCACTGGTGACACATGGAATATTACCAAGGGATATATGGTCATAGCTCGGTATAAAATAATGGTACCATGTAAAACATGATAAAAACATTCATGGACATGGTTGTATAAATAACTGCTATCATAGATTCACGATCATGAGCCAACCCGGGTAGACCCTATGCCGATCTGTGGAATGGCCTGAAGGGCATTCCTAATCCCAAAAAAATAAACTAAACATCAGGAATAATGACTAGAACAACCCAAATATATATATAAACATTATTCTAAACATACTTTTTACAAGAAACAGAAAATTAAACCAAACTATACAATATAATCCAAACTAAACCTAACAACCCAACATCTCCATGTGACCCCTAGGGAAACTCTATGATACCAAACACAACAATCACCCATGGTGACCAAGACCAAGTTGATACTTGAACAACCACAAGGTAAAAACAATAAGAAAACTATATGTCTGAGTATTAAAACTTGGTAGGTATGCCCGAACAAATCTATTTCCAAGGAACATCCATTAAAATAAAAGAAACACAAACCTCATGTCTGAAATACAATATACAAAGTAGGCTTTTTCATGAATTTTTCATTTTAAAATAAATCAAGATCCACTTACCTTTTTAATTTTTAATATAGGTTTCCATTAAAGAAACATTAACATTTTCAAGGGGAAATCGATGCTTTTATTTCAAAATGACACAAAAGTATACAACATTTTTATTTTAAAACATTTTTTCATAAACCTTTGTAATCCAACTAATCAATTTTCCAGAAGGACACCACACATTAAAATACGACAACAATCACATAATAAGGGAAATGGAAATAAAAACACAAAATTAACCAAGTATATCAATCATTTTTCATATGTAACTATATACGAATAGACATGGGAGAACCTAATAGATCGTGAATAATCTAGAACATACTAATACATGAGACCCATCCTTGGAAGCATGTATCACATAATGAAATAAAAAATTCCCCAAATACTCTTAGCTAACTTAATTCAAGACATCCTAGGAGAAAATCCCAATGTAATAAACCCAATATATCCACCTACTATGGGAGACCATCTTTTGAGTTATCTAGATAGTGCAACAATCGTTCGTAGAATTGTTTTTCACTATACCAGTTTCTCATGTCTCACGTAGAAAGGGGTTGAGCTAATCGATGCCAACTGAGCATCCAATCATAAGAACATATAATTATAATTCAACAATATACATCACCCTAAACCACTCAAAGTACCAATGTCTTTCCATTGAACAATTAGATCTCAAAGAGTCCATATTCAGGATCTCTCATTCAATTCAAGTGATCGGTAATGGGGATTCCACAACGAGGACATACCACCCACACACATAAACAATGAAAGAGAATCCTATAAGGATATTTTTCATCACAAAAAAATTTCACTATTTTTTAAAGTGGAAAATGGGACTCAAGGACATTTCACATAACCATACTCCTATAAAAAATGATATATATTTCCTAAAAATGAACAAAACACCATTTTCCATCTGACAACCATTTGGAAAAAAATTCCATCAATGTGCTCTCATTACACTTTTAAACCGAAACCATTATTATCAAAATTATAAACGTGCCCCTAACCCTTAACACAAGCCCAATCACATTTGAATGTCAAATACATTTTCCATTTAAATCCAAACCCCTTAAAAACCTATTCAAGGAGCCCAAATCATCATTTCAAGTACCGTAAATTCATTTACAATGCAAACCCATTATATTTATATCACAAATCACTCATAAAATCCAATCATATATTTTCTCAAAAACTTGGTGTGTACAATATAACCAAAACAATATGATATATCAAAAAACATGGAACAACCATTTTTCACATCAAAAAATTATTCCAAGGATCAAATATCATTATTTAATATTCAACGAAGCTGAAAAATCCTAAAATAAATTATTCTTAAATTAAAAAGTAATATGAAATGGAAAACTACCTCAATCGTTTGGTGCTTCAACAACTCACACTGGAAACCACACAACAAGAGTTAAAGAATATGAGAAGATCTAGGAAGAACCTTGAACAACAAGAATCCCTAATAGATACCAAGGGAAACAGAAACCCTATATCTATAAGGCCCACGAAGAAGAAGATAACAAGAATAATTGTAAGAATATTGAAGGGGTGGAGAAAAGAAGATATTACCTTGAGAGATCTAACCCCAAACTAGAAGAATATCCTGGAATCTACTATGGAAATGGGGGAGGGTTGGAGAACAAGGGAGTGCATCCCCTAAGGTCACACAGACACGGAGGAGGGTGGAAAAAGATTTGGTCTAAAATCTCAAGGGGAAAAATTGTAATTTTCTAATTTTTACAATCTGGGTAACTCGCATGGTTTGACCGCACGATTTACAAAACCATGCACTCATAGAGTGGTAGCTACTGTCTAAGAGGGGAACGCCTGCATGACCAACCCACATGATTTATCTTACTATGTGGAATAATCTGTCTTAAACCAACACTTGATGCATGGTTACTTGAGTGGTTCTGTAAGGTTTACCAAATGGCATGCCAACTGTGCACAGGATACTGCTAAACCTAAAACCCAAAATTTCTCCAAGAAATCCAAAATGAAATTAGTATCAACCATGAGGTTAAAATTAAGAAAAGAAACACTTCAAAAAAAAAACCCATGTCACACCTAGAACTCAAGAGAGAAACTGAGATCCCCAAATAATTGATATAGAACATGAAAAATGAAAAACTATGTGTGACAATTATTCCAACCATAACACTTTCTGTCCCCAGAGGGCCACACCATTTTCCAGTTGATTTATCAACAACTAATTATTCTCAAAACCACAAGACACAACCTCTCTAGTCAAGAAATTCCCAACCACACCCAAACATATCATATAAATCTTACCAGAAATGGAATAACAATCCAAACCCACTTCCCACAAATCAATGGGAAATTATATCCACAAACTTCACAACCATACTTTGAACAGAACTATTGGGCACACTCCAAAAGCCTAAAGTTTACCTAAAACGAAAATGAAACTTAATAATAAATAAATTTAAAAATGAATCCACATCAACCAAACTAACACCAAAACCAATCAGAAACATATCACTAATAGAGTGAGGCTCAAACAGACTGTCTACCCTTTGTAACAAACTAGAACTGATTTCTCACAAGAGTTTTCAATGATACCCATAGTGGGTCTCCCATCATTAACAACCGATGAGATTAATAAAAATCAAGAACATCCGCACACAGACCAAACCCCCCCACCAAATTGGGAGGGAAGGGACCTAATGAAATACATAAACTACCTCACCACAATGGTGAATACATGAGCTTAGTAAAACTCCCAAGTACCCTCAGATTCCAGAATATGCGCTAGCTTCACTTAGAGGCCTTTGGATGAAGCCTTGATGTTTGAAGCATCCACTACCTCACTGTTAGGAGCTGTTAATCCCCAATTGGAACTTCTTTTGGTGCCACCAACAACCACATGACTCCCCAGTCAAAAATAAAATATTGTAACACTACAAAACTCACGTTCTTTAACAAGACACCCTCACCTAAAAATGGATTTGGAAGCTACAGACACCGAAAACCGTCACTTGGAACATGAGAATTTTCAGGATTCCTAGAAAGAAACACACACCTTCTTTGAAATGGAAATTCTCATGATCTCAACAACATCCTACTTACATCCCTAAAAAATGAGCACAACCAAACACAACATCCACAACAGGAATAATCATCCTAACAAGAAGACACTTTAGATCAAACCCAAACAACTCCCTACTATAGCAAATGGTCTAGGGTATCCTTTGAAGATCTGAATTTTAACTTTTCAAATTTGAAGAATAAATCCATCGGTTGATCAAATCAAAAGATTGCTAACGGGGAACCACTCTTAGTTTCACCCCTAACATTTATTGAAGTTATATTGGGGTGAACACTGGGATAAAATAAAACCAATAGATATATAAAAACAAACTCCCAATCCAAAAATTCACATATAATAAACCTCATGCCCCACAAGGTACACAAAACAAAACATCCCAAAATCTTTTCTAGAAATCCACTAAACATAACTTCAAAACCAGAACAACCAAAAAATTTAAACTCAAAACACATTCTAATTAACACTTCCCAAATCACAGAGAAAAAACCATCAAACTATTCTTTTTTCAAAACATCAAAACAATCCTCTTAAAAAAATTCAAACAAAAAACATATTGGGTTGGACACTCACCAAGGGTATTTCATGGAGGCTCACAAATTCAAATTCCATGCCAACCCCAGCATCCAACATCCCATGACAATATGAGAACATTCTAACCACATTCCACAGATATTCATGCATCTAAGAACCCATGGAAAAACCAAAGGCCAAAATAACATTTGCATTTCACTAGTTATGAAATGATTCAAAATGACACCAACCATAAAGTGAAAGCCATTATTAAAACTCCACATATCAATCAATATCTTCATTTCTTTAAAATAAATCCCTTGTAATCCTTTCAAAACACCCTTTTTTAATTCATTTTACAGAATTTGTTTTCTGGAAACTCATAGTTCCAATTTCATAAAAATCATTTCATTATAAAATCCCTCCCAATCATTTAAAATAATTCCAAAACAAACAACTTCTTTCAAACAATAGGTATCCATAAACCCCATGTTTTGATTATAAAAACCCAATCTCATTAAATCGTGTCCATTTTACCATAGGAGTTCATTTTATAATGTTTTTTCTAATGTCTTCCAGAAGGATAATTCTGAAAATAATTTTTTCCTATTTTCCAAATTCTGACAATTTCCACTAAAACCCACTTTAACAATTACAACCCAAGGGCTTTCAAAACAATTTTCAGGATCAAATAAGACTCGATGCAACTCACAAGGGAACTACTGTTGATGAGTGACTTGGACATATGGTTGGAATCCATATTCCAAACACACCCCCATCATAGAGAGCCTTCTAGGACCATGATCCCAACATCCCATGGTTTTCCAGGCCCAGTGAGCTCATAGAGACCACTATCCCAACTCCCTTTTCTTATCACAACACCAAAAAATCCTCATGAACCAAATGAAACCAACAAAACCAAACTTCCCATGGAAACTTGAGAATCATAACGAGTAAAGTTTCATGATATCCTTCTCGTTCCTTCTTTTACTGTACTGACAGTCTAATCTTCGGTCCACCATGACATCCACATATAACAAAGGAAATATGAAAAGAAAGTTTCTCTAAATAGTTTACCTTCCGTGATACCATCATTTCACAAACTATCCCGAGTCGACCCCGAGTTAATTCGTGACAAGGTTCAAAGGGCGTTCCCGATCCCCATGGGCTGACAACTATTTTTGGGCATCAACAGAGAAATCCATGAGAATATCCCAAATACATAAATCAACATCTAGTTGAACATCGTTTTTACAAGAATCATAAAATACAACCAAACTATATAATAAAACCCAAACTGAATCCGGACAACCCAACATTTCCATGTGACCCTAAGTGTCATTTTATGATAATAAGAACAATTATCGCCCACAATTTCCAAGACCAAGCTGATACTTGCACCAATAGATAAAAATAAGAAGAAACTATATGTGCGAGTGTTAAAACTAAGTAGGTATGCCTGAAAAACTATCACCCATGGCGACCAAGACCATGTTGATACCTTCACCACAAGCTAAAAATAAGAACAAACAATAAGGGTGAGTATTAAAACTATTCCCATTTCACTTCCATTAAAATAAAATAAATATCAACCCCATGTTTGAAATACAATATACAAAGTAGGAGTTTTCATGCATTGTCCATTCTAAAATAAATCATGGTCTATTTCCCTTTTCATTCCAAAACAAAATTTGTTTATATTAAAGAAACATTAACATTTTCAAGGGGAAAGTGTTGATTTCATTTCAAAATGACATAATATAGTATACAACATTTTTATTTTAAAACATTTTTTCATAATCCTTGGGAATCCAACTCAAAAATTTCAAATAAATACAGCACACATAAAAGCACCATAATAACCACATAATAAAGCAAATATAAATAAACACAAAACAATAACCAGGTATCTCAAAAATCTAATACGTGAGTCCCATCCCAAGAATAATGTCTCACAATATGAAATCAGAAAACACCCTAAATAATCATGACTACCCTAACTCAGTACATACGTTGGATAAAATCCAATAGCATTAAACTTAATATATCCACCTACTATGGGCCACTAGCTAGTGCGTAATCATGCCAGTGAAACAATCGTTCTCATAAAATTATTTCACGAAGCCAGGTTTTCATGTATCACATATAAAGGGGGTGAGACAACTGATTCCAATCGATCATTCAATCACATTCACATATAATAATAATTCAACAGAAAACATCACCTTGGATCACTCCAACAATCTAATGTCATAGAACAATTATATCTCAAATAGTTCATACCGAGGAACTCTCATTCCATACAAGTGACCCTTAATCACATTTCACTTAATCATATTCCATTAAAGAACTATATTAATTTCAAAAAAATTGAAAAACTAACCTTTTCCATTTCACAAACATTTGAAAAATAATACCATCAATGTGCTGGAATTTCACTTTTAATGAAAAACCATTCTTATCAAAATTATAAAATGGTCCACTAGCTTTCAAAACATTCCCAATCACATCTGAATGCAAAAAAAATTCCATTTTAATAAAAAAACCCTTGAGATCCCATTCAAGGAACCCAAATAATCATTTAAAATACCATAAATTCATTTATAATGAAAACTATTCTTTTTATATCACAAATCATTCATAAAATCCAATCGAGCATTTTCTCAAACACTCAGTGTGCACAATATAACCAAAACAATACGAGATATCACAAAACATAGAAGGAATAACCATTTTTCACATCCAAAACTTATACTAAGGATTGCATATCAATATTTAATATTCAATGAAGATGCGAAAAACCTGAAATAAAATATTTTTAAATTAAAAAGGAAAGTGAAAGAGAAACCTCCCTCAATATTTTGGCGCTTCAACAACTCACACAAGATTCCACACCAGAAGGGTTCGAGAAGATGAGAAGATCCCAGAAGAACCTTAAAAACCCAAATTACCTAATATAAACTAAGGGAAACACAAACCCTCGACCCACATGACATAGAGAGAAGAAGATCTCAAGAAGAAATGGAAGAAGAATGAAGAGGGGGGAGAAAAGTGGAGATTACCTTGGGAGATCGAGCCCCAAACTTGTAGAATATACATAGATCCTATTTAGAAGGAGGAGGTGAGGATTAGAACAAGGTAGAGCCTCCCCTAGGGTTTTATAAACTAGGAGGATGTTGGTGGATGATTTAGTCTAAAATCACAAGGGGGAAAGGGTAATTTCATAAATTTTAGAATATGGGCAGCTCACATGTCTTACAAAACTATACGCCCACCCTACAGTATGTATTTTATAAGAGGGGAATGACCACACGGACATCCCACATATTTTGAATTACCATGCATAAACCGTGTGGTTGATTATGTAAAAAACCAATACATGCCACATGGTTATGTAGGTTGGTCTGCACGGTTTACCAAACCATGCGCTAATTGTGTACAGACTATTGCCAAGCCTAAAAAACCAAATTTTCTCCAAGAAAACACTAATTAACTGAGGTTCATCCATGAGGTTAAAAATAAGAAAATAAGCATTTCAAAACTTAACCCCCTTCACACCCAGAACTCAAGAGAGAAACCGTGATCCCAAAAGAACAATGATTGAAGATGAAAAATTAAAAACTGGGGTTCACATTCATAATTGTGGCACTACATGATTGATTGATCAGTGGATGAATGTGATGAAAACAAAATTATTACTATCGGATGTGAAGGTAGTGGATATTTCCCTATTTGAAGGTTGTATTTTCATAAAACAGAAGAAAATTTCTTGCGAAATCGAGAAGAACACCAAATAATGGGAAACTAGACCTGGTGCACACTAGTTTTTGGGAACTTGAACCAATAAATTCACTTGGATATTCATAATATTACGTGAAATATATCAACGACTCAACTAGGAATGAATGATTTTACTTTATGGAAATAAAATCTGATGTATTTCAGATGTTTTAGAATTGGAAAACCATGGGGGATAACGATTTGAGAACAAAGATAAAATGATTGAGGTATGATAATGGGTGAGTAAGATGGTAACGAGTTCATGGAAGTCTCTTCGAATAATAGAATTCGGTTGCAGAAAACTGTTCAGGAAACATCACAATAGAATAACGTAGCTGAAGGGATGAATAAGACACTAAATGAATGTGTTAGGAAGATGAGGCTTCACTCATGGTTTCCCAAGACCTTCTGGGCCAATGAAGTGAACAAGACGATGTAGATAATCAATATGATTCATTCCTTACCGATGGGAGAATGTATACCCAATGAGATCTAGTTTGGTAAGGGGGTAAGACTCATATTTGAGAGTCTTTAGCTGTTTAGAATATGTACATATTGATGATGATGTATGTGTAATGATTTATGCTAATTCGAAACCATGTTTATTGGATATGATGTCGAGGAGTTTAGTTACTACTTTTGGGATGATCTCAACAAGATGTCCATCAAGAGACAGAATTTGGTTTTTAATGAAGCATTCACGTACTGTAATTCCATGTAGTTAAAATTGAAAATGATAATAAATAATTATAGTGACATTAGAAAGTTGAGGTTGAAGGTGTCCTTGATCACGTGATGCCAAAACTAGTGGAGGATATAAACAAGGGTAAGAATTCCTGAGCATAGTTATTCACCATCCTTACATTATTTTTTATTGACCAATGGTGGAGAATAATAAGATTTTGAATAGGAACTAAAGTTGACCATGATGGAAATAGGAGGTACACAAAATTTCTCGTGGTGGAAGGTTTTCATTAGGAGTGGATTTTTTTTGCAATTCTCTCACCTATAGTGAAGTTACATCCATATGAGTGGTTCTTATCATTGTGGAATTAGAAGACCTACATATTGTACAAATTGATTTCCAAACTGATTTCCTTCATGGTGATCTAGAGGACATATTTATGCAGATCCAAAGTAATATTTTGAGTCTTGGAAGGAATTCCTTGTGTGAAAACTTCTGAAGAACATATATGGGTTGAATCAAATACCCAGGCAGTGGAATGTTTTTACGCATTCATGACTAAAAATTCATACAAACGATGTGGGATGAATAAATGTCACTACATCATTTATTTTGGTGATGAATATAGTATACCGATTATATACTTGGATGAAATGATCATTGAATGATCATATATGTAGAGGTTTGATGAGATTAAAGGGCTACTGTCTGAGGAGTTATAGATGAAAGATCTTGGAGAAAGTAGAAAATATTTTCGGGATGAAGATCAAGAGAGACTTTGTAGCTAAAACCTTGATCTTATCACATACTGTCTACATTGGAATGGTTTTGAGAAGATTTAGATTACTGTATGAAATTTCTGTTTCTATTCCCCTGGTGAACCATTACAAACAATCAAACAAGCAATCATAAAAGATGAAAAAAGTGGTTGATCACATGACATAGGTTCTATACGTAGCATCTGTTGGAAGCCTGATGTATGTTAGTATATATACTGAACCTAATATTTCTCATGTAGTGGATGTTGTGAGCATGTACCTGGATAACCCTCGAAAGAAATATTGAGAAGATATGAAGTGGATAATAAGTTATCTAAAGGGAATAAAATAAGTATCTATATGATTTGGGAATATAAATTCATTATAATGGTATGTTGAAGATGACAATGGAGTTGATGTCGACGAAAAGAGTTCCATGGGTTATGTATTTACTTGTGGAGGAACTGGAGTGAGATGGATATCTCAACTATAGAAGGTGGTGGATCTATCAACCATAGATGCAGAATACATTGTTGTAACAGATGCTCCAAAGAAGATGGTTTGGATAAATAACTTTTGGATGAGTTGGGTATAAATCGATAGGAGAATGTATTGTACTATTATAGTCAGAGTTCTATACATCTTGAAAAGAACCCAATATTTCATATATGGATGATACACATTCAATTAAAGTTCAATTTTATCACATACTTGATACAAAATGAGTTACTGACACTATAAATGATTTGTGTAACTAATCATATGACAACCATATTGAAAAAGACGATGGTAATACAAAAATTGAGGCACTATTTATCCTCTGTTGTACTTCACTGATGGATTGAGGATGATTGAAAAAATATGAGAATTCTATGGTATCACAAAAGGGAAAATTTTTGGTATTTCATTAACCGTTATCTTGAAGTTGAAGTTTTGAATGGAAAGTACACACTGACGATTAATGAAGTTGAACTCAGATTAAGTATGTTTTCTAAGTGAAAGTTGCATCGAAGCAGGTTAGTTTAGAGGATCAGGAATAAAGTGGGAGATTTTTGGATTGGTCTATCTGTTTTGGATGATGTCGGTCCACTGTAGAAGCTTGTACTTGGGTGTTTACAAAACTGTAGCAGTGTGGACTTCCATCCACCATTAACTATAGCACAATGGCCTTACTGTGTGGTTGGTGGCACAATGTTTCATCTTCTTTATTAGCTCATTCGAGTGAGGGTTTTTGTGTTTGTAAAACTCTGAAATCTATATGTAGTTTTACACTCGATTTTAGTGAAGTGATTCTACCTCATTGTGGACACAGATATTATTATCGAACCACTTAAATCACTATGTTCTTGTAATATCCCTTGATCTGACACTCTCTGGCCTAAAAAAAGGGTTAGTTTCCAGACATCAAGCATACCTCTCCATAGAATAGAGGCTGCCGACTAGTAGCGGGGGTGTTAAATGTATAGCAAGGAGACTATAACCCATGGTATGAAGTGTCATAACTATATAAAAACAACCATATAAATAGAATAATGTGAATTATTGACATATAGAAAGATAACAATAAAATCTAATTGTATAATCCAATAAATAATAAAGAAATAATGTAATGAGCTGTTGGAATGTAACTAAAAATCATGCTCCATACAATATAAGTAAAGACTAGCATACTCAAAAGTAATCAGTACCGAACCCCACATTGGTCCGACCTCAAAAATTCATCCTATCAGAAAACAAGAAATCAAGAACAACGTCTTTCTCCCTTGTCTAAACCCACATCCACGTAATCTACTTGGGTACAAAATGGCGGCATGAATAGGTTGTGATTATTACTCAGTAGTTCGATACCACCAGTTCTAAACCATCCATTTTTATAATAAGTGTTTGTAATAAAGAGATAAACATGTGTAATAATTAATTCAAAAATTAATAAAATACAAGAACATCCTACTTTGGCTCCGCATCGGAATATCTATGATCATTTCTTATAACCATGTCAACCACAACCATATAACAATGGTAAAATAACATGCTTCGACACCATGTCATAATATCTCTGGGCATGTCTTATGACCATACCAAACACAACCATATGACCTTGATATATTCACAAACAAAATGGGACAAATCCCTATTTTCATTACATGATTCATTTCAAATCCCTATAAGCACTATCGTATGGGACTGGGCATAGCTCACTCTCTATAAGAATTACAACATGAGACTCGACCAAGATCACTTAATATCATCATTAAAACATATAAGTGTGTATATTCTAGGTCCAACCTAGATATATAATAATTTAATCATGGAACACAAGTTTTGTCAAACAAAATGAATATCACAATATTACATCATATATCATAGTGGTAAATTATGATAATTTCCATTTATATTTCAAATACCACTTGATTTTATATGAAAATTGATTACTAGTTATATCAATAAGAAAATAAGACAACATTTAATGATTTTATAAAATAAATCACCTAAGGTCGCATGTCATGCTAAAATCACATTAAACCATTATACAATTCAATTATATTCAAAATCCTCTAACCGAATGTGTAGCCATAATCCATTTCAGGAGCCAATTGAAAAAAAGGACATCAAGGAATAATCTGATTCAGTTATTTAATTGATTTGGGAACATGCTATGTTGGTGCAATCACAATATTGCATAAACTTGACAATTATCAAACCACATGGTTACAATTTAGACACAGTGCCTTAACTGGAGAAGAACTAAATGCTTCCAACAAAAAACACTAACCAGAAGGAAGGTGCACAATATTTAAAAGAGGTTCCTAGATCAAAATAGATCAAGATCAAAACCAACAATGCAATCGGTCAAAGGATTTCACTGCAATGGTTAGTCAACCAAGGTATATAAGGAATAAACCTAACTGAAAAGACTTACTATGGATTTTTCTCCCAAACGAGACTTCTAGAATAGAGGTCGACACTAAAAAATCACATTGAATATTCCCTAGGGTTGAGTGGAGGGGAAATGCAGTGAATAAGAATAAAATTCATCCGAACAACATGTTAACACAATAGTTTGGAGAATTACATGGCGTTTAATTTAGTCTCACATTGTGTAAATCATTTTTAAAGAATACTTTGAAAAACCAGTCGCCGTGGATTAATTAATTATAACACCCAAACAATTACACAACCTCTAAATGATTTGCAGATGGTTTTCAGTCCATTTTTATTTTTAACAACCCAGACCCCTTTTAAATCTTCTCAATATACCAAGAACCCATGATAATACTTAACCCATTTATAATCAGACTCCATTACTTCAAATAATCATACAACCCCGAACATTAGATCAGTGTCCACAAAAAAGGCTCTATACATGGATCATTTCCAATTTCCTCATGTTTTCTCAGAACCCAAGACCACATTTATTCAAAAGAAAGACATCCATGATGAAAACATAACCAAAAGAAAAAATAACGAAAAACTCATAGAGAGGCATACCAGAAAAAATATGGGATCTTACAACCTTACAACCTTATAACATCTCATCCCCAAGCTACTCCAAGTGTAATTATGAGGTCTCTATGAACAAGTTTGTCCATTGTGTTCTCATATCATACTCCTTATCCCTTGTCTCCTCATGAACCTGTCCATGCTGTGATCGCACTCGAACCAATGATATAGTCCTACCCTAAAGATATTTCTCATTACGATCCACAACCCCTATCAAATGATACTCTAATAATGATTCTACATGAAGGTCGATGTCTACTACGTCTATAACATGGGAAGGGTCTAGATGATATCTTCATAGCTGCAACATGCATAACACATCATTCCTAAAACTGTATCATTCTATAAGAGATAAACAGTATGCCACTAGACCAACCCTTGTCACTATCTCACACAGTTCAAAAAACCTTTTCACTAGTATTACCTATTCCTAACATGGTGTTTCCCAAAACTAGGTGAAACTTGAATAAATACATGATGACCGACCTCAAATTCAAGGTGTTATCTCAGATGTTCAGCATATGATTTATACTTTATCTATGCGGTCACCAACCAATGTATGATCAACTGATACTACTCTGATGTATCCAACATGAGGCTAGGCCCAACAAGGGGTGACTCATCTACCTCCATCCAACAAAGAGTTCAATGACACGACCTTCTATACAAAGCCTCAAAAGTTTCTATTTGGATAGATGCATGGAATATATTATTATATTTAGACTCCGAGAGTGTCAATTGTTGCTCCCATGAACCACCAAAATCCATAACATAGGCTCATAACATATCCTCCACAACCAGAATAGTCTTCTCAGATTGTCCATCGGTCTGTGGATGATTGGTTGTGCTCAAAAAAACCCATGATCCTAGAGCCTTCTAATGACCCTACTAGAAACATGATTTGAAATTAGGATATATTTCTGTAACTATACTCCTCATAAAATCATGCAACAAAACCACCTCACAAACATAATGACTCCCTAGATCAAAAAATATGATGGTTTTCCTGATAGGAAATAATTGGGATCTACCATAGTCAGTCAATCCACAATAACCCATGGTGCATCATTCATACAGGTTGTCCAAGGTAATCCTATCACAAAATAAATTGTTACATAATCCTATTTCCTCTAAAGAATGGAGAAAATGATGTAAAATCCCACCTGACCTCTGATGATTGTCTTTCACTTACTGACGGGTGAAACATTTAGCCACAAATATTTCCACCTCTTTAATTCTTGACCACCAGTACTGTCTACAAAGATCATGATACATCATTTTTAGACCAGTATGCACCACCCATATAGAAGAATATACCTCGCTCATCAAATCCCCAGGCTGATAATAACCTACTAAACCCAGAAAGCTCTGAATCTTGAAGACATTCTTTGGTGTTCCCAAGACACCAAGATCACAACTTTACTTGGGTCCACTGACACTCCTGCCTCTGAAATGTCATGACCCAAGAAGTTTTCTTTATCAATCCCGAAATTTTATTTGTTTAACTTGACGTAAATCCAATGATATTTCAATGTACTGAAGATGATTTTAAGATGTTTGACATGATCATCTACTTATTGGGATTACACTAAGGTGTCATCGACAAAAACCCCCAAAAAACTGATCGAGAAAAGGAAGAAAGATCATATTCATTAAGACCATGAATATTGCCAATGTGTTAGTCAACCCAAAAAACATCACTATGAATTCATGCAAGCCATATCTGCTCCAAAAATCAGTCCAAGATATGTTTGATGGTTTCAACCGGAACAAATCGCAACCTGATCTCAAATAAATCTTGGATAAGATTTTAGCACCTCTCAACTAATCAAAAAGATTATCAATTCACGTAAGAGGATACCGATAATTGACTGTCATCTAGTTCAAACTTCGATAATACCCACATAAGTGTTAATACCCATCAAACTTCTTGGAAAAGAGATCTCGAGAACCCCAAAGAGATGTAATAGAATGTATCAAGCATTTAGATTACAGATATTTCAACAGAACTTTTAACTTCAGATGCTCTTATGGTACCATTATGTAAGGAAGGATTAAAACTGGTTCTACTCCCATTACCAACACAATTCTGATCTTCATCTATCTCTTGGGGGGGTAAGTCAAAGAACTCATCAGAAAATACAACATGAAAATGGTCTACCACTGGAGGAAAGAAACATGTTTTATTCTAATATTATCTAGAGAAAGACCATCCATCTAAGCTATGAGACCATCTAATCTTCACTGAATTGGCCCCACACAACCAACATGAAGATCCAACTCACCTTGGTAAAAATATCTTCCTCATTATGGAGATAAAAAAGTAAACCCTCTGTAATAGTCGATATGAGATTGATATAGTCCTATACAATTCATAAATAAAATCAAGTTGATGCCTATCATTTCCATCATGAACCATTCCTAAACGAAATGGTGCCCACCAATATCTAGAGAACACACCATGCAACGTTTAATATTTTTTGATCGCACTCTAAACAGTGTGTCTATAGTTGAAATATCATCCTTGATTTCCACATCTAAGTAAAAAACATTTTCAAAAAGAGATGATATAGAAGAATTCGATGCTCTAGTATCAAACAAGAAATAAGCTAAGGTATATGATACAATAATCATACAATTGACGGTAGATAGTCCTACATCCACATTCATCAAAGTAGTCTGCATAATTTGCAACTAGCATGTCCCTCTACCCTGGGAACTAATCTAACTACCCTGATCTATTTCCATTTTCAGGTATTTCTTCTCATGCACTGGGATACCACATCCCTAGAATCATCCTGAACTGCTAGTGGAACTCCACATACTAGCCTGCTGAGGGGTAGCTGAGCCCCTTCCCAACTCAGGTTCCTATCCCGATACCCTTCCACCAGTCTACCCCAAAATGTTTTTATAGAACCTCTAAAGATGATATAGTCTTCCAATAATGCGACACATGACTCTGGGGAAAGGACATTGTGGGTGCTTGTGACCAAAATTTCCACACTGATAACACTGTAAAAGAACACATTCTTGAGATGGTTGTTCGCTTCCCTAAATGCTCTTCCCACAACTACCTTGTCGGAAACTATCATCGTGGCGGTTCTTGCCACTCGATGATGATCGCCCATATCTCTCATTCTGAAATTGTCTATTTTCTTCCTATAATTCTCCAAAATTTCATACCAATTATTGATAATTCCACGAAGCATATACGCAGCATGATTCACCCTCATATATGTGGGTGTCTTAAGATGCTTGGAGATTTCCTGGATTGACTAGATCTAGAACTCAGATGCCTAGGGATTTTCTTACCTACTAAACAATGGCTAATGCTACAGCAGAAACTCATTTTTTAGCTCATACATTTATGTAATGGTACGAACAATCTCCCTTTCCATGGATCACATAACACTCAGGAAACTGTCACGAAGGTGAAAATCCTTGTGATCCTTATTAACTATAGGAATCTCTGGTTCAGCTACATTAGGAGAATGCTAATTTCCACTCTCTTGATGCTCAAGTTGAAGATGGTGAAGATAAATTTTCATTATAAGACAAACATACTCTCTAAAGAACTGACTAGCTACAAGGTCTACCATAATAGGTGACTATGACAGAGAACCATTAACTCCTGATCACTCTAACATGACTTACAAGTATTTTAGCATGACCTATCAACTGATTTCATTTATCTAGTAGAACATATATCAAATATCATACTTCAACGAACAAGTATATTTTACATGAAAAAATAGATATGTCCCCATCATGAACAATGCAAGTCAATATATCCCTATGTTCCTCTTATGATCCATGTATTTTCATCTCATGCCATACTGGGACACGAGAACTTATCTCAAGAAACGGTAACTCCATAAAACAACAACCTCATACAACTTGGGAATCTTCCATATTGAAATAACATCAACTATATAAAACACACAACCCAATCATCAATCCCATCCCCGTGCACTTAAATTTTCTCCCGTACACGGGTTATCTAATCCCATAAAAAAACTCATTACCATGTCCCAACACATCCTAGTCTCCTTTCTACCTTTCCCAAATAGTAATGCAAAAGAAAAAAAAACATGATCCTTTGATACAACTTTGTAACATCCCATGATATGACACTGTCTCACATGAAATTTATAGTGGGGAGACTATGACCCCTGGTATGAATTGTCATAGTAGTAGAAAACAAACAATATAAACAAGAGAAATCAAAGTATAGATATAGTAGATGACAAAAATAAAATCCAAATGAATAATCCAATAAATATAATAAAGTAATAATGTAATGATGTGTTAGAATGTAAATATAAATCATGCTAGAAACAATACAAGTTAAGAATATAAGACTCAAATAAAGACTCAAAATTCCCCGGTCCCGAACCCCATGTCAGTCTCATCTTCAAACTCCAGCCAATCAGCAAACAAGAAATCAACAACAAGATCCTTTGACCTTGTCCAAACCTGCATCAAAATAATCGGCTCGGGTACTAAAGGACGACCAAAATAGGATGAGTATAACATTGTAGGTCGACACCACCATGTCAAAAAAAACCAGTACAATATGAGTTTTTTGAAATAAAGTGATAAATATGTGTATTAATTAATTCAACAATTAATAAAATACAACGACCACATCCTTCAGCTCTGTGGAGGAGTATGTCTTAAAACTAAACCAAAAAAAAACACATAACCATGGTAAAATAACCTTCCATAGTTCCATGTAGAATATCTCTAAGCACGTCTAATGACGTTTTCTCAACACGGATCACCATGAATTGAACTCGGGAAGCCGGAGATTTATCCCTGTTGAAAGGGGATTCAAATCCTTTGAAAAGAACTCTAGGCACTTAGGGTTTGAGGGGAGATGAAGGTATAAAAGTGGGTTTAGGTCCATCAGGGGGTATTTATAGGCAAACTAGTTTTTTTGACCACAACATAGCCCCTAGTTCTAGACCACAACCTATTAAAAAACCAGGACTACGTTACTATGTAATGTGACCATGCCAAAAATATTCGTTCAAACCCGTGTATGAGATAAATACCGCCATTGGTAGCGTCAATCCTGTTTACCCAATAATACACTACAGAGTAGATTAATACACCACACTGTAGTACACTCACCTCTAAATTTGAGGATATGACGCAACCTAATCCTTACGACGTAGTTTCCCCAAAATTGACAGAACCACCCTCGAGTACATACACTGCAGTCTACCAATTCGTGCTGAAACCATGCCTAAAAATGAATTAGTTGTGATTTTACATGAGTGTTCTTATGTCCCAACTTACTACACCATGGTGAAAATGTTAGAGTTGGTGTTCTAGAACCAACTGATTTTTCATTGATTACATGCATATTCAAACATTTGAATATTAATAAAAAACCATATTATTAGATATTTTTAATCGTTCTACATGACTTTACTATAATAATTTCCTAGAATATCTGTCGCATTAATAAGTTTGTAGTAGTTCCCCTCTAAAATGATAATCTTTAAATTCCATGCCAATATTAATAAAAATATTTCTAAATCCAGATAACATTATATGATAAGAAACATAGAATATGACTATTTGGTATCAGTGATCGTTAACATTTGGTACTTCTTCTCATTTAGCTCGCAATTCGTAATCTCAAAGATGAGAGATTATGAGAACAAACATACTTGTAGGAATTATTCATGTTTTGGTGTCATCATATATTTTTATCTGTGAGGGTGTGTAACGATTCATAGACTATAAAATTATTACTAATTCATGTTAAGACTCGTTCACTTAAATTTATTTCATAAACCATTACGACAATAGTTCATGGGGATGTTGGATATGTTGGAACGTCACGGGTGATGTGTTATTAATTAATAAATCATGGAAAGATTTGTCTATTACATCTTTATGGATGATGATATCTCATCCCTTTGATTGAAATGAAACCATCACATTAAATTCAATGACCATAGTCTAAGAACGTGTTTATTTTAGAGATTCAAAGAAAGTCACACCAATCTTATAGGTTGATGACACATATGTGAATCCTTCTTTATGATATATTGTAAAAAAAATTATATTACATAGTGAAAGTTCGTATGTGTTTGTCGATGTTTCAACATTAAGTTATTTCTATTTTTTAC
This sequence comes from Viscum album, assembly GCA_963277665.1. Taxonomy (NCBI): domain Eukaryota; kingdom Viridiplantae; phylum Streptophyta; class Magnoliopsida; order Santalales; family Viscaceae; genus Viscum; species Viscum album. The sequence goes on from OY728148.1 coordinate 2,037,185,076, forward strand.
CTTGACTTGTTTCTAGATAGTAATCTTGGACCTCAGACAAATCTTCTTGATGCCAATGAGACAGAATCCTATAGGGACACACACTAAATGTTTTTGATGATCTAGATGATATTCTATTTGAATTTAATTTTAGAATACATATTATTATCAAGACTTGGAAATAATTTTATTCAAGTTTTATTGATCTCTAATATTCGAAAGGTAATAAATAAGTATTTATTAATTAATAAATATTTTATTTTATTGCATGAATATTTAATAAATATATATTCATTTGATTCTGAATAAAATATTTATTTTATTTATTGATAATTTAATATTCATTTGGGTATTAAATAAATGTTTAGGAGTTGGAAAAGACCAAGATTGTTTCCAGTGATAATATTTATTTACAAGCTGTTAAATAATATTTATCATTGTGCAAGGTAGAATACGCCTTAAAAATATTATTATATGAGATAAGGTTTGATAATAATTATTATATTATTTATTGACTGATATGAAATTAAATAATATTTTAACCTAAACTCTAGCTCTATAAAGAGATGATTATGTGAATTATATAGGGTTAAAATTGGCATTTTAGAGGCGTTGCACATAACGAAATTTTCTCTTCATTCTTCCTCTTCTTCTCCCAAAAAGAAAATGTGTTTGAGAGATTCCATCAAGCATTGAAGGAACTGAAAGTGACTAACACGAACAATGCAAGAAAATTAATATGTCTTGCTAACACCCAGAAACCAACTAGTGTCGTTCGGTGATCAAATGAGACCATGTGGATCACCATTAGGGGGATTATATACGTACATTCTTAGAATGTAATGAAAGTAATCTAGAAAAGGGTTTTTGAAAGATCAAAATCATCATTGGAGAATGTTTCTAGGAATAAGTACCAATTTATTCTGATCGTAAATAAATTAATTATAAATTTAATGTGAATGATCCTCTCTTCGGGTTTTGGATTCTAAATTGAAATAATTTTTGATTTATCATCCACAAATGGAACTTTCGCTGTGCTCGGAACCTACATCAGAGCCTTATTATTGAGCACAACTGAAGGCTCCATGTCAAATTCTACCACGGTTCCACCATTTACCCTTCAAACCACCTTGAGACCTTTTATGGGAACCTCCAATGCCTGAAACTCACAATGTTATACTAGGGTTTGGGTCGTACAACACACTTGTGATTAATTGTGATCGGGTTACTCTATAAATGGATGATATATTTATATTCACCATCATTCATATTCTGGATATACAAGACAAGCTCCTACGAAGTATAATAATCTCATTAGTATAGGTCTTATGACAGCATGGCTAGGTGCGTAGAGAGGGCCAGGTTTATGAATGGGAAATGGCTCAATATTTTCCAATAAAAATCCAATATCCAACATTCCTAGGATGAAAAACCCAATGGTGTGGGGTTTAACACATCCTGGTATAAGGTATTTTACCATTTTATTATGTATTTTTATGTTATGAAGATGTCAGATTTGGTTATCGGAAGGTTTGGAGGAACCTCATAAGTTTTCAAGTGTTTTTTTTGGATGCACGGTTTATGGATGGTTAGGGGATAATACATGGAATTCCTAGGTAATATTGTGGGATGAATTGGGTGTCATGGGTAGGTGTATGGTTTGGGTAAACTTATTGGTCCAACCTTATGAACCTGATGAGGAATCCGGAGTAGATTCACGGTTGAAGCATGGTTTGGGTAGACCATGGGGCCAAATCGAGAGGCTTGGGATTTTTTTGGACAGTGGTATCCATACAGTTGACACAAGTTTTGTAGCTAGTCCTCTCAAATATAATGGGTCCTTTGGGTGATTTATTTATTCCCTTCATTCTGGAGCTCCGTTGTCTTGAATTTTGAAGTGTTCATCCTATAGATCAAAGACAACACTTTCATTTCTCCCACCTATTCTTGTTTTCTCTTCCGAGGAACCCTAGTATGGTGTTTTGATGACCAGATCATTGGTTCAGGGTGTGTTTTTATGGGGATTTTGTTGCAATCCATCATATTATAGGTGGGACAGCCCAAATTTACATGTTTATGGCAGAATTCTTCATGACAAGCCTGTTTGGGGTAGGTGGATTTTATCTGAATGTTCATTGTCCAGAACTTGAAGGCTTTATCTTTCCAAAGTTAAATGCTTGTGTTTATTTATTTAAAACCCTCGATAAATCCTCATGAGTTTTATGTTGTTGATGGGGTTTTGTAAATTAAGGTTGTGGATGATACCCATATGGTGTTTGGTAAAATGAAAAAGAATTATTTTGGATTTAAAATAATGAATTTTGATGTTTAAATTTGGAATTTTCATGGGTTGGTGTGCGTTTATGATGGATATGGAAAGGGCCTTGTTGGTTTGGATTTGGACATGGTGCCAAAATTGGAGTACATGGAAAGGGATTTTTTGGTTCTCACTTGGCCGCAATGTCGAGATTGGGGCACACCGGATTGTACCGCAATGTGACGACTTGGATATGGAGGGATTGGTTTCCACTCACAAGTTTGGGTTATTCATCATACCTTCTAGATCGGTGATGCATTTTGGATGATTACATGGCTCCTAGAGGGGGAGGGTTTGGTGCATTTCATGGGTGAATTATTTCATGGTATGGGTGTGTGTTGTGGTGTGAGTTTTTTTCATTGGTTAATATAACTTGTTCGTTGATTTTTATGATTCTCTACTATTTTATATAATTTGGGAGTTAAAGAGTTCCAAAAGGGGAACTATTACTGGGATATGTACTCGCCTCCTTGAATATTCATTTTGGTGCATATGAAAATGTAGTTTGTCATTATGTAGGTAAGGGGAACACCTCTTCTCCCATATATCATTTTGATGCTCTATTCTAGGGGTGATGGAGGTTGGGGTTTGGAAGTGGTCATGGGGTGGAGCTTTGTGTAGTGTCATGTTTGGAACCTTAGTTAACCCATCCATTTCATGGGATTTGTAGACTTATTTGGAGTTATTATTGCCTGCTATGATTATATTTATTATTATATTATCAATGAGTTATGTTTTGTTTTTATCATGCATCTTATTCATATCATGCCACTATACCTCATATACTGCTGGTTGTGTTGTATCCGGGAGATGCACCTCAGGTTAGTGGAATTCTGATCTTATCGAAGACAACGGATTGGGGTCGAGATGTTACAGGATGAGTTGCTCATGCTAGGTATGTACCTCAACAGAAGTATAAGGAATGAGTTGTATGTCATGGATCATGTCCAAAATTGTCTTATCTAGTCATTTTTTGTCATTGTAATATAGTAGAATCAAACTTTAATACTGTTGAAGAGAAAAGATCTATTGAAAGACAGGGCATGTGATAAACTATTATTCTCTAAGAACATGATAAATATAGTCACAAAGATCCTTGATAGTGTTATCTATGGTATTGATGAGTGTGCATATTTTGTTATGATGTTGATCCCTAGCAGTGAATAAGTGATACTTTTGATTGAAAAAATAACATGATGATATTAATGACCCTTCCTTTTTTAAGGAAATTATCACTGTTTTCTGCCACGTGGTGACATTTGCGGGATTGTGATGCTCATGATCAAGTTTTTTTGGTGTGGTTATTGTCTCGAACAGTGGGTAAGTTGTTGATTTGACCACTAAAGATGAAGTGGTGGTCATGGAAATAAGGGTTGATCTGATAAAAAAGTCGATAACTTGCATCAGACAGACCGGGTATGCTAATGGAATAGATTAGCCTTTGGAATAGGTATGCCTATGGAGGACTAGACATGTAGAAGAAGATCGTTATGGAAGCATATTTAGAGGAAATTTGTATAGAAAAGTAGGTCTGGTAGGAAGATGGGGTCTGGTTCTACTCAAATCTTGCAAGATTTTGGGGTCTGGTTCTGCTCAATTCTTACAGCGCGTTGGCTTTTGGTGCAGCTAGCCTGAAAAGGGCACGGGGCCGGGGTGAGATGCTTGAGTAGGGTGTTGAGGCCACGCAGGCACATGGTTGTGTGAGACGTGGGAACTGATCTCCTTGTGCTAGCTCGAGATGGGGGGGGATAGAGTGGGAAAGAGAGAGTGAGAGAGGGAGGGGGAGAGAGGTAGCGTGTGGTAGAGACCTATAAGGGTTTTATGAGCTCAGAAAACATGTTAAATTCAGGATACCACGAAGTCAAGTCTGTTGAATGAGCATGAAACCTATAGCATTAGGATATGAGAATATGAAAGACTCTTTCACTTAGAGTGAACGTTTACAAACCTGAAATACTATATGCATAATTATTCCAATGACTATATTCATTATTAAAAACAATTAATTAAAGAAGCAATCAAAAAAACAAATACTTTGTTTTTTTGTTGAAAAGGGGGTCTAAACTACATAAAAATGCCCCCAATGACTTGTATTAAGGGGAACCTTGGATATTTGGGACAATTGTTTTTATGTCAACCAACTGTGATTCCATGAATTCCACTTTTTGAGTGGAAGATTGATTTATGATATCCATAATAATATGGTCATGCTACTCAATATTTTCAATGATTGAATTTTCCTTAGCTATGATTGTGAGCTGCTTTTATATGATGATATATACTAAAAATGAATGGTTAATGGATTCTTGTTATTATTGTAATTCAATTGTAGGTTCATGTTTCATTTCTATTAATGTTAGATCTACTTCCATTCATGAGCAGTTGAGTGGGAGAAAATGAACAGGATGAAAATCTACAGAAGGGAAAGAAAAAACCAATATGAACTGGCTTTTCTTAAGATGAAACCAGATGAAAAAATGATCAATTCCCTTCCTGGATTAGCAAGAAAAATATTATTCCTATAAATCATCTCATATGTGACTCGATAATGACCAGGTATGTTCAGTGAGGAATCATAAAGATCTCAATATGCAAACTACTGTCAAGGTTTTTTAAGTAACAAAGTTTAATGTTGCACATATTTCATTGTTTTCAATGATGTTTTTATCTTGTAAATGATTAATTAGTGATTTTTTAAGGTAAGTGAGAGAGGTGGTGGCATGTATCATCTAGTTTCAGTGGAGGAACCCTCGAGGTGAGATGGAAGTGGGAATTACAATGTTTATAGAGGAGTGAGGGGTGATGACAAGGAAGCCTTGAATCACTAATTTTTCATTTCATATTGTTAAGTGCATCATGTTTTAGAAGGAGATGTGGTGGCTTTGGAGGCCGCTTTTATTTTCTAACAAAGAGGTTAGTTGAAAACCAGAATCCTATTCTTTTTTTTGCAAGGATGTCCTCACAGGGGTATTAAGATATCAAGATTATGCATAAAGGTTATGAGGGGTTTACATGATATACATGAAACATATACCGTAGATAATGTTTTCTTCATTTTGAATACCACATATATATGTCTCACATAAATATGAATTATACAACTATAACTTTTAAAGGTATTTATAAAAATAAAATAGGAGTCATTATAGAGAAAAACAACCTAAAGAGACAAAAGTTAGAGCAGTGCATGACATTTAAGGATTGTCTAGGAATGATAACGAAACTACGATCATGTATTATGCACTATAATCTCTTGGTATCTAGATTTCTCATAAAATAGGGTGCACACTAATGTCATCACATTTTTATTTCATTTTTATTTGTTGATCTAACTGGATGGATTTACATTTCATCTACTTTGTCCAAATACTTATGAAGGTAGTAAAATATTGATAGAAAATACCTATGATATATTACTTCCTTAACTTGGAAGTGGAACATGATTTCTTGACCATTAAGCCAATGCCATACCTCCAATGATGCATCTAATATAAGCTACCTCACCATGATTTCAATATAATGGTTTTTACCTTTCATTAAAGTACACAATAAAATGACACATACTGGTAATGATCTCAAGTTAAGAGACCAATACACATATCTGTAGATAGGAACAACCAATGACACCCGAAATAGGTGGTGTTATTATTGGTGAGTCTGTCCTCATGATCTCACCACTAGAGATCACCACGTGTGAACTTCATGAAAAGAAGTCTCAATGCTTATGAGCCTCGAACACCTGATAGTCAAACATCCATTGTGTCTTGTTAGTAAGATGTATGTAGACTACAAAACCATTGTTTAAAATTAATATCATACTATCTCAAGGTTGTCATTATAGCCTGAGATATGTTATAACCTTTTGATGGGACAATTAATTTGTGGAGAATACCATTAATTGTGAATGTAGAACTAGATTATCTATAATGGGAATATTACATCATGTATATTTAATTGTATAAATGTTATAGTAATCAAAAATCACTGTTCAAATTTGGTCTAGGGAACCCACAATTACAACAAACTCGACAGTGTCCAAGAATCCCAAACGACTCCTGAAAAACCATGAGCTAATAATATCCAAGTAGATATCTAGCCTGATTCTACTGACCTAAAAAATATTTAAAATATAAGTTGGGTGAGCATAAGTGGTATACATAGTAGGATCATTTCGGATGCCTCTCATACAAAAGATAGAGAAAGAATACTAAATCCTAGAAAAAAACAAGTGACATTAATTCATCACGCAAACATGTTTACTATGTTCCCAGCCTCACTATGAATATTTCTCATCTAGTGTCACATACTAGAGATCATGCATTATAGTAATAAAACAACGAGATGATCTTGTTACTACTTCCACGCTAGTTTACTGTTCTTCCCCAATGTCGCATGTCTTAAGAAATATCTGTTTAAAATATGCAAACCTGAAGACACATGGTCAAAGTATAGTGTAATGAATCTTGTGCATTATATCATCTCATCATCCCATGCCATATCTTCATATTGTAACCGAGTAGTTTTTGGAATACACCACAACCCATATAACATGTATGATACATCAAGTATTATTCCTCAAGCCATCACATATCATATACTGAGTAATGTGCCTCAAGCCATCACAACTTATACATGCTCTACCTATAATAATCCTTTAGATACTAGTATAGAGATACATGTGTGAAAAATAACATCAAGTCATTACAATACTCCACACACATATATGATAAAGCTAACCACCATGCATACCAACACATAATACTATTAATAAAAGAGAGTAGGGCCAAATAGGGGTAGTCAACCATCCATCCTTACCATCGAGATGTTGGGTAAAATACACTCTTAGAGTCCACAAGGTGTTAGTCTCCCTACCAACTTGGTTGGGGTAGAATTTGAAGTCAAAAAATGCATAGGATATAATATAACTCACAACCACACAATTGAAAATAACCTAGTAATGAGCTAAACAACAACTATCGTAACTCGAGCACCTAACCACCACTGTTAGGAACTATATATCCTATAAGAACATAATAATTTTGAAGACTTACTGTAAATTACTTATTTCCTTTTTTATTATTTCAATTTTTAAATTAATTAATTAATCATTAATTAACGTTATTCTAATTACATTTCATTAATTATTGATGTAAATACCATGCCCTCCAGGCTTAATCCAATAGAGTCCACATTTTCTCAAGATCAACATTAACATTTGCATTCCAACCATAACCAACCCCATGATTTAAACAGTTTATTTAACATTATCAAAATTCCATAATTCTAGTTACTCTAGGAGAACATCATAAGACATCACCAAGAGAGATGAAACCAATAAAATCTAGCTACTTCAAGAAATGTAGAAAGGAATACAGATAAACAACCAACATGGCCACCTGATCCTTCAAATAGAGTTAACAAGAAATCATCCCAGGTTTCAACATCACAATGGGTAAACACTAATTTAATCTATTCCATCATCCTAGTGCCATCATGAAACCATCATGAATATCATCATCCATCCCATCATCATGGGTGTCCACTACTTCCACACCCACGGGCCTCCCATTCCATATCTCATTATCCATACCAGACTCACATTACATCACACAACAAGACTCACATCCAGAGAAATTGATAGAAGGAAAAAAATATCATTGTCCACATGGAATCTAGGCCTCAAAACAAGGTATCCAACATTCACATGAAACACATATCTAATAACCCTTACACAAGGCATTAAGTCTTCTCATGAAAATGAACATCCTTGGCTGTAATGTCGCTGAATTTTTTTCAATGAAATTTCCCTTCTTATAATAAATCACATAGATAACCCAATGAATACATTATCCTCATAAATTAAGAAAAATACATTATTCATCAAAAAAAATAATTAATGTGGGAGAATAAATATAAAATAAGATAATAATAATAGAAAAATTTGGATCCACCTAATCCACTATAATGAACACACTCACAAATAAAGATGTAGAAATAAAAAACGTTTTAATAATAAAATATTCATCTAAGTATAAATAAAATTAAGTATCATATAAATGAAAATATGATATATTTATATCATAGTATAATTAAATAAATGTTTTAAAAATGAGATCCATTTTTTAAATCTACATGTCAAAAAAAATTATGGTTATTTTTTTGTGATTTTTCTAAAATAGATGAATTTTTTGTGAAAGTGAAATACAGTAATTTACATTATTTAGCATTGTAAGTAGATAAATGAATTTTTGAGTCATGGTTGTGTCATGGATGATGAATGTGTCCATTATATCAACCTCAAAAGCTCTAGTTATTGCACTTAGTCATGATAATCAACACTATTAATAGTCTTGAGGAAAAACAATAAACAAATGAAAGTATCCCACTTCATTTCTATTCAGGAGACCTTTATAGTTGATGAGATGGGAAGATTGTTTGTCATTGAGATTATATGACTACACGAGGTTCCTCATACTATCATTTCAGATAGGGACACTTCTTTCATGTCATGGTTCTGGCCGAGATTGTAGAAAGTTGTGGGTACACATGTACTTCTAAGAACAACCATTCACCCTCAGATCGATGGATACTCAGAATAGATGATACAAGTTCTAGAGGACATGCTATGAGCATGTGTCCTTAATTTTGGAGGTTCTTGGGAGAATTATATCCCTCCCTTTAACTTTTCCTATAATAATATCATTCATGTGATAATTCAGATGATTTATTTTGAGTCCATGTATGGTAGGTCATTTCGTTCCCCCATATGTTGGCTAGAGGTAGGTGAGGTAGCCCCACTGGGTCATCATTTCGTACATGATACTTCAGAGTAGGTTCATATGATCAGGAAGTGTATTTATACTACACAATATAGATTAAAATCTTACATTGATCTCCATCGATGATCTCTAGAGTTTGAGGTTGGGAATTGTTCTTTCCTTCGGGTATATCCAAGGCTAGGTTATATGTGGTTACAAAATGAAGGGAAGTTGTTTCCTTGTTTTGTAGGGCCATTTGATCTCTTCTAGAAAGTCAAGAAGGTAGATTATTGGTTTCCACTACCTCATAGGTACTATTACATGCATGGTGACTTTAATGTTTCACAATTTCAACAATATCATGCCAACCCATCTCATAACTTTTATTCCAATGAAGTTGATTTGATTTGATTATGATTCTACCTTTGAGTAGAATCCAGTACACATCATTGAACCGAGAACGAAGGTTCTCTAAGCACGGTCTCTCCCTCTGGTTGGAGTGCCATGGTAGTATGACTGCATGCATGATAAGACTTGGGAGTTGGAGGTCGACATACATTCCTATTGGTTAGAGTTGTTCTCAGACAGTGTTTCACCGCCCTTAGATGGTGAACTCGAGGATGAGTCCTTTAAGGGGGAGACTGTAAGAACATGTTTTTTACTCAAAAATGGATCCTTTAAATTTTTTTCAAACTTATTATTTTGGACCTAATATGGATTCCTAGGGATTTAGTAAATGTCCCAAGGGTGTTCGGGGCTTTTTTAGAGCTTGGAACCCATCCTTTCTGGAGAAATGGTCTTGTCACACGGTTTGGGGAAACTGTGTGGATGGTCTTCATTTTCATGCAGGGCCATATCACATGATTGATGCATGATTTCAAAAACCGTGTGACCTAACCATGCGTTACATACTTTAATAGTGGTTTCCATGCATGGTCGGTGCACGTTTCGGAAAACCATGCATCCAAAATGCACATAGGCTAAATTCTGATTAATTTTACAATTTTACATTAATGATCTATTTTACCCAACACTTCTTCCCTAATCCAATTGATAGTAGGATGAACCTCAATTTATCCTATTCTGGAGATTTTTTAAGGAATAACATAGGGATAAACATACCTCCTTCTTTCAGGATCCATTTGAGCTTTCGTTCGTAACATTGGTTGTGCAATGGTAAGTACTCTAGTTTGTTTGAGTCATTCCTCATCTCTCTTTCTCTCGACCTAGTTATGAGGGTGTAAACATTTTTACTCTTTCATCAGATCTACTCCATTACAAACTGATTTAACTGATAATACTATACTAGTATAGTTGTACAAGGCTAATGTGGGTGTTCTATAACTTGTCCCTCATGTTTATTGATTTTGGAATTTTCATTTGGGGCTTGCTGATTTCATCAGGTGTCATTTATTGAATTTATATTCCATGATTATAATCATTAGAACCATAGTTTCATAATCATTATAAATATGTTATTATTTGTTGGTAGTTATTTCCAAAACTCCCAACACCCCCAAGTAGGGTGTTATTCCATAATTGAGTTTTTAGTGTCTTGACATGTTTGGGTCACTGTTCGGGTGTGCCTTGGATTGAAACTTCTAATAGTAATCATTAATATGTTAAATGGATTGATTTAATTTGTGAATTGTGTAATGGAAATTATGATGTCTATCCAACACTTTACCTACCTAAGGAAAGTGCTTCATTTTGATATATAAATGTTAAAGGGAAATTGGAAGGTATACAGAGTATATGAACTGGCTTACTAAATGTAATGGAATGTTTGGTTGCACATCCATAGAACACATTGACATGTTCATGGAAGGCAGTGGAGTGAACCTTATTAATTGAATTTGACTTAAATGGTTTAATTAAAAGCCTTCATGCAATATGGTCCTTTCAGACTAATAAAAGACAAGTCTTGAACCAAGTGAATTTGTAAATGAAATATTTATCATATGACCAAATTAATTACAATTAATTAAATTTAAGTTTCCCATTTAATCACATGGAACTTGACATATTTATAGAGAGGCTTGACTTGTGTTAGCTCTTTGATTCTTGATTGAATGCCTTGGTTACTCGAGGATGTCATTCTGACTCAAGGATGCTAGTTGCCTCGGGTGAAACCTACCCGGGAACCTGATCCTTGTCTACCTCTGGATGCTCATTATGACCCCATAAGATAACTTAATTATTATTATAGGATGCCTAGAATACCCTCCTTGGATCCAGAATTGACATATAGGTGTCATGGATACAACCTATCATGCATAGTCATTGCTTAGCCCCATTTTACCTTGCATGAACTTCTTGGACATGGTAGACATCTTATAGTGGGAATTCCTTAGACGATCCTCCTTGGATTACAATATTACCCTTAGTTAGACTCAGTTACTACCAATTTAGAGACCCCTATGGTCTAGTATTCCTTGGTGAATAACATGGAACCACTTCATAATAATTATCAATTATAGTTGTCTTATTACATCTTGTATCCTACAATATCCATACAATCAAGATCTGATATTATTGCTGGATATGAATCACATGACTTGTTTATATAAATTGGAAATCAATTAATTAATTAACTGGTTACATGTTCGGACACTAGAAGAGGGATGAAGCTAGTACTTGGGTATTTGGTTACATTGTACTACTTTACTTCATATATGCACGCTTGCACACTGTATAATTTCTATTATAGGGTCAGATGTTATAGACACCATTGGTGGTGGAAACTAATATTTATTTGACTCCCTTTCTGGGAACCATTGGGTACCCGATACCGATTATATGTATGTAGGTGCTGATAAAGGGAAGCACAATGCTTCAGACACTTGACTACTTGTTGTGCTATGATAGAGCTGGTAGAAAATGATCAAGATATAGCACATGATTCTTGGGATAGTTTATGTATTTCTCATACTATATTAGGTTTTTCATGTATGAATATTACATTTTCTATATGCTTTATAGAATTCTAGTGACATGAAATTCATAATCTTCTTCAACTATTGTATGTTAGTCCACTTATTTCAGTTATTGTAATCCTTGTATCCTTCCGCTAGGCATTATGTTTACCTATTGATTCCACTATTTACCATTGTTTACAATTATCTACTATGTTACACACTGGTATTGATGGAATAGTCCCCCATGGAAACACCCTATGAACTCACTGTTATTCGGTAGCCTCTGGAATTTGAGGATATGCGCTTGGGGACATGAGGCCCATCAGGATCAGGGAACCTCCTAAGTGGAATCTAGGATGGGGACATCACACCGACGATGGGATTTGAAGCTTCAAATGATGTGGAGGCATGTAATCACTTTTTTATATCTAATATATCAATTAAATTGTTTGATTCTGGTTCTACACTTTCCTTAATTTTCTCCATGTTTGTAATGAATATAGAATAAATCCCTGAACTTCTAGAAGTAGAGTTTTTAGTAAAGAATCCTTGAGGGATTATCAATGCATCAAATAGTGTATAAAAAGTGTAGTATTCTCTTTGGTGAGAACTATTTCATTGGAAATCTAGAAGTCATTTCCGTGATAGAATTTCAAATTACATTAGGGGTTGACTGGACATCCAAGTATAATGCCATGATCAACTACTGAAGTAACTAAATTTCAATTGTCTTGAATGGAAAAACTACATTTTTTTTCACATGAGATGTATTTAGACATGAGATTTGTCTATAAGAACATACCAAAACCTTATTTATGAAAATGGTCCTTGAAAATGAAGGTATAACAATAGAAAATGTCCCCATCATGCAATAATACATTGATGTATTTCTTGAGGGGTTACCTGGACCTCCCCCAGAAAGAGAGGTAGAGTTCTCCATTAAACTCATTCCTGGATCCAAGCCGATATTAAGGACCCCATATAGAAGGGAAAATGTGAAGATGTAAGATTTAAAGAAACAACTCCAAGATCTTTTGAACAAGGGGTTTATCTAACCAAGTGTGTCTCTTTACGGATCACAAGTTCTCTTTGTAAAGAAAAAGGATGGATCAATGTGACTATGCATTGATTATAAATAACTTAACAGGATCATAGTGAAGAACATGTACCCTCCTCCAAGGATTGATGATTTATTTGACCTTTTTTATGGGGCGCAATTCTTCTCTAAGATTGATCTTCTATTTGGTTATATTAAATTAAGGGTGAAGAAAGAATATATTCCAAATCCATCCTTCCAATAAGGATAAGGACATTATGAGTTTGTTGTTATGCCATTCATCCGGATTAATGCATCATCTATATTTTGGGATTTGATGAATATATTCTTTACGGACTACCTTTATAACATTGTGGTGGATTATAATGATGATATTTTGATATATTCTAAAATTCACAAGGAGAATGAGGATCATCTAATGGCTATATTGAAAACTATGTGGAAGGGGAGATTGATTGTAACATTCAAAAAATGTGAATTTTGGTTACGAAAATATTCTTTATTGGGGAACATTGTAACCAATGAAGGAATCTCAATTGACCGTTCCAAGAAAAAGGTTTTGGAGGAGTTTCCTCATCCAACAACAGTAACTAAGATTCATAGTACCCATAGTTTAGCAGAATATTATAGGAGGCTTATGAATTTTTTTCCACTAATTTCTTATACACTAACTAAGTTAACTTGAAAAGGGGTGATGTTCATATGGACAGAGGAATATGAAGAATGTTTCCAATAGATGAAGGAGATATTGGTTAGGGAACCTATGTTAACTATACCCTCTATCAAATAAGGATTTTTTTAGTGATGCATCTCTAAAAGGTATTGGGTATGTTCTCATGAAAAATGACACGGTGATTTCTTATGCATCTTGATAGTTAAATACTCATGGGAAGAATTATCCAACGCATGACCTAGTGCTAGCTGTAGTTATTTTTTCTCCCCAGATATAGAGGAAATATATTTATAGGGATAAATGTGATATAAATATATACAGACCACCAAAATTTGAATTATATTTTTATGCAAATGGAATTGAACATGATACATAAGAGATTTTTGGAACTTCTTAAAGACTATTATTGTTAAATTATTCCTCACCCTGTAATAGGAAACAAATTTGATGATTCATTAATTAGGAAATTCACTGTTGTTTTGGTAATAGTGAGGATTCAAGCAGATCACTTGATCAAATACCTATTAAAACTGGACATGATAATCATAAGGGAAGGGACATCATCAACCCTATCCCAATTGATTTCTCAATTATCATTACTTGAGAAGATAAATAAATATCAAAGAGAAGATCCTTTCTTACAGAAAAAGATAGAGAATGTGAATAATGAGAAGTTTCTTAAGTTCGACATGGACCAAGAAGGTGTACTGGAATTTCATACAAAGATATGTGTTCAATATATTGTGAAAATAGAGGATCATATGGATGAAACTCATAGAAGTACTTTCTCTATAAATCCAGGAATCATAAAAATGTATAGGGACCTTTGTGATTATTATTTTTGGGATAATAAGAACAGGGATATTTTTTACTACACTGCAAGGTATTTGGTGCGTTAATATGTGAAGTCAGAGAGACAACTCCCAAAGGGGTATTGAAACCACTACTCATACCAACATGGATGTGGTAAAATATCACAATGTATTTTTTCATTGTTCTCTTGATAAAATCCAAAGGAAACAATGCAATATGTGTTTTAGTGGATCATCCCACGAAGACTACCTATTTCATAATTGTTTGAGAAGATTTCTCTCTTGACCAACTTGTCAAGAATTACATAAAGTGGTGAGGTTACATGGAGTGAAAATTTCTATAATTTATGATCATGATCCCAGGTTAACATCAAAATTCTAGAGAAGTCGTCAACACGCTATGAGTACCAAATGGAATTTCAGTATAGCCTATCACCCCCAAACTGATGGCCAGTCTGAAAGGACTACTCAGAGGACATGAAGAGAAATTATCTAGCATTAGTTGAGTTCCCATACAACAAAAACATCCATTAGAGTATTCAAATGACACCATATGATGATCTATATGGGATGAGATGTATAAATCCAACTTGTTGGAATGAAGTTGCTGAGATAAATATTTTTGGTCCTGATCTTTTGCAAGAGATGATAGAACCATTTCATTCCATCCAATAACACATTATAGATACCCAAAGTCTACATAAAATCTATGATGAAAATCATCAAATGGAATTTGAGTTTGATGTTGGAGAAATGTTTTTTCCTTTGAATATCACCATGGAAGAGAATCAAGTTGTTTTGGAAAAAAAGGGAAGTTTTTCCCCAGGTACATTGACCCCTTTGAAATCCTTGATCGAATAGTAGAAATGAAATATCAAATAGAACATCAACCAAATAAAGATCAAGTTCATGATGTATTCCACATATATATCTTGATAAAGCACATAATTGACCCTTCACATGTACTAAATCTGAAAATTGTACAACTTTAACATGACCTCTCTTACGAGGTGCTGCTGGTGGAGTTTTTGGACCATAGAGCCAGTGTTCTACACAAAAATATTACCCACATCTTCAAAGTGTAATGGGTGAACCATAAATATGAATAAGAAATGTGGGAACCATATGATACAATGAGACAGAAGTACCCACACATCATCTCAACTGATATAATAAGTTGAAATTTCAGGGGTGAAATTTCTTAGGGGGAAGAAATTGATAAACAAACCTTTTTGAATAATATTTGTTTCTTCAGAAAATGTGTGTTATATTATATTATACTGAACACAACCATATCTATTTAATAATGATGTTAATATAAAGGTAAATTTGACCCTTTATATTTGACCTTCATATAACAATTGAGAATTATACTCTTGATAATAATTTAAACATTATAATTATTGTTTATCATAAAAATTTGACAAAGGATAATTGATACAGAACAAAGATTCATTGGCCTAAACCAGTAGAGTCATACCAATGGAAGCCAGTTTATCAGATATTTGGAGGGAGTTATAATCACTGGGGTTAGCCATTGACCAAGCCTAAGCTAAGCTTCAAAAAAATGTAGCTTGAAAGAAATTTCCTATGAGGGATATTCAAGTTAGTAGAGATTACCACTCAGTCGATGTTAGACGAGCCACCCACAAAACAACAATCATCCCACGCCATAATCTTAGGGATTACATGGGACAAATAAGGGGTTACATGTCTGAACCATAGTGTGTAATTTATTTGTTTAAATAAAAATTTATTCCATTAAATATATTTTAAGGATAGTTTTTCTTAACAAAATTGAGATGAAATTTGATAAATTAATTTTTTGAACAGAAATGTTACTTTTAAAAAATTTATATGTATTTATAATAAAATAATATATTATGAATAATAATTATTTTTAAAAGATATTGTGATATAAATACTCTTATTTATATATAAATTATAAAATAATTTTTTTTCATATGTCAGAAATTTTACTTTGCATTTTTAATCAGCTATTATTTTTAATAAATAAGTATTTTTATATTTAAATGTTAGAATTATCATATTTATAAGATTATTATGATAAAATAAATATAATTTTTGAAATAATCACATTAAAATTTTGTTAGGTTGAATTTATGAGAATTTTCTAAAATACTTTTTTTTCATGAATCATAAAAATACAGTTTGAGATTTTTTATATGATTAATTACTTCATAATTATTTCATAATGATATAACAATTAATTAAACCCAATACAAGATCTAAAATATTTTATTTTATTACCATCAATAATTTTAATAGATTTAAATATATTTTCAAATATATAATTATTTTTCAAATTCTAAAATAAAAACTATAAATTTAAAAATGTTATTTTGAGTGAACTTTACTTTTCCTTTCCAAAATAATTAATATAAAATTATGGCCAAATCTTGTAGATTAAAATCTCATAAAAAATAACCTCAGTGTCTAATTCCTTGAGAAAATACCATGATAATGCCCATGGTTTTTCATTTTTCACAACCTAGGTTTCCAAATCCTATATTTGAAAATTAATAAAAACATCCTCCACTTTCGCTATAAATACGCAAAAATTTCTCTATTTGCTTTCTCTATATATTCATTATTCTTGAATATTTGATTGTTTTACCTCCCAACTGTCCTCCCAAGGTGTCATCAAGCACTAAGATCTCAATACCTAAATTTTAGGAGTTATGTTTCAAGGTAAGGGAATTATCCTTCTTTTCCCAATATTTCAAGAACATATATTTTTATATGTCTTCTAAATGTTACAGTTACTCTATCTTATTTAATTTTATTCAATACATTACTATAAAATTATCTTTTTTAAATGGTATACACCTATCCCATATCTTTTTACCCTATTCCAAAACCATTTTTTATACCTCTAATGTTTCCAAATATACTTCTCAATATATATCTCTTCTCCCCATGAAATTCCATTTAATATATTTTTTTGGATAAAAAACCTATTTTTATTTACATGGTTATTCACCAATATGTAAAAATTATTTATTTTATTTTGGTTTTTACATATATAATACACACTTTACCTTTCCATGGGATAAAAATGACATAATGATCATGTTTTTAATGAATGTTTTAAACACCATAATATTAATATAAAACTACTTTCTTTTATTCTCCAAGTATTTTTTATGGAATAATTTATTATGATCAGTGTGGGTCACATGAAAATTAAGAAAAATGAAGGGTGGGTCTTGATAGCACTCCAATATATTGGGTAAATAATTTAATCTCTAGTGATGACATGTTCTACGATACCTTGGTGAATAACCTTGATAATTTTTACGACACCCTGGTGATCAAACTTGGTGATATGATTATAAATATCTTAATTAAATGTTTTATCCACATTTCCATGTTATTATTAATGTTATTGTATTTATTATATACCTCATTTCCTCTTTTTCATTCCATAATGATATTTCTCATGTTCTTGTTGATTTCCTCAATATCACTTGTCAGTTGCTTCCCCTTGCTTTCCCTTAATAGGACTTATGCTCACACTTTACCTTTGATGTATGTTCCTAGGTAATGGGATACTATAAATGTAATTAGGATTAACCTTTAAAGAATCATTTCGAGTGGATAATAATAATGTTTTATGTTTTCATGTATTATGTAACATTTTTTTCATGAAACTAAACATTAAATGATCATCTATTTTGTACCATGTAAAAAATCATTATATAATAAAAAAGTGGGATACCATATAAATGACATGATATAAAGAAAACCCAACATACCATGGCTCAAAATAATGGTAATAATAATCTTGATAACTGTCTAAATATAACTAGGAGATGCATAAAATGTGTAAGAGAGGGGAATCCATCTAATTATCACCAAAGGGATATAAAGAAGCCCAAAAATACGTATGAAAAAATGAAGGTTTAAATAAACAGTCAACCTATAGTGCATTGTTTCAACTGCAAGGAACATGGTAATTATGCCAGCCAATTCCCTAAGACAAGTGTTTTGAGAGGAAATCAACAATAACCACCTCCAAGGAAATAAGGAAGAACATATGTTATTACTATTGGTGGGGTGGAGCACGACAACGGAGTTTATAAAAGTATGCTAATTATTCATTAAAAAATAGTGAACATATTATTTGATTATGGTTCTATACATTATTTTATATTTTTTAAGTTTATTAGAACTATTCAAAGACCACCTCAAAATGTGAAGGTTGAGTTATATGTGAGAATAGAAAAAGGGGTAATTATTGCATCCAAAGTATATAACTCCTCCTCGGTTAATGTTGTTGAACTAAACCTCCCAGTAAATATTGTTATACTTAATTTTATATAATTTTATGCTATATTGGTCATGGATCAACTATTCTTATGTAAATAAAATATCAACTGCCGATAAAGGGAGATTACTCTTTACACCCTGAGGCATCCCCCAAATCTGTGCATGTGTAAGGAGGATGAATCTTATTTAGAATCATCATCTCAATGTTTTATTTTATTTCTTTATGATCAAGTATATCTAGCTTAAATGATCGTGCAAAAGGAGAGAATAATGATCGCATACATTCCCATTGCGAGGGACTACACTGATGTGTTCTCCAAAGAATTTACTGGTCTTCCTCCTGACATAGAGGTTGAGTTATCAATTTCGTTTATTCCTATATATATACCTATATCCAAAACTCCTTATAGAATGACCATCATTGAGTTGGAAGAACTGAATAAGTCGTTACAAGAAAATATGTACAAGGGTTTTATATAGCCGAGTGCTTCACCCTGGGGTGCATGAGTCCTCTTCATCAAGAAAAAGGATGGATCAATTCGCATTTTCATTGATTATCACATGCTCAAAAAAATAACGACAAAAAACAAGTATTCCCTACCATAAATTTTTCAGTTATTTGATAAATTATGCGGGTAAAACTATTTATCTAATTTGGAAATTCAACTAGTATATTTCCAATTAAAGGTGAAGAAGTACTATATTCCCAATATTTCATTTCAAATTAGTTATATACACTATGCATCCATAGTGATTCCCTTAAAACTCAATAATTCTATAGAAAGTATCATGGAATTAATGAATAGATTCTTTATTGATTACCTAAAAATATTTGCGGTAGTATTTATAGATGATATTTTGATATACTCCAAATGAAAGAGGTAACATGAGGAGCATTTGAATATTGTTCTAAATACTTTACGAAAGGATAAATAGTACAAAAAGTATATTAAATGTGAGTTCTGGATAGAGGAAGTATCATTCTTGGGGAATGTTATCACCAGCAAAAGAATATATCTGGACCCTTATAAAACAAAGGAAGATGTAGAGTGGCCCATACTAGTATCTTAATGGAGATCCATAGTTTCCATGTTCTAGCTGGGTATTACCAATTATTTTTGAAGAACATATCATGATTGTAAAACACCCTAACCAAGCTCATTTCTAAGGGAGTATAGTTTTTTCGAACCATTGAATGAGAAGACTTCTTCGAAGAGTTGAAAAAGAGGATTATCACTACATTAGTACTCACACTACAGAAAAATGGTGAAAACATTGTGGTTTAAAATGATGATTCAAATAATGGATTATGCTATGTACTGATGAAAAATGATAAAGTGGTAGTCTATGCCTCAAGGAGGGAGAAAGTTCATGAGAAAAACTGTCCCACACATGATCTGGAGTTGGTGTCTATGATCTTCGTGTTGAAAATATAGCGATATTACCTCTATGGGGAGAAGTGTGATATATATAATAATCATAAGAGTCTCAAATATATATTCACATATAAGGAGATTAATACGTTCTAGTGACGATAGTTAGATCGCATCAAGGATTATGACTACTAATTCCACTACCATCATGGTAATGTAAATAATGTATAGGATACTCTAAGTAGGAAGCATATTGCAAATTTATTAATGATGATAATTGAGAAAGATCCAATCTTCCTAGACCTTCAAATGATGGACATCAGAATCATTAGGGATGGAACGTCATAAATTCATTATCAAATGATTTCTCAACCATACCTTATGATGAAAATAATGGATGATCAAATAAGAGATGAGGAAATTCAGAAAATGGTGAATACTATCATAAATGTTAAATCCATAGAGTTCAAAATTGATGAGGAAGGATTCATAAGATTTGGTTCATGGTTATGTGTACTATCAAATATGGAGATAAATAAATATAATGATAAGGATTCACATAGCTCAACCATCTGTATCCACTTAGAGTGAACAAATTTGTATCGATATCTCCACAAGCACAATATTAGTGAAAATATGAATAAGGATAAAACTAAATATAAATCAATGTGCCTAGTATGCCAATATGTGAAGGTTGAAAGGAAAACTTCAAAGGGGTTGATGCAATTATTACCCACACCAACATGGAAATGGAAAGACATCACTATGGACTTTTTCACTTGACTTCCAAAGACATTCAAAGAAAAAAATGATATATGGGTCATTGTGGATCATCTTACAAAGACATCTCACATTATGACAATTCAATAGGACTTCTCACTCAATCAAATTATAGAGATACACATCAAAGAATTGGTGATGGTATATAGAGTACCACTATCAATTGTATCTGACCAAGATACGAGATTTACCTATAAGTATATTATGAGTTTCCAATATGTTCTAAACACTAATTTAAAATTCAGTACGAATTATCATCCTCAAACTAATGGCCAATCTGATTAGTCTATTCAGAAACTTGAAGACGTGTTGATAGAATATTATATGGACATCAAGGGAAGATGAGAAAAACATATAACTCTGGCTAAGTTCTCATAATATAATATTTTCCACTTGATCATCCAAATAGATCCATATAAATCCCTTTATGGGAAAAGGTGCAGAACACCAACATGCTTAGATGAAGTTGGTGAACATATGTTCTTAGGACCTAAAATGGTTGATGAAATGGTAGAAAAAGGTGTAAAATATTCAATAACACATCAAGGCATCCCAATTTCAACAGCGGAGATATGTAGACAATCATAAATGATAAATGAAGTCTAAGTTTGGTGACATGGTATTACTTTAAATATTTCCATGGAATTGGATCATGAAATTTATGATGAACGAGAATCTATGTCTCAGGTACATCGACCCCTTAGAGTTTCTTGTTGGAGTTGTGGCCTATCGACTAACACTTCCACCAACCATGTGTCAAGTATATCATGTATTCCAGGTATCCCTCTTGAATAATTACATACCGGATCATTCACATTTACTAAATTTATAGGTGGTATAGTTTGAAATTGATCTCTCTTATGAGGAGAAGTCAATAAAGATCTTAGACCATTGATATAATTTTCAAAACAAAAGGTTATATACCTAGTCAAAGTACTATAAAAGAACCATAAGTGAGAAGTGGAAACATGCAATATAGGGGAAGATTGATGGATAAGTACCCTCGCATATTTTTACCTTAGTATGTAAAATGAAATTTTGAGGTTGAAATTTCATAAGCGGGGAAGAATATAATGACCAAAAATTTTGTCAATGAAATTTCCCTTCTTATAATACATCACATAGAGAACCAAAAAAAATTATCTTCATAAATTAATAATTATACATTAATAAGAAAACAAAGCAATAATTATAACATGACAAAAAATAGAAAATAAGATAATATGAATAGGAAAATTTTGATATGATCCATTCACTTGAATGACCTCACTAACGAATAAATCCAGAGAAAAAAAACACACTTTTAATAAAAAAATACTCATCAAAGTATAAATAACATTTAGGGATCTTTTAAATGTTTATATTATATATTTATATCATGGAATAAGTAAATTAATTTCTTGAAAATTATAATTAAGTGTTGATATTTTTGGGAAACATAAATATTTATTTATAATTTTATTATTAATATAATCATTTAAAAGATAAATTATTTTTATAAAATATATTCATAAATTAATATTTTTTGAACTATAATTATAATATATATATTTTAATATATCTTAATTTATTTTTCAAAGTCTCATAAAAGCGGTTATAATAATAAAATCGATATTTTTTGAATAAATGATTATTTTAATTAAAAATTAAATTTATCATATGTAGAAAATTATATTAATAAAATGGAGACCATTTTTGAAATATAAACATCAAAAAAATTTAGGGTAATGTTTTTGGTATTTTCTAAAATAGTTGAATTTTTGGTGAATAGTGAAATATGGTAATATATGATATTTGACATTATAAGTAAATAAATGATTTTTGAGTCATATTTGAGTCATGGATGATGTAATTGGCCATTATCTTGAACTAAAATTCTCTATTTACAATACTTAGTCATAATAATCAATACTATTGATAGTGGTAAGTTAAAATAGTAAACAAATGAATAAAATAATCAAAAACGCCCATCACCTCCCCCTATAAATATCACCTCTCACCACATATTCTCCTCACATTTTCGTAGGATTGGAGCTTTCTAATATTATTTCCAATTAATATCTCATTCATCTTCCCTAAATCATGGACTTTCTGGTCTCACAAAAAGATCAATTCCATGTGCCTTAAGGAGGTTCATAAAGAGATGATATTCAAGAGGTAAAATCCTCATTCTTTCTGTTTTAATTTATTTTATTTTCCTATCCTCAATTCACCTACTCAATCCAATGTGACCAGATAACTCTAGTAAAATAAATATATATTAATTTTTGTGTGTTAAATTAATATCCATCATCAAATATCTTCTCTTCTGCTTTTATTCTAAAAATGAAAAAATCATCTGTGATGTGTCGATTGACCCCCTTCGTGGAAGAAGAATTTTTTTCCATTACCGCTTTAATGGCTTGTCATAAAACCAATATATTTGTTTAAATTGATTGTAAAATTTATACTATAACTTTTTCTATGTTTTAGAACAAATATATATGCATAATATTAAGTAATAAAACAAACTAGTTTGTGATGATAAAAAAACTAAAAAAAATAAACTAAAAATTTATCATTAACAATTTATCTAATGAATCATTGTAATATCTAAAAAAATGATATATGAGGCAATTTAAAATTATATATTTATTTTAATAAAATTTCATTCCAATACTGGTGTTTTGTTCTCATTTGAGAAGAGCTTCCATAATTATACACAATTAAATCGACCATGAAAAGCATGAAATGAACGCTCCCAGAATGAAACATTTAAACATTATAAGTCATCAAAATGACCATAGATGAATTTAATAAAATTATAATAAATAAAATATATGTGTATATGGTTATAAAATAATTAATTAATGGATCTAATTTGATTATCTAGGAATTTAGGTTCATGTGAAGAACTCATTCAGAAATAAGGTAAGGGATCTCCCTGAACCTCAATTTTTTCCTCTGAGTTACACTTTCTCTCTATTTACACAAATTTATTTCTTTATTATTCTAATATAATTCTTATAAATTATGTTTACATGTTCCAAACATATTTATCAAGATCTAATCTATAACACCACATGATTTTATAGTATGTCTCTAATTAAATAAATTCAATTTCTTTGATAGATTACGTTTCAAGCAACACTAAGCTTAAAAGAACCCTGATATATTATTAATATTATTATTTAAAATGAATTTATAAACTAGAAGTTATATTATTTGGAATGAATAGTATTAAAAAAAATTATGAATCTTATATATTATATATTTAGTTAATTTTTTTTACATTAATCCAAATGATTTTATAGGCATAAGATAAGAAAGTACCCAATATTACAAATAAAAACCTATATTTTTATAAAAGAAGTTTTACTTCCTTTTAATGGAGATCCTATTTTAAATCCCATTATTGACACTTATATATATATATATATTATATAGTAAAAATAAACTTCTTATTTTAAATAGAAATATAAAAATTTACTTTGGTTTAATTTTTGTTATTTTTAGGATTAGTTTAATGTTTTTATAAATAGTGAAAAATGCTAAATTTTAGTTGATTTTTTTAATCGAAATATTTTAAATTTTTAAATTATTTTATTGAATGTTTTTAAAGTATTAATAATTTTTTCTATCATTTAATACTATTTGGGTAATTGGAAAAAATATTACATTGAATATGAATATTAAAACATTATAATCATTTGTATGTTTAAACTTTAATAATCTGTTTTCTCGTTCTACCAAGTAGATTAAATTTAAATTAGTTAATGTAACTCATGTGTTTTTAATTTTTAAAAATGGATTCCATTTTTAGAATCACTGGGTCCTAATTAATAAAAAATGTTTCTTTTATTTTTGGACATGAATAGTAAATTTAGTAATATTTTAATACCACGGTTAAGGGTAAATCAAGAAAATAAGCGTAAAAATAATACTACAATTGGTATAAAATTTTCCTATAACATGTATTAATTTAATTAGATGATATATTTTGGATAAAAATAATCATTGGTTGATTCTATTCCCTCTTGTTGCCACTTGGATGATTTAATCCTTTTATAGTATTTAATTATAAGAGAAGTCCAATATGTCACACTCTTGTTTTAATAAGTATTACATTTTTAAATATGGTTATTTTTAGGATATATTTAAATATAAATTCATTTTAAATATTAAATTTTTATATTAATTATGGAAAATTATTTATTTCTTTTAGGGAAAAAATTAAACTAAATGGTGACACAATGATAATGAAATAATTTCTTAATTAATGGAAGAATCAAATTAATGAAATTAAAAATATTGAACTAAATAAAATTTGGGAGAGTTAATGTCATAAATATATTTTATTGATTAATTTGACATATTAGTAATGTTTTATAATTCTTGGTCTGAATTTATCATGTTATATTGGTTTTTGTAGAAGACAAAATAATGAATACTGTCAAACATTACATTATTGATATTTTAAAATAAATAGTATTTTATTAAATGATATAAAATATCAAAAATTCGGAAAAATAATTGGGATAAGTATCCAAATGTCATAAATGACTCATTTAGTGGTTTTTTTACATTTTATAGTAACTAAATTAACACATAAAGCAGTAAAAAACATATGGTCATAGTAAAAGTTAATGGGATTAAATAAAGATTAAAGAAAAAAGATAAGGGTAATAACGTGACATAAAGTTATCTAAAAATTATTAGATTAATAGGATTACAAAATTATCACATTAATATCTAAGTGGAATATTTTAATAGACTCTTTTCCATGAAAATAACTTAACATTATTTAAATCAAGAATAATAACAAAATGTCAATCTATATGTATTTATAATATTTTATGTGTTAAAATGGGAAAAAATCATAATATGAATGAACATAAATTCTTATACTGATATTAATTAAATTGGTCGCATTATATAATTTATTTTTAATTTTCATAAAGTATATAATTACAATAATTTTTTTTCATTGCTAAAAAATATGTATTTTATTAACTAGAATAATAAGATAATTGATTTTAAAATCATTAATTTTGATATATTTAGGATTATTTAATGTTTATTATGAATTTTATATAGAAATAATATAAAATAGATATTTTGGAAGCATTATATTATAATTAACACATTTTCTTGATGTATTTAAATTCAAATTAAAAGAATAGTATCAAATTTGACAATAATGATATTTTATTGAATTTATAAATTAATAAATTATTTAAAAATCATAAAAATTTTAAATAATAAAAAATGGGATAATATACGATCAAAAATGTCTTAACCTATTAATTTTTAGTCCATTTTAGAGTCATAGTATCTTGAATATTCTTATTATATTTTAATATTTTGAGGATTTTCGAAAGTGTCAATCACCTTAATTGTAAAAGGGAACCTCCCCCTCACTGTCTCACACCACTTTGAGCCTTCTATCTCGACCACAACCTAAAAAAATAAGACCCCCAACTTCCCTTTATTCATCATAGAATCCTAACTTTTTGAAGAAACCCATCCAAGTAAGCACTTTGGTGCAAACCAAAAGGAGTTACCCAAAGAACATGTAACATGTTTCCTCAAGGTCTTTAGTTTCATTTCCATTCTCAACCCCCTCAACTCTCATTATTCCATGATTATATATATAAAATATCCAAAATATATTTATATGTTTTTTTGCTATATTTATGACCAAAATTTACACATAATTCCATCTAATAGATAGCAAACTTCTTTTATATATGTACGGCGGACTACTGCATCACGAAACGATGATTGTTTGTTTTTTCCTTTACCACCTTTCATGGTAGGGAATTATTTTGTAAAATCTATTTTAAAATGTTATATATGATATTTAATATGTATTTATTATTTTTAAATTGTTTTATAACACATACCCTTATTCTTTTCATTTTTTTATAAATAAGATATAATCATTTATGGAAGTGTGGATTACCTGCTCCTTAGTGCGACGTGGTTTTTTCACGCTATACATGGAATGTATAAAAGATGGTTTTAAGATTAATATGTGACATATATGACATAAATATGATACTTTAATTATAATATACATATATACATACATACATACATACATATATATATATAATTTAATTAATATGATGAAGAAGAAAAAATAGTGTTCATGCATACTTATGACCTACCGTCTCTATGAACAGCACATTACATTTTTCAACATCAAATATTATGGATTATTATATATATATATATACTGAATATATAAAACATTTAAATTATTGATTATATTATAGATATTATAAAACCATGATCAAACTAATATTGATGACAAATAACAAGCCAAAAATTACTCGAGAAATTAGGCAATTAACACCTAAAATAGTAAAAACAATGAACAATTATTAACAAAAATATGATAAAATAATATAAGAATATCATATATGATATCATAAATATGAATAAGGTTATGATATAAATTAATAACACTCTTTAAAACATTATACATGAGATTACATCATGTACAACTAAAAATGAAGTGTGAGTTAAGATATATTTGTCTCGCTTTTATTTATGTGTGACACATGCCTTATACACTACTTGTATATTTTATGTGGTTTATATACCACCCATGAATGTATTTTATGAGTATTATTTTGAATATTATGGTATTTTAAGATCCATATAATTATCTTTCATTCATGGTTATATTATTATACTAATAGTAAAGTGATATTAATTTATTTTACAATCTCATCGTTATTTGGGATTGTTTGTGTTTATGTTTTCATCGTTGAATATTTCTCTTCCATGTTAGTGTTTTATAAAAAATTCTAAAAATGATTTTAATTTTATATGATGATTTTTAAAGTGATATTTACATCTTTTTACTTTTTTAAAAATGTTTTAAAATTAATATTCCTATCATTTTCCAAAACATGGTACTCTATAAATTTTCATACAAATGTAAAAGCATTCTTTTTTAAATTATATGGAATAGATGGTATTTACCACTGTCATGATGAAATAAATTTTTAAATCTTACATTACATGTTTATAATGTTATTTTCATAGAAAATATTTTCTTTTATAAATTTGAGACCTTTTAAATTAATGATTACAAAGTGGTATGGTATTTTATCTAAATTTTCATTTCAATGAGGCATATTCTAATGTTTTACACCTAGTTATTATTATATAGTGTATATAGTTATCTTTGACATATTATATCATGAATATACTTGTAATTATTATATTATATCTTTAATTTAGTGTTATTCCTTCACATATAATATTATTCGATTGTTTCAATGTGGTATGAGACAATGAATGTTTACAGATTATTTTGCAAAAAAATGTTTTAATGATATTTAAATGTTACTTCCATTCATCAACATCAACAACACTTGTTTTTAGTTATCCTACACTACATAATTATTGACAAATACCTATTACTTATTCAATATATATATATATATATATATATATTTGAAAATACATATAAATTATTAATTAAACCAATGACTTGATATAATAAATTATTTAGACTGGAAATGAAGGGTGGGACCCAGATTTTATATCACCCCTTGATGCGTCAACAGGTTCTAATGAGAAAAATAATTTTTCTATACCTTAATATCTTAAACCATATTGTGAAAGATATTGACGGTATAGGTTATCATATGACTTATATATGACATCTAATAATTAAGAATCTCCCACATTTAGACTCAATTATTATTTATCAATGAGGTTTTTCATCGAAATATCTATTGATTCATTCTATTCATTGTTTATTGATTTAGAGATCATGTGATTCAGTTTCTTACATTTCCATATTTATTTTTTATTTATCTAGTTATTTTAATGGCATGTGTTATCAGTTATTTATCTTTCTATGTTGATTTATCTATATTATTCATTATTCCTTCCATTTTACATACCCTTATTGAGAATTTTATCTAACCATTTTATTTTTTTTATTTTCCATAGGTTATGAATAAGAACCATTTTAATGAGTTTAAGGATACATGTTATTTTTATTAGTTATGTTTTATGTTTTACAAATATAATAAGGGAACCATTTATGTATCCAATTCTTCAAGACTACTAAACTAATCTATCATTTGGTATTTGATTCCTTGTAATCATTCCAATATAATAAAATAATGCACTAGTTTTGGGCTCACTGGGGTTGGGTTAACACACAATCATCCTTCTTTGATGGGAAAATACATGTTTTAAAAGGTTACCTTCTCAATTTCTCCTCATAAACAAGCCCAGTTAAAAGGAACTTCCTAATCTATTACCCCCTATCAAGTACAATCCATATTCCATTTTAATCCACCGTTATTTTTCTAAAACCACTCATTTCATCATGAAAACCTATCTTAGTCAATTGATGGTTTTTTTACAAAATAATTTTACCTTTGTCCTCTTTAAAGTCTATTTAATATTTTCCCTTTAGCTACACTACACTCGCTCATTTATAAAGATTCATAAATACTCTTTTTACATGTTCCCGCTTTAGTTGGACATAATTTTTCATGATCTATGACTATTTTCAATCATCAATGTCCATAAAATATTTTAATCCATTATTTTATGGACAGCTTTATGATGCACTCATTTGTTATGTTATATGACATGATTACGATACTCATTTCTTTCTATGGATACCCCTAATTTTTATTGCATATGATTTATTCTTCATGTGAAATAGTGTGGTTAGGCCACACAGTTATACCTAACAGTATGAATGGTATGCATTTTTTGGAGTATCCATCTCACGCGGTTGGAAAAAAATTTCTCAAAACATGCGATAATCTCCATCATAGAGGTCCTTGTGCATGCTTAGTGCAATTTTTAGAAAACTATGTGGTCAAACTGTGCACATGCTAAATTTTGGGTAATTTTACCATTTTCCCCTTAATGATCTAATTAAACCAACACTTATTCTCTAATATAATTTACAGTGGGATGAACCTCCATTTATCCCATTTTGGAGACTTTTCAAGTAATAACCTAGGGATCAACCAATATCCTTCATCTGGGATCTTTTCATGCTTTTGTTCACCACATTGGGTGCACAACATTAAGTACTCTTGTCCATTTGATCCATTATTCGTCTCTATTTCCCTCGACCTAGTTATTGAGGTGTAAGAGTTTTTAAATTATCATAAATCTACTCAATTCCAATCCAAATGATATTATTATATAGGATTAGTAGTGTTGTACAGGCCTAAAGTTAGTGGTCTATACATTATCCCTAAAGTTCACTGATTTTGGAATTCTCGTGTGGAGCTCGCTGATTTCATCAGGTGTCATTTATTGAATTTATATTCCATGATTATAAACATTATAACCATATTGTTATACTCTTTGTAAATATATGATTAGTTGTTGGTATTTATGTAAAAAACTCCCCACACCCCATGTAGGGTGTTATTCCACAATTGAGATTTTGGTGTTTTGACATGGTTGGGTCACCATTCGGGTATGCCTTGGATCGACACTTCTAATGGTAATATTTCCTATGTTAAATGGGTTGATTTAATTTGAGAATTGTGTAATTTAATATACCATGTATGTCCATCACTTGCCATGCCTATGTTAAGTGATTCATTTTGATATATAAATGTTAAATGGAAATTGGAAAGCAGACAAAGTATATCAATTACCCTATTAAATGGAATGTTTTGTTTCACATCTGCATCACACCTTGAAATGTTCATGGAAGGCAGTGGAGTGAACCTTATTAATTAAACATTACATACATGGTTTTAATTGAAAATTTTCATGTTACATGGCATTGTCAAGATAATGAAAGGCTAGGCTTGAGCCAAGTGAATTTGTTAATGGAATAATTATCAAATGAACAAATTAACTAAAATTAATTAAATATAAGGGTCACATTTAAGAACATGTACCGTGACATCTTTATAGGTCGGCTTGACTCGTGTTATCTCTTGGATTCTCGTGGGAATGCCTTGGGTACTCAAAGATTTTATTTTTACTCAAGGATGCCAGTTTCCTTGGG
This sequence comes from Viscum album, assembly GCA_963277665.1. Lineage (NCBI taxonomy): Eukaryota > Viridiplantae > Streptophyta > Magnoliopsida > Santalales > Viscaceae > Viscum > Viscum album. Next base: position 2,037,216,039 of record OY728148.1, read on the forward strand.
TGATACCTACCCGAGAACCTGATCTTTATCTACCTCTGGATGCCCAATATGAAACTATAGGACACCTTCATTATTATTACAAGATTCCAAAAATACACTCCTTGGATCCATAATTGACATGTAGGTTCCATGGTTACCTCCTATTTAACCTAGTCATTTGTTAGACCCATTTTACGTTGGAAGAACTCCTTAGACTCGGTAGGCATATTATGGTGGGAATTATATGGACGAAGCTCCTTGTATTACACTCATAACCCTTAACTAGACTCAATTTTTACCTATTTAGTGGCCCATGAGTTCTAGGTTTCCTTAGTGAATAACATATAACCACTTTATAATAATTATAAATTATGGTTGACTTATTACATCTTGGATAATTCATTATTTATACTATCATGAGGTGATGTTAGTTATGGCTATGCCTCACATGAATTATTTATATAAACAAGTAATCAATTAGTTAATGAATTGATTACATGTTCAGACACCAGCCATGTGCTGAAGTAGGTACTTGGGTATTTAGTTACATTTTACTACTTTAATTAATATATGAATGTTTTAAAATTGTTACATTTCCATTACGAGGGAATGATGTTATAGACACCATTGGTGGTGGAACACTGAGATTTATCTCACACCCTCTTCAGGTGACATTGGGTACCCATGGTAGATTATGTTCATGCATGTGTTGATAAAGGGAAGCATAATTCTTTACACACTTTATTTCTTACTCTGTTAAGATGGAGTTGGTAATAGATGATTGAGCTATAGATTAAGATTATTGGGATATTTTATGTATTTACATTACTAAATTGGGTTTTTTCATGTATTAATTTTAATTTTTCTCCATGTTTTTCAAGATTTCAAGTGATATGATATTCATCATCATCATTTATTCTATGTTATTATAGTTATTTCAGTTATTGTTATCCTTGTCTCTTTCCACTGGGCATTCAGTTTACTTATTTCGTATGATATTTACCTATGTTTATAATTATCCACAATGTTATAATCTAGTAATGAAGGAATAGTCTCCCTATGGACACACCCTAGTCCCTCTCTTCTACTTGGAATCCACTGGCATTTGGGGAGATGCGCTTGAGGTCATGTGGGCCACCGAGATCAAGGCACCTCCTATGTGGCATCTAGGTCCAGGACATCACAACAACAACTGGATTGGAAGCTCCAAATGATGTGGGGGAATGTAATCTCATTGTTCTGTCAAATATATCAAGTACATTGTTAATTTATACATCTCCACATTCCATAATTTACCTCATTTTTTCAAAGAATATATAATCAATCCCTAAATTTCTATAAGTATATTTATCAGTCAAGACTGCTGGAAGGATTATCAATGCATCAACAGTGTAAAGAAACTATAATATTAACTTTGGAGAGAACAATATAATAAAAAATATAGTTGTCATTCCCATGATGGAATTTTAAATTTACTAATGATTTACTGGATCACAGAAAATAATGCTAAGATCAACTATAGATGTAAGGAAATATCAGTAGTCTTGAATGGAAAACCAACAGTTGTTTTCAAAGGAGGTATATATCGACCTGATTTTTTTCTAGAAACACCTCCCATTGCCTTATTTATGTAAATGATCAGTGAAAATTATGATGGAAATGAAAGTATAAAAATAGAAAATGTCCCCATCATGTAGGAATACATTGACATATTTCATGAGGAGTTACTTGAAACATACCTAGAAAGAGAGTTAGAGTTCTCCATTGAAATCATGCCTAGATCCAAGACCATATAAAAGACCCTGTATAGAATGTAAAATGTGGATTTGGTGTAATTAAAGAAACTATTACAAGATTGTTTGAAGAAGGGTTTATCTAACCAAGTGTGTCTCCTTAGGGAGCACAATTTCTCTTTGTAAGGAAAAAGTATGGATCAATGTGTCTATGAATTGATTATAAATAATCTATTGTGATAATATATAAGAACAAGTATCCTCTTCCAAGGATTGATGATTTATTTTACCATCATCATGGGGATCAATTCTTCTCCAAGATTGACCTTTGATCTGGTTATCATCAATTGAGGGTGAATAAGGGATATATTCCAAATAATTTATTCCGATCAAGATATGGGCATTATGATTTTTCATTATTCCCTTATGCTTGATTAATTCACCTTATATATTTATGGATTTTATAAATCGAGTCTTGAAGGACTACCTTGATAAATTTATGGTAGTTTTTATTGATGATATTATGATATATTCTATAATTCATGAATATATTGAAGATCATGTAAGGGTTATATTGAAAACTATGAGGAAGAGGATTCTATTTTGAGAGTTTATAAAATGTCAATTTTGGTTACAATAAGATGCTTTCTTGGGGAACATTATAACCAATGAAGGAATATCAGTTGTCCCTGTCAAGATTACGGTTTTGGAGGAGTGGATTCTTCCTAGAATAGTAACTGAGATTCATAGTATTCTTGGTTTAGAAAGATATTATAAGTGGTTTCTGAAATTTTTATCAAGAATTTATAATCCACTGACCATGTTAACTAGAAAAGGGGACATGTTTATCTAGAAAAATGAATGTGGAGAAGTTTTCCAAGAGCTGAATACGAGATTGTTTAGTGCACCTATGTAAACAACACCCTCTATTAAAGATGGATTCATTATTTTTAGTGATTCATATCTAAATGATATTTGGTGAATACTCATGAACAATTATATGGTGATTTATTATGCATATTTATAGGTAAATCCTTGTGAGTATAATTATCAAACACATGACCTTGAGATAGTTGTGGTTATTTTTACTCTGAAGATATGGAGGCACTATATTTATGGAGATAAGTGTGATATATATATATATACACACACATAGACCACAACAGTTTGAAGTATATTTTTACACAAAAATAATTTAACATGACAAAAAGGAGATGGTTTGAAATTAAGAAAGACTATGATTTTTCAATTCAACATTACCCCAAAAGAGAAAATAAATTCATTGATTTATTAAGTAGGAAAACCATGTTTTTTTGGAAATGATGATGATTCAACGGTATCACGTGATCAAAGACCTAGTAAAATTGGACATGAGAATCATACGAGAAGGTACATCATCAACCCTATCAAAAATGATTTCTAAACCATAATGTCTTGAGATGATTAGAAAATATAATAAATAATATCCTTTCATACTATGGAAGACAGAGAATGTGAAGAATACGAAGTTTACTGAGTTCAACATTGAACACGAAGGTTTACTAAAATTTAGTACATGTTTATGTGCTCAATCTATTTCTGAAATAAAGATGGAGCTGAGGGATGAAGCTCCAAGATCCAATTTTTCTATACATCTTGGAATCATGAAAATGTTTAGGGACCTTCATGATCATTTTTGGTAGGAAAACATGAAAAGGTATATTTCCAACTACATTACTAGGTGCTTGGTGTGTCAATAAGTGAAGGCACAGAGACAACTCCCTAATGGGGTATTCCAACCACCATCCATACCAACATTGAAGTGGTATAATATCATTGTATACTTTATTATTCGTCTCCTGATAACATCAAAAGAAAACAATGTGATATGGGTAATAGTGGATCATCTCACCAAGAATTCCAATTTCATTACTATTCGAGAAGATTTATCTCCTGAACAAGTTTCTATGATTTACATAATATATGTGGTGAGGTTACATAGAGTGCCAATTTCTATCATTTATCGTCATGATCCAAGTTTTTCATCAAATTTCTAGAGAAATACTCCACATACTATGAGTACCAAATTGAATATTAGTATGATGTATCAACCCAAAACAGATGTCCAATATAAAAGTAATATTTAATGACTTTAGGACATGATTATTACATGATCAATGGATTTTATATTTGGATGAAATTAATAGCTCCCATTAGTTTAGTTCTCATACAACAAAATCTGTCATTCAAGTAATCAAATGGAACCCTATAAATCTCTATATGGGAAGAGATGTATAAATAATACATTTTGGGATTAATTTAGTGAGATAAATATTTTGTTCCTATTCTTATAAAAGAGATGATAGAAAAGGTTCAAGCCATCTAAAAAAATATTAAGGCTGATCGGAGTCGGTAGAAAAACTATGCTTACAATCATTAAATGGACTTGAATTTTGATGTTAGAGACAATATTTTCCATTGAATATAACCATGGAATATATTCATACAGTTTAGGATGAAATGGAAGCTTAACCCCAAGTACATTGTCCCCTAAAAAATCCTTGATCACATAGAAGTAGTGTCCTATCGATTATAACTTCAACCAAATGTAGCCCAAGTTCATGATATATTCCATGCATCTATTTTGAGTAACTATATAACTAACCCTTAACATGTCCTGAATTAGAAGGTTGTATAACTAGAACATGACCTATCTTATGAATAGATTCTAGTGGAGTTCTTGGACCATAGAGATAAGGTTCTATGCAACAAGACTACCCACCTTTTAAAAGTGTTGTAGAGGAACCATAAATATGAATAAGTGATGTATTAACCAGAGGATACATTGAGGAAGAAGTAACCACACATATTCTCAACTATGAGAATGAGTTGGAGTTTCGAGGGAAAAATTTCTTAAGGGGAAATAATTTAATGACCCAAACTTTTTGAATAATATTTCGTTCATAAGAAAATGTTTGTTATATTATATTATACAGAAATAATGATATCTCTTTAATAATGATGTAAATATAAAGGTAAATGTGACCCTCATGATTCGATCATTATATGACCATTTTTCAATTATGACCATTGGTCAATATGACCTTTGGGAACTATACTCTTGATAATAAATTTAATTTTATTATTACTGTTTAGGAGTAAAATTTGACAAAGGATAATTGATATAGAAAGAAGATTAGATGACCTCAACCAATAGATTTGTTCCATTTGAATCCTATTAATAATATCTTGTGACGTAGGTATCATCAATGTGGTTCACACATGACCAATATGATTCTGAGCTTAAATAATTTATGCTTGAATGAAATCATCTATAAGAGAACCCCAACTTAGTAGAGATTAGAACTCAGTCGATGATCGCTGAGGCACCCCACAAAAATTCCACCATCACAAACCTTACACTTAGGTTGTACATGGGTGTAATAAGGGGTTACGTGTCCCGACCTTAGTGTGTAATTCCTTTGTTTAAGTAAAATTCTTATTCTATCAATTCTATTTTAACAGTAGTTTTTCTTAATGAAATTGAGATGAAATTTTATAACATGATTTTTAGAATAGAAATTGTACATTCTAGAAAATATATAAGTATTTATAATAAAATAATATAATTTGAATAATACTTATTTTAATAAAATAGTATGGTAAAATAAATCTTATTTTAGTATAAATGATAATTTTTGTTTCAATTGTCACAAATTCTATTATGCATTTTCAATTCACTATTATTTTAAATTAATAAGGATTTTAATATTTAAAAGTTATAATTATCATATTTAGAGGATTATTTTGATCAAAAAGTATCATTTCATAAATCATAACATGAAAATTATGTTAGGGTGAATTTATGAGAATTTTCTAAAATACTTTTTTTTGCGTGAATAGTGAAAAATACAGTTTGAGATTTTAGGTATCTTTACTAACCTCATAATTAATTCAGAATGATTAAATAAATAAATAACAAAAATAAAAGATCTCTCATATTTTATTTTATTAATATCAATTATTTTAGTATATTTAAATAAATTTTCAAATCTTTAATTTATTTTCAAAATTATAAAATAGAATCTTTAACTTTAAAATTGTTATTTTGAGTGAAATTTATTTTTTATTTACAAAATAAGTAATATAAAATTATGGTTGAGTCTTGTGGATTAAAATAACATAAATTGTGTCTCAAGTTTCCAATACCATTGGAAAATATCATGGTAAAGCCTATTGTTTTTCATTTTCCACAACCTTCGTTTCCAAAGCCATTTTTTGGAAATTAATAAACAATTCATCCACTTTCACTATAAATTCCCTCCTATTTCTCCATTTGACTTCACTCCCAATTCATCCTCCATAAAGATATTATATTTTACCTCCCAATAGTCTTATCAAGGTTTTCTCCATCCCCCAAGGTCCCAATCCTCATGTTTTAGGAGTTACTTTTTACGGTAATAGAATTATCCTTCTTTTCTTTTCATTTCAACAACCTCTTTTTTATATGTATTATAAATGTTCAGGTAACTCTATCATATTTCATTTTATTAAATACCTTATTTTCAAATTATTTTCTGTCAATGTGATAATACTATCCCCTCCATTTTTACCCTTTTCTAAAATTATTTTTTATACCCGTTATACTATCGAATTTACTTATCAAAATTTATCTCTTATCCCTATGAAATTCCCTTTTATTTTTGTTGTTGGATGCCCAATACTCTTTTTATTATGGTGGTATTCACTAATATGTAAATATTATTTATTTTATTCTTGGTTTGAAATATATAATATCCACATTCCCGTTCCGTGGGTTAAAAATGATATAATGATCATATTTTAAAATCACTTTTTAAACACCATGATTTTAATATGAATCCTATAGTTTTTATTCTCTAAAAGTAATTTATAGAATAATTTATTATGAACTACGTGTTTTAAAATAAAATTATGACATATAAATGGTGGACCCTGATATTTCTCCAATGCATTGGGTAATGAATTTAATCTCTATAGATGACATGTTATATAATACCTTGAAGAATAACCATGGTATTTTTTATGAAACCTTAGTGATTCACTTTGTTGATATGCTTATGAATGTATAAATTAAATATTGTATCCATATTTCTAAGTTATAATTCATGTTATTTTATTTATGATATGCCTCGGGTTCTATTTTTCATTCGGAAATGATATTCCTCATGTTCTTATCGGTTTTCTCAAGATCACATGCAAACTATTTCTCCTTGATTTACCTTAATAACCCTTATGCTCCCTATTTTCCTTTGATGCATGTCCCTAGGTTTTGTGATTCAGTAAATTTACTTATGATGATCCTATTAATAATCCTTTCATGTGTATTAAAATAATGTTTTAATTTTTCATGTATTATTTACCTTTTTCCAAGAAACTAAACATTAAAATATCCTCAATTTTGTACCATTTAATTAAATGTTTATTTAATTAAATGTTGATATGACATATACATCTTATTATGGAAATATAACCCAACATACCATGTTTCAAAAGTGTAGGAAGAATCTTGGGAACTATCTAAATGGAATTAGGACATGTTTCAAATGTGGAAGAGAGTGGAATCTGTCTAATTATCGCCGAAGGGATATGAAGAAGCCCAAAAATGTGGATGAAGAAAGTATGGTTCAAAGAAACACTCAACCTATTCTACAATGTTTCAAATTCAATGAACATGGTAATTATGTGATCCAATGCTCTGCTCCAAGAGTTTTTAGAGGCAATCAACAATAAAAACCTCCAAGGAATCATGAAAGGACATATCCTATTAGTATTGCTAAGGTGGAGCCCAAAAATGATGTGATTAAAAGTACATTAGTTATTCATTAAAGAATAGTGAATATACTATTTGATCCTAGTTCTACTCATTTGTTCATATATTGAAATTTTAGTAGAACTATTAAAACACCACCTTAAAATATTGAGGTTGAGTAATCTGTGAGAATAGAAAATAAGGATATTATTTCATCCAAAGTACATAACACCTCCCCGATTAATGTTTGTGAACAAAAACTCATAGTAAATATTTTCATACTTCCTTTGATAGAGTTTTATTCTATATTGGTCATGGATTGTCTATCTATATATAAATTCAACATCAACTATCAAGAAATAGAGATAAATATTAAAATCATGAGGAATCCCCCAATTTTTTATAAGTGAAAGTATGAGAAAAAATCTCCTTTAGAATCATCATATCAATTTTGGATATTATTGACTTATGAGAAAACATATCTAGCTAAAATTATCGATACAAAAGATATTATCATTCTCAAAGACATGAAAATTGTGAGGGACTACACTGATATGTTCCCAAAATAATTTCATGGTCTTCCTCCTAACCGAGAGGTTGATTTCTTGATTGAACATATTACTAGATATCTTCCTATATAAAAAAATGCTTACAAAATGGCCCCAATTGAGTTGGAAGAACTGAATAATTAGTTATAATAGAATATGGATAGGTGTTTTATATGCTCGAGTGATTCAACATGTGGTGCACCAGTTCTCTTAATCAAGAATAAATATTGATCAACGCGCCTTTGCATTGATTATCATGAGCTGAACAAAATCATGATAAATAACAAGTATCCCCTACCATAGACAGATGACTTGTTCAATCAATTATGTAGGGAAAAGGATTTATCTAAGGTGAACATTTAGTCCGGATATCACCAATTAAAGGTGTAGAAGGATGATATTCCCAAGATTGAATATCAAATGAGCTACGGACACTATGAGTTCATAGTGATGACCTTCAGACTCACTAATACTGTATAAATTATCATCGAATTAATGAATAAAGGATTTAGAGATTACCTTTATTTTTATAGTAGTCATTATCATTGATATTATGATATACTCTAAAATAATAGAGTAATATGAGAAGCATTTTAATATTTTTTTGAAGACTTCGATAAAGGAGAATCTCTATGAAAGGTATAGTAAATGTGAGTTCTAAATGGAGTAAATATCATTCTTGGGACATGTTATCTCCAGCAAAGGAATATTTTTGGACCCTTTAAAAAAAGGAAATTAAGGAGTGTCCCAAACTAGCATCTTAATGGAGATCCATAGTTTCATTAGTCTAGATGAGTATTACCAATGAGTTGTGAAGAACTTATAATTATTTTCAAACCCACTAACCAAGATCACATGGAAGGGAGTATGGTTTTTCAGTACCAGTGAATACGATGACTACTTCAAAGAATTGAAAAATAGGCTTATCATTACACTAGTAATCACACTACCAACAAATAGAGAACTCTTTTTTTTATAAAAAGATGCTTGAAAAGGGGATTAGTATATGTAATAATAAAAAATGATAATGTAATATCCTATGAATGAAGGAAACTGAATGTTCATTAGAAAAACTATCGCACACATGATATAGAGTTGGAGGTTATGTTCTTCTCATTGAGAATATGAAGACATTATATATATGGGGAGAAGCGCAAGATATGTATTTATCATAAGAGCCTCAAATGCATATTTACATAGAAATTTATTAATATGAACTACTGAAGATTGTTAGAGATCATGAAGGATTATAAATTCTGAATCCACTACCATCATGGTAATGTAAATAATGTGGAGGATTCTCTAAGTAGAAATGATATTGCCACATTATCAATGATAATAATTGAGAATAATACAATTATATTAGACCAAAAAATTATGCACATGTGAATCATTAAATAAGGAACATAATAAATCCTTTCTCAAGTAATTTATCAACAATCCCTTATGAACAAAATAAAGGATTCTCAAATAAATGATGAGGAAATTCAGAAAAAGGTGGATGCTATCATAAATGGGAAATCCTTAGAGTTCAAAATTTATGAGGAAGTATTCGTATGATTTGCTTCACGATTATGTGTACCATCCAGTATAGAGATAAGTAAATAGGTTATGAATGATGAAAATAGATAAAATTTTCCTTGTCCACTCAGGGAGCACAAAGAAGGATTGATATCTTTTCCAGCATTATTATTGGGATTGCATGAAGAAGGAGAATACTGAATATACATCAATGTGCCTAGTATTCCAATAAGTAAAGGCTGAAAGGAAAAAGTATAAGAGGATTAAGAAACCATTACCCATACCCACAAGGAAATGGGACGACATCACTGTGTAATTTTTAACTATACATTCAAAGACATATATGGGAAATAATAATATATGGAACATTTTGGATTTAATTAAAAGACAACTCACTTTATCTCAATTCAAGAGGACTTCTCACTTGATTAACATGCACGAATATACATCAAAAAAGTGGCGAGGATATATGGAGTAACATTATAAATTGTATCCAATAACAATATGAAATTTATCTATAAGTTTTTTAAAAGTTTCCAACATGTTCTAAACACTATGTTGAACTTTAGTACGGATTATCATCCTTAAATCGATAGCCAATATGAGAAGACTATTCAGAAAATAGAAGACATGTTGAGAGCATTTTTTATGGACTTCAAGGGAAGATAGGTCCAACATATAACTTTGGTCAAGTTCAATTGAAACAATAGATTCCAATTAATCATCAAAATGGATCCATATGAATCCCTATATGGGAAAAGATGTTAAACACCAAAATTATGGGATGGAGTCGATGAATGCAAGATTCTAGGACCTGAAATGGTCGAAGAAATGGTAAAAAAAGTGAAACCCATTCAACAAACCATCAAGGAAACCCAAATTCAATAGAATATCTCTGTATAAAATCATCAATGAAACCTAGAGTTTATGGTTGGAGGCATGATATTCCTATGAGCATATCTATGTAAGAGGGTCACAAGATTTTCGATGAAAGGAAAGCTAATTCCGAAGTACATAAACTCCATAGAGATTATTGTTGGAGTTGTGGACTATCTACTAACACTTACACCAACCATTTTTCAATTACATGATGTATTCCATGTATCCATATTGTGGAATTTCATATCATATCCCTCAACTGTACTTCATTTTTTGGTGGTATAGTTGGAAAATGATCTCCCTTACGAAGAGCAGACTGTGAAGATCTTATACAATAGAGATAAAGTTCAACAAAACAACTCTAATTACTTGGCTAAAGTACTATGATGGAACCATAAGTAAAAAAGTGGAAATATGGGAACTGAAGGAATCATCGAGAAGTACCCTCGCATGTTTTCACCTTAGTATGTAAAATGATATTTTGAGTGTAAAATTTTATTAGGGAGAAGAATGTAACGTCCACGAATTTTGTCAATGAAATTTACCTTCTTATAAAACATCACATTGAGAACCCAATAAAAATATTATGATTATAAATTAATAATGATACTTTATTCATAAAACAAACCAATAATTACAATAGGTTAATAAATAGATAATATGATAAAAAAATTCGGAAAATTTGGATATGATCGATCCACTAGAATGATCGCACTAATGAATAAAGATGCAAAAATAAAAAATAGTGTTAATAATAAAATATTAATGAAATTATAAATCAAATACATGAATATTTTAAATTATAATATGATATATTTATATCACAGTATAAGTTAATAAATGTTTAAAAACTGATAATTAAGAGATTGTATTTTTTTTTAAACGTAAATATTTATTTACAATTTTATAATTAATATAATGATTTAAAAGATAATTTATTTATATAAAAAATGTTAATAAATTAATATTGTTCTGATTTATAATTATAATATAATTTTAGGAGACCATAATTTATGTTTCAAAGTGTCATAAAAGCGGTTATAATATAAAAATCCGTATTTCTAAATAAATGATGATTTCAATTAAAAATTAAAAATATTATATTTAGAAAATTATTTTTATAAAATTTAGTCCATTATTGAAATATAAACATAAAAAATGGATTGTTGAATTTTTGGTGAATAGTAAAATACTATAATTTATGACATTGAAAATTATAAGTGAAGAAATGATTTTTTTGAGTCATGAATGAGTCATGTTTGATGTAAGTGACCATTATATAGTACTCAAATTCTATAGTTACTATACATTGTCATATAAATAAACACAATTGATAGTCTTAAGCAAAAATAATAAACAAATGAATAAAATATTAAAAACACTTATCTCCTCCCCAATAAATATCTCCCTCACCACCTATTCTACTGAAACATATAAGCATTATAGATGTCTAATATTATAACCACTTCACATACAATTCCTATTTCACACATCCATGTCTTTTTGGTGTCATCAAAAGACTAATTCTATGTTCCTTAAGTAGGTTCTTCATGAGACGATATTCAAGAGGTAAAATCATCATTCTTTCTCTTTTAATTTATTTTATTTTCTTATCCTCTGCTCACCTTTACTATCAAAAGTGACTTTATAACTATAGTATTATATGTATATATATATATTGTTAATTTATTATTTTAACGGAATATCCACCATCAAACCTGTAGTCTTATCATTTTATTCTAAAAATGAAAACATCATCTGTGATGTGTAGATTCACCGCCTTCATGGATGATGATTTTTTGTTTTACATTACCTCCTTCATGGATAATAATAAAACCATTATAATCGTTAAAAGGGATTTTAAAATTTATATTGTATCTTTTTATATGTTTTGGATCAAATATATATGCATAATATGAAATAATAAAGAAATAGTTCATGATAATCGAAAAAATGACAAAAATAAACTAAATATTTATCGTTAACAATTTATCTAATGAAGCATTATATTGTCTGAAAAAAATTATATACAAGATCATTTAAAATTATGGAATTATATTAATACCATTTAATTCCACTTCTATATTTTTTCTCCCATTTAAAAATAAATTTCATAATTATACACAATTAAAACGACCATGAAAACCATGTAATTAATGCTCCCCGAATGAAAACATTAAACATTATAACTCATCAAAATGACCATAGATGAACTTAATAAAATTATAATAAATATAATATATGTAGAGAGTTTTATGAAATAATTAAATGAATCTAATTTTATTATCTAATACATTAATCGAATGTGAAGAACTCATTAAAAAAAAGGTAAGATATCTCTCCAAAACAGTTATTTTTTCCTTTCGATTATGCTTTCTCTCTCTTTAAACCAATGTATTTCTTTTTTAATCATATTTAATTCATCTTAATTATGTTTAAATGTTACAACATTATTTATCCATATCCAATATATAACACCCCGTTATTTTACAGTATGTATATTCTTAAATAAATTCAATTTATTCAATATCTTATGTTGCATGCAACACATATCTTAAACGAACTCCGATATACTATTAATATTATTATATAAAATGAAATTATAAACAAACTATTATATTTGTGGGAATGAATATTATTAAACAAATTATGAAAATTATATATTATATATATTAATCAAATTTTTTAACATTCATCCAAATGATTTTATAGGCATAAGATAAGAGTGAACCCAATATTACACAAAAAGACTTATATTTTTATAAAAGCAATTTTACTGCATTTTAATAGAGAAACTATTTTAAATAAAATTATTGACACATATATATTTTATATTTTAAAAAATAATCTTTTTCTTTTAAATATGAATATGAATATTTATTTTGGTTGAATATTTGGTATTTTTCTGAAATGTTTAATATTTTGATGAATACTGAAAGGTACTAAATTTTAATTGAAAACAAAGTTTTTCATAAAAATAATTTATAGTGTTAAATTATATTATTTAATATTTTTAATGTATAAATAAACTATTTTTATATCATTTAATACTATTTAAGAAATTGGAATCAATTTTACATTGAATATGAATAAAAAAAAATTACAATTTTTGTACGTTTTCACTTTAATAATTTAGTTTCTCATTCCCTCAATGGGTTTGATTTTAAATTAATTAAAGAAAAATATGTGTTTTGAATATTTAAAAATGAATTCCATAATTTTAATTAGTGAGCCCTAATTATTCAAATAGGTTTATTTTATTTTTGGACATATGAATAGTAAATTTAGTAATATTTTAATTTTGATGGTTAAGGGTAAATCAAGTTAATATGGGTAAAAATATTATTTAAAGTATTATAAATTTATCGTAATATATTTCCTAATATTTTTGGATGATAATTATTTGATGAAAATCATCATTGGGCCGATTTTATGACCCCTTGGATCCACTTGGATAGCTTTAAGCCTTTTATAGTAATTTATTATAAGGGAAGTCCAATATGTCACACTCTTATTTTAATAATTATTAACCTTTTATAAGTGGTTATTTATTGAAAATAATTGAATATAAATATTCATTTTAAATTTATAATTTTTATATTAATTATGAAAAATTATTTATAGGTTTTTTTGGAGAAAAATAATTAAATTAAATGGTGACATAATTATGATACAATTATTTATTTGACATATTATTAATGTTTTAGAAGTCTTGGTCTGAATTTATCTTGTTTTTTAGATTTTTGTATAAGACAAAGAAATGGATGCGGTCAAAATTGACATTATTGATATTTTTAAAAAAAATAATATTTTATTAAATGATATACAATATCTAAAAATGAAAAAATTCATCCAAATAATTTTCATAAGTCTCTAAATGTCATAAATTATTTGCTTAGTGTTTGTTTGACATATTATAGTAATTATATTAACACTTAAGAAATAAAAACACATCTTGTCATAGTAAGAGTGAAAGGGATTAAATAAGGACTAAATACAAAAGATAATGGTAAGATTGTGAACTAAACATATCTAAAAATTATTTTATGAAATGAATTTGTCCTTATCACCGTAATATCTAATTGGAATTGTTTAATGGACACTTTTTCATGAAAATAACTTATATATTATAGAAGTCAAAGATAGTTACAAAATGTCACTCTATTTGTATTTAATATTTTTTTGTGATCAAATAGGAAAAAAATAATATACGAATGAATATAAATTTATATTTTTATATTAATGAAATTATTTTCATTATATAATTTTATTTTTAATTTCTAAAAAGTACATAATTTCATTAAATTTTTTTCAATTCTAAAATAGTATGTATTTAATTAACTAAAAAAATAAAATATTTCATTTTAAAAGTATTAATTTTAATATATTTGGGATGATTTAATATCTATAATTAATTTAATAGACCAATAAGATATAATATAGATTATTTTGATCATTATAATTGAATTCAAAATTTTTCTTGATGTATTTATAGTCAAGTTAAAATAAGAGAATCAAATTTGACAATAATGATATTTTATTGAATTAATGAATTATTAAATTATTTAACAGTAAAAAATGTTAAATAATAAAAAATAAGATAATATATGAACAAAAATCTGTTACATATTCATTTATAGTACATATTAATGTTATTATAACTAAAATAGACTTATTATATTTTAATATTTTGAGTATTTTCGAAATGCCCCTCGCCTCATTTATAAAATGGAACCTCCTCCCTGACATCCTAAAACCAATTTGACGCTTCTATCTCCCCCAAAACTTCCCATATAAGCTCCAAAATTCCCTCTATTAATCATATAATCCTACCTTTTGGAATAAACCCATCAAGTAATCCCTTTGGTGTAAACCAAAAGGAGTTACCCAAAGAAGAGGTAACATCTTTCCTCAAGGTCTTTAGTTTTATTTCTATTATCCACCCCCTAAAAAATAATTATTCCCTGACTATATAAAAACACCAGTATCCTAAATATATTGATATGTTTTTATGCTAATGGATGGAACTAAATTCACTCACAATTCAATCTAATGGGTAATGATCATATTGTTTATGTGTATGATGAACTACCACCTCACAAAATGATGATTGTCCATTTTTCCTCTACCACCTTTCATGGTTGGGAAATATGATGGAAAATCTATTTATATATGTTATATATGATATTTTTTATTTATTTTGTTTTTTTAATTATTTTATAAAAAATACCCTTCTACTTTCCATAATTTATAAATACGATAACATCGTTTGTTGAAGTGCAGACCACCGCCTCTTCAAAGCGACATGATTCAATCACACTATACATGGTATGTATAAAGGATGGTTTTAATAATAACATGTGAAATATATTACATTAAATGATACTATAATTATAATATATATATTGTTGGAATCCTCATGTATTAATCATTTTTTAAAGATCGCAAATTTTATTACTGTTAATTAATCTCAATATTAATTACAAATCTTGCTAATGCACTTCAATCTCAATAATAACTACACATCATGTTTTAATGATCACAAATCCTATTAATGTTAATTACTCTCAATATTAATTTCACATCTTCCTACTTCTCTTTAATCTCAATAATAACTACACATCATGTTTTAATGATAGAAAATTTTATTGATGTTAATTACTCTCTTTGTTATTTACATCCATCCATCCAACATTAACTTTTTATTATTTCAAGGTGGGAAAATCCCTACACAGAACAAACCTAAGGAGGTCTAAAGTATTGGAGACCCAATGCATCTGCCCTAACAAAGTTACCACATGCATGTGGAAGAGACCCCAGCCTGGAAAACAAAAAATTACGATCACCATTAGTAATTCCTGAGGCGAGGAAGTCAGCCACCATGTTCCCCTCGCGCCATGTGTGACTAATAATCACCTGTGGATCCAATAGACGTTTGCACTTACGAATAATGTAGACAATGGTCCAAGGGATTTGGAACTTCCCCTGCAGCGATCCATGGAGGATAGCCGAATCGGTCTCGATCGATTCTAACTTAATGTTGTGCGAGTGACAAAGCTCAATACCTTTCAGCATCGCAAAAGCTTCCGCCCTGAGGGAGTCTCCCGCTCCAAAGCCATCACTGAAGGCCAGAATCACTGCCCCTTGGGGATCACGAACCACTCCCCCACCCCTCATAAAACCAGACACACATGACCCGTCCACATTCAGTTTCAACCCACTGCTTGGAAGATTCCATTTCACCCATCTACCTCGCCTATTAGCATCCTGTAAGGTGCGAACAGCAGAGTTACCTGCCATGAAAACTCGCAGTGTAGGAATATTCATCCATCATTTGATTAACGGAATCAATTCAACCACGATGCACCTGGTTCTAACCAACATGGCCAGGCGCGAGCAGGACGTGTCCCCGTGGCGTCTTTGGTTTCGGGTATTCCATATGCTCCAACAGCCCGCGACAAGCAGCACTGCCCGCGCCTTTTTCTCTGAAGCGCTATCTTCAGAACCTAAGAACCAAAGATGCAGAAACGTGGCAAGTGTGACTGCCCGACTTCCCCACCCGAAAGCATCGCCCAGATAGCTCCAGACTGTAGTCGCCCAGTCACTGGCAAAGAAAAGATGATCGACCGGCTCCTCCTTGGAAGCAATACAGCAAAGACATTTAGATGTCAAAGAGATCCCTTTGTTCCTCACCTGTTCGTCGGTTGGGAGAGCATTGTTCCGAAGACGCCAAAAAAGAAAGTTGTATTTCACCGGAAGATCGCCGCACCAAACCGTTCCACTCCATCGGTCGGGGATGCCCTGGGCGGAAGACACCGAGCGGTACCCCTTAGCAGAGAAGGCACCCGAAGCCGACCCCGTAAAGATGAGCTTGTCCGGTTCCTCGTTCAAGATGATGTCGTCAAACACCTTCAGCTGGTCGGGTGTGAGGATGGCCTGAATAAATGGCCTGAAATTGCTTTCCTGAGAAAATGAGATCGTCGGGGCCGGACAGCCTGGGAACCCCAGCGGTGAGCCAACCCAGTTCTCCTTCCAGAAATTAATTTGCCCACAACCCACCAGCCACCTGGAATTCATGCGGAGCACTGGTAAATGTTTAGAAATCATGAGCCAGAGTCGCGAGGAAGTCCCTCTGCCACTTTCCAACTGTTTTCCATAGCGATTATTGATAAATCTTTCCCACATCGATTTGTTTTCCAGAAAATCCCACGCAAGTTTAGCTTGCATGCCCAGCATTTCCCCATTGACACTTCGAATATTAATACCACCTTCAGAAATCTCCCTAGCCATCCTGTCCCATGAAGTCCAGTGAAGTCTGCCTTCATTGTGTGAGTCCCATATGAAGCATGTCAGAACCTTTTCAATATTGTTCAGCACTGCCTTTGGAGCGTTAAGCACTAAAACCACGTGCATGGGAATCGAGGACAAGACACAATTAACCAACGTGATGCGCCCCCCAAAAGACAAGAATCGATTCTTCCAATTTTTAATACGGGTTGTAATTTTCCCAACTAGCCCATCAAAGTGGTGAATCCGAACCCTTCCTGGCGCAATAGGAGCTCCTAAATATTCCATAGGAAAGGGATTTTTCTGCATACCCAGCGCATCTGTAATCTTTTTCCCCCTATTGTCTGAACACCATTTCGAGATAAACACGCTACTTTTCTCTCTATTAATGGTCTGGCCACTCCACTTGCAATAAGTTTCCATTACCCTGTTAAATTATCTAATGGTGCGCCTGTTACCATTCAAGAAAAATAGCATGTCATCAGCAAAAAAGATATGTGAGATACCGTTAGTATTGGATCTACCACGGTAAGGACGGAGGCTTCCACTAAGAGCTTTCCCCTCGATATATCTGCTAAGGACGTCCTGCACCAAACTGAAGAGGCTGGGAGAGAGGGGATCTCCTTGTCGCAGTCCACGGTTGGGCTTGAAAAACCCACACTGCTTTCCCATGAAAGAAATAGCCAACCAGGGAGAGCTGAAAATTCTAAACAGTAAGTCCACAGCCCCTCTGGAAAAGCCCATAATCCCCAACACTTTAATGATAAAGCTCCATTCCATTTTATCGTAGGCTTTGTGCATATCCACTTTAATCACCACATTGGATCCGGGCGACTTGATGTTGATATCCCCCACCAATTCATGTACCATGGAAATGGCTGATTGAGTAGATCTCCCTTTGATAAAACCTTGGTGATTTTCAGAGACCCATTGGGGAAGATGAACCGCTAGCCTTCTGTTGAGAATGCTTGCCAGGATCTTGAACGGGAAGTTACACATACTAATTGGTCTATATTGATTGAGCGAAGAAGGGTCTTTCACTTTTGGAATGAGAATAAGTTTCGACGCGCAAGCCACCCTAGGTAGGTATCCCCCTCTAAAAAAGTCCTGGATGGCCTCAACGACCTCCCCTTTAACCAACTCCCAAAAACTGATGTAGAAGGATCCTGGAAAGCCATCCGGCCCCGGGGCACTTTCAGCATTAAGGGCCTTAACTGCCTCCCAAATCTCATCAACATCAGGCGTTTTTTCCAAAGCCAGATTCACCTCACTGGACACCACCCTGGATAAGAAGCTAAACAAGTCGGTTTGTTCAGACGGATAGCCTTCCTGCATAGATGGGTTAGGATCAGCCAGCAACATTTTGAAATAATCAAAGGCCATACCTCCCACGACCTCAATATCTTGGGTAAAAGACCCATCACCCATTCGGATATTGGGAACAGTTGTACGCCTCCTTTCTTTGATGTAGGCTTGAAAAAAGGCCGTGTTTCTATCCCCCTCTCTAAGCCAAGTAGCTCGGGATTTCTCTCAGACAGCTCTTTCTTGCTCCAAGAGTATGACAGCGAGGAGGTTTTTCTTTTCAACAAGAATGCCAAAGTTGTCCTCATCCCATGAAACCTCCAGCCTTCTCTCAAGCTGCTCAATTTCGTCTTTAATCTCTTCTAAATTGGTCGAAAAATTGAGTCTGGTGATGAACCAATGCTGCAAGTCTTCCTTGAGCCTTCGTAATTTACTGTGCAAACCCATCCAACGCCTATCATGCATGGGCTTCGCCCAAGACGAAAGCACCACTGAGCAGAAACTGCTGTCTGATTTCCATTGATTGGAATAGAAAAACCGCCGGTTGTTCACCGAACCTTGCTCCAGCTTGATGAGAAGGGGAGCATGGTCTGATAAAGCTCGCACAAGGTGTTCCACCCTTGCATTCGGAAAAGAGGAGATTGCTTGAAGATTAGCAAAACACCGATCCAATCTGCACCAAGTGCGGCAATGCCCCCTTTGATTGTTGCACCACGTAAAGGACACACCGTGACCCAGACACCGTGAAGGACAAACCGTGACCCAGACACCGTGAAGTACATACCGTGAAGGACAAACCGTCACCCAGACACTGTGAAGCACATACCGTGAAGCACATACCGTGACCACATACCGTGAACCACATACCATGAAGCACATACCATGAAGAATACACCGTTTACATAATCACTGTTACACTGTTTCTTAACTTTTTGTAAATATTATTTAAATAACGCTAATAATCATATTTGATGTTTTTAATGCAATTAATGTTAGTTAATGATAGTTGTTGGCATGTCAGGAAACTGTATCTCATACCTATGAAAAGGGAATCATTACTATTTCCAGAACTCATGGAATATAAGGAAGATTGAGATGTAGTACACGTGCGAAAGTGTGATGATACAACAATAAGAACTTACATGCACCCGAGAGCACTGTGCTGAACAAGAAGAACAATCTCGAGTAATAAAGATATTGGAAGACTTTCAAAGAACTCTCATGAGTGCAATCCAAAACCACTGAAGAACACACGAAGAATCAAGAGATCGTTTTCACTCTTATAGAACACAAGATAAACTACGACACTCTGTTTTTCAATAGGAAAACCAGATAAGGACATAGAAGCATTCCTGCAGAATCCAATGAGTCCAGAACAACATTGCTAATCACTAGAGTTTTCGAAACTCTTATCTGTTCTCTCGAAGTAATTTTTTTTATTTACTTTCGAGCAGTGTGGTGTACTATGTATATCTCACACACATACTGGCTCCTGCACTGAATTGGAGGATATCAAAATCCTCACTCCAAAACTCTTAACTCTCGTTTACCCATGTCAATTGTGGAAGAGGTCCTTGTGTGGCCTGGTCTTTTGTTTTGTTTACCACGAAGAACAGTGGTAGAGGTCCCTGCGTAGCCTGGACAGTTTTGTAAACTTTTGTTAACCCCTATCCAGGGTGTGGATCAAATTTATATAAATTTGAGAGGACTAAGTCTCGTCTTGAGACTGAACCTCTTGTTATATCTGTTGTGCATATTTAGTTTAATTTTAAAGTATACTACATATATCTTATATATTCCGCTGCTATTACATTGAAATACAAAACTATTTTAAAGCAACTTTGATAGTTAAATTAGCAAGTGTCTATACTTATTGTAAACTAGTAAGTTAGTTTCAAAATTTAATTTAATCTTTAGATTAAGTTAACTGAGACCTAATCAATCTTTTAGAAACTGATGGAACATTTATACTCGGTATAGATTCACTACATTTTAACTTGTTTTATAAATTGGGGGATTTTAAATAGACAATATTTTAACAGAAATTTTAATTGGAACTCAATTAACTTCCCTCTTGAGTATCCACTCTTACCAACATTTGGTATCAAAGGTTTTTTTTTGTATAAGGATTTTGAAATACTCTATTTTTCAACTGTGATTTTAGTTGCATCTTTAAAGATCTTAAATTTATGTTAGTTCTAAATTTTTATCTCTTTAAATTTAATTTCTAAAATCTAGTTATGGATAATAGACTAGAGGGTGCTACTACAAACATGAAACCTTTATTCAATGGTACAAACTATGCTCAGTGGAAACTTAAAATGAAAATACATTTAGAGAGTATGGGTTTTGATATTTGGACTTCTATACAGTCACAATATAAAATTCCAGAAACTGAAAGAACAACTTGGGATGAACCTAATTAGACTGATTACAATAAGAACTGTAAAGATATGAATGATTTATAATGTTCTCTAGGAGATGATAAATTTAACATAATTTCTACCTGTAAAAATTCTTTTGAAATTTGGGATACGTTGGGTGTTTCTCATGAGGGAACAACCAATGTTAAAGAAATGTGATTAAATACTTATACTATTAAATATGATAATTTTAAAATGAATATTGATGAACCCATTTTTGATATGTATCTCAGGTTCAATGAGATAGTCAATACAATGAATTCACTCAGAAATAATGTTCAAGAAAAGGAACAAATTATGAGGATATTGAGGTGTCTACCAGACCGATGGAGAGGCACATCTGTTTCAATCAGAGAGTCATGTGACATTGCTGCTCTACTTGTCAAAGAACTCATTGGCAAACTAATGATGTATAAGGAAAAACTCAAGGCAAGTAAAGAGGTATATGATGAACCAAGAAGGAAATCAGTGGATTTCAAGACTACTGCTCCAAATAATAAGGACAAAAAAAAGCTCAAATACAAACTGATAGTTCAACAAGTGAAAGCTCAGACTATGATAGTGATGTTGAAATGGCACAAATAGCCAAGATATTCAAGAAATTTTATAGTATGAAGAATGTTTTCAGAAAATCAAATTACAAGGGTAAGTATGAAAATAAGTAACATTGGAAGAAGGACTAGAAAAAGCCAGATAAAAGTGATGAAGTTATTTGCTACAAATGCAAAAGAAAAGGACCTATAAAAGCATACTTTCCAAAAATGAAGTTCAAAAAGAAACACAATTATAAGGACAATAAATACATGAAAGAAATGAACGAAACGTGGAGTGCTTTAGAGGACATCTCAAGTGAATCAGAAGCTACTGATTATGAAATAAATCGTGCCATCATGTGTTTTATGACCAACACATCTGAGGTAACCTTAGATACTCCTGCTTTAAATTCTTATTATTCTAGAGATGATGCAAAATCTGATTCGGATTCTGAAAACATGACTAAAGCTAAATTATCAGAATATTGTAATATGCTGGAAGAGACATGCAATGAGCTTAAGGATAAATACAAATCATTGAAGAAACAACATGATCTCACTATAACTGTTAAAACCAAACTTACTATTGAAAAAGAGAAAAATGCTCAACTGTTAAAAGATAACACTGAATTGAAAATGTCAAATGAGAAACATAGAAAAGACTTATAGAAGTTCACAAATGGAAATGATACACTAACTCAAATGCTAGGAAAGAAAGTGGAACCTAAATACACTACTGGAATAAGCTATAAACCTGGACAGAGACAGATTACTAAGAATTGATTTTTTCCTAAATATGGACAGAATACTGCTAGTTCAAGTTCTGGAAATTCATTTTCTTCAACTGGTTAGTCACATAGTTATAGATCAAAAAGAGATTATATTCCAAAATCTCTTGACTCTAAAAATTATATGAGACCCATATGACAAATTTGGGTACCAAAATCATTGATTGCTAACCTGTATGAACCCAAGAAGATCTGGGTACCAAAATCATATTCTATCTAAAACTGTTTTGTAGAAAACCTTCTTGAAGAGTTCCCACAAGAAGACATGGTATTTAGACAGTGGATGTTCAAGAAATATGTCTGGGGATTACTCATGTTTCAAGAGCTTAATAAAGGTTGATGGAGGCTATTTCACCTTTGGTGATAATTCTAATGGAAAGATCATCGACCTAGGCCAAATTGGTAACAATGATTTAGTTTTAATTTCCAAAGTTTTTTTTTTCATGGATTGAAATATAATCTATTTAGTATTTCTCAATTTTTTGATTATGGTTTTAATGTCAAATTTGAAAATTATTCCTGTAATATTTTTAACTCTAAAAATGTTTTAGTATTTTCTACTATAAGGAATGAAAATTTTTATGCTGTTGATTTAAATTCCTTAGATAAGAAAAATGTTACCTGTTTAAATGCCTTTAATAAAGATTCCTAGTTATGGCACAGAAGATTAGGACACAGAAATATACACCCAGTTAGGAAACTAACTAGGAAAAACTTAGTTAGAGACCTACCCAAACTTGAGTTTCAAAATGACAAAGTTTGTAATCCCTGTCAAAAGGGAAAGCAACACAAAATATCTTTTAAACCAAAGGAAGAAGTCTCAAATTCCCAACCTATCGAGTTGGTTCACATGGATCTATTTAGACCATCGAGATTTTCTAGCATAAATGGGAAGCACTATGTCTATGTCCTAGTAGATTAATTTTCTAGATATACTTGGGTTTACTTCTTAGCTCACAAAAGTGAAGCTTGTTCTTATTTTATTAAATATTCCAAGTCTGTAGAAAATCTTAGTGGACATAAGATTAAAACTCTAAGAAGTGATCATGGTCGTGAGTTTGAAAATCATGAATTTGAATCCTATTTCTCACACAATGGCTATAGTCATAAATTTTCTGCTCCTAGGACACCTTAGCAGAATGTTGTAGTAGAAAGAAGAAATAGAACCCTTCAAGAAATAGATAAAACCATGCTTAATGAGTATGGCCTGCCTATTTAATTTTGGTATGAATCCATGAATATATCTTGTTATATTATTAATAGATTCTTAATTAGACCAGTTCTTACGAAAACCCCATATGAGCTATGGAACAATAGAAAACCCAAAGTTAATTACTTTAGAGTCTTTGGCTGTAAAGTATTTATTCTCAATACAAAATATAATCTTGATAAGTTTGCTTCTAATAGTGATGAAGGAATAGTTTTAGGATATTATTTAACCAGAAAAGAATATAGAGTTTTCAATAAAAGAAACAAGTGTGTGGAAGAATCTGTTCAGATCAAGTTTGATGAAACTGATCCAAATGAGACTAACAACTCTCTTGAAAATCTTGAAGAAGATTTATCTGTTCTGGACCTTAATGATAAAATCAATGAACCTGCTATAAAAACATCCAGTTCTGGACATATTCCAGAATCTGCTCCTAATGAACCCAAACCTAGAGATGTCCCTGAAATTTCTAGCCCTACCTTTACTAGATCAACTAGGATTCTAAAGAAACATACTTTAGATACTGTTGTAGGAAATATGGATATATAGGGACATAGACTAGAGCTTCTTGTAGAAATTAGGTTGAACATCAAGCCTTCTTGTCACAACTTGAACCTAAAAACATTGACAATTCTATTAATGATGAATTTTGGGTGATTTATATGCAAGAAGAACTCAATCAATTTGAAAGAAATAAAGTATGGAATCTTGTTGAAAGACCTAAGGACACATTAACCATAGGCACTAAATGGGTGTTTAGAAATAATGTATATGAATTTGGAAACATAGTTAGAAACAAATCTAGGCTAGTTGCACAAGGCTATAGTCAAATTCCCTATGTACTGATTTTTCTAAAATGAAGAAAAATGAATTTGAAATGAGTTTAATGGGTGAACTGAAATTCTTTCTTGGATTTCAAATCGTTCAAAATGATGATGGAATTATTCTAACTAAAAGTAAATATACTAGAGATCTTTTAAAACGTTTCGGATTGGATAGCAAAAAAGGTAGTGACACTCCCATGAGTACCACCTGTAAGTTGGATCTTGATGAAGATGGTAAATTTGTTGATCAAACCACGTATAGAGGAATGATTGGAAGTCTACTCTAATTGACTGCTAGTCATCCTGATATTATATTTAGTGGGTGTATGTGTTCTCGTTTTCAGGAAAACCCTAAAGAGTCACATTTAAATGCTGTAAAAAGGATTTTCAAATACCTCAAGCATACTCCCAATTTAGGACTGTTCTATCCCAAAGTGCAATCATTTGAATTAGTTATTTATTCTGATGCTGATTTTGCTGGATGTAATTTAGATAGAAAAATCACCTCTAGAACATTTCTCTTTTTAGGCAAGTCACTAATATCATGGTGTAGTAAGAAACAAAATTCTGTTGTATTATCTACTGTAGAAGATGAATACATAGCTGGTGGAAGTTTTTGTGCACAAATTTTATGGATGAAACACACATTACTAGACTATGGATATCAATTCAGACATGTCCTAATAAATTGTGACAACACAAGTGCTATTAAAATTTCTAAGAATCCTGTTTCTCATTCTAGGACAAAACATATTGATGTAAGACATCACTTTTTGAGGGATCATTATCAAAAAGGTGATATCACTTTGGAATTCATTGGTAATGAATATAAACTTGCTGATATATTCAGTAAACCATTAAATTCTGAAAGATTAGACTACATCATACATGATCTTGGTATGATTAATCATAAATAGATATCTTATTAATCTTAATGTTTAATACTTTACTGTATTTTACATTACATTTTCATACTCACTATTTTACAGTTACTGTTTCATGCTCACGGTCTAACCGTTAAGACCTTGTGCTCACGATCTATCAACTCACTGTCTCACCGTGACTGCACAGAATGGTCATTGCCTCACCGTGAAGACCATAAACTGTCTCACCGTGATGACTAGTTTTCATCACACTGTAATGCCTACTGACAGTCTCACCATGAATATTATTTATACTCTTATTTAACCTATATCGCGGTAATTTTTATTTCACCGCTATTTGATATCCCGCGTTTTTTTATGACGTTTGACATTCCCAAATGATAAAAATTAAGGGTTTCATTCGATTCATTACCCGAAATCTCTTATGAATCTTCTCACTCATGAAAACCTTCTCTTCCCTCTCTCCCAAAACTTCAGTGGATGCCAAGGATGAAGCATCCATCTTCACCCTCATCTAAGAAGCGTCGCACTAAGAAACAGAAGAAGATACCGAGGATAGCTCCCAAAGGACCTCGAAACCCAAACTTGGTATACCGTACTGTTGTACCTGAAAAAGAGATTTTCCCTGAGTGGCTTCTGTTTAGAAATTTGTTAGTATTGAAAGTTTTAAGAGAAAAAGGATGGCTTGAATGGTTCTCTGGACAAAATAGACCGATTTACCTGGGGCTAGTAACTCAATTCTATCAGTATGTGAAGTTTTCCATTGATTTTGGAGAACGATTTATGGTGAAAAGCTGGATAAATGGACAAAAATGTTCTTTCTCTTTGAGGATATGGGTTGCATGCCTAAGGATTCCTCATGAAGGATTTTGTGAAGACTACTATAGAGACCCTCCTCCATCATCTGATATCTTCGATCTAGAAAATGCCTTGGAAATTTTAACTGGTAATGGCACCAAGCGACAGGCTATTACTGTAGAGATAGATGGATAAACTAGACTACTATTCAAATTTGTTCAGAATTTGATCAGTCTAAGAAAAGGGGATTATCTAGAATGAAGTATCAGGATGTGTTCCTGATTCACCTATTGAAGAATGGCCATAAGATCAATCTTTGTAAGTATGTCATTAACCATATATGTGAGCTGATTAAAGTCACTTCAAAATCCACCTCCTTGTTTTACTCAAGGATGATTCCAGCCATTCTAGTTTCAAAAGGAATGGTTGGAACGAATGAAGAAAAGATAGAGGACTTTGATTTCTTCTTATCCATGCCTATCATCATAAGGATGAAGATTAGCTGGAACCCCTGGAAGAAGCAGTGGGTTGAGGATAATGATCAACTGTATAAAAAATTTAATCCTGTTGACTATCCAAGAAGACCTAAGAATCTAGATGATCCTTGTTTGGAACCAGATGAAGTGGCTAAGTATTCAGAAGAAGAAGAAGAAGAAGAGGAAGTGATAGCTGAAGTATCACCTAGAGAAGAAGTTGGAATACCTCCAATGGAAACAACTCCTATTGAAAAATAAAGGACTGATGTCCTTACTGTTATCCCTACTGAAATACCTCAAGGAGAGGAAGTTGTTGTTGGTTTGAGAGAAGAGGAAGCTCCTGCTTCTAGTGAGGATGTCAATCCAGAATCTCATCCTATGGATACAAGAAAGCTGGTTTTTCCTGATTTAGAACAGAACGAAACCATAGAGATAGATCCTGTTGAAAATGATCTCCCTGTTGAGAAAGAAGAAATTCTGGAAGCACAACTAGTGGAACGATCGGTTCCTGAGTATATTCCTCCTGCTGAAGAGAGGATGGAAATTTCATTTCAGCTGGCAAGGAAAGAGTTTGCTGAAGAGATTAGAGATGATCCTATGGATCTTCACCATGTTGCTGAGCTTATAGTCTCTGAAATGGAAGCACAATTTGAGGGGGAGGAACCTCAAAACCTTGAGATTATAGAAGTTGGATCTGCTGAAGCTTCTCAACCTACTATCACATATTCTGTGTACACCTGATATGTTTTCCCATGATTTTATGATGTGAATGAGTCATAGAAAGTGACTATAACTGGAATGGATCTCTCTTCTGTGTTTCAACTAAAGTCTGTAGCTCATCCAGAACCAGAACCAGAACTAGAACCAGAGCTTCATTCTCAATCTGAATCAGAATCTAAGTCTAAATATGACTCTGAACCACAACCAGAACCTTCTCCACTACATTTACCTGCACCCTTACCCGAGCATCACTCGTTTGTAACTAAGTATGATATGAAAGTTTTTGGAGAAACACTGTTAGCTGAAGTTGAGAAAATCTTTTCCATTCAACCTTGTCTAGTAACTCAACTGAGTCATGAAGATGCATCAATTCTCTTGGAAAATCTTATATTGCATATTAAACCAAGGATGATCCGAGAAATTCATGAAGTTAGAGTAGAAAATAAGTTGTTCAGTGATGATGTTGCAAACCTGAAAAGTATGGCACCAAACTTGTAGAATGAGTTGTCTTTGAGATCAGAGCATGATCATGTTTCTGCCCCTACACCTGTTGCTACTTCTCCCGAGCCAACTGATTCCACCCTTGCAAGGGAAATTGTGTCTCAAGTTCATCCATATCTACTATCTTTTGATGAGAAGTTTGGAAAAAGACACAAAAAATGATGGAACACATGAGGGATCTTGTGGAAAATTTGAATAAGCTCACAGATGAATACACTGGATGCCTGCAAAAAGTTCTGAAATAGGTCAAAGTTCTAACCGAAGCTGTCAAGGCTTCTCCTGCTTCTGGTCAGACCTGCACACCTTCTTTGTATGATTCCCTGCTGAGATCCATAATCAAGGAAGAACATCAGAATGCGTTCAGTGGCTTGGATCTGTCTTCTTTTTTAGAAGTGGTTAAGAACAGTGATCGAGCATTGGATTTGGTTAGAATTCATTCAATGATAGCCAATGATGGTCAACAGGAGATCAGCAAGAAGATAGATTTCTATCTCACTTGGATTTTCTCCAAAAGTGATATGACATATCACTTTAGATATCTTGTGGAAAACCTGAAAATCCTTCCGGTAACTCAAGATATTAAATCTCAAGTTCAGAATCTCACAGAGTTCACCAGATTGTTGGAAAAATTCATAGAGAATAAGGACGATTTTGAAAAAGTTATGCAATATGGTGGTGAAATCATTACTGATTTCATCAATCTTTTGAAGCCATATATTCATGTGAAGAGTACTGCTATAGTTGCTCCAACAACTGCACCCCTTAAGCCTGGTCTACCTGCCTTAGCCTCAACTGCCATGTCAGTCAGCCAAGCTCTTTCTCAGATCCGGCCAGTCCTTCTTGACTAACCACAGCCTAGATCTTCTACTGCTCTTACTTTGGCTCCATCTGTTTTTGAAGGTCTATCATTACCCTCTTTATCTACCACATTTATGCCTTCTTCTACATCAGCACCAGCTCCTGCTGTTGATAAAGGCAAGGAAAATGTAGATCCCCGAAGAGTCGAGGGACTATTTTCTTTTTTGATGAGATGTCATTTGTTTTTTACTGTTTTTATTTATCTTTTATGTTATATTCTGAACCCTTTTTAATGAAAAATGCAGTGTTTCATTTCATTTTCTCTACTTTTTGATAATCCCAAAAGGGGGAGAAAACTAAAAGTATCATTACTATAATGAGATATGTTATTATCGAATCTATTATTCTCTCATTTTTTTCTATTCTAATATGCTAGTTTCCGTAATGTTACATTTCAATTATATTTTGACTATATTTGATTTGTGATCATCAAAAAGGGGGAGAATGTTGGACTCCTCATCTATTAATCATGTTTTAATGATCAAAAATTCTATTACTGTTAATTAATCTCAATCTTAATTACACATCTCGCTAATTCTCTTCAATCTCAATAACAACTACACATCATGTTTTAATGATCACAAATCCTATTACTGTTAATTACTCTCAATATTAATTGCACATCTTGGTAATGATCTTCAATATCAATAATAACTAAACATCATGTTTTAATGATATAAAATCTTATTGATGTTAATTACTCTCTTAGTTATTTACAAGTCTTATACATGATCACAAATCTCACTTATATTATCAAGTCTTTATGATTTAAGTTATCTTACTCTCTAATGATTAAACTTAATCCATATTCTGCATATTACTGTCTAAATCTAAATACAGATATTTGTCGAAGTATAGAGACACCGTGAGGTAGACACCATGACCCAGACACCGTGAAAGACACACTGTGACCTGGACACACCGTGACCCGGACACACCGTTACCCAGACACACCGTGACCCAGACACAGTGAAGCACATACCGTCAAGGAAAACCCGTGACCCAGACACCATGATGCACATACCATGAAGCACATACCGTGACCACATACCGTGAAGCACATACCGTGACCACATACTGTGAACCACATACCATGAAGCACATACCGTGAAGAAGACACCGTTTACATAATCACTGTGACACCATTTCTTAACTTTTTGTTAATATTATTTAAATAATGCTAAAGGTCATATTTGATGTTTTTAATGCAATTAATGCTATTTAATGATAGTTGTTGTCATGTCAAGAAACTGTATCTCATACCTATGAAAAGGGAATCATTCCTACTGCTAGAACTCGTGGAATATAAGGAAGATTGAGATGCATTACACGTGCGAAATTGTGACGATACAACAAGAAAAACTTACATGCACCCGAGAGCACTGTGCTGAACAAGAAGAACAATCCCGAGCATGAAATAGATTGCAAGACTTTCAAAGAACTCTCATGAGTGAAATCCAAAACCACTGAAGAACACACGAAGAATCAAGACATCATTTTCACTTCTGTAGAACACAAGATGGACTACGACACTCTGTTTTTCAATAGAAAAAACAGAGAAGGACTCAGAAGCATTCGTGATGAATCCAATGAGTCTAGAACAACATTGCTAATCACTAGAGCTTTCTAAACTCTTATCTGTTCTCTCTAAGTGATTTGTTTATTTACTTTCGAGCAGTGTGGTGTACTATGTATATCTCACACACATTCTGTCTCCTGCACTAAATTGGAGGATATAAAAATCCTTACTCCAAAACTCTTAACTTCTGTTTACCCACATCAACTTTGAAAGAGGTCCTTGTGTAGCCTGGTCTTTTTTTTGTTTCCCACGAAGAACAGTGGTATAGGTCCCTGCGTGGCCTGGACAGTTTTGTAAACTGTTGTTCACCCTGATCCAGGGTGTGTATCAAATTTATATAAATTTGAGAGGACTAAGTCTCAACTTGAGACTAAACGTCTTTTTATATCTTCTTGTTCATCTTTTGTTTATGTTTAAAGTATACTACATATATCTTTTATATTCCTCTGCTATTACTTTGAAATACAAAACTATTTTAAAGATACTTTGATAGTTAAATTAGCAAGTGTCTATACTTATTGTAAACCAGTAAGTTAGTTTGAAAAGTTAATTTAATCTTTACATTAAGTTAACTGAGACCTAATCAATCTTTGAGAAACTGATTGAACATTTATACTCTGTATAGATTCACTACAGTTTAACTTGTTTTATAAATTGGGGGATTTTAAATAGACAATATTTTAACAGAAATTTGAATTGGAACTCAATTCATCCCCCTCTTGAGTATCCACTCTTACCAACATATATATATATATATATAATTTATATAATAAGATAAATAAATAAAAATAGTGTTCATGCATATGTACGACCTACCATATACATGAACAATGCATTTCATTTATTAACTCTAAATTTTATAGATAATTATAAATAAAAATAGTCTAAATAAATATAATATTTAAATCATGTTTTACATTATAAATAATATTAAACAATTATCTAATTAATAGGAACAATGAATAACATGTCAAAACATACTTGAGAAATTAGGAAATTAACATCTTACATAGTAAAAATGACGAAAGATTATTAACAAATGGGTGATAAGATAATATATGAAGACCATAAATGATGTCATAATTACAAATAAGGTTTTAATATAAATTAATAACAAGTATTAAAACATTATACATGAGTTTAAATCATGTAAAAATAAAAATTAAGTGTGAGGTAAGGGATATTTGTATCACTTTTATTTTTGTGGGACACATGCCTTATACACTACTTGTTTATTTTATGTTGTGTATATACCACCCATGAATGTATTTTATGAGTATTGTTTTGAATATTATGATTTTTTAAAATCCTTATAATTATATTTCTTTCATTTGAATATGATTCTACTAATTTTAATGTGATATGAATTTATTTCACAATCTCATCGTTATTCAGGATTGTTTGTGTTTAAGTCTCCAATGTGGAATATTTCTCTTCCTTGTAAGTGTTTTAGGAAAATTTTTTAAAAAATTATTTTACAATTATATGATGATTATTTATATTCATGTTTACCTGATTTTTAATTTTTTAAAAATTTTGTAAAAGAAAGATTGTTTTCATTTTCCAAAACAAGGTACTTTATTAATTTTCTTAAAAATGTAAAATGAATTTTTTTAACTTATATAGAATGAACGGTATTTCCAAATATCATGATGAAGAAATGTTTAGAAGATTTATTTAAAAGTTTTTATGGTTCTTTTAAAATAAAATATTTTCCTTTATAAATTTGTGGCATTATAAATTAATGATTACAAAGTGGTAAGAGATTTCATAACAATTTACATTTCATTATGGAATATTTTAATTATATGGTTAGATTATATTTTTAATTGGTTTTAAAGTTTAAATAGAATATATTTTTACCATTTAATCTAATGGTGGTCATCGGGATCAATTTCACTATTGAATTGGGCATAAACAAGTGCAAAACTTTTCAATGATATTGTTTCAAAAAAACCTGCTATTTGTTTTAACAACGAGAATAATTTTTAAATTAACTATTACAATTTTTATGATTGGAATTTGGTAAAATTTATTTCATATTTGGAATCATAAGGTCCAAATTATTTAATTGAGACTCTTTTGTTTTTGGACAATATGAATAGTAATGACCGTAATTATCTTTAATTATCGTGATTAATTAGTAATCAGGTAGTTAAGGATAATAAAATAATATCATAGTAATATAAAATGACTCAAACATGTTTCCTAATGCTACTGTTTGTGTCATGTCCGACCATGGTATGCCTTGTGCCAAACTTAGGGACCCCATGGAATCACTTTTTTGTGATAATGACTTTTTATCTTTTTATTTTTTAAAGAATGTTAAATATAACAAAGTATGCAACACCTATGTAAAACAATTTTAGTTTTGTCTAAATAAATGCTCTATTGGACTATAAATAGTCATTAGAAATCTAAAAATATTTCCTAAGTCATATTATTTTTTTTATAATTTTTAGACATTAAATAAATTAAATTAATTATGACCCCATGATGATGCAACGATTACCTCATTAATTGACGATTTAAATAAAATGAAAAGATAATGTAAAATCTAAGGCATAAACTTGTGAAAAACCTATTGGGTGAGTATATTTAGAACCCTTATCAACTTATACTCTAAATATATCAATGTGGGACCTTTTAAATCCGAAACACATTTCAATATAAAGTAACATTTTATAACATTCCAAGAGTTCCCCTCCTCTTCTCTTATAAAAGGCCCCCACCTCTACCTCCTTAACCAAACTTCTCAAGCCATTGGCTCGGCCAAGATCTGCTCATTTTATCTCTCCACATCCCTATATTAATCCTAGAATCCTTACCTTAGGTATAAAGCTCTTCATGAAACCCTTTTGGTTCAAACCAAGAAGAGTTACCCGATTTAAAGGTAAATAATTCTCTAGCATTCTTTTGTTTTATTTTTCTTCTCCAACCCCCTAAACACTTTTTATTCATTTCATTTGTAACAACACCAGTATATTTAATATACTAGGATGTTTTTATAAGAATTATTCTAGATACACTTACACACACCTACATCTAATGGTTAAAGAACATACTGTTTCCATGAATGGCGAATTTCTGCCTCACGAAATGATGATTGTTCAATATTCTTATAACACATTCAAAGGTGGCCATTAATATTTATCTATATTTATATATGATATATAATATGTTTATATTCTTCTTAAGATTATGTATTTTTCATTTATGGCATACCTTTATGGTTTCCATTATAGGTAAACGTGATATCCTCATTTTAGGAAGTTCAGACTACCGCCCCCTCAAAGTGATTTGATTCGTTAATGCGATATGTGGGATGTATAAAGGATGGAGTTAATGATATTATATATGATATTATACTGGAATAATAATATACCTTTATATAATTATGATTACATTCCATAAAATATGAAATAGAAATGAAAGTAGCGTTCATGCGTACGTACGGCTTACCGTCTCAATGAACGGTGCATTTCATTTCATACCTCTAAATGTTATGTAATATTATAAATTCATGTATATACTGGACATATATGATATATATGATCTCTACATCATGTATATAATTCTGTATATAATAGATATTCTACCACATGAACAACTTGTAATCATAAAGTGTTTATTTTTGACTAAAGTACCAATGATCGACAAAACGACCATTATTAACGTAAATAATTACATAGTGTTCATGACATGATAATAAGTAATATAAAAGGATTAATGAACTTGAAAAATGTTCTTAATCAAGTAAAATTAATTCAAGTTTATTATTCAGGAGGTTAAAGAACGATCGAGTCAAGTCAGACCCGAGGTAAGGGACTTCGTCTCAATCTCCTTTCATTGAGGTATATTTTGTTTTATACACAACTTTATTTTATACGGTGTATAAACCCCTTTGACTTTTATGTTTATTCAAAAGGATTATTTTTTATATGAAGCGTTTACTAAATGACAAAAGGGAATGTTTTTTTTGTCGTACATATGCGATGACTACGACTTCTCCGCCGTCGTGACCATTATTTGAGTTTTGGCTTCCTCTACAAGCCATAACCTTTTTTAAAATGAAAAATCAATACCATGTTTTACTTTTCTATTATTTTGGTTTTGAAAATAGTTTTCATAATGTTTTTATTATATCAATGTGTTGTATTGATATCTTGTGATTGATATGTGGAAATTTTATGTTTCCTTTATGCATGTTTTATGTGATACGATTATGTTATGGTTCTTGGGAATTGTTTATGAAGATGGGTGGTTCCATGATAAACTAAGGGCAAGTGAGCCCGATATAGCTCTCCAATGCATTGGGTAACGTGAAGGGGTTAAACGTTAAGGTTTCTCTGAAGAGATTTTGGGAATATACTGTGATGGGTTTTCCAAACGTAACCATGAGGGTTACTCCCTGCGTAAGAATGTTATGAATGCCTCATGTTACCTCTATATCTTATCTTTTCTATGAGTTATTCATAAATCTAATGATTTCATGAGTTATGTTAACGTGATTATGTTTTATGAGTAAATTATGATTTCATTGACTCTTATTTATACATGTACTAATGTTTCCTTTACGTATTTTTATATCCATTACTGAGATTTTTATGCTTATCCCATGTTTTTGAAAAAAATTTCACAGGTCAAGGGAAAGGTACATGATGTGATGATTGTGTCAAGTAAGTGTCAAGAAAGAATCCATGTTTTATTTTGAATATGTTTTCATTGATGGGAAAAATGAATATTATCTTTTATGTAACCACTTTGTTTAAATGTGGAATGCAATGCATGATTTATGATCTAATTCTCTAAAACTCTAAAAATGAAATGATCCTCAATGTGTAATCTTGTAATAAATCAAGATTAAGTAGTGTTTAAGGCTGGGGTGTTATAAGCGGTGGTGGTAGCACTAGCTGATATGCCACTTCACCGACCCGCCGCAACACTTCGAAGGGTCCGATGAACCTGGGAGAAAGCTTATTCCCCCTACTGAACCTCCGTTGTCCACGCCGAGGGGAGACCTTCAAGAACACTTGGTCTCCAGCCTCAATCTTCAAGGGCCTCCTCCTACTATTGGCATACGACTTCTGTCGGTCCTGGGCCACATTCATCCTCTCCCTTATAAGATGAACCTTCTCTGTTGTGCTCTGCACCACCTCCAGGCCAAGAACGCTCACTTCCCCAACCTCAGTCCAACACACGGGTGAGCAACATGGCCTCCCGTACAAGGCTTTTAATGGAGCCATGCCAATGTTAGAGTGATAGCTATTATTGTATGAAAAATCTACCAGAGGGAAGTGTCACACCCATGATCCACCTGAGTCCAGAACACATGCCCGTAGTATATCCTCCAAGGTCTGGATGGTGCGCTCTGTCTGTCCATCTGTCTGGGGATGGAAAGCAGTGCTAAGGCGTAGCGGGGTGCCAAAAGCATGCTGCAATCCTCTCCAGGCTCGTGAGGTAAACCATGCATCCCTATCTGATACTATGGACCTCAGAACTCCATGAAATCGCACCACCTCATCCACGTACCTTCATGCTAAGGCATCCACTACACCCAACTCCCTAATCACAGAAAAGTGAGCCAATTTCATCAACCGGTCCACCACTACACAGATTGCGTCGTAGCCTCCTTGAAACTTGGGTAGTCCCATGACGAAATCCATTGAGATGTCCTCCCACTTCCACTCAGGGACATATAGAGATTGCGACAGACCGCCTGGAATGCGGTGTTCGGCCTTCACCTGCTGACACACGAGGCCCCTTCCTACGAACACTGCCACCGTTCGCTTTGCCCCAGGCCACCAGAACTGGCCTCTCAAACCCTGGTACATCATGTAAACTCCCGGGTGCACTACTACGGGTGAGTTTTGGAACTCACTAAGTACCTTTCCATGCATTTCCTCGGAAACAAATAGTTTTCCTAGGAAAAGAATATGGTTATGACCATCCTCTGTCAACCCTTCTGGAGCATTAACTTGGTTAACTTGGTCACGCATCACGTCACATTCCGAGTCTCCCCATTGGGACTCTTCTACCTTCTTTAAAAGAGAAAATTGCACCATCATTTGATACAGGAAACCTCTACCACCTTCCATCCTTGCATCCAGTTGCAAGGTAGCAAACTCCTTCATCGCCTTCCAAGCATCTGCCGACTCCCGGACCGCATCCTTTCATGAATTCCTTCTCAAGGCATTGGCCACCACATTTCCCTTTCCTGGGGTGTAGGAAACCTCGAAGTCGTATTCCTGAAGGAACTCCATCCACCTCCACTGCCATGAGATTAGGTCCCACTGGGATAAGATATACCTCGAGCTCTTGTGATCGGTGAAGACCATGAAGCGCTCCCCGACGAGGTAGTGCCGCCACAACCTTAGTGTGAAAACGATTGCCGAAAACTCCAAATCACGGGTGGCATAGTTACTCTCACGGGGAAGTAACTACCTAGACCCATAGGAGATCACCCCTTGCCGCTGCATCAACACACATCTGAGGCCTTTCCTTAAAGCATCACAGGACACCTCATACGCCTCCCCTTCTTCTGGAAACCTCAGCACTGGGGCACTTACCAACTTCTCCTTTAGATAACTGAAGGCTGCCTCGCACTGCCCATTCCACATGAAGGCCTGGTCTTTCTTGGTCAAGTCTGTCAAAGGTGCCACAACTCGGGCGAATTTGGGCACAAAACTCCGATAGTAACCTGCCATAACTAGGAAACTATAAACTCCTGCCACGTACTTGGGTGTTGCCCAAGAAAAACCGCCTTGACCTTTGATGGTTCCACTACTGTCCCCTGATCAGACACCACGTGACCAAGGAAATGCACCTCTCGCATCTAGAACTTGCACATGGACAATTTCCAATAGAGATGTTGCCGCCGGAGTACTTCTAAAACCGTTCTCAAGTGCTCTACATGATCCACCTTTGATCTTGAGTAGATCAGGATGTCGTCAATATACACGACTACGAACCGGTCCAGATATTTCTGGAAGATGGAGTTCATGAGTCCCATGAACATAGATGGTGTGTTCATAACGCCGAAAGGCATGAATACAAACTCGATGTGCCCATATCTGCACCTGAAGGTGGTCTTTGAGATGTCACCCTCCTTCACCCTCACTTGGTGATATCCAGACTACAGATTGATATTTGAGAACCAACATGCTCCACTTAGCTGGTTGAAGAGATCATATATCCTCCTGAGAGGGTAGTGATTCTTGACCGTCACCGGATTCAGTCTCATGTAGTCTATGCACAGCCTTAGACCACCATCAGCCTTCTTCGCAAACAACATAGGATCACCCCACAGTGACACACTTGGCCGAACAAAACCCTTCTTCATCAGGTCTTCAATCTGGATCCGAAACTCCCACAACTCAGAAGGTGCCATCTGATAGGGATCCATAGAAATCAGACGGGCACCCGGTTTCAAGTCTATCCTGAACTCATCCTCACGTCGTGGGGGTAGAGTCGCCACCTCTTTAGGGAAGATGTCTATAAACTCACTGACGATTCCTGGGACTTCCACCATTTCTGCATCCACTGACTCCACTGTTAGTTCATCCAACATGGATAGGAGGGACTTCTCTCGCATGCTGCTTCTCTGACAACCCCACTCGCTAATGAAAGTTACACGTTGATCGCCAAAATACGAAAACACAACCCTTCCTAGGAAGCAGTCAATGATGGCACATACAGAAAACAACCAATAGATGCATAGGATGACATCATATGGTTGTATCTGCAACAGTAGAAGATCCCTAATAGTCTGGTGTGGCCCTATCATCAGTCTACAGCCTAGAAAAACATAAAGCAATTCGGTCTGACCTCCAACTGGTGTTCTCAGCACTAGGGTAACCTGAAGTCTATCAGTGTTTAAACTTAGAGCATGGGCCAAACTGGGTGTTACAAAGGAGTGTGAATCTCATATGTCGAACAAGGCATAGGAAAGAGTACTAAACAAGCTGATCGTACCTTGAACGACCTCTGGCCCTGTTGGAACTGTTGCCCCAACAGCGTGCAACTGCCCATGCCCAGCTCTTATGCCTCTCTACTATCGGCTGCCTCCCTGACAACATCCTATTCGAGATCCCTGAGGAGCACCCTGAGGTCGGCCTCCTCCTGCAACGTCTTCCCTCAGAGGGGCGGGGGCCTTCCCCTACTGTTTCTGCTGAAAGGGCCTGGCTGGAGACTGTTGTGGATGAGGTGGGCACTGAACCTTCCCACCCCCACTGTACTACACTCTATCCGAACACTGATTTCGAATATGTCCATGGATCCCACAGACGAAGCACCTAGCTCCTGGGCCCAAAAGAAAAGGGCGAGGACTAGGGGATCAGAATTGGAACTGCTGACGCATGTTCCCTATCGGTCGAAACCTAGAGGGTCCTGATGCTGGTTGCCTACTGCTAATGACCTTCCTTTTCGATGGGCCCAACTGGATCCCCTCTCGGGACACACCTCACAGTGTGTGCATCCTCTCCACCACTTCATCCATCTTCTGCACCTCCAGATATGTCAGTAAGGAAAAGAAAACAACAGTATACTGAAGAGAAGGTCGTAGTGCCTGCTCTAAACGTCTCGCATGAGACTCCTCATCCGGAAAGAGGTCTGGAGCAAAGCGAAGGATATCTCTGAACTTTATCCCCAACTCTCTCACTGACATGATCCCCTATTGGAGGGAGTGCAACTCTTGTCTCTTCTCAGACTTCATTAGGGAAGAGTGGAATTCTACCCAGAACTCCTTCTCGAAATCAGCCCACCCAACCTCAGTCTCCCTCCTCTCTCCAAGATAAAGCGTCCACCACTAACGCACTGCTCCCCACATCTGGTTGACGGCCAGAGGAACTTAGTACTCTGTCGGAGCCCGAATCAAACCGAAAGCTATCACTAGCTCCTCAAGCCATCTCTCCCTCTCAATGTCTGAGATGATTCTCTTGTAATTCCAAAGGCTCTATTGCTGGAATGCTCAAAGAATCTTCTACCGCTGATCATCATCCTCCTCTTGGTCGGACCTATGTCGGTCGACCAAGTCAACCTCATGGGCCTCGATCGCCCACACTACTCGTGTTCGCCTCCCAGGTGCCATAGCTACAAGGTAAACAAGAATGCCTAAGCCCGAGTAGTGTAGAATATTGTTCTTAAATTTTTTTAGACTTATTCATTTATTTTGAATCCCCAAGACAACCATGAAACATAAGAACACGAGTCATTATGAGGGATGTACCTTTCCTAGGGTCTTTGCCCTACAATCAGTGTAGCCTCACCTGGTCGTTCGGTAGGTCCAGAGTCCTTGCATTGGATCACAGGGGCCCTAAAATCCCATGTCTTAGCCAGTCTTCCCTGGCCTAATTCACACACCAAGGTCACCCAATACTTTTTCCCTGCCATCCCATGCAATCCTCACTCTGCCTAAGGCCAGAATCTATCCTATCTCTCAAACCTTCCTTTGATACCATTCTGTCACGACCTTCCTTCACAAAGATGAGCGAAGGGACATCAGATTGCCATACCCTTCCTTCTTCAAGTTGAAGTAGAGATAATGATCCCCGAGACCCGCCTTCGATAGGTCTCAGAGTGGCGACTAGCACCAAGGGTATAAAATTACACACTAGAAGGCATTCCCCCTTTTTCTTTTAATAGGACTGGGAGATAATATAGTAAATCCCACAACACCAAAACTGAAAGTACAAGTAAGGGTGGAAGTAAACCATTCCCATATGCATGTTCAAAAGTAAGAGATACAACCCACAAAACTCCAAATGTAAAAAGGTACCCAGAAAAGGAAACAAAAATAGCAACTTCCACAAGGTCAGAGCTAGTACGGTCCCGCATGATCCTGGAATTCCTCCTGAAAATCTGAAAGCATTTTTATATACGTTGGGTGAGCATAAAAGTATACTCAGTAGGGAAAACCAAAGACTCTCATGCACAAGTGAGGAGACATTATAATGCCCCATGGAAAAATATATAACCAAACACCCAACAAGGAAATGATATCCACCCAAACCTCACCAAGGAACACTCCCCAAATAACACAAGGCAAGTAACGTATTGTGATAGCACATCGATATTTGAGTACCCCACGCCACTTTCCCACTGGTTATTGAAGACATCCTACGCATCGAAACAATACCACCATTCTCACAGCAGTCCCACTGCCACACCCCGCCTGCACACACATGGGCCATAACCTCACCGAATAACCACACCCGCAAACACATAGGTCAGAAAAACTACTGCCACGCCTGAAGACACCTGGGCCTCATCCCAAAGACACTTGGGAAACAACCTTCCCACAAACACTTGGTCCAACCACCAAAACTACCATGCCTGAATATTCTTGGGCTAATAATAGACTTCAGGCCATCACAGCCTACTCGAAGAGTCCTAGGATATTCAGGAAAGGGAGCATAAAGGAGCTAATAACCTGCCACTCATAGGAGTGTTGGGAAAAACACCCTCCCCCATGAAATGGCAGTTTTCAGCACTTAAGTGATAAACTTGGGTGGGGCGCGAATAAAAAACATAAAAACTACAAGTATATACATAAGTAAACAAGAACTCAACCCAACCTAGGGTTCCGAAACCAACCTATGCACACACACCACATTGCTATTCATTCATGAAAGATATACCACCCACAGCCAGGTCAAAACCCATTCCCAGAACCAATTTCTCCATTTAAACCATTCTTCTTTTCATGTTAAAGTGATCCATTTAGATGAAAACCACACTACTGGGAAACTAACAGGCACAACCACAAGCCGGAGAATGAAAGACAGACAAACGGTAATTTAAGCATTTACACCCGGTTCTTTTGTAAAGTCACAATAACAAAGGGATCAAGGGAGATCCCTCGAAATACTGGAAACAAACCAAACCCCGAGACACATCCCCATGTTCCCAAAATCCGAAAGCCAACGATTTATCAACAATAGAGGATCCCACCTGAATTATTTTCATAGAAGAGCAACAACACAGCCTCAGATTCACAACCAACGAAAGTATAACAATAGGGGATCCCATCCCCACCCATATCACCCCAGCAATCTAAGCCCCCATCCAATAAAACCATAAAGTCACCCGTAATCGGCCCGTGAAAGAAAACCACCAAACCACTACCACTAACACAAGGCAGGCCCATGAAGGTATTTTCAGATTTAAAAGATTTAACAAACTCCATAGTTTCAACACCACTGGGCTTTAACCAGGTTTATCATAGAAAAAGGTTTGATCATGGTGATTTCAATTTATTTAACTGAGTATACATAATTAACCAATTTCAATTACACAACACAAGATCATCAAATCAAAAATAACAAGCCACCTCAATCCCACAACATTGATTAGGCCTTTGTTACTATTTGTTAACAAGGGTGGTCACACCAGGGTTCTTGTTTTTACTGAACTTTCATTTTTACCAACTGGTTTTAGGTGATTAACCAATTCCATGTTACAGTTATTTAAATATCCCAGACCACCGACGTTCATTAGCGCACAGAGAAAGACCACCAACAACCATGATTTTTAGTGATCATAGGCCTGCACAATTCAAAACACATATCAGCATAAAAGAGTACAAAAGAACATCGATCACACCACCTTTCATTCTTTAAAGGTCAGTTCATTATCTTCATTAAGTTTGGTTTCATCAATTTCCATAGAGACAAAAGCATACTCACCCTACATCATACACAGAAAAGAGATAAGAAGGAAAACCCCTACTTGATTGATCAAGGATCTATGTTTTTCTCTAAGTGCCAAGAACAGGGGATGCGTGATTTGCAGGGGAGGGATGTCGGGAACTCCAAGGACGAGCACCCGACTCCAGCGAAGGCACACCACAAGTTACGGGAAGGAGGGTCTCCAAGTGCACCAGGGAGAAGAGATAAGTCGGACAAAAGGATGAAGCGGAAGAAGAACTCCCTCTGTGATATATAGACAAAATCCCATTGTTACGGGATATGGGAATTTTGATCGCCTTGAAAGTCGGATCATTGTTTCCCACGTGGTTTAGGCGGTTACACACGATGTTTTTTAGTTGTTATTTAATATCCCCCATTGGGGAGGTTTCTCGGGATTTTAAGAAATTAATTATGGGCTTTAAATGGGTAGAAGAATTAATTTACGCCAAAAGATACGATGCGGGAGAGGAAAGGTCGGGAACTGGAAAAAGAACAAAGAGGACACGGTGCCACCGTTGCGGTGTCACCCTCATGGTGTCACCCTCACGGTTCCACCGTCACGTTGTCACCCTCACGGTGTCACCCTCATGGTGCCACTATTTTGGTGGAGTCTCATTTTTTTCAAAGTAATGGGCTAGGGGGTCTGGGCCATTACATGAATATTAAATTTAGTAATATTTTAATTACCACATTTATGGGTAAATGAAGTGATTAAGGGTAAAAAATACTATAAGTCTTTTAAATTAACGCAAAAACATTTCATACTATTATTGGATGATATGATTTTTTACAAAAATCATAATTTTTCTGATTTTATGGTCCCTTGGAGCTACTTGGATGACATTAAGCATTTTATAGTATTTTATTTTAATGGAAGTCCAATATGACAAACTCCGATTTTAATAAGTATTAATTTTTTTATATATTCTTATTTATAGGATAAAATTAAATATATATATTCATTTGAAAGATAATTGTTTTATATTAATTATGGAAATTCATTTATATTTTTTAGGAAAATAGTAATGAAATTAAATGGTGACACAATGATGATGCGATAATTTCTTAATTAATGGATGAATCTATAAATTATTTTAAAAAAATTAAAATAAATTATATATTAGAGAATTAATGTGATAAAAAAATTTTATTTATGAATTTCACATATTATTAAAATTTTACATGTATTTTTATGTATTTATCATGTAATTTTGACTTTTGTACAGCACAAAAATATTGAATAGTGTCAAAATTGACATTTTTCATATTTTAAAATAAATAATAATTTATAAAATGATATAAAATGTCTAAAAAATATTAAATTTTAGGAAACTAAGTTATTTAATTCTTAAAATGTCATGATTTACTCATTAAGTGTCTGTTTTACATTTTATAGTAACTATATTAACACTTAAGCAATAAAAGAACATGTTCTCATGTCAAGAGTTAAAGGGATTAAATAAAGATTAAAGCCAATAGATAACGGTAATAATGTGACATAAACATGTCTAAAAATTATTTGAGGAATATGATTATTCCCTTCTCACCATCATTTATAATAAGAATTTTTTAATGGACACTTTACTTAGAAAATAACTTATATATTATTTAAATCAATGATAGTTAAAAAAATGTCACTCTCTTTGTATTTTATATCTTTTATGTGTTCAAATAAGAAAAAAAAATAATACAAATGAGGATAAATGTCTATTTTTATATTAATGAATTTAGTTTCATTATTTTTCTTTAAATTTTTAGAAAGTATATAATTAACCTAAATTCATTTTCAATACTAAAATATTATGTATTTAATTAACTAAAAAATAAAACAATGGATTTTAAAAGCATTAATTTTGAAATATTTGTGATGATTTAATGTATATAATAAATTTTATAGACCTATAAGACATAACATTGATGGTTATAAGCATTATATTTTATTTCCCACTTTTTCATAATGTAGTTAAAGTCTAATTAAAAGAATAATATCAAATTTGACAATAATGATATTTTATTGAATGAATAAATTATTTAATAATTTAAAAATAAAAAAATGTTAAATAATAACAAATGGGATATGATATGGTCTAAAATGTCTTAAAATATTAATTTATAGGATATTTTAAATTTATTGGATCTAGAAAAGTCTTATTATATTTTAATATTTGGAGGATTTCCGAAAGGGCCCCTCACCTCAATTATAAAAGGGAACCTACTCCCTCACTTACTCACACCAATTTGGGCCATCTATCTCGAAGAAAACCTAACTCAATAAGCTCCCAAATTTCTTATATTCATCCTATAAGCCTCCCATTAGTAATATAACAATCCAAGGAATCCCTTTGGTGCCGACCAAAAGGAGTATCCCAAAGAAGGAGTCACATCTTTCCTCAAGGTCTGTAGTTTTATTTCCATTCTCCACCCATCAACACTCCTTATTCCGTGATTATATAAAAACAAATGTATCATAAATATAGTTTTATATTTTCTATGATAATTATTTGACCTACAATCACACATAATTTCATCTAAAGGGTACCAAACATACTATTTATGTGTGTGACGAACTATCGCCTCAAGAAATGATGATTGTTAATTTTTCATTTACCACCTTTCATGGTTGGGAATTATGATGGAAAAT
Source organism: Viscum album (assembly GCA_963277665.1). NCBI lineage: Eukaryota > Viridiplantae > Streptophyta > Magnoliopsida > Santalales > Viscaceae > Viscum > Viscum album. The sequence continues at coordinate 2,037,260,980 of OY728148.1, forward strand.
ATATTTATATATGTTATATATGATATTTATTAATTTTTTTTTATTATTTTACTATTTTATAACACATACCATTATAATTTCAATTTATTATAAATAGGATAACATCTTTTGTGAAAGTGTGGACTACCGCCTCCTAAAAACGATTGTATTCATTCACACTATACCTGGAATGTGTAAAGGATGGTTTTTATAATTATATGTGAAATATATGACATATATAAGATATTGAAATTTTACTATATAAATATAATTTAATTAATATGACAAATAAATAAAAGTAGTTTTCATGTGTACGTACGACCTACCGTCTCCATGAACAATGAATTTCATTTCTTAACTCCAAATTTTATAGAAAATTATAAATAGATATATAATGAATATATATAATATTTAACTCATTAATACATTATATTTAGGATGAAACAATTATCTAATTAACAGGAACATCAAATAACATGTCATAAATAACATGAGAAATTAGGCAATTAACATTTGAAATAGCAAAAACGATGAAAGATTATTAATAAATGGGTGATAAAATATTATAAGAAGATAATATACAATATCATAAATATGAATAAGGTTATGAAATAAATTAATAACATGATTTAAACTATTATATGTAAGAACCTGGTTCTTATTTTTGAGGAATGGGTTTCTTCTTTCCTCTTTTCCTCAAGTGTTTTTGAGAAAATATGGAAAATGGGAAAAAATCCAAATTTTTTGAACTACATGCCATGTACTTTTCCACACTCCGTGTAATTTTGGCCGTATGGTATGGGTACACAGGGCATGTATCCATGTCGGCGATGAAGGGTGTTGGAACCGACTACATGCCATGTAGGGGTACTTTACAAGGCGTGTAGTCAGTCGGCAAGCCTAAACAGTAAGGCGGCAGAGTAGCCGCCAGCTGGGCGGCAGAGTAGCCGCCAGCTGGGCGATAGTACACGCCGTGTACTTGGGAGTACATGTTGTGTACTCATGTCAACGGATGAACAGTGGGGCGGTGCTGCCAGAGGAACAGTTAAATGAAGGGAGTACACACCGTGTACTTTGAAGTACACACTGTGTACTTTGTTGTTTCGTCTTAAAACAGGCAGTAGCCTCCTCATTTGGCAGAGGAGGCATTCGACCCCTTTTGGAGCCAAAGGAGGAGGCCGAACCTTTGAAGATCTGCCGAGTGTTCGTCTGGAATTCGTTTCGGCTTCAGACGATCTCATTAGAACCGCACAGGTAATCCCTCTCCTATCCTGGTATGGTTCTTACCAATTCTTCCCCTAACAGAAGTTATTTACATTTGAATGGGTTTTCTTCTTCATCATATCTATGTCGTTCTTGGGCGTTTTTGAAATCGGTGTTTATGTATACCGCTTGTTGACGTATAAGGTAGGTGGCTTTGTGTAAATTTCCAATTGTCGCGCGTTTTTTGTGCGTTTTCATGCAACGAAAAAATGTTGGGGTGTTGTGTGGCTGAGTCTGTTTCTATATTTAATGCCTATAATTTCATAGGTGATTAAATTGTGATAATAAAATGCGGGTTGGGATCGTTTCTTGGATCCGGAACCACCCCAGGGGTGTGTTCCTCTGTTTAGCCATTTGGCCAGGATACCCGAGGGTATGCCTCTAAAGTAGTAATTGTAGAATTTCTTTGAGATGAATTTCTTGTTTACTACTTGTTAATATGTTGGGCATGGCTCGGTTACCTGTTTGGCCTGAGGGAGTGGTTGTGATTAGCATGTGGGCACTGCACTTTTTAGCCCGAGGGCTGTAGTTATTTCACCTGAGGTCAAACTTTCGTGCCTGAGGGCTTGACTTTTGTGCCTGAGGGCGACACTTCCTACGCCTGAGGGAAATTTCTGTTACGCCTGAGGGATATACATGCGGGTTGGATTCTGATTACCTGAGGGTGAGATTTTGGTTGTCTGAGGACGCTGACTGTTTACTTAGAAATTAACCATGGTGGTTTCTAAATATTAAATGGATTAAATGAATAATAAAATGGAAATATAACTGGTAGTTAGTTACTTTCGAGTACTGATTTCTCAATTGCATTTTACTACTGCACACTGTTGTTACATGCTTACACGCAGTTGGGCACGAGCCTTTGGTGGGTGCCTACTGAGATATATTTCTCACACACTTTTGGGTCATGCTTTTCGGCCCAAACAGATTACGTTGCTGCAGGTGTAGATAGGGGCAAGAGTCCCTATACAGGTACTTTACTGTTGCTGAGGAGTAGGAGGGCATGGGACCGAGCCTAGGCTCGCGATGCCGTTGCTAGCAGTTTTTCTTGTTTTGTTGTACTCTGTATTTTATTGTACTGTATCGATGTATAACATGTTCTGGCTGTTTTCTTAGAACTTTTGACATGTTGCATCTCTTATATATTGTTGGTTATATCATCTGCAGTTGATTATTTCAGTTTTTTATGGTTTACTACTTCAATTTTCATTGTATGTTTTATTTCATTCTACTCCGCTACACTTTGACAAATGAGGGCATAGTTTCCCCACTATCAGACCTGGGCCCTCGCTGCTAGTCGGCAGCCTCTGGCATCTGGGGAAATGCACTTGAGGTCATGTGGTGAACCGGGTTTGGGGCACCCGTTGAGTGGAACCCGGGTCCGGGACGTTACAAAGTGGTATCAAAGGGATTATTTTCTTTGACTTACTATTTGGAGTCGTAGTCAGGGATAAGACGAATGGTAGTTGGTAATAAGTTGTGCCCGGGTGTAGCTAACCCATGTACAGGGAAAATTCAGTCTACCTCGTATTTTTCAATTCTTTTGATTTTGAAAATTTTATAGTTTATTTGATTTCACCGTTAGGTGACACACTTGGAATTGTGCGGTTTATATTTTATCTATGGGTTCTATTTAGTTGCAACCCGATGAGATGAGGGTATTCCATCTCATGCATCATATATGAACATGCTAGAAATCACATGCCATGCATAGTTTCCATGCCATGTAGGTGCATTAGAAATTGCATGTTGTTGTGATAGTTGTTGTGCTAGAGAAGCATGTTGTTATGATAGCTGCATGATAAAAATACCTGCTTTGTGATAGGGTTTCCTTGTGTGATCCTGTTTATAGAATGGATGCCAACATTTGGTTTTTGGGGAGTATGGGCCCCCATCGACCGGAATTTGGTGGATCATTGACTTTTTATTAGTTATAACACATATAGAATGTCAAACTTTGATTCGTGGGGAGTATGGGCCCTCACGGGTCAGAATTTGACACTTAGGTGTTGTTTTTTCAGTATTTTTCTAGGTTCCGGGGAAGTTTCTGAGGCATAATTTCCGGAAACCCTGTATACACGCCGTATAGTATTTTTACCCACGTCGTGTATGATCTTCTGTTTGGGAAGAAAAATTAACTTTTTGAGTACACGTCGTGTACCCTAAGTACATGCTATGTAGTCTCTTCCCGTGTCACAAACCGTGTGGGAGGTGACACGGGGAAGGGAAGAGCTTGGCTAAAACACGCCATGTACCTAATGTACATGCCGTGTAGTGTGACCCGGAGTCCGGCCGTGTAACTAACAAAATGGGTCAGTGAACTCCTTGACAAAACACGTCGTGTCAATGATGGGCACACCGTGTAGTGTGACCTGGGGACTCAGTTGTGTAACTAACAACACGGGCTGGTGTCACCTCACCCTCAACACGATGTGTACCTTTGGGACACGCTTTGTAGTCTTGTCCGAGGACTGACCATGTGGTGTTGGTCGTGTGGCTAGGAAACAGGGTGTTGTACACGCCGTGTACGGGTGTAACACACCATGTAGTGTCAATATGATTAGTCGGTCGTGTCACAGACGACACGAGCAATTATAAAATAACACTGTACACGCCGTGTAGATATTATACATGTCATGTAGTGTTTTTTCAATGGTAGATGTGTGGCTTAGCCGTGTATAAGGACCCGGGCAGGGGAAGAGAAGTTATGTACATGTCGTGTAGTCAGTGTACACATCGTGTAGTCTTGTTTTAAAAATTTTGAAATGCCTCCTTCCTCTTGTTCCTTTGTGGTTCCTCCGTTCAGTCTTAAATAATATTGAATCTTAGGCGTCCTTTTGACCCTGTAGTGTCATGCCTCCTAGACACCCGCGAGTTGTTTTCCAGGATAGCGGTGACGATTATACTCCGAAGATGGTGGGACATGGGATACCAGTTTATCCTCCATCAAATCCAGATGCGGCGCCAACTCCTATACCAAACATAGGCGCAGAGGCATAGTTCGGTGAGGGATTTATGCGGTCCATGCAGACATTTCAGGGAGCACCGCAGGATGCCACCTCTATGGCCGAGCTGACGCGTATCTTTCAGCAGCAGCATCCGCCTACATTTTCAGGGGATGACAGACCACAGGCTGTGGAGTCTTGGCTAGGATCGATGCAGACTATTTTCGAGCATCTTGAGATGCCTCCAGGGTGGAGGGTTAAGCTAGCAACTTACATGCTGTGTGATTCCGCCAAGAGGTGGTGGGATGTTACCACCCAGTCAGAGCATCATAGAGACATGGCGTGGGAAGATTTTCAGGCAGTCTTCTATGACTTATTATTTCCCAAGACGCTTAGGGCAGATAGAGCTCGAGAGTTCATGAATCTACAGTAGGGCGTCATGTCGGGGATGGATTATTCTTCTCGTTTTACAGAGCTTCAGCGTTTTGCACCCGTGTTGGTGGGTGATGAGATGTTGAGAGCCAGATGTTTTGAGGATGGTCTTCGTTATGACATCTGAGCACTGGTGAATGTTTTCAGGTTGCCTTCAGTACACTCTATTGTGAACCAGGTGCTGATTATTGAGAGAAACTTGCGGGAATCGAGTGGTGTGGGCTAGGGCTGTTTAGCACCAGTTACAGGTACTATTTCTACTGGCAAGAGGAATAGACAGATGGAATTCTCTCAGGGTGGCAGTACCATCCAGGGAGCTTTTTTAGGTGGCCCGATCAGGTGCTACCAGTGTGTTAGAGAGGGGAACAAAAGACCATAGTGTCCACGAGACCTAGTAGAGTGTCGAGCTTGCGGAAAGATGGGTCATCTGCAACACTTTTGCAACGTGTTTCCAACAGTGGCTAGTGAGAGGGGTTCTGTGTAGACTCCACGTGCGGGAGCAGGATCAGTTCCTTCTTACTAGTCAAGGAACTGGAATACGTCAGGGCGTGCATGCAGAGATGGTGGTCGTGTCCATGGTAGCCAGACACCAGGATCGCAGAGGCAGTAGGGCGGGACAGCTCAGGGTAGCCAAGCTGTGTCGTAGGGCTGCGACACTGGGCAGGCATATGCAGTGCAATAGACCCAGCAGGAGTAGGATCCCAGACCTTCTACAGTCAGAGGTACTATTCTAGTAGCTTCTGTCTTATCTTCAGTACTTTTCGATATGGGTTCTACGCATAGTTTCATATCTGTACCCATTGTGAAGAGCCTTGGGCTTGGTGTTTCTTCGCCTTCAGATATCATGAAGCTAGACACTTCGTTGGGGACTAGGACGGTTGGTGTGCCTCAGTGCAAGGAGTGCACCCTTGAGGTTGGAGGGTGCCACTTCCTTTGAGACCTCTATGTCTTGGAGATGACGAGCTATGATGTCATTCTCTGGATGGACTGGTTGGTTCCCTGTCGAGCCTTTGTAGATTTCTATCATTGCAGGGTGAGTTTCACATCACTAGAGGCCATAGAGTTTCTATACAAGGGTTAGTGGGATGTTCAGGCGAGTCGAGCGGGACCAGAGCATCATGGGTGAGGTGGATTCACAACCCAGACTGTGAGTTTCTTTCTGAATGACAAGGGGACTTGTCAGACGGATTTCCCTCCAGTTTTTTATCATTTTAGGGATGTCTTCCAAGACAACTTTTCAGGTCTACCTCTAGTGCGTGAGGTGGATTTCTCTATCGAGCTTGTGCTAGGAGCAGCACCGGTGTCCATTCCTCCATATAGGATGGCTACACCTGAGCTGCAGGAGCTCAAGAGAAAGATAGAGGAGCTACAGGCGAAGGATTTTATCTGACCCAATACTTCTCCTTGAGGTTCTCCGGCCCTTTTTGCGAAGAAGGCGGACGGTACCCTTAGACTTTGCGTGGATTATCAGAAGCCGAACCAGTTGACGGTTAAGAACCGATAAACCTTACTGAGGATTGATGATCTGTTTGATCAGCTTCGTGGAGCACGCGTGTTCTTGATGATTGACTTGAGATCGTGATATCATCAGCTGCGTGTTAGAGCATCTAATATAACTCTCACAACTTTCAGGACTAGGTATGGTCTATATGAGTATAGGGTTATGCCGTTTGGACTGATGAACGTGCCAGCCGTTTTCATGGCTCTGATGAATAGTGTGTTCCATCCGTATCTTGATTCTTTTGTGGTAGTATTCCTGGACGACATCTTGGTGTACTCTCTCACTCAACACGACAATGCCACACATCTTGAGATCGTATTGAGTATACTGAGATATCACCGTCTATATGCTAAGCTCTCGAAGTGCCACTTTAGGATGGACCCGATTCACATCCTGGGTCATATTATCTCAGAGTCAGGAGTTGCTGTAGACCCAGAGATGGTGAGAGAAGTAGTTTCCTAGGAGCATCCTAAGAACATATTTGAGATACAGAGTTTCTTAGGGCTGGCTGGATACTACAAACGCTTCATATAGGACTTCTCCCACTTAGAAGCACTATTGACGGGTCTGACTAAGAAGGTTGTGAATTTCGTTTGGTCAGAAACTTGTGAGGCATCTTTTTAGGGCCTGAAAGGATGGTTGACATCAGCACCGTTCCTGATACTCCCAGAGCAGGGGAAGAGCTATACAGTCTACTGGGATGCATCAGGGATTGGGCTGAGAGCAGTTTTGATGCAAGGCGACCGAGTTGTTGCGTACGGATCTCAGCAGTTGAGGCCACATGAGAGGAATTACCCGACGCATGATCTCGAGTTGGCTGCAGTTGTTCATGTGTTGTTTTTTTGGACACATTATCTATTGGGAGAGCAATTTGTGGTTTTCACTGACCAAAAAAAGCCTCAAGTATATCCTTACTCAACGTGACCTGAATCTGAGGCAGAGAAGGTGGGTTGAGTACCTATAATCCTTCGATTATGAGCTTGCCTATAAAACTGGTAAAGGTAATGCAGTAGATGATGCACTGAGTAGGAAGACTCATATACAGGCGGTGCAGGAGGCCAGTGGTGAGTGGTAACTTATGGATTTGTTTTCTGAGATGCATCTGGATGTGCAGGACAGTCAGGGGCAGACTTATCATTCCTCTTTAGCTGTGACTTCTACCCTCCTGGACAGAGTGAGGATGAGGAAGCTATCTGATCCGGAAGGCCTAGTTCTGTGGGAGTTGGTGGCAAGTGAGGACCCTCCTCCTGGTTGGATGATAGGGGACGACGAGGTACTTCATTTCCATGGAAGAGTATGGGTTACATGGGATATACACGAGGAGATGATGCAGAAGTTCCATTCTTCGGCTTGGCTAGTTCATCCTGGGGGTTACCAAGATGTACCGTGACATGAGGCATCAGTACCGGTGGTCGGGTATGAAGAGAGAGCTAGCTGGTTTTGTTACGAGGTGTTCTACCTGTCAGCAGGTGAAGGCGGAGCACCAGAGGCCAGCTGGGCTGTTACAGCAGTTACCCATTCCAAAGTGGAAATGGGATGATGTCACGATGGATTTTATGACGGTATTGCTAAGGTCACCTCGTGGCAATGACACCGTGTGGGTTGTTGTGGATAGACTCACGAAGGTAGCTCAATTTTTGCCGATCAAGGAGACCTTCGGAGTTGACGAGCTCGGAAGGCTGTATATCTGAGAGATCGTACGTCTTCATGGGGTCCCTCGTTCAATCATATCTGAAAGGGAAGCCCTCTTTACGTCTCATTTCCGGCAGAGTTTTCAGAGGGCACTGGGTACTTAGGTGCTTCTGAGCACATCATACCACCCTCAGACCGATGTCTAGTCCGAGCGTACGATACAAGTTATTGTGAACATGATGCGTGCATGCGTCCTAGACTTTGGGGGCTTTTGGGAGAAGCATATACCCATAGTCATGTTTTCCTAAAACAATAGCTTCCAGGTGACTATTGAGAAGGCACCATACGAGGCATTATATGGTAGTCTATGCTGATCACCTTTGTGATGGTTAGAGGAAGGTGAGGCAGATTTACTGGGACCACAGCTCATGCAGGAGACATCTGAGTAGGTCCAGTTGATTCAGAAGCGGATGGCTACTGCACAGTCTCATCAGAAGTCTTATGATGATCACCGTAGACAACCTTTGGAGTTCGTGGTCGGGGATCAGGTTTTTATTCGTGTTTCTCCGAGGTTGGGACACAAGAAGATCAGGAGACATGGTAATCTTTCACTGAGGTATGTGGGGACATTCTATATTCTAGGGAGAGTTGGGCTGGTTGCCTATCGATTGCGGTTACCGCAGCAGTACCGAGCCATGCACGATGTCTTCCATGTGTCTCAGTTGCATCGCTATCATTAAGACCTGTCTCACATCTTTCAGCCTGAGGAGGTTGAGCTTCACGTCGATGCGTCCTTTGAGGAGCATCTGATCTGTATCATTGACAGGAGCATGAAGGTTCTCCGAGGCTGGTCAGTTCCTCTCGTATGGGTGCTATGGCAGCATGGCCAAGTGCAGGACGAGACTTGGGAGCGGGAGGCCGACGTACGTGCTCAGTGGCCAGAGCAGTTCTGAGATTTATCTTTACCACCATGAGAAGGGAAATTCGGGGACGAATTACTATAAGGGGGGATGTTTGTAAGAACCCGGTTCTTATTTTTTAGGTACGAGCTTCTTCATTCCTCTTTTCCTTAAGTGTTTTTTAGAAAATTTGGAAAATGGGGGAAAATCCTAATTTTTGGAACTAAACGCCGTGTAATTTTCCACACGTCGTGTACTTTTGGCCATGTGGGATGGGTACACGTGGTGTGTAGCCATGTTGGCAACGAAGGGTGTAGGAACCGACTAAACGTCATGTAGTGGTACTTTACACGCTGTGTAGTCAGTCGGCAGGCCTAAACAGTAAGGCGGTGGAGTAGCCGCCAACTAGGCAATAGTACACGCCGTGTACTCGGGAGTACATGCCGTGTACTCATGTCGACAGATGAACAATGTGGTGGTGCCACCAGAGGAACAGTTAAATGAAGGGAGTACACACCGTGCACTTGGATGTACATGCCGTGTACTTTGTTTTTTCGGCTTAAAATAGGCAGTAGCCTCCTCATTTGGCAGAGGAGGCATTAGACCCGTTTGGGAGCCAAAGGAGGAGGCTGAACATTTGAAGATCTGCTGAGGGTTCGTCTGGAATCTGTTTCGGCTTCGGACGATCTCGTTGGAACCGCACGGGTAAGACCTCTCCTCTCCTGGTATGGTTCTTACCAATTCTTCCCATAACAGAAGTTATTTACGTTTTAATGGGTTTTCTTCTTCATCAGATCTACGTCGTTCTTGGGCGTTTCTGAAATCGGCGTTCGCCTATACCGCTTGTTGACGTATAAGGTAGGTGGCTTGGTGTAAATTTTCAACTGTTGTGCGTTTTTGTACATTTTCGTGCCACGAACCCATGTTGGGGTGTCGTGTGGATTAGGTCTTTGCTATATGTAATGCCTATAATTGCATAGGTGATTAAATTGTGATAATAAAATGCTGGTTGGGATCGTTTCTTGGATCCGGAACCACCCCGGGGGTGTGTTCCTCTGTTTAGCCATTTGGACAGGATACCCGAGGGTATGCCTCTAAATTATTAACTGTATAATTTCCTTGATAGGAATTTCTTGTTTACTGCTTGTTAATATGTTGGGCATGGCCCGGTTTCCTGTTTAGCCTGAGGGAGTGGTTGCGACACTTCCTATGCTTGAGGGAAATTTCTGTTATGCCTGAGGGCTATACCTGCGGGTTGGATTCTGATTACCTGAGGGTGAGATTTTGGTTGTCTGAGGACGCTGACTGTTTACTTAGAAATTCACCATTGTGGTTTCTAAATTTTAAATGGATTAAATGAATAATAAAATGGAAATATAAATGGTAGTTCGTTAATTTTGAGTACTTCATTCTTTATTTCATTTTACTACTGCACACTGTTGTTGCATGCTTACACGCAGTTGGGCACGAGCCTTTGGTGGGTGCCTAATGATATATATTTCTCACACCCTGTTTGGGTCATGCTTTTCGGCCCAAACAGATTACGTTGTGGCAGGTGTAGATAGGGGCAAGAGTCCCTATACAGGTACTTGACTGTTGCTGAGGAGTAAGAGGGCATAGGACCGAGACTAGGCTCGCGATGCCGCTGCGAGCTGTTTTCCTTGTTTTGATGTACTCTGTATTTTGTTGTACTATATCGATGTATAACATGTTCTGGCTATTTTCATAGAACTTGTGACATGTTTCATCTCTTATATATTGTTGGTTATATCATCTTCATTTGATTATATCAGTTTTTTATGGTTTACTGCTTCCATTGTCATTGTATGTTTTATTTCATTCCGCTCCGCTACACTTTGACAAATGAGGGCATAGTTTCCCCACTATCAGACCTGGGCCCTCGCTGCTAGTCGGCAGCCTCTGGCATCTAGGGAAATGCACTTGGGGTCATGTGGTGAACCGGGTTCGGGGCACCCGTTGAGTGGCACATGGGTCTGGGACGTTACATTATATATAAGGTTAAATTATATAGAATAAAAATATTTTTATAAGGGAATGTATATTTGTCTCACTTTTATTTCTGTGGGACACATTCCTTATACACTACTTGTTTATTTTATGTGGTGTATATAACAGACATGAATATATTTTATGATTATTATTATGAATATCATGGTATTTTATAATCCATATAATTATATTTATTTAATTTCCATATAATTATACTGATTGTAAAGTGATTTGAATTTATTTCACAATCTCATCGTTATTCGGGATTGTTTGTGTTTAAGTCTCCACTGTGGAATATTTCTCTTCCATGTTATTGTTTTATAAAAGTGTTTTCAAAAATGATTTTAATATTATATGATGATTTTTAAAGTCATATTTACCCCCTTTTTACTTTTTAAAAAATGATATAAATGGAATCTTTCTGTCATTTTTAAAAATAAGGCACTTTATGACTTATCTTCCAAATGTAAACTGAATTTTTTATTAACTTATATAGAATAAACATCATTTACCAATGTCATGTTGTCCTAATTTTTTAAATATTTATTTAAAAGTTTATAAGTTTATTTTATAATATTATTCTTTTATAAATGTGTGGCATTTTAAATTAATGATTACAAATTGGTAAGGGATTTCATATAAATTTGAATTTCATTGTGTCATATTGTAATGGTGTACACGTAGTTACTTTTATATAGTGTATACAATTAACTTTGAAATATTATATCATGAATATACTTTTTATTACGATATTATATGTTTCAATTAAAGTTATTTATTCATAGGTATTATTATTCAAATCATTCAAAGTGGTATGGGAAACCTTGGAATGTTTAAATTTTTTTTTTGTAAAAAATGATTTAACGATCATTCAATAAAATTTCCATTAATCAACATCTATAATCCTTATTTTTAGTTATCCTACAATATATAATTATTGATAAATCCATATTATTTATTCAATATGGATATTTTATAAGGAATATTAATTATTTTTTAAATCTATTACTTGATATGAGGAATGCATAGGATTGGATATAATGGGAGGGACCCAGAAATTAAATATTCACTCGATGCATCAATAGGTTCTCATGAGAAAAATAATTTGGCCAAATCAGAATAGTTTAAATAGTATTTAGAAATTTATTAATGATATATTTTTTCATGTGTGTCATACATGGAATCTAATAATTAAGAATCACCCTTATTTAGACTCAGTTCTTATTTATCCCTGAGATTTTTCATCATCAAATATATGGAAGCATTATATTTATAGTTTGTTGATTTTTATGGAATGTGTTTTAGTTTCATACATTTCAATACTGATTTTTCCTAATTTAGTTATTTGAATGGAATGTGTTATCAGTAATTTACATTTCCATTAATTCATTATTGCTTCCATTTTACTTACCCTTACTGAGCATTTGAGCTCACCCTTTTATTTTTGTTTTATTTTCCCTATGTTATGTATAGGAATCATTTTAATGTGTTTAAGGATATAATTTATTTTCCTTCTTTATGTTTTATGTTTTTCCAATGTAATAAAGGAACCATTTATGTATTTAGTTTTTCAATACCACTAAAATGAGTGGTCCTTTGGTATTTGATTCCTTGTAATCATGCTAGTGTAATAAAATAATGCACCTGATTCACAATTACTAGGGGTGGGTTGCTACACAATCATCATTTTTTAGGGGGAAATACTTGTTTTAAAAGGTCCCCTTCTCAATTACTCCTGATTAGTAATCCCCAATTAAAAGGAACTTTCCAATTTATTACCCCGTTTCAAGTACACTCTATAATCTATTTTAATCAACCATTATGTTTCTAAAATCACTCATTTCATCATGAAAAACTATCTTAGTTAATTTCTAGTTTTAAAAAAAATTATTCTTTTTACTCTTTAAAATCTCTTTAATATTTTACCTTAAAACACACTAAACTGAATCATTTATAATGATTCTTAAACACTATTTCTACATGTTCTCACTTTAGTTGGACATCATTTTAATGATTTAGGGCTATTTTACCATATTCAATACCACATATTATTTAAATAAATTCTTTTATGGAGACCATTAGGATACAATCATTTGTTATGCCTTATTCCATGATTACGACACACATTAATTTCCATGTGCAACCCTAATGTTAATTCATTATGTTTTATTCTTCATGTGACACAAATTTTCATGAACATGTTATGATAGGTGAAACTATATATAACTCCAATTCATTGGGTAATTTTTAGTATCATGAGAAGTAATGAATGATATTATGGGGTAAACCTAATCTATTATGGGACTTTTTCCACCTTGTGATGTATTCTTAGTAGTTAGCCTTGTATCGTGTTTATCTCATGTTATATATTGCAACCACATTTATATGTTTCCATGATCATATGATCCCATGTTCTACATTTTTTGCTTCCATATTATTATTCATGTTTCATGCCTCTTTATGTCATTATGTTATGCCTTCTATCCCATGTGTTATGCTTTATTCCTAGGTTTATTCCTTTACTCAGATTTTTATCCCATAATTTTATTTATGTATTCCCAATGACATCCAATGCATATTTAAGAGCTCGAATGAATTTGGGATCTCATAATAATTATTGAATAGAATATGATTTTATTTAGGTTTCTTTCTTTTTATTTATGCACCTACTCATCCAAAGACGCAAGAATATTAAATTCTTTGTCTGTATTTCACATTTAATTATGCTTAAAATCATATAATAATATGTGTAAAAGATCGGTTCATTATAGCTGGTATCAGAGCATGGTCTAATTATTTTCATAGATTAGGACTAGAAAAATTTAGTAAGACCTCTATGGATAATCCCATCACTATAGATAACCTATTTTGAATCTTTGGGAATCACATGTTAGGATATACTTATCATTTTCAAGTTTTTCATTCTATGTTGAATGTTTACTCTTTATATGATTACTAGATAAGTATTAAAGACCCCATAAGTGTACATTCTTTTTCTCAGTTAATGGATTAAAAAAGGAGAACTCAATCCATCAATCAATATGATAAGAAATGTCAATATTTCCTTAATTAAATTCCAAATATGAGGGGAATGGGAGCTCAAAACATCATGATAGTAATAGAACAAATGGATCAGGTTAACAATAATAAATTGAATCATGTATAATTCCATCTTTATCCTAAGAATAAAAGTTATGGTCGAATCCCTTATGCAAAAGAGGTCACCCTTATTAAGTGAATCTTCCAATACGCTCATCACAAGAAAAAAGTATTGCCTCCATTTAAAAGATATTCAATGTCCTCCAGTTCTTTTAAGATTTAAATTTTGTGCTGGTGGTCTATAATTTTGATTAGGAAGCTTATTAGTGTGTGACACTGATCAATAACATGAAGTCTAAGGATAAAATTGCTTTCCTGGAATGGAAAGCATTAAAGAAAATGTTTTTTTTCAATAAATATTTTCCCCAAAATCTATATATTAATATAGAGATGGATCTCATTAGTATAAATAAAAAGTAATACGAGTCTATTAGGTATTATTAAGATAATATCAAAAGACTTTCACGATATACCTCTAAATTTATCATGAACATTAAAAGCAATGTGAATCGCTTCTTCAGTGGACGAAATATGAGTTTACGAAAAGACTTGTTGGATCTATAATTTGAAAACCAGAAGGAGATTCTATGTTTTTCCCATAAGGCTAAAATGTAGATCAAAGACTCTCAATGTTCTCATGGGATCATAGATAAAAAGGGAAAAATTATGTTTAATATTGCAGGATTAAAAAATAAATATAATGACCAAGTATTTTTTTAATTATATTTTGTTTCTATGAAAATTTCTATTATATTATATTAAACACAAAAAACTAGATCTATTCAATAATAATGTGAATATTTAGGGAACTTGACTCAATATCTTCAAAAATTATATAAATGTTGGTCAATTATGACTGTTGGTCAATATGACTAGTGGGAACTATTCTCTTGATAATAATTTTAACATTATAAATAACGTGTATAACTAAAATTTGAAAAAGTGTAATTGATACAAAGAAATGTTGATGACATAAACCTGTAGTGTAGAATTTTTTGAATCCCATTTTTTAGATCTTGGTAGGTAGGTATCATCACTAGGGTTCTCCCTTGTCCAATCCCAATATGAGCTTCAATAAGTTAATCTTGAATGAAATTACCTACGAGATAAGTTTAAGATAGTGGAGATTACCACTCGGTCGATGTTAGTTGAGGAAACCCATCAAACTACTACTATATCACATCTTAATCATAGGGAGTATTCAGGTGTAATATGGGGTCACATTTCTCGAAATTAGTTTGTAATTCATTTGTTTAAATAAAATTTTAATCCATTAATTTTGTTTTGAGAATAATTTTTCTTAATAAAATTGAGATTAAATTTGATAAATTTATTTTTAAAAAAGAAATTATAATTTCCAGAAAAGATATAATTATCTATCATAAATTAATATATTTTGAATAATTATTATTTTAATGAAATATTTTGATATAAACACTCTTATTTAAATATAAAGGATAATTTTTTTTCTAGTGTAATAAATTATATTATGCATTTTCAATCCACTATTATACTTAATAAATAAAGATTTTTGTATTTAAAAGTTATTATTATCCTATTTATAGGATTATTATGATAAAATAAATATCTTTTCTGAAATCATCATGTCAAAATTTGGTTAGGATGAACGTATGATAATTATCGAATATTTTTTTTTGTGAATACAAAAAATACATTTTGAGATTTTTTGTTTATTTAATGACTTCATAATTATGTAATAATGATATAATAAATAATTACCAATAATAAATGACATAAAAGATTTTATTTTATTAATATTAATTATTTTAATAGATATAAATCAATTTTCAAATCTATAATTTATTTTCCAAATTCTAAAATAGAAACATTAACATTAAAAATGTTATTTTGAGTGAATATTACTTTTACTTGAAAAAAATATGTTATATAAGATTATCGTTGACCCTTTTGGATTAAAATAACATAATAGGTTACCTAAGTGTCCAATACCATGGGAAAACACCATTGTAAATCCCATGGTTTTTCATTTTCCATAACCTAGGTTTCCAAGGCCTATATTCAGAAATTAATATTCAAATACTCCACTTTTTCTATAAATACCCATCCATTTGTCCATTTACATTAAATAATAATTCACCCTCCATGAATATAGGATTTTTTTACCTCCCAAAGAGTCCTACCAAGGTGTCCTCAAGCTCCCAAGATCCCAATCCTTATGTTTTAGGAGTTACTTTTCAAGGAAAGGGAATTATCCTTATTTTCTATTCATTTCAAGAACCTTTTTTGTATATGTATTTTGAATGTTATGGTAAATATATATTATTTACATTTATTAAATACCTTTTTATCATTTTTTTCAATTTTATACCTTTGTCCCCTATTTTTTATCACTTTTCTAAAAGAATGTTTTATACCTGTTATGACACAAGATTTACTTCTTAAATTATTTATCTTTTCCCCAAGAAATCCCATTTTATTATATTTTTGTGAACATGTTAACCTTTTTATTTACTAGGGGTACCCACTAATATATAAATATTATTTATTTTATTCTGATTTTGACATATATAAAACATGAATTCCCTTTCTATGGGTTGAAAATGACATAATGATCATGTTTTTAAAGCACTTTTGAAACACCATGATTTTAATATGACACCATTTTCTTTTATTCTCCATGTGTTATTTATGGAATAATTTATTATGATCTATCTGTTTCAGATTAAAATAAATAAATATGTTGGGTGGGCCATGATATAACTCCAATGCATTGGGTAAAGAATCTATTCTCTATAGGTGACATGTTATAGGAATCCAAGGTGAATAACCTTGGTAATTTTTATGACACCTAAGTGATTAAAAATAGTGGTATGCTTATGAATGTCTAAATTAAATGTTATAGAAACATTTGCAATTTATGATTCATATTGTTTTATTTATGACATACCTCATTATCTATAGTTTATTCCATAATCATATTCTCTTGTTCCTATTGCTTTCCTTAAGATCACATTTAAACTGTTTCCCCTTTCTTTCCCTCACTGAGCTATATGCTCACCATTTTCCTTTGATTCATGTCCCCAAATTATGATATGTAGTAAGTGTACATAGGATGAAACTTTTATGAAGAATTTAAAGTGGATTAGAAGTTTTTTTTAAGTTTACATGTATTATATAACTTCTTCCATGAAAATAAGTTTCAAAAGATCCATTGTTTTGTATCATGTAATGAAAAGTTTATTTAATAAAAATGTGGGATTCCAAACTGTCTATCAAAGGAAGGTTTAGTTATTTATTGAAATTATGACGTGAAAACTTTTAGAAGAACCCTATAGAAATTTTTAAATACCATAAAACATCTTGTTATTTTGAGTAATTATTAAGTATTTGGTTAATGAGAAAAGAAATATCTATGTGGATATGAACTAGTGGATATGGATTTGGAACAGATGTATTTAGGCATAAAAAATGAAGAAATACCTTTGAGCTAGACTTGAATATTAACTAGTTCACAACAACGAGAATTACTTCAATCATGGTTTGACACTCTTGTGGGATATGTTTGGTCAATCACAAGTTTTTTATGAACCATTATAAAGGATATATAGAAACTTTAATTACTGTTAATGAATAACATATTTAAGCATAATGTTTTAAGAAATAAAATTCCTTTAAAACCATAATATTATAAAAAGAAACACATTTATTGATAAGGTTTTATTATTTTAACAAATGGATGGAAATAAGAGTAATCATGTAGATGGTGAATGAAATGGACCATGCACTGATGACCCTATGATGGAAGAAAAATGGACAACATCATGACAATAATTAATTAACTGACTCGAGTTATGAGAAATAAATTGAATCGATCCGAGAGATGAGATTAAACATGAAGGGAAACAAATTACATTGAGTCATTTATATATCAATAACAACCTTCTTTCATTGAATATAACAACCCATTAATTGATGAAAAATTGATAATCACTATATAAAATATATTTTATGTAATATTTTGTCTGGAATAAGAGAAATTGGCCCTGGTTATGTACCTCTTAGAGGGATAATATTATCAATGGTGAAAAATAATTACAGACAAGAAGATAATAAGGTAGATTGATGATTTGGAGTGGGAAGAGTTCAGGGGATTCTTTTTCAATAAATGTTTACCCTATTCAATGTGAATGAATGTGGAGAAGTAATTTCGTGAGATGAAGTAGAAGGAAAAAAATACGTGGGAAGCTATGAGATTAACTTTACAAGACATTCTCCTTACACTACTATAATTTAAATGGATCCTAATGGAATGTATAGTATATTATTCAGTGGAATAAGACTACATATACGAAGGAATATATCCAATATTTACTATGAATTCTATGATGAGGTAGAGTGAAGTGATATAAATGTTGAACTGCAGTTTGGAGAGACACAATGGTCCCATAGATCAAATGAAAAGAAGATATAAATGAAGAAAATCTTAGGGAGAATCTTTGATCAAGAAGAGGAGGAAAAAAATTCAACTTACCACATGAAACAAATGTGTGAAGAAGCATTAGGGGAAATGCTTACTAGGAAGTGGGAAATGTTACATGTGTGGAAGAGATGTCCATATTGCTCAGAACTATCGTGGTGAGGTAAATCCTAAACTTCTCAAACACTAACAACAAAGGGAATATGGTGAAGGCCCAACCTGAAGTCATATTCTATTAATGTGTAAAAATTGTGAAACTTTTACAATAAATATTCAGATAAGAAGGCAATGGAGAAGAATCAACATCAACCTTATCTTAGGACAAGGGAAAAGGTTGATCTTTCTCTATCAGACTGTAAGAACTTAGTTTTGAATCAGGAATGGATCCTTTAACTTTTAGTATAATTATTTATTTTGGACCTAATTTGGATGATCAATGAGCAAGAAAATGTACTAAGGGTTTCTAGGGGGTGTTTATTTCCCAGAGGTGATCCATTCCGGGGAAATTTGTCTATTGCATAGTTAGACGAAACCGTGCGATTGGGACGCACATCTTGATCTATCTATGCTGATGGTCTGTGTTTTTGTGTAGAGCCATCTCACATGGTTGGCACATTATTTCTCAAATAGTGTGACCTAACCATGTGGTACTCTCCTTTATACAGGTTCTTGTTTATGGTTGGTGCAGTGTTTGGAAAACCGTGTGGCCAAACTGTGAACAAGCTACATTTTGGGTAATTTTACCATTTTTTCCTTAGTGATATAATTAATCCAACCCTTATTCTCTAATATTATTTCTAGTGAGATGAACCTACTTTTATCTCATTTTAGATAATTTTTAAGGCCTGACGTATGGATCAAGATATCTCCTTCATCTGAGATCTATTCGAGCTTCTGTTCATCACATTGGATGCTCAATTATAAGTCATATAGTCAGTTTGATCTGTTATTCATCTCTCTCGTTCCCTACATAGTTATCGAGGTGTAATAATTTTTACAATTTTCTCATATATACTCCATTACAAGACAAATTAGTGGCTAATACTGGATGAGCAGATTCATACAAGCCTAAGGTGAGTGGTCTATAACACATCCTTCTAGTTTGATGATTTTATATTTATCGTTTGAGGCCTATCGATTTCATCGGGTACCATTTATTGAATTTATACACCATTATTATAATCTATAGAAATTTATTTTTATACTATTTCTAAATATGTGAGTAGTTATTGGTAGTTATGTCCATAACTCCAAACACCCAATGTTGGGTGTTATGAAATAATTGAGTTTTTGGTGTTTTTACAAGTTTGGGTCACCATTCAGGGGTGCATTGGAT
Source organism: Viscum album (assembly GCA_963277665.1). Classification (NCBI taxonomy): domain Eukaryota; kingdom Viridiplantae; phylum Streptophyta; class Magnoliopsida; order Santalales; family Viscaceae; genus Viscum; species Viscum album. The sequence goes on from OY728148.1 coordinate 2,037,280,535, forward strand.
TGACCCATCTAATGGTAATATTTCCTATGTTAAATAGAATGATTTAATTTTTGAATTTAGAAATAGAAGTTACCATGTATTTCCACCACCTGAACCACCTAAGATAAGTTCTTAATTTTGATATATAAATGTTAAATGGAAATTGGAAAATATATAGAGTATATGAATTGACTTATTATATATAAAGGAAAGTTTGGTTTCATGTCCACAGAACATATTTCTATGTTTATGGAAGAATGTAGAGTGAACATTATTAATTGAAATTGACTTACAGTATCTTAATTAAAAGGTTTCATGCTTCGTTTCCTTGTAAAAGTAGTGAATGGTAAGAATTGAACCAAGTGAATTTGTTAATGACATAATTATCATATGACCAAATTATTTATAATTAATAAAATATTAGGTGACACAATAATCACATGGACCTCGGCATATTTATATGGAGTCTTGACTTGTGTTAGTTATTAGATTCCTAAGGGAATGCCTTGGGTACTCGAGGATGTCATTTCGACTCAAGGACATTGGTTACCTTAGGTGAGACCTAACCAGGAACCTGATCCTTGTCTACCTATTGATTAATAGTATGACATAGTAGGAACCATTCATTATTATTAAAGGATACCTCCGATACACTCCTTGGATCTAGAATTGAAAATTACGTTCCATGGTTAAAATATATCAAGCCCAGTTATTGCTTAACCTCATTTTACCATGGAAGAACTCCTTTGAATCAGTAGGAATCTTATGGAGGGAATGACATGGATGATGATCCTTGTATTATAGTCCTACATATTAGAAAGGCACAGTCACTACATAGTTAGATTCCCCTGAGTTTTAGGTTTTCTGGGTGAATACCATGGAACCAGTTCATTATAATTATCAATTATGGTTTCCATGTTACATCATGGAAATATTCACTATTTATACTAGAAAGAGGTGATGTTAGTGCTAGACATGACTCATGTGAATTATTTATATAAACTGTAATCAATTAATTAATGAGTTGGTTATATTTTCAGACACTATAAAAGGGCTGAAATAGGTACTTGGTTATTTAGTTACATTGTACTGATTAACTTTATATATGCATACACACTTTTACATTCCCATTACACAAGTTGAACATTAGAGAAACCATTGGTGGTGGCTCACTAAGATTTATCTAAAACCCTCTCGAGGTGTTGTTGGGTACCTGTGGAAGATTATATGTATAGAGGTGTGGATAAATGAAATTATAATTCTTCAAAAACTTGAATGATTTTTTTGATAGGATGGTGCTATTAGTAGACGAACGAGATGTAGATCGGGATGATTGGGATAGTTTATGTATTTCCTTTACTACATTGGGTTTTTCTTGTGTTCCTGCTACTTTGTATCCATGCTCTTTTATCTTTATAGTGACATGACATTCACTATCATCAAATATTGTATGTTATTTAAGTTATTTTGGTTATTTCTATCCTTGTCCCTTTCCACTATGCATTCTGTTTACTTATTGCATGTGTTTTTTACCTCTGTTTATAATTATACATTGTGCTACACTCTTCTAATGGGGGTATAATATCTCCAAAATCTCACCCTATCCCCTTAATTTTTGTCAATAGCATATGTAATTTGGGGAGAAGCGCTTGAGGCCATGTGTCTCACAGGGCTCGGGGAACATCTTAAGTGGAATCTGGGTCCAAGATTACACAATATGGTATGAGATGGGATTTTTATTACTTTAATATTTGGATACAATATATTAGAGATTAGGAATGCTTGGAACATGGTCATAATCCATTCATGGGCACCACACACACATGTTCCATTTAAGGGATGAGTTTCCAAAGTTATAATTGTTATTATTCTTTTTCCTATTACAATTGATATCATTACACTATTGGGTGACACACATATTGTACAGTGTTCTTGATTATTCATCTGATTGATATTCTATTTTTTCCTTGGTCTGATGATATGGGGGAATGTATAATTGTTACATGAATCATATTAGGCACCTAGAATTTACATGTCATGCATACATCCATTCCATATAGGTGCATTTCACTTATTTTCATTGCTTTTTATGTCCGTGATTGATAAGTGAGCCTTTCCATGTTTATATATTCATTGTACTGCTACTGTCTTTGATTGAGTGGTTTCTTATTTCAATTAATGAGGTTTTATAGGCCCGCATGGGTTGGAATGAGTAATTTATCGAATCAAGCCTTTAATTAGAAATTCAAATGGGTTTCATTTTCAATGATAAGGAGTATGGACCCTAATTCACTATGAATGATGGTCCATTTTAATGAAAATTAAATATAGGTTGTAAGAAAATGAAAACATAAAAGTGGAATGGTTGAAAATACTGACCCCTACTTATCATTCTTATGAAATCTAAATGAGTGAACCTATTAATTAAATTTAAAATGAAATGAAATGGTTTCCAATAAATGATGAGGCAATTTATTATTGACCCTTTATCTATTGGAACCCCAAAAACATATAACTGAGAAATTACTAATATCGAGCCTTCTAATTGGATAGTTGGGGTTGTATGCCTTGGGAAGTGAGATTTCATATGTTCATCTTCCACTAGTGATGCTATCTTTATGGTTTTATGTTTTTTCGGAGGCATGCCCTTGAGATTTGTAGACCAATGCCTCTATGACATCCTCAATTCATACCCAAGGAAGGTGGTAATTAACATTATTTAGATGTGGTGGTCCCAGATCTAACAGTCTTACTGATGGGAGTGACACTTGAGGAACATCATACTATACCTGATCCAGAAAGCGAGTGACAATTCATCAATTGTTTCCTATATCTGATGTGGTCCATGAATGGTGCTCCATGAGAAGTACCTATGGTGAATGATCTGACATGTGAGTTTCAATTGCAACATCCTCCCACCTTCTTGGGGGGATGGAGGTCAATATGGTACTATGTCTTGGATAAGGAGGACCTTATCTATGATTGAGCATCCGGATACACATCCAGAGAATATGGTAAAACTTGATACTTACATGCTATGTGATTTGGGAAATCACTAATGGTATGTGATCACCCAGGATGATCTCTATCAGGTCATGTTATGGGTTCATTTATAGACTACCTTCTATGATCAATTTTTCCTCAAATGTTGAGATATGATAGAATCAGATAAATTATGCATCTTGACTAGGTTTTTATGTCAACTATGTAGTATTCACCATGTTTCACGAAGTTTGAACAACTTTGTAATGACAGATTGATACTCAGAACAAACACTACAAGTTCTAGAGGAAATGATATGATAATGTTTCCTCTATTTTGGATGTTATTTGGGAGAATCATATCCCTCTCATCCAGTTTTCCTATAATAATTGATTTTAGGAAAAAAAATTAGATGGATGTTTTTGAGGAATTGTATGGATAACTATGTTTTTCACCCCTGTGCTAGCTAGAGGAAGGTGAGGAAGCCCAACCAGGTCCTCATATTGTATTAGAGACTTTAGTGCAGGTTCAAATGACCATGACATGTATATATACTACATAGTCTTGAAAGAAATTTTATGTTTATTTCCTTCAACAACATCCAGAGATTGAGGTTGAGAATCATGTTTTCCTTCAGGGATTTCCCAAGATAGTCCATGTAAGGTTAGGAGAGTAAGGGTAGTTGTTGCCTCAGTATATAGGTCTATATGATATCTTGGGGAGAGTCAGGATGGTCTTCTATTGGTTGTAACTACCGTATAGGTATTGTGTTATGGATGAAATATTTCATGATTCACAGCTTAAAAAATATCAGGAAAACCCATCTCATAATTTTTAATCTAAGGATGTTGAGTTAGATTGCAATGACACATTTGAGGAGTATCCAGTACACATAGTTGACCGATGAACGAAGGTTCTCTGAGGCCAGTATATCCAACCACTATAAGTTCTATGGAATTATAAACACATGAAAGATGATAATTGGGTGAGGGAGGCTGATGTATGTGCCCAATGGTCAGATATGATATCAGATATTGATTCCCCACCATTGGAAGGTGAACATAGGGATAAGTTCATTTAAGGGGGAAGACTCTAAGAACTTGTTTTTGACTTAGGTATGGATCTATTAAATATCATTATAATTCTTTATTTTGGACCTAATATGGATTTTTAATGAGTTAGATAAGGTCCTAAGGGTGTATGAGGCTTTTTTGGGACTCAAAACCCATCCTTTTAAGAGAAATTGGCCGGTTTAAAGGTTAGAGGAAACTGTGCAGATGGATTTAATTTTTGGACAGAGCCATATGACATGGTTGTTACACAATTTCTGAAACTGTGAAACCTAACCATGTGGTATGCCCCTCCTAAAGGTTCTTGTGTACTGTTTGTGGATGGTTTGGAAAACCATGCATCCAAATTGTTCACATCCCAAAAATTTAGAAATATTACCATTTTTACATTAATGATCTAATTAACCGAACGATTCTTCCATAATTTGATTTATAGTGGGATGAACCTTAATTTATCTCATTTTGGATATTTTTTAATGGATAACCTAGTGATCAAGATATCTCCTTCATCCAAGATCTATTCGAGCATCTGTTCATCATGTTGGATGTGCAATAGTAAGTACTCTAGTCCATTTGAGCCATTTTTCATCTTTATTTCTCTCGAACTAGTTATCGAAGTGTAATAATTTTTACTATTTTCTAAAATATACTCCATTACAAGAAAAATTAGAGACTAATAATAGATTAGTATAGTCTTAAAAGCCTGATGTGGGTGGTCTATAACTTATCCTTCATGTTTGCGGATTTTGGAATTGTGTTGTGGGGCCTACTAATTTCATCGGGTACAATTTATTGAATTTATATGCCATGATTATAATAATTTGGACTAAATTATTATAGTATTTCTAAATATGTGATTATTTGTTGGTATTTATGTCTAAAAACCCCAACACTCCATGTAGGGTGTTATGCCATAATTGATTTTTTGGTGTTTTGACAAATTTGGGTGGTCATTAGAGCATCCCTTGTCTTGATTATTCTAATGGTAATATTTCCTTTGTTAAATGGATTGATTTAATTTGTTAATTTCATAGTGGAAAGTACCATGTATTTCCACCACTTGACCTTACTTAGGTAAGTTCTTCATTTTTATATATAAATGTTAAGTTGAAATTGGAAAGCATAAGGAGTATATGAATTAGCTTATTAAATGTCAAGGACTATTTGGTTGCACATCTGCAACACACCTTGACAAGGTCATGGAAGGAAGTGGAGTAAACCTTGTTAATTGAACTTGACTTACATGATTTTAATTAAAATTTGCATGCTACATGGTATTTCCTAACTAATGAAAGGAAATTATTTAACCAAGTGAATTTGTTAATGAAATATTCATCACATGAACAAATTAATCACAATGAATAAAATGTAAGGTTATACATAAATCAAATTTAAATTGACATATTTATAGGGAAGTTTGGCTAGTGTTAACTCTTGGATTCCTAAGGGAATTCCTTATGTACTCGAGGACATCATTCCAACTCAAGAATGTTGGTTCCCTTTAGTGATACCTACATGGTAACCTGATCCTTGTCTAACTCTAGATTCCTGGTATGACACCATAGTATCCATTAATTATTATTATATGATTCCTTGAATAAACTCCTTGGATCCATCATTTAAAAGTAGGATCCATGATTACATCCTATCAGGCCCAATCAATGCATTTCCCCGTTTTACCTTGGAATAACTCATTAGATTCAGTAGGCATCTTATGGTGGGAATTCCTTAGACGATGCTCCTTGTATTACACTCTTACCCCTTAGCTAGTCTCAGTTACTGCTGATTTAGTGGCCCTTGAGGTCTAGGTTTACATAGAAAATAACATGGAACCACTTTATAATAATTATCAATTATGTTTTCCTTGTTACATCTTGGAAACTTCACTATACATACTATCATGAGGTGATGTTAGTAATGTATATAGCTCACATGGATTATTTTTATGAACTAGTAATAAATAAATAAATAAATTGGTTATATGTTCAAACACCAAATGAGGGATAAAGTAGGTACTTGGGTATTTTGTTACATTATACTTCTTTACTTTATATCTTCATACTTACACACTACTACATTTCCATTATATGGGTCAGATGTTATAGAAACCATTGGTGGTGGTCCACTGTGATTTATCTCACACCCTCTCTATGTTCTATATTGTACCTAAGGGTAGATTATATATATATGTGTTGATAAAGGGAAGCATAATGCATCAGACACTTGATTTCATACTGTGCTAGGATGAAGCTGTTAGCAGATGACCGAGCTATAGCTCGGGAATATTGTGATATTTTATGTATTTCCCTTACTATATTGGGTTTTTAATGTATGCCTACAACCTTGTCTACGTGTTTTTCATATTTCTAGTGACATGACATTCATCATCATATTTTATTGTATGTTATTTTATCTATTTAATTTATTGTTATCCTTTCCTATTTTCACGGTGCAATTTTTTTACTTATTGGTTCCATTATTTTCCTCTATTTATAATTATCCGCTATGTTACACTTTGGTAATGATGGAATATTTCACCCATGGACACACCATGGGCCCTTTCTTCTAGTTTGAAACCGTTGGAATTTAGGGAGATGTGCTTGAGACCATGTGGCTTACCAAGCTCGAGGTAGATCCTAAGTGGCATCTGGGTCTGGGACATCACAAAAGAGGCTGGATTTGAAGCTCCATATGATGTGGGGGCATGTACTCTCATTGGTCTCTCAAGGATATCATGTACATTGATTTATTCTAGTTCTACGCATTCCTTTATTTCCTCCATGTTTTCAAATAATATAGAATCAATCCCTGGACTACTAGAAGCATAGTTATTAGTAAATAATCTTGCAAGGATTATCAATGCATCAATGGTATATAGAAACTATAGTACTGAATTTGGAGAGAAAAATATCATCGCAAATATAGTATTCATTCCCATAGTAGAATTCCAAATTATACCAGGGATTGACTATCTCTCAATGTATAATTCTAAGATCAACTATATAAGAAATGAAATATCATTATACTTAAATGGAAAACCTACAGTTGTTTTCAAATTAGATATATCTCTACCTAAACTTTTTATAGAATAACCTCCCTTATCCTTCATTATAAAAATGATCAGTGAAAATGAAGAAGTAAATGAACATATACAAATAGAAAATGTATGTATCATATAGGAATACATTGACGCATTTCCTGATGAGTTACCTGGACCTACCCCAGAAAGAGAGGTAGAGTTCTCCATTGGACTCATGCCTGGATCCAAGACGATATCAAAGAACCCATATAGAATGGAAAATGTGGAGCTGAAGGAATTAAAGAAACAACTCCAAGATATTTTGGATAAGGTGTTTATATGACCATGTGTGTCTCCTTGGGAAGAACCTATTCTCTTTGTGACGAAAATGTATGGATAAATTCCACTATGCATTGATTATAAATAAATTAAGGGGATCATAGTGAAGAACATGTATCCTATTAAAATGATTCATGATTTATTTGACCATAATTATGGGGTTCAATTATTCACTAAGATTGATCTTTGATGTAGTTATAATCAATTGGGGGTGAAGAAATAATATATTTCAATGTCTTCCTTCCAATCAATATATGGGCATTATAATTTTTTTGTTATGACCTTTGGCTTGATTAATTGACAAGTTATATTTATGTGTTTTACTAATATATTATTTAAGGACTACTTGATAACTTTTTGGTAAATTTTATTGATGAAATTATGATATATTCTAAAATTAATGAGGATAATGAAGATCATCTATGTGTTATCATGAAAAATATGAGGAAGTGGAGGCTATTTGGAAAGTTTAGAAAAGTTGAACTTTGGTTACAACAATTTTATTTTTTGGGGAAAATTGTAACAAAGGAAGGAATCTCAGTTGAACCTTCCAAGAAAAAGGTTATGGAGGATTGGAATCATCCTACAACAGTAGTTGAGATTCCTAGTTTCCTTGGTTTACTTGGATTTAATAGGAGGTTTGTCAAAAAAAAATTCATGAAATTATGATCCACTAAAAAACCTGATGTTAAAGGGTCCAAGTTTATCTAGAAAAAGGAGTGCGAAGAATCTTTCGAAGAGTTGAAAAATAGATTGGTTACTCAACCTATGTAAACTATACCATCTATTAGAGAAAGAGTCATTATTTTTAGCGATGAATTTCTAAAAGGGTTTAGGTGAATCCTCATGAAAAATGATAAGGTGATTTTTTATGCATCTTGATAGTTAAAAACTGATGGAAAGAATAATCCAATGAATGACATGGAACTAGTTGTGGTCATTTTTTCTCTGAAGATATGGTGGAACTATATTTATGGGGGTAAATGTTATATATATACAGGCCACCAATGTTTGAAATATATTTTCACACAAAAGGAATTGAACATGAGATAGAGGATGACATTTAAAATTCATAAAGACTATTATTGTTAAATTTATCCTCACCCTAGAAGAGAAAATAAATTTTTTGATGCATTAAGTAGAAAAGACCCTGTTTTTTTTGTAATGATGAGGATTCAATGAGATACCTTGATCAAAGACCCCGTAAAACTGGACATGATAATCGTAAGGGAAGGGAAATCATTAAACATATCCCAAAATATTTCTCTACCATCATTACATGATATAACCATGAAAAATCAAAGAGAATATCCTTTTTTACAGATGAAGAGAGAGTATGTGAAGAATGATAAGTTTACGAAGTTTAATATTGATCATGAAGGTTTTCTGAAATTTAGTACATGGTTATGTGTTCAATATATTTAGGAAATAAAGAATGAGATTATGGATGAAGCTCATAGATATACATTCTCTATACATCCTAGAAGCATGAAAATTTATAGGAACCTTTGTGATCATTTTTGGCAGGATAAAATTAAAAGGGAGATTTATAACTACATTAAAATGTTTTTGGTGTTTCAATATGTGAAGGCAAAGAGAAAACTCCCTAAATAGGTATTAAAACCACCATCTATATCAACATGGAAGTGGGACAATATGACTATATACATTGACACTGGTCTCCTGAGAACTTCCAAAGGAAACACTATGATATGGGTTATTGTGGATTGTCTCACCAAGAATACACATTTCATTACTATTTGAGAAGATTTATCTATTGACCAAATTTCTAGGATTTTCATAATGGATGTGGTGAGGTTACAGGGAGTGCCACTTTCTATCGTTTCTCATCATTATCCCTGATTTTCATCAAAGTTCTGGTGAAGTATTTAATATTCTATAAGTACCAAATCCTGTTTAAGTATAATGTATCACCACCAAACTGATGGCCAGTCTAAAAGGACTATTCAATAACTTGAGGACATGATGGGAACTTGATCAATTGAATTTAATGGTGGATGCGATCAACATATTCCATTACTTCAGTTCTCATATATCAATGGCTTCCATTCGAGTATTCAAATGGAATCTTATGAAGCTATATACAGGAAGAAATGTAGAAATACTACTTTTTTGGGATGAATATGTTGAAGGGAAGCTTTTTGGTCATGATCATGTGAAGCATATTATAGAAAAGGTTCATTCCATCCAAAGACACATTAAGACTTCTTAGATTCAGTAGAAAAGCTATATTGGAAATCATCAAATTGACTTAATGTTTCATGTTGGAGAAATTTTTTTTCCATTGAATATCACCATGGAAGAGAGTCATGATGTTTGGGAAGAAAAGGAAGCTTATCCCTTGCAAATTATCACCTATTAAATCATTTGTTTCATAGAAGAATCGTCCTATCAAATAGAGATGTCACCAAATCTATCTCATATTCATGATGTATTCCACATGTCTCTTTTTAATAAATATATACCTGACCATTCCCATGCATTGAATCCAAATTTTGTACAACTGGAACATGACCTCTCTTATGAGGAGCTATCGTTGGATTAATTGGACTGTAGAGACATGGTTCTACTCAATAAGACTACCCACATCATCAATGTGTTGGGGAGGAACCATAAATATAAATAAGGGATGTGGGAACAAGTCAAGATAATGAGTAAATATTACCCACACCTATTCTCAACTAATAGAAATAGTTGAAATTTCAGGGGTGAAATCTTGTAAGGGGGGAAGGATTTAATGATCCAAACTTTTTGAATAATATTTTTTCCTTGAAAAAATGTGTGTTATATTATATTATACACAACAAATTTATATCTATTTAATCACGAGGTAAATATAAAGGCAAATTCAACCCTCTATATTTGACCGTTATATGACCATTGTTCTATTATGACCATTAGGAATTACACAGTTGATAATAATTTTAATGTTATAATTATTGTTCATAATTTAAATTCGACAAAGGATAATTGATACAGAAAGATGATTTTATCGAATCAACCAGTAGAATCATTCCATTTGAATCCCATTTATTGGATAATGGGAGGTAGGTATAATCTCTAGGGTTCTCCCTTGGCCAAGCCCAAGCCGAGCTTCAACAAGGGAAGTTTGAATGGAATTTCATATAGGAGAAGTTCAAGTTAGAAGAGATATCCACGCAGTCGATGTTAGCTGAGGCACCCCATGAAACTCCCACCATCACACAACTTACCTGCAGGTCATGCATGAGGGTAATAATAATTTACATGTCCTAAACATATTGTGTAATTTCATTGTTTAAATAAAATGTTTATTCCATTAATTGTGTTTTAAGAATACTTTTTCTTAATAAAATTGAGATGAAATTTGATAAGTTGATTTTTCAAACAGAAATTGTACTTTCTAGAAAATATATAAGTATTTATAATAAACTATTATAATATGAATAATAATTAATTTATTGAAATACTATTATAAAAAACTCTGATTTAAATATAAATGATAACATATTTTTCATCAAGTGTGAGAATTTTTTCTATGCATTTTAAATCTGCTCTTATTATAATAAATAAGGATTTTTATATTTAAAAGTTTGAATTATCATATTTATTGATTTATTATGGTAAAATAAATATAATTTTTGAAATAATCACATCAAAATTATATTATGTTGAATTTATGATAATTTTCTAAAATACTTTTTTATGTGAATAATAGGAATACAGTTTGAGATTTTTGGTATGTTTTATGACTTCATAATTATGTCATAACGATGTAATAACTAATTAACCAAAATACAAGAAATAGACTATTTTATTTTATTTATTTCAATTATTTTAAAGGATTTAAATCAATTTTCAAATCTATAATTTATTTTCCAAATTCTAAAATAGAAACTTTAACATAAAAAATTTTATTTTGAGTGAACTTTTATTTTCTTTGACAAAAGATGTAATATAAAATGATGTTTGAATCATGTGGATTAAAATAACATAAAAGGTGGCCCAATTGTCTAATAACTTGTTAAAATAACATGGGAAAGCCTTTGGTTTTTCATTTTCCACAACCTAGGTTTCCAAAGCCAATATTTGGAAATTAATAATCAAATCCACCACCTTCGCTATAAATCCCCACCCATTTCCCCATTTCCCTTTACCGTCAATTAATACTCTAATAATATATAATTGTTTTACCTCCCAAGATCCCCCATAAGGTTTTTTCAATCCACAAGGTCCCAATACTCATGTTTAAGGAGTTACATTTCAAGATGGGTGAATTATCCTTATTTTATCTTCATTTCAAGAACCTATTTTTTTATATGTCTTCTAAATGTTATGATAACTCTATATTATTTCATTCTATTCAACCCCATACTGTCATATTATGTTTTTTTCAATGGGATACCCTTATCCCCTCTATTTTTACCCATTTTTAAAACCATGTTTTATACCTGTTATGCTATCGAATTTACTTCTCAAAATCCCTCTCTTCTCCCTAAGAAATTCCTGTTTATTTTCCTTTTGTGGATACCCAAAACAATTTCTTTTCAACTGGTTTTAAAAAATATGTAAAAATTATTTATTTTATTCTAGGTTTTCCATATATAAAACCCACATTCCCTTTCTATGGGTTAAAAATGACATAATAATCATGTTTTTAAATAACTTTTGAGACACCAGGTTTTTAATATGAAACCAGTCTCTTTTATTATCAATAAGTTATTTATGGAAAAATTTATTATGATATATGTTGTTCACATGAAAATTAATACATATTAAGGCTAGGTCAAGATAGAATTCTGATTCATTGGGTAAAGAATTCAAACTCTATAGATAACATGTTATACGATACCTTGGTGAATAACCTGTGTAGTTGTTACGACACCTTGGTGATTACCCTTCATGATATGCTTATGAATGTATAAATTAATTACTGTAGAAACATTTCTAAGTTATAGTTCATGTTATTTTATTTATTATATGTAGAATGTTCTATTATTCATTTTTAACGATATTCCTCATGTTCTTATTGATTTCCTCATGATAACATGTAAAATGTTTCCCCTTGCTTTCCCTTATTGGGCACTATACTCACCCATTTCCATTGATGTATGTACCTCAGTTATGATATGTTGTAACTATAATTAAGATAATCTTTTGAATAATAAATTCAATTAGATTATAATAATGTTTTATGTTTTCAAGTATTATATACCTTTTTTCCAAAAAAAACTAAACTTTAAAAGATCCCCTGTTTTTTAACATGTAATGAAATGTTTATGTAATAAAAAAGTGGGATTCCATTTAAAACCCATGATGTATGGAGAACCCAAAATATCATGTGTCAAATGTATGGGAATAAGCATCTTATGAACTGTCTAATGGGAACAGAAGATGCTTCAAAAATCAAGGATAGGGGCATCCGTATAATTATTTATGAAGGCATATGAAGAAGCCCAAAAATGTAGATGAAGAAATGAAGTTTAAAATCAATAGTAAACCTATAGTTCTGAGTTTCAACTACAAGGAACATGAGAATTATTCGATCCAATTCTCTAAGACAAGGGTTTTCAGAGGTAATAATCAACAACAACATCCAAGGAAATAAGGAAAGACATATGAAATCACTAATTTTGAGGTGGATCCCGACAATGATGTGATAACAAGTACACTTGTTATTCATTCAATAATCTTGAACATACTATTTTATTCTGGATCTACACATTTTTCATATCTTCAAATTAAATTATAACTATTCAAACACAACCTCAAATCATGGAGGTTGAGTTATCTGTGAGACCAAAAATTGGGGAAATTTATGCATTTAAAGTATATAACTCATCCCCAGTTAATTTTTGTGAACTGAACCGCCCATAAAATAATTCCATAAATAATTTGATAGATTTTAATTCTATATTGTTCATGGATTGACTCTCATTATATAAATCCAACATCAATTGTCGAGAAATGGTGATCAATGTTTATATCCCGTGGAGTCCCCCAATTAAATATAAGTGTAAGGACGATGATTAATCTATTTTATAATCATCGTCTCAATTTTGGATAATATTAATTTATGAGTAATCATATGTAGCTCAAATGATCGAGATAAAAGAGAGAATAATTCGTGAATACAGGCCCATTGCGAGGGACTAAACAGATGTGTTCCCCAAATAATTTCTTAATCTTCCTCCTAACTGAGAGGTTGAGTTATCTATTGAACTTATTCCTTGATATCTTCCTATATCAAATAATCTTTAAAAAATGTCCACTATTGAAATATAAGAACTGATGAAGCAGTTACAAGAGAATCTAGGCAAGGGGTTTATATGCTCGAGTGCTTCACCATGGGGTGAACCAGTCCTCTTCATCAAGAATAAGGATGGATCAATGTGCCTCTACATTTATTATCATGAGATCAAAAAAAACCATGACAATTAACAAGTATCCACTACCATAGATAGATGAATTTTCCGATCAATTATGTGGGGCCAATTATTTATCGACAGTTAAACTTCAGTCAATATATCACCAATTAAAGGGGAAGAAGGAAGATATTCCCAAGATTGCCTTTTGAACAAGGTATGGACATTATGATTTTATAGTGATTCCCTTCAGACTCACTGAAGCTACAAAATTTTTCATGGAATTAATTAATAATGTCTTTAAATATTATATTGAGAAATTTGTTGTAGTATTTATCGATGATATTCTGATATACTAAAAAATAAAGGAGGTATAAGAAGAGAATTTGAATATTATGCTAAATTCTTCGAGAAGGGAGAAAATATATGAAAATTATAGTAAAGGTGCACTATGGATGGAGGAAGTAGCATTCTTGGGGCATGTTATCACTAGTAAAGGAATATCTATAGACCCTTCTAAAACAAAGGAAATTGAAGAGTGGACCAGACTAGCATCTTAATAAAGATCCATAGTTTCCATAGTATTTATGGGTATTACCAATTATTTGTTAAGAACTAATCATGATTTTAAAACACACTAACCAAGCTCCCTCAGAAGGGAGTAAATTTTGTATGGACCATAGAATGTGGAGACTTCTTCAAAGAGTTGAAAATGAGGCTTATCACTACACAAGTTAACAAACTACCCACAAGTAAAGAACTCTTTGTTGTATACAAAGATTCTTAAATTAATGAATTTGGTTATATACTGATGTAAAATGATAAATATATAGGCTATTCCTCATGGAAAGTGAATGTTCATGAGAAAAACTATCCCACACATGACCAGGAGTTGGATGCTATAAACTTTGTGTTGAAAATATAGAAACAATATCTCTATGGGGAGAAGTGTGAGATATATATACTGATCATTAGATCCTCAAATATATATTCACATATAAGGAGATTAATATGCAATAGCAAATATGGTTATAACTCATCGAGGATTATGATTGCTCAATCCAATACCATCATTGTATTGAAAATAAATTAGCAGATTCTCTAAGTAGTAACGATATTGATACATTATCAATGATGATAATTGAGAATGATACAATATTATTAGACCTAAAAATTATTGAAATGGTAATAATTAAGTAAAGAAAATCATAAATCCATTCTTAAATTGTTTCTCACCCATCCCTTATAGAGAAGAAATATAATTATCAAAGAAATGATGAAGAAATTCAGAAAAATATAGATGCTATCATAATTGGGGAATCCATAGAGTTCAAAATTAATGAGGAAGGATTCCTAAGATTTTGGTCACAAATATGTATAACATCCAATCCAGATATAAATAAAGATATTTTGAATGATGAAAATAGCTCAACCATCTTTGTCCACTTAGGGAGCACAAAGATGTATCAATAACTCTGAGAGCACTATTGTTGGTATAATATGAATAAGGCGAACAATGAATATACATCAGAGAGCCTAGTATTCAAATAAGTTATTGATGAAATGAAAAAATTCTAAGTTGATGATTAAATAATTACACATAATAACATGGAAATGGGAAGACATCACCATGGAATTTTTCACTATAATTCCAAAAAAATCCAGAGGGAATATTGATATATGGGTTATTGTGGATCGTCTTAAAAAGACAACTCATTTTATCTCAATTCAATAGGACATATCACTCGATCAACATTCCCCGATATACATAAAATAAGTAGCGAGGCTATATAGAGTACCACTACCAATTATATCCGGTCACGATTTGAAATTTACCTATACGTTTTGAAAAAGACTCCAATATGTTCTAAATGGTGAGTTGAACTAAGAATTACTTTTCATCCTCAAACTGATATCCAAAATGAGAAGACTATTTAGACAATAGAAGAGATGTTGAGAGAATGTTCAATGGACTTCAAGAGAGGATGGGACCAAAAACTAACTCTGGTCATGTTTTGTTACAATAATAGTTTCCACTCGAGAATCCAAATGGCTCTATATGAAACCATTTATGAAAAAAGATGTAGAACACCGACATGTTGGGATGAAGCCAGTGAACGTGAGTAGCTAGGAAATGAAATGGTTGAAGAAATGGTAAAAAAGATAAAAACCATTTATCAACCCATCAAGGCATCCCAAAGTCGACAGAAGGGCTATGGAGAGAGTCATCAATGAGACCTAGAGTTTAAGGTTTGAGACATGTTATTCCTCCTTATATATCCATGGAAGAGTATCGTGATATTTGTAATGAATGGAATGTTAAGTCCTAGGTACATCATCCCCTTAGAGAGTCTTGTTGAAGCTGTGGAATATTGACTAACACTTCCACCAACCATGTCTCATGTACATGATATATTCCCCATTTCCCTCTTGAAAATGTACATTACAGATCCCACACATGTATTGAATTTAGAGGTGGTATAGATGGAAAGTGATATATCTTATGAGTAGCAGATAGTGAAGATCTTAGAAAATAGAGATAAAGTTCAACACAACAAGAATACTTACCTTGTAATGACCCAGAATTTTGAATAAATTTTATTTCCTAACTTTGTGTGTTATTTTATTTTATACTCAACAAAACTATTTCATTTAATAAAATGAGTATAATTAAAATAAGACCATTGGTTTTCAAGTGTTATATGACCGTTGGTCACTATGATCGTTGGAAAATAAATGTTGCATTTATTGTCTATAAATACCAGTGATCTTGATTAATTAATATTGAATGAGGATTTGATGCCCCCACCCAGTAGTCTCAGGCTGATCAAATCCCATCTGACAGAACTCGGGAAGGAGTTGGAAAATTTAGGCTTTTCTCTAGACCAAACCCAAGCTGAACTTCATCGTGTGAAGCTGGAACATAATCGCCTTAACGAGAAGTTCAAGATGATACAAATCACTACTCGAGCAATCTTGACCGAGTCGCCCCAAGATTCTATCACCCTAGAGCACATTACTCTTAGGTAATATGCTGGTGTTATAATGGTTTATGTAACGAGATAATAACTGCCTTGTGTAATCCTTTTATTTAAAAAAAAATTGTGATTTCTTCTTATGGTGAAGTTTGTGAATTTTCAAATGTCCGGATAAATATAGTATGCATATTATTGATGAATTATATAAAAAGGATATTTTAAAAATATTTATGTAAACCATAAATAATTAATAATGTGTACTGATTTTCAAAAAATGGTCTTCTACAGTTACGTTTGGTATGAAATTTAGAGTCTAATAAGATCAAATTAATTTTTGGTTAATAATCAATTAGGAATAGTGATTTTATGCTTAGGAATAGTAATATGACCAAATGGATTAGTAATCTTACTTAAATAAAGTGTTAATATAATTTAGACTCCTTGATTAAGTAAAATGATTCAATAAAATAGGTAAATAACTGTTTCAGAAAATATTAGTCAAGTATTAGTTTTTTCGGGTGAATAGTATTTTTTAATAAAAAATTTAATTAAAAATATTTAGAAAATTATGTTTATAAAATTAATTTCGTTTTTGAATTCATAGAATCTATATTAGGTTAAGGTGATTTTTTGGGATTTTTATGAGAAAGTGAAATTTTCTGTGAATAATGAAAATACAGTTTTGAGTTTCAGGTGTTTAATGATATTATTAAGGATTTAATAATTATTCAATAATTCTGGTCAACTTATGAATAGTAATATAAGGTATTATGTGTCCCAAGTGGCCAATACCATGGGAAAATACCACGGTCAAGCCCATGGTTTTTCCAACACCACCGATGAGGTGTCCCTTGGCCATTAATGACTTATCCCCTCACTTATCCTATAAATACCAAGCCTTTACCGCATTATTTTAATTTCCAAATCCTTATCAATGAATTTATGGTCTACTTACCTCTTGATGAGTCGTCCCAAGGTTCCCTCAGGCCTCCCAAGGTCCTGAACATCATACTTTTGAAGTTACTCTTCAAGGTAAGGGATTCTTTCACCCTCCTCTTTTAAGTCATGCTTTCCTTTATGTTGTGTCTTCTAATTTCCATCTCTTTATATTGAGGGTATGTTCTTATATGTTCTCATTTCTGTCCATTTCATGTCTAATTGTTGAGAGGACCTTTCCTCTCTCATCAATTTTTTTCTGAATTTTTAAGTGACGTAGTTAGGCTATCGAATTTCTCGTAAAAGAAACCACATCATCTCTTTCCTTTCATTTTTACTTTTCATGTGGTATGTCATTAAAATATCCATAACATGATATCACTCAGTACCCATACTATATTTGTAATTATTTATGAGTGTGTGACCCTTTTCCCCTCTCTTTTCAATGTTTTCTAAAACCATGTCATTTAACTGTTATGCTGCAGAAATTTCAACTCAAAATTTCTATATATTTCTATCAAGAAATTATCTTATTTTATTTATGTGAATACCCAGAACTATTTCGATTATATGGGTATTCATAAATATATAAATATTATATATTTGTTCCTGGAATTGTCATACATATAACCCTCACTCCCTTTCCATGGGTTATAAATGACATAATGATCTTATTTTTAAGATCTTTTTAAATGTCAATACTTTGTCAAGAAACCCATTTCTTTGATTCTATTTGGGTAATTTATGAAATGTTTTATTATGTTATATGTGGATCACATGAAATTAAAGACATATTAATGGTTTTCCCTGATATCTCTCTAATTCATTGGGTAAAGAATTAATCTCTAGAGATGAAAATTTCTACGATACCTTGGTGAATAAACATGGAAATTTTTATGACACCTTGGGGATGGACCTTGGTGATATGTTCATGAATGTATAAATGAAATGTTGTAGCCACATATTCAAGTTATGTTCCAAGTTATTTTATTTATTATATTCCAATTCTTATATTTCTCATGTATTCATGTTTTTATTCAAGTTCTTATTGATATCACAAGTACATTGACTCCCTTGTTTTCCCTTACTGGGCCTTCTTCTTACCCTTTCCTTTGATGTCTGTATCCAGGTTATGAGATGCAGTAAATGTACATATGATGAACCTATGATGAAGCCTTAAAATTGGTTTAGAAGAATGTTTTATGTTGTTATCATGTTTTATGTTCCTGATTTCCAAGACACTATACTTTAAAGATACTTTGTTTGTAAAATGTAAGGAAAAGTTATGTATTAAAAAGGTGGGATGTCATAGTTAGTATCAAAGGATAGTTTAGTTATTTATGGAAATTAGGATATGAAGACTTTAGGAAGAACCTTATGGAAAATTTTAAATATAGGGAAAAATTCCTGGTATTATGGTGACTATTGAGTAAGTGGTTTATCAAAAAAATACATCCTTGTCTGGAGACGAGCAGGTAGAGGCAGCTCTGGCACAGAAGTACATAGGAGTAAAACCTGAAAACACCACTGTGAGCTAGACTCGAATGGGAATTGGTGCACGAAAGTGGGCCTTGCTGCACTCTTGGGTACGACACTCCCGGGGGATTTTTTTGGTTAATCGCAAGATTTTTATGAATCATTATGGAGGTATTATAGAAAAATGTAATTGTCTATGCCTAAAGTTTTAAGACATGAAATCCTTTTTAGTTAAAATATTCTTAAATGAAATAAGTTTATCACGAAGGACTTATTCTTTTATAAAATGTTCCCATCGTCTAGGAATATGTTGATGTATTTCCTGAGGAGTTACCCAGACCTCCCCCAGAAAGGGAGGTAGAGTTATCCATTGAACTCGTACCTAGATCTCATCTAATTTCAAAGACCCCCTATAGGATAGAAAATGTGGAGCTATAGGAATGAAAGAAACAACTTTGAGATCTTTTGGAGAATGGGTTTATCTGACCAAGTGTGTCTCCTTAGGGAGCACCAGTTCTCCATGTGAAGAAGAAGGATGGATCGATGCAGCTATGCATTGATTATAGAGAACTGAATGGGATCATAGTAAAGAAAAAATACTCTCTTCCAAGAATTGATGACTTATTTGACCATCTTAATGGGACTCAATTCTTATCTAAGATTGATCTTTGTTATGGTTATCATTAATTGAGGTTAAAGAAAGATGATATTCCAAAAACTGCCTTCCAATCGTAATATGGGCACCATGAGTTTGTTGTTATTCCCTTCAGACTGACTAATGAAACTACTATTTTTTTCTATAAAGAATAATTTGATTTTGGAAACTTATGTTTTATCAAATGGATGTCCTTTGTATAGGAAACTTATTTGGTGATTAAATGATAAAGGTTATCTTGGAGGATTTTTTCCCTTTTCGAGTACAATATGCCTAATGGAAATAAAATACAAAAGGATTTAAATTGAGGAGGAATGGTTTATTTTTTTATATAATTTATGTTTTTATTGTGTGAACATATGGTGATTAGGGTTATTTCTAGAAAATGATGAACCTAACATAGAGAATATGTGAATAGGTTAATTACACTTTAGTATGATACTTTAATAGTAGTTGATGTTATTTGGAGATAAATGTTAATATTTATTGGGGAAGACTGTGTGATTTAATCCTTCTGAGTTTTTCATTCCAATATTAGTTTGGATTATTCTGAAGAATTTTAAGGATGATTGTTTATTGAATAGACTTTCTGTAACTTTGGGTACTTTTGTTGAATTTTGGAGATTAGTAGTCATATTTATTTTTATAAAGTATTATCCTTTTGGGGGATTATATGATCTCATACTAACCTTTTTAGTTTTAGTTGATGACTAAAGACAAGGGAAATATATAGTTCCTCTTTTGTGGATTATGTGATTCTCTAAAAAATGATTCTTTTTCTTTTCATGAGACCAAGTCTTTTTGAATGCTCATTGTTTGGAGAAAATATTAGTCTTGGTAGAAACTTATTAAAGGATGAAACACTACATGAAAGTAAGTATATTTCCTTATGTTTTTATTCTATGTAGTAAATAAATAGCTCAAAATTATGAAATGGAAAGTAAAAGAAAAACGTTGTTAGTTTATGTTTCCTACTGGGTAATCAAAGACTGTTTAACAAATCATATGTTTGTGATCTTCTTATGGTTAAATTTCTCCTAGAAATGTTTTCTATCACTCTCAATCAGAACTTGACCCTTTTTTTCTCCTCCATATCCATTTTTTCCTACATGGAATCCTAGTGTGGGTTAACTCGGGTGACCTTTGTACTTCCTATTCTTTCTTTTAAAGTAATAGTTTTACTGACTCTTTTTCCAATGTTGGAATTTCAATGAAATATCCAAGCCCAATTTTTAAAATTGAGAGGATGCAATTTCTTAAAGGGGGAAGATTGTAACGACCTAGAAATTTGAAAAAAATTTATTTCCTATCTTTGATTTTTATTTTATTTTATACTCAACAAAACTATTTCATTGAATAAAATGAGTATAATTAAAATTATTCCATTGGGTTTTGACTATTATATGATATTTGGTCAATATGACCATTGGAAACTAAATTTTGTGTTTGTTGTCTATAAATACAAGTGATATTGATTAATTAATATTTAAAGAAGATTTGATGGCCCCAACCAGTAGTCTTGGGCCGATCGAATCCCATCAGACGGATCTCTGGAAGGAGGTATCACCTTTGGGCATTGCTCTGGACCAAACCCAAGCTGAACTTCATCATGTGAAGCTGGAATGGAATCTCTTTCATGAGAAGTTCAAACTGATTGAAATCACTACTCAGGAAATGTTGACTGAGCCTCCCCAAGGTTCTATCACCCTAGAACACCTTACTCTTAGGTCCTATGCTGGTGTTATAAGGGGTTATGTAACGAGACCATAACTGCCTTGCGTAATCCTTTGATTTAAATAATAAATTGTGACTTCTTTTTATGGTGAAGTTTGTGAATTTTCAAATGTCTGGATAAAAATAGTAGGCATTTTATTGATGAATTTTAGAAAAAAAGATATTTTAAAAATATTTATGTAAACCTTAAATAATTAATAATGTGTAATGATTTTCAAAAAATGGTCTTCTACAGTTATGTTCGGTAGGAAATATAGAGTCTAATAAGATCAACATAATTTTTGGTGAATAGTAAATTATGAATAGTGATTTTACACTTAGGATTAGTAATATGACCAAATATATTAGTAATATTACTTAAATAAAGTATTGATATAATTTATGCACCTAGATTAACTAATTTGATACAATAAAATAGGTAAATAACTATTTCAGAAATTATTAGTCAAGTATTAGTTTTTTCAGGTGAATAGTGTTTTTTAATTAAAAAATAAATTAAAAATATTTATAAAGTTATTTTTATAAAATGGAGTTTATTTTTGAATTCATAGAATCAATATTAGGTAATGGTGATTTTTTGGGATTTTTCTGAGAATGTTGAATTTTTGGTGAATAGTGAAAATACAGTTTTCAGTTTCGGGTGTTTAATGACATCATTAAGGATGTAATAATTATGAAATAATTATGGTCGACTTATGAATAGTAATATAAGTTTTTAGGTGTCCCAAGTTTCCAATACCATGGGAAAATACCGTGGGATATCCCATGGTTTTCCCAATACCACCGATGAGGTGTCCCTTGGCCATTAATGACTTGTCTTCTCACTTCTCCTATAAATACCAAGCCTTTCCCTCATTCTTTTCGTTTACAAATCCTCCTAAATGAAGTTATGGTCTTCTTACCTTTGAAGGAGTCCTCTCAAGGTGCCCTCAAAGCTCCCAAGGTCCCGACCGTCATGCTTTCGAAGTTACTCGGCCAAGTAAAGGATTCTATCACCCTCCACTTTTAAGTCATGACTTTATTTATGTATTGTCTTCTAATTTCCATATATTTATGTTGAGGGTATGTTATTATATGTTCTCATTTATTTCCATTTCATGTATAATTGTTGAGAGACCCTTTCCTCTCTCATCAATTTGTTTTCTGAATTTTTAAGTGATGCCGTTAGGCTACCGAATTTCTTGTAAAAGAAATTGCATCTTCTCTTTTCATTCATGTTTCCATTTCATGTGGTATGTCATTAAAATATCCATACCATGATCTTATTCAGTACCCATACTTTATTATTAATTATTTATGAGTTTTTTACTCTTGTCTCCTCTCTTTTAAATGTTTTCTAAAACAATGTCATATAGCCGTTATGTTGTAGACATTTCGTCTCAAAATTTCTGTCTCTTTCTTTCAAGAAAATCTCTTAGTTTATTTATGTGAATACCCAGTCCTATGTCGTTTCTATGGGTATTTTATAAATATATAAATATGGTATATTTGATCATGGAATTGACATACATATAACCCTCACTCCCTTTCCATGGGTTGTAAATGACATAATGATCTTATTTTTAAGATCTTTTTAAATGTCAAGATTTTGTCATGAAACCCATTTCATTGATTCTATTTGGGTTATTTATGAAATTTTTGATTATGATCTATGTCGATCACTTGAAATTAAATACATATTAAGGGTGCACCCTAATAGCGCTCTAATGCATTGGGTAAAGAATTAATCTTTAGAGATGACAAGTTTTACGTTACATTGGTGAATAACCTTGGAAATTTTTATGACACCTCAGGGATGGACTTTGGTGATATGTTCATGAATGTATAAATTAAATGTTGTAGCCACATATTCAAGTTATGTTCCATGTTCTTTTCTTTATTATATTCCTATTCTTAATTTTCTCATGTATTCAGGTTTTTATTCAAGTTTTTATTGATATCACAAGTACATTGACTCCTTTGTTTTCTCTTACGGGGCCTTCTGCTCACCCATTCCTCTGATTTCTGTCTCCAAGTTATGAGATGCAGTAAATGTACATATGAAGAACCTATGATTAAGCCTTACAAGTGGTTTAGAATAATGTTTTTTGTTGTTATCATGTTTTATGTTACTTATTTCCAAGACACTCTAATTTAAAGATCCTCTGTTTGTAAAATGCAATGAAAGGTTTTGTATTAAAAAGGTGGGATTTCATAGTTGGTATCAAAGGATAGTTTAGTTATTTATGGAAATTAGGATATGAAAACTTTAGGAAGAACCCTATAGAAAACTTTAAATATAGGTAAAACTTCCTGGTATTTTGGTGAGTATTGAGTAAGTGGTTTATCAAACAAATACATCCCTGTCTTGATACGAGCAGGTAGAGGCGGCTCTGGCACATATGTACATATGGGTAAAACCCAAAAACACCGCTTTGAGCTAAACATTAATAGGAATTGGTGCACAACAATGGTACTTGTTGTACTCTTGGTTACGACACTCCCGGGGGATTTGTTTGGTTAATCACAATCTTTTTATGAATCATTATGAAGGTATTACATAAAAATATAATTGTCTAAGCCCGAAGTTTTAAGACAAAAAATCCGTTTTAGGTAATGATTCATAAATGAAATAAGTTTCTCACGATGGAATTATTCTTTTAGAAAATTTCCCCATCGTCTAGGAATATGTTGATGTATTTCTTGAGGAGTTACCAAAACCTCCCCTATAAAGAGAGGTATATTTATCCATTGAACTCGTACCTGGATTTCATCTGATGTCAAATACCCCCTATAGGATGGTAAATATGGCGGTAGAGGAATTAAAGAAACAACTTTGAGATCTTTTGGAGAATGGGTTTATCTGACCAAGTGTATCTCCTTGGGGAGAACTAGTTCTCCTTGTGAAGAAGAATGATGAATTGATGCAGTTATGCATTGATTATAGAGAACTAAATGGGATCACAGTAAAGAACAAATACTCTCTTCCATGAATTTATGACTTATTTGACCATCTTCGTGGGACTCAATTCTTCTCTAAGATTGATCTTCGTTCTAGTTATCATCAATTGAGGGTAAAGAATGATGATATTCTAAAAACTGCCTTCCAATCAATATATGGGCATTATGAGTTTGTTGTTATGCCCTTCGGACTAACTAATGCACCTACTATTTTTATGGATCAAGAATAAGTTGATTTTAAAACATTATGTTTTATCAAATGGATATCCTTTATATAGGAAAATGATTTGGTGATTAAATGATAAAGGTTATTTTGGACGATGTTTTCCCTTTTGGATTTCTATATTATTAAGGGAAATAAAATACTACAGGATTTAAATTGAGGAGGAATGGTTGCTTTTTTTAGATTTTATGTTTTTTGTGTGGACATATGGTGATTTGGGTTATTTCTGGATAATGATGAACCTAGCATTGAGAATATGTGAATAGGTAATTACACTTTAGTATGAGACTTTAATATTAGTCGATGTTATTTGGAGATAAATGTTAAGATTTATTGGGGAAGGCTATGTGATTAAATCCTTCTGAGTTTTGCATTCCAATATTATTTTGGATTATTCTGAATAATTTTAAGGATGATTGTTTATTGAATGGTCTTTCTGGAACATTGGGTACTTTTGTTGAATTTTAGAGATTAGTAGTCATATTTATTTTTATAAAGTATTATACTTTTGGGGGATTATATGATCTCGTACTAACCTTTTTAGTTTTAGTTGATGACTAAAGACAAGGGAAATATATAGTTCTTATTTTGTGGATTATGTGATTCTCTAGAGGATGATTCTTGTGCTTTTCATGAGACCAAGTCTTTTTGAATGCTCATTGTTTGGAGAAAATATTATTCTTGGTACAAACTTATTAAAGGATGAAAATCTACTTAATGTTTAGTATATTTCCTTATGTTTTTATTCTATGTAGTAAATGAATTCTTCAAAATTTTGAAAAGGAACTTCAAACAAAAACGTTGTTGGTTTACGTTTCATACTGATTAATCAAAGACCATTTAACACATCATAAGTTTGTGATATTCTTATGGTTAACTTTCTTCTAGCCATGCTTTCTATCACTCTCAATCAGAACTTGAACCTTTGTTTTCTCCTCCATATCCATGTTTTCATACATGGAATCCTAGTATGGGTTAACTCGGGTGACCTTTGTACATCCTTTTCTTTATTTTAAAGTAATAGTTTTACTGACTCTTTTTTCGATGTGGGACATTCAATTAAATTTCCAAGCCCAATTTTTAAAATTGCGAGGTTGAAATTTCATAAGGGAAGAAGATTGTAACGAACCAGAATTTTTTAAAAAAATTATTTCCTAACTTTGTGTGTTAATTTATTTTATACTTGAAAAAAAAATATTTCATTTAATAATATAATTATAATTAAAATTAGACTGTTGGGTTTCGACTGTTATATGACCATTGGTCAATATGACTGTTGGAAACTAAATGTTTCCTTTATTGTCTATAAATACAAGTGATCTTGATTAATAAATATAGAAAGAAGATTAGATAGCCCAACCTAGTAGTCACCGGCTGATCGAAGCCCATCAGACAGAACTCAGGAAGGAGGTAGCACCTTTGGGCTTTGCTTTGGACCAAACCCAAGCCGAACTTCATCGTGTGATGCTGAAACAGAATCGCCTTCACGAGAAGTTCAAACTAATAGAAATCACTACTCCGGCAATGTTGACCGAGCCGCCACAAGATTCTATCACCCTAGAACACCTTACTCTTAGGTCTTATGCTGCTGTTATAATGGGTTATGTAATGAGACCGTAACTACCTTGTGTAATCCTTTGATTTAAATAAAAAATTGTGACTTCTTCTTATGGCGACAATTGTGAATTTTCAAATGTCCGGTTAAATATAGTATGCATATTATTGATGAATTTTAGAAAAAAGGATATTTTAAAAATAATTATGTAAACCTTAAATAATTAATAATGTGTAATGATTTTCAAAAAATGATCTTCTATAGTTATGTTTAGTATGAAATTTAGAGTCTAATAAGATCTACTTAATTTTTGGTGAATAATAAATTATGAATAGTGATTTTACGATTAGGATTTGTAATATGAAAAAATGGATTATTAGTCTTACTTAAAGAAAGTTTTAATATAATTTAGGCACCTTGATAAAGTAATGTGATTCAATAAAGTAGGTAAATAACTGTTTCAAAAATTATTAGTAAAGTATTAGTTTTTTCGGGTGAATATTGTTTTATAATTAAAAACAAAATTAAAAATATTTATAAAACTATTTTTATAAAATGGAGTTCATTTTTTAATTCATAGAATCGGTATGAGGTTAAGGTTATTTTTTGCGATTTTTCTGAGAAAGTTGAATTTTTGGTGAATAGTGAAAATACAGTTTTGAGTTTCGGGTGTTTAATGACATCATTAAGGATGTGATAATTATGAAATAACTCTGGTCTACTTATTTATATTAAGATAAGGTATGATTTTTCCCAATTGGCCAATACCATGGGAAAATACCATGGGCAAGCCCATGGTTTTTCCAATACCACCAATGAGGTGTCCCTTGGCCATTAATGACTTGTCCCCTCATTTTTCCTATAAATACCAAGAATTTACCTATTTATTTTCATTTACATATCCTCATCAACTAAGTTATAGTCTCATTTACTCTCAAGGAGTCCTCCCACGGTTCCCTCAATCCTCCCATGGTCCCGACATTCATGCTTTCGAAGTTACTCTTCAAGGTAAGGGATTTTTTCACCCTCATCTTTTAAGTCATGACTTCCTTTATGTTGTGTCTTCAAATTTCCATCTCTTTACGTTGAGGGTATTTTGTTATATGTCCTCATTTCTTTCCATTTCATGTATAATTTTTGAGAGACCCTTTCCTCTCTCATCATTTTGTTTTTGAATTTTTAAGTGACGTCGTTAGGCTGCCGATTTTCTCGTAAAAGAAATTGCATCTTCTATTTTCTTTCATGTTTCATTTTCATGTGGTATGTCATTAAAATATCCATACCATGATATTATTCAGTAACCATACTTTATTATGAATTATTTATGAGTTTGTGACCCTTTACCCTCTCTTCACAATGTTTTCTAAAACCATGTCATATAGTCGTTATGCTGCAGAAATTTCGTCTCAAAATTTCTATCTCCTTCTCTCAAGAAATTCTCTTAGTTTATTTATGTGAATACACAGACCTATTTCGTTTCTATGGGTATTAATAAAAATATAAATATGATATATTTGATCCTATAATTAACATACATATAACCCTCACTCCCTTTTCATGGGTTATAAATGATATAATGATCTTATTTTTAAGATCTTTTTAAACATCAAGATTTTGTCATGAAACCCATTTCTTTAATTCTATTTGGGTTATTTATGTAATTTTTGATTATGATCTATGTGCCAAACATGAAATTACAGACATATTAAGGGTGTGCCTTGATATCTATCCAATGCATTGGGTAAAGAATTAATCTCTAGAGATGACAAGTTTTACGATACCTTGGTGAATAACCTTGGTAATTTTTATGACACCTTGGGGATGGACCTTGGTGATATGTTCATGAATATCTAAATCAAACATTGTAGCCACATATTTAAGTTATTTTCCAAGTTTTTTTTATTATATTCCTATTCTTCCATTGCTCATGTATTCATGTTCTTATTCAAGTTCTTATTGATATCACAGGTACATTGACTCCCTTGTTTACCCTTACTGAGCTTTCTGCTCACCCTTTCCATTGATGTCTGTCTCCAAGTTATGAGATGCAGTAAATGTACAGAGGATGAACCTATGATGAATCCTTACAAGTGGTTTAGAATAATATTTTATGTTGTATTCATGTTTTATGTTCCTGATTTCCAAGACACAAGACTTTAAAGATCCTCTGTTTGTAAAATGTAAAGAAAAGTTATGTATTAAAAAGGTGGGATGTCATATACCTGGTCAAAGTACTATAGAGGAACCATATGTATGACGATGAAACATGGGAACTGAAGGAATCATTGTAGGATAAGTACCCTCACCTATTTTTTCTTTAGTATGTAAAACTAAATTTCAAGGTATAAATTTCATAAATGGGTAAGAATGTAAAGACCCAGAATTTGTTCAATGAAATTTAACTTCATATAATACATCCCATAGTGAACCAAATAAAAAATTATCCTCATAAATAAATAATGATACTTTAGTCAGCAAATAAACCAAAAATTACAATAAGACACAAATACAAAATAATATAATATTAATATAAAAAATTGTATATGATCGCTCTACTAGAATGACTGAAATAAAAAATAATACTGTAGAAATAAAACATAATGTTAATAATAAATGATTCATGAAGTGAGGAACAATATTTATGTATCTTTTAAATGATAATATGTTTTGTTTATCACATTATAAGAAAATAAATTTTTTTAAAATGAAAAATTAAGGGTTGATATTTTTATGAAACGTAAATATTTATTTACAATTTTATAATTGTTATTATTATTTTAAATATTTTTTTAAAAAAATAGAATCATAAATTAATATTTTGTTTTATTATAATTATAGTATAATTTCATGACACCTTTATTTATTTTTCAACATCTCATAAAAGCGATTATAATTTTAAAAACAAAATTTGTCGAATAAATTATGATTTTAATTGAAAATTACGTTTCTCATATTTAGAAAATTATTTTCATAAGATGGAGTCTTTTTTTGAAATACTCACATAAAAAATTGTTGGGGTGGATTTTTCGTATTTTTCTAAAATAGATGAATTTTTGGTGAATAGTTAAATACAGTAATTTAAGGTAATTAACATTATAAGTAAATAAATGATTTTTTGAGTCATGGAAGATGTATATTCCCATTATCTATAACTAACATTCTCTAATTAAAATACATAGTAAAAATAATGAACATTATTGACAATCTTAAGAAACAATTATAAGAAAATGAATAAAATAATCAAAAACACCCATCTCCCCCTACAAATATCACCGCTCACCACGTCTTCTTCTCACACATTTTAATTTTCAGATCTCTCTATTATTCTTCCCAATTACTATTATGTTACATTCCACCCATATCTATCTTGTTGGTTAAACAAAAATACCAATTCTATGTGAATTAAGTAGGTTCTTAAGGAGATGATATTCAAGAGTTAAAATCTTGATTCTATCTATTTTAATTTCTTTTATTTTACTATCCTCCCCTGACCTACCCTATCCAAAGTGACATGATAATTGAAGTATCATACATATATTGGAATATTATTAATTTAATGTAATATCCATCATAAAATCTCTTCTATTCTCCATTTATTCTAATCATTAATAATTTTTCCTTGATTTGTCAATTCATCATCTTCATGGATTATGATTTTTCATTTTCCATTACCGCCATAATGGATCATCATAAAACAATTATTATGGTTAAAAAGTATTTTAATATTAATATTATATATTTTTCTATGTTTTGGAACAAATATATATGTATAATATTAAATAATAACACAAACATGTTCGTGATGATTGAAATCCAGCAAAAATAAACTAACTGTTTATCATTAACAATTTATCTAATAAATCATTCTCATATATGAAAAAACAATATATTAAACCATTTAAAATTATTGAAGAATGTTAATACCATTTAATTAAATTTCATGAGTTTTTCTCCAATTTTACATGAACATCCATAATTAAACATAATTAAACCGACCATGAAAACCATGAAATGAACACTCCCAAAATAAAAAAAGTAAACATTTTTACTCATCAAAATGGACATAGATGAACGTTATAAAATTATAATAAAAAAATTAAATGTTCATAAGTTTATGAAATAATTAATTAATGGGTATAATTTTATTATCTATGACATTATCTGAAAGTTAAGAACTCATTCAGACATAAGGTATGGGATCTCTCTAAACCTCCATTTTTTCTTTCAGGTTACTTTTTCTCTCTCTTTACACCAATGTATTTATTCATTATTCTTATTTAATTATTATAAATTATGTTTATATGTTCCATAATTATGTATTAGGATACAATATATAAGACCACAAGATTTTACATTATTTATCATCTTAAATAAATTCAATTACCTTGATAGCTTACGTTTTATGCAACATCTAGCTTAAATGAACCCCTACATACTAAAAATATTATTATTTAAAATGAAATTATATCCTAGAAGTACTATTGGTGGGAATTAATAGTATTATGAACATTTTTAACTTATATATTATATATTTAATAAAAGTTTTTACATTCATCCAAATGATTTTATTGGCATAAGATAATAATGAACCCAACGTTACAAATAAAATCCTATATTTTTATAAAAGAAGTTTTACCGCATTTTAATGGGGAACCTATTTTAAATAAAATTATTGAGACTTATATATAATATATTTGAAAAAAAAATATTATAAATGGGAATATGAAAATTTACTTTGATGTAATTTTTGGTATTTTTCAGATAAGTTTAATGTTTTGATGAATGGTGAAAATGTTAAATTTAAATTGAAAACAAATTTTATATCAAAA
Source organism: Viscum album (assembly GCA_963277665.1). Lineage (NCBI taxonomy): Eukaryota > Viridiplantae > Streptophyta > Magnoliopsida > Santalales > Viscaceae > Viscum > Viscum album. Next base: position 2,037,311,615 of record OY728148.1, read on the forward strand.
TACTTTATGGTGTTAATTTATATTATTTAATATTTTTAAAGTATAAATTGATTATTATTTTATCATTTAAAACAATTTAGGTAATTTGAATCAATTTTACGTTGAATATGAATAAAAAACATTATAATCTTTTATACGTTTTAACTTTAATAATCTGTTTTCTCATTCTGTCGATGAGATTGATTTTAAATTAATTACTTCAACTTAGGTATTTTTAATTTTTTAAAATGGATTCCATATTTTTAATCAGTGGGTCCTGATTATTTAAATTGGTTTATTTAATTTTTGGACATATGAATAGTAAATTTATTAATATTTTAATTATCACAGTTAAGGGTAAATGAAGTAAATAAAGGGAAGAAATAATGTTATAAGTATTATTAAATTACCCTAAAATGTGTCCTAATTTTAATAGAGGCTATATTTTTTACCAAAAGCATCATTGAGACGATTTTATGGCCTCTTGGATCCACTTTGATGACTTTAATCCTTTTATAGTATTTTATTCTAAGGGAAGTCCAATACGTCACAATGTTGTTTTTATAAGTATTAAATTTTTTATATATTGTTATTTATCGGATATATTTAAAAATTAATATTAATTTGAATTCATGAATTATTATATTAAATATTGAAATTTATTTATAATTTTTAGAAAAGAAATAATTAAATTAAATTGTGATATAATAATGATGCAATAATTGCTTAATTAAAGGATGAATCAAATAATTGATTTTAAAAATATTAAAATAAATAAATATGAAGATAATTCATGTAATTAATACATTTTATTGATTAATTTTACATATTATTAATATTTTATAAGTATTTATCTAAATTTATCTTGTTTTTTGTATAAGACGAAAAATTAATAGTTTCAAAATTGATGTTATTGATATTTTAAAATAAATAATATCTTATGAAATGATATAAAATATATAGAAATATAAAATTCATCCAAATAATTGGTATAATTCTCCATATATCATCAATTACTCATTTAGTGGACGTTTGGTAATTTATTGTAACTATATTGACACTTAAGCAATAAAAGCACATGTTGTCACGGTAAGAGTTAAAGGGATTAAATAACGAATAAAGACAAAAGATAAGGTTAAGAATATGAGATAAACTTATCTAAAAATTATTTTATGAAGGGTATTACTACCTTATCACCTTATTATTTAATTTTAATTATTTAATATACAATTTTCCAGGAAAATAAATTATATATTATTTACATCAAAGATAGTTACAAAATGTCACTCTATTTGTATTTAATCTAATTTATGTGTTAAAATAGGAACAAAATCATCATATGAATGATGATAAATGTATATTATTATATTAATTAAATTATTTTCATTACATTTTTTATAATTTTTAGAAATTATATAATTAACTTAAAGTCTTTTTCAATGATACAACATTATTTATTTAATTAACTAAAAAATAAAATAATTCATTTTAAAAGAATTAATTTTGATATATTTTGGATGAGTTAATGTGTATAATTAATTTTATAAACCTATAATATATAATAGAAATTTTTGGAATAAATATATTATAATTTCCATTTTTATTAATGTATTTAATGTCAAATTAAAAGAATAGTATCAAATTTGACAATTATGATATTTTATTAAATTAATACATTATATAATTATTTAAAAATAAAAATTTTTAAACAATAAAAAATGGGATAATATATGATTGAAAAGTTCCCCTCACCTCAATAATAAGTTTTAATATCCTTGTTATATTGTAATATTTCGAGGGTTTTCAAAAGTGCCCCTCACCTCAATAATAAAAGGGAACCTCCTCCTTCACTTACTCACACCACATTGAGCCCTATATATCAACCAAACCCTTCGAAAATAATCTCCAAAATTCCCTATATTCATCATAGAATCCTCCCTTTGGGAATAAACCCATCAAAGGAATCCATTTTGGGAAAACCAAATGGAGTTACCCAAAGATGAGGTAACATCTTTCTTCAAGGTTTTTAGTTTTATTTCCATTATACACCCCTAAACTCTACCAATTTCATGATTATATAAAAAAATTGGTATAATAAATATATTGATATGTTTATATTCTAATATTTTAACCTACACTAACAAAAAATTCCATCTAATGGGTAACAAACATACTGTTTATGTGTACGGAGAACTACCTTCTCACGAAACGATGATTGTTCATTTTTTCATTTACCACATTTCATGGATGATAATTATGATGTAAACTCTATTTATATATGTTATATATTATATTTATTATGTGTTTATTAATTTTTAATTCTTTTATAACATATACCCTTATGATTTCCATTTTTTAGAAATACGATAATATTGAATTTGGAAGTGTGGACTACCACCTCTTCAAAGAAACACGATTCGTTCATGCTATACATAGAATGTATAAAGGATTTATATAATAATAATATGTGACATATATGAAATAAATGCGATACTGGAATTATTATATATATATATATATCATTTACTTAATATGAAAAAGAAATAAAAGCAGTGTTCATGCGTACGTACGACATACCGTCTCCATGAACGATGCCTTTCATTTATTAACTACAAATTTTATGGATTATTATATATAATCATATAAAGAATATATATAATATTTACATCATAGATTAAATTATATATATTATGAAACCATGATCTAATTATTAGGAAAAAAAATAACAAGTCCAAACTTACTCGAGAAATTAGGCAATTAACACCCAAAATAGTAAAAATTAAGAAGTATTATTAACAAACATGTGATAAAATAATATAATAAGATCATATATGATATAATAAATATGAATAAGGTTATGATATAAATTAATAAAATGATTTAAAACATTATAAATTAGGTTAAATTATGCACAACTAAAAAGGAACTGTGAGGTAAGGGATCTTTGTCTCAGTTTTATTTCTATGGGTCAATGACTTATACATTGCTTGTTTAATTTTTTTTTTGGTGTGGATACCCACCATTAATTTATTTTATGAGTATTATTATTAATATTATGGTATTTTAACATCCATATAATTATATTTATTTCATGGTAATATGATTCTACCGATTTCAATGTGATATGAATTTATTTCACAATCTCGTCGTTATTCTAGAATGATTGTGTTTAATTCTCTGATGTGAAATAGTTCTCTTCCATGTTTTTGTTTTAAAAAAATTTCATAATAATTATTTTAATATTCTATGATAATTTTCAATGTCATATATATGCATTTTTTCTTTTTATAAAATCTTTTAAAATGAATCTTCCTATCGTTTTCCAAAACAAGGTACTTTGTGGATTTTCTTAAAAATGAAAAGGGATTTTTTTATCATATATGGAATGGAAATTATTTCCCAATACCATGAAGCTATAAAGTTATAAATCATACTTTAAAATTTTATAAGGTTTTTTTAAAATTAACTATTTTTTTATAAATACATGGAATTTGAAAGTAGTGATTATAAAGTGGTATGGGATCTCGTCAAAATTTTCATTTCATTGTGGCATTTTGTAAGTTTGTACACCTTGTTCCTTTTTTATAGTGTATATACTTATATTTTAAATATTATTTCATTAATATACTTATTATTATGATATTATATGTTTCATTTAATGTCATTCCTTCACATGGATTATTATTCAAATGTATCAAAGTGGTGTGGTACATTTTGGAATGTTTAATGTTTATTTTCCTCAAAAAGTATTTAATTATATTTAAATGGTATTTCCAATCATCAACATCAAAACATATTTTTCTTACTTATCCAACACTAAGGAATTATTGATAAATATGTATCCTTTATTCAATATGGATATTTGATATAGAATATTAATTATTCATTAAATCGATTACTCGATATAAGTAATTCTTCAAACTGACAATGATGGGTGGGTCCAACACTTTATATATCCTATCGATGCATTGATAGGTTCTCATGAGAAAAATCCGTTGAAAAAATCAGACAATTTTAAATTTTATTATGGAAGGTCTTGATGATATAGGTTTTCATGTTACTCAAACATGATATACAATAATTAAGCATCTCCGATATTTTGACTCAGTTATTATTTATCCATTATATTTTTCATCGACATATATATGGATTCATTATATTATTAGTTTATTAATTTAGATGGAATGTGTTCATGTTTCTTACATTTTCATATTTATTTTTACTTATCTAGTTATTTGAATGACATGTGTTATAATTTACTTACATTTCCATGTTTGGTTATTTTCATTGATTGATTATTGATTCTTTTTTACATACACTTACTGATCATTTTATCCCACCCTTTTATTTGTTTTATTTTACCAAAGTTATTAATATGAATCATTTTAATGAGTTTACGGTTTAATGTTATTTTCCGTAGTTATTTTTTATGTTTTACCAATGTAATATGGGAACCATTTATGTACATAGTTCTTCAAGAATACTAAACTGATCGGTCCTTTAGGATTTGATTCCTTGTAATCATGCTAATTTAATAAAATAATGTACTAGATTTAGTCTTACTATGGTTGGGCTTCTAAACAATCATCCTAATTTGATGGGGAAGTATAGGTTTTAAAATGTTCCCTTCTCAATTTCTTTTGATAGGCAAGCCCGAGAAAATGGAACTTCCCAATTTCTTACCCATTTTCATGTACACTCTGTAATATCTTTTAATCAACCATTATTTTTACAAAATAACTAATTTGATCATGAAAATATATCTTAGTTCATTTCTTGTTTTATACAAAAAATAACTCCTCTATCCTCTTTAAAGTCTATTTAAAATTTTCTATTAAACCACACAAAAGTGTCTCATTTTAAAAGTTTCTTAAACACTCATTTTATATTTTATGACTTCAGTTGGACATAATGTATCATGATCTACACCTATTCTACCTTATAAATGTCAAAATATTATTTAAATACATTATTTAATGGACCCCTTTATGATAAAGACATTTTTTATGCATTATGACATGATTAAGATGCCCATTTCTTTCAATGGGTAACCCTTATGTTTTTTAATTATGTTTGATTCATCAAGTTGCACACATATTTATGAACATGTTATGATGGTTTCAGAAATATATCTATCCAATGAATTTGATAATGCTTAGTCTCACGTGACATCATGTATGGGATTACAGAGTAAGCCTTATACTTTATGGGACCTTGTACATCATGTGATATAGTCTTGGTAGCTATAATTGAATCATGTTTATGTCATGTTATATGTTGCTTCCACATTCCAATGTTTCCATGATTAAATGATTTCATGTTCTAGATTTTATGATTAAATATGATTATTCATGTATCATTCCTTTTTATGTCGTCATGTTATTCCTTCTAATCCATGTTTTATGCTTTATTTTTATATTTATTCCCTTACTTGGATTTTTATCTTATCCATTTGTTGATGTGTTCCCTATCATATCCTATGTAGATGTAAGAGATCGAATGAAGTTTGGAAATCATTATGGATATTAAAAAAATATGATATTATTTTTTTTCATGATTTTTAATCATGTATTTAATATTACAAATACACTAGACTATTTGATCCTTGGTTTGTATTTCATGGTTAATTATGGTTAAAATCATGTTATAATATGTGTAAAAGGATAAGTTTATTATATTGTCCCCAAAATTTACCTTTATCAAACAACCAGTTCTTATTCCATCCTAAATTAATCGTTTACTTTATCACATGTTACAATTATAGGTAACCTAATACATAAACTATAACAAGGAATTAAGGTAATTAAATGTTATTTATATCATTTTCTAGCATTAAAAAACTTTAAATAAAACAATTCCCTTTATCTTTCCTTTAATCAATAATCTCATCAATAATAATTTCAACTTCATGTTATATATCCAATTCCTATATCAAATTATAAGAAATTCCAAATTTATTAATCATTACTATCCTTTAATTATTTAGTCAACCAAATTAATTCAATATTTAAGTTTTTTCCATTTTTCATCAATATCAACATGTTAAACCAAGAATAAAAAAACATGATAACAAGATGTATAGATAACACATTATCTAAAAAACAAGAGGAAAAATTTTATCTTGTTGAAAACCAATGATATTCAGTCATTAAGAATAAACCAATTAATTTATTTAATCTGATTTAATTTTCATTATGTTAATTAAAATACAATATAAATGGATAAACCATGGTCAATTTATGATTTTACATAAATAAAATATAATTAATTCATACCCTACCTCAAAATTATGATGTTATTAAAATAAAAACGGAATGCCAACATGGTTCTATGATCACCCATATAAGGAAAGTATGATCTCCAAAGGTTGTCAGGCCACGAAAACACTGAAAAACAACAAGAGAAACTCCATCAGAATGATGAAGATCTAACACAATAGGATTTAAATAATAAACATGAGGAAATGAGATTGATCCAATAAGAAACCAAAATAAAATAGAGGTAGAACATACCTAATATTATTACTGATCTAATTCAATAAGATATGATGAATCCTAATCAGAATGTACACTAACGCCTGAAAAAAACTACCACGGGGTGCCAAGGGTTCTTATGGAAGAGATGAGAGAAAATATGGATTGATGGAATTTGGGGTATTTATAGAAAACATATTTTTTTAAGACCATGACGTAGGGCTTAGGACCACACCAAAAACTATTGAAAAAATAACTACAATGAAGTTGGAGGAGACCACACAACAATTGCTCGATCAAAGGTGAGTCTGAGGATCTAGCCAACCACCACGATGAAGATCTGGTATACTTGGGGGAGAGGAATATTGTGTATCTGAGACCCCATAGTTCATAATCTCCTTTTCCAATAGAGAGGTTATGTCTCATCCTCCCCACTATTTGGTATCCAACTGAACTTCTATATTCCAACCAACCATTCTACACTGTAAAATATACTGAGCCTATGACATAGTCTCATCGCTATGCCATATCCATTCTTGAAATTCTAGTAGCCGCTTTAACTCCTCCCAAGACCCCATGTGATAAATCATGGTAACCATGACTTAGAATCCTAAAATACGACTTCACCCAAGGCTCTGCACCGTAGTGTATCCCATTTTACTTCTAACTCTTCTACCTCTTCCTTGAGCATCCTCTTCGAACCTTAAACTCCTGAAACACACTAAATGAAGGGCTACTAGAATTTTTGTCCTTACATAAGACACCTTTAAAACCATTATCATCCTTGAGAATTAAAAATCAAACCCACGAGAAATAAATAAAAGGGTTATTCAGAACATCCAACCCACAAGATACCTCTCATGGATCTCACCATCATAGGAGATCAACAACCTCAATAAGAGGAAAAAAATGAAAAACTATGAAACACCAACATACAGCTCCTAAAAAATCTCTTAGGGGAGATACCTCTAAAATGAGAGAAAGGATACCAACAATGAATGCATAAATAGAAAAACTTATCATAACCTAGATAACGTTTTAAGAACAACAAAATGAGAAAAATTACAAGAGAATATCTAAACACTAAATAACTATAGGTATTAAGCGCATATCTACGACTCAAATTCCCATGTATTATCCTCTACACTATTATCTCACCACATGACACAAATCAAGGGTATAAAAAACATTTGAAACACCTTATCATGGAATACTTGATCTCTATAGGATTCTCCTAGAAGGTCACCTCATTGTCAACAACCATTTTTCCCAATTGATGACATGAGCGTCATCATGAAGGTAACAACAACCTGTAACACATGAAAACCATCATGTTTTCCTCTCATTTGTGGGGGATGTGATATCTAATATGACATGACTCCAAAACGATCCAAGGAATTAGATGAACCAAAAAAATTGGGACAAATCTTTATACCATTAACTAATTTTAACTACATATTATGAGGAGTCACTTTTAAGTAAATAAATGCATTTTCGAGCATGTCAAATTAAATGTTTATTTTTTCTAGAATTTATGCAGTATTGAAGGAAGCCTATGTCATATCTCAATGAACCTTAGATCATCAATTAAAAAATGAATTTTTTATTAAGAAAAAGGTAGTGGTGTTTTGGAAAAAATTTTATTTGGTGAATTAATAATCCAAAAAAATGGAATGTGATAAAACAAGGAATAAATTAATAGAATTAATTAAGCGTGATGAACCTAGGGATGTATCGTGATGATCATCCTTCATAGCATCCATATATAGGGTTTAGATCCTTTAATATGTGTTTTGAACACCTATAACCGGAATGTTACTAAGTTTTCACTAGGATACATACTAGGGTTTATTCGGAAACACATTATGATTCAATGGATATCGCCAGTGATTGAGTGATTTTTGTTCAACTTCAAAACCAAAACTCACCAAGGAAACAAACAAGGAACATCATGTGTTGTCAATGTTTGTATGTTATTTATCTTTAAAACCATGACATAAACATTAATGTACATTATAGTGTTTATGAGAGTTCATGGTTCCAATTTGAACCACAAAAACACCACAATTAAAAGAGAAGTTAAGAAATAGTGAACGTTGTGTGAAACATCACGTCAAAGGGTACCCCCTAAACATGATCATATGAGTTGAGCATGACATACTAGTACATAACTCAATTAAATAAGAATATAGGATTATGAAAAACTACACATAAACATATAATTTAAAATACCATTTAAATATTACAAAAACAAAGCTCAGGATTACATCACGTTCCTCCTCGGGTGATCAAAAGGGGTTTAGAAATCCATGGGAGGATAAGAAGAATAATATGTTGATGTATAACTTACCATATCATCCAGAACATCTAGGAATGATGATATGACTCCTTTGGAACTACAAATTTTCATCACCTTTCCTCCTAGTCAAACTTCCAAATGGGGTTCCCATGGTGATAATTTATAGGAAAAGTGGGAGGTGGTTTTCGGAACACTAAAGTCAAGAATCCTCCTGGTCAATGGTTTTGGATGGTTATAAACTCTTAAATAAATTTAGATAAAACTAAAATTACCTGGATGACACTTTTTATGTCTTCATGTAAAATTTTATGGCCATATATTGTTGATAATAAGTGATATTTATAAAATAAATTGGAAACGTTTTGACCACGTGCATATTCATTTTATTGGACAGATCAGTTTGGATGAGTCTTTTTATAGAAAAATTGGGCTTGGGTTCCTTCATAAATGTTGTATACCATTGATACATTGATCGGGTCACAAACTTTCATCCCATTTGGAGGCATGTATTTTTTGTATCATGAAAAACAGTGAACATGCGTTCATGGGAATTCATATTATTTGGCCCATTTTCCTTCTGCATCATTGTAGGCTCCCAGAATAACCTCCACCTTCAACGAAATCATCAAAATAATTGAAATTTACCATTTTAATAGTGAAAGTATAAACAATATTTAATCAATCATGAAGTGAATTTATTTATTGTAATTTTTATTTCCAGCAAAACCCAGTTTAATACATTGGTATAAGGGTGAAATAAAATAGTTAATCATGATACGATCACACCCCCACACCTATACATGTTCACTCCTATAAAAAGTATAATATCCTATCTGTGTAACATTTTGAAATAAAAGGTGTGAAAACATCCAAGATTCTTCTGAAATGAAATTTATCATGTCTCGTTTATGGAATCTATTTTCCTATCATTTTTCTTCTCTCACATTCGAATATGATAAACTTCATTTGTTCACCTATGCAACATGTCACAACCCAACTCACCTTGATATTTTCCTTATTCACTCAAGGAAAATATTTGAGTGGAGTTATGATATTTTCCTAGAGTTCATGTGATATTACTATATGATTTTCAAGCGTAGTTGGGGTTTGGTTTAGTGGTAAGGACCCCTTAAATCTATATGAAAAAGGGGGGTTCAAAACCCATTGGGCGCAGGTACTGTAGCATACTCTAGAAATAGAAGCACTGTAGCAACGGAGGGAACTGTAGTGGTGGCAGAGTACTGTAGCAGCGGCGGGTACTGTGCAGTACTGTTGTAATGCGGTACTGTTGTAGTATTATTCACAGAATGGGCTTTGGGCCAAAAAAAGGGCCTATGGGTCATGTAATGGGCTAAATTCCCACTTGGCCTTCGGGCTATGTAATGGGTCTCCCTCTACCCAGTTAAAGAGGTATTTTCTTTGATTTAATAATAAAACGAGGCTTCGGCCCCAAAATTTAAAAAAAACTATATGATTTTCAGGATTATAAGTTCTATACTGAAAGAAACTAGTGTGTTACTCAAGAGGACTTCCAACAGGTTGTTATAAGGTTCAAGGGTTGGTAAGACTAATTTTTAAAATAAATTTGAGGCAGAAGAGGATTGTTTAATCTATTACATATAAAGCTTTTGAAAATTCATAAATTTCTCACAATAAATAAACACACTCAACCCATCACAAAGTATATCACCTCAAACTCACTATCACCATTTTCCATTTGAGTGGGTCACAACCAAGCAGCGAATAATAATGAGTAAACATCCTCTTTTCTCTTTTTTTTTTCTTTTGTTATGTTTTTTTTTTGATGTACAAGAAATATTTTTTTTATATACAATTTTTTTGGGGATAAAGAGGAAAAAATTTTAAAATAATTTTACAATATGGATTATGAACCTATTACCCAAGGAAAATTAATTCACTCATTATATGAACCCATAACAATGATTTTCCCCCTATAATTCCCATGTAAACCCACTCTAACCCATACTTGGTGAAAATAAAACAAGAATATACACAAGAGATGGGTAGTTTGGGATAAATTATCTTGTAATGTGGAATCCTAATAGGAATTTCATGGTCTATAAGGCTTAAAAAGGGTAAAATGTCAAGGTGGTCGAAAATAGAGGATAATTGTAAAACGGGGTTTTCAATGAACGATTTCCTCTATCAAGAATGTTGAATACTCAAATATTATGGATTCAAATATAATCAAGGAAGGTTATAGTTTATTTACATTACCCAAGAATCTCTAGAAAGAAATTAAAAATAAGAATATGCAATAAAGGTCTTAGAATTCCTCTCATGAAAGGGACTAAAATATCAGTTTGTGATAATGAGGCATGGGATTAAAAAATACATTAAACACCAAAGACTGATTTAAAAATAAATATTATAGAAAAATATTCCATATCAACATTCATTTGAAATACATTTTTCCAAAAATAATGTAATTTTACACACAATCGATGCAAGCATGAAAAATGTTTTTGGATATTCTTTTTAAGATCAATGTTCATCTACATACAAAAAATAAAGAAAAAAAAATGAAAACACATTTTTTTGTTTTTCAATTTGTTTTTGTTTTTTTTAATCATAAATATGAAATGTCACCCTCCCTCATACCTAAAAATTATATTATCCTCAATGAATTTATTTTAAATAAATAGATATGTAAATAAAGGTTGGGAGAAGGGACAACATGCTAAGTGGTGTCATATGCGGAATTTATCAATTGGATTTACTCCATGAGATTCATTGTAAAATGATTATATAATTGTTTGAACCTATTCCCATTGATAGTAAACCTCTGTAAACTCTTCTCATGTAAAACTTGTATAGCTCTAAAAGGGTAAACAACAATAAAAGTATAAGGACCAAGCCATCAGGAATGAAGTTTGCCTAGGTTGAGATTTATCTTGGAATTATATATGAGAACCTTCTCATAGATATGAAACTTCCATTGATTAATTATCCAACCATGGATTTCCTTTTTTTCCCTTTATAGATTTTGGACTTATCACTTTCATCACATCAACATTATTCCAACTCATGAGTCTGTGACTTCCTATCCTCCCCTGGAATTGAGAAATTTCTATTACATTGTTTAATATCCCAATATGCATGGTTATCTACCTATATCATAAGGTGAAAATAATTTCCAAGAATAATTATATATTTTGGAATTCTAATTTGGGATTTAAAAGTTGTATGGTACTCCCAAAGTGAATCATCAAAGAACAAACTCCAATCATTCTTATTAGGTATTACCAGTTTTTCCAAGATTAGCTTAATAGATGTATTTGAGATTTTCACTTGTCTGTTAGTTTGGGGGGTGATATGATGTGGAGACTTTATGAAAAACCCCATACGTAATAATCAAATTTTCCATGTTGCGATTTCAAAAACGAGAACATTGATCAGTAATGATAAATCTCAGTAAACCAAACCTACTGAAAATTTAGGACCTAACAAACTCAATAACCACTTGAGAGTCATCGGTCCTGGTGGAATTTTCATCCACACATTTAGATAACTAGTGAAAACCAATAATATTTACACAAATCCAAATGAATTTAGAAAAGTCCCCATCAATTCAATTTACCAAGCATCGAAGATCTCACAAAATAACATGGGATATTGGTGAATTTCATTCCTCATGGAGATATTACCTGTGAATTGACATTGAGTACATGACTTAAAAACATATGAGAATCTCTATATAATGTTGGCCAATAAATTCCAGAGTCAAGGTCCTTTTGAGCCGTATGTTGAGAACCAATATGACCCCCAATCCAAAGTGTGGAAGAATGTCAAAACAAAGGTTAACTCATGGTCAGTGACACACCAATGAACAACTTGGTAAGTACAAATTCTCCACAAATATGAGTCATCCAAAATGTATCATTGAGAATTTTTCTTAAGTATTTGAGATTGTGATGTTATGAAATCAATGGAGACCCTATATTTTTTTAGGAAATTCACAAAGTCTACATACCATGGGGTAATATACACAACATCACAAAGGTTTTCATGAGGGAAGAACTCTCTAATAGGGAGGGGTGAGTTAACATGATGGTCCAGTGGGGGTGCATCCTAATAATGTGGCCAGCTACCACATTTTCCACTCCTCTATTATCTCTAATCTCATGTTCAAAATCCGAGAGGATGAGCATGCACCGAATGCTGTGGGGCATAGCTTTATGTTTCTTTTGGAAAAAACAAAGTTCAGCATGATTAGTAAAGAAAATAAATTTTGACCTGATAAGATATGTATGGAATTTTGCCAAGTAAAACACAATAAAAATAATTTCTTTTTCAATGGTTTTTTAGTTTTTCGGGGCAGGTTCAAGGGTACATGAGGCATAAACAATGATACGAGGATCCTTCTCAACCCTTTGTGATAAAACATCCCCAACTACAAAGTAAGAGGCATCACACATAAGATTTAAGGGGAGATACAACCATAGTGGTTGGATGAATGGATGTTATGTTATGCCCATTTTTAGTGAAATAAAAGAATCAGCACGATATTTATCAAAAAAATATTTAGAATCATTTTTTAAAAATAAAGACTGGGGAAGTGCAATGTTACTAATGTCTGTAATGAATCATCGGTAAAAACCAGCATGGCCCCAGAAAGATCACAACTCAAAAACAAATATTGGATATGGAAGGGTTGAAATTAATTCCATGTTTGATTTATCCACTTTAATAACATATTTTTAAATAAAATTCCCTAGAACTATCCCTCTTCCCACCATGAAATTTCATTTCTCCTAATTTAATACAACATATTTTTCTATGCACCATTAGAGAACAGAACCCATTTGAGCCAAAAAAATCATCAAAGTAAGTTCAAAAACTATGAAATCATACAAAACAACATCTATGAAATTCTTTAGGCACAAAAAAAATACTCAACATACATCGCTAAAAAGTTATGGGATCATTACATCGACCAAAATGAATCCTTCTGTATGCAGATGTGCCAAATGGATAGGTAAATGTTGTCTTTTCAAAATCCTCATGGGATATATATATTGGAAAATAACCCAAATAGCCATCATGGAAACAATAGTGGGACATACCAAAAAATAATTAAAACACATGATAATTGAATGGTAGAGGAAAGTAGTCCTTTTTCATGGCTTGATTCAGTCGACAGTAGTCAAAACAGACTTGCCAACTATTTTTCACATGTGTTGGAACCCACTCATTCCTTTTATTAGGCACTAATGTTATTCCAATTTTTTAGGCGCAGTTTTATAGGGGATAACCCATTTACTATCAAATATAAGATAAATGATACCAGTAGTAATTAATTTACTAATTTTAAATTTTACCACTTCAAGGAGAGTAGGATTAAATCAGCATTGAGCCTTCCTTACAAGCTAAGACTCATAATCAGAAAGTATATGTTGCATACAAATAGATGGGATAATCCTGATAACACCTTCCAATGTCCATCTTATAACCTTTTTACACTGTCTTAAAAGGACATGAAGTTTGATTTCTACTATAGAGAGAGGTTATTGGCAGTAATTATGGGAAATTGGTCAATACCCTCTAGATAGGTGTATTTTAAATTATATGGAAGTTTTTTTTTTAAATTCCAACACCAATGATTTTTGGATAGAGGGAGGTGATTGATGGGTAGTGACATCTATGAAACTATCTATCTTCTCATGTTTAATCTCTAATGATAGATAATCTATTGAAATTATATTTTCTAAATCATCGATGGTCATGGGTACCTTAGAATGAGCACACTCATAAATTAAAGTACAAAATTTACACGTTTCAGAACCCAAACAACACCTAAAACATGAATTAAAACTAAAATCATTCAAGGATGAGGAATATAAAATTAAATTAGAGTATGGGTCGAGTATATAATTTTTTGTGTGAGTTTCATTAGAGTCCACTTCCATCGAATAGAAATGAAGAGTGGAATTGCCTTAAATTGGATTTTTATGGTATCAAGAATGTTTAAACTAACATTTTCTCCACCAAAATCCTTGTATATAATACCATTGTGATCTTTGATGATCTTCTTTGTTATTGTGAGGTATATCCTCCCAAGTACGAGAGAATAATGTCCTTGGGTTCATATATCCTCCATCTCAATAATGTAGAATTTTGTGGGGGAGATGAGATTATTCAATTTCACAAGGATATACTATACCACTCCTCATGGGTGTGTTGTACTATGGTTGGGAAGTCTCGCTATAATTTATATTGGTTGAATCTCTCCAACTTGTAGAGAAGTGTACACAAAGTAATTCATTACATTAATTGAAGCACCAAAATCATGAATAACGTCTGAAAATAATGTCTCCCCTATATGAAAGGTATCATGAAATTTATTGGATCCTTGTATTTGGTTGGAATTACTGGTTGAATCATGGATGATAAATTCTTTCTTAGGTTGACTCTCTCGTTACCCTTCGGACTTTGTCTATGTGTCAAAATCTATTTATGAAATTTAGCAAATTGTGGGATTTTTTTAACTGCATCACGTGAAGGAATAATAACTTGTACTTTTTAAATGTATCCATTATCTCTTTATAAATACCTTTATCAAATGTTTTCTTATATTTCAAGAGTCTTTGTTGGAAGAAAATAGTAATGTTTTGTTCATTGGAATCCTCAATGACAGTTTTTTTTTGTTTTTTGAAATTATATTATTTTAAGGGTAGGGGAAGAGAGTTTTCAAGATGGAGACATTCCTTTTGGTTAGAGTCATTGGAAGAATAAAAATCTATACCACTATGATGTTTTATTGAACAAACATTACCCTTGTATTTTGGATTAACAACATGTTGGGATGGTAGTTTTTCAGAACATTTCATCTTTATCTCATCGATGGTGTCTTGCAATTGTCCCACTTGATTTTGTAGGTCCTGAATAAATAATTTTTTGTTTTGTTGGATGTGTAGGTTTTGGGATACCAGTTTCTTTACCATGTCCTTATGTCTTGGTTCACATTTGGTAGGAGGTGTAGGATGGTTTTGAGAAGTTGAGGGATAATAATATTGCATACATTGGCCTTGTTGTTACCAATTTTTCATAGGGTATCTTGGGCTGCCTCATTATTGGTATTATGGTTATGCTTTCCACCTGGGGTTTGTATTTGGTCTATATGGTTTTTGCATGAATGTTTGTGCTTGCTAAAAAGGATTCCTTGGGAATAATGATGCACAAGACTCACATGAATCCTGAAGTTGAGGGCAATGGTCAGAAAAATTAGTGTTATTAGAACAAATACCATGATGTAATGGAATAGAAGTAGTGTGTGAGTTACCTTGTTCTTGAGATAATATCTACAGAAGGATATGAATATCATAATGTTTATTATATACCTTTTATTCTAGTTCTTAATTACTTACCACATCAACCCCTTGGGTTGATTCAATTTCTTGTGTACCAAATTACTGTGCATTATGAGCCATGATGGCTATTAATTCATGAGAGGTGGAAGGAGTTTTATTAACTAGTGCACCACCAAATACAAAATATATTATTACATGAACCACAGGTACAAGTCACTAATATAAGTAATGAATTATAAATTGTTCACTGATTTTTTGGTGGATGAAACTTGAGAAAAGTCTTTTGAATCTCTACCAATATTCATGAATGGCCTCTCCTTGTGATTGCCTAATTCCATATATTTCTTTTCTAATTCAGGAATTTTAGGAGGAACAGATGAAATTATATAATAAGAGTCATTTATGGTCATTAAATCCCCCAATTGTGGCAGGCAGCTAGTATATCTAATCTTTTTCTACACCATTAAGGGAGAATAGGAAGACCCTAAACTTAATGAGATCCTCAGATACATTTTCGGGTCTCATATTGGGGAACACTAAGAGAAAATCCTTGAGATTTTTGTGAGATTACTCACTGATAAGACCATGGAATTTTGGAAGTAGAGGGATGATCCCCAATAATAGCTCAAAGTCATCTACTTACCTATGATATTGGATGTGCGCAGGTCGGTACCTCACACCAGGGGTGTTATGATATTTTAAGGTTCGATTATTTGCAGCCAGGTTTTCCTGGGTTTGATTGGGTTCAATTTTATATTTTTTTGGAAAAAATCTAGGTTCCAAAATGGGTTCCTTGGTGTTACTTTATTAACCTACTTTAGATGCCCTAATTTGTGAGTGAAGTGTCTTTTCAATTTCTAGGTCAAATTCAAGAAACATTTCTTTTTCTGTTCGGGTCATGCAAATAAGTTGTGAATGTTTTTTTTTTGTATTTTTTCCCTTTTTATGATTTATTATGGATAAAATAAAATAATATAAGAAGGGTGAAATGATAAAATAAAATATAATGTTATACTACGGAACTAAAGAGAGAGATGAATAAGAAGAATAGATACAGATAAAGAACTTGAAAAAAATACAAAATCCAAAACCAAAACCAAAACAAAAAAAAAACAAAAAGGGGGGGGGTGGTGGATATAGAAAGTAGTAATATGTAAATAAAAGAGTATAAGGGATAATAGTATTTTTTTCTTTCTATAAATAGTGCCAAAATTTTATCTCATAGTCAAGCATGTCAAATTAAATGATTATTTTTTACTAGAATTTCTGTTGTATAGAAAGAACCCTAGGTTATCTCTCGATGAAGCCTTGGATCATTAATTTAAAAATAAAATTTTCATTAATAAAAATGGATTTGTGTTTTGTTAAAGTTTGGTTTTGTTGATTTTATAATCCAAAAGAAAATGGAATGTGATAAAACAATGATGAAATTAACATATTTAGTTGAGAAAGATCATCCATAGGAAGTCTTGTGATACTCACCCTTCATTGATTAAAGAGATAGGATTTAGATATTTCAAAAATTGGTTGGAAACACCTTTAACCAGAATTTTAATGCGTTTATATAGAATAACTCATATTATTCGGTCGTAAACACACAACGATTCACCTGATATCGCCGATGATTTAGTGATTTGTGTTCAACTTCACAACTAAAACTCACCAAGGAAACACACAAAGAACTCAATGTGTTGTCCAGATTTATTTTTTATTTATTTGTGACACCATGTAATAAATTTAAAATTCCTTTAACATTTTTATGAGAATTCAATTTACCAATATGAACCACACAAATACCACAAATTAAAAGATAAATGAAAAAATGGTGAACGGTGTGTAAAAAATCACAAGAAAGGGTACCCCCAAACAAGATCATATGAGTTGATCGTGACATAATAGTACATAAATCAATGAACTAAAAATATAGGATGATGAAAAACAACATAAAAAACTATAATTTAAAATTCCATTCAAATATTAAAAACAACAAAGCTTGGGATTACATCACGTTCCTCCCTAAGTGATCACAAGAGGTTTAGAAATCCATGGGAGGAGTGGAAGAATAAGATATTGAAATAGAACTTCCTATAGACTCTATATCATATAGAGATGATTAGATGACTATTTTTTAACTAAAAAATGTTATAAAATTTCCTCCTAAACTAACTTCAAAATGGGGTGCCCAATGTTCCAATTTATAGGCAATGTGGGAGGTGGTTTTGGGAACCCTGATTTGGAGAATCCTTTTGGTCCATGGTATTGGATGGTCATAAAGTGTTAAATCAATTTGCAAAAAAATAAAATGTTATTTACCTACAAATTTTCTATATTCAAGTAAAATTTGGAGGCCATATATTTTTTATAATAAGATATATTAATAAAATATTGAGAAAACGTTTTGACCCCGTGATGATTTATCTTATTGGATAGATCTGTTCGAATGGGCCTTTTTTGGATGAATTGGGCTTAGGATCCTCCATTAATTTTTTATCCAATAGGGATATGGATAAGATAAAAATATTTCATCCCATTTGGAAGCATGAATTTCTTAGATCATTCCAAATAGTGGACATGTGTTCAAGTGCTTCCATGTAGTATGGCCCATTTTCCTTCCACATCATCGCAGGCTCTCATAATCACCTTTACCTTCAATGAAATAATTAATACAAGTGAAATTACAATATTTATTAGTAAAAAAAATTATTTAATAAATCATGAAGTTAAGTTTGTTATTATAATATTAATATTCTATTCAAAACCAGTTTAATACATTGGTATAAAGGTGAAATAAAATAGTGAATCGTGATATGATCATAACACATGATCTACAACGTCGAATTATAGAGGTTTAATTTTATAAAAAACATAAGATTTATGATAATCATGTATTTCCATCATCCTTTCATGATTCACATGAACCATCTCTATTGTATTCTTCACCAGTTCCAACCTGAGAATTTCCAGCTCTCCAGACCTAGTTCAACATAACAGAGAACATAAAGGTTGTCCATACAAAGCTTCAAACAGTTCCATAACAATACACAATCCATTTTTATTTTATTTTACTCAAAAGGAACTTTCAGGTAAAGTGGGACCTACATCATCCACAAATTTCGCATTACAGGTTTTAAAATTGAAAAATATCAAAGAGAACTGTCGAACAACGCACCACGAACCGACGTACCACACCCTGATTCAAAATTCAAATGGGATCCAACATCACCACCTTGCTATTCGCACACGGATACATCACCTGTTTCAAAATTCAAAATTTCAAAAGAGAGACCACCATCACCTCCTCGAGTCTACCGCCTCGTCATGTGAAACCTGACACAAACCAACACCTCTCAGAACCATCTCGTTGGAAGCCATCTCGCCAGGAAACATCATCGTCACTGAGAAGCACGGCACCATCACAAACTCCAAACAAAACCCAACCGGAGAATCTCCGAAACAAGAGTCCCAAACCGACTTCAACAGCAAACGATCATCAAACAGAAAGAGCTCACGTAGATAATCCTAGAAAATCTTCACCGATTGCAGTGAGGAAGAAAAAAATATATAATCTGACCAACAAGAAACTGACTTCACAAGAAAATACCGTATCATGACGTGTCTGGAGCACTGGAAGATGTCGGACCACACATACCAGAACCTCAGGGACTCCACCGCTCCAGATCTGACTCAGAGAAGAGCCGAGGAATGCGAGATTAGAGCAGGGTTGAGTGACAGAGGTCTCCGAACAAGGAAATCTTCATAGAAAACCCGTATCATGCAAAAGAGGAGAAAGTCGGATCCGGAAACACCTAGAAACCCATCGAACACCAGACCACATAACCCAAAATCTCTTTGAACAAATGCTCCAGCTCCGACCTAGAGTGGTGCAGGGGAAAAAGAGGTCAGAGCCGGGTGAGGAGCCGAGGACGTCCGCAATGAACTACTGATGATGAGAAGACCAAGAAATCAAAGTAGAAAACCCCCATGGCATCAAGCCCTAGAGATAAGAAGAAAAACAACCGCCAGAATAGTCAAAAGTGTATTCTGGATTCTCAAAACTCTGAATTTAAAATAAGGATAATGATCAGAGATGATAATCACCGGGACTATGTGTAGTCCCACCACCTCCTATAGATACTTCCTAGATAAAACCTCATAAGATCTCGACTCCTTAATCTCTATAATGTGTCCTGATTTCTTCAAGTGATCCAATATCATATATATAGAATAGAATAGTCCATGATATTATGGTTAACTAGTAATTAGTTCCATAAATATTTCATCCCACTTACACTATGGAACATATAACTATAGGAGGAAACCATTGGGAACAAAATGGATGAACTTCACCTTCTATCATACAATACATTGGGACACAAACTTTGAAACTGCATGTTTCAACATAGGAAAAAATTCTATCCTCTCTAAGCTCAGTAAATATTTTTCATTTAGGAATGTACTTCAAAAGGAGATCTATGGAAGTCATGGTGGACCATCTCATGCATCACCAAATGGATGAAAATACTCCACCGACACAACACCAAGTTCTATTCATCCCTAGACCAACCATGAAGGGAATAAACAAAGAAACTTAGTCTCTCCAGACCACCACCTCAAAATCCCAAATCCTGACACCTCCACCCACATCAACAAATGTTACTGATAATTCATATAAAAAACATATACCTTAAACCTCACTCATATAAATATGAATTTTAAGGATTTATTCCATCACTATCTATGAATCATAATATTCTATCATTATATCACTATGTGACTTCTAACTCAATGCATCAACATAAATGTTTCATTTTCCCAGTGTATAAAAAATATTTAATTCATAATACTATAATAATTTTATCCATATTCACTATTTCATGTTTAAGTCATGCTGTTAGAATACATACCTCAGTCTCTTCTAATTAGTGAAAGCTAAAAAACACTCATCGATGAGGTAATGTTGCCACAACATTAAGACAAACACGATTTCTACAAAATTGATATCATCAGTGGAATAATCATGATCATGGGGGATTAACTGCTGATACCCATAAGATATTATTGATCATTGCTGCATCAAGACACAACCAAAACCAAGACACAAATCATCATAGAAAACCTCAAATATAACCCCCTTTTCTAGAATACAACAAACCAAAGCTCTAACTGACTTCTTATTCAGGTACTCAACATCCATTTGACATTGCTCAGTCCACAAGAATGCATGATCCTTCCTTGTCCTTACTATAATAGGATTTTAATCCTAATATAATTCATTTATAAAACATAAATAATATCCTACAAGATGAAGGGAAATCAGTGCCTGCACTACTATCTTTGGGGTTACCCAAGAAACTACTGCCTCAATCTTTGAAGGATCCACAACTACTCTCTGTTGGGAAAAAATTACCTAATATATAAAATTTATAAGCCTTGAACACACTCTCTTAAAACCTAAAAAATAGTTGTTTATGAGAAATAAAACCTAACATGGAACACAAATTCTCTACATGGTCCTCCTCAGATATAGAGCACAAAAGGATGTCGTCGATGAAAACCATCAAAAACTCATCTAGTAACTCTTTGAACATCACATTTATAAACACCATAAACAATGGATAGAGAATTAATCACACCAAAATACATCAAAATGAACTTGTAATTCCAATAACTACATCAAGAAATAGTCCTCAGGATATCCTCAACCTTTACTATCATCTAATGATATCTTGACCAAAAATTGTTCTTTTAGAACCAACTTAATCCTTTAAGCTAATCGAATAAATCATCAATCTATGGAATATGGTAGAACTTTCTTTAATTTATCCTGGTTAAAGAAAAAATGATCTATATAGGGATGAAAATATACATCAACCATGATGAATACAAATAATGAACCCCATAGAGACACACCTTTCCAAACAAAACCTCATCAGAATAGATCATTGAAATATACTCTCAGCTCTCACATCTCCAAAGATTCCATTCTATATAGTGACATCGATATAAGTTAATCTCCTAGTTTTTGCCCGATCCCAAACTTGATATATCATTGAGGGGGTAATTCTACAACCTCATATGGAAATACATCAGGGTACTCTTCTTCATCCCTAGGAAAAACCATCAGGTGAACCTTCAAATAACTCAACATCAACTAGACCATCAAATAATACTACGACATAACACACCTCTGACCCATATGAGGGTAGCACTCACAATGAACACAACTGGTTCTCCATCAACATCATATAACTCAACAAACCTCCTGAAGTAATATACAATATCCTGCACCAAATACCACTAATACATATCAAGTATGATGTCATATAACTATAGATGTAAATACAAGAAGTCTCCCCGAGAGCGGTGTTGTCCCAACACTAGATCATAGACTCTATATAATTAATCTATATAAGCCTGGCCTCCAAATGGTAGAGTAAACTCCAAGGTCACTAAAATAATCTCCATATGATGTCCCAAATTATGGACTAGGATATGAGATATGAAGGAGCACATATCTCATGAATCAAATAAATCAGGAACTTATGTTGAAAACAAGAAAAGGGTATTGTATACAACGTATAGCTCAGATAACACTAGAAAAAAAAGAGAATTTAGTTTTTATGACCCGCTTCATGGACGCTTTGACCCTAATGATGGCCAAATCCATGGCCTCACTCTTATCTAAAAGGAGGTGGAACATCTCTATTCCATCCTTCTCCTACACCATCTCCTCTATACCGATCCCAAGTTGGAGCATCCTATTTATGTCGCCGTTGCTACCTCAATTGAAACTACCTTAATGGAGGAACCTGAAGTGGAACACATGGTGAACATTTATTGCATAAAATTTTTATAAAATATCATTATCGATGGATTTTATCTTGATAAGAAAGACATGCCTATGATCCCTTGACATAAGCCTCAGAGACGCCACCCCCATAGAAACGAGACAATGAGGGATGATACCTACACCTGACTGACCTAATGTGATTTTTTCTAGGAAATTGGAGACCTATGACCACAACTCTAATTCATGGGGATTCATAAGCATTCCCCTCTCATGATGATCTGATTCTGGATAATGTTCTCTCAACAACCTCTACTCTCACCATCAACTCCTGATATGTCAATAACATGAATGGGATGACCTAATGCTAGATTTTTGAACATAAGGACTTCTTAAAATTACTTTCACTAGCCTACTCATCTAGAAACTCATATTAATAATATCATATAAGGTTCTTGAAATGAATCCCAAAATCCTGCATGCTAGAACTCCCCTATTGAAGGGTAATCAGGTCATGCCGATTGGATGAATTTGTGGTCAAAGAAATAAACTCTACTAAAAAATGGTCTATGAACTTCTCCCATGATACCTATGACTCCTCACGATCCCCAAGGAACATGATCCGTCATTACCTCACTGCTCCACTCATCATTATCATGGCCACCGAAACCTAGTTCTCCTTTTGAGCACATATCAAACTAAAAGAGAAATCCACCTTCTCTAACTAGTCTTATAGTATTTAATGTAAAATGGATCCCTAATACTTATAAAAATATGATATTGAATGCCTAAGAGGGTCCTCCTCCAAGTGATTTCATCATGAACCTCTACTCTGTAGGGATTTGTTATTGTGTCTTTCTGAACATCTTCGGCATGAACCAGATGAGGGAATAAATTTGTATCCATTAATTAAAAGTATTAAATGGTTAAAAACTTATAAACATGGTATATGGATTATTTAAAATTAATTAATTATCTTTATTAGAGGTTATTCTAATCCCATGGTTGACCCATTTCAAACATTGGAGAAAATACGAATGATGCATGATATATTCCTAGGTCTCTACTCAACAACTAATATAAATTAGTTTAGTAGGAATGGGAAAGTTAAATATCTATGTACCATATCACAAGGGACTTAAATACCCACATATCATCCAATATCAATTGTTTACATTTCTTACTAAACTTATATGACACTATCGTCCTACCATACCAGGTAGTCTCATCGATGCCTAACTCTGAACATTATCCTATCCAACATCCTTAGCCTTTGACAGTACTCTGTCATAACCCTCCCCCACAAATAAAACCCATGTACATATACAGAACATAAAATAGAAATAAAAACTACTTGTACCCAAAAAGGTAAACACATAAGTGACAAAAAATCCTAAAAAACTTCTGTAAAACCACGAGACAGTAATATTTTTCCTAATATGCAACATACTCCTGCTAACTTAAAAACAATATATATATATATATATATGTGTGGAGAACATGATAGGTATACTCAGTAGGATCCTTCTCAAATCCTCTCATGCACAAGATAAAGAAATCATACTAAATCCTAGTGAAAACCAAATGAAACTAACTCATAATTTAAAATGTTATACTATGTTCTTATCCTCAACATAACTATCTCTAACAAATTATTTAATACAATACATCATGTATTATAGAAATAAAACAATAAGGATACCCCTCTATTACTTCCCCCTTGGTTTTATTCTCTTATCCAAAATTGCACATCCTGATCCATATCTCTTTAAAAGAATTCATATTGAAGACTCTTGTGCTAAGTATCCCATCATGCATCTCATGCATCACAACATCTCATCATCACATTACATATCTCTATATATTAACCAAGTAGTTTTTAGGATCCACCCCTGGTTGTATGATTTGTATCATACATCAGGTTTTATACTTCAAGCCATCATAGCTCATACACCATGTAGGGTACCTCAAACAATTACAACCAATACATGTCATAATTATAATAATCATTTGGATACTATATTCATAGATACATGTGTGTGAAATAAAAACAAGTCATTACATCCCTCCAAAAACATATATGGGGAAGTTAACCACCATGAATAACTGAAAATAATACTATCAAGATAATATATATGGTCCAATGGTGGTTGTTAACCATCCATCCTCACTACCAGGATGTTCGGGAATACACCCTGCAAGAGTCCAATGGGTTTCAGTCACCCTACCGACATTAGTGGGGTAGTGTATGAAATAAAAAAATGAACAAGATATAATATATTTTATAACCAAAAAATGGTAAATAACTTAGTCCTATGTTTAACTATAACTATCATCACTCAGATAGTCGGATACCACTCCTTGGGACTACATATCCTATAAGTACATAATAATTTATGAAGACTTACATTAAATTACTCATTTCCTTTTTATCAGTTCCTTTCATTAAAAAATTAATTAAATATAAATTAAAATTATTCTTATTAATTTTCATTAACCATCCAAGTGAAGTCCATTCCCATAGAAATAATCCAAATGAGTCCACAGTTTCTCAAGATCAACATTAACATTTTCATTCTAGGTAGTCTAGGAAAAAATCCCATGCCACCACCAAGAGAGATATAACCAAGAACCCCCATCTACCCCAATATGTGTGGAATGGAATGCATATAACCAACCAACTTGTCCATTTGACCCTTCAAATAGATTCAAAAAGAATGAATCCCATCTTTTAGCATCACAATGGATAATATTAGCTTTAATATATTCCATCATCCCAATGCTAGACAAAGAACCATCATGTATATCATAATGCATCTCTCTATCATAGGCATCAACTACTATGATAACCTCATGCCTCCCCATATATATCTCATCATCAATCCCATGCTCACATCACATCATATAGTAATGCTCACAACTAGAGAACATAATAAAAGGAAACAAATAACAAAAACGTTCAATATAGAATCTAGGATATAAAACAAGTCATATAACCATTATATGAAACCATACTCTCTTGACCCCAACACAAGCCATTAAGATTTCTCAATAAAACAAGAAACCTTATCCCCAATATTTATTATCATCGAACCACATTTCCTTATTACACCTTGAATTAATTGATTATATTATTAAAGGTTACACCTATAGGATCCCTAAGGCATCCGCTATAACATGATATTAAGGTATTTAAACGGATTTTCTATAATTTTATATCATTAAATAGATTTAAAAAACAATTTTCTTTATCACACCTTTAATCATTAATCACATGAACAAAAATTACAACATCAAGTTCTTTATGCAATTCCATTATCAAATTACAAGAAACACTGAATTTATTAAAAATTCCTCTTATATAAATATTTATCCAACCAAATTAATTATAAATTTACATTATATATTCTTGAATAAAAAATATTTACATTCCTTATCATTTTCCAATGAAAACAAACATGCTAAATCAAGCATAAAGAAACATTCTAACAATTTGTATCGATAGCACACTATCTATAAAAACAAGATGCAAATATTTATAACTATTAAAAGAAACAACATGTGACCGTGAAACATAAATCAATTCCACTCTTCAATATAATTTAATCATCATTAGGTTAATTCCACTTCCATCAAAAGGGATAAACCATGTCTAATTTGTGATTACATGTAAATAAATGAGATGGAATGAGTCTCGTAACTCAAAATTTCATAATTCAAAAAATGTAAATGTAATTCCAATAAATATCTCTAATTTAATTGTATATTCCCTCATGGTTTGTTAAATTTCTTATTTTGGGTGTTGGAGGTGTTCATGGGAGATTCTTAGAGTTTTCGATGGAGGCTAGAAGTGTAGCATAGTTTTTACAGGATATACACACCATGTAAATATATTACATTATGTGTAATAGTGGTTCATGGATTGTATATCCCTAGATGTTCACAACTTATATGTGACTAAGGGGTATCCCTTGAAAAGTGTACATGTTATGTAAGAGGGCTTCATGATGTGTAATAAACCGGGGTGTTAAATCCTTCGAGGCGACACATTTTTTGGTGGAACATAAAAACCAAAAATACATAATGTGAAAGGGTAATACACATCTTTTAGATACCATTTTGTATATGGTTATATGTTTTGATTAACTCAAGGGTTTCCTCAAACCCAATGTATGTTTCTCCCTTATCTCATTCCAGGAAATCTAATGATGCATACTTTAAGTGTTAGGGATTCCTTTCCACAATGATCGATTCTCAACATCCCATCATTGATCAGTTGTGAGTTATCCTATAATTGTCATCTATTTCCTTATATTTTTATTCATATTTTCACTATAGTAGTGTGGTTTCATTTGTGTTTTGTGTTTGGGCTACATTTTGATAATCTTTGGGTGCGGTGTAGGTTGATCTACGACATCTCATTGCGGGGTTGTGGTTTGAGAGCATTTCGTCTTCATAATGATATGAATAATAAGTTGTAAATATTCTTTGAGGTAGGGAATCCCTCATTTCTATTTTTTGTATATCCTTATCAAGGGGTTTAATATTTTCTATCCATGGTTTATGGTTGTGTTGACTTAATCAAATATAAAGAATTGGATAATTAAATTTGAAGGGGAGAAATGAGATTGATTAAAATTTTTCTACAGCTTTGGTATTATTGTGATATGATGGATTTTATGGAAATGATGCCTCACTGACAATTATGTCCATTGGGGGATTTTTTTCAATGAATATATGTTCCATGACTGCTGTTTTTTTGATATTGTTGTGATACCATCCAAAAATAGAGAATTTATTAACTAATTTCATTTTTCTAATGAAATGGTTTCACCAGGATTAAGGATTGTGTGATAAAAAACCATAAATTAATGGTCAATGTGATAAAATCCCTTTTATAAATCTATATATAGATTTTTATGTGCTCTGATGTGTGTCTATGCTTTTGGGGTGGTGATGTGTGGTTGATGTGTGATTGGGGCATGTGAGGATGATGGCTTGTTGGCCATGATTTTGGGGCGGCGAGGTAGTGGTTGTTTGGATGTTATTTTGGGGATTCAAATTGTTTTTTTATTGATTTTTGTGTTGTGAGGTGATGGTATGATGGGGATATTGATACTATTTTGATGTGTGGTTGTGTTGTGCTAGATGCCCGGGTACTGATGGAATAAATGACTTGTTTAATAATGTTTGAAATGATATGGGTTTTCTTAGTTAATGGTATGGATGTTGATAATGAATAATTAAATGGTGGTATGTGTGGTAAAACATGGATTTTGATAAATAATGAAGAGAATGAGATGATTAAATGAAATTGGATTGAAATGTGAATGTGGATTATGGCTTGAAGTTTGGTTTTATTCATTTATTGGTGGAAACAAAGGTGGTGATGTAGTTATTTGATTAGTGTTTTGGTGTGAACCCATAGGTTGGGGACATTTATGTCTATGTCTACATACTTGTATATTCCTTATGATTTATATACGCACCCCACCCACGTCGAGCACTACGGTAAGACATGAATATAGTCTTGAGAAGGGTGTTTTTCATGACTTCTAATGAAGATGACAGATGGATGGGTACCCACTCTATCACTCTGTCTCTTTCAAGTGAGGTATAAATTTCATATTTTATAATGGAATAAGGTATATTAGTGCATTAATTGGTGGTTGTGATAACCCAGGTGTATTCATGTGAGGTGTGACCATGATTGTGGGGTGGTGGCCTAGGTGTTTTCCAGAAATATGTGATATAACCTTGTTTGTGGGGAGGATAGTGGTTGGTTCATGTTTGGTAAGGGTTATGGGGTTGATTCCCTACATATTCATGATACCGTACTGATCTAGTTATGGTAGTGGTTGTTCTGTGAAGGGTTTGGTGTCTGTAGGCAATATGTGATGTGGTCAAGCCTTTGGGGTGGGGATCCCATGTGTCTATGGGAATAATGCGATGTGACCATTGTTGTATGATGGTCTGGTATATGAAAGATATGGAAGTTCTAGAATGTATGATTCTGGGGTGTGAGAGTGAAATACCAACATGAAATTGGTGTAGGGTACCCTTTATTGATGTGATTCTAGTTATATTACATTACATAACTTATGTAATTTGGTGATCATGCCTTGGTGAGTTTGGGATAGATATTTTACTTGTATTGGTGGTTTTGTTTCATCTGTTTTCTCAGGGGTGCATTAGTATGCTTCTTTTACATGTGCATGAGAGATTTTGGTTTTCTTACTGAGTATACTTGTATTATCACCCAATGTATACAAAACAGTTTTCATATTTCTAGGAGGATTACATGGACCAAACTGGACATTACTTGACTATAACATGGGTAAATTATTTGTTGCCACTTTATATTTTCTTTTGATTAATTAATTTGGGTAATTTTATCTATATTTGATTTATTTATACATGCATTTTGAGATTTTTTTGGTTTCTTTTTATATTATGTATTAGAGTTTTTTGTTGATGATTCATCTTATCTATCGATCCAACATTATCATCAATCATAATCCCTCCAATTTGATGATATGTTTATATGCTCAGTGCTAGTCACATGCTCAGGGGCTTACTAACGGTTGGACTGGGGGTCATTATCTCCCTCCCCTCATTGGGGTATCTATGATGGGATGTATGACAACCCTTCTTTCTTTTACAACTTAAACATGCTTTATTGCATATAACTTCACTTGATACAACAAAGAAGATCGAGAGGTTTAGTGTATTTAGGGATTAGGATCATTACATAAAAACTTTAAAATTGAAATACAACATCTTTATTGAAAACCTCCTTTACATGACCACTACATTCCTTCGTACTTAGCATTGCATGGGATAACCTGAGGACATGCATAAGAAAAGGGTGAGATATAAAGCCCAGTAAGGGAGTACACATGGAATAACATGAGGATTAAAATACATGTTAGGAAATAGGCATATCAATAGAGCATAAGAGAAACATTAACATAAAGGAAGGATAAAGCATGATAATCATAACATGGAAATGTGGCAACAACACTTAACATTGAATTAGCATGAGCCAAGGCTCATTGCACATGGAGCATGAGTAAACACTCATTGCACCTGAAGCATGAGTAAACCCTCGTTGCACTTGAATTATCATGAGTCAACACTCATTGCACATGACGTATCATGATACTATACTTTACCCAATGCATTGGAGTGCTATCAGGGTGCACCCTTCTTAAACATTTCATTTCATGCATAAGTGTGCCACATGGATCATAAAACATGGATTCATAAAACATAATTATTTATTCCACGATAAAGGAATGTGGAATTTATACATGAAACTTTATAATCAATAAGTAAATGTGCATAAAGGTGAATACCCTTGATGGAGAAATGGGCATGGTATTCACTACACAATGACATTGGCTTAGAAAATCAGTGCGATTTCGGTAGCGTAACGGCGTGACATAAGAACTCATAAAAAAGGTTGATGAGAGAGAAAGGGGTTCCTCATCATATTTACATGTAACAGACAGTAAGGAGGTCATATATAAACTTGTCCCAACAATTGAAAAGGAATTTAGATTCATGATACAAAAGTATTACTTGAATATAAAAGAGGAGAAAAAGGTTCCTTTCAGAATTTCGGCATAGTAACCGATGTACATGGGAGGAATTTAATGAGAGATAAAGGGGTATCCCATAATTCAAACAATAAGAGGGCAGTATGGGAGAGGTTTGAAACCATACCCCAACATTCATAATTGAAATTAAAAGGGCAATACAACTTAAAGAAAATTGACAAAAATGAGAAAGGAAGAAAAACCCTTACTTGGAAGTGTGCTTCCAAAGGCTAGAGAGAGGCTTGTGAGAGGCTTCTTGGGAGCTTAGGGCACCTTGGGAGGATTCTAGAGAGAGTAGGGGAGTGGTTGGACGAACTCCAAGGGATTTTAGTGAGGAGGAAGTGGGAGATTGGGTGGGTTTATATAGGAAAGGTGAGAGAATTCTTTATTATTTAGGTTTGGGACCCCTTATATTAAAATAATCCAAACCACAAACCATCCCATGGTATTTACCCATGGCTTCTGGAAAAGGAAAGAGGAAAAAAATATTTTACAAGGCCAAGGTCCGAACTTATTAAAAAATTAGGGTTGCTTATGTGGAGGTGAGTCACACTCCCATGGAAATTAATTTAAAAAGGCAAAGTGTTGAATAAGTCTTGAGGGGTTCATTAATGCTTTGAAAAGTAAGTCAATCAAACCCAAAACCTCATTATTTTAATGGTAAAACATATATTGGCCGAACATAAGGATTATGGTATTTTATTAAATCACCATTGGGTCATTATGATGTCATAAAACACATTATATATTTAAACGGTATTTAATTTTTACCCAAAATTTTGATTGTCTCGGAAAATTATGAAAAATTCACCGTTGGATAAATTTGACATTCTGATTCCAAAAATAATATTTATTTTATCTAAATAATTTTTTAAATATCTGAATTTTCACTTTTAAAATAAAAACCGACATTTATAATAAATTCACGGGTTTTGACAGAAATGGCTTTCAAACCTTAATAATAATTTTAATTGCATTCATAAAATTATAAGATCATTTCTATTTAATAAAAATTAATTTAATATTAATAATAATATTTTATTAAAATATTATTTAATTCAAAAATCCTTTAATTTAATAAAATATAATTCTTAATTAAATAATAACTAAAAACACCATTTGTACGTTCAAAACTATTTACAATGTATCAAAAATGACTAGAAATTATATTCATTATTATATACAAAAATAATGTACATGAACATGGTACTACTTATTTGTAACATAACCCCTTAAAATATCCACATAAGACCTAAGGGTAAGTTGTGCGATTGTGACGGACTCTTGGGGTGGCTCGGATAACATCGCTCGAGTGGTAATGTCTATCAACTTCCACTTTTCCCGTAGACGATAACGTTCGAGCTTGACATAATGAAGCTCAGATTGGGATTGGTCAAGGGTGAAGCCCAAAGACGCCACCTATTTTCCGAGATCCGACAAATGGGCTTCGTATGGGGCAATTATACTGGATGAGACCATCGCTTCCTTTGTCTGATTAAAATTAGGTTCGTTAAAGCCATATATTTATACTACTCATGTGATCACTGTTCAACGGCTATAAAAGTAACGATCACAAATATTAACATAAAACCAAAGAAGTTTACATCTTATAAAAACGTTTTTCATAAAGAAACATTTAAATGGATCAAGAGGGATTTTCTATTAATGAATCTTTGGGTCATTACAGGATGGGGTCATGAAATAGTGATATCAACTGAGATGGTTGAGAGATGGGTTATATTTTGGAATAATGTAGTGTGAGGATTTCATAGGTTATTATGGAAGTAGTTCTTGTTGACCGTGGTGCATGAAATAAGCCATGGAGATCAACTAGGAAATAGGATATAGGCCCCCATTATACATTGCACGAACACTGAGCTTATTGAACGACCAGATGAGATAGACTAGTTTGTATTGTTAGTACCGACAATAAATACATGAATTATGATGAATTGTGTTCTTATTTTAATTGGGTTGTTTTGGGAAGATTAAAATGAATAATTTAAATTAAAATGAATCTATAAAAATTTCTGTACTACCGATATTAAGAAATTCTTCTTTAATTTTAATCAACGACTCCTGTTCATTGTTCGTGTGTGGCTCTCGTTTAACAAGATGATCTAGTTGATCATTGTAGGGTCAATCCGATAGAGGAGTATGAGACTTGCTAAAGGGAGTCAAAATCCTTTCAGGGTTAGGCTTTGGGGAAGTATGAGGGTAGTGTTCTTTATGTGGAGATAGAGAAAACGCTGGAGGAGGTCTAAATAAATTTCAGTTTGATCGCAACCCTAGTGGGATACTGGGTCCCTTTATAAGTTAGTCATATGTGTAAAGATGCACGTCAATGCTGGACTCTTTATCTGGGAGAGTGGAAAGAGGAATTTTTTTATGGGATGACTTCCAGAAGGCCTTCTTGGATTTGTTATTTTCATTGACCAGGAAGGTAGTGATGTTATGTGATCTTCTTTCTCTTTAGTAGGGGAGTTTGTTAGTCCGAATTCTATGAATAAAGTTCAAGTATCATCTTCATTTTTACTATATCATTTTGGAGATTAGGAGTCTTGGGAGGCACTCCATCCTTCTTTTCAGTATGTACTCAATCCTTTAACATTTCCAATGTTTTTCATGGTTTATAATAAGGTTGAGGCGATCATGCGGATGTAATCAAAAGGTGGTTTACCACGAGATGAGAACCATCATGTTTCCTCAAGGGGAATTATTCTCAGTGGAACGTATCAAGTGCTATGATATTCTAGGTTTCTAATAGAGGTGATCTGACCTCAACCATCTCTCTTTTTGTAACGCCCCGACCCCAGTTACCCAGAGTCGGTGCATTATTACATAACATTGGCATGATCACAAGAAAGATCAAATCTCGAAAGACCGATTGGTTTAGTAGCCTTGGAAACACTAGATATATTCATAAGTTTTACATTACATCATAAAATGAAAAACTAATACAACAACATAATGTTTCCACAATCCACACTATTAAACCCTCATAAAATCCCTGCAGGTCATTAATAACTTACTTCTTCACATCCTGGGAAAAATAAAACATAGAAAAGGGGTGAGCTCAAATGCTGAGTAAGGATAACAATATAGCGGAAACTTTCATAAATAAGAATAAACATGTAAGGCAATGCATTACTAAAACAAAAGCGTTTTAAACTTTAACTTCAACATAGTATGGAAAAAGTAAAATGAAATAATGCCATTTACTTATTCACATGGATATTCTACTAATCGAATAATCACATGCAAAAATCAATAGCCACTTTCATAATGTTGGAATGCATAATGCCAGACTATCATAACCACATAGTCAAGGCCTCGTGCCAAGACTACAAATAAGATTTTGTCAAGGCCTTGTGCCAAGACACTAGTTTGTCTCATGAGACCTACCGATGCATCGAGGAGCTATAGAGGGCTCCACCCGTTACTTACTAAGTCCAATGCATTCCCATATGAAAAGGTTTAAACATAACATAAACATTCGTATTAAAACTAGCATACGAAATGTCAATAATTTCACCATAAACTATGAATGGTATAAAAATAGCACATCCACAGTCAAACATATCACAAAACCTTCAATACAATATAGAAGCTTTGTATTACAATAAATCAACTTCAAATAAGCGTAAAATCCATCAAAGGATGTTGACATAGATGAAATCAAAATTCTTTTTAAAGAAATATCTATTTTTATTTTGAAATCATTTAAGATCCATATAAAATAAAACATTTTCTTTGAAAATTTTCTTAAAAGCTTGTAAGGGAAGTTTTGAAGATTTTTTAACAGTGGAAATTAGCCGCACCTGCCGTATAAGTTAAAAAAAAAATTCTTACCTTAATTCTGTCGAAAAGGTTAAAAAGGGACCTTGTTTTGAAAACGACGGAAAGATTCCTTTATAAACCTCTTATAAAAAGTCAAACAAGGGTATAAATGACTTTAACCCATATTCTTGTAAATAATATATATGTTTTGAAATACATTTCGAAGAAACATGGATGTGGATGATAAAGAAATCCCAGTAGATTATTACGTATAATCAACCTCGGATAATGAAGAGATTGTGAAATAACCCTTACCTTGTACTTTTCCTTGGTTGGGGTAGGTTAACCTCCTGTATAATGGTGAAATAATTGTTATTAAATTATACAAGAATCATATATATTAATATGATATCATATATGATCTTTTAATATTGATTTGATAATAATATCTTAGTATTATCATTATATCGGGTGTTAACTTACTTGTTTTCTTTTATATATTTTGTTACGTAAGACATGTTTATAAAGGATAGGTTGTATATTATTCATATCCATAATGATATAAAGTCCTTAAACATCATTTTTAAATCATCAAATGATAATTATACTTGAATGGATACGATGGAGAATGAATCTCATCGCGTTCGTGGAGACGGTAGTCCGTACGTACGCACGAGCGACAATATCATTCTTTTGATATTAAAATAATATATAAATGGATGGTATATCATATATACAGAATCATTAACATGTTATATTTATTATTTACATGAGTTACACATAATTATTATACCCATTCAAATAATAATATATTGAATAACAATTACACCACGACGTGGAGACGGTAAGCCGTACGTACGCACGTATGGTGACATGTTATTCAAAGGGGGATAGAATACTGAATATGGTTGTACCATATTTATAATAACATCACAGTATATGTAAGATACTGGAGTTATTATTTTAGAATGGTAAGAACAAAGAAAGAGGAAGTGGAAGAAGAAAGGAACTTAGAAAAGGGTGGTGAAATCATTACCTCTTCTTCGGGTTCTTCCTTTTGATTTTATCAAAAGGGCTCCTTAGGTTGGCTTTATGATCAAACTAAGGCCTCTAGGTTGTAGTGAGGGATGTTGGGAGAGTATTTGGGAAGAGTTTGGCCGATCCAAAAGGCTTTGAAGGTGTGAATAAATGAGAAGGAGGAGTGCCCTTTTATAAGAGGGGTGAGGGGCACCTTTGGAAAAGCTAGAAATATTAATTTATAATAAATTCATATTCGGTTTACAATGGCTCCAAAGTTGACTATTCAAAGTCTATGGTGGGTCTAGGTCTCAAACCACTCAACCAATAGAATTTAGACAGGTTTGGGTACTTATATTAACCTTATCCTTAAGTATTAACTCTAAGTTAATTAGTTTCACTTTTACAATGTCTCTTTGTATTTGTATATAATATGGTTAATAAACATACTATATATATCCAAGCGACCCCCAAGTGGTCCATTAATGATGAACCTATCCTGATATAAGTCTCTTGTCCGATCCTTAGATTTTTAGGAATTTAATATCAATTAATAATATAATATTTGTTTTAAGAACACTTTTATGTCAATTTTGACACTATTCAATAGTTTATTTTTGTGAAACTCATAACAGATTGATTACTTCGAAGAAAGTCAATTGAATCAATCCTAATATATCATATTATCATATAAAATTAGTTTAATTCATTAAAAGGTTCATATTATATTTTTTTGGGTATTTATAATATCAATTATTTTAATTTTTCACTATTATAGTAATTACTGCATCATCATTGTGTCATAAATAAAATAAAGTATTTAATGTCTAAAAATTATAAATAAAATATCATTATGTAGGAAATCTGTTTATATTTCTAATGAATATTTATAATCTAAAATCCAACTTATATAACCCTATGTAACAATTGTTTTTCTAAAATATATATGCTTGTGTCATTTTTGTATTCATTTTGACTTAATTAAAATAAAGTGTCATTATCACTTACAAGTGGATCCATGGGGTCCCAAAATCGACCCAAAGATGCCCATGGTCGACCATGTATCATCCAATGGGGTTAAGACACGTTTTAGGGTAATTTAGTATTATTATAATATTATTTGTTTAACCCTTATTTACCGGATTTACCCTTAACCATGGTAAATAAAATATTTACCGCAGTAATTATTCAAAATGTCTAAAAATAAAAGTTACCTATTTACACAATTTGAACATCATGATTCCAAATATGGAATCCATTTTTCTAAATTCAAAACACATAAGTGGCAGAAATTAATTTAAAATTAATTCCCGCTGTCAAAACAAAAAGCGTGTTTTTAAGATATAATAACTATCAAAAGATTGACACTTGTTTACGTTCAGTTTAATTGTAAAATTATGTCCAATGACCAAAATTATATAAAATGGTAAAAATATATTCTAAATATACTTTAAAACCACTCAAATTTATAATTTATCACTATTAATTATTTTGATTAAAAAAGTTGTTTTAATTAAAATTTTGTAATTTTCACTATTCATCAAAATATGAAAGTTATCGGAAATGTACCAAAATTTCACCCTAGGATAATTTCAATATTCCGAATCCAAAAATGAAGTCTATTTCGAAATATAAAATATATATGATTTCAAAAAGTAGATATTACTATTCACAACGGCTAGTTTAATTAGTTGGGGTGTGTGTTAGAACTCGAGGTTGCGTACAACACACGCTATCGCATTATTCGAAGGGAAACGTACCGTGGAAGCTTGGGGTGTTACATTCTCCCCTCCTTAAAATAATTGCGTCCTCGCAATTTCTAGGGTATTACTGCATAAAAAGACTCGGGTGGTTCTTCATCATATGTTCCTTGGGTTCCCACGTTGCCTCTTCCATCTTATGGTTTCTCCACAAAACTTTTACCAGACGCGTCGTCCGGTTTCTTAGTACTTGTTCTCTCGTATCAAGAATCCTGATGGGCTCTTCGCAATAGGAAAGATCGGGTTCTAGTTCTAATTCCTCATAGGTGAGTAGATGTGTTGGATCAGGCATGTATTTCCTCAACAGAGATACGTGGAACACATCGTGAACTTTGGAGAGACTTGGCGGCATTGTCAATCGGTAAGCTACAACCCCAATTCGTTCTAGAATTTCGAAAGGTCCGATGTACCTGGGACTCAATTTACCTTTCATACCAAAACGTATGACTCCCTTCCATGGAGATACCTTCAGGAAATCATGATCACCGACTTGAAATTCCAAATCCTTCCTTCGATTATCGGCATAGCTCTTCTGCCTACTTTGAGCTGCTTTGATGTGATTTTGGATTACATTCACCTTTTCCATCGTTTCCTCCACCAGTTCTGGGCCTACAAGTTTTCTTTCACCAACGTCATCCCAACAGGTTGGTGTACGACATCTCTTTCCGTATAACGCTTCATATGGTGCCATCTGAATACTCGAATGGAAGATATTGTTATAGGAAAATTCTACCAGTGGTAAATATTGATCCCACATACCCTGAAAATCAAGTGAGCAATATCTCAACATGTCTTCTAAGGTCTGAATAGTCCGTTCTGATTGTCCGTCTGTCTGAGGGTGGTAAGCAGTGCTCAAATTAAGTTCAGTATCCAGGGATTTCTGAAGACTTTTCCAAAATCTTGAAGTAAAACGGGGATCACAATCAGAAACAATCGATAAGGGTACCCCATGAAGTCTCACAACTTCATTAATATATAGTCTTGCTAGACGTTCCAGGGGTAGATATTCTCTTATAGCAAGAAAATGTGCTGACTTGGTAAGACGATCAACAATAACCCAAATTGCATTGTTCCTTCTAGGAGTCTTTGGTAGCCCCATGACAAAGTCCATCGTAATATTGTCCCATTTCCACTCCGGTATGGGAAGAGGTTGCATGACTCCTCCAGGCTGTTGCCTTCCAGCTTTGACTTGTTGACAAACCATACATCTTGACACAAAATCAGCAATCTCCCTCTTCATGTTTTCCCACCAAAAATGTTCCTTCAAATCTCTATACATTTTGGTGCTCCCAGGGTGTATAGAGAAATTGGAACTATGAGCATCATCCAGTAAATCCCTTTTTAGATCAGGTATATCGGGAACACAAAGTCTCTTCCCGAATTTCAAAATTCCATCTTCATACACAAAGTCTCTCAATCTCCCATCATTCACAGCTTTAATCTTCTTTTGGAATTCTTCATCATCGGTCTGAGAACTCTTAATACTTTCTAGTAATGATGGTTTGGCAACCATTTGAAAAAGCATTGATGTTTCACCTTCCCTGGTTATTCCCATGTCCATCTTCACTAGATCCATGAAAATTGGATCCCTTTCAATTCTCATCATGTTCAAAACTCCATGGTCTTTTCTTCTCAAAGCATCTGCTACTTTGTTTGCTTTCCCCGGGTGGTAGTGTATCGTGCAATCATAATCCTTGAGTAATTCAAGCCATCTCCTTTGCCTCATGTTGAGTTCTTTTTGTGAGAAAATATACTTCAAACTCTTGTGATCAGTATAAATCTCACATTTTTCACCATAGAGGTAGTGCCTCCATATCTTCAAAGCAAAGATCACAGCTGCTAACTCGAGATCATGAGTAGGATAGTTTTGTTCATGAATTTTCAACTGTCGTGATGCATAGGCAATAACTCTATCATTCTTCATAAGGACACAACCAAGTCCTTTCTTTGATGCATCACTATAAATAACGAACCCATCATTCCCCGATGGTAGAGTCAATATAGGAGAATAGACTAATCTTTTCTTTAGTTCTTCAAAACATTCTTCACACACTTTTGTCCAAACAAATTTAACCCCTTTACGTGTGAGATTCGTTAATGGGTTAGCCAATCGGGCAAAATTTTGGACGAAACGTCGATAATAACCTACCAAACCAGTAAATCTGCGTACCTCAGTATCAGAACTATATTATGATTTATCATTCTCTCAACCATATATTTTCCAAAAATTTATCCTCCTATTGAGTCACTTTTGTTTGTTCCACACAATCTCAAGTCCTTAATGAAATAGTACTGCAATACAATCCTTATATACTCCATAATTATTATAACAAGTACATTGTTAATACAACACTCAATTGACATAATCAACATAAGAACTCTAATCATTCCTCTTCATCTGTGGTAGTATCATAACTTGATTATTATCCAATAACATCATTTGTGGCATAGTCTGATGACTGGGACATAGGTTCGCGTAGTGTCCAAACTCCTTGCAAATGAAGCATTGTACATTTGAAACCATTTTCTTACCCTTGCAGTCACGTACATTGTGCCCTTTTCCTCCACACTTATAACAAACTACCATTCCTTTCAGGCAAGTTCCAGGGTGTTTCTTTCCACAGTTACCACATATGGTAAAATTCTTCTTTTCCCTCTTCCCTTTATCCATCTTTCTCTCTTCCATCCTATTCTTCTCTTGCTTCCCTTCAAAGAAATAGGACTCAGTAAACTCTTTACTTAGCTTATCAACAAATGATATTATTTATTCATATGATGATAATACATGGGAGACTATTTCTCTTATAAATTCTAGCTTAAGACCATGAAAGATATGATCCTTCCTTCTCTTTGGATCATGTGCATTTCTGGAGTTCTCATTCCTTCTACTGGGCGCCATTTCTAAACAATGGCATACACAAGATCAGTTTATGAATCAAAATACATAATCCCATACTTATAAAACACGTAACATAAATTGAACTATTTATGGATATAATCCATAATCATAGGAATGTTTTCTTTGAGGAAGTATATACTCATAATCCCTTTAAAATTATTTGTAAAGAAAAATGAGAGTTATCCTAAGCATATCCCCCGGGAGTGTCGTAACCAAGAGTGCAGCAAGGCCCGTTGTCGTGCACCAGTTCCCGTTCGAGTCTAGCTCAAAGAGGTGTTTTCGGGTTTTACCCCTAGGTACATCTGTGCCAGATCCGCCTCTACCTGCTCGTATCCAGACAGGGATGTATTGCTCGGAAAACTCACAAAATCTCTACAATACCAAAATTCTAGGAAGTTCTTCTATACTAATCCTAAAAGTTCATCTTAGGTCTACGTGCTCTAATCAGAGTTTATCTAAATATAGTTTCCAAGGTTTGTACTAAACTTCCTCTGATACCAACTGTAACGCCCCGACCCTAGTTACCCAGAGTCGGTGCATTATTACATAACATTGGCATGATCACAAGAAAGATCAAATCTCGAAATACCGATTGGTTTAGTAGCATTGGAAACACTAGATATAATCATAAGTTTTACATTACATCATAAAAAGAAAAACGAATACAACAACATAATGTTTCCACAATCCACACTATTAACCCCTCATAAAATCCCTGCAGGTCATTCATAACTTACTTCTTCACATCCTGGGAAAAATAAAACATAGAAAAGAGGTGAGCTCAACTGCCCAGTAAGGATAACAATATAGCGGAAACTTTCATAAATAAGAATAAACATTTAAGGCAATGCATTACTAAAACAAAATCCTTTTAAACTTTAACTTCAACATAGTATGGAAAAAGTAAAATGAAATAATGCCATTTACTTATTCACATGGATATTCTACTAATCGAATAATCACATGCAAAAATCAATAACCACTTTCATAATGTTGGAATGCATAATGCCAGACTATCATAACCACATAGTCAAGGCCACGTGCCAAGACTACAAATAAGATTTTGTCAAGGCCTTGTGCCAAGACACTAGTTTGTCTCATGAGACCTACCGGTGCATCGAGGAGCTATAGCGGGCTCCACCCGTCAGTTACTAAGTCCAATGCATTCCCATATGAAATGGTTTAAACATAACAAAAACATTCGTATTAAAACTAGCATACGAAATGTCAATAATTTCACCATAAACTATGAATGGTATAAAAATAGCACATCCACAGTCAAACATATCACAAAACCTTCAATACAATATAGAAGCTTTGTATTACAATAAATCAACTTCAAATAAGCGTAAAATCCATCAAAGGATGTTGACATAGATGAAATCAAAATTCTTTTTAAAGAAATATCTCTTTTTATTTTGAAATCATTTACGATCCATATAAAATAAAACATTTTCTTTGAAAATATTCTTATAAGCTTGTAAGGGATGTTTTGAAGATTTTATAACGGCAGAAATTAGCCGCACCCGCCGTATAAGTTAAAAAAAACATTCTTACCTTAATTCTGTCGAAAAGGTTAAAAAGGGACCTTGTTTTGAAAACGACGGAAAGATTCCTTTATAAACCTCTTATAAAAAGTCAAACAAGGGAATAAATGACTTTAACCTATATTCTTGTAAATAATAAATATGTTTTGAAATACATTTCGAAGAAACATGGATGTGGATGATAAAGAAATCCCAGTAGATTATTACGTATAAACAACCTCGGATAATGAAGAGATTGTGAAATAACCCTTACCTTGTACTTTTCCTTGGTTGGGGTAGGTTAACCTCCTGTATAATGGTGAAATAATTTTTATTAAATTATAAAAGAATCATATATATTAATATGATATCATATATGATCTTTTAATATTGATTTGATAATAATATCTTAGTATTATCATTATATCGGGTGTTAACTTACTTGTTTTCTTTTATATGTTTTGTTACGTAAGACATGTTTGTAAAGGATAGGTTGTATATTATTCATATCCAGAATGATATCAAGTCCTTAAAAATCATTTTTAAATCATCAAATGATAATTATACTTGAATGGATATGATGGAGAATGAATCTCATCGCGTTCGTGGAGACGGTAGTCCGTACGTACGCACGAGTGACAATATCATTCTTTTGATATTAAAATAATATATAAATGGATGGTATATAATATATACAGAATAATCAACATGTTATATTTATTATTTACATGAGTTACACATCATTATTATACCCATCCAAATAATAATATATTGAATAACAATTACACCACGACGTGGAGACGGTAAGTCGTACGTACGCACGTATAGTGACATGTTATTCAAAGGGTGGATAGAATACTGAATATGGTTGTACCATATTTATAATAACATCACAGTATATGTAAGATACTGGAGTTATTATTTTAGAATGGTAAGAACAAAGAAAGTGGAAGTGGAAGAAGAAAGGAACTTAGAAAAGGGTGGTGAAATCATTACCTCTTCTTCGGGTTCTTCCTTTTGATTTGATCAAAAGGGATCCTTAGGTTGGCTTTCTGATCAAAATAAGGCCTCTAGGTTGTAGTGAGGGATGTTGGGAGAGTATTTAGGCAGAGTATGGCCGAACCAAAAGGCTTTGAAGGTGTGAAGAAATGAGAAGGAGGAGTGTCCTTTTATAAGAGGGGTGAGGGGCACCTTTGGAAAAGCTAGAAATATTAATTTATAATAAATTCATATTCGGTTTCCAATGGCTCCAAAGTTGACTATTCAAAGGATAAGGTGGGGATAGGTCGAAAACCACTCAACCAATAGAATTTAGGCAGGTTTGGGTACTTATATTATCCTTATCTTTAAGTATTAACTCTAAGTTAATTAGTTTCACTTTTACAATGTCTCTTTGTATTTTTATATAATATGGTTAATAAACATACTATATACATCCAAGAGACCCCCAAGTGGTCCATTAATGATGAACCTATCCTGATATAAGTCTCTTGGCCGAACCTTAGATTCTTAGGAATTTAATATCAATTAATAATATAATATTTGTTTTAAGAACTCTTTTAAGTCAATTTTGACACTATTTAATAGTTGATTTTTGTGAAACTCATAACAGATTGATTACTTCTAACAAAGTCAATTAAATCAATCCTAATATATCATATTATCCTAGAAAATTAGTTTAATTCATTAAAAGGTTCATATTATATTTTTTTGGGTATTTATAATATCAATTATTTTAATTTCTCACTATTATAGTAATTACTGCATCATCATTGTGTCATAAATAAAATAAATTATTTAATGTCTAAAAATTATAAATAAACTATAATTATGTAGGAAATCGTTTTATCTTTCTAATGAATATTTATAATCTAAAATCCAACTTATATAACCCTATGTAACAATTGTTTTTCTGAAAGATATATGCTTGTGTCATTTTTGTATTCATTTTGACTTAATTAAAATAAAGTGTCATTATCACTTACAAGTGGATCCATGGGGTCCCAAAATCAACCCAAAGATGCCCATGGTCGACCATGTATCAACCAATAGGGTTAAGACACGTTTTAGGGTAATTTAGGATTATTATAATATTATTTTTTTAACCCTTATTTACCGGATTTACCCTTAACCATGGTAAATAAAATATTTACCGCAATAATTATTCAAAATGTCTAAAAATAAAATTTACCTATTTACACAATTTGAACATCCTGATTCCAAATATGGAATCGATTTTTCTAAATTCAAAACACAGAAGTGGCAGAAATTAATTTAAAATTAATTCCCGCTGTCAAAACAAAAAGCGTGTTTTTAAGAGATAATAACTATCAAAAGATTGACACTTGTTTATGTTCAGTATAATTGTAAAATTATGTCCAATGACCAAAATTATATTAAATGGTAAAAATATATTCTAAATATACTTTAAAACCACTCAAATCCATAATTTATCACTATTAATTATTTTGATTAAAAAAGTTGTTTTTAATTAAAAGATAGTAATTTTCACTATTCATCAAAATATGAAAGTTATCCGAAATGTACCAAAATTTCACCCTAGGCTAATTTCAATATTCCGAATCCAAAAATGAAGTCTATTTTGAAATATAAAATATATATGATTTCATAAAGTAGGTATTACTATTCACAACGGCTAGTTTAATTAGTTGTGGTGTGTGTTAGAACTCGAGGTTGCGTACAACACACGCTATCGCATTATTCAAAGGGAAACGTACCGTGGAAGCTTGGGGTGTTACACTTTTTACTATCTACGGATAGTGGTTTATGTGATATTTTTTGGGAATTTTTTAGTGTATTTTTCTTGTGGGGTTCATGGGCATCACAAGAACAAGTTACTAGTGGACCCCTGATCTTATTTTGGTAGAAGTGGATATTTTCAACAATGACCTCTGAAGCATTTTCTAGTGAGACCGTTTCAATAGTAGGGGAAGTAGGGTTTTGCTCTTCCAATGGGGAGATGGAGCTGGTAGAGTCCTGCCTAAGGATGTTCCACATGTTCAGGGACTGTGACCCAAGAATGGTCATAGAGGTGTTCATTAGCAGAGAAGATGAGGAGTTGGGAATGGTTAGTTACATGTAGTGAAGGCATCAGAGCTATGGGTAGAGATCATTAGAGGCATGACCAGTTTTTTTTGTACCCTTGTTTGTTCCTTGTTTTATATAAATGTTTCAAACACTTTTGTTACACCCACTCTATCCCATTCTCTAGGACTAGACGTATAGGGGCTTTATGTGCCCCTAGTTTTGACTACATTAGTTAGAGGACATACCAAATTATTTATTGTGAATCAGGTATGTTGAATGATGACAGATCCACATAAGTCTCATGTGGATAT
The DNA here is from genome assembly GCA_963277665.1 of Viscum album. NCBI lineage: Eukaryota > Viridiplantae > Streptophyta > Magnoliopsida > Santalales > Viscaceae > Viscum > Viscum album. The sequence goes on from OY728148.1 coordinate 2,037,356,426, forward strand.
TTTTTTGATATAGATGAAACCATATTATGTTATCCTCATCATATTTTTTTTCATTCTATACGTTCTATTATAGACTGATTTCATAGGATAGTCATTTTTTCAAATGTGGATGGCCAAAGTGTGATTTTCCTTGGTGAGAAGGGTTTTAGGTGGGTAGTCAGTATTTGGAGCCCCTTTGTTCCTTGGTGGATGATTTTAGGTGGAGTTAGTGGATGATGGGTTAGTGTAGATCCCCATGGTCATTGGAAAGTTTCCTGATTTTTCACAAGGTGGTTGTGACACTACCCCCTCGACATGATTTTCAGGATAGACTTGTAGTATGAGGTTTCTACAATTACAGTGGATCTGTATCATAGAAAACATTCTAAGTTGAGAGAGATTAAGATTCAGAAGATGATCTATTTCATGATTAGTTTATCTAGACAACTATATCATAATGGGGTGCTATATTGTTGTTCTATATGAAAGTGGATGGTAATATAAGGTTTTTTATAGACTATTGGAGGTTGAATCAGGTGTAATTCAAGAATTTTTACCTTATTTAGAGGATACAATATATTTTTCATCTAGATAAGAGGGGGGATTTGGATTTTTATGATTAATATGTGGTCAAGATATCAATATTTGAGGGTGAAGGCGGGGGATATCATGAAGAATGCCTTTAGATGCAGGTATAGACACATGGAATGTTTTTCATGTTGTTCGGCGATCCAAATACTCCATCTATGTTCATGGGTATTATGAACTCTGTGTTTCATGTGTTCCAAGGCCGATTGGTCATCATATTGATTGACGATATCTTGATCTACTCGAGGTCATAGGAGGTGCTTGTCGATAAACTCAAAGCTATATTGTAGGTTCTTCAAAATCACAAGATCTATGTAAATTTCTCCAAATTTATTTCACTTGAGTTGAATTTAGTCAGGCATGTGGTGTCTTAGCAGGGTGTGATAGCGGACCCGTTGAAGGCTGAGGAAGTATTTTCTTTAGAAGCACCCAAAAACATAGAATATGATCATGGTTTCGATGGTATTGCATATTATTTTTAGATATTTGTTCCCAATGTATCTCATTTTGTTGCCCTGATAAAATCATTGATCAAGAAAGACAAGGCTTTTGTGTAAAACACAGTTCCAAACAACATTCAGTTACATGAAGTGGAAGTTGGTCCATGCCCCAGTGCTTTAGTTGCCTAAGGAGGGTGTAATGTTGGAGGTGTTTTGAAATAATTAGCATCTGGTCCTTGGATTCATGTTGGTGGAGTAGGGGTAATTGATCTCTCATGTGTCTATGATGTTTCATCCCCATGAGTTTAACTATGACACTTATGGCCTCGAGCTAGAAGTGGTTGTGTTTGTGATGAATTTATGGGGACATTACCTCATTGGGAAGCACTTGGTGGTATTCACAGATTACAAGTTCTCTAGGTGTATAATTTATCAGTGATATATGAACATGAAGTAGTGGAGGTGGATGAAGTTTCTCCATAATTTTTATTTCAAGATCTCCTAGACCTTAAAAAAGGGAAATTTTGTGGCTGATGAATTGAGTAGGAAGTCAGGGAAGGATGTTGTCTGAAATTATGGGTATACTTTTGGAGAAATGGTGGACTTGGAATACTTTCACTTATATGAAAGGGTGAATTGTGGTAGAGGATATTTTTTTATATGATGGTGCAACCTTCCCTAATGTATTTGGTGGTGGAGTCCCAGTGGGGAGTTTAGAGGTAGATGTGTTTTGTGATATTTTTGGTCATGGTGATGCTCTAAAGGGATGGTTTGAGGATTGTAGGACCTAGATGTTGTTTTATGGTAGGTTATTTGTTCTGGTAGTGATTATGAGTGATTTATTCTTGATTTTCATAGCTCATCTTTGGTGGTACAAACAATATTTACCAATATGTACCATAGCTTGAGGATGCAGTTTTGTGGCCTCGGATCAAATGGGTGGTGGTGGAGTTTATGGTGAGGTGTTTTGTTTTCTCATAGGTAAAAGCCAAGAATCCTATTCTTATAGGTTTGATTCAACATCTATATGTCCCTAATTAGAAGTGGTATGGAATCTCAATGGATTTATTCACAGGGTTACCTTAATCTCAAGGAGGTTTTGATGTTATCTGGGTGATTGTGGATCATTTGATGAATTCATCCAACTTCATAGCAAATAATGAGTTGGGAAAATTGGATGATTTGTCTAAGAGATATGTGGATGAGGTGGTGTAGTTCCATGGAGTTCCAAGATCCATTATCTCAGATCAAGACACATATTTTACCTTGAATGTCTAGAGGGGATTGAAACATGTTTTTGGCACTCAGTTATGCCTCAAAACAACTTTCCACCCTTGGATGGATGGGAAGATGGAGTGGATTATCCTGAAGCTAGATGATATGTTGTGAGCATGCATTTTGGACTTTGGAAGATCTTGGGTACGAAACATTCCCTTAGATGAGTTTTTTTATAAAAAAGGATATCACTCTTTCCTTGGTATGGCTTCGTTTGAGGTGTTTTATGGGAGATCGTTTCATTATCCTTTATGTAAGAAAATGTTTGGGGAAACAATAGTTCATGGTCCCGGTGAGGTGTAGATCACAAAAGAGATGGTTAATCTTGTTCATGAGAGGATGAAAGCTTCATAGGACCAGAAGAATTATTATGTTCATTGCAGTAGGATGCCCTTGGAGTTCAAGTTTTGAGACCACATATTCTTAAAGGATTACCCTCGATGTGGGAAGTGAAGATTTGGAAGGGAAAGTAAGTTTTATTATTGGTTTTTTGGGACCTTTGAGGTGTTGTGGTGAGTTGGAAAGGTGGTATATCTGTTGGAATTTCCACCATATTTGGACACGATCCACAACGTCTTCCATGTCACTCATCTTCATCAGTATCTTCATGATGAATTCCATGCCATTTACTAGGGAGAGTTGGATATTGTGGATGACATGATGTTCGAGGAGAGGCCAATAGATATCCAAGATGTCGTGACCTAACCCAATGGGGCTCGAATTGCAACTACCTCAAGAAAACATCTATAGGCTAGGGGTGGTGACAAGTACTGAAAGGAATAACTAATATATGATTCCTTTACCTAAGTACCTATATGCATGCACCCAAACATATAAATACAGAATCATAGAATAATAATAATAAAAGATGAAATATCTAGATAATAAAGAATGAATGTAAAACCTCTAGGGATTACATGATTATAACAGTGTAAAGTGAAAAGTAAAGGAAAAACCACACATAAAACTAGAAATATGTCCCAACCTGGAAAAATAGGAAAAGTAAATGCTAAGAGTTGACAACATTAAATCTCCAAGATTCGACCACCATATGTGGTCAAATGAACCTAGTATCCCTATACTACTCTATAATCACAACCGACCTATCAATAATATGCATAATACATGAAATGTGCATGAAACTTTATTGTAGGGGTCAGTATATACATACCTAGTAAGATTACATAAAAGATGAGGAGGAGGAGTAAGAGATACAATATGAATGGATAGCTCAACCCAAATCAAGATAGAAAAAAAATCTAACAAAATGGATATATATATATATTCCTAACAAAGCAATCCAAAACTATTGAGAAAGGGGATCTACATATCACATCCCAACCTAGGAAAGAGTTCCAATAACTACAGAGTTCCATCAACAATGCAAAAAATCTCAATAATCTTTCTAAATAGACATCCAAATGAAAACACACGTCACCACTATGTCATACAGTCAAGTGGAACAATCATCAGGAAGAGGTCCCATGAGCTGGTACAATAGGAGGGTAACACTCAGTTGAAAGATGACCCATACCCTAACTCCATAAGAGGGCTCCACTCAGTATATGGCTAGAAGAACCATGCTCTATCCCAAAAGGATTGTTCCACTCTAATGGTCTATGAACCGTGACAAGACTCCATACAATGGTGAAAATAAATATTCTAAAGAGGACCCATGCCATGTACTAGTAAGTGGGTTCCACTCTAGTGGTCAATAGAGGAACCATACCCTAGTAAAATAAGAGAGTTCCACTCTGATAGTCGAGGACCCATGCCCTAACTCCATAGGATGGTTCAACTCGGTGGATAGTTAGAGGAACCATGCCCTATCTCAGAAGGAGGGTTCCACTCAAATAGTTGATTGAGGACCCATGACATACCCAATAGAAGGGTTCCACTTAGATAACTGATAGTGACCCATTTCTTGTTCTAGCAGTAGGGTTCCATTCTAATCGCTCTTTTTATCTCTCCCAATCACTACTATCATTGAGTGTCACCACATAAAAAAATCTCACATCATATCTCAAAATTCACCATAGAGGCTATGATTTCATTATAAACGAAAAAACACTCAGCATAGGGTCCTCGTGAGCCCAAATCTGAGTCCCACCGATGGATATATGTGATGTAGAAGTTTCCTAAAAAAGGAAGTATGAGTACATGACATGTAAGGGGACCAACATGTCCTGTGGTCCCTCTTTTCTACCTAGAAAGTTACCCTCCAATACATTTATTTCTTCAAATTTATCCCTATATGACATTTAAATTGGCTACACAACATGATTAATCCACCTATGGTCCTACATGTGGTCCTAGTCATGTCCATGTATACTTTCCTGTGTCTGCGTACTTGGGTACAGAACATGTCCTCCTACACGGGGTCCTATTAGCATAATCTTCCACATGGCCTGTCTACCCGTGGAAGGTCACGTGTCATGAGAACTAATCACACAAAATGTGATACGTAACATTTTACAAAAACCTAGCACCACAACCATATGGGTACTATACGACACATGTTCATCCCAGTACACACTGTGGAGTCTAGTTTTTCACATAAATTTTAGTCCTTATTCGGTGTGCCAGATGCATTCCCACCACATTGGATCTCACTTCTAGGACACCCGAAATTAATTTGTAGGCCTTCATTATTTGTTTCCATAAATCAACTATCTAGAAAATAGATTATTTTCAATTATCTTGAAGCCGTACATGATTCCATATCCTGTGGTACCTCCCGCCACCTCACTAGTTTTCCAATCCATGGTAGAATCACCTGAATCCATAAATCAATCCAAATACATCTCGGATTCATAAAACTATTCATCACAAATTAATCCTCCATGATTCTATGGGTCAGATCGCGCTCGGTATCCCCCGAAAATGTCGAATCATGACCCTAGGGTCCAAAAAGGAATTACACAAATAATAAATGGTGAAAACAAAAGAGATTGATGTGAAACATTCATGGTCCAATTTTTCATGGACAATGAATTTATATTCGGATGCCTAAGGTGGGAAATATTGAATTAACTTAATAAATATATTTAAAACTGATTCGCGGGCTTATGAAAAAGACAAATTTGAATGCATAAAAAAGAAACAATAAGATCATGCTCAATATTTTAAATAATTGGGGAATAATCCAAAAATTGATGAGTGATTATTCAATATTTGATCGATCATTGATGAATAATGTTCTATAAAACGAATAAGATGAGTCATTGCATTCAAAGTGCATTGATTCGCCAGGATCTGAAGTCTCATTATCATCTGATCATGATCTTCCATGTAGGGGTGGTAGAACGGTCGTGTCAATGATCCGAGGGTTATGTGGATAACCCTATATATCCTTCGTCAAATCTCTTAAATAGAGGGAATTTTATTTTTATGGGTTTAATGAATGAATGAATTAAATTAATAAATTAATCCAATGAATACACCCACCAAAGACTATTTTATAGAAATTCCCCAAACTGACCCATTTTAGGTCGCACCTAGGGTGAAACTGACATCCTAGACTCAACTATGGTATTAGATTTTTGATTCAAGGCTCAGATTAAGTGTAATCCCATTTTCTTTAAAAAAATTCCCACCTGATATAAAATATAGTTACTTTTTTATAAAATTTATTTCTGGAACACCGGGCCTCATAATCACACATTGTATCAGTGTATGGCTCCAAAAATATTTCATGATATATTAAAAAGTATTACAACAAATAAATAGAGTCTCTAAATTATTCCCTCCTTCAATATTTTCATCCCTAAAAAGAAAAAACTAAAACAAAAAATCAGGATACTAAACCAACATCTATTTTTCCTACTCTCAGGATCTCTTATGCATGCTCCCATGCTTCCACAACACACAAACCAAATGAATGGTCCATCCATGTAGGATCCTATCTTGCCGATCCTCAATCGGCATTGGGTTATTTGAAAACATGTCTCCTTCCCTGATGTCTAGCTCACCATAGTAAATAATGTGCATGGGGTCATGTGCGTATCTCCTCATTTTCAAAACAGGTATGACATTATAAGAACATTTATCTTTATTTCACATTAATACATGATTTATAACATAGTATTACACTTAATACAACCTTAAAGATCGAAAATTATAGTTTATTTGGGAATTATGTACCTTATATATCAACATAAAACAAGGAATACACCATCTTTTTTGAAAACCAACTTAACATATTCATAATATTCCATCATACATAAAACTTCATGGGATAACCAGGAGACATACATAAGAATGGGGTGAGTTGTAAATACTAGTAAGGGTAACAAACATAGAATAACTGGAAGAGAATATTACATGTTATAAAATAGGCATATAAATTGAGCATAAAATGGGTGATAATCATAATAAGAGATGATATAGTCTAATAACATAATGGAAACATGGTATATGTGACAACAAATTAAAACGTTGAATCATAAACATAGGTCAAGGTTAATTTCAAACACATCATGGTGAAAAAATTACCATAACCGAATCAGATTCACTCCCTATACCAACATGATGTTTCATGAGACTAAACATTACCCAATGCATTAGAGCATTATATTATTACGGGCATGCCTGTTACTTTAATTTCATTATCATGCTTAATTTTTGAACATAGATCATACAACATGGATTCATTCATCATAACATTTTATTAAATGATCAAGGAGTGTGTAATAAATAAATTTAAGTACCATGTCAATGTAGAATAAGAGTATAATGGTGAAAACCCTTGATAGTAAATGGGAATGGTATTAAATACACATTTGTTTTGGTATAGAAAATCATGGTGAAATTTTGGTAGCAGAATTTCATCACATAAAAATTCAAAAAATGGGTTGCTGAAGGAAAAATAAGTCTCTAATCATTTGAAAATTAAATGGTCAGCAATATGGACATGGAAAGACACATCCCAACATTATTAATTTTAAATAGGATGCATAAGATAATAAAAAACATGAATAAAGAAGATAAGGTGAGGATCCCTTATGAAATTTTAGTATGATAATAGGTGTACATAAAGGATCATGGGAGAGATTAATTAGAGTAAAAGGAGAATATGATAACATAGAAATAAAAAGTAAATTATGTATAATAAATAACAAAATATTTCAATATGAACATATTTAAATAAATATTTATAAAATAAAATAGGTTCTTGATTGGAAATGAGAATATAGAAATCCCTTACTAAATTTTGGTAAAGTAATGGCTTACGTAAGGGTCAAAATGAGATAGTATAAATGGTATCTAATTAAAATAACATCAATTGTAAATTGAGGGAATATTTATTAATAAATGAGACTACAATCTATTTAAATTAAAAAGAATAATCTCAAATAATGATATTGAATTTAAAGGAGGAGGGGAAGTTCCTTTACCTTGAGAGTGTGACACCAAAAGCTTCGGAGGAGGTTATTTAGATATTGGGGTAACAATAGGAGGAATCTATATATATTAGGGATGAGTAAATATGTGCTCTAAGAATTTTTATTGAAGAGAAGTGGGGTCTTGGGTGGGTTTAAATAGGAAATTAGATGGGAATTCTTTAATATTTCTCAAACATAGGTTTTGGACTCTATATAATAAAATAAAAAAAACCACAAGCTTTCCCATGGGTTTTCCCCATAGTTTCAAATAATGGTAGTGGTTTTAAGTATTTTAAAATTAAATAGACCAAAATTAATAATAAAATAACACTTTCTTATGTGTAAGTGAGTCTTGAAATTAAATAAATGATTTTAAAACATTAATATATATTAATGGTTTTAGATGATTTATAAAGGTTTTATAAAATTAATCAAATAATCTTAAAATCACAATATTTTAAACATAAAAAATATATTCAATATTGGATTCATTTTAAATTATTTATTATATCGTTTTTGGGTCATTATGATGTAATAATATAAACTGTATATTAATACGGTATTTAATTTTTACCAAAAAATTATATTGTCTTAGAAAATTACGAAAAAATCATTATAGGATAATTTTTCTTTTCTGATTGAAAAAATAATATTCATTTTATCTAAATAATTTTCTAAATATGTGCATTTTATATTTTAAAATAATAATCGACATAGATTGAGAAATGTTGGTTTTTTTTGGACAATAAGAGTTTTCGAACCCTTATAAAAACTACATTAGAATTTATAAAGAATATATAATAATTTATATTTAATAAAATTTATTTAGTAATAATATTTAAATAATGTATTATTTATTCAAAAAATTCATTACTTCATCAAAATAAATTCCTTAATTTAATTTTAATATTACCCAAAAATACAATTTGTGTTTTATTACATCAAAATATAATTTTAACCAAACTCATTATTAATAAGTAAAAAAAATAAGGAATTAATATAGCAATAATTTTAAGTAAAATTAAATAAAAATATTAATATTATTAGAGTTCCTTTTTTTCTAGTAATTCCTTTATATTATGTTTACCCTTACCAAACTTATATTCCTTTTTTCCATGGTAATAAATATTTAGTACGACTATTATCCATATTGCTCAAAAATTATGTTTACCTAATTAACAAATATTAATTATGATGATTAAAAATATTTCATCCATTATATCAAATTAAATTCATATAGGTGGATAAATTTAATTTAAAATACTACCTGTAAGAGTGATGGGAAACAGTTTTTTGAAACATATATTTTTTAAGGAAATGATGATTTAACTTTCACTCTATAATGAGTAATATTAATTATAAGAATTTAAATTCATAAATATATAAATTTAATATAAAAATTAAATATAACCTATTTCTTATTAGGAGTTATTTTAATTAATTATAAATGATAAAAATTATTCTTTTTAATACATTTTTTAGAAAAATCCATTTTAAATAAAAAAAACTTCTTTTAAAATTCACAACATAGATGGTTGAAATATAGTTAATTAAATAATATATAAGTAAATAATAAATATTTTAACTTTAAATAAAACTATAAATAATATTTAATTTTTAACTAATTAATATATCAATAGAAATGAAAATTTTTCATAAAAATGGTATTATTCACTACTCACTGAACAATAAATATATTATAAAAAATACTCAATGTTAACCATATGTTAATTTTGTTATGATGATACAATAAATAGAGTTTATTTTATGAAATATATTTTCTAAATTTTAAATAAAATAATTATAATATTTTTTTATAAAAATTGTTTAAACTAGTTTCTGAAGAAAAAATATTTTCAGAACAAAAAGACATTATAAACAAATTTATTTATTATTTAATATGAATTTATAAAAATATTTAGGACACAATCACGAACACACACACACAAACATATATATATATATATTTCATAAATAGGCTAATCCTACTCATATGTAAAAATTTAATGGAAAGGTCACAATGGTCATTTTTTTAAATAATCATTGTTTGTTTGGTTTCGATGTTGCATATCACATATGCTATCAAACATAGTTTCTATTTAAAAAAATCAAGGCATTAAATTCTTCCCAACATTAATCGACATCATCTTCCCAATTTAAACTTGAACTTTATTCTTCATATTTCTATCCATTGACTCGAATAAGGAGAAAACTAGGAATGAGTAATTTTAATCTATCAAACACATAAACAAAAATCAAATGAAAATAAAGGGATAACTTATAATTTACATTTATTTCATTAAATTATGAAATTCTATGATTAAATTTATGTCACTCATGATCTATTTAGTAAAATAGTTTCTTAGAGATATTTTGTGAGGACACGACCCCAGATGCCCAGAGTCGGTTCGTTATTTAATTATGTTGGCATAAATACAAGGAATAATAATCCCGAAGGACCAAGGAGTTTAGTATTATTGGAAAAAAGACACATACATATGTTCAATATTTCAACTTGAAAGAAAAAATTACATAGAAACTCCTTAGAAAACATCCATAACTCCTAGGTTATTTTAGCATGTCAATCATAATAAACTTCTTCTTGTCCTATGAAATTGAAACATAAGAAAGGGGTGAACTCAAATGCTCAGTAAGAGTAATCAATAAAATGGAAGATAATATAAAAATTAGACATGGTGAATAATCTAAAACACATGCCTTTAATGTTAAACTTGAACACATTATGGCAGGAAAATGAGTTGAGTAAATAATTCCATAATAAAACATAATCATGGGTATCCTACTAATCTAATAACCACATGAAATATTAATAGCTAAACTCGTAATATTGGAATGCATAATTTCGGACGTTCTGAAATATTTTGTCAAGGTATCGGTCAAGATGTCTAATGATTAAGGCCTCGGCCAAAATCCACATCACATTAGGAAAGGCCTCGGCCAATTCCACGTCTAGATGTCTCATGAGACCTACCAAAGCATCGAGGGGATATAGAGGGCCCCACCCATCACATAATAATTCCAATTCATTCCTCATATGAGTTGGGATCAACATATAAAACATATACATTCATATTGAAACTATCATATGAAATGTAACTATCTTTCCCCAATCATTAATCAGAAAACTCTAACCATTATTAGTAATACTGTGAATGGTTTTAGGATAGATCATCCACAATAAATCTAGTAATAAACCATTCAATAAAATATGGTAGATTAATTCATTAATGATTAAACTTAATAATACCATGGAATCAACAAGAGTGTTGAATTAGATGAAAACACTTATAAAATCATGAAGCAATTGTTGAGATAGATACTCTTTTATTTTGAAAATAAGAGTTCTTTTGGAAAATCTTTGTATAAAACCAGAAGTGAAGTAAGATGGTATTTTCATAATAAAATGAGTGATTTTATAAAGATAATGGTTTCCAAAAACAGATTATATAGTTGCCTTGAAAATAGATAAGATTTTGAGAACTTCCCTTGAAATCGGGTTTGTATTTAGGAAATAATTTGATAGTTCTTTTTAAAATGTGTAACTATCCATAAAATAAGGAAGTTTTTTGGATTTTAGACATATATATGATACTCAAACATAATATATTATTATTAAATAACAATAAATAGGAATTTAATATGGGTATTTAGACAATGAAAGTATCCCGAATGAAAGTGGATGTTCGGGTGGAAAACCCTTACCTCGTTGTAATCAATTGAGTCGTATGAAAAATAGTCAATAACCACCAAATGAATCATATAATATCATGAATATAAATAGAATCATGATAATTAATATAAAATGAAAGTACACAATACACCACATGCACTAAATAAGTGGTGAACAATTGAAATCTAACGGAATTAAAGGTGAGATAAGAAACCCCTTACCTTAAATCCAAATGTGTTCACCTCTTGAAATTAAGGTCCTGGAATGTGAAATTATACATATCAATAACTTATTTAAGAACCTAATCGATATGTATTTATTTTATCATAATTCTGTTTAGTTCATTAATGTTATTATTTATAAGTTATTATATTGAATTCTGTCGTTCCAGGGTGTTTGTTTTCTTGATTTTCTTAACCGGTTTACTTATTTTTAAGTAAAGAAGTTCACGTGGAATGGTTGTAAATCTCTAGAATTGAAGTTACATATTATTTATGAACATATAGAATTAATAATGGTCATTTATAAAATTCGGTTACATGTAATGAAGATGAATCATTAGATGACAACCACTTTGATTATTTAGCGGTATTTGGATTGTTATGAACTAGTTTTGTCATATGATTTAATAATATATGTTGACCTCACCTGGTTTGATAATCCCAATTATGCGTTCACATTCTTTGATAATCCCAAATAAATGTTTGTCTATATAATAATTCCTTCAATCTATGACATTCTATTTGATAATAATATTAAAATAATATTTGAAATATGTTAATCAATATTTTTCTATGTTTATATTAATTTTGAAGTCATTCTAACTCAATCGGATATGTTTTTCATAAAACAGACAAGTGTTAAGTCACTGATATGCTTATTGATACTAATACAGATCTACCTGTACTTAGTCTACCGATAGAAAAAGTCACCGATAAGCAAATATCACCAATACGCAGAGCTACTGGTATGTATAAGTCCACCGGTATGTACATGTCACCGATAGATCATGTCTACTGATAGAGAACTATAATTCTGAGAGGTACCGATATGTGTAAGTCTACCAATAAGCACGACACTGATCAAGTATACCGATAGAAGTTGAGATACTGATATAACAAGTCTGTCGATATGAATAAGTCTACTGGTATACACTTAATGGAGCTACCAGTATGGACAAGCTACCGATACACAATCTACTGTTATACAAAGATCCACTGTTATAGACAGACAAACAGCTACTGATACAAGAGCTACCGATAGAATAAGTTCACTGATATAAAGGAGTTACCGATACAAGTGAGTTACCACTAGACAAAAAAAGATACTGATAGAATGAATCACTAGTACATAGAGCTACTGATACATGGAGTAACAGCTACCGATGCAAGGAGCTACTGATACAAGATCAAAGAGCTACCGATAGGAGCTTACTATTACACAGAGTCCACCATTACATATCTACCGACAGAAGGCTACTGATGAAAGACTTCAGTCACTGATTCCTAAACTCTACTTTTGTCAGTATTATTTATTTATTAAACAATGATCATATTTGATGATTTTAATGCTATTAATGATATTTAATGATATTTGTTGGCATGTTAGAAAACTGTACCTCATACCTATGAAAAGGTAATAATTCTTATTTCTGGAGCTCGTGGAATAAAAGTAATATCGAGATGCAGTAAAGATACACCTGTAGAGAGGGATAGAATTCTTTCATGTACGCACATACAATAAAGAAGAACACACAAATAACTTGAAGAAAACTCATATTCATCAAGAACCGTAGTTCAAAGAAAAAGCTGGAAGTGCTACAAAAGATACTCTCACACTTGAGATGAACTCTTACACTTGATGTAAAGTACAAGTCCCATGACACTCTGTTTTCTTGACAAAAAACAGAGAAGGACTCAGAGCTTCATTTACATCAAGACAAGGAGTCCTGAGATTCACTCACAACACATAGAGCACTCTCAACTCTTCTCTATCTGTTTAGCTCTATTGTGATTCTTTATTTACATTTTGAGCAGTGTGTATACTCTATATATTTTATACACACACTGTCTCCTATGCTAAATTGGAGGATACTAAACCCTCACTCCAAACACTTTACATCTTATTGTATCCCACTGTGAATTGTGGAAGAGGTCAAGTGTGACCTAGACAGCCTTTGTGCTGTTATTTTGTTTTCCCATGAAGAACTGTGGTAAAGTTCTTAGTACCTGGACAGTCTATGTACTGTTGTTTTCCCCGATCTAGGGTGTGGATAAAATTTATATAAATTGTTTGAGAGGACTACGTCTTGGCTTGAGACTGAACCTCTTGGTTACATCTGTTGTGCATCTTAGATTTGTTCTAAAGTATAATGTATATATTTTATTTTCTGCTACTATTTGCTTTTACATACAATTTGTTTTAAAATTACTTTGATAGTTAAATTAGCAAGTTTTTATACTTAATGTGAACCAATAAGTTGGTTTAAAAATGTAATTTAATCTTGTGATTAAATTAACTGAGATATAATCAATCATTGAGAAACTAATTGAACATTTACATTCTGTATAAATTCACTACAGTTTAACTTGTTTTTAAATAGGAGGATTTTAATAGAAATAATTTTAACAGAAATTTTAATTGGTACTCAATTCACCCCACACTTGAATATCCACTCTGACCAACATTTGGTATCAAAGGTTTATCTATTATAAAAATTTTTCAAAACACCCTATTTTTCAATTGTGATTTTACTTGTATTCTAACGATCTTAAATTTCTATTATTTCTAAATTTTATCTCTTTAAATATATTTTCTAAACTCTAGTTATTGATAATAGACTATAAGGTGCTGCTACCAATAGACCACCTTCCTTTAATGGTAAAAATTATTCCAAGTGGAATCTTAAAATGAATATTCATTTATAAGGTATGGGATTTGATATCTGGACTGCCATAGAGACTCAATATAAAATTCCAGAAACTGTTAGAACAACTTGAGATGAACCTACTAAGACCGCTTACAATAATAACTGTAAATCTATGAATGCTCTGTATTGTTCTTTAGGAGATGAATAATTCAATCACATATCTGCTTGTAAAACTACTTTTGAAATATGGGACACTTTGGCTATTTCCCATTAGGGAAAACCCAATGTCAATGAAATGAGGCTGAACACATATACTATTAAATATGATAATTTTAAAATGAAGTCTAATGAACCTATTTCCGATATGTATCTCGGGTTCAATGAGATTTTCAACACAATGAGCTGACTTGGAAAATATGTTCCTGTAAAGGAGAAAATCATGAGAATATTAATATGTTTTCCTGATAGATGGAGGGGCACAATAGTTTTAATTAGATAATCATGTTATATTGGTGGTTTGCAGGTTAAGGAGTTGATTGGTAGGCTCATGATGTATGAAGAAGAACTCAAGGTAAATAAGGAGGAAGATGATGGTCCAAAAATAAAGACAATGGATTTTAAATCTACTTCCTCGAAGAGCAAGGACAAATAAGAAGTTCACATACCAACTGAAATCTTAACAAGTGAAAGTTCATATTCTGATGGTGATGCTGAAATGGATCAAATAGCCAGGAGATTTAAGATGTTATATAGGAAGAATAAATTATTCAGAAAATCAAACTAAAAAGGTAAGTATGACAACAATGGTCCTTGGAAGAAGGACTGGAAAAAGCCTGGTAAAAGTGATGAAATTGTTTGTTATGAGTGCAAAAGGAAAGGACATGTAAAAGATGACTATCCAAAGTTAAATTTCAAAAATAAATATGACTACAAAGACAAAAAGTATAATAAATCTATGAATGAAACTTGGAGTGCTTCAGAGGACACATCAAGTGATTCTGATTCTACTTAGGATGAGAAATCACAAAAAGTTAACATGTGTTTTATGAAAAACACATCTGAGGTAACAATGGATACTCCTGCTTTAAATTCATATTATTATGGAGTTGAATATGATTCTGAATCTGAAAATATGACTAGTAATGAGCTATTTGAATAATGTAATATGCTATAAGAAACCTGTAATAAGATTAAGGAGAAGTATAAAGAATTAAAGAAATAACATTCCTTGACCAGTTCTGTTAAATCTTCACTTAAAGTAGAAAAGGAAAGGAATGCTCAATTACTTAAGGAAAATACTGAACTGAAATTGTCTAATAAAAAATTAAGGAATTACTTAGAGAAATTCACGAATGAAAAATATACACTTAATCAAATTCTATGAAAGGAAGTGGCACCAAAATATACCACTGGAATTGGCTATCAGCCTGGACAGAGACAGATTACTATGAATAGATTTATTCCTAAATCTGGACTGAATTGTGCTTGTTCTAGTTCTTGTAATTCATATTCCTCAACTAGTTATTCACATATTCATAGATCAAATAAATTTTATCTTTTAAAGTTCATTGATTCTGTGAATTATATGAGACCCATAAGACAAATTTGGGTACCTAAAGCTTTGATTGCTAACCTATCTGGACCCAAGAAGATATGGGTACCAAAATCATTTTCCATCTAAATATGTTTTGTAGGAGACTTGTTTGAAGAGTTCCCATAAGAAGATATGGTACTTGGACAGTGGATGTTCAAGACATATGACTGGAGGTTACTCATGCTTCAGGATTTTAATCTAAGTTGATGGAGGCCATGTCACCTTTGGTGATAATTCTAAAGGGAAAATCATCGGCCTAGGCCAGATTGGTAACACTGATTCCATTTTAATTTCTAAATTTTTATTTGTTTATGGTCTTAAATATAATCTATTTCTTATTTCTCAGTTATGTGATGATGGATTTAATGTAAAATTTGAAAATGATTCCTACAATGTATTTAATTCTAAAAACGTTTTAGTATTTTCTGCTTTAAGAAATGAAAATGTTTATGCAGTTGATTTGAATTCTTTAGCTAAACAAAATATTTCTTGATTAAATGATTTTCATAAATAATCTTGGTTATGGAACAGAATATTAGGACACTGCAACATCCATTCACTTTGAAAAATGACTAGGAAGAACTTAGTTAGAGACCTACCTGAACTTGAATTCCCAAATGACAAAGTTTTTAATCCCTGTCAAAAGGGAAAGCAACATAAAGTTTCTTCTAAATCAAAGAAAGAATTTTCAACTTCTCAACCTCTCGAGTTGGTTCACATGGATTTGTTTGTACCTTCTAGAGTTTCTACTTTAAATGCGAAGCACTATGTCTATGGCTTGGTAGATGACTTTTCTAGATATACTTGTGTATACTTCTTAAGTCACAAGATTGACTCATGTTATGACTTTATTAAATACTCCAAGTCTATATAAAACCATAGTGGACACAAGATTAAGACCCTAAGAAGTGATCATGGTCATGATTTTGAATCTTATTGCTCACACAATGGCTATAGTCACAAATTCTCTTCCACTAGAACACCTCAACAGAATGGTGCTGTAGAAAGAAGGAATAGAAACCTTCAAAAAATTGAATGAACCATGATCAATGAGTATGACCTACCTGTTTATTTTTGGGCTGAAGCTGTCAATATAGCTTTTTATGTTATTAATAGAGTTTTGATTAGACCTGTTCTCAAGAAAACCCCTTATGAACTTTGGAATAATAGGAAACCTAACGTTAGTTACTTCAGAGTTTTTGATTGCAAAGTCATTATTCATAATACAAAGGATAATCATGAAAATTTTGCCTCTAAAAGTTACGAAGGAATCTTTTTAGGATATTAAATTTATAGAAAAGCCTATAGAGTCTTTAATAATAGAACCAAATGTGTGGAAGAATCTTTTGACATCAAATTTGATGAAACTGATCCACATGAACCTAAGTCTTCTCTTAAAAATATTGAAGAATATTTGTTTGTTCTGAACCTTAGTGATAAAATCAATAAACCTATTATAAAGACATACAGTTATGGAAACTTTTTAGAACATGTTTCTCTATAACCTAAACCCAGAGAAGAACCTCAAATTTCTAGTCCATCCTTTTCTAGATCAACTAGAATTCTAAAGAATCATCCTTTAGATGTTTTTGTTGGTAATCTTGATAGAGGGACACAGACTAGAGCTTCTCTAAGAAACTAGGTTGAACATCAAGCTATTATTTCATAGTTAGAACATAAAAATATCAATTATTAAATAAATGATTAATTTTGGGTAATGGCTATGCAATAAATACTAAATCAATTTGAAAGAAACCAAGTCTGGGAATTAGTTGACAGACCTAAGGACACTTTGACCATAGGCACTAAATGGGTTTTTAGAAACAATGTTGATGAGTCTGGAAACATAGTTAGAAACAAAGCTAGGTTAGTTGCACATGGATATAGTCAAGAGGAAGGAATAGACTGTGAGGAAACCTTTTCACTTGTAGCTAGATGAGAAGCTATTAGGATCTTACTTGCCTATACTACTCATCTGAATTTCAAGTTATATCAAATGGATGTTAAAAGTTCTTTTCTAAATGGTTTTATAATTGATGATGTATTTTTTGAACAACCACATGTATTTAAAAACCCCCATTTCCAAAATCATGTTTTAAACATTCTAAAGCTTCATATGGTTTAAAACAAGCTCCAAGAGCCTAGTATGATAGACTTAGTAATTTTCTTATTTCAAAAGGTTTTACTAAAGGGATTACTGACCCAACTCTTTTTATTAAAATAATTTCTAAATAATTTTTGACAGTACAAATCTATATTGATGATATTATTTTTGGATCTTCTAAACATTTTTTATGTACTAACGTTTCAAAGAGTATGCAAAATGAATTTTAAATGAGTTTAATGGGAGAAATAAAATATTTTCCTGGATTTCAAATTTTTCAAAATGAAAATGGTATTATTTTGAATCAAAGTAAATATAAAAAATATCTTCAAAAACGTTTTGGTTTGGATAGTATTAAGAAAATTGATACACATATGACTACTGTCTGTAAATTGGATGTAGATGAAACTGGGAAACCAGTGGATCTAACAAATTATAGAGGTATGATTGGAAGCTTACTTTATCTTACTGCTAGTCGACTAGAAATTATGTTTAGTGTGTGTATATGTGAAATATTTCAAGCTAATCATAAAGAATCTCATTTGATTACTGTTAAAATAATTTTCAAACATCTTAAACATACTGCAAATTTAGGTTTGTTTTATCCAAAAAGATAATATTTTTATATAATTAGTTATTCAGATGCTGAATTTTCTGGTTGAAAGTTGGATAGAAAAAGCACTTATGGAACATGTCATTTATTGGGAAAGTCCTTAGTATCTTGGTTTAGTAATAAAGAGAATTCAGTTTTTTTGTCTACTGCTGAAGAAGAGTATATAGCTGCTGGTAGTTTCTATGCACAAATTATGTGGATGAAATACACTCTTTTGGACTATGGATATGATTTTAAGCATGTTTCAATAAATTGTGATAACACTAGTGCAATTAATATCTTGAAGAACCCTCTGTCTCACTCTAGAACCAAACACATTGATGTAAGGCACCACTTTTTGAGAGATCATTACAAAAAAGGTGATATTACTCTTGAATTTATAGGTACTAAACATCAATTAGATGACATATTCACCAAACCTTTATGTTTGGATAGGTTAAGTTTAATTTGACATGAGTTTGGAATGATTAACCTTGACCAGTAGATACCTCGCCGATAAACCTCACCGATAAACCGCACCGATATGATACCTCACCGATAAACCTCACCGATATGATACCTCACCGATAAACCTCACAGATATGATACCTCACCAATATGATACCTCACTGATAAACCTCACCGTTAGATACCACAACGATAAACCTCACTGATATACCCTACCGATAAATATGAGTTGTTTTAAACTTCTGTATGCCGCCAGAATCCGTATCGTTTATACTTAACTTTTTTTAATTATTTATTTTATGATTCCTAAATGATAAAATTATGTCCTAGTTACTTATCAATCCACCGAATCTTTCCTTTACCCATAAGACTTAGCTCCCAAACCTCACAAAAACCCTATGTTCCTTTAACCCTAGATGGCAAAGACCATTATTCCTACTGTTAGAAATGACATTGATGAGCCGAATGCGAAGAAGCAGAAGACCAAACCAGAAGCTAGTAGCAGTGTCACTAGAACAAGGTCGTGGAGATGACCAGTGAACCCACATTTACAAAATAGAGTTATTGTGATCAAAAAATATCTATGTGTGGAATGGCTAATGTCTAGTAGTTTGTTAGTTCTAGATGTGCTCGAAGATCAAAAGTTGTTAGAATACTTCTCAAACAACAATGTACCCCACTATCTGAAGCTAGAGAAACAGTTCTTTGAGTTTGTAAGTTTTGAGAAATCTGATGAAGAAAACAAAATGGTTTCTTTTGTAAATGAAAAGAGATATATTTTTCATCTATTGAGTGGGATGAATGCCTAAAGGTTCTACATGAAGGTGTTTCTGGATTTTTCTCGAAATCAGTACCCCCTAAAAGTGACATTTTTTATTGTGAGACTTCCTTAGAGGAGCTCACCGGTAGTGGCAAGAAAAGAGAGGTAGTGGCTGCTGAAATGGATAGAGAGAACAGATTTCTATTAAAGTTTGTTCAGCATGTTTTAATTCCAAGGAGGGGGGACTTTTTGATCTTCATATATCAAGATATCTATATGCTACATCTCTTGAGACATAGTGTGAAAGTAAATCTGTACAGGCTGTTAATGATTCAAATGGAGGAGTTGACCAGGCCAAAATCAAAGACCAATGCATTATTCTTTGCTAATTTGATCTCAGTGATTATCAAAGTGAAAGGAGTAGATGAGTCTCAATCTGAGATAGTAGTGGTAAGAAACAAATTCTGTATCAAAAGCACTTTATGCATGTGCATGAAGATATGTTGGAACCCTTGGAGAGGAGAGTGGGTTAATGATGATAAGAAGCTGTATGATAAGTTCAATCATGTGGATCATCCTTCAAGGCCTAGGGATGTGAGGGATCCAGGTCTAGGACCTGATGAAGAAGAACCTGAGTAAAGGGATGATTCAGAAGAAGAGGATTCCTCTGCTGCTGATGGAGGAGATCCTGACCTGCCTCCTAGCCCAGCTCCTGAAATTATATCACAAGGAAAAAAAGAACAACATAGATCAGGTCATGAAGAAGCTACTCTAGAGGATGATGATGAGGATACTTTAGAGAATGAAGAAGATGTTCATGGAAGTGAAGAATCTATTTCAGATAACTTGAGCCTCAGTCCATTGATTGGATGTTCCCTAATTACTGCTAATGAATGTGATGAAGTTGATAAATCTGTACCTATTCTTGAAGAACCTCCTACTGTTTCCGAAATGGAAATGGTTGTGCATGATTCTCCTGTGGAAGAAAGAGTTGATGAGGATTTCATTGTTGTACATGAGAATGCACCAGTTGAGGGGAGCATCCTACCATTTTTGGAAGTGTCTCTGTGGCTGTTTCCATTAAATATTGGAAAGAAGATCCCGAATTTGTGCTTTGTGGTTTGAATTACCCAGAATCTTATAATGAGGCATCCCTCAATAGACCACAAGTTAATTATTATATTCAGTCTGAGCTATTACCTGAAGATGTGGTTAGAAGTAGTGATCTGGATAAGTTACAGTAAGATCTTAAAGATAGTTTTTTGGAAGAAATAAGGAAAATGGAAAGATCACTGGTATCATCTATTCAATCCATTATGACAGACTCAGTGGCTAGTATTTTATCTAAAAAAGAACCTGTTATGGTTGTACCTGCTGCTATGATCACCATAGATGATTTTGATCCACTAAAGGATCAGCTGAGAGAGTCTTGTAATGCTTCAGTTTCCGAGATGAAGTAGTTCTTTGTTGAAGAGATGAGAAATATGGAAAAGTCTTTTGAACTATCTCTTGGTTGTAATATGTCAACTTGTGTGGCAGAAATAGTTGATGAAGTCACAACCTTCCAGGATCAAATATCTAGACCGGCAGAGGATGTTGAAATTCTCAAGAAATTGGTTATCTCTCTGGACTCCTATATGAGTTCTAAATCTCACGGAGACAAGGATTTGGCTTATGTGAAGAGTGTGGTGAGCCAGATGGTTTCGGTTTTTGACGGCTTTAAAAATTCTATGGAGAATCATGTCAGTGCCCAAGATTCTACAGTGAAAACTCTTATTAGTGGGCTAACTAAGAGTTTCAAGGAAACCATGACCTTCTCTATTGGTTCTATTGCTTCCAAACCTTCAGTGGATTTGGATCAGATTCAATTTGTGATGAAGGAGGAGCTTGGTTCAGCATCAAATAGTGGCTCTGTGGACTCATCTAATTTGAACAAAGTAGTGACATCTACCAGGGATACCACTAGAGATATAATGAAGATAGTCCAATACTATATGGGAGAAGCTTCTGCCAATCAGAAAGAGGTAAAAGATAAGGTCGATTATTATTTTCAAAGGGTGTATACCAAGCATCATCTCAACAATCATTTCAAGCTTATGTTGGAAAATATGAAGCTGCCACCGGTGACTCAAGCTTTTAAAGAGAAAGTCAGCAAGCTCAGATAACTGGCTCCACCCTTGGATATGTTTATAGAAAATAAGGATGATTTCATATTTTCTATGGAGAGAGGATGAGTAATCATTATGGATTTCAGAAATCTCATGTTTCCCTTCTTGCATGTTGATGCTAGGCCAGTTATTATGCCTCATACTTTTCCTGCCTCAGCCTCTACTACTTCTCCTACTCATGTGACTCCTGCCCAAGCCATCCATAGCATTACTCCAATGATCACTCAGAGAGCTACTTAGTACAGGCTAGGAATAGTTTCAGTATCTCATCCACCTCTAACCATTTCTGGTGTTCCTAAACCTTCACCTGCATCCATCACATCTGAACCTTCTTCTAATCCCAAGGGGAAATCTAAATCTAAGGATGTGGATTGAATATTGGCCAGGATTTTTGATAGGAATCCTTTGTATTCTTTTTTGTTTCATTGGTTGTATTTCTGTGTACCTTTTTGAATCATGCAATACAAATGCTCCTATTCTCTTTAGTTCCATTCTAGTACTTTTCTTTTTGTTTGTTTCCCACTTTTTGATTTTCACAAAGGGGGAGAAATATTAAGAGAAATATTATCTAAAGGAATCATATTTGGGAATAATATCTCTTATGAAAAAGGGGGAGAAATACGATCTTTTATGAGTTTAATTCATTTCCCTATGGTACATTGCGCCCTTGATACCATTGCATTTACTTCTACCTCTGATACCTGATTATTTGTTCTATAATGCCTCTGATACATAAGTTTAGTACATATGTTTTATACTATATTGTTTTATCTGATACAATTGGATTTAATTCTATATTCTCTAATAAAATTACTAATTATTTTTTATACTATAATATCATAAGTTGTGATTATCAAAAAGGTGGATATTGTTGACCTCACCTATTTTGATTATCCCAATTATGCTTTCACATTCTTTGATAATCCCAAATAAATGTTTATCTATATATTAATTCTTTCAATCTATGACATTCTATTTTATAATAATATTAAAATAATCTTTGAAATATGTTAATCATTGTTTATCTATGATTATATAAATTTTGAAGTAATTCTAACTCAATTGGATATGTTTTGCATAAAACAGACAAGTGTAAAGTCACTGATATGCTTATAACTACTGATACAGATCTACCAGTACTTAGTGTACTGATAGACATAGTCACCGATAAGCAAAGATCACTAATATGCAGAGCTACCAATATGTATAAGTCCACCGGTAAGTACATGTCACCGATAGAGAACTCTAATGCTCAGAGCTACCGATTTGTGTAAGTCTACCAATAAGCATGCCACTGATCAAGTCTACCGATAGAAGCTGAGCTACCGATAGAACAAGTCTGTCGATATGAATAAGTCTACTGGTATACACTTAACAGAGCTACCGGAATGCACAATCTATCGATACGCAGTCTACTTTTATACAAAGAGCCACCGTTACAGACAGACAGACAGCTACTGATACAAGAGCTACCGATAGAATAAGTTCACCGATATAAAGGAGCTACCGATAAAAGCAAGTTACTGCTAGACAAAACAAGCTACTGATAGAATGAATCACCAGTACATAGAGCTAATCATACACGGAGTAACAGCTACTGATTCAAGGAGCTACCGATACAAGATCAAAGAGCTACCGATAGGAGCTCACTATTATACATAGTCCACCGTTACATATCTACCGACAGAAGGCTACTGATGAAAGACTTCAGTCACTGATTCCTAAACTCTACTTTTTTCAATATTATTTATATATTAAGAAATGGTCATGTTTGATGATTTTAATGCTATTAATGATATTTAATGATAGTTGTTGGCATGTCAGGAAACCGTACCTAGTACCTATGAAAAGTTAATCATTCCTATTGTTGGAGCTCGTGGAAGAAAAGGAAGATCAAGCTGTAGTAAAGATACATATGTATAGAGAGACAGAATCCTTTCATGCACGCACATACAAGAAAGAAAAACACACGAACAACTTGAAGAACACTCATATTCATCAAGAACCGAAGTTCAAAGAAGAAGCTGGAAGTGCTACAAAGGATACTCTCACGCTTGAGCTGAACTCTTACACTTGAAGTGAAGAACAAGAACCACGACACTCTGTTTTCTTGACAAAAACCAGAGAAGGACTTCGAGCTTCATTTACATCAAACCAAGGAGTCCAGAGAATCGCTCAAAACACATAGAGCACTCTAAACTCTTCTCTATCTGTTTAGCTCTATTGTGATTCTTTATTTACATTTTGAGAAGTGTGTATACTCTATTTATTTTATACAGACACTATCTCCTATACTGAACTAGAGGATACTAAATCCTCACTCCAAACTCTTTACATCTTATTTTATCCCATTGTGAATTGTGGAAGAGGTCATGTGTGACCTGGACAGCCTGTGTGCTGTTGTTTTGTTTTCCCACGAAGAACTGTGGTAGAGGTCTTAGTACCTGGACAGTCTCTGTAATGTTGTTTTCCCTGATCCAGGGTGTGGATCAAATTTATATAAATTGTTTGATAGGACTAAGTCTTAGCATGAGACTGAACCTCTTGGTTATATCTGTTGTGCATCATAGATTAAGTCTAAATTATAATATATATATTTTATATTCCGCTGCTAATTACTTTGAAATAAAATTTCTTTTAAAGTTACTTTGATAGTTAAATTATCAAGTGTTTATACTTATTGTGAACCAATAAGTTAGTTTCAAAAGGTAATTTAATCTTGTGATTAAATTAACTGAGATCTAATCAATCTTTTAGAAACTAATTAAAAATTTACAATATGTATAAATTTACTACAGTTTAACTTGTTTTTAAATAGGGGAATTTTAATAGAAATAATTTTCACAGAAATTTTAATTTGTACTCAATTCACCCCCCACTTGATTATCCACTCCGACCAACAATATGTACATATACAGGTTCATGAATATTAATTAGGTTATAACACATATATTACTACCTAGTTCAACCATATAACTGGTTTCATGATCAGACCTGAATGAATTAATGGAAGTTGAAATTACATCGTCCACGATGTCGGTAATTCGACACATCGCAGAAAATGTTTTTATTCCTTAAATAAGTGGGAGAGGTGAGGAACAATGATTAATAATTTTCCATAAACATGAGAACATCCATAATATACATTATTATGAAGCTTACATGCCTCTTGGTTAAGAGGAGGTGAGTAAAGAAGAAGAAAATAAAGGAATCTTAAAATGAAAGAAAACTTGATAAATTTCTCACAAAAATTCGGTAGCCTAAAGAATTAATACAAAATAGTTTGATGAGAGGAATGGAATTAATCTACATTAATACATAATATGGACAGTAAGGGAGAATATTTAATGAAATACCTCAACACAATCTAAAGGGAATGGAAGAGAATAACATAAAATGAATGAAAAGAAAGAAAATAAAAGTGGTTGTTTACCTCTTGATCTCTTCTCCTTGAGATCTTTCTTAAGGGATTTGGTTTTGGTCTTGTGGTGAGACCATTAGCTCTAGGAAGTGGGGAAGAAGATTGGGGAGGGAATTTGGTATAAATTAGACAATGAACAAGGCTTGAGAGGTGTGGGAGGAATAGGGGACTGAGGGTGGTATTTATAGTGGAGAAGGGGAGGTATTTTAGATTATTTTAATCATTATTATAATATTTTTATCAAGACTATGAATAATCTCAATACAAGTGACCCTAAATAGTAATAATTTCATGTGAGTTCTAACCAAGTGGCCTTGTATCACTTATGATGTCATAAATAGTGAATTTTACTGATAATTTGATTATATGGTATTTTATTGTACTTCACTATTCGCCAAAAATTCTTGAATTTCAGAAAATTCCCAAAAATTAAACCTTTCCATTTTTCGATGTGTAAAATTTAAAAATGATGTACATTTTTTGAAAATAATTTTTTAAATTTTTTAAATTTAATTTTTAAATAAAAGCATACTTAATTCAAAAATTAATTATATAAAATCTATAACTACTTTTATATCACATTGAAAAATTAATTAAGATGTTATTAACTCAAATCCATAAGAAAATAAAATAATAATATAATTTATTATTCATTAGGGTCATAATACTATTCATATTACTATTCATAAGGGTATGTTACTATTCACCAAAAATCAAGTTTGTTCTATCAAACTCTATATGACTTACTTGTCACAACTCTATATGAATGTTATTCGAAATTCTAAACCTAGAAGAGGCAAAGATGTGTTTAAAGGCTAAATTTTATTCTATATTTTAATTCAAAATATTGGGGTGTTACATTCCCCCCTCTTTACAAAAAATTCGTCCATGAAATTTCATTTTGCAATCTAGGCCACAAACAGGTGGGGGTACTTTTCCTTCATTGCCATCCTCCAGTTCCCATGTTTCCTCTTCGTACATATGGTTTCACCATAGTACCTTAACCAGATGAGTAGTTTTGTTGCGTAGAACTTTGTCTCTACGATCCATGATTTTCACTAGCTGCTCCTCATAGGAAATAGCATCCTCCAACTATACCACCTCTGAAAGAGTACATGTGAAGGGTATGGTATGTACTCTCTTAATAGGGATACATGAAAGACATTGTGTACCTTCGACATGGTAGGTAGATGTGCTAGTCGATATGCCACAGCTCTGACTCGATCAAGGATCTCGAAGGGGCCGATATACCTGGGACTTAGCTTTCCTTTCTTCCCAAACCGCATGACCTTCTTCCATGGAGATATGCATAGAAATACTAGGTCAAATAAAACCATTATCACTCAATTCCTCTAGTTGTTTCTTTAGTTCCACTAACTCCATATTGGCCATTCTATAAGGAATATTTGATATGGGCCTTGAACCAAGAATTAAGTCAATGGAAAACACAATTTCCCGCTCTGGAGGATCTCTAGGTAAATCCTCTAGAAATACATCAACTTATTCTTGAAAAAAAGGTACATCTTCTATGTGAACATTCTTTTCCTCACCCATAGTTATACCATTATTTTCCACCCCGATAATTAAATTTAGTTGAGCTAATATGGGTGGATCTAGATAAGAATCAGGTGGTGACGTTTCTGCTCTAAAGATAAGGTACTCCTTATCATCATTGAGAATTGTATCCTTCTTCTTCTTACAATAAATTTTCGCATCATTGTCTGAAAGCCAATCCATATCGAGGATTATATCAAACTCAATCATGGGTATAACAATGTGATCAGCAGATAAAGAATATTTATATGCTCTAATAAGAACTGATTCACAAACCATTGTTGCAATAGTACTTCCTTTAGGAGTTTTGACTGACAACTCCCTTAATAAATAAAATTGGAAATATATAATTTTCTTAGCAAACTGGGATGATATGAAATAATGAGATGATCTAGAATCAAATAAAGCATTGGATATGTTTGATGAAACGATCAATGTACCTACCACCACGTCATGCGGAACATCAACCTCTGCAGTAGTGATCGCATATGCTTGTCCTTGCTCCCTTGGCCTCTTCTGTTTCATATTTACTTGAAGTTTTAGAAAATTATTAATGTAGTGCCCCATCTCTTAACAATTATAACATCGAACATCACCGGATTCCTTATTTCTTTTGAAATCGCCAGTAAGTTGTCCTTTTTGACCACATTTGTAGCATACTCCTTTTCTTTTTAATCATGCACCGGGGTGTTTCCTTCCACAACTGTCACTTAGTGGAAATTCAAATCTCCCCTTCTTCCCTATTTCCTTATTTCCTTTCACTGGGTTTTCAACAACCCTATTCGTTTCTTGCATTCCTTTTAATTCATAAGACTTATAAAATTATTTTTCAGTCTTGATGGCACATGAAACTATGTCCTCATATGAAGAAAAAATTAGGGAGACCAGTTCCCGCCGGAGGAATGGCTTCAGGCCATCAAAGAATCGATCGATTTTTCTCCTTGGATTTCGTATGTAGTCCACATCATGTCTTTACAGAATTGTAAAGTTGGCTTCAGACTTGGCAACATTTTCATCCTCCTTTTTCCTTAGATTCAAGAATTGTCTCTCCATATATGCTCGCAGCTGATGAGAGAAATATTTTTCTAATAAGATCTCCTTAAAATACCTCCATTCCATCTCTTATATTTCTTCATCCTCTTTGGTGTTTTGGATTAATAACCACCATTGATCCACATATCCCATTAGATGATATACTTCCATGACAACCTTCTCTCTTTCATTACATCCCAAAGATAGAAATATCTTCTTGAGGGAACTTATCCACTACTCAACTACAAATGGGTTTGTAGTCCCATTGAATGATGGAGGCTGTTGTTGCATAAAGCGATCTAGCATAGCTCCTCCACGTGGTGGATCTAGATTCTCCATATGAGTAAGGTTATTATTCATAAAATGAGTAAGTTGTCCCAGTATAGTTATGAGTTTCTCAGCACCATTGGCAACATCATTATCTTGCATCGGAGGAAAATCCCTACAGGGGACACGTGCATTCGTGTGGTTTCCATTCCTTTCGCTAGGCACCATTTTCTAAATAATGGCATACACTAGATTAGAGTTTGAATCATAATTTATAATCTCAATGTAGAAGACTACTATTCATAAATTGAAATTATATGCATAGCTAATATCTTAATCATAAACATGGTATCTTTGAGGAAAAATCTACATTTAAATCATTCATAATGGCTTATAAAGAAAACGTTAATTATCCTAAGCATATCCCCTGAGAGTTTCATAACCAAGAGTGAAGCAAGGCCCGTTGTCGTATACCAGGATACCCCAGGTCAAGCCCGAAACTCCTTGTCAGATCTTTCACTCCTAGGTATATCTGTGTCAGAGCCACCTCTACCTGCTCGTATACAGATAGGGATGTATTGCTTGAATGATCCACATAATCTATTCGTTACCAAAATACCAAGACGTTCTTGTATGTTTATCCTCAAAGACTATCTTAGTGAATCTTCCCTAATCTAGTTTTTCTAAATCTAGTTTCAATGTTTTCTACTAAACTTTCCTTTGATACCAACTGTGAGGACCCGCCCCCAGATTCCCGGAGTCGGTGCCTTATTTGATTATATTGGCATATATACAAGGAATAAGAATCCTGAAGGACCGAGGAGTTTAGTATTATTGGAAACAAGACACATACATAAGATCAATATTACAACTTTAAAGGAAAAACGACATAGAAACTCCTTACACAACATCCATAACTCCTAGGTTATTTCAGCATGTCAATCATAATAAACTTTTTCTTTCCCTATGAAAATGAAACATAAGAAATGGGTGATCTCAAATGCTCAGTAAGAGTAATAAATATAGCAGAAGATAATATAAACATTAGATATGGTGAATAATTGAAAACACATGCCTTTAATGATAAACATGAACACATTATGGCAGGAAAATTAGTTGAGTAAATAATTCCATAATAAAACATAATCATGGGTATCCTACTAATCGAATAACCACATCAAATATCAATAGCTAAACTCATAATTTTGGAATGCATAATTCTGGACGTTCTGAAATATTTTGTCAAGGCACCGGCCAAGACGTCTAATGATTAAGGCCTCAGCCAAAATCCATATCACATTGGGAAAGGCCTCAGCCAATTCCATGTACATTAGTCTCATGAGAACTAACGATACATTGAGAGGATATAGCGGGCCCCACCCATCACATAATAAGTCCAATGAATTCCTCATATGGGTGGGGATCAACATATACAACATATACATTCATATTGAAACTCCCATATGAAATTTAACTAACTTTCCCCAATCATTAATCATAAAACTATAACCATTAAAAGTAATACAGTGAATGGTTTTAGGATAGATTGTCCATAATAAAGCTAGTTATAAACCATTCAATAAAATATGGTAGATGAATTCATAAATTATTAAACTTATTAATACCATGCAATCAACAAGGGCGTTTAATTAGATGAAAAAACTTATAAAATCACTAATCAATTCTTGAGATAGATACTCTTTTATTTTGAAAAGAAGAGTTATTTTGGAAAATCTTTGTATAAAATTATAAGTGAAGTAAGATGGTGTTTTCAAAATCAAATGAGTGGTTTTATAAATATAATGTTTTCCAAAAATAGATTATATAGTGCCCTTGAAAATAGATAATAATTTGAGAACATCCCTTGAAATTGGGCTTGTATTTTGGAAACAATTTGATAGTTCCTTTTAATATGTGTAACTATCCATAAAATAAGGAAGGTTTCTAGATTTTAGACATATATATGATACAAACACATAACATATCATGAGTACATAACAATACATAGGAATTTCATTGAGGTTTTTAGACAATGAATGTATCCCAAATGAAAATGGAAGTTCGGGTGGAAAACCCATACCTCATTGTAATCAATCGAGTCGTATGAAAAATAGTCAATAACCACCAAATGAATCATATAATATCATGAATATAAATAGAATAATTATAACACATATGAAATGGTAGTACACAATACACCACATGTAATAAATAAGTGGTGAACAATGGAAATCTCATAGAATTAAAAGTGAGATAAGAAACCGCTTACCTTAAATCCGAATGTGTTATCCTCTTGAAGTTAAGGTCCTAGAATGTGAAATTATACATGTCAATGACTTATTTAAGAACCTAATAGACATGTATTTAGTTTATCATAATTCTTTTTAGTTCATTTATGTTATTATTTATAAGTTATTATATTGAATTATGTCGTTCCAGGGTGTTTGTTTTCTTGATTTTTCATAATCGGTTCACTTGTTTTTAAGTAATGAAGTTCACGTGGAATGGTTTTAAATCTCCAGAATTAGAGTATCATATTATTTATGAACATACATAATTGATAATGGTAATTTATATCATTTGGTTACATGGAATGAGGATGAATCATTAGATGACAACCACTTTGATTATTTGGCGGTATTTGGATTGTTATGAACTAGTTTTGTCATATGATTTAATAATATGTACATATACTGGTTCTTGAATATTAATTATGTTATACACATATATTAAGATCTGGTTCAACCATCTAATTGGTTTCAAGATCAGACATGAAATAATTAATGGAAATTGAAATTAAATAGTCCATGATGTCGGTAATTCGACAAATCACAGACAATGTTTTCATTCCTTAAATAAGTGGGAGAGGAGAGGAATAATGATGAGGAATTTTCCAAAAACATGATAACATCCAGAATATACATGATTGTATAGCTTCCATTCCTCTTGGATAATATGAGGTGAGGAAAGAATAAGAAAATAATGGAATCTTAAAATGAAAGAAAACATGACAAACTTCTCACGATAATTCGGCAGCCTAACGACGTCTCTTAAAATTTCATAAAAAAATAGTTTGATGAGAGGAATGGAATATCTTAACATTAATACATAATATGGATAGTAAGGGGGAATATTTGATGAAATATACCAACACAAGATATAGGTAATGGAAGATAATAACATAAAATGAAAGAAAAGAATGAAAATAAAAGAGGTTGTTTACCTCTTGATCTCTTCTCCTTGAGATCCTTCTTAAGGGCTTTGGTTTTGGTCTTTTGGTGAGACCAGCAGATATGGGACGTGGGGAAGAAGATTGGGGAGGGAATTTTGCAGAAAATAGACAATACTCAAGGCTTTAGAGGTGTGGGAGGAAGAGGGTAGTGAGGGTGGTATTTATAGTGGAGGAGGGGAGGTATTTTAGATTATTTTAATCATTATTATAATATTTTTATCAAGAATATGAATAATCTCAATGAAAGTGACCCTAAATAGTAATAATATCATGTGAGTTAGAACCAAGTAGCCTTTCATCACTTATGATGTCATAAATAGTGAATTTTACTGATAATTTTATTATATGGTATTTTATCGTATTTCTCTATTCACCAAAAATTCTTGAATTTCAGAAAATTCCCAAAAATTCACCCTTACCATTTTTCGATGTTTATAATTTAAAAATGATGTCAATTTTTGGAAAATATTTTTTTTAAATATTTTTAATTTAATTTTTAAATAAAATCATACTTAATTCAAAAATTAATTATTTAAAATCTATAACTACTTTTATATCACATTGAAAAATTAATTAAGATGTTATTAACTTAAATCCATAATAAAATAAAATAATATTATAATTTACTATTCATTAGGTTCATATTACTATTCATATACTATTAATAAGGGTATGTTACTATTCATCAAAAATCAAGTTTATTCTATCAGACTCTATTTGACTTACTGGTCACAACTCTAGATGAATGTTATTCGAAATTCTAAACACATAAGATGCAAAGATGTGTTTAAAGGCTAGATTTCATTCTATATTTATTTTCAAAATATTGGGGTGTTACATATTTTTTATTCACTTAATAATGGTTCACAATGATCATATGATTTTATCAAAGAATATCCCATAAGAGTGTCAGATGAGGTGTGCAGCAAATTCATGTTGTCGTGCACCAGTTCCTAGTCGAGTTTAGCTCAACAAGGTTTTTTTTGGGTTTTACACCTATGTACATTTCTACAAGATCCACATAGACTTGTATTATCTAGACATAGATATTTTTTTTGATAAACTAATTACTCTATAATCACTAAAATTTAGGGATGTTTTCTTATACGTTGTATTATTCCTAAGAATTTATCTTGAGTTTTCTATTCATAATCCCAAAAATAACTAAACATTTCCTTTGATACAAATTATTAAAACCTTGTTCTTTATTTGACATTAATAAATGATTTATTACATATGATTACACATATTAAAACCCTGAATATCAATAGTTGTTTTGTATTTAATAATTATTTACATTACATATCAACTTAAAACAAGGAATACGTCATATTTGTTTAAAAACTCCTTAATATGTTCATAATATTCCATCATACATAAAACTGCATAAGATCACATTGTCACATACATAAGAAATATTTCTGCTATAAAGCCTGGTAAGGGAAATGAATATGGAATAAAATGAATTGAATAATATAGGTTAGGAAATAGGTATATAAATGGGGAATAAAAGGGATGATAATCATAATAAGACAAGATATAGTGGGATAACAAAATAGAAACATTGTAAATTTAGAAACAACATAAAACCCTTCATCATAAACATAGGTCAATGATAACTACAAATAAATCATGTTGGGAAAATTACCATAAATTAATCAGGTTCACTCCCTATAAAAACATGAAATTTCATGAGACTAATAATTTATAAACGCACTGGAGTGCTATATAATTTCGGGAGCATCCATCTGTTTCATTTCATTCTCAGGATTAAGTGTCCCACGTAGATCATACAAAATGGATTCATTCATCATCATATATTATTCCATGACCAAGGATTGTATAATAAATTAATATAAGTCATAATTAAATAAAGTATAATTTTATAATGTTGAACACCATAGGTATAAAATCTGTATGGTATTGACTACACCATTGGTTTCACATGGAAATCATGGAGAAGTTTTAATATTATAATGATGTCACATAAAAATCATAAAATGGTTTTATGAGACTTAATGGGTATATAATTATTTTGAAATAAAATAATTTGTAATAGCGGCATGTAAGTATATATCCCAAAAATAGTAATTTTATATAGAAGGCATGAGATAATAAAGAAACCTGAATAAATAAGTGAATGTGAGGGTCCCTTACAAAAATTCTTCATGGTAACGTGTATACATAAAAGTTCATGAGAGTGATTAATGAAAGTTAAATGGGTATATAATATTATGGAAATAAAAATAAATTATTATGAATATGAAAGAACATATTCCAATATGAACATATATAAATAAATAGGTATAACATAAAAGAGGTTCTTGATGGAAATGAGAAGAAAAAAATCCCTTACTATATTGAGGGATATTAACAGCTTAGGTAAGGGTAAAAATGGGAGATGATAAATGGAATATAATTAAAATAAAATCAATTAGATAGTAAGGTAATGTTTATAAATTAATTCCAAATATAACCAATTGAAATTAAAAAAGGCTTATTTCGAAGAGGGTTCTTGTATTGAAAGGAGGAGAGGAGGGCCACATACCTTGAGTGTGTGACTCCAAATGATTGGGGGGTTATTATTGAGAGCTTGGGGGAATCTTGGGAGTACTCTCGAGAGTGGAGGTCAGAGAATGTATATTATACAGTAATTTTTAGTTAAGAGAAGTTGGATCCTATGTGGGTTTATATAAGAAATGAGTGGGGAATTACTTAATATTTCTCAAACATAGGTTTTACACTATATATAATAAAATAAAATAAACAATTTCCCATGGTTTCTAAAAAATGGGAGTTTTTTTCATTATTTTATAAGGCCAAGGGATGAAAATAATAAAATAATACCCTTTCTTATTTGGAAGTTACTCACACTCTTAAAGAAATGATTTTAAATCCTTAAAATATATTAATATTTTTTGATGATTCATAAAGTATTTATAAAATTAATAAACTAATAATAAAATGAAATTAGTTATATAGAAATATATATTTGGTAATTAATTCCTTTTATAGTATCTATTACATAATTTTTGGGTCATTATGATGTCATAATACACACCGTATATTTATACGGTGTTTATTGTTTAATCAAAAATTCAACTCTCAGAAAATTATGAAAAATTTAATGTTGGGTAATTTCTATTTTATAATTAAAAAAATATTCATTTTACCTAAATAATTTGATAAATATTTTTATTTTCACTTTTAACATAATAATCAACATTTACTGGGAAATGTTGGTTTTTTTTACAATAACAGTTTTCAAACCCTTATAAAAATTAAATTAGACTCCAAAAAATCAATATGATATTTTATATTTCATAAAAATTATTTAATAATAATATTTAATTAAAATATTTATTTATTTAAAAAATCCATTAATTCATAAAAATAAATTCCTTAATTGAATATGAATATTAACCAAAAATACATTTTGTGTTTTACTGTATCAAAGTTAAATTTTAAATAAACAGATTACTCAATAAAGAAAAAAATGATGAATTAATATTATCATAATTTTAATGAAAGGAAAATATAAATATTTATATCGTTAGGGTTAATTCTTTTCAAGTATTTGTTAAATTACTTTTATCCTTATTTGACTTATATTCCTTTTACCATGGTAATAAATAATTTGTAAAAGTACTATTCATATTGTTCAAAAATTATGTTGACATTATTAACTAATAATAATTATAATGATTCCAAATATTTAATAAATTATATAAAATTAAATTATTTTATGTGGAATAATTGTATTTAGAATAAAACCCTCAATAACGATAGGAAGAAGATTTTTGAAAAATACATTTTTTAAGGAAAAGAAGATTTCACTTTCACTCTATAACAAGTAATCATAGTTATATGAATTTAAATTCATATATATTGTTATTTAATATAAAAATTTCATTAAAATAATTTATTATTATGCGTTATTTATGTAATTATAAATGATAAACTTTACAAATTTTAGAACAATATCTTGAAAAGTTCATTTTAAATCCAAAAAATAAACTTATATTAAAATAAAGTATAATGATGATTTTAATGTAGATAATTGAATAATATATAAGTAAATAATGATTATTTAACTTTTAAATAATATAAAAATAATAATTTTACTTTTAAATAAATCAATATATTAAAATAAATTATGATTTTACATAAAAATGGTAGTATTCCCAATTGATTGAAAAATGTATATATTATGAAAATTACCAAACATTAAACCTATGTTAAATTTGATATGATGATATAAAAAATTATTTATTTTTATAAAATAGATTTTATAAATATTCATTATAATAATTTTAATTTTTTTATAAAAATAGATAAAACTCATTTTTGAAGAAAACATATTTTGAATAACAAAAATACATTTCAAAAAAAGGATTGATTATTAACTAATAATTTATCGATATATTTAAGACATATATATATAAAGTTCATAAATAATTCAATCCTACACATATATGAAAATTTAAATAAAAGGATAAAATGGTCATATTTAAATAATCATTATTTTTTTTGGGTTCAGTGTTGTGTATTACATATTCTATCACACATAGTTTCTGTTTTAAAAGCATGGGGCATTACAATCTTACCCCCAATAATAAATAGAATCCTCATAATTTAAAATTGAACTTCATTATTACTATTTAAATCCATTGAATAGAATAATGGGAAAATTAGTGTTGTGTAATTTTATACTATTAATCACATAATAGGAATCCAGTGACATTAAAGGGACAACTTATAAATTACATGTATTTCCTTAACATACGAATTTTTCGGTTTCAGTCTATATTATCCATGATCGATTTCCAAAAATATGTTCTTATGGGTATTTTTCCCTTAATAATGGTTTATAATGGTCTTGTGATTTTACAAAATCATATACCCTAGGAGTGTCAAATCGGGTCTGTATTAAGGCCCATTGTCATGCACCAGTTCACAGTTGATTCTAGCTCAATACGGTGTTTTTGGTTTTACCCCTATATACATATGTTCTCGATCCATACCCACTTGTAGTATCCAGACATGGATGCATTTTATTGATAAACCACTTACTCTATACTTACCCAAAATTAGGTATGTTTTTCTCATACTTAGACTTATCCCTAAGGCTTTCACTATAGTTTTATAATAATATTCCTAAAAATAAATAAACTTTTCTTTTGATACAAACTATAACAACCTTTCTCTTTATTTCACATAAATACATGATTTATTATATATTATTGCACTTAACACAACCACAATGATCAATATGTCTAGTGTCTTTGGGAATTGTTTATGTTAAATATAAAATTGAAATGGGGAATAAATCATATTTATTGAAAACCTCCTTAACATGTTCACAATATTCCATCACACTTAAAACTACAAGAGATAACATGGAGACATACATAATAAATGGGTTAGTTATAAAGCAAAATAAGGTAAATCAACATGGATTTAATGAAGATAATAATATATTTTAGACAATAGGAATATATATGGATCATAAAAGGGGTGATAATCATAATAAGATATGATATATAATGATAACATAATTGAAACATGGGAAATGCTGCAACAACATAAAACAATACATCATAAACATAGGTTAAGTCTAACTATCAATACATCAGGATGGAAAAGGTTCCATAAAGTAATTAGGTTCACTCCCTATCCCACAATGACATATGAGGATACTAAACATTACCCAATGTATTGTAGCACTATATAATTCTAGGCACACCCATCACTGTCATTTCATTCTCACGCATAAGTTTACCACAAGGATCATACACCATAGTTTCATTCATCATCATATTTTAATCCACAATAAAGGAATGTGTAATAAATATGTGTAATTACCAATTCAATTAAGTATAAGTTTATAATGGTGAACACCCTTAATAAGAAATGTGTATGATATTCACTACAAAATGTTTTTGCATAGAAAACTGGAGTGAAATTTCGGCAGCATAATGACATCACAAAAAAATTAATAAAATGGGTTAATGAGAGAGAAAGGGGTATCTCATAATTTGGATAAAAATATGAATTAATAAGGATATGGAAATAAATATCCCAACCTTGTAAACTGGAAATATAAGTCATAAGATAATAAAGAAACTTAAATATAGAATATAATGTGAGGACCACTTACAAAATTTCAACATGGTAACATATGTACAAAAAGGTTCATGGGATGGATTAATGGTAGTTAAAGGGGTATCTATTAACATGAAAATAAAAATTAAAGTATGGGGAATATTTAAGAACATATTACAATATGAAAATTTGGAAATAAATAAGTATAATATTAAAGAGGTGTTTGAATGGAAATGATAAGAGAGAAATCCCTTATTAATTTTCGTCATATTAACATCTTTGGTATGGGTCAAAATGAGAGAAAATAAATGGTATATAATTCAAATATAATCAATTTTAATGTAATTTAATGTTTATAAATGCATTAAAATATATAAAATTGAAATTAAGAAGAAAATTTTCAAAAAAGGTTATTGAATTGAAAGGAGGAGGGGAAGGTCCCTTACCTTGTGAGTGCGCCTCCAAACTCTTGAGAGGAGATTCATGATATCTTGGGTGGAACCTTGAAAAGAATATAGAGAGTGTAGGTATGAGTAAGAATGTGATCAAATAAATTTAAGTTATTAGAAGTGGGATCCTAGGTGGGTTTATATAGGAAATGAGTGGGGAATTGGTTAATATTTATGAAAATTCGGTTTTGGGGTCTATATAATAAAATAACCAAACCACAAACCCTACCATGGTTTTTAACAATGTTTTCTAACAAATGGGAGTGGTTTTATTTATTATATATGGTCAAGGGTAGAAATTAATAAATTAATACCCTCCCTTATGTAGAAGTGATCACACTCTTAAAGAAATCATTTCAAAACATTATAATATATTAATGGGTCTGGAGGATTCAAAATGGAATTAAAAAAATAAATAAAATAATATTAAAATCAAATTATTTTAAATGGAAAACATATATTTGGTCTTGTATTCCTTTAACTGTATTTATTATATCATTTTTGGGTAATTATGAAGTCATAATACACACCATATATTTACAAAGTATTTAATTTTTTAATTAAAAAATTTTGAAAAATTCACTATTGGATTATTTCAATGGTCTGATTAAAAATATAATATTAATTTTATCTAAAAAATTTTGTAAATATGTTTATTTTAAATTTTAATATAATAATGGGCATTTATTGATAAATTGTGTTTTTTTTGACAATAATAGTTTTCAAACTCATAAAAAATTACATTAAACTTCATAATAATTATATGATCATTTATATTTAACAAAAATTATTTAATAGAAATATTTAATTAAAATATTATTTATTTCAAAAATCCATTAATTCATCAAAATAAATTCCAAAATTAACTTTTAATATTATCCAAAAATACAATTTGTATTTTATTTTTTAAAAATACAATTTTAAACAAACTGATTACTTAATAAAGTAAATAAATATAGAATTAATATAATCATAATTTTAATGAAAATGAAATTTAAATATTCATATTATTAGGGTTGATTTTTTTATATTATTTGTTAAATTACTTTTACCCTTAATTAACTTATTTTCTTTTTACTGTGGTAATAAAAATTAACTACATCTACTATTCATTTTGTTCAGAAATGAAGTTGACCTTGTTACATAATACGATTTATGAAGATTCCAAATATTTAATACATTCTATCAATTTAAATTCATATAGGTGGAATAATTTAATTTAATATAAGACCTACAAGCATGATGGGAAGCAGTTTTTTGAAGAATTTTTTTAAGGAAAATATGATTTCACGTTCACTATATAAGAAGTAATATTAATTATATGAAATTAAATTCATAAAGATATATATTTAATATAAACATTTAATTTACAGAATTTCTTATTAGGGTTTATTTTAATTAATTATAAATGATAAACATTAGGCATTTTAAAATATTTTTTAGAAAAAATGAATATTAAATCCAAAAAATAAATTTATTTTAACATCAAGTATAAAAATGATTTAAATGTAGTTAATTGAATAATATATGAGTAAATGGTGCTTATTTTACATTGAAATAAAATTTAAATAATAATTTTACATTTAAATAAATTAATATATCAAAATAAATGATAATTTTACATAGAAATGGTATTATTCACTATTCACCTTAAATATATATATTTTATGGAAAATCACAAACATTCACCCTATATTAATTTTTATATGATCATATAAAAATTGGATTTCATTTTATAAAATAAATTTTATAAATGTTCTTGAAAATAATTATGATATATTTTTTATATATTTAGATAAAACTCATTTTTGAAAAATAAATATATATTGAAGAACAAAAAGAAATTAAAAAAATTGAATGATTATTTATGAAGAATCTTGCAATATATTTTGGACATATATAGATATATTTCATAAATTAGTTAATCCATATAATATTTGAAAATTTAATGGAAAGGATAAAATGATCATATTTAAAATATAAAAGTATAATATGAATCCATCCTTCAGAAAATCCTAGAAAAGGATAACATGATTACCTCCTTTAGAAATTTCATATGGTGAATTTCCTAAGGATATATGATCACAAAATACCTCACAACCAATGTATCCCAACTAGGACTCTCTCACACTATAGAGGATCGGAGGAGTCAACACCATCGAATGAAGAAAAGTTGTACCACACTTCTCAACTAGGGTTAGCTGTAAGGAATCCAACTACTCAAATTACTCCTTCACCAATTGAGAATTGGACTTACATTTAATGTAATATTCTACCATGATTCCATTCCTAGGAGTATAGACTATCTCAAAGTAAAAATCTTATAGGAAATCCAACCAGCACCTCTGCCATATGTTTACGTATCTCTACGTGAATACATACCTAAGGATATGACGGTCTAAGTAAACAAAATTTTAACTCATTGAAGATTGTTCCTCCATATACTCAGAGATAATAATACCATTTCCATCTCTAGTTCATGATATTTATGTCTAAACTACCTCAACCCATATGTGATAATTGTCTAACTCTACATCAATATGCAGTCGACCCCAGCTCTAAAGGCATATCTATACACTATATATTATACAACATCCTCTAGTAGTCTCAAAATAAGGGCACTTGTCAGCCTTATCCTCAACTCCATGAAGGATATCTAACACTACTTAGTCAAGGTAAAAAACTTCCATTTCTACATCAATGTGGTCAAAGGGGATTCAATCGTAGATATTTCTACCAAAAAATTCCTATAGTACCCTTCCAAAAGTAAAAACATCATACCTATGACATGATCTCAGGTATATCCCAAGCAAGAAATACATCGATATTCACTGGGTCGATAACAAAAAAATGCTCATAAATGACATTCCCTAGGAAGTGAACCTTGTGAATCTAGAATGGGAACGTCAAGGGATTACCATAAAGTTGGTTATCTTAACGAAAATATAAGACCATATCCAAGTGATTTTCATGATCCTCCTCTAATGTAGAGTATATGAGTATGTAATCAATGAAGATGATAAGAAATTATCCCATGTAAAGATGGAATATGTGGTTCATAAAATCCATAAACACAATAGGGTAATTATTCACACCAATGGGTATCACAAGGAACTCATGGTGTCCATAGAGACATCAAAATTCTAGCTTCAGAATATCATCCTCATAAACTCTCTACTGGTGGTAGACAAACCTAATATTGATATTCGAGAAACAACTCGTGCCTCATAAAATATTATAGAGGTCATTTATTCTCAATAAGTGGAACTTGTTCTTTATCTTTTCATGTTTCAGGAAATGATAATACAAATAAATCCACAAGTTCCATCCACATTTTCCATGAACAATGCTAGAGCTACCCAGGGGGACACACTGGGTTTGATAAAAAACCCACCCTCAAAGGTCCTCTAATTACAACAAAAGATCCCAGAGCTCAGTATGCGCCATATTATGTGCTTCAGAAGATATCAGAGTCGTCCCAAGATGCAAGTCACTAAAAAACCCCATCTCCTATCTCATAGGTATTCATGGAACATCCTTAAAGAATACGTTCATAAAATTATCCATGAATGAAGGTATCCAGATTCATGAAGATAATGTTACAAAAATACCTAGAATTATCATCTGATGGGTAATGGAATATAACCTTTTTCCTTTAAAACCTACTTTCCCTACCCTGAGATCTCTCTCACCCATAAAGGAGAATCATTTCGCATCATTGTGAATACATCTGAATCATCTACGATGACAGTTAATTTGGTTTTGGACCATGGATAATCAATCCATTTATAAGATGATTTCATAGGCTTCCATCATTATGACCAAAATTTCCCATGCAAATATCTATTTAGCATGACATATCTCAAACTACCAATTGATAAAAAATATAAAAGAATATTTCCCTGTAGGAACCTGAAGATAAAGTTGTTGGTATAATGCATCAACTAGGTGATCCATCTCTCCCAATAGAAGTAAAGATATGATAGAATTAATCACACCTACATCTACTAATAAAAAATATAGAGTATAATAAACACATATCACATCACTAATCATATTGTACATTTTTGGGTCATACACTTACATAGTATGTAGTTTTCTCTCACCCCGATAGCTATCTTACTAAGGATTATGTGTTATTCCATATGCTGGTGGTGGAAGTATCTCATAGAATTGTATACCACAAAAAACTACACCCCTAGAGGTCCACCCACTCCTATGAAAACGTTTTCTCTATGAGGGATTCCCTTCCCTCTCTTGGGAGAACCCTAATCATGGAAATTCCTCTACTATGGTATTCTATTAAGTATCTTAATACACTCCTCAACACAATGTGTTGGGAAATAACATTACTTGTGACCTTTAGCATCACATGAATAACATCACCCTCTCTAGTATTCCATAGTCCTATGTGGTTCCCTTGACCATGTTTCTGAGTTGGATCCTATGATGATCTCATGTTTTGATATCTTTTCAACTGGAACCTGCTAGCTATTTCATATGACCCCGACCTATAACACCCACTTCCATTTGTAGTGGTATGAAATCCATATGAAAATAAGATCTCCATAACCTATGCCTGCTCCAACACACTTACATAAGAGGGGATGCACAAAGGTACCACACAGGTGTGAATATCTATAAGGAGTCCCTAATCAAGCTTCGATACATGGAATTATCCACCTCGAATCATCACAAGGGAGTATCGTGTACGGTATATGAACCTCAAAACATGATCTTACACTATCATACCTCCCTACTGTAGCTCCATTAGCTTTTGAATCTGAATTGATTTCAATCATGATGTGTAGTATTCCTCATGAAAAATCATTGAGAATTAAAACTATGAGAGCATCATCTCATAAGTCATCTATGTGACTAGAATCCACCAGCACAAACACGCTCCATAGAAAAGGATGACTGACAAAAAACCCCTATTCAGTCAGTGTATGGATAAGCATGAACACACAACTCACCAACTTTATACAATACATTTATTCATGGGGATCTATCTCTTCACGGAACCTCACAGTCCTCTGGTGGTAGAACTCATAGAGTGCGCTAAGCCTGTATGCATTCTCATCCTCTTATTCTGGTATGATATTATTCTCGATAGGTTGGGGTAATGATACATATCCACTTAGAGGAAGGATCTAATAGTATGACCCTTAAATTGAGTCCTCATTACTCATAAAATTGGTGTCAAGACCCGAAACCGGTAACCTGGATGACTTTCATCATAGAGCCATCTGAAACATTTAATCAAGATGCACCACAGTCAAATGAGAATATATATATATATGGGTATCTATCTCAAGACATACAATAAAAAAGACTCAATCCT
Organism: Viscum album; assembly: GCA_963277665.1. Classification (NCBI taxonomy): domain Eukaryota; kingdom Viridiplantae; phylum Streptophyta; class Magnoliopsida; order Santalales; family Viscaceae; genus Viscum; species Viscum album. Next base: position 2,037,399,742 of record OY728148.1, read on the forward strand.
ATATGATTCATGTCCCATTTATTCATTCAACCAATTTATCATTATGATAAGTCTACAATAAGGCAGTCATGTTTCTGGTGAATGGATACGTTGGACACTACACCAACATTGGTTTCCCTGGCCCAAGATCCACACTCAAGACACTTTGACACTATTTTCCTATATCGCAACCAAATACTCATACTGGGACTAATCAAAACACCTTCCTAAGGAATGAACTACTATGATACCAATCTTTCATGACCCGACCCAATTGGGCTCGTTTCGAAACTACCCCAAGTCTTCCCCCATAGGTTATAGGGTGGAAACAAGTTCTGAAAGTAATAACTTATATGTGAGGACTTTACCTAAGTACCTATACACACACACACACCCAACGATCTCAGTGTTGAAGTACAGAGGAATAACAATAAGATATGAAAAATCTATTGAATAACTCATGCATGTAAATCCACTAGGTAGTACTAGATTATGATAGTGTAAACTAAAAAGTAAAGGAAAAAATATACGTCTAGCCATAAAGATGTCCCAATCTGAATAAAATGGAAATGTAAATTCTAAGAGACCCCATCTATGAATCAATAATCTTCTACCAACATACATATCCAAATTCACTAGGTATCCCTATGCTCTTCTGTAATCTCCACTGACCTTCCTGTCATCTACATAATAATTGACACATGTGAGAAAAACCTATACAGTGGTGAGTATATACATATCAAGTAGGACACCCAGAAATTTGATGTGGGATCAATAAGAGACATGATAAAAGTAGATATCTCAACCCAAAGTAAGAGAGAAAAAAATTCCATTTACATGGATAGAAATATATATATATATATATATATATATATATATATATTGTCAAAAAATAACCCCAAACGAGAGTGAAAGGAGATCTCCATCACATACCCTATCTTAAGAAAGGGTTATAATAGTCCAAAGGTTTTTCATATGATGCCCAACATCTTGTGCCACTTTCCAAAGAGACATACAAGTAATTCCATATCTCACCAATTTTACACACAGTTGAGGGGAACAATCTTTAAGTATAGCACCCATGACCTAGTACAATAGAAGGGAACCACTGATTAGATTGAGGACATATACCCTAACTCCATAGGAGGGTTCCACTCTGTATATAGTTATAGGAACCATGCACAATTTTGATATTAGGGAACCACTGTGATGTCCAAGGACCCATGTCATAGTTCCTCATGATGGAACCACTAAATTGTCGATAGAGGACCCATGCCTTGTCCCAACCGGAGGGTTCCACTCTAGTAATCAGTAGAGGACCCATACCCTTCCCAAATAGGAGGGTTACACTCTAGTAGTTGATACAGGACCCATTCCATGGTACAATAGTAGGGTGCAACTCATATAGTTGAGGACTCATGCCCTATCTTCATAGGAAGGTGCCACTCGATGGATAGGTAGATAACCCATTCCTTGTCATGGTAGGAGGGTCCCACTGTAATAGTCAATCAAGGACCCATTCCATGACCAGCAGGAGGGTTCCACTAAGATAGAAGATAGAGGACCCACGGCTTATCCCTATTTGAGGGTGACATTCTAATATCTCTGATGATCATACCTAATCACTACTGTCGTCGCGTGTCACATAAAGAAGAATCACACTTGAAATATCAGACATCATTTATCAAAATCCACCACATAGGATATTTTCACATTATACATGAAATAACACACAACATTTTCTACTCATTGGACAAAATAAAAGTATAATATAAGGAGATATGACACTTTGTAGTTGACTAAAAGAGAAGGTAGAAGTACATTGAATGTTAGGGAACCTATATTGCGTGTGGTCCCGCTCCACTTCATGGACACATTTCTATTGGTACATAGTTTACTTCCCATATATCCCTACATGATGTGTAAAGGGAATACATAAAATACCTTATCCACCCAGGGAACATCTGATTCCTTTTCCCATATCAATGTATACATTCCCGTGTTTGTGTACTCTAGCGCATGAAATTTCCTCCTACACCGGGTTATACCCATATTCTCTGCAACATGTCTTATCTACCCAAAAAGGGTCACACTACATGTGACCAAGTCACACCACTTGTGATCCTTAACTTTTAAAAAACCCATATCATTGTAGCCATTGTTTTACTACATGATGTGTGTCCATCCCAGTATGCGTCGTGTAGTTGGTATTTTCACAAAAATTCCATATTTTCTCCAACATTCCAGATCCATGACCTCCACATAAAATCTTTCCTCCATGATTCCCAAAATAAAATAGTAATCCTTCGTTCATCATCTCCATCCATTCGTTGTCCAAAAAATGGATTTCTGTCAATCTGATCGAAGTCGTACGCACCGTCGTAGCCCATAGATCCTCCTGTCACCTCATGGGTATTCCAATCCATTGTTGAGTCAACTAAATCCTAAAATATAACCGAACCCATCCCTAATTTATCAAAACATTCATCACACATGAATCCTCCATAAATCCTGGGGTCCGATCACACTCGGTCCCACCAAAAAATGTAAAATATTGACCCTCTGGTCCAATAATGAATAATGTGAAGCATAGAGTGGGAAAACATAATAAAAAGAACTGAAATACACTTCTTAAAAGAATTATTTTCCAAAAAATATATATTGGGATGTCTCGGGTGTGAAACACAACATTAACTGAATAAAAAGATTTAAAACTGATTCACATGAACAAGCAATGGCTCAATTTGAATGTAGATCAAGGAAAAAATATAACCATGCTCAATAGTTTAATAAATTATAGAAGAATCCAATAATTGATTATTACTAAATAAATATTGTATCTTTCATCTATGAATAATTTTCTCTATAATGAATGATATAATTCATTATGTTCGATGAGCCTCGATTCTCCTGGATTTAGAGGCTACTTGTCATCTGATCTAAATCCACCAATGAGTGGTGGTATAAATCTCTTATTAATGATCCCAAGGTTATACAGATAACACTGATGATCCACCATAACATGGATTATGTATAGGGAATTAGGTTTTTAGGTATTTTATGAGTTATGGAAATAAATATATTAATTAATCCAATGAAAACACTCACCTACAACTTTTTTATCTAGACGCCCAACGATGACCCATTTTAGGCCACACCTAGTGTAAAACATACATTCTAGACTCAAGAATCCATTTATTATTTATCCAATTTTATTTAATAAACCATTCTTTAATGATATAAAATAATTTTAATATTTTTATAAAATCAATTCTGAGAACATAGAGATTCGGAATCACCTGTCATTTCGACATCTGACTCCAAAAGTATTTCAAGATATATTTTAATCTTTTAAAAAATATAATCTCTCTATATAGGACCTTTAGATGATGGTTCTATGATGATAAACCATTCCATTGCTTCACATGTTGTGGAGGCATGGTTGAATAGAGGAGAGTACTTGAGAACATGAGATGCAAATGCATGTCCCACATCCAGAGCTATTTTGAGTTTTTCTTTGATCTATTTTTCGTTGTGATGTGATTATTGGATCTAGTTTTATGAGATGATATATTTTACATTTTTTTATGATGTACATGTGTGATGAAGTTATGTAATATAAATAGGGGAGAACTTGATTCGTAGTTTAGACACATTAACGTTGATGTAATTAAACACATGCGGGTGAGTTAGTTCCACCCAAAGTGGATGGCATCTTGACATAGTGGATGTAATTACATAATATTTATGTTTGGTATAGTGCAATTTGTTGGTTGTAGTGATTTCTGGTTTGGGCTATGTGGAGGTTGAGATGGTTTGATAGTGTTTGTGAGGTTGGATCATTATGGTTATGTGGTTGTGCAGTGATGGTTTTGTGTGAGATGTTTTGTAGACATTTAGTTTTTCATGTTTGGATAGTTGTAGCATTTGAGATATGACAAGATACTTGATAGGTATCCCATAAGGTCATTGTTCGGACCAATTTTCTTATGTTCTTGGTTTTTGATTCTTGACGGTGAGAATTTTTTGAGAGGTATCTGATGTAATGGCTCATTCCCTCCTGGTTTATTACATTTCCAGTTTTGGGTGTTGACAGTGTTTGGGGGCTATTCATAGTGGTTTTGGTGGAGGCTAGAGGTTTAGTAGAGTTGTTGCAGGAAATACATGATGTTTAAATGCATTATATGACATGTAATAGTGGTTCACATCTCGTGTAGCTGAGTGGATCATGAATTTTACATGGATAAGGGTATCTTGTGAAAAGTTTCCATGTACTCTAAGTGTACTTCATGATGTAAAATAATTTCTAGGGTTAAATCCTTTAAGGAGAAAAATTTTGGGAAAAAAATTAAACCATTAAATTAAATTTTGTAAAAGTCGATTAAATGGTGTGTAAATACTCTGTATTGTGCAGTTAAAAGTTTTGAAGTACTCAAGGGTTTCCTCAAACCCTTCAACTGACACTACCTTCTCTTGTTCTAGGTGATCCATTAGTGCCTCCATCAGGCATTTGGGATTCCTTTCGATGATGATCATTTACCAACTTTCTATCTTTGATCCATGGTGTTCTTTCCTCTCATTCTCATAAATTTCCTTCTATTCATCTTCAAATTTTCATTACGGTGGTGAATTTTGGGATGGGATGAGTTTTTGGGATAGATTTTCATGATCGTTGGGTGTAGTGTAGGTTGATCCATATTATCTCATAGTACAACTTTGGTTTTTGGGAATTTTTTCTTCTCCCTATGGTGTGAAATGATTTAGAAATATTATTGGAGGTACATATTGCCTCATTTCTCTTTATTTTGTATCATGGAGAGTGGTTTTATCTTTTCTATCCATGGTATATGGTTGTTCTAGATTAATCATTGATAAATAATTGGATAATTGAAATTGAAGTGGAAAAAGGGGAATTATTCCCATGTTTTTAAATAATTTATATTATTGTGGCATGATGAATTATATGGGCTTGATCCACAATAAAAATTTTCATCATTGGGGGATTTTCTTGCTCCGGATATATGTGCTCTGAATATTATTTTTTGTGATTTTTTTGATATCCCCCAAAAATGAAATATTAATTAACCAATTATATTGGGTTAATGAAATGGTTTCCACAAGATAATGGCTTGTGTGATAATGACTTTAAAATAAAGTGTAATGTGATAAAATTCCCATAATAAATATGTTATAGGATTTTGATGTGTTTTGATTTGTGTACATACATTTGGGGTGGTGATGTGTGGTTGGGGAATGTGGGTATGATGGTTTATGGTTGTTCTTTTGGGGAGACAAGGTGGTGGTTGTTTGAAAATGATTTCGGGGGTATTGAAGTGGTTTACTTGGTTTGGATTTTAGGGTGGTTAATTAATGATATGATGGGGATTATGATATTCTTGTGATATGTTGTTGTGTTTTTTCTAGATGCCTAGGTAGTTATAGAAAAAATGACTTATTTAATAATGATTTGAATGGCATGGATTAGTTTGGATAATGGTTTGTAATTTTCTAATGAATAATTAAATGATGGACTATGTGGTAAAATGCGGATTTTGAAAAATAATGAAAATAATGGGATTATTAAATGAAGTTTCTTGGAAATGTAAATGTGTCTTTTGGTGTGGTTTTATACATTTAGAGGTGGTAGAGAAAGTGGATATGTTGTGATTGGTTATTTTTTTTGTAAACCCATAGGTTGGGGTTTTGTGTGACTTATGTATATAACTGTACATTCCTTGTTATTTATATACGCACCCCACCCACATTGTGCACTATCTTCCAAAAAATGCATAGTCGTGTGAGGGGTGTTCTTCCCAACATTCAGTGAGGAGGAGGAATGTATGGGTACCCACTCTAACCTTCTCTCTATTACCGGTGAGGTAGGTATGTTATAGGGTGTGATAGCTAGAGGCATGATAGTGCATTAGATGGTGGTTGTGATAGAACATGTGTTTTCATGAAAGATGTGATCATGAATGTGACGTGGTGGCCCAAGTGTTTCGGGTGAGATTTTGTATGGTTGTTCTTGTGAGGTGGATAATAGTGGGGGTTATTATTGGTAAGAGTATGGAACGAATTTGATGTAATACATGTTTATGAAGTCCCACTACTCTTATTATGACAGTGGTTTTGATGTGATGGCTGAGGTGTCTGTGGGCGAGATGTGATGTGGCTACGCTTGTGTGGCGGTGAGCCCAGGTGTCTATGTGAATGATGAGATGCGACTATGCTTGTTTGGTAGTGTGGTATACAGAGGGGATATGAGTTCTTAGATGCACGACACTACAATATCAAAGTGGCATACCAGTGGGAAAGTGGTGCAGGGTACCCATTATCGATTTGATTCTTGGTATATTATATTCCTTGTGTTTCATTATTGGGTGATAGTTCCTTGCTCATTTTGTGATGGATAGTTGAAATATCTAGATATTATTGGTTCTTCTATTTTATCAGAGGTGAATTAGTATGCTTCGTTCACATGTGCATGAGATACATTGGTTTTCCTACTGAGTATACTTATATACTAAACACACATATATAAAACTGTTTTCATGTTTCCATGAGGTTTACATGGACCCTAATAAAAATTACTAGATCATACCTTGGATAGATGTTGTTTCATTGCTTTATATTTTCTTTTGGGTATTAAATTTGGATACTTTTATTAGTATCAATTTTAATTATACATGAATTTTGGGATGGTTTTGGTTTCATTTTATATTATGTCTTGGATTGGTTTGTGGATCATTCATCTTATCTCCTGATACGACATTATTATAGTGGGAAATGCCTCCCATTTCATGATATTTGTATTCCCTCTATGCTAGTAGCCAACCCAGGGCCAACCAAAGGTAGTTTTTGGTGGTCATTATCTCTCTACCCTCATTGTGGTATCTTTGGAGGGAGGGGGTTGTGACATCTAATCACCCCCCTCAAAAGGAAACTATGGTCTCCTAAGACATTATTCCATAAACTCACTAACAAACAATAAGAGAAAGTCCATTAGAACTATGGAGAACAAACACTATAACATGACATGATTAAGAACATGGAAAAAAGATCAATCCAAGAAGAAATTGTGTGAAAATAGAGGTAAACCATAACTCAAATTACTATGGATCAAACATTGGAAGTTGTTATAAATCCCTATATAAATGGGATTAACATCCTTCGAGAAACTACTATGGGATACCAACGATCTCGTGGAAGAGATGAAAGAAAAGTGGGGTCGAATTCCTTAAGGTTTTTTATAATAATATTTTTGAAGAAAATTCCAAAATATGTTGAAAAACAAGAGGACTACAATGTGGTGGAAGGAGACGATGTTGCAACTTCTCAGTCAAATGTGCATCCATGAATCCATCCAAACACCATAGTGAAAATATAGTATACCAATGAGAGAGGATTATAGTGCAGCCTAAATCCCATGATGCCAAAACCCTTTTGTGAATAGGGATGATATTATACAACCTCCACACTTCACCACTAACACCCGACCACTATCGTCACATAAAATTGTTCCACTCTTCAGGGACCACCTTGCATATCCCCCAACCACCTCTCTATGTCAAAAACATGGATAAAAAATTAGTATCCACACTTCCTCCCCCGGATATCCCCTACACCAAAACATAGTGACAATGTCGTTGAAGTCTACACTAAAATGCAATCCAAGGATCCACAACATAGTGTAGTCCATTTCCCCCCCTAAATATAAGGCCCCAGCCTTAAACCTTACTTAATCTTGAGTTATTACAAGATTACACATTGAGGATCTTTTCAAGTTTAGAGTTTTAGAGAATTAGATCATGAAACTTGCATTACATTCCACATTCAAATAAAGTGGTTACATAAAAGACAGTATTCATTCTTCCCATCAACGGAAACATATTTAAAATATAACACAGAATCATTCTTGACACATCCTTGACACTATCATCACATCATGTACCTTTCCCTTGACCTGTGAAAAAAATTTCAAAAACTTGGGATGAGCATAAAAATCTCAGTAAGAGTTATAAAAATATGGAAAGGAAACATGAGTTTATATATACATTAGAATGAAATCGCACTTTACCCATAAAACATAGGCATATCAAATCATGAATAAATCATAGAAATCATAAGACATAAAAGGTAACTTGAGGCATTCATAACATTCTTACGTAGGGAGTAACCCTCTTGGTTACGTTTTGGAATACCCATCACAGCATATTCCCTAAATCTCTTTGGAGAAACCTTAACGTTTCACTCCTTCGCGTTACCCAATGCATTGGGGAGCTATATCAGGCTCACCCACCCTTAGTTTATCACGGAACCACCCGTTTTCATAACAATGCCCATGAACCATAACATAAATGTATCACATAAAACATGCATAAAGGAAGCATAACATTTCCACATTTCAATCACAATATAACATTTTAGTATATTGAATAATGAACCCATTCAAAAAGAAACCATTTCCAAAACCATTTAAAACATATAATAAAGAGATTTTTGAATCAAAGTGTCCCATACAACCTTGAAGCTTAAAATTTTAAACCATTAATATCCATATAAATAAATCCTTAAAACCATTTTGAAAACATGGATATTAATAAGAACAAATAATTAAAACATTTAAAGAGATATTTTGGTTAAAGGGGTTTTACAAAAATTAGAGACACTTGAATACAATAATTGAGGAATAACATTTAGTCAGAACTTTATAATATCATGAGAATAAATGGATTCATGATATAATACTCCAAAGGACAGTATATACACCATATAAGAGTGAATTGGTTCATAACAACAATGAACTCTCAATAGAAATGTCAAATGTGATGAAATCCCTTATAAAGAAGGTATCCTTAAATTAAGGACAAATCAATCTCAAAAATATGTGTGACAAATATAAATACACCCAATATAAGTGGATATTAATTGTAAAACAATAAAAGGTCATTCACACATATTCAATGGATGAAATATTCAATGACTACATGTTGAACCCAAAGAAATCGAAATTTGGTTAAAAAGTTCCCTTGACAGCCTAACGGCATCACATCAAAATGAGTTGATGAGAGATAAAAAGTGTATCTCATAACTTGGACATAAAATTTACAGCAATAAGGATATATGAGAACATATCCAAACATAACAATATGTAAAATAAAATACCCAACAAAAGAAGTCTTTTAAAAAAAGAGGAGGGTGAAAGGTTCCCTTACCGACTTGGGTATCTTTCAAAACATACACCCCAGGAAAGAGGACAATAAATAATTGATGTAAATACTCATAAATGAAATTATATTACAGAAAGAGTAGAATAATGGGCAGTACATACACCACTAAAAGGTAATTGTGGCAAATGTAGCATAAATCTCACGAGAATAAAAGTGAGATGAAAAATCCCTTACGAAAACTCGGCAGCCTAACGACGCCACATAAAACTTCAAAAAATTGATTGATGAGATCAAATACGGTATCTCATCAAATTACAACAAAATTTACAGCAATAGGAATATGAAAGAACATCCCCCATCATAACAAATAAGATCTTAAAAGAAGTGACATAAAGGGGAGTACTTAAAGAGAAAGAGAGAGGTTAGATCTCTTACGAAAATTCAGCAGCCTAACGGCGCCACTCGAAACTTCCAAAATGTATTGATGAGAGAAAATATGGTCTCTCATCATATGAACATAAAAATTATAGTAAGAGTGGTATAAAATAAAATTCCAATAACAAGAAAGATGAGCTTAGAAGGAATGACATAAAAGAGTGTACTTAAAAAGAAAGAGAGGAGTAGGATCCCTTACCTCGGGTCCGACTTGACTCGATCATTATTTAATCTCTTGAATAATAAACTTGATTTAATTTCTACTTCCTTAAGAACCTTATTAAAGTTCATTATTCCTTTTATATCACTTATTACCATTTCATAAACATTATGTAATCATTTATGTTAATAATATTTGTTTTGCCGATATTTGGTTCTTAAGTCGAAAGTGGACTTCTTACAATTATATGTTCTTCTTGTGGCCAAATGTTTATTATATCAAGAATTGTATTCATGATATAGATATCAAATATGTCATATATATCCATTACATTCATGCATTTATAACATTACATAATCATTTAGAGGTAAGAAGTGAAATGCACCGTTCATGGAGACGGTAATCCGTACGTACGCATGAACACTACTTTCATTTATATTTCGTATTTTATAGAATGGAATCATAATGATATATAGTTATATTATAATTCCAGTATAATATCATATATAATATCATAGTTCCATCCTTTATACGTCCCACATATGGTATTTAACGAATCAAATCACTTTGAGGGGGCGGTAGTCCGCACTTCCTTAAATGAAGATATTGCGTTTACCCATAATGGAAACCATAAAGGTATGCCCAAAATTAAAAAAACAGAATCTTAAGGAAAACATAAACATATTATATATCATATATAAAAATAGTGACATCATAATGGCCACCTTTGATGGTGTTAAATGAGTATTGAACAATCATCGTTTCGGGAGGCAGAATTTCGCCATCCACGAAAACCGTATGTTCTTTAACCATTTGATGTAGTTGTGTGAAAGTGTAGCTCGAATAAATCTTATAACAACATCCTAGTATATTTAAGATACTGTTGTTGTTACAAAAGAAGTAAATAAAACGAGTTTAGGTGGTTGGAGAAGAAAAATAAAACAAATGAACATGAGAGAATGAATTATCTTTAAAAGTGTAACTCCTTTTGATTTGAGCCTAAAGGCTTCCTTTGAAAGGATTATGCCCAAAGTGAATCCTCTAGGATTAGTAGAGGGATGTGTAGAGAGTAAATGAGCAGGGTTTGGCCGAGCCAAAGGCTTGAGGAGTGTGTGAAATGAGGTAGAGGTGGGGGCCTTTTTTAAGAGGAGGGGAGGGGCACTTTTGGAAAGTAAGAAATATTACTTTATTTGAAAATGTGTTTCGGTTCTAAAAGGTCCCAAATTGATATAATTCGTGGATAAGGTGATACGGGTTCTAAATCCACCCATCCTATAAGTTTTAGACATGTGTAGGTCATAGATTTTTCATTATCTTCTCATTTTATTTAAATCGTCAGATAATGATGTCATCGTTGCATCATTATGATGTCATAAATAATTTAATATATTTAATGTATAAAAATTATAAAAAAATTACTATGATGTAGTAAATATTTTTATCTTTCCAATTACTATTTATAATAAAAAATCTGACTTGTATAGCCCCACTTAAAAATTGTTTTAGTAAAACATATCATGTTTGTGTCATTTTTACTTTTACATTAAATAAAAAGTTATTTATGTCATTTCCCAACCAAAGTGGCTCCATGGGGTCCCCAAGTTGACCCATGGCTTGTCTTGGTCGTCCATTACACATCCAAAGAGGTTAGGACATGTGTCAAGTTCATTTAATATTATTAAAACATTATTTTTACCTTAAACTACACTAATTACCTCTAATCGCGATTAAAAACTTAATAAGTTACTATTCACCAAAAAATTATTTTTATCCCATTGAACCAAATTTTACTTCTTAATGAAAAACATGTATGTCGGATTTTTTAAATTAAAAACACAAAGATGGAAAAATTTCATTTAGACGGAAAAATCAGTTTTTATAAGTACCACTTAGTGGTGTCACTATTCATCAAAAATTGATGTTTTTCAGAAAAATCCCAAATATTCACCCTAAGATATATTTGATATTCCGAAAAAATGAAGTCTATTTTACAAAATTCAAAACATATAAGTCACATTAATTAATTTAATAATTAATTCCCGCTGTCAGAGCAAATAGCGTGTTTTTATGAAACAATAAGTATCAAAAGATTGACACTGGTTTAAGTCTGATTTCAAAGTGAAATTAATTCCAACGACCACTATTGGATTTAATGGTAAAAATATATTATAATTTCACATTGAAACCAATTCAAATGATAATATAATCATATAAATAAATTAGATTAAAAAGAGGTTTTGAATTAAAATACAACATTTACACTATTCATTAAAAAAATGAACTTTATCAGAAAGATACCAAAAATTTACACAAAGTAAATTTTGATGTCCCAATTCTTAAGAAGAGTTTTATTTGGTCCAAAAGGATGTATAAGTGTGAACAAAACTATATTTAATGATGGTTCTCCATCAAAAGGAGATAAGTGAACCTTTAGTGAAAACTGGGGCATATACGCCTAAAATTGAATTTGTTTCGTATTTTAATCCTCTATCCTCTATTGGATAAATGTAAAAACATTTAAAACATATATAATAATATTTTAGTTATTTCTATCCATTCCCACCAATACAACGGCTACATGTTAACTCCCATTTAAAATAATATCATTTTATTATTAGAGTGCAACGTAAAATTCCCAAGAAACTCGTTGTTGCGTGTTGGGTACCCCATCGAGCATAGAATCCCCTTTAAAGTCATATTAATATTTTATTCAAAAATATGGATAAATATGAAAATGTCATATTCTTTATTTACCTGGGGTGTTACATCCTTCCCCCCTTTTGGGAATTGCGTCCTCGCAATTTTCAAAATTTAGCTTGGAAACATCCTTGAAAGTCCTACATCGGATCAAGAGTCGGTAAAACAATCACTTTAAAATAAAGAAAGATAAGAACAGAGGTCACCCGAGTTAGCCCATACTAGGATTCCAAGTAGGAAAACATGGAAATGTAGGAGAAAACATAGGGTCATGTTCTGATGGAGAGTGATAGAAAACATGTTTAGGAGAATGTTAACCACAAGAAAATCACAAACATGTGATGGGTTAAACGGTATTCGATTCCCCTGTAGGAAAAGTTAATAGACAACATTTTTGTTTTAGGTTACTTTTTATTGAGTATTTTATTCATAAGGAAACATAATCACTTATCATGTTGACATTCAAATTTTACTAAATTCCTTAATCAAACTCATATTTTTTCCAAAAGACAAGTATTTAGGGAGACTTGTTCGCATTAAGAGTACTATAATCAACTTCTAGAGAATCATCTAATCCAAAAAAGAGAACTATATACATCCCATGTATTTAGGCTTTAACCAAAACCAAAACCAAAAAGGTTAGTACAAGGTCAGATAATCCAGAAAAGGATAACCCATTAAAAAGAAAATCCATGCTTAATCCCCAAAATTTGTCCAACAAAACCCAAAGTTCAACGAGGACCATCCGATAAACAATTTGTCCATAAAATTATTCAAAGTAATCCAATATAAGATTGAAACCCAAATATTTGAAGGATTTAGTCACATAGTCTTCCAAGTTAAATCGTAACATTTATCTCCAAACAACATCAGTTGCTCCTAAAGTCTCGTATTGAAAAGTAATTAACCTAATCACATATACTCCATGATAGGTTAATCATTTTCATAAATAACCCAAAATAAACTTACTCTTAATTGGTAAAATCATATAACTTGAAAGAATCTGTCAAAATAACCAGGGACTTTACGTAGTCCAGTGGTAGGCGATAAATACAAGTCGCACTTTGGTTGTGGGTTCGATTCCCACAGCTTTGTCCGACGCGACGGGTAGTCACACGGTCTGCGTGTTGTCCTTTTTCGAAAACTATATAATTCATAAAACATTCCCCAAAATGAGATAAAATATTCAAAGATGATCATAACATATTTTAACCTCAAGTTTATCTCATGCCTTTCATTTTCCATCATAACATATAATTACCCATAATTACCTCAAAAGTAAGGATCATATAAACCCAAATAGTTCTTTATAACTATGTCCACAAAAGAAAAGATATTCCTTGAATAAAATTTTCCTATATTAAACATCACGGTTACACATAATATAAAAAGTCTTCTAATGTAACCCCATCATCAAAAGAGACTTAATACTCTTAAGAATTTCACCATAACTCTTGAAGCCCTTATATGTTGACATCTTACTCATTCAACATTCTTCATGATCCATTAATCATTCCTTTCCAACTTATTCCGAAATACTTCTTTCCTACAAACAAAATCATGAATCATATCCTAAGATTCCAAAATAGGAAAACAATAGTCATGAAATAATACATACCTTTGATCGGTCATTGTCAGTTTCTTCATCCTCAATCAGAATGGCATTAGGTATTGGTAAACGAACATTTGTACGCTCTTTGTGATCCCATTCACGAAACTTCTTCATAGGACATGTGTTTGCATAATTACCATGCACACCACATTTAAAACATTCAATTGATCCCTCATAAAGAACTTCTTTCCCTTTCCTCGAGTCAACTGGATGCTTCCTTTTTCCATTGCAGGTTCTTGCTTTATGACCTCCATTTCCACATCTATAGAATATTCCTGTCCCTTTGAAACATTTTCATAGGTGTTTCTTTCCACATCTTTGACACATAGGTTTTTGAATACACTTACCTTGATTATTATTACCTGTACTTCCGTAGGGATTTGTTTCTTGCATATATGATGCCTTAGAGAAATCTCTAAGGTTTAGGTGTTCAATCATGAATCCAGATAGTTGGTTGAGGATAATCACAAGAGTTCTCATTGCAGCTCCCATATCATTCAGTTGCTTGATCAAAAAACTGTCATAGTTTCCTTCACATCCACTGTTACTTTGGTTCCTTCTAGATCCAGCCATTTACTAAAACCAAAAAGGTCAGTGTGAGTATATCAACAAAACCATCATGTACTAATGTGTAAGATAAATATTAAGATATACTTACTCATTCACTTTATCTAAAACTAGGACTCTTTCTGAAATCATAACCATTATGGTAATGTCACTTATGCTTAAAGAATACCCTAACCTCTAAAGTTTTCTAAACCGACCTTTGATACCAACTATAAGGCCCCAGCCTTAAACCTTACTTAATCTTGAGTTATTACAAGATTACACATTGAAGATCTTTTCAGGTTTAGAGTTTTAGAGAATTAGATCATGAAACTTGCATTACATTCCACATTTAAACAAAGTGGTTACATAAAATACAGTATTCATTCTTCCAATCAACGGAAACATGTTTAAAATATAACACGGATTCTTTCTTGACACATCCTTGACACTATCATCACATCATGTACCTTTCCCTTGACCTGTGAAAAACATTTCAAAAACTTGGGATGAGCATTAAAAGCTCAGTAAGAGTTATAAAAATATGGAAAGGAAAAATGAGTTCATATATACATGAGAATGAAATCACACTTTACCCATAAAACATAGGCATATCAAATCATGAGTAAATCATAGAAATTATAAGACATAAATGGTAACTTGAGGAATTCATAACATTCTTACGTAGGGAGTAACCCTCTTGGTTACGTTTTGGAATACCCATCACAGCATATTCCCTAAATCTCTTCGGAGAAACCTTAACGTTTCACTCCTTCGCATTACCCAATGCATTGGAGAGCTATATCGGGCTCACCCGCCCTTAGTTTATCCCGGAACCACCCGTTTTCAAAACAATTCCCAAGAACCATAACATAAATGTATCACATAAAACATGCATAAAGGAAACATAACATTTCCACATTTCAATCACAATATAACATTTTAGTATATTGAAATAATGAATCCATTCAAAAATAAACCATTTCCAAAACCATTTAAAACATTTAATAAAGAGAGTTTTGAATCAAAGTGTCCCATACCACCTTGAAGCTTAAAATTTTAAACCATTAATATCCATATAAATAAATCCTTAAAACCATTTTGAAAACATGGATATTTATAAGAACAAATAATTAAAACATTTAAAGCGATATTTTGGTTAAAGGGGTTTTACAAAAATTAGAGACACTTGAATACAATAATTGAGGAATAACATTTAGTCAGAACATTATAATATCATGAGAATAAATGGATTCAAGATATAATACTCCAAAGGACAGTATATACACCATATAAGAGTGAATTGGTTCATAACAACAATGAACTCTCAATAGAAATGACAAATGTGATGAAATCCCTTATAAAGAAGGTATCCTTAAATTAAGGACAGATCAATCTCAAAAATATGTGTGAAAAATATAAATACACCCAATATAAGTGGATATTAAGTGTAAAACAATAAAAGGTCATTCCCACATATTCAATGGATGACATATTCAATGATTACATGTTGAACCCATAGAAATCGAAATTGGGTTAAAAAGTTCCCTTGACAGCCTAACGGCATCACATCAAAATGAGTTGATGAGAGATAAAAAGTGTATCTCATCACATGGACATAAAATTTACAGCAATAAGGATATATGAGAACATATCCCAATATAACAATATGTAAATTAAAAGACCCAACAAAAGAAGTCTTTTAAAAAAAGAGGAGGGTGAAAGGTTCCCTTACCGACTTGGATATCTTTCAAAACATACACCCCATGAAAGAAGGACAATAAATCATTGATGTAAATACTAATAAATGAAATTTTATTACAAAAAGATTAGAATAATGGGCAGTACATACACCACTAAAAGGAAATTGTGGCAAATGTAGCATAAATCTCACGAGAATAAAAGTGAGATGAAAAATCCCTTACGAAAACACGGCAGCCTAACGACGCCACATAAAACTTCAAAAAATGGATTGATGAGATCAAATAGGGTATCTCATCACATTACAACAAAATGTACAGCAAGAGGAATATGAAATAACATCCCCCATCATAACAAATAGGAGCTTAAATGAAGTGACATAAAGGGGAGTACTTAGAGAGAAAGAGAGAGGTTAGATCTCTTACGAAAATTCAGCAGCCTAACGGCGCCACTCGAAACTTCAAAATTGGATTGATGAGAGAAAATAGGGTCTCTCATCATATGAACATAAAAATTACAGTAATAGTGATATAAAAGAAAATCCCAATAACAAGAAATATGATCTTAGAAGGAATGACATAAAAGAGTGTACTTAAAAAGAAAGAGAGGAGTAGGATCCCTTACCTCGGGTCCGACTTGACTCGATCATTCTTTAATATCCTGAATAATAAACTTGAGATAATTTATACTTCCTTAAGAACCTTTTTAAAGTTCATTATTCCCTTTATATCATTTATTACCATGTCATAAACATTATGTAATCATTTAAGTTAATAATATTTGTTTTGCCGATATTTGGTTCTTAAGTCGAAAGTGGACTTCTTACAATTACATGTTGTTCGTGTGGCCAAATTTTTATTATATCAAGAATTATATTCATGATTTAGATATCAAATATTTCATATATATTCAGTAAATTCATTCATTTATAACATTACATAATCATTTAGAGGTATGAAATGAAATGCACCGCTCTTGGAGACGGTAAGCCGTACTTACGCATGAACGCTACTTTCATTTCTATTTCGTATTTTATAGAATGGAATCATAATGATATAAAGTTATATTATAATTCCAAACTAATATCATATATAATATCATAGTTCTATCCTTTATACGTCCCACATATGGTATTTAACGAATCAAATCACTTTGAGGGGGCAGTAGTCCGCACTTCCTTAAATGAAGATATCGCGTTTACCCATAATGGAAACCATAAATGTATGCCCAAAATTACAAAAAACAGAAGCTTAAGGAAAACATAAACATATTATATATCATATATAAAAATAGTGACATCATAATGTCCACCTTTGAAGGTGTTAAATGAGTATTGAACAATCATCGTTTCGGGAGGCAGAATTTCGCCATCCACGGAAACCGTATGTTCTTTAAGCATTTGATGTAGTTTTGTGAGAGTGTTGCATGAATAAATCTTATAACAACATCCTAGTATATTTAAGATACTGGTGTTGTTACAAAAGAATTAAATAAAAAGAGTTTAGGGGGTTGGAGAAGCAAAATAAAACAAATGAACATGAGAGAATGAATTACCTTTAAAAGTGTAACTCCTTTTGATTTGAGCCTAAAGGCTTCCTCTGAAAGGATTATTGTAAAGACCCGTAAAATTCAAGGGAATTTTTTTCTTAATTTTCTTTGGAACTTTACAAACGCGCAGTTTCTGACGGCACCTGATTCCGAGGCCCAGAGTGTCCGGAATCAACTTCCGAAGTTTGGCTCGGGTACGTTCAGTGAACGAACGTGCGGGATTTTCTATCTTTTGAACCGGTGCCCGGAATCAAATTTCGAGGGCACTGATGAACTCGCAGTGCCGATATACTCTTAAGGGGACCTTTTCCGAGGTTGCGTTTATTGCGGGTTGAAAGTTAGTTTTTGGGTTTTTAGAACAAGTTAAATAAAATTTGTGGAATACAAATTTTTATTTTAACTTGTTGTTTTTTTTAAAAACCTCCCAAAGGGAGTTGGGGGTGGGACCCACAACCACATAACCTCCCTTGGGAGGATTAAGTGTGGTGGGGCCCAGACGAACCCCAACTCCTCAACTTCTCTCAAAAAAATCCCCTTTAACCCATTTCAATTAATGTTTGACAACTTGGCTTAATTAATTGAGGAGGGATAATTTGAATTTCAAACCTTTGAAATTCTAAGAGGAAGGTTGTGTAATAAAATAAGCTTAAGCTTATTTTATTATTTTGGGTTGGTTTCCTTTGCTCTTGAGAGGATTGGAGAGCTATTTCTTCTTCTTCTTCAAACTTTGATGAAGAACGCGAAGAACCTTCGAGCATCGACGAAGAACGCCACGTTCTCGGGAATCGTCTTCCGCGATGCCATACCCGTGACACCGACGACGTCTTCTTCCGCGTCATCTTTTCTGCGATGATTTCCCGCGACGAAATCATCTTCAAAGAACATCGAATCCTCATTTCACGACATCGAAGTCCTTCTTCCGTGACGCCGACCACCGCTATGCTCATCTTCCGCGGGTCGTTGACGAACATCGTTCTTGAAACCGAGGTAGGGGTTTAATGTTGGTTATTTATTTATTCTCATTCTTGGTTTTAGCATGACAATCTTGAGGATAAATGTTTAGGTTTTATCATCTAACGAGAGGGGGGCCGGACCGCACAACCACGACCAAATCCCCCCTCCTTTTTTCTTGAATATTATATTCTTACGAATGAACAAGATGGTGTGGTGCCATCGCACCATGCGGGAATCACACGACAAATATTGCGCAGCGCCGTCGCGCCGCGCCGTGGAAAGATTATCATGAACGTGACGCCGTCGCGCCGCGTCGAAGGAAACCGAGGGCGTTGCGGCCGGAGCGGGGCCGCGGCGGAGGGGCGCGGTGCCGTCGCACCGCGCCGGACGACGAAGGCCGCTGCCGGTTCCCAGCCGCGGCGGAACGGGAAGACCGGCGGCTAGCCAGGCCGCCGGTGTCGGAAGCCGGAAAGGGGACCGGCCATGCCGGTCCCGTTGAGGAAGGACCGGCCGGCCATGTTGGGCCGACCGGAAGGGAGAAGTGTCGGGGGAATTAATTCCTCTGGCTGGCCAAAAACTGGCCCCCCATAAAGGGGGGTCGCGGCTACACCAAGGGGGGCAGCGCCCCCCCCCCCCCGTTTTCCTCAAAGCAGGCCCCCCATGTGAGGGGGGGCCGTTTATTTAAGTGGGGCGCGGCAGGTTGTCGCGCCGCCAGGCAAGAGTAGCGGGGGCTCTGCCCCCCGCGCGTGGCACCCGAGCGGAGCCCAGGCCGCGCCGCCACGTCGGACCGCGCCGCCGCGCCGGGCCGCGCCGGACCGCACCGCCGGCCGGGCCGGGTCGGCCCGGACCCGGACCCCCCGTTTTCGAATCGACTTCGGCCTTTTTCCCATAACATGAGCTACGGACCTCCGATTGACAAACCATCAGTGGATATGCGATCCTTGGATCGAGACGGTCGATTCGGTATATCGCACTCAAGGTTTCGGAATACTTTGAGTTCGGTCGGGTTGGTTCGTACACGAATCAAACCGGGCCCTCGGAGCGGAAACACTCATATCTTGAGCTACGAACGTCTGATTGACGTGCCGTCAGCTTTGTTGTGTTCCTCTTAGTGAGACAGATCTTTTGGCATACTCCTCCTGAGGTTTGGAAGTAGGTGTAGTACGGTCGGGTTGGTTTTGCCTTAAAAACCAACCGGGCCCCTGAGACGAAAAAGCCAATAACTCACAGATCGGGCGTCCGATTGACGCGCCGTCTGTCTCGTTGCTTTCCACTTGATGAGACGAAACTTTTGGCATCCTCCGCCCGAGTTTTGGATACAGTTGGATAGTGGCCGGGTTGGATCGCACCGAAATCCAACCGGGCCCCTGGATCGGAGGAGTTGATACCTTTCTGCAGAACGTCCGTTTGACGAACCGTCAGCGGCGTTGGTGATCTCATTGAGAAACGGTCCCTATGAGTATACCCTATGAGTGTTCAGGGTATAGTTGAGTTACGGCCAGATTGGTTCGCGCATGAAACCAACCGGGCCCCTGGAACGAAAAGGCTAGTAACTCACAGACCGGGCGTCCGATTGACGTGCCATCTGTTGCGTTGAGACCCCTATGATGAGACGGTCCTTTGAGATTCTTCTTCATGGGACATTGAGATACTTGGAGTATCGACTAGTAGCTCATGGAGCGGACCCTCCCGGAGACGAGCGTGCGGAGTACGGAGACCGTGTAGATGACTGAGACCCGACGACTGCTGATCGGACGACCCGGTGTGTTACAGAGGTGCGCTTGGTTGTAGCGGCACAGGGGTGCGCTTGGTTGTGTCGGCAGACCCACGACAGAGGTGCGCTTGGTTGTAGCGGCACATGGGAGTGTTTGGTTGTAGCGGCAAACCCACGATAGAGGTGCGCTTGGTTGTAGCGGCACATAGGAGCGCTTGGTTGTAGCGGCAGACCCACGACAGAGGTTCGCTTGGTTGTATCGACACATGGGAGCGCTTGGTTGTAGCGGCAGACCCACGACAGAGGTGCGCTTGGTTGTAGAGACACATGGGAGCGCTTGGTTGTAGCAGTTTGCCCGCGGTACTCGTCAGGAGGAGCACCTCAGCAGTCTTAGGTTAGTGAGCAGTACCTCGGAGTTGTGACATGACCACTGTACACTCCAGAGACGGAGCTCTTCAACAGTTACGATTTCGATAATGAAAATCCTGGTTTGAGCTGAGAAATTTTACCTTTGTGTTTACCTCATGATTGAGATGGGTCACTTGATAACTTAGGTATATGTATGGGCATATACCTGAGTAGTGGCTATCCGTTGATTTCATGACCTTTGTGTTAACTCATGATTGAGATGGGTCACTTGATAACTTAGGTATATGTATGGGCATATACCTAAGTAGAAGTTATCTGTTGAGATCTTATTTGTGGTTATCCTTGTTGGTTTAGTGAGACATTGAGGGTCTCGGGATCCCTACTGAGTATCGTTATACTCACCCCTGCACAGGCTATGCCCGCACCTCGTTGTGTTGGTTGCAGACGACGGGCAATGCTGACAGAGGCCGAGTGCTCGAGCATTGGACAATACCTGGAGGTGGACTATTACGACGAGATGGTACCCAGAGGAGGACCTCACGATGAGACGGTACCCAGAGGTGGACGTGACGACGAGGCGGTACCCGGAGGTGGACCACTGGGCGGGACATACTCAGAGCAGACAGTGGGACCCGAGGAGAAGAGGAGCTATCTGTACCCACCCTTCAGGTGGGATTTCCAGTGGACAGCTCGACGTACCAGCTTTACTTTTCAGTTGTCGTTTTCCCTTTCGAGTTGTACTTTACAGTTGGGCTTGTATTTCCGGCCCCTTTTTACTTTCCGCACTTACTGTTGTATTCAGTGTTTACTTCTTCCACTTGTACTTTTTTTTATTGTTTACTTTACAAAGGCAATACCTTCCCTTTTACCAGGATTTACGCCTTGGTGCTAGTCGCCAGCCCCTGGCCTATGGAAGGTGGGCTTGGGGTAGTCACGGCACGGGCCCCGAGGATGGGTCGTGACAATTATGCCCAAAGGGAATCCTCTAGGATGAGGAGAGGGATGTGGAGAGAGTAAATGGGCAGGGGTTGGCCGAGCCAAAGGCTTGAGGAGTGTGTGAAATGAGGTAGAGGTAGGGGCCTTTTATAAGAGGAGGGGAGGGGCACTTTTGGAAAGTAAGAAATATTTCTTTATTTGAAAATGTGTTTCGGTTTTAAAAGGTCCCACATTGATATAATTCGTGGATAAGGTGATAAGGGTTCGAAATCCACCCATCCAATAAGTTTTGGACATGTTTAGGTCATAGATTTTACATTATCTTCTCATTTTATTTAAATCGTCAGATAATGATGTCATCACTGCATCATTATGATGTCATAAATAATTTAATATATTTAATGTCTAAAAATTATAAAACAATTACTATGATGTAGGAAATATTTTTATCTTTCCAATTACTATTTATAATAAAAAATCTGACTTGTATAACCCCACTTAAAAATTGTTTTAGTAAAACATATCATGTTTGTGTCATTTTTACTTTTACATTAAATAAAAAGTTATTTATGTCATTTCCCAACAAAAGTGGCTCCATGGGGTCCCCAAGTTGACCCATGGCTTGTCTTGGTCGGCCATTACACATACAATGAGGTTAGGACATGCGTCAAGTTCATTTCATATTATTAAAACATTATTTTTACCTTAAACTACACTAATTAACTCTAATCACGATTAAAAAATTAATAAGTTACTATTCACCAAAAAATTATTTTTATCCCATTGAACCACATTTTACTTCTTAATGAAAACCATGTATGTCGGATTTTTGAAATTGAAAACACAAAGATGGAAAATTTTCATTTAAACGGAAAAATCAGTTTTTATAAGTACCACTTAGTGGTGTCACTATTCATCAAAAATTGATGTTTTTCATAAAAATCCCAAAAATTCACCCTAAGCTATATTTGATATTCCTAAAAAATGAATTCTATTTTACAAAATTCAAAACATATAAGTCACATTAATTAATTTAATAATTAATTCCCGCTGTCAGAGCAAATAGCGTGTTTTTATGAAACAATAAGTATCAAAAGATTGACACTGGTTTAAGTCTGATTTCAAAGTGAAATTAATTCCAACGACCACTATTGGATTCAATGGTAAAAATATATTCTAATTTCACTTTAAAACCAATTCAAAAGATAATCTAATCATATAAATAAATTAGATTAAAAAGAAGTTTTGAATTAAAATACAACATTTTACACTATTCATTAAAAAAATGAACTTTATCAGAAAGATACCGAAAATTTACACAAAGTAAATTTTGATGTCCCAATTCTTAAGAAGAGTTTTATTTGGTCAAAAAGGATGTATAAGAGTGAACAAAACTATATTTTATGATGGTTCTCCATCAAAAGGCGATAAGTGAACCTTTAGTGAAAACTAGGGCATATACGCCTAAAATTGAATTCTTTTCATATTTTAAGCCTCTATCCTCTATTGGATAAATGTAAAAACATTTAAAAACATATATAATCATATTTTAGTTATTTCTATCCATTCCCGCCAATACAACGGCTACATTTTAACTACCATTTAAAATAATATTATTTTATTATTAGAGTGCAACGTAAGATTCCAAAAAAACTCGTTGTTGCGTGTTGGGTACGCCATCGAGCATAGCATCCCCTTAAAAGTCATATTAATATTTTATTCACAAATATGGATAAATATGAAAATGTCATATTATTTATTTACCTGGGGTGTTATACTAAATACTCTACATCATCCTAATGCCTCCTCTTGTAACCTCAAACTCCTCAAACACACAAACGAAAGGGATAATAGGATCCATGCCCTTACATTAACATTCCCTCACATCAATATTTCTATAATAAACCATGTGTGATAAACCATTATCATACCAATGAAGTTACGACACATGGAAAACATCACAATCTCTCTCAATCTATAAATTAAGTTCTAAACAATAAAAAAATTCTCTAACTTGGTCCAATACATTTGAAGTCCCATTGATACATGGAGATAATTTACATCATTATCAAAACTTATTCTAACCTCATTTCAGAGAAACTTGTAAGACAAATGATCCCATTCCATAAACTCCAACAGTTTGCATCATTGATCTATATATGACATCTGTGTACTTTATGTGTTTTCACAGTGTGCACAGTGGAAGCCCAAAAAATTAGAAAATTAAAATTTTATGTTGTGATTGACATCATAAAATCATCATCAACATAATTTATACCCAATTACAATACGAGGACATTCACATTAAATATGTAAGCAAAAAATTAAATTAAAGAATACCAATTTCGATATGAAGACACCCTCAACATCCACTCATCACCAGTGATTGTTTCTGGGAGGACCTAAATCAAAATACCTCTAAAATATCCACACATGCATTGAAACTCCATAGGATCATTCTTAATCATTATTTGGGTGCTAGTGTGGATGTTCGATGATGCTTTTGATGTTCCAAAGATCATTCCCACTCCATTAAAATGACTCACAAAGAAGATATTTGATCATAATTTTGGAACAAGTGTTTCTATATTTAGGAAGTGAGAGAGGAGAGAGATACTCTCAGGAACTCATAGTTAATAGTTACATGCATGAGAGCCTCTCCTCATTTATATAGTGTGATGTAAAAATAACTAGACCTATATTAATTTCCCCTGGATATTAATTGTCCAATAAATAAACTATAAATGATATTTTTTTACTACTTTACTAAGTCATAAATATCATTTATATTTTTATCAATTGTGATATATTAAAATATATTACCTGATAAAATATATCCATTAACATCACTCAAAATTGAAGAAAATATTAAATGAACCTTGAATATTTGAACAATATTCATTCAAATAATATTTTCCTTGTATTTAATTTAATACATGTAAGTAATTTTAATAAATAAAATTAATTCAAATTATTTTAAACTCGAATAATATGAATTTATTTTTTCCATAGAAATTGTATATACCATGACATATATTGGACTTTGTGGTGGGGACCACCATATCCACAACTCTTTTTCATTAGAATAGGGAAGACATTGGAATACGATTATTCTGTGACTCTCTAGGACCTTATCTTAATTGTAGTAAATACTATTCAAAAAATAAAATTGGATTTTAGAATCCTATCAAGGCTGTTAGAGAGATAAGAAATATTCATACCAGTGAAAACATTTCATAAAAACACATGTCATGTAATACAATCTTTTTTTATATTGATATCTAATAAATCTTGACAGACACTTTGTGTCATCTTCATTTCTTGATTAATTATTTGTTGATCTTTCTAGATGGAATTACCATCTTCTAATGGGTCTGAGATATCTCTTCCTTTTAGAAGCAAAAAATTCTTTCTTGAATATTCAATCAGTGTTATACCACTAATTATGCACATAATGAAAGATAACTCTTTAAAAATTCAATTCTATAGTTTTTATCTTGAACCAAAGTACACGGTAAAATAGTATACACTTATATAATCTCAATCTAATAGAATATTATACATGTTTAAAGATAATAACTACTAATGAAACCTGAAACATGTGGTGTTCCTATTAACGAGTTAGTCCTCAGGATCTCATCTTCTTGATAACACTATATGAAAACTTTATATGAATAAGTCTCAATGAATATTAACCCCCATCACCTGATAGTAAAATATAATATGTTTCTAGTCAACATGATATATCTAGACCACATGACATATATTTAGGATTATTGTCAAAGTATATCGATGTTCTCATTACATCCTGGAAACTACTATAACCATTTTATACGACACATGATCTATGAACATTACCATATAAATAGTGGACACATAAATATCCACACTATTACGGAATGAATACATCATTAATAGATCACTTTATGCATGATTTTTTAATTGAAAAGCATCATTATTGTTGGGTATAGGTTACCCACTATTATAACACATTCACTTACACTATAACTAACTTTCAAAATAACTTTTTTAGTTATCAAATGATAAATTCATGTTTCCACTAAGTTATAGCCTTAGACATTGGTCTTCCCATCTCTTCACTGCATGGATCTTCTGTTATCTGCAACCTCACCTATGGAATCCTGAATCCCAAAATCTTTGATCAGGCTCTAAAAAATGATGTATATTTTTATAAAAATTAACTAAAAATATACAATCCTTTACAAAACTAAGGATATTTTCCAGTTTAGTTTTTATAGGATTAAGAATTATTATTATAATATATCAGTGTTTTACATAATTTTAAAAAAAATACAACCAATATTTGGATTCAATAATGCTATCTCCTTAAATGAAATAAAACACATTTGGAACTTTTAAATATCCCATGAAAAAATGGAGTTTTAAAACATGGGGTGAGAAAAATATTTCATAATAAGGTGTTTTAAAACATGGGGTAAAATCATTTGATAAATACTATTTAAAAATATTTTAAAATCATTTGATGTTGTATCAAATATAAATAATTTTATATAATAAATATTTTTACCCAGATTTGGATCTAGTTTTGTCATGAAAAACCCATAGGAAAATACTTTCAATTTCTTTTAAAAGATATAAAATTTTAAAAACCCATTTAATTTCAAAATAACCATCCTTTGAAATAAACATGGATTTATCCTTTAAAATATTTTGAAAATAATAACTTTATAAGGATTAATATGATACCTGGAAAACCTTAATAAATCCATGAGGGCATTGGTAGTATCAACCTTTGGAGAATGTCCCCTTGAGGTCGTGTGTTCCTCTCCATCCTTTATCATCACAATTGATACCCATGTGCCAAGTTTTATTTTAAGATTTTTTAGGCTAGAATTTCTCATTTATAATCCATTAAAAACTATTTCAAAATTCAACAATTTTTTTTCAAGAAGAAAATAATTTTTTATCTTCTAACCTTTATAAAAATATATATTTCAGAAATACCATAATGGTTAGAAAAAATCCATAATTTTAGAAGGATTTCATAAATTTTAAGGAACTATTCAAAAACACATTGTAAAATTAACATAAAAAATAATCTTATTAATATAAATGGAATGTTAACGAAAATTTTAGTATATAAACTTTCCTATAATTATGAATAACATTATTAAATTTTTTTAAAAAATTATATGCATGAAAGGAAATCCTTTAAACCCGGTTGAAATTTATAAACAAAATTCTCAAAATTACCACTCCTAGGAAAATGGGCTTTGAATATTTAAATAATAATATATCCTCATAATTAGGATTTTTAGAAAATATAAACCAAATATTTCGTAATAATAAAATAGGAATTTGAAAATAAAATTTCTTTATAGAATGATTTTTTTAAATAGTTTTGGCATATGAATTTTAAAACATAATTACCCTTACATAAAAATGGTTTTGAAAATAAAACACATAGAATTGAAAAAATAAAATTACCTTCAATTTTGAAAATAAAATTCCCTTACCTGTAAATAAAAAATATTTTGAATAGGCCTCATACTAATATCATTTGAAAACGAAATAATGAAATCAGAGAAATAAATATGAGAAGATAGATTTTGAATCATCTAGATTTTTTAGAAGGAAGAAGGCCTTTATATATAGAGAGTATTCATTGATCATTTGTGCTTAAATAATATGAAATAATAGGCTGATTTATAATTTCAGATAAATTAGGATTGAAATAAATCCCTATTAAAATGACCTTTACACAAAAAACCATTATCAGGATTTTCATTAGGATTATATTTGGTTAACATCATACAAAAATCCAAATTTAAAGGTTATGGGTGTTTTGAATTTCTTTTGGATTGTAGAGAAATCTAGAGATTTTGTCAATATACCCTTGATACTGATATATATATATATATATAATATTTCGTTTTAAATAAATATATCAATGCTTCTTACTAAACCTTCCTAATCATGACAAAACGCAGACTTTTTTTTGACCTTGAAAACAAATTTGGTTGTTTGAAAGTATTATGAATTTAATTCCTTTGTGTTAATGTGTGTGGTGAATGGTTTTTCTTCATTGTAGACTGAATGGGAAGAGGCATTATTTGTTAGTGTGGATTGGGAGATCCTTATGCATAAGGTTTTCATGGTTTTAAATTGGATGATATTTGGTTTGTCGTTGAAGGGGGGTGAAAATGGAAAAACAACATTGTCCTATGATCGTATGATTATAGGGTTCAGGAAAAAAATATCATTGGGACGGAAAAGAGAATAAAAGATTCCATTTATGGTCATATAGGTTACGCACAGAATGTTTAAGATTATTCCTCAAACATATCGGATGGCTCAGACACATTTGATCGATATATTATTATTTAAGTGGATGTTTAAAATGGGTGAACAGTACATAGAAGCCTCTCTCCCCACATTGATATTCAAAATTTTTTATTACTCTTTATTTGTAGAATTCTACCAATAAATATAAGTTCTAAGAAACTAGTGGATTGACACCCAAAACAGTACTCACACACACTCTCCCACCACACGTTGTGCCACACGGTCCATGGGAAACTCATGCGTGCCTTTAGGTTCACTCTATAGGCTATTTGAATGCTCAAACACCCACCTACTTCCCATAGGTATCCATGTTGACCTACTTTCCCACCTAAGTAGTGGTTCACATGTACTTGGTCGGCATAGGTTGGATTATTTTTTTAAATTAGTTATGTTTTTAAAGTAGATAAAAATAATAATTAATATACTTATAATAAATAAAATATTTATTTAAAGTGTACACCTTGAATTTTCTTATCTAAAAAACTTCATTAAGTCCATCTTTCTTGTAATTAAATACATTTAACATTTAAATGTATAATTTTAATTAATATAACTTATATTACCGTTACTAAATTAATATTTTACTAACCATATTATATCAAATAATAATATTTCATAAAAAATAATTGAATACTTCCAAACTAATAGTATAAAAAACATATGTTTTAAAAATTATAATTTTTCATGAAATAAGAGTACTTTTAAATATTTAATGATCACTTTTATTTAAAATAAACTTTTATGAATAAATTATTTTAATTTATAAAATAGTTTAAAAGGGATTATAATTTTTTAAAATTGATTCATGTGACACTTATTAACTTTTTTAACAAATACTTACAATGAACTGTCATGTTTCTGATCTATAAATACCACACCTAAGATATATTTTTGTAAATCACACTCCATGAATTCCAGTTCTTCTTTCTTGAAAATATGGTTCTTATATTACCATTACTATGTATTCTCAATGTCATTATATTTTATAGATTATGACTTATGGATGATACAAATTATGTTGTTTGTGATCTTAGAGTTCTTGTGTTTATTGGATCCTAGCCTATTTTATTACCAATGATTTTAACAAGTTTAATTTATTATTAATTAGTTACAGACTCCAGTAAAGAGGTGTTCTTATACCAATGTATGAGTTGGTGTATTAATTTAAATAAAATTAACTCTATCCTCATTTTAATTTTCATTAATTTTAATATCATTTATTTACAAATAATTAATACACTAAAATAATTGGATGTTACATCACCTCTCTGAGTATGACTCTTTAAGAGATGATATCCCTGATTATATTACATTAATTCATTTTAAAAACATTAAATCTTGGATAGTACCAATATATTGGTTATTATAACTTATAATTTTCCAAATCCTTTGTAATAGGTGTGATTCCATGAACTAGAACAAATCATTTCACATTATATATTACTTCTCTAACAACCTCTGATGCAGAAACACACATGGTATTTATAGACATCACCACCAATGGACTGAATGATATTCTATTTCTCATTACCTCATCCTAACTATGATATTATATCATTTAATCTAAAGAATTACTTGGTCTATATCCCCTTGAAATTAGCTCCCTTCCTCTCCACGTACTAGGAATATATCTTTTGTACTCGGTCATGTACAATTGGATAGTTCTAACTGCTTCTTATATAGTTCTCTTGAATTTAAATGATATTTTCCTTCCATTAATTATATGTTGGAAATATAATATAAGGTACATAACATCACATATGTGACAGATCAATTCATAGAACTTTTGGAATTCTTGACGCCACTTAATCTTCTCTTTCACACCATGCATGTCTTCGTCGATAGATTTATGCCATGTGACGCTGGTAATAATTTTTTCCCGTATTTTTCTATCTTGTATTTTTCAAAATATTTTCATTATATGTACTTTATATTTTTATAATAAACCATTAGATCTACCTCAATAGTTCTCATTACCTATAATGTAGGTTTCTATATTAAGTCAATCTCAAGAGAGTTACATTCATTTTGGAATTAACTAACAGTAAGACAAATAACTATATTCCACATGCTACTAATCAAATTTTACATGGAAGACAACAATTCTCCCACTAACAAATTGTAGAAATAAAGCAAACAAATTCATTCCAAATGAATATTATATGATCTTGTTTCATACATAAATACAAAACATGATTTTAGTATCTAGGACCTCTTATTAGAATTCTTTACTGTAACAAACCCTTTCTGGTTGTGTTGTGTAGACATCTTCCATGATTGGTGGCCTTGAAATCAAATTCCCAATAAAGTGTTCATAGAATGTAGTTATGAAAATTAAACTTATAATGCATTTAGGCTTGACAATTTGTTATTACCAACTGATCCTTATTGGTAAAACCCTTGCACCATAGATTTATAGTATCACATGAATACGCACCACAGTATTAAAAATAATAATCCATTTTACTTCGATACATAGAATCAATTATAGATTATTAATTGATTTTTTCAATTTTAAATAATAACAATATACTACTTACTTGTAGTATTCATTTTTTTCAATGAATAAATTATCATCGACCATGGTGAATGTAAAACAATTACCACGGGTTTAACCTTCATATTTAGTATGTGCCTCTGGAAAATTCCATTTTCAGAAGATATTGTTGAACTTGTTCCTATACCAACCACATGTGAATCTCAATAATTGACTAAATCCAAGTTAATCTTTCTCCCACTATATATAAATGGATGTGTACCATTGTATAGATATATATTCTATCACTTTACTATAACTTTACTATCATATGAATTTATATATAATATCCTTTAGGAACATTAGGATATGAACTGAGATTCACTTTGTATATTTCTTGTTTCCAGTTTTTTTATCTCTTTACCAATAATTTTTCATCTAAACACACATTTTTATGAACTAATAGATTTATATCATATTATAAATCATATAATATCTATTTATGATTATAGTGTGTGTATGGTTATGGAATAACACCACTATTTGCGATGCATGTCTTGAAAACAATAGAAGTACCTGCAATTAATATAAGTTCGAATATTGATACGCTTTTTACTTACATCATGACATTGATGTGTATAGAAATATGTGTTTAGAAATTAATCCACTCTATATTTTATTAATCAACGTTTTCATGTAAAACTCACCATTGATCCTCCTTACTCGCATCATATATTTGATGTGTATAATGTAATATGTGTTTAATATTTACTCCACACTACATTATTATGATCTATTAATGCTTGGTCAAGATATTCATTAATACAAGGGATCATAGTTACACATATCATCTAACCATGAATATTTTTCACTTCATTTTCATATTCTTTAAATCTATTAAAGTAATTATATGAAGTATATCAATTTAAATATAGCTTAAAATTTTAATATTTCATGCTCTCTTGATGAACATATACCATAAACCACACAAATTACATTTTTTAAAAGGTTACATTGTCAAAAACTAACTGTAGTTTTTTCCATAACACCTAAGTTATTTAACTCTAAAAAGTCTAAAACCATATTGGTTATATCATATAACAATCCTTCTCTTTATTACACATCAATACTTGATTTCACCATAGGATTACACTTAATATAACCCAAATGATCGATACATCTAGTGTCTTTGGGAATTATGTACATTAAATTACCACATAAAATGGGGAATACAACATATTTAATGAAAAATTCGTTAAGATGGTCAAAATAATCCTTAGAAGATAAAACTACATGGAATAACTTTGAGAAATACATAATAAATCAGTGGTCTATAAAGGACAATAAGGGAATACAAATTTAATAATTGATACATGTTATACACTTGGCATATCAACAAGGAAGAAATGGAACATGAATAATAAGGCATGATATAGCATGATAATCATAACATGGGAAAGGTGGAAAAAAACGTAAAACACTGAATCATGAACAAAGTCAAGGATAAAACAAAGAAAATTCATGGTGGAAAAAGTAAAATAAATTAATCAAGATAACTATAATCCCAACATTATGTATCATGATACGGATCATTACCTAATGAATTAGAGAGCTATCTAGGTTCACCCATCATAATCATTTCATTATAATTCTTAAGTGTGACACATATATAATAAAACATGGATTCATTCATCATTATAATTTATTCCATGATCAAGGAATGTGTATTACATACATTTAATTGCCTAATAAATAATAATATGTTCATAAAGTTGAATACCCATGATAGAATAATGGGTATGGTATTCACTGTACAATTGATTTGGCATGGAAAATCATGACGAAATTACAGTGGTATTATGGAGTTACATAAAAATTCATAAAAATGGTTGATGTGAGAGAACTGGGTGTATCATTATTTTTAAATCCAATGGGGAATAATAGGGACATTAAAAATCATATCTCAGAATTATCAATTTGAACATATATGGAATAAGGTGATTAAGAAACATAAATATAGAAAATAATCCTTACAAAATTTCGGCATGGTAACATGTGTACATAAAGAATCATGGGAGGATTAATGAGATTTAAAGGAAGATATCATAATTTATACATCAAATGGAAAGTAAGGAGAACATGTAATATCATATCCCATCATAATCAAAGGAAAAATAATAGATACAACATAAAATGAGTTCTTTATAAAATCAGGGAGTGGAAGATCCCTCACATGAGTGTGTGAATGCAAAGGATTGGGAGGGACTTCTTGAAATCTTTAGGGATCCTTTATAGGACTCTTGGGATTGGATGTAATATTAAGGAAATTCTAAAATGACTCTTAGTGAATATAAATGGGAGCTTGGGTGGATTTATATTGTAAAAGAGGTAGATTTCATTATTATTTTCATTTTTGATTCTATATAATAAAATATACCAAACCACAAACAATCCCATGGTTTTTGAAAATTATTTCTTAAAAATGGTATTATTATTATTATTATAAAATGGATGGGTTAAAACATTTTAAAATATTACCTTTGGTGATTTGGAGGTGAGCCACACTCTTAATGAAATGATTTTAAAATCTTAAAATATATAAAAAGGCCTGGAGGGATCATAAGAGATTTAAAAGATAAATAAAATAAACATAATATCACATTATTTTAAAGGGAAAAATAATTTTTATATATCCTATTTATATTACTTATTACATCACTTTTTGGTCATTTTTATGTCATGAAACACAAAGTATATTTATAAAGTATTTAATTTTTACCTGAAACATCGAATATCTTAGAAAATTTTGAAAAATTCAATATTACATAATATAGAAGTATAGATTCCAAAAATAACATTATTTTTATATAAATAATATCCTAAATATTTGAATTTTTTTACTTTTAAAATAAAAATCGACATTTATTGAAAACAATGGGGTTTTTTTAATAACACTTTGGATAATAACATTTTGTGAACCCATATAAAAATTATATTTGACATCATAAAAATTATATGATCATTTATATTTAATAAAATTAATTTAATTATAATATTTTATAAAAATATTATTTATTTCAAATATCCTTTAATTCATAAAAAGGGATTTCTTAATTGAATTTGAATATTTATCAGAAATACTGTTTTTGTTTTATTGAATCAAAATAAAAATCATTTATAAATTTATGATAATAGGATGTAAATATATTAATTATTAGAAAAAAATTCATATAAATACTCATATTTCAAGTGTCTTCTTACATATCCCTTTAATACAATTGCAAATTCCCTAAGGGTTATGTGAGAGATAGTGGGACTTCATGGGGCAGTTCTCCAAACATGGTTTACGATGTGATCTCAATGAGCCTGAACTTGTTCCATAAATGGAGAAGTGATGATATTTTCGACCATATATTTTCCCAATTGTCCTCTTTCAATATTTTCATGATTTTTAAATAATTTAATAAAATATTATTTTCATAAAACATCATTACTATAATTTTTGACACTATTAATTTAATTTGACTCTAAATACACCAATGAATTCGAATATAATCCTTTAAAATATGTCTAATAAGATATATTCATCTATAAAATTCATGGAACACAATAATTCCTCTCAATTGTAATACTTTTAATATTTTTAAAATCATTTATTTTTTATATTAATTGAATAAATATAATTATAGAGTTACATAAGAATTTAATTTAATTATTCAATCACTAAAAATTTAAAATAAATTACCATGATGAAAAAAATTAAATTAAATTTTAAATTATCAATTAAAACTAAACATAACCACTTTTTCTACTAAGGGTAAAATATTAGAGATACTAAATTCAAGTGAGATATTTCGTTTTCAATTTATCTTGAAGTATAATAAAGTGCCATATCAATGAAAAAAGGAACCATTTAACACCCCAAATTTTTATGGTATGTGCCTTTTTAAAATTTAATATCTTCGATAGCCCGTGTTTTATGCAACATCGAGTTCAAGCGCACCATGAACTATTAAACATGATATTTTAATATCAGGTAGGAATAGTTTTAAACACATAATTAAATTTATATATATTTAACATAATTTTAACAGTCATATAATGTGTTTTTTAGATAATTATATAATAATAAATCAAATTTTATGCATAAAAACTATATTCTTCAAAATGAAATTTTACTTCCTTTTAATGGAGAACCTATTTTAAAAATAAATTTTGGATGTTTCAGAAATTTTATTTTTCAAAATAGAAATAATTTATAAATTTTTAATATCAAAATTATATTCAGGTGAATGTTTGGTATTTTTCTGAGAAGTTTAATTTTTTAATGAATAATGAAAAATACTGCATTATAGTTAAAAAGTAAATTTTCATTTATATAATTACTATGATTTAAATTTATATTTAGAGTCAAAATATATAAATAATATTAATATTAATCCAATTTAGGTCATTTAAATCTCTTTTATATTGAAATTGGATATAAAAACTTATTGAACTTTTGAACGTCTCTTTTAAATGCCTTCTCGCCACACATACAAGATTAACGTTAAACATAATTTAGTGACTTATGTGAGTTGAATTTGGAAAAATGTACATACATGGTTGTAATAATTATTATATTTTTATTCTAATATTACTAACATAATTTTTTAGGTATTATGAATAGACTCTTTAGTAAATTTTTATTTACCATGGTTAAGGGTAAATCGAGTAATTAAATGTAAAATTGATATTATATTAATATAAAATTACCCTAAAACTTGTCATAACTTCATTGGATTCGTGTCTTTAGGCCAAAATAAACCTTAAATTATAAAAATTTATGCCACTTTTGTGATAATATGACATTTATTATATTTTATTTGAATATAAGCTAAAAATTCCATACTCATATTTTTAATAATTAAAAAAATTTAATATAGGTTTATATATAATATAAATTCGACTATAAATATTCTTTTGAAATATAATAAATTAATTTTCATAATTATAATCCTTTTATATTTTAGAGAAGAAAAAAATTTAATTAAAGGTTGGCATAGTGATGATGCAGTAATTGTTTAATCAATGGAAATATCAAATAAATGATATTAAAAATGTTAAAATAAATATAGTTTGACATAATTAATGAAATACATGAATGTTATAGATAAAATATATATGTTAGGGATATATTATATGTGTTTTTATGTTATAATTTTGTGATAAGATTTTTAAAAAGACAAATAATGAATTGTATCAAAACTGTCATTAATGATACTCTAAAATAAATAATATATTATTAAATAATATAAAATTCCTAAAAAACAAAATTTCATAAAAATTACTATAATAAGGTTAAATATTTAATCAATGACCCATCTTAGGGGTTTTTTAAAATTATTATATTAACCCTAAAGAGTAAAAAAGACATGTTTTCAAGGTTATAGTTAAAAGGTTTAAATAAGGGTTAAATCATAAAGAAAAGTTCAATAATGTGACCTAAACATGTATAAATATAATTTTATGAGTATTTAGAGACATAATAATCCTATATTTTAAATAAATCATTTTGGATCTATTTTTAATATTAAATTAATTTATATTAATTTAATATTTTAAAGAATTCCAAAAGTGACCATCACCGCTCTTATAAAAAGGAACCTCCTACCTCACTTAATCACACCCCATTGAGTCATCCAGATCGACCAAACCCTACCAATTTTTCATTAATAAATTATTATCTATGTTATATAGGTCCTGATATTTTAAAAATACAATCCCTAGTGTCCCTAAGAGGATATCCAATGTAATTTCATCGAAGAGGAGGTAATTGGTTTACCAACTCATTCAAGTTACTTTATTATTATACTTACACTTCCTATGTTTTTTCCATAATAAAGTAATAAATAAATAATCATATATAAGATTATATTTTATTATAATTATTAGAAAACTATATTTCTTCTTTTATCTATCATAAGAAAAACAATATCACCTTGCGTGTGTATGTACGACTTACCGTCTCCACACTACGGTGTAATTTTTTTGTCACCACTGTATTTGGATGGGTATAATGATGAATATAATGGATATAAATAATAAATATGAAATGATATTGATTATTTATAATTAATATACAATCTAATTCTGTACCACTTTACAATTAACAGAATGATATCGTCTCTCGCGCGTAATTATGACTTACCATATCCACAAGATGATGAGATTCGTTATCCACATTAAATATTCAATAGTGATTATAAAGATGTATATAAATAATAAATATAATATATAAGAACTTAATATCAATATGGATATATTTTATCTATATCCTATTCAAAATAACAGAGACATTCATGACAAAACAGTCATAGGAAACTAAATCAGTTAACATGAGAAATAAGGGTAATAAAAAAATGTTATTAACAAAATGATTATAAGATATTATAATAGGATAATATATGGTATTATAAATATATTTAGGATTTTGGTATAAGTTAATAACATGTTTTAAACCATTATACATAAGATTAAAAGATGTTCACTCAAAAGGAAACACAAGGTAAGGGACTTCGCCTAAATATTCTTTCATTAAGGCATAATTTGATGTTATATACCCAACGTATTATATGAGGTGTATATAATGACCCTTTGACTTATCATATAATTAATTATTTTATTATAAATTTATTTAATATTTTTATAAATAATATTGTTTTATTGGGTTTAAGATTTAAATATTCAAAGTTTTATGGGACACTTTGAATGTTTAAATAATTAATCCTTTCTCTATTTAAATATTCTTGAAATCAGTTTACATATATATTTATATTGATATAAAAGGATTATAAATGGAATTTTATATATTTTTTCAATTTCATTAAAAAAATTAAAAGAAAATTTTAAAGGGTTTATTTAAAGGACTCTTTAAATAAAACATTATTTTAAATTTCTTTAATATTTATTATTCTAACTCATTCTGATTCATGTATATGTTTTCAAAATGGGTTTTATGAATTTACATATAAAGATATGAATGTTTTAAAATGTTATTTTTTGATTATTTCTAAAATGTTTCAATCTGGTATGAGACACTTTAATTCAAAAATATCTTTTTTAATGTTTTATTTTATAAAATCATGGATTTTATGTAAATGATATAAATGTAAAATGGGGTATTTCTATAAAGAAAATTTTAATGGTTTTTTTAGATTATTTTCATCTATGTCAATAGTCATTGTTGGATTTTATGCTTAATTGATTTGGATTTATTATGGAACAATCTAGCATATTGTATTGAAGGGTTTATCATATTTTTGATAGTGGATATGATATTTTGATTCCATTCATGGTTTATGGTTAATGTATTATCATTTATATGCTAATTTTAATATGAATGTTTATGTTTGTTATGTTTCAACCATTTCATATGAGGAATGAATTTCACTTAGTAAGTGATAGTTAGGGCCCGCTATAGCCCCTCAATGCATAGGTAGGTTTCATGAGACAAAATAGTTTGGGTTTTTACCTATTTATGTGTAGTGACTTGGCCTAATCCTTGATGATATGTTTATAATGTTCGACATTATGGATTACCTCATTATGAGATTAGGTGTTGATATTACATGTGATTATTCAACTAGTATAATTTCCATGTGAATATTTATAAGGAATTATTTCATTTATTATTTCCATATTATGCTAAATATTATTTTTAATTGGATTTTGTCTCCATTACACACCTTTCCTTAAGGTTTATGCTTATTTACTCATAATATCTTCTATCGTATGCTTACCCTTACCAAGCATCTGATCTCACCCAATTCTTATGTTTTATTTTACCTATATGCCATGATGTGTTTTGTGACGAATATATAGGGTTAATCTAGGATAATAATGGCATTATAAAAGGATTATCTATGTTGTATTTTATGTTTTCAATTGTAATGTAAGGTTCATGTATGTAATCTATTTTCCAAGATAGCAAAACCGATCAGTTTGTTGGGATTCGACAGTTATATATATGCCAATGTAACAAAGGCACCAGCTTTGGGAGACTAGGATTGGGGTTATTACAAAAAAAATTTGTCATATTTTAAATATATTGATTGAAATGGATGAAATCCAGTAATTAAATAGGATAATTTCAAGTGTAAGATATATTTTAAATCCCTATCTCAATGTTCTATCAATGTCTTACCTAGTTTACCCTTACCGACGTGAAAAATAAACAATAGAGTTACTCTTTGTAATGACTAAAAATAAAAGGGACAAATTCGATCCTCATGATTCAATATATGGAATCCATTTTGTTAAATTCAATTTATAAAAGTGGGAGAAATTAATTTCAGGTAAAAATGAAAAACACAAAAAAAATAGAAAATTGCATTTTAATTTCAAAAATGAAATTAAAATAGAATGAATTATAATTATAGTCAAAAAGAAAATAATTAGATTATTTATAACTAAATTATTTTTATGTTAATTTATTATTAATTTCAATTCATTATGAGTATTTTTCGATTAAAAGAAATGACAGTTTTAAAAATTCGGTATATTTTTCACTATTCAATGAAAAATAAATTTTTTCCATAAAAATCCCATCATTTAAACCAAAAATATTATTTAAATGATGAATTTAGAAATCATATAATTTTAATATAATAATATTTCAATAGTTTTTTTTGTTCTTTTAAACTAAGTGTTGTGTTTTAAACAAGCTATCAATGAAATATATTTAAAGAGAAATATATCATAGAATATGGGATTGTTACATTATATCCATTATAAGAATTTTGACCTTCAAATTTCATCACTATGATACAAACAAATGATGATACTTATATCTCATCACATCCTTAGGTTCCCACATATATTCCTCAATTTTATGATTTCACCACAAAACTTTTACCAGGCGAGTGGTCTTGTTTCATATCAATTTATTTTTGAAGGAACCAAGCTTGTAGTGGAAGCCTAGAAATATGGGAATTTATAATTTTACACCGATAAATGAAATAAAATCATCATCATTGGAGAACCAATTCCTGATTTATGCCAAGGGTCTCACGTGAATATGATTAAGCATAAAAATAAAACTGTAAAAAACTTTTTTAGATCTGAAACCGCGCACGACGTCTGCTCATCATGGGTGCTTTCTGTTTAAAGAATATGAAGAATAATTCATCTAGATCATCCACACACACATCAATAATCTATAGGATCATGTATCATAAAAATCATAGTGTTATTGTGGAGTTTCGATGATGCCTTTGACGCACTAATGATCACCACATCCCCTACCTTGTGATGCATGAGAGAGAACTTGATCTAAGCTCTTGGATCCAAAGCCTATATCTCTAGAATGTGGGAGAGAGAATAGAAGGAAGATAATCTCTAAATAATACATGGAAAAACCCTAACCTCTTCTATTTTTAGAGTTTCAATAAAATATCTAGTATTGTCACTCAGACTCCCGAATAAATAAAATGATATAAAATAATTTTTAGGACTACTAAAATGAGTCATAAATATTAATATCAATTTCTTGTAATATTTTAAATATATTACAAGATAATAAAAAAGTCATAAATTCAAATCGTCGTTCCCACAAAAATTAATTAAACCTTGATTATATTAATATTCATCCAATTAATATTGTTCCATGTATTAACTTAAAAATTGTAAATAAATTTAATAAATAAATTCAATTACTATTATTAGAAATTTGAATAATATAAATTTATTTGTTGTATTGGTGATCATACCTCCTTGTACAAAACCCATACCCTAGTGGTGGGGCCCA
The DNA here is from genome assembly GCA_963277665.1 of Viscum album. NCBI lineage: Eukaryota > Viridiplantae > Streptophyta > Magnoliopsida > Santalales > Viscaceae > Viscum > Viscum album. The sequence continues at coordinate 2,037,440,153 of OY728148.1, forward strand.
CCATTTCCAATATACCTATTCAACTGAACATGGAATATTCTTGGATACACTATTTTGTGTGACCCTCTAGGCCCTTATACTGATAGTAGTGAATATTATTCACAAACCAAGATCGAGATCTAGCAACACATCATGACCCCGAAAGAGATAAGGATTTTCACAGCATTGACAACCAACCTATGAACACATACTGTGAAATATAATATATTTGTCTTTATTATCTCATAAACGGTGATGCAGACCCGTTTCATTACACTTTTATTACTTTTTTGTTTTTTGATCTAATTCTATGGATTTAACTTAGATGACCATGTCCATGGATTTGTCAGGGTACAACCATCCTAGTAAATATGGACTGAGATATATAACTTACCTAACTTGGAAGTTACAAATCTTTTCTTGATAATTCAACCAATGTCATGCCATCAAAGATGCACCAAAAAAAACTACCTCACCATGATTTCCATATCATGGTTTTATTCTTTCATAAATTTATGAAATAAAATGGAACACATTGGTAATGATATCATGTCAGGGGAACAGTACACATGATCGTAGATAAGAACACCCAATGACACCTGAATATGTGGTGTTCCTATTGGTGGGTCTATCATCATGATCTCACTACTCGAGATCACCTAGTGTGAACTTCATGAAAAAATTATCAATCATTATAATCCCCCAACACATGATAGTCAAATATCCACTATGTTTAGTCAGTAATATGCATTTAGACCATAGAACCTTAGTTTAAGATTAATGTTATATTATCTATAGGTTATCATTATATCCCTAGATCTTCTATAACCTTTCGATACGAAAATTAATACATTGAAATTACCATTTCAATAGTGTACACAAAACATTATACACTACAATGGTAAGAAGAGATCATGTATAGTTAACTGTATATATGATATGGTAATCAAAATAATTGAATAGTTGGGTCTTGGGAACCCACTATTTCAACACTCCCACGCGCACTAGAGCCAAATTTTTAACTAAACTTGTTATCTTCTCGCATGATAAGGATAATTCTTCTACAGGGTAACTAATCTAGCTACTCGGCTAGCCACATTTCTACTACATGACTATTCTACTATTTTCGACCTCATCTATTAGAGAAAAACCTCTCAAGTGATGCTATCCCCGAGTATATTCCATTTTCCACTAAAAAAACATGAAATCATGTCAAGAAAGAATAGCATAATTTTTACATTATGATAATACTTTTATTAATATGTGTGATTCGATGAATTGAAACAAATCATTTCATTTAAATCCTTATTAGTTGTCTTAGAAGATGCTACGTAATTAGTATTTTTAGGTATGGTTACCACTGGCTTCTATGAGTTTGTATCTCTCTACACCTTAGCATAACTCCAATATTAGACCACATAGATCATAGGAAGACTATTTTGTATCCCCTAAAATTATAGTATACTTTAGTCTCCACATCCCATGTACTTATCTTTTGTACTTTATGAAGTACAATCAGATAGTTCCGACTGCTTCACATGTATTGCTCTTAAAAATTACTAACATTTTCCTGCTATAAATTATATCTAAAAAATATCAGTTCTTATACATATGATGGAATACATGATTTATCCATATATTACATTTATGGATATGAATTCATCACTTTAATATCCTCCCATGTCTCAGAAATAGGAACCTAGAGAGATAACTCCATGTGATACTGGCAACAATTTATCTCTTGAATTGTTCCAACATGTATTTTTCAGTACTATTTCACAATATGTATGATTGACTAGGTACTGGAAACCATTAGATATACCTCAGTAGATCATGTTCTATAGAACATAGGTCTTTACTTTTAGTCAATCACTGGAGAATAGATTCCATCCCAATCATAGCTAACATGAAGACCAGTCTGTTTTCAATATGATGCCGAACATATTATACTTGAAAACAATGGGAACTCCCACTAACCTGGGGTAGACACATGGAAAAAACTTATTGGAAATTTTTATTCTAGGATCCCATTGATTACTTCTATCCCAAACTGGATATCTATAACTCGAAACCATTATTTTCGTTCTGTGACACAACCATCCCTTTCTGGTTATGTCGTATAGACACCTTCCATGATTGATAATTATGACATCCAATGCTTAATAATATGATCATATAAATTATCTATGAAAAATAAAATTCTAATTGATTTAGTAATATCATCTTTTTATAAACAATCGAGCCTTATTAGTACTGTACTTGTACCATCCATGTATCATTTCACTTTAATACCCACCTCAGTATTCAAAATTTTAGGCCCCTTTGAGTTATGATAAATTGAATCCATTATTGAATTTTAATTGATCTTTTAAATATTAGATAATTTTCATATATTACTCACTTGTAGAAATTATTATTCAGAATGAGTAATATATCACCATCCATGGTGAACTCAAAACCATCACCATGGTTTTTAACCTTCCGACCATGTTTGTGTCTCTGGAACCTTCCTCTTCCGCATGTTCTTGTGGAAATTCTTCCTATGCCAACTATTTGTACATGTCGATCATTGACTAAAACCAGGTCTATCTTGATCCAACTATCTATAAAGAGATGGAGACCCTCTTATAGAACTGTAGTCTATCACTTTAACACAACTTTTCAATCATAGGGATATATGTAATATCCTAAGAAATTGTTAGCATAATTACTTAAATGCACCATGTTTTTAGCTTTATGCATGTATATTTATAACCTAAAAAATATTTTCACCCAAACACATATCCTTATGACATAATGGATATCTGTCATACTACAAATCATATGGTATCCATTTGTCATTATATTTTACATAAGATTATGGGATATCACTAGTATTTGTAAACACATCATGAAATATAATGGTTGTTTCTGAAAGTTGCAATATTGATACTCCCTACATCATAAACATGATGTATAAAATGTGCATTTCATAATTACTCCACGCTATAGTTTTTTGATGAATATTTACATGTAAGACAACATCATCTATCCTCCTTATTAACATCAATGTCATGATATAGATAAGGTATATGTGCATTTAGTAATTACTCCATGCTATATTATCATGACCGATGATTTCATAGTCAATATATTCTACGACATACTAGATCAAATCAACACATATCTTATGATGATGGATATACGTCACTTTTTCATTCCTTAATAACTTAAAGGAATCATATGATGTTTCTTTACAACTAGATTTCCCTTGAAATAGTTCAAGCTCACTTGTTGAACTTATTTCCAAATCTTTATGAAATACCATTATTTCTATAGGTTTCTTTATCCAAATGAAAGATGTTTATAATAAAATAGGTGTTTAGATATGCCTATCCAAAATACCATACATTTTATATTCTTGACGTCCAATTTTAGTGTTTCATGACAGAGAATTATCTTGTCACAACTAGGTATAAGTCTTACATTTTATATTCATCTGTTATTTCCTATGATTCATGTATCACTAAACCAGTGATTGAGTATTAAATACCAAAAAAAAAATTCAATATATAGCCTAGAATAATGTCTCCTTGTGTCGAAAAGGAAACATGAGATGAATATTTTGGTTATAATCAGTAATAGTTTTACAAGAATCATTATATTGACAATATATAAGTCATGCAGTTATCACCTCTGGCCTCGGTATCACCCTTTCGTAGCCAAATATAGAATACTCCTCACATCTAGTAATGTTTTTATACTTACATGGTTACTATATTTCAATACAAATATTTTATAGGCATATAATTTTAAATACCAAATAAGTAAAACTAAAACATCACAATTATATGATGAATATACCCGAAGGAGAAGCATTAACATGCTTGTTTAAATAAATTTATTGAATTTAAACTCCCATTATTTTATTTTATGATATGAAAAAAAATAACCTCTACTAATACGTCTTTCATTGAAGGATGTTGCAAATGTGTCATTGGAATTTTGTTCCTTTGGTCTTTTTTTCATTTTCTTTCAATTTATCCTCCATAAGAATTAATGATGAAACTGTCTTTGATATTCTTATTTAATTGGAAATCCTTACCTAAATAGTTAATGAAACAATTACTCATTACTAGTTAATTTTATAACTTAATAATATACTTGAGTAAAGGGGTGAAAATGATATTAGAATAATATGTATTGAAAGATCATAACTGACCTTTCAATTTACATATATCACGTGTAAGCATTACATATTCATGAAATTTCTTCACTTTCTCCATGCAATGCACATGGAGATGAGACTTCATGTCATATCTTCCATGTCCTGATGTTCTGACCACAACTATCACTGGATGTTGATGAAATAATAATGAAATAAATATCATATGATTTTTTAATTGGTATCCTATAAGAAATTTCACCCTTGATTCATGAGGTAACTTAACAGATATCGGGTCACTAGCGCCCTGAGATTCCAATAGTATTATGCGCAAGTGCCTATACTATTTTTAGATACTCATGATGGTCTGGATATTTACTTTTTACAATATTTATCATAGTTATAAACATGCGGTATAACTTTACATTTTTTTTAAAAAATAAATTTTAATACATTGTTACTTTTATCTTGATTGCTTGTTTTTACATTTTGATTAATTAATTAAATAAATAAATGTCTGTAACTATTTTTATCGAATTATAAGGACCCTCTGTTCTAGAATTAGAATACTCTATCGCTTGAGTATTCTAGTGGAAAGGATCCCAGAACCACCACTTATAATATAAAAGCATTTTCATCACCAATACATTGAGGGTTCAAGGTTGGATTTTGGATGGCCAACCGCATTAACTCGCGGTTCCATGATCTATTGAGTGAAGTCCCATGTTCTCAAATAGTTAATTTATTTACTCAATGCTTGCCTCTAAAATTACAACAAGATACATTTTGATATTTCATTGAAATAATTTCAGTTAATTCAACCCACAACTCTTAGAAGAACACCCCGGTAGTAAGAGGAACCCTCAGCTTATGAATGACTGGCACCCAAAACTGCCAGTTTTTCAAAATTAAAATGGTGGAAGGAAGTTCAACATTAATATTACATTAAAGGTTTTATTATATTTAATATTAAAAAAGAAATCAATTTATATTTTCTATGATCGTACTATGCGATCGAACTCACAACTGACAATGCATGAAATAGAAAAACAATCACACCACATGTTCATTTTATCATTCATACTTTTCTATTATTACTATACATGTTCGCGAATTAACTACACATACATAAAAATAATAAAGAATGAAAAAATAAAATGATTCCCTGATCAAGAGATTGTTATAATGGTTGATCAGTTGAGTGAAAAACAGACCAACCTAGGCTCTAGGGGTAATATCTTGAGTCGTGTCCCTTACAACTCGAATTACACCACCGGCCCATCAAATGTATCCACCTCTTGTGTGGTGGGTAACTATCACATGGCATGAAAAGAGTCCCTTATCATATTATCATTATAAAACATTATTCTCTCACAAGAGAGGGAACTATGGAGTATAAAATTAAACTCTTATGTTTACATGCATGACCTTATACATATTGGAGTTCTAGGGTTTCTGCGTGACGATGGTTGGACGTGGCTCAATAGGGAGGCGTGGGAGGAAAATGACACACGAGAGGCACCGGATAGGGGTAGTCCTATGAGGAAACGTGTTGCTGGGGAGGTCCAACTGGAGAGCTCGGATGGAGGAGCCACGACATCCTCGTGTGATCCGGGTAGGGGCAGTTGGGAGGTGACCAGCCACGAGAAGGAAGTGCAGGTTCTATCAGCATTGTTAGGCTGTGAAGGCGGTGCGATGGGGTAGCTGGGTGCAACGGAGTTGGTATCCTAGGGAGAGATGCCCGGTGGAGGGCGGAGCTACCAGAGCAGATTGAAGTGACGGAGGGTGGCTGGGCCTAGCAGAGGTGTTCTGTGTGCCCTAGAATGTAAGGCCACATCCAGGGGGAAGGCATCGGCCTAACGAGGATGCGGACCGGGAGAAGGGGCTGAATACGGAGTACCATGAGAGTGAACCCTAGAGAGTGACAGGTAGTGCGAGGGAGGGATGTCGTGCCAGAGGTGCATGGAGCCATCTAGAGTTTTTTTTAAATATGTTTTTTAAAAAAAATATTTTAAAAAAAACGGTCAGGTTAAAAATATTTTTCAAAATGCCCCTCAAAGGTGGCATCCGCGATGCCGCCTTTGTGTTTCGGGGCAAAGTCGGAATCGCAGATTCCGCCTTTGGCCTTTACGCGAAAGGAGTCATGCGCGATTCCACCTTTCCCCTAATTTTTTTTAATTTTTTTTTTATTTTTTGTTTTGTTTTGTTTTGTTTATATATATATATATTAACGAAACAAAAAATTTCAGCAGAATTTTTCTGCTACTAAATATCCAGCTGTACTGCCATTACAGCAGTTTGGATTCTGACAGAAACCCTCACCCAGACCTCCCTTTTATAAGATGGCTTGTCCTGGAAATCATTCTCCATTTTCGATGTGGGATTCAGGTTCTCCCTTTCCTGCGCAGTACATTCTGTATTTGCAATGTGGGATTCTGTTTCAAGTGCATGACTTTGAAAGACAATAAAATATAAACTATAAGACCAATATAAATGAAATTTTAAATATTGATTAAACATATAATAAATTATTGAAAACAAAAAGAATTTCCTTAAAATTAATGATGAAAAATAATTTATAAGCTTTCAAAACCGCCAACTTGAAATTTAAAAATGGTTCAAGTACGTGAATTTCAAAGACTATAAAATATAAAATATAAAACGAATATAATTGAAACATTAAAAATTGATTAAAGATATATAAAATAGTTGAAAACAAAAGGAATTTCTAAAAAAATGTCAATAAAATGTAATTTATAAGCTTTCAAAACCACTTACTTGAAATTTAAAAATGTTTCAATCACGTGAATTTGAACGACTATAAAATATAAACTATAGAACGAATACAATTGAAACATTACACATTGATTAAACATATAAGAAATAGTTGTAAACAAAAAGAATTTCATAAAAAATGTTGATGGAAAATAATTTATAAGCTCTCAAAACCGCCTATTTGAAACTTAAAAACGCCTCAAATACGTAAATTTGAACGACTATAATTACATAAGTAATAACTAATAAGTAATAAGAAATAATTATTAATTAATAATTATAATGAATAATAATAATTAATATTTATATTACTAATTAAATAATTAAAAATTACTAATTACTAATTACCAATTAATTTGCAATATAATTATTAATTATATTACCAATTAACTAAATAATTATTATATATGTGATAATTAATAAGTAATAAGTAATAATTATTAATTAATAATTATAATGTCTAATAATAATAATTAATATTTATATTACTAATTAATAATTACTAATTACTAATTACTAATTACTAATTAATTAGTTATAATTATTAATTATATTACTAATTAAATATAAAATAATTATATATGTAATAATTAATAATTAATAAGTAATAATTATTAATTAATAATTATAATGAATAATAATAATTAATATTTATATTACTAATTAAGTAATTAATAATTAATAATTACTAATTACTAATTAATTAGTTATAATTATTAATTATATTACTAATTAACTAAATAATTATTATATATCTAATAAGTAATAAGTAATAAGTAATAATTATTAATTAAAAATATAAGAAATAGTTGAAAACAAAAATAATTTCATCAAAATTATTGATGATAAATAATTTATAATCTTCCAAAACCACCAACTTGAAACATAAGAATGTTTCATGTACATTACTATCAAAGACCATAAAACATAAAATATAAGACCAATATAAATGAAACCTAAAACATTGATTAAACATATAATAAATAGTTAAAAACACAAAGAATTTCATCAAACTTGTCGATGATAAATAATTTATAATCTTTCAAAACCACCTATTTGAAACATAAAAATGTTTCAAGTATGTAACTATTAATTATATAATAATTAATTAGTTAATTAGTATTATAAATATTAATTATAATTATTCATTATAATTATTAATTATTACTTATTACTTATATAATAACTATTTAGTTAATTATTAGTATAACTATTAATTATATATTAATTAATTAGTTAATTAGTAATATAATTCTTAATTAGATAATAGTAAATTAGTTAATTAGTAATATAATTAGTAATTATAATTATTCACTATAATAACTAATTAGTTAATTAGTAATATTATTATTCATTATAATTATTAATTAATAATTATTACTTATTACGTATTACTTATTAGATATATAATAATTATATAGTTAATTAGTAATATAATTAACAATTATAACTAATTAATTAGCAATTAGTAATTAGTAATTATTAATTAGTTAATTATTAATTAGTAATATAAATATTAATTATTATTATTATTCATTATAGTTATTAATTAATAATTATTACTTATTACTTATTAGATATATAATAATTATTTAGTTAATTAGTAATATAATTAATAAATATAACTAATTAATTAATAATTAGTAATTAGTAATATAAATATTAATTATTATTATTCATTATAATTATTAATTAATAATTATTACTTATTACTTATTAATTATTACATATATAATTATTTTATATTTAATTAGTAATATAATTAATAATTATAACTAATTAATTAGTAATTAGTAATTATTAATTATTAATTAGTAATATAAATATTAATTATTATTATTATTATTCATTATAATTATTAATTATTAATTATTACTTATTACTTATTAATTATCACATATATAATAATTATTTAGTTAATTAGTAATATAATTAATAATTATATTGCTAATTAATTAGTAATTAGTAATTATTATTATTCATTATAATTATTAATTAATAATTATTTCTTATTACTTATCAATTATTACTTATGTAATTATAGTCGTTCAAATTTACGTATTTGAAGCGTTTTTAAGTTTCAAGTAGGCAGTTTTGAGAGCTTATAAATTATTTTCCATCAACATTTTTTATGAAATTCTTTTTGTTTTCAACTATTTATTATATGTTTAATCAATGTGTAAAGTTTCAATTATATTTGTTCTATAGTTTATATTGTATAGTCGTTCAAATTCACGTGATTGAAACCTTTTTAAATTTCAATTAAGCGGTTTTGAAAGCTTATAAATTACGTTTCATTAACATTTTTTTGGAAATTCCTTTTGTTTTCAACTATTTATTATATCTTTAATCAATCTTTAAAGTTTCAATTATATTCGTTTTATATTTTATATTTTATAGTCTTTCAAATTCACGTACTTGAATCATTTTTAAATTTCAAGTAGGCGGTTTTAAAAGATTATAAATTCTTTTTTATCATCATTTTGAAGGAAATTATTTTTGTTTTCAACAATTTATTATATGTTTAATCAATATTTAAATTTTCATTTTTATTAGTCTTATAGTTTATATTTTATTGTCTTTCAAAGTCATGCACTTGAAACAGAATCCCACATTGCAAATACAGAATGTACTGTGCAGGAAAGGGAGAACCTGAATCCTACATCGAAAATGCAGAATGATTTCCAGGGCAAGCCTTCTTATAAAAGGGAGGTCTGGGTGAGAGTTTCTGTCAGAATCCAGACTGCTGTAATGATAGTACCGCTGGATATTTAGTAGCAGATATATTCTGCTGAAAAATTTTGTTTTGTTTATATATATATATATATATAAACAAAACAAAACAAAAATAAAAATAAATTTTTTTAAAAAAATAGGGGAAAGGTGGCATCGCGCATGCCGCCTTTGAGGGGCATTTTGAAAAATATTTTTAACCTGACCGTTTTTTTTAAAATATTTTTTTAAAAAAACGTATTTAAAAAAAACCCACCATCTACCGCTGGCTGGGAGGGGGCCACCACGTTGGGCGGGAAAAATACCCACCTCTCTTTTTTTTACTTATTTTTTTTAACTTAAAAAACCATTAAAAAGTCCTCCATTAATTAATTTATTTATTTTTACTTCTCCAAAAAAAGTCCGACCAACCAATCTCAAAAGTTCCTTTTTCCTCTCTTTGGTTTTCGCAGGTCATACCCATGACTCCCACTTCTATTTTATTTCTTTTTTGACCCCATGGAAACCAGACACCATAAACATTTTAATTTATAAATCCTATAGTTTAGGATTTGATAAAGAAATTTTTATTTTCAAAATGCTTTTTATCATTGCATAAAAAAAATACATGGATATAAATAATGTTCCGGTGACGGACTACCCACCCAGTGATTGTTTATTGAAACCTCATAAAATAAAAAAAAAATTAAATGTGAACTTAACATTCAAATGACCACAGAATGATCATTCGAAATTGGATTAATATGTGGTCTGCGGTGATGGGACTATAAAGAAACCCTATATAATTTTTAATGAAAATTTAATTTATTTTGGCTTAAAAAGTTTCATGTGATGATCTAATACCACTTGAAGGACCCATTCATGCAGTGGAAGCCCTGAAATACGAAATTTTAAAAATTTTCATCGATGAACGACATAAAATCATCATTATCAGCTAACCGCCTCCCGGTTTGTGCCGAGGATATCTCATGAATATGATTAAGCACAAAACTAAAACCGTAAAAAATTGGGTTAGATGCGAAGCCGCACACAATGTCTTCTCATTGGTGGTTATCGCTGCTTGAAGAATCCAATGATGAATTCATCTAGATCATCCATACACAATTCAAAAATCTGCAGAAGCTCCAATCGTCGAAAGATGGGCATTAGCGTGGAGTTCTAATGATGCCTTCGACACACCAATGATCACCGCATCACATAAATTGCGATTCATGAGAGAGATCTTGGTCTGAGCTCATATATCTAGAGCCTCTCTATCTAAGATGTGGAAGGGGGAGATGATAGAGAGAGAGAGGTTGTTAATATTACATGGTAAACTCCTCTCATTCTCTATTTATAGTGTTAAAAAAATATCTGCTATTAACACCCGACCTCCCAAATTAATAACTTGTTATTAATGACTTGTTATGATTAATAAACCGAGTCATACAAATTATTATCACTTTCTTGTATTATATTAAATCTATTAGATGATAATATATGAGTTTCTAACTTGACTCTTCTTTCCCACAAAAATTAATTGAACCTTGAATATATTAATATTCATTCAATTAATATTTTCTATGTATTTACATAAAAAATGTAAATACACATAATAAATAAATTCAATTCCCATTATTCTAAACATGAATAATATGAATTTATTTATTTCACTGGTGGTCGTATCTGCTTAAAAAAACCCAAACTCCTATGGTGGGACCCACCATGTCCAATATACCTTTTCAACTGAACATGTAATATTTTCGAATACTTTATTAAGTGTGAGCCTCTAACCCCTTATCTCAGTAGTATTTTATAATATTCATAGAACACAAGTGGGATCTAGCAACCCATCATGGACCATAAAGAAATATGGATTTAAATAATAGTGACAACCAACTTACGAACACGTACTGTGTAATATAATCTATTTTTCTTTAATATATCATAAGGATGCACATTTGTGTAATCTCCATTTTCTAGATTTATTATTTTTTGATCAAAATAGAATGGTTTGCCTTGGTTGATTATGACCATGGATTTATCAAGGTACTACCATCCGGATCAATATGGCCTGAGATATTTAGCTTTTTTAATTTGGAAGCAACAAATCTTTTCTTGACCATTCAACCAATGTCATGCCATCAATGACACACCCAACACAAACGACCTCGCCAGGATTTCAATATCATGGTTTTCGATTTGGATCAATGTATTCAATCAAATGAAATACATTAGCAATGATCTCAATTCAGGTGACCATTACACATGATCATAGATAAGAACATCCAATAACACCCAAAAAATTGTGTGTTCCTATTAGCGGCTCTATCTGCATGATATCAGTACTCGATATCACCAAGTGTGAACTTCAAGAGAATAAGTTTCAATGCTTATGTTCTCTGAGCATCTGATAGTAAAAAATCCACCGTTTCCAGTCATTAAGATGCATCTAGACCATTGAACCTTAGATTTAGATTAATTTAATAGTATCTACATGTTCTCATTATAGCCTAGGATCTAATATAACCTTTTAATATGATTATTAATCCATAAAAATTAACATTTTAATATTGGTTGAAGAAAATTATTGACTATAATGGAAAGAATACATCATGTATAGATAACTGTATACATGATATGGTAATCAAAAGCACGGAATAGTTGCGTCTAGGGCACCAACAATTTCAAAACATTCTATGATCCACAATATCTATCGGTTGTTCCTCATAAGACATATCTTTCTACACTTATATGACCTTTGAGTTTAGTACATAAGAATGATCATGATTGTACTTCCTCATGATAGATACATAGAACAAATAGTAGACTTCAGAGAGATTCGGTGGAAGAACCAGAGGATAAGATACCGTCTTGGTACATTTAAGAATTTAAAAGGTACAAATATATCTAGGGATTTACTTCCTATTATTTCAAAATCTAATAACCTTATTTAAATGAGATATTTGTAAGAATACCATTTCACCAACTTGAAACTCTAGATCACTCTGATGATATTCAACATATCTTTTATTTACCATTGATCTCCCCTTTGGTGTTTTTGAATGGATCATGAATTTTCTACCTTTTCCTTAGCTAGATCTGGTCCCAATAGATTTATTTATCGAGCTTAATCGAAATAAAATTTATTTTTTACATTTACTTCCATAGATGGATTCATAAGGATCCATTTAATTCTCGTGTGAAATCTATTATTGTAAGAAAATTCTACCAAATTAAGGTGTTGATCCAAACCATCTTAAAAATACATTGATAAAGGTCTAAAAATGAAATCTAGAGTTTGAATGATCCTCTTAGATTGACCATCTATCTGAGGATGATAAACAGTACTAAAAATCAACTCTATATCTAGATCCTACTAACGGATTCTTCCGAACATTGAGGTAAGCCTCATATCCTGATAAGATACAATTTAGAGTGTTACCCCATGCAATCTCAAAACATCCTCAATGTATAACCTAATAAGATGACCAAGAGAGAAATGTTCTCCAATTGTGATATAATTCACCATTTCATAAGGAGAGAGACTAAATCCCAATTAACATTATTAAATTTATATATTTTTGGGTGTCAAATGTTGAAAACCATTGTAACGTTTTCCCATTTCTATTTTTTATGGGTGCTGGTTAACATCCCCTAATTATTTTTTCTCATAGCCTTAACTTGTTGACACATCAAACATCATGATACATACTCTGCAATATCCCTTTTCATGCTATCCCACCAAATGATATCTTTCATATATCTAAAAATATTTATATTTCTATTATAAATATATAACAATGAACTTGGAACTACATCCAAAAAACTACTTTAACTCTGATTTTGACAGAACACATACTCAGTTTTTGACCCATATCATTCCAGCATGATCATGGTTGAACTCTAAAACATTCCTCACCTTCTTGTAAATTTCCACATCTTCCTTTTGCATCTTCTTAATCCTATAATGGATTGATAGTTGAACATTCATTTGAGAAAGATAGGATATTTACCCTTTCCTAAATATTTAAAGATTAAAATTCTAAATATCTATAAATATCTAATCTTTTTGAGACCTCATCATTTACTAACTGGCATGATATTTCCAACCCCGAGCATTAGCTACCATGTTTCCCTTCCCATGGTGGTAATGTATTTTATTTTCATAATCATTGACCAACTCCAACCATCTTATCTGGTGCAAATTCAATTCTTTATGTGTAAATATATAATTCAAGATTTTATGATCAGTATATATATCACACCTTTTACTATATTGATAATTCCTCCACATCATCAATAAAAATTCTGCCACTGTGAGCTTCAAATAATGAGTTGGTACTACTACAAAACACGCCTTTAACAATGCTGGTCTTTATCAGTGCTAAAAAACGCTAATAAATCATACATTTTATCAGTTCTTTTTTACCACTGATAAAGGTACCATTTATCCGTGCTTTATTTCTAGCACGAATAAATAGTTACCTTTATCAGTGCTTTATATGCAGTGCTGCTAAATGGTACCCTTTATCGGTGCATTATTTTTAGTGATGATGATGGTCAGAATAAAATTATATAATTAAATAAATAAAAATTAAAAAATTAGTTCATTAAAAAATTATTATAAATTTTATTAATTAAATAATTATAGATAAAAATAAATACATTGATTATAATATATATATATATATTATATAAATACTAAAAAATAGTGCGTGTTAAATAGAAATATAAATCCAATATGATAATTAAACAAATAAAAATTAAAAATCAGTAAATTGAGAAAAATATTAATCATTTTATTAATTAGATAATTATTGATAATGTTAATAAATAGTTCATATTAAATATATATATATATATGTGAATATTTATTGATATTATTTATATTAATTTTTTTATACATTTATATTAAATAGTCACATGCTTAGTAAATATTATTTTATAATTAAAAAATAATAGGAATTTAAAATACCAACTAATTTCATAGGTAGTGGAAATAATTGAATGTCATTTTTTTCAATCTAACATAGATCAAACATGTGTTATATTGATTTCACATATATGTAAGTAATTAATTTTCATATACAACTCAAACACACAAAACTTATCCATTTTTACAATATTGTTTAAAGTGTCATTATTTTTAATTTATTCAATTTCACTCATTTTTAACATGAATGAACTTAAGATTAGATATTCATTAATAATATTAAAAAATTATTTGTAAAAAAATCTTTATAAATAAAAAAATTTATAAATTTAAATTTACTATATTTATACATTTATATTTTTATAATCAACAATAAAATATTATTTTTTAAATTATTTATATAATATAAATAAATAATTATATATATTTAAATAATTATTAAATTTATAATAAATTTATATAAATAAGGATTATATTTACTATATTTATATGTATATATTTATTATATATATATAATTATATAAATATTTATAACTACATAAATATATATTTATAATAATGAAATATTTTTTATCTGCACTGATAAAAGTGTCCCGATCTATTTAAAAAACTCAAAATAGCCAATAAATCATAGTGATATCCTAATTTTTATATGGAATAAACCCACTATCGGTGATCCTCTATGAATCGAATATCAAATCAAAGATCGAATCAAACCTCAAACAAATCCAAGGATCAAATTCTAGGTTCGAGCAATTTAGGGGTTCAATGAATCCAAAGCTCAATAATAAGTCTTTATCTATTTTATTTCAAATATAATCCTTTCTCTAACATCACTTGTGGAACTCGGGGTGTAAAATATCAACAGTTATAGATATGGTGGATGATGTTTTTTAACTGTGAGTGTGGTAAGTTAACCATTTTGATGATATTTCTGTAGAGATCATCCATTTTGATGCTTGGAATTTTTATAGTGTGAAACAATTATACTGTGAGCCTTACGAGCTTCATTCCCAGGCCATATGATCATCTGCATCTTTATTTTTGATATATATTGTTGATGTGTATTATTTATTATGTGAACTTCTTTACAAACCTCCCTAGAATCTCAAGTATTTGGGTAAATGTGTATTAGATGGACTCCCTTCCATCGGATGGGTAGATATGATGTGATGACCTCCCTAAAATCTTTGGGATGGGTCGGTGTGGTGATATGAAATCCCAAGAGTCTTGAGATGTTCTGAAATATTTGATATACCATTAACATTGAATTCAATACTTCATTAAGTAGTTACATCACTTATTCCAATAAATAGAATGGATGTTATCAAATTCTATATATTAGAAATTATTTTTAGGTATTCTTCATTTTTGGTCTACATGTATTGGTTCCACCCATAGTAATCTTTGATTACCATACATGTATATGAATTATCTCTTTACTTATTAAAATGTTTTATCAATACCTTTTTATATCTTCTAGTTGATTGAATAAGAGTTTATTATTATTCTTTCTCATATTCGGGTTTCTTATTACTCCTTAATTGCTTATATTATATTTTCATTTTTTATGGGATTTAAGAAAGGCTTTATGTGTGTCAAACAATAGTTATTATTTCAATTTGTTGCTCTAGAATCTTCCCCCATATATTTTATAGACAAATTTCATCCACATTAGCAATATATCTTGAATAGTTATTATTGCAATTTATTTCTTAAGAATAATCCTCCATCATATTTATGTGGCTTTTATTAATCTGAGAATTAGTTATCCCATGGATGACTACTGATTAGAGTATTTAAAGAAACATATGTGCATGTCCACAAGAGATGTAGGATGTGTGTGAAACAACAAAATACAATGATGAATGTCTAAGAGATTAGTAGATAAAGACGATAATTGTCTATAACTACCATCTTTGAATGAATTCAAAGGATAACTCCTACCATAGTAGGGTAATTATTTTCTTAAATTCAATTAATCATTTTTTAAAATCATACTAAAATTATTTTAAAAAATAAAATATTGGGTTTCCATTATTATAATTTTTTATAACTTTCCCTTTGATAATGAATATCATATGTATATTTATTTATTTATTGAAAAAATTAATATTTAATGATCCCAAAATGATGGATATGAATAAAAAATGGATGCACACTAATCATTTTATAGAAGAGTATGAAGATGGAGTTAAAGTGATCATCAATTTTGCAATAGAGCATTCATACAACACTTCTCAAATTCTTTTTCCATGTTTATATTCTTCTTATTGAAGACAAATTAGTCTGAATAAGTTGGAAGAACATTTTATTTGTCATGGAATAGACCATATCTATAAATTCTTTACTAAAAACATGGAAAAACTGAATGTGGATACCGATTGGATGATACTGTTGTTTATGGATCATTTTATATGAATACCACTGTAAATGATTATGGATATTTAATTGAGGAAATGAAAATGACAATTCAAGGTGACTATCTTGATTGTACATAGTTTTTCGAGAAGTTAAATAGTTATTACAAGAGGCCATTGTTTACATGTTGTAATAAATACACAACATTGTTAGCTGTATTGATGTCATATAATTTGAAATATGGAAGTAGATGGAGTGACATCATCTTTATAGAACTACATGGTCTCGTGAGTGATATGATACTAGAAGAAAATGAACTACGATGTAGAACATATGATGCTAAAAAAATATTTCATTTAATGGTAATGATATCTACAAAATATATGCTTTTCCAAATGATTTCATATTGTATCCCAAGGATCATTAATCACCCCTAAAATTCCTTATGTGTGGCGCAGATCAATATAGGAAAAATGAATCAAGTCCTTTGAAATTTGTATTGAAATTTCTTATCATTACACAATTTAGAAGAATATACGGATGTTAAGAAACCATGACACAATTGACATTACATACAAATAAAATAATTAAAATTAGAACCTATGTCATCCAAAGGATTCTCATAAGTGGAAGAAAATTGAATTCATGTATCATGAATTTGGAAATGAACTGAGAAAAATTAATCTTTCAATATTATAAGATGTAATAAATCGTTTTGGTTAATGAATTAGTACTCATATTACATGGACCATCATTTTGGTAAAGTATAATATTCCACCATGGATATGCATGAAGAAAAAATACAACATGTCTTCTCTGCTTATATCTAGACCAAAAAAACCTAGTAATGATATTGATGACTATATGGATCCATTGAAAAAGGATCTAAAATTGATGTGGTATATAAGTGTTAAAATGTATGATTATCATAGAAAGAAATAATTCACATTGAGGGTCATGTTGTATGGGTTGAAAAATTACTTCCTCTCTTATGAAAATTTATTAGGATATATAATTATTGTAATGTTTGGGTGTCCCATTTGTGAAAAATTCAAATACTAAGTTCAATTGAAACACTCCTTTAATATTGTATTTTAGGACATCCAATATTTATTTTACCTTGATTATATAAATACTAATTCTGGATAATATCATTCTATGGAAATATCGAAGAGGGTAAAACACCATCTCTAGTAACAATAAATTATCTCTAAAATAAAGTAAAATATATTGAAACTGTTTTCTATATTCCATTTTTGGAAAACCTTTCAAAATGAGGTTGGAAGAAGTGATCAACATTCATTGAATTACCATATTGAAATTTTTTTATATGTCAAAATTTTTCTTTATGTCATGCATGTAGAAAAAAATTATTTGATAGTGTTATTATCATGTTACTAAATGTTCCTGATAAAATTAAAGATGATACTAAGGTTAGGTTAGAATTTATTGGAATAGGTATAATGGAAGAGATGGCACTGCTAAAGGGTAAAAGGGTGAATATTCTTCCTCTAGAAAATTACACTCTATCAAGACATGAATAATTGTAAATTTAATCCCTTTCCTTAATAGTGTCAATGTTATATTGGGGTATTTATCAAATATAAATAATGACATTTCAATTACTAATTTGATGTTACAAGGACTAAAATCAAATGATTTTTATGTGTTGATACAAGATTATTCATGTTTCTTTCCGTTTCATTCTGTCGAAAAATGTAAATCATAAATTAACCAGACTCTGCATATTTTTTAAATCCATATGTAGTATATTTATAGACCAAAAAATGCTTACCACCACAAATAAGCATGTTTCAGTGATATTATGTCAATTAGAGGTGTTCTTCCCACCATCATTCTTTGATATAATGGTCCACCTAATTTTTCACATGGTTAGAGAGGTTAAACTATGGGGTCCTGTCCATATTAGATGGATATACCCCATTAAATGATATATGAATATTTTGAAAGGGTATGTCAAGAATCAAAGTTGGCTAGTGTATTTCATAATGATATATTTCTAAAAAAGAAATTGTCTTTCGTACCAATTACCTATTAGATGTTGATATTATTGGTCTCCTAATGTCTGGTCACAATGAACCCCTTATGGGAAAATGGTTTTTTGAAATATATGTCATTATAATTACCTTGATAGAGAAGTAGAAGGAGAACCTTAAAATTTTACATAATAGGGAATATGTTGATCCATACATTGAATCCCACAAATAAATTCTTAGAGATTTGAATCCATTAAGGGATAAATTTTGGATATCAAAAACATATAGTAATCGGTTTATAAGATGGTTGTGAGATCAAATTTATATTGATTAATTTAAAATTTGAAATTCAATTGTCAAAAAACTTCTATGGATAGCTAGGGGACCAAAAAAATTCATATCTTACACTGGTTTTGTAATCAATGGTTATACATTCTATGAAAAAGAACATGATGACAACAGTACAATGAAAAACAGTTGTGTTATGCTTGTGGATGAAGCGATGCACATATCTGGTTAGAAAGATATAAATCCAATTTATGAAAATATGTAATGTTTTTGAATTTTCAAATAGATATATGAGTTTGATTGTAAAACATTTCAACAGTTGATTTTTCATTGCAAATGGGTATATAATATCAGTGTAGTGAAATATGATGGAATGAATTCCATGATGGAGAATTTCAGTACAGAATGTGAAAATAAAGATCCATTCTTAATGGAATCACAAGTAGTGAATGTATTTTATTTCCCATATGCAACAAAGAAGAATGGGTCAATTTCCCTGTTGGAGACTAAAACAAATTTTGGTTCATATGAAAATTTAATCAAGGACTACCCTTTCATTTGGAGATCCCAATCAGTTTATACCAATCCCAATGTAGTCAATGCCTTTTCGGTTAAATGATAACACAAAAAAGGGATTTGTATAATAGATAGAGGAAAAAATCCCTAAAACCTTTAAAATGAACATGTCAATGAGAATGTAAAAGTTTTTTTTAATATACTACGTTTTTACTCATAATATTATATATTCCCTACTACATTAACATAATCTAAATTAAATGTTTGACTACCCATGAAAACAATGTCTTATTCAAATGATGTTGTTTCCAATCCCTCATACGAATAAACTATAATGATGGAAACCGTTTTGAAATATTCAATGGTAATGTTACAATATACATTCAGTATTTTTCCAAAAAACAAAACATTGAATTTTTTTATATTAATTATTCCTTATAGAGTATCATTATTTTAGAATATTGTTTCCATCTATAATTCCATCAAAGGAAGAAAAATGATTTTGTCTTTTCTCAATAATCATGGTAATGTTGATGTATTCAAAATAAAATCATTATCCATAAAATTATTGTATTGTTTCGTATTTATGAACAAAATATTTATTTACTATAATGCCCCGACCCCAGTTACCCTGAGTCGGTGCATTATTTTAATACATTGGCATGATTTCAAGGAATCAAGTCCCAAAGGACCGATCAGTTTAGTAGCCTTGGAAACACTAGATACATTCATAAAAGTTACATTACATCATAATATGAAAACTACAACAATATAGTCTCCATAGTCCACACTCTTATCCCCTCATACTATCCCTGCAGGTCATTCATAAATTACTTCTTCACATCTTGGGAGAAATAAAACATTGAAAAGGGGTGATCTCAAATGCCCAGTAAGGATAACAATATAGCATAAACTTTCATAAATAAGAATAAACATTTAGAGAAATGTATAACTAAAACAAAAGCCTTTTAAACTTGAACTTCAACATAGTATGGAAAAAATAAAATGAAATAATGCCATTTACTTATTCACATGGATATTCTACTAATTGAATAATCACACGAAATATCAATAACCACCTTCATAATGATGGAATGCATAATGCCAGACTATCATAACCACATAGCCAAGGCCTCGTGCCAAGACTAGAAATAAGATTTTGCCAAGGCCTTGTGCCAAGAAACTAGTTTGTCTCATGAGACCTACCGATGCATCGAGGAGCTATAACGGGCTCCACCCGTCACATATTAAGTCCAATTCATTCCCATATGAAATGGTTTAAACATAACATAAACATTCGTATTTAAACTAGCATATGAAATGTAAATACTACATCCATAAACCACGGATGATATATAAATAACACATCCACAGTCAAACACATCACAAAAACATAAAAACAATATGGAAGTTTTGTATCATAATAAATCAACTTCAAATAAACTTAAAATCCATCAAAGGATGTTGACATAGATGAAATCAAAACTATTTGAGAGAAATATCTCTTTTTTTGAAATAATTTAAAAGACACACATTTATTAAGGAAGTACTTTAAAAGAGATATTTGAATCAAAGTGTCTCATACAAATGCAAAACTTTTGAAATAAAATATCTTTTCAAAACATTCATGTCCATATAAATAAATCCTTAAAATCATTTTGAAAACATGGACAATAATTAAAAAGACTTAGAAAGATAAATCTTTAAAACATTTAAAATTCTGATTTTGATAAAGAGTACCTTTCATAAAATCTTAAAATATTCATTTTGAAATCATTTAAAAGTAACATAATAATAAAATAAAACATTTACTTTGAAAATATCCTTATAAGATTATAAGGGAGGCTTCAAAAATTTTATAACGATGGAAAATAGCCGCAGCTGCCGTATAAGTTAAAAAAAGGACATTCTTACCTTAATTCTGTCGAAAAGGTTAAAAAGGACCTTGATTGGAAAACAACAGAAAGATTCATTTATAAACATCTTATAAAAAGTCAAACAAGGGTATAAATTACTATAACCCATATTATGTAAAATAGTAAGAATGTTTTGAAATACACTTTCAAGAAACATGGATGTGGATGATAATGAGGTCTCAGTAGATAATTACGTATAAACAACCTCGGATAATGAAGAGATTGTGAAATAACCCTTAACTCATAATTTTTCTTGGTTGGGGATAGGTTAACCTCCTGTATAATGGTGAAATAATTGTTATTAAATTATACAAGATTCATATACATTAATATGATATCATATATGATCTTTTAACACTGATTTGTTAATAATATCTTAGTATTATCATTGATTCGGGTGTTAACTTACTCATTTTCTTTTATAAGTTTTGTTACGTAAGTTGTGTTTGTCATGGATAGGTTGTATCTTAATCATATCCAGAATGATATAAAGTCCTTAGATACTATTATTAATCATAAAATTAGAATTATACTTGAATGGATATGATGGAGAATGAATCTCATCGCGTTCGTGGAGACGGTAGTACGTACGTACGCACGAGCGACAATATCATTCTTTTGATATTAAAATAATATATAATTGGATGGTATATCATATATAAAGAATAATTATCATGTTTTATTTATTATTTACATGAATTACACATCATTATTATACCCATCCAAATAATAATTTATTGAATGACAATTACACCACGACGTGGAGACGGTAAGCCGTACATACGCACGTATGGTGACATGCCATTAAAAGGATGGATAGAATACTGAATATTGTTGTACCATATTTATAATAACATAACAGTATATATAAGATATAGTAGTTATTATTTTATAATAGAAATAACAAAGAAAGAAGATGTTGAAGAAGAAAGGAACTTGAAAGAGGGTGGTGAAAACATTACCTCTTCTTCGGGTTCTTCATTTTGATTGGATCAAAAGGGATCCTTAGGTTAGCTTTATGATCCAACTAAGGCCTATAGGTTGTAGTTAGGGAAGCTTAGAGAGTATTTGGGTAGGGTTTGGCCGAGCCAAAGGGATTTGAATGTGTGAATTAGTGAGAAGAGGGAGTGCCCTTTTATAAGAGGGGTGATGGGAACCTTTGTAAAAGCTAAATATATTATTTTATAATAAATTCATATTCGGTTTCTAATGGCTCCAAAGTGGATTATTTAAAGGTTAAGATGGGTATGGGTCGAAAACCACTCAACCAATAGAATTTAGACATGTTTGGGTCATTATATTAACCTTATCTTTAAGTATTAACTCTTAGTTAATTAGTTTCACTTTTACAATGTCTCTTTGTATTTTTATATTATATGGTTAATAAACATACTATATAAATCAAATAGACCCCCAAGTAGTCCATTAATGATACACCTATCATTATATAAGTCTCTTGGCCTAACCTTATATTTTTAGGAATTTAATATCAATTAATAATATAATATTTGTTTTAAAAAGTCTTTTATGTCAATTTTGACACTATTCAACAATTGATTTTTTTAAAACTCATAACAGAATTCTTACTTAGAAAAAAGTTAATTAAATCAGTCCTAACATGTCATATTAACCTATAAAATTATTTTTATTTATAAAAAGTCTCAAATTACATTTATTTGGGTATTTATAATTTCAATTATTCTAATCTTATTTTAATTAGGTAATTACTACATCACCATTGTGTCATAAATAAATTAAATTATATAAGTTCTAAAAATTATAAATAAAATACCATTATGTAGTAAATCCTTTTATATTTCTAATGAATATTTAAAATCGAATTTATCTTATGCATAACCCTATATAAAAAATGTTTTCGTAAATAAACTTTGATTTTAACTCTTTTAACTCTTCTTTCAATTAAATAATAATAAATGTCCTAATATAATACAAGTGGACCTAAATGATAATAGTTTACTCCTAATATTGTTTATGGTCGATAAAAACTTTTACAATATAATTAGTACATGTGTTAGGGTAATATTAATATCATTTTTACCCTTAATTACCCTATTTACTTTTAACCGTGGTAAATAAAAGTAAAAAGTTACTATTAACCAAAAATTATTTTTATCTCATTGAACCACATTTTACTCCTTGATATTAACCATGTATCTCGGATTTTCTAAATTAAACTCACAGAAGCGGTAAAATTATGTTTTATGAAAAATTCAGTTTTTTAACTACTACTTAGTGGTTTCACTATTCATCAAAAAATGAATGTTTCCAAAAAAATACCAAAAATTAGGCCTAAGATATATTTGATATTATGAATTCAAAAATGATGTCTATTTTACCAAATTCATAACATATAATTTGCATTAATTAATTTAAAAATTAATTCCCGTCGTCGAAACAAATAGCGCATTTTTAAGAGATAATAACTATCAAAAGATTGACACTTGTTTATGTCTGGTTTAAATGTGAAATTACATCCAATGACCAACATTGTATTAAATGGTAAAAATATATTATAAATATACTTTAAAACCACTCAAATTAATAATTTATCACTATTAATTATTTCGATTAAAAAAGTTTTTTTTAATTAAAATTTAGTAATTTTCACTATTCATCAAAATATGAAAGTTATCCGAAAAGTACCAAAATTTCACCCTATGCTAATTTTTATATTATTAATCCAAAAAAGAAGTCCATTTAGAAAGATAAAATTTATAAAATTTTAAAAAGTAGGTATTACTATTCATAACGTCTAGTTTGATTGGTTGTGGTGTGTTAGAATTTCGAAGTTGCGTACAATGCACGCCATTGCATTATTCAATGGGAAACATACCATGGAAGCTTGAGATGTTTCATTGTAAATTTTTGATGTCCCCATTCTAAAAAGTAAATTTATTTAGTCAATATTGAATATATAAAAGTTTAAAATATTGGATTTAAAAAGGGTTCACTATTAAAAGTTTGTAAAAGTGCAATAATGAAAATGAATTTGTTCTTACATTATGTCTAAGAAACTAATAATATGGATTCTAAAATTATAAGGATTATATAATGTTCAAAATTCAGTTAATATTATTCATAACCTCTTTTGAACGACTAGTTTGGTAAGTCATGGTGCGCTTGAACTCGATGTCGCGTGTAGTGAAAGTTATTGAATTATTTTGAAGAAATAACACACTATGAAATCTTGGGGTGTTACATTCTCCCCTCCTTCAATAAATTGAATTTTCACAATTTGAAACTGTTTTTCGAAAACAAAAGGTTGAAAATAGAAAATATCTTTGTGGGAAAACCGACATCGGAAATTGGGTTAATACAATTTATTCTTAATATGAGGAAAAGGGAAATGAAAGGGTCACCACCAAATTATGACCTCGATTAGGAGAACATTGGTTGCAATTAGAGACATATAATTGGAGGAAAAACGTAAATATTTATAGGTAGTTATTGAGGTCATCAATCACAAACAAGTGTAAATTGAGGGCCTTAAATTCATCAATCTATGATGATTTAAAATACCATCGGTTCAACAAAAAAATATGGTATTAGGATAACACATTTTTTGTTTTAAGATCCCTTCACTAAAGTATAAGAATTAATTTCTTCATTGAATAAGAGATGAAGGAAAATATATACTTGACAAGTAGAGTCTCATCCTTTAACTATGTTCTACCACAAACTCATCTTTCACTCTAAAAGATAATAGAACTCAAAAATAATATTCTATTTATCCTATTCATATAGGGTTAAAAAAATGAATTTTATATTTCATCTAACAGAACCATTAAAAAAACAATATTATTCAATCCTGGACATCACATGGTTCAGTGGTAGGTGATACACCCTCGTCGCCCTTCGGTTGTGGGTTCAAGTCTCGCGGCCTTTCCAGACGCGACGGGTTACCGCCCGACCTCCGGGTTGTCTTTTTTATGGAAATCCAAAAATAATCTCAAACTGGAATTATCCAAAATACTTCTTTCCAAACTCATAGTCCAAAATTTATAAGGCAGGTAAACACAATGAAGATCCTTTTTTCCCAAGTAATAGCATGTGAACACCTTCATCATGTATTCTTTGGAAACACTGCAACATCCTAAAATACCATAAAACCTTATTGATTATGTTCATGATCCCTTATTACTTATAGAATATTGTATATAATCATTCTACCCAAAAATGTTGTAAACTCCAAAAAATGATTGAATATTCAAATCATTAATCAGTTTCAAGGTAGTCAGGAATATCTAATATAATTTATCCAAATCAATCATGTATTATTCCAAAATTACTACCTCAGTATTAGAACCATATTATGGTTTATCTTTCTATCAACCATATATTTTCCAAAAATTTAACCCACTATTGAGTCACTTTTCTTTGTTCCACACAATCTCAGGTCCTTAATGAAATAGTACTGCAGTACAATCCTTATATACTCCATAATTATTATAACAAGTACATTATTGATACAACACTCAAATGACATATCAACATAAGAACTCTAATCATTCCTCTTCATATGTGGTAGTATCATAACATGATTATTATCCAATAGCATCATTTGCGGCATAGTCTGATGACTGGGACATAGGATCGCGTAGTGTCCAAACTCCTTGGAAATGAAGCATTGTACATTTGAAACCGTTTTCTTACCCTTGTAGTCACGTACTTTGTGTCCTTTTCCTCCACACATATAACATACTCCCATTCCCTTCAAGAATTTTCCAAGGTGATTCTTTCCACAGTTATCACATATGGGAAAATACTTCTTAACCTTCTTCCTTTTATCTGTCCTTCTCTCTACCATCCTTTCCTTCTCTGACTTCCCTTCAAAGCCATATGACTCTGAGAATTCTTTACTTATCTTATCAACACATGATACTATTTCTTCATATGATGATAATACGTGGGAGACTATTTCCCTTCTAAATCCTAGATTAAGACCATGAACGATATGATCCTCCTTACTCTTTGGATCATGCGTATTGTTGGAGTTCTCATTCCTTCTATTGGGCGCCATTTCTAAACAATGTCATAAACTAGATCAGTTTATGAATCAAAATACATAATTTCATACTTATAAAACACTTAATATAAATTGAAATATTTATGGATATAATCCATAATCATGAAAATATTTTCTTTGAAAATGTATATACTCATAAACCCTTCATAATGATTTGTAAAGAAAATGAGAGTTATCCTAAGCATATCCTCCGGGAGTGTCGTAACCAAGAGTGCAGAAAGGCCCGTTGTCATGCACCAGTTTCCGTTCGAGTCTAGCTCAAAGCGGTGTTTTTGGGTTTTACCCCTAGATACATCTGTGCCAGAGCTGCCTCTACCTGCTCGTATCCAGACAAGGATGTATTGCTCGGAAAACCCACAAAATATCTACAATACCAGAATTCTAGGAAGTTCTTATATTCTAATCCTCAAAGTCCATCTTAGTTCAATGTAATATAATCATAGTTTATCTAAATCTAGCTTCCAAGGTTAGTACTAAACTTTATCTGATACCAACTGTAACGCCCCGACCCCAGTTACCCTGAGTCGGTGCATTATTTTAATACATTGGCTTGATTACAAGGAATCAAGTCCCGATGGGATGATCAGTTTAGTAGCCTTGGAAACACTAGATACATTCATAAAAGTTACATTACATCATAAAATGAAAACTAAAACAATATAGTCTCCATATTCCACACTCTTATCCCCTCATACTATCCCTACATGTCATTCATAAATTACTTCTTCACATCCTGGGAAAAATAAACAATGGAAAAGGGGTGAGCTCAAATACCCAGTAAGGATAACAATATAGCGGAAAATTTCATATTTAAGAATAAAAATTTAAAGCAATGTATAACTAAAACAAAATCCTTTTAAACTTGAACTTCAACATAGTATGGAAAAAATAAAATGAAATAATGCCATTTACTTATTCACATGGATATTCTACTAATTGAAATATCACATGAAATATCAATAACTACCTTTATAATGATGGAATGCATAGTGCCAGACTATCATAACCAAATAGCCAAGGCCTCATGCCAATACTACAAATACGATTTTTCGAAGGCCTTGTGCCAAGACATTAGTTTTTCTCATGAGACCTACCGATGCATCGAGGAGCTATAGCAGGCTTCACCCATCACATATTAAGTCCAATTCATTCCCATATGAAAAGGTTTAAACATAACATAAACATTCGTATTAAAACTAGCATACTAAATGTAAATACTACATCCATAAATGACGAATGATATAAAAATAACACATCTATAGTCAAACACATCACAAAAACATAAAAACAATATGGAAGTTTTGTATCATAATAAATCAACATCAAATAAACTTAAAATCCATCAAAGGATGGTGATATAGATTAAATCAAAACTATTTGATAGAAATATCTCTTTTTTTGAAATCATTTAAAAGTGACACATTTATTAAGGAAGTACTTTAAAAGAGATTTTTGAATCAAAGTGTCTCATACAACTGCGAAACTTTTGAAAAAAATATCTTTTCAAAACATTAATGTCCATATAAATAAATCCTTAAAATAATTATGAAAACATGGACATTAATTAAAAATATTTAGAAAGATAAATCTTTAAAAAATTTAAAATTCTGATTTTGATAAAGAGTACCTTTCAGAAAATCTTAAAATATTCATTTTGAAATCATTTAAAAGTCACATAATTATAAAATAAAAAATTTACTTTTAAAATATCCTTATAAGCTTATATGGTATGCTTCCAAAATTTTATAATGATGGAAAATAGCCGCACCCGCCGTATAAGTTAAAAAAAGGACATTCTTACCTTAATTCTGTCGAAAAGGTTAAAAAGGACCTTGTTTGGAAAACGACGGAAACATTCCTTTATAAACATCTTATAAAAATTCAAACAAGGGTATAAATGACTTTAACCCATATTATGAAAAATAGTAAGATTGTTTTGAAATACATTTTCAAGAAACATGGATGTGTATGATAAATAGGTCCCAGTAGATAATTATGTATAAATAACCTCGGATAATAAAGAGATTGTGAAATAACCCATACCTCGTAATTTTACTTGGTTGGTGGTAGGTTAACCTCCTCTATAATGGTGAAATAATTGTTATTAAATTATACAAGAATCATATACATTAACATGATATCATATATGATCTTTTAACATTGATTTGTTAATAATATCTTAGTATTATCGTTGTTTCGGGTGTTAACTTACTCATTTTCTTTTATATGTTTTGTTAAGTAAGCCGTGTTTGTCATGGATAGGTTGTATCTTAATCATATCCAGAATTATATCAAGTCCTTAGATACTATTATTAATCATCAAAAGAGAATTATACTTGAATGGATACGATGGAGAATGAATCTCGTCGCATTCGTGGAGACGGTAGTCCGTGCGTACGCACGAGCGATAATATCATTCTTTTGATATTAAAATAATATATAATTGGATGGTATATCATATATACAGAATAATTATCATATTATATTTATTATTTACATGAATTACACATCATTATTATACCCATCCAAATAATAATTTATTGAATTACAATTACACCACGACGTGGAGACGGTAATCCGTACGTACGCATGTATGGTGACATGCCATTCAAAGGATGGATAGAATAATAAATATGGTTGTACCATATTTATAATAACATCACAGTATATATAATATACTGGAGTTATTATTTTAGACTAGAAATAACAAAGAAAGAAGAAGTTGAAGAAAAAAGGAACTTGAAAGAGGGTGGTGAAAACATTACCTCTTCTTCGGGTTCTTCCTTTTGATTTGATCAAAATGGCTCCTTAGGTTAGCTTTCTGATCAAACAAAGGCCTATAGGTTGTATTGAGGGAAGTTTAGAGAGTATTTGGGCAGATTTTGGCCGATCCAAAGGGCTTTTAATGTGTGAATTAGTGAGAATGGGGAGTGCGCTTTTATAAGAGGGGTGAGGGGCACCTTTGGAAAAGCTAAAAATATTATTTTATAATAAATTCATATTCGGATTCTAATGACTAAAAAGTGGATTATTTAAATTTTAACATGGTTATGGGTCGTAAACCACTCAACTAATAGAATTTAGATAGGTTTGGGATATTATATTAACCTTATCATTAAGTATTAACTCTTAGTTAATTAGTTTCACTTTTATGATGTCTCTTTTTATTTTTATATTATATGGTTAATAAACATACTATATACATCCAAGAGACCACCAAGTTGTCCATTAATGAAACAAATATTATGATATAAGTCTCTTGGACGAATCTTAGATTTTTAGGAATTTAAAATCAATTAATAATACAATATTTGTTTTAAAAACTCTTTTATGTCAATTTTGACACTATTCAATAATTGATTTTTGTAAAAATCATAAAAGAATTATTAATTCAAAAAAAAGTAAATTAAATCAATACTAACATGTCATATTAACCTATAAAATTATTGGTATTTATAAAAAGTCTCAAATTACAGTTATTTGGGTATTTATAATATCAATTATTCTAATTTTTCATTAATTAGATAATTACTGCATCACCATTGTGTCATAAATATATTAAATTATTTAATGTATAAAAATTATAAATAAAATACCATTATGTAGGAAATACTTTTAGATTTCTAATTAATATTTACAATCTAATTTATCTTATGCATAACCCTATATTAAAAATGTTTTAGTAAATAAACTTTGATTTTAACTCTTTTAACTCTTCTTTGAATTAAATAATAATAAATGTCCTAATCTAATAAAAGTGGACCTAAATGATAATATTTTACTCCTAAGATTGTTTTTGGTATAGATAAACTTGTCCAATATAATTATGATATGTGTTAGGGTAATATTAATATCATATTATCCTTAATTACCCTATTTACTTTTAACCGTGGTAAATAAAAGTAAAAAGTTACAATTCACCAAAAATTATCTTCATCTCATTGAACCAAATTTTACTCCTTGATATTAACCATGTCTCTCGGATTTTCTAAATTCCACTCACAGAAGCGGTAAAATTAAGTTTTATGAAAAATTCAGTTCTTAACTACGACTTAGTGGTTTCACTATTCATCAAAAAATGAATGTTTCCAGAAAAATACCAAAAATTAGGCCTAAGATATATTTGATATTATGAATTCAAAAATTATGTCTATTTTACCAATTTCAGAACATATCAGTTGCATTAATTAATTTAAAAATTAATTCCCGTCGTCAAAACAAATAGCGTGTTTTTAAGAGATAATAACTATCAAAAGATTGACACTTGTTTATGTCTGGTTTAAATTTGAAATTACATCCAATGACCAACATTGTATTAAATGTTAAAAATATATTCTAAATATACTTTAAAACCACTCAAATTAATAATTTATCACTATTATTTATTTCGATTAAAAAAGTTTTGTTTAATTAAAATTTAGTAATTTTCACTATTCCTCAAAATATGAAAGTTATCCGAAAAGTACCAAAATTTCACCCTAAGCTAATTTTGATATTATGAATCCAAAAATGAATTCCATTCCGAAATATAAAATTTATAAAATTTAAAAAAGTAGGTATTACTATTCATAACGTTTAGTTTGATTGGTTGTGGTGTGTTAGAATTTCGAAGTTGCGTACAATGCACGCCATTGCATTATTCCAAGGGAAACGTACCGTGGAAGATTGGGATGTTTCATTGTCAATTTTTGATGTCCCCATTCTAAAAATTAAATTTATTTAGTCAAATTGAATATATAAAAGTTTAAAATATTGGATTTAAAAAGGGTTCACTATTAAAAGTTTGTAAAAGTGCAATACTGAAAATGAATTTGTTCTTACATTATGTCTAAGAAACTAATAATATGGATTCTAAAATTATAAGGATTATATAATGTTCAAAATTAAGTTAATATTATTCATAACCTCTTTTTAACGGTTAGTTTGGTAAGTCATGGTGCGCTTGAACTCGCTGTTGCGTGTAGTGCAAGTTATTGAATTATTTTGAAGAAATAACGCACTATGAAATCTTGGGGTGTTACATTTACTATTACTCACTTAATAATTTTTTTCTTATAAAGTTGGAATCTTTGGCTCGAGTTGGGATGTTCTGTCTATCATTCGTGCCTTTCTACACGAGAATGTATATATACATCTTCTCCCTCAAAAACATTTCCCTACATCAATGTTGGCATTTACCACTTTCTTTCAAGTTCCTTCCAATACTCAATCATATAGGTAATCTTGATGTTTGAACATAAAAACCATTTTCCATAGAAATAATGTATTTTTTCATGTTTTTACTTATTATTTTCAGTATTCCTCATATTTTAATTGTTTTCTTATACATGTGGATTCTTTTGGTCAATT
The DNA here is from genome assembly GCA_963277665.1 of Viscum album. Lineage (NCBI taxonomy): Eukaryota > Viridiplantae > Streptophyta > Magnoliopsida > Santalales > Viscaceae > Viscum > Viscum album. The sequence continues at coordinate 2,037,472,173 of OY728148.1, forward strand.
AGGGGTGTTATGTTCAAAGTTTCTCTTGCTCGTGAGAGATTGGACTTCGATCCTAAAACAGGGATAATGAAGACGGGGAAATTAATCATGAATTCATAAAACCATCATGAAAAGGTTAATTCATTATAGTTATTTAATTAATTTTTTTCTTAATTTTAGATAATATTTGATAGGCAATTTCCTAGCAATTTTTATTTAATACTTATTTAATTTTTTGGAAAATCAATTTGGAAGTCATATTGACTTGATGTTGTTAGTAAAAAAACCTTTATCATTGAATTATAGAAGAGTAAAAGAAGATCAAATGGTCATTTTTATGACTTATCATGATATAACAAGAACATGATATTGTTATACTCTTTTGAATTTAAACAACGAGAAATGTTTTTCATCTATGAAAATCGAGTCAATATACAGTGTTAGAAGTTATACAAAGAAAGGAAATAAAAATAATTGTAACACTGGTAGTTAGGATTTTTTTGAGACATTGGGATGTGTAAGAATCAACCATACCTCAATCTGATACACGATGTGACTAGTATGACTCCACATGCATCTTTTTATATAAAATTGACATAATTTTTAGTAAAAAAGACAATTGACATACTCAGAATTGGGAAAAAATATTAATATTGTTTTGATAATTTACAAAAAATGATTCATAAGTCATTTTTGATGTATAGGAATCATCCATACCTCAATCCGATTTATGATGTGCCAGGTATGACTCAAAGTATCCCTTATCAGTTTAAAATCGAAATTTTAAATAAAAACAATAATTCACTGAAAATCAATCAAACGCACTAAAAATATCTTAGTAATTTATGAAAATTATTCATAGGTAATTTGTGATGTGTAGGAATTGGTGTCACATCAAACGGGATCATGATATGATCAGTATGAGTCAAATTGCATGTTTCTAGTTTAAAATGAAAATTTAGTAAAATAGAAAAGTGACAAAATCAGAACTTGGAAAACACATTTATATTTTTTTATATGTTTGTAAAACTATTCAAAAGTCATTTGAGATGTTTAGAAATTGGCCACAACTCAAAAAGATACATCATGTGACTGTTATGATCTCAAGTGAATCTTTATATTTAAAATCGACATCAATTTTTGTAAAATGGAAAACTGATCTACACAAAACTGATATAAAACATTTTCATTGTTTTGATGCTATATAGAAAATATCTCTAAGTCAATTTATGTGTAGTAATCAACCTCACTTCAAACATATACACGATGTTCCTGGTATGACTCAAAGTGTCCGTTATGAGTTTAAAATAAACATTTTAGTTCAACATTTGCTACTCACTGAAAAATGATTAAACATGCTCATATTTTCTTGATAATTTATAAAAATTATTCATAGTTCAATTTTAATATATTGGAATCAGTATCAAATCAATCCAATAGATGACGTGATCAATTTGAGTCAATGTGTGTGTTTCTAGTTTAAAATGACATCTTACTAAAAAAGAAAAGCCATGTACTAAAAATAGGGGGAAAAGATTTTTTATTGTTTTGATAATTTATTAAATTGGTCCATAATTCATTTGAGACATGTAGGAATCATCCTCACTTTAATATGGTGCTTAGTGTGATAAGTATGACTCCAATTGAGTTTTTTATTCAAAATTGACATCAATTTTAGTAAAACGGACTACTAGCCTACTCAAAACCAATAAAATAGAGTCCTAATGTTATTTTTTTACTTTAGTAAAATTATCCATAAAACATTTGAGATGTTTTTGATTTGGCTGAACCTTAATCCGATGCATGGTGTGATTGGAATGTCTTCAAGTGCATCCTTTTATATAAAATTGACATCAATTCTAGTAAAATGGAAAACTACCATACTCAAAACTGATAATTGTAATTCATATTATTATGATACATTTGTAAAATTATACATATATTATTTGAGAAGTGTAGTAATTGGCCACATATCAATACGACATACGGTGTGACCGATATGACTTCAATTGTGTCTTTTTATTTAAAATTGACGTTAATTTTAGTAAAATGGAAAACTGACCAACTCAAAACCAAGAAAAAGAAATCATATTATTTTAATAATTTATTAAAATGATAAATTATACATTTTTTATGTTTCTTAATCATCCCCAATTAAATATGATACATGATGTGACTGTTATGACTTTAAGTGTCCGTTGTCAGTTTACAATCGTTATTTTAGATAAAAAATGTCCCTCACTTAAAAGCAATCAAACATTCTATTATGTTTTTGACAATTTATTAAAATGATTCATAATTAATTTTTTATTTTTAGAAATATGTCTCAAATCAAACCGATACATGATGTGATCAGTATGAGTCAAAGTGCGTGTTTCCAGTTTAATATAAAATTTTACTAAAAAAATACAATTTTTTTACTAAAAATTGAGATAAAACATTAATATTTTTTTAAAATCTAGTAAAATGATTAATAATTCATTTTATACATTTTGTAATTAGTCTCACCTCAATCCGACACACAATGACACCTTTATAAATCCATGTGCATCTTTTTATTTAAAATTTACATAAATTTTAATAAAATGGAAAACATGACTACCCAAAACTGATCAAATGCATTTGTATTGTTTTTATACCTTAGGAAAACAATCCATAAGTAATTGAAGATGTATATAAACTATACGTATCTCAATCCAACACATAGTGTGACCGATATGACTCAAAGTGCATCTTTTTATTTAAAATTCACATCAATTTTAGTAAAATGGACAACTTACCTACACAAAACCAATAAATTTCATTTATATTATTTTCTTACATTATTAATATTGTCCATAAGTCATTTTTATGTGTAGGAATTATCCCAACCTCAATCCAATAAATTATGTTCCTAGTATGACTCAAAGTGTCCGTTATCACTTGAAAATCGACATTTTAGTTAAAAAATGACACTAACTGAAAACCATTCAAACATGGTTTTATTTTCTTAATAATTTATTAAAATTATTCATAATTCATTTCTGATTTGTATGAATTAGTCTCATATAAAACAGACACATGATCTAGTTGACATGAGTCAATGTGCGTGTTTCTATTTTAAAATGACATTTTAGTAAAAATGAGAAGTGACACACTCAAAATAAAGAACACACATTCAGATTATTTTTATAATTTATAAATAGTATCCAAAAATCATTTGAAATGTGTAGGAATCACCCAAACCTCAATTGTTTTTAGGGTGTGACCGGTATGAATCCACGTAAATATTTTTATTTAAAATTGATATGAACTTAAATAAAATGGACAACTTTCTTACTCAAAATATATCAAACACATTTGGATGGATTTGATACTTTGTCAAAATGATCCATAAGTCATTTGAGATGTGACCTAATTGGCCTCATCTCAATATGATTCATGGTGTGAACGATATGACTCCAAGTGTATCTTATTTATTTAAAATTGACATCAACTTTACAAAAATGGAAAACATACCAACTCAAAACCAAGAAAAAGAATTCCTATTGTTTTTATACTTTATGTAAATGATCCATATGTCATTTTTTATGTGTAGGAATCATCCAAACCTCAATACAATACACAATTCTCCAGGTATGACTCAAATTTTGTGTTATCAGTTTAAAATTGACATTATAGTTGAATAATTTTTAGTCACGCAACCACTAGGATATGCCCACAAGGATTTTTATTTTAATTATTTAATTAATTTTCATAAACGTAATTCTTATACACGGATAATAAATGGTGTGATTTGTATGAATCAACCCCAACTCAATATGATATACAATGTTCCTGGTATGACTGAATGTTTTTTTTAACATTAACACTTTTTTTAATTTATTTCCTTATATTATTACTAACATAAGAATTGTTTTCTTATTAAGGTTGGTTATTTTTCATGAGCAAGGATGGTTGATTTGAAAATAGAATGATTCGGGATTAGGATCAAAAGAAAAAGGAACATGGATTTTTTGGAATGTATGTAATAATTGTTACTTATGTAATTGTATAAACCAATGTTTGACATGTATATAATATAATTTGTTTCTTAATTTTTTGCAGTTATTTTAATTTAATTAAAATTATGTATTGTTAAATGATTTTATTGATATATGGAGGTGTTTTTGGTGATGAATTGTGATATTACAACACATTACACTGGTGTTATAGTGTGATATTATGACACACTACAACATGACACTTTGTCAGTGATTTTCAAAGTTATGATAAATGTGAACATTATCAGTGCTGACAAATGTGACTTGTCACATCACTTTTAAAAATACCGATAAAGGTACACTTTATCTATTCTTATTAATAACTCTGATAAATGGGTCCATTTATGAGGACTAAAAAATTGTTGATAAAGGATCCATTTATGAGTTATTTTTAGGGATGATAATGGACCCATTAATCAGTGATTTTTTAGCATAAATAAAATTAAAGGTCTTTTAATATCACTATGGTTTTCAGTGATTCTATATCATAGATAAAGACCATTTTTTAATGAAGTTTAAGGCCTATTTTTTAGCAGTATGGGTAATTCAGATCATGAATTTTCAATTGGAGTGAGGCATAATCTACCACAATATCATTCTGTATGTGGATGGGTCCCAATAATTTCTTAGATATATCACTATAAATCATAATCCACTATCTACTGAAAGGAAGTGTAAACATATTCACACTAAAAAACCTTCTCTTAAGTTCTTTTAAATTCTACTCACATTAATAAGTCCAAAAGAACATATCCGCCTTCTGAATCAACTTTTTGAGTTGATTATATAGTCACGATAAATATCTCACAAACCATAAGTAGTATCCAACCAACTCAATAACACTATGAAACTCAGTCTCTATGGTTGTTCTAATCCATTTATCAATAACATCCTTCCTTGAAGGATCTATTGATATACTGTCACTTGAAATTATATGACTAAAGAATGATAATTTTTATTTCCAATATTCAAACTTGGTAAAATTTTAATATAGAGTCTCCATCCTTAGTGTCCTCATCAAAATTCTGAAATATTCCTCTTTAAATTCATTTTTCATTGAATATATAAGAATATCATCTATAAAGACTATGAAAAACTGATCAAGATAATGTCTAAATAATTTATTCATTAAATATATGAAGGAAGAAGGATAATTTGTAAGATTAAATTGAATTACTATAAACTCATAATGACCATACATCATTCTAATGGATTTTTTGGATATATCCTCATTCTTGACTCATAGCCAATGATATCCATATTGAATATTAATCTTGTAAAAATATTGATCTCCTCTTGATTGATCAAACATATCATTAATATGTGGTAACTGATACTTGTTCTTAATATGGATTTTGGTAGGTTCCCGATAATTAATTCAATGATGCATTGAGACATATTTATTATTAACAAAAATAATAGGTACACCCCATATTGAAGAATTATGATGAATGAATCCATTTTAAATATTATCATAGATTTTCTTCTTAAATTAATTCAAATCATTTTATTCCATTCTATATAGTCTTTGAAATATGTGTAGCACCAGATATGAATTATATTGTAAATTCTACTTCACTATTAACGGGGTAGACTAGAAAAATCTTCTATAATTGAAATAAAAAAATCATTTACAATATTCATATCTTCAATGCTGAGTTCCTCAAATACCATCTCAGAAAAAAATCCCTCATGAATTGGTAGTAATTCCCATACGATGGAAGAAATTTAAATTGGGAGTTCAAGTTCTTCCTCGCATCGAAACACTATCATAGGTTGATTGAGAATATTGAATGTAACCTCCCTTCCATGACAATTAATATGAGATTTATACAAAGAGATCAAATTCATACTCAAAATTAATTCATATTAAACTAGATGTGTAATAAAAATATTTACATGAAGAATATTCTCACAATAATATATTAGATAGGATCTATAGACTTCAGATGTGGTAATCCTACCGTCAAGATTTTTTACCACCAACTCAAAATTAAATCATTGAAGCGGGGCTATGATACCCTTAAAATAGTATTCAGATATAAATGAGTGGGTATAACCTGAATCAAATAAAAAGTTTTCAATTTTAGAGTAGATGATAAGTGTACCTTTCACCACATTTCTTGTAACTTCTACTTCGTATGTAGAAATTATATATTTTTGGACTTATCCCCTTATATTCTTCTACGGTAAGTTCACTAGATGCCTGGGAAACTGATTTTAGTATTGACCCATCTCTTTATAGTTGAAGCACTAGATAGTGATGGTTTGTTCCTTTCACTTACTTTCATTTTCCTAATGACCCTTATCATTACACTTGAAACAAACTCCCATGAACTTCAATCATTTCCCAAGATGTTTCCTCCCATATATTTTATATGATGAAAATTGATTCGTTCCCTTATTCTTCTTTGATGTGTTCCATTTTTCATGTTTCTCAACCAACATCATATTATATTGATTTCAATGGAATATATAAGATATATAAATTTATTTATTTATCTTAATGGCCCTTGATATTATATCATTATATGATGAAAATGTAAGAGAAAATATTTTCTTTTATAGAATCGACATATGCCCATAAAAAAATGTTCAATCACACTTTCAAGATTACATATGTTGTCCGACGAATGCCTGGTCAATCATTAATATTTATCTTCATACATTGTTGTGTTTTATTCTTCACTCAGAATTAATATGAGGAACTTGTTCTCCATTTCAGTTCATTATTCTCAGGGTAAGTATTTATTAAAGAAAATCACTTTAATGTTTCCCTATTATTTACTTTCTATTTCATTAGCCTCTTTACTATTCTGAATTAATTTCCACCATTGATCGATATCTCCTTTGAAAAAATACACTTCCATAATAACCTTTTAATTTTCATCACATCCCAAAGCTAGGAATATCTTAATGAGAGACTTAATCAATAGTTTATCATCTAATATATTAATAGTTTCATTAAAAGATGGTTGATTCTATTTCATGAAGAGATCCATTATAGGTGAATCATGCTATGGAATAAATGGTTTCTCTATTCAGGTAATTTTATTTGTTATAAACTGATTCATCCCCCCTAATATGGCCATACCTTTATTAATTCCAACACCAGTTATATTATCTTCTTTAGTAGGGAAATTCCTACATTATCTATGAGTGTTGATTAAGTATTTTATGTTATAAAAGATCCCTAAATAATTACACAAATAGAGTTATCTCTTAACCATCGTGAGTATTGATCCATTACAAAGAAATATTTATAATGGTAAAAGTTATCAAATACTATAATGGATTATCATATTTCCCATGTTATTTATATTCATTTTAAATATAGCTCTAAAGGTTTCTACAAAACTTCCTCTGATACCAACTATAGAAATCCAAATTCCAATAACCTAGAGAAGGTATCTACTTTATTACATTGTAATAAGATACAATATATTTCATCCCAAATGACTGATCAGTTTAGTAGTCTTGATAAACCAGATACATACATGATTCCCATATTACACAAAAAATATAAAATACATAGCATAATAAACATTCTTACATCGATTATATTATTCATAATATCCTTCTTCGTATCTTGAGGAATGAGAAAAAAGGGTGGGCTCAGAGCCTTAGTTTGAGTTTCTTACAAATAAAGCTATCATGAGTAAATAAAGCATAATCAATATGGTAAGGTGAAATAACTCAAAACACATGTCATTTAATAAATAGATTGAGAACGAAAATGAATCCTTGGATAATATCAACGAATTAATCTCATGATTAATAATTACTGAATTATAAATGAATGAAATTTTTAATGTTGTTTCATGATTTCAGACATCATGCTATCTTTACGATCAAGGCCTTATTCTAAGACAGTTTAATCGATGGGTAAGTATATATAAAAAACTAACTTAATAAATTTGGACAACTGGTTTATCTCATGAGGCATGTTGATGGATCTATAGAAAATATACATTTAGGGGCCACCTACAACTATATGTACAATGAATTACTCATATATTTAATGATCAATTTAATTCATAAATATTATGTTGCAACAACAAATATCCATATTGAGTAAAGAATATAGAATAATAATATTTCCCTAGTCCATTAAATAACTTTCATAGTAAAACAACATATATAGAAATAGTATATGATTGAGGTAATAAGAATACAAATGATCCAAATAATATTAATATTTAAGACATATGAAATTTTCAATTAAAAATTATCAAAAGAAAGTGAATGTTTCAAGAGAAAGTTAATAACCAAAAAATTAATAAGAGATAATATATGACAATATATTCATTAAAAATATAGGTTTTTTAATGAAATCATTTCCTTTAAAAAATAAAAGAAAATATATGAAAAACATTACAATATGATTTAATTAAATATTTTTTTTATAAAACCTTTTAAATCTTGGATACAAAGTTAAAAGGTCATAAAATTATTTTGGTAGTAAGAAAATCCTTAAATGTCATATATGTTAAAATATAATTCCTTTTGACTTTTTGTAAAGATTGTAGAAAATGAAACATACATAAAAAATTAGAATTATTACTTTAAAACCATTTAAAAAGTAAATGATAACATAACATTAATTTAATAAACCATTTTAGTAAATAAAAAGTATTTTTAAAAAAATTCAAAAAATATAGACATGGAAGAAAAATATACCCGATCAAAAAGTGAAACAAGATCATATTTTATTTTAAAAATTTAGTTACATGATTCATGTGTAATAGAGAGAAAAATTAAGGAAAAATACAAAAATACTTAAATATATAGAGTATAATAAAATTTTAGTAATTTATAAAGGATATATTATAAGATTATTTCAATGAAAATAAAATTAATCCTAAAAAATTAGATTGTGAAATAAATTCTTACTGCTGGAAAATTTTATATTATAACCCATATAAAGAGTAAAATTTATTTGAAACCATAATAAACTTGAATAAATATATAATCATGTTAAATAAATCAAAGGTTAATTATATATACCACATAAAAATAAATATTTATAATACCAAATATTTCTCAATACAGTGGAAATTGAGACTAAATCCTTTACACAGATCATTTTATGTAATTGAGAATTAATCAATGAAGTGATTAGGTGTATAAAATTTAAATCCAAAAAATGTAAATACAACATAATACAATCTAGTGTCATTTCACACATAATCACGTAATAACATATTCACTTAAGTATAAGTATAACCCAATGAATGGAAATTTAGTTAAAATCCCTCTTACCATAAATTCAACTTGCTAAGTAGGTTCTATAACCACCTGTATAATAAATATTAATTTATTATAATTTTATAAAAAAATCATGTACATACTTATAATATAATATATGAGAAACATATATCATTAAAACAACAATTTATTAATAAGTCCTTGTTAAAATCATAGTTTTTGAGTATTAACTGCTTCATTTCTCAAAAAAGAAATATGTTTTGGTAGTTCTGGTCCTTTTAATTTGATTATGGTTCCATAATCTTTAGAATTTTAATAATTATTAAATTTAATATATATATAGGTTCATCCATAAAATGTAGAGATATTAAAATGAACTACATCGTCCATGGAGACGGTAGGCCATATATATGGATAAATACGGTTTTAACATTTCTATAGATGAAATGAATGAAATAAAAATAATAATTATATTTTAAATAATAATTATTATATCATATATATCATATATATTCATAAAACATATCCTTATTTCCATCCATGTAAATAGGAAAGCTAAAACGAATCATATCACTTTGTGGAAGTGGTAGTCTATATGTACGTAGGAGCAATGTTATCATTTTCCAACATAATATAAGGTGCGAAGGTAAATGATATATTATTTTCCAAAAAATATTATTTCATAAATATCAAATATACAAATTATTTTCCTATTTATAACCACCCAATTAAAATCATAATGAAAAATGAATTACACCTCTAGGTGGAGACGGTAAGTCGTACACACACCTGAACGATTTTTTTAATTCCATAGGATGTAAGAGGTAGAAAATAGGTATAGATCATAATAAAATATATATATATTTATAATATTGAAGTTATTATTTTTGTATGGGTACAAAATGTTTAGAGTATGTAGAATATGAAACAAATTTGAAAAATATGGTAAATACAATTATGTCTTCTTCAGAATAATTCTTTTAGAATCCATATTAAAGACCCTTGGAATGGTCTTTTAAGAAAACATAACTCTAATTAATGGATAAAGAAGTGTATAATAGAATTTTATAGAGTTTAGTTTCTATCTAGATGTCTCAATTTGGTGTAAATAAAATAGATAAGGGGAGGCTTTTCCTTTTATAAGAGAGGAGAGAGGCACTCCTATAAGTTTTTGAAATATTAAAATACAATAAAAAACATTACTTTCAAAATTGTCTAAATAATGGGATATATTCTAAGGGTATATGGTCTTAATATAATCATACAATCTAATTTATATAGGTTTAAATATCAATTTAAACCATATCCTTTAGATTAACACATTGGTTAACAAATTTTATACTTAACTGTAGTAGTGGATTTAAATATTGAAGGGTCATAATTTTACTTATAAGGTTAAAATTGGACCATAAATGGTACATGTATGAAATTATAACCCATATACTACCCATTTTAATATTTCAATGTTTTTATGTTTTTAAATAATTTAATATAATTTTATTTTCTTAAAATACCATTAATGTTATTTTTGACACTATTCATTTAATTTGATATTAAAGACCCCAATACAAAGATTTAATTCAAATATAATCCTTTCAGACATCCATAATATGATATATTAATTTAAAAAAATCATGTAACACAATAATTAATCCAAAATTTATGACTTTTAATAATTTTAATGATATTTATTTTATTCTATCTATTAATTGAACAAATATCGTGTTGGCGTTGTATACACATTTAACATAATTACTCAATCACTAAAAAAATTCCCATGATAAAATATATTAATGAAATTTTAAAATTAATATTTAAAACTGGACATAACCTCTTTTTTATTATTATGTAAAAATATTAGAGATATCAAAGTCAAGAGTGTGACATTTTTTTATTCTTTTCTTAATGTAAAATAATGGTCAATATCAAAAAAAGACACCAAATTTACATATTTTTGATAATATGACATAAATAGAAATTCAATTAATCCAATAGGATAAATACATGTTTTATTGAAAATTTAAAACCTCATCCCAATGTTTTAACCATGTTTTACCCATTTACCCTTTGTCATGGTGACAAATATCCACTAAGGTTACTATTTATAATGAAAAAAATGAGACCTATTTACCAAATTTTTAACTAATGATTAAAAAATAATATGTTTTATCTAAATTAATTCATAAAAGTAGAATATATTAATTTAATATAAAAACTCAAAATGCTACAAAAAAATAGTTTTTTTTTGGAAAAAAGTGTTTTGAAGTCTAAAAATGAACTTATACAAAAATTAGTTATAATTATGGTTCAAATATATTTAATTATATTATTTATAAATAAATTTTAATTATTTTCTTATATTATTATATTCAAATAATTATGTGTATTTTTCAATTAAAATAAAGTAGTGTTTTATAAAAATCGGTATATTTTCACTATTCACTGAAAATCAATCTTGTCAAAAAAATACCAAAATTTCAAACTAAGATATTGTTGACTATATGAATTAAAAATTGATATAATTATAACATAATAATATGTAAATGGGTTCTCTTGGTTCATTTAAACATGGTGTTATGTGTAAAACAAGATATCAGATAAATTTATTTAAAGAGAAATATATCCCAAAATCTTAGGCAGTTACATAGATCCTTATATAAAAACTATTTTATCATGTATCAATATAGATCATAAATATTAATGTGAAGAATTTTAATAAACCTTAAATTGTGTTCCCCTTTTGAGTAACCATAGAATGTGTGTATTGTCTTGTCTCTTTTTTATGTCTTAAAATGGAATCCAACACTGCTCGATCCACTCAGAGGGTAACAATTCATGGTCAAAGTTTTACATTGTGTAGCTACTTGGGAAACGTTGAGTGAACATTTTTGATAATAAACTTCCAGGGGAAAGAAACTATATACTTTGAAAAAATTCTTTAGAAGCTTGTAAGATACTACCACCTCAACCTTGGCTAGATCTACAAGAACACAATACATGAAGATAATATGACCGGGTAATTCAATTTCACATGTCCAAAAATGAAATTAAATATATTTACATATAAATAATGGTTCCCAAGTAAACTAAATCCACCCTCAAATTTTCTTCATGTTATTCATCTATCTTCAAATAAAAAAAATCATTAATTAATACCGACAAAACCTCCAAAATATCAATGTCGAGTTGGAATACCTAATTTATTGACCACATAAATACAACAGTAACACCTACCATATCATTGTTTCATTAATTAGTGAATTAATTATTTTTTTTAATCTATTATTAGTTATTTTTTTAGAAAATATATTTTTTAGGGGAATAGGTGTTTTATGTAGTTTGTACATGGTTTGGAGTAATGATCACACCACAATTTTCTGTTTCATTTTCACCCTTATACCATTCTGTTAAACTAATATTTTATTATAAACTCAAACTATAATAAAACATTTAACTTAACATTTGGTTCAATTATTTAATTTTATAACTGTTAAATATATTAATTTTATTTATTTTAATGATTAAATTATAAGAGGAGGTGATCTGGAGAGCCCATGATGAAATTCAAGGAAAACAAGCCAAACTGTGGAAGATCCAAATAACATATGTGGACAAAAATGCATACTGTATCTACCCTGTGCATCTAATTAAGCTCAAAATTGGTATAAGAATGTCTAAATATGTGTTATACATCTATATAGAAGATAAAAAAGCGAAATACATTCGTTTTGAGGCCCAAAATATTCTATCATTGGAGGGAATATTCATTGTTCATTATCTCGATTCCACTTCTATAATTCATCAATAAATATGAATATATGTGTTAAAATAATGAAAAAAATATATTTCATATATCAAGGAGGTGGAGAATTTTTTTTTCAATGGTAGATGAGACTATTTGGCGGACCATAACCATTATATAAGTGGTATCTTCAAATCCGGGAGCCCAAAACAACCTTCAACTTTTCTTATAAATTGGATCCTTGGGAACCAAATCTGTAAGATTGAAAGAGGGAAAAATATTCCATTTTTTAGATATAATGAATTCTTTTCCTCATACTATATGTTATGGAGGCCCCTATACTCATAGGGGGAGACTAAGGATGAAGGAAAAGTTACACCAGAGTCTCCTCCTCTCAATGGAGACCTAAACTATGGACAGTCATTTTGGGGGATCTAACAACACTAGGAGAGGGAGTTATAGAACATTTTATTCTACAAGTTTAGTGTATTTTATGTTTGTAACATTTCATTTATGTTTTAACTTAAGTAACTTATACTTTGAATTCATATTTTTGGTATAATTAAGTGAAACACTTTTCATTTAAACACTGATTGGGTTGAGATTTCAAGTGGGAATCTTGGGTTATTCCGATTAGAAAACACAATTATCCTTTTTTACATTCACATGCATGATATTTTAGTATTATTTTTAATCACTAATTCCATTATCATTTTCCAAACATTGAAAAAACTATTATTATACCAAGGGTTGATTCTTTTTTTTCTTCATTTTAAAATCTAATAGGGTAATCAATATTTTGATTACCATCAACCAAAGGATTTAATTAAACCATGTATAATCTTTTAAACTATGAAATAAAAAATATATTTAATTAAATTGAAATTTAATCAATCTCTCATATTATTATTTCTCCACCTTTTTTACAACTATTAAAATATTTAATTAATCAATTTTATTTTTAAAAATCTTTTTATAAATTCCCCTATTTTAGTTTGTTTTATTAATTATACGCACTTTAAACATCTAAATATCCTTGGATGACAACTTAGGGGATTCTCTATTATATAAATATATATTAGTAAGTTAATAAATTTGAAATTTAATGACAATATGGTAAAAGTTTGGTTGTATTTTCGGGGAACACTTTTGTTTTTAGTGAGAATTGTTTTATTAAAATATAGTGTATTTTATAAATATTTATGTGATACTTTTCTACCCTCACTTTTTAAATTAGTTTTCTAAAACATTATATTTTAGGCCTCATAAATGACATGATAATAATTGTATAAACTACCTACCTTTGAATATGAACTGAGGAAGATCTTGCATCACTAACATCATGAAGCACCGAATGATCCTCTGATGGAGGACGCACAAAACATCAACACTCTTATCAATCATTCTTCTTTTTATGAAACCAACATCAATACAGAAATAAAATTATATGATACGAATGAATATAATAATACATTAATCAAAATAACCTCTTCTGATGTAGATATAAAACATTTATACATTCAAATATGAGGAATATCTCCAAATTTTGAATTAATATATTTAATAATTCACTTAGTACTAAAATTTCATGGACTGGTTTGGGAATACATTCATAAGAATGTAAATTAATTTCATACCATGTGTTCAAAATAAAAATCTAAAAATGTGTATGAATAATTGTTTAAGATTATTACATTCCCATTCTCTTTAGAACTCACTGCAAAAAACTTATATACTATGTTAACTTCTCAATTAAAGGTTGGGTAGACATGAAATGACTTTTTATTAAAAAAATACTTCCCAGCCTCTCGAAATGACACAATAAGGGAGTAAATGTTTATAATAAGAAAATATAATGGGGAGACACTTCATGAATATTATGACCATTTTATAAGGATTATTTCAAGTTCTATGCACTACCAAATAAGAAATAAAATTTTAATACAATAATTTTATGAAGGTTTAATTATAATTGATCAAAAAATTATTGATGCTACTAAAGTTGGTAATCTAGATGATAAGGCCATAATCTCTACAATGAATATAATAAAAAACATGGCACAAAATGATCGACAGTTTTGTATAGGGTTTAGTGTAACAAAAAAAGTTTTCAATGAGGTGAAAAGTAATAAATTCAAGAAGAATGTGGACATGAAAATTTAAGAGGTAAGTACCATAATCTGATAAATTACTATTTCCCAACGGAATTACCAACCTCATCCTCTAATTCATTGCAATATCAATTCCACCGACAACCATTATTCAGAAAAATATCTTCAATTGAGAGAACATTTCAAGAGTTATTAGGAAATCTTATAAGACCACCCCTATAACAAACCTTTTATAAACTAAATATAATACCCATCAAATTCTAGGAAGAAAGGAAACAAATCTTATATGAAAGGAGGATATTCTAACCGAACTCAATAGTCTTAGAACCACTGGGAGTAGAGTATCCATCCTCCACCACTACCTAGAAATCCACATTTACCACAAAGGAATTTCTAACAACCCCATAAAAACATGATCCCATCCTTAAGGACATTATGAAAAATTGATGTAAATAATTTACAATTCCATCAAATCACGGTGGAAACCATAAAAGACCTAAAAACTCAATTATTCCAACTTTCAATGTGGTGGGTGAAATCCAAAGTTAAGGGTATTAGGTGAATATCATTCCAACCTATTTCCATTCCCAAGGTATAATATAATTTATGTTCAATCATAATTAATAGTGGTAAGTAACATTTTCCTTTTATAGATTCTACACATTAGGTGTATACTCTTCTTGAAAACTCTTTTTATCCACAATCAAAATATTCATGTGAAGAAAAACAATACAAAAAGTGAAAAAAGTTATCATTGAAGATTACACTGAGTAATCCATTCCTCTTACCTTTCCCCAAAGACTCTCTAAATACAATGTAATATTTGATAATGATGTTAATAAAGAGATCATGGATACATTTAAAAAGGTAAAATTTAACATTCATCACTTGGATTGAATTAAAAAAAATCATTTCTCTACTAAATTTATTAAAGAGGGTTTCATCCAAAAAATGATGAATAAAGGGGAATAAGAGAGTTATCCATGGATGGAAAGACTCGACCATGATAAAAACTAGTGATTATAACAAAATTCAAGGATCCAATAACTTTTATGATACCTTTCGCAATAGGGGATACTTTTTTTTCTAATGTAATTATTGATTTAGTTTCTTGAATTAATGCGATGCCTCACCCCATGTATACTTCTCTATAGGTTTTGGAGATTCAACCAACATTCATCGTTATGAAATTTTCTAGCCAGAGCACAACATACCCAATAAGAGTTATTGAGGATGTCCTCATGTGAGAAAATAATCTCATATTCCCTGAAAAATTCTATATTCTTGATATGGAAGATACCTGGATCCAAAAAAATGAACCTATCATACTTGGAAGTCCATTACTTAAAATAGAAAATAATATAAAAAACATTCAAAATGGTACGATTCTATGGTGTTTGGGGGAGAAAATGTAAGTTAAAATATCCTTGAGGCTTTCAAAAAACCTATTGAAGAGCACTCCACTCTTCCTGTATATTCGATGGATGAACTATCTAAAGAAAAAAAACATTATCTCCTAATCCCATAATATGATTCATTTTTCTATTCACTATTTTATTATTTGGATTTTAATACATATTTTTAGTACTATGAGGGGTTGGAAAAGTGTAATTTTTTTTATTTAATTGATGTGTGTTTTCATTATGAGGTTCCCCTGACCGTCGATGATTATAAACATATAATTTTCATTGATTCTCTCTCCTTAGAGAATAAACATGAGTAGACATACAATTTCATAGATATAAATCCCTTCCCTCATTCCAAAATTCACCACTATTTTAATTTATACTATTTCAATCTAAATTAAAATATGTCTATCATGAGGGTGTTGACTAATTTCCCATAATTATTTATGATAACATCTCTCCAATGCATGAATAAAAATCAATTGACCTTTTAAGGGTGTGAAAAAAGGTAATAGAATGGACATTGGAAGATGTTCATTATATTGAACCCTGTATTTAAATGCACCATATAATTTTAGTTGATGAGGCTAATCCCATTATCCAACATCAGTGTTAGTTAAATCCAAACCTCTTTGAAGTGGTATAATAGAATGTTTAAAAATTAAGGGAAACTAGGATCATATACCCCATATCCGATAGTAAATGGGATATCCACATACAAATTGTGTCTAATAAATTGGAATAATATTAGTGTTGAATGAAAGGAATAAATTGATTCTAAAATGTGTGAAAAACAGTTAGTGAGTCTGTATTGACTACCATTAAAAAAATAAATCCATACGAAATTAACACTTTCCTCTACCTTTAGTTGACCAAATGTTAGAAATATTTGTTGGTAAGTTCCATTATTGCTTCCTTGATAGATATTTGGGTTATATTCAAATCCCAATCTCCCATAAGGATCAATAAAAGGTAACATTTATCTATCCATTTGGAACATTTTTTTATAGGAGGATTCAATTTTGTCTCTATAATGATCCTGATACATTTTACCGTTGTATGATGACTATATTTTTTGATTACCTTGATAATTATTTAAATGTTTTTATGGATGGTTTCACAGATTATGGATCTTCCTTTCATTATTATTTTAAACACATAGGTTCTGTCCTTCGATATTGAATTGAAAAATATCTCATATTAAAATAATGGAAATTCCATTTCATGATAGAGTAAGGGTAGTACTTGGGAATGCTATTTTGAGTAAGGGAATTAAAGTTGATAAATAAAAATTGAAATAATTTCCATAATCCCATATCAAGATTCATTCATGAGATATGATATTTATTGGTTAATTTTAGTTTTTATTGACATTAATAAGATTTCAATTCCCCTATCTCGTTTTTTACAAAAATATATTGAGATTGTTTTTGATAAAAATTAAGAGGATGAATTTAATTTACTAAAACATAATCTCACATCACCTCCCATCATCCAACCATTATGGTGGGATCTCCCCATGTAACATGTGTGTGATTCCTATAACATTGAAGTTGGGGATGTTTTATCATGAAGTGTTGAGAGTCATCCTCATGTCATTTCATATGACTCATATACCCTTGACCATGCTGTGGAAAACTACACGACCACTGAAGAATAACTTCTTTCTATTTTTTTCCTTGGGAAAATTTCATTTATATCTTCTAATGTCAAAATTCATTGATTTTTTATCAATATGTGATTGAATATAATTCATGAAACAATTCTGGTGTCCCCAGTGTAGGAACTCAACCTTTATGAAGAAACCTACCAATGAAACCCACCATGTTTTATCCTTCCTCACCACATTTTATTTTAGTACAGTGATGAAACATCACACTATAGGTTTGGGTGGTGGGTGGGGTGGGGAGTGGGTACCTATCTGGGTTATTATATTCATCGATTTTATTATTATTATTAAATAGTATTTTTAAATTTTCATAATCTTTTTACTTCTTATTTTTTGTGTATGGTATTTTCACCTTCCGTCACTTTTTTAACTTTTGTGTTGGAATACTCATTTTTTATCACCACATAATCATGAAAAATATTGAATATGTATTTTTTAATTCATAAATACACGACTTTTTAACATTTAATGAAAATTTATTTCAGTTATGTAATGCATGTCTTAGCATGAATTTAAATCTAGTAGCTCTAGTAACTTGGCCCATAAGGGGATCTACAATACTAGGTTTTCCCCTGCCGCTTCCTACATCTCTCACATGTTGGATTTAATATGGATTCTTATTTGGTTATTATCCATGGTGAGTACGATTACTGTTCTACATCTTGTTGTGGCGTCACTGAGTTTTTGAGATCTGGTCATCTGCGTCACTTTCGATTCTTGATCCACGAGTGGAAGATAGGTGTTGTGATGAAGGAAGGTTAATGTATACCGAAAAGCGCTGATGGTGGGTACAAGGATTCGATATATTCATAAACTTGTGGAGAAGGTCCTGGGTCAAGATTATTTGGTGGTTTGGGGGTTGATTCACACTCTGCCATGGCGGTGAGTGCCTTTGGGGGTTTCTTGTGGTCATCTCCAATGGGATTGATAGTGGAGACGATATATGGTTTCAGCTCGGTTTTGATTGCGGTGAGACCTCCCTTTGGTGCAGCAAGCATGCAGGAGGCCGATCTTGTGGTGATGTTACTCAATCATTGATTTTTGTTAGAATGAATCTGTTATTGTTATGAATCTATTGGTTGCTATGAATTTTTTGTGCGAACTGGTGTTGTGGTGTCATCTGTTATGTCGTCTAGGGTTCAAGGGTCTTGATTCCAGATCTTATTTAGGGGATACTCCAAATTAGGTTTAAATTTGATGGTTTTCATCACTCATGGCTACCCAAAATTGAATGTTTGAGAGGGTATAGATTTTTCCATCAGTACCGGGCATGTGCATCTCTACGCAAGACATCTAGCCGAGTAGCGATAAGAAGGTGGAAGATGGAATGATTGTTTTTATGTTGGGAAGGAGTTGAACTCGTTTATATGATCTAATTTTAGGGATTTTGGTCATTTGGGGCACAATTTAGGGTCTTAACTCCTTGATGTATTGTCGGGTCCTGCCTTACCTCTTAAAAGGGGGTTTATAATAATAATAAAAAATTACTTTTCTATCAGGCATCATCAATTTAACATTGGGGTGTTATTTTTTAGTAAATTTATTATTTTTAAATTATATTAATGGTTGTATCTTCATAAAAACATGTGAGTATTATTTTTGGGAAAATTTTATCACTTAATATATCGACACATATTTTCACCTAACCATATAGTGTGAATATTTATCACTTAATAGTAGGTAAATATATGTTAGGTTAATTTTGATAAGATTTAAAAAATCATTTTTCCATTCATTCATTCTTTATTTTATCTATTTCATTAATTCAACATATTAACCTTCACATTTGTACATGTTATATGACTATTGGACACCCTGAAAAAATGAAAAAAAAAACAACACAAATAAATTATGGGGGTGATGAATTTAACAACATATAGGGATATATAGGTTGGAATCTTATGGTTTTACATTCATGGATTCTTAAGTGGGTGGGTCTTGAAATTCCATTTTCAAGGATGTAGGGATGGTTTGAAGGAAAGAATCATGTAAGCATAATGTTTTCAAAATAACTGATACTTACATGATAAAAACAAGAAAGAATAGCATTAAATGGTTATCACAAATACACACATGGAGAGTTGGTTACTAGGTTGAATTTTAAATTTTATTATTATATTGGAATCATATATATCCTTAAATTTTTTTTCTCATACAATTTATGAGACATTTTTCCATGATCATCGATAATAACTCATTGATGTGGATTTTGATTTGATAACATTTCTATCATGAATTACTTTTTTTAGGAATGTTAAATATTAATGAATTTATGACTATCTTCATGAATCATATTTTGAAAATGTGAATTTTTTCCAGAGTGAAAATTTTTAGGTGTGGGGGTGTGATCACAACACAATTTAGTGTTTCATTTTCACCCTTTTATCATCATGTTCAACTGATTTTATATTATAAATTAAAAATATAAAAAAATGCCTTAATATTTTTTAAATTATTTAATGATTATCACTTTTAATAAATTTAGTTTTACTTGATTTGATGATTACATTGTAGGTGGAGGTGATTTTTTTAGACCATGATTAAATTCGAGCAATGCGGGCCAAACCCTGTAAGATCCCAAGCACATATGTGGAATAAAATGCATACTACGATTAATCTATACATCCAATTAGGCCTAAAATTGGTTTATGAATGTCTATAAATGTGGGATAAATTTATATATAATAAAATAAATCAAAAATATTCCATTTTTAGGCCTAACAAATTCCATCATTTTAGGAAGTATCATTGTTTAGAGTCTCAAGGTTTCTTACGTAATTTGGCCATATCTTGTGATGTAGGCATCTAAGTGATGAAAAAGTTTTTGTAGAGATAGTTAAGAGGTTTGGAAACTGTTTTTTAGCTTCTTAAAAGTATATATAAATTTCTAGGTCACCCATAACCATGATCCAATTGGTATCTCAAAATATATATACCAAAAAAACAACTTCCATATAAATTAGAACCTTGGGAACCACATTTTTTAGTTTAACAAGGGGGTAAATATCATCCATTATGAAGATATAAAGGACTCCTATACTCATAATAGATGTTATGGAGGCCCCTATCCTCATAAGGGGATAATATATGAAGGAAAATTTCCAATCAAGCCTCCTCCTCCCCTTGATGTCGAGATAAATGGTGGATGAAAATTTTGAGGGAGATGCCAACACATGGAGAGGGAGTTCAAGAACTTGTTCTTCTACTAGTTTTTTTTTATTTTTTGTGTGTAACATTTAATTTATGTTTTAACATAACACACTTCTCCTTGGAATGTATTTTTTTATATAATTAAGTGAACCCCCTTTCATTGAAACACTGAATGGGTTGAGATTTCAAGGGGGAATGTTTTGTTGTTCCGGTTGGATAAAAACATATTCCCATTTCATAGTCACATGAATGAGATTTTAGAATATTTTTTATCCATAATTCCTTACTTGAAGTTCAAGAATTTAAAAGAAATATTTTTATATCATGGTTTAGTTTTTTATGCATCATTTTAGAAGGCAATAGGGTAATAGAGATCTCAATTACCCTCAACCAAAGTATTCCATTAAACCATGTTAAGATCAATGAACTAAAAAATATGTGTAGTAAAATTTAAATGAACTCCTTAACTCTTATTCTAGAAACTATAGATTTGTTTTCAAAGTATTAATTTATTCAATTAAGTCATTTTATATTTTATGTTTTTTTAAAGCTTCCCTTTTTAGTCATTATTTATTAAATATAGACACTTTAAAACTCCAATGCTCTTTGAGTGATGACATTGGGACTTACATATTCTATAAATACAATTTAAAATTTTAATAAACTTGATTATTCATGGGAACACATGAATGTAGCACTATATCGACTGTACGTGAGGTGTTTGCACATGATAGTGCCAATTCACAATGTTTGTACATGGTTAGTTAAACTGTGTGACTTGAATAAGAGTAATCATGAGACTACCACATGATTTTCCAATAGGGATAACACAGTTAGAACATAGCTTGGTAAACTGTGAGCCTAAAATTTGCACCCTATCCCAAATTTTAAATTTTTTATTTCATCTTCATTTTTCTTATATTTCCCACGCTTTATCTTATACCATCCCCTCTCCCTCATGTCACCACCCATAGAAAAAAACCATGTGAAAAACCTATCCTCATCATGATGCTCCAATCCTCTCTAGCATAAACATCATAGAAATTATCCCCCATGCCGGTAACACCCTTGAGTGATACTTAAGGATGAGCCCCTTTGCGTCCGACACCCAGGCCTAACCCCCCTCCTTGCGTACAACCTCCTCCCTCTAATCACCTCTTTCCTGTGGAGTTTTCTCTATTATTTCTTATTAATTCAGTTTCAACCCTCCAAGGTGTGGCCTCCACCCCCTTCTTTCTTATTCTTTATATTTTCCTTTACCTATCATGATTTTGGTTTTTTAAAAACCCAAAGGGTTTTGTGTTGGATTATTTTTATGTTCTTTATTATAGGGTTTCTATGGGTTTATTTGTCCTTTATTAGGTGTTCTCCATCAATAGTCACACGATCCAGCTCACTATGTCTTGATTATATATTTTTGGGGTATCTTTTTCAATGGAAGACTCTAATTACATTTGATAAATTTATTTATAAGTTTTAAATGTTTTTGTAAATTTAAAAGACTATTTTATGTCTTTTTATACATGAAATTGGTTTTGATTGATCAGTTGAGATTAGAATAGTACTTTTGAATATTCCAAGGACATGTGAAAATTATTGTTTGTATCTTCAAAAAGATTTCTTGTATTTTTTTTGAATTCTCCAAGGATGTGAATGAGTTTGGAAAACCTTATTGGTATTTTTTATCTTTCAAAATTATTTAATGGCTTGGCATGGACCATGGTCACCAGCCATGTGTTGGATTAAATGACCATTTTTATTTTTTAAATCGATTTTTATATTTTTAAACATATATTTTAGGATGATTTTATTTTTAAGAAGGGTATGATTTATTTTTGGAGGATTATTTTATAAAAAGAATGGATTATATCATCTTTTCAATTGATTTTGAGACTGTAGGTCACAGGGTGTTAGAAACTGCCTTTATAAAGTAAATGAAAGGATTTTTAAATGGACTTTTATCATTTATCGAATAATTTATTTTAAACTTTTATTTGAAATAAGTTTTATAATAAATTTTGGAAATGGGTATGTGGCTTGAAATATTGAGTAGTGTTTTTTAAAGGACTGTTTGATAGTTTAAATTGTTTTATAAATGTGTAAAACCCAATTTGAGCCCCATTTGATTACTTTGAAGATTATGGATTGTGACCTAGTGTGGGTGATTTTTATTGACATGCATGATTGAATCCTTATTATTGTTCATTTTTTTGGAGTTGTTTCTTGCGAGGGTGTTGGAGGCGAGGCATGTGTGATTTTCAAATGGTTTATATTTTATGCATGTGATTTCTGATTACTCACCTCCCTACTTTACTTTGGTCATGATAACATGGGTAACTAAGGATTCCAAGAAACAAACCCAAAAAAATATACAAGAATAATGATTCCAACAAGTATATTTATGTTGTAGGAGAGGGATATTTACTATTCAGGGGATCAACATTAGAGTGTGATAGTGGTTTTTGGTGCTAAATCATATTTCACTTCTTACATAGTATTGATATTAGGTTTTTATTATATTTATTTTTTTCTCTAGAATGTATGTGTCGTGTATGGATATGTTATGATGAAATTTTATTTACATTCCTACAACTATATTTTACTCAAATTATTTGAAGAAACAATTCCCAGGTGTCTTCCAATGATGCCCAAGAACTAGTTTCTAAATCATGGGGATTGGGAATTCCCTTTGGTCTAGTGGTTGTGTCACGCCTTCAAAATGAGTATCGAAAAATTCAGAATGGAATATATACCTAAATATGGGTATTATTTTCATCAGAAAGGAAAATGAAGATGAAATTGATAAAGACTTTTGAATCATGTGAGACTTCAAAGAACTCATCATCATGTCACCATTACAAGGTTACGTAATGACTCCACACGTAGTTCATATCCTAAAGAAGGTTACCCAAATCCCCCTTTGAAAATTTCCTCTTCTCTCGCGAAGGTGCTTCAGACAAACAATGGATGCACGATGGTAGCTAGTTATACTCCCCCAAACCAAGCGGTTTGTCAGTAGTGAAAAACTAACAATCCATCCTGAAAATAATTTTAAATTGAGGAGGAAAATATCCAAGGGGTGGGGACCCTAGTGTCCATAATGTTCATGTGATGTATCAATAATGGGAAGGGTAATTATCCATGAAAACATCCACGTAATCTTGCATGACCCTTATAATTTGTAGAAATCAATAAAGGAAATAAAAGGGGAGGATTCAAGAGCTACTATTAGTCATAAATATCACACGACATGACCCATGCGGTCCGCAAGACACCAAGATTCCCTAGAGACATACCCACCTCACTCAAAAAACCCATTTGGATTGTCAACCTCATCGCACAAAAAGCCTTAGGTATGTTTGGGAAAATATGTGATTCCCTCTTCATCTCCCTAAGTATAAATAGATGGATTTTTTCAAAAATTCTCATGCATCCCCATAGGACCCCTTTTGGTTATGCGAGGCATCATCAAAAAAATAGAGTAATTGTTTTTGAAATTACTCATGTAATTTCTCTTGACCCCCAACCTTTGTAAAATAAAACAAAAGAAATAAAATAGGGAGGATGTGAAAGCCTCTTTTTTTCATAAAATTATTGTGATTCACTATAGAAGTCTATAAAATGGTCCTTCAAGAATCCTAGAAAATCCACTCGGATATTTCAAATACCATTAGACAAGCCATCCTTGGTTCAAAAAATGTCTTAGGCAATGAACCAAGCATCTCGCAAAGGCCTTTAGAAAGGAAATTTGATCTAATACAGTCCCATGGAAATGTCAATATGGAAATATAAAATTCCTTCTTCTTTCCTTAATGATAAAACAGTTCCCCACTAATTGGAAATAATATAATAATTGAGGCGTTGATGAGATGGACTCATGGTCTCTAAAAATCCATCAATTCCCTCAGAAAAATCCACAGAAAAGGCTTTAGAATATTCGTGGCACCAGACACCTTCAATGAATCCATCTTATATTCACTCATGATATGCAATGAAGACCGATGAGAAATCAGGGTTGGGAGGCCTATAAATCCCCCAACTGAGATTCAAAAGAATGTGGCTAGATTTTTCACATCTAGGTGCATTGGCACACCCAAGCAATATAGGGGATTTCTCGGAGTCACTAATCCAATGAACGACAAGTATTCCATCATATAATATACTGGTGAATATCCAGAGCTATCATGAACCATGAATAAATCACTTCGCATGATAATTCATAGATCATATGAAGGACATTTGTAAAGACATGTGAAGAATATACCCCACATATTATAGATCATGTGAGAATCAAAATAAATTGATACTGAACAAATCTAAGGTGTTTGCAAGATAAGTTCTAGAACAAAGAATAAATGTGGAATAATTAAGTGAAAAACTTGTTCGATGACCCTCATGCGCTTCATGTGAGTCATCCAAGTCACATGAAAGCACGAGTAAATGTCACCTGGATCCCACGATACTAATTCAATATACCACCCAAGTCATGCGGAGTCTTCCAGAAATGTTAGACCAAGTCACATAGTTCCCCCTGGGTACACTACATTAGTCTTGTGAATCTATGTGGGCCTATCTCCCAAGCCTCACGACGTCCTTCAGATACATCATCCTACTCATATAATGATATAATATCATGTTATCTAGGTATTGTATATGAATATTTGAAGTTAACTATGATCTCACGATACCATATTGGAAGGTTAGCCAATTCACAAGAAATTTTCTAAGACATTTCATACTAACTCTCGCAACACTCTCTATATGTGTCAAGACAACTCATGCGAATAAAACTAGGGATATTCATCTAGATCATGTTGTAGAATATGTATATGTCATCTAGGTAATGCGATGAATTATATAACAAGACAACTAGATCGTACGAAATCTTCTGGACAAGTAATATTTGATCATGTGCAAGATTTAGATATGCCACCCGAGTTACACGAAGTCCTTCATAAAGCCCAACTGGAACATTTAGTTATATTAAAATATTCTCGTAATACACTCTCCTATATATTACGAAAAATGGGTAATAAATTCATGTCAAATAGAAAAACATGTTATAAGGGAAACCTTAGAGTGTAATCCCTGACTAAAGATATAACATGATATGTCATAATAGCTAATGAAACATTAGAGCGTAAGCCCTAACTAGTGAGATAACATGATATTTCCCAATAGCTAGGGAAACCTTAGAGTGTAACCCCAAACCTAAGGAACTATGATGACTCTGATTCTTGCCTTATTCAAGAAATGCATGCCACCTCTTCAAAGTTCGATCTCCTCATGGTTGTCCCAATATGTAAGTCCTTCAATTTAGAAGTAATTAAATGATCATTTCATATTTATTTTTTTATCACTACAAGCATAGATCATGTGAGATTATGGAGTTGAAACAATAATATCATTCTCATAAAAAATATCCACCCACCAGGGAAACATATATATGTATATCCACAATGAGTGGACTAACAAATTATCCCCAATACAAGGGAATATACATTAGGATCTCTTCTAAGGGAATGATTAAACTATGAGAACTATTATTCATGAAATAACTAGGCTATTTAGGAATCCTTACTAAGGCTAGTGAATACATAAAATCCCATTTCAATGTAAGACTTATACGGATTCCATTTCAACCACGAGGACTCAATTATTTTTATGGGATGATTAATCTACCCCATCTACCGGTGTAATGTTAAATAAACTGAAATATGAGGAATATGATTCCTACCACAACCAGGATATGTAAGATATATCCATGAGGCCTGAGCTCCAAAATAAATCCTCTCAAGGTTGTCTTAGCACAAAAGTCCAATACCATGAGCTAAGAAGAAAACAATCATTTTCTATAACTTGTTTCTCACACCGAGCATAACTCACATGGGATTAGGGAAATGAAATAATATTTTCATTTTCATCATTAGTCTCTATAATGACACGTTAAATCTTAGTGTATAATCCACAAAAAAATGAACCATGACAATTTTTATTTTCTCCATAATTGGGATATGTATGACATCCCTTTAAGAATCGAGTATAAACATCTAGTGTCCCAGATCACCTATATAAGTCATCTCTGCATGACATTAAACTTCATGGGTCAAATGAACCACATGGGTTTTTATTCCTGCAATAACCAATTTTTTTAGGATGCCTCATAATGGATCACTCCCATCATTATAATATTAACTATATCCTTTCATTTAAGTACATTTCAAAGCTATTGGTTATATGGAATTCACACATAAGCAACCACCCTTTATACAAGAATGATAGAGAACCTTGGGTACATACTAATGGATTAAATAAAGTTCCCCACTGATTTGATATTTAAAAAATAATTAAACGATGATGATTTTTAGGGTAAAAGATCCCATATCAGTATTAGGA
Source organism: Viscum album (assembly GCA_963277665.1). Classification (NCBI taxonomy): domain Eukaryota; kingdom Viridiplantae; phylum Streptophyta; class Magnoliopsida; order Santalales; family Viscaceae; genus Viscum; species Viscum album. The sequence continues at coordinate 2,037,499,856 of OY728148.1, forward strand.
AGAGATTCAGAAACATATCTTAAATCAATAAGAGTCCCGGAGTATGGAATATTTCTCCCCAAAATGGTGTGATGAGCCTGACCTCCCATCCTCTTGACTAATTAAAGTACCTAAGAGTCATTGGTCTTGAAAACCAAGGTGATCACTTGCATTTGGAAATAAGGTATGTACCTAGTTACGAATGAGAGAACCATGGGGAATTTTTAGTAAGAGAAATAATGGTAGCCCAATTATCATGATTATGGACAACACAAGCTCCCCACAATCAAACCATCATGTGGATCCCATCCAAATGTCTTAATCTAAAAAAAATATTAAGCAGACTTGAATTAATGTAATAAAAAACTATTTGGTTATAATCCATTGAGACATTTTTTACACACACCATATGCAAACAATAATGAAAAATATGATTTGAATCTCTCAATTTATGGAATAATCATGCATTAGGCAACATTGTTTTTCCCCACAAAAACAAAGCATTAGGACTGACATGATCATACATATTATCCTTTATAACCAGGGTTCCTATAATTCCATCTTCGTATTGACAAGTTCGTTTGAGAATAATTTCCGGATTGGGAAAATAGGACAATTTTGTTAACCATGCATATCTTATTGAGCACATAATGCATATGATATTTCACTAATCGGCAACCTTGCCCCTTTTGGTCTGAATGACTACATATATCGATAGAATCCCGATACAAGATAATGTCTTAATGATCCAGAGTTTTCTTTGGTAAATCAACTATGAAATAAATCCCTACAAGTTTTAAAATGATCTCACCTACTCACCATCTCCAACAATGGGTGAAAAAATGATGGTATAGGAGAAACACCGACAATATATAATCCCGACCATGGAAGATACCCATGAATTTCTCCAAGAAAGACAACCGGTGATTCCATATAATCCAAGAACGGATACTACTAAGCCATTTTCTATTATCTATACAACTAAATACTTCAAGATCTTATAACCAAAGTGTGACAATATCCACCTTCAACCCCTGATGAAGGTTGATCATGAATCGAAATATGTATTCCGTCTAGTTTAGGTGTCACATAGGAGGGAACCTATCGACCCCTATCACTAACACCATCCCACTGGTAACCATTATTGTTTGGAAGAGGGTTCCACCTGAAAAAGTTCCACCTCTAATGCCCATGCATGGGCAGTAAGGAAGGCCCATCGGGGGAGGAAGGTACTAGATATCTTGGAGAGGGCAGATATCCCCATTTGTGCTAAAGATTCTTTACAGAATACACAGAAAAGAACTAGTAAGAAAAATAATATCCTTACTGACTTGGAAAAGGTCTATGGACATATCCCCATAGTAGGCATGAGGGATACACATATCCATACCCACATGCATGAATCCCATCAACATATTTCAGTGGCACATGGAGGAAAAAGGTGGTGCATATCCCCACCTCAATCGAAGAAATATTCTAGTGTATAATGTTTATATAAAATGTGTCGGCTTATATCCCAATACTAATATTTTTAAAATGAAAATATAATTTTGAAACAATTGAATAACTCAACTGGAATATTTTGGCACTGTTGCAGATAAAGGGACAATCACATACTCCTATCCATATATCTAGGGAAACTCAACACTCTGATCATCATGAACAATTGGTTGTACCAGAGCAAGTTAGGATTGTTGCTTCTATTATAGAGGATTATAATCATGTTATGATAAAGGATGAGGCATAAAAAATGGTATTATACTCCCATTCCAATCAAGAATTACTATGTGAGAGTGACACATGCTTTGGGGCATGGGAACATGCCCATCGAAAAAGTTTGGAGACATATTCCAAATGCCCAAGATCAGAATCATATCGCCATTCTGGATGGGACTCACCATGTGAGGGGGACATAAGCATTGGCATAGGCTTATATTATTATCAAATTAGTCCATCAACATAATCCAAAGGCCCAAGATCATACATATATTCCCGTTCTAGCTAGGGATGACCAAGTGAGAATGAAAAAAACCTCAAGATAGGCTCATATTCTTTTATTGAATATTCTTGGAATATTCCCGCAGATCATAGAAGCATGGTGAATATTCTTACTTCCATTGATGAAATCCTGCACCATATTAATTCCATGTAAATACAAGAGTCTCCTCTTCCTTGTCCCATTCCATAGGTATGTCGACATTTTAAGGCAAGGAATTTATATACGGACTACTCTCATATTTATGTTCCAACCGGGGATCACCAAGTGAGAGTGGTACAATACTTGGGGTAGGATCACCCACCTAGAAAGAAATACCATAGGAATATCCCAATATCTTAATTTTAGGATAAAATTCCCATCTTGACTATGGCTCACCATGTGAGAATGGGACATTCCTTAGGATAGACCCATCATCTTTTCAATAATTGTTAAACTTACTAGCTATTCTAATAGTTTCTCATCAGTGGATGTATATTCCCATAACACCAGGAAGTTATAAAAATGTCTCGATAGGTCTCATAAAACATAATTATATCCCTACATAATTCTAAAATGCAGGATGGAATATTTTTACCATGACGCAGAACATGGACCATATTCCTAATATGATCGATGCTAGTATCCTTGAGGTAATTCTAGACACATTTTCAATATAAATATGGTTCTCCGACTCTTATATCAAAGTGAAAGTAGAATAAATTCATTACTGTGATAGTTATCCTCATGGTAGGGTGGAGATAGATCGTATGGACTCTAATACTGACATCCAATGTGGTAAAACTTGCATAAAAAATATCTCCCACAAACAAGGAAATCCTCCCCTTCCCTAGAAACCTCATATAGAGAGGTTTTCAAAACTCAGACACCATTGTATAGAGAATTTCTCAAAACATCATGGTCAACTACATATGGTTTCCCATCAACTTCTAGCATCACTCCACCCCCATCAGTAGGAGAACATCAAAGGAATCATCTATGGTCTAACTAGATGAAGGTGTGTGAGTCTAACGAGGAGGATACTGACATTTAATTTTTTAGAGAGTTGTCTAGAAAAAACCTCCCCATAATGTTTTGGCCCCTCGCTACTTCTGACTATGAGATTCTCGATGAGCTCAAAAAGGAGAATAATCCATATCTATTAAAAAATTGTGGGATAATAATCTGTTAAATAAGGAAAGATATATCTATTATCTAGGATATATGTTTCACCTTCTAACAATAAATATGCTCTATTGTCAGCGCAACATGGCTGCTATCTCAATGGCCCAGGATCCAAAACTGGGAAATCAAAATGCAAATATGCAACATTATTGCTACCATTGCATTGCGAAACTTCATTAACTGATCTTTAAATCCATGTCATGAATTTTTATAATAAGATAGGGATAGTATAGACAATTACCCTTTCCCATGTCCCTAGAATAGTAAAACCCATTGATTTGGTATCCTATAATGTTATAGCCTTCAGAAAAATAAAGGGACCAGTTAATTCTCGGGATAGTTGGACACTACAACGGAATGCACACGCTTCAACGATGCCCAAAAATAATGACAGGAGTGAGAGGATTGACAACATGATTTAAAAAATGGCCCCTCGATCCAATGAGAACACATTTTAGAGATGTTGAATGAAGTTGTGATCACCAAGTCAACTTCACATAAAGAGTGGTTCTCATCATGGGCATCCATCTCACCTAGATCCCACACAAGAACGACTACGACACGTCAAACAAGATGTAATAGATTCTACCATAGAATCCTTATAGAATCTTACCCAGCACCTAGGGCTAAGATAATATCTACAACTGCCTCCACCCATTAGATCATCGATTCCCAATATGATTCATGACATATCCTTAACTTCAGTGAGCAAACCCCAACCTGTTGGGATGGGGAATTTATATCTTAATAACCATCTCCATTTTCATCATTCCCTAATATTATTCTAGAGGAATTAGTGCTGATTCCAAATCACCCCCATCCCACTTGGATGGGGGAATTTTTATCTTCATGTTCATCATGAGAATCGTTAAATCCCTGCCATGAATCTTTGGATCATCAACCAAAAAAACAATCATGCCAACTGTGGGCCAAAAGTACCCCCATCCCTTAGGTTTGGGGGAATTTTCACCATAATTATCACTAAATAGAGAATTAGTCGTTTCTCGGTTGGGAGGGAAAATCATGTGTCCCACCTATCCCTCCAACCACGAGGCAAACCCTTAATGGTCGGGGCCTCTTAGAAAATCGTAACTAGAAACTCCCTCAAGGTGAATACTCATATGAAAATAGGGGAGGAGCATATGTAAATGGTTATTATTACCCACTAGAGTCAGAATCCAAAATGGATTAATATTCTCAAGGGTTCAAAAAAACATCCTAATAAAAGTTGTGCAGAAGTATCTTTTTGCGTTGATAGTAATTTTATAATCACCATTTCATGACATGCCGATGTTAATATCTTCACTATCAACATGGAATACATTTATCAAGATGCAAATTAAGGGGTCCAAAACATAGATAATCTTACATGAGAGGAGGGTGATTTGGATGCATCAAATGAGGCCGAACTCACCTGAAACAAAATAATGCTAAAAAATATGGCACCATTGAATATCAAGTTGTCGTCTCAATGAGGGAAAATTTCCGAGGGGAAATATTTGACTACATATAAAACACTAATAAGAAGAATTGAAGTTTCTTCCCCATAAGAGTATTTTTCACAATATGAGAGTGAAATAAAAACTCTGAAACAACTCAATGAAGAGCCACTCTAGGGAAATACTCCCTCTAAGTAACATTTTTAGGTAGAGATGAATATTATCCCTACCATTTATGATTATATAGTAAGATATGTATTTGAGCATCAAAATAGATCCAAATACAAGAAGCTAGTCTAGAAAAACGAGGAAGTCAAAAATGACCGTGAATTACCTCTATTGAAGAGAAAACCTATCCCTTAGCCAAGAAATCATTCAATCATAAGGAAAATCAATAATCAGTGAGAGTTGAATGTGGGACCACCTCATTGGCCCTGGTCCGCTCCCTGTGAATGGTAGAAAACTGAAATAATAGTTCCCCTAGAGTTACATACCATCATTGAGTCCATTTATACTTGAAAGGATGTCTTGAAAGGGTGACACACACATGTGCAGCTTGAGTGGAAGCCATATCCTGAATGGGTGTATCATAATCCACCTCTATCCAACTTCTGTAATTCTACCATCTATACATTTTATGGTTCAAGAGACACTGAAAAACAACTCACATACTTCTTATATTTATTTGGTTCAATGATGGGCCCTCTATATCAATAGTACGAAACAAATATGAGGTGTTTCATATAGACTCTAATAGGGCCGTCCTTTTTTTTGGTATAGAAACCTGCCAGCGTAATCCATTGTAGGATGGAAAGAACTTCATCATCAGTTCCTTTATCAGTTTATATCCACGTTGAAAAAGACAAAAATTATTGACCTAATTAAATATAATAAATGTGAGGATGAGAGGGTTTCTAATTTCATAAAAAGATGGAATGATTTAACCTATTAACATAGCATACCTCTCTCACAATAGAAACTAATTTAAATTAGTGATGAAAAACTAAGGGATGAGTTTCAAACACCTATGATACAGGTGATGTATCTGGGTGGGTTCCATGAGTTCACTGAAATGACACAATGTTTGGAAGAGGCTATTCAATGAACCTGATCCAAAACATGACTCATTCCCACATGATAGGGGAAAAGTACAGGAAGAGCAGAATATACTACTGTCACTCTCAAACGAGCAGAAGTTCCCATTTAGTAACCTAGGTATTCTCTAAACCACCCAACACCTCTTATCGAATAGAGAAAACAAAAAAATCTACCTTGGAAATAAGAACAAAGAAATCAGGTTCACTAGTAATTTGAGGAATGGATGAAAAAAGTATACTCCTTAAAAAATTAATAAGCCCTCGATTTTTTTTCACCCATAGTCAATACCATGCTCATGCTCACACAACCTAGGTTGCCTGATGAGATCAGCCTCACCTACCGTCCACACTTCTAACCTTCCCATAGAAGCATGGGTCATAAAATCCAGGACAACATCATCTCCAAAGATGAACTCGAAGGCGTGATCAATTTTAGAAAGGTGGCATTAAACAAATCCCCATAGTAGGTGGAATTCATTACCGTTGTCCAAATATAAGAAGAGGATGGATGGTAGAATGTTACGTCCAGGTGTGCATGAAAATCAGACAATTGGATGACTAAAAAATAGCTGATCAAGATCATTCCACCCTGAGAAAACAATTTCACATAACCAAATAACCCCACCACCTAAGGATGAGACATCGGAAGTGCATCCCAATGGTAGGTGTGACTACTAAAATTTGGAAGAAAAAGAAGAGTATGAATCATATTTTTCTCTAACATAATCCCTAACTCTTATATATTTCTTCTCTACAACATCTATAGCCTGGGAACTAACTCAAAAAAATGGAATCCACATAATATTATGATCTTATCATTAGTTATGTCAATGTTATTCAATTGGAGTACCCCTTCCCAGATGATGAGTGTGCCCCTAAATTTAAATTTCCACACATAACCAGGGTAAGTGAGGCTGCATGCACCGAAAATGAGGATACAATGGACAATGGTGTTGTGGTTGGACCCAATATTCTGATCATTTCCCCATAAAGGACATATATGCTACTAATACTAGTGGGAAAGAAATCTAGAAGTACCAAAAAAGAAAAGGAGGTGGCCTAGAGTCCACTAGTAGTCACCCCATTCAAATTATCTTGGATATACACATAGTACATGTTCAATACAATCATCATAGGAAATGATAAACAACAGTGAAACCTGATACACTGGCACTATATGTCCTGTCAAATTCTATATAACAACCATGACCATCCATCATAGATTCCTTAGATTCTGAACCACATTATTCAAAGTATCTCCCTATTAGGAAGTTCTGAACATAGACCCAGAAGTATGATGTTCTGAAATAGCCTGATATAGTCCCAACCAAGATATCATCCCCCGATGAAATATTTCTTTCCAAATAACATAGGGAGGAACTTTTTGAATCCCATTAGAGCCCATAATATTTTTATAGAGAAGTCGTTGCAGATGAGGTCTATCGAGTGGAGAACATGTCCTTATATTGTTATCTCGCCATCTTGTTCACTAACTAGGATCAGGAATAGGTCCTTCTGTGACATATCATGGACATATATGTTTTAGGTAGACTCAATAATGTCAATTTCAAAAGTGTGTGGATTGATAATTGTTCTTGTATCAGTCTCATCCAATGTATAACCCTATATTGTTTGGGATATAGAAAAGGGGACTTATCTTGCATAAATATGACCATTAAAGGTTATGATAAGTGTGAAAAGATATTTCCTAGGAAGATCAAAATCACAAACCAGTGTGGATATCTCACATTTGACATTGATTTCATGGATATCCAGCAAGACACCACATATAATTTCCTATTCAGGAGGCCCTAGCTCCCAAGAAACATGGCAGTACCTTCAACATTCCATCAGCATCTAAAGTGTCCAATAAATGGAAATGTTGGCTTACTACTTGGTGACAATGCCCCACAAGACTTTTAGAGCCACATAAGATGAATTATATTTATACATTAAGGGAGGAAAGAAACCAATAGAGGATGATGATATACATGTCACATCCCAATTCCTTGAGGACCTCCCCTATAAACACCTAGAGTATGCTCAATAGTGATTATATTTTGCCTATAAATCTGTTCTATGTAGAAGATCTAGTCCCAAAGGTAATCACTCCTCCTATCCTTAGTGAGAGTGTAAAATTCAATAATTTCTGACATGTCTTTGTTATGAATCAGATGGAAATTTATGATAATGATTCTTCAAATTACCTCCGTCACCCTAAGAATGATATATAAGCACTTATATTTCCAAATTCATTTGAAAATGACTCTAAAAACTCTTAATTAGAGGAATATGAGGATGATATCTGGAACGACCCTCCAATATTCGAGGAAGGTGTCTCCACCACCATAGATGCGATTAGACACATAAATATGTGAATGGAAGTAGACATTCAGCCTAACATAATTAGTGATACCATTACCCTCAAGGATTAAAATATGTACATTGAATTTATAAATAAGAATAAATATGTGTTATCTTGGAAATATATAGAAATTCCATATCTTAATCCATATGCGGCTATGCACTATCTCCAACTACCCGATGAGCATCGAGTCTTCATGCAGGTAGCTAGGAGGATACACCACTCTCATGACACTAATGTAGAGGCATAAGTTGTAATGGCCCAATATTTCTTCACTGGAAATTCCTTTATTATAAATATTCCATAATGAACTACTAAGTGCTATGTGACCCTTAAAACATACGTTTGTCACTTCTGTTATGTAAATTTCAAAAATCTGACATACACAGTTGCGATCAGTAAGTCATTTCGAGTCCGATAAGGGCAAATTAATTTTCAGTGAATATTAACCTACCCTTATGAATAGTAACATACCCTTATGAATAGTTTTATACCCTAATGAATAACAACCTTACATATGATAGTATATAAATAATAATTGAGTGGAAGTAAAATATACCTATTCTTTGTAATAGGTAAAAAAATGTTTTAAAACTGTTGTTTTTTGAATAAATAATGATTTTAATTAAATATTAACTTAGTCATGTTTAGAAAATTATTTTTGAAAAATGGACTTCATTTTTGGATTCTGCACGTTGAAAAATGGTTGGGGTGAATTTTTGGGATTTTTCTGAAATGCATGAATTTTGGATGAACAGTGAAATACTTGAATTTAAAAAATAAGCTAAATACACTAATTATAGAGTCATGTATGTTGTTATGGTGATTAAAGACCAATTGATTCGGATTAAAATGATAAAATTAATATTCTTGGACATGGAAGACTCTCTATTCATTGTCTTGTAGAGAAATAATAAATTAATGAATATAATATTGAGAAATCCCCTCTCCCCTCCACTATAAAACCCCCTCTCACTCCCCATTCTAATCACTCCTCTCAAGCCTTGTGACTTATCCAAATTCTATCCAAATATCCTCCCAACCTCATCTCCCACGTCTTGAAAGACTTGGTCCCATATAAAGACCAAAACCTCTCCCTTAAGGAGGCTCTCAATGATTTTTGGTTCAAGAGGTAAATTCCTCTTTTCAATTCATTGTATTTCCATTCAAGTTCAATTGTTTTCTTTTTTCTATTACCTCACTAATCCAAGTGTTGTGATAACTTTAATAACTTACATGAACTATAATGTTTTCATGATAGTGGAATAAGTTATCATCATTTCATCAATTCAACTTCTTTTATACTAGTATCAAAAACACCATCCGAGATGTGTCAATTTTCCACATTCAAGGATTTTGGGATTTCAATTTCTATTATTATTCTCAATTATGGTAATAAAACCATATTTTTATGGTTGAAACAGAATATTATATATGTAATATACCCTATTTATGGTTATTTAATCCATTTTTACAAATGTTATTAAGTTATAATGAAAAATGAGTTTATTTAAATCAAAACCCAAAAATTAACTGAAACAGTTATCATTAAAGTTATTTATAATAATTCATCTTCATTCCATGTAACCAAGTTATATAAATGACCATTAACAGTAATGGATTTTAATAAATAATATTTAATTTAAGATATGGAGATTTACATCCATTCAACATGAACTCTATTACATAAAAATAAGTGGATTGAATATGAAAATAAAGAAAACGAACACTCAGGAATGACAAAATTCAATACAATAACTTATCAAAAGGACATAAATGAACCAACAATAATTATGATAAACTATATACATGTCTAATAGGTTCTTAAATAATTTATTAAAAATTATAATTTCATATTACAGGAGCTTACGTTCAAGAGAAGAACACGTTCAGAGTTAAGGTAAGGGTTTTTTCACCCGAACTTCCATTTTCCTTTAGGTTACTTTTATTGTGTAATTACCCAAATGAAACTCTTCTGTATTATTATTTAATCCTCCAAAATTATGTTTTTTGGTTATATATGTGTTTACCAAGCAGAATATTTCCTTATTTTATATATTTTTACATGTTTTAAAGGAACTTTTGAATTTTTTTTCCGAAATACAAGCTCGGTCTAAGGGAATTTCCGTAATTCTTACCTCTTTTCAAGGGAACTCTATAATATGTTTTTGGAAACCATTATCTTAATAAAATATCTCATTTTTTTAAGAAAATACTATCTTAATTCACTTTTGGTTTTATAAAAATTACTTTTCCAAAAAAACTCTTCTTCCTAAAGTAAAAGAGTATTTATATCATGATTTACTCGAAGATTTTATAAGAGTATCTTCATCTATTTCAACACTATTGTGGATTATAATGTATTATTGGGATTATTATTCCATGTTATATTATACCATATGTAATTTAATGGTTTATTATTATTTTTCCTATGGATGTGCTATCTTAATACCATTCACCAATTTACACTGAATGGTTAGGGATTATGCTTAATGGTCGGGGATTGTTATTTACATTTCATATATGAATTTCAATAGTAATTTCTATTTTTATTATTATTATACCAATTAATATGAGGAATTCATTGGACATAGTAAGTGTCGGATGGGGGATTATATAGCCCATAGGTGAATCGGTAGGTCTCATTAGAAAAACTATGGTCCTGGCACAAAGCCATGACAAGAATGACTATTTATGGTCTTGGCACGAGGCCTTGACGGTATGATTATGTTGTCCTGCATTATCAATTCCCTCATTATGAAAATAGTATTGATGGTTCATGTGGTTTTTCAACTAGTATAAAACCCATGAATATTTTATTTTATGGAAATATTTACTCAGCTCATATTTCGTCCATATTAAATTGAAGTCTATTTTTTTAAAGGCTTGTGTTTTTATTTATTCAAAATGTCTAATGTATATGTTATCCTCCGCTATATTTATTACTCTTACTAAGAATTTAAGATCACCCCTTTCTTATGTTTCATTTTCTTCGGTTATGAAGAAGTAAATTATGAATGACATACAAGCATAATCTATGAGGTATGGATATTTCTAATGAAATAAATTAATCTTGTTTTCCTATCATGTTTTAATTTTGAACTTATGTATATATCTTGCTTCCAATAATAATAAACTACTCGGTACTTCAGGATACTGGTTCCTTGTTTATATTCAAATGTAATAAAATAGGGCACCAGGTATGGGCATCTAAGTTCGGGTCCTTACTATTGGTATCAAAGGAAGTTTAGTAGAAAACTTGGAAACCAGATTTAGAAAACATAGATTAGGGAAGAGTCCTGATGATAGTCTTTGAGGATAAACATATAAGAATGTATTGGTATTTTGGAAAGGAATAGATTATGTGGATCTTTCATGAAATAAATCCCTGTCTGGATACGAGCAGGTAGAGGTGGATCTGGCACTGATGTACCTAGGAGTGAAAGCTCCGACCAAGAGTTTTAGGCTTGACCTAATGTATCCTAGTAAACGAAAATGAGACTTGCTGCACACTTAGTTACGACACTCTCAAGGGATATTCATAGGATAATTCACATTTTATTTAAAATCCATTATGAAGGATTTAAATATAAATTTTCTAAAAAGAATTTTTTTGTGACTATAAGATTCTCCATGCCAAGGATCTCAATTTATGCTTTGAATTTTTTTGAGTTAAGATTATACATTATGATTCATACCCTAATCTAGGGTATGCCATTATTTATAAATGGCACCTAGTGGAAGGAATGGAAACCTCACAGACATGTGTGTCCCCTGTAGGGATTTCCCTCTGAAGTAGGATAATGATGTTGGATCTAGTGCTATGACTGGTGCTGAGAAACTTATAACTATACTAGGAAAACATACATAGGTTATGAGAAATAACCATACCCGTATATAGAATCTGGATCCACCACATAGAGGAGCTATGTTAGATCGCTTTATGTGACAACAACCAACATCATTTAATGGGAAAATAATCCCATTTTTATCTGATCAATGGATAAGTTCCGTAGAGATGATATTTATCACTTTAGGATGTAATGAAAGAGAGAAGGTCGTTATGGAAGTTTATCGTCTATCGATAGATGTGGATCAGTGGTGGTTGTTAATCCAAAACACGAAGGAGGAGGAATATATAGATGATATGGAATGGAGGGACTCTAAGGAAATATTACTAGAGAAATATTTTCCTCATGAACAATTAGTGGACATTGAAAGGCAATTTATGAATTTGATGCAAAATGAAGCTGATAATACTGCAATGTTTGTAGCTAACTTCAAATGTTTATCAAGGAATTTTGTGGACTAAATAAAATGTTTTACCAGAAAAATTGATTGATTCTTTGATGGTTTGAAGGCATTCTTCTAAAAGGTGCTAGAATCCCCAAATCTCTCATCATATGAAGATATAGTTTCATGTTATATCAAGATAGAAAAGTAATTCTCTCAGTATTATGACTTTAAGGGAAAGCAAGAGAAAAATAGGGTGGATGAAAACATCGGTAAAGGAAATAAGGAAATGGGAAAGAAGGTAAGAGTTGAGTTTCCATCCTGTGGTAATTTTTGGAAGAAACAACTTGGAACATTCCCGAAGGGAATGGGAGTCTGTTAAAAGTGTGGAGAAAAAGGCCATCAAGATCATGATTATAAGGGGAATAAAGAAGATACCAATGTTATGAGATACAATTTTAGGGACATGAGCAATTATGCACATGAATTTATTAAGAGTCAGTGAAACATTCCCCAAAAAGGCAATAGGAATAGGACCATGCTTATGCGGTCAAAACCGCAGAGGTCCAAGTTTTTAAAGAAGTGGTGTCGAGTACATTAATCGTTTCTTCAATGTTAGCCAATACATTATATAATTCTAGATCATAAAATTCTTTTATACCTTCCAAGTTTTCCAAAAAAACAGACTTGTCCAATTTGTTTTAATAAATGAGTTATCTGTCAAAACACCTAGTGGATGTATCATTACAACAAAGGCGTGTCTATTAGTCCCCCTCATGACACATAAACATGATTTAGTTGATATCTTTATAATTATACCAATGGTTTAATATGATATAATTCTCAAAATTAATTGTCTATCAAATTATGTTTCAAATATCTATTTCAAGAAGAAGGAAGTTGCAATTTTTGAGAATGGTGTGGAATCCCTTATCTGATTGGAAAAAACATCACAATATGATTATCATCTAGATCCACCCCCAGTAGCTCTATTGAAATAAATTTTTGGGGTGGGGGAGGGAATGAAATAAATATGGGAGAGGAGAAGAATGTATAGATATATGAAGTACCTATAGTACAAGAATATGTTGAGGTCTTTCCATATGATTTACCTAGACATCCTATAGAGCAGGAAATTGAGTTTTTCATTGACTTAATTCATGGTTCAAGGATCATATCAAATTCCCCTTAGATAATTTCCATTGTGGAGTTCGTAGAGCTAAAGAAACAACTAGAGGAATTGAGTTATAATGATTTTTCTCTCTCTAGTGTTTCTCCATGGGGAGCCCATTTTCTTTTCGTTAAGAATAAAGATGGGTCTATGAGGTTGTGCATTGATTAAAGAGAAATCAATTCTATTACAATAAAGAAAAATTATCCTCTTACATTAATGGAATACTTATTCTATCAACATCATGGAGCCCAATATATTTTGAATTTTGATCATAGATCTAGATATCATCAGTTTCTTTTGATGGAGGAAGACATTCCAAAAACAACCTTCTGAACTAGGTACGAGCATTATGAGTTCACAATAATGCCTTTTGGAATAACTAATGCACCATCTGATTTCATGGATGTGATGAATAGAGATTTCAAGGAATATCTTGATGAATTTTTGGTTGTGTTTATTGATGATATCCTAGTATAATCTAAAATCCACGAAGATCATGAAAATCAATTGTGAGTTATTCTGAAGACACATAGAAGAAATAAATTATATGGGAAGTTCAGAAAAATTTATTTTTGGATCTAATCAGTTTTATTTCTAGGCCACAGTGTCTCTAAGGATGAAATATTTGTAGATCCTATGAAGAAAAAGGGTGTGTGAGAATGTCCTACTCCAATGAATGTAACCGAGGTACGTATTTTTATTGGTTTAGTAGATTATTATTGGAATTCATTTTTGAAGTTTGCCCGTTTGGCCAACCTAATTACCAAGATTACATGAAAAGGAGTTAATTTCATATGTATAATGGAATGTGAATTGTAACACCCCAAGATTCCACGGTATTCTTCTCTTTCAATAATGCAATAGCTTGCATTGTACGCAAGTTCGAGATTCTAACACACCATGACCAATCAAAGTAGCCATTTTGAATAGTAATACCCAACTTTTGAAATTATATAAATTTTATATTTCAAAATAGACTTCATATTTGGATTTGTAATATTGGAATTAGACTAATAAATTTTTGGTATTTTTCCGAGAACTTCCAATTTTTGATGAATAGTGAAAAATACTTAAAAACAACTTTTTTAATCAAAATAATTTATAGTGATAAATTATACTATTGAGTGGTTTTAAAGTATAATTATAATATAATTTTACCATTTTATGCAATTATGGTCATTAGAATTAATTTCACTTTGAAATTGGATATAAACAATTGTCAATCTTTTGATTGATATTGTTTCTTAAAAACACGCTATTTGTTTTGACAACAAGAATTAATTATAAAAATAATTAATGCAACTTTTATGTTTTTAATTTGGTAAAATGGAAATCATTTTTGAATTTGGAATATCAAATATATCTTAGAGTGAATTTTTGGTATTTTTCTGAAAAACATCGATTTTGATGAATAGTGAAACCACTAAGTGGTAGTTAAAAAACTGATTTTTCATTTAAATGAAATTTTACAACCTCTGTTATTTGAATTTCAAAAATCCGACATAAATAATTTTCATTAGGAAGTAAAATGTGGTTCAATGGGATTAAAATAATTTTTGGTGAATAGTAACTTTAATGTTTTATTAATCGCGATTAAAGGTAATTAGTGTAATTTAAGGTAAATATAATGATATAATAATATGAAATTACCTTTACACTTGTCCTACACTTATTGGACGAGTCATGTCCGACCAAGAAAATCCATGGGTCAACTTGGGGGCCCCATGGAGCCACATGGGTATGAAAATGACATTAATAACTTTTTATTTAAAGTAAATATAAAAGTGTCACAAACATGTATTGTTTTACTAAAACAATTTTTACATGGGGTTATACAAGTCATATTTTTGACTATAAATATTCCTTGGAAATATAAAACGATTTCCTACATCATGGAAGTTTTTTTATAATTTATAGACATTAAATAAATTAAATATTTTATGACACCATGATGATGCAGCGATTACCTCATTAATTAACGATTTAAATAAAATGAACAGATAATGTAAACTCATAGACTTAAACTTGTAAAAAACATATTGGATGAGTATATTTCGAACCCGTATCACCTTATCCTTGAAATATATAATTGTAAAACATTTGAAATCTGAAAAGCACTTCACAATAATGTAACATTTCATGACTTTCCAAGAGTGCCCCTCCTCTCCTCTTATAAAAGGCCCCCACCTCTACCACCTTATTCACACCTTTAAGCCATTTAGATCGGCCAAAATCTGCCCAAATACTCTCCCAACTTCCCTCTGTTACTCCTAGAATCCGCACTTTAGGCATAAGTCTTCCCAAGGAAGCCTTTGGCTCAAATCAAAAAGAGTTACCCGATTTAAAGGTAATGTCGTCACATGTGTTCTTTTGTTTTATTTTTCTTATCCAACCCCCTAAACTCTTTTTATTCCTATGTTTTGTAACAAAAATAGTATATTCAATATACTAGAATTTTGTTATGATATGGATTTTATTTACAATTACACACACCTCCGTCTAATGGTTAAAGACCATACTGTTTCTGTGGTTGGCGAATTACTGCCTCACGAAATGATGATTGTTCAATATTCTTTTAACATATTTCATGGTGGCCATTAATATGTCAATATATTTATATATGATATATACTATGTTTATGTTTTCCTTATTATAATTTATTTTTCATTTATGGCATACCTTTATGGTTTCCATTATGGGTAGACGCAAAATCTTCATTTTAGGAAGTGCGGACTACCACCCCCTCAAAGTGATTTGATTAGTTAATTCCATATGTGGGATGTATAAAGGATAGAGTTAATGATTTTATATATGATCTTATAATGGAATTATAATATTCCTTTATATCATTTCATTCCATTAAATATGAAATATAAATGAAAGCAGCATTCATGCGTAAGTACGACTTACCGTCTCCATGAACGGTGCATTTCATTTCTTACCTCTAAATGTTATGTAATATTATAAATGCATGTATATACAGGATATATATGATATATATGATATCTAAATCAAGAATATAATTCTGGAGATAATGGATATTCTACCACTGTTTCCCTATGGAATGGGGGATGATCTCATTCATTTAAGATTCAAACATTCCAAGCGGTTTCTAACGGGTTTGTTCATAGAACCGGAAACATCCAATGATTACATATCCATTTAAACATACTTTCCAAAGGTAGGCACTCAATATTTGTGGACTGATGAGGCCTAGGAATTTTCATTGGTCGAGAGGATGGGAGGTCGGACTCATCACACCTTTTTAGGGGAATTATTGTCTACTTCGGGACTCTCTTTATAGATTTAAGTTATGTTCGTGAATCCTTATTACATTACCAAGTATAAAATGAGATTTCCTTTAGATCTAACAATCAATGGTTGATATGTAGAAAATTTAGATAATCTTTTATATGTGTTCGAGGTTCTTCATTGATAGAGAATCATCTGTATTTGTTAGAGATTCTTAGTCAATGGTATCCTTTGACATATAAAAGTCTCTTGGTCATTATAATGACCATACTGGTTTTAAAGCCATTCATTGGGGCACTTGAATTTTATTGTCATTCAGAAGGACATGTATTATTTCAAAGTTGGGATCCTACCCGCAGATGGGCTGCCTACGTATCCTTTGTTTTGGAAAAGGAATCAGAACCCACATAGTTCATGTAAGGGAGTATGATGTTTATGCATGATTGATGGCTCAAAGAAAAGATGTCATGATTACTTTTACACTCTAAGCTCATGTGAGTCATGATCGGTGTGAGAATCAAGAGGTATTGGTGAAACAAGACAATTTTTTCACGAAAGATTCAATGATGTGGGGCTTATGTGTGTATGACTACCCAAATATATGAGGATTAAGATTTACTTTAGAGAAGAAATCTAGGAACATGGTCCATAAAGGTATATGTGCTTCATGGAGATTTGGATACTCTAATATTGGGGCTTACTCCTAAGGAAGACGCCCAAGTTTGGAGGGGACTTATGATTGGGTTTTACTCATGAGAAAGAAGCCCAGATCAAAAGGAAATTAAGAATTTTTAAGAGAGATTAAGGTCAGGGCTTACTCCCGAGAAGAAGACCCAGGTTAAGGGACTTGAAAAATTAAGGGACTTTGGGCTTACACCTAAAGAGGATGCCCATATTTGTAGATTTGAAACTGGGGTTTATTCCTGAAAAGGAAGCCCAGGTTAAGAGAACTATGGTTGGGGCTTACTCCTAAAGAGGATGCCCATATTTGAGAATTTTAAGACTGGGGCTTACTCCTGAAAAGGAGGCCCATTTTAATGAGGACTTGGGGCTTAATCCTAAGGAGGATTCCCATATTTAAGGAAAATTATGACTGCGGCTTACTCCTGAGAAGGAGGCCCAAGTTAAATATTTTCTCATCTATAAAGGATGTGGTTGAATGAATGAAATCTCTAAACATAGTGATGTAAATATGTGTAAGTCACTAGGTTTTGAGAGATGTTCCACTGAATTCCTTTCTGATAAGAATTTCAATCAAGAAAACATTCCATAAATGGATTTGAAGAGTGTCTTGAAGACTGAATATTTAATAGGAAAGGTGGAATGACATGAGAGAGGTTAAATGGGCAAGAAGGGCACCCAAAAACATAGGGTCGCGCAAGTCCTGGCAGGTGCGCAGGTACTGCGTGGGCGCGCAAGTCCTGGGCGCGCAGGTATACCTGCGCGACACATGGGTATTTGCACGATTGTTAACCAATAGGGTAATACTTGGGTGATCCTTTGACCAAAGCCTTTAGAATTATCCTGAGGTACTTCTAGAAGAGGGGCACAGAAGTTTTAATGAATAGATAAGGAGGAATGCAAGTATGTTCATTTCCCTTAAGGGTAAAACACACTAGGCACGCAAGTGTTAGCGATTTCTAACACTTAGACCTTATTCCTCTTGTATAGACCTTCTATTATAGGTAAATAATTACCTTAGAAGTGTTTGGAAGACTTGGAGAAGAGAATTGGGCGTTCAGATCTCTGTATCTGAATTCTGGAAAAATTCATCCTCAAATGGGGGGCCCACCAGGTGTATTTCTAGGCTAGATAAGACCCCGGGCCGTTATCACTTAGGGTGCGCAAGTCACTTGCGCGACCATTAGGCGGCACACATGTATAATTGCGTGAAATAATGGAACTTTTGCGACCATATGTACTTTGACTCCTTTTTCATTCCTTTATTGATTTTTGATGTTTTCTTCAAAGGATGAATCACTTTGTGCTAAGTCATTTCCCTTTCTATTATTTTAGACAATGTGACAAAAATGAGCATCAACAAAAGTCCCCCATCATAGTTGGATCCGAAAGAATAAGGATGGGACTCTAAGTAAAAGAAAAAAACAAAGGGAAAGAGGCGCGCATGTGTTCACCGCGCAACCATCATCGCATAGGTGTGAGTCGCGTAGGGCTAGAGCATGCTGGCTGTAGGCACGCAGGTGTCCAACCTGGCCTATATATATGTGCTCATTTGTCGCGCATTGCACCGAACATCAGATTTTTGAGCTCTCGCCGCACAGGTCATATCTATCGCGCAAGTTGATCTCTTTTCCATTTTTTCTTTCTTTTCGCTCTGCTGTCAACGTATCTGGACCTGCGCGGTGATAGTTGCGCACCAAATACTTTCGTGACACATTATTCTTTCACTACACATCCACACTTGCGCGCCATGTTTTAGACTTGTGCGTCTTAATGCCTTTGCCATTTTTTCTGAATTCCTTCACAAATTTTATGAAAAATCAACGTACGTAATAGGTAATTATTCAAATTTTTCGCAGAATCAATGGCTCTCAAGAGAATCGGAACAGCTGATGAACTAGAAAGAAAACGTCTTGATGATATAATGGATATCATTGGCCACGATTATTATACCGTCAAAAATAGCACTCTTCTGGATTTGGCTAAGTATCTAAATAAATATCACTTTGATTTCCCACAAAGAACTTATCTGCCTTTGTACTGTTATGGTCATCTACGAGAAGTCACTATTCCAGTAGCAAAGAACTATCTCCCAATTTCTTGGTTTCAGAATTATACCAACTTTGCTTCAGCAAATATCTCATGTGGAGGAGGATTTATAAATGTTAGAATAGTGGAGAAGGCCCCCATGATGCATCATATCCCTTGTACACTAGATCTGAAACCTCATAAGCCTAATATGCAACCACATTATCATCTTTCAATCTTCCGAAATGCTCAGATGGATCAATCCAAAGGATGGAAGAAAATTTGGGACTTCCGTCCTGTGGGAGGTGTGAAGCCAACTTGGATGTGGGCATACTGGGTGCGACAAACCTGTGTAGATTTTGTCGAGGATCTGAAAGGAGTGGCGATATACGAAGCTGTTTGGGTTGGGAAAACATATGTTTATAGACATGATAACTTCATTCTAGAGATACTCAACAACTAGAGCCCATAAACTAATTCTTTCCATGTGACTCCTGGAGAAGTAGGAATCAATCTGTGGGATGTCCACATGATCTCAGGGGATCCAAGTTTGGGAGACATGTATGATGAATTCATTCCTCCCAAGGTGACTTGGAATGATTCAGAGAAGACTCCTACTTTAGCTCTGGAATTATTTAAAATCTTCCATAGGCTTAAGAGTTCAAAGACCTCGTTAACTCATTCTAGAAAGGATATTCCTCCGGAGGAGTGGATGAATATATTTCTTATTGAGAAGAAAGTGAAGGAGCCAATGGAGAAAGAGCTGAAGGAGAAAGGATCCAAGAAAAAGAAATCAAAGGATAAGAGGCCCACCCATCCTACCACCTACTCAATCCTGAGAAGAGGGGTGCTCCTGGCACATTCTGGCCAACTCTAGAAGCAGGAGAGTTTGCGAAATGGGGATATGATGTGAATCAAAGGATCCCGAAGAAGACTCATCTGGTGGGCTTCTTTTCTTTGTGGATCAGCGTTTATCTCTTGCTAGTCAGAGATTTGAAGGGAGGGGTCATGCCAGGGACCTTCGTCATTGCGGAAAAGTTGGATGAGGAAAAAATGGTTGGGTTGGCTACCCCAATTTTAGAAAAGATTCACAGGAGTTTAATTCATGTCTTCATGGGTAAATCTCCTTTAAGAATAGTGGGACCATTCCAAGTTTTATGGGGATGGATCACCACTCACTGTAGGACCTACAATGTACATAATGGATTACAAATTCCTGGAAGTTATTTCAGGCTGTTAGTTCAAGCATTCTCTAGAGTTGCTCCATTAGATCTTAATGACTATGAAATGAAAGTGAGGCTGAGCATTTTTAAGGAATCCATCTTATTTCCCTATGGAAATTTGCCAACTGGGCGGTTTGTTGATGATCTAACATCCCACTTGGATTTGAGGGCATACATGCTAGCTTCCAGAGATAGTGTGCTAGTTGACAGGATTGACAAAGAAATTATATGTGAGGCCTATGCCCATGTAGATTTGCACATCAATTCAAGTGTCTGCAATAGATTGTTGTATCTCCCCCAGTACATGTCAAGTTAGAGCAACATCTGATGGTTTCTCGGCAACTGTGGCTACTGAAGTCATGGGAGAAGACTGGGGCGGTATTTGATCTACCAGTTGAAAAAGTGGCACATAACTTGACTACATGGTATTCCAAGCACTGGATAGCTTCATACCCCAAAGGGGTGCTGAATCAACAAGTTTATTAGGTGGGGAAAAGGAAAAGGACTGTAGAGAAAGAAACCCTTCCTCATGAAGGTGATGCTTCCCCACCTGAAGCTGGTTCGCCAGATTCCTCCTCTAGGACTGATTCACCAGATTCCCATGATGGGGATGATGAGGCACAATAAGTGGCAAAGTGGCCTCGTTCCCAATATAATCTTCCGGTTAGAATCAAGAGACATACTCCGTCAACTCCTGGTGATTTACTTCATTGTGGTAATTTAATCACTACTAATTTATAAAGCAATAAGTCTTATTTTATTATTCTCTATATGCAGTTGTAGGAGCTTGGAGGAAATTGAAGTCAAAGATTGTAGGACCTTCCTCGCAGCCTTCATATCTAAGACCAGAGGCTGTCCAGACATGGTAGAGTTTATACTGTGGTACTGAGACCGCTTGTCTGGATTTGTGTGAGGGATTAGAACTTCATAGAATAGGGAATATTCTGGCTTCTACAGATATCCAATACAAGGATAACCCCAATGAAGTGCGGGCTTACATTAGAGAGCTGTAAATGCTCATATATGCCACTGATGAGTCCGTTCCTGTCACCAGCTGGGTGAAGGAAATGATTGATCGTGGCGCCACTAAGGGGGCTGCTGGTTCTGGAGAAGAGGAGTGGCATGATTATGTGGCTCCTTAAGATGTAAGTTTTCATTCCTTATTTTCTTTTCAACTTGATTTCAGTCAAAGCTTTGTTATTTAAGGAAGTTATTTTCTTCATCTTGCAGCTTGCAAAGAAAGGAACTACTGAGGTTCCTTCGCCATAGTATAGCCCTGGTGGTACTGCCATCGGGGCTGCTGCTGAATCTCCTCGCGAACCAGGAAAGATATCTCCAGGCTAGCAGGCCATGAATGAGGAGTTGGACATGGCCTTCCATTCGCCAATTCATGTTCCAATAAGGGAGACTACCGAAACTCTCAAAAATCCAGAAGGACAAAGGTGATGAAGGAGGAAGTCCACCACTAAACGCTTTATCAGTAGTGGTAAGTCCTTCAGATAATCATGAATTTTTAACCATGAAAAATATTTCTCACTTTACTTGGGATTGCAGGGGCTTTTTCAATTTCCCCTCGGAGGGAAAGGACTAATCCTCCTTTAAGGACCACAAAGGGTGTTGTGGAACAAAAACAAATTCAGGCCGACTTGGCTGCTTCTGAAAAGAAGCCAACATCTATTCCTAGTACTGCTCCTGCTGCTGTTACAAGTAGAGAAGAACCTGCACCAAAATCATTGGTGGCTACAACAACTGAATCTGCCATCCTTCCTGAAGAAGCTTTCCAGGGTTAGGGGCCACAGAATGAGGGTCGCCAAGGGGACACATCAAATGCTCCCAATGGTGAGACTAACTAGGATTCTGAAATATCATTGGATGAAATGATGAATCGTGGCAAGTCTTTCGAAGATTTTTATGATCATTATAAGTTATCATGTGATTTAGAAGACCTTTGACGTGAGTGTTATCCTTCATCCAGTAAATTTTCTTATAATTTACACTTCTAATCATGACTGAAAATAATATGCAGTTCCATCCATAGAAGCTACTGAACTGCCAATGCTTGAAGAGGGTGTGGACATTGATGTCAACCCTACCATTGCAGAAACATTAGCTGAAGTGGAGCTAAACCCAGTAAACCCTCCTGAGACCCATCTTGAAGATCCTATTGAAATTGGGAAATATGGGGAGGAGTCTTCTCAAGCTGCTGATCTACTGTTAGGTAATGATTGTACTATGTTTTCAAGATAGACAACCAACTTCCATTATTCTATGAAACTAACCATACATTTAATTGATCAAACAGGGCTATCAACTTCAATGGATAGAACTGGAGGTGAAGTCTCAACCTCCGTCCAAACAGTAGTAGAAGGTGAAGCTACCAGGGTCAGGGGGGAATGAGCAGAATAGGGCACTTCCCTAAGTGCATTAATCCCAGATTACATACCCACTATGATGATGATGTCGAATCATTCCCAGAGGTGCTTAAGGTCCTCATATTTTCATGACATAATGCATGGAACAACATATATAAAATCATATCTGAATTTCCTCTTTAAGATATATCATCAATGATACCTGGATTTCCATCCCAGTTCATCATGCTAGGACTTAGCGGTTTTGGATACCAAAAGATCCATACCGCAGTGAAACAAGTCATCTTCAGGAGGGAGCATGAGAAAAAGTGTCGTGATGATCTGACCACGGTGAAACTGTCAGTAAACATCGGTGAATTTGAGGCTACGGTATCCTGAGCTGAGGATGACTATGCTACCATGATGAAGGAGATGAAGCATAAGATCAAATGAAATGTCATCCAGCAGGTGCATCTCCAGAAACAGTTAGATGCTGTTACTGGGGAACTTGAACAGCTCAAAAATTCATTGGAGGGAGCTCAAACGAATGGTATGAAATTCATTGCATACGCCAATAAGGCACTCCATCAAGCTGAGAAGAGTGAATCTGGTCGAGTGCAAAAGCTTCAAGTAGCTGCTGATGAAGCTCAGGATGTTGTACATCAAGTGAATACTTATGTTGACAGTCTTTTTTAGTTTCCTGAAAAAGAGAAGAGGCTCGAATCTGTTGATTTCCCTCTAATTCTTATGCATCAATGGAGAGTACTTTTATCTTTAATCATTTATGCTTGTATTCTTTCGCTACCTGATTTAAAATTTACCTAAGCCAATGGGCCTTACCTGATATAAAAACACACCCTGAGGGGCTCTGAAGGATATGGATTCCTCGTCTTCTGGGGCCATTTAGATTTGATTATATCTGGAATATCCTTCCATGAAGGAAAGTGCTTCATCGATAGCTATTGCATCAATTAAATGTTCTGTAATCGGAACTGGGAAATCATCCTTAGGACAATGCCGATTAATATCTCTGAAATCGATGCAAACTCTAATTTTTCCATTCTTCTTCATTAAAGGGACAATATTAGACAACCACTTGGGATATTGAACTTCTCTGACGATGTTAGCTTTGATAAGCCTATCCACTTCAGCTTCAATTTTGGAAGCATAA
This sequence comes from Viscum album, assembly GCA_963277665.1. Lineage (NCBI taxonomy): Eukaryota > Viridiplantae > Streptophyta > Magnoliopsida > Santalales > Viscaceae > Viscum > Viscum album. Next base: position 2,037,524,009 of record OY728148.1, read on the forward strand.
GTTGGGTGTGTTCTTCTCGCGGCTTGCTTAAATCCTCGATGTTCTTCTGTTAAACCCAAATGATGAGTAGAAACATCAGGATCAATCCCAGGAATATTTGTATATTTCCAAGCAAATATGTCTCAATTTTTCTTTAAAAAGGAAATATAAATCTCCTGTTCTTCAAGAGTCATGGCCGCACTGATTAAAGTGAGGCGTGGATCTTCTTTTGTACCCAGATTTATTTCTCTGAGTTCATCCACGGTGGTAGAGATACCCTCTTCAAATGATGGAGGAGCATCTTTGAGATCTTCCTCTTCTTCTTCAACATGTGTTATTTCTCCCGTTTCTACTTGCATAGTAGATGATAAAGTAGAATTTCTAGGATCAGAAGAGATGTTAAAATTTGAACATCTTGAAGAAGAAGCTTCCATTTCTGACCCGATTGATGATGAAGGGTCTTACATGGGAAATAAAGTGGAGATGATGGATTGAGAATCAACATCATTCACCTCCAATGTTTCTATAACTTCTTCTGGCCTGATTGGCGAAGTATAGACTTGTTGGATTTCAGCAGATGAAATTAAGACGTCACCATTTGGGCTTTCATCACTGCTTGGTGGGTTACCAATTTCTACCATGTTGTCTGGCTCGATGACCGTAATTGACATTATGGATATTTCCATAAGATTATTTTGATTTGGGTCTATCTTGTCAATTTGACTGATAGGAAACAAATAATCTATACTCACATGTGTAAATGGATTTAATGGAATCTTCTCCAAACCATATGGAGTATTAACTTTGGTAATCTCTTTTGTTGTGGATTTCTCCCTTCCCTTCATGTGATAGAATTCTGCCTCAATGTATTGAGATTCACATGCCTTGAACGGGTCCTCATCACCATACAATGTCCCAACTTGACCATCAAAACAATATTTCAGACATTGATGGTATGATGAGGGGATAACCGCATGTTGATGTAGCCAGGGTCTTCCAAGCAAGATGTTGAAGGCTGAGTCTTGATCAACAACCATGAAATCTGAATTGGATATAAGATCTCCAAACTGAGTTCTGAGTGTAACTTCTCCCAGTGGTTCTTGTTCATTTTTATCATATCCTTGTAACATCATGGTAGAAGGAGATAAATCAGATTCTGTGAGGCCCAATCGATGAAGTGTACGAATGAGCATGAGGATGACTCTTTAACCATTATCAATGAAAGCTCTTCGGATTTCTACACCAGTGACCTTTCCAGATAAGTAAAAAGGTCTAATATGTCCATGAACGACATCTTTTTCATCTTCATCAGTAAAAGATATTACTACATGGAATTTTGCAGGATTATTCTCTATGTGATAGACTTCAGCTGCAGCAATTTCAGTTTCAAACTCTTGAGGACTTAACAAAGCTCCAACGAGTGCTTCCCGAAGATCCTTTGATAAATTCAAGGCATCCAGAATTGATAACTTGGACGATACTTGGGCCAGGTGTTTCAATATATCATACTTTTGATCAAAAGGTCTGCATTTCTCAACAGGAACATGTGGTTTAGCGGGTGTCTGGGAAGTTGATGATTTGGAAGTTGATGTATCTTGTATCAGGATAGGAGTTTGAAATATTCATGGTTTTGGAATATTAGACTGATTAAATCCATTTACTTGCTGAGAGGAATAATATGGAACTTTCAACCGGTCTTCCAAAATAACTATGCCATGACTGAATTTTCTATTGGTGGAAGAACTTACTTGTTCTTGTTGAGCTCACTGAAGGGCTCTACCATGAGTTTCTGCTGCATACACAGTTCTAGCAGGGGTAGAATTGGAATAGTGGCTTCCAAAAGATCTATGTCTTCCCCTGTATCCTGATCCTCTAGAACTTCCTCTGATTCCTCTATTTGATATAGGGAATTCAGGCTCATCAAAATTGAAACTACAACTGGCATATGGATCTGTTAATTGAATCATATTAATAGAACCGAAAATCAACTCTTCATCCGATGAAGACTCTGCCTGATTAGCCTGTTTAGGCTGTGCCATTTGGTGGGACGGTGCTCGTTGCATTGAAGTAGATGGCATGAAATCTGCTAGATTCAAAGACAGCTTAGGCTTTGACACATACTCATCTTCTTCTGATTGTTTCTCCTAAAAATTGTGCCGTTTCTTTGAGGATTTTCCCTCTGATAAAGAGGGTTTTTCTGAAACATTCATGGCAGAAGGCACAATTTGTTTCATCAATTGTGTTCGCAAAATAGCATGAGTTCGGTTGATCGTCTTTCTGACCATCCAATCATCATATTTTTGTGCATTTTTTGTTTTGATTTCATGCCACTCACCTTCCTCCTCTGGAATTGTAGCAGTAACACATGCTACCTGGGATGAAGAGCCTTTTAGTTTGACTTTTCCTGAGTCGACCATATTTTTTAGGAGGTCCTTGAAAACAAAACACTCCTGAATGGGATTCCCCAACATCTGGTGAAACGGGAAATAGTTGGGACGGTCTTCATCGCCTTCCTTGTTTGGCCTCTTGGGCCTTGGCAATTGAACCAAATTATTTTCCAGATCCGAAATGAAAAAACCAGGAACTTGTTCATTTCGGAAAGAGTAAACTTTCCTTTTCAAATCCTCAAATTGTTTTCGTCTTTGATCTATTTGATCATCTTGACAAAACAACCTCTATTGTTGAAGCTCAGGAGGTGGTGCCCTTCGGGAAGATGAAGGTTTTGAAGTAGAAGCAGGTACAAGTACTTGCTTAAGCATAACATTAGTAGTCTCTGCTTTACCCATTCTCCTTCCTAGAGATGATGGAATTACATGAGATTTAGACTTATTCTGTATAAGAGAATATTTAATCTGTTGAGCGATTGAAGTAAGGTCTCGAAACCCTCCTATGTATTTCCCAGGGATCAATTTTGTGCGTAATTCTTCTCGCAGATTTGCCACACAGATTGGCAACAGTTCCTCTTGAGGGAGTGCTAAGCTCAGAGAATATGTTAATCCCTTCCAGCGAGCAATGAAATCAGAGACTCTTTCATTCTCCATTTTCATACATTTTTTAATATCGAAAATTTCTATCTTTGGAAAAGTTGAGCTGAATTGATGAAGAAATCATTGACGATGATCTTCCCATCTGGTAATTGACCGGGATTTTAAGCTTGTGTACCAGACAAAGGCTGGCCCTTGCAAGGTTCACATGAAGCATCTGAGTTTCACTACTTCATGCTACTCCAAAGTTCCCATCATAGGATTGCAAGAAGACACGTAATGCGTCAAATGCTGTTCAGGATCACCTGATCCATTGAAAATAGGGAATACAGGGTTCCAAAAATTTGATAAGGGAGAAATTGCATCTACCCATTTAGGGTAAGCTCTCTTTTCTGGTTGAACCTGAGCATGCTTTACCTCCATAGCTTCCAAATGAGCTTTTAATGACTCAATAGTAGTTATTATCTTTTGAGAAACATCTGGCTGAGCTTGAACCTGAACAGGTGCATTTACTAGAGCTTGGACAGGTATGGAAGCTGGTATTGCAACTGATGGCAGCACTGCCAATTATTGTTGCACATAACCTGTAGAATTAGACCTGTATGGGTGTATTGATAAAGGAGGATATTATCGATCCATCTCGGTAGCCACAACAAATTCCCTTGACTGGCTACCTCCAGCACATTTAGGAGGAAAACTACCCTGAAGTAGTTCTGCATTCATCCTCCTCAATTTCTTCATTTCTTCCTCCTATTCTGCAAACCGTTGCTCTAGTGAGAGCGATTTGCCTTCTCCATAGGAAGGATATGTAACTTGATTCTTTCCCTTCCCCTTGTTTGATCCCTTTTAGAGATGGGGAAGTGGATTATTTGAAGGATTACCTAAATTCTGAGCAATCCTTTGATTTCGTGAACACATACCTTCTTCATTTGTGTCTGTGCATACAAATTCTTAAGCATGAACCTCTTTATCTGAGTCCCCTGAGTGAGACTTATCTCATGGATCAGCAACAACGAAACTGATGACATTGATTGATGTATAATGCATTGCATTCCTCCTATTGGAATTCCTACGATGTTGTCTTCTTCCATGTCTTTGATGAGACATTGCCTTTTGTTGATTCGATCCCTCATGTACTTCTTGGAAAACCGTAATTTGGAGAGAATCTCCTGATAATTTGGCTCTTCTTTCTTCTTGTGGCTTCCTCCCCAATCGAGAGAAGACCGATTTTCTTTGAGGAGGGGATTGATGATTTGAAAAAGTCCCCAGTCCGGTGAACTGGGACTGTTCCTGCTGTCTTTGATCGACTCCTCAAATCCTATTTGTTGATTCCGAGGGTTGGTTTAGAAGAGTCCCTAGTCTGGAAAACTGGGGTGGCTCTTGACATGTTATGTCTGAGACTTTCTTAAAAGCTCTCCTAATATTGCAGACATTAGTTCGGAAATTAGCTGGATGCATCAATCGAAATCCACTTTTATCACAGGCTCAAAAGACCATTGGATGACTTCCGACACTTCTGTCACTTGATGATGTGCTTGCTCTATACGAGAGGCCTGTTCAGTATTCTCTTTTGCTTGATGCAGGAGTAATTCAACAACTTGTTCTTTGTATTCTTGATTTTGAGATAAACTAGTTGAGGCATGTTCTTGGGAAATCTTTTGATTACAAACAAATCCCATTGACTGTGGCCGACCACGAGCAATAACATAGCATGAGACCATTTTCGGTGGGCTTTGCTGACTGGAGAGCACAGTGAAATGTAGTTCTCCTTGAACACCCCATCCTCTGACATGAATACCATATGGGTCATTGGCAATTAACTGGATAAATCTTCTTAGTGCGCCAAGGCATGAACACTGAAGGGCTCTCCGCTGCTTTTCAACCATCGGATTTCGAGAGACTGATAGAGATGCCAAATCAATCTGACGTTGTAACCCTTATATTATCTTAACATGATTTTCATAATCATCATAATATAATACTTTATTTTTCAACTGACAAAGAGTTTTCCATATGTTGAGACAAATATCCTGAATTCCATCTTCCATCAACATCTCTGGAATGTCATACTGAGAGTCAGCCAGAGGCCAAAACATGACTGGTACTTCACCTTTTTCCAATTGTTTTCTCATGTTCAACAGTTCCTCTTTATCATTCACTGAAGATTCTTCTACCTGATTTTACCAGAGCTGGTGCTTCCTTGTTGCTTCATCGGATTCAACAAGATTGGTAGAGAAATAACTGATCAAACTAGAAGATGCATGACTTAGGGGTGGTTCGGAGAATTACCTACACCCTGGGCAATCTTCTAATTGAGAAAGTATTTCACCTGCTAGCGATGAAGCATCAGACATGACTGGTTTCACATTTTCAAGTGCCTCAAGATAATAGGGCTTTCTCGGCACTACATTGTCCACTAGAGCATTTTCTAGGCAATGTGCATCACTATTGCAAAGAGGAATTTCGCAGCGAAATTCATCATCATGGGTAGGACCACCATGGTGGGTTCTAACAAAAGATGAGATCTCATGCTCCTTAGTCTTCTGACCACACAGAGGGTTCCTGTGGTTCTCATCTGAAGATAAAACTTCGAGATTGACTAAATTGTCATGGAGAAAGCATTCATGAGAAAGGGTCTGTTGAAGACCTTCAGAATTAATGTTCCCAATATTGGGAAATGAGGGAGTAGAATCTTGAATTCCAACAAATAACTGTCTGAGGGCTTCATGAACTCCAACATCGAGCAAGGCCTTGTCATAGATTGTCTATTGATCTCTTGACTGTGCTGGGCGAGTCTTCTTCTTAGACGCCTTCTTACTCACCTTGGAAACCACTTGTTGATGAAAGTGACTGCTCTGAGAAGGTGTATGTGCCTGATCAGGAGAGATGAACAGGTTAGGCTGACCATCTCTACTCAAATCAGGTGTGTGTGCCTGACATGGTTGTCCGTATGATATGGGGGAGTATGCCCCACAACCCTCTTGGACTAAAATAGATGTCTGTGTCTATTTCAGAGTGAATTTTTGATGAGTCACTCCACTGGTAGGTATAAATTTATGTGTCTTTCCCTGATATATTTCTGCAGTTGTTATAATATTCTGGAAAGCATCCAAAATATAAGCAGGGATTTGCTTCTGCTCTTTCACCGTTGACAGAATGTGCTTGGTGACTTCAGCTACCGGAAATAGGATATACCTCCATCTCGTGCTTGGATTATGTGTATGTTTCTGCTCCTGTCCTCCTTTTCCTATCAGTGAATCTTGACAGTACTCAAGTGTGGGGGTAGAGATTTGAGTCTTCCTCCCATTTGTTTCCGGAACTTTCCAACAGACCTCTCCTGGTGCTACCAAACGAGACTGTTGGTAGGCTTGATCAATACTAGAAGGTGTATGTGCCTGCTGATTGTACTTCGCCAAACGTGGTAGAAGAGATCCATCATATGTAGTCAGATGAGCCTACTGACTAGCTGATGACGTATAAACATGTGTATGTTCCTACCTATAGTACTCCACCGGAATTGCCTAGTGGGATTGGCGTGATGTTGTAAGACGAGTCTGCTGGACAGCGGAATTAAAACGGACGGGTGTATGTGCCGGCTCGTTTCTTCCCACCAAGTTACGTTGGTGGACTTATCTAGAGATGGAAGATATGAGAACCTTCTGACTATTGACCAGATTTCGCCTTTGGTGATTCGTCTTGCCTGCTCGGGTTCGAGGAACCTGAGCCAAACGCCTGGAGTTAACACCCTCATCATGTTCAGGGCGCACTGCCGCACGATTCTGGCGGCGATTGTTGATAGGATCCCTTGGTAAGAACTCTTGTCTGCTTGAATTAAGGCCCTGAGGGACCTTCTCATTCACCTAACTAGAATAAGGGAGTGAATTGTGATTGCGTTTTGGGGATAACGACCCGAAACAGTTGGAGATGGTGGTTAGCACCGCCTGCTTCTTGATCACTGGTCATCGCTGTCTGGACGACCAGGTTGAATTGTTCACTTGGAGTGCTTGTCGGGTAGCCTCCAGATTTGGGATGGTATCATGTTGACGGTACTCCTTAACCAGTGCGTTTGATACCCAGCATTGAAGACGCTGAGTAGGTGATGTCATCCTCAGAGCGGATGACAATCCAGCAGGAGTAGCAGCAGTGGAATTCGTAGTAGAGGTTTTCATAGCAGACGTATTCACGGGTGTGAACATAAGAGAATCCATTTTGTAAATGTATAAGATCTTTGAAAAGAGTTCCTTTTTGATATAACAAACATAATCATGATAAGTCTGGCCACTACATATTTTAGATAAACACATATGTTATTGATTGTCTTGTTGGCCCTCTCATTGAGTTTAAATAGGGGCCTAAAAAATAATAAAAACTTCAATTTAATTTGGTTAAGGATTCATGTCGGGTTCACCATTTATTGTTTCCCTATGGAATGGGGGATGATATCATTGATTTAAGATTCAAACATTCCAAGAGGTTTCTAACGGGTTTGTTCATAGAACCGGAAACATCTAATGATTCCATATCCATTTGAACCTACTCTCCAAAGGTAGGCGCTCATTAGTTGTGGACTGATGAGGCTTAGGAATTTGCATTGGTCGAGAGGATGGGAGGTCGAACTCATCACACCTTTTTGAGGGGAATTATTGTCCACTCTGGGACTCTCATTATATATTTAAGTTATGTTCGTGAATCCTTATTACATTACCAAGTATAAAATGAGATTTCCTTTAGATATGACAATCAATGGTTGATATGTAAAAAATATAGAGAATCTTTTATATGTATTCAAGGTTCTTCATTGATATAGAATCATATTTATTTGTTAGAGATTCTTAGTCAATGGTATCCTTTGATACATAAAAGTATTTTGGTCATTATGATAATCATACTGGTTTTAAAGCCACTCAGTGGGGCACTTGAAGTTTATTGTCATTAAGAAGGACATGGATTATTTCAAAGTTGGGATCGTACCCGCAGATAGGATGCCTACGTATCCTTTGTTTTGGAAAAGGAATAAGAACCCATGTAGTTCAAGTAAGGGAGTATGATGTTTATGCATGATTGATGGCTCAAAGAAAATATGTCGTGATTACTTTTACACTCTAATCTCACGTGAGTCATGCTCGGTGTGAGAAACAAGAGGTATTGGTGAAACCAGAAAATTATGCCACGAAATATGCAATGATGTGGGGCTTATGTGTGTATGACTGCCTAAATAGACGGGGATTAATATTTAATTTAGATAAGAAATCTAAGAACATGGTCCATAATGGTATATGTGATTCATAGAGATTTGGATACTCTAATCTTTGGGCTTACTCCTAAGGAAGATTCCCAAGTTAGAAGGGGACTTATGATTGGGTTTTAATCCTGAGAAGGAAGCCCAGATTAAAAGGAAATTAAGACTTTTAAGAGAGATTAATGCTGGGGCTTACTCCTGAGAAGAAGTCCCAGGTTATGGGACTTTAAAAATAAAGGGACTTGGGGATTACACCTAAATAGGATGCCCATATTTGTAGATTTGAAACTGGGGTTTATTCCTAAAAAGGAAGCCCAGGTTAAGATAACCATGGTTGGGGATTATTCCTGAAGAGGATGCCCATATTTGAGAGTTTTAAGACTGGGGCTTACTCCTGAAAAGGAGGACCATATTAATGAGGACGTGGGGCTTACTCCTAAGGAGGATGCCCATATTTAAGGGAAATAACGACTGGGGATTACTCCTGAGAAGGAGTCCCAAGTTAAATATTCTCTCATCTTTAAAGGATGAGGTTGAATGAATGAACCCTCTAACCTTAGTGATGTAAAGATGTGTAAATCACTAGGTTTTGAGAGATGTTCTATGGAATTCCTTTCAGATAAGAAAGTTAATCAAGAAAACATGCCATAAAAGGCTTTGAAGAGTGTCTTGAAGACTGAATCTTGAATAAGAAAGGTTGAATGGAATGAGAGAGGTGAAATGGGGAGGATGGGCACCCAAACAGATAGGGGCGCGCAAGTCCTGGCAGGCGCGCAGGTAGTGCGTGGGCGCGCAAGTCCTGGCCGTGCAGGTATACCTGCGCGACACATGTGTATTTGTGCGATTGTTAACCAGTAGGGTAATACATGGGCGATCCTTTGACCAAAGCCTTTAGAATTATCCTGAGGTACTTCCAAAAGAGGGTCATGCAAGTTTTAATGAATAGATAAGGAGGCACACAAGTATGTTCATTTCCCTTAAGGGTAAAACAATTTAGGTGTGCAAGTGTTAGCGATTTATAACACTTAGACCTTATTCCTCTTGTATAGACCTTCCATTCTATGTAAAGAATTACCTTAGAAGTGTTTGGAATACTTTAAGAAGACACTTGGGTGTTCAAAGCTCTATATCTGAATTCTGGAAAAATTCCTCCTCAAATGGGGGGCCCACTGAGGGTATTTATAGGCTGGAAAAGACCCCAGGTGGTTATCACTTAGGGCGCGCAAGTCACTTGCACAACCATTAGGCGGCGCACAAGTATACTTGCACGACAGTAAGGAAACTTGCATGACCCTAGGTCCTTTGACTCTCTTTTCATTCCTTTGTCGATTTTTAATGTTTTTTTCAAAGGATGAATCACTTTGTGCTAAGTCATTTCCCTTTCCATTATTTTAGACAATGTGATGAAAGGGAGTGTCAACAACCACAAAAACAACTTGTAATTATAAGATGTTTATTGTTGACTCAAGTACCAAAGATCGACAAAAAAACCATTATTATCTTAAATGACTACATAATGTTCATAACATGGTATTAAGTGATATAAAAGGAATAATGAACTTGAAAAAGTTTCTTAATAAAGTTGAAATTAACTCTAGTTTATTATTCAGGATGTTAAAGAATGATAGAGTCAAGCTGGACACAAGGTAAGGGACTTCATCTCAATCTCCTTTCATTGAGGCATATTTTGTTTTATACACAACTTTCTTTTATATGGTGTATAAACCCCTTTGACTTTTACTTTTATTCAAAAGGAATCTTTTTATAAGAAGCGTTTTTACTAAACGAAAAAAGGAATGTTTTGTCTTACGTATGCGTTGACAATGACTTCTCCGCCGCCATGACCATTATTTGAGTTTCGCCTTCCTCTAAAAGCCATAACTTTTTTTTAAATGAAAAATAAATACCATGTTTTAATTTTATTTTATTTTTGTTTTGAAAATGGTTTTGATAATGTTTTTATTATAACAATGTGTTGTATTGATATCTTCTGATTGAAATGTGGAAATTTTATGTTTCCTTTATGCATGTTTTATGTGATACGATTATGTTATGGTTTATGATATGTTTAAAACTTTTCATATAAGGAATGAATTGTAATTAATAAGTGATGGGTGGAGCCCACTATAGCTCCTCGATGCATCGGTAGGTCTCCTGAGACAAACTAGTGTCTTGGCAAGAGGCCTTGAAAAAATCTTATTTGTAGTCTTGGCATGAGGCCTTGGCTACGAGGTTATGATAGTCTAGAATTATACAATCCATCATTATGAAAGTGGTTATTGATATTTCATGTGATTATTCGACTAGTAGAATAGCCATGTGAATAAGTAAATGGAATTATTTAATTTTATTTTGGCCATATTATGCTGAAGTTCAATTTTAAAAGGCATTGGTTTTAGTTATACATTTACTTAAATGCTTATGTTTATATATGAAAGTTTCTGCTATATTGTTATCCTTACTGAGCATCTGAGCTCACCCCTTTCTATGTTTTATTTTTCCCAGGATGTGAAGAAATATTTTATGACTGACCTGCAGGGATAGTATGAAGTGGATATGAGTGTGGACTATGGAGACTATGTTATTGTAGCTTTTCACTTTATGATGTAATGTAACATTTATGAATGTATCTAGTGTTTCCAAGTCTACTAAACTAATCGGTCTTTCGAGACATGATCTTTTGTGATCATGATAATGTTATGTAATAATGCGCCGACTCTGGGTATCTGGGGTTGGGGCGTTATAGTTGGTATCAGAGGCTATTTAGTACTATCCTTGGAAGCTATAGTTAGATAAACTCTGATTAGAGAACATTTTCCTAAGATATAATTTTAGGATTAGTATATAAGAACTTCCTAGAATTTTTTTATTATCGAGATTTTGTGAGTTTTCCAAGCAATACATCCCTGTCTGGATACGAGCAGGTAGAGGCGGCTCTGGAACAGATGTACCTAGGGGTAAATCCCGAGAACACCTCTTTATGCTAGACTCGAATGGGAACTGGTGCACGAAAATGGGCCTTGCTGCACTCTTGGTTACGACACTCCAGGGGATATGCTTAAGATAATTCTCATTTTCTTTACAAACCATTATGAAGGGTTTATGAGTATATAATTCCTGAAAGAAAACATTTTTATGATTATGGATTATATCCATAAACTATTCAATTTATGTTATGTATTTTACAAGTTTGGAATTATTCATCGCAATTCATAAACTGACTTAGTTTATGCCATTGTATAGAAATGGTGCCCGGTAGAGGGAATGTGAACTCCAGAAATACGTATGATCCAAAGAGTAAGAATGATCATATCTTTCATGGTATTAAGACAAAATTTAGAAGGGAAATAGTCTCCCATGTGTTCTCAACATATGAAGAAATAGTATCATGTGTTAATAAGATAAGTAAATAATTATCTGAGTCCTATGGATTTGAAGTTAAGTAAGAGAAGAAAAGGATGGAAGAGAGAAATATGGATAAAGGGAAGAGGGAAGAGACGAATTTTCCGATATGTGATAACTGTGGGAAGAAACACCTTGGAATTTGCCTGAAGGGAATGAGAGTTTTTTATAAGTCTGGAGGAAAAGGAAACCAAGTGCATGACTTCAAGGGTAAGGAAAATGTTTCAAATGTACAAAGCTTCATCTGCAAGGAGTGGGGACACTACAGAAACCAATGTCCAAATCATCGGAGTATGCCCCAAATGATGATATTGGATAATAATCAAGTTATGATACTACCACAGATGAGGGGGAATGATTAGAGTTCTTATGTTGTTATTAATTAATTATGTCATTTGAGTGTTGTATTAATGATGTACTGGTTATAATAATTATAGAGTATATAAGGATTGTACTATAGTACTATTTAATTAAGGACTTGAGATGGTGTGGAACCAAGAAAAGTGACTCAATAGAAGGTCTCTTTTGGAAAATATATGGTTAAGAGAATGATAAACCATAATATGGTTCTGATACCGAGATAGTGATTTTGGAATAATGCATGATTGATTTGGATAAATTATATTGGATATTATTGACTTCCTTGAAACTGATTAATGATTTGTATACATTTTTGGATATAAGGAGTATATATAGTATTATATTAGGAATAAGGGATCATGAATATAATCAATAAAGATTTATGGTAATTCCGGATGTTGCAGTGTTTTAAAAGAATACATGATGAAGGTGTTCACATGTTATTACACGGAAAAAAGGATCTTCATTATGTTTACCTTCCTTATAAAATTTGGACTGTGAGTTTGGATAGAGGTATTTTGGATAACTTTAAAGGTTGGAATGGATTAAGTTGAACATTGGATAGTATTGTTTAAGGTTAAAACATTTATGAAGATTATTTTTGGAATATTATAATACTATAGTTTTAGGAAAAGGACAACCTGCAGGTCAGGGGATAACCCATCGAGTCAGACAAAGCAGTAGGAATCGAACCCACAATCATAGTGGGACATGCCTTTATTACCTACCACTAGCCTACAAGAAGTCCCTGGTTATTACAAAATAGTTTTCCTAATCTAAATGGTATGTGTTAATATTTTTAACCTTGTACGATTACGATAAATATAATATTTTTGAGTTCTATTATCTTTTTGAGTGAAAGATGAGTTTGGGGTAGAAATTAGTTGAAGGTTGAAAATATACTTGTCAATTATATATATATATATAACTCTCTCTTATTCTATGAATAAATTAATTCTTAAAATTTAGGAAAGGGATATTAAAAAAATTTGTTATCCTAATACCTTATGTTTTGTTGAACTGATGATATTTTAAATCACCATAGATTGAAGGATTTGAGGCCCTCAATTTTACACTTGTTTGTGATTGATGACCTAAATCACTCCCTACAAATATTTACGTTTTTCCTCCAATTATGTGTCTCTAATTTCCACCAATGTTCTCCTAATCGAGATCATAATTTGGTGGTGACTTTTTCATTTCCCTTTCCCTCTTATTAAGGCTAAATTTTATCAACCTTATTTCTGATGTGGGTTTTCCCCAAAGGTATTTTCTATTTTCAACCTTTTATTTTTTAAGAACATTTTCAAATTGTGAGGAAAAAATTTATTGAATGAGGGTAGAATGTAACACCCCAAGCTTCCATGGTACGCTTCTCTTTCAATAATGCAATTGCTTGCATTGTACGCAAGTTTGAGATTCTAACAAACCACGACCTTTCAAAGTAGCCGTTTTGAATAGTAATTCCCACTTTTTGAAATTATATAAATTTTATATATCAAAATGGACTTCATTCTTGGATTCGTAATATCGGAATTAGCCTATGTTAAATTTTTGGTATTTTTCCGAGAACTTCCAATTTTCAATGAATAGTGAAAAATACTTAAAAACAACATTTTTAATCAAAATAATTTATAGTGATAAATTATACTATTAAGTGGTTTTAAAGTATAATTATAATATAATTTTACCATTTTATCCAATGGTGGTCATTATAATTAAATTCACTTTGAAATTGGACATAAACAATTGTCAATCTTTTGATTGATATTCATTCTTAAAAACACGCTATTTGTTTTGACAACGAGAATTAATTATAAAAATAATTAATGTAACTTTTATGTTTTTAATTTGGTAAAATGGAAACCATTTTTGAATTTGGAATATCAAATATATCTTAGAGTGAATTTTTGGTATTTTTATGAAAAACATCGATTTTTGATAAATAGTGAAACCACTAAGTGGTAGTTAAAAAACTGATTTTTCGTTTAAATAAAATTTTACCACCTTTGTGATTTTAATTTAAAAAATATGACATACATACATGTAATTAGTAAGTAAAATTTGGTTCAATGGGATTAAAATAAGTTTTGGTTAATGCTAACTTTTAAGTTTTATTAATCGCGATTAAAGGTAATTAGTGTAATTTAAGGTAAATGTAATGATATAATAATATGAAATTACCTTTAAAATTGTCCTACACTTATTGGATGAGTCATGGACGACCAATAAAATCCATGGGTCAGCTTGGGGGACCCATGGAGCCACTTGGCTATGAAAATGACATTAATAAATTTTTATTTAAACTAAAAATAAAAGTGTCACAAACATGAATTGTTTTACTAATTTTTTTTACATGGGGTTATAAAAGTCATATTTTTGACTATAAATATTCATTGTAAATATAAAAATAATTCATAAATCATGGTATTTTTTTATAATTTTTAGACATTAAATAAATTAAAATTTTAATGGCCCCATGATGATGGAGCGATTACCTCATTAATTAACGATTTAAATAAAATGAACAGATAATGTAAACTCTAGGACTCACACTTGTAAAAAACCTATTGGATGAGTAGATTTAAAACACTTATAAACTTATCCTATAAATATATAATTGTGGGACCTTTGAAATCCGAAAATCTCTTCATAATAATGTAACATTTTATGATTTTCTAAGAGTGACCCTCCTCTCCTCTTATAAAAGTCTCCCACCTCTACCACCTTATTCACACATTAAATCCATTTGGATCGGCTAAAATCTGACCAAATACTCTCCTAACTTCCCTCTATTACTCCTAGAATCCTCACTTTGGGCAGAAGTCTTCCCAAGGAAGCCTTTGGCTCAAATCATGAAGAGTTACCTGATTTAAAGGTAATGTCGTCACTTGTGTTCTTTTGTTTTATTTGGCTTCTCCAACCCCATAAACTCTTTTTATTCCTATATTTTGTAACAACACCAGTATCTTTAATATACTAGGATGTTGTTATGATATGTATTTGATTTACAATTACACACACCTCCGTCTAATGGTTAAAGAACATACTATTTCTGTGGTTGGCGAATTACTGCCTCACGAAACGATGATTGTTCAATCTTCTTTTAACACCTTTCATGGTGGCCAATAAGTTGTCACTCTATATATATATGATATATATTATTTTTATGTTTTCCTTATTATTCTTTATTTTTCATTTATGGAATACCTTTATGGTTTCCATTATGGGTAAACACGATATCTTCATTTTAGGAAGTGTGGACTACTGCCCCCTCAAAATAATTTGATTAGTTAATGCCATATGTGATACATATAAAGGATGGAGTTAATGATATTATATATGATATTATACTGGAATTATAATATACCTTTATATCATTTAATTCCATTAAATATGAAATAGAAATGAAAGTAGCGTTCTTGCGTACGCACGGCTTACCGACTCCATGAACGGTGCATTTCATTTCTTACCTCTAAATGTTATGCAACATTATAAATGCATGTATATAATGGATATATATGATATATATGATATCTAAATCATGAATATAATTCTGGAGATAATGGATATTCTACTACAAAACAACTTTCAATTATAAGAAGTTTATTGTTGACTCAAGTACCAAAGATTGAAAAAACGACCGTTATTAACATAAATGACTACATAATGTTCATAACAAGGTAATAAGTGATATAAAAGGAATAATGAACTTGAAAAAGGTTATTAAGAAAGTAGTAATTAACTCTAGTTTATTATTTAGGAGATTAAAGAACGACCGAGTCAAGTTGGACACAAGGTAAGGGACTTCCTCTCAATCTCCTTTCATTGAGGCATATTTTGTTTTATACACAACTTTCTTTTATACGGTGTATAAACCCCTTGGAATTTTACTTTTATTCAAAAGGAATCTTTTTATACAAATCTTTTTTACTAAACGACAAAAGTAATGTTTTGTCTTACGTATGCGGCGAAAACGACTTCTCCACCGCCGTGACCATTATTTGATTTCCGGCTTCCTCTACAAGCCATAACTTTTTTTAAAAATGAAAAATAAATACCATGTTTTAATTTTCTTTTATTTTGGTAGTGAAAATGGTTTTGATAATGTTTTTATTATATCAACGTGTTGTATTGATATCTTGTGATTAAAATGTGGAAATTTTATGTTTCCTTTATGCATGTTTTATGTGATACGATTATGTTACAGTTTATGATATGTTTAAACCTTTTCATATAAGGAATGCATTGGAATTAATAAGTGATGGGTGGAGCCCGCTATAGCTCCTCGATTCGTCGGTAGGTCTCACGAGAAAAACTAGTGTCTTAGCACGAGGCCTTGAGAAAATCTTATTTGTAGTCTTGGCATGAGGCCTTGGATACATGGTTATGATAGTCTGGCATTATCCATTCCATCATTATGAAAGTGGTTATTGATATTGCATGTGATTATTCGACTAGTAGAATATCCATGTGAATAAGTAAATGGCATTATTTAATTTTATTTTTTCCATATGATGCTAAAGTTCAAGTTTAAAAGGATTTTGTTTTAGTTATACATTGCCTTAAATGATTATATTTATTTATGAAAGTTTCCGTTATATTGTTATCCTTATTGAGCATCTGAGCTCACCCCTTTCTATGTTTTATTTTTTCCAGGATGTGATGAAATATTTTATGACTGACCTGTAGGGATTGTATGAAGGGGATATGAGTGTGGACTATGGATACCATGTTATTTTATATTTTCACTTTATAATGTAATGTAACATTTATGAATATATATAGTGTTTCCAAGGCTACTAAACTAATCTGTCTATAGAGACTTGATCTTTTGTGATCATGCCAATGTTACGTAAAAATGCATTGACTCTGGGTATCTGGGGTCAGGGAGTTACATGAATAATGGTTATAAGAATGAAAGAAGAGGTTATTGAATGATCTGATCCTAACCCTACCATTGTGGAATGATGGTTTTGTTATATATAGCGATGAATCAAAGAATGGACTTGGTTGTGTCCTTATGCAGAATGAGAGAGTGATTTCCTTTGTATCTAGGCAGATATAAATTCATGAACAAAACTATCAAACTCATTATATTGAGTTAACAACGATATTATTTTCTCTGATGATTTGGAGATATTACCTATTTGGAGAAAACTGTGAGATATATACAGATCACAAGAGATTGAAATATATGTTCTCATAGAAATAACTCAACTTGAGACAAAGGAGATGGATTGAGCTACTTAAATATTATGATTTCACAATACACTACCACATGAGGAAGGAAAATAAGGTAGTATTCACTTTTAGTAGAAAGTAACATTGAATTCTGAACAAGATGAGAGTTGAAAGGGATCCATTATTCATGGATCTATTAAATATGGATATGGGAATTATCAAGGAAGGTAACACATCAAAACTTTTCAAAATGGTTTCCAAGCCTTCTCTACTGGAAGGGATAAAATGTTATCAGGATTATGATGAGGAGTTTCAAAAGAAAAATAATGCTCTAAATGATGGGAATTTGACTGACTTCGCATATGAAGGTAGAATTTTGAAATTCAGAAAGATGCATTGTGTTACCACTATTACTGAGCTAAAGAGGGAACTATTGAATGATGCTCATAGCTCTAATTTCTCTATACACCATCATAGAAAAAATATATATAGGGATATAATGGGGCATTTTTTGTGGGAAAACATGAATAGGGATATTGCAGATTATGTGTCAAGATGTTTGGTTTTTCAAAAGGTGAAGCCTGGAAGACAACATCCTGGAGGAGTCATGCAACCCATTTCTATTCCTATGTGGAAATGGGATGATATTATAAGGGACTCTTTCATGGGGCTACCAAATAATCCATGAAAAAATGATGTGATATGGTTCATTTTTGATCTTCTTACAAAATCAACACATTTTCTTTCTATAAGAGAATATTTACCACTTGAACGTTTAGAAAAACTATATATTAATGAAGTAGTAAGACTTCATGGTGTACCCTTATCAATTGTTTCTAATCGTGATCCCCATTTTACATCACAATTCTAGAAATGTATCTAGAAGTCCCTAGATACTGATCTTATTTTGGGCACTACCTACCACCCACAAACTGATGGAAAATTAGAACGGACTATTCACACTTTTGAAGACATGTTGAGGTCTTTTTCACTTGACTTTCATTGTATGTGGGATCAGTATTTACCACTCGTGGAATTTTCCTATAATAATATCATCCATTAAATTATTCATATGGAACCATATGAAGCTTTATATGGAAATAGATGTTGTACACCAACTTTATGGGATGTTGTTGGTGATAGAGAGATCATGTGCCTAGAACTTGTTGAAGAAACAACGGAAAAGGTGAAGATTATCCAAACCCATATCAAAACAGCTCAACGTAGGAAAAATAGCTATGCTGATAACTGATGGAAGGATTTGTAAGTTAAAGAAGGTGATCATGTTTTCTTAATGGTATCTCCATGGAAGTGTATTATACATTTTAGTAAGAAGGGAAAATTAAGTCCCAGGTACATCAGATTGTTTGAAATTTTGGACCGAATTAGAGCCGCAAATTATCGTCTGGAAATGCCTCTAAGTCTCTCCAAAAATCACAATGTTTTCCACATATCAATGTTATGGAAATACATGCCATACCCTACTCACCTATGAAGAAATATAACTTTAGATTGATCTATCTTTTTGTGAAGATCTTATCAAGATTCTTGATACTAGAGAAAAAGTATTGAGAAATTGGAAGACTCGACTGGTAAAGGTTCTTTGGAGGAAGCATAAGTTGGAGGAGGCAACATGGGAGCTTTAGGAGATTATTTTGAGGACACACCCGATTCATTTAGGTAACATCTTGTGAATTCCGAGGAAACATTTTTATAAGGAGGGGAGAATGTAACGACCCAGTATTTCTTCAATGGAAGTTCATTTATTATAAATATGTTATAATTAACTACTAAGTTCTATATGACCCTAAAAACATAAGTTTTTCACTTATGTGATGTAAATTTTGAAAATATAACATACACAGTTGCGATCAGTAATTTATTTGGAGTCCGATAAGAAGAACTTAATTTTTGGTGAATAGTAACATTCCCTTATGAATAGTAACATACCCTTATGAATAGTGATATAACCTAATTAATAGTAACCTTACCCATGATTGTATATAAATAATATTTTATTGTAAGTACGATATACCTATTCTTTGGAATAAGTAAATAAATGGTTTAAAACTGTTTTTTTAGAATAAATTAGGATTTTAATTAAATATTAAATTTATCATAATTAGAAAATTATTTTTAAAAAATGCAATTCATTTTTGGAATATTCACGTAGAAAAATGGTTGGGGTGAATTTTTGGGATTTTTCTGAAATACTTTAATTTTTTTATGAATAGTGAAATACCATAATTTACAAATCAAGATAAATACACTAATTATATAGTCATGTATGGTGTTTTTCTGATGTAATCTCAATTGATTCGGATTCACATTATAAAATTACTATTCTTGGTCATGTAAGACTCACTATTCCTTGTCTTGTGGAGAAATAATTAATTAATGAATATAATATTGAGAAATCCCCTCTCCCCTCCAATATAAAACCCCCTTTCACTCCCCATTCTCTTCACTCTAATAAAGCCTTGTTCCTTCTCCAAATTCTGTCCAAATATCCTCCCAAACTCCCCCCACTCCCAAAAATCCATTTTCTCATAGAAAGACCAAACCCCCCCCCCCTTAAAGAGGCTCTCAAGGAAGTTTGGTTCAAGAGGTAAATTCCTCATTTTAATTCGTTGTCTTTCCATTCTTGTTCATTTTATTTCTTTTTCTATTACCTCTCCTTATCCAAATGTTGTGATTACTCCAGTACCGTATATGTACTATAATGTTTTAATTATACTGGAATAATTTATCATCATCTCTTCCTTTTACCATCTTTTATACTAGTATCAAGAACGACATCCGAGATGTGTCAACTTTCCACATTCAAGGACGATGGACTTTCAATTTCTATTATCATTTTCAATTATGGTCATGAAAACATTATGTATATTGTTGAACCATATTATTATATATTTAATATACCCTATTTAAGTTTCTGTAATCCATTTGTACAAATGGTATTAAGTTATAATGAAAAATTATTTTGTCGTAATCAAAACCCACAAATTAACCAAAATAGTCATCATTAAAGTTCTATATAATAATTCATCCTCATTACAAGTAAAAAAGTTATATAAATTACCATTAAAACTTCAGTATGTTCATAAATAATATTTCATATCAATTCTGTAGATTTAAATCCATTCCGCAAGATCTTTATTACTTAAAAACAAGCTAACCGAATATGAAAATAAAGAAAACAAACACTCTAGAACGACGTAATTCAATATAATAACTTATCAATAAGGACATAAATAAACTAAAAATAATTTTGATAAACTAAATATATGTCTAATATTTTATTAAATAATTTATTACTATGTATAATTTCATATTATAGGAGATTAATTTTAAGAGCAGAACACGTTCAGAGTTAAGGTAAGGGGTTTTCCACCCAAACTTCCATTTTCACTCGGGTTACTTTTATTGTCTAATTAATCCAAAGAAACTCTTCTATATTATTACATAATACTTAAAAATTATGTTTTTGGGTTCTATATATGCATAAAAACTAGAATATTTCTATATTATATGGATGGTTATACATTTAAAATGGAACTTTTGAAATTGTTTCCGAAATACGAGCCCCAACCAAGAGAATTTCCATAATTCTTACCTATTTTAAAGGGAACTATATAATATGTTTTTGGGAAGAATTATCTTAATAAAATCACTAATGTTATTGTTAAAATACTATGTTACTTAATTTATGGTTTTATAAATGTATTTTTCCAAATGAACTCTTCTTATCAAAGAAAAAGAGTGTTTATCTCAAGATTTACTCAATGATTTTATAAGAGTATCTTCATCAATTTCAACAATCTTGTTTATTATTATGTATTATTTTAATTATTATTCAATGTTATCATCTACCATATTTAATTTAATTATTTATTATTATTTTGGTTGTGGATGTGCTATCTAAAAACCATTCACCAATTTACTCCAAATGGTTAGTGTTTATGCTTAGTGTTCAGGGAATGTTATTTGCATTTCATACATTAATTTCAATACGAATATATATGTTGTTTATGATCATACCCATTCATTTGAGTAATGCATTGGACATAGTAAGTGTCGGTTAGGGCCCAATATATCCCCTCAGTTCATCAGTAGGTCTCGTTAGACAAACTACAGTTTTGGCACAAGGCCTTGACAAAAATGACTATTAATTGTCTTGGCATGAGTCCTTGATGGTATCGTTATGTTGTCCCCTGTAATGAATTCCATCATTATGAAAATATTATTGATGGTTTATGTGGTTATTCGACTAGTATAATACCCATGAATATGTTATTTTATTGAAATATATACTTATCTCATATTTTTTCCATATTATATTAATGATTATTTTTTAAAGGCATGTGTTTTGATTTATTCACCATACATAATGTATATGTTATCTTCTGTTGTATTTCTTACTATTACTGAGTGTTTGAGATCACCACTTTCTTATGATTCATTTTCTCAGGTTATGAATAAGTAAATTATTAATGACCTATTATAATAATATAGGAGGCTTGGATATTTCTAATGAAATAAATTAGTCTTGTTTTACTCACAAGTTGTAATGTCGAACTTATGTATGTATATTATTTCCAAAAGGACCAAAATACTCAGTCATTCCGGATTCTTGTTCCTAGTTTCTTACAAATGTAATAAAATAAGGCACCTTCTCTGGGCATCTGGGGTCGGGTCCTTACATAAGTCGACAAGTTGACCAAATACAACATTGTCTAGGAAGTGCAATTCCCAAGACAACATTCCAACATCATCCCTATAAAAAAAAGAATATATAGATTAGGGTCTTCTTTGAATTCAGAGAACTTAATTGAAATCTACCAAAAGAATATTTCCCATTATCGATCACATAAATCTTGATCGATTCCACTACTGGATTCTAAAACCTTTCATTCATGTACGAGTACTCATGGTACAATTAAATCAAGATAGCCACACAGATAAAGAATCCACTTCTTTCAGGGAACCTCAAGGGGTCTTCTACTTTTATGTAAGAGCCTTAGTATTAACGAATGTTGGATCTACATATTAGTGTAGCATGAATAACATCTTTATCCATTCAGGGGAAATATATTAAATTGATATGTTGACAACTTGGTTTTCAAATTCCGATAGTGATGTGATCACTTCAAAAATTGCTTGAAAATATTAGACATTATGTAAAAACACCATTTAAAGATGAATATGCTAAAATTATTATTTGGGGTAACATCATGAATGTTACTTGGTTTTTTGGTATTGCAGCACATCATTGAGGTCGATCTAGAGAATACAAGTGATATTTTAGAAATGCTAACCCCCATATATCTCAAATTGATGAGGGGTATCCAAGGGAACCATTCTTACATTCAACGATTCATATCCAACCTGGCTAGAAGATATCTCCCATTCTTCTGGCTAATAAAGAAGTGAATCACCTATAAATGGGATTATTACTATAAAAAATTATTCAAAGGTCTCAAGAAGTACTTACTGCACCCACTGATTCTCATGCCTCATGTGGAAGGGAGACCACTTATCTTATATGTGTCCAATATTTAACACTCATTGGGAGACATCCTCTCACAATTAAATGGTTCGGGAAGTGAGAAAAATATCTACTATCTATGCTGGATGAGGCTAGGTATTAAGGCTAGATATTTTTAGGTCGATAAGAACTATATTTCCCTCATATTTACGTTGAAACATATGAGGTGTATGATCCTAAGTTTTTATGGAGGTATAGATATTTAATTATTTTGGTTAAATAGTTGTTTACATTCTTTTTTGGCTTAGACCATGAGTTGGGATATGGGATGGTTGGGTTGTTTTTGGGAAATAAGAGGCATGAATGTTGTGTACTAGCTGTAGGACAATTACACGATGTGTAATTTGGAAAACAACTGTGTAATCTAATTACATTATGTGTAATGGTATGTCCAACACCTTTCATGACCTATAATGTAGTTTTACCTAGTATGATAAAACTGCTAATTACATTACATGAAATGAATTTACACATCATATAATTTCAAGATAATTTAGAAAAAATAGAGGAAGAGGCCTTAATTTTATCACACACAACCCTCTCTTTCCATCGTTGAATCCTAAAAAACATATTTTCTAGTTTTTCATAACTAAGATCCATCATTACTCTATTTCATTCACCAACAGTCATGTTCGAACCGAATAGGTAAGTCCTTGATTCATTTTCAATTGTTCTTGATTCTCTAGAACAATGGATGTGCTATTTGGATTTAGGATCTTATGCACTAATTTTTCATTCTTCATATTTCATCCAAACTAGGAAAAATCATGACATGATACTAGATGACCATTCCACTACCGAGCTATGTTACATGGTATATACTTTGGTTTTGGATATTGATGCATTATAGAGCTATCATCCCTTCTGTCTCCCACCATTCATTTCGACACGGGCCCATTATTGAAATGTTTAACTAAAATATATGAATTAGGACATATTAGGGATTCTATTATGTTCCTTGAGATGTGTTAGTGATTTTTTACCAATCCTAAGGCCACCCATGGGGTTCACCAAGACTTTACTTTGGTTTTGACCATTGTTGAACTACCAAATTTGTGTGACCTCAAGTTTTCCTAGTTTAAGGAACCTTATTTATACTAAAATTTGTTCGAATTACTTGAATAGGAGATGTAATGCCTCCTTGTCTTATGTTATCATAATATGCCATGCCTAACTTGATTAAATTCTAAAATGGAATTTGTTAAAAAAGTGGGTATACTCCTTGTTCTTTTTGATTTCTTAAATGATTTTTTTCATAGTGGTTATTAATGGGTGGTTATAGACACCTAACATGATAAATGGAAGTGTATTACATGATTGGTAATAATCATGAGATTTAATAGTTTAAATGAGTGGGTATACTCATTTAATGGGTTTGAATGTAAATTTTTATATGAGTGGGTAGAATTTTATAGTTTTCTTGTTAAATGTTATGAAATGTATGAATCATTGTACATATTCCATGGATGGTTCTGCATTGATCTAGAAAGCAGTATTGGACACCGTGGATGAGTATGCACATTGGGTATTGATTCCATGGGATGAATTGGGCCTTTCTACTTGTTGATTCCTGCATACATAGAATTAGGTAGGACATGTTGTTACACCTACACCTATGACTCTTAATAATTCCTATACCATGTTTCCATAGATATGCTCCTAGGACTCGAAAAGGATTCCTTTGTCTACGAAACCTTGATTCCGACCATTTTTGGTATACACTTCACTATATTTCATGGTTTTGGTATATATGATTGTGGGTGGGTGTTTGATAAGATTTTATTTATATAGTATGGCCATGTGTAAAGTATATGGATGGTTTTACGGTGAGTTCATGTTTTTTTTATACTACTTATCAATTGCTTTTTAGGATATGAAACTTTTAATAGGGAGACATGGTAGGATGTTTTCTATTACTTGTTTAGAGTAGTTATATGCCTTGGTCTTTCACACTTACATTACTATTAACTTGCACATGTTTATCATATTATTTTTCTTCTTCTTATAACTGTATAGATCATTATGTGCAAACCAACTGGGATGTTTATCTCATACCATATTTGGGATTTCATGGGGACCCAAATAGATCATATGGTTGCTGGTGATAATAGGATAAAGCACCCTAACACTTGTTTCTGATCATTTCATTGAAGCATGGGAGCATGGGACCATGGTGAGGCGTGAGATGCTACTGGGGAACATTTTGGTATTTTTGGATATTGGATAATTTTATTTTACTGTATTTCTATGTACTTATTTTGGTTGTTTTCTAGATACATGTATCATCTACATCATGGTATATGAGTCACTTCTCGTTTGTTATATAGTCTTGTCAGGCATGCCTATTTTATCTGTTGTCTTCTTATTTTATGTTATTCCACTATTGAGTGTGAATGAATTATAATATTATATACTTTTCTAATTATGGAATAGTCTCCCAATGAGTCACATAAGCCACCACTACAAGTCGACAACCTCTAGTGTATGGGTAGATGCTCTTGAGGCCATGTATTCGACCCAGTTCGGGGCACTATTGAGTGGAATCCAGGTTCAGGACGTTAAAAAGTTGAATAAAAATAGTTTATTTCAAGGTTTGATTTACTATTTGAAGACAATAGATATGTATATAAAGGAAATGTAATTTTTTAATGAGCTGTGCTCAGGCGTATCTAACCCATGTACAAGAAAAAACAAATTTCCCCAAATGAAATTGCTAATTTTTTTTTGGGTTTAACTATTAAATTTGATTAGATTTCACCATTGGGTGACACACATGATTTATGATGATAATATTTATACAATTTTTGGTTATATTTCTGTTTCAACCAGATGATATGAGGGTATTCCATCTCATGCATCATATAAGAACTTGTTTGAAATCACATTTCATGCATTATTCCATGCCATTTAGGATGCATTATCTGATGCATGTGGTTGTGATGGGTGATGCGATAGTTGTTCCTACTATTGTGATAGACCTTATGTAGAGGAAAGAGGAGTGATGTAATCTTTAAATTCATAAGGTGTGTGGGAACTTATGAAATAGAAAATGATGCACCATTTAAATTCATTTGTTAATATGAATTTGATGTGTATGGAATATATGGGAATACAATTTTTGTTCATGAGGTGTTATGGGCACTCAGGGATCAGAACATGGTGGACCATCAGTTGAATAATTGAATGAATGAATGTGAATTGAAAATGAAATGGAAAAAATAGACTTAACCCAGACTCATCTTTTGAGTGGGATAGAGGTAGTGTTTCTAGTTTTGTTTTGGTTGTTCCTTATACAGTCCTGGATTTAGGATCATGATGTGGGTTATGACTTGGTTTTGGAGGGTTTTTACCTTTGTAATTCTTATGATCTGCAATGTTGAAATCAATTATTTTTTGAGGTGTGTGTTATGAATTTTAGAGGTATGCCACCGTGATGAACTCTAATGATACGAAGTGACAGTTAAGGAATAATTAGTACAATTTTAAAACTAATTTTATCCATAGACTCTGCGATAAGAACGGGCTACTGAGTTCTTGTGTCTATAGAAGGATTCCATGGAAGTTATAGAGTACTCATTACGCTTTACAAAGTTTCATCATTTTTTACCAATGTACCTAGTCGATGAGATATCTAGACTGAGAAACTTTAAGGAAGGTCTATGACATGCTATAAAATCTCAGGACACCATGTTTAGATTGATTTTTAACATTGAGATTGTGAATCATGCGTTGATTACAAAGTGGAACATGAGAGAATCTATGGTGATAGAGCAAGGCCATAATACTTATCGACCTAGTGGTTCTATGTCTTCAAGAAGGAAGCATTGTTTTGAGGATTCCCATGAGATGAGCTCCAATAAGGATGTGAGTACTGGAATCTTGGTGTTTTGACACCAGTATAGCAGGCAAGGACACTTGAAGAATCAGTGTGACCTCCACCCATTCAAGTGACAAACTTTCAGTAGGATGGGCCACATATAGTGGTTTGGAAAGACCCTCCCTCCATCTATGACTTTTAGGGGGTCTTCCAAAAAATCAGGTTTATGAGTAGGTTCCTTATCTCGGTGTCAAGTAGGAAGATGGATCAGTGAGGGCCGATCAAACCAATGTATTAGTGGTAATGGTAGTTGTATCCAGATGCGAGTTACACCTAAACATCAGAGTGGACCTAATCCGAGTAGTATGGTTGTGTCACACGACCATGTTATAAGATAGATCTATTCTGTACAACCTACCCTGGGGAGAAGGGTTCCAGGGAATCTATGGTGATAAGTATGATTTTAATAGCCTCTACTATTGCATCTGATCTTTTGATATCGGTGCATCTCATAGATTCATATCCACACATATGGTGAAGAGCCTTAGGCTTATCGTGTGGCCTTATGAGTGATTTTTGACACCAGTCACACCATTGGGAATCAAAATGAATGATGTGTGCAAGTGTAGGGAGTTCCCCCTTGAGATCGGTGGGTATCACTTCATCTGGGATCTTTATGTCATCGAGATGACAGGGTTTGACATCATTCATCAGATGGACTGGTTAGTAGATTATCAAGAATATGTTGAATTCAATCGTTGTAGGGTGACATTCACATTACTAGAGGGTGAAGTGTTTACTCACAAGGTTTAATGGGATGTCTAGGTGAGTTGTGCTGGACCAGAGCATCATGGGATGTGTGGAATGAAAACCCAAATTGCTAGTTTGTTTCTAGAATATCATGGAGTGAGTGGAGATAAATTTCCCCTAGAGGGGGATTGTTTCATGGACGTGTTCATGGATGAAATTTTTGGTCTACTTCTTGAGAGATAGGTTGATTTCTATATTTAACTAGTTCCAAGAGCTGACCTAGTATCTTGTCTTTCTTACATGATGGATAAAAGGAGTTACTAGAACTCAAGCAGTAACTAGAGGATTTTAAGGTGAAGGGGTTTATCTGAATCCCTACTTCTCCAAGGGGTTCTACAGTCATTTAAAAAAAGTTAGATGAAACCCTTAGGATCTCTTTGGATTATTGGAAATTGAATTTTTTGACAGTTAAAAACGGATACCCCTTGCCACACATAAATGACATGTTTGATCAGCTTCAAGGATCCTGAGTGTTCTCGAACACCAACATGAGGTTAGGAAACCAACAGGTACATGTATGACCTATAGACATACCTCATACAACCATTAATAGTAGTTATGATCTATACAAGTATTTTTTATGTGGTTTGGTCTCATGAATGCCCCAACTTTTTTCATGGCACCGATGAAATGAATATTCCATCTTTACTTGGATTCTTTTATGGTGTTTTTCATGGAAAATATCTTGGTGTATTATCAAAATCAACACGACTATACTAACCATTTTGAGGTTGTTTTGAATAAAATAAGTGAGAACCTGTTATATTCTCCACTCCCAAAGTTCCACTTTTGGATGGATCATATTCACTTCTTGGGTCACATCATCTCAGAGAAATAAGTATTAGTCGATCCACAGAAAGGGAGAGATGTAGTTTCTTGGTAGAATCAAACGAAATTTTTTTGACATAAAAAGTATCTTTAGTCTAGTTGGTTACTACAATAATTTTGATACAAGTATTATCACACTTAGTGGAACCACTGACGAGATTGACTAAGAATGGTGGAAAATTTGTTTTGTCAGATTCTTACGAGACAACCTTTTAAGAGCTGAAAGGAAGGTTAAAATAAATACCAGTCCCAATACATCCAATGTAGGACATGAGATAAACTATGTATTGTGACACATAATGTATCGGGTTTGGAGTCATGATGATGTAGTGGGATAGAGTCATGGAGTATAGGGTTCAGCAGTTGAGGCCACACGAGAGGAATTACCCAACACACAATCTTCAGCTTGACACAGCTTTTTGAGACATTGTTTACTAAGACAACATTTTTTGGTGTACATGAACCATAATATATGCATATATATATTTACTCAGCGTGACTTGAATATGAGGTAGTGAAGGTGGGAAGAGTACCTCCTATTTTTTTACTTGAGCATTCCTACATGCCCAGTAAAGAAATGCAGTGGCTGATGCACTAAGTTGGGGGAATCAGATATAGGTAGGGAAACATGCATGTACTGAGTGGATGATTATGGATTTTTTCTCATAGATACCTATAGAGTATCACAATAGTTATTAAAATACATATCTATCATCATTAGCTATGAACTATACCCTATTGGATAGTGTATGGATGTGGAATCTATCAGATTCAGAGGGCATAGTCTCATGGGTGAGTGTAGGAGGTGAGGACTCTGCTTCGGGTTGGGCCATAGGAATTGATGATATAATGAATATAAATGTTTTGTTTGGGTTCAAGGTTATATACATGATGAGTTGATGTGAGAGTTTCATGCTTCAGTATGGACAGTGCATCTTGGAGTCACCAAGATTTACCTTGATATGTGTCGTCAGTTCTGGTGGACAAGTAAGAAAAAAGAGGTAGTTGGTTTTGTTATGAGGTGTTCCACATATCATAAAGTGAAAGTGGAACATTATATTTCACCATGAACTAATAGTATTTACCAATTATAGAGTGGAAATGGGATGATTTCATGATGGATTTCATGATTGGTTCAGTGAGGTCGCCTTTTGGTAATGGTGTTGTGTGGGTTATTGTTCATAGGCTCATGAAGTTTTCCAATTTACTTCCAATAAAGGAGACCTTTTGTGTTGATGTGATTGAATGGTTTTATATCCATGAGATAATATGATTTCATGAGGTCCCATGAACTATAATTTATATAGGGAATCCCAATTTATGTCTCATTTCTATAAGAGTTTTTAGAGGGATATGGGTACACCGGTTCATCTATGCACAACATACCACCCTCAGACTAATGGATTGTCAGAGAGAATGATATAGGTGCTAGATGAAAAGTTGAGGGAAAGCATCCTAGATTTTGGGGGCTCTTGGGAGAAGCACATTCCACTGATGGAGTTCTCCTATAAAAAAATTATCAGGTGATGATAGAGTTGTAACCTTACGAGGATTCGTACAGTAGGCCATGCTAATCACAGTTGTACTGAATAGAGGTAGGTGAGGTTGCTATATTGCGAAATAATATCATATAAGAGACATATGATTTTTTCCAATTGATTCAGAAGTGGTTGGATACCATAAATCCTCAACAGAAATAATACACTGATCATCGCAGATGACCATTAGAGTGAGAGGACAAGGCTTGGGTTTTTTTACGTGTTTCACTAAGGCTGTCACATAGATAGACCAGGAGATAGAATAGGATTTCACTATGATATATTGGGTCATTCTAGATTCTAGAGATATTTTTGTTGGTAGCCTATAAGTTACAGTTACCTTGGAGGTACCGAGTCATGCACAAGGTCTTCCATGCATCTCATCTATGCTATTATCATTCAGAACAATACCATTCTTTTCAACCTGAGGAGGATGAGATATACGTTGTCACATCATTTATAGGGTATCTAATTCATATAATTTATAGTATCATGTAGGTTCTCCAAGTTCGGTCAATTCCTATAGTACAGGTTATATCAGAACAAAACCTTTTATAGGATGAGCCTTGGGAGTGGGAGGCCGACATATATGCTTAGTGGCCAGATTTTTATCAGAATATTTTTTACCACACTTGAGAGGGAAATTTGGGGATGAATTGCTTTAATAGAGGAAGTTTTTAATATCATGAGTTTTTCTTGAGGTCTAGATATTTTAATTTTTGGGTTAAATTATTTTTTACTTTCTTTGTTGTAATATATCCTGAGCTGGTCCATGGGATGGTTGGGTTGTTTTTTGAAAAGAATAGGCATGGAGGTTTTGTGCTGGTTGCATGACAATTACACGCCCTATAATTGGGATACACACTATGTAATTTGATTATATGACATGTAATTGTATAGAAAGGTTCATTCATGATGTGTAATGGTTTTTCCCTAGGAAGGGAAAACCTGAGCATTACATGACATGGATGGAAATTACACATCATGTAATTTCACGAGAATTCAAAAAAGTGGAATACGCCTCTATTTTCTCACACATAACACTCTCTTTCTCTCATTGAATCCTAAAAACCTTCTTTTCATGTTTTTTAAATCTAGTTCTTATAAAGACAACATTTCGTTCACCGTTTCTCACATTGGAACCACATTAGTAATCCCTCGATTCATTTTTAGCTATTGTTGATTTTTCAAAACAATGGATGAACTATTTGGATTTTGGATATTACACCCAAATTTTTCATTCATCACCAGTTCTTCCAATTTCCTATAAACTAGGATGAATCAGAACGTGATACTAGATTACACTCCACTACTGAGATAAGTAATGTGGTTTATACTTTTCTTTTGTCTCTGGATGCTTTATAAAGCTATCAACCTTTTTTTCACCCATTGTAATTTTTGATGTTGTCCCAGTTTTGAAATGTTTAATTCAAATAGATAAAGTATGACCTATTAGGCATTCACTTAGGTTCCTTGAGATGATTAAGTGGTTTTTCCCCAACCCAAGGCCACCCATGGGTTATTCTATGCCTTTTCTTTGGTTTTGATGTTTGATGAACTAACCAAGGGGTTTGACCTCATGTTTTCAAAGATTAAGAAAGATCAATTTTACTAAAATGAGGTTAAATTACATGAATAGAATATTTTCTTCCTCCTTGTATCGTGTTACCATAAATTCCACGCCTAACATGATTAAATGATTAAATAAATTTTTTTAAACGAGTGGGTATAATAATTGATTATTATTATATTTCGAAATTGTTTTGTTGGTAATTATGATTAATTGGTGGGTATCCCATGTAACATGATAAATATAAGTGGAATACATTAGTGGGTATACTCATGAGATGTAATGGATTAAATGAGCGGGTTTACTCATTGACTATTTTTGAATGTAATTGTTCATATGAGTGGGTAGACTCATATGGTTTTATTTTTAAATGGTATGAAATTTATGATTGATTTTATAAATTCTACAGATGAAAATCCATGGATTTAGAATGCGGTAGTGGATACCCTTGATGAGTATGAAACATGGGTCTTGATTCCATGGGATGCCTTGGGATTTGCTACCCTTTGGGATTTCACACTTATATTATTGATTACTTTCACTAGTTTACCATATTTCATTTTGGTTCATAGAAATTTACAGATATTTGGGTGGAAACCTAGTAGGATATTTATCTCACAACCTATTTGGACCTCCTTTGGTACCCAAATAGATTATATGGTTGTTGTTGATAATAGGGGCCCAAAAAATGGGTTTTTGTCATTGCTTTGAAGCATGGGGTTATTGGACAAAGAGGAGGCTTGCAATGCTACTGGGGAACATTTTTAGTCTTTTTGGACTTTTGATAATTATATTATACTGTATTTCCATGTACCTATTTTGCTTATTTTTTAGATACATGTATCATCTACATCATGGAAGATGAGACACTTCTATCTTGTTATATATTCCTATATTTATTGTCTATTTTATTTATTTTATTTTTATTGTTTGTGCTTCCACTATTGAATTCAATTGAATTATATTGTGATATACATTGGTAATGAGAGAATAGTATCCCCAAATAATTACCTAAGAATCTGCTTGTAGTTTAAAGCCTCTGAAATTTGGGGAGATGTACTTGAGGGCATTTAAAAAGCTAGTCTTGGGGAACTATTGAGTAGAATTTGGGTCCGAGACTTTAGAAGGGGCATTAGTTAAAACACCATGAAGTCCACATGGTCTATCATATTGATCGAATAAATTAATTCCATTAACTCACTATGTTGAATGGGTGGTTGGTGATACTGGATGAACCTCTTCCTATGAGTTACGGATGCATTGTAAACAAGTACACGATGTATAACTTTGGTTACATTGTGTGTAATCATGTGTCAATGGTATAGATTCTTTAGGACCTCTATATGAGTTCCCCAATTTTATTTTAATTGTACAACTAATCATTTTTATTAGATTTATTGGAATATAAATAGGAAGAATAAGATCTATTGATTAAAATTAAAAGAATGATTAAAATTGAATTGAAAAAATAATTTGAAATGAATAAATCACCAATGATATTTAAATAATTATAAATATTTATGTGACCTCTCTGATACCACTTGTAGGTTTGGGGCACAGTGGAAGCATGTGAAGGATTATGTCCGACATTTATTTTTTTCATTATAAATGATCAATCTGAGATCTACACGATGATAAAATCTATGTTAAACAGAATTGAATCTAAGAATATAGACAACATAAAAAATTCTAGAAACATAGAAAGAGGATCATCACATATTATTTATATCTAATTAACTAAATAAGAATTATCATGATGAAATTATTTATTCGTTTATGGATTTGGTAACAGAAATGTGATGCACCATCATTGCATTGGAGGAATAAAGTGCATGTTCCCTCTAACAGTGATCCACAGGTGTTACAATAATGACCAAACATCACTGAAAGTATATCCAGGTGTTAGCATCGAAAATCCAGGAAAATTCATCTTCTAGAATTGATTTATATGAGAATTGTTTCCAAAGCATCCTCCTTGATCTGGCGGAGGAATATTTCTCTCTATTCTTGGGATAAATCTTGAAGAAGAGATATCTCAAGGGCTTGAACGAATTCACTAATTCTGCCGTTCAAAACCCAAATAAATGAATTGTTCTATTGAGAAAATAACATAACTGGGCTTATATATCACTAGGTTTAGAATAAAATAATTAAAATAGTTCCTTTAATTATTTATTTAATAATAGTAAAGACTCCATGTGAAATAATATTATTATTATTATTTCTTGACATGCACTAAACATAAAAATTAAAATTAAATATTATTTAATCAAATAATATTAAATATTTATTATTTTCTCACTAGACCTAAAATCATGGTCTTTAATTCTTATATAATATTTATTAAACCTTGAATAATGTCTATTTTTTATTAAATAAAAATCACTGCATTATTCACTAATAAATAAATTAATATTATATTTTTACTAAATAAAAAATAAATATTTAAATGCGATCAAGAATACATGAATAATTATTAAACCATGTACAAGATAATATTTATTAAACCTGTTCAATAATAAATAATAATATATTATTTAACCTAGATTCTAGATACACTTAGTGTGTGACTCTCTAGGCATCTTTCTCAATGGAGTTAGGTGAAGCGGCCTAAAGTCCAAGGTTATCATCTAGAAACATGCCAAGGAAGCCACAGAAAAACAAGTTAATGTGGAAATGACATGTTACCTCATACATTTTATTAATTTGTAATATAATACGTTTATCATGATATCTCCAATCAATTAGGTTTCATTTCGGTGCCATCAACCAAAGTGCTCAATGTCACTTTCTTTGACTTCCCAAAAAAATGAACCTTCCTATCGAACCCCATGGCCATGGATTTATTTATGATATATCATTTTCCTTAAAGGTCCTGATATATCAACTTTTGTTAAAAGAGATGGGAAAAATACTTTCTCTTATTATTCATTATTTTAATATTAATCATGATGCACCCAGTATATCCTACCTCACCATAAACATGTGCCATCATGGATTTCATAAATACATAAAAGTACAGAACTCATAATATTCATTCATAAATATCATAAATGTATAAGAATAAATACACACATCCATATATAGGAATATCTAATGACACAAAAAATTTGGATTTCCTACTAGAAGGTCTGGTTCTCATAATATCCTACTGGATATTACCAAGGGAGTACACCATGAGATGGTGCCTCACAGCCTTATTAGTCTCCACCCCTAATGTACCACATCATTTCTATCCCTCAAATGATATCATCAAACTATATGATATTTATTTAAGAACCTTATCATAGCACTTTTGGGTTCTCATAATATAGGGGTAAAACTATGACCTTTTAGTGTAAAAAATACTCATAGGACTTTATCACATAGTATGTTATAAAGAAGATGAATTATGATGTGATAAGGAGTTTATCAATATTAAAATACATGAATTATATTTACCATAAATTACACATAATTTGTGTTTAGGGCACCAAATCCAACCCTCGAAACCCCATCCACGAGGCATTTTTACAACACTTTCATGGAAATTGATGGTTAACCCTCATAGGTAAGATCTACAGATACCAAAAATTTCTTATTATCTTGATTTTACCTTTATATATTATGATTTTGGGGTTAAAATAACCCAATGGGGTTTGGGTTGGCTTATTTTTTATGTTATTATTGATTCTATCATTTTGTGGGTCAATTCTTCCTTGATTGGGTGTCCTCTATCTAAGGTAGCACTTTTCGGCTCTCCACATCTGGATTCCAACTCTTTATAGAAGCGACTCTACAAAAACATTGTATTACATGTTATAATCTAATTTATTTATTTTAATTTTTTTTATAAATTTAATTCCTACTATAAACCTTCTTATTCTTAAAATAATGTTTTCATAGCCTTTTGAGGTTAACATGTTCCTTGGATGCATGAAAAGAACTAGTGAACATGACCATGAGACTCTTTAAAAATATTTGAAGTATTTTAAAATGTATTACGATGGATTTTAATGAGTGTGGAAAACCTTATGGTTTTTTTGTATATCAAATTGGTTTAATGAATTTTCATGGATGTTGGTTGCATGTCAAGAGTTGGATTAAATGCTCGTCTTGATTTTCTAAAGGGATTTTAATTTTTTTAGAATATATTCTAAGTTGGTTTTATTTTTAAAAAGGTTGTGGTTATGTTTAAATTATTTTTTTTATAAAAATAAAAGAGTATACCCTCTTTTAAAATGATTTCAACACCCTGGGTCTTGAGGTGTTTGAAATAGTATTTTAAAAGAAAAATATAGGATTTAAAAATAAACATTCATCATGTTTTGAAATATTGGTTTTATTTTGGTATTTCAATGGAGTTTTATAATGAATTTAAACATTGGGTATGTGAATCAACATCCAAAGTGGTGTATTTTAACGGATTTCTTAGCACATCAAATGATTTTATAAATGGGTGAAACCCTCGTTGAGACCCATTTGATTGGTTTTTTGGTTATGTATTCTGACCCAATGGGGGATTATTTTTATTGGAATTCATATTGTAATAGTTATGAATGGGCATTAATTTGGGGATGTTTCCAATAAGGGTTTGGGATATGAGGTGTGTGTGATTTTCAAATGCTTTATATTTGATGGATGTGATTCCTTATTTCTGTCCTACTAACATTAATTTGGACATGGGAACCTGGGTGGCTAAGTGGGAGTCTATAATTATGATGCACTAGTTATCCACACCCTTATATTGTCCCCCTATAGTTTGTGATATGTCTATATGGGGTGTTCCATTCCGATGAGGTTGGGAACAAAATTTTTGTATAGTCACGAAAGGATGCCTTGTAGGCTGTTGGTTGGTCCATGCTATGTGATGTCTAGGACAGTCTCATTGTAGAACCTTGGGTAGATCCCATGAAATCTAGTTATTTGGTTGGTATATTTATACAAGGAAATCCTATTATTTCTTTATATATTCCTATTGTCTGATATGTATTAGAACCAATTATTGATTATGTTATTATTCTGTGTTCCTTGATGTTGGGTGACTTTGTGTGGTTTATGCATCAATTTTTGTGGTTTATTCATCACTTTGAGTTTTTTTGGATTACTTTAAAATGGTTTGTTTTTAAAATGGTCTTAATGTATGATTTGAGAAAAGTGAAAATGGTTTGGGTATTTCTTTAATAGTTTTGAGGAAAAAAGAGTTTTTACCCATTTTCCTCGGTTGAAAGGTTTAATTTTAAATGTTTAAATATACATATTTGTGTTTTATGAAAAGGATAGTGTTTAAAATGTGCATATGGCTTGGTTTTATAAATAATGTGAAAAACCTTATTTTATACCATTTTTTCATAATATAATTTTTAAATTGTTTTACTCAGAGATTTCAATAAATTTGGTGGGTTTTGGTGGCCTACAAAGTGATTATGTGATTATGACTATATTATTATTTCAGTTGAATGAAATTGGTTATCATTTGGACCAATTGTTGGATATTTATTTATCTATTTATTTTAGGTCAATTTTTATTTTTATCTCATTAATCTTGTGGTGGCCTTTCTATGATTTTGTAGGAGACAGTGTTCGTAAGGTGAGGGATGTTTTTGGTGCTTGATACTATTTCACAAATTTATTATTTTTTATATTAGGTTTACATTTTTTTTATCTTTTTCCAATCACGCGGACATTCTATGTATGGATGGTTGATGTCAAATTTGTTTTATATTCACACTGTTGTATTTTACTTTGAATACTTTTAGAATCCATTCCCAAGTGTGTTCTCATGAAGCACAGGTACTAGATTATAGACCATATAGATCAAGAATTCCCTTTGATATTATAGCAGGACAGTTCAGGATTTCCATAGATTTATAGTTTAGACTTGTTAATTATAATAATATATGCATTGGTAACTCCAAATGGAATTACAATGAACTAAACATGTCCATAAGATGTATTCCTGAATCTTTCCCAAATACAAGCATGGGACTGGTAACCCATGTGCTAATGATTTTTTGACATGAATAGATGTGATCATATTCTTGTATTAGGGGTTCTCCATATTCTTCTTATTATTTATTTATTCTTATATTTTAGGGTATTATGGTTTAAATCTACAAAATTGGAAATTATGGAGTTTTATCACTTTCTAGGGAGGAAGATTATATTTATGGTGTTGGGATTACACCCCTATGAAGGGATATCTATCTAAACATTTAAAATTAACTAGATCCCACATAGTTGAGTGTCACTTAATGGGACAAGCCTTACCATTTAATGTCTTATAACATGGACCAATTCTGAGAAGATTAAACTCACACATAATGGACTTCTGGATGGGGGTTACTAGGGAGGGATAATGTTGGACTTATGTATTATAAAATCCTTTTAGTTAATATTGAAGGGAATTTGGTCCCACAATGATAGATTTGGTTCCCTAAGGAGTATGGTTCTATGATAAATGGGGCTGATTCAGCTAGGAAAAATATGTACCACTAATAAAAAAATGGGTTCATTATGAATATAGCCTAATGAGGGAAATATATGAATGATATATACATCCTAAATCCATACACATGAAATGCGAACATCCATAATACAAATACTAGTTATATATTATGATTGATATATCAAGATGCATGATTTTAACAAGATTTCATGTATGAAACTGAATTTAATTGATTGAGAAAATGAATATTAAGTATCTTAATATTTTAATAGATAAAATCAATAAAATCTATCACTTATTAATATGTGACATAAGCTGTGATGGATTAAGAGTTTATTATTCATTCATGGGATACAAGATATGGACAAATAAACATTTACTCATTCATTATAAATGCATGAAAAAATGGGACAATTCAAGGAGATTCCTTGAGGCTTATAAATAATACAACTATATGATGGTTGTGTTTATGGAAACAACCACATGATGCTTATCCATACATACCTAAAACCAAAATCTATCTTTACCCAACATAATTTACATCATGATATGCTCGCACATGAAAAATAATGAAGAGTCCTTCATGTAAGACATGTGATTCATATTATCCCATGGATACCTCTAGAAGTGGGATGGATACCACTTTGTTATCATTACTAGGAATAGTATAAGTTTATCATAGGTGATAAATAGAAATAATTGGATCTCCAATGTATGTTACACACATTTAAAATAGTTCTTCATTTCTGTTTTATACATAGTTTCATTTATATCGCATTGGAGATCGTCAAATAAGGGTTTAAATCACTTTGTATTTATCAACTAATTTCTATTAAACTTATCTGAAATCCTTTAATGGTATCAAATATAATCCATGAATATTTTTTTGAAATCAATATATTGAAATGAATAAGAACTAAAAAATAGATCAGTATTTTCATTTTGTGTAAATTTAGATAAAATACATTACCCTTATGTAGAAGAGTTTTGCGGAGGGGTTATCCAAAATTACCCGTACCCAAAACATTTCTATGATAGGGTCATCATGGTTTACCCTTACACAAAATTATTTTTCCTAAGGTTCATATTGGGTTTTCCTTACACTTAATTTTTTTATAAGGGCCATTGGTACTTACCCTTACACAACATGGTTTGTACTAGGGTCATCCCGAATTACCCTTAAATAGAAGGATCTATAGAAGGGTCATCAGAATTTACCCTTGTGAAGAAATGGATTTCATTAGGTTCATTATAAAATAACCTTTTAAAATATAGTTTTCCTTATAACATTTTATCTATAGAGTGATTTACATAAAGGTAGAATATATTTTACCATTATGTAGACATACTGTGAAAGGGTCATGCTGGTATTACCATTACATTGTTTTTGATTTTCAGAAGTTAACCTCACACAGAAGATTTGTGTAAAGGTAACCACAACTACCTTTATGCAGGAAAGGGCTTGTGTGTACGGGTAAATATAAAAATTGTTAAAAATTGTTTTTGACATATATATCATTTGAATGGCTTATAAATATTTTATGAATAATTTTAAAAGGTAATTGGTATATATATTTATAATTTAATAAAATTTTAAATAATAAATTAATTATAAATAATTTATAAAAATTAATAAATTTTTATGAATGTTGGGTCTGGAAAAGTTTAAATGGATTATCTGAAGGATTTTAGAAATATAGAAATGATAGAAGAGATCAATGAAGTTAATTTTTTTAACATACAGAGATTCAAGGAAACCTTTTCTTTATCAAAACATGCTCTCTGTGTGATTCACAACACCATATAGTGACCCAACAAACAAATTTTGATTTTCCAGGAAAGGAATCCATTTTAATTCTCTACAAAAAATTTATTATGTGGGGTGATTCATCCCTTTTCGTGCCTCCACAGTAAAATTTTTGTTTATAGGGTGAGGTGTCTCATTCAAGTATCGACAAATGAAATTTCATATGCTGGGAAAGACATCTCCTTTGGGACACCTGAAAAGAAAATTTCATTTGTGGGGAAATGCATCTTCACAAGAACCCCCTCCTCCTTAAAATAAATTTCATTTGCAGGGTGAGGGATTATCTTTAGGCCACTCACAGAACAAAATCACTTGTGAGTGGTGGTTTTTTAATTACTTTCTACTTGGGATGATAGTTAAATCCATACAATTATAAAAATTCCACATAAGAATGGGTGTGGTATATGAAGAAATTTAGATAAATAGTTTGATTAGGTAATTTCAACAGGTAATCACATACCACATATTCTAATGTAAGAAAGATAAATCACCCGAACACCAAAAAATGGTGGACTCTCACAACATAACCCTTCAATATAGAAAAACCCTTTGTGAATAACCATTTGTATAGAAAAATCCATTGTATACCACCATTCCATGAACCACATGTGAATGATGCCTTGGTAAAATTCCATCCCACATTGAAAACAGTATGCAAGATGTAGTCTTTCAACCTCATTTCCCTTATTCCCAATACCATTTGACCTTACCTCATCCCCACCATGAACTATCCAAATAAATCTCTCCTTCAACCTCTCCTGTAAAATGCTAGGTATTATATGGACCCTTTCACAAACATCGAATGAATATAATCCAGTGAGGCCTTTTAGACTTGTTTGATTAGGGAAAATAAAAAATCAGTGTGTTTCATTTTCGATTGTGAATTCCCTCAGTAAAATTTTTCCATCTCTTATCCTACATAATGTGTACGTTCCTTTGGATGATCAGTATTGTGAATCCCCTAATTAACGAGGACCCTGAACATGAAGGAAATTCTAGGGAACTCTTCGTTTTAGACAGTGAGGGGATCAATTTCCTTCCCCTTTTATGAGGTCTAATGCCTTATGCTTCTATGAAATTATCTAAAATCAAGAATAGGGAATCCCTCCTAGAGTAATACCCTAGTATTTATTATATAATTTCATATCTTTCATTCCACCCATACCTCAGATCTTTTTAAAAAAGAGAGGATACGATCACAAAAATACATTTCTCTCTCTCACAGCCCTGAACTCATCCACTAGTGGAAAAAGCAGATTGTGTGGTTTTCTAAATCATTTGTTTCCTCTTGTTTTTATCACCGAGTATGAATCACATAGGATTTCATATTAGTAATGATCATGACATCTGTTCAATAGAATTGCTACCTCAAGAGGATATTTCATTTCCAAATATTTATCTCACCACTAAAATGGGCCCCCTATTAAATATTATCCCAAAAAAACCATGTCACCATCCTATAAAAGGTATATATTCCGTACAAGAAATGTTTTCAATGGGATGCTCCATAGGTGTAATCCCCAACCCATTTGATATATGAGGTATTAGATTCCCATCAAAATGGTATACACATGAAGAATCATTAAGGTTCAAAACCAACACCCCAAATGAACCCTAATTATATCTAGGTCATATCCCTAGTAGGGACATATCTATCATGGGAGAATAAATTCCTTATAGGTCCATTATACCACTTTGGCATGAATCCTGCACAAGCCTTGACTGGGCACGTTTCGATTAGATTTCCTTGCCGCATGACGATAAAATACATGATTTGGTCATCATCACATGAACATAAAT
This sequence comes from Viscum album, assembly GCA_963277665.1. NCBI lineage: Eukaryota > Viridiplantae > Streptophyta > Magnoliopsida > Santalales > Viscaceae > Viscum > Viscum album. Next base: position 2,037,565,302 of record OY728148.1, read on the forward strand.
TGTATGATGTGTCTTATTAATTAGAACAAAACTACATGGGTTTTTTATTCCTTTTATAAGGATATATAGGAATCCTATCTCAGGTGATCCATCCTAACATTGAAACAACTCCCATATTCTTAGATTATGATAAATTCTAGAGTATCCCATTAAATGTATTTTAAAAAAAACATCATAATAATAATAAATATAAGAATATCAAATAAACATAAAAAATGGGTAACATTGATAGAGAACCTCATATACATATAGATTCCTTCATCGATGAAGAACTTCAAATACATATAGATTATTCTAAATCCAATATATGATAATAAATTATTGTTAAAATAAGGGAGACCCATTTTATATTTGTGATTTAATAAAGTATTAAGAAACATTTATTAAATCTATAAGAGAGTCCTAGAGTAGGAAACCCCCCCAAATGAGGGTGTGATGAGCCCGACCTCCCATCATCTTGGCCAATTAGTTTTCTATGATGTCATTGGAAAAATTTAAATAACTACCTTCCTTTTTTAAATAAAGAACACATAAACTCAAAATGAGTGTGGGAATAAAATACATTGGAAATAAAAAATAGTGAACATGATGTGAAACCTTAAACAAGATGACTATTTACCCCACATTTGATCGTCATTTCTAACAAAAAATAAATGAACTCCAAAGGTGGTTCTAAAAAATTTATTATTCATGTGTTAGTTATTGATTTTCTATTTTTATGTGGCTTTATTATTATTTTTTCACATGTATCTAGAAAATTATGAAAATAAATACCTTCAATTCAATTATATCCTTTTAACTAACCTAATTTTATCCATCTTCTATCACAGAAGAAGGGTACTCATCTAACCCGAAGAAACTTTTGTCAACCCAACATCTCCAACACTGGGTTTAAAAAAATGGATTGGGAGCACCACCTAAATATTACCATACCATCTCTAGAGGTTTCTCTATAAGACCACATGCTCATTAATACCCACCAACAATCAACTCAACGATGACTGGTGTCCAAGAAGTCAATGACACCACATGTCATCTCAAACCATTTTGAGAGCCAATCCCCAGAACATATCAACAATTTCCTCCCTTATCTAATGTTGTAAGAAAAATAGGTCACTAAAAACCTCATCCATATAGAAACAAGGTTCTACAAAAAGGTTTTTTCTAGTATCCCCCACTATTACGACTGCATGGAATCAAACTATTAGTATAATGAGTTGTCCACCTTGTAACATACTGAACCCGGATGGAACTCAACAGTTCCATGAGCCTGGGTTTCCACATGGCCTCAAGTGAATCTCCACAAAACACAAAGGATTATGACTAGAATTAAGGGACCAGGGTGTGTCTATGGGGATACTATTCCCTTATTACTAGAGTGTAACACAGAGAAATAACAATAACACACAATTGGAAGAATCATATATGATAATAAGACAAGTGATAGATTAACAAGACATGAATACATAATAAAATTAGAAGTGTAAAATATACAATGATGATGAAAGAATTGTCTACAATGAATCCAAAATATTTAAAAAGAAGTATAATACAATACAGTTATCCCGGAATAGCATCATGATCCTCATATCAGTCTCGTGCTCCCCTAATTCTATGCATGGAACAAAATCAAACATCAATATATGGGTAAATTTTTTGTACCCACCTCCAAATACTATTTTGTTACCCAACATCATCCCAAATAGGGTGTGAGAATCATTCCAAGTATGTAACTTCCCATCGATCTTTACATTTCTGGGATACCCAATATAACAAGATATACAGTGTACAGGAAAACATGTAAGTAATATATTAATGTAATGATACCCATGGAATGTAATATAATAAATTGAGAACTGTTATTAGTCTCTCAAGTGACCCTACAAAATATGGTCATGATCCTTTACAAGTAATATACATGTAAAAGAGATTAAACACCATGACCTTGCCGTATAAACTGGTGAATTATATCAACCATGAGCTTTCCTTACAACCTGATGTTTCATAACAACCATGGACAAGATATACCACCAAGCATATCATATATCTCTCAACTATGCCTTATAAATTAATTTTCATATCATGAAGATCTATATCCAAGGTATAAAATACCAAGGCATCCTCATTGAGTGTCAGGAGAATCTCAATGGAATATTTCTTAGGCACGGGTTCGAGTCCTAGGAGCATGTCATACCAAACATGTTCTACGTGATTATAAGAAAGATGGATCCAAGGGGTATCAAGTCCCATGGAATCCCATGAGATCAAGACCCAAGGATTATACTCCATCCAAGGCATCCATTACCACATCACGATCCACTAAGAATCGTCCAAGGAATCTATATAATCAATCACTAATTTATACCGTTTATCATTTCAGACCATATGATTCTACCCACTCATATATCCATTCTCATTCAAACACAAAAATTGATTATTCTAACTCATTTATGCATTTACCATTAAAGGAAAGAAAACAATGAGCATACACACTCATTTAATGAAATCCATATTAACCAATTGTATAATTTAACTAATAATATCATATAACACATGTCATGCGATGAAAATCATCTCATATATCACAATCTGAACCATTTTTCATTAATTAGGATTCCTAAAACTAGAAAATCATGATAACACACCTCTTGTGTGATTCATCCGAGGCATGAAAAGGTAGTTTCATAAGGAAAACCTCATGGGTGGCCATGTTTTGGGAAATTTCCCACAATTCATCACAAGGAAGCCTAAGGTAATATCTAACATTTCCAAATACATCTAATTTAATCAAATAATTCATTTTATAGTATACTCTAGAAAGTTTGGTGGATGACACAATTATAGGTAGCCTAAAAATCACCAAAAATAATGAAAAATATATAGACCACCTACATTAGTTTGGTAGTAGAGTGTTCATCTAGTATAAACTCTTAATTTGACTCAGATATGAAGAAAAAATAAAAACAAATTATGGACATGAAATTAGATCATATTATCTTGAACCTAAATAGAGTAGATGAAATCTAGAAGAATGAGGAAGGACTAAAAAGGAACTGATTACTCATCAGCGCAGTGCCAATGAGGTTTTTGACTCATGAATCTGAGATCAAATGCAGATGATCTCTCAATTCTAGGAATAGACTCCGTTGAGATCTTCAAATGGGCCGAGTTTCTATGGATAGAGTAAAAGTAAGAAATTATGTTAAAATGGATTAAATTATTTTCAAAATAATAAAATTTCCCAAAATAATAGGGTACACATGGTTTAGGTTGATGGATTAACATAATTTTCATGGTTAGTTGAAGGCAATGATCACCCACATGATCTCATCGCAAAATATGACTAACCATGAAAAAATCATGCTAAACACATCTATTAAAATTATAGAGGTTTCTTCACAGCCATGATATCCATTTCACAATGTTTGGACTAACCATGCAACCTCCTCATTATCTCTTCTAATACCTCACATAGTTTATAAAACGACACATTCATCCTTGTTTGTTTTGTACTAACTGCATGCAAGGAAAACATCAACCTGAAATATGGGTTTTGGGATCCAAACAAACCCCAGACACCCAGACAACCTCCATGACCTCGTCCTAACTCTATCAAGTAGGGTATAGTTAATATCTAAGGATGGGTGAAAATTATTCCCCGGAGTATCATGAAAATACAAGTTCATCCAATAGAACAACTCAATAAGCTACAACTCCCTACTGGCCTATTGAACTATCTGTATCAACGTCTTCCTATATAATGCATCAACCACTGTATTGACTTTACCATTCATGTAGGATTGATCAGAGTGAAAATATAGAAGGTATTTAACCCACCTTCTATACCTCATGTTTATATCACACTCCATAAATATGTAATTGTGGATTTGGTGGTCCGTGAACACCCAAAAAATTCTCTCTTAGTAAATAGAATTTCCTACAGTGAAAATCATGAAAAACTAAAGCTAACTAAAGATAATGAATTAGGTAATTCCTCTCATGTGGCCTCAGCTTTCGAGACCTGTATGACATAGATGTACCCCCTTAATCATCACTACTCCATGATCGATACACGATGTTTCAAAATAAGTATTGTATCTCCTGCCCTACTCTGGAAGAATTATAACCGGTGCTGAAGTCAATATCCCTTTGAGCTCCTGATAGGTTGTCTCATAGGCATCTGACCAAAAAACAATCATGTCCTATTTAGTCAAGACCATCAATACTGCTAATAATCATGATAATTCATGTATGAAATTCTTATAATATCAAAATATCCCCAAGAAAATTCATATGTAAATGATGTTCTTGGTCTGCTTCGAGGAGAATACAATGATAACCTTATATGGGTCCACTAATACTCTTATATTTGAGATAATGTGACGTAGGAAGATAATATGATCAATCAAAAGGGGTACTTTTTGATATTATAATATAACTAATGTTCTCTCAATGTATCCAAAATGATCCCAAGATGTTTGGGATGGTCATGTTGATTGTGATAAAACACAAAGATATAATCCTTGAATACCACCATAAATGAATCCAGAAAAAGGTGTTACACTCATTTCATCAGTTCCATGAAAACAATTCCACATTTGTGAGACCAAATAGTATAAACAGATACTTATATAGACCATAACTTCTAAAAAAGTATATATGAGGTATTTTTAAAGGTTAAACCTATATATTGTGATATCTGGACCTCAAATAATTTTTTTGAAAACACATAATCTTTATAAATATGATCAACCAGGTTATCTATCTATAGAATAGGATTCTAATTATTCACCATCAAATAGTTCAATTTATGGTAATCCACACATAGTCTAAGGTTACCATACACCTTTTTTAAATAAGGGCAGGAAAACCCCACCATGAAATACTATGTTGAATAAACACGGTTTCCTATAAATCCTCTTGTTGCCTCTAAATCTCTCAAAACACCGTAATATAGATATTGTATAGAGAAATGTATACCGATGAAGCTTCTAACACTATATTGATATAAAACTCATCCTATCTCTCAAAAGGTATACCAAAAAAGTCATACAAGAAAAAATCTCAAAAATAGCCCACCAGTGTATGAAATTTTGCCTGATGTTCTCCTTGATCATCGAATTTACAAAATGGAGATCTAGTCTATCATCCCACACATCAAATAATTTTGTGGTCCTTCTATTTTAATCTGGACATCCTGTTCACCTGTTGGAGTATGAACTGCACCATCTGGCAACATAAAAGACACCCATTAGTGATAAAAGGCAACATTATCTTGATAATATACTAGCCAGTCCATCCTAAGTATGAATTCAAACCCTATCATCTCATGTAAATAAATATCCCAGATAATGTGACACCCACAAACCTTAAGGTGGTAATCCCTGAACTGGTGTACAACCTCTGTTCTAATTCAAAATGGAGTATCATGTTTCAAAATTCTATTAGAGGATAATATAACAATAATAAGGATTTTCACCAGATATTCATACATGAAACTATAAAATGTACCTATATCAAAAAGAGGAGATGAAATAGTAATGTATACAAATATCATACCTCTCTCTATAGACTGTTTGGTTCCCTTCTCCTTAAGGGTAGGTTGTATAGTATATATCCATCCTGAGCCACATCCATGTGACACAAACTCACTGCCCAGAGTAGGCCCACTTTGTTGTATAATTGTGAATTGTTTTTCGATGCATTGTCCATGACCAAAACAACGTCATCATGGCTGAATAGCACTACTCATTCTCCATACATGATGGACATATGAGAAACCTGCTCCTGAACATGGTGTTGGAGATGAACTCCTACCACTCATTGCTGGAGGGAAGGTCCTATAGAAATAGTATATAGGATCTATAATTCCACAATATCGACACTCGACTGGGTCAGGGTAACACTGATTCATCATGCATCCTCATATAACACACTAATTACATAAAAAACGAGCTACCATTACTCACAACCTAAATGGTACTAATCTCATAGAAATCCTCAAAATGGTGCTTCTGGTCTAAAGATGAAAAACCACTGGGTCGAGACATTAACACTCTACTCTACATCCCAAAAATCCCTTAGGTTCCATTATATTAAACGTTCTTAATTCAAAACATCAGTAATAAATGTAAATCATAACATGTTGACATTAGATATGATAGCATGTCTAAGACCCTCCTCAAAGAATCTATCCCTGGATAGCTTATCAGTATGGAACTTTAGAGCAAAAAAACTCAACCCTATGAAGTGTACTGAGTACTCTATAATAGTCATCACTCCCTACTATAGACAAATGAATTCTCTAGTCTAATATTACTGTAAAAATCACGGGGTAGAAATAGTCATAGAATCAGGTTTGGAAATCATCCCAACCCATATCTTGCATCCTTTCATTCCAGTTCAGAACATCCCACCAGTGTTTTTCTTCCAAAAGTAGAATATATTTCATGATCTTCACCATACTCTCTTGAGGAAACTCAATATTCTCAAATATCAATGGCGTAGTATTGATACACTTCTCATCATCCCATCGACTGCAATTCCCTAAAAATGTGGGAGTATTTTTATATTGTAACACCCATGCCAGCTCATCTATAGACAACAAAGGATTTGGTGCTCCCTGAAAATTTTGTATGAAGTGATAGAATCTCTTATAGAACTATGCTTCAAAACCTATGTATGAAACAACAGTTGGTTCCATAGTTGGAACTAAAGGAGGATCCCCTGGTATTCTATGGCCCACTACCTCTGGAGCGTGGTCATCACCTCCCTCTTGGCGTACCCTTGGAAATCATTGTGGAAATATGCCTCTAAAATTACAAACACATGACTCAAAAAAGAACGATATCATAGATCAAATACCAAAAGAATAGGATAGGTCAAAACCATCCTAAAAATAGGTAATAAAACATATCCTACTCATAAATCTAATATTTTAAAAGGAATAGTCACCAGATACACTACCTCTTACCCAATAAATAGATGGGTCTAGATCAGGTTCTCTATGTATCATTTCAAATTGCCAATTGAATTCAAACACTTTTTAGAATATAACAGTTCAATTTAAATGTATGAACTAATGGTTCTACATGTTCCAATCCATGAGGTCCCATAACACCTCATGAACCAAAATATGATTCCCATATAATCCATACAATATCACATTCGGTTTAAATAATTGAAACAACAAATGTGCCACTTTCCAGTCTATAAGGACCTATACTCCTTATGATCTAAAATACGACATCACTTTCTCTATCCACTACAAAGAAATATCACAATAGTAGTAGAATCTATCACAACACCTATCATAATAATATTCAACAAGTAATTCATTCTTAATGGCATAAAAAATTCATGGCATGTTATTTTCAAACAAGTAATGAATTTGATGAATGTGATGTAGTAACCTCATCTCATCGAGTTGCAAAAAAACAAGACCCATAGTAACATAAATAATAATAGCATAAAACAAGAGCGTTATCCAATAGTGGAATCAAAACAATTATAATAGTTTGAATCCAGAAAACAAAAACTATTTAATTCAAGGTAATTTGGATTTTTCCTATTCGAAAGTTAGCTACACCCGGGAGAAACTCATTACCAAATTCCATTTCCATTTCATCCCTCCCCATTGTCACTAAATAATAAAAAAAATAAAGCCTCTAATATAACTTTGTAATATCCTAAACATGAAAACCACCAAACAATGCCCCGAGATAGGTTGGTCACATTGTCTTAAGACCATCTCACCAAATTCCAGAGGATGCCAACTATTAGTGAGGGAATAGGGTTTGTCCATGGGGAGACTATTCCCTCATTACTAGATTGTAACATGATATAAAAACAATGACACATTAGTAGCATAAGAAGATATAACACGAAGACAATTGATAAATAAAAAATACATAAATACACAACAAAGAGAGAAGTGTCTTATATACAATGATGTTGATAAATATATCTCAAAAATCCACAAAGGTACAATTAATTATAGTACAATAGAAGTATCCAAAATACAAAAAAATACCAAAAGTGATCTCTCTGAAAAGAATCATGGGAATCAGAATGGTCCTATTATCCCATACTCTTAATCATGGAACAAAACCATGCATCAAACTATGGGATCTTTCCCCATTCCCTACCTGCATCCCTAATTTTTTTAGGTACCCAATGATGCCCCTAATAGGGTGTGAGAAACATTCCAAGGAGGTAACCATCCAAAGACTATAAATTTCCAGGATGTGTAATATAACACACTATAAAATGTGTTGATAAACAGGTATATAGTAAATGAATATAAATATTTACATGGAATGTAATGTAACAAACAAAAAATCCTGAAATGCCTCTCATGGTTCCAAGAAAAAGATATTTAGGATCCTAAAAAAGGATACTACAAGTAAAAGTGAGTAAGAACCATGACCACATTGTGAAAACTAGTGAACTATATCAACCACAACCTTTTCATAAAACCTGAAGTGTCAGAACAACCACAACCCAGATATTCAACCAAGCATATTATATATCTCATGGGTGTGCCATATAAATCTATTATTAGAAAACAAATGGCCAAATCCACTTTTGAATAGTCCAAGGCATCCTCATCGAGTTTCATGAGAATCTTTTTGGAATCTCAGTTAGGAACTGGTTGGATTCCTAGAAGCATGTCATACCAAACATGTCCTATGCAAGTATAATCCATATGGATCAATGGGGTAGCATAACCTATGCAATCAAACAAAATCAAGATATAAGGAGCATAATCCATAAAAGTTGTCCACTACCACATCATGATCGAAGGATGATCATCCAATGCATCTATGGAATCAATCACCACTTTACACCATTTGTCATTTTATACCATATGATTCTACCCACCCAAATAAAAATTATAATTGAAACACAAATATTGAGTATTCCCACTCATTTATAAGTTTAAATTTAAGGAAAAGATAACCATGAGTATACCCAAAAATTTAAACAAGTCCATATTAACCCATTGTTAAATATAACAAGGTATATCATGTAACACATGTCATGGGAGGAAATTAATTTCATATATCTCAATCCAAAACCATTTAATTGTAATCGGGCTTCTTACCACTAGGTAAGAATGAGTACATGCCCGTTGGTTGATTAAACCAAGGAATAACCACGTATTTTCATAAGGCACACCCCATGGGTGGACATGGTTCAGGAGAAGACCAAAAATGCATCACAATGGAACCTAAGGGAATACCTAACATTTCCAATTACATATAATTAAATTAACTAGTTCAATTTAATGGTCTCACAAGACCATATGACTGGTGGAATAATAGAAGGTAGCCTAATAAAGCACCAAATATGATTGAAAATGTATATACCACTTACCTTAGATCAGTAGTATAGTGTGTGTCTAATATCAACTTCTAATTCAACTCTTATTGGAAGAAAAATGAAGAGAGGATGAAGAACCTACAATTATGGAAGAATATCATGCACCTAAATAAAACAAATAATATCTCGAAGAATGAGAAAATACACAAAATTATTTGTTTAATAACCAATGAATTTCCAACTAGATGCTCTGTGATTGAATCAGATATCAAATAGAGACGATCTGTCAATCCCAAGAATATCCTTCATTGAGAGCTTTAAATGTTTTGTGTTTATGTGCATATAGGAAATGTGAAAAGATAGGTTAAAATAGATTTAATTAATTTCAAAATTAAAAAATTTACCAAAATAATAGGGGTCACATTGTTTAGGAAAATATTTTAACAAACCATTCACAAACTGTATATGGTTAGATAAAGGAAAAGGGCACCAGCATGGTTTGACTAACCATGTGGAAACCCTGAAAAAATCATCAGTTAAAATTGTAGAGGTTTCCACATAGTTGTGAATCCCATTTTACATGGTTTTCCCTAACAGTGAGACCTCCTCATACTCTCTACCAATTATTCATGTTCTTTATCAGACCATGTGGTCTACCATGCATAGTTTTCACTAACCATGTGTGAGGAATATAGTATCCAAAAATATAACAAGCCTAAAAAAATCCCTAAAACCTTCATCAATTGAAATGTAATTCATACCAAGATACCTTTATAAAGTAAAAAAAAAATAAGGGATCCATACCTCATTCAAAAATAAGCATTCTTACACACCATAAAGAGTATGTCCAATGATATTTAGGCCCTATAACTCAGGTATTCCCACCGAGGGCAATGACCATTCAACATGAAAAAAGACCGTACACCCGTTACCTTTAGATAATCCCTTCAACCAAATATGATCGCAAAGAATGAGTAGGCATAGAAAAATTCCCACATCAACCAAGCATGAAAACACAGTTTGGAAACATTTTTAGAAACCATCTGATATAACCTAGCTACAAACATGGGTAGACCCATATCTCTTCCCTACACTTAATTATTTTCGTTATATCCCAACCATAAATAGAGGATAAGAGAAGGAATAAATCCCCTCTCTAGCTACATAATGAGAATATATTCTCATTAAAGCTGCAATAGTCATCCATTACATCCTATAAATGATGGAATGACATTAATGTATTCCTATACACATTCTACAAGTTTTACGTGATATAGTGATTGTATCAGAGGTGACTGGGAGTAAGAAAAAGAACCCCAGCTCAGCATTTGAGGCTACTCAGCAACTCAATATTAGAGTCACCAAGGACAAGATGTGTATTCCTACTTCTATATAGGAGGGTTATGGGAAAAATTCCATGAAAAATAGACAACTATATCAGGCCCATATCCCCAGTCCAACTAAATTATATCGGTCAATTTCGGTGGCCAATTAAGTGTATGCACATATCCCTATCAAAAGTTTAGATAATTATCGGAAAATTATGATAGTAACATACGGTCTAATCAAAAACATTTTATATATGAAATATGGGGCACATTATAGGTATCCCCAATAACATGTAAGAAATCATTTAAAATGAAACCTCACAAAAGACAATTGTAAAATGAAGAGTCTCTCCACAACCCTACTCTTCTTAATGCTGGTGTTCTTTAACCCCTCAGATGGTTATCTATGGGGACTCAAGATTCTACAAAACCATTACTAAATTATGGATATAGTAGAGGAAATTTCAAAGGTCCTATTTTAAATTGTTCCTCCAATAATTATAGAGGTCATCCTCATAAATATAACGATGCAGATGTACTTCATGACTATACTTTGATCGATCATGAGATCCCATATCTTTATGAGTTCCATGGTAACCCTCCATATGGCTAGAAAATCAATTATCAAGAGGGTACTTCCCTTGAAACCATTCCCCCTATTGGTATTACCCATGGTATAAATTACATATTTTCTCCATGCAGTCAGATGTCAAGACATGATGTTAGTCCTCCCCATGATGTTGTTAATTTTGAAGGTCCTCCCCATAGCGATAAATCACTTCATCAAGACAACAATAATTCTATGAACCACCATCGTCTTTCATGCCTTTCAATATGATAGAATAAATACTTGATGACCCCATTGTTCTCAATAAATAAACAGAGAAACATCCACTTTGGTTGGATACGGTTGAAGAAACTCTTATAAAATATGAAGGGGACAAATTTCTAATGAGGAGAAAGTTGGATAAGGACAACATACCAATATTGTTCTGTCCTTTATCCACTCACCAATTTATCATTATCGAGGTATTGTTGGGTTAATGTGTGCATGAACACTTCATGAATATATGGACCACTCATAATTATTTTAAAACAAAATTATTTAATTATGATGAATATCCCATCCATGCCAAGAAAATATAAGATATGCTTTATCCAATTGACTTGGCATCCCTCTGGGATGCATGAAACTCAAAATTGGGAATACAAAAAGCATCCCATCTACATGCTTGTATTGAAACCGTAAAATTATTCTGTTATATAATATCTAACACCCTATCTATTGATCATATGATAGGATGGAAAAATGGATCATTTCATTTTACGTCACTCCACAGGGTACAATCCTCACTAGATGTGACATCAGGTAATTCCATATCCCCAAATAGGCTTAGGGAAATGTGATCTTCTAATAATTTATTGAAGGATCCGCATGAATCTCCCCATAAAAACTATTAATGTTTTCAGGATAGAAGAGAGAGCGACATCAAAAGAATTTTTCATCAACTGTCTGAAAATTTGACAAATCACCCCGCTTGATGGAAGCCTATCAACAGACATCATAAATATCTAAATAAATAGATGTCTTATGTGAAAATCATAGAATTAATCGATCACATGTTTGAATAAAGCACCCAAAAATCATAACCACAACTATAATAGATGTAGTAAGAAAAAAAGAGAAACCCCAGCCTGTAGGGCATTGGGAATTTCAAACAAAAGCTTAATGGATAACAAGTCAAGCCAAAAATTTTGTGAAAGTGGAACTAAATCACCCCATCCTATAGGGATTAGGGTTTTTGACCTCAACCTCCACCCTACTGAAATGTAGTCTTTTCTTGGTTGGGAGGAGTTATAAAAAATTAATTTTCCCAGTTCATCCCATCTTGTGGTTGTGGTTCTTCTTCATGGATGAAAAAACCAAATTATTTGGAGTTTCAATTTAGATCACCCTTCACCAAAAGTATTCTAATGGATACTTAAATGAAATAATGAGATCTTGTGATATTTGGTAACAAAATCCACCCATCAACATCAAAATCTCAACTACGAATAATATTTATTCTAGTCTTGTCTTTTAGAGGGACTAGTTACCCCATTATTCAAAGATTGATGAAATGTTCACGGTGTAGTTATTGTTTATAAAAATCATTAGCACCTCTCTCACTGATTCTATATAACATAAATAAAATGTGATAGAACAAGATGGAGATATTTCCATTTGAAATACTGTTCACACTAAAATACCCAAAGAAGGTTCATGTACCATAAATCAAAGGATTTCCCAAAATTTGGGAATTCATTTAAATTATCCATTACATCCACCTAAATGAAAATCATCTAATGAAAAGGGATAGGCTACAATTCAATACCAAATATTAACAAACGGTGTTAAACCCCTCACACATTAGGAAAGACTGGTTCAGTATGAGATAGAAATAAGAGACCATAGATGTATTAATGCCAAACTACAAAGGATTAATATTACCAATAGATATTTTATTCAAATAGAAACTTATTTCACACCATAAAATGATTTCTCTAAACATTAATATCCCCCCATACTGGTGAAAATAGTTCAAAAATTTATTCTCAATACTGGAGTTAGACAACCAATTTATTTGGAATCAGTGATAGTTGAATACCTAGACATCCCTCCATATTCCAAACAACCAGACCAATTTGAGTCATGTTACAACCAAACAGATCAAGAACAATTGCATATAGGACCAACACATAAAATTAAGCATGTTGTTCCCCCTTCTCTAGACTCTGTTAATTTGGATGTTACCACATGACTTTTTTACACTATTTAATAATTATAAGATCAACTAGAAACTATGGATGGTCAACATGTACCAGTTCATCCTGAAAGAAAACCTTACCCCAAATTGGTAGATGTGAGTCTTCCACTACCTAATTTTTAAATACTATATTTAAAACTTTTAAGGGTTGGGAGATCCATCACTTAATCTAAAACATTATGTATCTTGGTTTGTACGCATGATGGGAACATTTTTAAAAAAATATAAGCCTCTAGACTGTAGTGTTTTGTAAAAATACTGCAGGTAAAAACCATTGTAGGGTACATAAGTTTACCATTACGTTCAATTAAAGGATGAAAAGACCTTCACATACAATATATTTACCATTTCAGTTTAATATTGTGAAATAACAAGGTACTCGACCTCTAAAACTGAAAATGAAAGAAAATGAGAGAGTCTAATACATCATTTCTAGGTGGAAAGGTCTAGCCTACATCAAGAATTTATAGTATCCATAATAAGTTTCATTATGTAATTTCATAAATTATATCCATGATTTATTTAAAACTGACATTAATTGTTATCAAATTTATGGTTGGTTTTAGAGAACTTTCTTTTGTTAAAAAAATATTGGAAGACTCCATCTTGAGAACTGGAGACAAATCCCAATCAGTACCAAAATCCCAGGGAAAGAGGATAGGAAAAGAAACGAATGAATCGGTCACTATAAAACTATATTTTTTACAATATCCTTCTCTGAATACTATAAATTATCATTCTAAACCCTATCTAGGGTAGAAAAAATAGAAATAAAAACCCCATTGGGAGGAAAATAAAGAGCCAAAACACTCATATTTTTATGACTAGAAAAGAAGGGTGTATTTATTCCAATATGAGAATGTTCCTAGAATCTTCTTAGTAATATTGGGAAAACAAATTTAACACTCTTGGAACATAAGAGTCTTGAACAATTATATTTTTATGATAATATGAATAATTTATCCTTTCATTGAATATTGGGGAACATTATAAGTGACTATTTCACTTTCAAATATATCTTATAGAGGATGGTTGATTTTTGGGAACGTAAAGATAGGAACAATAGAACACAAGTACCATGCACTTATGCCACCACTTTGGGGGAAGAGGGTGAATTGTAGGAACTTACCAATAAGAATTCATATAAGTTCAACAAATGGATTACTAGTGAAAAAATAAAATGAACTCGTGATATTATTTGAGTGCATTTAGAACAACTATTTGTGCTACCAATTGCTTCTGATATAGCACATCCAAATCCTTATACTCCCAAAAACTCTAAAGGGAAATATTATAAGAAACAAAATTTCTGGAAGGGATGGAAACAAACACATGAAGATGAAACTGCACTTAGGATAATTTTTCCATTGAATCTATTAGAATTCATGCAATCAGTCTCAAGAGAATGTTCCATGACCTTCCAAAGTGCATAACGGGCACTAACCCATCAAATAAAATCCTCATCAAATGAAGAATTAATATTTGGATAAATTAATGCAATTAATTTAATAGATCCAATATTTGATGAATATTGTTATTAATACCTTGAGCTTCCCATACCAAATTGGGGATAAATGAATCGAGGCTGCAAGATCCAAAGAAATAGAGGGAGGCCCAACTATTTCTAAACACAATATGCTTGACTCATCCCAACCAGATCTATTTGAGAAACTAAAACCCAGGGGAAATACCACAAAATATCCCAATAGGATTAGGAATATTCTTCTACACATGTAAAAAATCATTCAAAATTAATAATTTTAGAATATCGATTAATGAATAGGGGACAATTTGACTATCCTAGGAAGGTGTGAAGGGTAAATAGGATCAATACAATGGTAGAAAAAAGTACGCTCCACATATTATCAATATAAAAAATCATCTACCACATGAACCTCAACTCACAAAATTAAATATATGTAACATTTCACATAAGAAAACATATAATGTTGACACAAAATTATGATATACTAATGAATTTGGAAATATTTTTGATAGATATTTCAATTATGGATTCTATAAATTCATCAAATGATATATGGGATGAAATTATAGCGGATTTTTTTGTGCCCTCAAGAGTTAAAAGATGAAGATTCTACTTCTATGGTATATCGTGAAAATATTTACCATGTAGAATTTCATATATTCATCTATTTCAATGAGGACAAACAAAATGTTATATAGGGACACATAAGGCCCCTGTATGTATCTAGTATATTATACTACATTGATATCAAACAAGATTTATTTGAGAATGGCTCGAGATTCAAACTCATTTTTGTTAGAATTATTTACCGATTGGGATACACTAAATTTTATTTGAACCTTTATTCTATAATTCTCCAGGGGTATGATAAAAATGAATATAAACACCTTATATTCATTAAGTTCAAATCTCATCTTAGGGAACTCTTGTCTGATAATAAGTTATTGGTCATCCAATAAGATACAACATTAAAGGTCATAATAATAAGGCCTTGGTTGCATCATTAAGCATCGATCCCTTCATCATACCATCAATTCCTTAAATACTGTATAAATTGGACGATTGGGTCATTAAATGGTGAAAAATATTCATTTGAGTATTTTTAGTCTCAATATATTGATTCATGATTCTACTATAGAGAAGGTAAGGAACCCGAAACTAATGGTACCACTTGATTTATTACTCCAAATGGTCCAGAAATGGACACATATAACCCATTCAAAGATCTTGGTGATGAGAATATTCTATCCATCCAACAGGTCGAAGAGATCAGCTTAGATTTGGAGACATGATCAACAGTTTTCATTATAATATCCACATTCTCTAAAATCAAAGGTGATGAAAAAATATTTTATTCCACCATTGAGTGTGATACCACAAATGGTAATTCTCAAACATTACCTTGAAAACTATAACACACAACTACATCATAAACTAAACCTACAAAAGTCATGATATCATCGTTGGAATCTATCTTTATGGAAATTTTCCCTTCCCACAAATTTAATGATTCCTCTTTATCTCCCATCTATCCTGACATGGAAACAAAGAAATAATATGATGAAAAGGAATAATAGAATGAAAATGAACATGGAGACGCTCCTCCATCATTTTCAGAAGGAGTCTCAACCAATATAGATAAACTCTGATAGATAAATTTGGGAATAGAGGTTGATCCATGACCAATGTTTATCATTGATGACATTCCCCAAGATGAGTATTAATTTGATTCCACTTTTATAAAGAAGCACATGATAAATTATCTTGAAATTACAAAGAGATTATAGTCCTTGATCCAAATTTGGAAACCCATCACATGGGATATCTAGGAGAGCATTGTGGTTACTACAAGCAAGCTAGAAATAATATATGACTCATTATAACAATGTTGAACCCAAAATTGAGAGACTCATGAATAATGATTTTGTTCTATAATTTAAATAACTGAAATGGATCCCCAATATTTTCCCCATCATGACAATTAATGAGAAGATTAGGGTTTTCATTGATTTCAAATCCCTCAACTGAAAATGATTGAAATGTGTCTTTTTTGATTCCTATTACATAACTGATGATAATTGTAATGGTTAGATACCAAATCCTTTCATTTATGGATAGATATACAGGGTACAATCAAATCAGAATGTACTTAGAATATGAATAATCCACTGAATTCAAGGAGAACCTAGAGTATTATACTATTGACTGATGCCTTTTGGTTTAAATAATACTGGAAATACATATCAACATGACATGCATCTCATCATTAAAAATTTTCTAGGAAAATAAGTTGAGTTTTAATTCAACAATTTGGTGTTAAAATCATGAAAAAATTCAGATCACCATTTCGATTTGAAAATCATTTTCAATAAACTATGAAAAAAAAATCTAAAGATGAATCCCCAAAAATTTTATTTCAAAATTACTCCAGGAAAAATTTTCAGCTTCATCAAATGCCATCATGGAATCAAATTAGAACCTAAAAAAGACTAAGGGTATTATGGGAATTTTAACTCCTCAAATCCATAAAGTGGTGAGAGTGATGCATGTGAACCTCTCCTAAAGCCGATACTTCATAGAAAACATTATAGGAAAGTGTTTTACCTTCACTAATTTTATGAATAAAGGGGTTTTGTTTCAATGGACTAATAAATTCCATGAAGCATTCAACAACCTCAAGAAATTTCTATTTATCCCATCAGTGATGATATTTCTAGTCAATGGAAACCCACTCATCCTATACGTGAAAGCCCTAGAATGGTTACTGAGATCCTTCCTCACATAGAAAAATGATACTAGTAGTGAAAAAAAAAATATTATCTCAGTTGGACCATGAACAATAGTGTGACTTGGTATTTAGATTTCGAGAATAATGTCTGGAATTGATTTTTCCAATTTAGAAATTAAGGAATTAACTGATGCACTATAGGGTTCATTCGATCTCTCGAAATGAGCCTATCAATTATATTCTTCATAATCCCATGTTGATAGGACATTATCCATGATGTGAATCCATTCTGCAACAGTTTTTCACCCAATTAATAGGAAAAAAGATCATAAAAGGGATGGGCTTAAAAATTTCTTAGAAGAACATCCCCTTGTGGAACAAGTTCTAATGAGTATCAAACTTAGAGACAAAAAAATATTCTAAATTAGAGACTCTACATGAATATGGGAAATTTATATTGATTGTGCATCAGAAATTACAAATTTAAAGGTAATAGAAGCTCCTACACTCAAAAAATATGGATTGGGAATCATTCTTGTTTCTCTAAAAACAAAAACAATTCAACCTTAATTTTTTATTCCATCATAAGGATAAACTAATAGTTAGTCTAAATAATAATACTTCATTTTATGCTTTGAGATGGATTTTCAAATTTCGATGACACACATGGGAATTAAAGGTGATTTCGAGTTGGTAATTGTAAATATTAATACAAATCATGGAATTAGGGAAAAAGAGATGACACCACTACTTAATCATGTACAAGGGTTGATGGAAAATTTACCCTACAAGATAACACTGACTCATGTATCACATTCACAAAACACTCATGTAGATGAATTTGAAAATTTTGTTATAGCATTAGAAAATATAGATCTATATGAAAAAGTCATCAACATCACCCATTGTAGAATAATGTCATTGTTTGTTCAAAGGGGCATGAAAGAGGTCAAAGAGATCAATTTTATACCAAAACATGATAATGATGAAAATTGGTGGATGAATCCCATCCTAAAATACCACTAAAATGGGTCCCCACCACCAAATTGAGAAGGAAAAGAACAAGTCCAATTAATGGTGGTTAATTTGATCCTTTATGATAGCCTAAGTCATTAGAAGGTGATTTATAAGATAATATTTGATGGAATTATCCTCATATTCATTAACGTAGAGGATAAAACTAATACTATGGAGGACATTCATGATGGTACATGTGATTCCCATCAGTTAGGAAACAATATTCCTCAAAAAATAATGATTCTTGGGTATTTATTGAATTTTATGGCATAGGATTCCACAAAATTCATCAAACAATTTCATTCCTACCAAGTACATTGTAACTTTATCCATCAAACCCAATATTTCTTGAATATAGATAAATTCAATTAGTCATTTGATGTATGGGAAATAGTTGTTATAGGGTCTTACCCTCCAGCTAAAGCCAAACAATTTACTGCAACTTAATTCCTTTCTAAATGGTACAAAGAGATACCTCATAAGGATGTTAGGACCAAAAGTATCATCAATTTTTTGAAGTCAAACATCATCACCTGATTTGGTGTCCCTCACACAATATTGAAAAAAACAAAATAGAACCAAATTCTATTTTTATGAATTGAACATGTTATACCTGGAGTAAAACATTGAATCCAACCATTCTTGTCAGTACTTTGTAGTGGAAAATGGACCAATAGAGGCTTTAAATAAAATAATATCAAGGAATATCCAAAAACATGGTGCATAGAGAAAATAAACCTTGGACTCAAGATCTCCTTGACACCTTGTGGTATTACTAAACTATAACCTTCACTTCTACTCAAGAAACCCCGTATTCACTAGTTTGTGGAACAGAAGCAATACTACCCATTGGGGTCCAATTTTACTCACCCAAAATAGATATCTTTGTAAAATAATGAGGTGATTAATAGTCAAAAAAATTATTTTATGAGTTAGTGTAAATCAATGAGAAAATTTTGTGTACCCTTCATTCTTTGAACATATACCAAAATCAGATAGCATGAACATTCAAAAAGAAAGTTTTTCTCCATTCATTCCTTCAATGATAATTGTTTTTGGCTCTTAAGACTCCAATTATACCTAGGAATAAACCCCCAATTCTTGAAACAATGTGACAAGGGCCTTATATCATACATAAATTCTATACCAATGGATATAACTCAATAATCACAATGGATGGGGAACACACTACGACCCTTTCCAACATAAGATTTATTAAGAAATACTTCATGTGATAAATACACATATTTTTTATTTACAACAATATATTAAACTGCTTAGGATAATTGGTCCTATATGTATGACTTTGAAAAAGGCACATATATCATCCTCATCACATGATAATAATCTTCATGACATTTTATCTTGGATTCAAGACCATAAATTTCACAACCCATGATCCTTATTGTATTAACTAAAATAAAAGACACCATAATATGAGATGTAAGACATTAAACTATTTATAAAAACTACCTAGTAATAATACATTAAACTATGTGAAATTTTATTTCCACATGGTGTGAAACTATATGGGTCACATTTTTGTTGTATGATGTAAAAATTTATAACATTTCTGTTCATACTAGAGCAGATCATTATCATGTGTATTGTTCTCCCACCATAGTTCCACTCTAGAACAATGTATTGATTTACTCTCATCTCAATGGGATATGTAGTGATAGCCAAACCTTTGGTCCTAGACCCAACAAAAATGTAAGTAAATTTATTCCTTTCCTACATAAAAAAATATATGCATATAATTTAATATGACATGGACAATGCTGGTCAAAATTCTTCATGTGTGCTTGAACCCGGTGCTTCACAAAATCATACCCCTTTTCCTTGGAAATATATATCTCTATAATCTTTCCTTTGTGATCAGTGATGGAATTTATGATTCTTGAGGACACTTTTTCTTTTACTATGCATAATATGACCTTGTTTGGCTCTACACAGTTTTTCTTAAAATAGATATCAACAAGAGTCACGTTCATCATCACGAGAAACCTCTTATATAATCACAATAATCGAATCCATCATTATATAAACTATTTTAAAAAATGTTATGTGGCCACCCATTGTAAGGTTTTCCCATATCACTCATCTCAACTTGAGAACCGCAATGATCATGGTTTATAATATTATTACATAAGTATGAATCCTATTAGAACATACATGACCCAATAATTCTAACAACACTCATTATTTATATAGAAATGAACATCCTTCATCCTTATCATATGATTTTAAACTACTTGGTTTCCGAGAACTACATAGGGATTGATTCTCATTCCAGCATGAAATGTAGAGATACCCACATCCTACTGCCTGATCTAGAAACCACATGATCACAATGGCCTTGTAATTTATTTTAATCTCCTATGTGTTGTGAAATAATCCTTTTCAAATCATATTTTATCACACTGATCATAGATCAAATGGTCTTAGAAGTTTGGGTAACAGATTCCCTACAAAATCAAAGTGTATTAGTTCACATCATTGTTAACATATTCCTAGATGAAAGACTGTAAACGGATCACAAAACATCCATTCCACGTGATGTTAAACTGCACGATTCACATATATTGCATGATGTTAAATTGTATTTTTCTATGAACCTCACCTGAGTGGACCACTATAATGAGTGTTGCCCCCCCCACACCTTATTCCAAGAACTATTTGTCGATTTATTATCTCTTTGAAAAGAGAAATAGTGATGCTCAGATCCCACATATTTGTCCAACTGCAATATAAAAATCCCCCTACTCTCCTATGTATGGACCAAATCTTCGTATGATGGCCCAATACAGATTTTCATCCCATTCATGAATTCATATTCAAAGAGAAATTACCCTCTCTATATTAAAAATTCGATCAGTGTGGGGAATCCTTCTCATAAATACATATGTCCTTATTTATGAATTGATGTGATATGTAATGATTCTTGGATCCTACCATCTAGTATATCCTCAATAAAAACCCTCCTAATGTATGGTTCATATATATATAGGAAAAATTTATTCCCATTATTGTGTTATTTTGACATGAAATTCCACTTCATTACCCATAAATCTTCCTTCCAAAAATCAAACTATTTGTCTAAGAAAATTCGAATCTCTATAATCTTTTCCCAACCACATATGATGTATTTTTTGATTCATAAAGACACCATTTTTTGAAATATTCATAATATACCCCACCTTTACTCTGCATATGTCTCCATAAAAATGCCCATCAACTAGAAGAACCATTATTCATATGATAAACTTCTTATATCTCCACAATCTGTAACATATTTTTCATAGAAACCACTTTTAAAACATTGTCCATGGCCATTCCATGTATAATTTTCCCATATCACTTCTTGGATCTAGAATTCCCCATATTACATATTAGAACCTTACCAATTAATATTTTATGTATGATGGAACATTCTCAATCAGATCCCCATCGAATGAAATAAAATAATCTTTTGGTCAAATATGTGAAACCTTAAAATACCATAATCAAACATCCCTACAACATCACATTAAACTATGTTGTCAATTTAATTATCATAATGACATTAAACTTTATGAAACTCATATGATCTATAAGACATTAAAATGTAAGGTATGGTCCTCATCACATGACCCTGAATTGTAAATCATTTGATTATTTCAATAATTAAATTAAAATTCATGATAGATGGTCAATTCTATATGACTCATTAACTAAATAAGATATAGATCCATGAAAAGATACTATATTTTGAGGTACACAATATTCTAATCCCATACCAGGATGAAATATGAAAAATTACCTTCCTTCATGTAATAATTAAATATATATAGAGGTCCCATCATATATTAATGATTCATTGTTTATGGATATCAATCCTAACCATGTGTATTCATTTACATCTATCATGTCTCTCCCTGAAAACTTGATTAAGGATAGAATTCTAGAACATGTTCCCAATCATTCAATTTCATGTGGATTTAAATGGTTGTAAAATTTCCCTCTTGTTCCTCACACCGATCATGATTCATGTGAGATTATAGGACCCATAGAGTCACTTTGATTAACACTATTGAGTTTCATTTTTCATTATTAAATGATAGGGAACCTAGCCCATGTGACATTAACCTAAATTTTAGATCATTGAAGTCCCACCAAAATTACTCAAAAAATCATGGGTATCCCATATATTGTGTCCAATATATTCCCTTCACATAATTTATCAATCCATTTAGAGATATTTGGAATAAAAACCAACCACTCCTTATAATATTAATAACCCATTACATGTGTATGAGTTCGATCGAAACAGAATATTCTGAAAACTGTTCTATAGATTATGGACATATTTCATGAATAAAATACCCTTATCCATAAACATTGGTTAGATCACTGTAGTGAGTTTCATATTCATGGATTTAAAGAATTGTTTGGGATTATTACTCTGAAAAATATCATTCAATGGCATTTGACCTAAACACTAACTACATTCGTAAGTCTTAGAGTACGCTAAAAATCTAATTAAAAGAGATGTAACACTTTTCATGTTGAGAACCCACAAATGGGAGTCCGGGAAAAAAGTCAAGTCTCATCTCTATAGTATATAAGATCCAATAAAAATTTAAAGCATGTTCATGTTCCCATTATTTCAAGATAAACAAATTAATACATAGAAATTATAATAAGTGATCCAATTCTAGTATTACAGTTAAAATTTCAAGGGAATGATTGAACAAATAGATACATGATTGAGAACAAACCTCTATTAATTTCATATATCAAAGTGATAAAGGATCATACATAACTCATTATATCTTCATAAAACTTAATCAATGTCCTCATAATATTTTATCAACATATTAATAGGGAAGAATCATTACATGAACAATGTTCTCAACCACTTGATGTACCTTTGAAAACATTTTAGCCTTTGTTTCTGCATTAACTCAAACAGTGTCTACCTTCCCAATAGTTTCTAGATCGGACTATTCTGCCTATTTCAACAACTAATTATCTTTTTTAGCCAATGATTATTCATGATAAAATTATTGATTGAGTCAATATAACTCGTGAAAAAATGTTTTTATAAGCTCTTATGTTGTGAAACTTCGATTTTATCTCGATTTGATACTCTATAGTTTTCAGAGGCCACATTAAGAAGAATATCTCTAGTTGTAGAAAAATAGACCATAGTCTATATAGTTGTGAGTTTTGACTTTAGTGTGTTATACCTCTCTCTCAGGCATAAAGTACCTCTTTCACCTTGGTATGTATGGGGCATCAGTCAAACCCCCCATAAGCAAGACCAGAGAACATGTAGAACAACATGGAAAACTTTGATGCAATATTTAATAAATGGTAATGAGAAATCAATTTACAAATATCCCTCCATATTTTTTTCTAGGTGACCTAGAAATTATCACGGTTCACTTATTCTACATTAGAATCACTCTTATATGGAATAATGTATTTTGAGAAAATTTTATCAAGAGAAGGCCTATCAGCAACATTTTCATTTTGATCAGACTCTATAACAATCATAATCATAGTATCCTCAGCCGATTAGAAATTTAAATCATCTAATATATTATATAAATGTACCAATGATCCTAAAATGGGTATTTAACCGTTAATACATTGTAATAATGTATATGATATAATCATTAATTTGATAGAATCACATTCATCTACTAAGGCACCATCCTTCTAGATCGTCATCACCCCACTAAAAATCATTATAGGCACTGGGTCTCCAACTTGTGGGTTGGCCTCAACAAACAACTCTTTAGGAGAGAAATGTGAATCATTTTCAAGCAATACCAGGTTGTTAACCTAAAAAATATCAATCATAGACAATAATTCGATACGTATTACCATCAGAAAAAGTGGAGAAACAATTGGACTCAAAACTTCTTTGGGCCCATATTGCCTCTTCCCCCATTGTTGTGTAATTTGGTATATGTAGGCTAGTTGTCCCTAAAGATAGATCACTATTACCCTCATGCTCTACTATATCAATATGAATTGTTAGTCCCAGATCATTATTTTGTTCAGATTTCCATGAAAGTATCATTCCCACCACATCTGACTCTACAGGAAAAGTGGACACAAGCTCTAAAATAGTTGGAACCTCTTGACTTGTGGATCTTGTGACAACCCCTGTAAAATTTTACCCATTATCATGACTAGACATATCACATGAAAATTAAGTAATAAGGGTTAAATTATTTCTTGATTTCCAATTTCAGATTTGAATTTTGAACTTCCTTACTTTCTTATTCCTCTTCATTTTGCATTAAAAAATCTCACAGGTAACATGGTAGGTGGAAGAGGGGTGGGAATATTCATGTTGGGTTAGAAATGACAACCTGTATATGCTTATTTTCCTCAAGACCACAATCTTTAATGATCATTTCATTAACAAGAACATTTATTCCAATAACTGTTCCTCACTCCATATATTCAGGAGATGTAATTGGTGAAGTATAATCCATATCCTCATACGTAAATGGGGGAGGGGAGAGATAAGAAGGGTTAAAAGATCATGGTAATGGGAAAAACAATTCATCCTAAGAAATCATGCAACCACTTCACCAGTATTGTCATTTTACACCCTATTACTAGTATTTCATTCACCCAGTCAGACCAATTGGTCCTACCTATGAATGAATAGACGGTGGTGTCAATATCCTCAAGAAAAACACCAAATTATTTAGTCTTTTTTGGGAAATAGATATGTTTAGGTGAAATAATCATACTCTATCGAGGAAAATGAAATTTTTTACTTGATGTAGACCCTAGATTTCCTCAAAAGTAACAATACTTCTCCAAGCATTCTACTCACTCCATGCTTTGAGAAATGCTTCAAGTATAGGGATGTATAATGCAGAATACGCCAACTGCACAGGCAGAGTGTGATCAATTTACTACACCTATTTACTTAGTATCTTTGATTCCACTCTCCATGGAGTGAGGTGTTTCTGATGTCCATATTATGAGGAGGAAGGAATTTCATCATGTTCAAATGGAACTAGAAAATATGCCACTTTAGTCCCATATGATCCAATTTCACTATCATCACTCTCAATTTTTTACGGTCCCAATATTTCCAGTACCCACCCAATAAATATTATTTTACCTCAGAGTGAATGAATAGAATCTTTGAGGTATTATATATAAGCTCCATCAAATTTAGGAAGATCCATAAAAGAAATTGTCTAAGAAATAGATATGACATCATTCGCATTAAAAATAATTTCCCTTCCTTGAAGGAATCTCTAAATCCTATTAATAGGAATATAATTCCACCATGTATCGCATTCCCTCCAAGACATGAGATATTCAACCTCTAAGGTGATTTGAAATCTCATATATGTCTTTAAAACTGGTTCCATGGGTGGAAACCTAATGTTTTGAGGCGTTATACCCCATATCTTCAAAACCATCCACTATAGTAAAAAATAATGGTTTCCTAGATGAAAAACCCTTTTCTGGCCTAAATTATTATATTTAAATCCCCTAACCCTCTTGAAACATAGATATGGGAGGACCCTTAATAATGGATGCTGGATTTGTAATTTTCACACTTGTTTATGAGAAGATACAATCATCAAAATAGGATTTCACATGCCCAAGATTGATGTCTGTGGGTGGAAGTTTTATTTTGGAACCCCTATCTTTCATTGTGTACATCAACCAAATCTAATGAGTTACCATCAAATTATTTTCTAAATTTGTGCTATTAACTATTTTGGATTCAATGTAATTGATGTGAAAATTGGTAGGGTTAATACCCTTCAAAGACCATATTTCCATCAATTCTTGAAACTAGAACACCCGAACTCATGGAAATGTGGAACCCGCATCTTGTATTACCTCTATATGCATCATATACCAGGGTATCTACAATATAAGAATAAGGGGAATATAAAAAATAGTCATGAAAATTGAGCATGTTCATCACATCACTTGACCCTAATTACAATGGATTCACCACACATATTCACTATAATTAGAGACTGAATGAAGAATCTAGAATTCGTTGGTTGTTGATGAATTCATAACCCCCCATATGAGTTTATAACCATCTCAAGTAGAGTTTGATGGGGCCTATAAGCCTGTAGGGAGGATACACCCTTATAAGTAATCCCAATAGATGATATATCTATGCCAATACAAGGAGCACCATGTTAATACGTCTTCAATTAGAGAACCATTTGGAAATCACAAAGGTTTCAGCTCACTCACTAGTGATTGATTCACACACTGTTATAAACCATACAGAAAAAACTTTTCCAAGAAATCTTCAAGTCGAACCGATGGATCAACCACTAGGGAAACATTGAAACCCCACTAATTATAGTGACCTTACTCAATCATCAGTTAGTAAGAACTAATACATCTATGAGTGCTATGATTAGGAAATATCATTTTCCTCATCACATGAGTTTTGTGACCATTTTTTGTAGTAAAATCATGAATCTAGTCTGAAAAAGGGACATCTAGTCTAGGGCAGGGATTTACCTCCTGAATATTCTGTGTTACGTTCAGAAATTCCCTCACAAGTAGACGAGTTCTCTCAGAGTCATATCTTACTAATATAGGAAGGAAATAATTATAAATATCACCCATTATGGATGCCACCATGATCATACGAACATACCAATGTCTTATACTACCTTCCCCATGCACCAGGTGTAACATAATATTATCTACTCTTCGGCAGATAAGAAAGCAAGGGATGATGAATCTGATTCTATGAAAAACGGTCTATGAAAAATCGGTATCCCAATATAAATATAAAACCTTTTATTTTTTATTAAGCTCTTCATAACTCTGGAAATCCCAAAAGGCCATCCCACTCTAGACTGAATGATCCTCCAAGATGGATATCCCATTTCAACAACCATACCATCATCTCAATAGCCATTAATTTCCTCATAATATAATGATATAAATTGAAATATGATTTTGGA
Organism: Viscum album; assembly: GCA_963277665.1. NCBI lineage: Eukaryota > Viridiplantae > Streptophyta > Magnoliopsida > Santalales > Viscaceae > Viscum > Viscum album. The sequence goes on from OY728148.1 coordinate 2,037,592,967, forward strand.
ACCATTTACTATATTAAAATAGTGTGTAATTTATAACAAACCCCTTAGATAAGGCCTCTTGGATAAAATACATGTTCACTAAGTGATCGTGTTGTCATGAACATCAAATTAGATGTCTAGATGTACTTTAATTTCTATAGTACATTAGGAACCCTGGGTCATCTCTTGATGGAGGATTAGATCTTTAATTTAAGAAAAATGTTGTTATTATAAAAATAAAAGGGAAATAGTCTTTGAAAAACGTGGGTTTTGATGATTAAGGAGACAATAGAAAAAGGAAAATGATAAAACAAAGAAGAAATGAACAGAATTAGTCAAGCACGATCAACCTTGGGAAAAATTATGAGGGTCATCGTTCATTGATTCAATATATAATGATTATATATTTTAATACTTGGTTTTTAACCACTAGATGCATAATGTTACTGAGTTTAATCTAGTATACCTCCAAGGGTTCAGTCAAAAAAATACATGATTCACAATATACCAATGATGATTAGGTGCTTTTTGTTAGACATTAGAATCGAAACTCACCAAGGCAACACATGAAAACTTTAAGCACTATACAGGTTCTGATTTTATTTCTTTATGATACCATGAAATAAATTTAATTCCCTTGAATGTTTTTATGATAGTTCAATTGAACCCTATGATCCACAAAAATAATGAAATTAAAAGGGGGGATAAGAAATGGTGAATGGTGTGTGAAACATCCCATGAATGGGTACCCCTAAACATGATCATATGAGTTGAGAATGAAATAATAGTATATAAATCAATTATATAAAAAGAGAAGATGATGAAAAAGAACATAAAAACTAGGAATAAAAAGTATCTTTTAAATTCTACAAACAAGACTATTTGTATTTACAAATTTCCTCGGGTGATAACAAGTTGTTTAGAACTCCATGGGAGGAGAGAAAGAAAATGAAGACGAAGTAGAACCTACCATGGACTCTAAAACATCCAGTATTGAGTAAATGAAATCTTTGGGACTCCAAAATTTTAGTACCTTGCCTCATGGTCGAACTCCGAAAATGGGGGCCCATGATACTCTTTTAGAGGCAAAGTGGATGGTGGTTTTAGGAATCCAGATTTCATAAAATCAATTGAACCATGTTTTTAGGTCATTAGACAGTATTATCATAATTATTTTTCAAAACTAAAAACATGTTGAATCACATGTTTACTACCAATACAAAAAACCATCATGGGGAGGCACATATCTCTAGATAAATCTAAAATATAGAACACCACTTTTGACATTCTTTAGATTTGATTCCCTAAACAGATCAATTCAATTGGTCCTCTTAAATAACAAATAGGTCTTGGGTTCCATCATGATAGTTACATCCCATGAATTTTTTGATCAGATCTCAAATTTGAATCTCATTTTAATTCAATTATTTATTGGAGCACGAAAAATAGTGGACATGGTTTCATGGGATACCATATAGTTTGTCCCATATAGATTGTATTTTTTTTATAATAATTTTTATTCAAAACACAAAATTAGTTAAATTCAGTGGTGTAAAGGGTAAAAATTATTAGTGAATCACAGCAAAAACACACCCCACACATAATCATTTTCAATCATGGGAAATTCCACATTTCCATTTTGATGTATGTATATATTCGAAAATTCATGAATATTTAACATTAAAAAAATTTATTCATGAATGCAATGTGATCAAATGAAAATTCACACCAATGAGTTCTTCTCAGTGATCATGGAAAAAGGTATCACATAAATTTTATCAGAATGAAATACAAATAGATTCATGATACCAAAATGATAAAGGAATTAAAAAGTCAATCATGCGACTAAATTTCTATGTGTGTGTGTGAAAACCATTCCATTCCATTCCTTCCACTTTATATTTAGTAAATATAGGTTATTTTAATTTTATTCTTCATAAATTGTTTTTTCTACAAGACTTTACCTACATCCATTGTAATAAAATTTCAAAACCCACTCACTTATGAATTCACGAATGTCTAACCCCAATCACCTAACCTAGATATATCTATATGCTATACATTTCATCACCCCCCTTATTTATTAATATTTTTTTTTGAAAAGATGAACTTGGAAAAAATCTCAAACTTATTAGTCAACCATTTATTTATCTTTTCATGACACTAATTTAAATAGTTATAAAAAGATTAAAGGTTGATGAAGAAGTGTTTTTACCTATCCAAGACACAACCCGTATTATTGTGTTGGTTATATATATATATATATATTAGGTCTTACAATAGACAGATAAAAGGTATAGACAAATAGGTCAATCTTTTATAGTAATTAAATAGATCAGATAAGGAATAAATGTATGGAAAAATTAATTTTAGGAAGATGGTAAATATTAACATAACTTATATTGACCTTTTATAGGGAATAAAATATTCACACTACATGTTTTGGTGAAAAATATTTGTGGATATATTATGTGAAACAATTTCCTATAAACTACTCACAAAAAGGGTACCAATATTCTCAATGTTTTCAAATAGATACAACCATTTATATCATCAAAAAACAAAAAATTAACTAAAACACACACCCCAATGTTAAATTCATACTAAATAAGACATTTCATCATTGAAAGAATATTTTTTTTATTGTTAAAAACCAATAAATTGGGAAATTCATCATGCATTTTCAATAACTTCCATTATTAAGTAGGAATCAATATTTATGATAAAATGGGAATCAAAAATTAAAAATCTGGCACAAAAGTGAGGGGGAAAACAAGTGGGTGGGGGATAAGTGAAAATATAGTCCAGCAAACCAAAATGATAAAAACAATTATGATGCAAAAAATTACTAACTAAAATGGGAATATACCAATCCCGCACACCTAGAGCATGCAATTTCCTCAATGTAATAAAATAAAATGTAAGAAGGATAAACTATAGTGGGATTTAATCGTATATTTCTTCTTGAAGGTAGATTTACTCCATTTATTTTTTTGGAAAATCCTTGTAAAATTGTTTAAATCTCCTCCCATTGACTATAATACTCCATACACTCTTATCATGAAAAACATGTAATGCCCCAAATTGGAAATCATTACAATGAATATATGGACCGATCCATTGTGAAAAAATCATACCGGGGTGGAGAAATATCATGGAATTTTACATTAATATCTTCAAATTAGTATGAAACATCTATTCTTGAATCATCCCATCATGGATATACTTTGTATTATCTTTATATATTTAAGAGTTATCATAAAAATCACACTGAATTTGTTCCAACTCCTGAATCTGCAACTTTCTATGCCCACATGCATTCGAGAGATTCATATTACAATTTTTAACATCCCAATATGCATGGTTATCTACCTCTACCACGAGGTGAAAAGACTATAAAAACACAATACTATATGGAGACATTCTGATCAAGGTTTTAAAATCTGTAAATTATTTCCAAAGTGAATCATCCAATTGAAAACTTCATTCTTTACTATTAGGTTGTACCTCATTTTACATGATTTTCTTAACATATCAATTTGATATTTTTTTATTTTCTATTTATTTGGGGTTGATATGTAGTGAATAATTTATGAACAACCCCATACTTATGAATCAAAATTTTCATGATGTGATTGTAAAAATGTTCACCCTTATCACTAATGATGAATCTCAACAAACCAAACATGCTGAAAATCTGGGACCTCACAAAATCCACAACCCATCAATAGTCATTAGTAATGGTAGAATTTTTTTCCACACAGTTAGATACATATTACATAACCAATAATATGTACACAAATCCAAATGAGTTTGGAATAGGCCACATGAATTCAATGACCCATGCATTGAAGATATCAAAAAATAACATGGGTTGTTCGGGAATTTCATTCATATTGGAGATATTCCCTATGAATTGAAACCAATAACATGTCATAAAAAAATTATGAGAATATCTATAAAATTTCATCCAATAAAGATCTGAGTGAAGTGCCTTTAGAGCTATACGTTTAGAGACAAAGTGGCCCCCACCTAAGAAAGTGTGGAATAAGGTCCAAACTGAGGTGAATTCATGGTCAAGGACACACATACAAGCAACTTAGTCACTAAAAATTATCCAAAAATATGGTATATCACACATGTACCATCAAAAATAATGATTAAGTCTTTGATATTTTTAAGTGATGAAAACATTGGGGACCATAGATGTTCCTAGAAAGTTCACAATGTCATAATACGAGTAGGTAAGGTGAACACCATACCAAAGGTTCTCATGAGGGAAGAACATCCAATGGGGATGGATGAGTCAACATGTTGGTCTAGTGGCAAGACAAACCTACCTATGTTGTCAGATAACTCATTTTACACTCTTATATTATCTATAATATGAATTTCAAACTCTTGGAAGAGTAGAATCAACCGAATGATGTGGGGATTAGCATCAGATTTCGTTAGGAGAAAATGAAGGGCATCATGATAATAAAATTCAATGATTTTAGACCCAATAAAATATGAATATAATTTTCCAAAGAAGAAACAGTAGAAGGAAGTTTTTTTTTCAATTTTCATGTAGTTTTCCTAGCAATGATCATGGGTACGTGGGGCATACACAATGACATTAATTTCATTCTCAACCATTTGTGATAAAACTTCCGAAACAACAATGATAGAGGCATCACCTATAAGTTCCAAGGGGATATCCCAACATGGTGGTTAGATGATTATAGGTGATGTGAGACTCATTTTTAGTTTATTTAAGGAATACTCTCATTTTTTTATCAAAAACAAATTTAGAATCCATTTGAAAAAATGAGATAAGGGAAGTGAGATCCAACTAAAGACTTCAATGAATCAGTGATAGAAACCACCATTATACCAGAATGATTAGACGACATGGACAAATTTAGGGTATGAAAATGATTAAATTAATTCCATTTTTTATTTATCCACTTAAATTCCATATTTTTAAATAACATTCCCAATAACTATACCTCGTTCCACCATGAAATGACATTTTTCATAATTTAATACATGTTATTTTTCAATAATACAACAGAATATAGAACATTGGTGTGAAATATAGTAATCAAAGAAAGTTAAATAAACCATGAAATCATCCATAAATAATTACGTACAATTCTAAAGGTACTCAATTAAAACTCAGCATACATCACTGAAATGTACAAGGAGCATTAAATACAACAAAAGGATACCTTATGTATGAAAAGTTCCTGAATTTAGAGGTAAATATTGCATTTTATTGATCCAAAAGGGATATATGGATTTAGAAATATTCCAAACAACCATCAAAGAAAGAATAATGAGACTTAACATCCTTTATTTAGAGCATTTTTTCAATGAAAGGTAGAGGAATGTGGTCCTTTCTTGTGGCTTGATTCAGCCGATGGTAGTCAATACAGACTCACCAACTATTTTTCATGTGTGTTGGAACCAATTCCTTCATTTCATTTGGCACAACTATTATTCTCATTTTTATGGAACAATTTGAACTAGCTTAACCAATTCATTATCAGATATAGGATATATGATCCCAATAGCAAGTAATTTACTAACTTACAATATTAACACTTTAAGGAGAGTGAGATTTAACTGATATTTATCTTTCCTTTTGGGATTATCCTCATCATATAAAAGTATAGAATGTATAAAAATATATTGGATAATCCCTAGAATATCATTCAATGGCCATCCGATTTCATTTTTTACAGTCTCTCAAAAGGTCGAGTATTTTTTAATCCTACTAAGGGGAGAGGTTATTGGGAATAGTGATGAGAAATTGGTCAATAACCTCAAGATAGGTGAGTTTTTAATTAAAAGGAATTGGTTTTATTTCCAACACTTTTGGGTTTTGGATTTAAGGAGGGGATTTATGGGGAGTGTGGTCTATGAAACATTCTATCTTCTCAAGTTTATTCTCCAAGGAAAGAGAATCTATTGAAATGATATTTTCAGAATCAACGATGGAAATGTAAAACTTATAATGAATACACTCATTAGTTAATGATTTTTTTTTTCACCTTTTAAACCCTAAAAAATCTCAGAAAACCAAATCATCAAAGGGTGAAGAAGAAAAAAATGAATCATAGTATGGGTTGGGGAGAAAAGTTTGTGTGTGTGTTTCATTAGAGATCACTTCCATAAAATAGATAGGTAGAGTGGAGTGATATTCAAAAGGGTGTTTCATGTCTCCAAGAATGCTAAAACTTACCTACTCTCCACAAAACTCAATAGAATGTCTATCATTTTGGAAATTGATGACCATATTTATTGTTTTCAAGAATTGCCTTATAAGTATGGAAGGGGAATAACCTTAGTTTAGAATATCATCTATCTCATTAAATTAGAATTTTACCTAGAATTTGATATTATTCACATTTATTAAGACATCCTAGACTACTCTTAATGGGTATTTTGTTCTCAAGATGGAATGTTTCACTATGATGCATGTCAGATGATGCTCTCCAACCTATAGACAATTGTAAACAGAGTAAGGAATTGCATTAATTTATGAACCAAAATATAAAATAGAATCTAAAAATAATGTCTCCAATATGGTTCAAGGTATCATTATAAAAACCCAAAGCTTGATGTACATGGACATTACATTACTTTTGAATAATATCTAATACAGAACAAAAACAGACACCAAAAGACTATAATAGTTTAGTGTCTTTGGAAACTTGGAATATAATATTCTAATATTGGTGAGAGATCTTCAACATCTCCCATAAATATCTTCCTCCTTTTTCTTACCTAAAAACATACTTTATATACTTGGGAAAAGAAAACATATAAAGGGTGAGCTCAAATTCTCATTAAGGGTAAGAATGGATAAAAAAACAAACCATATACATTTGAACTTAAAAACATGAACATAATGTTTAAACAACAAAATCTTGGGGAATGACATAAAAAATGGAAGTACATAAAGCATAGATCATAATGGAACATTAATCATTATAAAATTTCATGGGAATAAATCATTGAATTGTGGAAAAGAAAAAATTGCATGATATGATTTCCATTTTAGCCAAGGCATTACTGCCAAGACCATAATAGTGGGAAAAGTCCCTTACTGAACCGGGTTTACTTACCATTCCAGCCCTGTATTACTGAACTAGATTTACTTTTCGTTCCATCTATGTCTATCACATGATATATAAATATTTACCCAATGCATTTGAGTGAGATATAGGTCCCACCCATCTCATATTGAAATCATTGTTAAGTGTGCCAGAAAACAATCATAAATCATTCATCATAACCCAAATAATAAATTAGGTTTCATAAAAATCATTCCATCATAACATAATCCATATAAAACAAATAGATATCATTTCATCATAAGAAAAATAAAACCATGTAAATAATAGAAACGTTATACATGAAACATAAACATACTGAATAATGTCATCTTATATGGAAAATATTTTTGATAAAACACCTGAAATGAATTCTTGAGGAAAATATCTTTTCTTCTTCAAAATTATTTTCTTTTCAAAACATGCCATGAAATTTTAAAATAAAATGATTTTGTTGAAAATAATAATGAAATATTGTAGATTAATCTTCTTGAAAATAAGGTGTTATGAAAGAGTAAAAATCCTTTCATGTCGTAAATGTAAAAAAAACATTCTTCTCGTATTTTTTCCAGAAAAGTCAAAAAGTACCTCGTATGGTAAAAAAAAGAAAGATTCCATACATACCATGTAGTAAAAGTAAAAAATGGGTAAAAAGGATTTTAAACATACATGAAAACAGTTTTAGAAAATAGGGACATGGATGATAAATAAAAACCTAGTAAATACTTACGTATAAGCAATCTCGGATAAAAATGAGATTGTAAAATTATCCCTTACCTTTGGTTCGATATGATTCGTACGTATCCAAACCTCATGTATAATGATTTAAATAATTTCATTGACTTAATACAGAATCATATTCATTTTTATGATATCATATATGGTTCACTTATGACTTTATATTACCTGTTTTTTGTAAATTCCATGTTAAAGCAGCGTTTTGGGTAAAATTGTTTTATTTATCGTATGTTTTTGGACTTGTTGTTCTTGATATTATTATTAATTATATCATTATTTACTTGTTTCCATAATGTAAATCATGATTTATATATCATATATATTCATAATATATATATATATATATAATAGATAGATAAATGATATGAAATACACCGTTCATGGAGACGGTAGGCCGTACGCACGCATGAACACTGTTTTCCTTTCCTTATTAACTTGAATGAAAGTACCTAGATGTAATATATATATATATATATATATATATATACATAAATCCAGTATCTTTATCATGTCATATATTTCATTATTATTAATTATATATACTTTATAATTATTCTTGAATGGTTAACATGGAAAATGAATCTCATCGCGTCGTGGAGATGGTAATCCGTACGTACGCAAGAGCAATGATATAATTCACATAATTATTGAATTGAATTGGAGTGGATGATATAATATCTAAAAATTAGTATGATGTTCTAATAACAATATATAGTTAATCTTTACACCATTTTACCGATCCAAGTAAGGTGGTGGTGGAAAAAAAGATTACACCACGGTGTGGAGACGATATTCCGAACGTATGCAAATGCGGTGATTTCGTTTTCTATAAGATGGATAGAATGTTAAATGGGGCTGTTTCATATTTATAATAACATATCAGTATATTAGTGATACTTATGTTATTAATTTATAATGAATCAACTAAACAAGAAGAAGTTGAAGAAGAAAGAAACATGAAAGAATCGATAAAAGAGATTACCTCTTCTTCGACGAACCTCCTTTAAGCTTCCTATTAAGGGACTAGAGTTGGTCTTTGAGAAGACTAGAACCTCCAGAATGTTTCTAGGGAAGTTTAGAAGGGAAATTGTCAGGGGTTGGCCGAGATTTAATGCTCAAAATTGTGTAAAGAGAAGAGGGAGGAGGTGCCCTTTTTTAAGGGAGGAGAGGGGCACCTTAGAAAAAACTTAAAATATTATTTTATAATAAAGACATAATCTATTTATAATTTCTCCAAATTTATTTATTTATAAGATAAAGTGGGTATGTGTCTAAATATTCTCAAGAAATAGGTTTTAGACAAGTTTAGGTCACTATTTTAACCTTATCATTTTGATTTAATTCTAAGTTAAATAATTTAACTTTTACCGTGACTTTTGGTTTTCTTACACTATATGGTTAATAAACTTACTATAAAAAGACAAAAGTACCCCACTTGGTTCATTATTAATATATATAACCTTATCTAAGTCATTTGGACGATCCTAAGAATTTTTAAAAATATAATAAAAATTAATAATATAATATTTGTTTCAAAAACTATTTTATGTCAATTTTGACAGTATTTGGTAATTGATTTTTGTGAAAATCATAACAGCATGATTAGTTCGAATAAATTTACTATAATCAACACTAAAATGTAATATTAACATATAAAATTAGTGGAATTCATAAAAAGTCTCAAATTACATTTATTTGGGTATTTATAACATCAATTATGTTAATATTTCATTAAAAGGGTAATTACATCATCATCATTGTGTCATAAATAAATTAACTTATTTAATGTCTAAAAATTATAAATAAAATACCATTATGTAGGAAATATTTTTAGCTCTGTAATGAATATTTATAGTCTAATTTATCTTATGTATTACCCTATATTAAAAATGTTTTAGTTATTAAACATTGATTTTAACTATTTTAACACTTCTTTAAATAAAATAATAATAAATGTCCTAATCTAATACAAGTGGACCTGAATGATAATATTTTATTTTTAAGGTTGTTTTTGGTAGAATTAAACTTATCCAATAGAATTAAGACATGTGTTAGGGTAATAATAATAACATTTTTACCCTTAATTACCCTATTTACTTTTAACCGTGGTAAATAAAAGTAAAAAGTTACTATTCACCAAAAATTATTTTTATCTTATTGAACCAAATGTTACTCTTTGATATTAACAGTGTCTATCATATTTTCAAAATTCCACTCACAGAAGCGGTAAAATTAAGTTTTATGTATATTTTCAAATTCTCCTAGGAGGTGGGTAAAAGACGGTGAAAAGTTCAATAAGATTTTTATATATCTAAAATTATTATAAAATGAATCCAATGAATTACATTTAACTTATATAGGTATTATATATCAATTTTTACATACAATAATTTTAAATAAAATAAATAATTATTTAAATAAAAAGTCGGTTTTTAAATAGTGACCCAGGGTTTTCACTATTCATCAAAAAATGAATGTTTTTAGAAAAATACCAAAAATTCACCCTAGGATAATTTCGATATTATGAATCCAAAAATGAAGTCCATTTTTAACGATAAAATTTATAAAATGTCAAAAAGTGGATATTACTATTCATAACGGCTAGTTCATAATAATATTATAATAATATCTCGTTTAGTGAAACTCAGTATTGCGTACTACACACGCTATCGAAGAAGGTCTTGATTGCGTGTAATGCAAGCCAAGTCAGGGATGCGTGTAGTGATAGCTCCGTTTGGTGTTTCATATAACATAATCAAAACTTATTTCATTTATACATTAAAGAAAATCTAGAATTAATGTTGCGTAGAATAATTTTCACAAAAACGAACTTCAAATTTTGTGTAACACGAGCCAAGAATAGTGTTGAGTATACTGCAAGCTAATACAATGTTTCATATAATACAATCTAATCTTGTTGTAGTGTATAATAGAAGACATCCAAGACAATAATATTTCTTATAAAATCTCGAGGTGTTACATTCTACCCCCTTAAAATGAATTTTTCCCTTGAAATTCGTTTGGGTTATAAATGGTTTACTACTTGAAAGATTCATTCATAGAAACCCACATCATAAAAAGGAATACTAAAACATAATTTTAAAAAGTGAATTAAGAAATGTAACAGTTAAACAGATTAACTCATCGCTAGGTTTCCACATAGGATAACATAAGTGGAAATATGGATATGGAAAAAAATCTAACCATCATGTTCTGATGGAGAGTGGTAGAGGACATGGCTATGAAAAAGCGAACAATCACAAAGCCATAAATTTGTGATGATTTAAGGTACCATCTGATTCATCAGATATAAGGACACCAGGACAACATTGTTTATTTTCAAGATCATTTCCCTAAAGTTTACGAATTGTTGAATTAAAAGAAATACTTACTTGATTTTGGTACAATCCCACCATTGTTCGTGCCTTGAACATTTTCCACTTCATTTATTAAATAAATGAAGTTGAATTTGTCATTCGTGAAGCATTAGCAGATCATGTGATAGAACAATAAGTCATTCCATCTTTCTCAAAAAAAAGGTTAGAAAAATTTATTAAATATACATAAGTCCATCTATGGTGAGGTTAATCATATATGATTCCAAAAATGGACTTATACTTCATCTATCATCCTTATTAATAAAATAAAACTAGTTTCTACTAACCAGGGACTTCTTGTAGGCTAGTGGTAGGCAATAAAGGCATGTCGCACTTCAGTTTTGGGTTCGATTCCCGCAACCTTATCCTACATGACAGGTTGTTGCCCGTCCTACGGGTTGTCCTTTTTCTAAAACTATACTATTATAACTTTCCAAAAATAATATCAAAATGTTCTAGCCTTAAACAATACTATCTGATTTCTATTATAATCTCTAGGCTTATCCAAAATACTTTTATCCAATCTCATTGTGTAAAGAAAACCATTACTTGAAAGGTCACATAACAAGCACGTGAATACCATCATTTATCCTCTATATATCATAAGATATATCTTGTTGGTCACATTCCAAACATGTGAATACATTAATCATGTATTCTTTTGAAACATGAATTACCATAAAACCTTAGTGAAAACATGAATTCTGTCAAAAGTTAACTCTTTACACATACAAAAATCCCAAAATTTCTATATACACAAACCATGATATCACTTTTTTCCTTATATTAGTAATGAGCTCATGAATACTATCAAACATTTCATTTTCTCTTTTTCCCATCATTAAGTGCATATCACCCACTTTCCAAAAATATTTCAATCACTTTTCATGGTTACCAGTACCATACAATTATTGAAAACCAATATTGACCAATACATAAATATTCTAATATTCCACGATACTATACAACATTATTTTGGAATCCCTCTACCTAAACACTTAATCATTCTACAACATCTTTTTCATACTCAACATCACAAATAGTGATCACATGTTACATCCCTTTTTTCCTTTTCCTTAAGAGGTTGCTCACATCGATCATCATTAACCATTGGATTAGGGTATTAATTAGCATAATGCCCCATTTCCTGGAACTTGAATCATTGAAGTGTTTGTGGAGCATTCTCTATAGTCTCTTATCTATTCACGTCATTAGAAACATTTTTCAGATTACTTTGGCACTCAGCTGCTCGATAACCTTCTTTTCCACACTTGAAACATTTTCTAGTACCTTTTAGATAATCTCCACCATGTTTCTTTCCACACTTTGATCATAAAGAAGCATTCACCTTCTTTTCACCATTGTTATAAGATTTTTCCTTGAACTCCATCTTTAATTTTTTGTCAAAACCATGAGATGGATATGTAACACTAACTTCCAGTTCTACCTTGATAGCACAACACACAATTTCTTCATAGCTACTGAAGTCTCTTATAGCTAATTACCTTCAAACACTTGGTTTTAAGCCACTCAATAATCGATCAACTTTACTTTCAGGTTGGATGATAAAGCCAGATGCATACCTTGAAAACCTTGTAAAATTTTCTTCGTATATACCAACAGATTCATCATCCTTTTACTTAAGTTCATGGAAATACTTTTACATATTTGTTCGAAGAATACGAGGGAAGTACTTATTTTTAAAATAAGTTTTTGAACTCATCCCATTCCATAGATTCAATTTCATCTCGGGGCCTTGGATTCTTAGTTAGATTCCACCATTGATCTGCTTCACCTTCTAAACGGTATATATCCAGAATGAATTTTTCATATTCCGAACAGCGAAGTATGGAAAATATATTTTCAATGGTACTGATCCATTGTTTAACAACAAGTGGATCAGAATACCCACTAAAATAAGGTCGACATTTCCTCATGAAGTACTCAATAGATTATTGTTCCCTTCTCTGCCCATTTGGAAGTCCAGAATGATTAATAGTTTGTGTAGGTATAACAATAAGATTTTTTACTCCATCTCCCATAACATTGGTTTGTCGAGGAGGAAAATCATTGTATTTCCCATTACATTGATCAACACGGTTCCTTCGATTTCCAGCCATCATCTAAAAAGCAAAAAAGAATAGTGTGAGGGGAAAAACCATGCTAGAGAAAACAACATAATAAAGGGGGAGTACCTTCAATATATAACATCTTAGGACTAATTATAAGATCGTTACCAGAATTCTAGTACTATAACCTATACTTATACTTAACCTTAGGGACATCCATAGACATACCTTAGAAATATCTCTAGGGATATCAATAAAGTTTTTGCCTCCTAGTTTCCAAAGGTTAACTAAACATTTCCTCTGATACCAACTATAACAAACTAAAGCTTGAAGTACATGGAAATTACATTACTTTTGTGGAATATATAATACATAACAAAAAAAACACCAAAGGACTCTAATAGTTTAGTGTCTTTGGAAACTTGAAATATAATCTTCTAATCATAGTGAAAGATCTTAAACATCTACCATAATGATATTCCTCTTTTTTTTACCTAAAAACATTCTTTATATCCTGGGGAAAAGAAAACACATAAAGGGTGAGATCAAATGCTCAGTAAGGGTAATAATGGATAAAATAAAACAAACCATATACATTTGAACTTAAAAATATGAACATAATTTTTAAACATACAAATTTTGAGCAATGACATAAAACATGGCAGTACATAAGGAATAGATCATAATAGAAAATTAATAATCATAAAATATCATGGGAATAAATCAGGGAATAGTGGAAAAGCATAAATCACATGATATGATTTCCATTATAGCCAAGGCATTACTGCCAAGACCATCATAGTGGACAAAGTCCCTTACTGAACCAAGTTTACTTGTCGTTCCAGCCCTGTATTACTGAACCAGATTTTCTTATCATTCCATCCATGTCTATCACATGAGATATAAATCTTTATTCAATCCATTGGTGGGAGATATCGGTCCCACCCATATCATATTGAAATCATTCTTACGTGTGCCATAAAACAATAAAAAATCATTCATCATAACCCAAATAATAAATTGGGTTTCATAAACATCATTCCATTATAACATAATCCATATAAAACAAATGGATATCATTTCATAATAAGAAAAATTAATCCATGTAAATAATAGAAACATTATACTTGAAACATAATCATACTGAATAATGTCATCTTAGATGGAAAATAGTTTTGAAAAAACACTTGAAATGAATTCTTGAGGAAAATATACATTCTTCATAAAAATCATTTTCTTTTCACAAAATGCCATGAAATTTTAAAAGAAAAGGATTTTGTTGAAACTAATCATGAAATGTTGTAGATTAATCTTCTTTAAAAAAGGATTTATGAAATTTTAAAAATCATTTCATGTCGTATAATTTAAAAAAACATTCTTCTCGTACTTTTTCCGGAAAAGTCAAAAAGTACCTCGTATGGAAAAAAAAAGATAGATTCCATACATACCATGTAGTAAAATAAAAAAATGGTTAAAAAGGACTTTAAACATACATGAAAACATTTTTAGAAAACATGGACATTGATGATAAATAAAACCCCAGTAAATACTTATTTATAAGCAATCTTGGATAACAATGAGATTGTAAAATTATCCCTTACCTTAGGTCCGATATGCTTCGTACGTATCCAAAACTCCTCTATAATGATTTAAATAATGTTATTGACTTATTAAAGAATCATATTAATTGTTACGATATCATATATGGTTCACTTATGACTTTATATTACCCGTTCTTTTGTAAATTCAATGTTAAAGCAACGTTTTGGGTAAAATCGTTTTATTTATCATACATGTTTGGAAATGTTGTTCTTGATATTATTATTACTTATATCATGATTTAAATCATTACAGAATGTAAATAGTGATTTATATATCATATATATTCAGTATATATATATATATAATAGATAGATAAATGAAATTAAATACACATTTCATGGAGACGGTAGGTTGTACGTACGCATGAACGATGTTTTCCTTTCCATATTGACTTTAATGAAAGTAAGTAGATGTCATATATATATATAAATAAATAAAGTATCTTTATCATGTCATATATTTCATTATTATTCATTATATATACTTGATAATCATTCTTGAATGGTTGACATGGTGAATGAATCTCATCGCGTCGTGGAGACGGTAATCTGTACGTACGCACGAGCGATGATATCGTTCCCATAATTATTGAATTGAATTGGAGTGGATGATATAATATCTCACAATAAGTATGATGTTATAATAAAAATATATAGTTATTATTTACACCATTATACCCATCCAAGTAAGGAGGTGTCGGAAAAACGGATTACACCACGGCATGGAGACGGTATTCCGTACGTAGGCACGCGCGGTGATATTGCTTTCCATAGGATGGATAGAAAGTGAAATGGGGTTGTTTAATATTTATAATTACATATAAGTATATTATTGATATTCATGTAATTAATTTATAATTAATGAACTAAATAAGAAGAAGTTGAAGAAGAAATAAACTTGAAAGAATCGGTACAAGAGATTACCTCTTCTTCGACGGACCTCCTTTAAGCTTCCTCTAAAGGGACTAGAGTTGGTCTTTGAGAAGACAAGAATCTCAAAAATGTTTCTAGGGAAGTTGAGAAGGTAAATGGGCATAGGTGTTTCGATATTGAATGCTCAAAATTGTGTAAAGAGAATAGGGAGGAGGTGCCCTTTTATAAGGGAGGAGAGGGGCACCTTAGAAAAAACCTATAATATTATTTTATAATAAAGTAATATTCGATTTATAATAGCTCAAAATTGATTTATTTAGAAACTAAAGTGGGGATGGGTAGAAATACTCTCAACTAATAGGTTTTAGACAAGTTTAGGTTACTATTTTAACCTTATCATTTAGATTTAATTCTAAGTTAAATAATTTAACTTTTACTGTGTCTTCTTGTTTTCTTACACTATATGGTTAATAAACATACAATAACAAGAAATAAGAACCCCAAGTGGTTAATTATTAATAAATATATCCTTATCTAATTCTTTTGGCCGAACATTAGATTTTTAGGAATATAATAACAATTAATAATATAATGTTTGTTTTAAAAACTATTTTATGTCAGTTTTGACACTATTTGGTAATTGATTGTTGTGAAAAAAATAACAGCATTATTAGTTCAAAAAAGGTTAATTGAATCAACAATAACTTGTCATATTAACCTAAAAAATTATTGAAATTCATAAAAAGTCTCAAATTACATTTAGTAGGGTATTTATAACATCAATTATGTTAATATTTCATTAAAATGGTAATTACTACATCATCATTGTGTCATAAATAAATTAAATTATTTAATGTCTAAAAATTATAAATAAAATAAAATTATGTTGGGAATATTTATATATTTCTAATTAATATTTATAGATGAATTTATCTTATGTATAACCTTATATTAAAAATGTTTTAGTTATTAAACATTGATTTTAACTATTTTAACTCTTCTTTAAATAAAATAATAATAAATTTCCTAATCTAATCCAAGTAGACGTAAATGATAACATTTTATTACTAATGTTGTTTTTGGTCTAATTACACATATACAATAGAATTAGGGCATGTGTTAGGGTAATAATAATAACATTTTTACCATTAATTACCCTATTTACTTTTAAACGTGGTAAATAAAAGTAAAAATCTTCCATTCACCAAAAATTATTTTTATCTTATTGAACCACATTTTACTCCTTGATATTAATGTTGTATCTAATACTTTCTAAATTCCACTAATAGAAGTGGTAAAATTATATTTTATGTAAACTTTCAAATTCTCCTAGGAGGTGGGTAAAAGACGGTGAAAAGTTCAATAAAATTTTTATATATCTAATATTATTAGAAAATGACTCCAATTAATTACATTGATCTTATATAGGTATTATAAATCAATTTTTAACTAAAATAATTTTAATTAAAATAAATAAATAATTAAATAAAAAGTTGGTTTTTAAATAGTAACCCAGTGTTTTCACTGTTCATCAAAAATTGAATGTTTTCAGAAAAATACCAAAAATTCAACCTAATCTAATTTCAATATTCAAAATCCATAAATGAAGTCCATTTTGAACAATAAATTTTATATAATTTCAAAAAGTGGGTATTACTATTCATAATGGCTAGTTCATAATAATATTATAATAATATCTCTTTTAGTGAAACTCGGTATTGCGTACTGCATAGGCTATCAAAGAAGGTCTTCATTGCATGTAATGCAAGCCAAGTCAGGGCTGCGTGTAGTGAAATCTCCTTTTGGTGTTGCGTATAATATAATCAAAACTTATTTCATTTATACACTAATGAAAATCTCAACTTAATGCTGCGTAGAATAATTTTCACAAATCGAACTTGAAATTGTGTGTAACACGAGCCAAGAATTGTGTTGCGTATATTGCAAGCTAATACAATGTTGCTTATAGTACAAGCTAATCTTGGTGTAGTGTATAATAGAATACATCTAAGAAAATAATATTTCTCATAAAATCTCTGGGTGTTATAATCATGAATGTTCATGGATCATTGAATTTGGTTGGAATTGCTAGTTGAATCAAGACAAAGACATTCTTTCTTAGGTTGACTCTTTCATTCCCCTTTAGTCACCGTCTATGGGTGAAAACCACTTTAAGAAATTTCGCTTATCGTGGTATTTTTTTAACTACATCTATTAAAGTAATGTTAACTTTTAACCTTTTAAATGTATCCATTATATCTTATTCAATCTCATTATCAAATATTTTTTTAGATTTAGAGAGTCTATTGGGGAAAGGATGATGAATTTATTGTTTATTGGAATCCTTAATGAAAATTTGATTATCATTTTTTTTCATCAATATAATCTTTTGAGATAATTTATAGACAATTTTCAAGAGGAGGAAATACCTTTTTTAGAATCATTTGAAGAAGAAACTTCTTTACCACTACGAAATTTGATGGCACATGATTTATCAAACCTTTCATATTTATAACACCAATGGTTTTTTCCAATTGTCTCACATGAGATCATAAGTCTTGAATATTTGATTTTGTCAACTATTGGAACATGTATTAATTGGGATTCTATTTTCATTACTATATCCTTGAGGCTTGCTTCAGATTTCAGATAAGGTGGAGGATTGTTCCGAGAAGTTAAAGGATATGATGGTCGCATACCATGGCGTTATTGATACTCGTTCTATGTAGGGTAGCTTGATTTGCATCCTTACTGGTGCTGTGGTTGAGATTTCCACCCAGGGTTTGGATTTGGCCTGAATGGTTCTTTCGTGAAGGGTGGTTCTTTTTGAAAAGTACTGTTAGGGAATACTACTGCACAAGACATTGATGAATCTTGAAGTTGTAGGAACTGGTTTAAAAAATGAGTGTTATTAGAATAAATACCACAATGTAATGGAATGTAAGAAGTGTGTGAGTTACCTTGTTCTTGAGATAATTGTATTATAAGGGTATGCATGTCATCATGTTTATTATTTACCTTTTTTCCTAGAGATGAATTAATTTTATCATGAACTCCCTAGTTGGGTGAAGTTTCTCATTTACCAAATTGTTGTAAATTTTGAGTCATATTGGATATTAAGTTACGATCATGGGATAATGTTTTATCCTATAGGGAACCAACAACTGTAGTATTTATCATAACATGATCTTTGGAAAAAATTACAACATATAATTAATGAATTATAAATTGTTCACTAGTTTGGTGGTGGGTACAACTTCAGAAAAGCCTTTTAAATTTCTCCCAATATTCTTGAAGAGTCTCTCCCTAAGATTTCATAATGCCACATATTTCATTATTGATTTATGAATTTTTATAGGAATGTAAGAAAATATCTATAAAGTGCCTTTTTAGGTCATTATATCTCTAAATTGTGGTAGGAAATTAGTATATATAGTTTTTCGATACACCATTTGGGAGAAATAAAAGTCCCTAAACTTTATGAGATGCTCAGATACATTTTGGGGTTTCATGGTGGAGAGAACTATGTGAAACTACTTGAGATGTTTGGGAGGGTCCTCCCCAAGAATTACATTTAATTTATGAAGAATGTGTATGAGGATTTATTTCAGCTCAATTTTAGTTTCTTCCTTAGTATATTCGATGTATATAGGTTGGTACTCCACATCCGGGGTGATCGGTTTTTTTAATGTTCTATTTTTTGCAGCCATGATTTCCTAGGATTGATTTGGTTCAATTGTTTCTCAGTTTAGTAAAATTATCAGTTCCTAAAGGGTTTACTCAGGGTTACCTGATTTTCCTACCCTGGATGACCTAATTTATGACAGAAGTGTCTTTTCAATTTCTAGGTGAAATTCAAGTAGTTTTTCTTTTTCTAATCTGGTCATGAAAATAAGTTGTGATGTTTGGTTTTTTTGTATTTTTATGATTTAATATGGATAAAATAAAATAAATTAATATGGGTGGAAGGAGAATAGAAAAGATAACATTCTACTATATAATTAGAGAGAGATGGTAAGAGAGAGAAGAAGAAGAAACACACAAAATAAAGAAGACAATGGATGGTGGTATATTTAAAGTATTACTAATTAAGAAGAAAAAAATTGAAATTACATTAAATATATAATAAATGTTTTTTTATCTTAGATCCTTGAAAAAGGTGAAAAAGGTTGATCGCATTAGAGAGCGCATCAAATTAGATGTTAAGTTTTACTATAATTTCTATAGTATATCAGGAACACCAGGTCATCTCTCAATGGATCCTTATATTGTTAATTTAAGAAAAATGTTTTGATTATTAAATTAAAAGGGAAATATTATATGAAAAAATTGGTTTTTAGGATTTAACGAGACATTAGAAAAATGAAAGAGATAAAATTAAGTAGAAATAGACAGAATTAATCAAGCGTTATCAACCTGGAGAAATATCGAGATGCTCATCCTTCATTGATTAAAGAGATAGGGTTTATATCGTTTAATACATGGTTTTTAACCCCTATAAAAATAATTTTTCTTATTATACAATATGATACCTCCTATGGTTTAGTTGAAAAAATTCTATGATTCACTAGATATTTCCAATGATTGGCTAATTTGTGTTCGACTTCATAACTAAAAATCACCAAGGAAACACACAAAGGACTCAATGTGTTTTCCATTTTTTTATGTTATTTATTTGTGATACCATGACATAAATTTAATTGGTATTGAAATTTTTTATGATAGTTCAATTGACCAATATGAACCACACAAACACCATAATTAAATGGGGTAATAAATAATGGTGAACCGTGTGTGAAACATCACATGAATGGGTACCCCCAAAAAGGATCATATGAGTTTATCATGACATCACAGTACATAACACAATTATATAGGAATAGGGGATGACTAAAAACAACATAAAAAATATAATTATAAATACCATTCAAATATTACAAACATGAATATTGAGATTTACATCATGTCCCCCCATGTGATCACAAGGCGTTTAGAACTCCATGGGAGGAGATAAAGAAAATGATGATGAAGTAGCCCTGGCCATGGACTCAAGCACTTATAGGATTTTTTAGAAGACTTCTTTGGGTCTAAAAAATGGTATAACCTTGCCTCATGGACGGACATACAATTGGGGTGCACAAGGTCCTCTATTATTTCATCAATATAATCTTTTGAGGGAATTTATATAGATTTTTCAATAGGATGAAATACCTTATTAAGAATCATTTGAAGAAGAAACATCTTTATCAATAAGAAATGTGATGACACATGATTTATAAAACCTTTCATATTTATATCACCAATGGTTTTTTCCAATTTTCTCACATAAGTTCCTAGGTCTTGAATATTTGATTCTGCTGACTATTTGAAGTTGTGTTTTTTGGGATCCTATTTTCATTACTATATCCTTGAGGCTTGATTCAGAATTGGGAGAAGGTGGAGGATTGTTCTAAGAATTATAGGATATGATGGTCTCATACCTTGGCCTTGTTGATACCTGTTATGTTTAGGGTATCATGAGTTGAATTCTTATTGGTGTTGTGGTTGTGCTTTCAACCCAGGGTTTGGATTTTCCCTGAATGGTTCTTTCTTGAAGGGTGGTTCTTCCTGAAAAGGACTCTTCGGGAATACTTATGCACAAGAATTTGACGAATCCGGAATTTGTAGGAACTGGTTTTAAAAAATGAATGTTATTAGAATAAATACCATAATTTAATGGAATGTAAGAAGTGTGTGAGTTACCTTGTTCTTGAGATATTTATATTAAAAGGGTATGCATGTCATCATTTTTATTATCTACCTTTTGTTCTAGAGATGAATTAAATTTATCATGAATGCCCTAGGTGGGTGAAATTTATCATGTACCAAAATGTTGTTCATTTTGAGCCATATTGGATATTAAGTTACAATCAGGGGACAAAGTTTTATCAATTAGGGAACCAACAGTTGTAGAATTTATCATAACATTATCCATGGGGAAAATTCCTACATATAATTAATTAATTATAATCTATTCACTAGTTTAGTGGTGCGTACAACTTGAGAAAAGCCTGTTGAATTTATCCCAATATTCTTGAAGGGTCTCTCCCTAAGATTTCATAATTCCACATATTTCATTTTTGATTTATGAATTTTGGGAGGAATGTAATAAAATATATATAAAGTGTCTTCTTAGGTCATTATATCTCTAAATTATGGTAGGAAAATAGTATATGCGTTCTTTAGATACACCATTATGGGAGAAATGGAAGTCCCTAAACATAATGAGATCCTTAGATACATTTTGGGGTTTCATGGTGGGGAAAACTATGTCAAACTACTTGAGATGTTTGGGAGGGTCCTCCCCATGAATTCCATGTAATTTAGGAAGAATATGTATGAGGATTGATATCAGATCAATTTAGGTTTCTTTCTTAGGATATTGGATGTATATAGGTTGGTACTCCACATCCGGGGTGATCGGTTCTTTTAATGTTCTTTTTTTGCAGCCATGCTTTCTTGGGATTGATTTGGTTCAATTTTTTATCAGTTTAGTAAAATATTTGGTTCCTAAAGGGGTTACTAAGGGTTACCTGATTTTCTTACTCTTGATGACCTAATTTGTGACTGAAGTGTCTTTTCAATTTCTAGGTCAAATTCAAGTAGATTTTCTTTTTCTAATCTAGTCATGAAAATAAGCTGTGATGATTGGTTTTTTTGTATTTTTATGATTTCATATCGATAAAATAAAATCACTTAATACGGGTGAAAGGAGAATATAAAACATAATGATATACTATATAATTAGAGAGAGATAGGAAGAGAGAGAAGAAGAAAGACACAAAAAAAAAGAAAAAAATGGATGGTGGGATATTTAAAGGATTACAAATTAAGAAGAAAAAAATAGAAATTAAATTAAATATATAATAAATGTTTTTTTCTTGGATCCTTGAAAACAGGGAAAATATTTGATCGTATTAGTGGGAACATCAAATTATATGCTTAGTTTTACTATAATTTCTATAGTATAGCTGGAACACCAGGTCATCTCTCAATGGATCCTTATATCGTTAATTTAAGAAAAATGATTTTATTATTAAATTAAATGGGAAATATGATTTGAAAAACATGGCTTTTTATGATTTAAGGAGACAATAGAAAAATGAAAGCGATAGATTGAAGTATAAATGGACAGAATTAACCAACTGTTATCAACCTGAAGAAATCTCAAGATGCTCACTCTTCACTGTTTAAAGAGATATGGTTTATATATTTTAATACATGGTTTTTAACCACAATAAAAATAATTTTTCTGATTATACACTATGATACCTCCTGTAGTTTAGTAAAAAAACACAATGATTCACTAGATACTGCCAATGATGGATAATTTGTGTTCGACTTCATAACTCAAACTCACTAAGGAAACACACAAATAACTCTATGTGTTTTCCATGTTTGTATGTTATTAATTTATAATACCATGACATAAATTTAATTGGTCTTGAAATTTTTTATGATAGTTCAATTGACCAATATGAACCACAAAAACACCATAATTAAATGGTGTAATAAATAATGGTGAACTGTGTGTGAAACATCACATGAATGTGTACCCCCCAAAAGGATCATATGAGTTTATCATTACATAATAGTACATAACACAATTATACAAGAATATGGCATGATTCAAAACAACATAAAAACTAGAATTAAAAATATCATTCAAATATTACAAACATGAAGATTGGGATTTACATAATGTACCCCATGTGATCACAAGGAGTTTAGAACTCCATGGGAGGAGATAAAGAAAATGATGATGAAGTAGCGCTGGACATGGAATCAACCACTTCTAGGATTTTTTAGAAGACTCATTTGGGTATAAAAAATGGTATAACCTTGCCTAATGGACGAACATACAATTAGGGTGCCCAAGGTACTATTTTTTTAATCAATATAATATTTTTAGGGAATTTATAGATAGTTTTCAAGAGGAGGAAATACCTTTTTTAGAATCATTAGAAGAAGAAACTTCTTTACCACTAAGAAATGTGATGGAACATTATTTATAGAACCTTTCATATTTATATCACAAATGGTTTTTTCCAATTGTCTCACATGAGATCATAGGTATTGAATATTTGATTGTGTTGACTATTGGAGGTTGTGTTTATTGGGATCCTATTTTCATTACTATATCCTTGAGGCTTGGTTCAGATTTGGGAGAAGGTAGAGGATTTTTCTAAGAAGTTAAGTGATATGATGGTCGCATACCTTGGCCATATTATTACTCGTTCTGTTTAGGGTAGCTTGAGTTTTATACTTATTGGTGTTGTGGTTTCTCTTTCCACCGAGGGTTTGGATTGGGCCTGAATGGTTATATCTTGAAGGTTAGTTCTTTCTGAAAAGGACTCTTAGGGAATACTGCTGCACAAGACTTAAATGAATCCTGAAGTTATAGGAATTGGTTTAAAAATTGAATGTTATTAGAATAAATACCACAATATAATGTAATGTAATAAGTGTGTGAGTTAAGTTGTTCTTGAGATAATTTTATTACACGTGTATGCATATCTTCATGTTAATTATCTACCTTTTCTTCTAGATATGAATTAATTTTATCATGAACTCCTTAGGTGGGTGAAATTTCTCGTGTAGCTAATTTTTGTTCATTTTGAGCCATATTGGATATTAAGTTACGATCAGGGGACAATGTTTTATCAACTAGTGAACTAACAGCTGTAGAATTTATCATAACATGATCCATGGGGAATATTCCTACATATAATTAATGATTTATAAAATTTTCACTAGTTTGGTGGTTGCTACAACTTGAGAAAAGACTTTTTAATTTCTCCCAATATTCATGAAGGGTCTCTCCCTAAGATTTAATAATGCCACATATTTCATTTATTATTTATGAAGTTTGGGAGGAATGTAAGAAAATATCTATAAAGTGACTTTTTTAGGTCATTATATCTCTAAATTGTGGCAGTAAAATTGTATATACAGTCTTTGGAAAAACCATTATGGGAGAAATGGAAGTCCCTAAACTTAATGATATCCTCAGATACATTTTTGGGTTTCATTGTAGAGAAAACTATGTGAAACTACTTGAGATTTTTGGGAGGGTCATCACCATGAATTCCATGTAATTTATGATGAATGTGTATGAGGATTGATATCTGCTGAATTTTGGTTTATTCCTTAGGATATTGGATGTATATAGGTTGGTACTCCACATTCGGGGTGATCGATTCTTTTAATGTTCTATTTTTTTTGCACCCATGAATTTTATGGGATTGATTTTGTTCAATGTTTTATCAGTTTTGTAAAATTTTCAATTCCTAAAGGGGTTACTCAGGGTTACCTGATTTTCCTACTATTGATGATCTAATTTGTGACTGAAGTGTTTTTTCAATTTCTTGTTCATATTCAAGTAGTTTTTCTTTTTCTAATCTGGTCATGAAAATAAGTTGTGATGTTTGGTTTTTTATATTTTTATGATTTAATATGGATAAAATAAAATCACTTTATATGGGTGAAAGGAGAATAGAAAAGATAATGTTATACTGTATAATTAGAGAGATATAGGAAGAGAGAGAAGAAGAAGAAACACACGAATGGTGGGATATTTAAAAGATTAATAATTAAGAATAAAAAAATAGAAATTACATTAAATATATAATAAATGTTTTTTTAACTTGGATCCTTGAAAACAGTGAAAAATTTTGATCCCATTAGCGAGAGAATCAAATTATATGTTTAGTTTTACTATAATTTCTACAGTATATAAGGAACACCAGGTCATCACTCAATGGGTCCTTATATCGTTAATTTAAGAAAAAAAATTTGATTATTAAATTAAAAGGGAAATATGATTTGAAAAACACGGGTTTTTCTGATTTAACGAGATAATAGAAAAATGAAAGCGATAAAATGAAGTATAAATTGATAGAATTAATCAACCGTTATCAACATGGAGAAATCTCAAGATGCTCATCCTTCATTGTTTAAAGATATATTGTTTATATATTTTAATACATGGTTTTTAAGCCCTATAAAAATATCTTTTCTGATTATACACTATGATACCTTCTATGTTTTAGTTGAATAAACACAATTATTCACTAGATACTGTAGATGATTGGATAATTTTTGTTCGACTTCATAACTGAAACTCACTAAGGAAACACACAAAGAACATGATGTGTTTTCTATGTTTGTATGTTATTTATTTTTAATACCATGACATAAATTTAATTGTTCTTGAAATTATTTATGATAGTTTAATTGAACAATATGAACCTCACAAACACCATAATTAAACGGGGTAATAAATAATGGTGAACTGTGTGTGAACTATCACATGAATGGGTACCCCCAAAAAGGATCATATGAGTTTATCATGACATAACAGTACATAACACAACTATAAGAGAATAGGGTATGATTGAAAACAACATAAAAACTAGAATTAAAAATATCATTCAAATATTACAAAAATGAAGATTGGGATTTACATCATGTCCCCCCATGTGATCACAAGGAATTTAGAACTCCATGGGAGGAGATAAAGAAAGTGATGATAAAGTAGCACTAGCCATGGACTCAAGAACTTCTAGGATTTTTTAGAAGACTCCCTTGGGTCTAAAAAATGTTATAACCTTACCTCATAGGCAAACATACAATTTGGGTGCCCAAGGTACTCTTTTATAAGAAATTTGGATGGTGGTTTTGGGCACCTAAATTTCATAAAACCACATAAATAATGGTTTTAGGACACTATAAAATATTATATAACTTTTTCAAAAACTATAAACATGTTTAAAAACCCCCTTAAAATCTGCACTAAAATTTTGTAGTCATTAAGAGGCCCAAAACTCTAGATAAATCTGAAATACAGAGCACAATGTTTTACTTTCTGTATATTTTATTCCATAAACATATTAGTTCGGTTGGGCCTATTAATGGATGAATATGGATTGAGTTTCTTCTGTAAAGTTTTATCAGATCCATAGATGAATGCCTCCGTGAATGTGGGATGACATCATGTTTTTCACTATCTTTAATGAATTCAACCATTTAATTCCTCCTTTTATAAATATTTTAAGAATATTATTTTATATCCATTTCTTATCTTATATTTTTTTTTAAATTAAATATTAGATACAAATATGTTCTATAATGTAGAAAGACCCCATATAATAATGTCTGGGGAACCGCATAACATGCAAGGTGGTCCACAAAGTGCTGAAGCTTCCATTAGGAATAATTTATTGATATATAAGAATAAGTCAATCGTAAAGGAATTTTTTTTTTGAAAAATACTAGTTCATGGATGGTGATGCTTCACTGCATGAGAATGTCTGGCGGAAAAGGAAAATCACTATATAGGAAATGATGTTATGTTGTAAGCTTCGACTAGACCACAAAGTGTCTAATTCACTATCTGAAAAATAATTCAAGTTTGAATCCATTTATTGGTGCGGTTCTTTCATAGGGTCCTCATGCTCCAAGAAAATAATTCAATCATAAGGAATTATTCCTTGAAATTGACTCATCTTCATGCTGATCAGACCCCATTATAATGGGGGGAATTGTTTTGGGTTGAAAAAAGATCACATGTATTATCTGGAGGATTTTATTAATTTGTAAAGGATAGAAGATAAAAATGATGTTAAAAATAGTAAAAGACCCATAGCCAAAAAGAAACCCCATTTGTTCATAGCATTGTCTGTATGTGAGTCACTACTTTGCATAGTGCCCTCACAAACAAAATTTAATTTATGGTGAAAGACAAGACATTAAGATCCCTTACAAACACAATTTTATTTTGGCGTGAGGATTATTTTTATCACCCCAAAACAAAAAATAGTTTTTAGAGAAGGTATCTACATCAAGACCATAGAAACGAAATTTCATTTTTAATAAAAGTTGTCTCCTCCCGACCCCCACCCCCAAAACTGAAATTTTAATTTATGGAAAAGGAATATACTTATACCTCCTCTCAAAAAAAATAATTTGTAAGGAATTTATTCATATCTAGTCCCCATGAAAATGAAATTTCATTTGTGTGGTGTGGCGTTATCATCAAGACACCCACAAGAAAAATCCCTCGCTGTGGCTGTTTTTTATTATGGTTAACCCAGGATGAATGTTACATTCATACCATTATAAAATCCAAGGACATATGGGTGAGAAATATATTGAAACAATGAGAAAAAATCAGAGAAAATGATTTCAGCAGGTAATCACATAGTTCATATCACAATGTAAGAAATGGATCTCATCCAACAACCCACAATGGGAGGGATCTCTCATAAGAACCCATCGACATAAAAAAACCTTTGAATAAAACCATAAAAATAGTAAAATACTTTTTTATCCCCATTACATGAAATTTATGATGATGGAGTCTATGCAGACTTCCATCCTACATATAAAATAGTACGCGGGATGGAGTCTTTATGAATCGGTACACATATTCCATGTAGCATTAGACCTCACTCCAGTCCCTCCATGAGATGTCCAAAAAAATATCTCTATCAACCTTTCCTAAAAATATCTAATCCCCATATAGAACAATATGGTCCCTCAATGCATCCATACATTCATGATAAGGGAAAATGACACATCATCATGTATCTCATTCTATTGTGAATTCCCTTGGTAAATGTTGTCCCATGATTATCCAACCCAATGGGAAATGTCCTCAAGATGTTCATGTCAGTATTTAAAATTGGTGATATAATAATTTATAGACCTTATCTATTTTGATAAATTACTCTCTCAATACGTTTATTCAAATTTTTGTGCTATTAAAACATAATCAATTTCTAATTACATGTTTTAAAAATCATAAATGTTTTACTTTATGTTTGATCTGTTTTATTTAATTATATATAATATTGTTTTTGTTAAGTAAAAAATTGGTCCATCCTTGTGATCCAATAAGGCTACCCCTCAACTACTTAGGGGGAAAATTGGGTCAACTCCATGGGAAGGACCACCAAAGGCATCCCATAAAGAGAATTTGGAGTGGTCGGTGTGCATAGTTCACTATCATTGCATGTGGACCCATCTCTAAGGCCCACAGATAATTCTCACTAAGAAAATGTCTTGGGATATGTATCTAGTAAGGCAAAAGTCTAGTTTGTGTGAAAAGTGTAATTGGTGTTGATCCTCGACAGATATCTTTAGTGGTGGATCAACACCACTTGTGTAATATACCTCTCACTCTCTACATCGCCAAAATCAATGTGGGACAATGATATAACTAAACTATTCAAATGAGTTAAAAAACATAGAAATGATATCAACCATCAAATTAATTACTTATCAACCATTTTATCTCCCATACATTTTATTTTTTATTCGACACATATCCATTTTGAATTCTACTATATTCAACCTTCCATCACTGTTGTTCTTCATCATGCCAGTTTACTCATACAATATTCTTGTAGATTTTACTTACTCTAATTGATTAAACTACCCTTGCAATACTAGTGCTACCATTATTCGATGATAGATAATTGGTATTAAACAAAATAAACTTTTCATCTGTGTCATTCGACACTGATCACATCCTTTTACTATGGTTACCATGGAATGAAACTCAAACAATTATTTCTTCTTCCCTAAATGCTCTCACTATTTGATTTTTTATCATGTAATAGTAGTACCATTATCAATGGTGGGTTGAATATCCTTTAATGGTAGAACCATTTGATAGTGGATCCTCCAACCTTTGGTGGTATCACAAATGTTTTTCTACCGCTGGTCATTTGTGTTAGAACCACTATTTTTCTACCATTGAATGTTAATGTTATCAAATCAATTTTTCTACTATTGTAATACAAGGGAAGATAATATTCACTAGTAGATCACCGTCATCAGTAGTTCAACATCACTAGTTTATTTCATATTCTAAGTTTCTTATTATCATGGCAATAAAATCTTCAAATGTTTTTGGTATTCCTCCATTGGACTTTTCAAATGATAGAACCACCTTCAGGATTAAATTATCATAGAATAATATTCCTTTCTTAAATGATTAATTTGATTTTATTAAAACCGAGTCTTCCTTTTCACATCCTATTTTTTAACTGCTTCCACTATTGGACATCTCCAATGGTAGGTCATTTTACAACATTGGTAATCTCTAATGGTAAATCATCTTACATCATTGGATTACCAATGATAACCTTTCTTTCCTTTTTCTGTTGAATATTTTGGTTATTAATTAGCATGGAAATATTTTTAATTTTTTTTGGATTTTATTATTTTTTATGCTTATAAGTACAATTGTAGAGTCGACTTTTTTTTACTCTATTAAACTACCAGCCCAATTTTTTTTAGTGGTATAAAAAATAATCCACCGTTATCTGTTTTTATACCTCCAATGGTAGATCATTTTAGTGGTAGAATGTTATACTACCACTCTCTATTTTTACACTGTTGGACACCAATGGTAGATTAATCTATCATCAAAATTTTTTAATACACCATTAGTTAAATATTTTATTAAATAGTTTTTAGGTTTTATTTTAATTAATGTTTCTAAAATAATTACTTTTTTAAAGTTTCAATTATTTTATATTGAAATAAAATTTAATGAATTTGTAAAAAATAATTGTACCAATTTTTTATGTACACATATACATTCATATTGGAACTCATGCAATTAAGTGTCTTTCTATAATTATTACAACCTTTATATTCCAGAATATTATTATATTATTAATATTTATTTATAAATTCTAATTTGTATAAATTTGGTATACGTTTATTTTAATTATTTTATTGAAAATAACAATTGTTTTATTTTGATTTCTCATAAAGAAATAAAAATCCTGATTATATTACATTTTTCATTAAAATTTAATAAAAGATTGTAACAATAATATTATTTTATTGTAATAATCTAAAAAAATTTGTGAAACTATTGGGAATAAACACACTCCTAGATGATGTCTATTTTTAATGATCCATTAGATATATTCAAGGAATAATGGAATACTAATGCAGATCATTCGAGAGACAGCTTCTCATACATATTTGAAACATTCTTACTACTCTAAATTGTTGAAGAACTTCTACGGCATATGTACTATTTTTGTGATCACAAAAGGAATTAAAAATCGACATTTTTTCCTTCCATGTGATCAATGATCATCATAATTAAACATCTTCAAATTTTTTGATCATATTCTAATTTCCATGTATTGGTTTTTATTCATGTAATATTTTTCATTATTTTTTTATTTCTTTGATTTTTGGTTTATTATTTTCAAAATCAAAAGAAATAAATTATTTATATCTTTATTACAACACCTAAAATTAATTCCTGGTTGTGAATATAAATTAAAATTTAGGTGAAAATACTAGTTTGGTCTCCTATAGTAGATCTATATTATGCCTCTGGGTTTCTGTAAAAGGTAATGTTTGTAATATGGTTCTCACACCATTAAAAGTTAGGTTCTTAGTGGGTACCAATATCCTCAAGGAGTAAAGGATGTTAGGGAGTGGGATAATATATTTCTTATCAAAACCACTATAAATCATTATGTTCATACTTTTTATTTCTGTTAAAAATCATTATAATAGAATTTTACTCACTACAAAACATAATTTTATGAATTCTATTTGTTTTTATATTAAAATTTGAAAACGACTATTCAACCCATCTAGTCCTAATCTCCACCAGTAATTATCCAATAATTGGTATCAATGTAAGGTAAATAAATTTGTTGTTTTGATATCAAACAATTGGTATCAAACCCATATCTTTGATAGGTTAGTATTTCTGATATTTAGTTTTAACATTATTCTAACTTTATGTCCTATACTAAAAAATATATGTAATAAAAGAAAATATATATTTTAAGATGGAAAGTTTAAATTATAATGATGTCCGAAATCCATTGAATCCTCTATTCATTGATTGAAGTGACTATTGATACTAAAAAGGTAGAATGGAAGCCGGCTTGAAACAAATGAGTGTGGATAACTAGACTATCATGGATAAGCCATACGAGCTACCGAAATTTGATCCTAAGACACTAGTAGTTAATGACATGGTAAAATATGTTTTGAATTATAAAGGTAAAATTAATTTTATACTACTTTATAAGAAGAAGTTTCTAAAGACATGATACATCTTGTAAGATATCCCACGATATATGGAGGATACCTAAAGTGACTCACTATTGGATTGATAATCTCAAGAGAACCAAACTAGGAATGATCTAAGTAGAATACCAAGAATTCAAGATAGGATATTAAGAATTAATCCACAATATTCTCTATTAGGTCACAATTATAACCAATTGAATTAGTTCTCTTGGAGAAGTATTGGATAATACAATTCAAGTGGAAATAGTATTGATAGATCTTCCAAAAATGTGGCATGATATGAATGTGGAGATCAATGAGAGTAATATTTTATAATAATTATACATTATATTAACTAATAGTTTCCCTTATATAGAATGAGTTAGAAATGAATAATATTTTCAATGAGGATATCACTAAAAGAAAATGCAATAGTTTTATATCAAATGTTATTGATAACACCAATGCCTCTGAATCTGACATATAGGAAAGTGACAAGAAGATGGATAACTTTAGTAAGATGTTTTTCAAGTTCATGTAAAACATATGTAGAAAGGTTTAGTTCAATAGGATTTCTAAAAAGGAATATAAGAAGTGTAATACTCATAAAAATACTGATGTTTTAGAATTAACTTGTTATGAGTGAAGGAATAAAGGTCGCATAAGGACTGATTTCCCTAAACTAAAACATCCAAAAAAATAAAAATATAAAATAAAAATTAATTTTATTGTAGGTTGGTACTATTAAGATAGTTCTCATAAAAGTGGTGATTCTAGAAGTGCATAAGAGACATGGAATCTTACCATGATGGGTATTCAAATTTAGGTAAATGATTCAATATTTACTCAGGTAATAACTCATGAATATGTTGATCATAATTATTTATCTTGAAAATGAAAATGAAAATATTTTTTATTCATATTTTGATTATGATTATTTAAATTCTAATGTTAACCATATTCTTAGAAAAAATGAATAATTAATGATTGATGTAGTTAGAATAATTGAAAAGTATACTAGAATAACATTTAATAACAATAAGTTGATTAATGAAAATGAGAAAATGGAAAGGTAATGTGATGATATAAATATTTTATTTCCCAGATTGATAATTATAAAGAGGATTATAATTCTGACATGCTAAAAAATGAGGAAAAATGAAAGGATGAAAAACTATTTGCAAATAATTAATAAAGATTAATATATAAAGTTTAATGTATTTCTGTTTTATCTAAATAATATTGAAAATTAATGTAATAAATTATGGAAATAATATAAAAAAACTAAGAAAAACACCTTCTGGAAACAATTAAAATGTTTATATAGATTTAGAAACTATTCAAAAATAGAATGTTGTTTTGAAAAATGAAGTTTTCAATATTAAAGAGGATTTATCTACACTAGTATAAGGTGAAACAATATGACAAGAAAATGTATTTAGGGAAACTAAACACCAATAAGAATTTTTTTGATATAGATGTATAAATATGTGTTTAAATAAGACTAAATTAGTTAAAAAATCAAAAAGAATCATTTAATGTGTAAACTATTTCAAATCCATAATAAAAAGGAATTATTCCAATAAGTGTTCACTGATAATTAAAAAATATTTTGCAAATACTAGAACATTCATGATAATGAATTAGTTTGTAATCACCACACTAATAAATGATTTAAATCAATTGGGTGCCTATGTTTTTTACTATTAATCTAGTTGGACCCATGTTGGAAAGGGTACCAAAACCATCTATTTGATTGTTTAATTTTAGGATATCTTCCTTAGATAACTCAATGACTTATGGTATATAAAAGTGGTGTTCTATAGGCACATAAGAGGTGATATTTCAAAATTAATATCATTTAATTCATATGATAATGGCCTCATCACTTTTGGAGACAACTCTAAAGGTTGGATTAAAGGTATTGAGGAAGTTGGTTTTTCTAAAACATTAAGTATTTAAAGAGTATTATAAATAATTTTTTTAAAACATAATCTTATAATTATATCATAGTTGTGTGATAATGTATTAAATGTTATATTTTAAAATGATAAATGCACTAAACTACAAACTAAATTAGTTTTATTTTTTGAATTTACAAAATAAAATATATGTAATATTTATTTTTATGATCTAACCATTCAAAAGGAGAAGTTTTTTAATTCAATAGAAGTAGATTAAATTTTGCGGCATATGAGGCTTGGGCATAAAAATATCACAATGTTTCAAAAACTGTCAAAGCATATATAGGTTCTGAAAATGTCCAAGTCACATATAAGTAATTACTTTATTTTTAATTCATGATTGAATGGTAATAAACATAATGAAATAATTAAATCTATAAGTGATGTTAGTACTCTTACATGTTTATAATTATTAAATATTGGATTGTATGGGCCTCTAATAACTGTGTGTTTTTGTGTTATAAAGTATGTATTTTTAATTATAGACAGTTGTATTAGATTCTAATGGATTTATTTCCTCTCCCATAAAAATGAAAAAATATCCAAATTTTATCCTTTCTGTAAGCATATTCAAAATTTAAAAATGCTTAAATCATATCTATCAGAAGTGATAGAGGTGATTAATATTTTGAATATATTATTTGATAAATTTTGTGAATAAAATTGATATAAAAATTATTTATCACCCACAAGACACCACAATAGAATAGTGTGGTAGAAAGAAATAACATATCTATCCAAGAAATGTCCAGGTCCATAATAATAAAATTTAGAGTTCCTAAACAATTTTGGGAAGAATATATAAATACAAATTTCCAGGTTTTATATATTGTTTCAAATATATCATTCATAAATAAGAATCCTAATGAACATTTCAATGGTTTTAAACCAAATTTTTTTTATTTAAGTGTCTTAGGATATACATTCTATATATCTAATACAAAATATAAATTAAAAAACTTTGAATATAAATCAAATGTAGGGATGTTTATAGTATATTCCAATTCTAGATAAGATTATAGAGTTTGCAATAAGAAAATGTTTTATGCTAAAGAATTAGTGCATGTTATGTTTAATGAAAACAATTCTAGTAAGCAGGATTCTGAGTCTATCAATGAAAATGATGAGTTTAGATAATTTAATTTATGTTATGATAATGACCATGATAATGAAATGTAGTAGATTAGGGGAACATATACATTCTCAAACGGATCTAAAAGAATAAAAAACTCTTAATGATCCCCTTATGAAATGGAAATTAAAAATTTAGAATCTGGATTTCAAACCAAAAAATCTATTATACTTTACTATGAAAATTCTATGTTTGTTTCTATCTTTATTCCTATCAATGGTAAAAATTATTTAATTAATTCAAATCGGATTAATTCTATGCAGGATAAATTAAATCAATTAAAAAGGAATAAATGTGGGATTTAGAATCTTTTCCAAAATATAAACATATTATAAAAACTAAATAGGTTTTTAATAATACAATAAATAAATCTAAAAACCTTTTTTAAAATAAAGCAAGTCTTTCAGAACAAGGTTATTCCTATGAATAGGGAAATTAATTTGATGATTCCTTTTCTCCCATTATTAGAATTGAAGAAATCACAATTCTATTAGAATTTTATAATTTTTAAAATATAAAATCATTTTAATGGAAGTAAAATGATCCTTTTAAATGTAATTATTTTAGAGGAAGTCTGTGTTAGAAAAATCCTCGGATTTGAAAATGATATATTTCTGAAACATTTTTTGAAGATTAATAAATACTTAGATGGTCTTAAAAAATCTTCAAGATCTTGGTATGAATGACTAAACCTTGTTTATAATAATATTTTAAACTAATATAATGATTATATAGATATATATGGATGATATAATATTTGGTTCAACAAATTAATCTCTATTTAATTATTTTTATAAGCTAATGAAAAGTGAATTTGAAAAGATCTTAATGGGATAAATAAAAAATTTTCTTGGTTCAGAAATTAATCAATGGAATGATGGTATTTTTTGAAATAATTATAAGTATGCTAATGAACATGTAAAAAGGGTTGAAATTGATTCATGTAAAAGTATTAAAACAAATAAGAGTATAAATGAAAAATTGGAATTAGATGAATAAGTAATGTTAGTTGATATTAAAATATATAGAGGAATGATAGATAGTGTACTATATATCATTGATTATAGACCAGAATTCATGTTCTCATTTTTCATATGTTATATGTTTAAGTAAAAACTATAAGAAAGTCATCTTAAATATATTAAAAGATTAATTAGATATAATAGTTGTATTATTTTTACAAGACTATTATATTCTAAAGATAACTTCTTTGATTTATTGGATTTGATTGATTTTTAACTTTGGAGGATATATACTTAAATAGAAAATCACTACAGGTATGTGTCAATTTTTAGCAAAGAGATGAATTTATTGGAGCACTAGAAAACAAATTTTAGTGGAATTGTAAATATTTTATGCCGAATATGTCTGCAATTATAGTTGTTATTCATAGAGTATTGGAATGATAAACATTTCATGAGTTCCATATCAGTTTTGATAAAATTCCTATTTACCATGATAACTCAAGTGGTATTTAAATTTCTAAAAACACTATTAAATACTCTATAACTAAACCCATAGATGCTAGAATTCATTTCCATCAGGATAAAGTAAATTATGGTGATATATGATTAGATTTTTTTCCAATGAAAAATAGTCATATAACATTGTCACAAAACCCAAAGATTCTATTAAAATTTAGAATTTGAAATTTTAATTTAGTTTTTTAGAAGCATAAAATCTATGTTAGTATAATCACATTCATTAAATATATATTTACATATGTTTTATAATTGAATGTTATTTTATACTCAGATAAAATTGTAATTAGTTTATACTATTTAAAATTGATTTTTAAAATTTTTAATGACTCTTAATTCTATTATCTTTGTTAAAATAATACTTTTTTACATTTATTTTTTGTTGGTTTTTGATTAAAAGGGAGTCTATTTTATATATTATTGTACTATTTTATATATTTCAAAAAGGGGGATTTTTTTGTTGAATGTTTAATAAATTTTATGTTTTTGAATTTACAAAAGTGGGAGTTTGTTAGTATTTTTAATTGGTGATTTGATACTTTAATAGTCTTATCTATTTTAATTAATTACTGTCTCATCTCTTCTATTAAAATAAAATTTTTATTAAATGATAATCAATTTTTAATTACTTTTTTTAATGTTAATTATTATACTTACTATTTGTTTATTTTATTTACCTAAATTTTAAAAATTTGTTTGTTATGTAAAAAATTTGGGGCATCCTTATGAGCCTCTTAGAATATCCCTTAAACACTTAGGGGACCCATTGGGTCAACCCAATGGTAAGGGTTACCACAAGTAGTCCACAAAATGGATTTGGAGTTTCCGATGTGATAGTGCATTATTATTACATGAAAGTCCATGTATATGGACCATAGAGCATGTCCTCTTGGCTAAGAGGTTGGGCTAGGTATCCCAATAAGCTAAAGGCCTATGCGTGTAAAATGTGTAAACGATGCTGATCCCCGATCACCATCTCAAATGATAGATCATCACCACTTATATGTTATTCCACTTGATATCTGCATCTACAAATCATTGTCAGACGACGATATAACTTCACAGTTCATCTGAGTTGAAAAACATAGACATGAGGATGGCCATTAGGTTAGTTACTTATCAACCATTCGATCTCATGTATATTTTTTTGTTATCATACAAGTATACATTTCAAAATCTATCATCTTCTACCACATTTCATGGGTTTTATTCAATATACAATTTCATTCGTCCAAAAATCATGAACCTTCACTCGCTCTACTCGATTATACATAGCTTCTAAAAATGGTTGGACCTTTCTTCATTGATATATCACTAGTCTTCAAATGAATGACTTTTTCATCAGTTTCACATGACACCAAGCTCTTCCTTGAATAGTGGATTCCACATCATGAACCTAAAATGGTTATTTCTTCTTCCCGGTATTCTCTGGTAGGTTTATTTTTTTATAGTGTAATGGTAGCATCGTTATCAATGGTATATCCTCTAACATTCTAAGGTAAAACCATTTGATGGTGGATATTCCAACCTTTTATTATTGAACCACTGTTTTTAAACCTTTGGAAATCAATGAAATCACCTCTATTTTGTTACCATTGGACCCCAATGGAAGAACCTTTATTTTTCATCCATTTTAATCCAATGGTAGTTAATTATAAGTGGAAGATCATGATCAGCAATATTTCAGCTTCACCAATCATTTTCATCTTCTTAGTTTCTCATTAGCATGGTAGAATATTCTTCGAATGTTTTTAGTATTTCATCGTTGTACTTCACCATTAGTAGCACCACCTTTAGGTAAAAATTATCATCGAAATAGATTCCTTCCTTGAATTTTTTTTGAACCTACATTTTACTTTTCACTTAACATTTTTGTAACCTCAAACACTGTTGAAATTATACACTGGTAGGTAATTTTCCACCATTGGGAACCTCCAATGGTAGATCATCTACCACCATTATACCATCAATGATAGACTTTGTTTTAATTTTTTTTGATTCCTTTAGTTATTCAGTATCTTGGAAATATTTATATTTTTTGTTTGATTTATTAGTTTTTATACTTGTATGTAAAACAATAGCATCTACTTTGTTTTTACACCACTAGACCACCATATCTCTTTATTTCTTGTGGTATCATGAAAAATCCATCATTATATGTTTTTATACCATTGTAAATACAACAATTGATCATTTTATTGGTATCATGTTTGGGTCACATCTATTTTTCCACCATTTAACACCAACCATTGTTCAATTTACTACAAGCTTATTTATTCCACCCTTAGATAATTTTTTTTCCTAAAATTTTTATTTCATTTTTTATATAATGTTGTTAAGATAATTACTTTGTTAAATGTGTTTTTATTTTTTGTTGAAATATAATTGAAATAATTTGTTAAAAATAATTGTAACATTATTTGTATGTACACATATTCAAGAAGATTGAAACTCATGAAATGCTATATCTTAGAATGGTTTTTACTACCTTTATATTCCATAATATTATTTTGTTATTTCTATTGAATTATAAATTATATTTTTATATATATATTTTTAATTTTATTTTAATTATTTTACTTAAAATTTTAAATCTTTTACTTTAATATATTTTGATGAAATATAATTCCCAATTGTACTCTTTTTAGTGTGAATTTAACAGATGAAGTTCAAGGTCATATTATTTTATTATTATATGATAACAAGTGTCATAAAAATTTTGGAAATAGAAATGATCCTAGAGAACCATGGTTTTAATGGTTCAAGATATATATTCAAGGAATAAAATAATAATAGTACAGACCATTTCAGAGACAAATTATGATAAATCTATAACACATTCTTGCTTCTCATAATTGTTCACGAACATATGTGAAAAATGTACTCCTTCTATGACCATATAAAGAATTAAACTTTTACATTTTTCACTTAAAAGTGTTAAATAATCATCAATCATCATCATATTTACCATTTCTGATCATTTTATGGTTTCTCTCCATAACTTCTTATTCATGTAATAATTTTCCAACTATTTTTATTTTCTGATTCATGTTTATGTTTTTTCCAATAAAAATAATGTCTTTCTTTCATTTGGTTATTCCAGTACCTAAAAGGATGTATGGGTTTTTAATCCTAATCAGAATTTAGATAAACAGACTAGGTCAGTCTCTTATATCATGACTATGTTATGCATTTCAGTTTTTGTAAAAGGTAATGTCTATAACACGGTTATCACAAAATTAAAAGTGAGGTTCATACTGAGTACCAATATTCTATAGCAATGGAGGATGATTAGTATTGGACTAGGATCTTTGTGATCGAAAAGACTATAAATCTTAGTGTTAAAGATTTTTATTTCAATTGAAACTCATTGTAATAACACTGCACTCATGACAAAACTTAATTTTATAAACTATATTTTTTATTTAAATTTTAAAATTACTATTCAAACCCCTCTAGTCGTAATTTCAATCATTAATGATCCAATAGTTGAAAATTGGGTGTGAACTCAGTAATGAGGACCAAGAACTTGGAGGCAATGCAAGGGACCTCCCCATTTCAGTTAGTGAGGGGGCCACATTCCGTTCCATTTGATGAGGTAAAGTGCCTTATCTTCTATCATTATCATTAAAATTGGGAATATGGAACATCTCATAGAGTAATCCCCCATTATATCTTATAGGATTTCATTTCCCTACCACCTTCCATTCGTGAGGATTGAGGACAAAATAGGATATGAGAACACATAATCCATTTCTATGTCCTATATTCCCAGCCTCATCCACTATTAGATGAAGGAGATCGTGTGGTTTGATAAATATTCCACTTCCTCTTGTTTGTCACATCAAGAATGACTCATATGGGATTAGACGTTACTAATGATCATGAAACCCACAAAATAAAATACCCATCGTGGGAGGAGATTACCTTTTTATATCATTCCTTTAGAGCTTAAACTGGCCACATATTCAGAATATGACCCAAAACACAATGTAACCAGTCTTTAAACAATATATATTCTCTCTTATACAAGTTTTCATTAGGCCTTCTCCATATGTGAAAGCCCCAAATCTTATGAACTATTTGAGATTTTATTCCCATCCAAATGGGATAAATAGGAAGCCTCCTGGTGGTTAAAAATAAGCACCCCAAATCCACCCTAATATTATTTGGGCCATATCCGTAGTAGGGTCATCTATAGCCTCATGGGATACATTTTTCAAGGCCCCTCAGGAAAATTTAGAATATGTCCCACAAAAACTTTTACTAGGCACATGTTTCCTGGATGTTCTTGCCACGTGACATCAAACTACATAGTTTGGTCGTCATCACATGACTTTTAAAGGTATCATGTGTCCAATTACATGGAAATAATCTATATAGGTTTTGATTCATTTCAGAAGGAAATGTTGGAATCCCATATCAAAGGCCCGATAAAAACATTTAAATGACTCCCACCATCCTGGATGATGATAAATTATAGGAAAACGCCACTACATGGCTTAAAAACAACATCATAATAATAAATGACATAAGAATCTCTAATCGTCATACAAAATGGTACCATCTATGGAGAACCTTGGATACATGTAGATATCAACATTAATGAATAACCTTATATACATAAATATGATTTTACAAATCCAATACATGATAATAATTGATTATTTATATAAGGGAGTCCAATTTTATATTTGGTATTTAATAAAGGTTTCGTAAATGTTTCTTAAAACTATAACAGAGTCTTGGAGTATGAAATGCCCCCCAAAGTGTGTGATGATCCCATCCTCCCATTATCTCATCCAACATGTTTTCTAAGATGTATTTAAAAAATTAAAAATGAACAACTACCTTTGGAAAGAAGGTCTAAATAAACTCAAAATTATTAAGGGTGTGAAATTTGTCTGAAACAATGAAATATTTATTATTAAATATTCCTTAGATAATAAATTTTAATATTTGAAAGACCTTTTAAACAATTATATGAAATTTATTATGATATAGAAATAAAAGTTTTTATTTAGATATCATATGTGATAACGTAAAAATAATTATAAATTATTAAATTAGGTCAATATATATTGTTTTGTATTTAAATTGTGAATTATTCATAATTAATTAATGTTAATTATTCAAATTACGGTATTATTATTTGAAACATTATTCAAATAACATCCAAAGGGTTTTTATGATTGATTTCAAAAAAAAATTAAATAATTATTAAATATTTGATATTAAATTATGTTAAATGTTTACATAATAAAATATTGGATTATAAAAATGTTTTTAATTATAAAAATATATTATATTTTAAATAATATTCCATATAATGATGAATATGAAATTTTTCATATTGGAATTAGTATAAAATTTTTATGTTCATAGTTGTGGAATGTTTATATTGTGAAGCTAAAAATATAAAAAATTTATAATTAGAATTTATTTATGAATAGTAAATAAATTTTTATCTAATATTTAAATATTTTTATTGTTAATTTATGTAAATATTTTATCTATTTTATTCAAAGTTATAAGTTGTTCTATGATGAATGGTGTAAGATTTAGTTTATATATAAAACCTAGGTATCTTAATGAATTTATTTTTTCATCTACCTTGACATCATCTTGTAATTGATGTTATAGACATGAATTTAATTATTGAATAGAGTTTATGAAAATTATTTTTTATATTTAATTTGAATTTAATTCTCTCTTTAGTAATGTATCTATGGGTAGAGGGTGTTGGGGCCAGACTACCTACCTACCAGGAGGCTTATTCCTTGTCTAGGTTGGTGAATGGGGTTCACTATATGTCTCTTCGGTCTTAATCATGTTGATATTTATCCTCATATATGACTCTAAACTTTTACAAGAAGTGTTCTTGTACCTTATGAATATGATGAATTTGAATATGTATGAATATACATGACTTCTATTATTGGGTGAGTATCACAAACCTGTGGGTTGTGTAAAATTGTTATATATCAATATAGATTGAGTATATTGGTTTGGTGTATGGGATATGATTCCAAGCTAAATTATTAGAATAATTCATACTTAAATTGAAATAACATGTGATAATATGGTGTGTTTTAAACCCCCTACAAATACTAAGTGTTAGATTCCTTCAAAAATAGCACTTTTCAAGACCTCAATCATCCAACCTAGTAGATAATGCCATAACAGGGTCTTCAGATTATCTTGTGTTAGGAAAAAAAGTAATTACTAATACTAGATCATCCTTGGGTAGGTTATTCCCAAGAAGGGTTCGATATTGTTTCCTTTTGTTAATATATTCATGATTTTTGGGGTCACACTTAGTTGTGAAACTTGTAAGAAGGATATCAGAAGTGGTAGGAGTTGTAGTTGGTTGTTTAAACAATTTATATATAATTAAGTGAATCTAATTGATAATTTTACTAACAATCCAATAAACAAATTTCAATAAATTATTTCATTTGACTTCGTTCCATTTTACTTCTTTCTCTAGATTGGTAAAAGAAATAGGTGTTACCAAAGATGTAGAACTGTTTAGTTTCATATTACTGAAGTCTAATATCTTATTTATGAGGTCCTTAAAAAGAAAACACTCATGGATGTGGTTCCCCAACATTTGGTGGACATAGAAATAGTTTGTTTGGTACTCATCTCTTTCTTTTTTAGGTTTCTTTGGCCTTTAAAACCGGACAAGGTTGTTTTCAAATGATGTGATGAAGTATCCAAGAACATGTTCA
Organism: Viscum album; assembly: GCA_963277665.1. NCBI lineage: Eukaryota > Viridiplantae > Streptophyta > Magnoliopsida > Santalales > Viscaceae > Viscum > Viscum album. The sequence continues at coordinate 2,037,636,119 of OY728148.1, forward strand.
TTATCAAATTAATAGACTTTTTTTCATTAACAACTAAAACAATATCTTCTTTTGTTGTATTTGATCATCTCTAAGAGGAAGTCTTGTTTATTGTAACTACAGAGGTGGATACCTACTATTTGATGATGGATTTGCGGTAGGATTTGTTAAAGAGGCTTTCATAGATGTAACTATAACATCCTATGGTTTACATTTTCTTCTTCCAGGAGCTGATAGGATTACATAGGATTTAGTGTTAGTCTTTTCAATGGAATTATCATTCTATTGATAAATTTAAGCAAGGCCCCAAAACCCTCATGTTTATTTCACCAGGATTAATGGTCTATGGAACTCATCATGGAAATTGGAAACACAAATATGATGAAACTATTCATGAGGGAGTATTAGATTTAAGGAGTATGTTTTTCCTATCCATTGAGAAATTAAATGTAAAAATATTTCATTATACATTTTTTCAATTCGTTAGATTAAAGTATATTGTCTTCTACAATGTTTAGTTGAACAGGAAAAGGTACTTATACCAGAGATCTTCCAATACAGCGATCAATCGGGGTTACAAAAATATATAAAAGGTAAAGGACATCCTCTGCAATGATTGTACAAAGCATCTGAGTTTCACTGCTCCTTGATATTCAGGGGTCCCCATCATTATATAGTTGTGTTATAAGATATGATCAAGTGCTGCTACGGATCTCCCAAGCCATTAAAAATATGAAGCATGGGATTACCAAAGTTCAGTGGGGGAGGAGATAGATCTATCCATTCAGGATAAGCCTAGTTTTCCACCTATACTAGTGCACACCATCCTTCAATATATTCCAATTGAGGTTTTAATGACACAATGGGGGTCAAATTTTTTTAGAAACATTTTGATGAGATGAGACCCAAAAATGTGCAGAGGATTGAGACTAAACAGGTGCAGTAACCGGTAGGACCAATGGTGGTGGAACTATTGGAATCTGTCACGGGTAACCCATAGGGATATGCCTGTAAGGGTGTGTCTGTAAAAGGGTTAATTAATCATATGCATCAATATTTTCAATATTCCCTTTTATTAAATGTTATACTACTGTAATTTTAAGAGGATAATATTATTGTGGAGAATATCTTGTAGGAATGCGGCCTCAGAGAAACTATTCATTGTGTCTTCTCAACACCTTCATCTCCTCATATTTCTGAAAAAATATTTCCTAAATGGAAAGGGATTTAAATTATTCAGGGGATAGGTGAGACATAGTCTAACATTCTACATTAACCTTATGAGGCACATTTTGTAGATCAAGGAGTACATTATTTGAGCAAGCACCCAAATTTTGGGAGATTTTCTAATTTTGGGCACACACACCTTCTTTATTTTCATTGGTGTGGACTGCATCATGAATAAGAACCTCATCCTCTAATTCCCATGAAATGGAATCATTTTATTTAGTATATTCAATGATTAAATTTATGACATTTACCATTGCATAATGAATTTTTGGATTTTTTTTGTATCTCTTTGAGATGGTCTTTCTCTGCATCATCCATGAGACCTCATTAACTTCTTAGTTGGTTTCCTCAGAACTGTTTGGCCAATAGTAACATGTAGGGAATACTATGATAGTTTAGTTGTGAATTCATTTTGTGGATTCATCCAATATATAAGGAAAAATGAATTTCATTGTGGAGTGGATTTTGAATGTGAAAAATTCCCCATCCCTGCAAGCTAGGGATATTCTTATTCTTATATCTCAACCATTCAGGTTCTATTTTTTGGCTTCATTGGTTGAGTTAAAAAACCCCAAACCTATGGGATGACTTGATTCTTGAATTACTATGGCTCATAGCAGTGTAACTTTTTATTCTAATTATATGGAGTCTTCTCCAAACATTTGATGGGTGTATTATCTGACACCCACTTAAATGAACTATTTCAGAAGTCTGTTGTGCTATTTCAGACGTCTGCGCAAAATATGATGGATTTCATCCTCTATCCTAGAGGTATAAAAAATATTCAATGATGATTCATGTATAATTATCTCAACAGTATGATCTATTTGGTGATGAATTTTTTAAAATCTGATCGAGTCCTGTTATTTTTTATCATGTATTCAGACATGAATATAATCTGACTATTATAGATCTCCTAGGGAAATAAAATTTCATGACACAAAATTGAGTACCATTTTTTGGTTTTATGGAGAATGGAAATGCAATGATCCATGTGCACTCCATATTCTGATGAAAACACCTCATGGGGTATATGAAAACATCTGTCAAAACCTTATTAATGCATCAAGGCATGCACATTGAAGGGCTCTCTATTTCTTCTAAATAATTGGATATTGGGAAGACATGATAGATGCTATCTTAATTTTGTAATGTAACCCTTATATTACCTTGACATTACATGGATACTATTCATAAGTTAATACCTTTGATTTCATGTGACGAAGAGTTTTCCATATGTTGAGGCGGATTCCAGCCATACAATCTTCTACAATCATTTTTATAATGTTCTATTGAAAAGTGTACAAAGGACAAAACAAGACTGGTATTTCATTTTCCGTATATTCTTTCCTCATGTTTAATATATCCTCTTAATATTTTTTTAGAGGATCCTCTACTCGATCGTACCAATGTTTTGGTTTCTCTATCACTTTATCAAAATCAGAAATATCGATAGAGAGTTACGCTATTTCATTAGAAGTTAAATGTACCAAGGGTAGTTTAGGGAATGACCTTTGCATTGGGATATCTTCTAGATGAGAAATTATTTCACCTTTCAATGAAAATGAATCAGACATGAATGGAATTTTGTTTGAAAGGACCTCAAGAGAAAAGTTATTTATCATAACTACATTTTTCTTTTAGTGAATTCTCTTAGAAATGAAAATCACTACTACTGAGAGGATCTTCGTAGTGAGATTCATCATGGAGAGGACCACCATGGAGTATTATAGTAATTAGTAAACCATCATTGTCCTTAGTGTTCTGGAGACATGAAGGGTTTTCATGAATCACATTAGAAGATAAAATCTTGAGGTTGACTTGATTTTCATGAAGCAAACCTTCACAAGGAAGTGTATGATGAGGACCTTTATAATTACAAATATTCCTACCATGATTTGGTAATGGGAGTGTACCATCCTGATCTACAATAGATAAATTTCTAAGGGAACCAAGAACTCCTGTATTGAGTGGATCCAGATCGAAGATCGGCTCTTGATTCCTCAATTGTGTTTGATGACAATTCTTCTTAGATACCATCTTACTAATAGTTGGGGCCAGTTATTGGAAAAACTGGTCTTTCTGGGTAGGTGTATGTGTCTTCCTTTGAGTGGAAATTATGATTTCCCAATTAACTGAAATTGAAACATGTGTGTGTTCCCAATCCGGTTGTTTGTATAATATGGGGGAGTGTGCCCCATGACCCACTTAGACAGGAACACAGGTGTGTATCTGCTCTGAGGTGACATGCTGAGGAGCCACACTACATATAGGGACATAGTTGTTTTTCTATCCCTCAGGTACTATTTTTTTCATTGTGTTGATATCTTGGAAAGTCTCCAGGATATGGGTAGGATTTTTTTCAGCCCTTTCATCATTTCCAAGATGTTCTTGCTACATTCAATTTCCATAAAGGGAATATATTTCCATTCAATGTCTGGAGTAGGTGTATTTAACTTATTCTATCCTCCCTTTCCTACAAGTGGAACGGAAAATACTCATGTGTTAGGGGATAGAGTTGATACATCCCTCTTCCTATAATTGGGGAATTTTGAATAACTTCTCTAGATGATACCAAATGAGGCTGTTGGTAGTCTTGGTGGTTTTAGGAATATGTATGTTCCTTATTACATATTTTTATTGTATTTGGTTGAAATGATTCTTTAAATTATTGCAGTGTAATGGAAGGTTTTTTATTGTAGGAAGTTTTATGTTCCTGCTTACAGAATTTTCCTTTTTATAATGACGGGATTGATTAGGTTTTACAAGACGAGACTGCTTCTTGGCATATTAACAATGAATAGGTGTGTGTAACCGATCATTATTTTCCACCAAATTAGTTTGGTGGGATCATAAGAAGGTTGTGAAGGTAGTAAACCACTCCCTGTTGGAATATTTGTTCCTCAGTAGTCTATCTTGCACATCCAGGTTTGAGGGACCTTGACTAGACAGCCTACAACAACACCTTCATCATGATAAGGTTTTAATGGCGTACAACATTATTGCCAGTGATTATGTATATGAGCCCTTGGGAAGGGACACATGTGTCTTTAGAATGAGGTTTTAGTTTTCCTATTGGTTGAATTTTCTAGAATATGTGAAGGATTGGTGGTTTCATTTACGGGGTAACCTCCCGAAACGGTTAAGGTGGTGGTTGGGATCGTCTGTTTCTTCCCCACCAATCATCGTTGATCGAAAAACCAGGGGAGATTTTTGATACCGAGGTCCTATCAGGCATCCTCCAAGGTTAGGATGGTACTAGGTTGATGGTACTCTCAGAACAGTTCATTTGAGTCCCATTATTTATGACATTTCTTTAGTTATGGTGTCCTTCTAGTGAATGAGGATCCACCAGGAGAAGAAAACGGGTAATTCACATGCGTGAATTATAAGGAATATATTTTTATTTTATGATGTTTTTTCAAAATAATTCCTATATGTATCCAAAAACACAAATAGTGAACTCAATCATTTCATTCAAGTGAAAAAATTCCTAATTTATTTCCTTATCTGTCTTACTTTTATGAATTGATAAGGGTATGACAGATGGGTAACACTATCATCATGGTTAAGGATTCATGTATGCTTTACCAATTTTTGTTTCATTCAGAAATGGAACTTTTTTAAAAATGGAATGATTTGATAGAGAATAATAACTAAATCCATTTTATTGAATGAAATGAAATAATTTTTCTTTTCACATCAGGTTCAAATTTTTTTATTCCTTTTAGAAATGGAACATAGTTATGAAATGTAATGGTCTAATGGAGACTAATTATTACATCCATTTTAATGAAATAAATGTAATAATTGATTTTTTATGGCCGGGTTCACCATTTTTTGATTCCCATGGAATTTGTGTTATGGTTAGGAATATTTTTTTTCCAAACGGTTTCCAACAGATTTATTCATGGAACCAAAAGCATCAAATTGTTTTGTATCCAAATAGATTATCTTTACAAAGGAAGGAATTTGATAGGTGTTTTGACCTACGACTCTTAAGACCTCGCATTGGTCGAGAGGATGGGAGGTCGAGCTCATCACAGCCTTTTGGGGGAAATTATTTCATACTATTGTACACTCTTATATTTTTAAGACATGTTCATGAATCCTTTATTAATTTTCAAGTAAGAGGTGGTTTATCCCAAAATTGGAAATAAATTAACCAAATGTATGGCATTTTATAATAATCTATATATATCTTATATTCAAAATTAGTAGAAATATCTGTATATATCCTAGGTTTTCAATAAATGGTATCCTTTATATACTTCATTGAGATTAATTTAGTCATTATTACATCAATGGTGTTTTTTTAAACCACTTGGTGGGGTGCTCATAAATTTATTTTGATGTCATCCCAATCGCCTGACTCCCTTCTCCTCTCTCGGGTCCCCTCCTAGGGTTCTTAAAGCCTTCCTCGGTGGCGATGGATCTCCACTTTGGACATCCTCTTTTCCGGTACATTCCTTTTATTAGTTATCCTTCTTCGTGGTGGTTCCCTTATTCTTTGGTTTTTCTACTTCTTTGTTGTGATGCTCGATGTTGTGGATCTTCTTCTTCGACTCATTCATTTTTTCCGTCAAAGGTTTCTTCCTGTGGATCCCTAGGATGCTCAATTCTTTCCATGGCCTCCAGTTCCTCTGAGCCTCTCCTGGTCGGAGTAGGAGCAGTGGTAACAAAGAGGTTTTGGGTTATGAGGATCGGTGATCGGCGTATCTGTTGGTGCTACCTGATTCGGCCTATTTTTGTTCTACTACTACTGAGTTTCTGCTGCTTCGATGATGCTGGTGTTCAGAGTCCACTGACACTCATATCCCTGCTCTGGCCTCATGTTCCTCTATACCTTTACCAGTTAAATCTGGATCAGTGGTTACTTGAGGATTTGGTATGTGTGGCTCGGCGGCTATTGGTCCTCCAGGCACAACAATAATGGGTTTTCTCCTTCAAATTTGTGTTTTTGGTTTCGATGATTGTAGTTTTTGATGCGGTGATGTTGAAGGCATCATGACGATGGTGCAGATGTTTTATATGATGGTTGGAGATGACAGAAAATTGATGGTGTTTTTACGGTGGGTCGATGGTCTTCGACGATCCTCCAGATGAAGGTCAAGGACGAGAATGGTTGAAGGATGCTTTTTGTTTTTCTCCGATTAAGGGATGAAACGCCGGTGATGGTTTCCTTTGTTGATGATGGAAATGACAGGAGATTTCTATGGAAGATAGTGATGTGATTATGGTGATAGTGTTGACACTATAGTTCCATGGATTCTCGGGCGGATCACGTGATTTGAGGTTGTGCGTTGATTTGCGGTTTTGCGTTGATTTGCGTGATTTGTGGTTTTTGAATTTGGAATATCCCGCTGAACAGTGTATTCGGTCAGTTACCACTACCCTAATGTGGCTTCTATGAAAATAAAAAAAATGATTTGGGTCTAGGTAGAAAAAATTTACTCTATTATCTATCATCATCCATAGAGATGAAAGTTGTGGTGATGTTGGGATATAACAAACAGATGGGCTACCTATGTATCCTTGTGAAAGTAATCGGAACCCATATAATTTGGTTATACTTAATAGGACACATCATTCCTTTTATGGTCATGTTATAATGACCCAACCGTATAGTTTAACGTAATATGGAAAGGATGTCTAAGTGGGTGTTTCCTAGTAAATGTTTGGTGTGAGACTTGTACAGAAGAATCCTAAGGAACCTGGAAAGAATATGAGTTTCCATTTTGTATTATACTGTTCTAGGAATGTGTCATAGAGAGATATGGGTTGATTTTAGGGTTTTTATATGTATACGAGGAGGCTTCCAACATATCCCAATTAGATGGGAATCAAATCTCATGTAGTTCGGTATGTCTTGCAGGGGATTATGGACCTTATATAGGATTATGCTGGGGAATATTCCTGAAGAGGATTCCTAGGTAGAAGGTTCCACGTGTAATATATTGATTCATGGTGACATAGGGGTTTAATTTGGGGCTTAATCCTAGAGAGGATGCCCCATAATAGGGTCCGTGAGTAATGTATTAAGTAAAAGATTTTTGAGGGATTAACTCGAGGATTAATCTTAAAAAAGATTTTTGAATTAAAGGAATTAATATTATTGATTACTCCTGAGGAGGATGAATGATTAAGGGGGTATGAATTCTCATTTAATGAATGAGATGGTGTGGATCTTGGGACTTGAATTAGTATTCCTAAGTATCCCAGTTATTGTGGGAATCGGAGTTCTTTATGTTGATTGATTCAGGTTGTTAATTGGGGTTTTTTTATCACCACTTACCTCAATTCCCACAAAAGTCATTCTCGTTGTGAGAAACAAGAGGATGTGAATGATTCAAGAAACCAAATTTTTTTCTCCTATGCTAGTGGAAGAGGCCGGGCCTACGGTGAAAAAAAGGCATGGGCGATGGTGGATGAGTGCATGAAGAAATGAAATTTTCAATGTGAGATGAATGTAAAGGTCATTAGGTCTGTCCTGAAAGGCTATGGGATTATTCTAGGAGGGATTCCCTAAAACTATCCACCTATAAAGGGAGGATCTAAGCCCATGTTGAAGGGAAAACCAACTGTGATCATTATCCTCCCTAATAGGAATCCAAGGATCTGAATCTTAGAGATGAGAGGGGACCAACATAGTCATATCCCTAAAATTCGAGATTGGGAACTCCTCTACAATTTCATTGGGGTACGGGTCTGTGTGGCCATGGAAATCTAAATCCACAAACACGTTGAGGATCCTTACCCTCTGACTGGACATGTTAAAAAAACATATGACCATATATATCTAAATAAAAATGGGAGACACACATATTTTCCTTTCCATGATATTTAGTAAATTAGGATGATGTAGTGGAGGTTTCAACATTATCCCTTTCCAGAAATGGAGTCAATGAAGGAGAGGCACTTCCATGAGTGGATTTGAAGGAGGATTCATTAAAGGATCAAACAGAATGAAGGGGTGAGGTAAACAAAAAAGGGTTGTTCATGTAAGAGGTGTGAAAGTATGTCGCGAGCTATTAGGATTGAGTGAATTGGTTAAATATTAGGTGATAAAAAACCAATATGACTACACTTGGTAGATACTTGGCTCTATCCATGAATAGTCTTCCTATATATTCTAAGAGGTGAGGTGCATAACATCCTATTTTCGGAAGGGTAGTTGCACAAGTGTTCATAAATAAAGGGGGTTAGATGATTTAATAATGAAAATGTTGTTAATTTTTAAAATTAAAGAAACTAATTCTTACATTTTTTCACTAATTAACATGCTTTAGGTGGTAGGGAACTAACTTGGAGTTTTCAAAGGACTTGGGTCAAGCATTGGGGAGACTGGAGCAGCAATCAGGCTTCAGGTAATTTCATTCATAGAAATGAATATCCCAATTGTATATTTATAGGAAAATTTGATACACTGAGTGAAAAAGGATTGGCGTTCAAGTGGGAAGCACAGAAGTAACTAGAGAGCAAGTACATGAGCACCTCAGGTGATTCAGTCTACCTTGGTTGAACTCAACTTTGAGGATTTGAAAAACTTGAAATTCTGCATATATTTTATCCTCCTTTTTCTAAGGAATTCCCCTTTTTTAGTTCTTCATTCATGTTATTAAACAATGTTTCAACAACCCTAAATACCACACAAGATATTAAAATACACTAAAATTCCATTAAATACCCAAAAAAAAAATAACTCCACAAACACTAAAAAACCCCACATGGTCTTAAAAACCCTAAAACCCTAGAAACCCTAAAGGAACATAAAATCCTAAAATACCCTAAAACCCATAAAGGAACCTAAAAACCCTAAAAATTAAAAATTCTCTAAAAACTAAATGACCATAAAACCAAAAAGAACCCCCAAAATCCCCAAAAATCTCAAAAATCCCCAAAAGACAATAAAAACCCCAAACCAACTAAAAGTCCCTAAAACTCTATAAGAACCCTAAAAACACTATAATACCTAAAAACCCATAATAAAAATAAACGACCAAACCTGAATAACCCTAAACCCTCATTCTCTAAAAAACCCTCAACCCTTATCCCCAAGAAACCCTCAACCATCATCCCGAAAAAAATTCATCACTCATACCTATGAATCCCACAACCCGAAGACCCCAAAAACTCTAAAAACCCAGCACTAAAAACATCTAAACCCTCAACCCAGAAAATACATGATATCCCATCCCTAAAAACCCGATCATCCAAGGTCCAAAAAACAGTAAACCCTCATCCCTAAAAAACCATCAACCTCGATTCCCAAAAAACCCTAAATCCTCATCCCATAAAAAATAAAACCTCAACCCCAAAACCCTCAAACATTAAACCAAATAATTTTAAACTGTAGCCCCAAAATACCTTATCCATAATAACCAATAAAACATTATACCCTAATTTAAAAGAAATTATAATCCCTCAAACCCAAAAACCTAAAGCCTTAGACCTAAAGAACCCTAAACCCCGCTATCCAAAAAATCCATAACCCATCATGGACAAATAAATATAAACCCTTAGCTCAAAAAAGAGATCATCCCCCATCCCAAAAAAATCCTCAACTTTCATCCCAAAAACCCTGTTAACCCTTAGCCCTAAAAAACCCTTAACCCACATCCCCTTAAAAAAATTATCCCTCATCCTAAAAAATTATCAACCTTCAACACCAAAAAAGTCAACCCCAAACCCCAAAAAACCTCTCAACACAAATCCCCAAATAACCCTCATCCCTCATCCATGGAAAACTATAAATCTTCAAAAAGAATTAAACCTCACATTGATCCTCAAATAACCCTTAACCCTCAGTACAAAAAACCCTAAATCCGTATCCCCAAAACCCCTAAACACTCAAGCCCATAAAAACCGTAAAACCTATCCCAAAAAACCCAAAACTAAATGACATAAAAACACCTAAAAACTGAACCCTAAAATACAAAACCCTCATTCCCAAAAAATCCTCAAAACTCAGCCCTTTGAAAAATCAACAATTTCCTAAAAATCCACTCAACCAACATCCAAAAAAATATATCAACCATGAACCCAAAAATCTATTAACCCTGATCCCTAAAAAAAACCTCAAAACCTAGTGCCAAAAAATAGTCAAAATCTTCTCCATAAACCCTAAAATCTCATCCATTATATATTCTCATCCCAAAGAAGTCATCAAAACATCACCCTAAAAACCCTATACCCTCATCCCTAACAAAACCATCAAACCTAAACCAAAAAATCCTCAACCATCCACACAAAAACCCAGAATTCCTATCCAAAAAAATCGATTGACCCACATCCCAAAGACAAGACCAACATTATTACCTAAAACCCTCATTCATAATACCTAAAAATAATTCACCCCATAAATACCAAAAAAATCTAAACCCCTTCACCCAAAACCCTTTACCCACATCCCTAAAAACCCTAGACTCTAAGGCCTCAAATAATACTCAACCCTTTCCCCAATAAACTGTCAAAGCTCATCCCAAAAAAACACCATCAACCCCTAATCCAAAAAAAACATCAACCCATATACACAATAAACCCTCAACCCACATCCCAAAAAAATTATAAAATTTCAGACAAAAAAATACACTAAACTCTCACCCCTGAAAAATAAAAAACCATAATCCCAAAAAACATAAACACTAATCCCCGAAATTCATAATCCATCAACCCTAAAAGTACCTAGAACCTATTCTCCCAAAATAATAAACCCTCATCCCAAAAAAACCACATCAATATGTCTAAAAAACACCACCAACATTTAGCACCCCAAAAACAAAACCCTTTGCCCCAAAAAACATAAATCAATCATCCAGAAAAAACATAAACCCTAATATCCCAAAGTAATCCACACACATAAAAAAGGCACACATCCATCAGAACTACAAAAACAATAAGCACATATCCTAAAAATACATACATTCCTATCCCTAAAAAAATGTAAACATAAAACCCACAAAAACCCTCAATCCTCTACTCTAAAAACCGGAAACAATCAGCCCCAAAAAACCCTTAACCCCATAAAACCCTAACCCTCATCTCCAAAACCCTCATCCCTTTTACACACAAAACCCTCAACCCATAGCCCATAAAAGCCTCAACAAACATCCTAAAAAAACCCCCAACCCTCATCCCCAAAATATATTCAACCCTGATCTTTAAAAAAACCCAAAACCCTTATCCCTACTAAACCCTCAACACTCATCTGAAAAAAAACCCTAAACCCTCAACCCCCCCACACCATCAACCCGCATCCCTAATAAAACTCAACCATCATCCCCCAAAAAATCGTCAACCCTCATCAGTAACCTCAACCATAATCCTAGAAAAATCCAAAACCCAAATTCCCCAAAATCATAAACCACAATCCCCAAATAACCCTCAACACTAAGCCTTAAAAACCATCAAAACGCATTTCCCCAAAACCCTAAACCTGATCACAAAACAAAACCCCAAACCATCGTCTACAAAAAACCACAACTCTCATCCCCAAAAACCAAAAACCCTCATCCTCAATAAAACCTTAACCATCATTCCCCAAAACTATAAACCCTCATCACCAAAAAACAATTGACTATCAGACCCAAAAAACCGTAAATCATTAGCCCTAAAAACCCTAAGCCCCCAGCCTTAGAAAACCATAAACCCTAAGCCCCGAAAAACCATAATCTATAATCACAAAATTACAGTAAACCATTATCCCCAAAATACAATTACCACATTAGCCAAAAATACACAACCCGCATCCCCCAAAAAATATCAACCCACATCACCAAAAAAACACTCATCCCTCAGGTCTAAAAGAACCCTAATCCCTCCACCCAAAAAAAGTAAAAAAATTTACAAAGAAAACCTTCAACCCCATTCCCCAAAAAAATCAACATTCAGCCCAAATCACCCACAAACTTTATCATAAAAAACCCTAAACCCTCATCCCTAGAAAAAAATAAATCATCATCCCCAAATTCCCCTCAACCATAATCCCAAATAAACCATAAATCATATGTCCCAAAAAAACCCAACCCTCGTGACTGAAAAACACTCAACGATTCTCCCCCCAAAACCCTAAACCCACATCCCCAAAAATACCTCAACCATAATCCCAAAAAAAAAACTTGTTTCCCTAAAAAACCATAACCCCCCATCCAAAAACAATAGAAACCCTCAATCCCAAGAAATCCTCAACTATAATCCCTAATCAACCATCAACCCTCAACCCAAAAACTCCCAAAACCATTTTCCCCAATAGTAAAACGACCCTCACTCCCAAAAAACCATAATACCACATCCCTAAAAATTTGTTAACCTTCATCTCCAAATACCATAGAACCTTATCCTAAAAAAACCATCAAACCAATATAACCCTGAACCCTCTTCCCCCCAAAACCAAAACCATTATCTACAAAAAACCATATTCCATCATACTCCACAAACCCCTAAACCCTCACCATAAGAAGTACTAAAACATTAGGAATAAAAGATTTAAAACCATCATCCCCAATAAAACTATAAACCCTAATCCCAAAAAACTATAAACACTCATCCTAAAAAATCCTACAGTATCATCGCTAAAGAACCATAACCACTCATTGCAAAAAAATACAAATCCTCATCCCCAAATAAACCAAAACTCTATCACTAAGAATCCATAATCCCTCAACCCATTAAAACCAAATATCCCTATACCCCTAAAACCCATAATTCCTCAGAACTAATAAACCATAATCCATGATCCCCAAAACCCATAAATCATCACCCAAAAACATTAACCTATATCCCCAATTTAAAACCAAAACCATTATCCCAAAAATCAATAAACCCTAAAAAAAACCCCTAATCCCCCATCCCCAAAAACCAAAAAATCATATACCCTTATACCCAAAAAATAGAAAACCCTTATCTTAAAAATAACCTAATGAATTTATCATAAATAAACCTAAACCCTCATTCAAAAATAACCCTAATCCCTCAGACCTGAAATCCATAAGACCTCATCCACATGAAACCCTAATACCACAATTCCAAAACAAACCAAAAAACCTCTTCTCCTAAGAAACATAAACCCTAATCCCCAAAAAACCCTAAACATTAACCCCCCAAAACCCTAAATCCTAATTCCCCCAAAACCCAAAACCCTCCACCCCAAAAAACCCTAAACTCTAATCTCTAAAAAAACATAAACCATCATCCCCAACATAACCCTAAACACTCATCCCTAAAAACCCTAAACCCTCATCCCTAGAAACCCTAAATCCTCATCCCCAAATAACTTGAAACACACATTCGCCAAAACCATAAATCATAATCCCTAAAAAACCAAAAACCCTCATCCCCCAAAACCATAAACCCTATTCCCCAAAAAAACCCTCAACCTTAAACATCAAAAAACACATGACCCTTATCCCATAAACTTTGTCACCCCAAAGCTCAAAACAAAACCTCAAAACTCATCCCACCAATATTCCCAATCTTCAGACCCAATGTACCATAGAAACATATCCCAAAAAACCCTCATCCCTCTTACCCAAAAATCACTAAACACTCATACCAAAAAACACCAACCATCAGAAATAGATAACCTTAGAATTAATTCTTAGAAAATATCCAAACCTCAACCCCAAAATACCTCAAACCGCATCACTAAAAAACAACAAAAACTTATCCAAAAAATACCATAATAACTCTCATACCTTAGCCCAAAAAAAACTCAACCCTCATCCACAAAAACCATCAATCCTCAGTCACAAAAATTTCTCAACCTTCGTCCAAAAGAAACCCTAAATTGTTATCCCCAAAAAAATAGAGAATATTTGTCCCTAAAAATCCTTATACCTATCACCCAAAAAAATAAAGCATAAACCCCACAAAACACTCAATCCTTAGTACAAAAAAACCCTCTACCCTCAGGTCAAAAAACCATTCATCCTTTATCCTCAAAATATTTGAAAGCCTCATTCCCAAAAAAATGAACCCCCATAACCCAAAAATAAAAAAACATCATCCCCAAGAAACCATCAACCCTAATTTCCAAAAAACAATAAAATTTCATGCCCAATAAATCCCTAAATCATAATACCAAAAATACCTAAACCTCCACCCCCGAAAATAAACACACATCCGTAAAAACCCCTAAAACCTAAGCCCCCCCAAATCCCTAAACCCACATTTCAAAAAATAAAAAAAACACTCATCTACAAAAAACACTAAATCTTCAGCCACAAAAATTCCTAATCCATTAGTCCCAAAAAAACTCTAAACCCACAGCCCAAGAAAATCAAAAATTCCCTTCCCAAAAAACCCCGAACCCTCATCCCCCCAAACCCTAAACCCTAACCCCAAAAAACCACAAAACCTCATCCCCAAAACACTAATGTCTCCGTAGGAAATCAAAAATCAAAAAACCTAAACCCCATCAAAAAAACCCGTCAACCCTCATAAAAAATACACAAAACCATTAGCCCCAAAAAATCCCAAACCCTCAGGCCCAAATGTTCTTATTCCCTCATCCCCAAAAAAATCAAAAACCCTAAAAAACCGAAATCCAAACCCATAAAAAATATCCAATAATAACCACCAAATATCCCTCAACCATCATCCCCAAAAAAACATAAACCCTTATCCCCAAAAGTACCTGAACCATCATACAAAAATACCCTTATCCCTTATCCCAAATACCCTAAACCCTCAACCCCTTTAAACCCTAAACCACTGACATTAAAAATCAATAACCCTCAACCCCAAAAAACTCTCAACCCTGAGGACCAAAAAACTCCCAACACTAATCCCCCAAAACCCTCAATTATCATCCATAAGAATCCTCAACCCTAGACCTAAAAAACACTCAACCCTCAACCCAAATAAAACCCTCAACCTTCATCCCCAATAATAACCTCACCCCTAATACCCAAAAAACCCTAAATCCATTTCCCCAAAAATCCTAAACCATCACCCCCCAAAATAACCCAACCTTCATCCGCTAAAAACCCGTAACCCTCAGTGATAAGAAACCATCAACCCACAACCCCTAAAAAACCTCAGTATTTAGATAAAAAAAAACTCATACCTCAACCCCTAAAAACACTTATACCTTATCCACAAATACCATAGACCATCATAACATTAAAATCATCAATACTTATCACCATAAAACTATCAACCCCATCCCCCAAAATCCCTCAACACTCAACCCTAAAAAAACACTCAACCCTCAAACCCTCATCAATTAGCTAAAATTAACCCTCAACCAACATCCATAAAAACCCCTAAACCCCCAACCCCAAAATACCCTAAAACCTATACCCAAGAAACTCAACTCTCTACCCCAAAAAAATATCTACCCTACACCCCAAAAAAACCTCAACCCTCTGCCCCAAGATACCCTAAACCCTTTTCTGCAAAACAACATCAACCCTCTGTCACAAATAAAATTTAAGAGAAATCCCATAATTAACCACACATTTAGCCTCCAAAAACCATAAATTTTAAGACCCCCGAAACATACAACCCTTATGCCCAAAATATAGTGAGCCCTCAGCCCCAAAAAACATTCAAACCTTATCCCTAGAAAACCCCTCAAGACTTGAACAAAAAAACCACTATCCTGAGCCCCAAAAAACCCTCAACCCATATACAAAAAAAATAATAAACCATCACCCCAAAACCCACAATCCCCAACCACAAAAAACCCAAACCTGTCAGCCCCAAAAAACTCACAACCATCAGCACAAAAAAAACACTCAACTATGACCCACAAAACACCCTCAACCCTCATTCCAAAAACACCTTATCCCTCATACCAAAAAAAACATCAACACACATCACAAAAAAAACACTGAATCTTCATAACTAAAAAACCCTAAACACTCATACCTAACTAAGCCTCAACCCTCATCCCCAAAATCTCAAAAACGCATCACAAAAAAACCAACAACCCTCATGACTAAATATCCACAATACCTCATCCCAAAAAAATAATAAACCATTAAAATATAAAATTCCTAGAACATCAACCCTATGAAAAACTCAACTCTCTAACCCAAAAAACCAAAAAACCCTCTCCCAAAAAAACATAAACCCATATCCCAAAAAAAACCTAAAGACTCTTCCCCATAAAACCCGAAACCATCATCCCCAAAATCCAAAAACATTTAGAATAAAAAATTATTAAACCCTAAACTAAAAAATCCCCTAAACAATCATCCCAAAAAAACCCAAAACAAGTGGCCTCAAAAATCATTAAACCGTAAAACCAAAAAAACCATATAACCTCATGCCCAAAGAACAAAAAACTTGTGACCCAAAAAACATGAAAACCTTACTCCTCAATAGTTATAAGACCTCAAGTGCAATAAACATTAAACCCTACATCCCGAAAAACCATAAACCCTGATTAAAAAGAAATCCAAAACCCCTGGCCCCAAAAATCATAAACTCACACCCCCAAGAATCCATACACCCTCAGCCCAAAAAATCCAAATCCCTCAAACCCATTAACACATAAACCTACAACCCCCAAAAACCATAAAATCGTATCCTAAAAAAACAAAAAACCATCACCCCCCAATCTAAACACTCAAATCCTAAAAACCACAATAACACACCCCTAAAAAACCGAAATACCTGATCCCCAAAAATACATAAATAACTGTAAAAACATATAAACTATTATCCCCAAAACACTCTACAACATCAGCCAAAAAATATAAACCCAAATCCCAAATAAACACTAAACCATAAGCTTCCAAATCCTTCAACACTATCCCTAAAAAGACCTAAACCATATGTCCCGAAATCCCTACACTGATATCCCCCGAAATCCCAAAACCCTTTCTCCCAAAACCCTAAAAACTCTACCCCAAAATACTATAAACGCTAAACCCAAAAAATTGATAAATCCCAAGCCCCAAAAATAAAAAACCCTCATCTATATGAAATAATGATCCCTTTTCCCCATAAAACCCTAAACCCCAATCCCAATAAACCATAAACCCTATGCCCCAAAAACCATTACACCCCGTCCTAATAAAATCCTAAACTATCATCCACAAAGAACCATAATCCATCATCTCTCAAAAACAATAAAATATCACCACAAACACTAAACCCTCATCCTTAGAAAACCCAAATCCCTAATCCCCAAAAAATACTAAACCTGAATCGCCAAAAAATCCTAAACCCTCATCCAAAAAATTCATAAACACTACAACCCAAAAAACCTAAATCTACATCCTCCCCAAAACCTAAACACCCCCTCCCAAATACACTAATATCTAATATCCAAAAACAAATTAAACCTCATACCTAAAAAAACTAAACTCTTGGCCCCAAAAAATTTAAAATCCATTTCTCCAAAAAATCACAAAAACCTCTTCCCTAGATACCCTAAAACCTCTTCCCCATAAAAAAAAACCCAAACCCTATTTGAAAAATAACACTAAACCCTCAATACATAAAATCGCCAAACCGTCTAAAAAATGCATTAAACTGCATCCTAAAAACCATAAAAACCCAAATCCATAATACCAAAATAACCCTAACCCCCAAAACCCTAAGCCTCAGAATCAATAAAAAAACCCTTAAACCTTATTCCCAAAACCCCTAAATATTATAACCAAAAACCTATACCATAAGAATAAAAAAACCTAAACCATAAGACTAAATTAACCCTTAACCCTAAGCCCCCCCAAACCCTAAAAAAAATATCCCAAAACATACCTAAATGACCAGTACTAAATAAACCTAAACCCCAATACAAAAAAACCTAAATCCATAGCTCCAAAGAACCTGAAACCCTCAGCCCAGAAAATACCGAAAACCCTCAGTCCCAAAAATCCCTAAACCCTCAGCCCCAAAAAACCTAAACAGTAAACCCTATAAAAATAAACTATCCACCCAAATAAACAATAAACACTCAACCCTAGAAAACATATAACCATCATACCTAAAAACACAAAAAACCTCATCCCCAAAATTATTTAAACCCCCATCCCAGAAAAACCCAAACACATAGCACCAAATACCCACATACCATCATCTCTAAGAAATACTAAACCCTAACCCCCAAACTCTAAACAAAACTATACCCTCATACCCAAAAAAACCTCAACCCTTACGACTAAAAAACTCAATCACTATCCCCCAAAAACCATCAAACCCAATACAAAAAAACCCTTAAACCAATTTCATAAAAAACCTCAACAATGATATCCAAAAACACTAAGCCATCATCCATGGAAATAAATCAACTCTCAGACCCAAAACACCCTCAACTCTTTTCCCAAAAAGTTGAAATCCTCAATCCCAAAATACCAAAAGAACAGAGAAAGCTTATGCACCAAAAATATATCAACCCTAAGCCTTAAATCCCAAAACCCACATCCCCAAAAAATCTTAAACAATGAGCACCAAATAATCCTAGACCCTAAACCCTAAAAACCCTATACAGTAATCCCCCAACACCGTAAAACCTCACAATCAAAAAACACTAAACCCTTACCCCACCAAAACCGGACCATTACCCCCAAAAAACCATAAAAACTCATCCTAAAAAAACACTAAACATCAACCACCAAAAAATATAAAGGCTATACAGAAATAATCATTAACACTCAGATCCAAATCCAAGAAAACCCTCCCCCCAAACCCAATTCCCTTGACCCCAAAAATCCATACCCTGCAACCCGAAACAAACATCAACCCATTGGAAAAAAATACCCAAACCCTCATACCAATAAATACATAAAACCTCATATCCAAAAAACAAAAACCTTCATCTAAAAAAAACCTTTAACCCTCAACCACAAAAAAACCTCATTCACCATCAACAAAAAACCAAAAAACCCAAAAACCTCAACACTCATCCCTAAAATTCACTCAACCCTACACCCCAAATAAACTTATTCCATGAGCTCCAAAACCCCAAAAAAACAATAGATCCAAAAAGAGCTCGATATTCTTCCCAAAAAAAACTCTACCCTCAACCGGAAAACACCCTCAACCCACAACATTGAAAATAAATCAAGCCTAAGTGCTAAAAAACCCTAACTCCTCGGTGAAATAAATTATCAACCCTTGGACCTAATGCCCTCATCCACTATCCCCAAAAATTATAAATCCTCAATGCTATACACCATAGAAACTTATACCCAAACACCTAAACCTTCGACACAAAAAAACCCACAACCCACAACCCCCAAAAACCCTTATACCTTAGCCCAAAAAAACACCAAACCTCATCGCCAAGAACCCTCAGATCTATGCTCTAAAACTACCTCAAACCGAAATACTCAAAATTATTAAAATTCATCCCCCAAAATCCTTCAACACATGTCCCCAAAAATACCAAACCCACATAAATAAAAAATAATTAACCCACATCCCCAAACCCCCCAACCATTATCCCCAAAAACCTCAAACTACATCCCCCCAAAACCCTCACCCCTTAGCCCAAAGAAAATCCTTAACTCACATACCTAGAAATATCTAAACCATTACACCAAGAATACATTATCATAAAGCCCAAAAATACCCTCAACCCCCATCCCCAAAAAATACTCAAACTCATCCTAAAAAAACCCTCAACATTATGCCCCAAAAAACCAATCAACCTAGTCTCCAAAACCCCCAACCATAAGCCCCCAAAAATCTCATCCATTATCCGCAAAAAAACAATAAACCCCAAAAATTAAGAGACCATCAAGAATCATCCCTAAAAACACTAAACTTTAATGCCTAACAAACAGAAACCCCTAAATAAAAAAACACCTTATATACTTGACCGCAAAAAACCCTCAACCATTAGCCCAAAAAACCCTCATCCCACAACCCCAAAATACACTCATCTCACCACACCAAATAAACCTAAATAATTTTTCTAAGAAATACTAATTTTTAAACCCCAAGAAACTCTCAACCCTCAAACCCAAAAAACACCCAACCATATTCCCCAAACAGCTCAACCCTTAGCCGCAATACACCATAAACCCTTGGCCCAAAAATCCTTAAACACTCATCCAAAAAATACCCTAAAACCTAAACCAAAAAACATTAAAACCTTAACAAATCAAAACAGTAATTCCTCAGAGTAAGAGACTAAAAACGTTTCCTAAAAATGAACAAACCCTTTACCCAAAAGACCCTAAACCCTTAGACTCAAAAACCCCTAAATAGCCAAAAAACCAAAAAATATCATATGGAAAAACAAAAAACACACAGTCCTAAAAACACTAAACCCATTTCCACAAAATATCCTAAACCATATGCTCATAAAACCTCAGAAACATCATTCAGAAAAAACCTAAAACAATCTTCCTAAAAAATCCCTAAACCCTCAGCCCAAAAAACCAAAAATCCAGAACACAAAAGCCCTAAACCCACTTACTGAAAACATAATAACCAGTCACTGCTAAAAAACCCTAAACATACATACCAAAAAAAAACAAAACCCTCTTCCCCAAAAATACTTAAACCGCAATTCCCTAAAATGTCTAAACCCTCGGCCCAAAAAAACCCTAAATGATCAGCTCGAAAAAAAACATTAACCATTATCTACAAAAAACTAAAACACTAAACCCAAAAATAAATTAAACCACCTTATAAAAATTTACACATATCCACTAATTACATTAAATATTAATCCCCATTAACCGTAAACTATCATCCTAAAAAACACTAAATCTACAACCCAAAAAACCCCAAATCACTTACCCCCCCAAACACCTAAACCCTCAGCCCAGAAAACCCATAAACCCTAAGAATCCAAAAAAAATAATCCCTTAGCAACTAATATCCTCAAACCCTATACCATGAAAATACTATAGGCCCTCAAAAACAAAAAATAACATAAAACCTCATCCCTAATGAACCCTAACCCTCATACCCGAAAAATACCAAAACCTCATCCGCTAAAACCCCCAATACCATATCTAAAAAACCCTAAAATGTCTGCAAAAAAACATTATACCATTAACCCAAAAAAACCTTATAAAAAACGTAAACCTTCATCCCCCAAAATAACTAATCCCTCATCCTAAAAAACACCTATAACATCACCCATAGTAAACCCTAAATCCTTAGCTAAATTAACTAATACCCTCAACCCTGTGACCCTAAACCCTAATCCCAAAAAACCCAAAACCACAAGCCCAAAAAAATAATAAACCCTCTTACCCATGATATAATAAAATACCATAATAACTTATTCCAAAATATCCCTAAACCCTAATTCTAAAAAAACCCTAAAACCTCAGCCCTATATAACACTAAATTATCATCCCCAAAACCTCTAATCCGCCAAAACCAAACCCTCTATCCCAAAAAACCTAAACCCTTATCCCCCCTAAACCGTGAATTTTCATCCCCTAAAAAACCTGTAATGTTATCCCAAAAACCATAACTACGCATTACAAAAAACCCTACTACCTAAGCCCCAAAAATCCCTAAACCATATTCCATAAAAAAACCTAAACCCACATCCCCAAACTACCCGAATCATTCATCACAAATAATTCTAATCCTTAGCCCCCCAAAACCCAAAACCCTCATACAAATCCTGCTAAACCCTCATCCCCCAAACCCCCAAACCCCAAACTAAAAAAACATATACCCCCATCTTAAAAAACCCATATCCATGAGTTCTATGAAAACTCTAAACCCTATTCCCTAAAGACAATAATCCATCAACACTAATAATCTGAATCCCTTATTCCGAAAAAACCCAAAAATCACTATCCAAAATAAAAACCATAAAAACTCATCCCTAAAAAACAATAAAACATCTCCCCAAAAAATCATAAACCCTCAAACCCTAAAAAACCAAATACCCTCTTCCCCAAAAAACACATAACCCTAAACCCTAAAAAACGCTCACCCCTCAAAAAACAAAAAATTCTCAACCCTTATCCCTGCACAAACCCCAAACTCATCCCTAAAAACCCAGAACCACGAGCCAGAAAAATCCATCAACCCTCACCACCAAAAAACCCTCAATCCTCATCCCCCAAACCAAAAAATATCATCCAGAAACCCAAATCCATCTTCCTGAAAAAAACACTCAACTATTATCCCAAACAATACCACTAACCTTAGTACCAAAATAAATTCATCCCTCAATCCCAAGAAACCCTAAAATCTCATCCCAAAAAAATGCTCACCACTCATCCCAAATAAACCCTACCCTCATCCCAAAATAATCTTCAATCATCTACCCCAAATACCCTCAATATTCTACCCAAAAAACCCTCAACCTTCACCCCCCCATTAAATGATCATCCCCAAACAATATTATCCAAAACAAATGTTAACCCTACCCTAAAAACCCCTCATTCCACATCAGCAAAAAACCCTCAATCCAAAAACCCAAAATACCTTAATCCCTTTTCCCCCAAAACCCTCAACCCTCAGCCAAAAAGAAAACCTCATATACAAAAAACCCTATACACTCATCCTCTAAAATACTAATCCCTCAACCCTAAGAAACCCTAAACTCTCAGAATAATAACCCATCAACACTTAGCCAAAAAAATTCATCAACCCAAAAAAATTCACTCAACCCTAATCCCCAAAAAACCCCAATCCATCATTCCACAAATTATATGAGACTCATGGGGGTGCATTATATTCACAGTGTTGGGTGAAAGATGAAGGATAGGTTTTGGGGATAATTGTCATATGGTGTGTATGGTTAGTTGTAGGAATTACCCAGCAAACAAAAATAATGATAAATAAATACTAATTAAAAAAAACACTCATGGGATGGATATGATTGAAAATCCAAAAAAAAAAGTGGATGAGGAAAAAAATTTGGGGATTTTTGATCATTGATCACAAATCTAATATATAGACTAGAAATGAATGAATGGAAAATATCATGGGGGAATAATCGAAGCAAACACCAAACAGAGGAGAGAGGAAATTCATAATACCTCTATTATAATCCATAATTAAATACATGTTCCAATGGGGTGTCTATTTATTTTTAATGGGTGCTATTTTAATCAAGGGTCTAATACCCAAAGAAAACCATAAAAAATCTTCCCCAAGAAACCTGAATACATATTCCACAAAAAACATATGCCCTAATCCCCAAAAAAACACTAAAAACTCATCCTGAAAACACCTTAAATCA
Organism: Viscum album; assembly: GCA_963277665.1. Lineage (NCBI taxonomy): Eukaryota > Viridiplantae > Streptophyta > Magnoliopsida > Santalales > Viscaceae > Viscum > Viscum album. The sequence continues at coordinate 2,037,659,454 of OY728148.1, forward strand.
TCATCCCTAAAAAACTAGAATACCTTACTAGAAAAAAATAAAAAAACCTAAGCCCCCAAAAAGTGTTACCCCATAGTGGCAGAAAAACCTAACACCTCAGCCTTAAAAAATGAAACCCTACCCTGCAAAAATCCATAAACCCCCAACCCTAAAAAAATTTAAAACATCATACACTTAAACCCTAAAACCTTAACACCAACAATCCCAAATACCTCATTCCCATTATACCCTAAACCATATTCCTGAAAATTCCCCAAGACATCAGCTAAAAAATAAAATAAATCCTCATCCCCAATTAACCTTGAACACTCAATTACCCAAATACTAAACCGTTATCCCCCAAAAAACCCTAATCCCTAACCCCCCAAAATCTTAAAAAACCATCCCCATAAAACCATAAACTGTCTTCCCCAGAACCCCTAAACCTTCATCCCATAAAACCATAATACTTCAACCCCCCCAAAACGTGTCCAGCAGCCCTAAAATTTGATAAAGCCTCACACCCAAGAAACCCTAAACCAGCATACCCAATAACCCTAAACCATATTCCATCAAAATCCCATAACCATCATCCCTAAAACACCTTAATCCCTCATCCCCAAAATACACTGAACCCTCATCCAAAAAAATTTATAAACCCATAGCACCAAAAGCCTAATAACTCATCCATAAAAACCCTAAACCCTCAGACAAAAAAAAACCCAAACCCCAAGCATTAAATACCCAAAACCCTTAGTACCGATAATACCTAAAACCCTACCCAATAAAACCTATATGATTAGCACCGAAAAAACCTAATCTATGATCCCAAAAAACCCTAAACCCTTAGCAAAAAAAACTCTAAACCCTCATCCATAAAAAACACTACATCATCATCCCTAAAAAGTCATAAAACATTAACAAAAAAAACCATAATCCATTAACCCCAAAAAATCCAAAAACCTCATCCATAAGAAATACTAAAACATCATCCCCAAAAAAACATAAGTCCCCATACATAAAAACCCTAAATCCAAACCCAAAGAAACCCTAAACACTTATCTATAAAAAAACCCAAAAACCTCATCCCAAAATTTCCCTAAATACTTAATTCCATGAAACATTAAACCCTCATAACCAAACAACCATAAAACACCCATGCCAAAAAAATCAAAAAAAAATCTCACCTAAACACCCAAAAAACTCTTATTCCCTAAGACCAGTTAACCAATATTGCTTAAAAACACTATAAAGATATCAAAAAACCCATAAAACCATGTAAAAAAATATGACTAAAAAAACTAATCCCTAAACCCTAATAACAGTAAACAGACATAAAAAAAATGTATACCCTCGTCACTAAAAAAGTCAAGACATTTTCCCAAAAAACACCTACACCATAATCCCCTAAAACCCTAAAACCCTAAAACAACCTCCTCAATAATACCAAAACCATCATACCCAAAAAACCTAAACCCTAATCCCAAAAAACTGTAACCCTTTAGCCCCATGAAAACCCCAAACCCACTTCTTCGAAGAAACCAAAACCGTCAGGCCCAAAAAACCCAAATCCAACATCTGAAAAAAAAACACTAAACCCTCAACCATAAAATCCCAAAACCCTCAGACACAAAAAACACAAAACCCTCATCCCCAAATAGCCTTAAACCCTCAACCACAAAAAAAAAACAATACCATCATCCTAAAAAATCCATATCACCTTATCCCCAATAAAACATAAACCTTCATCCCTAAAAACCCTAAACCCTTAGTCCAAAAAATCCATAAGCACTCATCCCAAAAAAATACTAAAACCTAAGCCCCAAAATATGATATGCCATCATCTCTATGATACTAGAAAACGTTTTCCACAAAAAACCAAAAACTCCCCATATTAGAAAACCTAAAGTCCTTATCCCCCAAAATCGCTCACCCGTCATCCTTAAAAAGACCTCGACCCTCTACTCATAAAATAACCATAACACTATTCCCTAAAAAACCCTCAAAACTCAGCCTAAAAAAACCCTGAACCCTCGGACTCAAAAAGTCCCCAACCATCAACCCAAAAACACCATCAACACTCATACCTATAAAATTTCAAATCCTCAGACCCAAAATACCTAGAACACTCAGCACCAAAAAACCTAACACCATAATCCCCAAATTATAATGAACCCTCATCCCTATAACTGAAAAATATTATCCCCAATAAAACCATAAACAATTATCCCCAAATAACTAAAAAATCTAAACCACAACAATCCCAAAACCCTTAACCCCAAAAAACTAAGAACACTAAGTAGTAAAAAAACCCAAAGCCTCATTGCCAAATAACCTAAACCATATACACAAAAATACACTAAAAAACATCACCCAATGTCTATAAACCATCATGCCCAAAAAACACAATACCACTCATCCTCATAAAACACTAAACCCTCAACCTCAATAAACCCTAAATACTCATCCCCAAAACCCCTTAACCTTCAAACTAGATACATGTTTGGATGGCCTATTGAGTGTTTCCTTGGCATGAAACTGATTGGGTGACCAGCTAATTTGTAGTACCTTTATTTGACTCATTTTGTGATAATTCATAGAAAATGGGAGTTCCTTTTTTGAGGAGTCATGAACATTTTCACTTATAATTTTCTTCACTACCTCTATAGGCACCCCTTATTGTTCATGTAAAACATCTGTATTAGGTTAATCCACTATGTTATTCAAGGATACATCATCGTGAGTCCCCTTTACCTTCCCTATATCCATAATATCATTCATTATCTACTTCCATTCAACCAAATATCTCTTTATGAGGGAAAATATTTCTAAAACGTTTGGATTAGATGAATGTCATTCCACTTTTCTTAAAATCATGCCAAGAATCACTGCCTCACTTTCCAACTGAGACATTGGTAAAATTTTACCCATCATAGAAACTCCCTTATAGTTGGGTTTTCATTGGAAACTAGACTCTAGGTGCCCTAATTTTCTAAACAACACGAATTTGTCCACCCATAATTCAAAGAGCACTGATTGTTTTTACTGGAATTTTTCACTAACCGTAACCCACACCCACTCCACCAGTTTCATGGAAACATCTATCTCCATAGATATGTGTGGTTTAATCGGATGGATGATAGAGAGTGTTCTATAATTGGAAGACAATGTTATTCCTTCCATATTCCATAACATTCACAGTATAGAAGGGTTTTGTAGTGGCATGGGGATTTCAATAAAATAGGCACAAATCATGATTCAAGATGGGTCCCTTTTCATTTGAAAATCATAAGTCTATTGGGAGAGGTAAAACCTAAAACTGAGGAACTTTCACGGTTTATTGGAAAATTAATGAATCAAGTCAACATACAAGTCGAAGTGAACCATGTGAGGCTAATTTTCGAGAAGACTAAAAATCACTCACTCATGAAGCCCCCTTGATTTAGAGATAAACTAGTATGAATCATTCTTAGAGGGTATTCAATGTATAAATTGATCTACCATGGTAAGATACATGTGACTTGAAGAATTCATGAACTCCAAAAATGATAACACAATTTGAGTTGTTCCATCCATGAGGTCAAGAACCATCAGACTTGGTGAGATAGCTGGGAATTGAGGATGAGCAATAGGGTCTGAGGAAGGGAAAAAGGGAGGACTGACGATGCCATGAAAGACAATGTGATATCATATCAATTTCATGAACATGAAGGGGGAAGGGTAGAGCCGATTTTGGATTTTTTATGGCATCACTACCAAGAATATGATATTAGAGCTGCCCATGATATCCATTTTGAGACTCCATTAAACCCTTAAAACTAAACAACAAAAAACCCTCAACCCTCAACCCCAAAAATTTAAACATTCACCCCAAAAATCCATCAAAAAATATCCCCAAAAACCCTCAACTATCATCCCCATATATCCTTGAGACTCACCAATAACCCCCCTCAAATGACAGCCAAAAAAACTCACAACACATATCCCTAAAAACTATAAACACTCATCCACAAAATAACATCAAACATAATTCCAAATAAATCATCAACCCTCATCCCCAAAAAGATCTCATCCATTGGGCCAAAAATATAATCAACCACATCCCCAAAAAACCTGCAATCCTTAGCCCCAAAACTATAAACCAACAGCCTCAAAATTCAATCAACCATCATTTACAAAAAATCCCTCAACCACAAAAAATATCAACCCTCATCCAAAAAAACCCTAAACCATTATTATTGAGTCCCAATAAAACCCCTCAACGTTAAGAGGAATAAAACCTTAAACCTCATCCCATAAAATACTTAATCATTATCCACAAAAAAACACCCACTTCTTAGACTAGAGAAACCCTAAAATATCATATCCAAAAAGACATCAACACTCATCCACATAATACCTCTACACTCATCCCTAAAAAACATCATCCCTCATCCAAAAAAACACTCAACCCACATAACCAAAAATCCCACCACAATTACCCCCCAAAACCATAAACCTTTATCCAAACAATACCGTCAACCCTCATACCCAAAAAACGCTCATCCTCGGACCCAAAAAACCTCAACACTCAACCCAAAAAAACCTCAACCCTCATCCCAAAAAAACCCTCAACACTAATCCCCACAAAACTATCATCCCTTAATCCTAATATCAATCAAACCAATAACCCAAAAAACCATCAACCCTTATCTTCAAAATACATTAAAATATCATCAACCAAGCACCCAATACTCAACCACAAAAGGGTCAACCATGGCCCCAATAAAACCCTCATCCCTCAGGCCCAAAATTCCAACATCCAACATCCCCAAAAAACCATAAACCACCATCCATAAAAAACCCTAAATCCTCATCCCAAAATACCCTCATCCAGAAAAAAACCTTAACCCTCATACCCATAAAAAATCACTCCTCATCTCCCAAAAATCATCAACCCTCGCCCTAAAAAACTCTAAACCTTCATCCCTAGAAACCATAATCCTTTACCCAAAAAAAACCTAAAACCTCATCCCTAAAAAACCTTAAACCCTTAACACCAAAGAACCATTACCACTCATCTGAAAAAAATCATAAACACTTTTAACCCGAAATCACTAAACTACATTCCATAATGTACCTTAACCATTCAGACAAAGCAATCCTAAACCCTAAACCCAAAACACCCTAAACCCAATTCCCAAAAAACCTCAACCACTTTTCCCCAATAAACTAAAACATTTTGGACCATAAATTCCCAAAACATTACTCTTATAAAACCAATAACCATCATTCCTAAAAATCCTAAAACCTATACACCAAAAATACAAGGCCCTCTACCCTGAAAAACCCTAAACATTAATTCCCAAAATGCCTAAACCCTCATCCCAAAAAACACTAATCCATCATCCCACAAAAAAACTTAACCCTTATACCCAAACCCTACAAACCATAAACAACGAGTCCTCTAAACCCTCTTCCCCCCAGAACCTAAAAACCGCATCCCCAAAAAATCCTAAACCCATAGTCCCAAAAAAATATAAATCCTCAATCCAAAAACACCCTAAACCCCCCAAATCAAAAAAACATAAACCCTCAGCCCAAAAAATTGAGAAAAACCTCATCCCATAGAAAACCTAAATCTCTAGTGTAAAAAAAATTAAATTCCCATACTAAAAAAAACCCAAAACTATCATCACCAGAAAACAATATACCCTCAGCCCAAAAATAATCTCTACGCATAGTCCCAAAAAACCCTAAACTCTCATCCCCAAAAATCATAAACAATAAATCCCAAAATACTGTAAACCCTAAACATAAAAAAAACATCACACAACCTAAAAAAAACTATTACCAAGCCCAAAAAAAAAACATAAAACCATCATCACTAAAAAACCCAAAACCCTCATTACTAAAATACCCTAAAACCTCATATTGAAAAAACCATAAACCCTTAGACACCAAAAATAGTAAACCCTCATCCCTAAAAAACCCAAAACCCTAATCCCCAAGAAACCCTCTACCCGCTTCACCAAAAAACCCAAAACCCTTAGCCCCTAAATACCCTAAACCCTCAGTACAAAAAAATGCTAAACCCTATGCTCCAAAAATTCCTAAACCCTAAACTATAAAAAAATAAAAAACATATTCCTTAAAAAACCCTAAAACCCATAAATTATAATCCCTAAATTTACCTAAACACTTATCCTCAAAAAACACAAAACCCCCTTCCCAAAAAAACATTAAACACTTTTCTCCACAAAATATTAAACCCTAATCCCAAAAAAGCCAAAAGAATCTTCCAAAAAACCCCTAAGCCCTTGTTCATAAAAAACCCAAAAAACATATCCAAAAAAACCCTAAACCATCATATCCAAAAAACACTAAACCCTCATCCCCAACAAACCAATTTGATTGAGTTATGGAATTTGGGGATCTGAGATTTTTGATCACTGATATAATATAAAGAGTGACAAGGAATGAATGCAAAAATGAAAGGGAATAATTGGAACAATTCCCACACAATGTATAAAAACAAATTTTAATCTTCCCGTTAAAATATATAATGGAATACAAGTTCCATCGGGGTGGATAAATATATGTAAAGGGTGATACATTATTCATTGGTTTAACACCCTAAATTCATAAAGGCTATACCTACCGTGAAACCATAAATTTAAAAAGATAAATTCTAATAAAGAATTTATGGAAAGGTAAGAGATTCCTTTTTTCCATATTCCATTGTTTTTGACATCGATTACCTAGCCCATCAGAATTGACATTGGTTTCCAAAGATAAGTTTCTACAATTTCCATGCAAGCATGGCATGAAAAAAATAGTCCAAACATTTTATTGGTAGTCATGAAACTCATTTGGTCTTATATAAGAGTTATAATAAACCATTTTTCACTTTTATAAATGCACCTTGGGTTAAGGATTTTTATTGCAGTGAGATGCCCTCCGATTTTCACACTTAGTTAAAAAAATCTTTTATGAATCAATGGATATTAAAACATCAAAAACTCCCATTATATGATGTAAATTTCATCCTTTTATTTCATATCACAAAATAACCTCATACCTAATCCCCAAAAAAACCTCAACCCACATCCCCAAATAATTTTAGTTCCTTATCCCCCAAAACCATCAAACCTTTCCCCCCAAAAAATGAACAATCCACCCCAAAAACTCTGAACACACTGCATAAAAAAACACCACCCAAATACCTCCATAAACCTTATCCCTCATCCCCATAACCCATAAACACAAATCCCCAAAATACCTTGAACCCTTTCCCAAAAACACCCTAAACCCTCTTAAAAAACCATGATCCCTGAGCCCCAAAAACCCTTAAACCATCAATCCCAAAAAAACCATGAACCATCATCACAAAAAAATCCTTATCAATCAATAAAAAAACATAAAACTTTAGTGTCAAAAAAACCCATAACTGCATCGCAAATAAAGATGAAATCATCATCCACAAAAACCTTGACCCCTCTTCCCAACAAAACCCTGATGCCACATCAAAAAAATATCCTGAACCCGCATCATCTAAAACCCCATCCAAAAATAAAATATAAACCATTATCCCTCAAAAAATACGAACCCCTATTCCCTAAAAACCTAATATACACATCCTTGAAAAATATAGAAACCTCATCACGGAAAAATATTGAAACCTTAGCCTCATAAAATCCGCAACCCATAGCCCGAAAAAATCCCGAACCCTAGTCCAAAAAAAGGAACACTATGCACTAAAAAATCCTTCAACCATCAGCCTAGAAAACTACTAAACCCTCAATCCCAAAAACAATTTAACCATAATAACAAAAAAAACTTGAATAATCTATCCCAATAATCCCTCAACCCTTATCCTATAAAATCTTTCGACCTTAATCCCCATGAAACCCTGATCCCTCATCCCTAAAAACCATCATCCCATAGTCAAACAAATTCCAAAAATCTATCATTATACCTAGAAAACCCTCAATAAACACCTATGGAAACCCCTATGAATATAACCCCACAAACCCTTAATAATAATCCATAAAATACACTAAACCCACATACCCCAAAAACCTGAATCCATTATCCCCAAAATACCCTCATCCACAAAAAAGCTAAACAGTGAGACCTAAAAAAACCCTAAAAACTCATCCCTAAATAACCCAAACCATCAGTTCTAAAAAACATGCACACATAGAATTTAAATAAACTAATCCAAAAACCCCCATGATCCCATAACCATCATCCCCAAAAAATAATCAAGCCTTATCCCAACAAAAAACCTCAACATTCAACCACAAAAAATCCTCAAACCACAACCGCAAACACCCTCAACCACATCACCCCAAAAAACTCAAACTTCATCACCACAAAAAAATTATCCTTAAAACCCATTAAAATATAAACCATATTACCCAAAACCCTAGGCCCCAGGCCATAATAATCCCTCCACCCTCTATCCCAATATACCCTCAAGCCCCAACCCCAAAAAAACATCAACCCTAAACCTTAAAAAAACTCAACCCTTAACCCCCCAAAACACTAAACTCATATTCCTAAAACCCTAATCCATAAAAACCAAAAATAACATTAACCTATATTAGAAAAACTAGGAACCCTTATCCTCACAAAACAATAAACCATTATACCCAAAAAACACTAAACCCTTAGGCTAAAAAAGTAATAAAACCACAATAGAAAAAAACTAAACCATAATCCCAAAATATCCATTAATAGTATACCATAAAAACCAATAAACCCTCACCCAAAATATCACATAAAATCTGAGCCCCAAAAATACCTCATCCCTCAGCTATAAAAAACCTCTCCCATCATCCCCAAACAACTCTCACCCAAAAACTCATGAATCGCAAAACTAACATCCCCAAACAACATATAACCATTAGTCCAAAAAAAACTATACTACCAAACCCAAAAAACCCTCAACCATCATCCCCAGAGAACCCTAAACACCAATCCCCAAAAAATAATCAACCCTATTCCCCAAAATACCCTATATCCTCATCCATAAATATTTATCAACTCTCTACCCAAACAAACTGCCAACCCTTAACCACTAAAAAACACTCAACCATCCACCATAAAAAAAACTCTTAACCCTTAGACCTAAAAAAACCTCAACCCTTAATCACAAAAAACCCTCAACACTCAACCCCAGAAAACCTCATATTCCATCCCCCCAAAACCCAAAAAACTATGCACGAAAAACCTCAAACTTAATACCAAAAATCCTCATCCCTAATCACCAAAAATCCTAAAACCATAGCCCCAAAAAACTCTTCCCTAAACCCCCATACCCCTAAACCAACATCCATAAAAAACCATCAACCCTCATCCACCGAAAAACCTCAAGCCTCCACCACATGAAATCATAAACTCATAACTAATAAAATCCATCAACCCCCATCCCCATATGATCCTCAACCATTATATTGAAAAAAACATAACCTGCAACCCCAAAAACCCACAACCCTCACCATGTTAAACTCTCAACCTTCATCCCTAAAATCCCCTTAACCCTCAACAACTAAAAACTCTCAACCCTATACCCCAAAATACACTCAACCATCAAACTCAAAAAATATTAGACCCTCATACCAAAAAACCACTAAACCCTCCGTACCAAAAAAACCTAACCCCTCATCACCAAATAAATCCTAAAACCTCATCCCTAGAACACCTTAAATCCTCATCCCCCCAAAAATTATCCTTGATCTATAAAAACTTAACCTTATATTCACAAAAAAAAAAGAATAATACCAAAAAAACCTAAACCCTCCTCCCAAAAAACAGCAACCCTCTACCCAAAAAACCTATAAAACCTTTATCCCAAAATATAGAAAACCTAAGTACCAAGATACCCCAAAAAATCAGCACAAAAATTTCCTCAACCCTCTATCCAAGAAATTCCTAAACCCTCATCCCCCAAGAAAAAAACTCATACCTAGAAAAACCTTAACCCATGGCTCTGAGAAACCCTTCATCCTTACCCCAAGAACCTAAAAAACCTCATTGCCAAAAAAAAATCCTCAACCAGCATCCACAAAAATCCCTCAACATGTATCCTTAAAAAACTCATATTCCCAAACCCCAAAAAACCCTCAACCATCTACCCCTAAAATACCACAATCCTCAATAGCAAATAAATCACATACATAATTTGAAAAAACACTCAACCCTCAACCCAACCAATAAAACATCCAACCTCATCCCTAAAAAACCATAAAATATCACCCCCCAAAACCCTCAAACAGCCACCAAAAAACCTTAAACCCTCAGCCCCAATATACCCAATACTTTCAGAGCAAAATTACACTAAATCCTCTACCTACAAAACTCTTAACAGTTAGCCCAAAAAAAAATAAACCCCCATCCCCCATCCCTAAATTACTATAAAACCTTAGAAAAAAAATTCAACAACTGGCATCCCCAAAACTCCTCAACCCTGAGATACAAAAGACCCTCAAACCTCATCCCCTCAAAACCATAAACCAAAATCCCCAAAAGAACTCTCAACTTTCAGTTAGAAAAAACCATAATCCCTCATCCCAAAGACACACTCAACCCTCAACCCCCATAAATAGTCAACCTTCAACCCCTAAAATAACAACACATTAATTCCACCCAAAAAAATCAACACTTAGCCCCCAAAAAACCATCACCCACAAAACAATCATAACCCTAATCTCCAAAAGAAATAAAATCACATCACCAAAAAAACCTCAACCTGGAGGGACAACAAACATCAAAACATAGTCCCAAAATAAACCTTCATAATCAGTCAAAAAATCATTAAACCCTCATCACCAAATAACCCACAACCCTCAATCCCAAAAAACATTTAAAACCATATTTCCTAAAAAATCATTAATTCTCATCCATAAAATCCCCAAACCCTAATACCCCAAAATCCTATACACTTAGCCCCAAAAAACTGTGAACTCAATGCCTTGAAGAACATAAAAACATTAGCACAAATGATCCAAATACCTCATCCCCAAAAAAGCTAGAATAAATAGACATAAAAAACAATAAACCCTCGGTCCAAAATACACCAAAACCTGAGGCAAAAATAACCCTAAATCATCGGGTCCAAAATAACCAAAAACCATCATACCAAAAAGACTTGAAAATTTAGTCCCAAAAAATCCAAACCCTCATCCAAAAATAACCCAAAACCCTCATCCCAAAATATCAATAAACCTCCATCCTTAAAGAACCCTAAACTCTCATCCTCCCAAAACCCAAAACCCTCATATCCTAATAACCCTAAACTCTAGATCAAAAAACACTAAAACCCTTACAACAAAACACCCTAATCCATCATCCCACAAAAAATCATCACCACTAAAACATAAAAATCCATCAACCCTCATCCCCAGAAAACCTTAACCCCTGCCCCAAAAAATTTAAACCCCTTCCCCAAAATCCCTTAGCCTTCATACCCAAATAACCCTCAATCCATAGTACAAAAAATAAATCAATTCTAAGAGCTGAAACACCAAAAAACCACAACACCTAAAAAAATATCCACAAAACCAAAATACAAAAAAAAACTAATCCCTAAAAAAACCTAAAACACCAAGCCCCAAAATACCATCAACCCTCTTCCCCAAAAACCATAAACTCTCAGCTCTAGAAAACCTAAACCCTTAGCCCCAAATAAACCTAAATCCTTATCCAAAAAAACCCTAAAACCTTAGCCCCAAAAAACCCAAAAACCTCACCCATAAAAAATCTAAAAACCTCATTATAAAATATCCCTATACCCTCAGTGCCCAAAAATCCAAACCCATTTCCCCCAAAAAACCATAAAATCTCTAACCCAAGAAAACCCTAAACCCTTATAAAAGAACTATACCGAAAACCCAAAACACCCAAACACTAATCCCCAACAATCCCTAAACCCCATCCCAAAAACCCCAATACCCTCATCCACAAATAACCCTTAATCCTTATTACAAATAACCTAAACTATCAGCCCCAAAGAAAACTGAACTATCATCACCCTAAATACATAACTCTTCATCCCCCCCAAAAAAATTAACCCTAAACCCTAAAATACCTGAACCCACAGCCATAAAAAACCTAAAACCTCATCCCAAAAAACCATAAACCCTCATTTCAATATAATCCAAAAACCTGATAAAAAAACCCTCAACCATCATCCCCAAAAAAACACTCATCCCTAATCCCCAAAACAACCCTTAACCTATTGCCCCCCAAACCCTTCAAAACTCGTCCAAAAATACCTCAACCCTCAGCCCCAAAAAACACTAATAATGCATCCCCAAAAAACACAAAACCCTAATCCCCAGAAGACCCTAGACACACATTCCCCCAAAACCCACAAAACACTACCCAAAAACCCATAACCCTTACCCTTTAAAATACCTCAACCACCATGCCAAAAATACAAAAAACCTTATCCTAAGAAATCCCTCAACCCTCAATCACAAAAACCCTCAAACCTCGTAAATAAACCATCCACACTCAACCCCAAACAACCCTCAAATATAAGCCCCAAATAACCCTCGACCTCATCCCTAAAAACCCTAAACCCTCATCACTAAAAACTAGTCAACCCTGATCTCCAAATAACAGTAAACCCACAACCCAAAAAACCCTCAACCCACAACCCCGAAAATCCCCCAACCGTTAGTTCCAGAAAACCACCAACACTCACCCCCAAAAAACCCTCAACCCTCATCCAAAAAAATCAATAAACCCTTAACCCATTAAACCCTCAACACTCATCACAAAAATCCGTTAACCCTCCACAAAAAGAACCATCAATCTAATTCCCCAAAATACCTCAACTCTCACCAACAAAAACTCATCAACCCTCAGTCCCAATGAACACTCAACCCTCTTCCCTCATAAATTATAAACCATCATACACAAAAGACACTCCACCCTAAGCCCCAAAATACCCTCATTCTCCGGCCTCAAAAACCTTCGAACCCCAACATCAAAAAAATTAAACCATGTATCTGAGAACCCCTCAACACTCATCCCAAAAAAACCTGCATAAATTATACAAAAAAATATTTCAACACTCAACCCCAAAAAACCCTAATCCATTTTATCTAAAAAAACTAAACACTTATTCCCAATAAACCATAAAACCATGTCCCTATAAAACCCTCAAAAATTACCCTGAAAAAATCCTCAACCCTTATCCCCAAAGAAACCTTTATTATCAGCGGCAAAAAAACTAAACACTCAGTCCCAAAAAACTCCCACGCCTAATATCCAAAACACATCAAACACCATCATAGAAAACCCCTAACACCTAATCAAAAAACCCTCATTCCTCATTCCCAAAATACCTCATAATTATCCAAAAAAACATTCAACCCTTAGAAGAAAAAATATCATAAATACTGTTTCCCAAAAAGAATCAACCCTCATCCCCAAAACACCCACAACCCTCACCCCACCAAAAAAGAAAACCCTCATCACCCCAATCTTTCAATAGATATCTCAAAAAACCCTTATACCTTATCCCAAATAAAACATTAACACTCCTCCCCAAATAATTCCCATTTGTCTTATAAAATAAACATAAACACTTATCACCAAAAAACCCTCAACACTTAGCCCCAAAATACCCCAAACACAACCCAAATAACCAAAACCCTAAGCACAATAAAATCATCAACCCTTAGAACAAAAAAACCTCAACCCTATTATCAAAAAAATAAACCTTCATCCATAAAAAATCACTATAACCATATCCTCAAAATTACCTCAGGTCCCAACACCAAAAACAATTCAACCCAAAACCCCAAAATTACTCAAACCTCATCCCCAAAACCTTATACTCTAATCCCAGTGAACAAGATTCATTAGTCTAAAGAAATAAACTATTATACCTATAAAACACAAAAATATTATCCCAACATAATCCTAAATCTTACGCCTCAAAAAACATTGAACACTTAGGCCAAAAACACTAATCCCACATCTATAGAAAACTATAAACTTTCGTCCCAAAAACTATAAAACCTCATCCCTAAATAATCCTAACCTTCATCCAAAAATAGTAAACCCACCCTGAAAAATAACCCTAAACACTCATCCTCAAAAACCACTAAACCCTCAGCTAAAAAAAACCAACACCCTTAGAACCAATGAACCCTCAACCCTTAGCCCTAAAAGCAGTCAACTATAAATCCAAATAAACCATTAACCATCATACCAATATATAAATAAACATAAAAGCCAAAAAACCTAATCCCTCATCCCTAAAAAACTCTAAACCCACATTTCCCAAAAACCCATAAAACCTTATCCCAAAAAGCCCTCAACCACAAAAAACATTCAACCCCATTCACAATACCCCCATGAACCTCATCTAAAAAAAACCTCATCCATCATTGTAAAGAAAACCATGATCCTTCATTTAAAAAAACCTCAGCCCTCATCCCCAAAAATCCCTAAATCCTAACCCCCACAAAAATCTAATCGCGTAGAACCAATAAATAAAAAAACTAAAGCCCCACAAAAACCATCTACCCTCTTCCCAAAAAACCCTCATCACTTGTCCCTAAAAGTACCTAATCCAATAAAAACCCTTTACCATTAGTGCCAATAAGATATCAACACTCATACAATAAAAACACTAAAACCTCATCCCCACAAAATCATAAAACTCCATCCCCCAAATCACTAAACCCTTAAACAAAAAAAATGATAAATCATCATTCCATCTTTTTTTTGAAAACCATCATCCCTAAAAAACACTTAATCTTCTTCCCCAAAAAACCCTAAAACCTAATCGCTCTACCCCAACAAAATATCAATTATCATCCACAAAAACTGTTATCCCCACTAAACACTAAACCCCATCCCTTAAAAACCCTAATGACTCATCCTTAAAAAAAACAAACCCTCAAACCAAAAAAACTCAACATTAAGACACCAAAACACCTTAACCATAATCACCAATAAAATATCATCCCTTAGACAGAAAAAAACCAATTCCTCATCCCTTAAAATACTTAATTCTTTAGCACCAAAAATTCCTTAACCCTCAAACCAAAACCATAAACATTAATCCATGAAAAACCCTCAATCCTAATCCTGAAATAACAGTTAACCATCATCCCAAAAAACCCTCAACCATAATCCAAAAAACCCTCATCAATCAAACCAAAACACCAACAACACTTTTCCCCATGAAAACCTCGACCATGATCCCTAAAGAACCCTAAACCCTTTGCTTGAGAAAACTCCAAACATTTAACCTCAAAAAACCCTTGACCATCAACCCCAGAAAAACACTAAACCCACAGCTGCAAAACCCCCTCAACCCTCAATCCCAAAAAACACTAATCCATCAACCCAAGAAAACCCTAAACCCTCATCACTAACGAATTTTGAACCATATCTCTAAAACCCCCTCAACCTTCTAACCAATCAAACCCTCAACCATCAACCATCATCTATAAAAACCCTCAATGCTAAAAAAACATAACCCCTCAACCCCGAATAAGCATCAACTCTCACCAAACAAACTGTCAACCTAAACCCCCAAAACCCTCTACCAACTTCCCTAAAAAAACCCTCAACAACAAAAAAACCCCATTATTATTCACAAATAACCCATATCCCAAAAACCCCTCAATAGTTTGTCACCCAAAACCCTAAACCTTCTTCTCACAAAAAACCCAACCAAAAAAACCTTCATCCCTTATCCCCCCAAAAAATAAACCTCATTCTTAAAAAACCCAAATAATTTGGAAAAACACCCTCAACCCTCAAAAAAAAATACTAAACAATATGACCAAAAAATAAAAAAAAATCCATCCCTTAAAAAACCCTCAACACTCAACCCCAAAAAACCTTCAACCCTCTACTTAAATAAACCCTAAGACCAAAAAATTAGAAAATTCTAAACACTAGGAACCAAAAAACCATCAACCCTCACCACAAAAAACAAACAACCAAATACCCCAAGAAACCCTCATCCCTCACCTTCGAAACCCTCAACCCATAGTGGTAAAACACCCCACAATCCTCATCATGAGGAAAACCATGACATTTGACCGTAAAAAACATAAATACTCATTTCCAAAAAACCATAAACCATCATCCACTAAAAAAACATAATAATTAGACAAAAAAATCGATGAACCCTCAGATCCAAAAAATACTGAACCCTAGATCCTAAAATACACTAAACCCTCATCCCTAAATTTCCATGAAATCGTAGCCCAATAAATTGAACCTTTTGGCACAAAAAAATCATGAACGTTCATCCAAAAAATCCTAGATATGTAACCCAATATAAACCCTAATCACTCATCCCTATAAAACCCTAAACCACCATCCCTATAAAACATTTAGGCCACATCAATAGGAAACCCTTAAACCTCAGCAACAAAATCCTCTAACACAATAAAACATGAACCTGTATCCCCACAAAAACCTAAACCCTCTACCATAAAAACCCAAAACCCTCATTATTGAAAAACCTAGAACCATGATCCCTCAAAAAAACCCACAGCCTAAAAAAACACTCATCCTCAAAAACACTAAACTCTCATCCCCAAGAAACCGTGAACCCTAAGCACGAAAAAACCTTGAACATTAGGCATAAAAAACCCAGAACCATTATCCCTGATAGAACACTGAACCCTAATCCCATAATAAACATGAAACCTCATAACCAAAAAATAATAAACCCTCAACCCCCCAAAACCCTCAAATATTAGCCTAAAACCATTGTAAATTCTCAACCCCAAAAAACATTGAACCCTCATCACCAAAAAACACTTAACCCTCATCAATAAAAAATCATAATCCGTTAACCCAAAAACCTTAAACCATCAGTTCTAGAAAAACATGAATACTTACTTACAAAAAAAATTAAACACTCAAACAAAAAACCCTGAACTGTCATTCCTAAAATTTGATGGACACTCATCTCAAAAAAAACAAATCCCTAAAATCGAAAAAAATCAACCCTCATGCCCAAAAAACCAAGAGCCTTCAACCCCAATATTCCAATAACAGTAATCCACAAAAAAATTATAAACCCTCATCCTTAAATAATCCATTAACCCCCAACACCATAAAACCCTGAACCCTGAGATCCAAAATATATTTAACCCTCATCACCAAAATAGCTTGAGCCCACCATCCCTAAAAACCCTAAAACCTCATTCCAAAATAAATCAATCATTTTCCTCAAAAAAACTCATCCCTTAGCTATAAAACCCTTTATCCCCCAGCCCCCAAAATCCACTAACCCTCAACCCAAAAGAACCAATCAAACATCATCCAAAAAAACAGTAAACATTTTACCCCCAAACAACTCAACAATCATATCCAAAAAACTATAAACCATTATCCCCTAGAAAAAAATCCATCAATTTCCCTATGAAAACCTAAAACCTCACCTCTAAAAAAGATAAATAGACATCTCTAAAAAACAAGAAACCCTTAGACCTAAAACCCCAAAAACCAGATAGACAAAAAACCCTAAACACTCAGACCAATAAAACCCTAATCCTGATTCCTAAAAATCCAACAAACCTTATCCCTAAAAAACCTTCAACCCTCATTCACAAAAAAATAATTATCCCATAGCCACATTGTAAGAACCCTATTTTTTAGAATAGGTGAAATAATGACCCTCTTTTAAATTTTGACTTGTTTCTGGGGGAAAAATTTAAAAAGTTGGGGAGGTTGTGCAGGTGCAGACAGTTGGTGCACAATCTGAACAAACTATTTGGACATGCCATACAAAGTATCTGGGTGAGGCAGTGGAAACCACACGGTTGGGGCACGGTTTTCCAAACTGAGCAGGGTAACCATGAGACTACTTAATGATAGGGTTTTTAAGTTCCATGCCACTCGGGATTTTCCATTGTCTATCTTTTATTCTTCCCTCTTGTGGCTCATGAAGGGAGAGCTGGATGGAAATTCAAATACTTCTTATATCTTCATATGAAATGTGTCTCGATCACCATTTGATCCATTGGAACCCCCTCAGTAAGGCCTTGATTCCTCTTGAGCCTTTTTCTTGATTTCTATTCTAGAACGAGTTGTGGGGGTTTGAGTGGTGGTGATTATTTTTAGATATACCATGTTTTAGGCCAAAATAGAGGATTCTATCAGAGGAGTATCATCGTACTAGTATGATGTAGGTGGTTCATACATTATTTTTTGTATTTGCAGAACTTTGGGTGTTGTGTCTTAAAGTACATATTTGGGTATTTTGAGAGAGACCCTAATTTATCTTTTATTGCATCATAAGTTGTTTCTTAGACCTATGGGATACCTTGGGTATTCCCTTTATCCTGTTTTGATTGATCAGGGTTGGGAAAGTGGTCATTGCTCATATGGGGCATTTTGGTCGGGGTTTCCAAAATGTTAATACTTGAATTGTATTAGTTCAAACTTTTAGGTTTAGCTATTTAAACCTTGAAATTAATTTTTAGAGACCTTAAAAATTTCAGTGCTGGTATGGGACAACACTTTCTTCGTAAAATTCATCTGTTTAGATGGTTTTTCCTGTTATGTGTTCTATTTGAAGGTGTTTATATGTAAATGTTTAATTGAAAATGCTGGAACCATCGGGATGTGATGGGCGTGGATCAGATATTTTTGAGTGATGCTGATCATAGGTTGGGCTTGGCCCGAGTTACTTTGGGTGGTTTTGACAATGGGATTGGGTGTCAAGGACGTCGTCTTGAGGCAAGATGACTGTCAGGTTAGGAATGGGCCAGGTTACTGGGATGGCGATGCCATAAGACTTGAGCGGCATGGTCACAGGGACACGAGGTGTCAGATGTGTGGTGGTTTAGGGACAATTTTGGTGATTACCTCTCACCCAGATCATTGAGTGGTGTGCACCCAGAGATAGTCCGTGATGAGGTGGTTTTGACCACTCGTGTGGGTAGAGGCCCCCGTATATGTAGTTTAGGTACATTGGTTGGGGGTGCTTTCTGTAGGATGCCATGTGGGAGGTGAGGAGCCTTCAAGGGATGGCTTTGAGGTTATCGGGATGAGGGATGAGGATCACTTTGATTTGAGGGAAGGTATCGCTGTCCCACTAGTTACTTATTTGAGGGAAGGTATCACTATACCTCCAGTTAGTTCTTTTAGGGAGGATATCACCATCCCTCTGGTTACTTAATTTGAGGTCATACATCGCTGTCCCTCTAGTTATTTATTTGAGGACAGACATCGATGTTCCTCCAGGTTACATCTTGGGCGTGCCTTCGGGACGTTGGTACTTGAGACACGCGGTGTAAGGGGGAACATGGTGCAGGGTTACATGACATAGATTTCAGCGTTGTCCAAAGAAGGTGACACACCATGGTTTCCATTGAGAAATGGTGGAGTTTGAGTTTATTTGTGTGTTTTAATATTTAGTGTTTTCCTTATAAATGCATGACTTCTTAAACACTTATATTAGGTATGCACTGTTTGGTGGCATCCTACTGAGATTTTTCTCACACCCAAAACCATCAACTATCTCATAGAAAAAACCCTCCATACTCAGCACCGAAAAAACTAAACTCTATGTCCCAAAAACCCTTAATCCTTCAGCCAAAAAAACCATAAACCCTCATCCCATGAAAACTCTCAGCCCTCAACCCATGAAAAATTGTAACCATCATCCCCCAAAAACACTAAACCCCCACCCCAAAAAACCCCTCAATCCGAAGCCCCATGAAACCCTAAACCCTTATCCCACATAATCCATCGACCCTGAACACAAAAGCCCCTCAATATTCTTCCCCAAATAACAAGAAACCCCCATCCACAAAAATAAACCAAAACCAATAGACCCAAAAAAACTATATACCCTTATCCCCAAAAAAAAAATAAACCCTCACCACAAAAAAACCGTAAATCATCAAACAAAAAAACCAATAATCCCCTAATAACCCTTAATCCTCATCCACATAATAAAAAAATAAAACAAAAACCCTATAAAACCTTAACTAAAGAGTGAAGAAACATTATCAATTTGCTTCCCCAAAAAACACTAAACCCTCAACCCTAAAAACCATAAACCCATTTTAAAAAAATACCTAAACCCTCATCCCCAAAAAAACCATCTACCCAAATACTCAATAAACAGTAGAAAACTAGCATAGAAAAACTCTCATCTCAGAAAATCCCAGAGCCCTCGGCCCCAAAATACAATAATACCTTATCCCCCAAAACCCTATATCATAATCCACCAAAACCCCAAAACCCTCATCCCTAAATACCCTCAACCATTATCCCTAACAAACACTCATAAATAAGCCCTAAAAACTGAAACCCTCATCCTCCCCTAAAAAAAACTAAACCCTCCCCCCAAAACCACAAAACAAATCAGCAATA
This sequence comes from Viscum album, assembly GCA_963277665.1. Classification (NCBI taxonomy): domain Eukaryota; kingdom Viridiplantae; phylum Streptophyta; class Magnoliopsida; order Santalales; family Viscaceae; genus Viscum; species Viscum album. Next base: position 2,037,679,794 of record OY728148.1, read on the forward strand.
ATAAACCTTGAAACCATATCCCCAATAAACCCTCGACCCTCAACCCCATAAATCCATCAACCATAAACCCCAAATAACCCCCAATAGAACCTCTAATATCATCCAATGAAAAGATCATCCCCAATCCCCAAAAAAACATCAACCCTCATCCCTAAAATGATATAAGGCCCATGGGATCTCTTGATCTTCAAGGTGTTTTTTAGGGGATGAAGAATAGGGTTTGAGGCTATGTGTCAAATGATGAGTATGGATAGTGGGTCCAAGTCATCAACCAATGCTATAAGTTGAATGAAATAATACTTATAAGATACAATCACGCGAGGTATGTGATGTACAATCCACTAAACAACACATTTTGGGTGTGGCATGGAATTGGATAATTTGGGATCTTGGATCCTTGATCTAAAACATAGATCAAAAAGGAATGAATTCAAAAGAGAAAGAGAAATATTTAAAAAAATACACACACAATGGATAAAAACACATTGTATGATTTATATTACTATATTTAATGAATTATGTGTTCAATGGAGCGGATATATATATAAGGGATGATAAAATAGTTAGGGTTCTAATACCTGAAATTCATAATGGTTATAACAACCATTCCCCCATATATTCAAAAATATAAATGGTGAAAAAGTATTTTTTTGGAAAATTAGAACATTTCTTTACACCAATATCCCAACATCTATCCCACCAGATATGAATTCTTTGTTCAATAATGAAATTCTAGAATCTCTACATGGGAATAGATTCTAAAAATCATGCAACCATGTGGTTTCAGAATCATGCATCTCATTTGTGCTTAAATAAAAGTTATTATAATATAATTATCATCTTACATGAATGTACATTGGTTTTGGGTTTTTAATTTAGTGAAATGTCATGCCTTTTGAAATTGTAGTCTATTTGCTATTCCATACTTCATTATCCCTTAAAACGCTATCTACACACATGAAATCAAGTCAATTAATCCACTATTTTCATATCTTCACTCCAACTTTAAATGATTTATCATTGAATATTCATCATCTATATTCAAATTTCAGGAATAATTAAAATAATTAACTTTAAAAATAAAAACATGCTCCCCATGAAATGCAATGTTGTAATAAATAATATCAAGCACATGTATGGTACATATCTATGTATCATGATTTTTAACTTCCATTTATTTTGAGGCCCCTCCATACCCTATAATTTATCATGATATTTCTTAACATATCATTTAATATCAATATTTATAATTTCATGTTATGGAAATGAATCATGATCAATAAGAGTAAGGAGCATAAATCCAAAAGGTGTTCAAGATGGATAAAATTTCATTTGAGTGTCTTATTAATTTGTTTAGAAAACTCTACATGTAGTAGACACTCCTATAAATCCTTAGAACATATTATGTATTTAGTTGATCTTTTGATTTATTTTAACTCTCTAATAGGAAGGAAACATGATATCCCATCGTTAATAATTCCACCATCATTAAAAAATGAATAATATTCCACAATATTTGACAAAGAATGTGTTAAGTGGTTTTTATTTATAGTTACCTTTTTATACAGTACTACATGGGGGAATCTATTTAAAATTAAAGATTACTAAAACACTATATTCCCTATCATCATCAAATTTCTTCACTCAATGAATTATATTTTCTCTATATATTTCCCATTAAAATCCATATATTTTATTCTCTCATTATCAAATATTCCCATATTCTATTTCTTTCTTTTTCTCTCTTCATCTCATAATCTACAATTTATTATCTTATCTCTCAAAACGTGATCATAAAAACTTTGTTTAAAGGATATCATGATGAGTTTTATAGGTTTTACTCAGTATATAAAAGTGATATTTTATAGAAAACCATCATGTATCACAGGTCAATCATAATACCATTGCTGACCCAGTAGCAAATGGAACACCTTATTAGGAAAAATAACATACAATTACTCATCCTTGTGTTTACAAATGGTGAAAATTTCCTTCACCAATTTGGTAACCATAAATACTCTACAATCATTAAAAAATAGAATCTATTTGTGATGTATGTTATTTAATGTGGGGAATCCCAATATCTCCACAATCTTTATGGTCACCACATTTCTATAACTTCCTCCATCAATGATGAAACTGCATACCATCCCATTGACGTAGAAATAAGAATGGAAAATTGTCCCTTTTTTCTTATTTTTTTGGACAACATTTGAGAACTCGCAACACTCATCCTGATGTGATTCTCATCATGATCCAAAAATTTTCCATTTAATTTTGTTTGGAATCCAAAACATCTTCCTCTAATATATCTCAATTAGTATCCCATTATCTAAACTTATTAATGATCATGGTTCACCAGTTTGGGAATTGAATAGAAATGTGACCCCTTAATTAACATTTGAAGCATCTAATATACCAATTCCACATTTTGTTATCCTTAAAAGAAATTATTTTAGGTGGAATAATTATGTTGTCACTATTATGATCAACCACATGTTTTGAATTTTATGATTCTCATATATCCTTACAAATAATTTTTATATATAGTGAAAGGAGTAGTAGGGTACCTCATGCTTCTCCTCCTTTTAATTTCTTTCTTGACATTTATGGCTTGGTGGATCATATCTTATATATCCACATGAGAGACCATATATACATGATTGGTACTATCTTTATTGAGGAGGTTTAAAAAAATTCATTCTTTTCCCCTTCATATTACATAATGTTTTCTCAATACATTGAATTTTTTGGCTCATTGTACAGTTCTTTAACACATGTACTCCATTCAGTGATTTGTTGAGGATTGTTTTAATAATCTCTATTATATTGTGAGGGTACAAACCTCTTTGACATGGAAAACATAATGTATTCCCATATTTTTTTGGGATATACACCTTATTTGGATTAATTATATTTCATTTTATCCATCTAAATTAGAGCATGATCATAAAAATCCATTGGGAGAGTTTTAACTTTTTATACAATGAATATTCATCACTGGAAAACATGTTATCAATAAATATATCCCACAAAATGTACATTTCTAGATAAATCCTTCCTTGAAATGAGGGGACCTTCAACTTAATACCTCTAAAGATTTCATTTTCATTTGGAATCCATTAGAATCCACAAGGTTTTTTTGGGAAACCTACACCTTTGTGTGACATCCTCCAAAACAATATCAATGTTCTTCATAAAATACACTATGATGATGGGGAAATGTGGTGCTGGAGAACACTATAGTTTAACATGAATCATCCCCAGGCTTTCATGATTATCCAGGTTATTAATCCTCTCATGTAGCACCTCCAACTTAATATCAAGAATATTCTCCAAATGGATCACCAAATATTTAATTTGCAGTTTTATAGCATTCATTGAGTGATATATACTTTATATTCATTTATTTATAAAATGATAAATTGTATTCCCATTATCTTCTACTGTGATATGTCAAAAACACATATGGGGAGAAACATACACAATGATATATGAACACTCAAACCTAAAAATATATAAACACTCACAAATGAAAAGACTCACACACACAAAAAATGATACACACTATCACATAAATTATGTAAAAACACAGACACTATATGTACACACCCACACAAAAAATTATAGATAGTAACATATTGAATATGAATACACTCACACACACGTTGAGACAAAATCACATGCACAATTTGTACCAATACACACACACACAAGGACACACATTCAAGAATGTTGTTTTATTTATCTCCATTAATAACAAAAAAATTAAATCATATTCTCTTAAAAAATAAATTACCTAGTTTTGGGTGATCATGAGCCACCAATCCTAAAAAATTAATGATTGTGTTTAGGGACGTTTTGACATAAACTGTTTAAGTTGTAATGGGTTAAAAAATGTTAATAGGTAGGAAATAATGCTTAAAATATGTGTAAATGGTGAAAATGATGGTTGGATGTAATAATGGATAGTTTCCTTGATTGTGAATAACATGAAATCAATAATAAAAATATGAACCAAATGTGATATGCTGATGAAGTAAAATTATGTAGAACATGATGTTCAGAAATGGAAGGTGATAATAATGCAATGCATGAAGAGACAAAGAATAAAATATCTATTTTTATGTCAAATATCCCCAAATATATAACTAATTAGTTTTTTAAAGAAAAAGATTATGGACCAAGAGTAAGGAAATATATTTCATTGAAATAACCAAAGGAAATAATGTGTTTTTTTGTGAAAATAAAAAAAAGATGAGTTGAAATAATTTGTTTTTTTTCAGATCCAATTCACATATATAGAATCATATTTTATAAATATATGGACGAATGAATGGATTAATGTAATTTTCCCCCTGTTTTCACAAAATATCCCAATTATGGAGGTTTTCAATGAAAAGTGGGTTTTAACGTTTTTTGGAATGGGTGGAAAATATGGAAGGGTAATAATAGTAATGGATAAGAGTAATGCAAATAAGGGTGTATATGACTTCCATGATAATTAGTGCATTGATACCATCCAATTCAAGATTCTTGGGCTAGCATGATAATTATATTGTAGGGATCATATGTAGGATGGGGTTCAAGACCAATTTTCAAATGATGGGTATGTGTAGTGGGTCCCTATAGTCAACCAATGATGGGATGAGTGTTACCTACTATTAATAAGACACGCTCATGGGACTAATGTGATGAAGAATCCACAAAAAAATAACTTATTCTAGGGAATAGAGTTGGTGGAATTTTTATCACATAACATTGATCTAATTATTTAACCAAACATATATGAATGCATAAAAGAAATACTAATAATTAAAAAAATCATCACACAATTGAGAGGAAAAAATAATAATCTCTCTATTTCAATCATTACTGAAATAAAAGTTCCATGGGGTGGATATTTATATCCAATGGAAAAAATAAATGTAAGGTTCTAATATGAAAATTTATAAAAGGTTATACCTTCCTTGTCCAATAAAATTAAAAAAATATAATGGAATACACTAACTTTTTTTAAATGTTTCTCATTACATTCCTCTCGTAACCAACCAAATATGACTTTTACAATGTATCTCATTGTATTTTTCTTTAGTGTCCTAATAATCCCGTCTATAATATAATTTTGGAAAAAGAATCCTACAATTCATGAAATCATGAGTATTAATATTTATTAATATCATTTGGGAATATATAATAGTGATAATAAACCCATTTTCTTATATTATGCATGCCCTGTGGGTTTAGTCATTTCAATGTAGTGATATGGGATACCACTGCCACATGTAGTCCCATTAATCATCCTTGTATAATTTGGACTGACAAATAAATCTCCTCACATTCCTTAATGTCAATTTCATCCACCATTTTCAAATCAAAAAAATAAATGGGCCAATTTCCCCATTATATCCTCAACACATAGTCCAAAAAACCGTAAATTATCATCCTCAAAATACCCTCAACCCTCAGGCCCAAAAACCCTATACCCTCAATTGTAAAAAAACACTCAACCCATATTCCCAAAAAACCCTAAATACTCGGCCCTAAAATCCCTAGACCGTAATCCCCAAGAAAATCAACCCTCAACCACAAAAAATCACCAAACGTTTATCCCCAAAAAACACAAAACCATCAAACAAAAAAACACTTGACCCTCATCCCCAAAAAACCATAAACCCTCACACCCAGAAATCCCAAACAACATGGAACTAAAAAACCATCAACTCCATTACCAAAAAACATTAAATCCTCCTATTCCCTAAAAACATTAAATAACAAATTCAAAAAAAAACCTAAAACCCTCATACACAAAAAAATCCATAAGGCCTTCAAAAATATGATATCTTAGCCCCCAAAAATCCTAAACCCTTATATCAAAAATCCCTCAACCCTATACCCTCAAAAAAACTAATTCCTGAAAAAAACCCTAAACCCTCAGCACAAAAAAACCATAAATCCTCAGTCACCAAAAACCATGAACCCTTTATCCAGAAAAAACCTAATCCCTCTCTCCCAAATAACCCTAAACTCTCATCCCAAAAAAACTCTGAACCCTCATCCCCAAAAAAATTTAACACCTCATCCAAAAAATACTCTAATCCCCCATCCCCAAATATACCTAGACCCTCAAGAAACAAAAACCCTAAAAACTAATGTCCAATAAATTCTTAACCCCCAGCCCCAAATAAACCTCAAACCATATCCCCAAAAAACCCCTAAATCCTCATCTTAAAAAAACAATGAACACTCATCCCTAAAAAAACATTAATCCCTATCCCAAAAAATCAGCAAACCCTCATACCAAAAAACCATCAACCCTTATCCCCAAAAAATACCAAAGAATCAATCCTAAAAAACCCTGAACACATAGCCTAAAAAAACCCCAAACCGTCATCCCCAAAAAACATGGAACCTCCTTCCCCTAAAAACGTTGAACCAACTTCCCCAAAATCCCCAAAACCCTCATCCCCAAAACACCCTTAACCCTCTTAACCAAAAAACAATGAACCATCAACCCCAAAAACCACTGATCCATCAGCCAAAAAAACCATGAACCACCTTCCCCAAATTATTCTAGACCATCAGCCCCAAAATTATCTGATCCCACATCCCTAAAAAACCCTAAACCCTTAACCCCGTAAAACAATCAACCATTAGAACCAAAATACCTAGAACCCTCATCCCTAATAAACTATGGAACCTATTTCCCAAAAAACCATGATCCATCAACCCAAAAAATATAAATCATCTACCCCAAAAAACCAAGAACCCTAACTACAAAAAACCCCCCCCAACCATCTTGCACAAAATTAAACAGAACCCTTATCCCCCAAAAAACAAGAATCCTCAACAACAATTAAACACAAAATGCTCTCTACGGAAAAAACCCGATACTCTCATCCATAAAAACATTCATTCCTAAACCCCCAAAAACATTAAGACCTCACCCTAAAAAGCCGAAAATAATTGTCCCCAATAAACTATAAAACTCAATAAGAAAAATCCCTTGGACCTAAATAACCATCAAACCTCAACACAAAAAACAATAAACCCTAAGCCCTAAAAATATTCTAACCTCATATGAAAATAACCTATAACCTCATCCCTAAAAAACCCTCTACCCTTATCCTTAAATAAAAATCAACCCTCATCTAGAAAAAAACATAAAACACGTTTCCCTAGAAATACCTTAACTCGAACCCCAAAAAACTCTCAAATATTTTCCCCAAAAAACCCTCAACACTCACCACAAAAAACAATCAGTCCTCATTAAAAAACTATCAACCCACAAAACCCAAATCCCACAACCCCAAAAAACCCTAAACCATCACCCCCAAACACCCTAAACATTCAAACCAAAAAATACTAATCCGTAAACACCAAAATTCCTCAACCTTTATCCAAAAACACCCTCAACACTCAACCACAAAAAACCTTCCCCATTCATCCCATGAATCCCAAAATCATGAGCCCCAAAAAACCCTCAACCCTTAGCCAAAAAAATATATCAACACTCGGACCATAAAAACATTAAACCCATATTCCCAAAAATCCATCATCCCTCATCCATATAAATTCGTAAGCCCCTCGCCCGAGAAAAACCTCACCATAAGTCCCAAAAACCATAATCCCAAAACCCAAGAAAACTATCGATCCTCTCCCCAAAACACTGAACTATTATTTTTGAAGAACACTAAACTGATAACCCTATAAAACCCTAACCCTCATTCCGAATGGCCCATAAAACCTCATCCACAAAACACTATAACCTCACCCTAAAATTACATAAAACATCATCCATAACAATTACTAGACACTCAGCCCCGCAAATCCATAAATCATCACGCCAAAAGATCCTTAAACAACTTCCTAAAAACATAATCACTCAACCCCCCAAAACCCTAATCACTCAGAACCAAAAAACCCTTAACCCTCATCCTTAAAAATACATAATCAAATTCCACCAAAAAACCCTAAAACCTCAACCCAAAAAAACCCTAATCCATAAACCCCATAAAACCCCAAAAACATTCCCCAAAAAACCAAAACACTCATCCCCAAAACCCATATATCATTTTCCCTAAAAAACCATCAACCCTCAGTCCGAAGAAACAGTCAATCCATACAATGGAAATACCCTCATCCCATATCCCCATAAAAAATTAAAACATCATCCCAAAAAAATTCTAAACCATTATTCCCAAAAACCCTAATCCATCATCCGAAAAAAGCCCAAAATAATTATCCATGAAAAACCATAATCTCTATTCACAAAAAAAAACATAAACCATCATACCAAAACATCCCGAACACCCATCACCAAAGAGCCTAATCTCTCATACCCCCATACCCCTCAATATTCGGTCCAAACCCCCCTAAAATATAAACCATGAAAAACCCTAAACTCTCACTCCTAAAACAACTAAACCCTAAGTACAGAAAAACCCGAAACCCTTATCCAAATAAATTATAAACCTTATGCCCCAAAAAACCCAAAACCCTATTCCTAAAAAACCTAATTCCTTTTACACAAAATAAATAATACCTCATCCCTAAAAAATAAAATTCCCTCATCATAAATTAACTAAAACATGAAATCCAAAAAATAATAAAACCACTTCCTCAAAAAACCATAAACCATCATTCCAAAAAAATTCCCTAACCTATAGCCCAAAAAACCCTACAACCTGATCCCCAAACAACCCTCAACTATAATCTCAAAAAACCATCATCCCTAATCCCCCCAAACCCCTCCACCCTCATCCCCAAAAAACTTCTCATCCATCATTTCCAAAAAAACATCAACACTTATCCAAACAAACCCTCAAACCTTAGTCCAAAAAACCCATACACCCATAGCTATTAAAACCCTATAACTACAAGACACTAAAAACACTGAACCCCACCCCACAACAAACCCAACTCCCAAATCCCCAAAAAACTGAAAAAAACATCCCTAAAAATAAAAAACACTCTTCCCTAGAATTCCACAACCCTCAACCTTAAAAAACCATAATCCCTCATCCCCGAAAACCCTAAAACGTTATCCCTATAAGATCTTCAAAAAATGAAACACAAAACATTCAACCCTCATCCCCCCTAAACTATCAAACCTCATCCCAAAACACTCAAACCACTACCCCAAAAAACTCACAAACCTCATACCTAAAAAAATACTCAAACCTTAGTCATAAAATACCCTCAAACTTTAACCCAAAAAAATCTTAAAACCTCAACACAAAAAACAATAAATCCTTATCCAAAAAAATCCTAAAAAAACTGCAAAAGACCCTAATACCTCAGTACAAAAAAACACAAAACCCAAATTTATAAAGAAAACTAAAATCTATTGTAACACCCCGATATTTTATAAGATATAATATTTTTAATTTCTTTCATATCTTATTTTGTATGCTACACCATGATTATATTGCGCTATACGCAACACTGTAATAGTTTTCATTATATGCAGCACTATTCATTGATCGTGTTACACACAATTTCATGTTTTTTTGATAGTAGTTATTTTATGAAACATTGACTGTGTGTGTCTATATATATATATATTCACTGTATAAACAAAATATGGTTGGATTTTTTTATATGCAACAACAAAGGAGTCTTTCACTACATGCAACCCTGACTTGGCTTGTATTATACACAATCACGACCTTCCTCGATAGCATGTGTTGTACGCAATACCGGGTTTCACTAAACACGATATATGGTTATAATATTATTATAAACTAGCCTTTATTAATATTAGTAAATAAAATTTGAATTTTATGAAATTATAATTCATCTTACACATTTTATAGAACATGGTATGAGAATAAAATAATTTTTTCGGGTAAAATAAGTAGTTTTCAAAAAATGCATTTTTGACGCCTTTTGATGGCACACCCATTTTAAATGTAAATTTTGACAAGTTTATAAGTTAAATTTTAAAAAATAAGCTTCTTATTTTGAATTAGGATATAAAAATTTACATTGGATAACGTTTGGATATTTTTCTGATAACTTTCATATTTTAATGAATAGTAAAAACAGAATATATTTTAATTAAAAACAAATTTTTCATCGTAATAATTTATATGGTTAAATTATAATATTTAATTGTTTTAAGGTATAAATATAATATATTTTTTCCATTTAATATAATTTATGTCATTATAATTGATTTTACAATGAATTCATAGGTAAAATCATTTCAATCTTTTGCAATGTTTTAACTTTTAAAATGCGTTTTCTTAACAACTCGATTAATTTTAAATTAATTTATGAAACTTTTTTGTATTTAATTTAGAAAAATTTATTCCATATTTGGAATAATTGGGTCCAAATTATGTTAATAGGATATTTTATATTTTTGGGCATGATGAATAGTAACAACAGTAAATTTTATTTACCATTATTAAAGGTAAATCAGGTAATTAAGGGTAAATATAATATTATAAAATTACCATAACACTTGTCTTAATATAATTGGATGATTATATTTCGTCCTAAGGTATATTTGGTTGTAAATGTAGTCTATTATATCCCACTTGGATGTGATTAAGAGCTTTAGTTTAATTTATTTAAAGGAAAGTGAAATATGTCTCACTCAAACTTTAATAATTAAAGTATTTTTAATATAAGCTTATATAGAATATAAATTCGGTTATAAATACTCATTTGAAAGATACAATATTTTTCTCTATCATGGTAATTTATATATAATTTTTAAGAGATATATAATTACATTAATATATTATAAATTAATGATGTAGAAATTATTTATTTAGTGAAAAATAAGTAATATAGTTTTTATTGAACTAATAATACCCTTTAAATGCGAAAAAACCTGACCAAAACTTATTTTTAGTGTATATAGACACCATAAGAATCCAATTACAGAATATATGACCGTTTTGAGTATTATAATAGTGATTATGACACTTATATTATTTTATTTTAAATGATGTCAAAGTTGTCACTTTCATAATTTAATAAATATCACATTTTAAAGGTTGGGTGTTATAGAAGATAAATCTGACTAAAAGTCTTATTATTCATTATATAAGATATATATTCACCCTAGTATTTTAGTTTTAATTTTTATGCAACAAATAATTATATTTAATAATTATACAAAAATGTTGTAGTAATTATTTTATTAAGATAAATATCAAATAAATGGTTTTACCAATAGTAAAATAAATATTATATGAACTATTTAATGTTCTCCACTAATTTTCAATATGAATATGACATTTTAGGAACCTATTCAATATTATATTTTGAATATATCCTATGTTTGGATTTTATTTAAATTCTAATAAATGATTAGTTTCAAAATTGACACTATTGTTATTTTATTAAAATATCATATTATTAACTTGTTTAAAAATCAAAAAAATATTTAAAAATTATAAATTGAAATTTATATAGTAGAAAATGTCATAGAGTATCTAATTATGGAAAATTATCAACACATAAGTGACTATTTATAACCATTTAAAATATAGAATTTTATTACCACAAATAAAATTAAATAGATTAAATAAGGATAAATCAAAATGATAAGGATTAAAATAAAGTAAAAACATATATGAATTTGATTGGTTGATTATATTACAACCCTATATCATCTAAAATTCTAATTGACTCATTTTTGGAGGTTTTTATGTGGGGTTTGAATTTATATTTAACTAATATTTTTGAGGATTCCAAAGGTGCCCCTCTCCTGCCTTATAAAAGGAAACCTCATCCCTCTCCTCTTTACACAACATTGAGCCTTTAAACTCTGCCAACCGCTGCCCATTTCCCTTCTAAAATTCCCTATAAATATTCTAGAGGTCCTTGTCTTTTTCAAAGATAACTTTTAGTGCCCTAAGAGAAGGTTTCAAAGAGGCGTGTTGAAGAAGAGTTAATATCTGTTACCGATTCGTTCAAATTTATTTGTTCTTCTACTTCCTCTTCATTAGTTGTTTCATTATGAAGTAATAACATCCGTATCACTCATATAATAATATTTTATTATAAATATGAAACAAACCTATTTCAGCTTCTATCCATCCTACGGAAAATTAAATCATTGCGCGTGCATATGTACGAAATACCGTCTCCACGCTGTGGTGTAATCTGTTTTCCACCACCACATTACTTGGATGTGTATAATGGTGTAAAGAATAAATATATGTGATTATTATAAATTGAAATTGATTCTGAAATAGTATACATACACTTCAATACAAGTCCACGATCATGGTAACGATATCATCGCTCGTGCGTACGTACGGACTACCGTCTCCACGACGCGATGACATTCATTCTCAATGTTAACCAATCAATAATGATTACAAAGTATATATAATGAAAAATAATGAAATATATTACATAATAATGCTACTGGATTTATGTATATATATATATATATATGTATGTCATGTACTTGATTCAATTCAATTCAATAAGGAAACGAAAACAGCGTTCATGCGTATGTATGGACTACCGTCTCCATGAATGGTGTATTTCGTTCCATTTATCAATCTATCATATACATGTATATTATGAAAATTTATTATATATAAATCATGTTTTACATTCAGAAATTAATTAAATCAGGATACAAGTAATAATATTGATAACAACAAGTCAAAACATATACGATAAATGAAATGATTTTACCCAAAACGCTGCTTTAACATGGATTTACAAAAGAACAGGTAATATAAAGTCATAAGTGAACAATATAAGATATAATAATAATGAATATGACTCTGTAATAAGTCAATGATATTATTTAAATCATTATACAAGAGTTTGGGATACGTACGAAGCATATCGGACCTAAGGTAAGGGATAAATTTTCCAATCTCATTTTTATCCGAGATTGTTTATTCATAACTATTTATTGGGGTTATATTTATCCTCCATGTCCCTGTTTTCTAAAAATGGTTTCTTCTTTGTTTAAAATCATTTTTTACCATTTTTTACTTTTACTACATGGTATTTAAGGAATCTTTCTTTTGTTTACCATACGAGGTACTTTTTGACTTTTCTAACAAAAGTACGAGGAGAATGTTTTTTTAACTTATACGGCATTAACGGGTCTCTACAGTTTCATAATGCATTTTCATAATGAATCTTACTCTACAATATTTCAGGAATATTTTCAACAAAATAATTTTCTTTTAAAATTGCATGGAATTTTGTTAAAAGAAAATGATTTTGAAAAAGAAAGGACATTTTCCTCAAGAATTCATTTCAAATGTTTTATCAAAACAATTTTCCATCTAAGATGAAATTATTTCATATGTGTATGTTTCAAGTATAATGTCTCTATTATTTACATTGTTTCAATTTCTTATGATGAAATAATATCCATTTGTTTTATATGGATTATGTTTTGATGGGATGATGTTTATGAAACCCATTTTATTCTTTAGGTTATGATGAATGATTTATGTTTATGTTGTGGCACACGTAAGAATGATTTCATTATGAGATGGGTGGGACCTATATCTCCCTCCAATGCATTGGGTAAAGATTTTTATCTAATGAGATAGACAAGGTTGGAATGGAAAGTAAATCCAGTTCAGTAATACAGGGCTGGAATGACAAGTAAACCCGGTTCAGTAAGGGACTTTGTCTACTATGATGGTCTTGGTAGTAATGCCTTGGCTACTATGGAAATCATATCATGTGCTTTATTCTTTCCCACAATTCCATGATTTATTTCCATGCTATTTTATGATGATTAATGTTCCATTATGATCTATTCCATGTGTACTTCCATGCTTTATGTCATTGCTTAAGATTTTGATGTTTTAACATTATGTTCATGTTTTTAAGTTCAAATGTATACGGTATGTTTTATTTTATCCATGCTTACCATTAGTGAGCATTTGAGCTCACCCTTTATATTTTTTCATTTCCCCAAGATATAAAGAAAGGTTTTAGGTTAGAAAAAAAAAGGGGAAGACCATTATGGGAGATGTTGAAGATCTTTCACCATGATTAGAAGATTTTGTTCCGAGTTTCCAAAGACACTAAACTATTATGATCCTTGAGTGTTTTTTTCAGGTATTAAGTATTACAAAAAAGTATTTTAATTTCCATATACATCAAGATTTGGATTTCTAGAGTTGGTATTAGAGGAAAGGTTTAGTTAACCTTTGGAAACTAGGATGCGAAAACTTTAGTGAAATCCCTAGAGATATTTCTAAGGTATGTCTAGGGATGTCCCTAAGTTTCAGTATAGGTATATTTTATGGTCCTTGAATTATAGTAAAGATCTTATAATTTATCCTAATATGTTAGATATTGAAGGTAATCCCCCTTGATTATGATTTTTTCCTCTCACACTATTCTTTTTGGGTTTTAGAAAATTGATGGAAACAGGAAGATTCACGATAACAGAGGATATGGTGGACAATGGAATGATATTCTTCATGAGAGACCAAATGAAATTGGATTTGGAAGTCCACATATCATTATTATGCCTAATCATAAATCTGATAATATGATAAATAATCTCTACTTTGGTATGTTTCCAGACTCAGATAATAAGAGAAAGATGGAGTTTCATGATGATCATAGAGGAAAGAAAGTTGAATTTCCATCATGTAAATCATGTGGGAAGAGGCATCAAAGAGAATGTTTCAAAGGAACTGGAAGATTCTTTGGGTGTGTAAAAGAAAGACACAAAGCCAGTAATTGTAAAGGAAAAGGTTCACGTAGCACCATGAACAAGGATAATGGTATTTCTAAGCCATCAACAACAGTTAAATGTTTTAAATTTGGAACGTATGGGCATTATGCAAACCAATTCACTAAGGGAAAATCTCATGAAGAGAATCAGCATGGTTGTATGGGTAGTATTTATATTGATGATGATTAAGAGACTACAAATGATACGTGAAATGAAATAATTGTTTAAGATTGGTCAATGGTTTAAAAAGGTAGTGGAATGATTTATGTTTATCAAGAGTTATGTTGTATAAGTAATGGTACTATGGAATAAATACACATCTAAGGATTGTTACACTATTGTTTTTCCTAATGTATTTGAAAGTATATGTCGAATGGTACTGGTAACCAAGAAAGGATATTCAGATATTTTTGGAAAGTAGATGATATGCTCATAATGAAGGGATAAAGAGGTAATGTGATGTTTGATAGTATTAATGAGCTCATGACTAAGGAAAATGTGATATCATGGTTTGATTATATAGGAATTTTGTGATTTTGGTATGTGGAATGTGTTAACTTTTGACAGAATTCATATTTTCACTATGGTTAATTTTTCAAGAGAATACATGATTAAGGTATTCAAATTTTTGGAATGTCACCAACAAGATATATCTTATGATATACGGGGGATAAATGATGGTATTCAAATTCTTGGTTGATTACATTTCTAGTAAATTTTTTCTTTATACAATGAGCTTGTACATAGTATTTTGGATAAGCCTAAATATTGGAATGGATTATGTTAGACGTAAGTTAGTATTGTTTAAGGCTTGAAATTTCTTCAATGTTATTGATGGGAAGTTATAATAATATCGTTTATAAAAATGACAACCTACAGGATGAGCGACAAACCATCGCGACGGACAAGGTCGAGAGAATCAAAGCCACAACCGAAGTGCGACAAGCCTTTATCGCCTACCACTGACCAACAGGATGTCTCTGGTTAGTAGAAACTAGTTTAATTTTATTAAGCTATATGATAGATGAAGTATATGTTCATTTTTGGAATCATATACGATTAACCTCACCATAGATAGACTTATATATATTTGATAACTTTTTATACCCTTTTTTTGAAAATAGATAGAATGACCCATCATTCTATCACATGATCTGCTAACACTTCATGAATAACAAATTCAACTTCATTTCCTTAAGAGATGAAGTGGAAATTGTTCAAGGCATGAACAATAGTGAGATTGTACCAAAATCATGTAAGTATTTATTTTAATTGATCAAATTTAGGGAAATGATCTTGAAAACCAAAAATGTTGTCCTAGTACCCTCATATCTAATGAATTAGATGGTACCTTAGATCATCACAAATTCACAACTTTGTGATTGTTGGCTTTTTCATAGCCATGTCCTCTACCACTCTCCATCAGAACATGATGGATTGATTTTTTTTCCATATCCATATATCAAACTATGTTCTCCTATGTGGAAACCCAGTGATGAGTTAATCTGGGTAACTGTTACATTTCATAATTTACTATTTGAAATGAAGTTTTATTATTCCTTTTTACAATGTGGGTTTCTATGAATGAAAATTTCAAGTAGTAAACCATTTATAACCCTGACAAATTTCAAGGGAGAAATTCATTTTAAGGGTGGTAGAATGTAACACCCCGAGATTTTATAAGATATAATCTTTTTAATTTATTTCATATATTCTATTGTATGCTACACCATGATTACCTTGTGTTATAAGAAACACCGTATTATCTTGCTGTATATACAACACTATTCTTGGATCGTTCTACACACAATTTCAAGTTTGTTTGATAATAGTTATTCTACGCAACATTGAGTGTGTATATACACATATATATATTCAATATATAAAGTAAATATTGTTGTATTTTGTTATACGAAACAACAAAGGAGTGTTTCACTACACGCAACCCTGACTTGGCTTTCATTATACACAATCGCGACCTTCCTCGATTGCATGTGTTGTACGCAATACCGGGTTTCACTAAACAATGATATATGGTTATAATATTATTATAAACTAGCCGTTATGAATATTAGTAACTAATTTTTTAATTTTATGACATTATAATTCATCTTACACATTTTATAGGAAATGTTATGAGAACAAAATAAATTTTTCAGGTAAAATAAGTATTTTTCAAAAAATACAGTTTTGCCGCCTTTTGATGGCGCACCCATTTTAAATATAAATTTTGACAAGTTTATAAGTTTAATTTTACAAAATAAACTTCTTCATTTGAATCAGGATATAAAAATTTACATTGGATAATGTTTTGATATTTTTCTGATAACTTTCAAATTTTAATGAATAGTAAAAACGCGCTATATTTTAATTAAAAACAACTTTTTTCATCATAATAATTTATATGGTTAAATTATAATATTGAATGGTTTTAAAGTATAAATAAAATATAGTTTTACCATTTAATATAAATTATTTCATTATAATTGATTTTACATTGAATTCATAGGTAAAATCATTTCAATCTTTTGCAATGTTTAAACTTTTAAAACACGTTTTCTTAACAATGGGATTAATTTTAAATTAATTTCTGCAACTTTTGTGTATTGAATTTAGAAAAATGTATTCCATATTGGGAATAAGTGGGTACAAATTATGCTAATAGGAAATTTTTTATTTTTGGGCACGATGAATAGTAACTACGGTAAATTTTATTTACCATCGTTAAAGGTAAATAGGGTAATTAAGGGTAAATATAATATTATAAAATTACCCTAACAATGGTCTTAATATAATTGGATGATAATATTTCTACTTAAAGCATATTTTGGTCTAAATTGAATCTATTAGAATCCAATTGGATGTGATTAAGACCTTTAGTTTATTTTATTTAAAGGAAAGTGAAATATGACTCACTCAAACGTTAATAATTAAAGTATTTTTAATATAATGTTATAAAGGATATAAATTCGGTTATAAATACTCATTTAAAATCTAACATATTTTTCTTTATCATGGAAATTTATTTATAAATTTTAAGAGATATTTAATTAACTTAATAGCTTATAAATTAATGATGCCGAAATTATTTATTTAGTGAAAAATAAGTAATATAGTTTTTATTGAAATAATAATACCAATTAAAAGGAAATAAAACCTGGAAAAAACTTATTGGTAGTGTATAGACACACCATAATTATCCAATTACCTAATATATGACCGTTTGGAGTCTTATAAAAGTAATTATGACACTTATATTATTTTATTGAAAATGATGTCAAAGTTGTCACCTTCATAATTTAATAAATATAACATTTTAATGGCTGGGTGTTTTAGAGGATAAATCTGACTAAAAGTATTATTATGAATTATATAAGATATATATTCACCCTAGTATTTTATTTTTAATTTTTATGCAACAAATAAGTATATTTAATAATTATACAAAAATGTTGTAGTAATTATTTTATTAAGAGAAATATCAAATAAATGGTTTTACAAATAGTAAAATAAATATTATATGAACTATTTAATGTTCTCCACTAATTTTAATGATGAATATGACATGTTAGGAACCTATTAAATATTTTATTTATAATATATCCTCTGTTTGGATTTTATTTAAATTCAAATAAATGAATAGTGTCAAAATTGACACTATTGTTATTTTATAAAAATATCATATTATTAAATTGTTTAAATATCACAAAAAATATTTAAATATTATAAATTGAAATTTATACAGCAGTAAATGTCATGAAGTGTCAAATTATGGAAAATTAACAACAAATAAGTGATTATTTATAACAATTTAAAATTTAGAATTTTATTACCACAAATAAAATTAAATAGATTAAATAAGGATAAATCAAAATGATAAGGTTTAAAATAAAATAAAAACATGTATAAATTTGATTGGTTGATGAGATAAAAATAGTATCTATTCTCATATTCTAATTGATTAATTTTGGGAGGTTTTTATGTGGGGTTTGAATTTATATTAAACTAATATGTTTGAGGATTCCAAAGGTGCCCCTCTCCTCCCTTATAAAAGGGAACCTCCTCCCTCTCCTATTTACACAACATTGAGCCATCAAGGTCAGACAAACCCTGCTAATTTCACTTCTAAAATTCCCTAGAAATATTTTATAGGTCCTGGTCTTATTCAAAGACTAATTTTAGTTCCCTAAGAGGAGGTTTCAAAGAGGCGTGTCGAAGAAGAGGTAATATCCGTTATTGATTCTTTGAAATTTATTTATTCTTATAATTCCTCTTCTTTAGATATTTCATTATGAAGTAATAACATCAGTATCACTCATATACTGATATGTTATTATAAATATTAAACAACCCTATTTCACCTTCTATCCATCCTACATAAAATGAAATCATCGCACGTTGGTACGTACGGAATACCGTCTCCACGCCGTGGGGTAATGTGTTTTCCACCACCACCTTACTTGGATGGGTATAATGGTATAAATAATAACTATATGTTATTATTGTAAATTGATATTGATTCTTAAATAGTATACATACACTTCAATGCAATTCCACGATCATGGGAACGATATCATCGCTTGTGCGTACGTACGGACTACCGTCTCCACGACGCGATGAGATTCATTCTCCATGTTAACCAATCAAGAATGATTATAAAGTATATATAATGAATAATAATGAAATATATGACATAATAATGCTAATTTATTTATGTATATATATATATTTATGTCATCTACTTAATTCCATTCAATTCAATAAGGAAACGAAAACAACATTCATGCGTACGTACAACCTACCGTCTCTATGAAGGGTGTATTTCACTCCATTTATCATTCTATCATATATATGTATATGCTGAAGATTTATTATATATAAATCATGTTTTAAATTCTGAAATTAAGGAAATCAGGATATATGTAATAATATCAAGAACAACAAGTTGAAACACATACGATAAATGAAACGATTTTACCCAAAACGATACTTTAACATGGATTTACAAAAGAACGGGTAATATAAAGTCATAAGTGAACCATATATGATATCATAACAATGAATATGACTCTATAATAGGCCAATTACATTATTAAAATCATTATACAGGAGGTTCAGATACGTACGAAGCATATCATACATAAGGTAAGGGATAACTTTTGCAATCTCGTTTTTATCCGAGATTGTTTATTCGTAAGTATTTACTGGGGTTATATTTATCATCCATGTTCCTATTTTCTAAAAATGGTTTAATATATGTTTCAATTAATTTTTACCCATTTTTACTTTTACTACATGTTATGTAAGGAATATTTCTTTTTTTTTACCATACAAGGTACTTTTTGACTTTTCCGACAAAAGTACGAGGAAAATGATTTTTTTAAATTATATGGAATGAACGGATATCTACGGTTTCATAACACCATTTCTTAATGAAGATTACTCTACAATATTTCATGACTATTTTCAAAAAAAATCATTTTCATTTAAAATTTTATAGAATATTTTGAAAAGAAAATGATTTTGAAAAAGAAAGGATATTTTCCTTAAGAATTCATTTCATGTGTTTTATCAAAACCATTTTCCATCTAAGATGAAATTATCTCATATGTGTATGTTTCAAGTATAATATCTATATTATTTACATGGTTTCACTTTTCTTATGATGAAATTATATCCATTTGTTTTATATGGATTATGTTAGGATGAGATGATGTTTATGAAACCCATTTTATTCTTTGGGTTATGATTACTGATTTATGATTATGTTGTGGAACACGTAAGAATGATTTAATTATGATATTGGTGTGACATATATCTCCCTCAAATGCAATGGGTAAAGATTTATATATCATGAGATAGACATGGCTGGAACGGAAAGTAAATCTGGTTTAGTAATACAGGGCTGGAATGACAAGTAAACCCGATTCAGTAAGGGACTTTGTCCACTAGATGGCCTTAATAGTAATGCCTTGGCTACAATGGAAATCATATCATGTGCATTATGCTTTTCCACAATTCCATGATTTATTCCCATGCTATTTTATGGTGATTAATGTTACATTATGATCTATGCCTTATGTATTTCCATGTTTTATGTCATTGCTCAAGATTTTAATGTTTAAACATTATGTTTATGTTTTTTAGTTCAAATGTATACTATATGTTTTATTTTATCCATGCTTACCCTTACTGAGCATTTGAGATCACCCTTTATTAGTTTTATTTTCCCCAGGATATAAAGAAAGGTTTTAGGTAAGAAAACAAAAGGGGAAGATCTTTTGGGAGATGTTGAAGATCTTTCACCATGATTAGAAGATTTTGTTTCGAGTTTCCAAAGACACTAAACTTTTATGATCATTGAGTGTTTTTTTCAGTTATTAAGTTTTCCAGAAAAGTATTTTAATATCCATGTCAGGCTTTGGGTCTCTACAACTATCGTCTCCAAAAATCCTTAAAACCTCAACCCCAAAACCCCTAAACCATGTACCCGAGAGTAATGTTTACGCTATTCCTGAAAAACACCAATACATAAACTAGAAAAAACCTGAAACCCACATCCCTAAAAAACCCCAAACCCTCACCCTAAAAGAAAACAACATACCCTCATCCAAAAAAATTTCTAACCACAACTCCATAAGTCCCTAAACCCTTTATTGTAAAAAACCCCAACCATCATCCCCCAAAACCCACAAAACCTCACCCCAAAACCCTAAATTTTCCAAACTAAAAATCACTATCCTTTAAACCCTAGAAAACCATAAACCCATATCCCCAAAAAATACCTTATAACCACAAAAAATCGTAATCCATTAGTACTAGAAAGCCCAAAACCCTCAACCATAGAAAATCCTAAACCCTCACCCCCAAAAAACACTAAACCCTTAGCACTATAGAAACCTATACCCTCATCAAGGAAAACTCTCAACCCTCCTCTCGAGAATATCACAAACCATTATCCACAGGAGACACTAAACCCTATTCCCTATGAGTAACTAAAATCTCATTACCATAAAACCCCAAACCCAAATTCCCATTTAGCCCTAAACTCTGGGCCCTAGAAAACTATAAACCCTCACATAGAGAAAACCCTAAACCCTCAGCACAAGAAAACCCTAAACCCTCAGATCAAAATTACCATAACCACTTAACCCAAGAAATCATAAACCCTTATCCAATAAATAACATAAAACCTCTACCCCAAAAAAACCCTAAACCATCATCCCTAAAAAAATATAATCCCTAATTCCCATAAAAACACTAAACCCCCAATCAAAAATAACCATAAAATTACTTTCCCAAAAAACCCTAAACCCCAAGTCCTAAAAATCATAAACCATCATCCCCAAAAAATAGTAAAAACTAAGTCCCTAGAAAACCAAAACACTGTTCCCTAAAAACCCTCAATATTCATCACCAAAAAAACCTCACCACTCAACCCCCAAAAAACCAACCCTCATCCCATAATAATCCTCACAACTAAACACCAAAACATCTACCACACATAGCATCATAAAACCCTCAAAAAACATTCACAAGAAACCAGTAACCATCATCCCTTAAAATCCTAACCCTTATACCAAAAAACCATCATCCCTAATTCCCAAAAATCACTAAATCCTCAGTCCCAAAAAATCCAAACCACCTACCCAAAAAAACACCAACTCATAATCAAAAAACCCCTCAACACTATTCCCCTAAAAATCCGAAAACCATATATCTCTAAAACCCTAAACCCTCATCCCAAAAAAACCAGAAACAATCTGCCAAAATAATCCCCAATCCAAAAGAACAAAAAATACTAACACTCAACCCCCCAAATAATAAACCCCCCATTCCCAAAAAATCTTAAACCCTCATCCCAAAATAGACATACCTCTACCCCAAAAAAACCCCAACCCTCAACCCTAAAAAACCATCAACCCTCAACCCATTAAAAAACTAAAACCTCATCATGAAAAATACCCCATATTGTCACCCCCAAAAAAAACCTCAACCCTCATCCCCAAAGAAACCAACAACCTCACCCCAACAAATCATCAATACTGACCCCTACAAAAACCCAAACCTCATCCTTGAAACCCTAATCCACATCCACAAGAACCGCCGAAACCTCATCCCCCAAAATAACCAAACTCTCTTCCCCAAAAATCCCCAACCCTTAGTCCAGGAGCCCCCGTACAAATAATCCCAAAAAAATCCAATACATTAGCACCAAAATACCCTCATCCCCTAGTCCCAAAAAAACCATAAACCCTTCTCCCAAAAAACACTAAACCCTGATCCCCAAAAAACCATAAACCTTTATCCCACAGAATCCCTAAAAACTCATACCCAAAAAACCATAAATCAACACCCCCTAAAAATATCAACCCTCCATCAAAAAACAATCAACCCTCCTCCCAAAAAAACCCTAAAAACTGATCTAAAAAACCCTTAATATTCCGCCCCAAATAATAGTCATCTGTGAGCCCAAAAAAACATAAATCCTTGGCAACAAAACCCCTCAAACCTCAGCTCCAAACAGACCCTCAACCCATAGCCCCCAAAAAACCTCAATAATTCACCTTAAAAAACACTCAACCCTTATCCCAAAGAACTACGAGCCCTAAAAAAATACTCATACCTCTTTTCCAAAAACCCTAAATCATAGACCCTAAAAAACCCTCAACCTTCACCCCAAGAAACCCTCAAACATGTTCCTAGAAAAACATCACCCATTATCACCAAAATCCATAAACTCTCATCAAATAAAGTCCTACACCATCAACCTCAAAAAACCCTATACCCTCTTCTAATAACAATCTTAAACCCCTAGTCAAAAGCCCCTAATCTCTCATTCCTTGAAAATCATATACCCTCTAATCCAAAAAACAATAAAACATCATCCCCCAAAACCAAAAACTATCCATTAAAAACCCATCAACAATAAACCCCCAAAAACATTTAGCCTAGAGCCCCAAAAAATTCTCAACCATCAGCCCTATAAAACCATAAACCCTCAGCAAAAAAATCCACAACCCTCATTCCCCAAAAAAAACTAAAGCCACATCCCCAAAGAACATAAAAACGATTTCCTAAAAAACCTAAAACCCTCATCTTCCAAAAACCCTAAAACATCATCCCCAATATACCATCAACACACGGTCCCAAAAAAACCCAAAACTATCAGCCCCAAGAAACACTAAACCCTAAACCAAAAAAATGATAAATAAACATCCAAAAATAACACTAAACCATTTTCCTAAAAAAACCATGAACCCCTACTCAATATATCCGTTAACATTGATCCATATAAGACCAAAAATAATAAGACACAAAAAATCATAAATCATTATCCGCTATGAAATCCTAAACCCTCAGCCCCAAAATACCCTAAACCATCAGCAGAAAACATACCCTAAACCATCATCCCTAAAAAACACTCATATATTATCCCTAAAAACCCTAAACCCTAAACCCAAAAATACCAAGAAACAAAAAATCCCCATCCATAACAAGCCCCAAACATCCACCGAAAAATACTAACCCCTCATCCAAAAAAACTTTCAACCATAATTATCAAAATAACCTCAACTATCAGGCAATGAAAATCATCTACCCTCATTCCCAGGACACCCTAAACAATTATCCCAAAATAACCCTCAACCATTAGTCCAAAAAATATCCTAACCCATATCCCCAAAAAACTCTAAACCCTCAATGCCAAAGAAGCATAAAGCCTCAATGTAACACCCTCTAGTTTTAACCAATTACACATCCCTTTTCTATCCCCACTTCCAAGATCTATTGGTATTTCAAAAACATCAAAACATACTCCCTTAATAAAGCTCTTATGGAGGAATACTCAAGAGGTAAAATCCTCTTCCTCTTTTCCTATTAGTTTTATTCATGTTCATTAGTTTATTAATATCTTATCACCTGATCTGCCCAAATGATCATGGTAACTACGTTATCATATCTACACTTTAATTAAATAATGTTAATTTATGAGCGATCATCTATATCCTTACTCTATCTCTTTTTTTAAATCACAATAATCGTTTGGGAGGTGCCGATTTACAACCTTCATGGACGATGTCATTTTGTTCTACAATTTCTTATTCAAGGTTGGTAATGAAAACAAAAGTATGGTTGAAACATATTATTAAATATTTATTTCATATTATTTAATTATTCTTGGACCATAATTTATACATGATATTAAATAATAGAACAAAACTAGTTAATTGTGGTAAAAAACAGTTGTAAAAACCTTAAAGATTATCACTAAATTTTTTATCTAATGATTAATGATCATAATACATTAAAAATTATATGTATAAAGATTTTCACAAGAATATTTTCATTAATATCATTAAAATTAAATTCTATGTAATTATAACCTTTCCACATGAACTTCCATTATCATATATAATTATACAGATCATGAAAACCAATTAAAGTAACGCTCCTGAGTAATAAATTTGTATCTAATAACCCATCAAAAAGAAATAAATGAACATAATAAAGTTATGAAAAATAAAAATCATCTAAATATGGTTCTTAATTTATTAATTTATGGACTTAATTTTATTATATAAGATATTAAGCTCGAGTGCAGAACACATTAAGACCCAAGGTAAGGGTTTTTTACATGAACACCATTTTTATTTTGGGTTACAAATTGTCTCTCTTAGTCCCAATTAAATTCACAATTATTCTTATTTACTCATAATAAATCCATTATTTATTATCTATATATGTATACTAATCAGAAAACTTCTTTATTTTTTGGTGAGTTAAATGGATTATGAAGACATTTCTTAATTGTTTGAGATAAACCATCCTGATTCAAGGGAACTTCTCAAATTCTTACATATTTTCATGTTCCCTTTATAATAAATTTTGAGACAAATGTTTTTTTATGAAACCACTCATTTCATCATGGAAAAGTTTCCTTTTTTCAGTCCTGTTATTATGTGATGTTTTTTCGAAAATAACTCTTCTTTTCAAAGTAAATGTTTATTTATCTAAAAAATTACTCGATGATTTTATTAGAGTATTTTTTCCTGTTTCAACACCTCTATTGAATTTTATATCTTATTGAGGTTACTATATTATTTTTATAATAAAAAATATTGTATTAAATAGGTTGTGATTAGTTTGAGTATGGGTGTTATATCTTGATACTATTCCTCATACTATTCAGAATTATTAGTTTTTATTTTTATAGATTGGGGAATGTTATTTTATATGTACATTTAGTTTATGTTTATCCCCTTTCATTTGTGGAATTAATTGAACATATAATGTGATGGGTGGGGCCCGATATAGGCCCTCGATGCATCTATAGGCCACATGAGATAAAAAATATTGGATTTTGGCTGAGGCCACCCCCTATTATTTTCTGATATATTGGTTATGGCCTTGGCAATATGTTTTTGATGACTGAAATTATGCATTCCCTAATTATGGTATTAGTAATAGATAAACCATGTGATAAATATAATAGTAGAATATCAATGGTTATGTTTCATTCAATTATGATCATTTAAATGTCCATATTTAATTATGGTATTATTAATAGATAAACCACATATAGTGTTTATTCTTATGATAACTTCCACAATATTATGTACCCTTACAGATCATATGATCTCACCATTTTCATATGTTTTATTTTCCCTAGGATGTGAAGGTTAATATTATGAATGAATTTCAGGGATAATATAAGAGTAATGTGGATTTTTTATTATGTATTCTATTTCTAGTTTTAATGTTTCACTTATTATTGTATCTTTCTATCAAAAAATAGAAAAATATTTGATCCTTTGGGATACCAATTTTTTATAATCATTCCAATTTACCAAAACAAGGCACCATATCTATGATACTATTGTTAGATACTTACCGTTGGTATCATATGAATTTTAGTATAAATGTTGGAAAATAGATTTAAGAAATGTAGACTAGGGAATTAGGAAATATAGATTTGGGGAAAACCCCCTAAGATAAAATTTGAGGACAAATATACAAGAAAATGATAAAAATTTGTAGGTTGGATATTATGAGGTTATTCCTAGAAAATACATCTCTATATAGATACTACATGTGGATGTGGTTTTAGAATATATGTGTGTAGGATTAACAACTCTGAAAAGGTGTTTCGGGTTTGACCTATGGTAACAAGGTTCCTGACAGCAGGACTTACTATGCACCTAGTTTGACACTCAGAGGGGATATTTTTTAGATAATTAATATCTCCTTGAAAATACATTATTAATAATTTATAAGTTATTTTTTCTAGGAAACCGTGTTTATGGTGATGGGATTATATATTCATAGGATTTCAATTTATGTTAATTATTCTTCTAGTTGAGATTATTCAATATGATTCATAACCCAATATATTTTATTCCATTATTTAGAAATGGTTCCTAGTGGAAGGAATGTAAATTTCATGAACTCACATATCACATGTAGGGATTTCCCCGTATTCCATATAATGATGTAGGTTCTGGATCTACGATTGGTGCTGAGAAAATTTCAACTATATTGTTATAACTAACTCATTTTATGAACAATAACATTACCCATATTGAGAACCCAATACCATAAAATGGAGGAGAAATGTTAGACTAATTTTTACAACAACATCCACTATAATTTAATAGAACTACATACAATTCTTATCAAATAAGTGGATATGTTCCTTATAGAAGATATTTCTCACTTTGGGAGGTAACAAATAAGAGATGGTTTTCTTCTCTATTTAGCGTTTATTAAGAGATGCTGACCAGTTGTGGTCACTAATTCAAAATAAAAAATTGGATAAAGATATTTAAAATATATAATAGAGGTATTTTAAGGAAATCTTCTTAGAAAAATATATTTGTCATAAACATCGAGCAAATGTGGAAAAAAAAATTTGAATCTAAGGAAAAAAGAGGATGAAAATGTTTCAAAGTACAGATCTAGTATCTCAATGTTAAGAAGGAATGCCTTATACTATATATGTAATCCAAGGAGAAATATTGATTTATTATTTTATGGTTTAGTAACATTCCTCCAAATAGAACTGGTTTCCCAAAATTCTCATCATACGAAAAAATAGACTCATGTGCAATCAAGACAGAGAAATAATTATCTACGTCTTATGAATTTAATGGAAAGAAAAATAATAAGATGGTGGAAAGGGAAAGAATGGATAAAGGGAATAATAAAATAGGGAGTTTTCTAACATGTGATACTTGTGGAAAGAAACAACCCTGGGACTACATAAAAGGATAAGGAGTCTATTAAAAATGTGGATAAATAGGCCACCAATATCGAGATTACAAGGGAAATAAAGAATCTAACGATGTTCATTGATACAATTATAATTATATGAAACATTTTGCCAATTATTTTCCAAATCATCAAGGAAACATTCCCCAGATAAGGCCATTAGAAGATGGCCAGGCTTATGTGATCAAAAAGGCTGAAGATGAAGTTCTTAACGATGTGGTGGTAGGTACTATAATATTTTCCTCAAACTAGGTCAATGATTTCGTTGATTATACATCGTCATAGTCTTTTATATATTCACAATTTTCTTTAAAAATTAGATATTTCAATTCTCCCGGGCAATGGAGTTTCTAGTTAAAACCTTTAAGGGGATTCTTATTATAACAAAGACGTGACATGAAGTCCCTATTATGGAATAAAAATATGATTTTTTTTTGATGATTTTATCCATATTACTATGGGAAAATTTGACATAATGATTATCATGTATTGGATTTCAAAATACGATCTGTAAATATATTTTATGAAGAAGGAAATTACAATTGTTTTT
Source organism: Viscum album (assembly GCA_963277665.1). Classification (NCBI taxonomy): domain Eukaryota; kingdom Viridiplantae; phylum Streptophyta; class Magnoliopsida; order Santalales; family Viscaceae; genus Viscum; species Viscum album. The sequence continues at coordinate 2,037,708,311 of OY728148.1, forward strand.
GGATGGTGTAGAATCCATTATCTTTATAGAAGAAACATCACCATCTAATTCATATCTAGATCCACCCCCAGTAGCTTTACTGAATGAAAATATTGGGAAGGATGAGAACTCAATATCTATGAGTGAGGAAAGAAATACTCAAATTGAGGATGTACTTATTGTGAAATAATGCATTGATGTATTTATAAGGGATTTACCTAGACATCATATGGAGTTGGCAATTGTGATTTATTTTGATTTTATTCGTGGTGCAATTCCTATATCATCCACTATTTATATAATGGCCAAAATGGAATTAGTATAACTGATGAAACCACAATTGTAATTTTTTTACAAAATATGTATCCAATCTAGTGTTTCCCTATATGGTTTCCATGTTCCTTTTCTCCTGATGAACGATGGTTCCATGAGTTTTTTCATTTACTATAGAGAAATAAAGGATATTAAAATAATGAAAATGTATTATATTCCTCAGATTGATGACTTATTTGATCAGCATCATAGAGAACAATATTTTTTTTTATGATTTACATTCGATCTTGATGTCATTAGTTGCATGCAAGGATGGATGATATTCTAAATACAACAATTCAAACTAGGTATGGGCATTATGAGTTTACAGTAAGGCCTTTTGGACTAACTAATTCATCATCTATTTTCGTAGATCAAATTATTAGTATTTCCAAGGAACATATTAATGAATTTGTTGTGGTATTTATTGAGGATATCCAGGTATAATCCAAAATCTATGATGATCCTGGGAATAGTTTGGTCATTATTATGAAGTCTCTTATAAGAAATTAATTACATGGGATGTTTATAATGTGTGAATTTTTCCATCAGTCATTTTCTTTTCTTGGCCATATTGTCTCTAAGGATGGAATCTTAGTTGATCCTGGGAAGAAAAAGGATATCCAATAATGACCTACTCCAATGAACATAATCGAGGTTTGTAGTTTTATTAGTGTTTGAGGTTGTTATCAGTGTTTCATTCAAATATTCATCCATTTAGCAACCAAATTTACCAATCATACTCATAAAGGGTTATGTTCTTTTGGAAAAAATAATTTGAATAATAATTTGAATAATTGAACAAGTGATTAGTGAATGTTGTGATCCAAATTCTACCATGGGGAAATTGTGTATTGGTTATCTACATTGATGAGCCAATGAAAGGACATGGATATATACTTATGTATAATGAATGATTTATTTCATATGCATCAAGGCCATAAAAATTCATGAAAAAAACTGTATAACTCATGATCTTGATTCAAAATCTGTAATCATTTATTTTAAGTTATATAGAAAATATCTTTTTGAAAAAAGGATTGAGATATATACATATCACAAGAGATCAAAATATATCTTCTGATAGAAATAACCCAACATGAGGAAAATATAGTGGCTTAAGAAACTCAATTATTACAAGTATTCCATATAATACAACCCATGAATGGTAAATAAGGTAGCTGATTCATTTAGAAGGAAGTATCATGGAGTATTTTAAAAAAATGATGATTGAAAGGGATCCTGTATTTATGGATCTAGTAAATATGGATAGGGGAATTATCAAAGAAGGTAAAACATCATTATATTTGAAATTTTATTCCCAACCATATTTATTTTAAATAATTAAGTCTTCTTTGTCTGATGATGTGAATCTTCAAAAGGAAATTAAAGGTGTGAATGATGGGATGTTGGTTGACATCGTCTGTGAAGATAGAATTTTGAAATTTGGGTAGAGGCTATGAGTTACGTCTATAATTGAGATGCAATGGGAGTTATTTGATGATGTAAATAGAATTAATTTATCTATACTCCATCCTGGAACAAAAATATACATGGTTTTGAGGGATCATTTCTGGTGGGACATCATGATGTGGGAAATTGCTAATTATGTTTCAAGATGTTTAGTCTTCCAACAAGTGAAGGCCGAATGAAAAATATACTAGAGTAGTCATGAAAGATATAACTATTCCTAAAAGGAAATGGGATGACATTACCATGGAATGTTTCATTGGATTTCCCAAAACTCCAATAAAGAATAGTGAAATATGGGTAATTGTGGATTGACTTATAAAATCATCAAATTTCATCGCTATAAGGGAGGATTTCCACTGGATATTCATGCAATACTCTTTATCAATGAAGTTGTGAGAATTCATGGAGAACCACTATCAATTATCTCTTCTCATGATCCATTATTCAAAATGAAATTATGGAAAGGTATTTAAAATGAGTTGCATAATCAGGGTAAATTTTGTACTAATTATCACATTCAAACTAACGAGAAATATGAACAGACGTTACAAAATTTAGGAGATGTATTCAGATCAGTATCACTTGATTTTAAAGGTATATGGGATCAATAATTACCCTTGTTTTAGTTTTCATAAAATAATAGCTTCCATTCAAATATTAAAATGGCACCATATGACCCTTTTTATGGAAAAATATTTCATAGATCAACGTGTATGGAAGATGTTGGTGAAAGGATGCTTGTGGACAAAGAGATTGTGGAGGAAACAACAGTGAATGTAAATAATTTTCAAAGAAATATCAAAATAGGTCAAAGAAGTGAAAATATCAATACTTATAATCAAATGAAGCCTTTGGAATTTCAAGCAAGATAACATGTTTTCTTAAAAGTATATCCATGGAAGGCTGTTATTAGATTTGGGATGAAAGGCAAATTGATCCCTAAGTACATTTTTCCTTTTGAAATTTTGGAGAGAATTCGAGTTATGGAATATCATTTGGAAATGCTTCATAGAATTTCTAAGGTACAAAATATTTCCATGTCTCTATGTTGAGAAATTACATTCCAGACCCAATACATGTTGTCAATTCTGATGGTATAGAATTGGAACATGAATTATCATATTGTAAAGAGCCTGTTAAGATTCTGGAGACTAAATAAAAGGTGTTGAGGAATCATATGACTCAATTAGTAATGTTTCTTTGGTAAAATCATAAAATTGAAGTGTCAATGTGGGAGCATGAATAAATTATGATGAAGACCTTCCAAAATCTGTTTATTATATAACATTTTGGTAATTTCGAGGATGATTTTGTAAGGGTGGAAGATTTTATAATCAACAGTTTAAAAAATAAATTTAATATAGAATGAAAATAACACTGACCACTGTGAAAAAATACATTATTATAGACAATAGAAATAACCTAGCCGCTAAAAATAAATTTTCTACTTCTGTGATTTTTTTAAAAAAAATAGACATACATGATTGTGATTAATAATATATTTAGAGTCTGATCAGATCAACATAAATTGGTGAATTGAAATTTACCCTTATGAATATTAATACACCCTTATGAATAGTAATGCTCCCTTATGAACAGTAACCTCACCCTTATGTTTAAATAAAATTTAGACACTATATAAATGAGAGTGAATATTTTCAAAATTAATAATTAAGTGTTGATATGCTTGTGAGTAATAAATATGTAATTAAAATTTTAAAATAAAAAATTTATTTAAAAAATAATAATTTTCATAAAATTTATTCCTAAATATTTATTATATTTTCCTATTATTTTAGCACAAATTTATGAGACCTCATATATATTTTTAATGTATTATAAAATCATTTTTCGATTTAAAATATGTATTTTTCAAGTAAATAATTATTTTAATAAAATAATAAATTTCTCTTATTTAAAAAATTATTCTGATAAAATGGATTAATTTTTTGAATTATACATATTGAAAGATTGTTAGGGTGATTTTTTGTGGTATTTATGAAATACTTGAATTTTTTAGGAATAGTGAAATTCGATAATTTACGAAAGATACTAAATAAATGAATGTAGGGATAACTATCGAATCAAGGATGATGTAAATGGCTATTGGATCAAACTAACATGAAACTATTACTTTTTATGGTCACATTAATTAAATAATATTTCTTGTATTTAGAAAAGAAGATAAAATGATGAATAACTTATTCAAAAATCACTCATCTCCTCCAATATGAAATGCACTCCTCACTCTCTCTTCAATTCATTCCTCTAAGAATTGATGCATCTAAGAGATCTACTCAAATAATCTTCCCTATTCTATACCCACATCTAGGATCTCTTGTTCTTTCCAAAATACCAAAACCCCTTCCCTTACAGAGGTTCTCAATGAGTAGTACTAAAGAGTTAACATCCTCTTCCTTTTTCCTTTTAATTTCCTTTAAGTTCCTTATTTTTTAAATAATTCCTTACCTCCTTTGTCCAAATGATCATGTTAAATACATTGTCATCTATATACTATAATTATATGATGTTAATGTCAGATCCATCATCAATATATTTACTCTCTCTATTTTCATTTAAAAACAAAATCATCATCTCAGAGGTGTCGATTTTCAACCCTGATAGATGATGAAGATTTGGTTTTCTATATATTCTTCAAGGATGATCATGAAATAATTTTTATGGACGAAATATATTATAAAATATTTATTATATCTGATTTAACAATTCCAGAACCAATATTTATAAATTATATTAAATAATTGAACTAAACTATTTTGTTGTGGTTGAAAACCCACTATAAAAATCTAAACAATTATCACTAAATGTCTTATCTAATTATTCATACTAATAATATATATGAAAATTATATATACAACCATTTACAATATTTTATGGTCATAAATATCAAATAAATTCTATTTTGGATAATTATACCAATTCCGCGTGAACTTTCATTATCATATACAATTATACTGATCATGAAAACCAAGGAAACAAATGCTCCCGATAGATAAATTTAAATATTATAACTCATCATAAAACCGTAAACGAACTTAATAAAATTATGAAAAAATAAAAATTAAATAAGGTTTTTAGTTAAATAAATATTTTTTTTAATTTGATTATCCTTGACGTTAATCTCAAGTGAAGAACACATTAAGACACAATGTATGATTTTTCTACCCAAACATACTTATTATTTTTGGTTATTCTTTATATATATTTATCCAAATTAAATTCATAATTATTCATATTTAATCTTCAAAAATCCTGTTTTAATATTCGATATATGTTTACAAATAATAATATTTTTTTATTTTATGAGGATTTAAATTTTTATAAAGATATTTCTCAACCCTTCCTGATAAAACAATCCTGATTCATGGGAACTTCCAAAATTCTAACATATTTTAACGTGAACTCTATAATTTGTCTTAATCAATAATTATACTTATAAAACCCACAATTGTAACATAAAAAACTACCTTAGTTCATTAATAGCCTTTTGCAATGATTTTTCCAAAAGAAATTTTCTTTTTAAAGTAAGAGTGTATTTCACTAAAAAATTTCATGACGATTCTATTAGAGTATTTCTATCTGTTTCAACAACTCAGTTAAAATTAATGGCTTATTGAGGTTAATATATTATTTTTATAATGTACCATATGGTATTAAATGGTTTATTATCAATTTGACTTTGTATGTGATTTCTTTATACCATTCACAATACTACGAGGAATAGTTAGTGTTTATGTGTATAGATTGGGGAAAATTATTTCATTTGTTCATGTTGTTTATGTTTATCCCCATTGATATGAGGAATGTATTAGACATGGCATGTTATGTTTGGGGATCACTATAGTCCCTAGATGCATCTTTAGGTCTCATGAGTCAAAATAGAATTGGTTTTTGGCTGAGACCTTACCCTAGTATTTTTAGAGGTCTTAGATAAGGCTTTGACAAAATGTTTCAGATTTCAGGATTTATGAATTTTTTAATTATGGTATTAGTAATAAATAAAACATGTGATCATTCAAAAGGTAGAATATAATTTATTTATTTCTCTTGTGATCATTTATATGTCCATATTTTAATCATATTTCATTCCAACCATATTATTCTCACGTATATTTTTAAGGGAATGTGACCTTAGTTGTTCACCACACACAGTGTTTATTTTTATGATAACTTCTACTGTATTACGTACCCTTACTGAGAATCTAATCTCACCCCTTTGTTATGTTTGATTTTTACTAGGTTGTAAGGATAAATATTACGAACGACTTGTAGGGATAATATAAGAGTCATGTGGATTTTCTATTATGAATTTCATTTCAATTTGTAATTTTGAACTTATGTTTTTATATTGTTTTCCAAAACTACTAATCTGTTTGTTCCTTTGGGAAAAGGATTTATTATAATCATTGAAATTTAATAAATTAAGTCACCAGCTCTGTCTACTATGGTCACATAATTACATCAGCCCCAAAAATACCTATATGATAAAAATAAACCCATCCCAAATAACCTTAGACCCTTAGAAAAAAAATTACATAAACCCACATACCCTAAAAAATTAAACCCTCAACCTGTAAAAACCATAAACCCACTTCCTAAAAAATCATAATGTATCATCCCAAAAATAAACTGAAACCATCATCCCCCAAAACAATAAACTCACATCCCCAAAAACCCCTCAACCCCCAACCATAAAAAACCATAAACCCTCAGCACCTATAACCCCAAATGCTCAACCAAAAAACCCTAAACCATCTAAACCAAGAATAACTTCAATACTTTCCCCCAAAAAACTCTCTACCCTTAGCCCCCAAAATCCATAAAAATCATCCTTGAAAAATACTTAACCATATCCCCCAAAACCCTAAACACATATCCCCCAAAACCCTTAACCCTCAAAACCAAAATAACTGAATCTCTCAGCCCCCCACAAAATTATTAATCAAAAACACTAATAAACCATCAAAACATATTCACAAAAAACACTCAACCCTAATACCAACAAAACCCTAAACCCTATTCCATAGAAACCCACACCTATTATCCAAAAAAAAACAGTAAACATTCATCACCAAAAAATAAAATGTGAATCCCCCAAAAACAATATTCTCTCACCACTAACTAACCCTGAACCCTCTTCCCGAGAAAACCATAACCAAAATCCAAAAGTACCTATACCCTCATCCCCAAAAAAACATAAAACACTGGGCCCCCAAAAACCCTAAACCATAATAACCAAACCATCTAAACCCTTATCCTCTAAAAATCCTAAAACATCATCAATAGAAAACCAAAAACCCTCAACTCTAAATTATTGACCCTAAAAATACATCAACCCTCATCCATGAACATATATAAACCATCAGTATAAAAAAATTCCTCAAACAATAAAAACCATAATCCATATGACTCAAAAAACCAAAAAACCTCAGTAAAAAACCATAAACAACCATCCCCAAAAAATCCAAAATGATCAGTGCTAAAAAACTATAAAACCTTAGCCTCAAAAAACAATAAATTCTTATCCACAAGAAACACTAAACCCTTATCCTCAAAAATACTAATCTCTTTTTGTAAAAAACCTCAACCCTCATATAAATAAACCCTAAAAAATAATCCCAGAAAACCCTCAATACTCATCGAAAATAAAAAACCAAACCTCAACCCCAAACAACAATAAAACATCACAACAAAAAACTCTTCAACCGTTATAACCAAAAAACCCTCAACCCCTAGCCCCAAAATACCCGCTACACTCATCCAAAAAAAACCTTAACCATTAACTCCAAAATATCCCTAAATACCATGCTTCTAAAACCCCGAAACCATAATCCCATGACTATAAAACATCATCCCCAAAATAACATCAACACTTTATCCAAGAAACCGTCAACCCTATGCCCCAAATAATCCATAAACACTAATTCCCAGAAAACCCTAAACCATCATCCCACCAAAACCCTAAACCATCATCCCAAAAAAACCTAAACTCTCATAAAAAAAACCCCATCCCAACACCCTAAAAAAACCTCATAACTTATCCAGAAAAACATCAAAACTCATCCAAAAAATCTGTAAACCGTCATCACTAAAATAACCTAAATCTGCAAGCACAAAATTCCCAAAACTCTCATTAAAAAAAATTTCCTAAACACTCAACCGTATAAAACCATAATTATAATCCATGTAAAACCATCCACCATAATTAAAAAAAATCTCACCCCTTAGATACCATAACCCATATCCCTCATCCCAAGAAAAACATAAACCCACATCACAAAAAACCCAAAAAAAATTTCCCAAAAAAACCATTAATGCTCATCCCTAAAAAACAATAATATGTCATTCCCAAAAAACCTTCTACTTTCAACCCAAATATTTTCATCGCTAAACACCAAATATTCCTCAACCCTCATCCACAAAAAACCCTCAAACATCATATCCAAAAAATATTAATTCCATTTCCCCAATAAACCCAAAATATTCATCCCTAAAAACCCCTATACCCTCATCACAAAAAACCCTCAACCCTCGGTTTTAAAAAACCCTCATCCATCATCCCCAATGAACCACAAACACTAATACCCAAAAAACCATAAAATCGAATCCCTAAATAATCCAATAACCTCAGTCTAAAGAAAATTAATTACCAAACCCCAAAACCCCCAACCATATGTTATAAAAACCCCAACCCCCATCCCTAAAAATATATAAACCCATATCCCCAAAACCCAAAAAAAAAACATAAAGCCTAAACCCCAAATAAACCTAACCACTCTCCCCGTAAAATCATATTCCCATATCCCCCCAAACCACAAACCATCAGCTCCAAAACACCCTCTACACCATGATCTAAAAAACTCTAATCCCTAAACCCTCACACCCATAGAACCATAATCCCTCACCCATAAAAAACCGAAATCACTTATCCCAAAAAAACCCAAAACCCTCTACAAAAAAATCCCTAAAATCACATCACTAAAGACCCCTAAACCATCAAAAAAAATCTTAACCACAATCCTCAATAAACCCTAAGACCAAATACCTAAAACCGTTAAATATTATACACAAAAACCCTAAACCTCAATCCAAATGAATCATTAACCCTTATTTTCAAAGATTTTTCAACTATATTCTACAAAACAATAATCAACACCCAGCCTTAAAAACCCACAAACACTAATCCCTAATTAATGTAAACAATTAGAATCCAAAAAACCCTAATTCTTAGCCCCAATAACCCTAAACTCTCAACCACAAGAAATTATAAATCCAAAAGCCTAAAAACCTTCAACCCTTAGCACCGCAAATCAATAATTTATCTTCCACCAAAAATATTAAACCCTATACCCCAAAAAAACCATAAAATCTGGTCCTTAATTAGTCGACAACACTCTACCCCAAAAAATCATAAAACCTCATTCCCAAAAAACCCTAAACCCACTTTCCTAAAAATCCTTAATCCCTTAAAAAACCTCAACCCTCATAAATATAAACCTTAACCCACAACCCCAAAACATTCAGATATATCTCTCCCAAGAAACACAGAATTCTCAACCCTAAAATCCCAAAACACTTATCCCAAAAAAACATTGAACCATAAGGCTTAAAAATCCGAACCCTGAGCCCCCAAAACACCAAAACCTTAACCCTAATAAAACATGACCCCTCATCTCCAAAAAAACCCAAACCCCTTATCCAACAAAAACTCTGAACCCACATAACCAAAATACCCTGAACCCTCACCCTCAAATAAATATAAACATTTATCCCCTAGAACCCTAAACCCTCAGTATAAAAAATCCAAAAAACTCAACCCCAAAAACCTGTAAACCCTAATCCCTCAAAAATTACCAATCTCTTAGCCCCAGAAACCATGAACCATCAAAACAAAATATTATAGAAAATTCAGCCCAAAAATACACTAAACCAGCATCCCCCAAAAACTCAAAACCTTTTTCCATAAAAAACCCTGAAACCTCAGCAACAAAAATCCCTAAACCCTTTTCCCCAAATCTCCTAGAAAACATAGCCCCCAAAAATTCTTAACCCTCTACCCTAAAAATCAATAAACATCATTCCCCAAAAACCCTAAACTTGTACCCCTAAAACAAAAAGAACCATCATCCCCCAAAAAAATCAAAAACTTTATTCCAAAAAAACAAAGAACCCTCTATCCCAAAACAATATGAACCTACATCCCCAATAAAACATTGAAATATCATCCCCAATAAACAATGACCTCATGTAACCATTAAATCTAGACCCTTAGACCCCAAAAAATATGAACCATCATCCCCAGAAAACCATAAACCCACCCCCATAAAACCCTAAACCCTCATCAAAAAAACCAACATCCTTATAAACACTAAAACATAATCCCTAAATAATCATGAACCCTCATTAACAAAAACTAAACCCACATCTGCAAAAATACCTACACGATATCCATAAAATACCATGATCCCTCATCAGAAAAAAATTTATACCCTCATCCCGAAATAAAACTAACCCCTTGTCCCCAAATAATCCTTAAAACCTAGTCCCTAAAAAACCATGAAACCATTTCCCCAAAATCCATGAACCTTGATCCCTAAAATACCCAGAACCTAGTTCCAAAAAACCCATTAATACTCAGCCCCGAAAAAACATTGAAACCTTATTCCAATGAAACCATAAACATGTATCCCTAATAACCCTCAACCCTCACCTCTAAAAACCTAAAACATATGCCCCCGAAAAAACCAGAACGATGTTCCAGAACACCTTGAACCATAATCCCCAAAAAACTTAAAAAATCATCCCAAAAAACCCTGAACATTTATCCTTATATAACCTGAAACCCTTAGCCCAAGAAAACCCTAAACCCTCATCCTCCAAAATCCCTAATCCAGCACGCCAAAAAAACTGTAAACCCTCAACCCCAAAAAACCTTAAACTATCATCCTACAAAAACCATGAATATTTAGTTCCACTAACCCCTATAACCTCATCCCCATGAAACCCTGAATCCTAAACCCCAAAAATCATGAACCCTTAGCCTAAAAAATCCCTCATCCCACAACCTTAAAAAATACTAAACCCTCTTCTCTAAAAAATATCGAAACTGTCATCCCAAGAAACCCTAAATCCTCAGACCCAAAAAAACCCTAAAACCTAAACCCCAATTATCCATAAACCATCCACCCCCAAAACCAATAAACCCTCAGTATAATAACAAACATAATATATCATCACCAAATAACAATAAATATTCAACCAAAAAAATACTCATCGCCCATAGAAAAACCCCCAACACTAAGTCCCAAAACTCCCAAAAACCTATTCACCAGAAAACCTAAACCCACAACCTCACACAATACGAAACCCTCACACCATAAATCCCGAAACCATACAATCTAAGGAAACATGATCCATAGAACGAATAAACCCTTAATACTCATAAAACAACTCTAAACAGATTACCCAAAAAAACACATAACCCCCAACAAAAAAAACATCAACACTAAACCCAAAAAAAACCAGAAAGTTTCGATAGAAAACCCAAAACCCTAATCCAAAAAATACATTATCCCCCATGCCCAAATATCCCTGAATCCTTAGCCATTAAAAAATATATACCATCATTCACAATAACCATGAACACTAAGAGGCCAAAATCCCTCAACCATCATCCCCCAAAACCCTAAATCATTATCACTATGAAACCTCAACTATGCTACCAAAAACATCCTAAACACTCCGCCCAAAAAAATTAGAAACCTCTACATGAATAAAACTAAACCCCCACAAAAAAAACATAACACTCATCAAAAAAAAAAAGCTTTACCATCTGCCCAAATGAACCGTCAATAATATGTCTAAAAAACACTCAACCAAAATCCCTAAAAAACATTAAAACCACAACCCCAAAAAATCAGAAACCCTCACCCAAATAACCCTAAATCTATATCAACAAAAAATCTGTAAACCCTTATCCACAAATTCCCATAAACCCTCACCAAAAAATACTTTTAAATCATGTTCCCCTAAAAACACTCAACCCTCATCCCTAGAAAAACCTTATAACCTTAGCCCCCAAAGACCCTCAACCATTATCCCAAAAATATCCCTAACCCTCTTCCCCAAATCCGACACACCTTTAGCCCTCAAGAAAACCTCAAATATTATCTCCAAAAAACATACAAACAAAATATTAAGAAAATATTCAACCCTCGTCACAAAAAAACTCAACCCACCACCATAAAAAACAATTAACACTTTTCCCAAAAAATGCTCAACCCATATTCCTAAAAAATAATCAACCACCAAATCTAAAAAACCATCAACTCTTAGTATGAAAAATCAATAAAACCACACCACCAAGAAAACCTCAACCCTAAATAATAAAAAACAATATACCATCACCCCCCCAAAACCTCAACCCTCATCCCCATAAACCCCCCAACCCTCATCCCCAAAAAAATAAACCCCATAAAATAACTCTTAAACTTAATCCCCAAAGAACCATAGACCCTAGGAACCATAAGACCATAATCCCCTCATTCAGAAAAACCTTCAACCATCATCCCCATGAATCCCTCGACATTCATCCCCTAAAAACCATGAACCATCATACCGAAATAACCCTAAACCCTCATCCCCCAAAACCCAAATCCCTCAATCCCAAAAAAATCCTTAGCCATAAAAAAAACTCAACCATCATCCCTCGAACACCATAATCCCTCATACCAAAACCATTAAACCAAAGCTCCAAAAATCGCAAAACCCGTAGCCCCAAATAACACTAAACCCTCAGTATCAAAAAATATAAACCATTAGAACCAAAAAAATCCCTAAAACATCAACAAAAAATCAATAATTCATAAGTACCAAAAATCCATAAATAGTCAACCCAAAAATTCTTGAACACTCATCCCCTAAAACACCTAAACCATCATTCAAAAAAAAACAATAAACCCTCATTAGAAAAAACCCTAAAACCTAATCAACAATCCCACTAATCCCTTAGCCAATATACCCTAAACTATAAGAACCCAAAACCCTTAAACCCTCATCCCAAAAAAAATCCAAAACCATCATCCAGAATAAACCCTAAACCCTCATCCCCAAATTTCATAAACCATAAGCCCCAAAACCAGATAAACCGTCTTCCATGATATACCTTAAAACACATTCCCTAAAAAATAATAAACCTTTATCCCCCAAAATACCAAAACTCTTAGATCCCAAAACCCATAAACCCTAGCCTCAAACCCCCAAACCCTAATCCACCCAAAACCATAAAAAATATTCCCCAATAAAACTTAATCCATCATCAACAAAAAAACCCTCATCTTAAAAAAACCTAAAAAATAATCCCCAAAAGGTATAAATATTCACCCGAAAGAGTGTAAACCCTAGCCCAAAAATCCATAAACCCTCATACCCAAAAAATAATAATCTATAGTCCCTTTATAAACATAAATCCTTATCCCCAAAACACTAAACCAATAGCCTCAAAAATAATTAAACCCAGATATCTAAAATACCTTAAACCCATAAAACCTCATTACCAAAACCCTTATCCCAGAAAAACCCATAAAACCTCATTTCCAAAAAATACTGAACACTTATCCCCAAGATACCCTTAAATACTCATCCTACAAAAATCCCTAAACCCACAACCTCTAAAAAACCTAATCTACCTTCCCAAAAAATCCCTAACCCCTCATTCCAAAAAAAACTGAAACCCTTATCCCCAGAAAATCAAAATCATTATTCCCAAAACCCCAAAACCCTCATCCCTCATTAAACGAAACCCTCAGACCAAACAAACCTACAAATCTGATTTCCCAAAATCCATAAACCATAATCCCCCAAATCCCAAAATCATTAGCCATAAAAAACCCTCAAGCATTGACTTCAAAAAAACATAAACCCTCATCTCAAAAAACTGGAAACCATCTGGAATATGAAACAAGAAACACAAATCCCCAAAAAACCCTATAACCTCACCCAAAATTCTTTTCAAAAAAAATCACAAACCATTGTCCCAAAAAATCTCCAAACCCTTAATTCCAAATAACCACAAACCCCCATCCCAGAAAAACACCTAACCCTTTATCCCAAACAACCCCAAAACCTCATCCACCCAAAACCCCAAACACCAATACATATAAACAATAAATATTCTTCCCAAAAACCCCATAACCTCACCCTAAAATCCCCAAACCCTTAGCCCCAGAAAAACCCAAACCTTTATCCCTAAAAAACCACATTCCCTTATCCCTAAAAACCATAAACCCATAGAACGAAAAAACTAAATCCTCATACATAAAATTATAAATTCTATGATAAAAAATAATAAAAAACTAATCCGAAAAAATCTTTTAGACCCTCAGCAAAAAATAACCCAAAACCAAAAACCCCAAGAAACCCGAATTACTTAGCCACACAAAAATTAATAGTCATCCCCTAAAAACCTGAATCTATCATCCATAAAAAACCCTAAACCCTCAACACCAAAAACCACCAAACCCTTATCCCAAAAAACACACAACCTAGATCCCCCCAATCTCCAAAACCATAGCTTCAGAAAAACAAAAACCTTCATGCCATAAAACCTCAATCCCCACATACTCAAAATACCCAAAACCATTATCCCGAAAAAACTCCAAAACATCACCCCACAAACCCAAAACCCTCATCCAAAATAAATACTAAAACCTCAACACAAAAATCCACCAAAAATCATCCTTATCGAAACCCTAAACCCTCATACCCCAAAAATACCAAACACTCAGCACCAAAAACTCATAAACACTCGTCAGCCCAAACCCCAAAACTCATCCATAAATAACCATAAACCCACATCCCAAAAATAATCAAATATCCATATCTCTAAATATCATAAACCCTCAGCCCAAAAAAAACACAAACCCAAGGCACCAAATACCCTAAAGTAAAATCCAAAAAAACCCCAAACACTAAGCCACCAAAAATTTATAATCTCATTCCCAAATACCTCAATCACTCTTCCCAAAAAATTTCAAATCCCACATCTAAAAAATTCTCCAAATCCTTATCCCCAAAAAATACCAAACCATTGGCTTAAAAATACCCTAAAAACCATTATCCTATAAAAACCTAAAACACTCATCCCAAGAAAACCAAAAAAAAACTCAGTCCCATAAAACCCAAATCCCTCATATCTAAAAAACATTAAATGAAAAGCTCTAAAAAACCATCAACCCTCATCCCCAAAAAACCCTGATCCCTAAGTACAAAAAAAACATAAACCCTAAACCCCCCAAACCACTAAACGCTTATCCCAAAAAAACCCTAAACCCATATCCCCAAAAACCATTACCCCACATCCCTAAAAAACATTAAAATCACAATAAAAAATACCAATACCCTTATCCCTAAAAATCACTAAACCCACAACATGAAAAACCCTAAACCCTCACCCTAAAAAACCCTAAACCCTCTCTCAAAAAAAAACACTAAACCCTCAGTAAAAAAATTCCTAATCCATCAGCCAAAAAATTCCTAAACCCAGATGCCATAAAAACCATTATCTGAAATCCCCAATAGACACTTAACCCTTATCCCCAAAATCCCTAACCCATAAATCCTAAAAAATAATAACCCACAGCCCAAAAAACACCAAATATCAGCGTAAAAGAACCCTACACCCCTTGATCCATAAATCCATAATCCCATGACACCAAGAAACCCCAAAAAACTAACACCAAAATACCCCTAGTGGAATAAAAAAACCATAAACCCTCATCTTGAAACCACAAAACACTCATCCCAAAAATAACCTAAACCCACTACCCAAAAACCCTAGCCCTAAGGAAAAAAACTCTAAACATTTATTCCCAAAAAAACCTCAACCCTTAGACCCAAAAAACAGTCAACCATCATGCCCAAAAAACCCTACAACCTTATACAAAAAACCCCTCAAATCATATACCTAGAAACCCTCAGTAATCATAAAAATAATTGTGTAAAACCATATTCCCCAAAAAACCCCAAACCCCAAACCCCTAAAATCCCTAACCCATATGACCCCAAACACAGTCAACCCCTAGCTCAAAAATCATAAACCATCATACCCAAAAAACCCTAAACCTTCATTCACCAAAAAACCTCAATCCTCACAAAAAACCCCCACAACCCACAACCCCAAAAAACCTTAAAACCTTATGCCAAAAAACCCCTCAAACCTCATCCCTCAAACCCCTCATCCCTCAAAACCAAAAAACCCTCAACCCCCAGTAATATAAAACCCTAAACCTAGATGATAACCATGGTAAAGGTACTGATTTGATTTAATAGATAGAGGATTTGGATTTCAAATACCCTATTACAAGAGGGATATTAAAAAGGATGAATGATAAAATGGTTTCCCATATCACTTTATTAAATGCATAATAGACATAACCTTGAATGGATGCAGAAAATGGGCATATTATCTCACTTATTCAAGACCAAACATGATGCTTAATCATTGTCCCACAAGGTTACATTAATTTTGGAAGCCTTGACCACATACAAAGTTATATAATTAAATTATTGAACATAAATGTCAAATATGGTGGGATATGTGCTCACAGACAGATCTGATGGGATATGGGTGGAATGAAATGTGCTACATATCCATTTTTTGTTATGAGAATGTATATTTTTTTATTTTAGGGGGACACTATAAGAATAGGACTTATGAAATTAGTGAATTAGAACCTCGACCTTTGGTTCCACCCCACTGTTATAAATTTCCACCCCATGGAATTGTATTGAAATTCAAGTTTATATTAGTGAAACTATATGATTTTATTTTCTCCATTGTGAGGATCATTCCACTCTTTACTTACTATTATTAATTCTTTCCTTGTTAACATAAAAGTAAAATTTGTGATCCAGGATAAAAAATCACCCTATTATATGCATCATCCCTAGGGTGTTGTTGTGTGGATTTTTCATTGCACTGCTCCCTTTAGTGTGTTTTCTAAGTAGTTGTTTTGGATACTTATTACAATGATTAACCAATTGCATCTACAATCCATACCCATAGTCTTCAGCATAGCTCTAAATTGTATCCTTCAACTTCCACCCTATGATTTGAAGATCAGGCCACCCCATTCATCTGACATCAGTAGGTATCAAAGATTTTGATGATTTTCTAGGCATCTACTACCCTTTTTCTATTTCATATATCCATTATTTTTCTCATATTTCCTTATTATACACTCATTAAAACCCATTTTTTTAATTGATAAACTTCTAGTATTGGAAAATGTTTTGGAATATTGAAATATTTAAACATTGATCCAATTATTCATCCATATTAGTTTTTCATTTAATTCTATACATGTTATTTTTATATGAAAACATAAAAATAAAAATTGATTTCTATCAACTAATTATTTTATCCTTTTCAAAATTAATTTTATCATTTCATATAGTTATTTCAACCAAAAGTACTTACTCTCCATTCATCGTCTTGTTCATTAAAACTCTATGAACAAAAAATTTTGGGGATATTTAAAAAAAATGACAAAATGATATAATTACTTCTTCTTTATATAGTAATTTATGTTCTATTTCTATTTATATACATCACTTTCTCAATCATTTTTTAATTTATCACCATATCATATTTAGAACATAGTGATATTAATTTTTCTTATCTTAAACTATTAGGAAGACCCCATTTTTTCACTCATCCACCATTTTCCATCATTTACCTCTATTTTCTACCATTTTCACCCTATAATATTTTGTATCCATTTACTACTCCAACATGATCTGTTGAACCATCCACGAAACAAAATCACGATTTGGGATGGATTTGTGGTACATGATCTCCCATAAAAGTGTGTTATATTTAATAAGTGTTTAGAATTTGAATTTATTGTTGATAGTAGAGATAAAAAAAATACTTTTGAGTTTTTCTCCCTGTGTGAGTAAGTTTGCATATATTTCATATGTGGGTATGTTTTCTTGCGTGCATGAGTTTTTTATCCTATGTGTGTGTGTGAAACATTTTTGAATGAGTCGGTACATATTTTGTGTGCATGTGTATCTTCACATGTGTGAGTTTTCAAGTATCATTGTGTGTGTTTCTACCCATGTGTGCATGTGTTTGTGTTAATAACATGGAAGAAGATCATTGGAAGAGAAACTATCATTCTTTCAGTGAAGGAATTCAAAAATATATCCAGAGACCGAAATCTAAGCCACTTTAAATATAATATTTTCTGATCCATTTCAATAATCATCTTGATAGTAGTTTATAGTACCTACGTTAGAGGATTAAAAACCTAGAGAATCAACCAATCTTGAGGATGGTCTATGATAATCCACAATATTTTCTGACACCACTTCTCCCACACATAATAGAAGAGGATATGGAAAAATTGATGGTTATCTTGAGGAGGTACCATAAATGATGAGTTTGTACCCAAAAGTAAGAGGGTGCCAAAGGACACAACATGCTGATGAACTTATTAGAAGGATCGTGGTTATGGTCCCTTCATTTCAAGGGAAACTTCATACAGAAGCATAATTGTTGTGGGAGATTAGGATCAAGAATGTTTTTTTATGTCATGCATATTCTGAGGAGAAAAAAGAAAAAACATTAATCACATTAATTTAATTATTATGATTAAATTTGGTGGTATTAAATGAAAATTGGGAGGGATAGATATGGTGGAAATACAATCATCACATGGGATGACATAAATTTTTCCATGAAAAAGTGGTTTGTTCCCTCACACTACCATAGAGACATCAAAAAAAACATTATTGAGTCACCCAAAAGAGTTAGAGTATAGAATATTAATAAAAGAATATTAAAATTTATATTATTTTAGGAAATATGGTGGAGGATCTAGAGGCAACCCTAATATTCATTTTTATATTGGCTTAATAGGGAGATTGACGAACAAGTAGGGATGTACCACCTTGTGGAGATATAGGATATGACCCACCAATACACCATGGTCGAATGAAAAATAAAAAGGATGAGAATCATGTGGAAACCCACTACCACATTCACTCCATAGAGAAATTTGAGGAAGGAAATTGTATAATAATCAAATCCAAAATAGGTGGTTGATCACAAAAGTGAGAAGGTAGTTCTTCAACGTAGGAAACCTACTTTGGAGGATAACCGAACAAGGAATCTAAAAATTATTTATTTCAAATATAATTTAAGTTGTTACATTGGTGGTAAATTCCCAAATCATTGTACTTGGACATTTGAAAATAATGTAGAACTAGGGAGCAATAGAGAGATCGTGAAATATGAATATGAGGAATCCCCTGATGTTGATAATGGATAATTTTCATAAGATGGTGTGATTCTATTCACTAGGAGAATTGTAAGCCCAAAAATTACCATGGGATAGAAGGAGTAGTAGGATAAACTTCTCTATATATGGTTAAATATCAATGGGATGGGTTTTAGTGTTATTA
Source organism: Viscum album (assembly GCA_963277665.1). Classification (NCBI taxonomy): domain Eukaryota; kingdom Viridiplantae; phylum Streptophyta; class Magnoliopsida; order Santalales; family Viscaceae; genus Viscum; species Viscum album. Next base: position 2,037,727,565 of record OY728148.1, read on the forward strand.
TTTATGAAGGATATTGTAGTAATATAGAGAGCACCATGTTGGTTGATAAGTTGGGACATCCAACTTTGAGGCATCAAAATCCATATTGGCTTATGTGGTTGAATGATTGTGGAGAATTGTGCTTTTCAAAATTGTTGAAGGTATTATTCTTCATTAGTAAATATATGTATTAGTTATTCTGTAATGTTTTTCCTAGTAAGGTGTTCCATTTTTTTTGTGAACTGTTGCAGTACAATCGTCATGTTAATCATTTCTCCTTTGTACTCTAAGGGGAACCTATAACACTCAACCACATTTCACTCAAACAAATTTTGTATGATTATATAAAAGAAAAAAATTAATGATGAGGGAAAAAATAGGGAAAATTTAGAAGGATATAATTAGGGGAAAATAAAAAATGAGACAAGAAATGAAATGGAGAGCAATGAAAAATCAAGAGAGGAAAAATATTTAAGAGGAGAAAAAAGTGATATGTTGGAAAAAAGGGTGAGGTTATGGAAGATTTTATTACTCATAAATAAATATGGGTTTTGATATAAAAATATGTTATATTATGTAACAACATAACATCTCCTTTGCTACGTGTTGTTGATTGATGGTTATAGGACTTTGATGATGTGTTTCCCAAAGTGGTGCCACATGGTTTTCCTCTCATTTTAGGTATTGAGCATCAAATTGAAATAATACCTATATAATCACTACTGAAACACCATTCATATCACACCAACCCTAAGGAGAATAAATAAATTCTAAGGAATGTATATGACTTGTTGGATGTTGGTTATATCAAAGAGAGTCTCAGTCCCTGTGCTATACCAATTATTATAGTTTCCAAGAAGGATAGAACATTGAGAATGTGAATTGACTATATATATATATCAATAACATTAAATTTAGCTATAATAATCATTTTCCATGTTAATATGATATTCTAGTGAGTTAAATGACTCTAATGTTTTCCGAAAAATTTATTTAAGAAGTGTCTACAATCAGATTTGGATGAATGAATGAGATGATTGAACAAATGAATCTATCAAAAAACATAGAATTTATGAATTTATAGTCATGCCATTTGGTATCACCAATGTGACTAGAAAATTAATTAGGTTAGTGATTCATAACTTACTTGAATATATAAAAATGTTTTTTGAAGTTTACTTCGAAGATATTTTAGTGTATAATATTACATTATAAGAACATGTATATCACATTATAGAAGTTATAAATGAATTTAAAAAGGAAAATTTATTCAGAAACATAGATAAGTTTTAACTACTCCAAAATAAAATTATTCTACTTGAATTGTTTTGTAATTGGTGGTGGTATTCAATAAGATATTGAGAAGGCCAAATTCATTCATGAGTGGTTGACTGCCACATCTATTGGTTAGTTAAAAGGTTTCCATGGGCTTTTTTAAAATAGGGGAAAACTCTAAAAAGGATATCCATGATCTCAAGTAGTGACTCAACCATGCCCCTCTACATTCACTCAGGGAATTTTGTAAGACATTTGAAATTGAATGTTATGTAAGAGTTAATTTCATTTTTGGAGTAATGACAAAATAATGTTAACCTATTTCAAATTATAGTTATAATGTAAATGGACTAAATCTAAAATATTATACATACAATGAATAGTTTTATGGATTGTTTAGATTTTTAGAAACATGGGGGAAATCTCTTTAGCATATGGATTTTTTGACACATTATGACCATGATGCTATTAAGTACCTTAATAGACAATAAAATAAATAGGAATCATTATAGATGGATGTAATTCATCACATCATTTCCATATGTCGTCAAGAATCAAAACGATAAAAAACATATTGTGGAAGATTAACATTCACATAGAGATTATATTTTATCCTTTCTAGATTCTATAATCCTTGGTTCGATATACATTAATTATTTATGTTCCACTGATAAATATTTTGGTGAAACGTATGGTCATTGTAAACCTGGAGTTAGTTGAGAAATGTTCTATTTAAATGATGGAATCTTATTCCAGATCGATAAGGAATAAATTTTAAATTAATCTATCCATTTAATTTTACTAAGGGAGTCACATTATGATCAATTAATGGAAAATTTTAGTGTTGTTAAAAATTTAAACATTTTAGTGAGCATTTTTTATTTCCTAGTAAATCTATAAAAATAAAACAATTTTAGGGAAAATTCATAGTTTTCCAGAAATACAAATTGAAATTGAATCCACACTTGTTATATCTCTATCTCCCAATCCACAAAAACACTTTCGAGGAAATATCAATGGAAATTTATGTGGGATTACTAATGAACATGATGGGAAGATATTTAATTTTTTTGGTGGATCAGCTTTCTAAAAAAGAACAATATATTCGTTGTCACAAAATAGATTATTTTAGAAATAGTGTAGCATATTTCTTTCAAGAAGTAGTTGAAACCCATGGTATTCCAAGGATTATTTTGTATGATCAAGACAGACAATTCCTCAGTTTCTTTTGGAAGACATTATGAAACAAAATGGGTATGCATTTTCTTTTTCACCCAAATTATCATCCATAAACCAATGGGAGAATAGAGTTGGCGAATCAGAAACAATCATCCCTTTAATGAAAAATTTTCAAGAATAATCTCACGAATTGTGAGGAGTGTATCCCACATATTGAATTTAAACATAACATAGAAATGGATTCACCCACTCAATGTTCTCGATTCTAATTTTTTTAAATATTTAATCCTGTTACACTTATTGATTTATTTCCTTTTCATTTGCTTGAATAAACTAATATGGATACGAAAGGGAAAACATATTTCATCCTGAAACTGTAACGCCCCGACCCTAGTTATCCAGAGTCGGTGAATTATTACATAACATTGGCATGATCACAAGAAAGATCAAATCTCGAAAGACCGATTGGTTAAGTAGCCTTGGAAACACTAGATATATTCATAAGTCTTAGATTACATCATAAAATGAAAAACTACTACAACAACATATTGTCTCCATAATCCACACTCATATCCCCACATAATATCCCTGTAGGTCATTCATAATTTATTTCTTCACTTCCTGCGAAAAATAAAACATTGAAAAGGGGTGAGCTCAAATGAACAATAAGGATAACAATATAGCGGAACATTCAAAATAAGCATATGCATTTAAGGCAATGCATTACTAAAACAAAAGCCTTTTAAACATGAACTTCAAAATAGTATTGAAAAAGTAAAATGAAATAATGCCATTTTCTTGTTCACATGGATATTCTACTAATCAAATAATCACATGCAATATCAATAACCACTTTCAAAATGTTGGAATGCATAATGCCAGACTATCATAACCACATAGCCAAGGCCTTGTGCCATGACTACAAATAATATTTTGCCAAGGCCTTGTGCCAAGAAACTAGTTTGTCTCATGAGACCTACCGATGCATCGAGGAGCTATAGCGGGCTCCACCCGTCACATATTAAGTCCAATGCATTCCCATATGAAAAGGTTTAAACATAACATAAACATTCGTATTAAAACTAGCATACGAAATGTCAATAATTTCACCATAAACTATGAATGGTATAAAAATAGAACATCCACAGTCAAACATATCACAAAACCTTCAATACAATATAGAAGTTTTGTATCATAATAAATCAACTTCAAATAAGCGTAAAATCAATCAAAGGATGTTGACATAGATGAAATCAAAACATATTTTAGAGAAATATATCTTTCTATTTTTGAAATCATTTAAGAGTTACATAAAATAAAACATTTTCTTTGAAAATATTCTTATAATATTGTAAGGAAAGCTTTGAAGATTTTATAACGGCGAAAAATAACCGCACTTGCCGTATAAGTTAAAAAAACATTCTTACCTTAAATCTGACGAAAAGGTTAAAAAGGACCTTATTTTGAAAAAGATGGAACGATTCCTCTTATAAAAAGTAAAACAAGGGTATAAATGACTTTAACCCATATTCTTGTAAATAATAAAAATGTTTTGAAATACATTTTGAAGAAACATGGATGTGGATGATAACGAGATCCTAGTAGATTATTACGTATAAACAACCTCGGATAATGAAGAGATTGTGAAACAACCCTTACCTTGTACTTTTCCTTGGATGGGGCAGGTTAACCTCCTATATAATGGTGAAATAATTGTAATTAAATTATACAAGAATCATATACATTAATATGATATCATATATTATCTTTTAATATTGATTTGATAATAATATCTTAGTATTATCGTTGTTACGGGTGTGTACTTGTTTTCTTTTGTATTGTTTTGTTATGTAAGACATGTTTGTAAAGGATAGGATGTATATTATTCATATCCTGAATGATATCAAGTCCTTAAAAATCATTTTTAAATCATCAAATGATAATTATACTTGAATGGATACGATGGAGAATGAATCTCATCGCGTTCGTGGAGACGGTAGTCCATACGGACGCACGAGCGACAATATCATTCTTTTGATATTAAAATAATATATAAATGGATGGTATATCATATATAAAGAATCATTAAAATGTTATATTTATTATTTACATGAGTTAAAAATAATTATTATACCCATACAAATAATAATATATTGAATAACAATTACACCACGACATGGAGACAGTAAGCCGTACGTACGCACGTATGGTGACATGTTATTCAAAGGTTGGATAGAATACTGAATATGGTTGTACCATATTTATAATAACATAACAGTATATATATGATACTGGAGTTATTATTTTAGAATGGTAACACCAAAGGAAGAAGAAGTGGATGAAGAAATGAACTTGGAAAAGGCTGGTGAAATCATTACCTCTTCTTCAGTTTCTTCCTTTTGATTTGATCAAAAGGGATCCATAGGTTGGCTTTCTGATCAAAATAAGGCCCCTTCGTCATAGTGAGGGAAGTTGGGAGAGTAGTTGGGCAGATTTTGGCCGAACCAAAAGGCTTTTATGGTGTGAAGAAATGAGAAGGATGTGTGCCCTTTTATAAGAGGGGTGAGGGGCACCTTTGGAAAAGCTAGAGATATTAGTTTATAATAAACTCATATTCAGTTTCCAATGGCTCCAAAGATGATTCTTTAAATGTAAAGGTGGGGAAAGGTCGAAAAAAACTCAACCAATATAATTTATACAGGTTTTGGTACTTATATTAACCTTATCTTTAAGTATTAACTCTAAATTAATTACTTTCACTTTTACAATGTCTCTTTGTGTTTTTATATAATATGGTCAATAAACTTACTATATACATCCAAGAAACCCCCAAGAGGTCCATTAATGATGAACCTATCATGATATAAGTCTCTTGGACGAACCTTAGATTTTTAGGAATTTAATATCAATTAATAATATAATATTTTTTTAAGAACTCTTTTATGTCAATTTTGACACTATTCAATAGTTGATTTTTTTGAAACTCATAACAGATTGATTACTTATAAAAAAGTAAATTAAATCAATCCTAATATATCATATTATCCTATAAAATTAGTTTAATTCATTAAAAAGTTCATATTATATTTATTTGGGTATTTATAATATCAATTATCTTAATTTTTAACTATTATAGTAATTACTACATTATCATTGTGTCATAAATAAATTAAAATATTTAATGTCTAAAAATTATAAATAAAATATCATTATGTAGGAAATCTTTTTATATTTCTAATGAATATTTATAATCTAAAATACAACACATATAACCCTATGTAATACTTTTTTTTCTAAAAGATATATGCTTGTGTCATTTTTGTATTAATTTTAACTTAATTAAAAAAAAGTGTCCCTATCACCTACAAGTGGAACCATGCGGTCCCCAAATCGACCCAAAGATGCCTATGGTCGAACTTGTATCAACCAATAAGGCTAGGACACATTTTAGGATAATTTAGTATTATTATATTATTATTTTTTAACCCTTATTTACCAGATTTACCCTTAACCATGGTAAATAAAATATTTACCACAGTAATTATTCAAAATGTCTAAAAATAAAAGTTACCTATTTACACAATTTGTAAATCCTAATTCCAAATATGGAATCCATTTTTCTAAATTCAAAACACAGAAGTGGCAGAAATTAATTTAAAATTAATTCCCGCTGTTAAAACAAAAAGCGTGTTTTTAAGAGTTAATAACTATCAAAAGATTGACACTTGTTTATGTTCAGTTTAATTGTAAAATTATTTCCAATGACCAACATTATATTAAATTGTAAAAATATATTCTAAATATACTTTAAAACCACTCAAATTCATAATTTATCACTATTAATTATTTTGATTAAAAAAGTTGTTTTTAATTAAAATTTATTAATTTTCACTATTCATCAAAATATGAAAGTTATCCGAAAAGTACCAAAATTTCACCTTAGGCTAAATTCAATATTCCGAATCTAAAAATGAAGTCCATTTTAGAATATAAAATTTCAAAAAGTTGGTATTACTATTTATAACGGCTAGTTTGATTGGTTAGGGTGTGTTAGAACTCGGTGTTGCGTACAACACACGCTATCACATTATTCAAAGAGAAGCGTACCGTAGAAGCTTGCGGTGTTACATTATCCCCTCATTCAAATAATTTCATCCTCGAAATTTCTAGAATACTACCACATGAAAAGACTTGGGTGGTTCTTCATCATAAGATCCTCGGGTTCCCACGTTGCCTCTTCCATCTTATGGTTTCTCCACAAAACGTTTACCAGATGCGTCGTCCGGTTTCTCAGCACTTGTTCTCTCGTATAAAGAATCTTGACGGGCTCTTCACAATAGGAAAGATCGGGTTCCAGTTCTAATTCCTCATAGGTGAGTACATGCATTGGGTCAGGCATGTATTTCCTCAACAGAGATACGTGGAACACATCGTGAACTTTAGAGAGACTTGGCGGCATTGCCAATCAGTAATCCACAACCCCAATTCGTTCTAGAATTTCGAAAGGTCCGATGTATCTAGGACTCAATTTACCTTTCTTACCAAAACGTATGACTCCCTTCCATGGTGATACCTTCAGGAAAACATGATCACCGACTTGAAATTCCAAATCCTTCCTTCGATTATCGGCATAGCTCTTTTGCCTACATTGAGCTGCTTTGATGTGATTTTGGATTACCTTCACCTTTTCCACCGTTTCCTCCACCAGTTTCGGGCCTACAAGATATCTTTCACCAACGTCATCCCAACAGGTTGGTGTACGACATCTCTTTCCGTATAATGCTTCATATGGTGCCATCTGAATACTCGAATAGAAGCTATTGTTATAGGAAAATTCTACCCGTGGTAAATATTGATCCCACATACCCTGAAAGTCAAGTGAGAAAGATCTCAACATATCTTCTAAGGTCTGAATAGTCTGTTCTGATTGTCCGTCTGTCTGAGAGTGGTAAGCAGTGCTCAAATGAAGTTCAGTATCCAGGGATTTCTAAATACTTTTCCAAAATCTTGAAGTAAAACTGGGATCACAATCAGAAACAATCGATAGGGGGTACTCCATGAAGTCTCAAAACATCATTAATATAAAGTCTTTCTAGAAGTTCCAGGGGTAGATCTTATCTTATAGCAAGAAAATGTGCTGACTTGGTAAGACGATCAACAATAACCCATATTTCATCGTTCCTTCTAGGAGTCTTTGGTAGCCCCATGACAATGTCCATCGTAATATTGTCCCATTTCCACTTCGGTATGGGAAGAGGTTGGATGACTCCTCCAGGTTGTTGCCTTCCAGCTTTCACTTGCTGACAAACCATATATCTTGACAAAAAATCAGTAATCTCCCTCTTCATGTTGTCCCACCAAAAATTTTCCTTCAAATATCTATACATTTTGGTTCTCCCAAGGTGTATAGAGAAGTTGGAACTATGAGCATCATCCAGCAATTCCCTTTTTAGATCAGGTATATCGGGAACAGAAAGTCTCTTCCCGAATTTCAAAATTCCATCTTCATATACAAAGTCTCTCTATCTCCCATTATTTACAGCTTTAATATTCTTTTTAAATTCTTCATCATCGGTCTGAGAACTCTTAATCCTTTCTATTAAAGATGGTTTTGCAACCATTTGAAAAATAATTGATGTTTTTCCTTCCCTGGTTATTCCCATGTCCATCTTCACTAGATCCATGAAAATTGGATCCCTTTCAATTCTCATATTGTTCAAAACTCCATTGTCTGTTCTGCTCAAAGCATCTGCCACCATGTTTGCTTTCCCCGGGTGGTAGTGTATCGTAAAATCATAATCCTTGAGTAATTCAAGCCATATCCTTTGTCTCATGTTGAATTATTTTTGTGAGAAAATATACTTCAAACTCTTGTGATCAGTATAAATATCACATTTTTCACCATAGAGGTAGTGCCTCCATATCTTCAAAGCAAAGATTACAGCTGCTAACTCGAGATCATGAGTAGGATAGTTTTGTTTATGAATTTTCAACTGTCGTGATGCATATGCAATAACTCTATCATTCTGCATAAGGACACAACCAAGTCCTTTCTTTGATGCATCACTATAAATATCGAAGCCATCATTCCCAGATGGTAGAGTCAATATAGGAGCATTGACTAATATTATCTTCAGTTCTTCAAAACATTCTTCACACTCTTTTGTCCAAACAAATTTAACCCCTTTACGTGTGAGCTTCGTTAATGGGTTAGCCAATCGGGCAAAATTCTGGACGAAACGTCGACAATAACCTGCCAAACCAATAAAACTGCATACCTCAGTTATACTCGTAGGTGCTGGCCATTCTTGGATTGCCTTGGTCATAGAAGGATCAACAGAGATTCCATCTTTAGAGACAATATGGCCAAGAAAAGAAATCTCCTAAAGCCAGAATTCACACTTGCTAAACTTCCCATATAATTCATGCCTCCTCAGAGTCTTCAAGATAATGCGCAAGTGATTTTCATGATCTTCGTAGGTTTTGGAGTATACCAAGATATCATCAATAAATACCACCAAAAATTCATCGAGATACTCCTTGAAAACTCTATTCATCAGATCCATGAATACAGAGGGTGCATTAGTCAATCCAAAAGGCATTACAGTAAACTCGTAATGCCCGTACCTGGTTCAAAATGTTGTCTTCGGAATGTCTTCCTTCTTTACACACAACTGATGGTATCCAGATCAAAGGTCAATCTTTGAAAAGTATTGAGCTCCTTGCAGTTGGTCAAATAAATCATCAATACGAGGTAGGGGATACTTGTTCTTTATCGTTATAGCATTGATCTCCCTGTAGTCGATACATAACCTCATAGATCCATCTTTCTTTTTAACAAAACGAACAAGGGCTCCCCATGGAGAAACTCTAGGGAGAATAAATACCTTATTACTCAATTCCTCTAGTTTTTTCTTTAGTTCAAATAATTCTACAGTGGCCATTCTAGAAGGGGTCTTCGATATAGGCCTTGATACAGAAATCAAATCAATGGAAAACTCAACTTCTCGTTCTGGAGGATGTCCAGGTAAATCTTCCGGAAATACATCTACAAATTCTTTCACAACAGGTACATCCTCTATTTGAACATTAATTTCTTCACTGACAGTTATTTCATTCTCTTCCTCCCCAATAATTGAATTAAGTTGAGCTACTGTGGGTAGATCTAAATAAGAATTAGGTGGTGACGATTCTGCTCTAAAGATAAGGTGTTCCTTATCATTATCATCATGAATCGTACCCTCCTTCTTCTTACAATAAATCTTCGCATAATAGTCCAAAATCTAGTCCATACCAAGGATTATATCAAACTCAATCATAGGTATGACGATGAGATCAGCAGATAACGAACATTTATGTGCTCTAATGGGGACTGATTCACAAAACTTTGTTTCAATGATACTTCCCATAGGAGTTTTAACTGACAACTCCCTTATTAAATCAAATTGGAAATATCTAATTTTCATAGCAAAATGGGAAGATATGAAACAATGCGATGATCCAGAATCAAATAATGCATTTTCTAAACTTGAGGAAACCATTAAATTACCTGCCACCACGTCTTTCGGAGCTTCTACCTCAGCAGTAGTGATATCATAAGCATGGCCTTGATCCCTTTGGGCTTTTCTGAGGTAAGTTCTCCTGACGCTTAGGACATTCATTTGCATAATGCCCCATCTCCATGCAATTGTAGCACTGAACGTTGGTAGCTTCCTTCTTCCCCTTGCAATCACGAGCTTGGTGGCCTTTTTCACCACACTTGTAACAGACTCCCATTCCCTTCAAACAAGTACCAGGGTGTTTCTTCCCGCATTTACCACAGGATGGATATTCAAACTTTCCCTTCTTCCCCTTATTTCCATTCCCAGATTTATCAGCAGGTCTCTTCTACTCTTGCTTTTCTTTAAAGTCATAAGACATAGAGAATTCCTTTTCGGTCTTGATAGCACATGAAACAATGTCTTCGTACGACGAAAAGGATTGTGAGTCTAATGCTCGACGAAGAAATGGTTTTAACCCATAAAAGAAACAATCAATCTTACTTCTTGGGTTACGTATATAATCTCCAGCATACCTTGATAACCTTGTAAAGTTAGCCTCATACTTTGTGACATTCTCATCCTCCTTTTGTCTCAGACTCAGAAATTGCCTTTCCATATCTGATCGATGGTCGCGAGGAAAGTATTTTTCTAAAAATAGATCTTTGAACTCCCTCCATTCCATATTTGATACTTCATCATTTTCCTTCATGTTTTGAATCAATGACCACCATTGATCAGCATCTCCAGTGAGGCGGTAAACTTCCATGATAACTTTTTCCCTTTCACTGCTCCCCAAAGCCTGAAATATTTTCTCTAGGGAATTTATCCATTGCTCAGCTACTAAGGGATTTGTACTCCCATTGAACGTTGGCGGTTGTTGCCTCATGAATCGATCTAACATTGATCCCCCACGATGTGGATTAGGGTGCTCCATAAGGGTAAGGTTATTATTCATAACCTGAGTAAGTTGTCCCAGTATGGTGATTAGCTGATCGACACCAGTTGCATCACCAGCCCCACTATAATTATCTTGAGCAGGAGGGAAATCCCTACATGGATTGTGTGCATTGATACGGTTTCCATTTCTTCCACTAGGCACCATTTCTAAACAATGTAATAAACTAGATCAGTTTATGAATCAAAATACATAATCCCATACTTATAAAACACTTAACATAAATTGAACTATTTATGGATATAATCCATAATCATAAACATGTTTTCTTTGGGGAAGTATATACTCATAAACCCTTCATAATGATTTGTAATGAAAATGAGAGTTATCCTAAGCATATCCCCTGGGAGTGTCATAACCAAGAGTGCAACAAGGCCTGTTGTCGTGCACTAGTTCCCATTCGAGTCTAGCTCAAAGCGGTGTTTTCGGGTTTTACCCCTAGGTACATCTATGCCAGAGCCGCCTCTACCTGCTCGTATCCAGACAGGGGTGTATTTCTCGGAAAACTCACAAAATATCTACAATACCAAAATTCTAGGAAGTTCTTATATACTAATCCTCAAAGTTCCTCTTAGGTCTACATGCTCTAATCAGAGTTTATCTAAATCTAGTTTCCAAGGTTTGTACTAAACTTCCTCTGATACCAACTGTAACGCCCCGACCCTAGTTACCCAGAGTCGGTGCATTATTACATAACATTGGCATGATCACTAGAAAGATCAAATCTCGAAAGACCGATTGGTTTAGTAGCCTTGGAAACACTAGATATATGTATAAGTCTTACATTACATCATAAAATGAAAAACTACTACAACAACATATTGTCTCCATAATCCACACTCATATCCCCACATAATATCCCTGCAGGTCATTCATAATTTACTTCTTCACTTCCTGGGAAAAATAAATCATAGAAAAGGGGTGAGCTCAAATGCCCAGTAAGGATAACAATATAGTGGAACATTAAAAATAAGCATAAACATTTAAGGCAATGCATTACTAAAACAAAAGCCTTTTAAACTTGAACTTCAACATAGTATGGCAAAAGTAAAATGAAATAATGCCATTTACTTGTTCACATGGATATTCTACAAATCGAATAATCACATGAAATATCAATAACCACTTTCACAATGTTGGAATGCATAATGCCAGACTATCATAACCACATAGCCAAGGCCTCGTGCCAAGACTACAAAAAAGATTTTTTCAAGGCCTTGTGCCAAGACACTAGTTTGTATCATGAGACCTACCGATGCATCGAGGAGCTATAGCGGGCTCCACCCGTCACATATTAAGTCCAATGCATTCCCATATGAAAAGGATTAAACATAACATAAACATTCGTATTAAAACTAGCATACGAAATGTGAATAATTTCACCATAAACAATGAATGGTATAAAAATAGCACATCCACAGTCAAACATATCACAAAACCTTCAATACAGTATAGAAGTTTTGTATCATAATAAATCAACTTCAAATAAGCGTAAAATCCATCAAAGGATGTTGACATAGATGAAATCAAAACACATTTTAGAGAAATATCTCTTTCTATTTTTGAAATCATTTAAGAGCCATATAAAATAAAACATTTTCTTTGAAAATATTCTTATAAGCTTGTAAGGAATGCTTTGATGATTTTATAACGATGGAAAATAACCACACTTTCCGTATAAGTTAAAAAAAACATTCTTACCTTAAATCTGTCGAAAAGGTTAAAAATGACCTTGTTTTGAAAACGACGGAAAGATTCCTCTTATAAAAAGTCAAACAAGGGTATAAATGACTTTAAACCATATTTTTGTAAATAATAAAAATGTTTTGAAATACATTTTGAAGAAACATGGATGTGGATGATAATGAGATCCCAGTAGATTATTACGTATAAACAACCACGGATAATGAAGAGATTGTGAAATAACCCTTACCTTGTACTTTTCCTTGGTTGGGGTAGGTTAAACTCCTTTATAATGGTGAAATAATTGTTATTAAATTATACAAGAATCATATACAATAATATGATATCATATATGATCTTTTAATATTGATTTGATGATAATATCTTATTATTATCGTTGTTTCCGGTGTGAACTTACTTGTTTTCTTTTGTATGTTTTGTTACGTAAGACATGTTTGTGAAGGATAGGTTGTATATTATTCATATCTAGAATGATATCAAGTCCTTAAACATCATTTTTAAATCATCAAATGATAATTATACTTGAATGGATACGATGGAGAATGAATCTCATCGCGTTCATGGAGACGGTAGTCCGTACGTACGCACGAGCGACAATATCATTCTTTTGATATTAAAATAATATATAAATGGATGTTATATCATATATATACAGAATAATTAACATGTTATATTTATTTTTTACAAGAGTTACACATCATTATTATACCCATCCAAATAATAATATATTGAAAAACAATTACACCACGACGTGGAGAAGGTATGCCGTACGTACGCACGTATGATGACATTTTATTCAAAGGGTGGATAGAATACTGAATATGGTTTTACCATATTTATAATAACATCACAGTATATATATGATACGGGAGTTATTATTTTAGAATGGTAACAACAAAGGAAGAAGAAGTGGAAGAAGAAATGAACTTGGAAAAGGCTGGTGAAATCATTACCTATTCTTCGGTTTCTTCCTTTTGATTTGATCAAAAGGGATCCTTAGGTTGGCTTTCTGATCAAACTAAGGCCCCTTAGTCATAGTGAGGGAAGTTGGGAGAGTATTTGGGCAGATTTTGGCCGAACCAAAAGGCTTTTATGGTGTGAAGAACTGAGAAGGATCTGTGCCCTTTTATAAGAGGGGTGAGGGGCACCTTTGGAAAAGCTAGAGATATTAGTTTATAATAAACTCATATTCAGATTCCAATGGCTCAAAAGAAGATTATTTAAATGTAAAGGTGGGGATAGGTCGAAAACAACTCAACCAATAGAATTTATACAGGTTTTGGTACTTATATTAACCTTATCTTTAATTATTAACTCTTAATTAATTACTTTCACTTTTACAATGTCTCTTTGTGTTTTTATATAATATGGTCAATAAACGTACTATATACATCCAAGAAACCCCCAATAGGTCCATTAATGATGAACCAATCATGATATAAGTCTCTTGGACGAACCTTAGATTTTTAGGAATTTAATATCAATTAATAATATAATATTTCTTTTAAGAACTCTTTTATGTCAATTTTGACACTATTCATTAGTTGATTTTTTTGAAACTCATAACAGATTGATTACTTCTAAAAAAGTAAATTAAATCAATCATAATATTTCATATTATCATAGAAAAATAGTTTAATTCATTAAAAGGTTCATATTATATTTATTTGGGTATTTATGATATCAATTATTTTAATTTTTCACTATTATGGTAATTACTGCATCATCATTGTGTTGTAAATAAATTAACTTATTTAATGTCTAAAAATTATAAATAAAATTTAATTATTTAGGAACTCTTGTTATCTTTCTATTGAATATTTATAATCTAAAATCCAACATAAATAACCCTATGTAATAATTGTTTTTCTAAAAGATATATGCTTGTGTCATTTTTGTATTCATTTTAACTTAATTAAAACAAAGTGTCCCTATCACCTACATGTGGCACCATGGGGTCCCACAATCGACCTAATGATTCCTATGGTCGAACATGTATCAACCAATAAGGCTAGGACACGTTTTAGGGTAATTTAGTATTATTATAATATTATTTTTTAACCCTTATTTACCATATTTACCCTTAACCGTGGTAAATAAAATATTTACCACAGCAATTATTCAAAATGTCTAAAAATAAAAGTTGCCTATTTACACAATTTGGACATCCTTATTCCAAATATGGAATCCATTTTTCAAAATTCAAAACACAGAAGTGGCAGAAATTAATTTAAAATTAATTCCCGCTGTTAAAACAAAAAGCATGTTTTTAAGAGTTAATAACTATCAAAAGATTGACACTTGTTTATGTTGGGTTTAATTGTAAAATTATGTCCAATGACCAAAATTATATTAAATGGTAAAAATATATTCTAAATATACTTTAAAACCACTCAAATTCATAATTTATCACTATTAATTGTTTTGATTAAAAAAGATGTTTTTAATTAAAATTTAGTAATTTTAACTATTCATCAAAATATGAAAGTTATCCGAAAAGTACCAAAATTTCACCTTAGGCTAAATTCGATATTCCAAATCGAAAAATGAAGTCCATTTAAAAATATAAAATTTCAAAAAGTAGGTATTACTATTCATAACGGCTAGTTTGATTGGTTATGGTGTGTTAGAACACGGTGTTGCGTACAACACACGCTATCACATTATTCAAAGTGAAGCGTACCGTAGAAGCTTGGGGTGTTACAGAAACCCCATGAATAGTAACAGAAATCTATCAAGCGGATAACCCAAAAATAAATTGATCATGAAAAAATTGTAACAAGAATGTGTTGTATGAACCACGTGACTTATTATAGATTCATATGTGGAAGGAACGATTTTTTGAAAAGCATAAATCATAACTCATGCCTCATGGAGAAAGACCATTTAGAGTGATTGATAAAATTAAAAAAATTATTACAAAATATCTCATCCAGGTGAGATCGGTTAAAGTGACAATTTCAATGTTTCTGATCATTCTTTTTGTGTGTCTAGATGATGAATAGTTGATGAAGACTGATTTTCAAGTGGGTGAGGGTAATGCAAAAATTTTTAAGGAACCAATTCAATTTATCGTGTGGAGGAGTTAGATTTTCAAGGCATGATTATGTGGGGGAGATTAAAGAGGTTGGATTCTATAAAGGGAACAAATATCACTTCAATAATCGTCCAATGAATCTATCCTTGACTTGATGGAACAAATAGGAATATTATCTCACTTATTTATTCCCAAAAATGTTTTTTAAATATTAGACCACATGATTGCACAAATTCTTGAATCCTTTCCACATAGGGAATTCTATAATGGAATTAATGGACACCAATGTAAATTCTAATGGGATATGTACTCAATGCCAAAATGGTAGCCTATGTGCGAAAAGGCATTTAATTATTTTCCTAAAATTAATTGTTAGAATTTAACTTGTATATTTTAATGGGATATGATTTTAATAGGAATTATTATTTTAGGGTATTAGACCCTTGATCTTTAGTCCCACCCCTTTTATATAAATATCCTCCCCATGTAATTCTCCTATCATTATTGTTTTTATTAATGAAAATATGTGATTTTATTCTCTCCATTGTGAGGATCATTACTTTCTTCTATTTCACTTGTTCAGTAATTCCTTATAAATCTGCATGTTAGATTGGTGATCCAAGATGAAAAATCCCTCGATTTCGTGCCTCAACTGATTTTTGTTATTTTTTAGATGGTACATCGAACCCCCCACTTTACTATGTTGTCTAAGATGTAGTTTGTGCTTCGTATTGAATTGATTGACTACATACATCCACTATCAGTACCCATCATCTACCACTTAGTGCTAAACCAAATCCTTTATCCACTGGCCTACACCATGATGATCGGTCCACCCCGTGTCCCGCGTATGGAACCCTCATCCCCAAGATTCCCTCAGCCATCAAACCCAAAATACCCTCAAACCTCTATACTGTAAAACCTCAAATCCCCAGTCTGGAAACTATCATCACCAAAAAACCATAAACCCTAAGTCCTAAAATAATATCAACACTAATTCCCTAAAAAACATAAACCCTCACCCATAAAAATCCCTAAACCCTCATATTGAAAAATCCATGTACACTCATCCCCATGAATCTTTGATCCCTAAGACACAAAATAACCTGAACCATCCTCCCTAAAAGACCATAAACCCTTAACATCCCCAAAACCAGAAAACTCGTTCTAAAAAAACACTAAACAATTTTTACCAAACAAAAACTAGAACTCTCAGCCCAAAAAACTATTGAACCCACAAAAAACCATCAATCCTCATCCCCAAAAGGACCAAAAACATCATCCCCAAAACCCTTGACCATCATCCCCAAAAAACACCTAAACCCAAAGCCCAAAAAACACTAAACCATCGTTTTTTATAATTATGGAACCCTCAACCCCCAATAACCTAGAATTATAAGCTCCCTAAATCCCTAAATACACATCCCCAAATATCACAACACTCTCATACACAAATACCCTAAACCCTCATCCATAAATAAACCAAAAAACCTAAAAAATTACCCTAAACCCTCATCCTATTAATCCCATAAAACCTTATCCCAAAAGAGATAGACACTAATCCTCCAAAACTGATAAACCCTCATCCGCAAAATCTACTAAACCCTCTTACCAAAAATACCTAAAACCAAATTCTCAAAAATACTAATCCTTCATCCCCCAAAACCCTATACACTCAGTGCCAAAATTCCATAAACACCCAGCCCAAAAAACCATAAACCATAAACAACAAAAAAACCCTAAACACTCATCCATAAAATCCCCAAACCCTCTACCACAAAACCCCCAAACTGTCATCTGCATGAATCAACCAACCATAAACCCCCCAAAACCCTAATAACTCATCCTAAAAATAACCCCAATCCATTATCACATAAAAAAATAAACCCTCACTCCCAAAATAGAAAAACACTCAACCCCATAAAACTCTAAAGATTCAGCCCCAAAAGACACTAAAACCTCATCAAAAAATAATCCTAAACACACATCCTCAAAAAACACAAAACCATCACCCCTTAAATCCCTAAACACTCAGTACCAATATAATATGAACACTATATCCTAAAGAAACCCTAAACTCTCATCCCCAAAAAACCCTAAACCCTCATCCAAAAAGAAAACTAAACCCCCATTCCCAATAAAACATAATCCCATCACCCCAAATTCCCCTTACACCTCAACCCCAAAAAAACCTAAACCCTCAACCAAAAAACCCATATCCCCCAGCTCAAAAATCCCATAAACCCTTAGTATAAAAAACACTAAAACCTCACCCCTAAAATACTACTAAATACTTTCCCAAAAATAACCCTAAACCCTTATCCACAAAAAATCCTAATAACTCATCCCCAAAAAATATAAACCCTTAACCCCAAAAATTCTGGAACCATCATCCCCAAAAAATGTGAAACACTACTACAAAAACAAATTAAAACATTAATAGAAAAAACTTAATCCCTCACCCCCAAATTACCCAAATAACATCCCCAATAATACTATAACCCTTATCACATAAACACTTAATCTCTTGGACCCTAATTAACCAAAACCCTCAGTCTCAAAATGTGATAAACAATCATCCTTAAAAAAACCTGAAAACCTCATCCCCAAAAAAAGAAAAACCTCAACCCCCCAAAAATTCAAATCCTTAATAACAAAAAAAACATGAAATCACCCCAAAAAACCCTAAATATTTATCCCTAAAACCCCCAAAACCCTCGTAAAATGAATGCACAAACCCTAGACCCCATAAGTGAAACCCTCAACACCAAAAAACCCTAAATCCCCAACACTAAAAACACAAAAAACTCAACAACAAAAAAACCTAAACCTTCATCCCCAAAAAAACATTAACCCATTAGAAATAAAAAACCCTAAACCCTCATCCCCCCAAAACCTCACCCCATAGCCCCAAATAATCCTTCACCCTAATCCCCAAGAAATAAGAAATCCTCATGTCCAAAACACCCGAAATCCTTATCACCAAAAAATCCCCAAACCCTTAGCTAAAAAATACGCAAAACCCTCAACCCAAAAAACCCCAAACCCTTACCCCCAAAAAATTCCCAAACCCTCAGCCAAAAAAACAAGAATCTATTGCCCCTAAAAATTGTCATAACCTTATCCCCAAAAAACCTTATATCATAATCCCCCAAAAAACCAAACACCTGGCTTAAAAAAATCTAAAACCCTCACTGACCAAAATACCATTCCATAAGACTCAAAAAACACTTAACAATAAACCAAGAAAACTACAGACCATCAACCTCCCAAAAATACAAACCCTCAACCATAAAATAGAAAACCCTTATCCCCAAAAATCTATAAACCCTCAGCACCAATAAAAGCTACAAAACAACAGAAGAAAATACCCTTAAACCCTTACCCTTAAAAAACTGAATCTGTATCCCCAAAAAACCAAATCCTCATTCCCCAAAAAACCCAAAAAACTATTACAAAAAAACACAAACACTCAGCCCCAAAAAACTACAATCCCTTAGCCACCAAAAAATTAAACCCTTATCCCCAAAAACCACAAACCATTAACATCAAGAAAAACCGAAACCGTACACCCCATAAACCCATAAATCCTCATCCCCAAAATACAAAAGAAATTCATATCCTCTCAAACTAGGAAACTCATATCCCGAAAAAACAATAAATCCATTTTTTGAAAAAAAAAATCATAAACCATATACCCCCAAAAAACCCAAAACATGATCCTCAAAACATTGGAAATCCTTCTCCCCACAAAACCCTCAACCCTCAACCAAAAAAACCCCGATACCCTCCATAACAAAAACCCAAAAACCCTCCTCCATAAAACAACCATAAAAATTTATCCCCAAAAAACCCTAAACCCATAGTCTAAAAAACCCTAAACCCTCACACCAAAAGAACCCAAAACCCACATATCTAAAAACTCAAAACCTATAGCCATAAAAAAAACCTAAACCCACAGCCCCACAATACCCTAAACACTCATCCTGAAAAAACCCTACACCCCAAGCCCAAAAATCCCAAAAAACTATGCTTAAAAATTACTATTCCATATCCCCCCCAATACCACACACCCTCAACCCTAAAAAGACACAACTTCACATCCCCAAAAAACACTAAACCCTCATCCTGAGAAAACCAACACCATCCATAACAAAAAACCCAAAACCATCATCCCTAAAAAACCCTAAAACCTCCACCAAAAAATAACCTAATCCCTCATCACCATAAATCCATAATCTATAAAACCTAGAAAAACACTAGAAAATTAGCCCTGAAAAACCCCTCAACCCTCTACCCCAAAAATTGTAATCCCACAATCTGAAAAAATCCTAAACACTCATCCCTAAAAACCCAAAACCCACATTTCCAAAAAACAGAAAAACCTCAACCCTGAAAAACACTAAATCCTTATCTACCCAAAACCCTCAACCTTATGCTCCAAATAACACTTTATTATCAACCCCCCAAACCCTCAATACTCAACCCTAAAAATACTCAACCCTTATCCCGAAATAACTATGAAACCGCTAGACCTGAAAAAACTCTCAACCAAGATAACTATAGACTCCTTATCACTAATCCTAAGAAAAACTATCTACCGTTATGACCAAAAAAACAATAAATCATCCCCCACTAAATAACCTAAACCCTCATCCTCAAAACACCCTGAAACCTTACCCAAAAAAATCAACCATTATCCCTAAAAACCCACACAATTCGTCCAAAAAAATAAAAAAAATCATCCCTAAAATCCCTGAACCTATTAAAATAAAAAACCATCAATTGTTAGCACAAAAATACCCAAAACGCAGATCCCAATGCCCTAAACACTTAGCACCAATTAAATCTTCTTCCCTTAGTCCCAAAAAACCGAACCCTAGACCCAAAAAACCATCAACCCTCATCCAAAAAACCCTAAAACTTCATCATTGAAAAACCATCAAACCTCAATCCACATAAAACATAGTACTAGATTTTCAAAAAAATAAAAACCCTTCCCCCCACCAAAAAAACCCAAAACCCTCATCCCCAAAAAATTCTAAAAACTTCCACCAGAAAAAACCCTCTACCCTCTACCCCAAAAACTCTCAAGTGCATTAAAACTAAACCCTTATCCCTAAAAAATTATAATCCCTTAGTCACAAAAAAACCTAACCCATCATCCCCCAAAACCCTAAAACCCCTTCCAAAATACACCCTAAACCCTATACCCCAAGAAACCCAAATACCTTAGACCCAAAAACACTAAACAGTCATCGCCCAAAAAACCTAATCCCTAAACCCGAAAACTCCAAAACCACCCACCCAACAAAACCCAAACCCCTTTTCTCCCAAAAATCCTAAAATATCATTACCAATAATCTATAAACCATTGTCCCCAATAAAACAAAATCCAAATTCATAAAAAAACCCCAAACACACAACATCAACAAACCAAAAAACCTTAGCCCCACAAAACCATAATCATTCATTCCCCAAAACCCAAAACACCATCCCTTAAAACCCCTAAACCCTCATCCCTAATAATCTAACAACCCTAAACAACAAATCCCCTCAACACTCTTCCCTAAAAATACAACACCCCTCAAACCGAAAAAACCATCTTATCACTAAATATCCCCAAAACATCATCTCCAAAAACATGTCAACCCTTTTCCTGAAAGACCCATAAACTATCAGAACCTAAAAACCCTAAAATCACATCCACAAAAAACAATAAAACCTCCCAGCAAAAAAACTCTAAATCATCATCCCTCAAAAATATTATACTCTATTCCAAAAAAATGAACAACCCTCACCTAAAAAATACTGTCAACCCTCATCCTCAAAAAACCATCATGTCTCAGTAAAAAACCCACAAACCTCAAAACGAAAAAAACCTAAACCCTCTTCACCAATAAACTATCCCCTCATCCCTAAAAAATCATATACCCTCATCCTTCAGAAAACCTTGAACACTCATCCACCAAATAAATATACAAACACATCCCAATTAAAACCTAAACTCCAACCCCACCAAACCCATAACCCTCAGCACTATATAACCATAACAACTCATCCCAAATACCTCAAAAACAAAAATACTATAGACCCTTAGGTCCCAAAAACCCTAAATCACCAGTCCAAAAAAACAACTAATCCCTCAGCCAAAAAAACCATAAACCATCATTCACCAAGAAAACCCAATCCATAAACCACAAAAAATCATAAACCAGTCTCCCTTAAAGAACAAAAACCCTCAACACCTAAAAAGACAAAACCCTCATCCCCAGAAAACTATAAACCCTATGAACCAAAAAATATAAAGCCTCATACCCTAATAAAATGAATTCTATTGCCAAAAAAATTCCTAAACACTCACCCCCAAAAAACCAAAATCCTTAGCACCAAAGAAACCTAAACCCTTAGCCACAAAACCCTAATCTGTTATCCCCGGTACCTAAAACCATCATATCCCAATAACCTGAACAATTTATATGTAAAAATCCAAAACCATCACTTTAAAAAAATCCAGCCCCACATTCCAAAAAAACCCCAAACCCTAATCCCCATAAAACCCCAAACCCACACTGCAAAAAACCCCCAAAACCCCTATCCCCCAAATCCCCAATAACCTTAACCCCTAAAAAAACCAATACCCTTATCCCCAAATAACACCAAACCCTCATCCCCAAAAAACCTGAAATCCCTTAACCCAAAAACACTCCAAAACATCACCCCAAAAATCCATAAAACCTTGTCCCAAAAATACCCCTACTCTCATCCCCCAAAAACATCAAACCCAAACACCCCAAAAACACAAACTATCGTCCCAAAAAAATCAACCCACCATCCAAAAAAAACAACAAACAATCAGCCACAAAAAACCCAAAACCCATTCCACTATAAAATGAAAAACCCTCATAAAAGAAACATTAAACCCTTATACAAAATACCTAAATACCACTACCCTAAATACCATTAACCCTCATTCCAAAAAATATGAAACCATCACCCCCAAAATATAGAAAACCCTTGGCACTATAGAACCCCTAAACCTCATCCAAAAAACCCCAAACCATCATTCCCAAAAATACATGAAACCCTCATCCCCTAAACCTCCCATCCACATCCAAAAAAATAGGAAACATTAACCACCCAAAAAACACAAAAACCTAATCCCCCATAAACACTAAACCATAATCCAAAAGAAAATCACAATCCATCAACTTAAAAAATACACATACCCACACCCCAAAACCCCAAAACCTCACCCCCGCAAAAAAAAAACAAACCCTCTTCGTATAAACCCCAAAACCTTACCTTTAAAAAACATAAACCATGATCCCCAAAAAAACCCAAAACATCCAACCCTAATTACCATAATCCATCATCCCATGAAAACCCTAAACACATAGTTAAAAAAACCTAAACACAAATCCCTAAAAACCAAAACCGAAGGTCCCAAAGAACCCCATACACTGATCCCCAAGATACCTTCAACTCTCATCCACAAAAAACAATAAAACCTCATCCAAAAAAGATCAAACTCTGAGACCTAGAAGCCAAAACCCTCATCCGAAATTCCCAAAATCCTCAGCCACTATAAAACCCAAAAACCTAATCCACATAAAACAAAAAAACCATCATCAATAGAAAACTGTAAACCCTTTATCCCAAAAATAAATAAACTAGACACCTAAAAAAACCATAATACCTTATCATTAAAGCACCCACAACCATTATCCCACAAACCCTCAACACCAATCCCTAAACAATGAAAACCCTTACCACAAACATACCATAAACCGTCAGCCCCAAATAATCATAAACCTCCATCCCCCAAAAATTGTAATCCATCATCCGAAAAAAACCCTTATCCATCAGCCTTAAAAAACCATATACACTCATCATAATAAAACCCTTAACCCTTAACACCAAAAAACCAACAAACCCTCATCCCTAAAAAAAATCCTAAATCAGTTGATAAAAAAACACTAAACCATCTACCAAAAAATACCCTAAACTCTAAACCCTGAAGAACCATAAAACATCATCCCTGATATTTATAATACCATAGCCTAAAAAAATACAAAACCATACTCCCTAAATTTCATATTTTATACCCAAAATACACAATATCCTTAGGCCCAAAAGACACAAAACTTTCAACCCCAAAAAACCCTAAACCCATAGCACCAAAAAATGCTAGAACCTCAGAAAAAAATAATCTAACACCTCAGTACTAAAAATCCCTATTCCCTAAACTCTAAAAAACCAAAACTCTGAGACCACCAAAAATCTGAACCTTCATCCCAAATAAATCATAAACCTTAATCCCCAAAAACTAATCCCATAAACCCATAAACCATCATCCATAAAAACCCAAAAATAATCAACACCAAAAATCCACAAACCCAAAACCACAATAAAACCTGAACCCTCACCCCCAAAACTCCTAAATACAACCCCAAAAACCCTCAAACCTATACACAAAAACACCTCAACCCTCAAAAATCTTCCCCAAAAAACCTTAATCCAGATGTCCCAAAAACCCAAAAAACCTCAGCCAAAGAATCCATTACACCTCATCCCCAAAAACCCCAAACCTGTAACCCGAAAACCCGTTAAATATCAATCCTAGAAAAACCGAAGCCCTAATTCCCCTATAAATCAGAACCATCAATTGCATATAACCCTAAACCTAATTTCCCTAAATAAACTAAACCCTCAACCCTAAAACCACAGCCTTTGAAAACCCAGAACCCTCAGCCCAATAAAACCCTAAAAAATCACCCCTATAAAATCATAAACCCTACGCCATAAAGAACCATGATCCCTCATTACCATAAAGCCATCAAAACACATGAATAGAAAACACTAAACCCTTACTGATTAAAATCCACATAATCCCTAACTCTATAAAATTGTAAATCCTCAACCCTAGACAACCTTAAACACTAATCTATAGAAATCCCTTAACTAGCATCCCCAAAATCCCAAAACCCTCCACCATATAAATGTATAAAACCTAAAATGTTGAAACCCACAATGAATCATCTCTATAGAACCCTAAAACCTCATCCCCAAAAAACCCTAAACCCTCAGCCACAAAAAATGATGAACACCCATCCCATGAAAACCCTAAACCCCTAGCTCCCAAAAACCATAAAACCTTATCAAATTAAAATAGTAAACATCATCCCATGAATAACTAATCCCATACCCCCAAAAAACTATATTCCCACATCTCTAGAACTCCCTAATCGCATGTGCCCATAAAAGCCAACATCCATATCCCTAAAAAACCCTCGAACATCATCTATTAAAAAAACCATCATCTCGTAAAAACCCAAATCACTCATCCATAGAAAATAATAATTGATTAATATATTATATGAAAATAATTTTATTTTAAATAATTATATTAATTATGAAATTAAAAATTAACATTTATGATTCAAAAAAATACCAACACTTAAACTACAATTTTTAAAACATTTATTTACATATTACATGATAGAAATATACCTTGTTTTAATTTATAAGATAACAAAATTTTATTTAAACATTCATTGGTGAATATAATATTGAAATCATAAATATACTATTCATATAATTAATATCACAATTTTATAAAATATGATATTATTCACTATTCCCTTGAAAATAAATATTTACAAAAAAAAATCACCGTAATATAATTTTGAAATACCACATTAAACAATTATGGTTTTTTTGAAATAAAGTTTATAAAAGTGAATATTTTTAATTATAAAACAAGTGTTCCATTCAATGAAGGTAAACTCATCTTAAAAAAATACTGTTAATGCGTAAAATTTGATTCATTATTATCTTATTCATATAAAATCATCTGGATGAATATAAAAACATATTATTAAATATATAATATATGAATTTTATAATTTTATTAAAAATATTCATTACCTTAAATTTAATGGCTATGTTATAATAGTTTTTTTAAATAGTGATATTTAACTGTATATAATTTTTTGTTTAATCTTGTTGTTCTGTGAAACATATGTTGTCAATGAATTTAAATTAAAAAGATAATAAAAATATAATATTAGGGTTTTAAACCCTTTCTTTTCTACCAGAAGACATATGTGGAGGGTTCCAGTCCTGGTTAGAATGGTTTGGATTTCTTCTCTGATGCTGGTCTGAAGGATCTCATTTAATATAATTACTCTCTAGGATAAAAAATTACTAAATCATAGTCTTCATCCTTTTTATAGGTAGTTTAATAGTTATATTTAGAAGAAAAAATAAAATATGTTTCCACATAGAAGAGGAAATACCTTTGAAACATCATCTGAAATTTTATGATGCATACAATATACTGGAACATGATTTGGTTAATCCAACAGTGTTGGTCTTGTTTGGATCATAGGGGTTTGAGGGGTTATGTGCAATAGAGTCGTTAGACCAAACTAATGTATATAAGGCCACATCATATGCGTATCCAATTTGAACTATAAATGGAATTAATCCAAAGGAGGATCAATATGAGTAAAAGGAAGTGCATCCTAGCTATGATCTTACTTATGCAGTGGTGATCTAGGTGGAAAGAGAGGGAGGTTATATGAATTTCACTTATCAAGAGATGGTGATAAGAAGGGGTGGGGTGAATGTAGTGATTTGAAAACCTCCTAAAATTTATATGTCAAATATTAATCTAGGAAATCTTATTTTTGGTCTATAAATTAAAGGGACTCTCCAAGAACAAAGAGAACTAGTCCGAGAAGTCTTTCACATTGAAGAGAAAGTTTTTTCTGGTGAAAATTCATGAGACGGGATGACTAGAGAAATAAAGAAAATAGTGTCGATGGATTAATTGGTAAATGGATTGACATAATAAAGAGGAAGAGGGGAGGAACAGAAACCCGTATTGATGGAGATTCATTTTATTCAAAATGATGTAATCTAAAGGGCATAAGGAATAATCTTATATTCTGAAACCAATTTAGAAATTTCCTACCAAGAAGAATAAGCCATAGTAGATGGAATGTGAATTGCATTCCATTTTTTAAGATCAAAAAAATACTATGAATCGTCAATGCGGAATAAAAATGTTCTAATTTGGTGTCTCTATAGAACAAGTAGAGGATTGTGGAATGATGAAACACCCAAATCAGATGATGGGAGACTTGGCAGTGTTAGATCATTCTTATTGTGAGTCTATAAATGATCGAGTCGACCACTGTATGGTTATGTTGGTCACCCAGTAGCGGGAGGTAGGTAAAGAGGATAAAAATAATGATAATTCATGGGGGATTATCATCCACTCCGAGTAATAAATGTTTTATGTGTCCTTGTTGGTTAAATCCTCCCAAGAGGATGCTTCCAGGATTCTCAATATAATGATACTAGTTGATACCAACAAAGAGTAGTGTGGTTGGATCAATATGAAATATATTATTTTCGAAAAGGGATTCAATGAGAAGAAGATAAATTTAGAGGAAAATTTGTAAACAAGGGACCCGATGGATTATCATTTTAAAGACCTCATCAAGGATGTTCCAGATACAATGGTAACTGATCATCAAAGGAAATTATACAAGGAGAGTGTTTTTAATTGTTTAATGTAATTTAAAGGATTATGTGATCTCTTTTTGTGTCCCACACTTTTTAGTTAGAAATTTTACAGTTTATCACTTTTTAAATAGTAATGTTTATGAAAATAAAAAAAGATGATTTTTAGTTAGTCAGTGGATTTTTTGAATTATGATATACATATTCTTTCATATCTTGTAATTATTTATGTAAAATAAATATAATTCCTCAAGAAATGAATCCATTAATTTTAGAAAAAACACAAAGGACTAGTATAAATGGAACACATATATTATAGAAATATTTTTTTATCGTATGTGGAATGGGTCTTCATAAAAATGTTGTCATCTTATCCATTATAGATTTTGATGTTATTACGGGTATGGAATAACATTCAGTTATTCATTCTGAGATATATTTCAGGTCAAAAGAAGTCATTTTTTAGAATTAATTTTAGTTTTTATTGAATAATGAATTTATACCATTCATATTATATCAAGAATCAAATAAAAATATAAATTATGTTAGTGAAAGTTATATTAGACTTATTTATTGAGGAAAATAGTTTTTAAATTAATGATGTTCATGTATTCAATGATTATTATGATTAATTTTCTGAAGGTTTTATGAGTTTCATTCCTAATTGGGAGGTTGAATTTAATTTTTAATTAGTGTGTAATGCCATGATAATTTCAATAAACCTTATAAAATATTTACAATATGATTTTTGGGAATTAAAAAATCATTTTTACAAGAGTTTCTTAATAAGGTTTTAATCCATCCCATAACATCAACTTGGGGTGATAATATTCTTCTATTTAAAGGAATGATGATTACCTGAGCCACTATATTAATTATATATAACTAAATGACATTACTATTCGTAATAAGTGTTTGTTATCTCATAACAATTACATATTTGACCATCTCTATAGCGCTCAATATTTTTTGAATATTTCCCTTAATTTTAGGTATCACCAGCTTAAATTACTGGTGGAATACATTTAAAGGATAGTTTTTTATATTAGGTATTGGAATTATGAGTTTTTGGTTGTTCCTTTCTGGTTAAAATAATTACCCATAATATTTATATATCTTATAAATAGAGTCTTCAATTATTATTTTGAAATATCTATGATTATATTCATTGATAAAATTTTATTTTAATACAATACTAATGAGGAATATGGGAAATATCAATGTATTGTTTTCCATACATAAATGAAAAAGGTATAATGGGAATTAAATGTGAATTTTGGTAGGAAGAGATTTATTTCCTATAGTATATTGTTTATAAAGTAGAGATGACTATTTATCCTACTAAAACTAATGTTGTGGAATATTATACATGACCTAAAAATTTCCGTATGATTCTATGTTTTCTTGAATTATATTGTTACTATCAATGGGTAGTTGAAGACCTTTGTTTGTTTATCTATAAAACTAATAATGTTACCTCGAAACAGAGAAAGATTAATATGAGAAAAGCAATTTAGTGAATGTTATTACGAATTTAAAATAAGATTGGTTAATGCTCTAGTGTTATCCATTACTACATGAAATGGCGAGTTGTTTTATTTATAATCATGCTTATCTGAATGAAATTTGTTGTTTCTTGAAGAAAAATGATGGGGTAATTGCATACACTTCACGTCAATTAAAACTAAATGAGTACAAATACCATATAGATGATGTTGAACATATAGTAGTGATTTTTTGTTTGAAATGTGATGGAATTTTTTATATGGTGTTAAATTTTAATTATATAGTAAAAATAAAATATTAATATGTATTAACTCAAAAATAATTAAACAACATTCATAGAATATTATTGGAACCAATAATGGAATATAATAGCATGATTTAATATCATTTAGGAAAATAAAACAAGGTAGTTGATACCTTGAGTTGAAAAGATAATGCATCATTAAAAATTTTTCATTTGAAAAATAATAATTATATCTATGATTGGATGAATTTTTTCTTATAAATTGTACAATCAAGAACTCCATCCCCTTTGGTTCAAATGTTAGTGCAGTCATCTATCTGAAATAAAATTATGCCTTCTTTGAAAGAATATTTTCACACCCATGTTCTTCCTGAAAGGTACTTATATTTCTTATATTTTTATCCTATCAACCCCCCCTAATCCCCCCCATAACCCCCCACAATGTTTTGGGTCATCTTTAAATGTTTTTAGGAGAGGAAGGAGGTGCACAGTTTATGAAACTGTGCACACAAACCGTGCACCCATGTCTGTCTCATTAAACAAATAAGTAAAATCACTTCTTTTCCCTCTAGGGATTTATCATAATTCACCCATGTCTTCCCCAATTCTAAAATAACATCCATGTAAGACCTCAATTTTTCTTAAAACCTCATTTAAACAGCATTTTTAAGGGGAATATGGTGGAGGAACTTCACACAATCTCAAGTAATTGTTTCACCCTAGTAGTTACTACAATTTTCATGAAGTTTAATATAATTTACTTAAAGTCTGAAATGACCAGATGGTAGGGTTTAGAACCTATCATTTGACTTTGTGTTTTCTTGGTCCAATATTTTTATTTTACAATTGATCTACCCTCCTTGAGGTGCGGCGGTGGTGCGATTGATTTTTTGAAAAAATGATTCAATGTTTTAACAATTTTGGTATGTGATTCCATGTGTACTCAATCGTTGTGACTTATCTGGTTGTGTTTAAAATATTTCCATGTTTATAACATTTTATTATTTTTGAAAACATTGGTTTTAATGGTTTTTTTAAAACAGATAAAGTTTATGTTCTATTTTTATATGAAATTGGGGGTTTTTCATATAAATATTTTATTTGTTCATTTTGGGATGCCCTATAACTACTTAGTTGATTTTATTAAAATTTATTATGGCTGAAAATAATATTTTTAATTTTTATCTCCTTTGTTTATTGCATAAAAAATAATATTTTAATGGTGTTTGTGATGCATATGAACTTTAGGTTCCATGTTTGTGTGATAATGTTTGTTTCACAATGATATCACTTGTTGGATCATATGGGGATTCCCTATAACTGATTTTTTTGTTTCACTGAAAGGTATAGGGATTCCATTTTTGGTGAATTATATGTGCGAACATATTGTGATAAGTGGGTATTTGAAGGAGTTATGGGTACAAAATAATGCGATATTTTGAGATGTTGTTTTTTTGAAAATCAAAATGTTTTGTTTTGTGTATTAGGTGGTATAAATTGTGTATAGATACTGATTTTTTTTTGTGAGTAGTAGTGGTGTTTTAATATTAAATGGAATTTATGTAATATTCTAAAACCTTTTGATCAAAAAGGGGGAATACCAGGTACCTAGGAGGGAGGACATGTACTTGAATACTAGTGATCCAGATAGGTTTTGTCCCTATTTCATAGACCAAAATGAATAATGAAAACACTAAAAAACTATATTGATGATGATTGGGTACCACTAGGGTACGAGTATATTCTATACGAGTGGCTCATGCATGGTAATGGATTTTTTATGGTTATTTTACACCGTGGTATAAGGTACATAAGGAGTGAGACTATCTAGTTCCAAGGGTAGTTCTGGTTTTGGTGCTACATGGATTTGTGGTATTTACCATTGTATTAGGGTGTGTTTGGGTGTACATTACAGTAGAAAAAATGTATTATCCAAATGTTTTAACATTATTAATGTTTTATTTTGAATACTATTTACAATTGAAAGATTCATTTCATGGAATTTATCGTTGCTTTTCCTTACATGTTAAAACTGCATTATTTTTTACCATGTATTGCATAATCATTGAAATATTTGGGCGGTATATGATTTATATTATTATCTCACCCAAAATAATCCTATTTTATGTAAGTGGAAATTATTATTTTTATTCGGGTAAGGTAAAAGCCTCGGGTGAAGGAGGTTCGGGTTGTTAGTCCCATCTTATGGTGTAGTGTTGTGGAGACAGCTTGGGGGGGGGGGGATGAACCCCGTGACGTGTGGGGTCATTGTGAATGATTTTATGATATTTTTATTTATTTTTGGACCTTTGGTAATTTATTTAAAACCATTTATTCAGATATGGTTTCTATTAAGGATTTTTTGTCATGCAAATTTCAGATTCATATTATTAACTGATTTTCATTTTTTATGATTTCATACTCAAGAAAATCATTCCCAAACAAAATTTAATGATTCCTGGGCACTTGTTCCTGCTTGTGGAGATAGGGAATGCCCTTATATCCTTGTAATGGTATGGATTTGGTTTCAGTATTAGTGGTGACCAGATTTGGTTTGGGACAAAATGCTATCAATGGGGGAACATGTTTTTTAGGTTATATTAATATTTTGGGATGATTTGGGATAAAAAAAAGAGATTTGATTTTTGGGGATCAGGGTTTTGGTCATGAGTAGGGTACCCTACCCACACCTCTTGTAGAAGATCTTGAATAACCAGGGGATGTCTGTATTGTTTTACTGACTTCACTTCAAGGTGATATGTGTGGGTTGAAGACCACACATCGACATCGAGTGGGGGTGGAGTAGTTGTTAATTTTATTAATGTAATCTATTTAGATTATTTATATTCGAAGTATTTGATTGAAATTTTTAGAATTAAGGTATTGAATATGGTTTTTGTTACTATATCATTTTTTAGCAACATGCCTCCCAATAAATCTCTCATGTAGCCACATAAGAAAGACATAGAGAGTTATCCCACACAGATTGATCAGAGGATATTCAAGGATGTGGTTTGCACTTTCCATGCTTTGGGAAATGGAACAGATCATGTTCTCTTCATGTTAGGGAAGAAGAGATGGTTCCTAGAAAAGATATAGCTCAATGTTTTATAAAAAGAAATCTTCTTACTTTTCTAGGTAGCATAGAACCCCTGGAAGAATAGGAATGGCTCAAAAAGATCGAGCGCATGTTTGAGTTCCGAGAAACACCATAGGAGGTTAGGGTGAAGTGTGCATCTTTTTTTTGGAGGGTCCCATCTGCATGTGTTGGGAGTCAGTACTTCAGAATGGGATGAATGATAAAATGCGCTGAGGAGATTTTAAGGCCATCCACGATGACTTGTACTTCCCTGAAGTGTTGGATTATGCTAGATCATTAGTGTTCATGGACCTTGTTCAGTAGAATATTTCTGTGATGGAGTAGGTTAACCAATTCGATTAGATGGTTCGGTATTCCAATGAGATCACCTCGAATGAACAATAGAAGGCCCATAGGATTGTGAAAGTCTTGTGACTAGAGATATAATTCTAGGTTTTCTTATTCTAGATTAGAACCTATGATGAAGTCATTGAATGTGCATGTATGGTTGAGATTGATGGTAAATAATGTGATGTTTTTTCTAGAACTGTATTACTAGCAGGAAATGGAATCACTTTGGGGAGAAAAATGAAGTCGGAAGAGAAGGGGAAGAAGTGAGGTGGTAGTTCAGGCCACTCATCAAGACAGTTTTCTTCTGTGGCTTCTGGTGTGATGTTCATCGTGTGCCATAAATATGGAAGTACATGACCCATCCGAGCAGCATTACCTTTCCCTATAAATCCATGATATCAGTGTGGAGGTATGATGAATTTGTAGCACTTTTTTCGGGTGGCACAACCACTTCATAGTTGGAAAGTATCAGTGTCATCAAAAGGAGTTCCAGCTGAGGAAGAGACATCAAGGTTGGGGGATCTCATTTTGGTGGTCGTGGTGTTAGGTATGAGAGTTATTTTGGGATGATCTAGTTCACTGCACAACTATAGACTGCTGGTCTTTCATAGGAAGAGTCCCGACATTTTCATGCGGTGGATCAGGAACTGAAAGGATCAGAGGCGGGTCCGTCCATAGTTTGAGGTACCGTTTCGATTATATCTTCTTAGCTGCTACTCTTTTTGATACCGGTACATCTATTTCATTTATCTTTTACGTTATTCAGGACACACGGAATTTTCTTACTGATTTTATTTCTATTGCGATGGATTTGGTGATGCTACTTGGAATGAATAAAGAGCAGGGTCTTTGGTTCCCATCATGTGTGCTCTTCATGTCAGGAATTGATATGGAGTGGGACCTCTTTGTATTAAATATGGATATTTTTTACATGATACATGGCATGTATTGTATTTTACACTTACAGCCACACATCGATTGCTACAAGTGTTGAGTGAGTTTCACAGCACCTGATTGTAGTCATGAGGTTATTTGTGGAGAATGGGATCCTCGGTAAGGTCGTGCAGGTCCTCGACTCCACGATTCAAGATATATTATCTTACAATTATCTCCACTCTCACTATATGGAGATGTTATTTCCCCTGAATGATCACAACCTCATGTATTGAATGATTTTCTGGAGTTATTCCCGAATGACTTTTCTTGTATTCCCCCGAAGCGGGAGGTAGAGT
The DNA here is from genome assembly GCA_963277665.1 of Viscum album. Taxonomy (NCBI): domain Eukaryota; kingdom Viridiplantae; phylum Streptophyta; class Magnoliopsida; order Santalales; family Viscaceae; genus Viscum; species Viscum album. The sequence continues at coordinate 2,037,761,182 of OY728148.1, forward strand.
CCTTGATTAATCTGGCTCCGGGAACAAAGCCGATATCTTTTCCCATATATCGTATTACCCCCACTGAGATGAGGGAATTAAAGATACATTTTTATGACTTATAATCCAAAGGATTCATTCACAAGAGTTTCTCTCCTTGGGTTGCACCTGTGTTGTTCATGAGAAAGGATAACAAATCCCTCTGATTTGGAATTGACTAAAGGAAGCTTAATAATGTAAAAATGAAGAAACAATATCCCTTTCCTCGAATAGATGACTTCTTCGATTAGTGAAATGGGTAAAAATGGTTTTCTAATATCAACTTGCATTCGGTATATCATCATCTCTGGGTGAAAGAGGCATATATCCCAAAGACAACCATACGAAGTAGGTACGACCACATCGAGTACTCGGTCATTTCCATGAGATTGACCAATTCTCTAGTTGCCTTTATGGAACTAATGAATAGGGTGTTCCATTAGCGTCTATATTATTTTTTCATTGTATTTTTAGAATAAATCCAAGTTTATGTGGGATCTATGGATGAACATGATAATCACGTGCATATCGTATTAGGCACCATGCGAGAGAATCACCTTTTTGAAATGTTTTTCAAATTCAAATTATGGATCATGGAAGTGAAATTTCAATGGAATGTGATCTCAGATCAAGGGGTTTTGGTGGAACCCGAGATGATCAGTGTGGTCATTTCATAGGAGAAACTAAAGAATGTGTTTAGGATCAATAGATTCCTTGTCTTGAATGGTTATTACAGGCAGTTTGTCCAGGATTTCTCTCGGCCTGCTTAACCGTTGATCACTCTCACCCGAAAAGGATTGAAGTTAGTTTGGGGCCCAGAATGTCAGGCATTATTATTGAAGATAAAGAGACAGTAGACTAATACCCCCATTCTAATTTTTTTAATGGTTAGAAAGGGTTATGTGGTGTATTATGATGTTTCAGGTATGTGTATTGGGTGCGTGCTTATGTAGGATGATCACGTAGTGGCATACATATCATTACATATCCGACCACTCAAAAAGAATTACCCGAACCATGACTCAAGGATAGAATCATTGATGCATGCTTTCAAGATTTGGCATCACTACCTATTTGGGGAGAATTTTGTGGTCTACTTTGATCAAAAAATCTTGCCATATATCTTCTCACATAAGGACCTAAACATGAGGCAACATCATTGGATATATTTTTTGCATGGGTTATATTTGAAATTTTCTATACCCTTGGAAAGAGTAATGTGGTGGCCGAAAAATTGAATAGAAAATTTCCAATGCATGCTTAAATGAAGTCCAGTGATTAGTGTACTTTGATGGGTCTATTTGCTCAGATGCATGTGGAGACCAAGAAGAAAAATTGGGGTGCATTCTTGGCGAGTGTTTAATTGACTCCCTCTCTAATGGAGTTGATCTAGCAGGAACAACCTAGTGATGAGCTTTTTATATATTATGATGTGCTAAAATTGTTCTGGATTCTAGGTATGTGACGATACATATAGAACATCATTTCATGATGCTACACATGTTAGTAGGTGAAGAAGGATCACCAAAGGCCCTTTGGTTTTCTCCATCCATTACCCATTCCTAATTCAAAGTGGGATGAGGTTCTCATGGAAATCATTGTTTCTTTTTCTCATACACATAGGGGTAAGAATTCCAATTTGGTGGTGATCGACCATCTATCAAAATCATCCCAATTCATCCCGATCATATTTACAACTAAAGTGGATGTGTTGGGCCGTTTGTATGTTCAAGAGGTGTTGAGACTCCATGGCGTGAAATTAGAAGTTGTCTCATATAGTGACCCTCACTTTACTTCTTGGGTCTGGTAAGGCCTACAGACAGCCATGGGGTCATAGATCAAGATGATCACGGTGTACCATCCTCAAACAGATGGTCACACTGAATGAGTAAACTATATTTTGGAGGACATTCTCAGTTCATGTGTTTTGGAATTTAGAGTTTCATGGGATAGTAATTTGGGATTGGATTATTTTTCTTATAATAACAATTAACAATACTTTATTCAAATATCCCCTTTTGAGGTTCTCTATGGTTGTTTGTGTTAGTCCCCCTATGTTTGGTTGAGGTAGGTGGGACTTCACTGTTGGGGATGAGCCTTGTGTAAGTGACTTCTAATAATTTTAATTTAATTAGATAAAACTTGTTGATGGATGAGAGTATTCATAAATCTTATACTGAACAAAGGTGTCAGGACCTAGATTTTTCTTTGGGTAACAGGGTATTCCTGAATGTGGATCCTTGTTTGGGCCATCGTCGATTGGGGAAGCAAGGGAAGCTGACGCCACAATATTTCATCCCTTTTGAGATCACATATATTATTGGAAAGGTGGATTATAGGTTAGACTTAACTTCTCAGTTGGCATCCATCAATTATGTCTTACAAGTCTCCTAGTTGAATAAATACAACTGGGATCTACCCCATGTGCTGAGTTGGGAAGAACTGGAGATAGAGCCTAACTTGTTAGTTTTTGAAAGGCCAGTGAAAATAGTGGACTCCTAATAGATGGTTCTTCGAGGTAAGTCTATTTCACTTGTCCTAGATTATTGGAATAATGGTAGTGATACATATGAGACCTGGGAACGAATGTCATGGGTTAAGGATGAGTACCCATTTTTGTTTTCTGATCAAGACTCAAGTCAACTTTCTCAGACAGAATGTTTTCATATTCATTAAAGGTAAATATATTTATTATATTTTTATCTTAGAGTCCCCCATACTGTAACCCTAATACGCCACAAATATTTGTGTAATTTGGATATTTTTTTAGGGGAGAAAGGAGTGTGCACGGTTTAGGTGCACGATTTTCCAAGCCGTGCACAAAAACTATGCACCGATGCCCAGATTATTATACAAATGTGTTAGGTGACTTATTTTCACTTATAGTATTTATCATAATTCTATCGTTTCATCCCAAATCAAATATAATATCCATGGAATCCCTAAAATCCCCTGAAACCCTTATTGGAACTCTATTTTGATGGGGTATTTGGTGGAGGAACATCACAGAATATCAAGTAATTGTTTCTCCCTCCATGTTTTTCCCCTTTTCCTGAAGTTTCTTCTACATTACTTAAAGTTACAAATGCTCATATAGTAGGTTATATTACCTTGGTTTAACCTTTGTGATTTCTTGGTCCAATATTTTGATTTTAGGATCGATCTACCTTCCCTATGGTGTGGCAGTGGTGCGACTGAATTTTAGCACAAAGGATTCAATGTTTTAATAATTTTTTTAGGTTATTCCAGGTGTATGAAAACCTTGTGACTTATGTTGATGTGTTTATAATAAGTTGATGTTTGTAACATGTTATTAGTGGTGAAAAAATTGATTTTAGTGGTATTATTACATAAAATTATTTTAAAGTTCCATTATTATGTGAAATTGGGGGGTTTTCATAGAAATATATTATTGTTCATTTGGGGCTGCCCTATAACTAAATAGTTTATTTTATTGAAATTTATTATGTAATAAAATAGTTTTTTAAATGTGTATTGCGTTTTTTCTCCCAAAAAAATTTAATGGCGTCTATGAAGTAGATGAACTTTAAGTGCCATGTTTGTGTGAAAATGGTGGTTTTACAAAGATATCACTTCATGGTTTATATGGGGCTACTCTATAACTAATTTTTAGGTTTCATTAGAAGGTATTGGGATGATTGTTTATGTTTTTGTGCCTTATAAGTGTTTATATAGTGTGAATCATAGGTATTTAAAAGAGTTGTGAGTGCAAAACAATGTGATATTTTGAGAAGTGTTTTTTTAAAAATCAAAATGTTTTGTTGTGTGTTTTAAGTGGTATAATGTGTGTATAGTTATTGTATAGTTTTAATGAAACAATTAGTGGTGTTTTTATATGAAAATGGATGTATTTATCATGATAAAATTTTTTGAGCACAAAGGGGGAATCCCAGGTACCTAGGAGGGCGGATATGTAATACATCGCTAGTGATCCGGATGTGGTTTGACCATGTTTCACTGAGCAAAATAGATAACTAAAACACTAAAAAAACATCATTTATGGTGGTTGGGGACCAATAGGTTATTTTTATGTTCCCTAATAGTGGATAGTTCAGATTAATTGATTTTTCTAAGGTTATTTTACAACGAGGTACGAGGTACATAGGGTTGGAGACTATCTAGTACCTAGGGGTGTTCCCGGTATTGGTGCTCCATGGATTTGGTGTATTTACCCTTGTCCTAGGGTTTTTTTTTGCTATAAATTTATTATAACATGTATTATAACAATTTTTTACATTATGAATGATTTATTTTGAAAAAGGTTTACAATTGAAAGTATAATTTCATGTAATTTATCACCTCTTTTCCATATATATTAAATTTGTGTGCCTTTCACCTCGTATTGAGTACTAATTTAAATATTTTTATGGTATCCTATAGTTATTAGGATAAAACCCTAATTAAACCCCTTGATTGTAAGTAAACCTTACTATGTTTGACATAGGTTAGGGAAAAGCCTCAGGAGAAGGTGGTTCAGGTTGATAGTCCCCTCCTTTGGTGCAATGTTGTGGAGACGGCTCGGGGCTGATGACCCCCTTGTCGTGTGGAGAACGTTTTCCTTATTTAATGATATTTTTATTTTAGTTTGGAATATTTTTAATTTATTTAAAACAATTTATTATGATCTGGGTTCTGTTAATTCTTGTTTGGAAAGAAAATTTCAGATTTATAATATTGATTATTTTTAACGTTTTGTGCTTTCATACTTGGGAAAATCATTCCCAAACCAAATTTATTGATACCAGGGAACTTGTGCCAGACCTATGGGATAGGGAAGACCTGTTGGGCCTCTTCATGTGCTAGATTTGGTTCTAATATTTGGTTAATGAGAAATATCATGATTCAAATGAAATGGTATAATTGTTCAAGAAGTATTGGTTTCCTAAATTTATCATTAAAATTGAATGTTTTATAATATTTTAAAATAGGTTCCTGGTTCTAAATGATTACCGATTAAAGAAAAAATTATTATTTCTATCTCGTATTTATACATTTTATACTTATCTTGGCTGTAGTAAATTTTTAGGGACCATTGTTGGTATTATTAGTGGTGTGGAATGGAGAAACATATTATTAATTTTACTATGCAATTATTGCATTTTAAAAAGGTTAAAGATATGTTATATGTAATAAAGGGGATGATTTTTCCTATTCTAGGTCCTAATTGGAAGTGGGATAATATATCCCTGGAATTTTTTTGTGGGATTACCAAAGATATCTCAAGGTAATAATTTAATTTGGTTTATTTTTGGATGATTGAAAAAAATCATTTTTATCCAATTCATGATAAAATGAATTTTGATATTCTTTCAAGAAATTATCTTAAATAAATAGTTAGATTACATGGTGTCCATATCCATGTTCTGTCATATCACGATATCATATTTTATTCTAATTTTTGGGAAATAATTCAGAAATCATTGGGCACTGAATTATATTTTAATAATTATTTCCACAAAAAATATGATGGATAGTAATAGAGAACAATTTATACTTTTTATAAATGATTCTTGCTTACTCATGGGATTTTTAAGGTTACTCGGATAAATATACTTCATTATTTTAATTTTATAATAATATTAGTTTTCATTCTAGTGTATAAGTAGAACTATTTTGAGAATTACCTAGAATGTGGTGTCTAACTGCATGATGTTTGGATGATGTCGATGAAAAGAAGTTGTTGAGACTAGAGATAGTAGATTAAAATATTGAGAAGGTAAATATGATGTAACACTATATGAGGAAATCTCAGAGTAGTTAGAATATTTATTTAGATAATTAATGAAATGATCTCTCATTTGAGGAAGGAGAACATGTTTTTTAAATTATGTCCTTGAAAATGATTAGTGTATTTTGATGAACTGGGAATGTGGATATCGTGGTTCATTGGACCCTATAAAATTCTAGAAAAAGTGGGAAACTTTTATTATTAGGGATCCTTCTGGTCATGTTTATCTCAGATACCCGATGTGTTTCATGATTCTTTATTAAAGAAGTACGTACCTGATGCATCTCATGTTTTGATCCAAAAAGTGGAATGAAAAAGGATAATACCACTTATAATAAAATTAATCTTAGATTTTATATCAAAGATATTATGCGATTTAGAATATGGTGATTCACTAGGTTATGAATTTATAGAATAATCACAAGATTGAGGAAGCAACTTTGGAATCTGAAATGGAAATGAGAGAAAAACAACCTCACTTATATATGTAATGAATAAAATTGTAAGGATATAATTCATTAAAATAAGGAAATGTGAAAACTTAGTTAATACTATTAATAAATAAATATTATTATTTATAATTATTAATTTAATTTATTCATATTCATCATAGTTTTATAATTAATTTTATATTATTTTCCAATTTAAAGACCAATAGTTTCATATAACTAAATTCTTTCAATTATATTTTATGATTTTATTTCAAAATAAAATTTCACTATTTTATAATTTTAATTTTATTTATATAAATTTATTATTTTGATTCAATGAATTCAACTTACATTGAACCTTTTTATTCTTCATAAAAAATCAATTTTTTTATGTAAATAGTGAAAAATAGATTTTTATTAAAATGGTCACCAATTGTGTTGAATTTTAAAAATAAAATTATATTTTTCATTAGTTTTAAAGTTAAATGAATACCATTGTAATAAACATAATTAAATTAATTATATAGTTTTTATTATTATACAATATTTTGGTATAAAATCATTTTTATGAATAAAAAGGGAAATTTTCTAAAAACGTTTTTCATTACAGTTTTCGTATTTATAATAAAGAAATTTTTTATTATTTATAGAAATTTAATATTGTAAAATTAATCACATATTTGGAATAATTATTATAATTTTTTTTAATTTGGTCAATTTAATATTTTATTCTGGTTACCTTGGTAATAAATTATGACCTCAACAATGGTTAAAAGTTATGGAGTGGGGTTAAACTAAGTGATAATGTATAAAAAATCTGTAGAACATGTATAAATACGATTTTTGAGTATATTTAGACATAGAAATTTATTTTATTTAAAAAAATTACATTTTGTGCCACTTTCCTTTGAGAAATACATATAATATATTAAAAAGATTTAAGTATTTACAAGAGTGTCACTCCCCTAACATATATAAGAGAACCTGCTATTATCATTTATTCGAAAAACTTTATCTATTTTTATTCACCAATACATATCAAAATACATTCCTAAAATTGCTTCACATGTTTAAGAGATCTTGGTCTCCCCAAAAGTCCAACATAAGAATGATTAATGTGTGTGACAAAAGATGTTTTATAATGAAGAGATATAATTTTTAATAGAGTGATTCATGTTTTTTCCATTTTTTCATACAAATATAATTTAAATATGATGATATAATAACATAAATGTCTTAAAAAAACTTAAATTTTATTATTATTATGTTTAAAATATTTATAATCTATTTTTTACATTCTATTGAAAATGAAAACATCGATTGTGTATAAGTGTGGACTACCACCTGCACAAAATGATGCGTTTCATTTTTCATCACCAAATCATATGGATGGATATATTTATTGATAAAATCAATTTACATGATATTTATAAAATAAAATTGATTATATAATGATACTATATTAATTACCTTCTTACCATACTATAATTTGTAAAATTATAATGTCACTTGTGTGTATGTGTGGAATACCACCTTGTCGAAGCGATGCGTTTCTTTTTTTCATTTATACACTAAACATAAAGTAATAAGGATGGAGATAATGAATAAATATGACATTTATTACATATTTATGATTTTGAATAGTAACTCATTTTTTATTTTATTTATTTTCAACCCATAAGGAAAATGAATACATCATTTATGCATATATACAGACAAATTTCCCCATGAAATGACCTAGTTCATTTTCCATGACTTCATTAATTTTTTTGTATTAAAATTATATATAAATTAAAAATATAATAATTATAAAAATTTTAATATTTTTTATTTAAGGGAACCATAATCCCTTTGACCATGTTAAACGTATTAATGCTATTTTGTGGTTATAAACAGAACGTCCTCAAAACATCCAACATTAACTTAATAATTTTTATAGCTAAGTAAATATTGTTAAAAATAAAATAAATGGAATAAAAATAATGGTATGAACATGAAAACGGGTTCTTATGAAATTATATATATAATAAAATTTTATTACTTATGAGGGTATACTTATGAATGAAATGAGTCAGGACTCGAGTTAAGGTATTTTCATTTAAAATATTATATTAAATGTTTCAAACACATACTATTACATATCCATATTACATTAAATGATAAAATATATTTATTATTTTTGATTTAAAGTTTACAAAATTTAATTTTATACTTTATTTTACTTTATTTACAATGGATTAATAACTTATATTTTCGACATTTCATGTACGGGTTATTTCTAACTTTTTTTAACGTGTAAAAGAATGTTTTTACCTATATGGATTTACCACATATACCACCATCAAATACATTATTTTTATTAATATTAAATTTAATTTTAAAATGGATTTCCACATTATACCATCTTCCAAATCTTCTGAGAACTTTTTATGAGTTTCTAAAGAAAAATAATATTTCTGATTATGATTATACAGAAAATGGAAAGAATTTTTCATAATGGTAAAAATGAGATATTAGGGTTTTTATGGTTTAAATGTGTGTTATTAATTTTTTTTATTCATTATGTGGTACTTTGGAAAAATTGATGATGATTGGTGGATGGTGATGCCCAATTTTACATAAGTAATATGGTTAAAGTAGTCACTTGTAGAACATATTAGGTTATCCAATCCTTAGGGACCTAAGATGAAACCCAATGAAATATATATTAAATGGGGTGATTAGGATATGAAGTGTACAACTTCAGTTTGAATTTATTTTATAATTAAAATTTTTGATTATTCATTTTTAGAGAATTATTTTATTATATGTTATCTCTTGAGGATGATTCGATGAATTTGATTAAAAAATTTCATGCCAACAATTCAATATGTTTTAAATTAATTAAATAATTCTCCAATATCATTAAACTATTTAATTACTAAAAATTTCTGAGGATAATAAATAATTAACTTATTGTATCACATTAATAAGAACACAAATTAAATGGATCATACTAGACTATAAATGTGTCATTATTATGGTTGTTGAAGATGAAGAAGAACTCTAAAAAGTGAATGTAAATATTAAAATAATGAACAAATTTAAATATTAATGTAAATGAATTATTATTCATTAAACTCATTTGTACCCCCTTGGATCACCCCATACAGTATTAATCCCTCAATTTATGTTATTATATCATTAGAAGTGGGGCATAGACTTATTAGGGATGAATTGAACAAGAAAAATATTGATATAATGATCACTCTAACATTGTGTGAAGAATTTCATAAAATAGTATGTTAATTGATTAAATAATTAAAGAATAATTATAAAAATTATATGAATAAGAAAAAGAAAATGTTAATAGAAATAAATTTTTTTTAGAAATTAATGTGAATGAAAAACTTACATAAGAAAAAATTTACACGTGGTTACAAAATGAACTCTTAATAATAAAATTTAATGAGGGACCAGGATATGTGTGAAAATGGGAGTACACAATTTTTACACCGAGGTACAAATTGTGTAATTTTATTTAGATGTGATACCTCCCATATGTCATTCTTTTGGACTCATAACTGAACCTATGATTAGTCCTTCCTTAGTTGATTTTTTAGTAGGATTTGATGGTGACATTTTTGTGACAAAAAAATTATGAAATGAGGTGGTATAATCATATCACTCCTTATAACATGAGTGGATGATGTTGAGACTTTAGAGTGATTCATGGAGAGATAATTGGGTTATAAAAATCCATGACAACACATACGGGTCTGGTCATAGTTCCCAGATTTCCTTGGTACATGTAGGAATACCCCCACCCCTATGTACTCCCATGTAATGAAGGTATTATATATTTATAAATGAACACCTTCATCATTAATGTTAGATGATTTATGGTCCCTCAACCCTTTTGGTGGTTAAAACCCCTTAGGTCATGATGTACCATCAGTGTGGTGTGTGTCCCCCATTGACAATCTAGGGAGGATTACATTATATATTCGACATAAGGATGAACCACACTCTTAGAGGTACAAAAAATATCCATAACTATATGGTTGAGAAGATAGATAGTTTCCCCCATATCCCTTTATTAAATTACCCCTATTAGAAAATAAATTTATTTTTTTCTTTAAACATTCTTCTTATTTTGGTAAATAAGACTGTCTATCCCTATTTTTTCCATTTTTGGTAATTGTGGTCTGCCTACTCGGTATGTATATATTCACCCTTACATGCTATTTTCCCTCTCATTTCATGTATTATTTAGATGTTGTAAAGTCATATGGAGACTTTTTTAGTTCGGATTTTGGTGGATCTTAGTAATTTAGGGTGACAATAATATTAGGTAGTGGTTAGTTTTAAAGTTGATTTATTGGACATTCCTATCAAATTTTTATTAGGGTAGGATGCTAATGGTTTTAGATTGGGAATATATTTTCCCCATCATACTTTTCTTATATGATACATTTCTTCACTCTATTTTTTATTAAATTTTGTCACATTCATTCTTTCCTCGTATTATTAGTAAAGACTTATTTCTCATGCATGGTTTTAATATACATATAAGTGCGTGTGCAAATAGTAACATTAGGATGTGGCCTCTCATAATGGTGAAATCCATACTCTTTTCCAGTATCCAACCCTAGTCTTGTAATATGCTCCCATGGGGTGGTAGTCTCGCCATTTTTCCGGTTTAGATGGGCCCTCAATGGGATGGGTTGTGATACAGTGGTATTGATAGAGGTTAACCTATGGATGGTTTTTGAGGATCAAGTGTTTTGATATTTAGTATGGGAAATTAGAGTAATAATGTAATGTTTTCTTGAGTTTATCTTTTAGGATGGGGAACATAGTGATGGTGCATCGGGTTATGTATCCATATGCCAGGACTCTAATACCCTACACATTGACTAAACATAATGTGGAACTATTTACAGGGAAATAAATGGTATGTGTTCATATATGAATGCATCAGTTATTTCCATACCATTCACGAGTCTTCTCTATATATATGATCATCAATATGTAGTATATATTGTCATCATTATGGATACATCCACAAAGACCATCTTCTAGGATTTTGAGTTAGGGTTGTAGGAAATACTATTTTAGTCGTGATTTAATTCTTAAGGGACCTGTGAAAGTTTTTTTCTATCAGGTCGTGTAGAGAGTAGTTACTCCTTCCATTGAGAGGTGTGTGGATCCACATTCCATGGGTTAAAATGATATTTTCCTACATGTTGATTAAATTATTGTTCTATAATGAAATGAAAACAATGTCCACAGACTGATTACATTATGTGGGTTTTATTGGTAGAGAACACTATGGTTTTATAGTGAGATATATCCTCTAGGTATAGAGGATTATCATGGGTTAAAATTACGAGTTTTATATATCATATAGATGTCAACTGATTGTATTGTTTTACCTTTAACAAATAATATTCATGGAGTATCAGGGCACTAGTAGTGTTTTGTTACACTAACCATGACTAGGAGACACTCTGATGGATAGAGTTTCAATACATGTTCTATAATGAGTATTATCCTTCAACATTACTCTTAGTGAGGAATCATGTTATTGTGGAGTTGTATCAGTGTGACATAACTATTTCAAAGTACTTGTCAAGGATCAGTAACCACACACACTACTCTCTTGATAAAGAGTGATATGGATACTTATGAGTATGGAAGATTTAGTATGGATTCCATGGGTACATCCAAATTGGTGTGGTATTTCTATGGATTCAAACCCATGTCGGGTTTTTAGAGTGGGACTTGGTGATAGTGAAATTCCCAGAAAAGTATTTTCAAGAATCCAAACTTATAAATGGACTTCATAGTGTGGAGTCTTAAATTATATCCAACAGAAGTCGAGCTTTAGGTTGATGAGACACGAGACATCAGTTTAAGATTTAGAGGTCAAAAGAATTTATGGAAATGAGACCCCATAAAGAATCTATGCAACTCAGAGATGGAATGTGTAATTATTTTGATATTAGGGGTCATATGAATCATTATTTTTTGACATAGAACACGAAAATATATTGCCACACATTTTACAAACCTATATGGGATAGGTAGTGTCATGATTAGGGATCACACCAGGGTCGTCAATGTAGATGGTAGGGAGGTATAACTAATGTAATGTCTAGTGGAGATCATGGAAAAGGATCAATATCTTAAGAATGATGATATGAATTACTTCCACCACAAATACCATGTCTTCCATACCAGGATCAGAGAGCTAGTGGATAACGGTGTGGTCAATTTGAGGATATATAGGGTTATTAATAGGTTTCATTGGAGATGATTCAAGGTAAGATATATTTGTTCTATACATTTTCACCAAAATATGTAAACACATTCATGATTTATTCTTTATTCATTATATCAATTGTTCAATCCTAATATTCTTGTGTAACCATTATCCCTGTAGTTGTGGTTGGAGATTCTGATAGGGATAGATTCCATTATTTTGTGCATCTATTGATTGTATGAGCTTATGATTGGTAGAGATATATTTTCTTGGAACCACTTAGTAGTTTTTATTAATTTTTAATGCACAATTTTCTAAATGAGCTAGTTATACATTATATGATCATAGATATACTATCACCATAGGAGATTTAGGTTCATATAGATGGATTGGTATGTGATCTCCTTTAATGGAAAAAGGTCCAATTGGATGAATTAGTAAGGCTTAGGATTAAGATTCTATAACCCATATAGCATCAGTTGTAGAGTTTTTTCCTTGGTAAAATAGGATCTTGAAACAAATGGATTGCCATGATAGTCTAGAAATACATAGATATCATCCCAAATGATATTATAGGGTAACCACTATAATGTGAGATCATCTTTTTTATTGAATTGAACCTCAATACCTTTATGGTATATTGTTTTCAAATATTGGATTCCCCTAATAGGCTTTGAGAGTCGATGTTAATGTGGTATGACTTTTAGAAGAATGTGTTCATTAGACCCATTGTGTCCCCAAGGCATCTCTAGTGTTTTTATCTAAGAAAGAAGACTATATATTGATGATCTATGATATTTATCATCAAGATATCCATGAGATAATCTCATAGAAGTACTCATTACCATGTATGAAAAATCACTTAGAATAGTTGAAAGGAATGAGATAAGTTTTGAAGATTAACCTAATGTCTAGATATAACTTGATGTGGGTTCACAGGGATGACATTATGAAGAATGAAATTCTAATGTCACTATCAGAAATAAGAATTCATGGTTATTTTCTTTGCTGGGATGAATTCAACCATTTTTTTCATGCTACTTATGAACAATATATTCTAGAATTTCATGGTTCGGTTCATGGTTTCCTTATCGATGACATCCTCATTTATTCCCTCTCTGAGGAGGATCACATATATCATTGAGGATTTTATTTCAATTACAATTGGATAATCACTTATACAGTAATCTATCACTATTCCAGTTCATGATTAGATAGGTAAAATATTTGGGGCATGTCATATCAAAACATTATGTAACTATCGATCCTAAAATGATATAGATAGTTCATAGTTGAGACTCGCCTAGTATCATATATGAGGTGTGAGTTTTCTTAGTTTCATTGGGTACTATTTTGTTTTATGACAGACTATTTTAGGATTGTAGACCTTATGACTGAATTGAAACATAAAGTGTATTTATTCAATTTGACTAGGTAGTTGTATTAATTGTATCACCATATTTTTTATATATGAAATCTTAATTATGATATAAATGTTCTCAATATCTTGTACCACACACAACAACATGCTAAAACAAAACCATAATAGATTTATATAACAATATAAATAATTATTGTGACCATCATGACCAAGTAATTAAATTCATTTTAATATGTATTAATAACTAAATTATAAAATATTTATACAATGGAAATAGAGGATAATTTTTAATTGGAATGAAATTATATTTTTATTACTAAAATTACAAATATAATCATTTTAAAAATGGTAATTTATTTTGAAAAATTTTATTTCCATGAGATATGCATTTATATTTCATGAAACTTTAGATTGATGATAATAAAATATATATCATATGAATTTCTTTAATTCTAAATTTATTAGTAAATTATGAAAAATATGAATGATGCAGTTTAATATTCCAGAAAAAATATTTTCATATAAAATGTATTTTTCATGATATCTAAACTATTTATTTAAAAATTAATTTTTAAAATATAAAAATTTAATATAAAAAAATGAAAATTAATTTTTTATTCTTCATAGTAATATAAACATAAAATGGATTTTTGGGATTTTTTTGAAAAGAACTATTTTTGGCTGAATAATATACAATATAATTTTTAAAAATAGCATGAAATTTATGAAATTGTTAATATATAAGTATGAATTGTAAATTAATTAATATTTTTTATAAGAAAAAATAAATATTTTATATGTAACATTATTGTTTTGTAAAAAAAGTTTTTTAGTTTCAAACTGGATATTTGATATTTTTGAACATATATATTATATTCTAATAATTATTTTTAATAGATTTAGAATTTTCATTTTAAAATTAATTTTTATCAATTATAAAAAATCACTAAATATAAATTTATTTTTTATTTATAATTAGTTGGATTAAATTTTATAATAATGAAAACATTTTTTACGCATACCGATTATGTTACCTACAGAATGAAATATTTAATGCAGTAAAAGATGAAATGGTAAAATAATGGGTAATGTGATTGAAACAAGATAAAAACCTTTCTAATATTGAGTGTATATGTTTTGTATCACCCTTATATCAAAATGAATCCATTATTTATCAATTTTAATCCACATTACATTCTTAACATTTAATCCCTTTATATTAAGTTGAAATATTAAAAAAATCAATCTCAACACATATAAAATGGATTTATCACCACCCATTCATGGAACTCCTAAAATTTTGATTTCCCCAAGAAATCTAACAATTATTATTTCTATAATAATAATATACGAACCCCTTGAGATTATTTCCACATGATATTGGCTTATTCCATCAATTTCCAATGGCTCTTATAAAGAAATTTCAATGTGCTCAACGTGAGTAAAATTTATTAATTAACTTATTTTTATATTTTTTTTATAATTATAATTTTAAAATTGATATTCAATTAAATCAATATTGGTTATATTATAAATATTAAATTCTATGTAAATTATTAGTAATCACATTCTAAATTTTACACTAAGTAAATAGAAATCGTGATTCATGCGTTGTGAATAATACCCCATCTATAATGAAACATGTATCATTTCCTTCAACAACAAAAACAGGATAGTATAAAAGATAAATTTAATAAATAAATATGAAATATTTATCACTTTTATGATTTTGAAACAATAAACGCTTTAATCATTTATCTGTTTATGGGGAAAATGAAATCACTAACCATGTGTACGTGTGGACTACCGCCTCGATGGAACAATTGATTTTAATTTTTCATTTCTTTTATGAATTTAATGGATGGTAATTATGAAGGGATTGATGAAAAATATGAAAAATATGATATTATTAAGGTTTTAGTAATAATAATTGTTGAACCTGTTGATTATATGATCTAAAAACAACCAAAAAAAATAAAATTGTTTAACATAAGTCTACTAAGTGGATAAAATTTTATTTAAATCATAAAACATTTTCATATCTATTAGTTCTTATACTTCCATAACATTATGATATATCACACTAATAAACACAAAATAATATCCTTATGCATTGGGTATAACTATATTAAAAAAACACCATAAAATTATTCATTAAATAAGGGTATGTTCATGTTTAGTTCATTTTAAAAACCTACCTGAACCATACTATTAATATATATAATTAATTAATATGGGAAAATAATTAATGTTTTAATATAACATAAATTTGTAAAAATTTATTTTATTAAATTTTGTATATATTTTATAAATATTTAGTTCATAATTTAAGAATATACCCTTAATTTGATTTGAACCATTGATAAATGATTGTCATCAATTTCATCAACATGGATATATATCGCAGATACCATAAATTTTTATTATTTCTTTATAAACTATATTGGAAATTATATTTTAGTTTTTTATATGATCTAATAATTATTTAATTTTAAAAAATAATATATATTGAATGTAATTTTACTAAACTAGATCATAGTTTTGAATATTACATACACTCAGTGTTGTAAATGGGTGAAAACAAACTAATAAAATTATAATGATTATAAATTATGAGTTTAAATAATTATATTTATGAATAATATTATTAGGTATGTATTTAATTTACATAATTTTTCTATTCATGAAATTTTTTCAAATGATGAACTAATCCAGACCGTGGTATGGGTTTCTATCTCAAATTATCCTCTTTGAGACATGTTTAATATTATATACATAATTTCATTTTTTGGTGTATATATTGACTATTTGAGGTATTATATATTGAATAATATTTAAATTAGGGTATTTTTAGTTCAATTATAAGCCTAAAAAATCAATAGGTCCTAATTAAAATTACAACCAAGCCAAAATGGTTTTTTTCTTAATTCTAATCCTTTGATAGATGTTATATATTTTGCACTACACTTCTTCATTATGGGTTTCTATTGATTTACTATCCCTTGAATGTATATAATTTATTTACTTATAAATTATTGGATAAACTAAGCCAAATCAGGTTTTTTTCTTCAAATTTCTTTAGACACAAGTGTTACCCAATATGTATCTATTTTTGGTGACTCATTTTTTGTTCCATGAGTTATGATCATTCACAAGAACTTATTTCATATAAGTTTAGTATATTTTGGAATCTGATTTTATTATGAAGTATTTTTCCCATATTTTAAATTTTTACGACATAAAACCATTTAAAATTCTTTATGCTTCAGTTATTATGTTTCCTATAAGGGATATTAATAAATTAATTTTTAATTCCTTAAGATGGATTTTTTTGTGATGAACTTATTTATTCCATGCTTTGGTTCTACAACATAAATATTCTGGTACATGGTATTTTTTAATGATATTTTTGAATATGATGTTTCAATAAATATTATTTTTTATTTACTCTTCTTACAATGTTTGTTTTGAACAAAAGTATTGTGAAAAAAATAAAAAGGGTTTTCCATTAACTTTCATATGACATTGTTGTCCTTTTCTCATTTATCCAAGATAAAATTTATAAATTACCGGTCTGCATTATTGGATATTTTAATTTAAATTAATATTTTTTTCAAAATAATTTATGACACATTTTCAAAAATTACCATTCAAAGTGACAAATAAATTTTTATATTAAATCATTTTAAAAAATGTTTTCTAAATTCTCATTTAATTTTTCACATCCATTCACCTTATAATTTTCTAAATAATTTACCCAAATTGGTTTTATGATTAATATTTTATCCTATAATATATATGTATGTATGTATGTATGTGTGTTATTAATTGACGGATTTAAGTCAATGTTTCAAATAATTTGATTCTTCATCCCATATTTTATGATACCTTTAAAAGCATTTCTCTAATGTGATATTTTTAATTTTTTTCAACATCCTTTCATGTTCTATTTATTCCACTATAGTGATGTTTTTTTAAACCATCCAGATTATTTATAAGGATTCATTATGATCATATTATTATAATAATGAATTTTTGAAATAATCATTTCTATATATGGCACGGATATCGCCTTTTTACATAATTTATATTGCATGTTGTTTACCAAGATATTGACAGGGGAAAAGTATTAGAAGTTCATATATTTTAATTCCTTGAGTGGCAGTTATAGTAAAGTTAAATATGTATTATTTGACCATCCACATTCATTCTCTAGATGGGTTGTGACTATTTTATCCATTTATTTGACATGGTAACCTTTATTGATTTTATAGATGATTATTGAAAACTAATGCTGGTTTATTCTATATTGAAATTTAATATCTTTCATCATATGGAAAACCATATTTTATTCAATAATAGGTTCCTTAGGTAATGGTATGAAAATTATGGTGTACTCTTATATTGAATTCATTGGTCCTGAAAAAGGGATGTCTGGGTATAGGAATGATATAGCCCCTCGATGCATCGACGGGTCTCATGAGACCAAATATATTGGGTTTTTGTTTATACCTACTCCCAAAATAGGATGTTATCTTCGAAAAATAAATTATCATTTCTTTTTTAATGACTGAAATTATGTATTTCACCAATATGATATGAGTATTACTAATATCCATGTTTTAATTTATTCTAATGGATATAAAATTCTCTATGTTTCATGTTGATTATGGATTCATGTTATTTATTTATTTATGACATAATATTTATTATATGTTTATTCCATAATTTCCTCTATTTTATGTTTTACAGTACAGAGCATTTGAGTTCACCCTATATGATGTTTCCATTTACCTAGGTTATGAAGAATGTTATTAGACATGATATTCCAAATAAGGTACCTTGTTTGGGGAATTTATATGAGATTTTGAAGACTCATTGTTGATTAATTTGTTTTTTAGATAGTGTCTAAAATTTTCTCTTGGTACCAAGAACATGGTCTTTAGTAGATATTTTCCCCATATTATATAAATCTCTAAAACATAAAATATCACGAGGATGCAATATATGAAATAATTATTTTCTATTTTGTAATATATTATTATTATATCAAATATTCCACCATTGATAAGAAACAAATTATGTAATGTATATATTTATGGAATCCGGTATTTGAGTGCATGTCTGGGGTATCACAGTTCTTATCAATGGAAATGTTTAGATAAATTTAGATATTATGATGTTTATTAATGATAATTTATGGTTTGATAAGTTATGATTGATCATAATTACAAATTTATATATATAACCATTTGGTTAGTATATGTTTTAATCAAAAGGTAATAATGAACTAATTATTTAAGGGTTAGGATATTGGAATAATAGTTAAATTCCTTTGAATAAGTATAAGTATTGGTTAAAACATGGATGTTTTGGTAATGAAACTATCATACGGTTATCAAAGAAATATATCCTTGTCTATATAATAGTAATAATATGTAGCTATGAGATAGATGAATCTTAGGGAAATATACCAAAATAAAGGTTTATTAAGTATTTGATCGATCTTCACTCTAGTGCACAATGAATGTGAAAAATATTACACAGCTGACTAGACACTCTAGAAGGATATTATTTGGTCACTAATATTGTCTATAAAAAGATTATTGGGGAATTGAAATTGATTATGTTTGATGGACTAAAAGGAATATTACCATGGATAACATTGATTGAAATGTATATATTCATAAGATAACGTATATATTAAATGATATTTTATTTCTTAGATAAGAGATAAGTTATATTTTGGGAGAATATATTTAAATCGGTAATATTATAAGAAAATTCATGGTAAATGTTTATCTCTATTTTGAATATTATGATAAAATGAAACTTAAAGTAACCTAGGTTGAACCAATAATGATATAGGTCAAACTGAGGATGATATAGGTTTAAATGTATATGATACATGTTGAGTTGTAACCATTTTAGGATAACATGATTTTGTTACTATGAGATACCTATTGAGGTTAAATTTTACTAGGATTATTTATGATAAATATTTTATAATTGTCATCACCCATGATAACTATTTTGGTTTTCTTTAATACTGGATTCACAAAGAAACCATGTTAATAAGGGATTACATAGAAAATTCAAAAAATTTCACAATGAATAACCATCTAGGATAGGGTCATGGGTGGGAAATATTTATTATGATTCAAAAAATCCATCACTATTCCTAATTAATAATGTAAATATAGATAAAATTTCAAAACAAATAATATATGGGTGGAATCTCATAGAAATGTTGGTGACCAAGAAAATGAATGAAAAGATTAAATTTCTCAAATGTAAAAAATAAGGGAATAATGATTGAGGAAATTTCGAAAAAATTATATTAAATGCAATAAGTGTGGAGATAAAGGTTATAAAACTCATAATTGTAATTAAAAAAATGAGATAGTAATTATGAAACAAAATGTCCCAGTCCAAGGGAAAATAATAAAAATAGTCCACAACAATAATGTGAATAAGGAAAATATTATGAAAGTACCAATAATTCATAACATAGTGAGATATAAATATAGCTTGCCTATTTTCCTATGTCATGTAATTTTTTAGATACCGAGAGATATTTATTTATAAATTAATTCATATACTAAATATTATTATTCTAAAAATAATTTTCAAGGTTTGTGGGAATTTATTCGTTATGATTCTAGATATTATTCTCATTGTATAATTCTATGTTATATTAGTAATGGGGTACCTTACTTTATAAAAATATTATAATAATTTTTATATAGATAAATCTCATTCCACATCCTAAATAAACTCATGACCATATAAAGGGGTATGGTTAATTATGATTTACATATAGAAATTACAATGGTTATTGATTCAAATTATGATGATGAGATATATTTAAGGGGGAGAAGTGACACCCCAATATTTTAATATACTACTTCCTATAAATGATATAAATTTGTTTGATATATTTCACCACACAAAATATCGAACTAAAATGAAACTGAAATATATTTAGATAAAAATATTAATATTATGTATGATCAGTAAAAAAAATATTTTTAATTAGAGTAAATTAATAGGAATAGGAAATTTATGAAATAATTATTTAATGATAATAAATTCCACTTTTTAATATGACTGAAATTCAATTGATATAGCTAAAATGACCAATAAGATCTTTTTATACTTAGAAATGTATTTTAAAAAATATTTTCCTTTTATATAATATGAATTTTTCATTTAAATAATATTTTGATTAATGATGTTAAAATATTATTTATATGAATCATTTATTAGTTATAATTTAAAGGTAAATGAATGGAAATATGAATAAGAATCGTTAATATTCTTAAAACGTTTTCCTATAAAAAGTGTCTTCCATTATATATCGACATTTTATTTATAATTTCAAATTATAAAATATTGAATTTGAGTTTGGAAAAAAAACTTTTTGGACTCATCATAGTAATGAAAAATTTATATTTGTTTTTAGTTTAATTGGGAATGTATTATTATTTTTTTGAATATTTAAAATTACTGTTTTTACAAAAAATGAAATTTATAAAATTATTATAATATAAGTATAAATTTAATGTTTTTGAATCATTTTTCATAGAAAAAATATGTATTGTATATGTGAAATTATAATTTATAATTTCTTTTAATTTATAAATCCATATTTTTTATTTTAGAACATATGTAATATGTTAATTTTTTTTTGTTTTTGGTAGATTATATATTTTTATTTTAATATAAAATTTTAAATTATTTATCAATTGAATCAAATTAAATTCATATAAAATTTTTAATTAGTAGGAAAACATTATATTTTAAGAAGAAATTTATTTTTTCATGAATGTTAAGTTACCTTAGGTAACAACTAGTTATCACAATAAAATCTAAAATGGAAAAGTAATAATTAAAGGGGTAAAGGGATTGAAGCATGATAAAAACATTTCTATAATTGAGTTCATGATGTGTGGATAGACATTATATTTTCTCTATTTATTTATTTATCAATTTTGGATACTCTTTCAATGTTTAAAATGTTGTCCATTTGTATTAAGTTCACATATTAACAAAAAATATGGTTCTCACCAAATATAAAAGCCGCATATCACGACTCTATAAACTCACTCCTATAATATAGTTTTCCTCTTAAAAATATCCATTATTACATACCTTATAATACACTTTTACTGTACTATTATCCTTGTTACAATAGACCTACCTATGTAATCCATTTCTAAAGGATCTTCCAAAAAAATCTTGATGTTCTCACAGTGAGTAAACATTTTTTTTGCATCATTTTTTGTATTACTATATTAAAATTATAATTTTAGAAAACTTATGTAAATATAATATTATATGACATATTCATAATATTATTATACTATGTGAATAATCATTAATCACATTTTCCATTTTATACTAAGAAAAATGAAACTGTAATTTTCGTGTTGTGAAGACTACCACCTCAAAGATGTAACATGTTTTATTTTCCTTCACAACAATACAAGGATGGTTAAAAATATTAATTTAATAAATAATTATTATATTTTTATCCTTTTTATGAGTTTAAAACAATAAAAAAATATTAATCATTTCTTCAATTCTATGGAAGGAAAATCCATCAACTATGTGTCCATGTGGACTCCCGCCTCCATGGAACAATTGATTTTCATTTTATTTTTCATAACATCCTTTCATGGATGTTCATGAGGATTGGATTATAGGATAATTAAATATTTTATTAAATTATTAACTTTATTTTATGAAAACTTAGATAACCTATTAAATATTTTATCAAAAAATACAATTAATAACTGAATTGTTTAAAATAAGTGTATTAAAAGGATAATCATTGATTTGAATCATGTAATATTTTAATATCCATTATTTATTATTATTCATACTTAAATTTTTTACATATATCACTAATAAACACTATATTAGACTATTATTTTTCAAGTATGATAATATTACAACAAAGCCCCCTCATAGTCATCAATTAAATCAAGGCATGTCCATATTTTTGTCAGTTTAACCAGATAATTGAAAAATTACATTAATTTATGTAATTATTTACTATATATAAATAACTACCCTTAAAATATAATATAAATATGTGAATAATGGTTTGGTTTCTATTCTAGATATGGTATAGTAATACATAATCCATCAATTATAAACACACCCTCCGATCGACAAGAAGCACTGAAACATACTTGATGCCAAATTCATCCTCATGGATAATAACCAAAGATAAAATTAAATGAGACTATTGATTTATAAAATATATAAGTACATATATTTGATTAAATTATAAGATATAATAATTATATAGTTTTAAAAAAATAATATATACCAACAAAATTTTTATGAAACTAGTTCATATCGAGAAAGATTACAGACACCTGGTGTTGAAAATAGGTGAAACATAACATATATATATATATATATTTTCATAATGATTATATATTAGGATTAAAAAATTTTATAGTTATGAATAATTTTTATAGTTATGTATTTAATGAGATTTATTTAATTATTTAGTACATTTGGATCAATTGTTGATTTAATTAGGTTTGAGGTTAGGGTTTTTATCACAAATTCCTCTATTTTAGACTTGTTTTATATTATATACCTAATTTTAATTATGTATTATATATACTTACTATTTGATATATAATATCATTAATTATATTTTCATAAGTTTAAATTAATTTCAATTACAATACCATGATTTTAATGGGTTCTGATTAAAATGTTTCCCAAGATGCAAGGGTTTTGTTGGTCTCAATTCAGATTCATTGATACAAGCTATATGTTAAGAACCATGTTTCAATTTTATATATTTATATTTATTTATTATACCATTAAATTCCTATAATTTATTTTTTTTAATTTATTGTATAAATAATTCCGATCAAACTTTTTTTTATTTAAATGATTTTTGACTCAAGTGTTACCTTTGTCGTAAGAATTTTTTGTAACTAAATTTTCATTATTTGAGATATGACCATTCCATTAAACTTATATCATATAAGATGGGTATTTTATTATATTTTATTATATTATGTGGTATTATTCAACTTTTTTATATTTTTACCACATAAACCCCAATAAAGATATTTCAAGATTTCTGGTGTGATTCCCATAAGGGTTACTGATAACTAAACTATACTTTCCTTGAGTTATTTTATTTTATTAGGAACATATTTATTCTATGATTGGGTTCCCCCAACATAAAATTATATTATATGTTAAATTTTAATTATAATTTTAAAAATAAATATTTAATTCAAATTAATTTTTATTACTCTTCTTATACTTTTAGTTTTGAATAATGATATTTTTAAAATAATAAAAATGATATTTAATTTCAATTTTGTATTTTTTGTCTTTAAATCCTCATTTCCCAAAAAATAATATATTTATATTCAGAGATACCTTATTGGATATTATATTTAAGAATAATTTATTCTAAAATCCATTATATCAACATTTAAAATTTATATATAAATTTGTATTTTAAATGAATACTAAATATGTTTTTTAAAATATATTATATGTTTTATCTTAAATGTAACTTAATATTTTATAAATGATTCACCCAAATGATATTATTGGTCCTTATTTATCCTCTAATATACACACCTTATCATTTTAAGGAATGAAATCATGGTATTAAATAGTTTTATTCTGTGAAAATGTATAAAGAATTAATATGCAAGGATTTTTTATCTATGTTAACATCCTTCTATGTTTACATTATTTTAATATGGTTATAATATTTTCAGATAATCCAAATTATTTATCTTGATTTATTATGATAATTTTATTATAGTGTTCAAATAGATGTATACACATATCTCTATAAGGTGTGAACATCACAGTTGTACATAAATTAGATTGGATGATGTTCACTTAGAAATAACTGTATTTTATTGGTATGGGTAAAATTATATGCATTCTATAAGTTTTTTTCCATGACATATGATTATTGTCATGTTGACTAAGTATTTTAAGATTTTCCACATTTGTTATATGGATGTTTTATATCAATTTAATGCCATTATTTGACAAGAGGAAAAATATTGATATTCTTAATTTTTATTGACTACTAACACATGTTGATTATATATTGAAATTTTTAATCTTTCATTATATGAATATCCATGTTTTATTCATTAGAAGGATTATTTTGTAATATTATGAAAAGCATTTTGGAATATTTTGGTAAATAAATTGTATATAAAAATGTGAAAGGTCTGGACCAGAATTATATATCCCTTCGATGCCTCGATTAGTATGATGGGAAAAAATAGGTTTGGTTTTTGTTTATGCTTCTCCCAATTATAACATTGTTTCTTGGAATAAAGACTTGAAAATATTGATTTTTACCTTCTTTATTTCATTAGTATGAGATCAATACTAGTTATATCCAAATATCCAATTTTTATCACAATTATATCATTCAAATTGTTTCAAATTGAATATGGCCTTATTTTGATTACTTGTTCCTACCAAAAATTTTATGTCATGTTAATAAAATTATTACATCTATTTTATTTTTTCCCTTACTGAGTGAGTTATCTCATCCCTTATTTTGTTTGCATATACATAGTTTATAATGAAAAGTATTAGACATGACATGACATACATGATAGATTGTGTGGAGATTTTATAGGATATATTGAAGACTCAATGTAGATTAGGTTTTCTCATATTGTGGGAAAATAATATCTTCTTGAAAGAAATAACATGTTATTTTTTAGTTATTTTTTTCCTAATTCTACAAATCTATAATCCAAAAATATCCTCTAGATATAAGGTATAAAATAGTTTTTGTTAATTTTTAATAATGGATTTTTATATCTTGGATTTTATAGATGGTATAAAAGTGAGTATTTAAAGAATGTGTTTATAACATTAGATCCATGAGTGAATTTGTGGTGCATTATATTAATCATATATAGAACTAAGGTAATGGTTGAATGGTGATATTGATATGAGTATTCCATAAGAGGGTTTTGAGTATGTGTTGTTCTGTGAGGCATCAAAACACGGGCTCTTATACATATTGATGTTGAGGTGGGAAATTGTTTCTTACGGGTCAAGTCAGCTGATGCCCCATGATTAATACTATGTGAACCAGGTCATAGAGTTAGAATTATTATTTTCGCATTGAATATGAGAAGTAATTATCATTGGGGTGAGGGGTTTGTAATTTACTCATAACACTTGGGTCTTAGGTTCATTTTATCCAAAAGATACCCTAAATTGAGATTGCGGCCTTGGCCACTATTCTAACAATACTTTTAATTCGATATTTTCCATTCGTCTAAAAATGGAATCATCTTGGAAAATTTTATAAGAATAAAATCTCATTTTTTATTCACACATGAGGTGTTAGGGTAGTTAGAATTGATATATATAACCTCGGTGGAGGATAGGGGGACATATTATCTACCATAAATGGTGATAAATCTTATAATTATTTAGTGTGTGAGATAGTAACTGTTAAAATAATTTAATTGTGAAATTTTTATTGACCTGATATCCCTACGAGATTCACTATATGGATTTTAGGAAGGTGGAGAGCACATCAAATTTTACCAAGGACGTAGAGTGGTTCTAGTTATATTGTGTCAGGAGGTGATAAAATAATTGATTACCTCCCACATGTTGATTGATCAAAAAGTGATAAAGATATATGAGGAAATTTGGTTTTGTTTTCTAGGTTAGTAATGAGATAGAGTGTTGTCAAGTATGTTTCATGATTCCACACCTTTAAAATGGGGAAAGAATAGCATTGGGTTCTAGAAAACCAAAAAAAATCCTAATGAGATCCTTATGTGTAAGTAGTATATAATATTATTGGATTATATAATGGGTATTCCATGGATAAAAAAGGGACACAAGGATATCTGGGTCATTTTTGATAGACATACCATGTTATCTAACTTTTTTTCCATCGAGGAATATAGTTTGGTGGACGGTTTGGAGTGCTGGTACAAGTATGGAATTTTCTAGATTCATGGATAACCAACAATTATTATCTAAAATCATGATTATCATTTCATGTCATGGTTTTCAAGAGGATTTTCACGACATGTTATAGTTGAGAATACTGTTCCTAGCAAATAATTATTTCCAGAGAAAAGGAACCATCTAGGTTTTGGGGGATATTATTAGTGCTCGTGTGTTGGAAATAATTCTATGTTTGGTGGATCAACTACTTTAGGATGATTTCACTTATAATAGTATATATAAATCCAATATAATTATGTAAACCATAATGTATATTTACGGGATACCTTATAGGACACCCTTGTGTTAGATGATGATATGATAGTCATCACTTATGGGAAATGATATTGTGCCGGTGATGGCCAAAAAACATTAGGTGATCTATTAGTGAATTAAGACCATTATGATTTAAAAGAGATCTTATATAGAATGTTTTAATAGTCCCTTACTTTTAAAATATTGAGACTATATGTTCATGAGATTATCTCTATAATGATTCTTGTGGTGTATTGGATGGGGTAACATTTTTTACCTAATTCTAATCAAGAAATTCCAAATTCAACATAAGATGGGATATGTTGTTTATTTCTTGGATACCTCCAATATAATTGGATTGATCTTATTAAATAATCCATATGTTTCTGTTGAGGATATATGTAAATAGACTATCCCACATTATTTATTAGGGTTATCTGTATATTAAGAACATAAATAAAATTCAGAGAACCCAATGGAAATCAAGGATCACCATGAGTGGATCCTCCATGGATACGTTATCCAAATATTGTGGGTTATTTGGTGTCATGAGAACCCCCGTGAATTATCATGGGAATGTGATATCCAAATGTTGGCTCAGTGACCCCACCTTTTCAGCAGGTTTTTTCTTTTAACGGTGAAATTTCATTAAGGAGGGGAGAATGTAATGAATATAATTTCTACATGTATATAATTAGGCATGAATGAAATTTTCTTACAAATGACATATATTCTGAAAATGATAGGAATTTAGGTGGTAAACATGGATGTTCAGGTATTGGTGGATCTCAAAGATTCTAATTGATGATAATCTCTGGAAGTGGTCAAGTTTGGAGTTTGTGAGTGGGACCACTCCTCCTCATTAACTGGTGGGTTATGATTCCATTATTTTCTGGTTGGGTGTGTATTTTCCCAATCTAAAATTGGTTATATATTATATTTTTTTAACTATTTATATTCATAGAGATTATAAACTGAATTGTTTCTTCCTGGTATTAGTGTATTTTATATATCCTACATGGTTGTTATGTTCATTAAGTTGTGCGTGAGTATGAGTTCATTAGTATGAGGCCTCCCATATGTTTGAAATTTCAATTTGGTGATAGTATCTATTCCCTAACCTATTTATTGTGGGGTTGGGGTGTCACTCTCAACATACTATCTATCCAGGTGGGGTCTTGATTGTTCAGATCATAATAGATGATAGGGAAAACTCACAGACAAATATATGCATCATTATGGGTAAAATGGAACAAAAAATCTCTCTCTCACTATAAAAAGGTTTAAATAAAGAAAACATTCTCTCTCTTGAGTATGTGTATAAAACACCTCAAATATTTTGCACACAAAATATTGAAATTAGGTAATAGGATGTGATTAATTTAATGTAGAATCTACTATGAGTATTTCCTTTTATAGACCTATAAACCATCTTCCAATCCTCTTTCATTGGGTGTGTTTAGGGAGGCAGTAGAAGCCAATGAAAAAAGGATAAATAGATAATATAGTATCCTGAAAATTCTAAAAGGTGTTTTTATTGACATATCCCAAACTTATATGTTTTATTTGTAATAAATCATATCTCCAAACATTATATCATTCAGTCAAATATTATCTTATTATCCCTATATGTCCACATGAGAATCATCATGATCTGAATATATAATAAATAATTACATTTATCCAAAATATATCATATTTTAAATAGTATTAATTTTCAAAATTTTCAGACTTCCTCTAATATATGTCAAATTAATTTGGAATAAAAAACATTTTTCTTAATCCAATAATGGAATTATTTTTTCCTTGTAATGTGAAAGTTCCTCTACATATCACAAAATAATTTAATTTTCTCATTTATGTTCCCAACGTACTCTAATAAACATCTCATTCAAATAAAATATTTTAAAGGCTATTTATCTACCATGTAATCCATATAAATTATAAATAAATCCATAACTAACTATTAGATTTTAATTTATACCATTGATCCTCCTATAAGAGTAAATTCATAACTAATATTGGATATCATCTAGTAACAATCACGTTAAAATGAATCAATTTAACCGATAATAGTGAAATATTATCCTCAATGTTATAATGATCCATTTAGTATTCCTAATGTATCTCAAGATCCTTTTAATTGTGTTCCAATTATACCCACTTATATTCTCCATTTATTAATTAACTCTCCCACTAATTGTGAAATATCTAGTCTAGTACAACCCGTAATGAATATCAGACTCCCCATTATGAATGGAAATTATAGAAAATACATATATGATCATTTTGATTCACTAATATGACTCATCATAGAGGATAAATTGAAATTAATAGGAAGAGGGTTCTATATTGGATTGAATTATATAATTTTGAAGAGATTTAAGAAATTCCTCAATTAATGTTTCTCTGAAACAAAAATATATGACAACCCATGTATTTTAGACACAATATTTACGGATTTATTACATAAAGATACAAAAATATAATCATAGAGTTTCATGAGGTCTAGTGTATTTGATAAATTATGTACATAGCATATTAAACAGAACATGGTTATAAGAACATTAATAAAATATTCTTATCATTCTCTTAAAATCCTATTTCACTTCTAAAATTGCATGGGATAATGTGGGGATTCAAAAAAGAAAGGGGTTATCTAAAAAGACTATTAAGGGAATACTTAGAGAATATAAAATAATAAATGTGTAACTGTGATTTAAGAGGCATAACATGATGAAATGAAGAGGTCAGAATAATAATAATGAACATCTAAGAATGTCATATGATGAAAATAACAATGTATCATCGGAAAGTAAAAAAAATAAAACAATACATCATAAAAACAATTCAAGGATAAAAACCATGAAATTATAACATAGTGTTATTTATAAAACCCCCATTTTACTATACATGGTATCTCATGGGATAAAAATATTTTTAAATTCATTGGAGGGATATATAATTAAAGTACCACCCGTAATCTTCATGTAATTTACATGAATTTTTATTAAATATATATCAAACAACAGAAGAACAAGTTTTATCACATTTAACCACATGATTATATATTATGGGTTATATACATATAATTATCGAATAAATTATGGATAGTTACATCTTGGTGAATATCTTTTAGTGGAAACGGGGATTGGTTTAACTAAATTTTTTTCCATAAAAACACAATGTATTATATAATATGTATAATGTATGTACATAATGATTCATGGAAGGGATTAATGAGAATGAATGAGGGCCTCTAAATAATTTGAAATAATAAATATAGTAATATGGATGTGTAAAAACATATTACAATGTGAAAAATTATAAATAAAATGCTATAATACAGATAGTGTATTGAATAAATATGAAGAGTGGATCCCTTTCCTTGAGAGGAGACTTATATATGCTTGGGAGGAGCTAATAAAGATAATGATAAGACATTTGGAGGGTTAAATAGATGAATATTAAAAAAAATCACTCTCAAATGGGTTTGAGTGATTTGAGATTGGAGGTGGTGTGGGTTTTATCAAATAATATTGGTTAATTATTTATTAATTTATTATCAATTTTTTGTTATATATATGATATGTTATTCCAAACCACAAAAATATAGTTTTTTTCACCATGTTTTTATAAAAATAGGTTGGTATTTCAATATTTTACAAGGAAAGAGGACCTAAACCCTTACAATAATTCTATTGGTGACGTGTAGCTAATTCATGTTTATAAGGAATTTATTTTTAAAATGTAAAATAAAATTAATGTTTTTGAGGATTCATTTTGGGTTTATACAATTTTATAAAATAACCTTGTTTCTGACA
Organism: Viscum album; assembly: GCA_963277665.1. Lineage (NCBI taxonomy): Eukaryota > Viridiplantae > Streptophyta > Magnoliopsida > Santalales > Viscaceae > Viscum > Viscum album. The sequence continues at coordinate 2,037,792,095 of OY728148.1, forward strand.
CTTTCACTGTGGTTCATATCATCGTTCTATGATGCAATTTTTTTTTCAACATTCTGGATTTCTAATGTTGGGAAACATTCATCAATTATTACTGTAAATTTTCTCATCGATCGAAATGGGATGATGGGATGTCAGTCTCTCCTCCCTGGGATTCCTCCTCACAATTCATCACCTAGTTCGGGTCTCCCTCATAGATTTAAGATGTTATTCATGAATCTCATTACCAGTTCCATATCATTGTGTATTATAGTTAATTACACTACTTCTGTCCGGACATTCCAAGGGGTCAAGTCAGGGTAGAAACCTTTAGTCAATAGAGTAGTCACATTGGAAATCATTTTCATTTCTGGATTTTGAAAAACTGGTATACCTGGATTTATTCTCCTTGTGATAGGGATTTTCAAGGGCGCAAAATCCCGAGGAACCCCACATCGAGTGTGGGGAAATTTTATTCCAGAGGCATGTCACCATGGTTTTTCTTCATCTTCCAATGTTTAACATGGGGTATGCCACTACTTTAACATCCAGTGGAGATGGATCAGACTGATTGGAACACTGATTAGAGGGATCAGATGGGTACATTCATAGGAGGGATCACCTAAGAGGTTTACTTATTGGGTGGATCAAAATATCCATTCAGGACAGATATAAGGATGCTTCGGTCCCTACAAAGGGGACACCATGGTTTATTTTTTGTTGTGATTAAACCCCATAGAGGACTCTTATATACCCTGTATAGATGAAACTTATCAAATTTCACATAGTTATACGGGAGAGACATGAAATCAGGGTGTGCACAGAGGACAATGACACAGAGACATACTTGGGCTTACGCATGGAGAGAGGACTATCACAAGAGGGACGCTCTTGGTTTGATGGTTATGGATGATTCGAGGATTATTCATGGTCGGGTACATGAGGAAATGGCATGACCCCACCAAGTTGTAGCGTCTTGGGTAGGAATCATGATGTTTGGTGAATGGATTCTGTGGGGCGTATTCTCCATTTGCGAATCTCTATGCGCTCAACAATCGATCCATGAAAATTGGGCACTCATTTTCTCTATGCCACACTAAATGTATTTAGACTCTATTATTGGGTGCTCCGCTAGTTATGTCTACATGTTCTGTTGAAGAACACTACTGTTGATCTCTGCGATTGAGCTCTGTGATTGAGCTTTGTGACCCAGAATGGTTAAATTATAATGTTTTGGGATGGAATGGATAGCCAAAAAGCTGGTCGGGGGCTGCTTGTTGATTCTTCCTCGATGAGAAGAGATGGAAGATAATTTAGGAATCATGGAATATGTGTGAATACATTCACACTTTTAATCCATGGTAGAGCTCCGGTTAGAAATCCAAAAGAACCACCCTATGTGAAAAATGTTTCCTTTGTAAATATTTGGTCTGAGGGATGTTTTTCTCATCCCTGAAGAAAATAGTGATGAAAAATCCTATTGGATTAAGAGTACATTGTGGTAGTCTGAGGGGTTCAGGGTTGCTGACAATTACAAATTGGAGGATCACACACTTGTCAATAATGAATTCCTAGATAATAATGTCAAAAATTATGATGGGAAGGCATTAAAACCAATGGAAACTCCCCCATAGTACCACACCATCCTCGTGGAGGATTGGGAGAACATGTAGAAGGGGTGGACTGATTATTGGGACTTGTGCTAGGTTGGAAATTTTACAGAGGATTGGGCCTGGGCTTACTAGGTCTGTGCATCCAGCAAGGAATTCAACGCTGAGCTAAAGCAAGTAGGGATATATGATGATGCATGGGCCTCCCAATTCCCAATTTATTAACCAAAACCCATGATGAATGATTTTCTCAGTAGGTGGTCATCGAGGAAAACACATTTCATGTTCCCCACGGGGAGGTTAGTATTAGGCTTTGGGTCTTTCACAAGATCTTAGGGATTCCGATCATAGGGTTGATTTATGATGAGTGCCTCCCAACTGAGAATAAATGGGAGGATTCAGAGAAAATCCCACAACTAGAAGAGGCACTTTTGGATCTAGTTTTGGGATAGGAAAACAGTTTGTTTGGATGTCCACTTCAATTGGAGGTTTAGGCGCTTCATAAACATCCCATCAAGGCCTATCGCTGAATGAGAGGAATCACCATGGAATGTACCAGTCTTGACTCTCACCTGTCCAAAGGGAGTCCACCGTAGTAAAGAGAATTATTATTTGAGAACCCTTGAGGAAAACCAATGGAAGCTGTGGGGGTACAGTTTCAACACTAAGAAGTAGCTAGTGGTTAGGCTGGCTAGATTTATTTCGGTGCTTATCTATAACTGAATGTTGCAGGTCTGGGACACAAATACTTTTTTTGGATGAGAAAATTCATCATGGAGTCCTTTTTGGCGATGGGGGAGAATGTAAATTTGGGGATCCTAGTGCAGGAAATACTATATAAGGTGCTCTAACACATTATTTAGGGGAAGAATATGTGTAGGGTGTGCGGACCGCTCTATATTTTCCATGGATGGATAGCGGTGCACATGGGAAATTATGAATATTCAAACCCTATTTACACCTAGGATCAGACATCCAACTTGCTATTTTGAATGCGGTGGGGAGATTTCTGGCCAAGAAGACTCCATCGATGGTTATGAACAGTGTATGGAGGGCAGATGAATTTATCTTCCATCCATTTCCATTGACAACAATTATATTCACCGATGACGTCCAAGGAACTAAGGATCATCTTCCTTATTTCATGGCCTTTCAGGGTGGAGTTTAGGTAGCAATGATTGATCATGAGCCCATCTACAAGTCGTACATCCCACACTACTTTGTGATGTTGTTCCAGTACATGCAGAGTTTGGCCCCGAAAGTCTACTTTGGAGTACACCATTAGGACCACCCACACATGATGAAGAATATGTGGCTCATGTTCTTATGGGGGGATGAGAATATGAAGAATGATATACCCCCACCCACAACTAGATATGGGATAGTAAAGGATTATTCCATGAGTTTTGAGGCAACCTACCAAGGGTAAATATTGAAGAGGTGAACTTTCCATTATAGTTATGGGGTCCCTCCTCAACCTCAAGGCCAAGTCTAAAAAGTGGAAAGAACATGCAGTGGTGGCATGGATACCGTAGAAATGAGTCGAATAATTCTTGGGCCAACACTGATCGAAAGGGAAATGACATAAATAGACTAGATAGTCCAAGAGGAGCAATGTCGGCAAGATGGGAGGCCACCCAGGGGGTTCCATAGGATACCCACTCAGGCTCTAGGGAAGAAGCTACCCCATATATATGTGCTTGAGGATGCTATTTTCATAATGTCTTGGGACACTTGGGAGGGTAACAAACTATTCCTATGTCCTTCCTAGAAGTGGTACTATATTAACTATCTTAGGATAGATTTTTAAGAGATCATCCATGCCAAGGATAGAATTCTAGTGTCTTAGAAGAAACCTGAGTAGTATATCATTGAGTTAGAGGACTTTTGCACTCTCAGGCTACTTCCCATAAAATGACAGGGCGGGTGAATGTGATTCTCAATCTAATTGTCCCACTGTAGTTGTTTTCTACTAAATTGAGGGAGTTCTTACCCTTACCCGAAGAATCAAAAGAACCCAGAAGGGGGTAAAAGGTTGGTAGAGGGATACCCTTATAGGAAAGTGAGGTTGAAGACTCGGAGCTGGAAGCTTTTTCTGAGGCTCTTAAATTAACCATTGAACCATTAATCTGTGGTCCTCATTCAAGTTCCTTAGGACATCTCACGTGAAATTTTTCCAATACTGGAGAACCTCATACGTAAAACTTGTTCCCACACAACATACGATGTCTCTTCTGAGTCTACACTTGGGATAATGATGATTAATGAATAATGATGTGATGAAGCACCCATTGTGGTTCTCCCGAAACCATCATATTCCAAACCATATATGGGGGCCACAACTCGGGGTTCTAGTAGTATCGACAGATGAATGAGAAAAATTATTCGATAACTGTAAGTCCCCTTCATCATAGATTCCATAACTATTGTCCATTGGACCATGTCAACTAACATATATGTATTTATATATGCACATATCTTCAAATGGATTGCACAGTATAGGAATGGTTGGTTGGGGATCCCCATGCTTCCTTTCCTAGTGCATCAACAATTGTCATGGAAGAGGACACCCATGCCGACCAAACGACATCACTCACTATTACAAATAGAACTACTCATAGAATGGATCCCAATATTGTAGAGGCGGATTCTGGCGATGATGATATATCTGATGACATGGGGCCCAACCTACTAGACCAAATACTAATGGAGGATACTGCCAATGAAATTTTGGAGGTGTTCCAAAAAATTTTTCCTTCCAAACCATAGGATTGGGATGAGAAAACGTATGATGAAGAGGATAGAAGGGTTATCTATAACCAGTCATGGAATCTAATCAAGTGATTCATCATGGATACCCATAAAGTAGAATGGATAAGCCATATGGGGATCCATTATTCCCATCTACGCGAACTATGTGCTGGAGGTGTGGATTCCCAACATCCTAAAATTCTCATTCAAGATTACATGGATGAAAAAATATAGGATCATGAATGTGGCCTTAGTGTGGGATGGAAGTGGAGGAACTATGTCAACATCATGAAACCATGGGATACTGAGAATGAGATCCAATTCTTGAGGTCATAAGAAAAAGACAATTCTTCTTTCCATGTGGAAAAATCAGGACTCATATCATGACTGAATTAATAATTGATAGATGATGAGGAATATATGAGTCGAGATTATCAAGAGACGGATATTATCTGAGATGACAGGGATTAGATCTAGATCAAGGCCAATGAACAATACCCCATTTATATCAAGGAGGATAAAGATATTAACATGCAGCATCAGATCCTGGATTACACGAGCCAGAGAGTAATAGAGTTGGGATGATCAATTAAGGGGGCCAATCCATATATTGGGGGGCATCCATGGGTGTTGTAATTTTCATGAAAATACAAATTCACTTTCATGATTTCTCATTTTTTTTGTGTATATGAGTCCCATTATATACTTTGATTAATACATATCAATCATACATTGGAAATATCTTGGGATCAATCCCTAAGATCACGTGAGTTATTATTTATTTGAGAAACCAGGGATGAAAACATCATTATTCCCCTTGTATACGAGAGTTCCACCCAATATCCAGTCATCCAGGGTCTAAATGAAAAATCTGTGTTTTTTTGAAGAACAAGGTGTCATGGTCAGAGAATGGGATTCTCAAAATAGCCAAACCGCCTCTCCTAGGATTTTATAATGCATGAGATGGATAATTCATGGGGTGTTGAAATAAACCCAAACAACATGGAATGAAAAATTTGAATTACGATACCACAAATTTGGAGCAAGGTGGGGATGGCAAGATGATATAGGATAGATGTTCACCAAATTCGAAACACAATACCTGTATCACATTAGCCTAAAATGAGAACAAAAAAAAGGATGACCACTGACCGTATTTTAATACACATGGAACAAATCTATGTTTCATCCAATTTCCTTTATAATGTTGTCCCAGGAAGTTAGGACAACCTTAGGGATGAGTATCATAATAGTTATGGTGTTCCCTTAGATATGGAAGGGAATGGGGATCCAAAATAGAGGGCACGCAAAGCATGGGGTGAAATGATGGGTTGTTGGGATAGATTACAACACTCTTGAAATTATAACACTATGATTAATGTACACTAAGTGAGCGTAGAGGTCTAAATCAAGATCAATCCTACTTCTTAGAGGGAACTCTTGGGAAAGTTCTTATGGTGATCTTCAACATTACATCATGTAAATGGGGATGATGATATTGTAGTTTACCATCATACATTGAAAAAGATGCATGAAATTGATTAACATGGTATCATCAAAATGTTGCACATAGTTTAACTTTCTACCTCCTGGACCCTACTCATCAGTCTAAAGACATTCTAAATGGAATGGGAAATCTTAGATTCAGGTAATAAATTTTATATCTTGATGTGGGGAAAGGAACTAGGAAACTTTATGGTCTTGGGATGGGACTAAGGTAAAAGTTCTGGGCATCACTACATATCCCATAAGGATGGGAATCAAGATGTATGTAATTCGTGAACGCAGCTTGGTAAGAGATCAACTCTAGTAGGGGAAATCATATCTAGTGAGGAGACCGAATTATTAGATAATTTTCATGGTGAATAATAAACAACTTCAAGGTAGGGTTGATGTTTAATGTCACGCGTTGAGGACATGGCCATGCAGTTTATTGTCATGTGGTAACGACATAGAAATGAAGAACTCTAGATAAAGGTATGTGGCACGGTTAATGAAAACCTGGCATGAAATATGACATATGTTCGCACCACACCATATACTTATGAGGAAACGTAGGTCAGAATGGCACAACACGGTTCCCAGTGATGCAGATAGACCACCGACAAGACATAGAAGGTTCATGATGGTGGTACTGTAGGTGTCCAATATCAAAATGGGCAATGTATTATTGAAGGAAGACACCTTATGGATGAAAAAAATTCATTAAACATCTTGGGTGCATAAGGTTTAGCTTTGTGTCAAAAGATAAGGATCTAAGGTATCTTATTTTACAGTCATAGATCTTAGACAAAAAATGGGATGATTCAAAAAGAGGAAATATGTGGTATGGTTCCATAAAGATACCCAACATGGATGAGGAATAAATATTCTGTACCAAACAATAAATTCCCATTGGAACAAACATAGATTAAATTTTGATACCCAGACTAAGGGACCAAAGCTCATAGTTTAAGGTGAGAGAGTTTGGACCATAATAGGTGTGGTTCTTCCATGTATGCACCAACCATACACATATCCCTACACCCTGGTGAGCTATGCTCGTTCTCAGGAGTATGGGTAGGGAATATCTTTGCATCACATTGAATAAATAGTTTCAGAAGACAGTGTCGAGACAAGGATGATCCTCAAGACTCTGATTCACCCCCATTATCACACATAGGTGCATAGAGGGATAACACTAAGGGTGTTGAGATTCCACTTGAAAGTGATTGAGTGGGAAGGGATGTGAATCATGTGAACAATATTTAAGGATTAATAGGGGTGGATTAATGATGGAGTAAAGATGTTGACCATTTTAGGAACACAACATCTATATCATTTGACCTTAACTATGGACTAACATTCAAGGGTCGACTACTATCCAAATTCAAAATGTGGAACATGAATTATAATTTCATTCAAAATCATTTTGGTTATTGTCCTAGAGTGGTATGTGAGCTATAAGGTTGAGAATCTATACTGTCTGGGGGTCCTTTTGGATGTGTAATATGATAAAACCCCGATTAAATGGATATGTGAAGGATGGAAATGAATGAAATCATGTACACACGGAATACAAAACTCTAAGTATTAAACCAGTATGATTCTGAGCACGTTGGTGAGGAATAATAGAGATCGATAAATCCATATAATAAGGGGGAAACATTTGATTAACCTAGGGATGGTCCCAAGGAAAAAATGTCTGGTCGTTCTTATGTAACACATGAGGATGGGAATCAAGACATATATAGTATTTGAAATGGTTTTGCATCATATCATCATGTGACAAGGACATAATGATAACGAAAGGGATATACCAAAAGGGATGTACATGGCATGGATAATATAAACCTGACGTTTCTAAGGACTCAAGGGGTCATCACCACAACACGTGCATCCGATAGAGTTTTGGAAAAGGGTCCTGAAGGAAGGAAGGATATGAGGTACTTGAGGTTTGACACGAAGAAGAAATTTCTACACCCAGAAACAAATCCCTTGAAGTAGGGAATCAATCCATACATAGTTTTTAAATAGACATGGTTGTGTAACGATGCTAGGGGAAATAATGTTGTGAAGGTCTGGCCCATGCACCAAAACAAGTGGCGTTTGATGGATTTGGTTTATTATTTATTATGGGTATGGGTTTTTTTGAATCCACAAACCCATGATGGAGAATCTGGGAATCACTGTAGGAATCAAGAAATATGTAGGCCTTGAAAAATGGCATGGTGGATGACTGATAAAAAACATGATGTCCCCTCAAGAGAAGACACAACATTGTGGTGCTATTTTTCTTTGTGTGGCAAGGATGATAGTGTCATAGTGTAAGTTTATATGATAGGACCGGTCCATGTGTTTTAACATTGTTCAGAAAATACCCAATAGTATAAATTCATGTGGGACCATGAATCATAGTTTAATGTCAAATAACTTTGACACATGAAGAATAATTACATTTTATAAGGAATGTGCATGGTGTGATAAATCACACCCGATGTAAATGAGTACGTCAGTCCATTCCACACCACGCGCAATCCCAGAGGGAGGGGACCTCAGGCCAAGGGGCCACAAAAGTTCAAAAGACAAGGGGAGCACTAGAAGATGAAATTCACAGGAATTCATACATATACCATAAGTATGGGAATCATGCCACATGATGTTCTTGTAATTCCATGCAATTTAATGTCATGCGGTAAGGATGGAGATATAATGGACTAGCACATAAGGGGAAGTACTCAGTGAGGCTATTATAGAGCCGACATAAATGTGGACATAAGCCCACACACTCCAACCATGCAACCCCATATAAATCAGGGGAAAAAGTCCAAACAAATGAGACAATTTGTGGAGCATAATCTGGACATGAAGATGAAATATCTGATGTTCCTAGGTATCCCATATGGATGGGAATCAAGACACACACAATTCTTCAAATTCATATAGTTTATCATCGCGAGACAATGATGTAAGGAAGGGGATCTTAGTTTAATTTCGTAGAGATCAGACTAAATTAATTGATAATCATTCAAGTGGGTGTAATCCTTGACAAAGTCCCTAATCCCACGTGATCCATACACGGTGTGGGAATCAAGGGTAGAGAAGGTATTCACAACACATGGGATATAGAGTAAGGGGAAATACTGTGGGTTCAAGGATTAAATCATGATGTTTATTTGTCCTCTTAACCAACAAATTCACACTATGATATAGCACCAAGGGTGTTGACATTCCAATTAAACATTATGGAGTGGAAATGCATGTGAATGACGAGACCAATATTTAGGGTTCAATGGGGGTTGCACAAGAATGGAGTATAGCTATTGACTGTGTTCAAAACACATCTTACATACCATTTTGGACTAAAATAGGAAAAACAAAAGATGTTTTACCGCTTACCATACTCGAAATACAGAACATGTCACATAATTTCATTCAAAATCCATCAGGGAATTTTTCCAAAGTTGTTGGTGATCCATAAGGCTGAGCATCCATAACATCCATGGGTGCTTTCAGACGTGGAAGATGATGAAGACCCAAATAAAGGTATACAATAATCATGGAAAGATATGAAAGTATGTTCATGAAAATACAACACTCTAAGTCCTTGTAAAGGGGGAATGGAGATCTCCCAAGAGAGAGATATGAGAGGTGGTTAATAAAGACCCGACATGAATGATGAAATAAGTCCACACCACACAAAACCCACAGATAAATTATGAAATAGGGATAAAAGGAATAGAAGGGTTTTATAAAACAGGGCGGGACCAGAAGATGAAATGTCAGGGCATTCCTATGTATCCCATGAGGGTGGGAATCACGCCATGTGTAGTTCTGAAATCTTTGCGACATTTAACATCATTCAGTAAGGATGTAGAAAAGGGGTATCCCAAAGAGAAATGTGTATGGAGTGGATAATCACTCGATTTGAATGAGGAAATAAGTCCACATACACCACACCATTCATAATTCATGGAGACAACTTAGGCAAAGTGGAAATGAGAAAGAATAGATGAACTTGGGATGGACCTGAAAATGAAATGTTTGGGCATTCGTATGTATCCCATGTGGATGGGAATCATGATAGATGTTGTTATTGAAGAAAACCTAATGTTTAATGTCATATGTATAGTCAATGGATGAAGGATGTTTTGGAAGGGGGGGAACATGATGCATATGTTGTAAACCTGATGTGAATGGGGACCAAACAATACCACAAATCACACCACATGCAATCTGTCAAAGAGAAAAAAAAACCCCTACCAGGGGTGGAGATTTGTTGGACTAGACTTGAAGGAAGTGTGTGTGCATTCCTACATACGCCATGAGGATAGGAATAATTCTATATGTAGTTCATGGAATGTAGTGCAGTTTAATGTCATGTGGTAAGGACATGTAAAGGATGAGTGTATTTAGGGCATAAGTGTGGCATTGAGAAAATAGTCTAACATGAATGATGAAAAAGAGTCCATAACACATCGCAAAATCCTAAGAGAGAAATTTAGAAAAAGAATCCGTATAGGTCAAGGGACCTGAGGCTGGGCCAAAGGCAATTGTATTGAGAATTCCTACGAATCTGATAAGTATGGTAATCAATCCATACATAGTTTTAGAAATGAAGTATAGTTTATAGTCATATGACAAGGATGAGGGATATCATATTTTTATGTCATAGATATCATACCATTTACAGATTAATATATTGTAGGAAGATGATGAGTAGTTTAATTTCAGACTAGATGGTAATAAAATTTAACGTCTTGAGGGACAATAATATAGTTTAATTGCATGTGGGACAAAAGGGGTCTTAGTTTAAGGTCATAGAACTATAACTAGTTTCTAGTTTATCATCGTACGAGATGAGTGCTTTGTAGTTTTACATCCTTCATCTTAGAAGGATCACATATTTAAACATCATGTTGTAAAGAAGGTGGTAGGAACTCATATGAAAAATACTACTTGTGGAATTTAGCATTTATGAAAGGAGTAATATGCTCACCATCCATGGTGACTATGGAGTATAAACCATTGGGGTAAACCTTGTAAATTATATAAGTACTCTCCCATTTGTGCTCCAACATTGGAAGTTTCATGATGGGTATCATTGGCGTTATGAGGGACAATACCATATTACCATAAAGGAATGAAAGGAGACATAGTTTCTTGTTGAAGTCCCTAACTATCTTGTTCTGATACCTCTATAGATTGTGCAAGGCATGGAGTCTATTTGCATTGACGGATTACAGTTCATCAGGATGGATTTTGTCTACTTTTTCTGGTGCCTACTGATCGTAAATGGTAGTTCATAATGAGGTTAACTAGATCTCGATGGTCATGAATGCCTCTGTTTCATACACATGGGGATATGGAGTCAGCATAGTGGAATTATGAGTCTTCATATGATACGCCCAGAGATCAACGGGGAGTTTGATCAAAAAAATCATCCTATAATAGAAAACCATCATTTTCATGATCGTAGAGAGGATTTTGTGCAATGCATCGATCTACCCATTTTATAGTGCATGACAGTAAGAGGTATGATTAGAATAGATTTTGTACTTGGAATATAATTTTTTCAGCACGGTTTCCCGGAAGTTGGTGTCATTATCAGCAAGGAAGACATGATGGACTCTGAATTGGGGGATGATATTCTATCTCACAAAGTCGACGATAGAATGGTCATTGATTTTCTTGAGCGGAATTTATTCTGGCCAATTGGAAAAGAAATCCCTAGTGTCCAGGATGAACCCGCACCAGCGAGCTGCTGTTGGGGGATATGGTGCCACAACATCGAGTCCCCAGACAACAAAGGTATAAGATTACATGGTAGTATGGAGAGGATCTGGCAGACGATGCACATATTTACCATGGATATGGCATGCATGAGACCTCTTTCTAAACCTGATACAGTGAAATATTGTGGTTGGCCAAAAATATCCCAATCTTCGGATATTATAAGAGAGTTTCAACCCTGTATGATGATCCTTAGGGTTTAATTTCAGCCCGGCCCGACCTGAACATCCCCATGAGGCTACCCGAGCCTGGCCATGGCCCGACCCTAACCATTGGTTCGGGCTGATCTTTTTCGGGCCGGGCCTAGATTTTACAAGTCGGGCCATGGTAGGACTTTATTATTTTCAAAATAATTTTTTGTTTTACAACAGGTGTTATAAATTTTTATTTAAACATTTTTTATAATTTTTTTAAAAAAAATTATATTTATTTTAAAATGGATGTCTTTTTTAAAAATGTTTATTTTATTTTTATTAACATTTTACAGTGGGTGGATATGGTTATTTTTTTGACTAAATAGATTTATATATTGTCAATATACACATATATATATTGTTTCCAAATTGTAAAAAAAAAAATTAATGAGGGGTTTTGGGGGGTCTGCAGTAATGTGTGAGTTTAAAACCATGTTATTTAAATGTTTTTTTAACTTTTATTTAAAACATTTTAACTTATTTATAAAATTTTAAGAGCTTGCTAATTTTTTTTTTGTTTAAAATTTCTCATTTAAACCAATTTTAACATCTGTTTAAAACAATATTTTTACATTTTTTCTAATGATTAATTTTTTAATTTTTTTAACACATGCTGTTTAGAAGTATTTTTTTAAAAGCAATTAACAATTTTCATATTTTAATGTAAAAATTGTTTTTAAGTGTTTGTTATAAAAAATTAAATTACGTGTTAGTTTAAATTTTTTTTTAACATTTGATTAGTTTTTTTTATTTAATCCATTTTTATACTATTTTTAACTCTTTTTTTAAATATTTTTTCATTTATTTTTTTTATGTTTAAAGTCAAACGTTTTTTTTTTGAACACATTTTTTTACATGTATTTATTTTAAAAATTAAACATGTTTTATGTAAAAATATATTTTTTATTAACATTTAACAGTGGTTGGATTTGTTATTTTTTTCTAAATTGATTTATATATGTCTATTAATTTAAATATATTATGTGAAAATTGAAAAAAAAAATTAATTAGGGATTGGGGGGCACAACACACCTGTAGTGGTTTTAAAGCATTGTTATTTAAACGTTTTTATCATTTATTTAAAACATTTTTTAAACTTATATTTTACTTAATTATGAAAATTATTTTTAATCATTTTAATAATTTAAAACATTTTTTTAAACTATTTTGAATTTTTTTTGCAGTGTAGGCCTGGCCCGGACTGACCCGATCCAATTCTTGCCAGACCGAAATTACAGACTTAGGTGGTTCACAGTAGTGGGTGAGTTAATTTATTTATCAATAGATTTATATATGTATATATAGTATATATAATATATGCAAGTTTCATAATTTTTAAAATAAATATTAATGTGGGTGGGGGTGTACAAATATCATTGGGTGAGTAGTTATTTTTTAGTTAATATATAATAAGTTATTATATTTATATAATATGAGAAAATTGTAAAAAAAAACAATTAGGGGTTGGAGGTGCACCATAGTGGGTGTGTTAATGTTTTTCTAAATAGATTTATATATAATATATTCAAGTAACAACATATTTAAAAAGATTAATGAGGTTGGAGGACGTGGATATACATCATTAGGTGAGTGTGTTATTTTTTTGTTAATATAAAATTAGTTATTATATATATAATATTAAATCATTGACACACACAGACACATATATTACTAATGGATTTTTAAAATCCACGCTTTATTGTTATATATTATTAATATATTTATATATATTTATTATTAATGTTGTTATATATATATATATATATTATCATATCAATGATATATATATATATATTTATTTTATTTCTTTATATATATATATATAATATGCATGTTTCATCATAATTAAAAATATTAATGAGGTTGGGGGGTGTGCGTGAACATCATTGGGTGAGTGTGTTATTTTTTTTGTTAATATATAACAAGTTAATATATATATATATTGTTAAATGATTGGTATATATATGTAATATGAGAAAATTGTAAAATTAATAATTAGGGGCTAGGGGGTGCACTGCAGTGTGTGGGTAAATTTTTTTTCTAAATAGATTTATAAATGTATATTATATATAATATATGCAAGTTACAACACACATAAAAGATTAATGAGGTTGTGGTACGTGCATTAACATCATTAGATGAGTGTGTTATTTATTTATTAATACACAACAAGTTATTATATACATAATATTAAATCATTGATATATATATTTATATATATTAATAGCTTTGTTTGTATATATATATTATATTAAATAATATATATATATATATATATTAATGGATTTTTAAAAGCCACACTTAATTAATATATATTATTAATTTCATTGTTTATATATATACATTATATATATATATATTATTATATATCATTGTATATATATACACACAGACTTTATACTTATATATAATAATAATTATATGTATATATAAACAGATTATTAAATATATAATATATAATATATAATATATAATATATAATATATCTATTTTTTTGTTAATATATAATGATATATATATATACATACATATATATAAATTCTAGTCATAATATAATAGGCGCATCGCTGGACTAGTTGGTCCAGGCACAACCTTGGATGCTTGAGGTATGGGGATCGAATCTCCTTACCAGCAGTTTCCTGTTATATTTTTTTACAGCAGGTGGGATTCGCACGTGCCATTGTGCTAAGCTTTCTATGGGCTAGCGGGATGAACTTTTTTGGACTGGCCAGGCCTGGCTCGATGCATGACTTCTTGGGTAGGCCTCGACCCCACCCGATGAACCTACGACCCGAGCCTAGCCTGGACAAATGTGGGCTCTGTCGGGCCGGGCCAAGACTGTCGGGCATTCGGGCTTCCAGGAAAAAATTAAACCCTTAGATGATCTCTATCGAAACCAACGTGATCTTTTTGTATGACTTGAGAAATCGATCCTCCACGAATGAAACGCAGGGAATCCCTTCAAACCCTTCCCTATGGTGGATCATCTCAAGACTAGGTAAACTCTAGTGTGTGAACTACAATGCGTGCCAATGGACTCACCCACATTTAGATCAGCTTTTTGGGAGATTACCATGCTATAGATACTCGATAAAGGGAGTCATCCAGTTAGGGGACCCTTACAATAATGTAACAAGGGGACCTGGAGGTCATGAAATGGAGGCACCCGCGGTAAGCTGGCTTGTTGTGGGATATCATCATCCTCCAAAGTGATGAGAGAGATTACTCTTTGATTCACCTCATGGATAATCAAATCATCCTGGTCAGGCTCTATAAGAGATGGGGCCATTCTGGAAAAAGTATGAGCTCATTATTTCCATGATTGATACACACGAGTTAATTCTGAAAAATAAGGAAACTAGGCCATTAGCTAGAATGTATGCTCTAATAGGCATATGAGCTCTAGGTTCCAAATTATGTAGTCATGTTTGATCTTCATGATGACTAGTTCAGAGTCCTATTTCACATGTAAGTGGGGAATCACAATCTCTAAAGCCAGCTTGAGACTAGTGATGAGAGCCTAGTACTCTACATCAATATTTTGAACAACACTCTGAGAACATGAATGAAAGGAGCATGACATCTTGTGCAGGTGTGATGAAGATGACACCTAGGCCAACATTTTTGAGTCTGGGATCATTGATTATTCTACTGGTAGGGATTTGGGAATTTCCATCAAATTTCATTTTCTAACATGGAATGGCTTGATCCATTGAGAGGATTTAATCATCTATAAAATCATGATCCATAGACTAATCTACTGTGGCTATATGGGAAGTAAGAAAGTCTTTCAACGATCACCCCATGATATTATTACAAGGTACAAATGTGACGCAAATTCCAGAAGGATCACTACCCAGCATGGTAGAAGACTTTCCAACATGGGGTGGTTTAGAATGTACTTAAGTAGATCAACATGAGATAATAGATTTATATCATGGTTATACAGGTAATGTCGCAATTTCTACACTATGAATTCCAGTGCCGGGTAGCTCCTCTCGGTAGATGAATATTTTGTTTACATGTCTGGGAGAATGCAGCTGAGATAGTATAAATTGTTCTCTATTATCTAATTGTTCTTCTGGGAAATAAGGGCGTTGAGTGATCATTCTAGAGTAGCCATGTAGAGGAAAATGAAATTTCCAAAAAAAATAGGTGGCATTAGAACCAGAGGCTATAGAAGGTACTTATTTATTTCCCAAAAACCAGTCTGAAACTCTTCATCCCACTAATAATCAGCATATTTCTTCATGATCCTAGAAAAGGGCATACAAAATCTATCTAGATATGTGATGAATCATCATATGCATGCTAACTATCCTTAAAATCCTCATAGGTCCTGAATATTTCTCGGAAGAGACATCTAGATGATGGACTAGATCTTTTCCAGATCAATCTCGATGTCTCTGTATATAACAAAAATGATGAGAAACATTCTGGAGGTAACCCAAAAGGCACACTTCAAGGAATTCATCATCAGATGGTGATAATATATGAATTCAAAAACATTCTATAGATCCCTGAGATGATCCTGATGCTTGTGATATTTAACCACTAGGTCATCCACATGGAATTCCCCCAATGTCCCAAGAATCAGAATGAAAATATGATGCATGGAATAGTGATAAGTGGAACACACATTCTTTAAAACAAATTACATTACCCGGTAGAAGAAAGTACCTTATGGTGCCCTAATGGTGGTATACTTTTCACCGTCAAGGTCCATTAGGATTTGATTATATCCCCAATACTATTCCATGAAGGAGAGATCCTGAAACCCAGTAGTGGAGTCGATCGATTGTTCTGTCATAGGAAGGGAAAATTATCTTCCAAACAGTGATAGTTGAGATCTAGAATGTCAATGTAGACTATTATTTGACCATTATTCAACTAGATGGGAACAATTTAAGATAACCATATGTGGTATTAGTATTCGTTGACGATGTTGGATTTGATGATTTTATCAAAATTGGCATCAACCATGGAACCATGGGAAGGGTTAATCTTTCTGGGAGGCAGTTTGAACCCATGAATATTTTCATGGAGACCTAAATGGTGGACGAATATATGAGGATCTATCCTTGAAATCATGTCATAACTCTAGGATAACACATCAAATTTAAACTTTAGGAAATACAAATAACGCTGTTGCACTTATGCTGGCATAAAGGCCCTGATTAGTGTTTGTTTCGAATTCATCTCATTACCGAGACTCACCTATTTCAATTCATCGACCATTGTGGAGAAACCCTATTTGAATGTGTGAGGAGAATCATCCAAATATTCATCATCATCCATGATGAGAGGATCATTGGCATGATGGAACTCCTCTGTGTCGACATATCCTAGAGGGACACGGGTTCCAGCCTGAGCGGTCGAGAAAAAATCATCATGGGACTTCTACACTACTGAAACCATGGTGAAAAAAGCTGTAGAACCAACGCCATCTAGACTTCAACCCATGGGAAAAAATTTGATGATATCAAAGTAATAATGGTACATCTTCTTGATAAGGTTTCTTCCTATAAGGA
This sequence comes from Viscum album, assembly GCA_963277665.1. Lineage (NCBI taxonomy): Eukaryota > Viridiplantae > Streptophyta > Magnoliopsida > Santalales > Viscaceae > Viscum > Viscum album. Next base: position 2,037,809,429 of record OY728148.1, read on the forward strand.
GAAAAAAGTAGGTGTGACCTATTTTTATTTCCATGGGGAGGACATCTAGATACCTTATAGGAGTAAGGGATATCGGATCACTAAAGATGGATTTGTGTAAGAATATGTGGAGACATCACAACATTACTTATACTTGGGAACTCTATTACCCTTTGTTCCAAAGATAATGAAGTATTTCACCATTTCTAGGGTACTGACCTCTAATATGTGAATCGGGAAAATACATGCATCCTCCAAGTCTATCCACAGGTCCGTCGCAACTATAGCCCATTCAACCTCATTAGCATGAATTTTCATGACCTTTCCCTTATAATAGTTGGAATCTAAATAAATGGATTGAAACTAAGTAAAGGTAGAAACATCACCTTATAGTATTCCTACCCAAACATTAATGGAGTACTTAAGGAATTGGTGATATAAATAATGGGCTTCTACAAGTAGGTGGATCCATGGTATACTGATCAATGCATCATAAAAAGTGTCTTGTGAGACAACCATGAACTCACTACTGGAAACTGAGCCACTGAACTAGGTATTTAGGAGAATAATTCCAACTGGTGTCTACTCAATATTATCAGAAACATTAATTTTCAGGTTATATGGACTCAGATCTGCCTCAAACAGTCCCAACTTGTCGAGTGTCTAGGTCAAGATATGGTTGATCCATGTGCCCATTACGAAGATACATCGACAACCTCTATGCCAATGAAATGGACAGTGACGTACAATGGATGGATGTTACCCTAAATAGGAGAACCTTCATCCTCTCTAGCGAAGGAGAAGATGGTATGACATTCCGCATGCTCAACTGTCTTAGCATGGAAGGCTTCAGCGGCTGGTACCAATGTATCAAACTATAAGTGGCTTCTTAAAGCCTCTGTAATGGATTCAAACATATATGATGATAGACGGAGAGCCTCTATGATAGATAGATTCATAGGAATTCTTGAAAGATGTTTGAGGATATCACACTTAAATGCTAGGTGTACAGTTATATAAAAAGGAGGTCTCTCTATGGTAGGAGGTTTGATGGGTACTTCTAGTTCAATCAGCATATTCTGGATGGTGTTGGGAATGTACCAATCGTCACTAGTTGAACCTCATATAGTGACTATTGGATGTGGTCAAGATGATTGAGGACTATCCATGAGAGAACGTGACTGAACTCACCATGGTCATGGTGTCTCTTCTTGATCAGGTTACACAAACAATAGTGGAGGTGTATTTTATAAAATGAGATGAGAAGGATGTATGTGATGAGCTCTGCACTGGGCATGTTTTCTGGTCTTAGTGGAAACCACAACTTAACTGGAAGCACTGTCAAATGCGTTTTAGTGATTTAGATACCCACAGATCCGTGGACGCTAGTGTCGCCTTTGGTAGGGTCCTCCTGGCGCTCTTTTTCATTGGTAACCATGTAAGGGTTTACCACATTTATGGTATTGACTAAATTGTACCCCTAAAGATCACATGGAGAATCCCCCATCACTGGGAAAATTTTGGGGGTAATCTCTCTCTCCTGGGGTATGAAATCTTTGACAGTATGGGTTGATAATGACATCGATGGGGGAATTTTATTTCCTTTTCCTTTTCAATGCATTCCCTTGTGGGAATTTGATGGCTCAGATGTTGATGCAGAAGTAGTGGCTACATGCAACATGGAAAATTTTGAAGGATTGGGTTGATTCAAACATGAACGGATAATATCATGGGTACATGAGACTACATTACTAGACATCTGGTTGTAGTATTTTTTAGACCATGGTTAGAAACATACAACCATTCATTCACGCCATAGATGTCATGATTGATAAACACACATGACACATGTGTTGGGGATAGACCCATCCTGGCTATTTTTTTATCGACATGGTCCTGAAGCCAGTCTTTAATCCCATTGCACTACACGAGGGTGTGCCCAAGGAACCAATGATATAGAAATTAATTGGGGTGAGCAGTGAGATATGCCTCTTCGTGCTTCTTATATTCCAATAACCATATGATTCCATAGTACAAGGAGATTTTGAACTAAATGGGGAACTAATCATCATGCAATTACTATGTTTGGTTTCTCAGATCTAGGAATGGATCCCTCAGAGCCTGGCCTTAACAAGGGGCTTTCTGAGCCTGTGGAGGAGGTCAAACCAAATTATATCTCCTTGTTAGCTGTGGTACGTTACGTGGGGGAGCCTGCCGATTATGAGTTTGGAGCTGCTGAGTAGGAGGGTGAACCTTGATGAATATTTATAGGTGGTTCTGCTGTTAACAAATTCATCTCCTTGAGTCCTTTATTTTTTCTACCATGGAAGGCTCGTCCTTAGAAGCTCTTCTTAAGGGAACTGCAGGGGTAATAGATGTGCCTATTTGGATTATTGTGTGGATTCCTCATCACACTGGTCATTGTCAGAGAAATTCCAAAACCCCCATGAGTAGTTCTAAGTGATTCAAGAAGGTTAAAATTCATTATTTACATTCCCCACAGGAAATGTTAGAAGTATTTCATGATTCAGTGGAAATCGATAGAATATGTGAGACCCTTCAACATGGCAACAAAATATGCTACCCACTCAGTTGGAAAGTATTTTAATTTGAAAATTTCCAAAATTCATGTCTTCTGGGTGGTGGAACTGAACATGTAGAGAAACATACTATGAAGGCCCTCCCAACTAGCTACACACAAAATAGGTAACTAGTTGTACCAAAAAAATGTGGGACCTTGAAATGTCTACACAAAATACCAGAGCTTGCTAGCCTCGTACTACGCTGCAGTTCCTAGAATGGGTGTACACCTTGAAATTAAGTGGTCCATATTCTATATTGGATGGTCATTCCCATTAAAGGATGATAAATTAGGGTTCTAGAAACCTGGTGGTGCTGGCTTATCATCCACACATACCGGATACTGTTTTCCACCAGTCGGTATTTCCACCTTTCGGGTTTCTAGGGTCATGATGTGAGAAATAAGAGTTGTCATTGGATGATATATACAATGATTCCAAGCATTACAAGGATCTATTACCACAATTGTATTGATAGATTCTTCATAATGTTATGCAGACCCAATATCTTGTTGAGCGGATGATGGGATGACTTGTGGGACTACATGAGGAATGACCTGAGGTACAATTGAGGGGACCAGAGATGGGTTCCAAGGACGTTAATCATGCAACTATGGTGGATATTCCAACACATATCATTCCCACATTCCATATAATATGGACTCTACTATATATATATGTAATGTATGGTCAATATCACTAGAAGTCATCCCTATAGGGGGAGGCTGTAACTTCCCCTAATTCCCTGATCAAGGATAACTTAATCTTACAGCCATTCCGAAGCACATATGATAAGATGGTCATCAACCATATTTTTCTAATCTACAAGATATTGATGCAACACAACCTTTTTATGGTCATAATCTGTCTTTTTCATTGATCGGTATGAATTATAGGGTTTGAAAGTCCCAAAATTATCTTTACCCTAATTGAGGTCCCTACCGAATTAAAATGGCTTTAATGGTGTAAATGTCCCACCGTCATTCTTTTCTGGTGTGTAACCCTTTCTAAAGGATCGAACATGTGTGGAACCACCCTAGGGGGAAGGTTCTCTTCAATGATTCCTGAGATAGTTTCTTCTTCTGATAGGTCTCCCATGTTATCTTTTATTTTCCCTAGAGGCATATCCCCAGTATCACCTAGAATGTAGGGCTGGCATCAGATAGCACTGAAATGAAGGGAGGTATACTCCCCTTAACCATAGATCTAGATGTGGGGGATTCCTCCTTGATAATTAATTATTTCACCGTAAATGTTTGGATACATAATTTCTAGAGTGTCCAATGATGGCGTGGTGACTCAAGACACTAAACCATGGAGATCAAAGCCAAGTCGGTTGTGTGGAGTTGCTGTCCGATGTCGTGGATGTGTTTCTGGATCTGGGAGGAAGCTACCTGTTAATGAAAAATATGGAATTTTATTTCCCAGAAAGTGTTGGGGATGCACATCGCCTCCTCCCATGTGAGAGAATTCGGAATGCTGAAACCTAATGTTTCAATGGGAAGAACATCGTTGGGAGGTGATCTTATATGAGAATTTCCAATAAAAATCTCAACTCAGACTCGGGATACAATCATTTATTGTCCTACTCATCGAATGTATGCAGTTACGGGACATGAAGCATCACTGAAGTGGACCGTTGAAATGGTAGAATGGTCGATGGAGAGTAAAACATGCGAGCTGACAAGACATCACATCATGGGATTCCTTCTAAAGAATATACTGATTGTGCCACCACATACCAATATGATAGACCAATGACCAATGATTCACACGCATGGGATGTGGTTGTCGATGATGGGTGATTCTATTTCTCACCCTCTATTAGTTCCCATAACAATACTCTATGATATCATGTTGAGGTGTAGAATGGTCATATTGATGATAAAGCAGTTTTAATAGTTAGTCCCTAGAAAGGGGGAAAATATTCATCCTCATATATGTATCTTCTAATGGATGAAGGTATCTAGTGGACATCACTTTCTTGAAGGAATAGGTTTGTATGACTTTTTCCTGCCCCATCCCCCGACATAGAAGACCATGGAGAGGGTTCCATCACTGAATAACACTTCGCCTCATAATTGGAAAAGTAAACGAGTTTGATTATGGTATGAAGATTCTCAGTATTCTCCCATTGGAATGAGCGACCCACCCTCCTGCCCCAAGATGGTTCTTTAGGATAGAGTAGGTTTTTGACATTGGGAGGTCCTCCATAAATATTAGTTCAAGATTGGTGAGGAACTCTAACCACACTATATGGTATATGAGAAGGGACTTCATATCATCAGTTGATAAAGATGCTAGGACATCTTCTCTTATATGGTAATGTTTGAGGGGAACCCAGAAAAATGTTGAATAAAACATGGAGAGCACCTTAGTGTTTATAGTGCGGGAGTAATGAGGGCCTCCGCTGGAGCTGGTAAACACATGGGTAGTACCCCCATTGTGGCCATCCATAGTGCGGGGAGGACCATTGTGTGAGTCGGCCCTGGTATTTGTGGAACTAAGTGGGACTTCGTAATAATTAATCTAGACAAGATAGGGGACTCCATGTTCACTGTTGATGAAGTGGGGAGGGCCTACACCTTTGTTATTGATGAACTAAAAAGGACCCCCTTTAGAATCTATGATTATATAGGGAGGGAATCCATGCTATTGGGTGACTGGGAAATGAAAAAACTCTCATTGAGATCCTTTTATGTGAGGTAAATATTCATACATGAGGCTATGATCATGGGTAGGACCTTTATGCTGATCTTTGATGAAGCGGTGAGGGACTCCACCATAGTTGATGTTGGTGGCATGGGGAGGAACTCCATACTAAATGAAGGATAGGAGAAAACCCCAAATATATCTAATAATGGTATAAGGACGAGCTCCGTACTGGATTCCATCATCGTAGGCCAGTCTGGGACAGCTACTGATTTCCCTAGTAACCAGGAGATCCAATTCAACTTGCTCACATGGTGAATGGTGCATCAAATTTGGATGAGCGTGGAAGATCCCATTCTCTGTAATCGAGATGTTACACTACCCAGTGTTGACAGTGGGTTTATAGGTCATTCCGGTGCTGGCTTGGCCCACTAATTCTGTCGATGATGATTTCCACTTTCAGACATTCTCCCGTGTTTGCACTTGTCATTGATGTCGAGTCAGCCAAAATAGAGTCAGTTGTGCAGGGGGATGAACCACCTACTCATCAGTCTGTAGAACTAGTGGATTATGCCAACACAACATGGTGGGAGACCTCCTTAGAGGCTCCCTAGATGATGTACTATATTGTTGGGCTCGGATATCACTTACATAGTCATAATAAGGGAGTGAGTCATAAGAGGGCTTCAGGGATAGGCTCTCAAAGCAGGTGTAGGTTGGAGTGGGGAGCAGCGGCTCTCTGAACAACACATGGTGGCAGTGGCATGGAAGGGGCATAGAAACCTCCAGGTCCTAGTGGGACATGTATCATATCGGGAACACCCCCTTCTATTTGCATCCACTCTAACAACATCATAGAATAGAATTCCAAATGATTAACTACACCAATATTCTGTGTGATTTATGCTAGGCCCACTTATTTTGTTGGTGGGACATGGAGACATTTTACTAGATCTGATGACATGCTTATATAATGATTTCCTGAATGCTACTAATCTCCATATTGAGGAGAACATTCACATCAGGTTCACCATTTCTGTTTCTGACACTTTTTTCAGGGCACACTTCATAGTGCTGTGAAATGTTGGTTGTTGCCCCGTATCCCCAAATTCTAAAGGTGGGTGTCATCTTTCGCTTATTCAGGGATGTATTCTCCTTCATAAAAATAGGATGATGGGATGCTAGTATCTTCTTATGTGGATTCCTCCTCAAAATTCTTCTCTTATTCTCGGTCTTCCTCATAGATTTGAGACGTTGTTTGTGAATCTCAATTATGGTAACATATCATTGTGGATGTCTATTAATTAAAATACATTTGTCAGAACATTTCGAGTGGTCAAGTTAGGAAAAAAAACTTTGGTGAAGGGAGTAGACACATTGGACATCCCTAGCATGTCTAGACACTAAAACACTAGTACACAATGATTTATTCTCCTAAATATAGGGCTTATAGAGAGTGAGGAAGCCTAATGCATCCCGCATTAGTGAGTGGAATTTTATTTCAGATTTATGTCTCCATGGTGTTTATAAGCTTGCTCAATTAAAACATGGTATGCTATGGAATTAATCTCTATCGAAGAAAAATTGGACTAATCAGAACATCTATGAGAGTGGATCAGTTGGGTATATCCCAAGGTGGGAGAACCTGATAGGTTTACTATATGGGTGCATCGAAATGTCCAATGGGGACAGATATGAGGATTCATGGGTCCATTCAAAGGGTACATCCATGTTTACCACTGGCTGGTATTTACCCTCATGGAGTCTTCCTACATAACCCGTGTATATTACTAGGATCAAAACCCACATTGTTTGAAGGGGGTGATATGAAATTTAGGAGTAAACAAAGGAAAAAGACCCAAAGACATACTGGGGATTAGACATGCATAGAGGTCCATCCTTAGAGGGACACTCTTGGTTGGATGGTTGTGGATTATGAGGGGCTTATGAATGGTTATCTACCCAAGGAAATCACATGATCCCACCAAGATGTGGCGGCCTAGGTAGGGATCGAGATTTATAGTGGATGGTTGAATGAAGTGGTTGTGAGGAATGGGATGAAACTGACACAAAGATGATGGTGATGCTGGGATTGAACTTCATAGAGGCTTCTTATGTATCCTCATGGTGGTGAATCAAAGCCCACAAAATTCGTTAGGGTGATGATACATATGATAAGGAGACCTATGATAATGGAGTGCTTGTATGTGAACTTGAATGGAATTAGAACCTCTGGTAAAGGGCATGATCTTCCCGAAACACCTAGGCTCGATGGAAATTACAATATGGGATATGATTGATGGGATTGAACCTTAGAGTGGCTTCCTATGTATCATCATGGTAGGAAAACAATGTTTATAATGTTCAGGATAGGGAATGTAATTGGGGTGTACACAAAGGACAACGACACATAGACATGCCAGGGATTACGCATGGTTAGCAGCACACCACAAGAATGACACTCTTGGTTTGGAGGAGTATGAATTGACTGTGGGAATTACACATGGTTAACTGCTAGGTAGCTGACATAACACCACAATAAGGCAGACCATGGGTAGGGATCCCAAAAGAGGGGAAGCATATGTTCACCATTATTTGGGTTTGGACCTCTACGAGGCTTCCTATGTTCAATATCCCATTATATAAGGATCAAAACCCACATATATTGAAATCATTCAATTTCACATCATGCGAGACATGGGTGAACTAATGTGAAGTGGTCGAGACCGATGGGCGATGACATTGAACTTTAGAGAGGATTCATACATAACTTGATTGGAAAGGGAAATTATCAATGTCTACATAGTTTGGTAGAATGGGGGATGTGGATTACACACTAAGGCGACCCAAATAGGGTGTCATGGTCGATGTATACTTCACTCCCACATGAGTGATTCTCAATGTGAGAAAAAATAAGCAATAAGTACTTGATTATCACATAGAAAAAGGTGAATACGTGAGGAATGGAGTGTGGATTATGCATGGTTAGAGGCCTAGGGAGATGGATATTTAGACTAACTCTAGGAGTGAGTCTTAATGAGAAAAGAGGTTGTTCAGATGTTCGATGTGAATATGGCCATTGTACCTGAAACACCCAATCAAAGGGTGTTGAGGCCTACACACATACTACTCAAGGAGCACATTGCGACAAAGATCACAAGGAAAGAGATAGAGGGAGGGAACCAGATCCCATCCACTCTCTAATCCTCTTGGATCTACCACAAATTAATCCATCACAGTTTAGCATCTTGTGAAGAGGATGTGACTTCTTTGTAGTTTAACATCCTACATCTCGGATGGTGAGGATTAGGTCCTCACCCCTAAGTCTTACATAATAGGTGAAAATCAACCCCTAGAGAAGGTAAGGCACCAGTAATGCAGTATGGAGATGTGGATGTGGAGTGATCCATTGATGGGCTTACAGTATGATGGATATGAGAAGAAGAAAAATACATTAGTGTGCCAATGAATAGAATTATGAGGAAATGAAATTCAACATGAATCACCACCCTAGGGACCTTGAAATCACTTCATCAAAGCTTGTAGTGGTACACATGAAGTTTATTTATGAAGAAAGAGGAATCACATAGAGGGGCTTCGAAAATATCAAGGGGTCACATATCATAGAGATTCGTAGAACTCAGGGCTTCAAAGAGATCATGGGATTGAAAATTATAAGGGGTCGAAGAGCACATAGATTCTTGTAGCACAAGTCTTCGTAAAGAAAAAAAGATTGCAGAGAATATGAATTTTCAAAGAGGATGGCTTTTAAAAGCAGAGAGTCTCGACCTTAGTTTGCAGTAAACATGTTTTTGGAGGGTTCTTCATGATTCTTGGGTGCTTTGAGACGTCCTGAGTATCCAAAGGGGTGTCCTTACTAGGGGATGATCCATAGGCTTCGTGAATGGAATCCTTCCATGAAGAGGGGGTAAACATGAGTAAAGGGAAAATGGATTTCTCAAGGCTAAAGTACCTCAGATGATTAATTTTTCTAATGGTTCATAAATAAAAGGGTTCATTGATATTTGGGAGATTGGAAGGTGAATGATTAGGTTGTAGATCCTTTTAGAGGTGGAGGAGCAAGGTAATTATTGGCTCTAGTGGTGTGGTGCTATCAAGGATCTCCACAATGCCACTTTTTATTTTCCATCATAGGAATATTTCTTCATGTTCTTCATAACTGTGATGTCGACCATCATCTCATCCAAGGCGTAAAGGCTTCCATCAATTTTCAAGGAATCACAGAGGCGATCATCTTCCCATTATAGCGTGAAGGCTTCCATAAATTTCATCATAATACTAGAGTCAACTGTCACCTTTATCTATGGAAGGCACAAAGAAGGCCTTGTCTATGCACTGGCCATGGTACTGATGGGCATTCAAAGGAGATTCTTGAAGCATCCTCTTTTAGCACTATTTTTTCCTTTGCATACATTTCCCACACAAATATTTTGGTTCCAAAAAACATCAAAATCATCTTATTTTTGAAGGTAAAATATAATTTTGGTCATGGATACACTTTATAGTGTTTATTTCATAATATTTTTTATTTTATGATGTCATAATACATATTGTATATTGATACCTTGTTTAAGTTTTACCCAAAAAGTTGACACTCGCAAATAATTATGAATGAATCACTATTGGGTAATTTCAATATAATAATTTCAAAAATAATATTTATTATATCATAATAATTAACTAAATATGAAAAGTTGTGCTTTTAACCAAAAAAATCCAATTTTTTAAAATAATTGTTTGTTACTATGATAATATTTTTCTAACCCTTATATAGATGATATTGTACTTCACTAAATTATATTTTCATCTATATTCATATAAATATTATTCAAAATTAATTTATATTAAATTAAAATTTGTTTAAGAAATTATTGAATTTATCAAAACTATTATTTTAATAAAAATTTTATATTTTACAAAAATAAATATCTGTTACCCCATACCAAAATAAATTTGTCATCAAATCCTATGAAATAATAATAATGAAATTGGATAAATATAATCCTTATTTTATTTAAATAAAAAATAAAAAATCACATTGTTTTGGTCTAGATACATAACCCCTAATGACCCAAATGTATTCCATAAGGTTAATGAGTGTGATGCTGGCACATTCTAAGGATGGTTTGATGAAAATGGTTTAGGTTATGATCTTTATAACATTCAACTTATACAATAAGACTTTTTTGACATGATTTAGTTATTTAATATTATCTTATCCTTGGTCAAGGTTGAATCATAGTGACGAAATCTCTAAAAAAAGCATCAATAAATGGGATTCATAGGGTATGATCATATTAGTCATGTCCATTTATTCATTAATATATTTGAATTGGATTTATCAAAACCCTTAATATATAATAATTATAATAGATGATATGAAACAAATATATGAGTAATGGTTATGATTATTAATTTTCATTTAAATATGTCAGGATATAACTTATATTGGTCCAAAGTAACCATATAGGTGCATATGTTTTCTATAACATCATTACATAATAATAAATTTATTCATTTAAAAGATTTAATTTCATTATAAATTTTCATGTCATTACATCTGTCCCTACTTCAAAAATTTCACCATAAAAATATTATTTCATACACACAAAAATATTATGGTACTTATTTTTACATCACATCATCTAGTTCCAATGTTACTTCCTCATACTTGTGGTTATACCACAACACTTTTACTAGTTGAGTTTTATTTTATAAAATAATATTATCTCTATGATATAAAATCTTTACTACCAACTCATCGTATAATATATTATTTTCACAGGGTACCACCTAAGGATTTAGTACACATGGGGGTATGGTATAAGTTTACTACACTAGGATTCATGGAATAGAACATGTACATTAGATAGGTTGGGTGGGAATGTTAGTTGATTGGACATAAAACCAATGTGATCAAGGATCTGAAAGAGGTAAATATATCTTGGCGTAATATTTACCCTCTTCATAAACATCAAAATTCTTTTTCCATAGTGATATATAATACACCACTTTCTCTATGACATAAAAATCTATGTATCATTATTGATTTTCAAGATAGATTTTATATCAACATAACTTCTATTTCATATAATATGTAATGGTTTAGACCATCGATATAATATCCTGGAAATGATCAGGTCCAATAATCTTCCACCATCTAAATTTGACATAGAATGACAGAGTATAAAAATATTCCCATATAGAGACTCATAATGTTCCATTTTAATTATTTAATGGAAAATATTTTTATATGATAACACTACTAGGGGAATATGTTCATAACATCATCCTTGTAAAAATATTCAATAAGATATTATCATATCCTCTAGAGTTTGAATGGTAATTATGGAGATACCATCTGTCTAAGGGTGATAAGAAGTGCAAAAAATCAACTGTATATCCAACACTTTCTGAAGGATTATGTATATCCTTGAGGTAAACCTCTTATATTGTTCTGATACAATGTAAAGTGGAACTACATGAATTCTTACAACTTACCATATGTATATTTTTTCTAGTTGGTCAAGAGATATGTCTCCCTTGATAGTAATGAAATACAGTAACATTATAAGGTGATTGAGTACTACCAAGATAGAATTATTACATTTTTATGTCCTAAGGGGTACTATTATGACATACATGATTAATTTTTCCTATTAAAATAATTTTATAAGAAATTTTTTCATAATAATCATAGACTTATATAGTTGTTGATTAAAATGTTGGAATACCAAGCATCCAGAATTTATTTTCAACATCCGTATTCATGTTTTCCAACTATATGTTATTATTTGGATAACTATATTTCTTTTGAATACTATATCAACATGTAATTATAATCAATGCATGTCCCATTGTAGTTCCATATAAATATATAGTTTTATGGGACAATATCTTGTTTAAAAACTTTTTAACCCTTTCTTTAAAAATGTTTAAATCTAGAATATTATATTTCTTCTTTGTATAACTTCCACATAATTCTAGACCTCTATGATCCTCTCAGAAATGGATGTTTTAGCAGTTATTTGAGAGAATTATTATGAATATCATTTTATTATTCCCATTTTCATTATATTCTTGTCCAAGGAGATTGGATCCCTTATCATCCTCATAATAGATAGGGTTATAGGATCATGTAAACACAAAACATCTACCATTTTGTTCTCCTTACTATGATAGTAATTGATTGAAAAATAGAAACCCTTGGTTACCTATAACCACTTTTGTTGGTATATATTGAGTTCTATTCATATTAATATTCACATTAGGATTTTATAATTTGTATGTCACACTTATCTTTGTAGTGATAAACTACAAAATATTCAATGTGATGATCAATATATGAAATTCTAGATAATGTGTTGGAATTTCAACTCATGTATTTTTAATTTTATGGAGGCCTATTCTACCAATTTTACATCTTTGAAATATACATAATTGAATCTATTTTTTGGATGCATCGTTGTAGATCACAAATCTGTCCCTCTAATTGGTAATGTGAGTGGAGGAATAGTGATTAGACTAATATTTTACTTATTAAATATCTCACACAACCATCAGTCTAGAAAACTTGGATCACTTATAATATATCTTGGCTAGTAAGATTGATAATAATGACATGTTTCTCAAAAATTGATGATAGTACCAGGATAATCCATGGAAACTATGGATTTCCATTATGGATATCAGATGGGGCCATCCTTTAATTGCCTCTATTTTTTAAGGATCCATAAATATCACTTTTTTGGTTATAAATTACGATAATAATGTTACTGTCTCCATGAAAAAATAAAATTTACTATAATTTTCACACAAATTTTACATTCTCTTGGCCTTCATTTGAAAATCCAAATTCTGTTCATACTTCTCCTTGATTTTAGAGTGGATAAGAATAACGTCTATGACGAAAACCAAACAAATTTTATAGTAATACCTAATGACTGTGGTCATTAATTCGATGATGATTACTAGAGAATTAGTGATTTCAAATGGAATCACTATGAAATCACATTTCATCTAAATTGTACAAAATGAATTATTGAGGATATCCTTCTTATTCAACATTGCATAATAATATCCTAAATTAAGATCTACCTTGGAAAAGTACTATAATCCATGTAGTATGTACAAGTAGTAATCAATCTATGGATAATGATACTTTTTATTTATCACCATATTTTTTATCTCAGGATAATCAATGATGTGGAACATTGAACCGTCATTGTTCTTGAAAAAAATAACTAATCCACCACATGGTGAAGTACATCAGCATATAAACCACTTATCTAGATTATCCTGTAGCTTCTAATTCATATCTCCAAGTTCAATATTTGTCATTCTATATTGATTCTTGGATATTGGAAATGATCTGGATATATGTTTTATTGATAAATCAACCTCTCAGTTATGAAGAATATAAGGAAATTCTTCAATAAAAACGTCATTGTATTCCCTCATGATATAAATTCAATCAAAAATGATCTTTTTTGTAGTATCAATCATTCAAACATGATACTCTTAATCATAACGAAGTAGTAACCATACTTTATATGATGACATCAACATAGATTCATCCAACTCCTTTCACTTATATAAAATCATAGGGTGATTTTAAATATGTAGGATTATTTCCATATCTCATAAATTTATGTCAGATTTATACATGGAAACATAATCCATGATAATAATAGCATAAACATCCACTTAAGTGAGAATCACATTGTCTTATTTGTGAAATTCATCCAACAAATTCTGCCATGCAATGATTTATATTCTTATAATGTGATAAATAACCCATTTATATCTATACTCATAAAACTACATTTATGTTTTTAGTTATTATTATAATAGTTCTAATAAAAATTCATGATAAGATAGAGTGAATTTAATTAGAATCAACTAGTATGGTCACTATAATTGAATGAATGACAAGTGTATATCTCACCACTTCATTGTTGAGATGCACCATAATATTTGTGATGGAATACAATCTCCCTTTCTCTCAAGGCCTTGGATGTTATTGTGGTCTTTTATCATTGAAAACCCCTATCTTTGTGAATTTATTTTCATAGTGTCATTTTACATGAAATTGAAATAATAGACATCATGATTAAGGTTGACCAAAGCATTCTTTTCTTCAATCACATTAGTGTATTTCTCCCATAGACAATAACTAGTTATGAACCACTTCTTTCCACACAAACACTTTACCCTTTAATCAATTTCTGGGATTCTTCATAATAGAATTTGGACAAGTGGGATGTTGGAATTTCCTTCCCCCATGAGATTTATCCATCAAACCACATAAATTAAAATACATTCTCTAGTTCCTGTCTATTGAACTATAAGACATGTGGAATTCAAAGAAGACCAATTTTTACATTGAGAAAAATCATACAATATCCTCATAGTTTTCAAATTATTTATTCACTATATCATTTTACTTAATATGATTTTGAAAACCAAATAAGCTAACAAATTTACATTCAGAGGTGATAATAATGACACGGGTGTATTGTTCAAGTCATGTTAAATTCTTCTCATATTTTCCAATGGATTCATCATAATTTTTATAGAGAACAAGAAAATCCATCTCCATTTTATGTTTAAGAGTGAAAATAAATTATTTTTCAAAAGAAAAATTTATGGAATTATTTCCACTCCATTGTTTTGATCTCTTCCTTTGGCTTCATATTTTTTATGAAGATGAATGTTTTATCATATTCTCATTTAATATAATAAACATCCATCATGACCTAATATTTCTTAGAGAATTGAATTATGGAGATGATATTATCAGTGGAGTTGATCAAATATTCTATGATTATGGGATCAGAATATCCACTAAAATTTATAGTCTTTTATCACATAAATTTAACAATTAAAACCTATAATTTCTTAGGGGGGATATGGGTTTTTACCCTTGTAATTTTTTTGTTACATGAGTTAATTGATTTTTTATTGAAATAATGTTCTTGAATCCTCCCCCCATTTGTTTGGGCATCTCGTTTATCCATCCATTAAATTTCTCATTACAATGGTTTCTACTAAGTTCCTCCTATTCCATTACATTTACTAAAATAAAGTGAAAATGATGGATGATAATTTTTATGTTGTTAGAAACATAAAATAGAAACTAAAATAATTTAATGTAAAATAAATATATGACATCTTATACTTAACTTATGAATATATGGGTTACAAACTATGTTTTCCATGATCTATTTCCTAATATAAAATCAGAGGGGAATTTTGTTCCCTAAAAAATAGTTTTAAAGGATCCTATGAATATACTAAGTCATATACAATAATTGTGTGAAACATATTGATCTATAATGACATGGTTTCATGTATTAGGTGATGATATAGTCAAATCTAAATGTTCTCCTTTTGGGGTTATTACCTCTAAGTAAAACTATTGTAGAACTGCAAACACTTGTAGTATCCTAAAAGGTATTTATTGATTGGAAACCACATACTCTACACTCTATTTAATTTTATTGACTTTTCCTATGTTTAGTCATATCCCTAAGGCTTTTAATAGGTTTTTATAATCAAAATACCCAAAATTACTTAACTATATTGTGATAACATCTGTAAAACCGATATCTTTTATAATATTTATTTCATGATTTATTACCAAAATACAAACATAATTAAATATTAAATTATTATGGAACCTGGTGACTTTTGGAACTAATTTAGAAGGAATTATATCTTGAACATGGGTACCATAACACTATTTAAATATCTTTAACAAGATCTAAAAATTCAATTTCTCTTCTAAAACTGTATGGGATAACCAGTGGATGTACATAAGAAATGGGTTGTCTATAAATTTTAGTAATATAATAATATAATAATAAAATAAGGTAATGTAGTACACGGGAGTAACAATTTATAATATGATGGAATAAAAAGTTGTGAATCATAATCATGAACATCTAAGAGGCAATATATGAATTTGAAAAAAACATAAAACATTAAATAATATACATAATTCAAGGATAACTATCAAGATATCTTAAAATATTTTTCTTAAGAAAACTATGTATTCACAATACATGGTATCTAATTATATAAAATAATTACCCAATTCATTAGAAATATATATAATTATGGACCCACCATTCACATTCAAATCATTTACATGCATTTGCAAGAAATATAAATCATACAATATAAGAACATATTTCATCACATTTAACCCCACAATTAATGAATTCTACAAAATAAGTGGAATTAATGAATCATATAATTGTAGGTACATAGAGTTGAATAACAATGAGTGAAAACAGGTATGGGAATTCACTACAAAATATTATGTCCACGAAAATTGCATGTTAATTTGGACAGTATAATGAGTGTGAATAATGATCTATGGAAGCATTTAATGAGAGTTTAATTGCAGATATCATTACATATAAATCACAAGTGAAGTAACATGTATGTTTAAAAACATATTAAAATTTGAATAATGGGAAATCAAAAGGCACAATATTAATAACATCCTTGAATAAGTGGAAGGTGGAGAGGATCCCTTACATTGAGGGCGCTCTTTTAAAATATTGGTAGGTGCTTATTATGGGATTGGGAACATCTTGAGAGGTATATAAAGAGGTTAATGAAGTCTAAAATCATGATAAAGGGTTTTAGTGAATATAAATTGAAGGTTGGGTGGGTTTTTTGAGATAAAATAGATGAAAATTCATCATCAATTTCTAATATTATATTTCAGACTCTATATGATAAAATAACTGAAACCAAAAACATCTATATACTTTACCACCATGTTATTATCAAAAGAAGAGTATTTTAAAATATTTTATAATTCCATGAAACAAAGTTCTTAAAATAATTCCCTTGGGTATGTGGAAGTGAGTCATTTCTTATAAATAATTAATTTTAAAACCTTAAATTATTATACATGTTTTAGGGGATTCATTAAGTGTTTTTCAATTAAATAAAATAAAAACAAAAATAAATTTATTAAGGAAAATTTATTTTTGTTTTTGGATACACATTATAGTATTTATTGCATCATTTTGTGTCTTTTATGATGACATAATGCATACTGTATATTTATAACATTTTAAAGTTTTTCTTAAAAATTCAGATAGCTCATAAACCTATGAAAGAATAATTATTATCTAATATAAATTTTATTATTTATAAAATAATATTCATTTTATGAAAACAAATATATAAATAGGATAATTTATACCTTTAAATCAAAAATCATAATTTATTGAAAAATATGTATTTTTAGGATGATACGAGTTTTTTAACCACGATAATGATTATATTAGGATTCGTTAAATTATTTTACTATTTATGATAAAATAAATATTATATAATAATAAAATTTTACTATGAAATTTTTTATTTATGATATTATTCTATTTATCAAAAAGTGTGTTTTTATTAAAAATTTATATTTTCCAAAAAATATAATTTTCATTTCCTCGTATGAAAATATAATTTTCACCGGCACATATAAAATCCAAAACATTAAAATTGATAAATTAAATAAATTATATATTAAAAAAATATTCATATTTTCAGGGTCTAAATACATACCCCTATCACACTAGTGTATTCCCTAATAGTATGGCGAGGGATACTGACACTTTCTTATGGTGGTTTCTTGAACAAGGATTTTGTACTGATCTAGATTAGCATAAAAATCTCTCATAAAAAGTTTCTCTAGTGCAATAGTATTTGAATAACTAATTTGGATTGGTAATGTGTGATATTGAGTGATACCATATCCCTTGAAATCTTTAATAAATGATATTCAAAGGGTATGATCCTATTGGTTTTGCCCATCATATATTTCTTTTATTTCAATTGGATTTATAATAACCATTAATATATATTAATAATAATAGTCATTTTATAAAGGCTACATTATAAATGTTTATAATTCATAATGTTTATTTAAATATGATCGGACATAATATATATTGGTTTTAAATAACCAAAATATTGTATATTTTTTTTTATAATAGATCAGTACATAATAAATATTTTTTCATTTGAAAAGTAATTTCATTTATAAATGTTCATACCGTTATAAAATCATCCAATTCAATCTATCGTGGTAAATTTACATCGTAAGAATATTGTTTTGTAGTACCAATTCTTTTATATGAATATCATTAGAAAACTATTATTTTTTCTTTGACATTTGACCCTTGATGGGACCTTCAACTAACATGTAATCCATATAAAATAGATGAATGACACAATCATTACAATCTTAGCACTTTAAATATAAAAAATATATAAATTCTATTGCATCAATGATTTATAGTGTAAGGAAAATAATCTTATACCACCTCTCCATTACATTCTTCAGACCATACTGATATTTAATCAACCTAGAAAAAAATTCCTATTTTCCTTCTTCAATATTACCTTTTTGTTAGATCAAATACATTTATTTATGAGGATCAGTATGGATAAAAGTTTTCTTTTTTATCTTACCACTCTTGTTGTAATCTATATACATTACACATAAATATAACAATCCATATATTTAATATTCTAAAATAGGAGTAAATATTTTATTAAATTCAATAACTTCCTTCTATGGAAATCCATTAACTACATGTTTCACATAATATCTTAATACTTGGTCCTTTTCCTCTTGGTTGATCTTAAATACCCATTTGTTTCTCATAGACAACAATCATTATAGTTGATTAATAATATTCCACATTTTGATATTGTGAAGGGATTCAAGTAACTCCTATATCTCTACCATTTATGTGAATATGTCAGGACTATAAATCACCTATATAAAAAATATAGAATAATATCCTTCTGCAGTAAGTAATATGGAGTATTTCTCTAAATGAAATAGTATTACTTCTATATTGGTGACCATTTGAAACATTTTAACTTACATGTTCCAGAAATAACTTATATTTTATCATCATGTTATGGTCAAGCCTTATAGGGAACATGTAATTCTACTGATTCATCTACATAATTTACTATTGTAGTATCTATGTTCTATGTCTTCACATCACTATCAATCTTCATTTTCTCCTTGTCGTATGAAAAAATGAAATTTCTATTGATGAAGAGTTTTTGGGTAGTGGGTTCCAAACAACGACACACCACACACCATCATTTCATCCCAAAAAGGATATGTTCCATGATCTATGATAAATCTTTGTTTCTAATTATTTATTAAAATATTAATATACGTCACATACAAAATTATGAAATCAAGAATAGATAGTGGGTTTACTATCCTACATCTCTATTGGTGTATTGAGAGTAATTTTCACTAAAGGTGTTTAAATGAGCACATTAATTTAGTGCATGTAATGTCCATCGATGAAGGGGGAATGTAAAAAAAAGATCCCAAATTTTTTTATCTTTGAGTATCATACTTTATTTTTTAAGATGATTTTTTTTGAAATTGATTTTGTTTGTAGAACCTATCATGGTCGATTTACTTTAAAATTCATAATATTTAATATATATTATCTATATATATTATTTTATTTTTAAAAAGGAGTTTATGATGGATTTAAAATGGATGAAAATGTTGTTCCACATTCTAGGGAGATATGTGGATGGTGACTTTTGGGCATAGGATGTAGTGAGAAGCGATAAGTTGGGTTATGCATCGACTTCTTAGAAGTTATAAAATTATTTTGAATGTTTTAATGTGATAGTTTTGGCGCAATATTTGGTCTCAATATTATTTTTAGATAATAAATTGATGTATATCATGATTTATTACTCAAATGTGTGTTTCTAGGTTTTCATTGTAATTAATGTACGGGCATCATCTTGAATTATATAATATTTCATTTTAATAGATTTATTGAAGTTTTGTCATGGATTTTAAATTGTTCAGGTATGAGGTTTTCTAAATGTTATATTATTTATAAAATATTATTTTTATTATACTGTTATTTTCAATTTTATTTTAATTATATATTATCATAATGTTTGTCACAAACCCTTTTATTCAGGGTCTATTCCATTCTTCCACAACATCATTTATCAAAGCAAGGTACTTAATTATTTTATTGAATATGGATGATTCAAACCAAAATTTGTTTATCCACATTTAACTAATTAATAAGAATAATGTTTTTAAAATTAAACAAAAATGGGTAAAATGACGTTTTACTCATTAGAGGAAGTGAAGGTACAGAAAAAGAAATAAGAAAAACCTGAGAAGATGAACAATGATAATATGAAGGATATAAAGAAACTTGTGGAAATAATAATTCATATTCATTTGGAAGATATTACTATATTGGAGTGATTAATTTGATAGATATATAGGAGTATTGGTTGAAACATGTAATCTGGTATAAATCAAAATCCATTAAAATAATTATTATATTAAAAAAAATTTATTTTTTTAATACCATATAGAATAGATTTAGGTAAATATATAGATGAATTTACTAAACCAATACCGTTGTAATCTTTTTTGTGGTAATTTTTAATAATAAAGATAATTTGTTACTAGTTTTAATGGAATAAAATATTAATATTTTCTTATTTATTACGATCTATGGATGGGGTAATGATAAAATTATTTCATAGGATAAAATAAATGTTAAGTCCATTTATTGTGAGAATGATGGTTATAGGAAATGAGTTTGTAAAGATAGAAAAAATAAGTTTATGAATAAAATATGAGGAATGTAATTGATTTTGAGGATACGTGATTATTTCCTATAATGGGAAGTAGAGATTTACATCTAGTTATAATTTATTGTCATTGGTTATTTATTTATAATGAATTGGTTATTTATTCAATAGATTTATATCATATTACAAACAAATAAGGAATTATTTTCCTGACAAGTAGATGGTGAATTTTGTATATTGAATATATGAATTAGATATAATAATGGTTTCATTATTTTTATTGATATTTTTATTATGATAAATGAAATTTATAAAAAAAATGTTTTGGGGTTTGCGACATGTCCCAGGTATACACCATAATTTTTAAACTACATGAACACCTAATAAGAATGGTTTTAGTAGTTCATTTAGAATTAGATTTTTTAAATTTGAAGTGGGGTTGATAATATATATGTTATTCATAATAATAAAGATACATCATATGCCTGATTTAAAGGTGTATGCTGAAGTGATGAATATTGTTACAAAAAAGGATTCATCATATTTGTAGCATTTATGGTCACTACACATGAATAAAATATCTTTGACTATGATAAATACAGTTTGAATGTTGAAGCAGGTTGAGAGGATTCTTATGGGTCTCAGAAAAAATTATTTTTCTTCATATATTTCTACTAATTAATAATATATTATAACTAAATATTTATTTTATGATCTAGTCCTTTCAGACAGAGATGATGATAATATATTTTTAGGGAATGTTGATCATGGGGAGTATTTAGTTATTATATATTCTTCATATTGTGTAGAAATTACTATTATGCGGTAGCCAATTGTTATTGGATTTGGTAATGTTTTGTATAATAGTAAATATTATGGTATAACAAGGACTTTGGGATTTTTATTTCTTTAATATGAGGATCTATTCAGATACTATCATATTTTTTAAAGGGTTTCATCATATTTTATATAATGAAATATGGTTGGTGAAATACCAATTGTTTTTCAATAGGACTATGTTTTTTGGATGGTATCTAATTGATTTATTAGTTAAATAGTGATATTGAAAAGGTTTATCTCTTGTTTATCTTTCATAGAGAAAATAAAACTGTTTTTTTTTCTACCAATGGAGTCATTCAATTTTATAAAAAAATGGATAATATTTGTTTTGAAATAGATTGTGTTCACACTACCTCTCATGGAATCCTTTTTTGAGTGTTTTAATTTTTTGATATATTATATTAACAAAATATGTGAATTTGAAAAGGTTATTATGATGGATTTAAAGTGGGTAATGTGGTGGTAGTACATTAAAGTGAGATATATTGATGAAAAGTTTAGGTTGTGGGATTTAGTGAAAACAAGTGCATCGAGTTTTGCTGAAATGTTTTGGAGGTGATGAAATAATGACACATGGCTGGATTCAATATTTGGAAGGTGATGATTTTTCACTATAAAGACTTTGTATAAATTAAAAAAAGGATTATTAGGGAGTGGTTTTCACAAACATTTTTCTTAACATTTATTATTATTCATGTTTATACGTTGACATGAATTTTATATTCTGAATATTAGTCAAATATTCATAGTTACCTCATGATTTTTAAAAAATTATAGGTTGATAGGTATTCCATCTTAAAATTATGTGGGATTATTTAATTGTTTTATCACAAATATTTATTCATTTACCATTGGAAATTATCATAAATTTTATCACAATTTGTTTTATTCTGGGAATTATCATTTATTATCGGATAAAAATAACCTACGATCTTCAAATCTTATTCACATAATATCTTGGTAACTCTTATAGTCTATATCATTTTTAGTTTTCTAATAAACATGGAGTCATTAATTTCTTTTCCACTTCAATTTACTTATTAGTGTACACCACTATGAACCATATCTTAATTAATTACTGTTGAAATAATCAATCAAGATCATACATTTTATTTTAGCCTCTATTATCATACCCCACAAATACGACATTATTTATAGATTTAGGATACTTCTATTCTTAGAATGTGTTTTAATAAATAATAAACAATTTAATTATTATTTATTGTCTGAACCAAACTTCACCTGGAATAATAAATACGAAAGTAGAAAATGTACATTTCTCCTCCTTAAGATACAATTTATTCTTACCAAATATTGGAGTGGATCAAATATAATATCAATGAAGTCCCCATCACAGTTTCTCTACACATTAAACTATTTTTATAAATATAAACATTATGATTTCAAAATAGTGAAGATATAATTATAATCCAAGTAGGTAACATCAGATAAATTAGAATCATCTATCCTGATTCAATAATATAGACAATATTTGGATTCAATGATGTTGTTCATTGTTTTTTAGGGTAGTTTATGTAATAAATATTGTATTAATCTAGAAATTATGTTTTTGAATACTAAAAAACCACATTTCTTATGATATTGGTGAACATTATATTGTATGACAATATAATGTTCTTCTAGAAAAAACTATTACAAATGGATATTTTTGTAAGTGATTGTATCAACCCAATTTATGATTAAAGTAAATTATTTGTGAATTAAAAGTGACTATATAGAAGTGACCACATGTTGAAGTAAAAGTGAATGCATGAAAAAATAGGTAACTATGTGACATATGATCAAAATTTCACTATGCCTTGAACTAACTACATGTATTATGAACCAACTACAAGATGACTTCAGGTTATCAGGAAGATAACAATTATGTTTGGTAAACTAGTGAACCAAATGAATGGTGAAATTATGTGACCATTTTTGGAATTTAAATGGCCATTCCAATTTAATAAAATAAATTGACCATTAAAGTGACCGAAATAAAGAGACCATATCATGTGACAACAAGAACATGACATTTTAAAGTGACCAGAAACTCATGTTACCCAAGATTTACGTTACTGTAATCCATAGTGAACAAGGCTAAGTAAAGTATATGTTATTTTTCCTAACATACGAAGTGATAAATATTTAAAACATTAACGACTATATTTTAAAAAATAATAATGAAAATATTGATCATTTAATTATTCCAAATTAGTTAAATTAGTATCAGGGTTAATTTATACATGTTATCCAATATCTCATTAGATTAGGATACTCTCTAACAAGAGGAGACACTTGTTGAAAAAAGAGAGAGTACTTATGCTGAAATATAGATCATATACACTAATTAACTATGGATAATTACAAATCTCTATTTTTCATCTTTCAGTGTCATACTGATTTGAATCATTTGCAATGATATATTTAATGAAAACTAGTCATCCAAAGAATCCTAGAATGAGATTATTCAAACCCTTTAGCTTCCAATATTCTCCTTATCTATTTTTATCATACATTTGAGTGATGTTTACATTAATATGTATATTCATTAGAACATGAACTGTCACTGTATTAGAGGGTACTAGATACTCTCTGTTATTATTTTTACACCTATAATTCCATGAATAATTGTGGAAAAGGTTGTGGTTATCCTCATTATATTTGAGTTTAATTATAACTGTATTGGAGGGTACTAGATACTCTCTATTATCACTATATTGGAGGGTACTAGATACTCTCGGTGTAATACTCATCAGGGGTTTTGACATTTGGGGATATATTTAAGATCAATATGAAAAAACTAAAACTTTTTTAATAAAGGTATGATACAAATAAATCTAAAAATGATTTAA
Organism: Viscum album; assembly: GCA_963277665.1. Taxonomy (NCBI): domain Eukaryota; kingdom Viridiplantae; phylum Streptophyta; class Magnoliopsida; order Santalales; family Viscaceae; genus Viscum; species Viscum album. Next base: position 2,037,833,988 of record OY728148.1, read on the forward strand.
ATGTATTGTCCACGAATTATTTAATTTATGCAATAGGTGAGGATGTATTTAATAGGATATCTTTTTGGGATAATGCTTATAAAATTTAGGATATCATTTCTTTGTTACATGAAGGCACAAATATTGTTATGAAAATAAGACTATATACATATACTTTTAATAATGATACCTTAAAAATATATCTTGATGAATCTATATCTAACATATATCATATGTTCAATGATATAATTAACGATATGATTAAACTTAGAAAAAATAATGCTAAAAATCTCATGTTATAAAGATCATGATATGTATATCAGGTCATTGTATAGATCCTATAGTATCTATTTCAGAGTTTTATGAAATTAATAAACTTATATTCATAGAGATAATTTGACATATGAGGATATTTAAAATTATATAAACTAAAAAAACTGAATATGAGGAACTAAAAATAACATTTGTTTCTTTTAAATCATAACAATCAAAAGCTAAGGATTTTTTCAAATATAATACTACTAGGGTATTTGAAGTTCATACAAATAATGAGGAGGAGATGGATTAACTATCCATAAGATTTAATAATTTTTCTAAAAAGAATTTGTTTTCACAACTTAAATTATATGGTAAATTTTGAAAAAAGAAGAAATTAGAGGAATTATTATAAAAAGTATGAATCCACTAATGACACTACCTATATGAATGTAAGAGGATCGTACGTATAAAATTTTAATATAATAAGTTTAATTACAATAATAATTATGGGGATAAAGATAAAATACCAATGAAAAAAATGAAAGATACTCAGAGTGTATCTGAAGATAAGTAGGTGACTCAGATTCTAGAAAAAAAGATGTATGTGAAAATGGAAATTTATTCATTATAGCTACACATCTAGAGGTACCATATTTTTATTCTTATCAAATATCAGGTGAATGTAGATTTTCAAATGATAATTTAAAATAATTTTTTAATATCCTGGAAGATATAATTATAGTGTTAAAATATATAAATTTTTTTCATAATTTTCTTTATTTTATGTGTTATAGATAAATCTAATATTTGTATATAAAAGAAAAAAATTTAAAACATTAAAAGGAAAAATATAATCAAAAACCATTAAATGAAAAAAATAAAAAGGACTTTGACAAGTTTTTTAATAATATAAAATCCTTGAATATTATACAAGGTAAAAAATATAAAATCCAAATATAGAATTTTGTAGGATCAGGAATATAAGTAAATATATACAATAATTATTTTATTCCGTGATAAAAAACATGAATTTTGTTTATAGGTAAACTAATAGTTCTAGAAATAAATCCAAAAAATTTATACTGAAAAAGGTTTTTCTTTTTTAAATAGGTTATTTTTATAGAAATAAAGTGAAAAATGTAAATTCTATTGGATTTAAATTCAATATTCACTAGACCTAAGTTAATATGGGCACAAAATTATTTTTTTATTATACTTATGGAAAAACATTAGAAAAAATTTGGACCAAATATATGGTGTTTGGAAAGTAGATATTTTAGAAAAATGATCAGAGAGCATTAAATATTCAATAACCTTATAAATTTTGATTCTTGGCATGTGACCTATGGTGAATATCCTAAAGTAATTACTATTTGACTTGGAAGAATTAGTAACTCAGAATCTATCATTATTTGTATAGTATTCTTTTTTACGGATTAAAAAAATTCTTGATTAATATTTCTCAGTTTTTTATGATTTTTAATGTAAAATAATAAAAACGTTCTGATATGATTTATGTTTTGAATGAAAAATTTATTTTTTAATGATTTAAGAAATTATAATGTTTATACAATTAATTTAGATTTATTATTATATAAAAAAATTTCTTTCACAACTTATTCATAAAGAGATAATTTCTTTTGGAATGGGAGACTATGTCACTAGAATATATACGAACTCAATAAAGCTAAATAAGAAGGTTTCATAAAAGGATATACCTAGGATTGATTTCCCTAAAGACAATGTGTCAAATCCTTTTCAAAAGTGAATGTAATAAAATAATATTTACAACCTAAGATATAGATCTATACCTATCAACAACTATAATTTGTTCATATATATTTAGTTGGAAAGTTTTTAGTTTTTAGTTTTTTAAGATAACACCATGTCTATGTTGTTATTGGTTATTATTCAAGAAACATCTGGGTATTTTTTCTTTCTCATAAAATATTATTTTTTTCTTTATTTTATAAATATGAAGAATAATTAGAGAACCTTAGTGGACCAACAATGAAAATCATGAGGTTTTATCCTGGATAATTGTTATATAATCAAGAGTTTTAATCTCTCTTCTTACAACAGGGTTATACTCGCAATTTCTATACCCCTAAAAAAACTTAAAAAATGGTTGTTGAAAGGATAAATAATAATCTTCAAGAAATTGCTCAAATTATTCTAAGTTAATTTCATTCACAAATAATTTTTTTTGGATAAGGATGTTAACATGTCCTATTATATAATAAATATAGTCCTTATTAGATATTTCTTAAAAAATAATCTATATGAATTATAGAATGATAGAAAATAAAAATTAATTTTTTTAGTTTTTTTGAATGAATATTCTATATTCTAAATAAAAATAATAACAATAAAAAATAACTAAAAAGTTTTAAAGGAGTTTTTTTGTTAATTATCATCTAGTAAATATTATAGAGTATTTTATATGAAATATAAATTTTTGTAATATATTTTTCATGTCACTATTGGTGAGAAAGATCCACATTAACTAAAACATGCTATTGAAAATTTTGATCATGATATACCAAAAGTGAATATTAATAATAATTCTAATGCTTCTCATCATTATACTGATTTAGCTGATAAATATCTTAGTAGATAATATAAAATCCTTCTTTTCCTAGAAGAATACTTTTTATAACCATGTATTCCAATCCAAAGAACCATTAGAACCCTAAAAATCATCCCATGTATGTTGTTGTTGTTGAATTGGACAATGGTACACAAGATCATAGGTCACTATAAACCTAGGTTAATCATCTTTCCGTTTTTCAAATTTTAATCATTAGAACATCAATAGAGAAATAAATAATGACTGTTGGGTAATGGATATGTAAGAATAATATAATCATTTATAATTAAATAAAGTCTTTGAATTATCATATAATCATTAAGATAACCAAACCATTGGAACCAATTGGGAATATTAATAAATGGTTGATGAATATTTCCAAAATTATTAGAAAAAATGGAATATTCTTTCACAAGGAAATAATCATGAATGATGTATTTATTATGAAGAAAATTTTTCACAATTTTCTTGACATGAAACCATTAGAATAATGATTTCATATGAATAAAAACTTAATTGAAAACCAATTCAAATGGGTGTCAATATTTCAATTATAAGTGGTAGTATTATTAAAGAGGTTTTTATTCTAAAAACAACGGGATGCGAATATTTACAGTTTTTGAATCAATTTTATATGTATTATAAAGATTTATATGGCTGAAAAAAAGATCATATATCAGGATATGATAGTCTTAGTTACTTATAAATTTTAAATGGATTTTCCAATTGGTTTTTTGAACCAACTCTAATTATAAAATTAATTTTAAAGGATTTTTTAATGTTTTAAATATATATTAATGATATTATTTTTTAATCATACAAAACCATGTTATGTATTGAAATTTTTAATATCATAAAAAATAAATTTATAATGAGTATAATTGGTGACTTAATATTCTTTCATGGTTTATAAATTTTTCAAAACAATGATGGTATTGTCTTAATCAAAAATAGATACACAATATATATTTTAAAATGTTTTGGTATGGATAGAACCAAATGTAGTAATAATCATATGAGTACAAGTTTTTTTTATATTTATATTAAGATGGAAAGTAAACTAACCAAACTACTTATATAGGAATGATTAGAATCTTACTATACATAACTACTAGTCAGGAAAATATATTTTTTAGTGTATGTATGTGTTCTCATTTTCATGAAATCCAAAAGGAATATCACATGAATTATGGTAAAATAATATTGAAATACCTCAAAAATATTAATTTCTAGACTACTCTCTTCTAGGGGACATGAATTTGAATTAGTTAGTTATTATATTGCTAAATTTTGAAGTTGTTGTGTACAAATTCAACATATAGAACACAATTTAAAAGACAATTGCTTTCAATTCTGTCATGATTACTGTTTTCATATAATGAATACACTCTTTAGTATTGAAATTTAAAACTACTTTTATATGAAATGATCATTATTACTAGTAACTAATTATCTTATTCATTTATATGGGGGTAAAATGGTTAAATTAAAAAAATAAAAACAAGAAAAAAGTATCAATCATTGAATTTTATGAAGGCATCCCTTGATGCGGGTGTCAATTTGATGTTTACAAGGATCATATTTGATGAAACATGTGTAAATAGGAAAAAAACTAGAAAATAATCTTTTACATCATGATTGGACAATTAAAAATGTTAGTGTCAATGGGAATTCATGAAATGAACACTCAGGGATAAAAAATCACTCAAAGTAGTAGGTTGACATTTATTGGCGTGACACTGTGTTCCACAACCTAAATCACATGGAATATAAACCTTTCAATGTATCAATACTAAAATCATGGACAAATATGACATGTATTAACCAAGATCCACCATAAACCATTAAAATTACCTCCATATGAATCAAATAATAGAAAAATGTTTAATTAAAGCCATCCAAAGTACCCTTGATTCCTACAAATTGAATACTAGGGTTATACTACATCCATTCATTCATGCAGTGATCAAATACTAGGCTGATGTGTTTCACTGCTGCAGAGTCCTTCACTGGTTCCTCGCTACCATTTATTTTCTACATTAATTTCCTTTCCCCCTCCCCAACACTCAGTCATGAATGGAATAAGTGGGTAAATCAATGTCTACGCTATGTGATGTAGACGAAGGAGGTGTTTTGAATTATATTTGTTTCATTTACCTTTTCATTTTTTAGTCTACCATAACCATCATTTAATTTATATTTCTTTCATTTTCATTTAGTATGAACATTTATATATGTATATATAAAATTAATTTTTAATTGGGAAACTAATTACCCAAAAATCATGAAAAATATTAAATGGTTTAGGGTTGTCATGTTAAAAAATGTTATTATGATAAATTGATTCATTAATTCCCTAAAACACATTACCATTATAAGAATGAATTTTTTCTTCATGTTGGGGATACCAAGGACAAGGATTTTCCTCACCTAAACTTTGAAAATAATCATGGTAAATCAAATTAATTTCTCAATTCATTATCACCCAATCATGGAATATTCAATACCATAAAACACTATCTCCAATTTCTTAAAAAATATTTCTTTTCTTCCCTATACCATTTTTCAAAACAACCCAAATCAATTGTTTTTTAATTTCATAAAATATACATGCTCCATATCATGGGTTAACCATAGAACTCAATACTCTTTAAATTTTATTATATAGTTATGAACATTCAGTTTAAATTAAATAATTTTTTCCTATAATAATTAATAATTCCCTATGGGATACCAAATTTATACTGAATTTTTTGAGGCTAGTTGAAAACTAATTGTTTTCATTTTAAATATTTTTTTATATTTAATATATTTATTAAATAATTTTCTTAATTTATGATCGAAGTTTATGTTTTAAATTCATATTTTATTTTATTGAACTATAAATATGGTCTAAAAGACGGTATTTTTTTAAATACAATCCCAGACATGAATGAAAAATATGGAGAAAAATTATATAAACCATAACCATGACTGGGGAAAAAATAAACCAACATGTTTTTGGTGTACCATAAATAGATGCAGGGCTATTTAAGCTTCAAAACTATGGGAGACCATAAAATGGAAAGAAACCAAGCATTCCAATCCCACCCATCCAAGAAAATAATTTTTAGGAAAAAATATCAATTATGAAAATGATCTCCAACAACATTTAATTCATCAAATTCCCACATGATGATATAAACTCAAACATGTGAATAACTATTGATTTTTCTGAAACTCCTCAATTATAACATTTTTTAAATGATGTGTTGGGACTTCAACATAGTATATTTTCATTGAGGGATCGAGATCATGAATTGATTCAAATCCTTATATCCCATGACATCACCATGGGGAATGAATTTTCAAGAAAAATTTTAATAATATTCATTTCTCCAAAATCTATAGACATAAGCATAAATATTCTAAATTTTTATCATTTTTTAGATTAATCAATTTAGAAGACATGTAATAATTTAAAAGACATCATCTGAAAATTTTCTCATAATGGTATTAAAATGAATTTATTAATCTAAACATTTTATAAGGGTCCATTGAAAGGGACGTTCTATTGATAAAACTCATTCTAGTGAATAATTGATGAACAAATATTTGGAGAAGAGCTACGATATTTTAGTTGAAATAGGAAGAATTTTTTTTCTAGTGGAAGGTGAAGGTTCCCAATTAAAAGGCATAAACATGGTCAATAAAAATGAATGGATAGCAGTACTGATTGAATCCATTATGAAAAATATGGATACCATCAGGGTCTAATAATAATAATCCCAATGTATTTATTTTAAAGTTGTTAATTATTTTGATTACAATCATTGTAATAATATTCATGGTTTGTGGCCAAATCAATACGGGAAAAGATATAAGTATAGTGTGTCTAGATTACAAAAATAGAAAGGAATAATATAAAATATCCATGTACACACACTGGAGAAGGCCTTATATATATTTATGACTACCATCAGATATTCTAACAATGAACTTACTTATTATTCAAAATAAAATGTGGTAGAACTAAAAGAGATGAATTATTACTTGATTTTTCATTATATTATACTATGGAATATATATTTCATGGTGGGTGAATTGGATGAGATAAATTGAGAGAGAATAGTGAAATACATCCAGGACAAATAGATGATAACTCCCATAGAGAATTGAGGGATAACTTCCTTAAAAGTAGAAAACACAATACAACCCTGGAGCAAGTATGTTACAATAAAAAAAATAAAATATGGAAAAGAGTAAAGATAATTTAATGTTTGGAGATGAAAAATAGGAACTACCACTATACAAGAGAATAATTCCTTTTCCAAAGTTTCTAGTTCAAGGTAAAGTTGAATAAAAAAGTATGATTCTGAAATATTTTAAAATCCCCATGACAATATTCTATTCACACAACTTATCTCCAACTTGCCAAAATATTTTAAATTAATGAAAGACATGGTGACCAACAAGATAAATCTAGATTATATTAGTAGCATTCAAATCACATGGTAGTGTTAAACATTTATATCAAAAGCCTTATCAGAGAAGAAACAATACACACATAACATTTCATTTCTAATAAGTGTGGGGTCTAACAAAATTGCGAAAGAAATGTCTGATCTATGTGAAAGAGTGAAAATCATTTCATAAACGTTTTTCATGTAATTATGTTTATAGAATATGAATAAAAAGTTATTACGCTCTATTTGGAAGATTTAGTAGTGAAATACCCCCAAGGGGTCATTGAGGATATCATAGTTAGGGTCAAAATTTTATATATTCCAGTGGATTTTTTAGTTATACACATGGAAGGAGAGAGAAATACCGTTATTTTTATAATGATATTATTCGTTAATTGATAAGTATTGATAGATTTAAAATTTGGGGAATTACTCCTATGATTTGTTAGAGAACAAGTTTGTTTCTAAATTCACCTGAGGACAAGGAATTATGATGGTAAGGATGGCCACGAGATGGGGGGACAGAATACAAAAAATAAATAATATTACTTAAATTGAAGAAGTATATGAGGTGTATACTATCAAAGAAAAAGGAACTAACAATGGTAGATCTAAAAAATAATAAATAAAAAATTAATGACACTAGAGTAATAGTTGATTCGACCATTTTTGAAAATGGACAACATGCATGGTTGGTATATTACCTTCATTTATTTCCATGTAAAATATAAACTAGCCTATCTGCCTAAAAATGGTTGAGAAAGTTCTAATCATATGAAGGGTAAAAATATTTATAGATAAAGGATAGGGGCCAACATATTTTACTAGTGATAAGTGAGTTCATTTATGGACCATGACTAGGTATAATATTTATAATATAATGTAACCTAAACTAAGATAAAGAGGAAAGGTCAATCCAATGATATTTAACACATTCACATTTGAGAGGAAACATGAGTTTTTATTATTTTTTATTTTTTATTTTTAATAATAAAAACTCTGCCCCAAATAGTTTAAAATTAATTTAGATAGTATATCACTTTAATTTGTTCATATTAGTTTTCCAGTCTAAAGGAAAAGGTAGTAGAAATCTTACAAGCATGATAAGAGGTTGCATGACCAATTCATGTCATGAGATTCTAATTCACGATGTGAGATTAAAATTCACTTTGATACATACCTGTTAACACAATGAAATTAAGATTAAAAGAACATGTATATCACTTTTTGGATCATCTTTTTATGTGGAGTATGATTTTCAATTCGACATTTTATTTTACACAAAAAAATTACTTTTTTGGAAATTTTAACTACATATCCCTCTTCCTACACAGAGTTGTTACTTAAATATATAATATAGGAGTGAAAATATTCTTAGGATAATCACCATTTCTTTTTTTAAATACTGTTATCCTTAAATTTAATGAAAAAAGGGTGAAAATAATTTTTAGATATAACATGTAAATTTCTATTTTATGAGTCATGATTTATAGACACTGGTTAATTTTTGTAAACGAAATTTCTATATGATTTGTTTATACATTAATTCCTAATATTTGTGATAATTTATGTTATTATTAGTATAATTTTACATGAGTGATTTCCCCAACCACTAATTCTTGAGATATTTTTTGTGCATAATATTCGTCATTATTTTCTTGAGTATATTTCTGAAGTGAAACTCGGGCATGTTTTCTTTATATTACTTGATTTGAAACTTATTGAAGATATGATTATACCAATTCACATTTAATATTACTGAGGAATATTTTTCCATTATCCTTTACCCTACCCATACATTAATCCTTTTTAATCCTGTAGAATCAATAAATAGCCTTGTTAAGAATGAACCATGTAACAAGACTATTTTATTTATTTCGACCATAACATGATTATTTTCAATGATTATAAAAATGTGTTTTGGGGTAATAATTTCATGATGTAATGGATTTTAATTCTCAAATAGATATGTTTTTGGACGGATTCATGGAATTTATTTAAAGTTTAATAAATTTAATAAATTATACACATTTATCACCCTCATGAAGAAATTAATAATAGGTTGGAACTTGGGAAATTTATATATTACTATTTCATAGCCACTAATATTATTATAATTATTACAAATAGTATCATGATGATATAATTTGGGGTTGGGTGATGGATTTGATATTTTTCTCAATATAAATCTTTTAATACAGGCACAAACATAAAATAGGGGGTTTCATATGTTGTATTTATTTTCATCATGAGAATTATTTATGATATTTTAGAAGGGGTTACAATACTTTTATAGATAATATTTCCTTTTATATATTCTTGATTATCAAGTAAAGTATATTAGATATTATCCTCTTTCTTATGATATATTTGTTTTATATCATTAACATACAAACAGCAATGTCTAAATTGTTTTGAACCAAATGATTAATCCCTCATGATTATTTGTGATTTGGCCTCTATGGACTAGAGAATTTAGATGAATTGTAAGACTATGTTGTGGGTATTGATTTGAGGTGTGAGAATAACACCATTTTTAATTATACATTCATAATGAGTGACAAAATTATAATTTTGGTAAATTAAAAATTGTTATACATATTTAAAATCAATCTAAAAATATAATTGGAATAATGAAAATTCATTGTTTATTCAAAAGAGAAATAGAAAAAATTTAAATTTTATGTGTTTTTTAAAAAAATATAGTGTTTCTAAAATTATCTTGTCTGATGACAAAACATTAAATTCCATATTTTATCATGTGATTTTGTTAAAATTTTATTTAAAACATTGTAGGGTTCGAATCTGTTATAGTATGTTAAGGTTTCATTCCTATAGAAAATCCTAAATTGACGTTTGGTGATTCAATGATTACATATCATGTATACACATTTTATTATATAAAATTAAACTTATTGTCATATTAATTGAACATTATTTTTTTAATTTAATGGTTTTATTCATTTATGTTTGGACAAAATTATTAAAAAAAAAATAAAAAAGAGAAAAAGGATTAAGATTTAAATTGTGAGAAGGATGTACTAGATGTGGAGTGTCCATGAGATCTGTATAAGGCTCAAATTTATTTAAAAAAGTTGAATTAAAGAAAAACACACTATAAATTAATCATCTAGATCACGAATATACTATTGAAAATATATAAATCAATGTTAATCAAGTTGTGAACAATAATAACGAAAAAACACACATAGAGGAGAAGGTTGAAAATTCACATAGCTAAAAAATATGTCACACCCAGAATCATGTAGAGGGGAAAACAATCACTTCATCAATACTAATATCATGGAAATATCTCAAACAGTTTGACCCCAAATGATTGTTCACCATTGAGATTAAACCATGAGGAATCACTAACCACGCTAATGGGGAATTATTGGTAACCATAACTCCCTTGTTTTCTATAAATTCAAGAGTAGTGTTTTGATAGAAATAATTTTTATCCAGAGACTAAATATTGGTGCGAGGTGATGTGCTACAATAGAGTTCTACAAAAGTTATTCTCTTCCATTTCATTTATGGAATTTTTATTTTCCCATTCAATAACACTAACTCATAAATAGTAATAGGTATAACTCATGATTTGTGCATGGTGATGTAGACAAGGGGTGGGTTCTATGAATTGTATTTATTTTAATTTGTTTATAGTTTGTATTGTAGAAATATTAATTTAATTTATATTTATTTGATTTTACTATATCATGATTGTTGACCAATAAATTTGGAAATTGTATTTTTAATTTCTTAACTACTTATCTGAAATTATGATTTACCATTTAATGGTTTAATTCTGTTACATTTAAAAATGGTATCGATCCAAATTAATTCATTAATACCGTAAAATTCATGACCATGTGAAATATGTTATCTCTGAGTTAAGGAGTGGTTACCAAGACTATGATTCACTATTATATAAAATATAAGAACAACCATGATCAATACATTTAATTTCTACATTCATTAGCACCCAATCCCGATATCTACAAAACCCAGACATTTTTTCTCCTACTTTATTCAAAACCAAAAATTCATTTCTTATATTAATTTATTAAAAAACAAATATATTTTTTAATATCCTAAAAAATACTTGAACCATATCATGGGTTACGCCTCAAACATGATACGTTGTATATTTTATTATTTAGTTACACATTTTTATTTTAATAATAAAAATTATATTTTCTTATCCTTGTAGGATTTATCAATGCTCTATGGGTTTTCAATGTCCCCATAAATTTTAACAATATATGGGATATTAATAATTTCTAAATTATGATTCTCATTACCAAATAGGATTGTTGATATAGACATCACTTTTTGGTATATCATTTTTAGAAGGGATATATTACTCCTAATTTGATTGGATCCCAGAATTATGTTTATGATATCTTTAAAAGCACACTGAATATAGTGAAACTAAATTATATTAGACAGGATTTATGAATGATGAAAGATTACTAAATAATTATTTTTAGTTTGCAACACTTTTATTTGATTAATTATTTTACTTAATTATATTATATCTCTTCACATAGATGTTTACTTATAATTATCTTAATTTATGTTTGGTCTAAATTTGTATATATATGTAACCACGAAACAGAGTGCAGGCTATCTGTTAAGTAATTGTTAGTATTTTTTTCATGCGGTCAGTTAATTAACAATGACTAATTGTCCATGTGTTAAGTTAGCATAAAATGATCTCTCTAATATAATGAAAGGAAGGTCATATAGTACGTATAATAACTAGGAATTTGTTAATTTACAAAAATTATGCTTTTATAGTATGTAAACCTACAATGACTATTTGAACATGAAATTTTATTTAAATATTTTAGTGAGATTTCCTTTTTATTTATTATTATTTTACGTCCAAAATGATTTAATAATATTAAAATTAGAAATTATATCATTATACATTGGTAGCCCTTTTACATTTCCATAACCCGTGATTTTATCCCTCTCAAATCTATCTTTTCCTGGTCTCTTTTACTATCAATATCAGTTATAAACATATATAGTTTCGAATCATAGTATAAGTATATTTATAATTAAAAGATATCTTAATGAAAAATATCATATTTTTTAATTTCTTCAAATAGGTCTAAAAATGTAAAAAAAGTTCGAATGTTACTATCAATCCTTAGGATCCTCCATATTATAGATTATTATATCTATATAGAAGATAAAGTGGATGTGGAATGGATGCAATTAATAAGTCATTGGATTATAATTTGATTCTAAATAAAGGATAGGGTGATTGGATTAAAGATAATGGAAGTCCATTTTATCCTCATTTCATCAAATATTTTTTATACGAATAGATAATTACTTTTTGGTGATTCATGGGATATCATTTGAATGATTGAAAATTGAGAAAATTTGGATTTTTTCTAAAGGATATCAGATAAAATCTTGAATGTTCCTCATAAATGAGTATATGAGTTTTAACAAATTTCATATCTCATAAATCACACTCATTTTTAGTTTTTTGAATGCCCTTGAGGATGTAAATTAGAAAATGAATATCAGAAGACCAACTTCTATGGAATTATGTGTGGAATGGAAATTTTTGGTGATGTATATATTACTTCTTATTATTCCAAAGGAAAGATAATTTAACATTTTAAGTAATAATTTTTTTTTTATATTTAATGATGAACAATGTATAACTATGTTTATAAAGTGATATCATGAGGTAGAAGCCTAAATTATGTAATCCCTCTTTTATATTTAATTTCTTACCTCATCCAAGATACATATCTAGCCTATTGGGTTTCAAAGTATTAGTTCATGAGGGCGAGGAAGGAGATACATCATTAATTTCACTCTTAAATTAAGAAAATATACATGAATATAATGTTTAATTGTTACTCAATGAAAATGAGTGGGTGTATGATAAGGATAATTTATTTGAGAAATTGAATCTAAATAAAAATCATTTTACACCATGTGACAAAGTGGATCCTGGTCTAGAACCTGATGAGTTAGTTGAGTATTTTTCTAATGAAAATGTTGTTTCCACTAAAATTTTATATGTTGAATCATAAGTTAATGATTTTAGTGTAGAAGTTAGGGAATCACTTTAGGATGTCAAGGATATATGTACTGCTGTATGTTTTGGGTCTCTTAATTATACCCTACCTCTACCCTTTCAAGATGAATAATTGAGATATGAGGACCCTAATGGTACTAAGGCATTAGTGAGTAATTATTCTGAGGAAAACACATGGGAGGAAAGTCACTCGTGTGAGTTAGAAAGACATTAAGATATTTCAGAAAAAATATTCTTCCTTAATTCACATAAGTAGAATACTCAAAGTTAAAGTGAAACAAAACAAATCCTTACATGGAGGAATATTATGATGATGTTGATCATTGGGGTAGTCCACATGATCACAGAACACCTTATCACGCTCTTCTACATAGATAGTACCTGAGGGGTCTATAATTACTAAGATTGATTTTGAAGTAAGAGTCATGGAATATAATTCTAGATTTACAATGTACAAAATTCATTAATACTTTTTTGTGATAACTCTTACTAAAGTAATTAAATAACAATTGATATAGTATGAATATTTTTCATAGATCTACATATATGGATATTTTCTTGATTATATGGTAGAATATAGGCTAGGATAAGATGATTAGTTTATAAGACCGTATCATGAGATGACAAAAGCTGAGTTAAATAGTAGGAATTGTTCTTCCGACCCATCTTCACCTATACCTTCTTATGCTTCTTCTGCATCATTTATAACTTAATAATAGTTGAATGACTTAAATTCATATTTTATGGGTGTTTTAAAACTGTTTTTATTGGTTTTGGAAACATATTAGACCCATAAGAGAAAAGGAAATATCAAATATAGTGCATATTTTTAACTATCATTTTAAAATAAATCATCATCTCAAGATTGATCTTAGGAAAATTGATATTAAGGACTTATGATCTCAATTTAGTTATTTACAGTACGATAATAACGGAATGATGTTTAAGATAGACATGATGGTTTGAAATGTAGTTTTCCATTCTTATAAATAACCTTCACCTCATATATCATACTCAGTTTCTCATCAAACTCTTATGCAAGGTGCTATTAGTGAAGATCAAATATAACAGATTTTGAGTAATGTGTTTAATTCATCCATGGATGAGTTTTATAAGATCAATGAAACTATGTATGAAATATTTCAGATACATATTGTAAAGACATTATAACTTGTTAGAAGGGATTTGAAGTATGATGATAGAGAAAGAGACAAAATATTAATGGATGATTATTTTACCTCAATAGGATATTTTATAAGTATAACATGAAGTCCATTTTATGATACTTATCCTAGGATCTAAGGATTCCCCCTCTTACATTAGCCTCCCAAACATCAGTAGATATATTTAAGGTTATTAATAATGTTATGAAAGTCACTTTAGAGAACATGTAAGACTATTTTTAGGAAACAAAACATATTTTACATATTATGAAACACTTCAAAATATTAATAAATATATACCATTAAAAAACAAATAGTTCCATTATAGTACAAATTCTCTTACCTATTTCTTCAACACCTATTTCTATAAATTCTACCATAATTTTTGGCACGTCTCATAATTTTTTTCAATATATTTGACATTTTTATTAGTGTGTGGTTATTCAAGAACCTTATTTCATATCATTACCAGAACTTATACCTATTTCCAAAAATTACACAACCATAGAAAGAGACCATATTCACCCTTATTAAATTAGATATGTTGTGTCAGATTCTTGTTATGATTGGATAATCTACTAGGTCCCTTTTTAATCATTTTTTGGGTTATAAATGTAAAAAGGTTCTTCCTTCATCTATTGAATTTTATTTATTGTATTTATTATTCTTTCAGTGAAACCATTTTTTTTGTATTATTGAAGGACACTTTTAAAGGGTGAGTGTTAACCAAAATCAATTTCATCCATTTAAAACACATAAAATAAAGTCATCCCAGGTAGTTACAGGAAATTACCCTACCT
Organism: Viscum album; assembly: GCA_963277665.1. NCBI lineage: Eukaryota > Viridiplantae > Streptophyta > Magnoliopsida > Santalales > Viscaceae > Viscum > Viscum album. Next base: position 2,037,849,296 of record OY728148.1, read on the forward strand.
AGAGGCTATATCATTATATCATGTTTCCACCCTCCATAGACCACTCAGCTAGTAGTCCCATGCAAGATTACATGGGTCGGGTACCAATAAAAAATGCCTTTCCCTCTCGAACTTCTAATTCCTATTGCCCAAGCGCTGGTGAAATAAACGTTCTCTGAATCCTCCTATGATGTTGTTTCATGTAGAGAATAAAGGATATTTCACATTCCAAAAAAAAAACAACACAAAAAAACGGTAACACGAAAATCTGATCATAACACATTCATATATTAGAATCCATCAAATCCATCATTGAACCTTCATGACAACTTCAACCTCAAGAAACTGATAGAGGTGAACCGTCACAAGGAGATAATGATTTTTCACCCTCACATCCCAAATCCCCATGAATCCACCACTCAGATCTACCTCATATAGAGTGGAGGTGACCTAATGTAAGAGAAGAGAAACACGAGACTAATTCCCTCAATAGAACTCAACTCCATGACCACCCAATGTTGACTTACACAACCAAATCAAACCAAACCAGCCATATCAAATCCAACCAACAACATAACACTCAACCCTTCATATAAAAAAAACATTATCATAGATGAAATGGAGGGAAAAACTGTGAACATTCAAACTAGACTTGTCCAATGTTGGACACGCTAGAACACAAATGGAATCTTATCCATGCCTCCAAAAAACTCAATTAACCACTACAATAGATATGACTAGGATTGCCTGTGTATAAATAAGTTTACGGGGCAGGGAAAGGTTATTAGAACCACCAGGAAGTAGCAACATCGATGGGTCTCTGGAAACCACCAGAAGGAACAATGAAAAATAGGTAAAGGAAGAATAAAACTCAGGGGAGACCGAACTGACACAGCAGAGGGATGGAAAAACCCAGAAAATTTATACATTCGAAGGCAACACTAATTCCCACCAGAACTGGGAGATGATTCACACATGAACCAAGGTATAAAAAAAGATAACAGATCCTTACATGGAACCAATAGAGCCAACAAATCCACATAAAAAACTGAAAATACACATCTAGATCAAGAAAAGCCACATCTGAAGAAAACTGAGCCTCACAACCACCATAGTGTCGTCTCTGATGATGCCTCACAACCCACATCAAAATTCCAGAGACCCATGACCGAAACCTACAAGACGCATCGAAGCCGACACACACCCATGGATGAATACTAGCCCCTTCTAAAATACCACAACGAACCATCTCCCTAACGACCTATACCACAATTTCTAACCTTTACAAACCCCTAAATCACACCACGTCCACCCCAAAAACCCAGGGCACTCTCGACAGAAGATATCCTGATATTTCCCCCAAGGAAGCGTTTTATTATTTTCTTAATTACTCTTTTTTTATCATTTTAATGGCTATTTTTTCACTTTTCATACCTTGGACATAATTTTTTGATAATCCAAAAAATCGAGACAAATAAATATTGATTCCAATCATTTCATATAATCTTATCATGATTTGTGGTCACCAAAAAAGGGGATATTGTGAAATTAGTCCATAAACTCTTTATTTGAATGCTCATAAATAATTATTCTTATGATATTAATAAAATTTATTATTTATGATGATAGAATTTGTTTTTCCCAAAACTATGAAAAAAGTATAATTAATGAAGTGAATAAATCAACAGACAAGATAAATAACTTAATTCACTATAACGGCCAGTTGACCATATAGAAGTGACCGCATGTTGAATTATATGTGACCGTATGAATAGATATTTGACTGCATGAATAGGCAAGCAAAATTTTGATAGAAGAAAACATATTATCAATGTACTGAACTTACTTCATTTATAAAAAACCTACCACATGCAGACTTCAAGTGACTATGTATAATAATAGTGATTTTTTCTAATGTATTGAACCTACCACATGATGAAATTAAATGACTTCATATATAAAGAAAGTGACCATTTTATGTGACTGAAAGAAATTGACTATGTGAAACGACCAAAAGAAATTGATTATGTTGTGTGACTTATTTTATAGCTAGCCTTAGATTCAAGTGACTATAACCTATAGTGATTTTTCTTATGTAAAGTCTAAGTGATCTTGTATAAGAAATGTACGGAGTAATATTTAAAAATCAAATGATTATCTTTTAAAAAATTTAATTAATATTTAGAGTATTTAATGATATCAGATCAGTCTAATGAGTATGAATATTAATTTATTATTATCCTCCAATGGTATGTTAGTATAGGTGCCCACATAAGTAAGAAGAACCACTCATGAAAAAAATAGAACATACACAGAAATACTAATTAGATGGACTACTTCACTATGCATTTCCACAACACTATATTTTTGATATCATAATGAAATAACCCATTTATGCTTTCTCAATGATAGATTTAAAGAAAATTTATCAACCACTATTGGTTAGTGAGAGACATTTAACTCTCACTATTAATATCTTTTCCCTCTCTAATTTTATCTTAACATTGAGCCATGTTTACATCAATCTATTTATTCATTACCAACTTACACTGGATAGTATTGGAGGGTACACGATACTCTATATTTTTAATTTTACATCATTTATCCAATGAATAACTATAAATGTAGGAATTTTTATCATGTAATACTTTGTGTGAATTTGTAATTCTAAAGAACAATAATGATTATGGATCTGTATATTATCAAATAAATTTTATTGGATGTGAGAATATATCATGTTGATTGGAATAGGCCTCGGCTTGAAATAGAGCCTATTATAATTATTTCCATAGTGTGTTAATTTTATTTGAGAAAATTTATTTTAAAAATTATTCTATCCCTTCAAAACATATTTCATAAAAAATTACATTGATAAAAAACATTAATTATTGTTTCACATACAATTTGATGTAAATATATTTCATTCAAAAGATAAATTTAATATAATATTTTTAACTGAGTTGTGAATGATCCATTGAGAAATCATTCGAAAATATAAAATTATATAATACTACTATTGTAGTTAATTTTTTAATTTTTATAAACAAGGGGATATAGTTTTTAATTGGATTTATATCAAAATTATTAATAGAAACTATTTTTACCCATATAGAGTTTTCCTCATTGAATGACAATAACTATCTTTTCCCCATATATTTTACCAATAATCACATATATGTTCTTTGAGATCTTCTATTTTTTGGTCACTACATCAATACCCTTAACAATATTAATCACTTCATTATTATTGTATAATATTAAACCAAATAAAATATTTCATTCTTATGATCCTTCATATTACATAATCCTTAGATAGTTTTAATTATACCTCATGGAACATCAGTTTGATTTTAATGACTCAAAATATTTTCATGGTTTGGTCATTCCTGACAAACAAAATTCTTCTTCATATAGATCTATAACAATCAAACACCTCCCTCAGAGACACCATTTATTATGTTTCCATTTATTTGATTATCCATGATGCATTAAGAAATTTTCTTCCTCCAATAGTCATTATTGGTTTACTGACTACTATGTATAGATTTCTATATGTAATTTCGACATTTGCTTAAGCGGTCATCCCAATACCATTCTTTATCAATTATTCCTCAAAATTACCCTTCGTATTATAATTATTACATGTTAAATTATTCTATTTTATTCTATTTTATACCTTCAATTATTTTGTTTCCTACTATAACCATACTCCATTGTATTTATTATCTCATTTGAATGTCCCTCTTCCTGGGGAGAATTTTTCTGTACATCCTTAATATTCTTGCTGTGAATTTTCTATTCAATAACAATAATTTTAATTCCATTAAAGATCATGACATCAATAAGGATATTATTAGTGAGGTTAATAGTGAGATGCTCATATGAATTTTGAAATTTATTTCATTTGTCATCCATCTCACTCATTTAGATTTCAAAAAGTGTCATTAATGAATTATCCATCCATAACACACCATTCATCTTTATTTTATACAATAGAGAATTATTCCCATGTTCTTGAATTTATCTTCCATATGGAAATATCATTTTTAAAAAATATATATTTCTTCACAAGAATTAATTTAATATTATGAAGAATATTTTTCATGTGAATGATCAATAAAATTGATTATCATGATCATACTCAATTTATAAGAATTAACAATACTGGAAAAAATGAATAAAATCATTTCAGAATTTTGATTTAATACAACATGTTGGGACAAAAAATAAATATACCCACCAGTAAAATCATAATATCAAGATAAAAATAAATTGAAGGATATAGAAAAATTCACAACATATGTAATGTGAAAAAATCCACCACATTAATAGGTGTAAAAACCAATAGAAAAATAGAAGGATCAATTTTGTTAACATAAAGTATAAACTCTAAATCTATCATTATTATAAGAATAAAATGATTAAAAGTTCATTTCTATTGAATAATTGGAGTGACATGTCACGTATTTTTCACACTTAAAGATATAACTAGTATATGATTATTTCCTGAGTTTAAATTAAATCCACCCATAGGATTATCATTTATAGGCATCTTCACCCACTACCACGATTTTTATGATGGTTGCGTTTAATTGGATTTTCCACCTACCCATCTACCACCATATTTCCCCTTAAATTTTTTTGGGGGAAACAACCATATATGAGAATAGTAGAAAGTGAGTAACTGGAATAAAAAACCTCTATAATGAGATTTTCGACTATTAATTTTTAAAATTTTGGTTTTTCATTGGAGGTAAAGGATCATAATGATCTTAATATCTCTAATGTGGTTTGTTAGTCAATGGGGTGAAAACCCTCCTTGGATAACATGTGTCTAGTTATAGGTTTCTAAAGTCTATGGAGTAATTTAATTCTAAAATTAAATATTCATGTACACCCTCATAATGAACTATCTTGGTTGTATTGTTCTTTATAATGTAGAAGTAAAATGGATATAATGATTAATTTTTATAAATTACCTTTGAGATTTAATCTTATTTTTTCAAACAAGATGATATTTTTATCTCAAGCCCTAGTTATCAATTCCTTTTACAATAATTTTAAGTAAAAGAATATAAATAATTTAGAATCTTATTAAGGTATAGATAAATATGAGTTCTTAACCCTCATGTATGATTTATATTATTTGTTTAAATATATTAAATTTCTAGGAAATATCAATAATAAATGTTAAAATGATCTTGGTGGATTATTATCAATTTTACCAGAAATATCATTTTTCAAAAAAAAATCCATGTAATTGTAGGAACTCACCTTACATCATGTTTGATGATCATAAAAGTCTTCCAACTCATCACATTACTTTAATAATTTTTACAACCTTAATGGTCACCAATATTCTCAATTATTAGTATAGTTTTATTAAAATAGACACTATATTAACTATTATAATTTTATTCATCAAAATTTTGATCCCATGCTTTCCTTTCTGTTACAAAACACATTCTTATGAAATCAAAATCTTTTGAAATCAATATAATTAGTCACTATGTTTTCATTTATTAGTTTATTCCATAAATATTATGTATTTATTCATACAAGAAAATATAGTATCAAATATCAAGAAAAAAAATTGTGTCTAGTTTGGATCCTCTAATTATAGGTACTTTTCGAATTTATATTTTTTTGATGGAAGAGTGGAATTGAGTCCTCTAAAATTAACCCTTGAAATTTTATATTACTAATTTTAGTCATTAATCTACAAAGGTATATGTTTTTCTATTATTATAAATTAAATATTTATTAAAGCATTCAATTAGTAAAACTTATATAATTTTTCATTATAATATTAATTATAATTTTCCTTCTTATTATATACTGAATAAGAACTCATTCATTTTTTACTTAATTAAGATAATAATTTTCAAAATGTATCATTTCAAAAGAAATTATATTAGATGTTTTCTGTTCAACTAACAAAAATTATCTATAAAATGGTTTGGGAAGAATAACCAAATTATAATTTAAGATGAATCCAATTCTTTCTTAGTCTGTTTGATAGAATTATTTATAGATATTTGTATTTAATTGTTTTCATCTCACATTTTCTACAAAAAATTATGTAAACCAAATTGATTTTTGATTTCTTGTTAATTACATGTTGGTGAATATAAATATATATATTTATTTGGTTATAGATATTTTTTAGGAGTTCAAATAAAATTGAATTTTCATCTCATCCATTATTGATTTTACATTATATTTTCTTATTTTGAATTTCCAATTCATGAATGAATATTTTAATTTGTGTCTATTTTTCGGATATATTACGATTATAGCTATTTTTACAGTTTAACCTTTTCACTGATATAAAACAATTTCTTCCCATATTATCAATGTTTTAAAAAAATTATAACATATTCTATTGTGAATGTCTAGACTCTATTTTTTCAATTATTTTGGTCTCTTGTTAGTATTTCACACCATTTTTAATGAACATATGTGAATTAATAGATGTTGGGAATCTAATATAATGAAGTGATTTTACATTGAATAGAAATTTATTATTACCTTAGATACTATGTAATTAAAGACCCATTATGTGGGTAATTAGATACTATTATTTTTCTAAGAATCATAAAAAACTTGAGAGTGTGAATTTAGAGATTTTTGTGTATCATTTTGAGGGTTCTTTAAAACCTTGTTTTTTGAAATTGGAATGAGATATGCTGCATTTATAGTCGAATTCAGTTAATTTTATTTTTTATTCCTAATTTGGTTATCCACTAAGAGACAATTGATGGGGTTGACTGTGGATAAACTCAACACTAAGAGCGGGGAGGGGGGGGGGTGAATCCGTTTTTGTGAATCTTGAAGACATGTTATAATTTTCATCTATTTAAATGTTTAACTATATGAATTTTTAAGGTGAATAGTTCACTTTATCTCTCATATTTCATTCATTATTGAAATAAATTCCCTCAAACGCACCGAAAATATTGGAATATAATTTTTTTTACACAGTTAAACACTCAATGTGATAAGGATAGTCCTTGGTGTGATATGGATTCCTCCAAGATAACACTACCTAATATAATCATCACATCAGTTATAATGAGACTGGTATAACCTAGTAATGAATGTTTTCATATCTTCTAATAGTAATTTGGTTGGCCCCCCATTTAGGTTCCCCAAACGCATTTCATTGATAAGAAATTTTGTTTAACAAGAAAAGAGATATTTATAATTTTGAATTCTTAAAGATTTTATATGATATTCCTTGTATTCTTATAATTATTCTCTAACATACATAGTGACATTAATGATGACAGTCATAATGTATATACATAGTAGCATGCATGAATCTTTTTTTAACATCACGAAAACTGTTTGAATGTATCATTTCTATCATAGAATCCAAAAAATCTTATTATTATTACATGTATAGTTCATGATTCTCATATTACATATTATTCTTATTATTTTATGAAAAAACCAACTGTATAGGTTATTTTTTATCATAAAAACACAAAAATTATTCAAGATACCAAGAGTGTCTAATATACATTAATATATGATAATATATAGATTTTTTTATAAATAACACCATTTATCTAATATTTGATTTAGATATTTTATTTATCTAATAATAGATGTGTAAAAATAGTACATCTACTCCATATTTTTTAAATATATTTCTTTTACAATAGTCACAATTAATAGACGGTTAGATTACAATTTTCAATTAAAATTATGACCAACCACTTTATTTCAAATGTTTCTCAACTTCTCGAGCTTCTTTGTGAACCATTATATCATCTTGTACCTCTTATTCACCATTGATGAAATAAAATAAATCATGAAATAAAGTTTTTGAGTATCATAAGTCATCTATAGATCTATTTCATTATATCCTCATGAAAAATGAACATTACATTAGACCACTGATTATTTTCTTACCACCAAAGCAAGATGGACTCATTGTTTTCCTAATTTGTATAAACCAATTTAAATCCATTTTAAAAATTCTCAACCAATGTTGAATTTTCACCAAAATATGTTTCAAATAATTTTTTTAAACCATAAGATGGTCTACAGAGTTTTGTTCTCCATTTATTATATCCCAATTTATTTCATAATCCATAAATCATTTCCTAGATATTTATACATTCTCCAAAACATCCACTAGAGATAAACCATGAAATATTTCGTACTTTTTTTTTGGCTTCTTACATAGTCACTACAAGTGTCTCTATGTAATATTCAATCTATCCATTTCACATAGGTCAATATATTATTTAAAACACTCACTAAATTTTCATTATATTGTGTTTTTCACGATTTATCATTAGTATAATATAGATATTCCAAACGGGACTATGTAAATATCCATGAAATAACATATATCTTCATTCTAAATAGGGAAATAATTAGTCCAAAACACCGTGAAAATTATCATGTAAAGAGTAGCTCAACATTTTTGAATTCTTAGATGATAAATATGCATGATTTTGAATATCAACATTAAGTGGTGATGTCACATTTTTCTGGAACAACTCTAACCTTCCTCTACCTCTCTTATACTTCTTTTTTCTAAAAATAAAACAATATATAAATTAATAGTAATATAAACATACCCACTATAATGTTAAAAATATTATGGTGTACCTTCTTATACACCTTCATCATAGAGATATAAAATTTTCATTATAAATTTTATAGGAAAAAACATTATTTTATTAATTTTTCCTGTAATATAAGAGTATTTCCACATGATTCTAATGTAAGAGATTAAAAAAAATAAAACAATACTACCAAGATGTTTATTGAAATCATTGAGAATATAATACAATGTAACTCAATTGTTTTGATCTTATTTTATTCGTCAACAATACTGGGATACTCTGTCCAACATATAATAAACTCTTCATCACTATAGTTATCATCAAGAAACACATTAATATAAAACACCATTTTCACTTCATATTAATTGATAACTATTAACAACAAATTAAATTCACATAAATTGTGTTCAGTAATATATCCCATTATATCTGTGATAAACAGACATATAAAAATGTGTAAATATATTATTTTTCAATTATCCTCATTTATAATCAATATTTTTTTTAATTTTAAATTATCAACCAATTATTTATAATAAATACCAAGTATATAAAAGAGGGTATGCTTTGAATTTAGACATAATAAATGTTACATAAACCATTCCACTTTATGTCTATGTGATCAGTGATTTTTTTACAAAATAATATTGTTTTATTTAGATAAAAAAATTATTCATTATCAAAAATATTTTGATACCAACTGAAATGATAAACTTATAACTTTTATCATTGTTTCTCTAATTATTTTAGGTTGATACAATTGATATTTTCCAATAATGATAAATATTTCACATGATGTATATGAAGCCTGAATTCATAAAGTAAATTCAAAATAAATATATGATGTAAGGACCCAGCTTTAATCATTATATATTCTATCTTTTTTTATTATAATTCACTTTATTAAAATTTTGACGATCGTTTCTATTAATAGGTTTAGAGAATTAGGATAAAATATTATATAGTTAACACATAAATTACAAGTGGAAACTTATACTCATTATCCATTATTCTAACCAGAAATAATTCTTTAATATAAATGTTTCTACTTCCATGAAATATCATCCCAATTATCTTCTTCACATCATCCTATACCCTACCATTCCTTAACATCATTTGAAATACATTCTAAAATGTTTAATGATAACAAAATTCTCAAAAAGGGACATAAAAGGTATAAATTCATTAGTACGATGAAAAAAATAAAAAAATAAATACTTTTATCACATTATTCATTAAGATTATGTAATAAATTATTTCCATATGAAAGACACAGACTTTTTTCTGAAAAAAACATTTAGAACCCATTAAAAACAAAGATAAAACAACGTAGGAACACGAGGAATCCTTGGAGTAACCATAATAAAACAAACTGAATAACCATCTCAGTTAATCATGGAATACACATCACATTAGATTTGTATTATCCCTTATGAGAAACTCAATCAGTTAACTATGTATCATAAATGGAATTACAATTCGGTCAACTTATATAACCAATGTATTGGAGGTAATAAGATAAACACTCATTATTGTTTTATCTCAGAGCCACCGTACATTAGTTAATAATGTAACCACCCCTCTTCATAAAAATTACAACAAACAATAACATAAAAATAAGTCATGAAATACTTCATCATAAAACAATCTTATTGAAAATATCCTTAACATTTTGAAATCATATTTTATTAGAAAAACTACGCACATATAAAACAAAACATTTTTATTGAGAATAACCCTGAAAACTTGTAAAGGAAGATACAAACAAAATATAAGTTATTAAAGTAGGAAAATATACTCATCTAGTATATGTAAAAAAATATTCCTTTCTTGTATTTAATAAAATGAAAATTAAAAGTGTATATTTAAAATAAAGTCCTTTACCTTGAGTTTATTTTGTTACATACGCTCTTTTTCTTCCTGAATAATAATATTAGTTTACCTATTAACTTTATTTATAATTATTTTTCAATGTTCATTATTCATTTTATATCATTTATTTTATTATTATGTTTAATTACTTAAATCATTTAGTTCACATAGGATATTTTGATCATATTCTGATCATAATTCTAAAATGAATTCTGTATATTGAATTATGGTCAATGTGGACACTATTCCATAATCAACAGATTAATATTAATTAAATAATTATAATTTTAATATATTATTTATACTATTAAATCCATTAAATAAAATATTTATGAAATAAATAACTTCATTATGATATTGGAGATGTTAGGTCATATGTCCACATACACAATGTTTCCAATTTTCAAAGATCAATATAGAAAACGACATGTATTATTTTATCTTTCCATTATTATCATAACATCTTAAATTTAATATGAAGTCTTTAAATATTCTTATATATCATACATTTGATGTAGTGAAGAAAAACATATCACATCCCTTCATGGAGGTGGTAGTCCCCATGTACGTTTAAATGACATTGTTATTTTGAAATAAGTAGAATTGTAAAAATGTAAAAGATATATTAAAACTTTTTAATAATACTAATATCATTAATATAATATATAAATATTAATTGCATCAATATAATTCATCCATGGGAGGTGGTTAGGGAAATAATTACATTGATTCATGAGGTGTTAGTCCACCGTACACACGAATGATGAATTCTATTCATATTTTATTAAATATAAGAATGATATAAGTCATTAAACAGAAACAATAAGATATTTTTATATTAATTATTCTTTATTTATAATTTCATCATGGTTTAATAATGTTTTATTGATTTGGACGAAGTAACAAAACTAAAACATGCAGATAAAAACTATACATCTTCATTGAAAACCCATCTTTTTCTTAAAACCATTATGATCAATAATATTAGTATTACATCTAAACCAAGGAATCTATAATGTGGATAGGGATTCAACATAACTATTTTTTAATATATTTTCTACACTGAAATGGTTTTTATCTTTGAATAAATGAGAATAAGTTGTGCCCTTTGATAAGAGAGGGGAGGGGAACTCTTGGAATTTCATAATGTTTTAAATTAATATTAATTAATTTTCAACTATAAATGGTTAAAGAGTGAGTTATATTGTACACACTATTATTATGGGTCCCAATATTTTAATAAAAAAAATTATTATTGATTATACTATTTTTCTATCCTTATCTTCTAATTTTACCCTCAATTTAACACCTTTAACTCTTTCCGTGACACCATGAATTTGTAACCTTGGTGGCTTAATATAGATACTATAATAAAAAAATGACACAAGAATACAGGATTTTTAATATTATTAACCGTATAATAGTCATTTATCCTAATTTTTGATTTTTAGTAATTTTATATCATTTAAAAAATTAATTCTTACTATAAAATATCTATCATGTTAAATGTTAACACATTTCATTACAGTGAAATTAAAAATATTAATAAAACCTCTAGTATAATAACCAAATATTTTATTATTTCCCTATAATATAATTTTAATCTATAAAATTATATGATAAAATTATTTATCTCAAATTATATTTATTTAAATATTTCTAATATCTTTCTTTTAATTTTCCAATTAATTTATTGATTGTTACATCAGTGTTGTGCATGCATTTAAGGAAATTATTTTACCTATAAAAATTGTAATAGACTACCTTGATGAATATAAATATACTATATTTAAAAATACTATTTACATTCAAAAAAAATCTTAATTAAACCATATTAGAAATATCACACATATTAAAAATCAGAGCATGACTTGTTTGAAATTTCTATAAATAAAAAACAACAAATGTCATAATTTCATCCAATTTTCCCAAAAATCAAATCAATTATAACCTTGGACGATTATTGTTGATAAATATTCATACAATAATATTTAATTATGTTTTTTGGTTCATTTTATGGTTCTTATAATTTTCATTGTGATCTAAATTTATCGATTTACTATTTAACATGGTAATAAAAATTATAAAGGAAATTTTTTATATTTACCCAAAAACATTAAATATTTTTAGAATTTAGACCTCCAGATTCCAAATATTAAAACCATCTAACAAAATTCAAAACACATAAGTGGAATAATTTATTTTACAATTAATCCTGTAAAAAACAATAATGTATATTTTTTGAATAATGTGTTTTTAAGCACAAAAAATGTACTTATAAAAAAATAAGGTATAAGGGTGATTAAAATATAACAAATTGTATTATTTATTACTAAATATTAGTTAATTTAAATTAATATAAAATTTAAAGCAAAAATGTACTTTATAATATAAATAAAATGTCAGTTTTATAAATATTTGATTTTTTCAATATTCATTAAAAAATTAATCTTTTTAGAAAATTAAAAAAAATCATCTAAATATAATTATTACTCTACTAAATATAGAAATGAAACTCATTTTTACAAGTAAATTATCCGAAAATGCATTAGTAACTTTTTATATTCAATCATAATAATCAAGAAGAACCATTTTTGAAGAAAATGTATACTAAAAAATAGAATTACTTTAATAAAAAATTGAGATCTTATTTACAATTAATTAATGTGTAAGTTCAAATTTAGTATGAACATTATACATTTCAAACATATTAAATACTATACATTACCTCCTATTAATTTCATGGTTATAATGTTCATTTGTAAATAATAATTTTTTGTTGTTCATTTAAACACGGTGTTGCCAACTTGTATGTTATCAAACATTGTGTTTATTTTTAAAATATTATGATGTTTAATTCTTACCATGACATATTATGAAATTATGTCCTCACAATTATAACTATGTTTTTTAAACTAGGGTTTGAATTTCTAAAATACCTTTTTTGAAATATCACATCAAGAAAAGGATCAATAAAACATATAATTGATTAGAGAGAAAATGGATGTTTGAAGGTCATATGGAGTAATACATAATTTCTTTCAATATATTATAACATATATGGGGATCAAAAATATGGATATGGAATAGAAAAATAACTCTAATGTACTCTTAATGATTGATAAAGAACATGATATTGAGTAATTTAATACAATAAAAATGTAAATATCTAATGGATTAAAATGATATTGATTTCTCGAAAAGAAAAGTAAAAGAATACAATTTTTAGAAATATTTTCCTAAAAATGAGTAATTATTTTACTTCCTAGAATAATAACGTAATACAATATGCATACTTGAAATGTATAATATAATCCTTTAATAAATTTCCACAATATCATTTTTTTCTCCAAATGATGAGTATTTAAGATTATTTTTTTAGGCTTGAAACGTTATAATCAACTTATGTGGATAATAAAATCCAAAAAAACTATATATTCCTACTGTCTCTACGAATTATGCAAAACCAAAATATTTAGGACATGATAAGTTATTTCCTAAAATTAATACGACAAAAAATTAATAAAATATACTTTAAATTGCAAAATTAATTAGTAATACTAAACGAATAACATAAATCATTAAATAAATAAATATCCTTAAAATTATTCTAAAATATTTTATATTAATATTGAAATGGAAAAATATATTTTATTTCATTACATAGTCTCACTAGATTAATTTAATATTTATCACCAACTAATATCAATCACTCTTAATATCTCATACCAAAATGTAATTACCCTAATAAATAAACCACGAAGACGTTATAATCAATTACAAAAATCACATAAATCAAGATAAAGCTACATAATGATCATATATGATTATAAAAGAAACTTCAACATCTATTTCTAAAATAAAATCCCATAACATTGTATTTACCATAGTCCTATAATGTTCCCATACATATTATATTGATCTTCTTCTGAAATAACATTAATCACTTAATCACAAAATCATTTTCTAGTCAAAATGTTTATATATATAATAAAAACATATATTCAGAATGTCAAATTATTCTCTATATATAAAATTTTTGAACTAAAAATTAAATTTTATACTAACCGGGACTTTATATAGTTCAATAGTAGGTGATGCCCCATTATCACCCTTCAGTTGTAGGATCAAACATGAGGGCCTTTCTAGAAGTGACATGTTGTCTCTCAACATACAATTTTTCCATTTCCTAAAAATAAATTAACATAATACATATAAAGTTTATAGAAATGTAATAAAATACTCAAAATTAGCTTAAAATATTCAATATTAAAGAATTATTTTAATATAAAAGGATATCTCATACTTTTCATTTTACATCCAAAAAATATAATGACCCAAAATTACCTTAAAAATAAATGTCACCAAATATATAATTAGTCACCATAAAATTTCGTCACATGAATCCTAAAAAGGGTTTTCTATGACATTAAATACTGTTGGGCCTTAAAATTATAAACCCATGATGATATCAATAAATATAAAGAAAATATCTTTATCTATAAATTTATCTAAAACCTCATCTTATACAAAATATAAGGACTTGGTGTTAGGTATGATATATTCTTGTGTTTTTGAATAGTAATTAAAATTATTAAATTTATGAGGAACATTTTAGATTATAATTTTATATATTTATTGAAAAATATAATATAGAAAACTGATACATTACAAATAGATTGTTATACATTTTGTTAATTTCTACCAAAAAATTATGGGACATAAAAGAAATAAATATGTTACTCTACTGAAGAAACATAATAACTCCACAATATAAATAACTTTATTATACTATTATATGATATTATGAAATAAATCATGTATATATGAAACTTAATTATTTTCTCAAATAAAAGATTTTAATCCCTTATAAATCTTATATAAAACATATTGGAATCTTTCGGAATCATTGGAGTAACCATTACAACTACCAATAGATAGACCATCACAGTTAATATTGGAATAATAATCATTGTACATTCCCATTATCTCCTAGTAGAAATATAATTGGTTAACTATATTTCATATATGGAATATCTATATCATCTACTAAAATACACAATGCATTAGAGGATTCAATTTCACCAACTTTCCTTGGTTTATCACAGAGCCAGCCATCATTGGAAATTAACGTACCCACCCAATATCATAACAATACCCAAAAACTATAACATAAAAATAAATATTGAAAATTATATCATGAAAAATATTAATTAAAATAAAATTTTCATTTTAAAATAACTAATTTTTAGGAAAAAGTTGCATAGAAAAGGGAAAACATTTGCTATGAGATAAGGATATAAACTTGTAAATGAAGATTCAAAGAAAATATTAGATGTAACACCCTTAGGTTTTGATTTTTTTTAGAATATATAAAATTTTATTAAAATCTTCAATTTCACACAAAACCAAGTCAATACTTAATTACCTGAAAGTCCAAGCCAATTTTCCACTACATGAAATACTAGGTAAGCTTTCTTTATATAGGACACAGATTTTTAACAAAACCATGATATACTATTAATATTATTATTCAAATGTGATAGATATAACTTAGTCATTAATCATATTCAGATACATAGTAATAAATTCTTTTCAAATATTATTTATAAATTTTTAATATAAATCAATCTTATTGATAAAAAAGTATTTTATTTTCTATAAAGTCTTTATGTGATTCGAAAATTCTATTTTCTAAAAAATTAACTTTTATTTATTTTTTCGAAAATTAATAAAATTAATTTTCTAAACTATTATGAAATTAATTTTATAAAATATGCTTTGTTTAAAATAATCATGTTGAAATTAGTTAACGGTTTATTTTTGTGATTTTTTCTGAAAGGTTTCATTTTTGTAGAATAATGAAAAATATTGAATTTCAATTGAAAATTGTCTTCTCTTTTAATTTTTTATAATGTTAAATTATATTTTAAAATGATTTTAAGGTAAAATTAGATAAATTATTTATCTATTAATCTAATTAATCTATTTAGTATCAATTTTATTTTGAAATTTTATATAGAAATGTTGTAAATGTTTGAACATTTTCTCTTTAAAACTCGTCTTTCTCGTCATGTTTATGGGATTAATATTAAATTAAAATTTTACGCTTATATAAATTGAATTTATAAAATGAATTAAATAATTGGAATGTGAATAATTTATATCATCTCTAAAGGTAAATTATTTTTTCCAAAATGAATAATAGAAACAGTAGAAATTATTTACTGCAGTTATGGTATGAGTGGTTTTACTAGGGGTTAAACTAAAAATATAGTGGTTAAAATGACTAAAAACTTGTCAAAACATTTTATGGAAATATTTTCACCTTATCTATTATATTATATATAAGGGTCCATTATTGGGGACCTATGGTTAGAAAATATATTGGTTTAATTCTTTCTTTCAAAAAACTATAATTGTGCCACTCACAACACTTTCAAAAGGCCACCCCTAACCACTATTATTCACACATAAATCCCTTTTGTTTCAACCTAATCCATAGTAAATAAATTTTTAACTTCCCTCCTCTCATCCTATATTACTTATTTTTTATATTAAACTAACTTGGGAAGGATTTTGGTGCTAGCCTAAGGATGGTGCCTGAAGAAGAGGTAATGTTCATTAATGAGAATTTTTTTATTTCTTCTTATACCATAGTAAATTATTATTATGACATGATGGTATAATGAAATTATTATATACTATAAAATAATATTTTTTATGATAATTTCATTTTGTACAACTATATGACTTCCATCAACTATGATACAAAATCAATGTTCATGTGTACAGAGAACAACCACATCAAGAACCGATGTCATTGATTTTTCCATCACCACCTCACAAGGTTAATTATAATGATGGATTAAATATTTATATATTATATTTATGATATTATTATTATTATTTAATTTTTATATCAAACATACCTTCATACATTCTATTTTTTTGATAATTTGATAACGTCACTCGTGTAATTGGAGGACTACCTCCTCGTGAAGTGATGTGATTCATTCACGCTTTAAATGGATGGTATAAAAGAAAAAATTAATGATAATATTATATATATTAAATAAATATTTTTTTTGTAAATATATAATTTTAATTTATATCTTTCAATCCAATAATAAAATGGGAACATCGTTCATTCATACGTAAAACCTACCATCTCCATGAACAATGTATTTCATTTTTGATCAGTAATTTTTCTATATTACTCTAAATAAATATATAATGAATTAATATTATATTTATATCATGGTTATTATTATTGATAATTTTAAATCATGATTAAATTAAAAGGACAAAAAATAATAAATGCAAAAATGTACAAAAAACAAAGCGATTATTATATGAAATATATCTTTACACTGGAATTGTTAATAAAATTGTAATAAAATGTCATAAGAAAATTATATATGGTATGATATATATTTATATTTTTCGTTAATAGGTGTATAATAAACTTACATCTATTATATTTGTGTTTTGAATGTGTATGGAAGAATTCAAAACTTATGGTAATGTATTTTTTGTCTTAAATTTCATTTTTTAATCGTCGGTTTAATTATTCATCTATATTCCTTCACAATTTATGTATACATCAACACTAAGATGTAATATATTGAATTATATTATAATAATTTTATTTTATGCTCAATTTTAAGTTATTATTTTATGGTGTTTAATAGTCAATGTTCACAATGTTTTGATGATTTTATGTTATAATTTCATTGTTTGTGAGTATTCATTATGATTATGTTTATAATGATTAAATATTACAATAAATTATTCAATAAACTCATGAAATTTATTTTAATTTAGTTATTCCTGATATTTTCATTTAATATAAATATTTTCCCACTCTATGGTGTTTACAATAATTGATAATTTTTTTATAAATATTCTAATTTATACCTCTCTTTGGTCAAAAAAAAATTTTCATAAAAAATCGTTTTTATTATCATATAATTTTTAAAATTAATTTTTACCCATGACTGAATTTTCCCAAAAAATATTGAGTCATTTTTTCAGATAATACCGTTTTGTATTTTACCAAAAATGTGAAAGGAATAATCATTTTATCACGTTTAGTGTGAACATTGTATCCCGTTTTCATGAAAATTATTTTATTTTAAACTTACATTATTGTTTTGAAGGTTATTTTTGAAGGAAAATATGTAAAAAATTATGTTTTAAAAAATATTTAAAAAAAATAAGAAATTATATTTTTTACGATAAATGTTTTAAATAATATATCAAAATCATTTTCCATCTAATATTTCATCCACTGATGTCACCTATGACTTACCAGGGATATGAACCAAGGAAACCATTCTTATTCATTTTCAGAATGGTTTATGTTTATTATGGAATTATGTATATAAAACCCTTTTCCCTTATTTTTGTTGTACAATGATAAAATTAGTATGACACCTTCTTCTTCTTAAATGGGTTATGCTAGGATGAAATGATGAAATGATTATGAAACCAATATCTCATACAATGGTTATGATATTATGAAATATTTATAAATCTCATGTCATTTAATGGGTTATGATTTGATTGATGTTTTATTACCTTTTGGAATATATAAATATTATATTAATTACGATATGGTTGGGACTTATACCACACTCTAATGCATTGGGTATGTATTTATGTCTAATGAGGTAGACAATGTTGGAACATAGAATGAACAATGATCAGTAAGGGAATTTGTTCACTATTATGGTATTATGAGAGAATTTTGACTACTATGAAGGTTTGGGTAAAGAACCCATTCCACTATGAAATCCTTGGAATGATCATTGAATAATATGGAAATGATTATCTATTATTATAAAACAAATCTATTTCTTATTCCAATTTTTATGGATCATTTTCTATAATTCCATTATAATTTATATCATATTAACTACCAATCATTAATCCCTCACTCACTATTATGATGTTTGAGATGTATCGTATTATTTTAAAAGTTATTATAATATTCCCATAAACTTACTTTATTGTTATTCTTATATATCTCACTTTTTACACTTATTGAGTATATATTCTCTACTTTTTAAAGTTTTCATTCCCCATGTTATGAATATAATTATTACATAAGATATGTGTAAAAAGGGAAATAGTTATAAATATAATAGTTTATGTTTATTTAGTTTAACTATGGAATATTTTTTTATGTTTCCATGTTTCCAAATAGAGAAAAATATTATGCCCCTCAGGCATGTGTTTGTGTATCATAGTGAATATACCTAAAAAATTATGTAATACCATTGTAAGATATTTCAGGGTCAATATAGTTGATATCATAGTATAGTATTAGATAACCACTGGAAACTATAATGATAAATACTTAGTGAGATCCCATAGAAAATTTCTTAGGATAAATATGAGGATGATTCAAAGTATAGGAAATATTTTTGGAATTTTAGTATGGTTCATCCATTCTTTTGTAGCTTAAAACTATGTCTCAAAATGGAATTATCTATAAGAGAATTAAATTTGTATTAATAGATTTTTCCATGTGCTATCAATGAGAAAATGGATGATATAGTTACATATCAATATGTTTGTTTTTATAAAAAGAGAAGAATGGAAATAAAAAGCTAATTTTAGAAGCATGGAGAGAAGAAGATGAGATCTCCATTATTCTCAAAGTGTGCGACGAATCATGGATTAAATTATCTTACAATGATTATTAGAAGTTTTAAGTGAGTAAGGTGAGGAAATTGGGAAACTTATGTTGTGTCCAAGTTATGTATTAGTTCTAATTGTTTTCAATAGATGTTATATGTTTAATTTGGAGAAAAGGTTTAGTTTTTTTTCTAACAAACCCTATTAGACTCACTAGGAAGATGATTCGGACATAGTAGAGAAGATGAAAAATCAAAAGGAAAAACAGATTGTTATAGATATTGAAATCCAGACCCAATTGATCAGAGACAGTTTCTAGACCAAGTAAATATGATGATGATTTTCTGATCATGGAGATCTCATAAATCATTGCAGTTCTCATGATAAGATATTTTAGACAATAGAGGATAGTGAAAAGAATATTTCAGAGTTATAAAACATTATAATATAAAGATATTGAATTTCATTTGGACTAATAAACCATAAAAAATAGATCATCTGATAGTTACAGACATAGAACCATCCAATTAATTCACTATTAAAAAGTGAAAAGGTTGGGAAGTTGATCTTATTAAAGTTTTAGGTTTTACACAGGTGTTGATCGAATGACCCCTCAGATGGTCTGATTTATAAGAAAAATATTCCATCGTAATCCATCACCTATTCAAATGAATCTAAAGTAATGTAAGTTTCTACAAACACTATTTAACCATGTAGTGTGTGACACCAATAAAACATTAGGTGAAAAGCATTATATTGACTAGAGTTGAAAAAAATGGGATCATTTACAAAATCATATTCAAATAGAGGTACATATTTTTAATCGAAATCATAAAACCAGTCTAGTAAATTTTTTGAAGAGTTATGATATAATGGGGAAGAATTTGAAAATATAAGAAATGGTTGAGGTTCTCTGGATTGTTTAAAGGAGAAATGAGTCTTAATAAGTTGAAACTATGTTATTCAACAATATAGTAAAAAATTTACATTTACTAAAAGAATCAACAAAAAAAATTATATAATTTTTTTTATTATTTATTGGGTTAAAATAAAAGGTTCTTATGTTTTTTAATTATTCAGTGAAGAAGAAATAATTAAAAGTATTAAAATTGTGATCAATCAGATGACCATATTATATGAAATTTCATCAGATTAATTTTGAATAAGAGAATCCATCAGACTTAGACTGACAAATAAACCTCAATCAGAGTCAAAAAAACCAAGGATTAATAGACTTATATAATCAGACTGGAGAATTTTTGGTAAATTTGAAGAGTTATTGATTTTTGAGAAGAATCAAGAAGATTGGATAAATAGTCATAAGCATTGATAAAAGTTGAAGTTGTCAAATATGAAACTTGAATAAACATGAAATTATATGATATGTGATTTTTTTGAGAGGAAAAAGGGAATTGGTTTTCCTACATTTAGCATTATGGGATGCCTATAAATAGTTGGAACAAAACATTTTACTCAAAATAGTTCACACATGATGAGAGCTCACACTGTGATATTTCTTCGATAGGTATTGAAATTCCAATTGTACTTTTCATTAAGGATGAATCTGAGGAAGAACCATTTTAACGAGTCCATAAGAGTACGTTCCATTAGAGTTAGTTCTATCAGAGAATTACCCATAAGATATAGATCCATCAGACAAAGGATTTGTGAATTCCCAATTTAGTTTCTACACATTTGAGGTAGAACGTACAGATGAAAAATCAGATGGAGTATACTGGATGGATTCCATCAGACATAGTATAACATAAGGAACCCAATAGAAATGATATTTTATAAGGTTTTTTTCTATAACTAGATTATGGGAGGAGTATTAATACACATGATTTCCTCAAATAATTGATGATGTTCTTAAATATTTTAGATAGGTAATGTTTGATTTATCTTACTTTTATAAGGTGTGAAAAAACCATCTGTAATGTATCATAAAATAAGTAAGATGTGATGATTTTAAATATTGATCCTTAAATGTTACTAAAATATTCGATTGTGGAGAAGGTTAGTATAGAAAGGATAGTTGGGAGGTATAAAATACTATAGTAGATAATTTTCTACTGATTTTTAGAACTATTTTTTAGTTTTAGTTTCTTTCAGAAATAAGATAGTAATGGAATCCATGTTTTTTCTATAGTACAACATGGAAATGATTATGAATTTGTATCAAACCTTGTAAATTTCACGTGTTGTATTATCTTTAAAATTATATAATTTGAATTTTATGGGTTTGAAGATATATTATTATAGTATCGTTACTCTTAATAGTTTAAGAGGCTAATAAAGTTTACTAAATAAGTGATGAAACATTCATATAAAATGAAAAGGCTACCACTGATTCACTCCCCCTATCTAAGTGGTCTAAATCCTATTCAGAAAAATCAATTGGTATCAATGGATAGTTACTTCTAAAATATCAATCTCCAGGAATGGATAATTTAAAATCAATCAAAATTAACGGTGATTCTATTTTTAGTGATAAAAACCATCAAATTTGAAAGAATAAGATGTTACCCTATCTCCCCTCTCTTGGCCTTGAAGTTAGAGATGTAGTAATTGTGGGATTTCCTCCCATCAATATTGTTTTTATGGAAGATTTATATAATGGGGGTTTAGAACATGATGTAAAATCTTATATTTCTTTGTTGTTGGCTATTACTAATAATGTTTAGGAAAATATTCGGGGGTTTTAATTAGCTAAGAAAATGCGGGATGACTTGAGAAGTAATTATGAAAGAAATGAGAATGTTAAGGATGTTAAGTTCAAAATCTACAGATATAGATTTGGGGATAATAAAATGGATTATGTTGAATGTATTGATAGATACATTAAAAAATTAACTGAAATTGTGAGTAACCTCATAATTTTTTCATATAATCTAGAAGATTCTAAATTTTTTAATAAACTGAGGAAAAACATTCCAGATAAATTTGACTTCAAAGTTTCAACACTAGAATATCATGAATATTTTTATTTGGATTAACATTAGAACTTTTTTCGGTTTATGAAATGAGAAAATATCATACATTCATGAAAAATGATAATAAACAAATGGATTCCCATTATCTTTTAAAATGAAAAAATAATGATAAATAATTTGAAGAAGAATCATGTGATTTAGAAGTAGAGGAAGTAGGGGAATATTTCAACTCAAATGTTCCCCTCATTTTTATGAAATAAAATAAGGAGAAATGTAAAATCAAAACTATAATATATTTTAATTGGGAAGGTAAATTAAATATTATACATAAATCCCCTAGTAATAATGTTAAAGAGTATGATCCTGAAAAGGATGATAACAAATCTCGAAATCAAAAGTGGAAGAATCATAAGGAAAAGTTTACTTATGAATGATAGAATAGAAGATATCTAATAAGATAAATGAATTATGATTTAATATCATCAACTGAATATCATTTATCAAGTTATAAATATAATAAATTTTTCAAAAATTAATGATGATGGTTAAGTGATTATTGATATGGAGTCGATGCTTAAAAAATATAAAATATGAAATTTGGAAGAATACTCAACTCAAGAGAGAATGAAATTTATTAAAAAAATATTTTGATGAAATATATTTTTTAAATGGTTACATGATGAAGAAGCTGGTGAAAATATCAATTTCATTAGTTATCATAAAATGAATATTATATAGATTGAAAGAAAACTGAACACTTGTGATGATCAATCAAATAGAATTAAGAATATTAGCATTATAGAATCTATAAATAATGAAAAAATTAAGAAGAAAAATTTGATGAAAAATGTATATTGAAAAATGATAGATGTTCTGAAAAAGAAGATATATCAGAAAGAATAAGAGTTGGTAGAAACATAGTAAATTTTTCTTATGAAACAAAGTGAAATAAAAAATATGTGAGAAAACATCATTATGTATTTTTTAAGGGTAAAATTATAAAGAAGATGATTTGAATGTCATAGAAAATTAGGTTTTTGATAAAACATATTTCACTAAGAATTTTTTAATTCTTCAGTAATATATATCTAGATGTAAAATAGTACATGATTTGTGATAAAAAAATTATGAAAAATTGTTCCACCAGTCCAAAAAATCAACATTCAAAGGTCACTGTTGGTGCTGTGGATGTTTTTATCATATTTCATAATAATGTTGGTATAAAATGAATCTATTAGGTAACATGAATATTTCAATGTATAGTTATAGTGGGATAATAAGATAAAATTTTTCTAATATGTTTGTGGAACCTAAAACAGTCAAAAGGTGAAGAATATTGAAACACAAAAAATAAAAATAAGAAACTGGTGAAATTTGAATATGTTATGTAGGTTGAGAAATACAAACATAATGAGTCAAAAATAATAATTTTTAGTAATTTTGGATGGACAAGTATCCGTTGAAATATTGGTAAAAAAGAAAAAAAATATCATCCAAAAAAAATTGGAAGAAAATGGATTCTGAATTTGATAGAAATAAATATATTGTAATTTAGGGACTCAAAACAATTTATGAGATGTGAGAAATATTGGTATATAACAAAAATTTGTATGAAAATTTTCTAGAATAAGAGGAAGGCATGAAAAAAAATTACATACTAATTACAATAAGAAAGATACAAAATTTGAATAAGAGTTGGCAAATACATCTAATGATTCTACATATGATAAGGAACTTGTTAAAAATATGAGAAGGATGGAAAAAGTAAACAAAATAAAACCAATTTATAATCCAATAAGAATAAGAAAAGGTCAATATTACAATAAGACTCTCAGTTTGAATGTTTCTTCAAATAAATAGTGAGGTTCCTCCTTATTCCCAAAATATTTGTATGTCTTTTTTAACTTCCATTAAATTAAAGGAGTTACTGTAAAAAATATGATTACTTAGTCTCCTAATAACCATTCAAAATAAATTAATGAAATTAAAAAAAGTGTTTTTGTAATGTTGTGTTTATAAACATGAACATTAAGATATATTTTTTTGGGATGGGTACATTTTCCTTTTATCTTAAGAGATCTCCTCACAAATTTCTATAGATTAAGAAATATTGAAAGAAAAATTAAAATCTGTTACATGGATGTTTCTTAAGGAAAAAACTGATTCCCTTGACTGTATACTCTTATTTTCTACATTTTTTTAACCACAGACATATGCATGTTTAGCTAAAGGATATTTTTTATGAAACTCATGTTACACTATTGTTATTATAAAGAAAAGTATCAAGAATCAATAGTGATCTAATTTAATTTAATTGTAAATAAGTTGTAGAAGACATGATATGGGAGAAATGTAAAGGGATAAATATTTTAAGGGGATAATATATGAAAATACATAGAGAACATATGAAGAATACATAGAGTAGATATAGATAAGATATGGGTATTCATAATAGACAAAAAGAGATAGATTATTGGGACCATATAATGTTTTGGTTGTATTTATTTTCCATAGATGATATATTTTTGATGTTGAGAAAATATGGAGTTTTGGTTTCTGAACAAATCCTCTCAGAATAACCAAGAAGATTCATTCATCATATTAGATTATTTGATAAATCAATAGGAGTTAGACATGGTTTTAGAAATAGATCTTTACTCCTAGTTGATCAGATACTTTTTCTGGTCCATGTAAATCTGATAACATTTTTGTAATATTGGAGTTCTCATAAATCATGAAATTAATCATGATAAAAGTTTTTATGAATAGAGGATATTGAAAAGGTATGTTTCATAGTTTGATAAAATGTAAAAAATGTGAAGATTTTAGTTTTCAGTTAAACCATTATGACATATGAAACAAATCACCAGACATGTACATACACCAGATAATCAGATTAATTCTATTTTAGAAAAAATGTAGGGTGAATGATCTTTCTAGATTCATAGGGTTTTCAAAATTTATGATGGAATTATCCATTATATATTCTGATTCATTAAATTAATCGTTCAATTATATCAATAAATAATTTCATAGAATCTAATGTAAAATTAGTTTTTAAAAACACCAGTTGATTAGACAGTGTTTGAAACTAACAAAACATTTTTTAAATAACATTGGATTGACTAAAGCTGATGAAAGTGATTAATTTAGCGAAGAATTTACAATGGGAAGTTGATTTTTCTAATTGGAATCATTTAATATGTTTTGGAAAATGTGTAATGATTTATGAATTAATGAGGAATAAATTTAAATTGAAATAAATTTTTGCGATGCTCTAGAGTGGTTGAAGGTGATAGAAGTATTAAGTAGTTGAAAATATGTTATTCCAAAATGTTTTAAACCATTTTCAATTTACTGAAAGAATCAACGGAAATAATAATTTTATTGTTTATATTCTTTTTTATGTTAAGAGAAAAATATTTAATGCTCTTAAATTATTTAATCCAAAGGAAAGAATGCGCTGTATTGAAGTTGTGATCAATCAAATGATATTTTCATATTTAATTCCATCTGATGAATTTTTTTTAAGATATTCCATTAGACCGAGTTTGAATTAGAGACATAAATTAGAGTTGCAAAAATTGATTATTTTAGTATGATAGTTGGACAAAATAATTTTTGGTAAATTTGAAGAGGTAAAAATATTTGAGAGGATTCATGAATATTTGAGACCCTCCTAGAATAATTGAGAATATTTAATGTAGTCAAATTTGGATCTTGAATAAACATGAAATTCAGAGATATGTGAATTTTTTTGATTATGAAATGGAATTTATTTTACCACCTCTAACATTATGGGAAACCATTAAATAGAATGAAAAATAACCTTGTAAATTAAACTATTCACGTCCACTAAGAGATGATGGCCAAAAATATTTTTACTTGTATTGAGATTCCAAAAATTATTTTATTTTAAATTTAAGATAAGGATAATCAATCAGAATGAATCCATTAGAGTAACTTCCATAAATGTTGGATCCATTGTATCAATACCCATTAGACTTAGTTCCATTTGATGGAGGGGTTTTGAGTTTCCAATTGAGTTTCTACTCAGTTGAAGCAGAATGTGATGAAGTATAATCAGATGGTGTATATCAAACTATGTCCCTCAGATAGAGAATACCATAGAGAACCCAAACAGACTGAATATTTTTATTAATGTTTTATGGATAGATATTATATAATATGTTTCAATACCTATAAGTTATTCAAATAATATTTTATTTTCATAAAGATTGTATATAGGTAAAGCTTAATTCATCTTAATTATGGAGAATGTGATATATTTTTTAAGTGGATTAGAAATTAAGAAAAAGGTTAATCTTATAAATTTGTATCCTTAACAATTACTGAAAAGGATTTTTTTAGGAAAAGTGGATACATAAAATTTATTTGGTGGGTATGAACAACTATAACAGAAATTTTTCTACTGGGTTATAACTTTTTTCCATTGCCTTTTCATTTAAAAAAGAAGATAGTAAAGGAATCCATGTTTGTGGTAGAATATAACATTAATAGGATTAGGTAAAATATTATAAATTTCTTGGGCTTCCATATCTCTTGTTTTTTGTATATTAAAGGTATGTTTGAGATGTTATATTTAAGTGGAATATAAATCTTAAAATTTTCAGAGGTTAATATTTCATAATAAAGATGTCAAGACACATTCTTATATAATTAAAAGGGTACCACTAATTCACCCCCTCAGTGTTATCAAAACAATGTGGGAAATTAAATTTATTGTCAATATAATGGTAATAAGATAGATAATTATCAAAATATAGAGAAAACTATAAAAAAGTACCTCCCACACTCCAGTGTTTCAAATTCAAGGTGTATGGTTATTTTTTAACAAATTCTCAAATCCTAAGGTTAATAATGATGATGATCAATATCATTAACCTATTAAGCCAATAGAAAAAGGTAAATATCATGTGGTCACTATTTGTTATCAACATTGTGACAATGA
This sequence comes from Viscum album, assembly GCA_963277665.1. Taxonomy (NCBI): domain Eukaryota; kingdom Viridiplantae; phylum Streptophyta; class Magnoliopsida; order Santalales; family Viscaceae; genus Viscum; species Viscum album. The sequence continues at coordinate 2,037,877,282 of OY728148.1, forward strand.
CATGGTATGAAGTACTATTACCATCTAATCTAGAACTGATAAGTTATTATTTTACTCTAGGTATACACATTATTTCACATCAAAAAAAATTATAAGGGTTTTAAAATTCTACCCAAATAATTATATGTTGAACTATAAGTGAAAATATCTAACTGTTTGTTGATCACATATAATATCTATAATAACTCTTCGATTAATGTTGGTAGGAATAGGCATTATATGAATCTTGGAATTCTCTCTGTGGTTTTTATTTTATGTTATACTTGGAATCAATTTTCCTTCTCTACATAAATATTATATATATTTTTGAGGAAGGGAAGCTGTGTTTGATATTACAATCCATCCTTTGATATTATACCATTGATATGATAAGTATTAACTTCCAATGTTTACATACATTGTATGGGTCTTAATTACCATTCATAAGTTGTGTTTATCTTAGATGGTTGGGGAGAAACCTGATATCAGTGATATGCCTATTCTGTGGATTTTTTTTGACTTTATATACTAGTTTCCTAAACATAAACTAAGATTTTATATTGATTTCCACATGGAAATAACACCTAGTGCCACACCAATTTCAATGGTTCCCTATCAAATGGACCTAACTAAGTTAAAGTAAATGAAGATAAAACTATAGGAAAACATTGAAAAGGGATAAATATTTCCAAGTGTATCACCTTTTTGTGAACCTGTTCTTCTTGCAATAATAGATGGATCAATAAGATACTACGTTGATTATTTGGAGTTGAAAAATATCACAATTAAGAATAAGTTTCATCTTCTCTCTATTGATGACTTGTTTTATCATCTGACTATAGCTCAACACATTTGTAAGATTGAACTTTATTTGGGATATCATCAATTGAGGATCGTGAAGGATGATATACCCAAGAAATCATTCTATAGAAGGAATGAAAACTATGAATATATATTGATTCTATTCAGTCTTACTAATTTCCATAATAAAATTAATCGATTTAATGAATTTAATATTTAGATATTAAATTGATCAGTTTGTTGTAGTCTTTATAGAAGATATTATTATCTATTACAAGAGAATTAATATTAATTGAGAAATGTACTAAATAATATAATCTAGTGGAATATATAATAAAATTTTAAACATTTAATAAAATTGGGTTTAAATGGTTTCAATTTTTGGTCATATAATCCCACTAGAGGATATATCAAGAGAGACATCAAAGACAAATTCTGTTGAATATACACGAGACCGACCACAGTGATTGAGAAATTTAGTTTTTCTAGTGTAGAGAGATATTATCAATGTTTTTTAGAGAATTTATCATTAAAATATAATACTATAACCAAGTTAACATAGATTGGATCAATGTTCTTCTGGACAGATGAATGTGAGTAAAATTTAAGGGAACTAAATATAAGATTAGTTAACGCAAATGTGCTTCCATAAACCTATATATAATTAGTGTCTATAATCTATAGTGGTATATCCAAGATGATATTGAGTGGTTTTATTATATATAATTAAATTTTTATTGATTTGGCCTCATGAAAATTGGAGATTCATGAAAATATTTACCCAACCCATGATTTTGAGTAAGCTTTTGTAAATTTTTTAAATGATATAGAGGTATTTTCTTTAGGGATAAAAGTGTGATATACATTTCAATAATAAAATTTTACAGTATATATTCACACATAAATAATTGAAAATGTTTCAAGTAATATGGTCAGAGAATATTAATGAATATGACTACTAAATACCATACCACTCTGAAAAAAAAACAAGGCGGATGATGCTCTATGTCGAAAGAATCATGCTAGCTTAAAAATGGACCAATATGTCTGGATATTCAAAGGATGGACCTAGAAATCCCAAAGGAAGATAAATATTTGTATTTTTTTCTATTGAATGTTAAAATATCTATCAATGTGATGATTAAAGTGGTACATGAAGAAGACGTAGAGCTATAAAATAATGTTAGAAATTTTCCTGAGTTTAACCTTGATCATGATTGAAAGATGTGATTCCAGAAAAGTGTATGTAAAGACCCATAATGTTTAAGGAAAATTTTTTTATTAAATACTTTGGAATTTTATGTGTCTATGGATTCTGACGGCACGTGATTCCGAGGCCCAGAGCGCCCGGAATCAATTTCCGAAGTTTAGCTCAGATAAGTTTAGTGAACGAATGAGCGGGTTTTTCTATCTTTTGAAGCGGTTCATAGAATTGAAATATGAGGGAACAAATAAAATCGCAGCACCAGTATTTTATTAAGGGGACCTTTACTTTAGTTGCGTTTTATGCGGGTCGAATGTTAAAATTGGGGTTAAATTAAGAAGATAAATAAAATTGTTAGAACAATTTTATTTATATCTATGATAGTTAATTTCTCCCATGAGAAGTTATTGGTGGGGCCCACACCTACCCAACTTCCCATGTGTGGATAATTGAAAGGTGGGGCCAACACAATCCCCAACCTTTCATCTTCAATAAATCATTTCTAACCCCATTTAAAATCTATTGTTTAACTCCTTGACAACCCCCCCATTAAATGTGAACTCTTCCTCTCCCTCTCTCTACCAATTTAATTTATTCCAACACATGTTAATTAAAGAATTAAACCTCTTCAATTAATTAATTGAGTGGTTTTAATTTTGAATTTTAATTCTCCCTCTTCAGTTGTGTACTCTGTTGTGTTTGATTACTTTTATAAAGTTAATGCCATCCCTTTTATCGGGATTTACGTCTTTGGTGGTAGTCTCTAGCCCCTGGCCTATGGAAGGCGGGCTTGGGGTAGTCACGAAACGATCCCCGAAGATGGGTCATGATAAATTGGTATAAGAGGAGTCAGTTCTACCGCAGAACTCAGAACTCTGATAATTTCTTCTCTCTAAAGAAAATCTGGAAAGAGTATTAACTGTTGTTATCAGTACAGGGAGTCCAGTGTTGGTGCGGTGGCTGACGTATCCATACAACAAGACCTTGGATTCTGATTTCTTACTTAGTACACGAAAACATTGATTGCATGTGTGTTTCAAAAGTTTTCTTTGTGATTACTTTGTGTCAGCTTACTAGGTATACTGTTTGACCATGGAACTCATATATCTTTTCAGGATGGCCCCATGAAGGCAACCGACTAGGGTTCCTAGTTACGTGCGGGATGGAAGCCCACCAAGCGATGATGCCTTAGTGCAGGGCCCCATTACAGCGGAGGCACCTGTGGTACCACTACCCGCCGGGCCACCGATACCACCATCTCCAGCAGTAGAGAGTGAACGCCAGCAGGGTGCATTGCACGATTTTCAGCGACAGAGGCTGCTCAGGATCCGCGGAGAGACGGACCCTCTGGCAGCCGAGGATTGGTTGGAGGATATCGTCAGAGTCTTCAGATTATTAGGGACACTAGCTGATCTTATGGTGATCCTTGCTGTGAGTCTCCTGCATGCAGCTGCAGGTATATGGTGGAGCTTGATTCTCCAGGTGCACAATGAGGCATCTCAACTTTAGATAGACTTCGAGAGTCTCTTACACTATGAGATTTTTCCAACCACCCTCTGTGCGGTATGCATCCAAGAGTTACTAAATCTACGGTAGGGAAACATAACTATATCCCGGTACTTGGCGACATTTACCAACCTGTCATGCTACACCACAAACATGGTATGAGACCCATTCTTCCGGGCCCGAACCTTTGAGCATGGACTGAGGCATGATATTAGGGATTTGATGATCTCCCACAGTATTCCGACGCAGTAGGGAGTGTTGGAGCGAGCCCTTCTTGTGGAGAGATTTCTTGCTAAGATGACACCAACAGCGAGACCCACCGCAGGATGACACGTACTGGAGTCTTCTACAGCCGGCAGTATACAGATGTTGTAGTTGTCTAAGCAGACCAGGCCATCAGGTGGGCGACCTTAGGATACTGGATCAGATTTGTGCGGAACACAATGCAGAGCCATCCATACGAGGGGCAAGAAGTTCTTTTCATGCGGTAGGCATGGTCACATGGCTCATGACTGCCCGACCCACCATGCAGACGAGCAGAAGATAGTTGAAAGACCTCCCAGGTAGAGGCATATGTTTGACCGTGGCGGACCGCATGGGAAGGAGGATGAGCCAGATGAGTTGGGATGAGAAGCAGGTGGTTCACGATGCTTTGAGGCTCTACCACCACCACCACCAGGAGCACCACCCCGGCCACATGGAGCTAGTAGACAGGGGCAGGCTCAGCTCCAGGTAGTCGAGGTCTATGACCACAATGCACCAGAGATGATTCTAGGTACTATATGTATCTACTAAACCCTTTCTGATGTTCTTATAAACACAGCAGCGAGTCATTATTTTATTTCCACTGCCCTTTTTCAGAGCTCGGAGATTCCGAAGGAGTCGTTGGCTCGATCCTTACGGCTAGAGACTCCTATGGGAGCAGACTCGACGATTATGCACTTGTGCAGGCAGTGTGAGATTATTGTAAGAGGCGAGAGATTCATTTGGGATGTTCTTATAGCGGCATTGAGGCCTTACAACGTCATCTTGGATATAGACTAGTTGTCTACAGTCCATGCTTAGATCGACTGCATTAGGTGTAAAGTGCGGTGTGTCCGCATAGATGGGAGTAGGTTCACCTTCACTGGTGATAAGGGAGACTCTGCTGTGCAAGATGGACTTATTCATAAGAGAGGGAACCCGATCACACATCAGTTGACTAGTCTCATCCTAGGAGCAGTTGATGTGCGGAGTCCAAGTTTTCCTGTTGTGGTGGATCAGTATGTGGACGTTTTTCCTGAAAATGTTCCAGGACTACCTCCTCACATAGAGGTAGACTTCAACATAGACCTGTACCCCAGGATAACACCTATATCTACTCCAGCATATTGGATTTCTCCCACCGAGCATCGTGAGCTGCGGGTACAGCTGGAGGACTTGCAGGGAATGGGATTCATCTAACCCAGTGTTTCAACCTAGGCTTTAACAATTTTATTCGCCAAGAATGAGGATGGGAGCTAACGACTATGTGTCGACTAGCATCGCCTGAATCAGGTGACCGTAATGAAAAATTACCCACTCACGGGGATTGAAGACCTCTATGATCAGCTCAAGGGAGAATGATGGTTCTCGAAGATAGACCTCAGGTCGTCTACAATTAGCTAAGATTTTGATATGAGGATATGCAGAAGATGGCTTTTAGGTGTCGGTATAGTCACTACGAGTTTTTGGTTATTCCCTTCAGTGTAACTAATGCACCCGCAGTGTTCATGAGTCTCATGAACATGATCTTACATCCTTATCTTGATCGTTTTGTCATAGTCTTCATCGACGACATACTGATATACTCGACTACTGAGGAGGATAATGCCTACCACTTGCGAGTTGTACAGGACACACTCTAAGAGAACCAGATTTATGGTAAGCTCTCAAATTGCCAGTTCTAGATTCAAGAGGTTCATTTCTTGGGACACTTCATTTCAAAGGCTGTGGTTACAGTGGACCCAGCGAAGATCAAGGAGGTACTTTCTTGGGAGCCACCGAGGAGAGTGACGGAGGTGCAGAGTTTTCCTAGGTCTGGCTAGGTACTATCAGAGATTTGTGCCACAATTCTCCAGAGTTGTAGCACCACTTTCAACATTGACAGAGAAGGGGAAACCCTTCGTGTGTCAGATAGATGCCAACAGAGCTTTTAGGAGGTTAGATAGAGATTGACTAGTGCGCCCATCTTGAGGCTACCAGAGGAGGGCGTTGGGTGCGTGGTTTACTACGATGCATCTGGGACCGGACTCAGGGGTGTCCAGATTCAAGAGCGGGTAGTGATCGCCAATGGTTCATAGTAGTTGAGGCAACATGAGAAGAACTATTCTACCCATGACCTAGAGTTAGCATATGTGGTCTTCACCCTGAAGATGTGGCAGCACTATCTGATGGGCGAGCGCTTTACAGTCTACTCTAACCACTAGAGTCTCTGGTATATTTTCTCACAGAAGGACATTAACCTGAGACAACGACGATGGATTGAGTTCCTCCAGGACTATAACATGTGATAGACTATACTCCTAGGAAGGGGAATATAGTAGCTGATGCTCTCAGCATAAGATCGGGCATATAGCTGCTAGGGGAGGCGACAGAGCAGCTAGAGGCATTACAGATATCCTTCGTGGATAGAGAAGGGGTAGAATTTCTACAGTCTCTCAAAGTCACTCCTCCAGTACTTCAATGAGTTAGAGAGGCTAATCGTGAGGGCGTTGACAGTGAGATGCGACATGCTCAGATTTCCACTGGGCAGGTGCCTGATTAATTTTCTGGAGTAGGAGAGCACGTCATCCTCTTCAGGGGACGTACCATGGAACCAATTGCACTGCAGGAGGAAGTGCTAAGGGAGTTTCACACTTCCCCTCTAGCGGTACATACAGGAGTGGAGAATATGTACCAGAACCTAAAATGACAACACTGGTGTCCAGGTATGAAGAAGGTTGTAGTAGAGTTCGTTTCACGATGCCTCACTTGCCAGCAAGTAAAGGCGGAGCAGAAGGTACCAGCAGGCTTGGTACAACCCTTAGTGGTTCTGGAGTGGAAGTGGGATGGGATATCGATGGATTTCGTGATAGGGATTCCATATAATTTCAGAGTACACGACTCCATCTGGGTGATTGTAGACCGACTCACCAAGTCGGCCTACTTTCTACAGATTAGAGAGCAGGGCGTAGTAGAGAGCTTGGGACACCTCAATGTTAAGGATATCGTACGACTTCATTGTGTACCATCTTCTATTATCTCCGATTAAGATGCTCGCTTTACTTCCCAGCTTTGGAAGGGGTTGCTGGAGGCATTTGGGATGTAGCTACGCCTGAGCACCACCTTTCATCCTCAGACGGATGGCTAGATGGAGAGGGCCATTCAGACTCTCGAGGACATGATCCGTGCATGTGTCCTTGAATTTGGTCGTAGCTGGGAGGATCACCTACCCTTGGTGGAGTTTGCGTACAACAACAGCTACCAATCCACCATCGGTATGGCACCATATGAGGCACTGTACGGCCGACCATACAGATCACCTCTGTGCTGGACTGACCCTAGGAAGTCAGCACTTGTAGGACCAGAGATGGTTCAGGCTACAACGGAGAAGGTGCAGATCATCCAGGCACAGATAAAGACTGCACAGAGCAGACATAAGTCCTACTCAGATAGGAGATGGAGACCATTGGAGTTCGAGGATGGCGACCACGTCTTCCTACGGGTCTCACACCGACGTGGTCTATGATGATTTGGCCGGGGCAACAAGTTATCTCCGTGCTTCATCATGAATTTCCAGGTTCTTAGCAGATTAGGAGAGGTGGCTTACCACCTGGACCTTCCACCTTAGTTACACCAGGTTCATGACATCTTCCATGTTTCTCAGCTGAGGAGATACGTGCATGTCCCGACCCACATCATCGATCGCAGGGAGCTGGACATCGATGATGGGGAAACATTCGTGGAGGTCCTGGTAGAGATTTTGGATCGACATGAGAGGGTCCTACGTGGATGGTCGATTCCTCTGGTACACATTCGTTAGTAGCACGTAAACCTCCAGGAGAGCACATGGGAGCGGGAGGCTCAGCTTGGTGCTCAGTACCCTCATTTGTTCCCCTAGTCTATGTTGTAGCATTATGGGGACGTAAAACCCTAAGGTGGTAGTAATGTAAAGACCCGAAAATGTCAAGGAATTTTTTTTCTTAAATAATTTTGAATTTTACGAGTCTATGCCTTCTGACAGCACTTGATTTCGAGGACCGATGTTCCTGAAATCAATTTCCGAAGTTCAGCTCAGGTACATTCAGTGAACGAACGAATGTGTTTTTTTATCTTTTGAAGTGGTGCTAAGAATTGAGATCTGAGGGCACCGATGAACTCATAACACCGGTATTTTCTTAAGAAGACCTTTACCACAGTTGCGTTTTATTCGGGTTGAAAGTTAAAATTGGGGTCGAATTAAGAAGTTAAATAAAATTATTAGATCAATTTTATTTATATCTATGGTAGTTAATTTCTCCCATGTGAAGTTATTGGTGGGGCCCAAACCCACCCAACTTCCCATGTGTGGATAATTGAAAGGTGGGGCCCACACATGCCCCAACTTTCATCTTCAATAACTCATTTCTAACTCCATTTAAACTCCCTGGTTTAACTCCTTGACAACCCCCCCGCCCATTAAAATTGAACTCTTCCTCTCCCTCTCTCTCCCTCTTTAATTTATGCCAACACATGTTAATTAAATAATTAACCCTCTTCAATTAACGAATTGATTGGTTTGAATTTTGAATTTTTATTTTATTGTGTTAATAAAATAATATCATTAGCCTATTATTTTATTTTGGGGGGCATTCGTTGTGTTAAGGAGAGTTGGGAGAGAGCTCTCGAGAAAGGGGAGAAAAGTATTCCTCTTCTCAACGAAGAACAATTTTCTTCTCCAATGAAGAATGACTCAGTGAAGAATGCCCCACGATTCTCTAATCCTCTTCTTCCTCCAAGTTATGGGAGGAGACACCAACGTGTGGAATTCGCCAATGACGACGGTTCTAATCCGACGTTGACGGAGAGACATCACATTCTGCGTCTACGATGAACAAACCTTATTTGCAGTAGGGGGTTTATATACAATTTTAGTTGATTAAAATTGTTCTTGTTCCTCATTGATTTTTCTGAAACAAATTTGGTCATGTGTTACTGCCTAACACGGAGGGCGCAGGCTGAATGAACACGGCCCGACGACCCTCCAATGGAACTTGATCTTTTTGGAATCGGTGACCAGAGGCGAAATGCGGAAGAGGACGGTGGCACAAGGGCCGTTGTCACACATGCAAGGAAAAGCTGCGGCCAAGCGGGCCGTGGTAGAGAAATCACAACACTTTCACGTCGTGCCAGGGATGCAGAGCTGTGGCCAGGGTAGGCCGTGGTGGAGGAAGCTGATGCTGTCACACCTACTGTGTGGAAGAAACAACGTGCTTCTTCGGTAGGAGAACCGGCCGGCCCGTCGGCCGGCTGGGTGGAGGAGATCCGCGGTGCAAAGCGGGTGCCGTGCCGGATGAGACGCGTCCTGCCCGTGTGGGCTGCATATGCCAAGAAGTCCGGATGGCTTCAGTTGGAATGTTAGGGAGGGTGGCACCGCTTGGCGCAGCCGATTCGGGTAGCCCCCTGGACCGCTTGGCCTTCGGGCCGAGCAAGCAGGGTCGCGCCAAGCCGGGCCATTCCCAACAGGATAGGGTCGCACCCCATTAGTTCAGGCCGCACCCTTTGGGCCGGGTCGGGCTCGCCAAGACCGGGATGACCCGAACCGCCATTCCATTGGGCTTAATTGGTCGTGCCCATTTTCAATTAATGGTTAATAACTCGAAGACCGCATGTACGATCGACGCGCCGTCTGTGGCACTAGGACCCTTGCAATGAGGAGGCCCATTTGTGATAATCTATTTGAGTTTTTGATGACTTTGGATAATGCCCTTGTTAGAAAAAAACGTATTTTCAAACCGGGCCCCTCGAATGAAAAGGTTAATATCTCTCAGACTAGGCGTCTGATTGACACACCGTCTATCACGTTGATTTCCTTTTGATTAGACGGAACTTCGGGATACATCAACTCTAGACTTCCTAATAGTTGATGTCTCGAACCCTTTAATGGAGGAGCGAACCCTCCCGGAATCGAGCACATTGTCTGCATGAACACTAGAGCTGGCTGCGACTACGAAGACTACCATGTTTTGATCATTTGTGTGTTCGACGATGATGACTACTGTACATGGATCCTCCATGGGATATGCAACGATGAATACTGTATGTGGCTCCTTTGTGTGTTAGGAAACCATGACAACTGTAATTGGATCCTCTGTGGGTTTGGCAGCGGTGAAGACTGTACTTGGATCCTACGTGGGTTCGGCAGTGACGACTTATGTACTAGGATCCTATGTGGGTTCGGTAGAGGAGATGATTCAAAGGCTACATATAATCATCTCCACCCTTCTTCGTGAGTAGTTTACCTATATGATTTGAGTCTTGACTTGCAATCATTACTAACTGTGCGATTGAGTTCATTTCTATGTGGACTGGGTTGTGCTTGGGATCAAGAGTTGGAGAAACATTCGAATTGATGACTTAGGTATATGTTTGGGCATATATCTAAGTAGAGTCAGTTGATACTTCGTGATTGTATCTATCCTTTGTGGTTTGTCCTTTGTGGATTCTGGGAGACCTTTGGGGGTCTCGGGGTCCCTACTGAGTATCTTATACTCACCCCTACATGGGTAATGCCATCACTACGTTGTGTGATGGACGTCCCTGATAGAGGTGGATGCTTGTTGTGATGGACGATACCCGGAGCTGGACCACTTGGCGGGACGTACACGGGGTGGATGGACGGACCCGAGGAGCTCGGGAGACCATCTTTACCCACCCTTTAGGTGGGATATCTTGAGGACGACTCAGTGGTTGACGCTTTACTTTACTATTACTGTACTTTCTTCTCAGTTGTACTGTACCGTGACTTCAGTTGGGGTTGTATACTGGCCCATTTACTTTTCAATACTTACTTTTGTACTCAGTTTACTTAGTGCTTACTTCAGTTGTTTACTCTTTTGTGTTTGTTTACTTTTATAAAGGAAATTCCTTCCCTTTTATTTGGATTTACGCCTTTGGTGCTAGTCACCAGCCCCTGGCATATGGAAGGCGGGCTTGGGGTAGTCACGACATGGGTCCTAAGGATGGGTTGTTATAGTGTACGCATTCCATAAATACTAGATTTGAATAATTAGTTAGAGGATTCTCATATTTATTCATTATCTATTAATTAGGGAAGTACAAAAATGTAATATATTCAAAATGTTACTTTTGCTGGGATATCATGAAGAGAGATATCACCGAGTTTGTCTCTTAGTGCATGGTATCCTAGTATGTTATGGTTGAAATAATTAATTAGAATATGAAGTTACATCCATTACCCATCCCAGAATGGAAATGAAAAAACATCCCTGCGGATTATTTTATTGAACTCCCCAAAACATCAAAAGGGAGTAAACTATATGGTTTGGAGTCAATAATTTTTGTAAATAAACACACTTCATCACTATAAGTGAAGAAATATATATGGTTTAGGATTAAAATAAATATATTAAGGAAGTTATAAGGTTTCAAGGAGTACCACATTCCATTGTGTCTGATCTGAATCCAAGGATTACATCAATGTTGTAGTAAATTATTCAGAAATATATTTATATAGAGTTGGGTTTCAGTATTGTGTATTATCCTTAGTCATATGTTTATTCATAGATAATAATTATAACCCTATAGGATATATTTATATCTTTTCCCATGGATTTCAAAGGTGGTCAGGATCAATACCATCCTCTTGATGAGTTTTATTAAAACAATATTTATTTAGAAACTCATTCATATAGATCCTTATAAATCCCTCTATAGAAAAAAATTTTAAGCTCCAACATGATGGAATGAAGTTAGATAATGAAAGCTATTGGGACACGTGACTAATAATGAAATGACAGAGATGGTCAATTCCATTTAACAAATACATATAAAAATTTTAGAGTTGGAAAAAACTTATGCTGATAATCATTAGTGTGATCTAAAATTTGATTTTTGTGATATGTTTTTACTATTAATTTCTCTATGGAATAATGTTATCATATTCCAGAAGAAAGGAAAACTAATCCATTGGTATATCGGTCCCATGAAAAGTCTAGTTAATATCGAGATAGTTTCTTATCAACTAGTGCTTCCTCCAAACCTCTACCAATTCCATGATGTGTTCCATGTATATCACTCGATTGACTAAATACTTCTCTCTTTACATGTACTAAACTCATAGTTCATACCACCAGAAAAAGATCTTTCTTATGAGGAAAAACATCAAGATTTTCTAGATCATATATGGAATGATCAAGAAAACAAGACTAGTCACTTGGTCAATGTTTTGTGTCAAAACCACCAGTTAGAGTATGGTTTTTTGGAATATAAGTATACGATGAGGGATATGTAACATTATTTTACATATCATAGTGATGAATTTGAAAGGTGTAATTCATTTTAAAGGGGTAGAATGCAACCTCCATAGTTTTTTTCAAATACATTAAATTTCTTTGATAACTTGAGTTACATGAACCACTATGATAATCTTTAATTAAATGAAAAACTAAGTTAATATTGTTATATAAACAAAAGTGGATTATCTTTCATTACACACAACACTGAGTTATTACATAACCACAAAATAATTTTAATATCATAATAAATAAACAACAATTATAAACATGTATTTAAACATATCTAGATGAAGAGGATTAAATTATTTTGAAATATTAATTATAATTCTTTAATATAAAGAAATAATATTGATAAAAAAAAATAAGTTTATTAAAGTCTTTATATGTTTCAAAAATACAATTTCTCGCAAAAATACTTTTTCTGTGAGCATAAAAAAAAATTTCTCACAGGTTTTAAAAATTAATTGGATACAATAAAAATTATTTTATTATAATTATAGTATCAAATTTAGAATAGGTTGAATTTTTGTTGTTTTAAAGAAAATATTCATTTTTTAGGGATAGTGAAAAATAATAAATTTTAATTGAAATGTCCATTTTGATGAACTTACTTATAAAGAAAAATTATATTTTAACATGGTATTAATGTAAAATTAAATCAATTATACATCAATTAATCCAGTTTAACTAATTTTAATCATTTTTATTTAGTTTTTATTTAAAAACATTGGAAACATTTGAACATTTTCCCTTAAAAACATTCCTTATCATCTTGTCGGTAGGGTTAATTTTAAATTAAATTGAGCCTATATTTTATAAATATGAATTAAATAAATACCATAATTGGAATAATAATAATTATATATATAATCAAATAAGGCCAACTTAAATTTGGAACAAAATGAATTGTGAAAATAATAAAAATTATTTAACGTTGTTAGTGTAAAAATGTTTTTAAAGGGGTTCAAACTAAAATGATAACATCTAAAAATTAACCAAAACTTATCCAAAACCCATTGGATGGAAATTAATATAAATTATATAATATATTATTTAAAGTGGTTCATTTTTGGATCCTTGTGACAAAACAAACAATGATCAAATTCATTCTTTCAAAAAAATATCCAGTGTGCCATTAACCTCGCTTATAAAGGTTGACCCCTCTCCTCTCTTATTAACTTCATAAATCCATTTTGGATCAAAAACCCCATTCCAATTGACTTTAAAAAATCCCTCTTATCATTATATAATCCTTAGTTTTGACATAAATCCATCCAATTTAGACTTTTGGTGTAAACCTAAACTGGATACTTGAAGAAGAGGTAACATTCAACTATGAGCATTTTAGTTTTATTTATTCCAATGCCTTCTAAATTTATTATTGTAACATAATAACATAAGTATTATAAATATAATAATATGTTGTTATTTTTGGATAATTACATAAGACCATATATAACTCCATGAAATGGCCTATAAAATCATCATTCGTGTGTGTGGAATATTATCACCTCGTAAAGTGATGTAATTCATTTTTCCATTGCCAACAATAAAAGGTAGTTATAACAACGAAATAAATATTTATATATATGATATTAATGATATTATTATATTTATTTAATTATTATATCATAGATACCTCCATACATTCCTTTATGAAGAAATATAATAAAGTCACTTGTGTGTTAGGAGGGCTACAACCTTCTGATGTGATGAGATTCATTCACATTTTAAATGGATTTTATTGAGGATTTTTTAATAAAAATATGGTATATATTTAATATAATAATTATTCTATAATGAAATTATAATAGTTTATCTTATTTATTTCAATCTTATAGGGAAATAAAAACAACATTCATGGGTACATACGACTTACCCTCTTGATGAGCGATGTATATTATTTTATATTACAAAATTTTGTAGATTAAAATGAATACATATATAATGAAATTATTTTTTATTTATATCATTGTTATATATTAATATGATTAAGTCATTGTTAACATAATAAGACAAAAAATAAAAAATAAATACATATATGGAAAAGCGGTTATTACACGAAACATAACATTAACATGGAATTTTTAATAAATGGGGAATAAAAGGTCATTAGAAACTAATATATGATATTATATATATATATATATTGTTATTTAATAGGTTTATATTAAATTTATTTTTATTACAGATGAGTTTTTAATATGTACGGTGGACATCATGACTTAAGGTAAAGGATATTTTTTCTCAAATTTCCTTTTTAGAGACTAAGGTTGTATTTTTCACCTATATTCATTCACTCGGTGTATATAAAAACCCTTGAACAACTAATTTATTAAATTAATTTACCGTCATGATAATTTAAGTTATATTTTTTTAAATTTTCTTATGGGTATTATTATTTAATGTTACCAATTTGGTAATGATTTTTTGTTAAAGTATCATCCTTTGTGAGGGTTGTTTATGATTATGTTTCCAATGATAAATTATTTCAACTCATCTATCGAGAAACTAATGAATATTGTCATACTATGGTTATTCATGATATTTTCAAGTAATATTAACATTTTGAAAAATCTTGGTTCATAAAATAAATGATAAAATGTATTTTCTGAAAATTAAACATTATTCATCTCTTTGGTTGGAACTCTATTTTCCTCGGAAACCATTTTTTAAAAAAATGATTAAAAAATGATTTATTACTGTCATGTATGATTTAAAAGTGATTTTTAACAATGGTATTATTTTTAAAAATATTATTCATGTCCTTTTACAATTAGTGGATATTTGTATTTTATATAATATGTGAATAGAATCTCAGTTTTAAGATGTATGAAATGAATGATACATCCCATATTCATAACCGTTATTTTATTTGAATCATAATTTTTTGTTTTTATATGTTCTTTTCAAAGAAAAATTTGTTCAAAATTTATCATGTTTTAAAATGTTTTTTTCAAATATGAAAGGATATTTTAACCATGTAATGTGTTAAACGATCGATCAAAACCATTTTCAATATTAAATGACGTCTGTTGATGTTACCTATGACTTACTGGTGTTATGATCCATGGATACCATAATTATTATTTCTATTAATGGATTATGCTTATGATATAATGATTTATAATAAAATACTTTCTATTGCACATGCTATATCATGATATAATTGTTACGAAACACACTTCTTTTTCCACATGTTATACTTTGATGAAATGATAAAATGATTATAAAACATGTCTCTTGTAAACAGGTTATGATATAATGAAATATTTAAGAAACCCATTTCATATCATGGGTAATGATATGATAATTTGTTTATTATACCATAGAACACATAGATATGATTTTCCTTATGAGACCAATGGGTCCTATATCTCCCTCAAGTTCATTGGGTAATGATTTATACTTCACGTTATAGATGGGGCTAGAATAGGGAGTGAAAATGGTTCCATAAGGGATGTTTTACACTACGAAGGTCTTGGGAGTGAACCTTGAATATAATGGTGGTTTGGGGAGTCAACCCATTCAATTATGATATCCTTAGAAATTAGAAAAGGCTAATATATAAATAAATTTCTATAATAATGTGTATTCCATACTTATATATCTTATTCCAATGTTATAATCTCATAGATAATTTTATTTGACACTCGTATGATTCATTTCATATAAAATACCATTATTTATCACATGAATCTTGATTAATATATTTTTTATATAGGGTATGGTTTTCAAATGTTATTCTCATGCTCTCATACCCTTATGTTGATATTATGCGTACTTATCTCCCTTGTTTACATTTACTAAGCATCTATTATCACCCTTTATTATATATTATTTCCATAGGTTTTGGAGAAATGTATAATGTATGATATTATGTAGTTGGATGATAATTTTTAATATCATAGTGTATAGTTACGTGGTTTACCTATGGACTAGTTGTTTTTGTTTTTAAGTTTCCAAAGACATAAAACTATTATGTTCCTCAGGACTGTGTTGTTGGAATGTATTGAATATTTAGAAAAAGTTATGTAACATTTATTTATGATATTAATTAGTGGTTATATTATTCATGGTTGTCGGAAAATCATCTTATTTTATAAAAGTTAAAAAAATTCCTTTTTTGGATTTTGTAAAAAACATGGATAAGGATCTTTAAAAGGGGATTCTAAAAAGGACTTCCTTTACATTTAGTCTAATTCATGTAGTACCTAATTTATCTTCATTACTAATAAAATTAGGTTTAGTTGTTTCATTATTAATAATATTTTTAAATTTCATTATTCCATTTATATTAGTTATATAACTTTTATATACAATGAATTAATTAGTTACACTAACTTTAGATATTTTGATTATATTTGATTCACAATTCCAAAATGACATCAATATTCTGACTTATGATCAATGTTTCAATTGTTCCATCATATCTAGAATGATATTCCTTAAATAATTATAGTTTTAAAATATAATTTATTCTTTTAATTCCAATAATGAAATATGTTTATAATAAAATAAATTCCCTTGTGATCATGGAGGTGGTAGGCCATATATACGCATGCATAGTGTTTCAATTTTTCAAATATCCATATGAAAAGAAGGTAAGTATCATTTTATATTTACATAATTATAATTATGCATTAAATATCATATTAATTCTATAAATACATACATACACACATAGACACACACAGAAACACACACACAGACACACACACACATCATCCAAATTATATTGTAATAAAAAATTAATCACATCACTTCATGGAGGTGGTAGTGCACATGTCTGCATGAATGACGTTATCATTTTTTCGGTGAATTGAAATTTCAGAATTCAAATGATATATTCTAATTTTATAAGGATAAATATGACACTAATACAATATATAAAAATTAATTCCATCATTAGTATCCATATATAAGAGAATTTCATGAACAAAATTACATCAGTTCGTGTGGCGGTATTCCCTCGTAAACACAAATGATTATTCCATTTCCATTGGATGAAAGAGGATATGGATATATGTAATTATATTAAAGTCATAACAAATCATGTAATGTATAATACTATCTTTTCAATGTAATCTAATATTAATAAGGATTTATTTATGTGGAAGAAGAAACAAAACTAAAACATGAAAATAAAAACTATACTTATTCTTTTCAAAACCAACTTTTATAAAATCCATAAGACCTATAAGATAGGTATTATGACTAAAAAATACTTTAATGTGTGGAGTTATTAACTAAAGGTATTTTTGTAGGTACTTTCAAAACAATATTTTTTTAATTTTGATGGAATGATAAGAATAGTTTCCACTTTATAAGAGTGCCGAGGATCACTCATGGAATTTATTTATATTTGAAATAAATATAAATTAATTATCATTTCCAAAAACCTCAAAATTGAATTATTTTGAATATAATAAAATGGTTTTTATAAATCCCCTCATCCAATAAAAATTACACATTATTTTACTATATTTATACACATTACTTTTGGTTTAAACCCCATTAACTCTAACCGTTCCAATATGAACATTTACTATTGGAGGGTTAATATAGTTACAAAAAAATTAACCATGTTTTGTATTATAATCTTATAATAATTACTTTTATATGTTTAATATAGTCATTAATTTTATAACATTTAATAATATATTATTTATAATAAAATATCCATAATTTGATTTTTTTAAACTACATAATAAATCGAGTTTTATAATATCATGAAAACATCTAAATTTTTTAATATTTTTTATTATTTCCATAATATATCATTGAAAACTATAAAAGTATTTCATAAAATTATTTAAATAAATTTATATCATTTTCAATATTTGTAATATTTTTCCTTTATTTTTCCATTAATTAACTAACAACTTCATCAACATTGTTCAAGAATTTAGGGTAACTATTTCCTCACTAAAAATTAAAAATAAATTATATTGATGATGAAAATTATTTTGTATTTAAAAATAATATTTATAGTTAAAAATTTACTCTATATATAATCATATTAAAAATATTTCACTTCCTAAAAATAAGAGTGTTACATGTTTGAAACTTCTTTAAAAAATACTATAAATGTCATAATCTTATACAACTTCACTAAAAGGTGGTCAATTGGACCCTTCATTGATTATGGTCTATATTTATTCATAAATTAATAGTTAGGTATGTTTTTGGTTCATTTTAGGTTTCTTGTCAATTTATTTGTAACCTAAATTACATATTTTAGACTTTATAGGGGTAATGAAAAATTACTAAGGTTACTAATCATATTGTATAAAATTAAAAAGGAGAGATTAACTAAATCTTGACCTCATAATTAAATATATGGAACCTATTTCTAAATATTCATAACACATAATCTGTATAATTTAATTTAAATGTAATCTTACAAAATGCAATGAAAAATAGTTTCCTTGAAAAATGTGTTTTTAATCCAAATAATTTACTTATACCAACATAAGTTATATCAATGATTAAAATTTATTTAATTATATCATATATATATACATAGTACTTATGTTTATTTTATATCAAATTAAAATCACAAATAATCATTTTAGTATAAAAATTATAGTTTTATTAAAATTGGTTGTTTCCCTATTCACTACAAAATTATTCATTTTAGAAAATTCAAAAAAACCATCCTATGAAAATTTTGAAATGGTGAATCCAAAAATTAAATTAAATTTTACAATTAAATTTTGAAAAAAATTATATTACTAATTATTCTATTCCCTTAAAAAGTAAATAAATATCATTTTTGAGGAAAATGTATTTTTGAATAATTAAATTACCTTAATAAAAGTTTGAGTGATTATTTTAAAATAATTAATTATTAAATTATCAATGATTATGAACGTTATATATTTCATAATTTATTTAATAATATTAATTATCACCTATTAAATTCTAGGATATAAGAGTCACATTTAAATAATAGTATTTTAATGATTGTCTATCCTTGGTGTTTCATATTTTGAACGCTATCGAACCTAATTCTTATTTTTAAATCACTGGTTGTTACATATAAAACCGTCATGTAGGATAAAAATATACATATATCTCTTATTATTTTTAAAAATTATTATTTTATATAATTGATTAAAAATTAAATATCCCTCTTTATGTTAGGATCCAATTTTAGTTACCAAGGATTAGAGAATAAGAAATAATACCCTATCAATGACATTTTAGTAAGAACATTCTAAAATAATATGGTTTATAGGAAGTGATTATTCTTATAAATTATTATTCATTAGAAATTTTTCTACCCCTTGTTGAAACCATCCATTCGATCATTATAATGATGGATCTCTTCAAGATATAGATTTTAAGATGTTCCAAGTAAATAATATACCTAGTGGAACACTTTTTATGGTTGTATAGATTTGAAAAATTTAACATATTTACCATATATGATATTATTTAAAACATGTTCCTATGTAAAATAATTATACATTCAAGATGATAAATTGATCATTTTTATCATGTATTAACAAAATTTGCTTGAAATCCATTAAAATAAACCACCATAATATTTCTATGGAATACTCATTTAGAAATAAATATAAGATTTTAACTTCTTCATTAGTTTTATAATATTGGTAGAATTATATTTTTATTAGTTTCTCCCCTGATAAAATTCATCAACATTATGTCATTATTTTATATGAATAAATAAAACACATAAATATAAAGCTATAATTTGGATCTTGTATCTCATCAATGTAAACAACATGGTTCATAAGGTTTTCTCAAACAAGTTCACATAGTCTAAATTCTGACACCTCTGATTATAAAATTTAATTTAGCTATAAAAGTAAAGAATATTTTCCCATTCTACTCTTATTAATTATACTAGATAACTGTATTTTAATCGCCCTTCATTCCTAGTGAAATATTAATTCTTCTTAAGTTTTCTTGTTTTTTCATAATAATGGTTAATAATATTTTTACATAGTGTCCAGTTTTTTCATCTCCAACAATTTTTCCTTTTAATTCTTAGAGTTTTAATTTTATTAAAATATCTCATGAAATTTTAGGTTTTCCTTTGGAATAATCTCATTCGCTTTAGAAAAATATTTTACTTATTCTTCATTATTATTTTTTTTTAAAATCCACAAAAAAATAACTAATAATTATTTAGGTTTATTAAAATCCTATATGGAGTTTATATTTTTCTTCTATTTGGGAGTTTTTTCTTCATATCGGATTCCCTGTATGTTGCAGTCATTATGAAATTAATGATATTTTTACCCAAGGATAAGTCACCATTATTATTTCATATCATCTTGGGAGAAATCCTGATTGTAGATTTATTCATATTTTGTCCCAAAGAAATCTATTATTTATTCAACAACTTCTATAGTATTATATTCTAATTTGATTTTGATACATTCTATGAAGATCATGCACCCCTCCAAATACCCTAATAAATTCAAAATATATATATATTT
Organism: Viscum album; assembly: GCA_963277665.1. NCBI lineage: Eukaryota > Viridiplantae > Streptophyta > Magnoliopsida > Santalales > Viscaceae > Viscum > Viscum album. The sequence goes on from OY728148.1 coordinate 2,037,897,762, forward strand.
CCAATCACATATAATCTATTTGAAGAAAATTGGCTCTTCTTAATATGTGAATATTACTTCCTCACAAGATTACTCCCCCATGAAATAGTATTCATTTATTTTTTTGAAATTAATGGATTGTACTAAACACTAATTAACAATTCTTAAATGTGTTACAATTCCAACATTTCCCAAAAAACCTTAATCTTCTTTTCCCCATTACATGTTTTCCATTATTTTTATATCTAATATCATGTTTTGTAATAATTTCTACTACTGGTTGAATTTATTTTTTGTAAAAAAAATTTATAATCCTTCTTCCATATACCACTAATGTAATAGTAGAATTGTATCCCTTTTTATTCATTTATATTTAATCATATTTTTTTGAAACATGAATAGCCTATAAAAATAGATATAAAACAATCCTTAGTTTTATGTATGAATGGAACCTCCTTCATTGAGACTATGTGAGAATGATCATAAAATAATTTAATTCTCTTATTTCCATATAATTGAGGTATTATGAACATTAATATATTTAGGAATAATGTATATAAGTAACTCATTTATCTATTTATTAATAGATATTGATATGTTTCATTTCACTATTGACTATTTTTACTTTCAATTCAAGACATCTCATATATAGAGTGTTTTTATGATATCAAATTAATATCACCTTCCTGGAGGAGGAAGGGGGGTGGATGATCGGCCACAGCACCCCATACCGCGGAAACCCTTTGTACCCTTCTCAAACCCTAGCTACCTCCCTGATTTCCCGAAGATTTCTCTTGGCCCGAAGGTTCCTGACCTGCATCAGGGAGAGCCGCAATTACCGATTTCATTGTCGGAATTTCATGAAGCTTCAAGTCACCTGGACCTCACACTGGTGGCTCGGTTCAATCAGCGAAGGCCCTCTGTTGACGATTTTGATCGTTTCATTTTTGGTAAGTGGGATTTGCAGGACAGGGCTGTTGTTGGTCTTCTCGATAATCGTCATCTCATGATTCGGTTCTCCTCGGAAGTTGATCTGATCCGAGCATGGTCCAGCGCCCCGCGTAGGTTCAACGGCTGTCGCTTCTTCCTTCTTCGCTGGTCATTCGAGTTATGCATGAATCGTGATCCATCGACTGTTGCGACTTGGGTTAGTCACCCTCAGCTTCCACTTCCCTTCCAAAATCCTGCGTTTTTGTGCATGATTGGTAATATGGTAGGAAGATACTTATGTTCCGATGTTCGGACGTCCACTATCAGTCATCCTGTCAATCCACGCATATGCGTGGAGGTTGATGTTGCAAGGCCACCAGTTAACTGGATATGGCTTGCGGTAGGGGAAGAATTTAGATGGAGACAGTCTGTGGTATTCGAGTCTTGGGTTGAATACTGCAATTCTTGCTGCCGTTTGGGGCATGCGTCCTTGCGGTGTCATGGTGAGGCTATAATTCGAGGAAGTGTCAAGTCGAGGGAAAGAGTAGGAAAGTCTCAAGGGCCGAGGTTGCTTCCTGCTGAGGGTGTGCCTTCTGGAGCTGCTGGTGGTATGGAGGACCGGAATGTTGTGCCGTTGAAGAAGGCAGAGGCATCTGCAAATCCTGCTGTGTCTGCTGTTTTCAGAAGGATGCGCCAAGACCTGATGTTGGACAAGGTGGCTTTGTCAGTTAATGCAGGGAACTCTGTTAATAGGGAGAAATTGGTTTGCTCAGCGACTGAAGATGCAGTCCTGCAGGACTTGCAGTGTGATCTGGGTGCAATGGTATCTGATGGGATGAATGTGAACTTGTGCAAGGGAGCTGGTAAGGTGGATGGAAGTGGGTCGGATGCTGCTGTCCGTCGGAGTGGTTCCTTGGGGGTGTTAGATGATACGAATGGGGAGAAAGGGATAACTGTGAAGGATGGGGGTGCGAACATCACAAATGGTGCTGGTGGCTGTCTCCAATACATGGTGCAACAGAATTCGGAGGACGGCTGTCCAGTGGTTGAAAGGCAGATTGGGCCTTCGATGCAGAAGGGTGGCAGTGAAGCTGAAGACCTGCAACAGGGGGCTTTGATCTGTTATGAGCCGGCGGAACAGCCGAGGTGTCTCGCTCAGAAGGGTTGTGGCGAAAAGGACCTTTTTCAGAATATGGTCATCAATGGGAAGTGGGGGGATTGTTGTGAGAGTGAAGAGGAGCATGGTGGCATGATCAAGCCCTCTTTCAGTGAGGTGGTTCAAGGTAGGAGGATGAAGATAAGGGAGCCTCAGGAGGCTGTGACCGCTCCTCCGCGTCGCAGGCCAAGAAAGGATTACTCATACCTGCCAAAGCCGGTGAATACTAGGTCTTCTGGTGGCAATACTGAGCTTTTAGCCTTGGAACGGATGAATCTGCGGAGGAAATACGCTAAGATCCTGAAGCATCATGACAGCTCTGAATGGGAGACGGCGACTGTGGATGAAGTTGGATATCAGGGGTGTGAGGATGGGGATGGTTTTGATGTCATGTAATCTTCTCTTTTTCTGTGATGCTTGCTACTGTCTTTTTCTTTTATTCTAATAAACGGTCAAGGGATTATCCCTTGGCTGAGCCTACCCTGGTATTAAATAGAATTATTGATGAAATTAATCCCTTAAAACTCTTTGATCTATTAATTTTAAAACATAAACCTTGTATATTTAAACTCTACTTTCATTTCTTCAGTGTCTTTAACCTGTTTAAATATATTTATACATGTAAGAAGCATGTATTTTATAAAATTTTTAGTAATCTCAAACACTTCCTTAATCTATGTGAGTTATTTATATATGAATTCCTCAATCCCATAGATAATAGACACTAATTATTTGGTATAACCATACATAATATCTTTTAATGAATCAAAATAAACATATGTTATCGTGACATCACTCCCATTTCTAATTGGAAATTCTTATATATGTTTTGAAAATGAATTTATAATTACCTAATGATCAATTGAATTCCTTGATCCTATTATGGTAAAATGGATATCAATGTACTCAGTGGTGTATTAAACAACATGTTATTCTCATTATAATCTATATATATCTTCATTTTATGGATAATATTAAACTTCTTCATTTCCTGAAAAAAGGGATTAATTCTGATTTCTCAATTTCTATTTATTTTTTATATTCATCATAGTATTAGTAGATATTTAATTATGAACTATAATGAGGGATATATTATAAATATTGACTTCAATATAACTTTATAAATGAACTCATAATCGTCAATTGTAAACAAATTAAAAAATAGAGACTCAAATTAGAGATGAACCTATATCACATACCAATTCAGGGGGACAATAAAGGATTGAATCATCAATAAAAGGGGGTGAATTATTGTTATTTACTCATATAGAGACATGATAATTTTTATCAGTTTTCTTTTTTACCACTATCACATGTTAAGTGGAATGATTTTCTCATTATCTACTCCTTTTTCTGTTTTTGTAAGCAACACACATAAACCCACACACAAAAGAGGCACAACGTATTTTCTTGAGTTTCACCTCTCAATGTGATATGTATAGTTCTTAGTGTGATATGAGTTCCTCACATATCCAAAAACCCACTAGAATCATATTTTTTTGGTAAAATGTGTAGGGTATGTCAATGAAACTCATATTTTTTACATCTCATGATAGATCATTTGTGTGTTCCATACTCAAGTGCCTCATATACCTTACAATGATATTAAATGTTTTTTAACAACTGAATATCCATCAAAAATTTATAATTTTTAGATTATAAACATGAAATATTATCATTTTATCCTTATTCTCTTACTTACATTATGAAATGAAATAAAAACATCTTATTTTCTATAAATAGTAGTGAAAAAAAACTCTTATTATTATTCACAAGAAAAGGTGAGAATGACTTCTTTTTAGATAGAAGTCTTACACTTTTACATAAATTATAAAAATTGTTTCATATCATCTTCCCTGATATTCTTCAAAATTAATTAAAATAAATACTGCACCAGTTCTTATTTATCTCTGACAAAAAACATCTTTAAGATACTACCAATATTAGATCTTCTATTTTCATTCATACTCAATTGATATCCTATTACAATTGTATTTGGTCTCTCATATTAAACACACATATTTTATATTTCTATGAATATTATTTTTGAACATACCACATATCATATATTAATTATATCTTTATATCTTTATTATAATCCATATGATAGAACAAATGGAAATTTTAATTTTGAATTCAAATTCAAATAACCATCATCATTAAGACATATTCTCAAAATCTCATAGTTATTTTAAAAACACTGGATCATTTAAAAGATCATATCAACCATTTTGGAAATCAAATGATTTTTTATATTGATTTGGAGAGTTTTTTTGAGTCATAAATAGATACATGACATCAAACCCCCTTGAAAATGAAATATTTATTTACATCGTGTCTTATTTTATCATCACACTAGAATCTTTGATATAATTTTAGTTGAAATACACTTAATTTCTTGAAAACTACATTCTAATTTACAGTTAAACATGAAATTTTATCCACAAGTCATTTCAATAAAAAATATATTTTATTCAAACTATGAAATGGTCTAAATCATTTCGTTCCCCATTCCATACATCCTATATATTTGTTTCTTCAATCAATAAGTGCTATAACATTTTAAAATTCTTTAAATGACCACTTGAAATATACCATGATGTGGACCCTTATATTTTGGATTCCCATATAGTCATCCCAACTAGAAACATACAAGATTAAACTTAGTTATTTTACATATGAAATAATTTTAGTAAAAATTCTCAATGAATGTTCACCATGGATTGTGGGTCACCATTTTCTATCTCAAAACGTAGCTCTTCTATAGATGACCAGTGAAATTCCTTTTTCACTTACTATATTACCATTTTCTATAGAAAAATCATCCATCATATCTCTATTTTTAATTACTAAATGGTCAATATAGTTTATTTATTATATCATCACTACTTTTTGACGTAACAAGTAACTAGAATAAATAACAACCTTAACATACCAATCTATTTTTACAAAAACATTTATCTCAGTTAATATTAAACATACCTTGTACTCTTTATGATTGAAGAATATGGAACTATCCAGATACCATTATCCTAGAGAAAAAGAATGATCGAGATAAATTATTCATGGAACTCAAATATTCAATACCTTTTAAATTTAATATAAGTATATCCTCAAATGTTTATATGTCATAAAAATAAAAAAACTAAAAAACCCTACAAAATGTGCTTCTAATCATGAAACTCCCAATATAATGTAATTTAATACATTGTAACTTCTTCTATTCTTCAACATGATTACATCTCTTTAAAACATAAATGATATAGTTATTTACTTTAATTCTCCATCAATGATAATTATGCCATAAATAAATTTCACTTTATATTCATTGACGTACGTTCAATAAAAATACATAACATACAATGTCATATCTAAAAAAAATACCATGGGGGTGTTTTTAAAATTAAGGAAAAATGAAATGATAAATGATTATAAAACAAATTACGAAAATTATTGCTAAAACCATATCCCTAAAATGAATAAATAAATGAATTTTTTTCTGGATTAATGAATATTATTTATTTCGGTTATATTATCCTAAAATAAAAATATATAATATCAATAATTGAACAATGTGATAAAACTTCATTTTATCAATCATTTGAGTATTATAGAAATCTGACATATGAGGATGATATTTTTTTTGATTATCATGATTTTTTTATTATCAGACATCATAGAAATACGATATATTGGTTTGAGTATGTGGAAGTATGGATCTAAAAAGGTACATTATAACTAGGTACCTAGACCAACCCAATCCAAAAAAGGGTCAACATTCCTTATAAAAACTTTTAGGTTTTGTTTGGGTCTAAGAAACAATATTTTATTATTAATCGATGAATATTTAGATAACACTTATAGGGTACTTGAAACCAAAATATAATATATGTTATTATTAATTTTTAATCAAACTATAAAAATATCTATATTTTGGGTTAATTCAGGGTTATAAAGAGTGTTTTCCATAAATAGTTTTTTAAAAATTATAAATAATAAATATAAAAGTGTTTATGTGTTAAATGGGTATTAATGATTATGTTAGAATTTTTGGTAACCTTGTATTGAATGGGTTTCAGTTTATTAATGGTTAAACAGGTTGATGTACCTCTATTTTAGTGGGTACTCAACCCATTTACATCCCTATGTGAAAGATATTATGGGAAATATCAATGATGAAGTAGATATAGATTAAACTCAAGAACAAAATCTAGGTATATAAATTTAATAATTATAGTTAAAGAATGATCCCAACTAATAATGTTACGTGCAGAAATTAATGTGAAAATTGTAACAATCCTTATGGATTCTAGTAGTACACTTATTTTTACTAATTTTGTCATAGTTTCATAGTTTTCATTGACTGTCATACCTAATCATGGTCTGATGATTTTGGTGAAAAATGTAGGCATTATAAACAGTTGAGTGGTGTGTAAATTTTTTGATATATTACTAGGATTATAAAATCTACTAGATATTTATTGGCATAAATTTTGTCAAATTATTGTTATATTGTGGGTAAATCGGTTAAAGTCACTCTGGGTCATTGTCTAAGAATTTAGTTTTATAAGGATATGTATAAAGGGAGTGTGTGATGAGTTATGGGGAATCAAATTTCCATTTTTTGAAAATAGAGATCATAGATAAAATATATAAAGTTGAACATTAGAAGGAATTTAATTTACCAAATATTGAGTTTGATTATCTTTTCCAGCAGTTATTAAATATTCACAGATTCCATAAATGTGACCAAAAAACATTTCATTGTTGGGTAAAAAGATGGTGGTTTTCTGGACATACTAATATTTATATTAGTATAAATCATGACATTTAAAGGGAATGCGATGAGTTATTATTCAAAGAAGTTATTAGTCTATGAAAATTTCAATTTTATTCACCATTTATATTGGTTAAAATGATAAATAAGACCTAAAATTTGGTTTTGATTTTATATCCCTTAATTAGAATATAGTGAAAGATATGATCCATATTACAGTTAGAAAGAATTAACTTATAGAGTTATACATTTTAAAAAAGGACATATCACACTCATCGTGTAAATTTTATGTTCTTTGTAATGTTTTTTGGACTTACTATCAATTTTTTAACATTTCATGAATTAATTAGTTTTTTTAAGTGGTTTTGTGGAAATAATTTTTCCTTCCTTTTTATTATATTCTTTTCTATATAAATTATTGGACTCTGAAATTAAAAAAACATTTGTTGATTTTTTCCTTCGTATGATAAAACAATTGTTTCTGAAGAGTACAAGAATTTATTTTACTCATAATTATATAGTATAAGAGAGGAATATTATTTTGGATGAAGGTTATAAGGCTAATCTAAAAAATTGAAATCTATGTTAATGTTTCCAAAGCCCATATAAATTAAATCTCTTAATGGGTTCATAGGTCTTATGGGATACTACAGATGGTTTATAATTTATTATGGAAAATTTGGAAAATACATAACTCAAATAATATGAAACCAAATTCTTTTAAAGAGATCATGAAAAGGATAAATTTCTAAAATTATTTATAGCCATGAATCAACCCCTATATTTGATATATATTATGTCTCAGAAATTATTGTAGTCGAATATGATTCTTTTGAGGGGTTAATTGGAAAAGTTTTATACGAATATGGAAAAACTTTCATTATTTAGTCAACCATTTTTTCAATACCATATAAAAATTTCACCCTATGAAAATGTTCGTATTAAGTTATCTATGGATGTTTGATATTAAATATATACTATTTGGGTGAAATATTTTTGGTTCATAGTGATAAGTATATTCTTACATTATTTTTAGAGTAAATTATTATAACATTATATTAAAAACAATTGATCAAAAAGCTCTTAGGTTTTGATTTAACTATATATTATTATGTGATAATAAATAATAATGTTGTATATGATGTAAATACCATGACCCTAGTATCCTAGAGTCAATGGTTACATTATTAAATTGGAACTAGATATAAGGAATCACACCCAAAAATACCTTATAGTTTAGTTATCTTGGAAAATTATACACATACATGGATATCCTATTATAATTGGAATATTTAATACAACATAATAATTTATTTGAGAAAACAATTTTTCCAATTATCATATCCCTATATATAAATAATTATACACATCATCGAATCCTAAAAAAATGAAATCTTATGAAATGGGTGAGCACAAATTCTCAATAACAGTATGTGTACAACCGTATATACAATGAAAATATAAGTAATAATCAACATGGCTAGGTAAATATATGAAAACACCAGTAATTTAATAAATAACATGATCATGAAGAATAACAGGGATATAATAAATTATGATCAAATAATTCAACATAAATAATTCGATGAGATTCAACATTATTCATGGAAAATATAACCAATCAAATAATCACATGGACATAAATAATTAATATCATAATGATGGAGGGAATAATTTCTTAAATCATCAAATTAATATCAAGGAGTAACAAAGGAAATATTATATAAATGTGCATGGCCTCAACCAGATACCAAATATAGTTAGTCTCATGAGACCTACCGATGCATCAATGGGCTATAGAGGGCCACTTTGGATACTTATTAAGTCCAATTCATTCCTCATATGAAAGGGTTATAACAAAATAAACAAAAATATTTTAATTTAAAACATATAATATGAAATTTTAATATTTTATATAGTTAACAAACATTATGAAAACCCATACAGAGTAATAAGGTTAATGCTATCAAAGTAATTAATACCCAATACTTGGTAATTTCCAAAAATAATATTAAATAGATGAATATAAATTAAAAAGATCACGATAAGATTTTTCGATGAGAATAAACCTATAATTTTGACAATAATAATTCATAATATAAAATTTTCCTAAATATTAATGAAAACAGTTTATATAGGAGGAACATTTGAAGTAAATAGAGATCAATATAGTGGAAAATTTTCATCCATGTCATATACATTAAAAAATAATCCTTTCACACTTTCCAAAAAAGAATAAATTACATAATTTGGGAAATTAGAGGAATATTTATCTTACATTTTTTAAAAAAATTGGTAGAAATGAATTTAATAAATATTATTAGAAGATTTATAGTATTATTTAAAATTTTTTATGGAAAATATAGAAATTGAATAATAATATTTATGATCATGTAGAGAAATTAGAATGTTTTCTTAAAACCATGGATTCAATATCTTGAGTTATTAAAGGGTAAAAAACAAATGTAAAAAATTTAATTTCCATAAATCAATGTATGATAGCAATATATATATATATATTTAATATATAAATATAAAAGCATTCCTCTAATAAAGACTTTAACATAAAAAATCTCAAATAATGATGAGACATTAAAATTAACTATTACATGTAGTTTTACATCAATAATATACATTTTAACCTCATGTATCATAAATATATATTTACTATAAATCTATTCTAGAACCATAATTGTAACACCGAGAGATTTTTAGAATTTATCATTGAATTATGTTATCTTTTTTATATTGTTCATTTCATGTGACATTGGAAATAGATATTGATATATATAAATATTATAAAAATAAAATATTCCTTTCACACATAAAATAATTTGATTGTGCTACATACATATACCACTTATATTGAGATACATGAATTACTGACTTGGATCACGCTACCCACAACACTGTCATGGTGTAAATTACATGGAACACCGATGTTTTTGTGAAATATCAATTTATTGAAATAATTACTTAAATGAGATAATTAATACCTACATTATAAATATAGATATATAAATAGTAATAAATAATTTTCATATATTATTAATAATTATTTTTTATAGATTAATCATATTGGTAATGAAATAACTGATTTTCGGTAAAGTTTTTTTTAAAAACTACAATTTTATTGAATAAACTACTGTTAACAATAAAAATATATTTTAACACATTTACATATTGAATGTTTAAAAACAATCATATTTTAATTTATAATTATTAAATTAACTTAGGGTTTATTTTTGGGATTTTTTTGAGAAACATCATTATATCACGAATATTGAAAAATACTCTGTTTAGTTTACAACTACATTTTTTTAAATAATTATTATTGTTAATTTATAGTTTAGTTTTTTTAAAATAATTAGATCAATTTTACAAATATTAATACGATTTAAGTCATTATAAACAATTTCACATAGAAATTTAATATAAAAAACAAGATACTTTTTAACATATTTCTACTTTAAAAAACCCTTTATTTCCACTAGTATATGGAATTAACATTAATCTTAATTTTTCCACTTCTATGAATTGGATTTTGGAAAACCAAAATACACTATTTTAATCTATATAATATTTTTATTTTAATTATATCAACATTTTGTTTTCCAAAAATACAAGTAAAAGTTATTGAAATTAATCACAATGATTAAGGTAAAATTAAGCTTAATTAGTGACTAAACCTCAATATTAGAAGCCCAAATGACCTATAATATTCTCTAAAAACCTTTTTAGGCCCATTAACATTCCACTAAACTTACATTATTGGTTTATTTTTGTTTATTATGATTTTTTTAGGTAATAACATGTGTACACCAAACTTGTTTTTGAAAATTCCTAGTGAGTCCTTTTCCTTCCCTATAAAAAGACACCACCTCTACCACTCATGCACACCTATATGAAGACATATATAAGGCCAATATGTACCCAATAAACTTCCAAAAACACCTAAATTCCACCAATAATCCATCCCATCTGATGAATCCAATCCAAGGAATCCTTTTCTTAGAAACCAAATGGAGTTACCCGATTAAGAGGTAACATCTTCTCTCAAGTACTTTATTTTATTTTCCATCTCCACCACATCCAACTATATTTATTCTATGATTATATAAAAAATTGATTCCATAATATACTTCTATGTTATAATTTATAATTTTCTACCTACACTGACACACACCTTCATCTATTGGGTAACAAACATACTCTTTCAATATACGACAAACGACTGCCCCGTGAAATGATAATTGTACATTTTTCCCTTACCACCAACCATGGTGTCCGTTATAATTGAAAATATATTTATATATGTCATATTTTAAATTTATTATGTATTGAATATTTTTTATTCCATATTAATACAAAATTATTTTTTACATTCCATTTTTTGTTAACAAAATAATTTTATTTGAGAAAATGTGGACTATTACCCCCTCAATGTGATTTGATTCGTTCATAAACCTCATGGATTGTATTAATGATAGTTTTAGTGAATATATATAATATATATGATATACTAAATAAACCTTAATAATTATATATATATATACATACATAATATTATTTTAGTTTCTTTCTTTCAACACGGCACTTAAATGGAAATAGTGTTCATGCATATGTATGACCTATCGTTTCTATGAATAGTGTATTATATTTCATAATTATATACTACATAGATTATTAAAATAAAAATAAACTATATATTAAGTTTATTTATATATTTGTTTAAATTATTTAAATCATGATATATTTATAAGGTCCGTAGATTCAACCAATTAAGATAATGTGAAACATATAACAAATATTACCCAAAGTGAATCCTTGACATAGGATTATTAAAATGTTGGTATCTTATTATTTTAATAAAACAGTATATGGTATTATAAAAAATAATATTGTTCTGTAAAAGGTTTTTTCATAATTTTATATTCATTATACTGTTGGTTTGAACAAGTGTGAAGAGAGTTATGACATAAGGAAAGGGGATTTTATCTCACATTCTATTTCTGTGAAACACATGCTCTATTCAACACTCTTTACTTTTGTGTGGGGTATGTACTTACCATTATATTAGTATATGTATCTTATAGATAAATTATTTATTATTCACATATCTATTCTATGATACTTCTACCATGGGGTTTTCATTTCTAATTTTATTGAATGAGTAAAATAGTTTTGTCTCAATTTTCCTTTTTGGAAGTTATGTTTTGTTATGCACCTAAATTATCATTTGAGGTTTATATAATTCAATTATACATGTTATATCATGAATTTATATTATGACAATATATTTTATAAAAGATTAATTTTTTTTTCTTATAAGGATATTATGATACCATGTTACCATGTTCTAAGGGTTTGTAGTGAAAATCTCATTGTTTTTCAAGATTGTTTATGTTTATGATCCCTTTGATGTAATCACATGAACAATCGATCAACAAAATTCCTTAATTTAATTATCCTTTGGTTATTAAAATTTTATTATTATATTGGTACAATTTATTCCACAATTTGGTACAAAAAATTGTTAAGAAATTGTTTTTCAAAAATTCTAACATTACACTCTCTTCGGTTCAAAATATATATTAAATTAAAACAATATTTTCATAAAATGGATTCCATTATTATTCTACTAATCACCTATGATCATTAACATAAATTTCTTCCATTTTTTTATTTTACACATGTTTTCAAAAAAAATATGTTTTCTCATTCTGAATGATGTATTTTTCTAAAGGAAAAAAGATTTAAAAAATGTCTTCAACCCTTATTTTTTGGTTTAAAATTATTTTCAAGGGAACTTGTTTTAAAAAGGTTTTATGTTTTAAAGATATTTTTTTAATAAGAAATAAATATTATTATGAAGAAATTTTTTCAAAATATCTTTCTATGTTATTTTCCTTCTAAGATGACATTAGTCGGTTTCACTCATTACCATGTAGGAAATTAGTAAAAGGTTACATTTATTACAATTATTGAATGGGTATTATTTTATGGAATTATACTTATGACACCCATTTCTATTCCACAAGTTATATTCTTTTGATACTAGATTGTTTTTATTAGATGTAATTAGATTAAATGAAACCTATTTATTTTTCATAGGATATGATGTGAGAAAATTTTAATGATGTCCAATTCATTTCTTGTGTTATGATTTTAGGTTTATAAAACCCATATCCTTTATTTATCAGGATATGATGATATTATATTTCCTTATTTAACATTTATGAATGATTTTATTTTCATAGTAGTTTGATATATATCTACCTACAATGCTGTGGGTAATGATGGTTGAATCATGAGTATAAATGATATGTTTGAGCCTGATTACAGGTTCATAATGTTATTCATGGACCTGGTTTCATGGCCACATGTTTATGGGTGAACCTGATTACATGTTCACAATGTTATGAGTAAGCCATATTACATATTAATAATTTTATGTATTGACATTGTTTAATTTCAATATGTTTATCAATAAACCGTATTACATGTTCACAATGTTATGTGTCACCCTAATTAAATTATAAAAATGGTATGCATGAATACAGTTTCGTGTCCATATTATTTTGAATGAACTTAATTACATTTTCTCAATTTAATGAGTGAACCTGATTGTATGTTCAAAATATCATGCATGGACCTGGTTTCATGTCCCTATAGTTTTGTTTGAACATGGTTATACATTCAATATGTTATGAATAGATCTAGTTTCAGGTACATAAGTTTATTTTGGGGCTTAATTTCATATCCTTAGCTATATGAGAGAACTGTATTCTAATTATAAATGTTCACAAAATTATAAACTAATGTGTATGCCATAAATCCCATTTATTATTCCCCGTTATACTTTCATGACATATGATTTTAATTTACTTATGATTCATGTCTTATAAACTATCATTATTTATTTTGTTCTCTAATCATTATGGTATGATCTTCAAATTTTATGCTTAAGTTCGATAACATTTTTTTCATGTAATTATTACACATTTCCTTTATTTACCCATATAGAGAATTTGTGATGGCCCCTTTCTTATGTTTCCTTTCCATGGTTATAAAGAAAGGTTTTAGGTAGAAGCACTAATGGTAGATATTTTTATGATAGATGTTAAAGATATTTCACCATGATATAATACTTTTTTTCCAAGCTTTCAAATACACTAAACTATTATGGTACTTGGGCATGTATTTTTTTATATACTAAATACTCATAAAAAATGATGTAATGTCCATGTGTGTAATTCCTTTGTCTCTATAGTTGGAATCAAAAGAAATGTTTAGTCACCCTTTGGAAACTAGTATGAGAAAAAATTAGTGAGATCCCAAAGTATATTTTTACAGATATATCTAGGGATGTCTCTATAGTTATGTGTAAAGATGAGTTAATGTTTATGAAAATGTTCACACTTTTTTATAAAGGATAGTGTGAGTGGTTTACTTGAAATACATCCTTGTATATATACTATAAGTGTATGTGGCTTTAGAAAATCTGCACCTAGGGGTAAAAAACTTTGAAAAGCTGCTTTGGGATTGACTCGGGGAAATATAGAACATGATAACATGCCTTTCTGCACAAATGGTTTGACACTCCCATGGGATAATATTTTGGAATTCAAAAACTCTTCACAAACCAGAATGATGCATTTAAATTGAATTTGGATATGAATAACCAAGGATAATCTAATGGTTTCATATATTAAGGAAATTTTCTTACTTGATACATCATATAGGTGTCTTTTCATGATTATGTGGTAACTCGTTATGATAATTGTTTCTTACTCCATGATTTTGGTTTTAGACAATGGTTGAATCCTAATGAAACTGTGTTAATGGTGATTGGGATGAACAATTCAACAATTGTCCTCCAGAAGATCTGAAGGCCAAGGGTTCTAGATTACGAAACCTCATTTTTATACACTCATTGATTTCTCAATCTATGATTCATGTTGATTTTCCTAATGAGAAAATTTCAGAAGAACATTCTGTCAATTCCTTCATGAGTCATCAACCACCATCATCCAGTGGGTCATCCGATGTGCTTGTAACTGAACACATGATCAATAAAATTAAAAATATATTATTTTTTTAATGTGTTTAGATCATGAGAAATTCATTTTGTCTTTTTATCGGCTTGAAAGTGAAGTAGACTATATGTGGACTCTATTCAATAATTTGAGAAAGAATGATGAAATTAAATCTATGGATTGTTATGAGTTCAGGAATGTATTCTTCATTAAGTACTTTCCTCATGTTCTTCGTACATAGATATCAAATTAGTTTCTTTAGTTAAAGAAAAAGGATGATGAATCCCTTTGTACCTCTATGGCTAATTTCAGAAGACTTTTGAGGTACATATTTGGTATTATCAAACAACCCAAAAGTAGATTTGATAGGTTATTTAGTGGTTTAAAACCATGCAACGAAAGGGAATTGGTCTTAAGTTAATTTTTTAGATATTAATAGATAATACATTGTGAAATTAATGTAAAAATTTATCTTATAGTTACATATCAATCTCATTCATTCAATAAGAATAAGAGGAAATATTTCAAAGGATAATATAAAAACCAAGGAGAGAAGGAAATGTTTAGAACTACTACTTTCCAAAACTATTGGAAAGGGAACATAAGTGAGATTTTATAAGAAAAAGGTTTTTGTTTTGAAGTGTGGGAATAATGGACACTGTGAAAAATACTATAGATGATATGAGAAGTGGAAAGTCAATGAAATGAGTGAATAAAATGCTCAACAGATTCAACCACTCACACATTTGTGTTCAAATGCTTAGAGTTTGGTAATTTTGAAAATAGATGACCCAATTCAGGGGATAATATATATGATAAGACACAATAATATAAGAGGAAAATGTATAAATGGAAATTTTATTCAATCACAATAAATGACGTGAATAATGAATATTAGGGGAAAATTATCCATTATCCCCTTTGTTGGGAAGTCCATGATTTATTTTGTATAAATAAGAGCTATAATAATATTTTTTTTCATACTTTAGTGAATTTTAATGTGATTATATCCTTATACATGGATTTTGCAATAAAGAAATTAAATTTAATGTTCTTTCGGTTCATGGATGAACCCTAGTATTCAATAAAATTATTTTTGGAATTAGATGACAACACATTTATGGAAGTAATCGAGAATTATATTTTTGAAGGGTTATATGGTTAACCATTTATTGATAGTTTATATCAATCATCAAATAATCATTTTGAGATTCATGTATTATCTCACCACATGAGGAATTTTTCATACTGGATAATATATTTTTGTTGATGGTAACTTAATATATATGGGTTGATTTATCATGGATCTCGTAGTTTGTTAGTACTTCAAAAAAGAATTCTCATTCAATTATCAGGGTAAGAGATGAAGTGGAATCCAATAAAGTAATAACCAAATGACGGGAATCTATGAAACAAAGGTAATAACACCATTTAAGTATAATTACTTATATTCATGGTCAATAAAAACAATTACTCAAAGATAAGATATTGATCAAAAACATGTTTTTCCTGAATACGTTAATTTTTGTTGAACCGATGGCCTTTTAAATCATCACAAATTTATTACTTTGAGGCCCTCAAAATTTCTTCTATCATTCACTTGTTTCTGATTTGTGACATCAATAACTCCCTATAAATATTTATGTTTTCCTTCCATGTCAAATATTCACTCCCAAATTATGTTCATCTATATGGTAACGTAGTTATATGTAACATTGGGAAACTATTATGCAAACAAATATCCCTTTTAATGTGTAGTTTTAGTATTCATATTTACGATGTGGGTTTCAATGAATGTAACATTTAAGTATTAATATATTGATAAATCAGATGAATTTTTAGGTTGAAATTTATTTTAATAAGGTAGAATGTAACACCATGATATTTTGCGAATTATTTTTTCTTTCAAATTAAGTTACCTTTTAGATATTGTTCATTTAACATGGTAGTACATATAGTTATATATATATATATATATTAATAAATAATTAAAATATTCTTTTCACACAAAACTAACATGGCTTGTTCTATACACATTATCAACATGGCTTGTACATTAGGAAAAACTAATATGGCTTGCATTATCCACAACAATGAATTAATGTACATTACATGCAATACAGATATTTCTACGAAACATGATATTATATTAATAATTATTTAAATGAGATAATTATAACCTAGTAGTTAAAAATAGATATATTATTAATAATAACAAATTTTTAAATAGTAATTATAACTATTTTATATAGAAAAAACATATTGTTAATGAACAATATTATTTTTGTTAAAGCCCTTTTATGTTTAAAAATATTGTTTTAACGAATAAACCACATTAAACAATAAAATAAATTTTATACAAATTTATTATTTTTTTATAAAATAATCATTTTTTTAATTTAGAAATCTGAAATTATCTTTGGCTGAATTTTTGGAATTTTTCAAAGAAATATCTTTTTTATATATATAGTGAAAATACTCCTTTCTAGTTAAAAATGACTTTTAAATTAAATAATTATTACCCTAAAATTATATTATAAAATTTTTGAACATAAAATTATAACGATTATAAATATATTAATACAATTTAGGTTATTATAATCAATTTCACTTTAAAATGTCTTATAAAACCTCAACAATATTTTGATAATTTTTCTACATTAAAAACCCATTATTTCATCCTATCTATGGGATTAGAATTAATTTTAATTTTTCCACTTCTATGAATTGAATTTAGAAAACACTTCACAAAACAGTCTAATGAGTTTTATATTTATAGTCAAATAATTCCACTTATTTTTTAACTAAAAATATTAGTACAATTGAATAAAATTAATCACATCGTTTAAGGTCAAATTAAGCTTAATTAGGGACTAAACCTCAATCTTAGGGACACAATTGAGATAGAAAATTGTCCAAAACCACTTTTATAGCCATAAATATCCCATTATACTTACAATAATAATTTATTTCCTTTATTTATGACTTTTTAGGTTATAAAATGTGTACACATTACTTGTTTTCAAAAGATCTAAGTGAGTCATTTTTCTTCCCTATAATAGGCCACCACATCTACAACTTCTTCACACTAATCAAACCTCTAATGATCAGCCAATATCTTTTCAATACAATTTTAAACAGCCCTAACTTACTCATTTAATCCATTCCATGGGTATAAGGAAATCTAAGGAAGCATTTTGGCACAAACCAAATGTTTTTACACGATTAATAGTTTTCGTCTTCTCTCTAGTCCATTTTTTATTTTCCTTCTCCAAACCCTCAAACTCTATTTATTATATTATTATATAGAAAAAATAGTATCAAAAATATAATAGGATATTATTATGTATATTTTTCAATATACAATTACACACACATTCATGTAATGGGTGACAAACATATTGTTTCTATGCAAAGCGAACTATTGCCTCGCAAAATGATAACTATTAATTTTTTCCTTACCATATACCATGGAGGTAAATATGATGGAAATTATATTTGTATATTTCATATATTAAAATTTCTATTTTTTATGTTAATTTATTCCTTTTTACAAAAAACACTCTTTTACTTTCCATTCTGTGATAATACGATATTTATATTTAAGGAATTGTGGACTACCACCCCTCAAAAGGATATGATTAGTTCACACAACACATAGCTTGTATTAAGGATTGTTTTAGTGAAAATATAAGTTATATAATATATCATAAAGATAAATTAATAATAATATATATATATATATTATTTTATATTAATTTCTTTCATTCAACACGATAATTAAAGGAAATAGCATTCATCCGTATGTACGGCCTACCATCCCCATGAATGGTGTATTAAATTTCATACTTATATAATATATATATTATTATAATAAGAATATAATGTAAAAATAATATTTATATCTTTTTTTTTGATTTTTTGAAATCATGATATAATTATGTGGACCAATGATATAACCAATTATGGCACATATGAAAAATAAAGTGAATATTACCTGAAGTGAAACCTTAACATGGGATTGTTGAATAGAGAGTAATTTGAGGTTATAATAAAAACATATGTGGTATTCTATATAATAATCCGGTCTTTAAAATTTTTACAATAATTCTATATTTATTATAAATGTTGTTTTGACGAGTTTGACAAGAGTTAAAGCACAAAGTAAGGGTATTTCATCTCATTTTTAATTTTCATTAGATAAATTCAATGATTCAAACTATTTCATATTGCGTGGGGTAAATACTACCCTAGATTGTACTCTATGTAATTATACATAAATTTATGGTTATGGACATATCCATTCTATGACCCATCATTCATGGGGCTTAATAATCAATAGTTACTAAATAAGTAAAATATCATTGTCACAATTTTCCTTCTTGGAGTCCCATGTTTTTTTATGCACCTAACATCTAATTAGTTATGTGTTATATAAGAAATTTTCATTATTTTAGGATATTTTAATTTTCATGTAATATGTTCTTACATGGACAGTATGATTCCATGTTACCATGTTATAAGAGTTTATTGAGACAACCTCATCGCTTATAAAGATTAATTATTGTTATTATTACTTTTATGAAATATTATGACATAAATATCCTAAAAATGAATTAATTTATTTATCCTACAGTTATTCTAGATTTATTCATATCTTGGTACAGTTTATTCCACTCTTTAGAACATAATATAGTTAAGGAAGTGTATAAATAAATCTTGACTTTACCCTCTCTTCAGTTGAAAATTATTGATCTTTTAAAACCATGTTTTATAAAATGGTTTTAAATAATATTATAGTAATGACATATGATCAATAAAATACATTTTTAAAATTTTATTCTTTGGCCACTGTTTTAAATGGCATCTTATTATATATTTCTGAAAGAGGAATTTTTCAACCCGTTTTCCCATGAAAAAGGAATATTGTTTTCACCTCATTCATCATGTATGGATTTATATTCATTAAATACTTTGATGGATTCTTTTACTGTTGAAAGGTTAATTTTTATGATGTTTTTACAATATATATTTTCAAAGAAATGTTTTTCCAAACATTTTCAAGATCCTTTTAAAAGTTTTCAAGGAAAATACTTTTCAAAAATGCATTCAATATTATTTTAATTTTTTTAATGGAAACTAGTTTTCAAAATGTCTTAAAGATTCATTTAAATGCTTTACAATTATTTTAAAAGGAATATGTTATCAAAATGTTTTATGTTTTAAGGATATTTTTTCAATGAATAAAGGATAGTTTTCTTCCGAAATATTTTCAAAATATCCTTCAAATTTATTTTCCTTCTAATATAACATTCGTTGATGTGACTCAGGACCAAATAGGTAATTTTCCAAAGGTTCCATTCATATCATTTATTTAATGGTTACGTTTATATGGTATCTAAATTATGAAACTCATTTCAATTACATGGATTATATGATTCTGGAATATTTATCACTTTGTGGGTTGTGATTTGATTAAATGAAACCTATCTATTTTCCATAGGTTATGATGTGAGAAAATTTTATTGATTCCCAATTAATATTAAGTGTTATTATTTGATGTTTATAAAACCCACATATTTTTATTGGTCAGGATATTATGATGTTTTATTACCTTGTGGCACATAAATGAATATTTCATTATTAGATGGGTGGGACCTATATCTTCCTCCAGTGAATTAGTTAATTATGGATGACTCATAAATATAAATTTTATGTGTGATCCAAATTAAATATTCAAAATTTTATGCATTGACATGGTTTCATGTCCATAATATTATCTGTGATTCTAATTACATGTTCACAGCGTCATGAGCGAACCTTATTAAATGTTCGAAAATTTATGTATTGACCTAGTTTCATATCCATAATTTTATGTGTGAACCTAATTACATGTTCACAATGTTATATGTGAACCTAATTACATGTTCAAAATGTTATTCATGGACCTGGTTTCATGTTTGTATGTTTATGTGTGGAACTGATTACATGTTCACAATATTATGAGTGAGCCTGATTACATATTCAAAATTTAATTCATTGACTTGTTTTCATGTCCATTAGGTTATGTGTGAACATAATTACATGTTCACAATTCTATTCATGGACCGGGTTACATGTCTAGTAGTTGATTCATGGGCTTTTTTCATCACCAAAACTTAATGAGTAAGCTTAATTCTAATTATACATGTTAATAATATAAACCCATGTCCATGTCACAAATCCCATGGCACATTACTATGTTATTATTTAATGATTTATGCTCTTAATTTAATTATGATTCATGTCTCATGAAATAGAAATATTATTTATGATCTATAATAGTAAGGGTATGATCTTTAAATGTTATGCTCATGTTACATACCATTTTTTTCATTTTTATTCTTACGTATTTCCTTTATTTATCCTTACTATGTGTCTCCGCTCATCCCATTATTATGTTTTATTTCCATAGGTTATGAATAATGGGTTTATGTGGAATTTATAAAAGGTGTATATCTTAATATGAGATGTTGAGTATCTTCCCACGTGATATAATATTTTTTTCCATGGTTCCAAATACACTAAACCATTACACTCCTCAGGCATGTATTTTTTTAGTATATTTATTATAATTCTATGATGATTTAATATACATGAATTTTATTCATAGTTATCTATAATAATCATATATATCATACAATATATGATATACTTGTAATATTTTATCACCAATTTATTAATAATTCTTTGTTAGAATCACTATTAGGTGTAATAATACTTTATTTTTCATGTGTGTTTTGGTTGACTAGTTTCGATCCTTTTACAATTATGATGGTTCAATAATATCCATAAAGATAATAATTATATATATATATATATAATATATTCATTATGTATGTATTTATATTTCTCTATAAATTTTAATTATTGAAAAATGTGTTACAAGATTCATGGAGATGATAGGATGCACATACGTAGGAACATTGTTTTCATTTTTAACATATGGAACAATAATAGTAGGTGAATAATATTTCACCTTTCCAGAATAGTTATTATTCTATATATATATCATATAGATAAATTAAATATATCCTTATTTCAATCCATGTCAAACAAAAATGAAAAAAGTGTCACATTGGATTGTAGAGGAGGTAGTCTACACATACGCATGATGGACATTATTGATCTCTAATGAATTTGAAGGTAAGAAATTAGATGTGATGTTGTAATTACAGAAATATATTAATGTCATAAATATGTAATATATACGTTAAATCCAACATTATATCTATCAGTGAGAAGCATTGATGGAAAACTAATAACATAGGTTCGTGAGGAGGTAATCCATTGTACACATGATCAAAAAATTTGTTTCACATACTATGGAAGAGGAGATGGATATACATTATTTCATAAAAAATAATAAAATCATAGTATTTTTAATATAATTTTTTTTATTTAATAATTTTGGAAAAATATTTGAAGGTGTTGAGGAACAAATATAACTTAAATTCTTGGTAAAGGACAATATATATTTTTCAGAAAAGCATTATTGGGTTATTCCTAAAGCATTACTAGGATTGTTTTTTTATAATAAGAGGAAATCTAGGTCATGGATAGCGATGCAAGTAATGGTATTTAGTCAATTAATTATTTATCCAAAATGAAATTTAAGTATTTATATAATAGTAGAGGGGTTTCCTTTTATATGTGGGGAGGATACCACCTTAAAAAATCCCTAAAAGAATGAAAAATGATAATGTAATTCAAAATCCAAATACATTCAAATGGAATCAAATTCAATGGTGGGATAGTCTATGGATTAAATACTTCCATAAATTCGTATTTTTATAATTATAATTGGAAATATTACACATATATGTTTATTTAACCCATTCCTATTGGTAAACCCATTTTAACCATAAATGTGGTAACATATTGTTACTACTGATACTATTCATTATGACTGAAAATTAAGTTGACCATGTTTCATAATTTTTGTCATTATAATTTAAAATAATAATTAAATTTTATCAAATTAAATTAAAAAACAATTCATAATAATTTTTAAAATTAAACCAGCAAGTCTAATGAAAATGTTGTTTTCGAAAGAAAACCTTTTCTTAAGTTTAAAAATTCTTAAATAAAAATGAAACATAAAATTGATTACAATGAAATAAATTAGATTAATAATAATTTAGTTAAACTAATTTTAATATTATAAAATTTTTAAAAAAATTGAACTCTGTAAATAATTTAAACGAAAATAATATTTTTAACAAAAATATATATTTTTAACTATTCATCGAAAAAAATCGTTTTTTGAGAAAAGTTAGACCAGAGGATGATAGATAAGATACAACAATGACTAAAATAGTATTAAATATGGTATTTTACATTTATCCTTCCACAATATGGGAATTATATCACTAGGTAGATAACTATAATAGTAAAAACCATTGTCATCACTCCCTTATTCTTCATACCAGCAATAATGTATTTTGCTTCACGATAGATGTGTTTGATGTTGTAATTATTTGAGGATAGGACACACAAGAAATTTTCTTATTCTTATATTAGATTCTATTAATGGTGAATCACTCCCAACTAGATAGCCGGCACTATAGTAGTAGTGACATATTGAAAACATATGTTGTTCAAGTTATGTTTCCTTGTACATCAAACCGCTAGGATAAATATAGCCATTTAAGCTTGAAGAGAAATATCAGAATCATAGGGACTATAAAAAACTTCCACCACATCAAAATTGTTCTCCCTATAATATTAATATATCCAATAGGTCCCATATTTCCCCTTGATTCCCCATGAGTATTAAACTTATTCTATCCATGGAAGGGGTTGTCCAGAACACATGAAGCATGGAACATGGATTGGGAATGTTCCATATGATGCTAAATATCCTATGAATGGTGAGGTCACGTACTGTATTACTTTATTTCTTATTATTCAGAACATTGTTACTCTGAACCACATCAATTAGATCTGAAATGGTAGACCATGTATTAAAATTATTTTACTCATGAGATGCTTTATTTCGACTCCTCTAGATGATGTGTATTTTATCCACACTGGAAATCCAAAATATAAGAGTAAGACTCCATGAAAAATGTAGGTCTTGGACTACACAAAGTAGGTCCTATAAAGAGGAATCATGCAATGTGTAAGTCTTAGACTTATCGAAAAAACATATCATAGAAATAATGTAGTCTTATAGTACAATAAAGGGCGATCAACATCCTCATGATGCTGATGTAAAAGGACCCACATAGAGAATAGAGAAATTAAAACCTTATATAGATAAGAATCAACTTGAACCATATTTAATAAAATCCTCTAGATAAGTGTAAATCAATATGGAAGGAGAAAGTATTTGTTAAAGGTACTAATAGATTTGTGATTCCCATGTATGATATTATTATAAAGATTATTTGAGTCTAGAATTACATTAGGCGATGAATCCCAAATAAGAAGATCATATTTTTTAATGAAATCGTAGCTAGAAATATCTTCATCTTTTTCATGAGGTAAGAAATAAAGGTTGGAAACAAAATTTTTTATTGAGGGGTTTTATCCAAGACTCTAATCATAAGTGATAATACTCTCAAACAAAGGATCCCCCAAAATTTTTTCCTAACATAATATAATATTAGAATTCCATATAATAATTCGATGAGAGTTCATGTGAATTTTTTGAAACACATTCCTCAAACTAGGCCAAATGGATGATTACTTGTATCACAGACTTCCTGCAATGAGATTTGTTAAATATGGATATTTTTAAGTCCAAGTATACATATCAATTCTTAATTAACCTCACAATATCTTTATGAAAAAGTGAATAATTAATAAATCTGAGATTTTTGATTCCATCTCCACCAAAAATATGACACAAGAATCAGTTTTTCCAAGAACCTGTTATGATTTTCCTATCTAAAAAACTATAAATCTTGAAAATGTTATTCATCATCATGTTTACGACTTTAATAACCAATGCAGGACCTCAATACATCATGAAATAATATACTATCTTTGAAACCACCACATGCTTAACAAGACATAACCTTTCCACCATTGAGATGGATTTTCCCTTTAAGAGTCCATATTTCTTATAATTTGTCATATATCATCTATGAAATAAGAGGCTAGAGGATTTCTCAAGAATATAGGAACCCCAATATAGGTAAAAGGAGGAGAACCTTCCCTGATTTCCAAAACACTAATTATGTATTCTTTCCTAGAATCATAATTATCTTTCCAAAACATATGAAGGACTTGTTCTAGACGATTTATAGTCCTAAAACTCTCTCACAATTCAAATGGAAATTCTTGCTATTATTGAGGTTCTTCTTGTATCCCTATGTAAATATAATAATACCATTAGAAAAAAAAGATACGTGAAAGAACATGTGTACCTCTCAGAACCCTTATGGATTTGATTTAACCCTTGATCACCTTTTAAAGGAAGAGTCTACAGAGGTAATCCTCTATAATAGAAAATATGAGGGGTAAAAGAATATCTTGTTGCCTGAAAACATTATTGAAATTAATATAGCCTTCTAGGGACCCATTTATGAGAATAAAGATATAAGAGGATCGATGAAGGTTTATGATTCATTAAATGAATTTTATATATAATCCTAAGCTGTAGAGAAAATCACATAAAAACTGCATTCAATAGTATCAAATTATTTCTTGATGACTAGCTTAAGAGTAATATTTCATCCTTGATTGGTCTTTCAGAAGATATTGAAGCATTATGATGTTGTGAATATGCAGTCCTGAATGTTTCTTTTATTAACTAATATAATTTGAATCTATGATATGATTCATAAAAAATTGCTGTCATGTCTGTTGGAAATATTTTATATAATCACCATGTGAATAGTGTTAATAAGAGAAACTGTTCTGAATTGGGTTATTTCACTACCATTATCTAATTGTTTTAATAAAGGTAATAAATATGTATTGAAACCGTTGGTGAAGGATCCGCCTTTATATTTTTTTCCATGTTAGTCATATCGTTCTGAATGAAATATGATTAAAATTAAAATATGTTGTTAGTAAATCACTCTGTTCTAAGTGAAGATTATTTTTGGAGAAAAAATATTTCTACCATGATTTCCACATACAAGGGAATAGAGGTAATGAATGATTTATACTCTTCAATGATAAGTTCAGAAATGATACCCTCCTTGATTATCTAGTTCATTGGACTTCTATTAAAATGATTCATATATAAAAAAACAATATAACAAGAAATGGCATTACTTTCATCAGTGATACGATCACCATACATGATTAGTTAGAGAGGATTATTTTCCCTACTAAACCATTGGATAATAATAAAAAATATGGTGTTTCTATCCCCCTCATTAAGCCATTTGATTTTGAAGATTTCATTTTGAATGTTATTCCTGATCTTAATGAGATTATGTAACTTGCATGAAATCACAGTTTCATGATCAATGTCCACTGAGAATTTATTCATTGTGATTTATTCTTAAAAATAATTAAGAGTTAATTCAAGGGCACCAATATCTCCATAAATAAATTTGAACCTTATTTTTCTCCAAAAATTTCAAATAGATCTTCAGTATTTTGAGTTTATAGTTTCATATTAGTGGATTGAGGTTGAAGCAACATGAGCCCCAAATATCTTAAAAATGGTTGTGCACTCTAGAAGGGTAGTCTAAGAATTGTTAAATATAAATGGAATAGGTTGTCTCCCAATGCATTCAATAAAATTCACCATGATGAGATGGTGGTAAGAATTATGTTTAGATAATGTGACATAAGAGATCAATCTCCACTTTTCAGGAGATACATCATTCAAGAATTCCCTCCAATTCTACCTTCTCTCATTCTATTTAGGTGCCTTATGTACCCGGTAAATTTAGAACTAATGAGGTTTATTTTTGTAATGTTGATTTCCTAAATAGCAGCTATGAAATCCTTAATTTTGGAAGTTATGTACAAAATACT
This sequence comes from Viscum album, assembly GCA_963277665.1. Lineage (NCBI taxonomy): Eukaryota > Viridiplantae > Streptophyta > Magnoliopsida > Santalales > Viscaceae > Viscum > Viscum album. The sequence goes on from OY728148.1 coordinate 2,037,924,628, forward strand.
GATTTTACCATCAATAGAATGAATTGAATTGAAATCTCTAATAATCACCCAAGAGTCCTCAATTTTATCAGATAGATTATTCACATACATCCAAAGAGTAATCATGTCTTTATAATAAATAAAGGAATAAAAAATTGGTAAGAACACTTTTTCTATAGATATTTTGAAGAATCAAGTAATTAGTGGTTCATACTCATGTACCATATAAGGATTTTCCATACCTATACTGACTAGAATACATATTCTGTCCAGGTTATAGGTAGATCTAACAATGGCTAGAACTAGGTTTCCACTCAAGGGAAAAATAAATATTGTTCTAGAGTAGATTTTCATTGGCTCAAATATACCAATAACATTAGGTTTATACCTACCTGCATGGATCCTGAGGTAAACTTCTCTTCCAAGGTTGTATTCACTCATGTAGTTAGAGAAAATAATATTCTTTTTTGGTTATGGTTTGGGGGCAACCCCACTTTTATTTTTTCTCCATTTTCATCACTCTGTTTGATTTTCTATATTTTTTTCATTCACATACATGGAAGAATGAAGTGGCCCTTTGGAAGCCTCATTAAATTGTTATTGTCTAGGGTAGATCCATAATACTTAAATTACATAAAAGGAGTGAAGAATTCATATTGATTAGGAGGATCCCCCAACACATTTCATGTTTATACAATGTGTTTTTGAGAAACTATAATATCAACTGGTGGCATGTCAAGATGAATATACTTATTTTGGTCATTATAGATTACATCTAGAAAGTAATCCTCAACTTTCATATCCAAGGAAGTGGATAGAATGTCAGAATAAATAGACGAGATCTAAAAATCCCCTAAGGAATTTCTCGAATTTTCTATCTCATGTGGATTATGTGGTGTATAACAAAATCCATCTACGTGTTGTTGTTCTCCATCTTCGACCAAAACAGTCAATGATATTCTTGTACTAGAAGGCATTCTCCATCTCAAACCTTTATCTTGACCAACCAAATCACTATTACCATTGTTCACTATATTAACCCTCTTTCCCCTTGTGAACTCTTTCCAAACCCTAGTATAATTGATAGTTTTTTACAATCTTTTGAACAAAAGGACACATTTCAAAATAATAGAACACCATTTTCAATGATCAAAAAATAAATACGATTCTAAAATTTAACGGTGAGCTCCATGTGTTGCTCATTTTCAACGAGGGAGATTTTGACTGGAGGGGGGTTTTCATATTAATCTCAACCAACACCCATGCATACAGATCAATATCACCATTTAAATTCCATTGATCCATTTTCAATGGGGTTCAAATTCAAGAAGCTAGATCATTTAGGATTATCGTATGCCAATAGACCTAAGAAATCCCATGAATCACTTCCCAAACATATTAATTGAATTGATCTATTTAAAATGGTTGATGTTTGGACCCCATTAACAATGCTGAAAAATATAGGTTTGAGGTTTAGGTTTCCAGAGCACCATGTTGTGTCCCAATACTCTTTCTTACAATGGATGACATAGAGTTATCCCTTTCCAACCATAATGAACCACTAATTAGGAAATCCCAAGAAATGAAAAATTGTCTAATTTATATTTGCATAAGACCAGGGTTTCACACATTTTTCATAGGAAACATGAACCATCATAAAGAACATACATAACCCAAGTATTTACTTAATTGCATCCAAATGTAAAACCATTATATTGGAACTATCCCCTAAAAACATAATTTAGGTAGATTTTCTTGCATCATTTGACACATTTATAGATCCATTATGTGCTTCCGAAAAAGATATTTCCTTCTGAGGAATTGTTGAAGCATCAATCCCTGTACCAATATCATTCCGGTTATATGTAAATTCTCTTTCACAACAAAAATTGAACAATATATGATAAAAGAGTGTTAATCACAAAAATATTATTTTCCATCACTAATTCAAAATTTGGAGTTTCCCACATGCTCTATCTAGCCCCACATGTTGATTGAAAAATTAATAGTTTATGAAAATTCACAATAATTCACTATAAGATAACTTTTAAATTCTAATTTAATAAAAGAATTCAAATTATTGAAGTAAATTTATAAAATCTGAAAAATTTCATTTTAAAAAATGTGAAAAAATGGGAGAATTTTTTTTATAAAAATACAGTTTTAAGCATAAAAGTAGATTTATTATTATCCCATGCACAGAAAAATATTAGATTAATAATAATACATATGAATGAATGTATAAAAGACATATTTTAATCATAAATTCACAAATAGTGTTAATTTAATTTATTAAGAAAATACTCATTATGTTTATAAAAATAAATTTTCGTAAAAACATTTCTATTACTTTCAAATTATATTTTTTTTATTCTAAATAAATTTATTACTAATGGATTTACTAATTACATGTGTAAATCATATGATTTTCAGAATTTAGTCATTATTATTCTTACCCTCTAATTTAAAAGCTAGTTTACAGTGGTATACTATATTATAACTCATTTAAACAAGGGATTGTGTGTATATAATGTAATCGAAGAGATTAATTTTAAGTATATGTATCAGAAAATATCAGGGTTGTAATTTATATCATCCTTCAAAAACATTAATCATAAACATTTCTTGAATATCATCTCATGAAAAAATTTGGGTTTTTCTCCACCATAATTTCATCAGGTTCACACATCACCTCTTCTAACTTATTATTTCTATAATGTACATTTATCGATCGAGTCTTCGGATTTCTCAATAGTAATACACTATTAACTATAATCTTAATAGCTTATTCATGGTAATATATGAAGGGATATAATTATATTCATTCCTTGTATTTCCAATGTGTTGGGTATAGAATGTACTTCCTTAACAATATATATATAATTACTTCATGTACATTACAAAGACATAATGACATTTCTAAATGGAAGGCCACAACTCAAACTATTTCTAGGATTTTAAAAGGGCTGATGTAATTGGGACTTATTTTCCCTTTCTTATAGACACTTATGACACCATTTCATGGAGTTAATTTCACGAAAACATGGACACCCACTTCAAATTAAAAATCATTCCTCTGGTTATTATCCTAGCTTGTTTTCCTACATTATGATTCTTTGATGTGTGTTTGAGAATTCATTACCAATTTCCATGCCTCCTCTACATGTTCTAGGCCTAAATGTTTAATTTCACCAACTTAATCCCAAAAGGATAGAATATACCATATCCTTCAATATAATTCTACATATGGTCCCATTTTAATATTTTAGTAGAAGTTATTCATATCGGAGAGCCCCACCAAATGTAAATAATGAATGTAATTTAATTGAAATGGAATATAAAATGACCTCCAAATATATTCTAATGTGTGAATATTACTTTCAGACTATTCAGTAGTTTGAGGGTGATATGTGGTTCACAAATGAAGCTTGATATCAGGAGTCTAATAAAGTCTTTCCCGAAATATTGATGTAAGTAATGGATCATGATAAGACAAAATTGAAAGATTTTCATCATGAAGTCTTATTACTTAATTAATATGTATCTATGTAAGGTTCTCAAGAGGTAAATCTTAACTTAGAGTGACGAGATATATAGATTTGGAGAGGAGGTCAATAATAAAACTTATTGCATTATTCTTTCTAGGAGTTTTTGGTACTCTATTGAAAAACTTTTTAGTATTGTAATCCCATTTCCACATAGGATTAGGTACATGTTTCATGACTCCTCTATGATACTATCTCTTAGACTTGACCTGTTATAAAACCAAACATCTTGTAACATAATCATCAATTTTCTTATTCATATTATTCCATATAAAATTTTGCTTTAAATATATATACATCTTGGTACTACCATGGTGTATAGAGAAATTAATGCTATACAAATTATACAACCATTATATCACAAGCTCAGCGATAGATGGAACACATAACCTCTTTGCATGTTTTAGTAATCCATCTTCATAAACAAAGTCATCCAATTTTACGTCATTCATAACATTAATTTTATTTTTAAAAATCTGATCATTATGTTGAAAAATATTTACCTTTCCCCACAAATATTGGTTGGAAATCATCTAAAAAATGAGTGAAATGTCACCTTCCATAATATTTCCCATTTCCACCTTTACTAGATCCATAAAAAAGTATATCTATTGATCCTCATTTTTTCTATAATTCCATGATATTTGCAGCATAATATATCCACTACCTTATTTTCCATAACAAGGTGGTAGTGTATTAAGAAATTGTTTTGGTGCGGATGTGCGTCGGGTTACGCTGTTCCGCCAGGACGCGTTCGCGCGTGCACCCGTCGACCCGAGGGGATGGGCGTGCGGCTTGTGGCCCCGGAGTCCCGCTTTATAAGGGCGGGCGGCATTCGTCCCTTATTCAGGGGCGTCTGCTCCTTGATCGAAACCGGGATGATGGGGCGTCGGCTCCTCCTTCCGTGGACGTCTCCTCGAAACTCGTCGCCTAATCCGGGTCTCCCTCATAGATCTAAGAATGTTCATGAATATCGTTCCCAGTGCCATATCTTCATGGACACCGGTTAATTACGCTGCTTCCGCCCGGACGCTCCAAGGAGTCTGGTCGGGGCAGCAACCTGCGGTGAAGAGACCGGGTGGCTCCGGGTGTTGGGGGCGTGTCTTAGCACTGCGACTCTGCATGTCTGTCTCCCGTCCCTAATAGGGCTTCTCGAAGGCGTGATGGCCTGAGGCATCCCACGCTGGGTGCGGGGAACTGTGTTACCTGAGGTTTTCCTCAGCTTCCCGTGTTTAACACGGGGTATGCCGCGAGTTTAACGTCCAGCGGGGACGGAATCGGACTGATCAACACGAGGAGTGGATCAGATGACAGAACCCCTTGCGGGGAACCTCCGACGCTGGGGCCATCACATTGGCAGCTTCTTGAGTGAAGTGGAGTGGAATGAAATGGCATGACCCCACCGGGATGTGGCGGCCCGGGTAGGGATCAGGATGGATGGTGGAGTGAGGAGCTTGGACCCCGTAGAGGCTTCCTACGTACCGTGCGTTAGCGCAGATCAAAGTCAACGTAGTTCGGATATACAGTTTAACGTCATGCTGGAAGTCGGAAAGCCGACTCACGAAGAGATCGAGGCCGCCGGGCGGAGGATTGAACCGAACCACCTCGCACAGAGGGGGATGGAACGGCCGGGTGGATCACAGTTTCACGTCATACTGGACGTTGAAGGGAGAAATAGAAAAAGGCAGTTGGGAAGTGCAATGGAGATACACATGTGCAGTCCCCCATGAGAGCGGATTCATAGGTGAATCGACGCAAGTGTGAACCCAGGAGGGGTCCACGGATGGACGAACCGACATGAGTACGACCGGGACGACCAGGTGGTGGGCTTGAACCTCGGAGAGGCTTCCTACGTACCCTGTTTAGAAGACAGGGATCAAAGTCCACGTAGTTCGTTCTGTTTGTAACACTCTACCCCCGTGGGCGAAGGCCACTCCAATCCCGACATCCCTGCTGAGACGAGCGGGTGGGGGCCACATCCAAACCGGGAGGACCCTGCATGCGGGGCACGGGATCGGGTGATGCGGACGGTTTAACGTCTTGCCGGACGAAGTACAGTTTAACGTCGTGTGTTGAAGACGGAGCGGACGGTTTAACGTCTTGCCAGACGAAGTACAGTTTAACGTCGTGTGTTGAGGAAGAAGAGGACGGTTTAACGTCTTGCCGGACGAAGTAAAGTTTAATGTCGTGTGTCAAGGACGAGGTGCAGTTTAGCGTCATGCTGGACGAATAGCGTACAGTTTAACGTCTTGTAGCTAGGACGATGGAGGTTAGGCAGTTTAGCGTCGTTCAGCTTGGACGTATGCTGAACAGTTTAACGTCTTGTAGCTCGGACGAAGTGCAGTTTAACGTCGTGCGAGACGTGATGCAGTTTAGCGTCATGCAGGACGAATTACAGTTTAACGTCGTGCAGGACGAATAGCGTACAGTTTAACGTCTTGTAGCTAGGACGAAGTGCAGTTTAACGTCGTGCGGGACGTGGTGCAGTTTAGCGTTATGCAGGACGAATTACAGTTTAACGTCATGCAGGACGAATAGCGTACAGTTTAACATCTTGTAGCTAGGACGATGGAGTGCCGCCGATGGGTCCGTGTCACTTCGCGCGAGCCTGGAGGGCCGCACAGGAAGACAACGCACGGTGCGGGCACCCGGGATGAGGATCATCGGGCGCCACGCAGGCGGGTACCCTCAGGGGGTCAAAGGGGGCGACTCCAGCGGATTGCGTGCAAAAGAGGAGCTTCGCGCGCAATACCGCGGGTCGGCGCGCAAATGGACGGGCTGGCACGCAATTGGGCCAGCACTTTGCGCGCAGATGATTGAGATTGCGCGCACCGGGCTTCAGATAGCGCGCGGGGGAAACGTCTCATTCTTTAATGAATGGCCACTTTGAAAATGGGGGGTGCGCGCAATCGGGCTGGATTGCGCGCACCCGGGGGAAATTGCGCGCAAGAGGCTTCTTTTGCGCGCAAAAACCTTTGAGTGAAGGGTTATTCAAAGGAAAGGAGCCAAAGGGATTGCGCGCGAAGGCGAACCCCGAGGCTTTCTTGCGCGAAAGAAAAGAGGTTACCTGAAGATCGGCATTGCGCGCGGAAGGGGTTGGATTGCGCGCACGAGAGACCTTTCGAATTCTGGCAACCTTCAAAACGTCGGGGGTCGCCTTATATTTAAAGGCAACCCAGGGCGCGGAATCCGGTTTGCGGGCGCGGAATTCTCTTCGCGGGCGCGGAATCGGGCCCGGCGCGCAAGGGAGTCGCGCGGGCCACTGGGGCGCAAAATTGCGCGCCGGCCCAGTGCATTGCGCGCATCCCGTGAGGTTTGCGCGCGGCTCATCAACTTTGCGCGCGGGTCTCCAAAATTCCGCGCAAGGCCTCCGGGCCCTCCGAAACATGCTTCTGACTCCAAATATGACCCCTCTTTCCGCATCCGGAGCTTTGTTTGGGAACAACGGACTATTCCGGCGTCTACAAAAGCCCCCCCTCGGAATCTGATTGGCGAGAGGTCGCAACGATCGGGTTCCGAGGGAGACGCCGTAATGCCGAAGTCCTGGGTGGCGCGGGACTGTGGCGCGCAAAAAAGGGCGTCGGGCGCGAAATTCGCCGCTGCGGTCGCGCAAAGCGCTTTCCGCGCAGCGCGAACCCTGGCCTCGCCTATAAATAGGGGCCCTGGGTCCCCCGCACCGTACACTGGCCTTCCGCGCGATAAGCATTCGAGATCTCGTGCGCGAAATTGCCCTTTCCGGCGCGGAATTCACCCGTTCATCGCGCAAACTTGTCCGGAATTCGGCCCGCTTTTGCGCGAACACCCGGGGTTTTACGCGACGGACTTCCTGATTGCGCGCCGTCCACTAGGATTACGTGCCAACTCTCAAACTTCTCTGCCATCCTCGTCCGATTCTGCACGCTTCATCCCTTAACCCGCACGACTCCCGGAGCTTCTGAGATGGCCGCGAATCAAGGAAATGAGGGGGATGCCGCCACTCGCAGAGCTGAGATGGCGACGAACGAGGAGGTCTACGATGCCAAGGAGATTGTTTCCAACAATCAATCCTTGTTCGACTTGCTGACGCCGGCCCAGAAGACATATTCGCTGTCGGACAACCTGCCGCTCTAGAACTTTGGCATCCTGGATGAGGTTCCGGTGCCAGGGTTCGAGGTAGATGCGCCACGGACCTGGGTGACTCGGGAGGACGAGCTTCCCCGCTATAATATCACCAACAATGGGCATCCTTCCAGGGAGACCAGACACTTAGATGTCTATGTCCTGAACCCGAGGACGCGAACCATCGTCGGAAGTGAGCCTACTGCGGAGAACTCTCCAGCCCTCTACTCGAGCATATATCGCCAGAGTGTCACCGAGGACACCAAGGGCTGGCTGAAGGACTGGGACTTGCGATCTGGGGGCAGTTTCACCAGTGAGTGGGCCTGGGCGTTCTGGGTACGCCACACTTGCGATCACTTCGCGGAGGAGCTGCGGTACATCGGCCTGTTTGAGGCGGTGTGGACGTCGCAGTTCCACTTCTACCAGTAGTCCGAGCTCGGGCCGGAGCTGTTCACCCGCTGGTCCCCGGATACCAACACCTTCCATCTTCACATGGGGAGGTCGGCATCGGTCTCTGGGACATCCACTACATCGGAGGTATCCCGCTGGAGGGTTACCAGTACGATGAGTTCCTGCCTCCGAAGAACACCTGGGAAGACAGGTCACGGACTCCCATTCTGACATGGAATCTACTTGACCTGGCTACGCAGCGGCTCGGGATCAAGGACTTCCAGAAGGACATATCCTATAAGGAGTGGTTTGGCATGTTCTTGGAGCATGACCCAGCGGTCAAGATGCCAGGCAGGGGGAAGCGGTGCCCGACCGCGGCTCAGAGGAGCAGGAACGGGTCGTACTGGCAGGTCCTAGAGACGGGCGACTACCGCTCATGGGGGTACCGCGTCATCGAGGCCCGGGACCCAAATGTCCGGTACGCGGCGTTCCTGGCCGCCTTTCTGAGTGGGTGGCTCCTGCCAGTGCGGGACGCGAGAATGGGCGTCCGCCCGGCGACACTGGCGATGGCGGGCGCTATGGCCGCCAATAAAAGATATAACCTCGGGGTCCCAGTACTGGCGAAGCTGTATGCCATCCTGGGACGCATCTCACGAGGGGGGTCGCCACGAAGGATCTGTGGGCCCTTCCAATTCTTCCATGGCTGGGTGGCTGCTCACCTTGGTGGGTACACGTTTCCAAACGCCATCATTCCTCCGGGAAACGGCCTGCGACCCTCCCTGCTGAACATCGCGGGGGTCGCTCCGATGACCCTAAATGAGGAGGGCGTGAGGATTCGGATTGGCAATCATGCCGATTTCAACTTCAGCCCGTTCCCCACTCCCATTGGCCAGATGATCGACAATTGGCAGGGTCCGCTGGAGCAGCACGAGTACTTCCTGAACATGCGGGGCGGGGTGCTCGTGGCTCAGATCGACGGGAAGGTGATCTGCAAGCCCTACGTGCCAACCCGGTTCGCCAGGCAGTTCGGGTGCCTTCAACGGATGCCGAAGAGGGTATTCACTGCTGTCCGGGAGGAGACGAACCCTGGCGTCCTTCGCCAGATGTGGCTGATGTTCGCCACTTTCGGCTCTGGCGAGGTCATCACTCTTCCTCCTACCGGGGTCGACGCAGGCTTGGCAACCGAGTACGCCGAACACTGGGCCATCGCGTACCCCGAGGGGCTTCTACGGAAGCTAGTTCGGCGGCTCGAGGTCACCCGTGCGGAGACCGGGCGTCAAGGAAGGAGGCGAGGCGCCGCCACATGGGGGAGAACGGAGGCGCGCCAAGCAGCGGAGCCGGCGCGGGCAGGGACTTCGGCAGCGGGCACATCGTAAGCTGCCGCCACGACTTCAGCGCCCGGAGAGGGGGCACATGCGGCGGTCGGGGAGCGGCCCGGGAAGCAGGTGAGGCGTCTGCTCGAACCCTCCCATGATGCAGTCTTCCCGGCGCTTTGGTCGGCCTGGATGACCCGGCGGAAGTCACTGAGGACCGAAGCCATCTGGCGAAAGATACTCAGAGAAGGAATCCATCTGCCAGAGGTCGGGTGCCTCCAGATCGCCGACAGGGTAATCTTCAACCGGCAGTATGCGTATCTGACGGCCATGGACGAGTACGCGCGCCAACGTGGTCAGCGTGCGGAGCCGTCCCTTCTGGTGAAGGTGATGCTCGGTCTAGAACCCGCTCCAGAACAGATGTTGCCGGAGGAAGATGACAGTAGCAACGACTCCGAGGAAGAGGAGGAGATGGGGGAGGATGAAGGCTCTGATTTAAGATCCCATCAGGGGAGCCCGCGAGAGAGCGGCGAGGTGGCCGACTCTGACAATGTTGATGTCACTGAGCTCCTCGAGGTCCGCTTCTATCCCTACTCAACCTGCTTCATCCATTCTCTTATGCAGCTTCTAACCCATTTCTCCACCTTTCTCAGGAGCACGTGGATGTTGGTCAGGCATCCTCAGCAGGAGTAGGAGAGGCGCCAGCAGGACAAGGCGGGGGCCAGACACCCATCATTGAACTGACAAGCGGTGAGGGGTCCCCTGCTGCAATTGCTCCTGCGGCGGCCGGGATAGCGGAAGATGACGCTCTGAACTCCCGTAAGTCTCCTTACTTTACTATTGGTGCTTGCCGTTGACGACCCGTGACTAACCACGGCATGCCCTGCGCAGTGATCTCAACACTGGAGGCTCGTCGGGTTGCCGAACCCGGGCCATCCACGAGTGGACCGGTGGCAGACATGCCGCCTGCTCCGGAACAAACATCCCACACCGAGCCGGCCCCACCAACTGCTGATCAAGGGGCTGCGGACGCCGGCTGTGCTGCCATCAGAGAGTGGTCGAGGGCTGACGAGGGTGTCAACGCCACTGGGGCGGGAGAAGAAGGTCGCCCAAATGTTGGGGAACCTATCCCTCGTGAGGGCATCCCAGGGGCGGACCCTGCATCAGACCTGCTGGCTGCCTTCCCTGCCTACCGGCCTGCCGACCCCGAGGAGATGGACGACTCAGACGCGGAGGCGGTCGAGGCGAGCCGGATAACGCGCCGCAGGGGGTGGAAGTGCATCCAGCGCTTTCTCAAGCGAGTCCCATCGGAGTGGCTGGGGCGCATGGGATCACTCCAAACCTGGCTGCGCTTCCTGTGTGCCGGGGGAGCTGATGCTCAACGCCTCCATCTGAAGGTCCGTGATTTCATGGCCAAAAAGATGCGCGAGAGTCGCCGGCGTGCCGACGTCGCAGAATGTCGGGACATGTCGGAGAGCACACGGGCGCTCCTCGTGGCGGAGCAGGAAGTCTGGCGTCTCGAAGGGCATGCAGCAGAGAAGGAGGCCTTCGTCGCAGCATGCACTGATCTTGTGGAGCAACTAACGGCCCAGATGATCGACGCCCAGGTACAGCTGACGGAGGCGGGCCAACAGATGGTCACACTTCAAGTCGAGCGGGAGCGTGCACAGGCCAGGATCGACGAACTGCGTGCTGCGACCGCCGACGAAGAGAGGGCACGCAGAGAGCGAGAAGCAGCCCTGGAGGCCGCCAGCCAAAGGGTAGCGGCGTTAGAAAGACTTATCCAGCACGCTAATCCCTAGGGGCTTTGTTTTTACATTCCCAAAACATTTGCTTCCTCTACTCAATATTTCGATCCATTTGTATGAACCAATATATTTATCTGCATCTTTTGGCTTAACATGCTCAACCACAAATTGTCTCGCGGGAGCATTAACCAAGCTTCAGGCATCCGTAATTGGTCCTGGATTTCTAGAGAAAAGAGGGAGGTCATTCCTAGGAAAGGAGACCTCAAGCCTAATCAATGTATCATTGTAGAGACCCGAAGCCTGACGTACATTGACATTACATTACATTTGCGGAATACTTAGTACATAACAAAAAACACACACACAAGGATCGTAATAGTTTAGTGTCTTTGGAAACATGGAACGTAATCTTCTAATCGTGGTGAAATATCTTCAACATCTCCTATAAAGATCTTCCCTTTTTTTTACCTAAAACCTTTCTTTATATCCTGGGGAAAAGAAAACATAAAAGGGTCAGCTCAAATGCTCATTAAGGGTAAACAAAAGAAATATCAATCACATCGTATTCATAAGAACATAACATTTTGGAAATCTTAACCTGCAAAAGAGAGCATAATATCTTAACATGGAACAAATCATAGAAGTGAAAATGAGATCCCCATAATCATAACATAAAACTTGAAAACATTGTGGCATGCACACATAATCATGGAAAATCATTTCTTGTTAGACATGACTCATTGCCAAGATTATCTTAGTGGAAAAAGTCCCTTTCTGAACCGAGTTCACTCCTCGTTTCAGTCCTGTATCACTGAACCGAAATAACCTTCCGTTCCAGCCATGTCTATCTCATGAGATATAAAATCTTTACCCAATGCATTGGAGGGAGATATAGGTCCCACCCATCTTATAATGAATCCTTTCTTATGTGTGCCACATAATCATAAAACATACATCATCGCATAACACATGTAACAAAAATGGGATTCTTGAAACATCATGACATCATAAATCAATTCATATAAGATAAAGGAATTCATAAAAATAATTCCATCACAACATGAACAAATCAATTTAATAATAGGGATAAAACAGAACCCTTTATTATCTTAGATGGAAAATAATTTTGATAAAACACTTGAACTCCATTCTTGAGGAAAATATCCTTTCTTCTTCAAAAACATTTTTCCTTTCATAACATTTCATACAACTTTAAAATAAAAGAATTTGATTAAAAATAAACTTGAAAACTTTTAAAGTAAGATTCTTGGAAATAATGTTTTAAAAATCCATTCATGCCGTATAAGTTAAAAAAAATCATTCTTCGTGCTTTTGTCGGAAAAGTCAAAAAGTACCTCGTATGACAAAAGATTCCTTTCATAGATATTACTAAAAACCCACCGAAGGGTAAAAATGGATTTAAACAATTTTAGGTCGATGGAAATAATATTACATATTGATGAAATATGGATGTGGATGATAAAATACACCCCAGTAAATACTTATGAATAAACAATCTCGGATAAAAATGAGATTGTGATATTTCCCTTACCTTAGGTCCGATTTGCTTCGTATGTGTCCGAACCTCCTCTATAATGATTTAAATAATGTCATTGACTTATTACAGAATCATATTCATTGTTATGATATCATATATGGTTCACTTATGACATTATTGTACCCGTTCTTTTGTAAATTCCATGTTAAAGAAGTGTTTTGGGTAAAATCGTTTCATTTATCGTAGGTGTTTTGACTTGTTGTTCTTGACATTATTATTACTTATATAATGATTTACTTACATTAAGAATATAAAATATGATTTATATATCATATATATTCAGTATATATATATATATAATAGATAGATAAATGAAATGAAAAACACCGTTCATGGAGACGGTAGTCCGTACGTACGCATGAACGCTGTTTTTCTTTCTTTATTGTCTTCAATGGAAGTAAGTAGATGAAACACATTTATATATATACATAAATCCAGTATCATTATTATGTCATATATTTCATTAGTACTTATTATATATACTTTATAATCATTCATGAATGGTTAATCATTAAGAATGAATCTCATCGCGTCGTGGAGACGGTATTCCGTACGTACGCACGAGCGATGATATCATTTCCATAATTATTGAATTGAATTGGAGTGGATTATAGAATATATCAGAATCAATATGATGTTGTAATAACTATGTATAGTTATTCTTTACACCATTATACCCATCCATGTAAGGTGGTGGTGGAAAATAGATTACAACACGGCGTGGAGACGGTATTCCGTACGTACGCACGCGCGGTGATTTCTTTTTCCGTAGGATGGATAGATGGGGAAATAGGGTTGTTTCATACTTATAATAACATATCAGTATATTAGTGATACTGATGTTATTACTTCATAATGAAACAACCTAAGAAGAAGAAGTGGAAGAAGAAATAAAGATGAAAGAATTGGTAACGGTAATTACCTCTTCTTTGAAGCGCCTCTTTGAGACCTCCTCTTAGGGCACTAAAATTGGACTTTGAGGAAGACCAGAACCTCTAGGATGTTTCTAGGGAAGTGGAGAAGAGATTTTGGCAGGGGTTGGCAGAGCTTGAGTGCTCAAATTGGTGTGAGGAGGAGGGGGAGGAGGTGTCCTTTTATAAGGGAGGAGAGGGGCACCTTAGGAATATCTCAAAATATTATTTTATTACAAAGTCAAGTTCGGTTTTAATTAGCTCAAAATTGATTTATTTCGAGGCTAAGGTGGGGATGGGTCGAAACCTCTCATCCAATAGAATTTAGACAAGTTTAGGTTCCTATTTTAACCTTATCATTTAGATTTAACATTAAGTTAAATAATTTTACTTTTACTGTGTCTTCTTGTGTTCTTATACTATAAGGTTAATAAACTTACTATATCAAGCCAAAATAACCCCAAATTGTTTATTATTAATATATATATATATCCTTATCTAAGTCATTTGGCCGAACCTTAGATTTTTAGGAATAAAATAACAATTAATAATATAATATTTGATTTAAAAACTATTTTGTGTCAATTTTGACACTATTTGATATATGATTTTTTTGAAAGTCATAAATGAATTATATGTTCGAACCTAGTTGATTAAAGCATCAATAATATATCATAGTAACCTATAAAATTATTGGAATTCATAAAAAGTCTCAAATTACATTCATTTGAGCATTTATAACATCAATTATGTTAATATTTCCTTAAAAGGGTAATTATTGCATCATCGTTGTGTCATAAATAAATTAATTTATTTAAATTTTAAAAATTATAAATAAAATATAATTATGTAGTAAATCCTATTAGCTTTCTAATTAATATTTATAGTCGAATTTATCATATTTATAACCCCATATTAAAAATGTTTTAGTTATTAAACTTTGATTTTAACTATTTTAACTATTCATTAAATAAAATAATATTAAATGTCATAATCTAATCCAAGTGGACCTAAATGGTCATATTATATTCATAAGGTTGTTTTGGGTCGAATTAAACTTATCCAATAGAAATAGGACATGTGTTAGGGTAATAGTAATATCATATTTACCCTTAGTTACCCTATTTACTATTAACCGTGGTAAAAAAAGTAAAAAGTTACTATTCACCAAAAATTATTTTCATCTCATTGAACCACATTTTAGTCCTTGATATTAACCGTGTCTGTCGGATTTTCAAAATTCCATTCACAGAATCGGTAAAAATAAGTTTTATGCAAAATTCAGTTTTTAACCTACCACTTAGTGGTTTAACTATTCATCGAAAATTGAATGTTTTCAGAAAAATACAAAAAATTAGGCCTAAGCTATATTTGATATTATGAACTCAAAAATGATGTCTATTTTACCAAATTCAAAACATATCAGTTGCATTAACTAATTTAAAAATTAATTCTCATCGTCAAAACAAATAGCGTGTTTTTAAGAGATAATTACTATCAAAAGATTGACACTAGTTTATAACTGGTTTAAATGTGAAATTACATCCAATGACCAACATTGTATTAAATTGTAAAAATATATTCTAAATATACTTTAAAACCACTCAAATTAATAATTTATCACTATTAATTATTTCTATTAAAAAAGTTGTTTTTAATTAAAATTTAGTAATTTTCACTATTCATCAGAATATGAAAGTTATCCGAAAAGTAGCAAAATTTCACCTTAGGCTAAATTCGATACTCCGAATCCATAAATGAAGTCCATTTTGATAAATAAAATTTAAAAATTTTCAAAAAGTGGTTATTACTATTCATAACAGCTAGTTTTAATAATATCTTAATAGCATATCGTTGTTTAGCGAAACTTGGTGTTGCGTACAACACAGGCTATCTTGGAAGGTCGCGATTGCGTGTAATTCAAGCCAAGTCAGAGATGTGTGTTGTGAAAGCTCCTTTTGGTGTAGCGTATAACACAAGACATTAATGAAATTAAAAAGAATATTTTTCATAAAATCTCGGGGTGTTACATTCTACCCCCCTTAAAATGAATTTCGCCCTCGAAATTCGTCGGGGTTATAAATGGTTTACTATTCTAAAGTTTCTTTAATCGAAACCCACATCGTAAAAAAGAATACCAAAACCAATCATTAAAAAAACAAAAGTATGAAACGTAACGGTTACCCAAATAAACTAATCACTGGGTTTCCACATAGGTGGAAATATGGATATGGAAGAGAAATCGAACCATCATGTTCTGATGGAGAGTGGTAGAGAACATGGCTATGGAAAAGCCAGTAATCACAAATCCATAGATTTGTGATGATATAAGGTACCATCTGATTTATCAGGTATTAGGACAACATTTTTGGTTTTCAAGATCATTTCCCTAAAGTTGAAAATTTTCATTAGAATAAATAATTACTTTATTTTGGTACTATCTCACTGTTGTTCGTGCGTAGAACAATTTCCACATCATCTCTTAAATAAATGAAGTTGAATTTGTTATTCGTGAAGTGTTAGCAGATCATGTGATAGAATGACGAGTCATTCCATCTGTCTCAAACAAAAGGTTAGCAAAAATTATATACATAAGTTGATCTATAGTGAGATTAATCACATATGGTTCCTAAAATGGACCTATACTTCATATATCATACTGCATAATATAATAAAACTAGTTTCTACTAAACAGGGACTTCCTGTAGGCCAGTGGTAGGCGATAAAGGCCAGTCGCACTTCGGTTGTGGGTTCGATTCCCACAGCCTTGTCCGAAGCGATGGGCTGTCGCCCATCCTGTAGGTTGTCCTTTTTCTAAAACTACATTACTATAACATCCCATCAATAATATCGAAAAAAACATCTATCCTTAAACAATACTCACTTATGTCCAACATAATCCATTTCAATCTTTATGCTTATCCATAATACTGTAGTCCACACTCATAACATAGTAAAAACGATTACCAGAGATTTAATATTGTCGTTAATCCCCATATATCATAAGATATGTCTTGTTGGTCACATTCCAAACATTCAAAGGCATTAATCATGTATTCTCTTGAATACCTTAGTGAAAACATGAATGCAGTTAAAATTTAACACTTTCCACATACCAAAATCCTCAAAATTCTATATACTCAAACCATGATATCACTTAGTCCTTATATCAATCATGAGCTCATGAATACTATCAAACATATTAGATTCTCTTTATCCCTTCATTATGCGCATATCATCCACATTCCAAAAGTATCTGAATAACCATTCATGGATACTGGTAACATTAATCATACTTTCAAAACTCAATGAAAGATAACAGTGTAACAATCCTTAGATGTCTCTTTATTCTATAGTACCATGAGATTACATTACACATTATAAACATGTAATTATTCCACTACATTCTTAAACCATTGACCGAGCTTCAAAAATTCTTTCATCTCACATATCATTTGTAGTCTCTTCATCATCATCCACATAAATACTACCCATATGACCATACAGATTCTCTTCATGAGTCTTTCCCTTAGGGAATTTGATTGCATAATTCCCATACATTCCACATTTAAAACACTTAACCATTTTTGATGTCGTAGCAATACCATTATCCTCATCCATGGTGTTAACCGACCCTTTTCCTTTGCACTTACTTGCTTTGTGTCCTTCTTTTCCACACCCAAAGCATCTTCCAGTTCCGTTGAAACATTCTCCTTGATGCCTCTTCCCACATGATTTACATAGTGGAAATTGAACTTTCTTTCCTCTATGATCATCATGAATCTCCATCTTTCTCTTATTAGCCGAGTCAGGAAACTTACCAAATTTTACTTTATTGATCATATTATGAGATTTCTGATTCGGCTTAATAATGATGTTTGGACTTCCAAATCCCATTTCATTTGGTTTCTCATGAAGAATATCATTCCATTGTCCATCATATCCTCCATTATCGTGAATCATCTTGTTTCCAGCCATTTTCTAAAACCCAAAAAGAAAATAGTGTGAGAGGCAAAAATCATGCTAGGGAAAACAACATAATAAAGGTGGAGTATCCTCAATATCTAACATCTTAGGTTAAATTCTATGATTGTTACCGTAGTTCTAGGACTGTATCCTATTCATATACTTATCCTTAAGGACATCCCTAGACATACCTTAGAAATATCTCTAGGGATCTCACTAACGATTTCGTGTCCTAGTTTCCAAAGGTTGACTAAACCTTTCCTCTGATACCAACTGTAGAGACCCGAAGCCTGACGTACATTGACATTACATTACACTTGCGGAATACTTAGTACATAACAAAAAAAACACACACACAAGGATCGTAATAGTTTAGTGTCTTTGGAAACTCGGAACGTAATCTTCTAATCGTGGTGAAAGATCTTCAACATCTCCTATAAAGATCTTCCCTTTTTTTAACTAAAACCTTTCTTTATATCCTGGGGAAAAGAAAACATAAAAGGGTGAGCTCAAATGCTCAGTAAGGGTAAACAAAAGAAATATCAATCATATCGTATTCATAAGAACATAACATTTTGGAAATCTTAACCTGCAAAAGAGAGAATAATATCATAACATGGAACAAATCATAGAAGTGAAAATGAGATCCCCATAACCATAACATAAAACTTGAAAACTTTGTGGCATGCACACATAATCATGGAAAATCATTTCTTGTTAGTCATGACTCATTGCCAAGACTATCTTAGTGGAAAAAGTCCCTTTCTGAACCGAGTTCACTCCTCGTTTCAGTCCTGTATCACTGAACCGAAATAACCTTCCGTTCCAGCCAAGTCTATCTCATGAGATATAAAATCATTACCCAATTCATTGGAGGGAGATATAGGTCCCACCCATCTTATAATGAATCCTTTCTTATGTGTGCCACATAATCATAAAACATACATCATCGCATAACACATGTAACAAAAATGGGATTCTTGAAACATCATGACATCATAAATCAATTCATATAAGATAAAGGAATTCATAAAAATAATTCCATCACAACATGAACAAATAAATTTAATAATAGGGATAAAACAGAACCCTTTATTATCTTAGATGGAAAATAATTTTGATAAAACACCTGAACTCCATTCTTGAGGAAAATATCCTTTCTTCTTCAAAAACATTTTTCTTTCATAACATGTCATACAACTTTAAAATAAAAGAATTTTATTAAAAATAAACTTGAAAACTTTTAAAGGAAGCTTCTTGGAAATAATGTTTTAAAAATCCATTCATGCCGTACAAGTTAAAAAAACATTCTTCGTGCTTTTGTCGGAAAAGTCAAAAAGTACCTCGTATGACAAAAAATTCCTTTCATAGATATTACTAAAAACTCACCGAAGGGTAAAAATGGATTTAAAAAATTGTAGGTGGATGGAAATAATATTACATATTGATGAAACATGGATGTGGATGATAAAATACACCCCATTAAATACTTATGAATAAACAATCTCGGATAAAAATGAGATTGTGATATTTCCCTTACCTTAGGTCCGATTTGCTTCGTATGTGTCCGAACCTCCTCTATAATGATTTAAATAATTCCATTGACTTATTAAAGAATCATATTCATTGTTATGATATCATATATGGGTCACTTATGACATTATTTTACCCGTTCTTTTGTAAATTCCATGTTAAAGAAGCGTTTTGGGTAAAATCGTTTCATTTATCGTAGGTGTTTTGACTTGTTGTTCTTGACATTATTATTACTTATATAATGATTTACTTACATCCAGAATATAAAATATGATTTATATATCATATATATTCCGTATATATATATATATAATAGATAGATAAATGAAATGAAAAACACCGTTCATGGAGACGGTCGTCCGTACGTACGCATGAACGCTGTTTTTCTTTCTTTATTGTCTTGAATGGAAGTAAGTAGATGAAATACATATATATATACATAAATCCAGTATCATTATTATGTCATATATTTCATTAGTACTTATTATATATACTTTATAATCATTCATGAATGGTTAATCATTAAGAATGAATCTCATTGCGTCGTGGAGACGGTATTCCGTACGTACGCACGAGCGATGATATCATTTCCATAATTATTGAATTGAATTGGAGTGGATTATACAATATATCAGAATCAATATTATGTTGTAATAACTATGTATAGTTATTCTTTACACCATTATACCCATCCATGTAAGGTGGTGGTGGAAAATAGATTACACCACGGCGTGGAGACGGTATTCCGTACGTACGCACGCGCGATGATTTCTTTTTCCGTAGGATGGATAGATGGTGAAATAGGGTTGTTTCATACTTATAATAACATATCAGTATATGAGTGATACTGATGTTATTACTTCATAATGAAACAACCTAAGAAGAAGAAGTGTAAGAAGAAATAAAGATGAAAGAATTGGTAACGGTAATTACCTCTTCTTTGAAGCGCCTCTTTGAGACCTCCTCTTAGGGCACTAAAATTGGTCTTTGAGGAAGACCAGAACCTCTAGGATGTTTCTAGGGAAGTGGATAAGAGATTTTGGCAGGGGTTGGCCGAGCTTGAGTGCTCAAATTGGTGTGAGGAGGAGGGGGAGGAGGTGTCCTTTTATAAGGGAGGAGAGGGGCACCTTAGGAATATCTCAAAATATTATGTTATTATAAAGTCAAGTTCGGTTTTAATTAGCTTCAAATTGATTTATTTCGAGGCTAAGGTGGGGAGGGGTCGAAATCCTCTCATCCAATAGAATTTAGACAAGTTTAGGTTCCTATTTTAACCTTATCATTTAGATTTAACATTAAGTTAAATAATTTTACTTTTACCGTGTCTTCTTGTGTTCTTATACTATAAGGTTAATAAACTTACTATATCAAGCCAAACGAACCCCAAATTGTTTATTATTAATATATATATCCGTATCTAAGTCATTTTGCCGAACCTTATATTTTTTGGAATAAAATAACAATTAATAATATAATATTTGATTTAAAAACTATTTTGTGTCAATTTTGACACTATTTGATATATGATTTTTGTGAAAGTCATAAAAGAATTATATGTTCGAAACAAGTTGATTAAAGCATCACTAATATATCATGTTAACCTATAAAATTATTTGAATTCATAGAAAGTCTCAAATTACATTCATTTGAGCATTTATAACATCAATTATGTTAATATTTCGTTAAAAGGGTAATTACTACATCATCGTTGTGTCATAAATAAATTAATTTATTTTAATTCTAAAAATTATAAATAAAATATAATTATGTAGGAAATCGTTTTAGCTTTCTAATGAATATTTATAGTCGAATTTATCTTTTGTATAACCCCATATTAAAAATGTTTTAGTTATTAAACGTGGATTTTAACTATTTTAACTATTCATTAAATAAAATAATATTAAATGTCATAATCTAATCCAAGTGGACCTAAATGGTCATATTATATTAATAAGGTTGTTTTGGGTCGAATTACACTTATCCAATAGAAATAGGACATGTGTTAGGGTAATAGTAATATCATATTTACCCTTAGTTACCCTATTTACTATTAACCGTGGTAAAAAAAAAGTAAAAAGTTACTATTCACCAAAAATTATTTTCATCTCATTGAACCAAATTTTAGTCCTTGATATTAACCGTGTCTGTCGGATTTTCAAAATTCCATTCACAGAATCGGTAAAATTATGTTTTATGAAAAATTCAGTTTTTAACCTACCACTTAGTGGTTTAACTATTCATCGAAAATTGAAAGTTTTCAGAAAAATACCAAAAATTAGACCTAAGCTATATTTGATATTATGAACTCAAAAATGATGTCTATTTTACCAAATTCAAAACATATCAGTTGAATTAACTAATTTAAAAATTAATTCTCATCGTCAAAACAAATAGCGTGTTTTTAAGAGATAATAACTATCAAAAGATTGACACTAGTTTATAACTGGTTTAAATGTGAAATTACATCCAATGACCAACATTGTATTAAATTGTAAAAATATATTCTAAATATACTTTAAAACCACTCAAATTAATAATTTATCACTATTAATTATTTCTATTAAAAAAGTTGTTTTTAATTAAAATTTAGTAATTTTCACTATTCATCAGAATATGAAAGTTATCCGAAAAGTACCAAAATTTCACCTTAGGCTAAATTCGATACTCCGAATCCATAAATGAAGTCCATTTTGATAAATACAATTTAAAAAATTTCAAAATGTGGTTATTACTATTCATAACGGCTAGTTTTAATAATATCTTAATAGCATATCGTTGTTTAGTGAAACTTGGTGTTGCGTACAACACACGCTATCTTGGAAGGTCGCGATTGCGTGTAATTCAAGCCAAGTCAGATATGTGTGTTGTGAAAGCTCCTTTTGGTGTAGCGTATAACACAAGACATTAATGAAATTAAAAAGAATATTTTTCATAAAATCTCGGGGTGTTACATTCTACCCCCCTTAAAATGAATTTCGCCCTCGAAATTCGTCGGGGTTATAAATGGTATACTATTCGAAAGTTTCTTTAATCGAAACCCACATCGTAAAAAAGAATACCAAAACCAATCATTAAAAAACAAAAGTATGAAACGTAACGGTTACCCAAATAAACTAATCACTGGGTTTCCACATAGGTGGAAATATGGATATGGAAGAGAAATCTAACCATCATGTTCTGATGGAGAGTGGTAGAGAACATGGCTATGGAAAAGCCAGTAATCACAAATCCATAGATTTGTGATGATATAAGGTACCATCTGATTTATCAGGTATTAGGACAACATTTTTGGTTTTCAAGATCATTTCCCTAAAGTTGAAAATTTTCATTAGAATAAATAATTACTTTATTTTGGTACTATCTCACTGTTGTTCGTGCGTAGAACAATTTCCACATCATCTCTTAAATAAATGAAGTTGAATTTGTTATTCGTGAAGTGTTAGCAGATCATGTGATAGAATGACGAGTCATTCCATCTGTCTCAAACAAAAGGTTAGCAAAAATTATATACATAAGTTGATCTATAGTGAGATTAAGCACATATGGTTCCTAAAATGGACCTATACTTCATATATCATACTGCTTAATATAATAAAACTATTTTCTACTAAACAGGGACTTCCTGTAGGCCAGTGGTAGGCGATAAAGGCCAGTCGCACTTCGGTTGTGGGTTCGATTCCCACAGCCTTGTCCGAAGCGATGGGCTGTCGCCCATCCTGTAGGTTGTCCTTTTTCTAAAACTACATTACTATAACATCCCATCAATAATATCGAAAAAAAACATCTATCCTTAAACAATACTCACTTATGTCCAACATAATCCATTTCAATCTTTATGCTTATCCATAATACTGTAGTCCACACTCATAACATAGTAAAAATGATTACCAGAGATTTAATATTGTCGTTAATCCCCATATATCATAAGATATGTCTTGTTGGTCACATTCCAAACATTCAAAGGCATTAATCATGTATTCTCTTGAATACCTTAGTGAAAACATGAATGCAGTTAAAATTTAACACTTTCCACATACCAAAATCCTCAAAATTCTATATACTCAAACCATGATATCACTTAGTCCTTATATCAATCATGAGCTCATGAATACTATCAAACATATTAGATTCTCTTTATCCCTTCATTATGCGCATATCATCTACATTCCAAAAGTATCTGAATAACCATTCATGGATACTGGTAACATTAATCATACTTTCAAAACTCAATGAAAGATAACAGTGTAACAATCCTTAGATGTCTCTTTATTCTATAGTACCATGAGATTACATTACACATTATAAACATGTAATTATTCCACTACATTCTTAAACCATTGACCGAGCTTCAAAAATTCTTTCATCTCACATATCATTTGTAGTCTCTTCATCATCATCCACATAAATACTACCCATATGACCATACTGATTCTCTTCATGAGTCTTTCCCTTAGGGCATTTGATTGCATAATTCCCATACATTCCACATTTAAAACACTTAACCATTTTTGATGTCGTAGCAATACCATTATCCTCATCCATGGTGTTAACCGACCCTTTTCCTTTGCACTTACTTGCTTTGTGTCCTTCTTTTCCACACCCAAAGCATCTTCCAGTTCCGTTGAAACATTCTCCTTGATGCCTCTTCCCACATGATTTACATAGGGGAAATTGAACTTTCTTTCCTCTATGATCATCATGAATCTCCATCTTTCTCTTATTAGCCGAGTCAGGAAACTTACCAAATTTTACTTTATTGATCATATTATGAGATTTCTGATTCGGCATAATAATGATGTTTGGACTTCCAAATCCCATTTCATTTGGTTTCTCATGAAGAATATCATTCCATTGTCCATCATATCCTCCATTATCGTGAATCATCTTGTTTCCAGCCATTTTCTAAAACCCAAAAAGAAAATAGTGTGAGAGGCAAAAATCATGCTAGGGAAAACAACATAATAAAGGTGGAGTATCCTCAATATCTAACATCTTAGGTTAAATTATATGATAGTTACCGTAGTTCTAGGACTGTATCCTATTCATATACTTATCCTTAAGGACATCCCTAGACATACCTTAGAAATATCTCTAGGGATCTCACTAACGATTTCGTGTCCTAGTTTCCAAATGTTGACTAAACCTTTCCTCTGATACCAACTGTAGAGACCCGAAGCCTGACGTACATTGACATTACATTACACTTGCGGAATACTTAGTACATAACAAAAAAAAAACACACACAAGGATCGTAATAGTTTAGTGTCTTTGGAAACTCGGAACGTAATCTTCTAATCGTGGTGAAAGATCTTCAACATCTCCTATAAAGATCTTCCCTTTTTTTAACTAAAACCTTTCTTTATATCCTGGGGAAAAGAAAACATAAAAGGGTGAGCTCAAATGCTCAGTAAGGGTAAACAAAAGAAATATCAATCACATCGTATTCATAAGAACATAACATTTTGGAAATCTTAACCTGCAAAAGAGAGCATAATATCATAACATGGAACAAATCATAGAAGTGAAAATGAGATCCCCATAACCATAACATAAAACTTGAAAACTTTGTGGCATGCACACATAATCATGGAAAATCATTTCTTGTTAGTCATGACTCATTGCCAAGACTATCTTAGTGGAAAAAGTCCCTTTCTGAACCGAGTTCACTCCTCGTTTCAGTCCTGTATCACTGAACCGAAATAACCTTCCGTTCCAGCCAAGTCTATCTCATGAGATATAAAATCTTTACCCAATTCATTGGAGGGAGATATAGGTCCCACCCATCTTATAATGAATCCTTTCTTATGTGTGCCACATAATCATAAAACATACATCATCGCATAACACATGTAACAAAAATGGGATTCTTGAAACATCATGACATCATAAATCAATTCATATAAGATAAAGGAATTCATAAAAATAATTCCATCACAACATAAACAAATAAATTTAATAATAGGGATAAAACAGAACCCTTTATTATCTTAGATGGAAAATAATTTTGATAAAACACCTGAACTCCATTCTTGAGGAAAATATCCTTTCTTCTTCAAAAACATTTTTCTTTCATAACATGTCATACAACTTTAAAATAAAATAATTTTATTAAAAATAAACTTGAAAACTTTTAATGGAAGCTTCTTGGAAATAATGTTTTAAAAATCCATTCATGCCGTACAAGTTAAAAAAACATTCTTCGTGCTTTTGTCGGAAAAGTCAAAAAGTACCTCGTATGACAAAAAATTCCTTTCATAGATATTACTAAAAACTCACCGAAGGGTAAAAATGGATTTAAACAATTGTAGGTGGATGGAAATAATATTACATATTGATGAAACATGGATGTGGATGATAAAATACACCCCATTAAATACTTATGAATAAACAATCTCGGATAAAAATGAGATTGTGATATTTCCCTTACCTTAGGTCCGATTTGCTTCGTATGTGTCCGAACCTCCTCTATAATGATTTAAATAATGCCATTGACTTATTAAAGAATCATATTCATTGTTATGATATCATATATGGGTCACTTATGACATTATTTTACCCGTTCTTTTGTAAATTCCATGTTAAAGAAGCGTTTTGGGTAAAATCGTTTCATTTATCGTAGGTGTTTTGACTTGTTGTTCTTGACATTATTATTACTTATATAATGATTTACTTACATCCAGAATATAAAATATGATTTATATATCATATATATTCAGTATATATATATATATAATAGATAGATAAATGAAATGAAAAACACCGTTCATGGAGACGGTAGTCCGTACGTACGCATGAACGCTGTTTTTCTTTCTTTATTGTCTTGAATGGAAGTAAGTAGATGAAATACATATATATATATATACATAAATCCAGTATCATTATTATGTCATATATTTCATTAGTACTTATTATATATACTTTATAATCATTCATGAATGGTTAATCCTTAAGAATGAATCTCATTGCGTCGTGGAGACGGTATTCCGTACGTACGCACGAGCGATGATATCATTTCCATAATTATTGAATTGAATTGGAGTGGATTATACAATATATCAGAATCAATATTATGTTTTAATAACTATGTATATTTATTCTTTACACCATTATACCCATCCATGTAAGGTGGTGGTGGAAAATAGATTACATCACGGCGTGGAGACGGTATTCCGTACATACGCACACGCGGTGATTTCTTTTTCCGTAGGATGGATAGATGGTGAAATAGGGTTGTTTCATACTTATAATAACATATCAGTATATGAGTGATACTTATGTTATTACTTCATAATGAAACAACCTAAGAAGAAGAAGTGTAAGAAGAAATAAAGATGAAAGAATTGGTAACGGTAATTACCTCTTCTTTGAAGCGCCTCTTTGAGACCTCCTCTTAGGGCACTAAAATTGGTCTTTGAGGAAGACCAGAACCTCTAGGATGTTTCTAGGGAAGTGGAGAAGAGATTTTGGCAGGGGTTGGCCGAGCTTGAGTGCACAAATTGGTGTGAGGAGGAGGGGGAGGAGGTGTCCTTTTATAAGGGAGGAGAGGGGCACCTTAGGAATATCTCAAAATATTATGTTATTATAAAGTCAAGTTCGGTTTTAATTAGCTTCAAATTGATTTATTTCGAGGCTAAGGTGGGGAGGGGTCGAAATCCTCTCATCCAATAGAATTTAGACAAGTTTAGGTTCCTATTTTAACCTTATCATTTAGATTTAACATTAAGTTAAATAATTTTACTTTTACCGTGTCTTCTTGTGTTCTTATACTATAAGGTTAATAAACTTACTATATCAAGCCAAACGAACCCCAAATTGTTTATTATTAATATATATATCCGTATCTAAGTCATTTGGCCGAACCTTACATTTTTTGGAATAAAATAACAATTAATAATATAATATTTGATTTAAAAACTATTTTGTGTCAATTTTGACACTATTTGATATATGATTTTTGTGAAAGTCATAAAAGAATTATATGTTCGAAACAAGTTGATTAAAGCATCACTAATATATCATGTTAACCTATAAAATTATTTGAATTCATAGAAAGTCTCAAATTACATTCATTTGAGCATTTATAACATCAATTATGTTAATATTTCGTTAAAAGGGTAATTACTACATCATCGTTGTGTCATAAATAAATTAATTTATTTTAATTCTAAAAATTATAAATAAAATATAATTATGTAGGAAATCGTTTTAGCTTTCTAATGAATATTTATAGTCGAATTTATCTTTTGTATAACCCCATATTAAAAATGTTTTAGTTATTAAACTTGGATTTTAACTATTTTAACTATTCATTAAATAAAATAATATTAAATGTCATAATCTAATCCAAGTGGACCTAAATGGTCATATTATATTAATAAGGTTGTTTTGGGTCGAATTACACTTATCCAATAGAAATAGGACATGTGTTAGGGTAATAGTAATATCATATTTACCCTTAGTTACCCTATTTACTATTAACCGTGGTAAAAAAAAAGTAAAAAGTTACTATTCACCAAAAATTATTTTCATCTCATTGAACCAAATTTTAGTCCTTGATATTAACCGTGTCTGTCGGATTTTCAAAATTCCATTCACAGAATCGGTAAAATTATGTTTTATGAAAAATTCAGTTTTTAACCTACCACTTAGTGGTTTAACTATTCATCGAAAATTGAAAGTTTTCAGAAAAATACCAAAAATTAGACCTAAGCTATATTTGATATTATGAACTCAAAAATGATGTCTATTTTACCAAATTCAAAACATATCAGTTGAATTAACTAATTTAAAAATTAATTCTCATCGTCAAAACAAATAGCGTGTTTTTAAGAGATAATAACTATCAAAAGATTGACACTAGTTTATAACTGGTTTAAATGTGAAATTACATCCAATGACCAACATTGTATTAAATTGTAAAAATATATTCTAAATATACTTTAAAACCACTCAAATTAATAATTTATCACTATTAATTATTTCTATTAAAAAAGTTGTTTTTAATTAAAATTTAGTAATTTTCACTATTCATCAGAATATGAAAGTTATCCGAAAAGTACCAAAATTTCACCTTAGGCTAAATTCGATACTCCGAATCCATAAATGAAGTCCATTTTGATAAATACAATTTAAAAAATTTCAAAAAGTGGTTATTACTATTCATAACGGCTAGTTTTAATAATATCTTAATAGCATATCGTTGTTTAGCGAAACTTGGTGTTGCGTACAACACACGCTATCTTGGAAGGTCGCGATTGCGTGTAATTCAAGCCAAGTCAGAGATGTGTGTTGTGAAAGATCCTTTTGGTGTAGCGTATAACACAAGACATTAATGAAATTAAAAAGAATATTTTTCATAAAATCTCGGGGTGTTACATTCTACCCCCCTTAAAATGAATTTCGCCCTCGAAATTCGTCGGGGTTATAAATGGTTTACTATTCGAAAGTTTCTTTAATTGAAACCCACATCGTAAAAAAGAATACCAAAACCAATCATTAAAAAACAAAAGTATGAAACGTAACGGTTACCCAAATAAACTAATCACTGGGTTTCCACATAGGTGGAAATATGGATATGGAAGAGAAATCTAACCATCATGTTCTGATGGAGAGTGGTAGAGAACATGGCTATGGAAAAGCCAGTAATCACAAATCCATAGATTTGTGATGATATAAGGTACCATCTGATTTATCAGGTATTAGGACAACATTTTTGGTTTTCAAGATCATTTCCCTAAAGTTGAAAATTTTCATTAGAATAAA
The DNA here is from genome assembly GCA_963277665.1 of Viscum album. NCBI lineage: Eukaryota > Viridiplantae > Streptophyta > Magnoliopsida > Santalales > Viscaceae > Viscum > Viscum album. The sequence continues at coordinate 2,037,953,431 of OY728148.1, forward strand.
TAATTACTTTATTTTGGTACTATCTCACTGTTGTTCGTGCGTAGAACAATTTCCACATCATCTCTTAAATAAATGAAGTTGAATTTGTTATTCGTGAAGTGTTAGCAGATCATGTGATAGAATGACGAGTCATTCCATCTGTCTCAAACAAAAGGTTAGCAAAAATTATATACATAAGTTGATCTATAGTGAGATTAATCACATATGGTTCCTAAAATGGACCTATACTTCATATATCATACTGCATAATATAATAAAACTAGTTTCTACTAAACAGGGACTTCCTGTAGGCCAGTGGTAGGCGATAAAGGCCAGTCGCACTTCGGTTGTGGGTTCGATTCCCACAGCCTTGTCCGAAGCGATGGGCTGTCGCCCATCCTGTAGGTTGTCCTTTTTCTAAAACTACATTACTATAACATCCCATCAATAATATCGAAAAAAAACATCTATCCTTAAACAATACTCACTTATGTCCAACATAATCCATTTCAATCTTTATGCTTATCCATAATACTGTAGTCCACACTCATAACATAGTAAAAACGATTACCAGAGATTTAATATTGTCGTTAATCCCCATATATCATAAGATATGTCTTGTTGGTCACATTCCAAACATTCAAAGGCATTAATCATGTATTCTCTTGAATACCTTAGTGAAAACATGAATGCAGTTAAAATTTAACACTTTCCACATACCAAAATCCTCAAAATTCTATATACTCAAACCATGATATCACTTAGTCCTTATATCAATCATGAGCTCATGAATACTATCAAACATATTAGATTCTCTTTATCCCTTCATTATGCGCATATCATCTACATTCCAAAAGTATCTGAATAACCATTCATGGATACTGGTAACATTAATCATACTTTCAAAACTCAATGAAAGATAACAGTGTAACAATCCTTAGATGTCTCTTTATTCTATAGTACCATGAGATTACATTACACATTATAAACATGTAATTATTCCACTACATTCTTAAACCATTGACCGAGCTTCAAAAATTCTTTCATCTCACATATCATTTGTAGTCTCTTCATCATCATCCACATAAATACTACCCATATGACCATACTGATTCTCTTCATGAGTCTTTCCCTTAGGGCATTTGATTGCATAATTCCCATACATTCCACATTTAAAACACTTAACCATTTTTGATGTCGTAGCAATACCATTATCCTCATCCATGGTGTTAACCGACCCTTTTCCTTTGCACTTACTTGCTTTGTGTCCTTCTTTTCCACACCCAAAGCATCTTCCAGTTCCGTTGAAACATTCTCCTTGATGCCTCTTCCCACATGATTTACATAGGGGAAATTGAACTTTCTTTCCTCTATGATCATCATGAATCTCCATCTTTCTCTTATTAGCCGAGTCAGGAAACTTACCAAATTTTACTTTATTGATCATATTATGAGATTTCTGATTCGGCATAATAATGATGTTTGGACTTCCAAATCCCATTTCATTTGGTTTCTCATGAAGAATATCATTCCATTGTCCACCATATCCTCCATTATCGTGAATCATCTTGTTTCCAGCCATTTTCTAAAACCCAAAAAGAAAATAGTGTGAGAGGTAAAAATCATGCTAGGGAAAACAACATAATAAAGGTGGAGTATCCTCAATATCTAACATCTTAGGTTAAATTATATGATCGTTACCGTAGTTCTAGGACTGTATCCTATTCATATACTTATCCTTAAGGACATCCCTAGACATACCTTAGAAATATCTCTAGGGATCTCACTAACGATTTCGTGTCCTAGTTTCCAAATGTTGACTAAACCTTTCCTCTGATACCAACTGTAGAGACCCGAAGCCTGACGTACATTGACATTACATTACACTTGCGGAATACTTAGTACATAACAAAAAAAACACACACAAGGATCGTAATAGTTTAGTGTCTTTGGAAACTCGGAACGTAATCTTCTAATCGTGGTGAAAGATCTTCAACATCTCCTATAAAGATCTTCCCTTTTTTTAACTAAAACCTTTCTTTATATCCTGGGGAAAAGAAAACATAAAAGGGTGAGCTCAAATGCTCAGTAAGGGTAAACAAAAGAAATATCAATCACATCGTATTCATAAGAACATAACATTTTGGAAATCTTAACCTGCAAAAGAGAGCATAATATCATAACATGGAACAAATCATAGAAGTGAAAATGAGATCCCCATAACCATAACATAAAACTTGAAAACTTTGTGGCATGCACACATAATCATGGAAAATCATTTCTTGTTAGTCATGACTCATTGCCAAGACTATCTTAGTGGAAAAAGTCCCTTTCTGAACCGAGTTCACTCCTCGTTTCAGTCCTGTATCACTGAACCGAAATAACCTTCCGTTCCAGCCAAGTCTATCTCATGAGATATAAAATCTTTACCCAATTCATTGGAGGGAGATATAGGTCCCACCCATCTTATAATGAATCCTTTCTTATGTGTGCCACATAATCATAAAACATACATCATCGCATAACACATGTAACAAAAATGGGATTCTTGAAACATCATGACATCATAAATCAATTCATATAAGATAAAGGAATTCATAAAAATAATTCCATCACAACATAAACAAATAAATTTAATAATAGGGATAAAACAGAACCCTTTATTATCTTAGATGGAAAATAATTTTGATAAAACACCTGAACTCCATTCTTGAGGAAAATATCCTTTCTTCTTCAAAAACATTTTTCTTTCATAACATGTCATACAACTTTAAAATAAAATAATTTTATTAAAAATAAACTTGAAAACTTTTAATGGAAGCTTCTTGGAAATAATGTTTTAAAAATCCATTCATGCCGTACAAGTTAAAAAAACATTCTTCGTGCTTTTGTCGGAAAAGTCAAAAAGTACCTCGTATGACAAAAAATTCCTTTCATAGATATTACTAAAAACTCACCGAAGGGTAAAAATGGATTTAAACAATTGTAGGTGGATGGAAATAATATTACATATTGATGAAACATGGATGTGGATGATAAAATACACCCCATTAAATACTTATGAATAAACAATCTCGGATAAAAATGAGATTGTGATATTTCCCTTACCTTAGGTCCGATTTGCTTCGTATGTGTCCGAACCTCCTCTATAATGATTTAAATAATGCCATTGACTTATTAAAGAATCATATTCATTGTTATGATATCATATATGGGTCACTTATGACATTATTTTACCCGTTCTTTTGTAAATTCCATGTTAAAGAAGCGTTTTGGGTAAAATCGTTTCATTTATCGTAGGTGTTTTGACTTGTTGTTCTTGACATTATTATTACTTATATAATGATTTACTTACATCCAGAATATAAAATATGATTTATATATCATATATATTCAGTATATATATATATATAATAGATAGATAAATGAAATGAAAAACACCGTTCATGGAGACGGTAGTCCGTACGTACGCATGAACGCTGTTTTTCTTTCTTTATTGTCTTGAATGGATGTAAGTAGATGAAATACATATATATATATATACATAAATCCAGTATCATTATTATGTCATATATTTCATTAGTACTTATTATATATACTTTATAATCATTCATGAATGGTTAATCATTAAGAATGAATCTCATTGCGTCGTGGAGACGGTATTCCGTACGTACGCACGAGCGATGATATCATTTCCATAATTATTGAATTGAATTGGAGTGGATTATACAATATATCAGAATCAATATTATGTTGTAATAACTATGTATAGTTATTCTTTACACCATTATACCCATCCATGTAAGGTGGTGGTGGAAAATAGATTACACCACGGCGTGGAGACGGTATTCCGTACATACGCACGCGCGGTGATTTCTTTTTCCGTAGGATGGATAGATGGTGAAATAGGGTTGTTTCATACTTATAATAACATATCAGTATATGAGTGATACTGATGTTATTACTTCATAATGAAACAACCTAAGAAGAAGAAGTGTAAGAAGAAATAAAGATGAAAGAATTGGTAACGGTAATTACCTCTTCTTTGAAGCGCCTCTTTGAGACCTCCTCTTAGGGCACTAAAATTGGTCTTTGAGGAAGACCAGAACCTCTAGGATGTTTCTAGGGAAGTGGAGAAGAGATTTTGGCAGGGGTTGGCCGAGATTGAGTGCTCAAATTGGTGTGAGGAGGAGGGGGAGGAGGTGTCCTTTTATAAGGGAGGAGAGGGGCACCTTAGGAATATCTCAAAATATTATGTTATTATAAAGTCAAGTTCGGTTTTAATTAGCTTCAAATTGATTTATTTCGAGGCTAAGGTGGGGAGGGGTCGAAATCCTCTCATCCAATAGAATTTATACAAGTTTAGGTTCCTATTTTAACCTTATCATTTAGATTTAACATTAAGTTAAATAATTTTACTTTTACCGTGTCTTCTTGTGTTCTTATACTATAAGGTTAATAAACTTACTATATCAAGCCAAACGAACCCCAAATTGTTTATTATTAATATATATATCCGTATCTAAGTCATTTGGCCGAACCTTACATTTTTTGGAATAAAATAACAATTAATAATATAATATTTGATTTAAAAACTATTTTGTGTCAATTTTGACACTATTTGATATATGATTTTTGTGAAAGTCATAAAAGAATTATATGTTCGAAACAAGTTGATTAAAGCATCACTAATATATCATGTTAACCTATAAAATTATTTTAATTCATAGAAAGTCTCAAATTACATTCATTTGAGCATTTATAACATCAATTATGTTAATATTTCGTTAAAAGGGTAATTACTACATCATCGTTGTGTCATAAATAAATTAATTTATTTTAATTCTAAAAATTATAAATAAAATATAATTATGTAGGAAATCGTTTTAGCTTTCTAATGAATATTTATAGTCGAATTTATCTTTTGTATAACCCCATATTAAAAATGTTTTAGTTATTAAACTTTGATTTTAACTATTTTAACTATTCATTAAATAAAATAATATTAAATGTCATAATCTAATCCAAGTGGACCTAAATGGTCATATTATATTAATAAGGTTGTTTTGGGTCGAATTACACTTATCCAATAGAAATAGGACATGTGTTAGGGTAATAGTAATATCATATTTACCCTTAGTTACCCTATTTACTATTAACCGTGGTAAAAAAAAGTAAAAAGTTACTATTCACCAAAAATTATTTTCATCTCATTGAACCAAATTTTAGTCCTTGATATTAACCGTGTCTGTCGGATTTTCAAAATTCCATTCACAGAATCGGTAAAATTATGTTTTATGAAAAATTCAGTTTTTAACCTACCACTTAGTGGTTTAACTATTCATCGAAAATTGAAAGTTTTCAGAAAAATTCCAAAAATTAGACCTAAGCTATATTTGATATTATGAACTCAAAAATGATGTCTATTTTACCAAATTCAAAACATATCAGTTGAATTAACTAATTTAAAAATTAATTCTCATCGTCAAAACAAATAGCGTGTTTTTAAGAGATAATAACTATCAAAAGATTGACACTAGTTTATAACTGGTTTAAATGTGAAATTACATCCAATGACCAACATTGTATTAAATTGTAAAAATATATTCTAAATATACTTTAAAACCACTCAAATTAATAATTTATCACTATTAATTATTTCTATTAAAAAATTTGTTTTTAATTAAAATTTAGTAATTTTCACTATTCATCAGAATATGAAAGTTATCCGAAAAGTACCAAAATTTCACCTTAGGCTAAATTCGATACTCCGAATCCATAAATGAAGTCCATTTTGATAAATACAATTTACAAAATTTCAAAAAGTGGTTATTACTATTCATAACGGCTAGTTTTAATAATATCTTAATAGCATATCGTTGTTTAGCGAAACTTGGTGTTGCGTACAACACACGCTATCGTGGAAGGTCGCGATTGCGTGTAATTCAAGCCAAGTCAGAGATGTGTGTTGTGAAAGCTCCTTTTGGTGTAGCGTATAACACAAGACATAAATGAAATTAAAAGGTATATTTTTCATAAAATCTCGGGGTGTTACAATCATCCCCCCAACTTGTTCCGACACACGAGCGGGACAACGCTAGGGGTGTTGAGATTTTATCCGAACATGGGGAAATGAGAAAAGGTGAATCGCGTGTCCCGAATTCAGAAATCCACAACGGTCGGCCTTCCAGGAAATGTCCAAGACGGCGAGCGGACAATGGATCAATCGACCATACTACTGCAATAGACGGACCGAAGGACATCATTCATATTGAAGGAGGAGGATCACATGTCATCATCAATGCCTCTTTGGGGGTTCCTTTAGGCACAAGGGTGGAAATCCAGATCAACAGGGCATGCGAAGCGTGGGGCAAAGTGATGATTTTTTCGGACAGAATCCAACGCTCTCAAAATTGCGCCACCGTGGGGAAAGCGTATTAGGCGGATGCACTAATCTGGCCGTGAATCACCCCAATTCTCAGACAGAACCTCTTTGACGAGGAAACTGTCGCTTCCCATCATTGTGATGGGGCATCCCGAGCTGAATCGGGGAGAATATCACAACTGCACCACTCTACCCGAGGTCAGGCCAGACGGCCGGTGACGAGGAGGGGCGGGACTTAGCGATCCCTGAGGCTGGACCCGAGTCGAAATGCCCGGGCGTTCCTACATACTCCATCAGGCTGGAGATCAAGCCACACGTAGTTCTGAGAGTGCAGTTTAACGTCTTGCGGGACGCAGAACCCCGTTTGGGGAGATCTTAGTTTAAGGTCGTAGAGCTCGGACCATAGGGGTATATCTTAGTTAAAGGTCTTAGAGCTCGGACCATAGGGGAAGATCTTAGTTTAAGGTCTTAGAGCTCGGACCATAGGGGCAGATCTTAGTTTAAGGTCTTAGTGCTCGGACCATAAGGGGAGATCTTAGTTTAAGGTCTTAGAGCTCGGACCATAGGGGCAGATCTTAGTTTAAGGTCATAGAGCTCGGACCATAGGGGTAGATCTTAGTTTAAGGTCTTAGAGCTCGGACCATAAGAACCTCAAAGTACGCCACATTGTGGTCCTATCCCCTGGATATGCGAAGATGCACTGAGGGATAGTGTCAAGAGTGTCGAGATTTTGCCTGGTCAGAATGGGGGTGGAAAACGTAATGTGAATAATGCGGCCATTCACTCAAGGACTGGGGGCACCGGCGTAACGATATGGGAGTACTGCCGACCGTGGCGGAAAAGCAGCATCAATATCACACTAACCGTTGATGGAATGAGGCAGCAAACGAGCATCGACTGCTCAATCGCAGAATTCATATCGATTTGCTGCCCGAGGCCATTGGGGGCACCAGCCCGAGTCGGTGGGAGAGCACTGAGGCATTGTGTCCAAACCGTTCACGGGGGCTCCACCCATGGCGTAGGCGATGGGTCCGAATGAAAGGGAGCACGAAGCCTGAAAATGGAAGGAACATGACCAAGCTGAACCTGACCCTCCTGGCAATAAACCAGAGTACTCTTGACACCGGTGGACCACTGCAAGGGGTCGAGGGACACGCCTTGAGGGTGACCCGAAGGCGGCGGATTCCCCAGAGAAGGGGGAATCTCTAAGAGGCGGGGGGCTGGACCCGAAGTTTCAAACATCTGGGCGTTCCTACGTATCCCATAAGGATGGGAATCAAGCCACACATAGTTCTTGAAGTGCGGCGCAACAGAATCGGGCACCAGCGCGGGGAGGGGTGCGGGTCTGACCCTCGCACACAGAAGAATCGGTATTTGATATTTCTTATTTGTCCTTAAAGATGGATGGTTTTTCATTGTGCAGCGACATGACTGTGATTAAGGAATCCCTGGCGTCTCCACAATAATCAAGCCATGAAAGGCATTGACGAATGGCGTGGTTATTAACCAGCGCCCAACGTGAGTGTCCCCTGAGGAGAACATCACGATGCAGTGTCGTTTCTCGTCGGGCGGCCAAGACGATCACAGTTTACGGTCGTGTGGTAGGACCAGACAACACAGTTTAAGGTCGTGTGGATCGGACCATGGAGGAATCCGCTTATCGCGATACGGTGGACTCAACGGAGGTGGGAACATACCCAGCCCTGCGGTCACGCACGATTCCAGGAGAAGGATCCTGGGATAGGGGCCTGCGTATGTCCATCACCCGAGGGGCAGAGATGCTAGCCTCCAGATATACTGGGCCCAAAACGTGATTGTTTGGGCGACTCCTTCCTCCTTATGGGGATGAGGGTCCAGCTACACATGGCCCTTAGGGAGGACATCAACATATATCCTCGGTGCTCAGATCGTGGGAGCCTCGACAGACACCATTACCCTGGTTGGCCTGCCTAACGTGTAAAGGTGTACTGAAGGTTAGTATGAAGAGAGTGTCTAGATTCCACTACAACGCACAAAGGCGGAGTGTGATGAGGACCGCACAACCAATGTTCGGAGCCTAAAAGAGCCGACATGGCGATCAAGGATGTCGCTGACCATATTCGCAACACAACATCCGATCGCGTCAGCCTAGGACAGGGCAAGCAAACGAGCATCAACCGCTCAAGCGCAGGATTCATATCGATTTGCAGCCCAGGACCCGCCGGTAAATCGACCCGGAGCGGTAGGAGAGCACTGAGGCATCGTACCCAAACCACTAACGAGGATCCCTTTGAGTGAAGGCCCGAACAAGAGGAAGCGCGAGGCCCGACAAGCAACACAGGACTTGTCGGGATTGCATCTGACACTACGGGTCATAGACCAAAGTACCAAAAACATGTTAACAGATCACCGGAAAGGGTCATAGGACTCACCTTGAGAGCAACCAAAAGACGGTAGATCCCCGTGATCAACCAAGAGACGGGGCTGGACCAGAGACACAAGCGTCCAGGCGGTCCTATGTATCCCATAAGGATGGGAATCAAGCCGTACGTAGTTCTTGAGAGGCAGTTTAACGTCATGCAGGATGATGAGGGGTGTGAGGTAGTCCCACACACGCTGGAGGCGTATGGCGCGACCAGCAGACCAACGTGAACGAGGACATAATCCCCCGCTCACGCCACACGCCTCGCACAAAAAGGAGAGGAACTGGGGCCAGAGGCCCAACGCAGGATAGAGATTCCCGGGAAATGGGGCTGGGCCTGAAACATGAATGTTCAGGCGGTCCTACGTATCCCATAAGTATGGGAATCAAGACGCACGTAGTTCTTGAAGTGCAGTTTAACGTCATGCAGGACGAAAAGATAAAGGGGGGAGCAGAAGGCATCCCCAAACGTGGGGGCGTACAACGTGGCGAGCAAACCGACGTGAATGAGGGCGTATCCCCGCGTCCACACCATACGCCACATACCCAGAGGCAACTGGGCCAAGGGCCCGAGGTGGGATGGAAATTCCCAAAGGATGGGGCTGGGCCTGAAACATGAATGTTCAGGAGGTCCTACGTATCCCATAAGGATGGGAATCAAGCCGCACGTAGTTCTTGAGAGGCAGTTTAACGTCATGCGGGATGAATGCTGAACAGTTTAACGTCTTGTAGCTCGGACGTGGTGCAGTTTAGCGTCATGCAGGTCGAAGATGCTTGGCAGTTTAACGTATTGCAGCGCGGACGTGGTACAGTTTAACATCATGTTGGACGAAGATGCTTGGCAGTTTATAGTCTTGCCGCACGGATGAGGTACAGTTTAACGTCATGTTGGACGAAGATGCTTGGCAGTTTAACGTCTTTCCGCACGGACGATATGCTGGGCAGTTTAACGTCGTGCAGCTTGGACGTCGTACAGTTTAACGTCATGTTGGACGAATGCTAAACAGTTTAATGTCTTGCATCTTGGACGATATGCTAGGCAGTTTAACGTCGTGCAGCTTGGACGTGATACAGTTTAACGTCATGTTGGGGGAATGCTGAACAGTTTAACGTCTTGTAGCTTGGACGATATGCTAGGCAGTTTAACGTCGTGCAGCTTGGACGTGATACACTCAGACAAAGTACTGCTTGAGGAACCTAGCGTTGGTGGGAGGAGTGACACGCTCACCATCCATAGTCGCTAGGGAGTACGCGCCATTGGGATAAACCTTGTGGACGACAAGAGGTCCCTCCCACTTGGGCTCCAACTTGGGTGGATTCCTGCCGGGGATCATTGGCGCTCTTAGGGCTAGCACTAGGTCACCCTACAGGAAGGAGCGGTGGCGAACCGTCTTATTGAAAGCTCGAGCCATTCTGCTTTGATTCCTCTCCAAGTTGTGCAAAGCGCGAAGCCTATTCTCATCCAGTGCTTCCAACTCGACTAGACGGGCTTCAGCAGCTCTGTCTGGCGTTTGCTGGTCGTAGACCGCAGTGCGCAAGGACGGTAACTGGATCTCGATGGGCAGGACGGCCTCAACTCCATACACCAGGGAATAAGGGGTCATCTGGGTGGAATTGCGAGTCGTCGTCCGATAAGCCCAGAGGGCGTTTGGGAGCTTGTTCGGCCAACTCTTCTTGTTCTGACCAACCATCTTTTGCAGAATGTTAGAGAGAGTCTTGTTAAACGCCTCAATCTGTCCATTCGCCTGTGCATGATAGCGAGATGTATGGTTCGAGCGAATGTTATACTTGGAGTACAACTTCTTCAACTCGGCTGCTCGGAAATTGGCTCCGTTATCCGTGAGGATAGCGTGAGGCACCCCAAATCGATGAATGATGTTGGAGGTCACGAAGTCAGCGATCGAACAGGATTTGACCTCTCTAAGCGGAATCGCCTCTGCCCATTTGGAGAAGAAGTCCGTGGCGGTCAGAATGAACCGGCACTGGCGAGCCGTCGCCGGCGGGTAAGGTCCCACAACGTCCATCCCCCAGACTGCAAAGGGCCAAGAATACCTGGTGGTATGGAGAGGCTCCGGCGACCGATGCACAAAGTTCGCGTGAACCTGGCACGCATGGCACCTCCTGGCATACTCGATGCAGTCATGGATCATGGAGGGCCAGAAGTATCCCAACCTCTGAATCTGGTGGGACAGCTTCGGCCCAGTCTGATGGGCACCGCACGAACCAGCATGAACCTCTTGCATGAATCGTGGGATCTCAACTCCCTGAAGGAAACGGAGGAGAACACCATCAAATCCGTGTCTGTAGAGGATCTGCTCCAGGCCGGGACTGCTCTGGAGGACAAACTGCGATGAGCGGAGTCGAACTCGCTCGCGCTCGGCCCGATCTGACGGGAGAATGCCATGTTGGAGGTACTCAACCAAAGGCGCCCTCCAATCAGGGGCGGGTTCGACTGCAGTATCTAGGGTACTCGGGGCTCCGGGCATAGGGGAAACCGTGGTGAGATTACTTACCGACGGGCCGCGATCTCCCTCCGGGACAACGGGAGCGATGAGCCTGCGGCGCGTCACGCGGACGGTCAGGTTATCCTGTTCAGGCTCTGCAAGTGACGCATCAAGGCTGGCCAAGGCATCTGGTCGACCGTTCTGCGACCGGGGAATATGGACAATTACTGGCCGAGAAGGGAACCGGGCCATCAGAAGGAGGGTGCACTCCAGTAATGGCACAAGTTCCGGCTTCCTGACAACATAGTCGCCATTGATCTGCTTAATGACCAACTCGGAGTCCCCTTTCATTCACAGATGTGGCACGTCGATCTCGAGAGCCAACTCGAGGCCGGTGATGAGGGCATGGTATTCCGCCTCATTGTTGGTACAGCCCTCTGACAACAAGAAAGAGTATGGCAGCACGGCTTGCTCCGGGGTAATGAAGACGATACCCAAGCCCACTCTGTTGAGCTTAGGATTATCGAGTCTTCTACCGGTGGGGCTCCGGGAGGCACCATCAAAGTGCATCTGCCAGCATGGACCGGCATGATCGACCGAGAGAATGGCCTCATCAGGAAAGCCTAGATCCAGCGGCTGATCCGCGGAAGTTGGGTGAGCAGCCAGAAAGTCTTCCAATGCTTTCCCTTTGATGGCCTTCTGAGACACATACCTAATGTCGATCTGCTGGAGAATCACAGCCCACCGCGCTAGACGGCCAGTCAACATAGGCCGGCTCAGGATATATTTCAACGGGTCTACCCGAGAAACCAACTGTACCTCATGGTGCTGCAAGTAGTGCCGTAATTTCTGTACGGCAAATACGAGCGCCAGGAAGCTCTTCTCGATGGGGGAATACCTGACTTCCGCATCGAGGAGCATGCGACTGAGGTAATAGAGGCTATTCTCCGTTCCCTCGTTGTTCTTCTGGGCGAGAAGGGCACCCAGGGACCGTTCCAGGGCGGTCACATAGAGGACCAGCGGCTTCCCGGATACAGGCGGCATCAGAACCGGAGGTTGCAGCAGGTACTGCTTGATTTCCTCGAAAGCGGTCTGACACTCTTTATCCCATACATAGGTGGCACCTTTCTTCATGAGCCGAGAAAAGGGCTTACACTTGCCGGCCAGATTCGCGATGAATCGCCGTATATAGGCTAAGTGGCCTTGGAACCCTTGTAGTTCCCGGATGTTACCTGGGGGAGGCATCTGGCTAATCGCCCTTATCTTCTCTGGGTCGATCTCAATACCCCGGTATCTTACCACAAATCCAAGGAACTTTCCGGAGTGACCCCGAAGGCACACTTCAACGGGTTCATCTTCAGGCAGCGAGACCGGAGGAAGACGAACACTTTCTCAAGATCTTTGAGATGGTCCTGACGCTGGCGCGATTTGACTACCAAGTCGTCGACGTAGCATTCCACCAGTGTGCCGAGGATTTGCTTGAATATGCGGTACATCGCCCGTTGATAGGTGGCACCTGCATTTTTCAGGCCGAAGGGCATGAACTGGTAACAAAAGGTACCTTGGGGGGCCCTGAAGGCCGTGAACTCCTCATCCTCAGGGGCCATCCGGATTTGGTTGTATCCGGAGTATCCATCCATGAAGGAGAGGGCTTGGAACCCTGCCATGGCGTTAATCAACAGCTCTATCATTGGAAGGGGAAAATCGTCCTTCGGACAGTGGCGGTTGAGATCGCGGAAGTCGATGCAGACTCTGATCTGCCCGTTCTTCTTCCTGACCGGCACAATGTTGGCCAGCCATTTGGGGTACTGAACTTCCCTCTCGAAGTTGTCTTTGATAAGCTTGTCAACTTCGGCCTCAACCATGGCACCGTGGAATGGGTGCATCTTCCTGGGAGGCTTCTTGAACCCGTGATGGTTCGCCGGGAGACCAAGGCGGTGGACGGCTACCTGAGGATCTAGCCCCGACATCTCGTCATAGCCCCAAGAGAACACATCACGGTGCTGCCTGAGAAAGTCCACGTACTGCTGCCGCTCCTCAGAGGGCATGGCAGCACTGACCAATGTGGGTCTTGGATCTGCTTTAGTTCCAAGGTTCACTTGTACTAACTCATCGACCGTGGCGGAGACGCCCTCCTCAAAGGCTGGGGGTGCATCTTCCACATCCTCTCCACTCAGGGAGGGATCGTCCATGGGAGAGACTGCGTTGGCAACTGCATTGGGGCTACCAGATCCTGCTGGGCCGTTGGTGCTAGCATGGGCGGTCGCGGTCATCTCATCAGGAGACTCACAGGCCGTCGAGACCATGGTTACGTCCAACCGATGGATCGGGAGGACGTAAGAGTCATCCAAACTTGCCCAGGGATCACTTGCAACAACGACAGGCTCGACCTCACCTGCCAGGATCTGCTTATCCTTGCTCTTGTAATAGTCCGCGTCCAGATAGCGGGCTTCACATGAGGCAAAAGGAGAGGCATCTCCTTGAAGAATGCCTACTCGACCGTTAAGGGAGTATTTGAGGCATTGGTGGTATGATGAGGGAACCGCCGCATGAAGGTGGAGCCATGGCCTGCCCATCAATGCGTTATACGCAGTGTCCTGAGAGACTACCATGAATTCGGTGTTGGCAACCAAGTCACCGAACTGGGTCTTCAAGCGTATCTTGCCGACCTGAGTTTGCTCGGTGCGGTCGTACCCCTGGATCCTGAGGTCGGAGGGGATCAAGTCATCCTCAGACAACACCAATCTCCGGAGCGTCCGAGTTGGAATCAGGTTAATCCCGGACCCCGTGTCGACAAGACAGCGTCGGACTTCAAGGCCATTGAACTAGCCGGTAACATACAGCGGACGAATGTTTCCCTGTATAGGACGGTCTTCATCCTTACCAGAGAACGAGATAACTTCCTGACATTCGGCGTCCTCAATCGTTTCGGCGTGAAAGGCCTCTGCAGCCGCAACCTCTATCTCAAACTGGAGGGGGCTCTTTAGGGCTTCAGCGAGTGCCTCGTGCATCTCAAATGACATGCGCAGAGCCTCAAGGATGGAGAGTCTCGCTGGGATGTCAGCCAAGTGCTTCAGGACATCATACTTTTTGGCCAAGCGCGAGCCCCTGGTTGCAGGAGGTTGCTCTACGGTCGGAAGCATGACGGGCCTTGCCGGTTGGGTCGGCGGCCGAATGGTGCTTGGCGCATCTCGCTGTTCATTGGTTGAAGCCCGGGAAGTAGTCACCGTACTGTGGCCAGGAGGCCGGGATGGACTCGTGGCAGGGCGGAGCTGATCGCGTCGCGGCTGAGGCGGTTCTGCCTGGTCCCACACCACAAATAGTGGCGGAGGCGAATCCGTCATCCCCGGATGGGGGAGCTGCGCACGTTGAGCTCGGTTTTGAGCCTGCTGCCTAGTCTCAGTGGCATGCATGGCCTGGCTAGAGGTACCAACTGCTGTGCCCCGGCAACTCCTGTTGTTGCGGTTCCTCCGACGGTGGCGACGACCGGGGACACTAGGGAGGTCCACCTGGTGTTCTTCAACGTCGGGAACCGAAAAGGGATTTACCAGCTCGACGGTATTAACCGAAGCGTACCCAACACTGTCATCGGACGAATCATTCACCACTGGGCGGATCCGGGGAGGGATCCCCATCTCCGGGGGAATGAAATCGCCGAGAGTGCGGGATAGCGGCGGAACTGGCGGGGCGCGCTCTTCCTTCTTGCGCTGCCGCCGTTTGCTCTTCATGGAAGAGGCAGCCTGGGACGACGATGCCGAAGCAGCACCCGCAGATTCTGGGGGCTCAGGCTGATTCAAGCGCGCACTGATGATTCCATGGGCGCGAATGATCGTCTTGCGGGCCATCCAGTTCTTATACTTCTGGGATCCGCGGTCGTAGACCAGCTTCCATTCGTCCTCATTGCCGCTATCGTCATCTGATCCCACGAACACGCCCACCACTTGTGCTGGAGCTGGGCCCAACCTGATTACATTTTTGTTAATCTGGTCTTGGATCCAATCCTTAAACACATAGAACCACTGGATGGTGTGCCCCAGGGCCCGATGGTAAGGGCAGTAGCGGGGGTTATCCGTGAGATGTGCCTCCTCTGGCCTCCAACACTCAGGCAGTCGCACAATCCTCTGCTCCAGGGTGCTCCGGAAATAACCGGGGACCTGATCCTCGTGAAATGAGTAAGTCAGGTATCGCGGGCCCCTGGGAGCATGGTCTTGACGAGGGGCTGGAGGGGCCTGCCGAGGAGGTGGACCCTGATTATCTCGCCTGGGTTGTGGCGGTGCATTACGCGGAGGGGTCGACCGGTTCTGAGGCTGCCGCTGCTGGGCTGGGAACTGAGCCCGTGGAGGCGGATTCCTGTGAGGCTGTGGAGCTGGTCTCGCTGACAGCAGCTCCAACTGCTTGGGGGCCTCTATCTGGGCAGCAGCAGTGGGCTCAGCCCTGCTGACTCTCCTTGCAGGGATCATAGGAGGCAACGGGTGTGCCTGGCTGGCCTGTTGCAGGGCTTCCTCAAGACGTTGAGCTTTTTCTGAGAAGTCCCTGAACCCTCCGGGGTAATTCTGAGTGATCAAGGAAGGGACCAGCTCGGTCTTGACGTTCCCGATGCACATTGTCAGCAACTGCACCTGAGTCAATGGCATGTCAAGGGAATACGTGAGACCCTTCCATCGGGCGATGAAGTCCGCGACTCGCTCATCAGGCCTCTGCTTGCACTTGAAGAGGTCTGCGATACTCGTCTTCCGGGTCATGGAACTGAACTAGTTGAGGAATTGTCTACGAAGGTCCACCCAGCTAGTTATCGATTCGACGGGGAGCTGGCTGTACCAGACAAATGCTGGCCCTTCCAGTGTCTGGACAAAGCAGCGAAGCTTAGCGGCCTCCTGCTGCACCGGAGTCCCCAACATAGGCCCTTACCTCGAGTTGAAATGGGCCAAATGTTGTGGCGGATCTCCAGTTCCGTTGAATGGGGAGAAAGTGGGATTCCCGAATCCCGGAGGCGTCGGCATGTCATCCACCCTTGCTGGGTATGGCTTGCCGTCCGGTGGGATCGCCACTTGCCGAGTCTCCAAGGCTTCCAAGCGGGCGATGAGTGCCGCCATCGGATCCTTCGGACATGGGTTCCAGTCCTGGTGAGGATCTCTAACCACGAGCGCGTTGCATGGCCCTTCAATCGGGTCATTGACCGGGTCGTCGAACTCGGCAGCTCGTGGGATGGCGGGCGGAGCGACCCTTGGTGCAGCGGGAGGAATCCGAGCGGGGTCTCTCAGGTAGTCACGCCGCTCGGGAGGGTGTGGTGAAACATACCGCGCCCTCTTGCCATAGGCAATGGCCTCTATCCTGTCGGAGAACACGGCATAATCACGGTTTCCCGGGAGAGCCTCATCGAGGGGTGGTTGTTCCTGTCCATGCTGTCCTAGCCTAGGATCACCGTAGTCAGGCCGCTGCTCTGCAGTGCGCTCGGCGAGGAGATGGTCAACTAGCTTCTTCTGCTCGGTGAGCTGTTGATGTAGCATAGCCTTCTCGGGATCCTCATCCGCCCTCTGCGTGGAGGCAGATGGGTCGGCGGGCTTTATAGCCTCACCGTTCTCTTTACCTTTGCTGACGTTTCGGCTCAACGTCAGTGCTTCAGTGGGTGCGGGGAGACCCAGGAGGCTCCTCTGGTGACGAGTAACTCTCGCCGATGGATCCAACAACGGCTTGTCTTCGGGGGGAGAGCCACCGTCGAGAAGTTCCAAACTGTTCCCCTCCCCCGACAGGTCATCCATATTGACCGTTTCCGTCCCTGGGGATGTACCCTCAGGGCCACCCAGTGAATCGGGCTGTCGGCGAATCGCACTGAAGCGTAGGGAAGCGTACTGCCCCCATCCACGGATATACACGTGGGGAGTGGCTTCCTCGATAACCTTGCGGAGTACTTGAAAACACTCAACGCATCGTTGTTGGAGGGCCTCGTGGTGCCCAAATGACCCGGGGTGCCGAACTGCGGGGAGCGTGGCCAGGTCAATTTGACGGCACTGCTCAACAATATCCTCCAGGTGCACTTACTCCCGGGATATGGCATTTGTAGGCAGTGAAGACGGGAGTGAGTCTCCCGGAGAGTTCGGCGGAAGCATTCGAACTCATCCGGGGTGAGTGATTCGGGTGCATCAATGTCCGGTCCTCCGACTGGCCAAAACATCTCAGGGAAGTGGCCCTCTGCAAGGACGGTCCAGAAGCTCCACGACTCAAACCCGGGACTCAGGTCTCCTCGGCCCTCTTCAATTACAGGGAATGGACGGGGAACCGGTAGTGGTGCCGAGGCGGGCCGCCGGGCCGACGGGCTGGCCGGCAGTGAATACGGCGAGCAGGCCGATTGGCCTCCATATCCCGGGCCGCCCTCTGAGGGTGGCGGTGCCCCTGCTACCACATCACGATAGGACGGGCCGGCGAGCGAACATCCTGCCGTAGCGTCGGTGCTCGCCGAGGGTGCACCGGATCGTGGTTCGATCGTCGGTCCCCAGAAAAGGTCTCCGGCTTCTCCGATCGAGGCAGAAGGTGCTTCCAGAGGGGCCGGTACCAACCGCAAGTTTGATCCTTGGGGGTCTAACAGGCCCTCGCTACTCCGGATATACCTTCAGAGAGAAGCGGGGATCGTATCAATCTCGCTCTCAGGAAGTACGAGGATGACGTGCCGCATTCCTCCCCCTGCCCCTGACTGGCGGGATTGGGGGGAGGGCTCTGTCGCCGAATCATCTTCCGCCTCTATATCAGAGAAACGAACCGGTCGGATCTCTGTCCGGAATTCCGTAACATTCTTCCCTCGACGTCGACGCCTCGCCTTCCTGCCCCTGGGTGGTTCTTCGGGGCACGACTGATCTCTATCCTGGCGTCCTCCGGCCGCACTGGTGCTGGGGCCAAGAGGACTGGAAACCAAGGTGCGAGGAGCACCAGGACAGATATCAAAGGGGACGCGGGGAGAGATGATTCCGGGCAGGCCTCTGGGCCGGGACCGGAAGGCGGGGTAACCCATGCCTCTTGGATCGGCCACACGGAGTAGAACCTGTTAGTGAATAGCGCTACCGCGAGGTGGTCCGCGGTGGCTATTGTCTGTACCAGCAACCGGGAGAATCAACCCAACCTGCCTTTGGGGCGGTCGGGGCCTCGATCCAGGTCGGGCATAGAAGTGCCCCCCGCTCAGGATGCGCAGGGGCCTGGTGACTGGAACCAACAGTGGATTGAGCCAACGCGGGCACTGCTGCTAGGGCCCCAAGGTGGGCATCCTCTTCCGCTCGTGCCCGACGTTGGCGTCGGGACAAACGAGTCGGGATGAGTGGTGCGGGCAGGTGGAGCGCCCGCTCTTCGACTTGAGAAGTCTGGCGGCGGCGTTGACGTGGCCTGGCGGGAGCCCTTATCGTGGATCCCTGGAGCGGATCTCGGATAGGGTAGTCCCGGGCATTTTCCACCTCATCCGCATAGGGGAAGGAGTTGTCGGAGCACTCCGGGGATAAGCTCCCAAAGCGGTTGAACGTCGAGGTAGGCAGCGGTGCCTCCTTGCGCGGCCCTCGGGGGCGGCGTTGGTGGAGAGGTGTAGCTTCCTCGAGGTCTAGGCAAGCCATGTCCCTGGTGGGGATGAATCCCTCTTCCTCATATCTCCGCACCAAGTTGTTGATCACCCTTCTTTGGATGACCTCCGAGGGGGAGAGAGGGCGTGGTTGCCCCGCAGCTGCGGCTGCTGGCACGGCTGTGGAACGGGCGGGACCGCGCGGAGTAGCCGCGTCGGTGTTTCCCCTACCCCTACGCCAGTGGGCGGGTGGCGATCGGGCACTGGATTGGGTGACTTGATTTCTGAAAGCAGGTAGAAAAACCCATTAACACTGATAGGAAAAGGAATCGACAACCAACCATTAGTGCCACGACGCCTTCCGTGGGGGGACTCAGGCCCTCGACGTCGCGAGACGGAGTTCCCGATTTCCCTTCCCCAGCCCCTGGCGGGTAAAACTGAATGCTCGGTCGAGCAGCATGCTGGTCTTCCAACACCTCTGAAAGCCATCGGTCTTCGTATTGAGGAGAAGAGATTCACGTCGGGTTCACCATTTTTCTGTTTCGGTGCGGATGTGCGTCGGGTTACGTTGTTCCGCCAGGACACGTTTGCGCGTGCACCCGTCGACCCGAGGGGATGGGCACGCGGCTTGTGGCCCCGCAGTCCCGCTTTCCTAGTGCGGGCGGCATTCGTCCCTTATTCAGGGGCGTCTGCTCCTTGATCGAAACCGGGATGATGGGACGTCGGCTCCTCCTTCCGTGTACGTCTCCTCGGAACTTATCGCCTAATCCGGGTCTCCCTCATAGATCTAAGAATGTTCGTGAATCTCGTTCCCATCGCCATATCTTCATGGACACCGGTTAATTACGCTGCTTCCGCCCGGACGCTCCAAGGAGTCTGGTCGGGGCAGCAACCTGCGGTGAGGAGACCGGGTGGCTCCGGGTGTTGGGGGCGTGTCTTAGCACTGTGACTCTGCATGTCCGTCTCCCATCCCTAATAGGGCTTCTCGAAGGCGTGATGGCCTGAGGCATCCCACGCTGGGTGCGGGGAACTGCGTTACCTGAGGTTTTCCTCACCTTCCCATGTTTAACACGGGGTATGCCGCGAGTTTAACGTCCAGCGGGGAAGGCATCAGACTGATCAACACGAGGAGTGGATCAGATGACAGAACCCCTTGCAGGGAACCTCCGACGCTGGGGCCATCACATGGGCGGATTCTCGAGTGAAGTGGAGTGGAATGAAATGGCATGACCCCACCGGGATGTGGCGGCCCGGGTAGGGATCAGGATGGATGGTGGAGTGAGGAGCTTGGACCCCGTAGAGGCTTCCTACGTACCACGCGTTAGCACGGATCAAAGTCAACGTAGTTCGGATATACAGTTTAACGTCATGCTGGACGTCGGCAAGCCGACTCACAAAGAGATCGAGGCCGCCGGGCGGAGGATTGAACCGAACGACCTCGCACAGAGGGGGATGGAACGGCCGGGTGGATCACAGTTTCACGTCATGCTGGACGTTGAAGGGAGAAATAGAAAAAGGCAGTGGGGAAGTGCAATGGAGATACACATGTGCAGTCCCCCACGAGAGCGGATTCATAGGTGAATCGATGCAAGTGTGAACCCAGGTGGGGTCCACGGATGGACGAACCGACGTGAATACGACCGGGATGACCAGGTGGTGGGCTTGAACCTTGGAGAGGCTTCCTACGTACCCTGTTTAGAAGACAGGGATCAAAGTCCACATAGTTCGTTCTGTTTGTAACACTCTACCCCCGTGGGCGAAGGCCACTCCAATCCCGACATCCCTGCAGAGACGAGCGGGTGGGGGCCACATCCAAACCGGGAGGACCCTGCATGCGGGGCACGGGATCGGGTGATGCGGACGGTTTAACGTCTTGCCGGAAGAAGTACAGTTTAACGTCGTGTGTTGAGGACGGAGCGGACGGTTTAACGTCTTGCCGGACGAAGTACAGTTTAACTTCGTGTGTTGAGGACGAAGCGGACGGTTTAACGTCTTGCCAGACGAAGTACAGTTTAACGTCGTGTGTCAAGGACGAGGTGCAGTTTAGCGTCATGCTGGACGAATAGCGTACAGTTTAACGTCTTGTTGCTAGGACGATGGAGGCTAGGCAGTTTAGCGTCGTGCAGCTTGGAAGTTTGCTGAACAGTTTAACGTCTTGTAGCTCAGATGAAGTGCAATTTAACGTCGTGCGGGACGTGATGCAGTTTAGCGTCATGCAGGACGAATTACAGTTTAACATCGTGCAGGACGAATAGCGTATAGTTTAAAGTCTTGTAGGTAGGACGAAGTGCAGTTTAACGTCGTGCGGGACGTGGTGCAGTTTAGCGTCATGCAGGACGAATTATAGTTTAACGTCGTGCAGGATGAATAGAGTACAGTTTAACGTCTTGTAGCTAGGACGATGGAGTGCGGCCGATGGGTCCGTGTCACTTCGCGCGAGCCTGGAGGGCCGCACGGGAAGACAACGCACGGTGAGGGCACCCGGGATGAGGATTATCGGGCGCCACGCAGGCGGGTACCCTCAGGGGGTCAAAGGGGGTGACTCCAGTGGATTGCGCGCAAAAGAGGAGCTTGGCGCGCAATACCGCGGGTCGGCGCGCAAATGGACGGGCTGGCGCGCAATTGGGCCAGCAATTTGCGCGCGGATGATTGAGATTGCGCGCACCGGGCTTCGGATAGCGCGCGGGGGCAACGGCTCATTCTTTAATGAATGGCCACTTTGAAAATGGGGGGTGCGCGCAATCGGGCTGGATTTTGCGCACCCGGGGGCAATTCCGCGCAAGAGGCTTCTTTTGCGCGCAAAAGCCTTTGAGTGAAGGGTTATTCAAAGGAAAGAAGCCAAAGGGATTGCGCGAGAAGGCGAACCCCGAGGCTTTCTTGCGCGAAAGAAAAGAGGTTACCTGAAGATCGGCATTGCGCGCGGAAGGGGTTGGATTGCGCGCACGAGAGACCTTTCGAATTCTGGAAACCTTCAAAACGTCGGGGGTCACCTTATATTTATAGGCAACCCCGGGCGCAGAATCCGGTTCGCGGGCGCGGAATTCTCTTCGCGGGCGCCGAATCGGGCCCGGCGCGCAAGGGAGTCGCGCGGGCCACTGGCGCGCAAAATTGCGCGCGGCTCATCAACTTTGCGCGCGGGTCTCCAAAATTCCGTGCAAGGCCTCCGGGCCCTCCGAAACATGCTTCCGACTCCAAATATGACCTCGCTTTCCGCATCCGGAGCTTTGTTTGGGAACAACGGACTTTTCCGGCGTCTACAGAAATCATATTCCTTATGTAGCTCTTTCCATCCCCATTTATTAATGTTGAGTTAATTCAATGATTAAACGTATTTTAGACTCATAAAATTTATGCATATCTCACATATTTATCCATATAGATAATTTATTAATATCTTTAAAGTAAATATTACATCTCCCAACTTAATATGACAAGTTGGATAGTTTTGTTCTTGAATATTTAACTACATTGATTCATAGTCCATAACTCTATCATTATTCATAAATATAGAACCACATCTCTTTTTTAATCCATCAATATAAATATATCACAAATCCATTATTTACAAATGGTCGGGCCAAAATAAAATCATTCACCAATATCCTCTTCAATTCATCAAAACAATTGCATTCGTTTTCTATATAAACATAAGAACATTACGAGTAATCATGGTTATTGGATTATCCAATAAATCTGAAATATGAAACTATAATGACCCATAGCTTGACGTACATGATCATTACATTAATTTTGTAGAATATCTAATATATAACAAAAACAGACACCAAAGGACCGTAATAGTTTAGTGTCTTTGGAAACTCGGAATATAATCTTTTAATCTTGGTGAAAGATCATCAACATCTCCCATAAAGATCTTCCATTTTTTTTCTTACCTAAAACCTTTCTTTATATCCTGGGGAAAATAAAACATACAAATGGTGATCTCAAATTCTTAGTAAGGGTATGTGTGGATAAAATAGAACAAACCATATACATTTGAACTTTAAAACACGAACATAATGTGTAAACCTCAAAATCTTGAGCAATGACATAAAACATTGAAATACATAATGCATAGATCATAATGGGACATTAATAATCATAAAATATCATGGGAATAAATCATGGAATTATGTCAAATCATAAATCACATGATATGATTTCCATTGTAGCCAAGGCATTAATGCCAAGACCATCATAGTGGAAAAAGTCCCTTACTGAACCAGGTTTACTTGCCGTTCAACCCCTGTATAACTGAACTGGATTTGCATGCCATTCCATCCATGTCTATCTCATGAGATATAAATCATTAACCAATAAATTGGAGTGCTATATAGGTCCCACTCATCTCATAATGAATTCATTCATACTTGTGCCCCAAAATAAACACAAATCATTCATCATAACACAAATAATAAAATGTCTTTGATAAACATCATCCCATCATAACATAATCCATATAAAAAATGGATATCATTTCATCATAAGAAGAATAAAACCATCTAAATAATAGAAACATTATACGTGAAACATAATCATACTAAATAAAGTCATCTTAGATGGAAAATAGTTTTGACAAAACACTTGAAATGAATTCTTGAGTAAAATATCCTTTCTTCTTCAAAATCATTTTCTTTTCACAAAATGCCATTCATTTTTAAAAGAAAATGAATTTTTTTGAAAATAGTCATGAAATATGGTAGAGTAATCTTCATGAAAATAAGGTGTTATGAAACCGTAAAAATCCGTTAATGCCGTATAAGTTAAAAAAACATTATCCTCATACTTTTGTTAGAAAAGTCAAAAAGTACCTCGTATGGTAATCAAATGAAAGATTCCTTACATAACATGTAGTAAAAGTAAAAAAATGGGTAAAATGGATTTTAAACATACATGAAAACATTTTTAGAAAACATGGACATGGATGATAACCATAACCCCAGTAGATACTTACGAATAAACAATCTCAGATAAAAATGAGATTGGAATAATTATCCATTACCTTAGGTCTGATATGCTTCATACATATCCGAAACTCTTGTATAATGATTTAAATAATGTCATTGACTTTTTACAGAATCATATTCCTTGTTATTATATCATATATGGTTCACTTATTACTTTATATTACCCGTTCTTTATTAAATTCCATGTTAAAGCAGCATTTTGGGTAAAATTGTTTTATTTATCGTACGTGTTTGGACTTGTTGTTTTTGATATTATTATTACTTATTTCATGATTTACATGATTACAAAATGTAAATAATGATTTATATATCATTTATATTCAGTATATATATATATATATAATAGATAGATAAATGAAACGAAATACACCGTTAATGGAGACGGTAGGTCGTACGTATGCATGAACGCTGTTTTCCTTTCCTTATTGACTTGAATGAAAGTAAGTAGAAGTCATATATATATATATATATATTAATAAATCCAGTAGCTTTATAATGTCATATATTTCATTATTATTCATTATATGTACTTTATAATCATTCTTGAATGGTTAACATGGAGAATGAATCTCATCGCGTCGTGGGGACGGTAATATGTACGCACGCACGAGCGATGATATCGTTCCCATAATTGTTTAATTGAATTGGAGTGGATGATATAATATCTCAGAATCATTATGATGTTATAATAACAATATTTAGTTTTTCTTTACACCATTATACCCATCCAAGTAAGGTGGTGGTGGAAAAACAGATTACACCACGACTTGGAGACGGTATTCCATACGTACGTACGCACGGTGATTTCATTTTCCGTAGGATGGATAAAAAGTGAAATTGGGTTGTTTCATATTTATATTAACATATCAATATATTATTGATACTGATGTTATTAATTTATAATGAAACAAATAAATAAGAAGATGTTGAAGAAGAAAGGAATTTTAAAGAATCGGTAGAAGAGATTACCTCTTCTTCGACAGACCTCCTTTAAGCTTCCTCTTAAGGGATTAGAGTTGGTCTTTTGAGAAGGCCAGAACCTCAAAAATGTTTCTAGGGAAGTTTATAAGGGAACTTTTCCTGGTTTGGTCGAGCATGAATGCTCAAAAATTGTGTAAAGAGAAGAGGGAGGAGGAGCCCTTTTATAAGGGTGGAGAGGGGCACCTTATGAAAAACATAAAATATTATTTTATAATAAAGACATATCCAGTTTATAATAGCTCCAAATTGTTTTATATAGAATATAAATTTGGGATGGGTCTAAATACGCTCAACTAATAGGTTTTAGACAAGTTTAGGTTACTATTTTAACCTTATCATTTAGATTTAACTCTAAGTTAAATAATTTAACTTTTACCGTGTCTTCTTGCTTTCTTACACTATATGGTTAATAAACATACTATAACAAGCCAAACAGACCCCAAGTGGTTTAATATTAATATATTTTACCTTATCTAAGTCATTTGGCCGAACCATTTATTTTTAGGAATATCATAACAATTAATAATATAATATTTGTTTAAAAAACTATTTTATGTCAATTTTGACACTATTTGGTAATTTATTTTTGTGAAAATTATAACAGAGTGATTAGTTTTAAAACAGTTAATTTAATAAATAATAACAAGTCATATAAACCTAGAAAAGTATTTTTATTCATCAAAAGTCTCCAATTACATTTATTTGGGTATTTATAACATCAATTACATTAATATTTCATTAAAAAGGTAATTATTGCATCATCATTGTGTCATAAATAAATTACATTATTTAATGTCTAAAAATTAAAAATAAAATACAATTATTTATGAAATCTTTTTATCCTTCTAATAAATATTTATAGTCAAATTTATCTTATGTATATCCCTATATTAAAAAATTTTTAGTTATTAAACATTGATTTTAACTATTTTAACTCTTCGTTAAATAAAATAATAAAAAATGTCCAAATCTAATCCAAGTGGACCTAAATGATAATATTTTATCCCTAAGGTTGTTTTAGTTCGAATTAGACTTATCCAATAGAATTAATACATGTGTTAGGATAATAATAATACCATTTTTACCATTAATTACCAAATTTACTTTTAACCGCGGTAAATAAAAATAAAAAGATACTATTCACCAAAAAAAATTATTTTTATCTTATTGAACTACATTTTAGTCCTTGTTATTAACTGTGTCTCTTAGATTTTCTAAATTCCACTCATAGAAGCGGTAAAATTATGTTTTATGAAAATTTTCAAATTCTCCTAAGAGGTGGGTAAAAGACGGTGAAAAGTTCAATAGAATATTTATATATCTAAAATTATTATATAATGACTCTAATGAATTAAATTGAACATATATAGGTATTATGTATCAAATTTTACCTAAAATAATTTTAAATAAATAAAAAAATTAATTAATTAAAAAATCGGTTTTTAAACAGTAACCCATTGTTTTCACTATTCATCAAAAATTGATAGTTTTTAGAAAAATACCAAAAATTAACCTTAGGCTAATTTCGATATTTCGAAATAAAAAATGAAGTCCATTTTCAATGATAAAATTTATAAAATTTGAAAGAGTGGGTATTACTATTCATAACGGCTGGTTCATAATAATATTATAATAATATGTCATTTAGTGAAACTCGGTAATGCGTACTAAACACGCTCTTGAGGAAGGCCTTGATTGCGTGTAATGCATGCAATGTCAGGGCCAAGTGTAGTGAAAGCTCAGTTTGGTGTTGCATATAACATAATCAAAACGTATTTCATTTATCCATTAAACAAAATCTATACATAATGTTGCGTAGAATAATTTTCACAAAATGAACTTGAAATTGTGTGTAACACGAGCCAAGAATAGTGTTGTGTATACTGCAAGCTAATACGGTGTTGCATATAGTACAAGCTAATCATGGTGTAGCGTACAACAGAAGATATGAATGAAATTAAAAAATATATATCTTATAAAATCTCAGGTTGTTACATTATACCCCCCTTAAAATGAATTTCTTCCTTGAAATTCGTCGGGGTTATAAATCGTATACTATTCATAGAAACCCACATCGTAAAAAGTAATACTAAAACATAATTTTAAAAACTAAAGTATGAAACGTAACGATTACCCAAAGTAACTCATCACTGGGTTTCCACATAGGAGAACATAGGTGAAAATATGGATATGGAAGAAAAATATAACCATCAAGTTCTGATGGGGAGTAGTAGAAAAGATGGATATGAAAAATCCAACAATCACAAACCCATAAATTTGTGATCATCTAAGGTACCATCTAATTCATCGGATATGGGGGCACTAGGACATCATTTTTGGTTTTCAAGATCATTTCCCAAAATTTGATGAATTAAAAGAAATACTTAAATGATTTTGGTACAAATGTCACTATTGTTCGTGTCTTGAACAATTTCCACTTCATATCGTAATGAAATGAAGTTGAATTTGTTATTCGTGAAGTGTTATTAGAACATGTGATAGAATGTTGGGGCATTCCATTTATTTCAAACAAAAGGTTAGAAAAAGTTATCAAATATTCATAAGTCCATCTATGGTGAGGTTAATTGTATATGACTCCAAAAATGGACATATAAATCATCTATCATACCACTTAATAAAATAAAACTAGTTTATATTAACCAGGGAATTATTGTAGGCCAGTGGTAGGTGATAAAGGCATGTTACACTTCGGTTGTCGGTTCGATTCCTGTAACCTTGTCCGAAACGACGGGTTGCCGCCCGTCCTATGAGTTTTCTTTTTTCTAAAACTATAATATTATAACATTTCAAAAATAATATCAAAAAGTTCTAGCCATAAACAATACTATATGATGTCCAATATAATCCATTCCAATCATTAGACTGATCCAAAATACTTCTTTCCAAACTCATAGTATAAAGAGAACGATTACTACAATGGTCACATAACAAACATGTGAATACCATCATTTATCCCAGATATATCATGTTGGTCACATACAAAACATGTTAATACCTTAATCATGTATTTTTTTGAAACATGAATTACCATAAAACCTTAGTGAAAACATGAATACTCAAACCATGATATCACTTTGTCCTTATATCAGTCATGAGATCATGAATACTATCAAACATTTCATTTTCTCCTTATCCCTTCATTATGCGCATATCATCCTCTTTCCAAAAATATTTCAATCACTTTCCATGGTTACCGGTACCATAAAATTATTGAAAACCACAATAGACCAATGCATAAATATTCCAATATTCCACGATACTATACAACATTATTTTGGAATCACATTACAAAAACACTTAATCATTCCACAACATTTTTTTCATACTCAACATCACAAATAGTGATCGCATGTGACTTGCCTTTGTCCTTTTCCTTAAGAGGTTTCTCACGTCGATCATCATTAACCCCTGGATCAGGGCATTGATTATCATAATGCCCCATTTCCTTGCACTTGAAGCATTGAAGTGTTGGTGGTGCGTTCTCTGTATTCTTTTCTCTATTTACATCATTATCTACCTTTTTCCCATTACTTCAACAGTCAGCTGCTCTATGACCTTATTTTCCACACTTAAAAAATTTTCTAGTACCTTTAGGGAATCTTCACCATGCTTCTTTCCACACTTTGAGCATAAAGAAACGTTCCTCATCATTTCACCATTGTTCTGAGATTTCTCCTTGAACTCTTTCTTTCGTTTTTTTCAGAACCTTGAGATGAATATGTAACACCAACTTATAGTTCTACCTTGATAGCAAAATGCACAATTTCTTTATAGCTACTGAAGAATATTATCACTAATTCCGTTCGAAGACTTGGTTTTAAGACACTGATGAATCGATCAACTTTACTTTCAGGTTGGATGATAAAGCCAGATGCATACCTTTCCAGCCTTGTAAAATTCACCTCATATATACCAACAGATTCATGATCCTTTTTCTTAAGTTCAAGGAAATTCTTTTCCATATTTGTTCGAAGAATACGAGGGAAGTACTATTTTAAAAAACATTCTTGAACTCATCCCATTCCATGGATTGAATTTCATCTCGGGGCCTCGTATTCTTAATTAGAGCCTACCATTGATCTGCTTCACCTTTTAAACAGTAAATAACCAGAATGACTTTTTCATGTTCCAAATAGAGAAGTATGGAAAATATCTTTTCAATGGTACTGATCAATTATCCAAAAACAAGTGGATTAGAAGACCCACTAAAAGAAGTTGGACGTTGCCTCATTAAGGAATCAATAGAATATTGTTCCCTTCTCTGATAATAAGGAAGTCCAGAATGATTCATAGATTCTGTAAGTATAGAAATAAGATTTTGTTCTCCATCTCCCATAACATTGGTTTTTCGAGGAGGACCATCATTTCATTTCCCATTACATTGATCAACACAGTTCCTTTGGGTTCCAGCCATCGTCTAAAACCCATATGGAATAGTGTGAGGGGAAAAAATCATGCTAGGGAAAAAACATAATAAATGGGGAGTAACTTCAATATATAACATCTTAGGACAAATTCTAATATCGTTACTATAATTCTAGGAATATAACCTATACATATTCTTAACCTTAGGGACATCCCTATACATACCTTAGAAATATATCTAGGGATATCAATAAATTTTTCGCATCCTAGTTCCCAAAGGTTAACTAAACCTTTCCTCTGATATCAACTATAACAACCCATAGCATGACATACATGGAAATTATATTAATTTTGCAGAATATCTAATACATAACAAAAAACAGACACCAAAGGACAGTAATAGTTTAGGGTCTTTGGAATCTCGGAATATAATTTCTAATCTTGGGGAAAGATCTTCCACATATCTCATAAAGATCATCTTTTTTTCTTTCCTAAAACCTTTCTTTATATCCTTTGGAAAATAAAACATATAAATGGTGAGCTAAAATGCTCAGTAAGGGTAAGCATGGATAAAATAAAACAAACCATATACATTTAAACTTAAAAACATGAACATAATGTTTAAACATCAAAATATTGATCAATGACATAAAACATGGCAGTACACAAGGCATAGATCATAATGGAACATTAAAAATCATAAAATAGCATGGGAATAAATCATGTAATTTTAGAAAATCATATATAACTTTATATGATTTCCATTGTATCCAAGGTATTACTTCCAATACCATTATAGTGGACAAAGTCCCTTACTGAACCGGGTTTACTTTCCGTTCCAGCCCTGTATTACTAAACCAGATTTACTTTCTGTTCGAGACATGTCTATCTCCTGAGATATAAATATTTACGCAATGAATTGGAGGGAGATATATCTCCCACCCATCTCATGATGAAATCATTCTTACTTTTGCCACAAAATAAACATAAATCATTCATCATAACCCAAAGAATAAAATGGGTTTCATAAACATCAACCCATCATAAAATAATCCATATAAAACATATGGATATCATTTAATCATAAGAAGAATCAAACCATGTAAATAATAGACACATTATACTTTAAACATAATCATACTAAATAATGTCATCATAGATGGAAAATAGTTTTTACAAAACACTTGAAACGAATTCTTGAGGAAAATATCCTTTCTTCTTCAAAATCATTTTCCTTTCACAAAATGCCATTAAATTTTAAAAGAAAAGGATTTTTTTTGAAAATATTCATGAAATCTTGTAGAGTAATCCTCATGAAAATAAGGCGTTATGAAACCGTAAAAATCCGTTCATTCCATATAAGTTTAAAAACATTATCCTTGTACTTTTGTTGGAAAAGTCAAAAAGTACCTCGTATGGTAAACAAATGAAAGATTCCTTACATACAATGTAGTAAAAGTAAAAAAAATCGGTAAAAAGGACTTTAAACATAAATGAAAACATTTTTAGAAAACATGGACATGGATGATAACAATAATGCCAGTAAATACTTACGAATAAACAATCTCGGATAAAAATGAGATTCGAATAATAATCCCTTACCTTAGGTCTGATATGATTCGTACGTATCCGAACCTCCAGTATAATGATTTAAATAATGTCATTGACTTATTAAAGAATCATATTCTTTGTTATGATATCAGATATGGTTCACTTATGAGCTTATATTACCCGTTATTTTTTAAATTCTATGTTAAAGCAACGTTTTGGGTAAAATCATTTTATTTATCGTACGTGTTTGGACTTGTTGTTATTGATATTATTATTACTTATATCAAGATTTACATTATTCCAGAATTTAAATCATGATTTATATATCATATATTTTCAGTATATATATATAATAGATAGATAAATGAAATGAAATACACCGTTCATGGAGACGGTAGGCCGTACGTACGCATGAACGCTGTTTTCCTTTCCTTATTGACTTGAATGAAAGTAAGTAGATGTAATATATATATATATATATATATATATATAAATACAGTATCTTTATAATGTCATATATTTCATTATTATTTATTATATATACTTTATAATCATTCTTGAATGGTTAACATGGATAATGAATCTCATCGCGTTGTGGAGACGGTAATCCGTACATCTGAACGTGCGATGATATCGTTCCCATAATTATTTAATTGAATTGGATTGGATGATATAAGTCTCTATGAATCATTATTATGTTATAATAACAATATATAGTTATTCGTTACACTATTATACCCATCCTAGTAAGGTGTTGGTGGAAAAAGAGATTACACCACGGCGTGGAGATGGTATTCCGTACGTATGCACGCGCGGTGATTTCGTTTTCCGTAGGATGGATAGAATGTGAAATGGGGTTGTTTCATATTTATAATAACATATCAGTATATTAGTTATAATTATGTTTTTAATTTATAATTAAAAAACTAAATAAGAATAATTTGAAGAAGAAAGAAACTTGAAAGAATTGGTAAAAGAGATTATATCTTCTTCGACGGACCTCCATTGAGCTTCCTCTTAAGGGACTAAAGTTGTTCTTTTGAGAACACTAGAACCTCCAAAATGTTTCCAGGTAAGTTGAGAATGAAAATTTCAGGGGTTTTCCAAGCTTGAATGCTCAAAATTGTGTAAAGAGAAGAGGGAGGAGGTTCCCTTTTATAAGGTTAGAGAGGGGAACCTTAGAAAAAACATAAAATATTATTTTATAATAAAGTCATATTCAGTTTATAATTTCTCCAAATTGATTTATTTAGAAGCTAAATTGTTTATGGGTCTAAATACTCTCAACCAATAGTTTTTAGACAAGTTTAGATTACTATTTTAACCTTATAATTTAGATTTAACTCTATGTTAAATATTTTAACTTTTACTGTGTCTTCTTGTTTTCTTACACTATATGATTAATAAACATACTATAACAAGCCAAAAGAACCCCACATGGTTCATTATTAATATATATAATCATATATAAGTCATTTTTTCGACCATTAGTTTTTTAGGAATATAATAATAATTAATAATTTAATATTTTTTTAAAAACTATTTTACGTCAATTTTGACACTATTTGGTAATTAAATTTTTTGAAAATCATAACAACATGATTAGTTCGAAAAATGTTAATTGAATAAATACTAACATGTCATATTAACCTATAAAACTAGTGGAATTCATAAGAAGTCTCAAATTACATTTATTTGGGTATTTATAACATCAATTATGTTAATATTTCATTGAAAAGGTAATTATTGTATCATCATTGTGTCATAAATAAATTAAATTATTTAATGTCTAAACATTATAAATAAATTACAATTATGTGTGAAATATTTTTATATTTATAATGAATATTTATAGTAGAATTTATCTTATCTATAACACTATATTAAAAATGTTTTAGTTATTAAACATTGATTTTAACTATTTTAATTCTTCTTTAAATAAAATAATAATAAATGTCTTAATCTTATCCAAGTGGACCTAAATGATAATATTTTATTCCTAAGGTTGTTTTTGGTCGAATTACACTTATCCAATAGAATTAGGAAATGTGTTAAGGTAATAATAATTCCATTTTTTCCATTAATTACCCAATTTACTTTTAACCGTGGTAAATAAAAATAAAAAGTTACTATTCACCAAAAAAATTATCTTATTGAACCAAATTTTACTTCTTGATATTAACCATGTCTCTCGGATTTTCGAAATCCCACTCACAAAAGCAGTAAAATTATGTTTTATGTAAATTTTCAAATTCTCCTAGGAGGTGGGTAAAAGACGGTGAAAAGTTCAATAAAATTTTTATATATCTAAAATTATTATAAAATGACTCCAATGAATTACATTGAACTTATATAGGTATTATGTATCAATTTTTACCTAAAATAAATTTAAATAAAATAAATAATTATTTAAATAAAAAGTCGGTTTTTAAATAGTAACCAAGTGTTTTCACTATTCATCAAAAATTGAAAGTTTTCATAAAAATACCAAAAATTCACCCTAGGAGAATTTCGATCTTCAGAATCCAAAAATGAAGTCCATTTTGAATGATAAAATTTATAAAATTTAATAAAGTGGGTATTACTTTTCATAATGGCTAGTTCATAATAATATTATAATAATATACCATTTAGTGAAACTCAGTATTGCTTACCAAACACGCTATCAAGGAAGGTCTTGATTGCATGTAATGAAAGCCATGTCAGGGTTGCGTGTAGTGAAATATCTGTTTGGTGTTGTGTATAACACAATCAAAACTTATTTCATTTATACATTAAACAAAATCTATACATAATGTTGAGTAGAATAATTTTCACAAAACGAACTTGAAATTGTGTGTAACATGAGCCAAGAATAGTGTTGCGTATGCTTCAAGATAATACGATGTTGCATATAGTACACGCTAATCTTGGTGTAGCGTACAATAGAAGATATGAAAGAATTTAAAAAGAATATATCTTATAAAATCTTGTTTTGTTACAGAAACAATATTCAATATTATCATTCCAAACCATTGAAGTTGTGTACCTCGGTTATGTTCGTTGGTGTTTTACATGATTTGACTAATATTTTATTCGTAAGATTAACTAATATTTCATCCTTGGAGAAAATATTTCCAAGAAAAGAATCTTCCAAAATATAGAATATGCACTTGTTAAATTTCCCATATAACAATTTTCTTATAATAATCTAAATAATTATCCTCAATTAATTACCATGGTCCTCATATATCTTATAGTTCCACAAGATATAATTAACAAGTACCATAATGAAATAATCAAGATATATCTTAAATAATATGTTCATTATATAAATAACAACATAGGTTTCATTAGTTAATCCAAATAGAATATACATAATCATTTAATTTATACATCTCATTAGAAATATAATCGTTGAAATATCTATCACCTTTACTCTCAATTAAAGATACCCAGAATAATGATATGTCATTAATATATATTGAGATTTATGATGTTGATCAAATAATTCATCAATGTGAGGTGGATTATACTTGATCTTATTATAACATTATTAATTAATCTATAAGTAGTTCACAACCTGATAAATTGATCTTTATAGTTAATGAAAAGAATAGGGGATCCCTATGGTGAAAACTAAGGTGAATAAATCTATTATGACACAAATCCTCATTTTGTTTCATCAATTCCACCTATTACACAGTGGATATTCTATTGGGTGTTTATTATATGGATCTTTGTTTAAGGGTTAAATCAATAAAAAACTAAACTTCACGCACTGGTGGATGTCTTTTAAATTCCTCAATAAATATACAATTTATTCATCTAAAATATAGACATACTCAATTTTAATGTTACCTTTTCCATCCATATATCATTTCCTCCCTAATTCCCCAAGGATTATATTTCTATGCATTGTTGGGGTGGATCTAGACATGACTTAGATGATGAAGTTCCCTCTCTAAAGATAAGGAAACCCTTATATTCATCATGAATCATAATTTCCTAATATTTTTAATAATGTTTTGCATGATATTCTTAATGTCATTACATTCCAAGAATTATATCCAAATCAACCATTGTAATAATAAAAATATCAAAAAAATTGGGCATGATTATGTGTCATAATTTGAATTGACTGACACATGCTTACTACGGTGATAATTCGATTATGATTATTAACTTATAAATCCATTATTAAGGTGTAAGGGTAATATATAATTTTCATGGAAAACATAAAAAATATAAATAAGTGAAAAGGCCATTATTAAAAAAAATAATTGTCTAAATTTTAGGAAATGATTAATTTACCTTCCAAAATATCTTTAGGAAAATAAAACTTAACTATTATGATCTCATAATCATGGCCTTGATCCACTCAATGTTTCAGAAAAAATTTCCTTAAAATAATGAAAAACAATTTTCATGGTGCCCTATATCCTTACAGTTGAAGCATTAAACATTGGAATCATCTTTACTTCACTTAAAACCATGATCGTTGTGTCCTTTCACTATAAAGTTGATGAAAAATCCAATTCCCATCAAGCATGTTCCATTATTTTTCTTCCCACCTTCATTATAAGTTGTAAAATATAAAATTCCCTTCAACTCTTTTTTTTTGTATTTACTTTTATATAGTTCTTTGATACCCTATTATTATCTTTACATCCATTGAATTTATAATAAATCAAAAAATATTTTTATATCTTGAGTGAATTTGATACAACATCCTCATATGATGAGAATGTTTATGAGACAAGTTACTTTCGAAAGATTGGATTTATCCCTTGAAATATATATAAAATAAAACTATTTTGATTTAATATTTTTTTCATAGTTTTCATTTCTGACATTATAACATTGGATTTATTCTTAGAAAATTTTCCTCTTTATTTTTTCTTAGACTTATGAATTATCTCTTCATATCCTCTAATTATTTATGAGAAAAATATATTTCCATGAAAATTTCAATAAAATCCCCACATTATATAATTTATATTTCCGAACCATCCTTATAATTTTGAATCCGTTTCCACCAATGATCTGAGTCCCATAAGATATGATTATGTTCCCTGAAAACCTTATCCCCTTGATTACTTTTAAAGTGGAAAACATATTATCTAAGGAACTTATCCATCACTCAGCTATAAATGGATTTTTTGTCCCATTAAATGAGGTAGTGTTTGAAAAATCTAGTAGTCCATCATTGTTACACCACATTGTGGATCAGTATTATTCTCCATATGAGTATGGATATTGGTCTCAACCTGAGATATCTTGCCAAATATAGTTATAATTTGTTCCGATCTAGCTACTCCTCTAGCTCTAGCTTAATTATCTTTCCCATGATGGAAATCAAAACATAGATTAAGTGTATTTAAATGGATTCCATTACTTATTCTAGGAACCATTTCCAAACAACTTCATATACTAAATTATATTATAAAATTTTGAATCATAATGTATAATTTGAAAACATGTGAACCACTTAACATGAATAAAAAAAATTATGCATAGATAATCACCTAATCATAAACATGATTTCTTTGGAAATATTCCCAAATCATAATAAAATTTAAATTCCTTCATAATTTTTTATTATTAAAATGTGAATTAACACATTTATATCCCTTGGAAGTTTCAAAATATGTGATAAATAAGTAAACCCTTACCATGCACCAATATGATGGCTAATATTTACTCAAATGAGATTTTTTAATATTATTACCCAAAGATTAATATATTTCTAAACCAAATCCACTTTTATTATCAACATAAAGATATATTTAGTTTAAAACCATATAATATCCGAACAAAAACATTAAATTTTTATCGTATTCCTATACTTTTCCTCAAATTCATTCATAAGACTATATTCCATTGCCTATATTTTCTAAATCTAGTTCTTTAGGATTATGCTAAACTTTCTCTAACACTTATTAAAAATTACCAAACCCTAGTAGCATATAAATAGTGGTTACCCTTTTAAATAAGTAATAGATACAAGGATTCCCATCATAAAGGACTATATAGTTTAGGTATCTTTTAAGACTATATATAAACTTTAATATAACATTTCCAATTGAAAGCATGAAAAAATAATATTTTCTTTGAGAAAATATTTTTTACCTATATAATATCCTTATATATAGATCATTATACACTTCCTATAATAATATGGAAAAGAAACAAAACTAAGGGGTGAGATCAAATACATAGTCATATTATGCATACAATAAAAGCTAGCATTAATAAATATGCCCTAACCATAATTGAAAGTTAAATATAAAAATAAAAATTACATTTACTCAATAACATGACCATGAATAAAAATATGATTCGGAGACTATATCGTGTCATTTATATCTATTATCATGTCCAATGAATTCCTCATATGAAAGGAATGAAAACATAATTAATTTAATAATTTATATTAATAAAATACAAATGAAATTTTAGTAATTTACAAATAAATAAGTATAATCATACTTTATCCTGAGAAATTAATTAAATGGTATAAAAATTTAACAACCCCATTTAATATTAATATACACCAAATTATTTTGACATATATGGATATACTTTAAAAAGATCACTGGATGATTTCATTTGGAATAAAACTTTTCTCAATCTGAGTCAAATTATTCAAAAACAAAAAAGTTTCCCAAATATGAAGGAAACAATATTATTTTTAATATTACTTCGAATGTTTTAATTTAATAACTCAATAAATGAGACTTCATGAGTAAAGGAAATTATATTCATGCCATACAGGATAAAAACATTCATTCCACACTTATGTAAATATCCAAAAAGTACCTTATACAAAAAAATAGGAATATTACTTTTAATCAATTTTCAAAAACCTATGTAGAAGTATCATTATCAAATAATTTTGGAATATTATAAATATTTTTTTATGTTTTTAGGAAAAAACCATGGATATAAAAGAAAATGATACTAACTTTGTAAAAAAATATAGTTTTTCTAAAAAAACATGGTTTCAGTGTATTGAGTACGTCAAGAGTGGAAAATAAAGGAAAGCATGTAATTTAAATTAATTATAATAATATAAGAAAATATAGAGGGTTTGTTATATAAATATTAAATAATTCTCTTAGTGGTGACTTCAATATAAAAGAACTTGAATAGTAATGATATCATGAAATAAACCTTTACCTCTTGTTAGAATTCCATTATATATGTACGAAAATCGTATATGGTAAATATATTTTTATTATACACATATTCATTAACCATAATCATATATTTCATACAATATATTTTTTAATTATAATCTTTTATCACCCATTTACAAATAATTGTTTTTAAAATTACTTTTTGGGTAATAACATGTTTGTTTTAGTTTAGTAGTTCCATTACCTAAACATGATCATTGGTCCACCATATATAATATATTTTTCGTGATATAAATATTACATACATTAATTTTAAATTTATTTAGAGTAATAAATAATATTTATTGATTGAAAAATGGTTTACATTCTTCATGGAAATGGTATGTTGTGCATACACATGAACACTGTTTTCATTTATTGAAGGATGAAATAAAATAAAGGTAAAAAAAATTTCAACATTTATGTAAGAATATTCTATATTATATATAATATATATTAATTAAATCTATATTTATTGTTATCTATGTCAATATAAACAAAAAAATGAATCATATCGCTTTGTGGAGGCATTAGTCCACACATAGGCATGCACAATGGTATCAATTATCCAATGGATTTGAAGGTAATAAGGTTGGTGTGATATTATAATTCAATAAGTGAACAAATTTATTGAATATTATATATATATATATATATAATCTAAATCCATCACTGTATCCACCCATGAGAAGTGGTTATTGATAACAAATGACATCGATTTGAGAGGTAATTGTTTGCCATACATATGATCAAAGTTTTCATTTCCCATTTTATAGAATTTGATATTGATATAGGATATTAAATTAACAAAATAACATATAAGTATTTTTAGTAAAATTGTGTTTTTATTACATTATACATTAAATGGATTGTAATGGTGTATAAGAAGAAATAATATGAAATTGTGTGGTCAAGTATTATACATCTTATTTATATAACCTCTTAGTTCTATATATAAATCCATAATAGGATGGATTTGTGATGGGAAACAGAATCTAGGTCATGGTTAGGAATTTAATTAATTAATTTAGGCACTTATTATCCAAACCAAAACTGTCTTTATCTGTTAATAAGAGACGATTGGAGGTTTCCCTTTATAAGTGCGGGTGAGGACCCCTTGGAAAGTTTCTAAAATAATAAAAAATTATATAGTTGGTTCGAAGAAACATTCTACTAATTGAACATATATCAAACCATATTATTCTATAAGGTAGAAATATTTCCATATAATATGAATTTTACATGTTTAATTATCTAATTTACCACTATCTATTTGTTTAACCCTGCCCACATAAACATTTTTTAACCATAACTATGGTATCTGATTTTTACTATTTTTAGAATTCATTATTAAAAAAAATTAAGTTGAAAATATTAAATCATATTAATTATGATGATTCAAAAAAATTAATCCATTTTACAAAATTCAATTTAGGTGGGTAGCTAGATATAATTTAAAATTAAACCCTCCTGCACGATGAAAGTACTAATTTCAAAAAAAAACACTATATTAACTATAAAAGATTATAATATCAAAATTAAACATAATATTTATTAAAATTATCTAAATGGGATTAATAATTATATAACATAACTAATTGTCCTTTTAAACCCATTTAAAAACATGTAACCTTTTAAAATATTTTATAAGATAAGACATTAAATAATAAAACCAATATGTTACACTATTCATTTGATTTTTTATATTTTAATATAATTCTTATCAATTCACTATAAGATAATTTTATTATTTTCATATAAAACATTAACTTATTCTTTTTCAAATAAATTTTCTATAATTGGTAAATAAATAACATAAACATTGGTTCGTGAAATGCAACAAAATAGAATTTTATAAAATTACAATTTTAAGCATAA
Source organism: Viscum album (assembly GCA_963277665.1). Lineage (NCBI taxonomy): Eukaryota > Viridiplantae > Streptophyta > Magnoliopsida > Santalales > Viscaceae > Viscum > Viscum album. The sequence goes on from OY728148.1 coordinate 2,037,993,097, forward strand.
ATCTAGATTCATTCATATATCATAAATAAAGGAAATATTAGATTACTGATAAAAAATTTATTGAATATATAATATATATGTTTAATTATAATCAATCAAAAATGGTGATTATTTTAATTCATTAAGATAAAATCCCATTATGAGTACAAAATTTTATTTTCAGAAAAACATTTATTTTACATTCATATGAGTTTTATATTTATTTCATATCAATTAATGACAATTGATTTCATTTTATACCCTTGAATAAAATAGTATTTTCATAATTTACTTATTACTATTCATACCACATAATTTAATATATAAGTTATAATGGTATACTATATTACCATTTGTTTAGAGTCATGATTTCATGTATCATAATCTATAAAAGATAATTAATTTAATGAAATATTTCATAAATTCATTGGTGTTAATGATGAACTCTCACATAGAAGCCTTTAATATAGAAAAATGATTATAATATTAATATACTATATTCATCTCTTTATATTAATCAATTATGAAATCATAAATTTCTTGAAAATCCAATTGATTAAAAAAGGAAATGGATGTGGGAGGAATTATTATCTTTTAAATTATTAAAGAATGATTGATTTTTGGACAGCAGAATGAATATTTGAAAAATGGATCAGTTACATTTCAGAGGATTTAAGAATGATTAGTTGATGCAATGGAGGGAATTAAAAAACTAAAATTTCTAACAACATCATTCTATAGAATGATAAAAGCATGTATATATATGAAATAAAAACATGGCCCCTACACCATGGATCCTATATTATTTTCCTCAATTAGGGATTAATGAATACAACTATAGAATAAAAAAAATAATTGTACCTCTAGTTTATACATAGGAATCGATATGAATCATCCAACCCTTGGGTGGTATACTTGTCATGAACATGATATACTAGTTTCTCATGGTAGATAAGGAAGGAGAAGTAAGAGATATTTGGGAATTAGATAGTTGATAGAAATAAATGGATTCCGATCACACATCCACATCAATGTCCACTCATTACTTCATATAGGCCCTCATGACCCTCCTAAATCTCCAAAAATTTACTCATACATTCATAATGTTTGACGAATTTGTTTTTATCCTTCAATAAATTATTATAATTATCTATTGAATCACCTATCTGTTTCCAATTATTAGACATCTATAATGTTGAGTAGATCCTTGAACCACATTATTTTTTGGATATTTATAATGATTTATATGTTTTATATAATTTTTATGTATTAATAAAATGAATTAAATATTGATTAATGTATGTTTAATAATTATTTTATCATATTATTTATTGGCTAATAATATATTTGTATTTCATTATTAGAATGGGAATAACATGTTCTACAATTTTTATATAGTGTTCCTAAGCTATATAAGTCATTTGGGACCTTAAAATATCATTTATACATGTTTTGTACTATTCTAACAGAGCCTTTTATCAAAATAAAAATATCAAATTTTATAATCCATGTTGGCGTAGTCATATTTTGACTATAATATTATATTTTTAAGAATTAGATTCCTTATGTATTTGTGACCAAAAAAATTAGATATTGAAAAATAAATTGAGTGATTCCTTTAAAAAATATATATAATAAGATTATAAAAATTTCATTATAATAAATAAACTTATGAATCGATTTCTATAACATCTGAAATCAGGGTATAATTAACTATATTTTTTCAATCTGAAATATATATATTTCCAAAACTATTTTTCTTTTGTTATGTAATGATAAATTGATTCTCGACATACTATTATGGTGATAATTATTTATTTTAAAAGAAAATTAATTTTTATAAATATTTTTCAACTGGACCTAAATAGGATTCATCAATTTAGTATATAGTTTTTAGTTCTGAAATTAAAAAATTCAATCCATTTACATTATTCAATAAATTTGGATACTTGAGAAATTAGCCTACGTCGAATAACATACATCAATTTTCTTATGTGAATGAACTAAATTGATTCATATATATTGTCAATTTTATTATTTAGAGAAAAATTATTATGTAAAAAATGTATGTGAATGTTCCTACGTAGTTTAGTAAATTTCTGCAGGTTTTTATAAAATGTCGAAAAATGTATTATTTTACATAATGATTATTATTCAAATGAATTTCATGTATATCTCACATATTTTAATTAATATAAAAAATTTATAAATTAATATACATTGTTTATAATCTATTATATGATTTTTAATTATCTTAAACATGTTTTTATAATGATTAAAGGGTGTTTGATTTTCAATCATGAAACTGACATAATGAAAGTCAAAATAATATTTATTATTTTCTGTTGTTTTCTTCAATTATATTGTATATAAATTGATATCTGTTGATTTTAAGATCATTATATATTTTTATTTAATATTTTAAATATAGTTTTTTTCAAATTTTAAATTATCATCATGTTTAATTCTTGATTTAAAAATGTAATATTTTTAATTTAGGAATTGAATATTAGGTCTTAAAATATTTATGTATTTTCTTTAACGTAATATTACGGAGGGTATTTAAATTAATTTAATGGGTGATTTAAAATTGATTTGAATTATTATTTATCTTTTTGAATACTAGATATGATTTGAGTGACTATTATATAGTGATAAAATCTATCTTTTCAATCTCTTTCTGATAATCCAGTTTTATTATTCTTAAATTTGACTTTTCTAACCTCTCTTGGTTTTGTTGAGTTTATTTGTTTTAAAAATTAGTTCAAAGATTTCGATTGTGGATTAGAAAAGTGAAACATTATCATATATGTTCATACTCGCCCATCAATCATGTAATCAAGTGCTCAGATATTTACATCACTCTTTATGAATTCTCAAGGGAGGAAAAAATATTCATTAACTTCAAAACACATTAAAGTGTAGATTTTTAACTTATATTGAAGGCCCAAAGTACATTTTATACACCATTCATAAGGGAGTGAATAATATATTTCACCATACACAATCTTTATAATGCTATCTAGTTTTAATATTTCTTCTATATTTTGTTATGGGTATATTTCCACACATAAATCATTTATCAAAATTGTTATACTAACTCTTAAAGGAATTCCCTCATTTTGATTAATTCAAAAAATGTTGTATAGGTATGTTGGGGTGCTCCCTATATAAAATCCTAGGTTTCTATTAGTTCCTATTAAAGGATTTTTATTGTTATGTGTGGGGATTCTCATCACAATGTCCTAGTTTGCGATTTATAACATGTAATATTATGGGTTTAGATTTATTGTGTTTAAAATGTCCCCTATCCTTTTCATTTTTGTTTCCATACTATATCAAATGGGGTGTGAAGTGTGCAAAAACCAGATTGAACCAAAATTCTATAAAATTCATTGTATTATCTTTATTTTATTTTCCATTACATTATCATGCTTAATTTTAATAAAATTTATAATTTTAATAATGGTATATTTACCCTCCCTATAGAATATCTTCGATAAATATATCATACCCAATATATAAAAATGATACTATGGCGTAGAGGATTACTAAATGTCAATGTTTATCCATTTGTTGTCATGTAAATAAAATAATTCTTTGTTGATTGGAAAATATGATCAACCCTTATTATGATATCATCATATCATAAAAAATTATTGGCTATGGTAGTATAGAATTATCTTATACCACCCCTATGATATGCCTAATCCAATGAAAATGATATTCCATCGGTTTATATATGTTTTACCTAAAAAATATTTATATCATATAATATGATATAGGCCCTTTAATCATTATATTTATTCATGTATTTAAGGATAGTCCCAATCAATCTCCTACTTCCACTAACGGTTTAAATACTTTGGTTCATTTCAACATATATTGTATAAAACACAATAACTTGTGGAATGATATCCAAAAGTGATATCTAATATCACCCTCTATGATATGTCTAAAATAATTCATATGATATGACTTTGGTTTATATTTGTAATACTATACAACATAACTATATCTAACAATATGGTACAAATAATTTAGACATCAAATATATTCCTAGATTTAGGGAATATCTCCATCAATTTTCCACATTCACTAATTCCATGTATAATTTATGACATTTTAAATTATATTGTATCACATAAAATAAATTGTGAAACCATATTCCAAACTAATATAGAAATATATAACAACTTTTGAAAAGTTATTATAAAATTCACCTCATGTCACATTATATGCAATACCATGTGAATATTTATCTAAAAATCATTTTGGATAAACTCTATGAAATTTTAAAACATCCCCACAAGTTTCATAAAAATCCTTCCCCAATCAGTCAACCATAATGTGTTAACCCATTGATAATTTTATCATTGAAAAAAATTGAATCCCAAAATTATAAAATGTAAGAAAATTGTTACATCTAGAAAAGTATCAGTGTTACTCAAGATACAGATCTATTTGTTGTTATCCCCATAAAACACATGTATCTCTATACCAATGTCCAAAATATATATTATATGTAAGAAAGTATTTTAATATTACATTTTTTCTAACAAATCATGTAACAATATGTCAATCCAATATACCCATTCATATGTTCTTGATTACCCATATATAGACTGATTAGGTCAATGAATACATCATATATAATTTACCCTTATGGATTATCACATCACATAACCCTCATCAAACATATAAACACATCATATGTCTCATCTAGGTATGTCTATACACACGTTCCATATATATAAATCGAGGACCCATATGTCATAATATTCATATTATAAGAAAATCCTCATATTTGTTAATCTAAAACTAACAACATGATCGATAACATTAAAAATTATCCCATTATTGGATTATCCACTAGGATTTTATAATAAATGAATAAAAGTATAATGTTTATCATGCCAGGTTTTTTTCTATCCTTAGTTATTCGAAAATCACAATATAAAGAATACAGTCTAAGTATACTAAATATATAGAGTATGACACTCTATGTGGTATAATTAAGGGGTCATATAGAGCATAAATATTTTTGTGTGCCACATGATAATATTTTCTCTCTCTAGAAAAAATCATACTCATTCTAGCCATACCATTTTTTCTCAACCTATAATTCCCATGAAGAATATTTATTAGAGATAACTCAATGTAATACATTGGGAAGTTCATTATTATTTTAGTTCATGACTGTATTATGTAAATATTAAATTATAAAAAAATGGGACATTTACTTTTTATAGAATTATATATTTTATATTATTAACATTAAATTATGAATATTAACAAAATTATAAATAGATCCATTATAACAACCCATACTTTAAATACATAGTTATTACTTCAAAATTTAATCACACTTTTTACAACATATAACAAAACCAGGAAAGGACCGTATAGGTATAGAGTCTTTAGAAACTAGGAAACATAAACAACTGGTTCATAAAGCGTATACACTATCTATAATTTATTTCATCATATCTATAGTCCCTCTTGGAATATATTACTTAATAACCTTCTTCCTAACCTGAAAAAAAACATTCAAAAGGCTGAGCTCAAATGCTCAGTAAGGGTATAAAAAAATATCAATCACATCATATTCATAAGAACATAACATTTTGGAAATCATACCCTGCAAAAGTGATCATAATTTCATAACATGGGATAAATCATGGTAGTGAAATGTAATCACAATAATCATAACATAAAATACGAATCTTTGTGGCATACACACATAATCATAGATAATCATTTCCTATTAGTCAAGACTCATTCCCAAGACATTCTTAGTGGACAAAGTCCATTTTTGAACCCAGTTCATTCTTCATTTCAATCCTGTTTCACTGAACCGGTTTAACCTGCCATTCCAGCCATGTCTATCTCATGAGATATAAAATCTTTACCCAATTAATTGGCGGGAGATATAGGTCCCACCAATCTCATAATGATACCATTCTTATGTATTCCACAAAATCAAAAAAATCATACATCATTGCATAACCCATGTAATAAAAATGGGAATCTTAAACATCATTCCATCATTACATAATCTATATAAGATAAAAGGACATCATAAAAATAATTACATAATCAAATCAATGTAAAAATAGGGATAGAAACAAAACCCTATATTATCTTAGATGGAAAATAATTTTGATAAAACACTTGAACTCCATTCTTGAGGAAAATATCCTTTCTACTTCAAAAACACTTTTCCTTTATTAACATGTAATACAATTATAAATTAAAATAAGTTGATTAAAAAAACTTGAAAACTTGTAAAGTAATCTTCTTGGAATTAATGTTTTAAAAATCCATTCATTTCGTATAAGTTAAGAAAAACATTCTTCTCGTACTTTTGTCAGAAAAGTCAAAAAGTACCTCGTATGAAAAATGACAAAAGATTCCTTTCATATCTTTTACTAGAAACTCAATCAAGGGTAAAATTGGATATAAACTATTGTAGAATGATATAAATATTACATATTGAGGAAACATGGATGTGGATGATAAATATACCCCAGTAAATTCTGAAGTATAAACAATATCGGATAAAACATGAGATTGCGAGATTTTCCCTTACCTTAGGACTGATTTGCTTCGTAAGTGTCCGAACCTCTAGTATAATGATTTAAATAATTTAATTGACTTATTCCAGAATCATACTCACTGTTATGATATCATATATGGTCATATTCTTATCTTCGTATTAGTAATATTTCATTGTTACTTGTTATTCGGGTGTTTATTGCTTTTTGTTCTTATGCGTGTTTTGTCGAAAAAATTCTTATTCTTTTTTTGGGTTATAGATAACTCATTTACAGAATGTTATTAGTGTAATATATATAATATTCATTCATTAAATTCATTTATATAATCATTATGCAATGAAGATCATGTAGAACGAGTCGCATCACATCGTGGAGAAGGTATTCCGTACGTAGGCATGAGCGATGATATCGTTCCCATGATCGTGAAATTGTAATGGAGTGTATGTATACTATTTCACAATAAATATCACTATATAATAATAATTTATAGTTATTATTTACACCATTATACCCATCCAAGTAAGGTGGTGGTGGAAAATAGATTACACCACGATGTGGAGACGGTATTCCGTACGTACACACGCGCAGTGATTTCATTTTCCGTAGGGTGGATAGAGGGTGAAATAGAATTTTTTCGTACTTATAATAAAATATCCGTATATGAGTGATACTGACGTTATTAATTCATAATGAAAAAACTAAAGAAGAATAAGAAGTGGAAGATGAAATAAAGTTGAAAGAATTGGTAACAGACATTACCTCTTCTTTGAAGCACCTCTTTGAGACCACCTTTTAGGGCACTAAAATTGGTTTTTAAAAAGACCAGGACCTCTAGGATGTTTCTAGGTAAGTTTAGAGGAGATATCGGTACGGTTTGGCTGAGCATGAAGGTTCATAGTGGTGTGAGGAAGAGAGGGAGGAGGTGCCCTTTTATAATGGAGGAGAGGGGCACCTTTGGAAAAACAAAAAATATTATTTTATTATAAAGTCATATTCTGTTTTAAATAGCTCAAAATTGATTTATTTCGAAGATAGGGTGGGGATGGTTCTAAATCCTCTCATCCAATCGAATTTAGAAAAGTTTAGGTTCCTATTTTAACATTATCATTTAGATTTAATTTTAAGTTAAATAATTTTACTTTTACCGTGTCTTTTTGTGTTCTTACACTATAAGGTCAATAAACTTACTATAAGAAGACAAACGAACCCCATATTGGTTATTATTAATATATATAACCTTATATAAGTCATTTGGCCGAACCTTAAATTTTTAGGAATAAAATGACAATTAATAATATAATATTTGTTTTAAGAACTATTTTATGTCAATTTTGATACTATTTGGTATTGATTTTTGTGAAAATCATAACAGAAAGATAGTTCAAAAAAGTGAATTAAATCAATACTAACATGTCATATTGACGTAAAAAATTATTTTAATTCATAAACAGTCTGAAATTACATTTATTTGGGTATTTATAACATCAATTATGTTAATATTTCATTAAGAAGATAATTACTGTATCATCATTGTGTCATAAATAAATTAAATTATTTAATGTCTAAAAATTACAAATAAAATATCATTATGTAGGAAATCGTTTTAACTTTATAAAGAATATTTATAGTCAAATTGATCTTATGTATAACCATATATTAAAAATGATTTACTTATTAAACTTTAATTTTAACTATTTTAACCCTTCTTTAAATAAATTAATAATAAATGTCCCAATCAAATCCAAGTGGGCCTAAATGGTCATATTTTTTTTAAGGTTGTTTTTGGTCGAATTACACTTATCCAATAGAATTAGGACATGTGTTAGGGTAATAATAACATCATTTTTACCCTTAATTAGACTATTTACTTTTAACCGTGGTAAATAAAAATAAAAAAGTTACTATTCACAAAAAATTATTTTCATCTCATTGAATCACATTTTACTTACTAAAATCAACTGTGTCTCTCAGATTTTTGAAATTCCACTCACAAAAGTGGTAAAATTAAATTTTATGTAAATTTACAAATTCTCCTAGGAGGTGGGTAAAAGACGGTGAAAAGTTCAATAAAATTATTATATATCTAAATTTATTATAAAATTACTCCAGTGAATTACATTGAACATGTAGAAATTTTTACCTAAAATAAATTTAAATAAAATAAATAATTATTTAAATAAAAAGTTGATTTTTAAATATTAACCCAATGTTTTCACTATTTATCAAAAATTGAAAGTTTCCAGAAAAATACCAAATTTTCACCCTAGGCTAATTTCGATATTCCGAATCCAAAAACAAAGTCCAATTTATAAAAAAAATTTACAAAATTTCAAAAAATTGTTATTACTATTCATAATGGCTAGTTTTAATAATATTTTATTAGTATATCGTTGTTTAATGAAACTCGGTATTGCGTACGACGCAAGCTATCAAGGAAGGTCGTGATTGTGTGTAAAGAAATCCATGCTAGTGTTGTGTGTAGTGAAATATTCCTTTAATGATTTATATAACATAAAAACAAAATATTTCTCATAAAATTCTCGGGTGTTACATTCTACCCCCCTTAATGTGAATTTCACCCTCAAAATACGTCACTTGAAACAAATAGATGAGGATACCTCTCCCTCATCATATCCTCAAGCTACCATGTAGATTCTTCAAATTGGTGGTTCCTCTATAAAACATTCACCAAGCGAGTGGTATTGTTCCGTAGGACTTTTTCACTATGATCTAGAATCTCTATCGGCAGTTCTTCATAAGAAATATCTTGTTGCAGCGGTACAACTTCTGAGCTGAGTACATGTGAGGGATCCAGTATGTGCTTTCTCAAGAGAGATACATGGAACACATCGTTAACTTGAGAGAGATTCGGTGGAAGCGCGAATTAGTAAGCTACCTTCCCAACACGATCCAGTATTTCGAAAGGACTGATATATCTAGGGATCAACTTTCCCTTCATTCCAAATCTCATGACCCTCTTCCAGGGAGATATTCGTAAGAACACTTTATCACCCACTTCAAAATATAAGTCTTTTCTTCGGTTGTCGGCATAACTTTTTTGTCGACTCTGAGCTTCTCTTATGTGTTGTTGAATAGATCTGACCTTTTCTGCCATCTCATCAACAAGATCAGGTCCAACTAGCTTTCTTTCCACAACTTCATCCCATCAAGTTGGAGTCCTGCATTTCTTTCCATAGAGAGCTTCATAAGGTGCCATCTGAATACGGGAGGGAAAGCTATTATTATAAGAAAATTCCACCAAAGGTAGGTGTTGATCCCAACCACCTTTGAAATCCATAGAGAAAGCTCTCAACATATCATCTAGAGTTTGAATTGTCCTATCACACTAACCATCTGTCTGAGGATGATAAGCAATGCTGAAACTCAAATCTGTAACTAGAGTATGCTGAAGACTTTGACAGAACTTTGAGGTAAACCTCGGATCCCTATCAGATATAATAGAAAGTGGTACTCCATACAATCTTACCACTTCCTTTACATATATCCTGGTAAGTTGATCCAGAGAGATATCCTGTCTAATAGTAATGAAATGTGAAGACATTGTAAGATGATCAACTATGACCCAGATAGAATTATTGACTTTGGATGTTTTAGGATGTCTGGTGACAAAGTCCATAGTGATGTTTTCCCATTTCCATTCGGGTATGGGTAATGGTTGTTACATCCCCTTAGACTTCTATCTCTAAGATTTAACTTCCTGACAAACCAAGCATCGAGAGACATATTCAGCAACATCTTTTTTCATTCCATCCCAGCAGAAGTACTCTTTCAGGTACCTATACATCATCGTGCTTCTAGGATGAATAGATAATGAAGAACTATGAGAATCATCCAGCAACTCCTTTAATTCGGGGATGGTAGGAACACAAACCCGATTCCTAAACTTTATTATCCCATCACAAGCAAGGTTGAATTCAGGAACATTTCTCACATTATATTGTAACTTTACATCTTATTTCTGTTCCTATTTGATTTTCACATGTATAGACGGTTGAGCATTCATTTGAGAAAGATAACATTTTCTCCTTCCATTATAATTCCAAGATCCATCCTTGGTAAATACATAAATATTGGATCTTTTGTGATCCTCATCATGGATAAATTGGCATGGTCTTGTCGACTTAATGCATCTGCCACCTTGTTTTCTTTCCCAGGGTGGTAATGAATTGAGCAGTCGTAATCCTTAATCAGCTCCAACCATCTTCTTTGGTGCATATTCAACTCCTTTTTTGTGAAAATATACTTTAAACTTTTATGATCTGTATAAATGTCATACCTTTCTCCATAAAGATAATGCCTCCAAATCTTTAATGGAAATATTACCACAGCTAACACCAAATTATGAGTTGGGTGATTTTGCTCATTTATTTTCAACTGTTGTGAGGCATAAGATATCACCATATCATTTTTCATAATAAAACACCCCAATCCCTTCATGGATGCATCACTATAGATCACAAAGCATTCTCCACTATAAGGAAGTGTGAGAACAGGTGCACTGGATAACCTACTTTTCAACTCCTTGAAATTCTCTTTACATTCCTCCGTACAAACAAACTTAACTCCTTTCTGAGTCAACATGGTGAGTGGATTAGATAATCGTGAGAAATCATTCACAAAACATCGATAATATCCATCCAAACTGAGAAAACTTTGGATCTCAATTACTATTGTTGGTCTCGACCATCTTTCGATAGCCGCTGTTTTTTATGGATCCACATGTATCCGCGCTTTTGAGATTATGTGACCCAAAAATGAAACTTTTTGAAGCCAAAATTCACACTTGGTAAATTTGTCATAAAGCTTCTGAATTCTCAGGGTCTTCAATATAATTCTCAAGTGATCCTCATGTTATTCCTTGCTCTTTCAATAGACCACAATATCGTCTATAAAGACTACCACAAACTAATGAAGATAGTCTCTAAAGACTCTATTCATTAGATCCATGAAGATAGCAGGGGCATTAGTAAGACCAAATGGCATCACTATAAATTCCTAGCGTCCATACCTTGTACGGAAAGTCGTATTTGGTATATCCTCTCTTTTGACCCTTAATTGATGATACCCTGAATGAAAATAAATCTTGGAAAGGTATTGAGTTTCGCTTAGTTGGTCAAATAAGTCATCAATGCACGAGAGAGGATATTTCTTCTTGATAGTGATCTTGTTAAGTTCTCGATAATCAATGCAGTGTCTCATTGATCCATCTTTCTTCTTAACAAATAGAACAGGTGCTCCCCAAGGTGACACACTAGGGCATATGAATCCCTTATCAAGATTCTCTTGGAGTTGCTTCTTCAATTCCTGCAACTCAATTGGGGCCATTATATAAGGTGTCTTTGAAATAGGCAAAGCACCCGGTACGAGTTCTATTGAAAACTCAACTTCACGATTTGGTGGAAGACCCGGTAATTCCTCCGAAAAGACATTATCAAACTCCCGTACAATGTTCATATTCTTAATCATGAGTTTCTCACCAACCATTTGAGATAAATAACTTTCATTTAGTGGAATCAAGACCCATAAGATGGAAGAAATTTCCACTGGAAGGTTATATTCATCCTTGCATTGATAGACGATCATATATTGATCAAGAATATGAAATGTGACTTCCCTTCTTTGGCAATTGATATGATCTCCATATAAAGAAAGCCAATCCATGCCAAGAATCAGATCAAATTCCACTATAGGGAGGATCACAAGATTTGTAGGAAGCACTATCCAACAAACTTCAATCGGAGAAGAATTATAAACTTTTGATGTGACTGTTGTGCCATTAGGGGTTGTCACAGCTAACTCAACATCTAATTGTTTAGGTAATACGGTGATACCCTTAGAAAATTATTCAGAAATAAAGGAGTGGGTGGATCCATAATAAAATAAAACATTTGCTACTTTAGAGTGGATGATAAGTGTACCTTTCACCACTTCATTATCGTACTCAACATCCCTGATATAAGATGCATGTGACTTTCCTTTATCTTTAGCCTTAAGAGTTTATTGACGTTGATCATCATCAATAACCCCTGGATTAGGGAATTTATTGGCATAATGCCCCATTTAATTGCACTTGTAACATTGAAGTGTAGGAGGTGCATTTTGTGTAGCCTTTTCTTTTTTCTCATCACTAGACATCTTCTTCCCATCATTGCGGCATTCAAATACCCGATATCCATCCTTTCAACATTTTAAACATTTACTTGTCCCTTTAAGACAAATCCCTCCATGTTTCTTTGCACACTTTGAGCATAAGGGAAAGCTCATCTTCTTTTCAGTGTGCTCTTTAGATTTTACTTTGAATTCCATTTTCCTCATCTTATCAAACCCATATGACTGATGGGTTACTCTAATCGCCATCTCAACATTGAGAGCACATCGAATGATTTCTTCATAGATATTGAAGTCCCTTATGGCTAACGCCCTTTGAAGACTTGGTTTTAAGCCACTAAAGAATCAATCGATCTTACTATCTGGTTGGATAATAATAATAGAAGCGTACCTTGGAAGTCTTGTAAAATATGCTTCATAGGTACCAACAGATTCATCATCCTTTTTCATTAGTTCAAGAAAATCCCTCTCCATCTTTGTTCAGAGAATATGGAGGAAGTAATTATTGAAAAATATGTTCTTGAACTCATCTCATTCCATAGACTCAATTTCATCTCTTTGCCTTGTATTCTTGATAAGATTCCACCATTGATCAGCATCACCTTCCAAACGATACACTGCTAGGATGACTTTATCATGTTCAGAACATTGAAGAACTGAAAATATATTTTCAGTAATACTAATCCATTGTTCTGCAACTAATGGATCAGTAGACCCGCTGAATGAATGTGGACGCTGCCTCATGTAGTATTCAACAGAATGTTGCTCCTCCTTTGCTCGTTTGTAAGTCATGTATAATTCCTAGCTTGAGAATGCTTTTTGAGCATGGATATAAGATTTTTCATTCCATCTCCCATAACGTTTGGTTTCTCAGGGGGATAATCATTGCATTTCCCGTCGCATTCCGCATTAACACGGTTCCTTCGGGTTCTGGACATTGACTAAAACCAAGAATAATATTGTGAGAAACACTAATTATAATAGGAAAACCACATAATCAAGAATAAAATTTCACACGTAAGGTCTTATCATAGGTTATTCGTGGCCATTTCTAAAACACTAATATTTTGTTCTATGCTTAGACTTATCCTTAGGGTTCTTACTAAGGCTTTCACATCCTAGTTTCCAAAGGTTGACTATACCTTTCCTCTAATACCAACTATAATGACCCATACATTACAAACATTATTATTACTTCAGAATTGAAGCACACTTATTAAAACATATAACAAAACTAGGAAATGACCGTATAGGTATAGTCTTTAGAAACTGGGAAACATAAACAACTAGTTCATAAAGCGTCTACACTGTCTCTAATTTATTTCATCATATCTATAGTCCCTTTTGGAATATATTACTTAATAACCTTCTTAATTACTTGGGGAAAGAAAAAATACAAAAGTGTGAGCCCAAATTCTCAGTAAGGGTATACAAAAGAAATATCAATCACATCATATTCATAAGAACATAACATTTTGGACATCTTACCCGGCAAAAGAGATCATAATTTCATAACATGGGATAAATCATGTTAGTGAAGTTTAATCACAATAATAATAACATAAAACATGAAGCTTTCTGGCATACATACATAATCATAGAGAATCATTTATTATTAGTCAAGACTCACTGCCAAGACTATCTTAGTAGACAAAGTCCATTTCTGAACCGAGTTCATTCCTCGTTTCAGTCCTATTTCACTGAACCGGTTTAACCTGCCATTCCAGCCATGTCTATCTCATGAGATATAAAATATTTACCCAATGCATTAGAGGTATATATAGTTCCCACCCATATCATAATGATACCATTCTTATGTGTGCCACAAAATCAAAAAAATCATACACCATTTCATAACCCATGTAATAAAAATGGGAATCTTAAACATCATGTCATCATAACATAATCCATATAAGATAAAATGACATCATAAAAATAATAACATAATCAAATAAATGTAAAAATAGGGATTGAAATAGAAACCTATATTATCTTATATGGAAAATAATTTTGATAAAATACTTGAACTCCATTCTTGAGGAAAATATCATTTCTACTTCAAAAACACTTTTCCTTTCTTAACATGTCATAAAAATCTAAACTAAAATAAGTTGATGAAAAATAAACTTGAAAACTTGTATATTAAGCTTCTTGGAAATAATGTTTTAAAAATCCATTCATTCCGTATAAGTTAAAAAAACATTCTTCTCGTACTTTTTTCAGAAAAGTCAAAAAGTACCTCGTACGAAAAATGACAAAAGTTTTCTTTCGTATCTTTTACTAAAAACTAAACGTAGGGTAAAATTGGATATAAAATATTGTAAAAGGATATAAATATTACATATTGAGGAAACATGGATGTGGATGATAAATATTTCCCAGTAAATTCTGAAGTATAAACAATCGCGGATAAAAATTGAGATTGCGAGATTTTCCCTTACCTTAGGTCTGATTTCCTTTGTAAGCGTCTGAACCTCCTGTATAATGATTTAAATAATGTCAATGACTTTTTCCAGAATCATACTCATTGTTATGATATCATATATGGTCATATTCTTAGCTTCTTATTATTAATATTTCATTGTTACTTGTTATTTGGGTGTTTATTGCTTTTTGTTCTTATGCATGTTTTGTAGAATAAATTCTTATTCTTATTTTTGGGTTATAGATACCTCATTTACAGAATGGTATTAGTGTAATATATATCATATTTATTCATTAAATTAATTTATATAATCATTATGCAATGAAGATCATCTAGAACGAGTCGCATCACATCGTGGAGACGGTATTCCGTACGTATGCACGAGCGATGATATCGTTCCCATGATCGTGAAATTGTAATGGATTGTATGTATACTATTTCAGAATCAATATCACTTTACAATAATAATTTATAGTTATTATTTACACAATTATACCCCTCCAAGTAAGGTGGTGGTGGAAAATAGATTACACCACGGCGTGGAGACGGTATTCTATACGTACGCACGTGCGGTGATTTCATTTTCCGTAGGATGGATAGAGGGTGAAATAGGGTTGTTTCATACTTATAATAACATATCAGTATGTGAGTGATACTGATGTTATTAATTCATAATGAAACAACTAAATAAGACGAAGTGGAAGAAGAAATAAAGTTGAATGAATCGGTAACGGACATTACCTCTTCTTTGAAGCGCCACTTTGAGACCTCCTTTTAGGTTACTAAAATTGGTCTTTTAAGAGAACAAGGACCTATAGGATGTTTCTAGGGAAGTGTAGAGGAGAAATTGGCAGGGGTTGTATGATCATTAAGGCTCAAAGTGGTGTGAGTAAGAGAGGTAGGAGGTGCCCTTTTATAAGGGAGGAGAGGGGCACCTTTGGAAAACCTAAAAACATTATTTTATTATAAAGTCATATTCGGTTATAAATAGCTCCAAATTGATTTATTTCAAAGCTAAGGTGGGTATGGGTCTAAACCCTCTAATAAAATAGAATTTAGAAAAGTTTAGGTTCCTATTTTGACCTTATCATTTAAATTTAACTTTAAGTTAAATAATTTTACTTTTACCGTGTCTTTTTGTATTCTTACAATATAAGAATAATAAACTTACTATAACAAGACAAACGAACCCCAAGTTGATTATTATTAATATATATAACCTTATATAAGTCATTTGGACGAACTTTAGATTTTTAGGAATAATATAACAATTAATAATATAATATTTGTTTTAAAAACTATTGTATGCCAATTTTGATACTATTTGGTAATTGATTTTTGTGAAAATCATAACAGAACGATTAGTTCAAAAGTAGTGAATTAAATAAATAATAACTTGTCATATTAACCTAGAGAATTATTTTAATTCATAAAAAGTCTCAAATTACATTTATTTGGGTATTTATAACATCAATTATGTCAATATTTCATTAATAAGATAATTACTGCATCATCATTGTGTCATAACTAAATTAAAATAATTAATGTCTAAAAATTACAAATAAAATATCATTATGTAGTAAATATTTTTATATTTCTAATGAATATTTATAGTCTAATTTATCTTATGTATACCCTATATTAAAAATGATTTAATTATTAAACTTTGAATATAACTATTTTAACCCTTCTTTAAATAAATTAATAATAAATGTCCTAATCTAATCCAAGTGGGCCTAAATGGTCATATTTTATTCCTAAGGTTGTTTTTGGTCGAATAAATCTTATCCAAAATGATTAAGACATGTTTTAGGGTAATAATAATATCATTTTTACCCTTAATTACCCTATTTACTTTTAACCGTGGTAAATAAAAGTAAAAAGATACTATTCACCAAAAATTATTTTCATCTCATTGAATCACATTTTACTTACTGAAATCAACCGTGTCTCCCAGATTTTTTAAATTCCACTCACAGAAGTGGTAAAATTAAGTTTTATGTAAATTTGCAAATTCTCGTAGGAGGTTGGTAAAAGACGGTGAAAAGTTCAATAAAATTTTTATATATCTAAAATTATTATAAAATTAATCCAATGAATTACATTGAACTTGTATCAATTTTGACATAAAATAAATTTAAATAAAATAAATAATTATTTAAATATAACGTCTGTTTTTAAATAGTAACCCAGTTTTTCACTATTCATCAAAAATTGAAAGTTTGTAGAAAAATACAAAAATTTCACCCTAGGCTAATTTCGATATTCCAAATCCAAAAATGAAGTCCATTTTGAAAAATAAAATTTTAAAAATATAAAAAAATGGTTATTACTGTTCATAACAGTTAGTTTTAATAATATTTTCATAGCATATCGTTGTTTAAAGAAACTCGATATTGCGTACGACGCAAGTTATCAAGGAAGGTCGTGATTGCGTGTAAAGCAAGCCAAGATAGTGTGGTGTGTAGTGAAAGATTTCTTTGATGATTTATATAACATAAAAACATAATATTTCTCATAAAAGTCTCGGGTGTTACATCCATTATAACCATAAAATATAATATTGAACTCCAAATATGGATTATTTTAATTTTATGTTTAGGTATTTATTATACAAATTACCTCTTTATGTAATTACCACCAGATATCTATGTAAAATTATGATAAAACCATCCCACTAAACTCATTTATGGAGTAACATCTATGAAGTATTCCAGTATGAATAATATTAGTAAAATATTTATTTATTAATGGTTTTATAAACATAATCAGTGAGAACATTCCAAGTTAATAGTTTTTATTTAATAACAAGAAATGTTATGGTGTTATGTGTTAGTGATTAAATGTTTGTGACATTTAATGTGAATTTAATATGTCATATATCTCATTATGGGATGAAAATACTTGTTTGAGTTTCACTAGAGGCCTATAGGAAACATTTAAAAACATAAACCTCTCTATTTTCACTCATTTTAGATACATTAATAGTGAGGAATCACATTTTCACTAATATTCATAGTCATAAGCCTTTTTTTAAGGCATATATTAAGAAAAAGGTGAAGGAAAATTGGACGGATCATGACTTCTTGGAAGTAGTGTATTTTCTTATACAAATCTTTTATTCTATCACATGGTAATATAATATTGATGAAACAAAAAACATTATGCCCATATGAAAAATATAGAAGATTAGAAAATTTTTTTCTTCATGATGTATTCATCCAAATATGAGTGGAGCATCTCAGGATTACATCAACCTGAAAAGTAATCAACTTTGTCATTTAGATTTTTTTCTTTCTACATGAAATTGATTTCATTGAATCATTAGTGTTCGACTAGTATTTTAATTTTGGAAATATTTTTTAATGATTGATTTAGATGTAATTTTCTAAATGTACTTATTTCACAGTATTCCTTGCACCTAAATACTTATAAAATAGTCTAAGAGATGAATAGATAGAGGAATATATTTGATGGAAATACTTAAATATGTGATTGAACTATAGACATCAGTTTCATGGTGAAATAACTGAATGATGGTATGATTTTCACTTGATTTTTTTATTATATGACATAATTATACATTTCTTTTGAAAAAAATTCAAAAAATGAATATTTCATATAAATATATAGAAATTGTAGCAATAGTACTTGATGAGAGTGAATATATGGTGGTAATTGTATAATATTGTTCATGGAATAAAACAAAATAAAATATGACTAATGTTAATAAACGTAACAAGATGTGTAATACAGTATTATAAAGATTACTGAATTAAGTATGATATTTGAGGTAGATTATTGAAAATTATTTAATGAAATAAGATGTGTGAGGCAGTTCTACAAATGTTACTCAAACCAAACAAAAATCCTGAAAAAATATGAAATTGTTTGGACAAAACATTATTTTTGTGATATAAATTGATATTTTATTAATAGAAAATAGTTCTTGGTGAGAAATATTGATACTTTCTTGAGAAAAATTTACAAGGATAAAAAATTAATTATGAAATAAATGATTTAGAATGAACAATACTGCAAGAAGAACGTACCAGGAGTAAAATGTTTTGTGTGAAAAAATGAATAGAGTTTCATGGGGAAGAACTTGATGATACCCTTATATTATATAAAATTAATTAAATTTGTAAAACTAAGAGTATATAACTAAATCATTTCAAATATGGAAATCGAATAATATATTTGTTAGGAACGTTTTTTTATTAAAAATCAATGAAAAAATACAATTGTACATGATATGAGATGTAACTAGATAAAAATAAGTTTTTATTGTTTTATTTTTTTATCATTATAGATGAAGAAAAAACATTTTTGATGAAGATAGATGATGTGAATGGTTATCATTATATAAAAATTATATTTAATCAACTTAAAGGGGGGAACTTTTATTATTTTAATATGATATTTATAAATATTTTTTGAGGATAAAATGGGGAATAAATAATGGGATAATATATATAATACAATGAAATATATGGTGGTATATTAAATAGTAATGAATATTCAATATAATAATATAGTACGAAGAAATAATTATATTGAATAAAATTATGGAAAGTATTCACATATTGAATATTTAGAGGAAGAGATAATAATATAATGATTCAAAGAACCCAAGAAGATAAAGTACATGTTTAATTAATAAAGATATATACATTGATGGATCACTATTGTTGAATAATTTAATCATTTTTTTGTAAAATAATTATTATGAGCATCTAGATTATACACTATATAAAAGGCCCTCAGACCTATAAATTATGTTTTCCACTTTCTTGAACTATGATTGGAGAAAGGGAGAGATAAAGAGAGGAAAATATTTTTATCCTTAGTAGGTGGTTATTCATCTCCAATTTTGGTATATATAGTGATTCTTGAATAGGAGTTTCATTTTATAAATATTATAATCAACAAGATGTCAGCTATAGGGATTTATACATGATAGAAATAAGTTTATAACTCTCTTTGGACTTAGGATATCTAAATTAGAGGGTAAACCATGTAAATTATTGTGTTCTTATAAAATTATACACTATTCCTTATAAGAAGCGAAACAGATAAATTTAAAATTTCATAACTAAATGAAAAAAAATAAATGCCACATATCCCAGATTCACTCCCTCTTAGGAGGAGTTCATGAATTTAGTACCTTAATTCCAATATGTAGTTTCATAGCCTTAAGGTTCTATTTGGAATAATCTATCACTGATATTTTTTATATTTTTTTCATGATATGATGTTTACAATTATGAAGTATTAAATTTGTTTTTCTGATGTTTCTTTTAAAAATGAATGGATAATTTTATTATGTATTTGGATGTTCATAATGATATTTCCCATGAGACTATATTTCATAGATTTTCATTTAGAATAGAAAGTGAGATAATTAATTTAAAATTAAATATTTGAAATTATAGTTTCATGATATTTTCAATGGTGAAGTAGAAGAGTGTCTTGTTTTAAATGGTAATGTTAGGAAGTCCATGAATAAAACACTATAATTGGTTATTTCATCACCAATGGTGTGTAATCATGGTAGTATTGATAAATTTGAGAATTAATTTTTTAGAATATAATTTAATATCACAAATCATATATTTTAACTCATTTGGGAATAAAAAAATAAATTCATGGTTCAAGATATATACAGAAACATTCTTCTTTATTAATAAAGCGTGAAAAAAATTATATAAAAACAACTAAATTAAAATTAGAGTTTGAATAATGTAAATAATGAGACACATCCTTCATGAAATCAACCCTAGGAATTATGGAAAATATGAGATTGAAATTTGAGATAATTAATGAGAATTATTAGGAATTATATGTAAATATAGTAAAAGAGATGACCCTACAAGATTATATATTTTCTCTCAAGAAGTAATTTAATGGGAAATTTCAATATTTGAATGAATATATTTCCTTATTCGATTAATACAATAATAGGTTCATGTAAAAGAAAAAATATCAAACCTGAGAATATGTGAAACAAGTTTTCTAAATCAAGAAATGTTAATTATCAAATAAAAAACATGAATAAATTATATCACCATGGAGTCATGAGATATACCATGGAAGTGTGGAAATATGTTATATAGGTCAAGAGAAAAAAAATTCACACCTAAGAATTAAATAAATTGCATGAATTATATGGTACATGTTTCATATGTGTAAATCATGAACATGTGATATGATATTGAAAAAAGGGGTCGAGGAAAATTTCAAGGGGAAAGGTAATGGTTTATATGAAAAAGGATTACAATATTTTTATGAAATAATAATTTTTCACTTTAAATAACATATTAATTTATTGGAAAGGTGGATTTGTAGACAATCAGATATGTTTTATATAACAACCAAGTGTGTATTTTCATAGCAGTCATCATCTAATGAAAGATGAAAATACGGAGCACTCAGATACAAGAAAAATATTTTTAAGTACGCATTGAGGTTGTGTTTAAAATGGAATCACATTTAAAGATGAGGAATACCAAATTAAAATCTACAAGGGAAAAAATAAAAAAAAAGATTTATAAATCCTAAAATATTTATGATGACCATGGGAGATGTCAAGAGAAGGAATTATTAGGAAAAATATACCACAACTGGAAATTTCATAATCTTGATTAATAAAGATAATTCTATTATTGGGATCATTATTATTGTGATGGAGGATAAAAATAATTATTTATAAGTGGTATTTTTCAAAGTACTATCACCACAAAAAAGGTCTGCAAACCCCAAAGATAGAAAATGGAAGACAATAGTTTGATAAACATGTCCAACCACATTCCTATACTTTAAGAAATCTATAAAAAAACCCACATCCCAGTATATTTATTTGATTAATTGTTATTGAATTTTGTGTAAAACTATATTTTAAAAATAATTATGGAAACAAATGGACATATCATCAATTGATAAGATACAAAAAAACTCATAAAAACATTATAAAATAATTTAATGATCATGTATTGACACATTTATAAGGATATGATTTATTGACTAGTATATGAAGTGTAATTTAATTAGATTTTAGAAACCTTAAATGAATCATGAAATTTGGTATCTGGATTTTAAGTAGTAATAAGAAAACAAAAAATCCTAATTAACTCAATGACTAGTGGTATTGAATAGTTTTATCATCTATTTAGAAAGATAATCAATGGTTATGGAAATATCAATTTAGTAAAAGATTTTACATTATCCAGCCAAATGTATTATTATATTGGTATTGTAAACCTCAATAATTATTAAAGGGTGAAAGGAGTAAAATTACCCAGATGATGTACCTAAATTTTATACCATACATTATAGCCTAAATAATTTGAATGGGATGTCAAGATAGAAATATGTTAATTTTTAAATCTTATCAAGTGGTTTCATTAGTATCAAGTAAAAATTAAAGCATGGTACAGAAGTATGGAATTTAATGTGATGTTTTAATTTCAAAATTATTGATTTTCTTCTATTTTAAGCATTAATATTAGGCTATTATAGATTATTATGCATAAGACCCTTACTAACTTTACATATTTTAAATTAATTTATTATTATCGAGAATTATTTTGTAAAAAAAATTGGTATTAATATTATACTAAAATATTTTGATATGAATGTTTTATTATTGTAATGAATTCATCCAGAAAAAGATCAAACGTGTAAGTATGATGAACCATTGGATTTTATTTAAAAAATATTTTAGTTTAGATTCAAAAAAAGTGAAAAGTGAAACCATAATGTTATTTAAATATATTTAAAATTATTTCTAATACGTGGATAGCTGATTAACAGTAGTGTTGATGACATTTTTGTAAATGGGAGAATTTTTAAACTAATGGTTGTGTTTATGTCATATTTTTTATTGGTCAAAACTAATCATTCCTCAAACATTGTCAATGGAGAGATAATTCTATTTTTAACCATTTTACAATAATTTGAGAGGTATAAAGAAGGCTTATTAAACATGAATGGTTGTGAATAATTTTTAAGTGATTAATGAATTATGGACTATATATGTGAAAAATTATTTAATATATGATTGATATATATATACAATGGTTTATTGGTGAAGGAACCTTTAAAATATGCAATACTAGTTAGAATATTGGACTATGAAAACTGATTATATCTATCACTGTAATGTATTATGTATAATAATGTTTCCATATTATTATATAAAAACAACAAAAATACTTTATGATAGTAAATATATAGAGATAATAAATTATTTCTAGTTATTAAAAGATGTCTGTAACAATTGAATGAAAATTAATCAATGCAAGAAGATGTTATAGATAGTTTGATAAAAATTACTGAACATAAGAAAATGAATGGGATAAATTGAGTGTTGTAGGATATAAACAAATGTTGATCCCATAAAATATGATTTTTTATTTATTATCAATACATGTTATTTAGTATAAATACAAATGATATAGCTAAATATATTACAAAAGATATTTTCAAAAGATTTATGATGGTTTAAAATAAGTATGGAAGGAATTATAGGTTAATCTATGATGGTTTTTGTTCAAATATAATACTCTTGAGTTTATAATAAAATGTATATAAGTCATGTGTATGATATTTCATTAAATTATTAAAGTATTGAAGACTTTACTCTGTGACACATAAAATCTTGGTTATAATATATAACCTCTTAAGTCCTACTCAAATAATATATAAGAATAATTTAATTGTATTTAAAATCTCTCAAAACATATACAATATTTCCTCTGATTTCACATTGTGTTATGTATTATTAACTCAAAGTCTATAAAAGATTAACTAGGTTACGCGTAATAGTAACTAAAAGGTTCTAGAGGATATGTAATCTAAAATCAGGCTTACATTATAAATTTTTTGATGGATACATAAGTTTAATATGACGTTCTCAAAAGATATGTATGATGTTTCTATTGGATAGTTATGATTAAAAATATGGTTCAAGGTGAAACATAAGATTATAATCAATCATTGAATTGTTTTCCATCAATATTAATACATCGCGATAATTCATGATGATCATTATTAAATATAATATGTTTTTGTTTTTGGAAAAGGGATATAGAATTTCAGTTATAGTATGCATGTGATCAAGAATTTGTGGAAAATAATTTATAAAGTTTGAAGAAATTAAAGATGAATGAGATAATATTTGGCGAGATACTAATATGATATCCCTATTTATCAATATATATATCAATATGACTGATTTGAATGAAAATTAATTATCTAAGATCATTAATATTTTAATAAAATGATCAGGAAGTTGTGTATTTCATGGAGTTTTCTAAAAAATAAAAAATTGGAATGTATTCTTATGATCATTTATATGTTTTATAAAAAGAATAGGTATCTGAATAAAAAAGGGTAATATTGGATGAACATTACAATGATAGTATGAGAGAGAGAATTAAGGATTGTTATAAAGAAGATGAAGAATAAAATAATAACTATTTTCTCAATTAGAGACTCATTATTTTAAAAATAGTCATTATTTGATAATTATTTAACTTTTATACAAAATAACAAATTTGGTTCTTGTTTAGACTTTTTTATGCCAAAAATATAACAAAATACAATTAATTTACATTCTTATAGATTTATATTGATAATAAGAATGGTTTTTTTTGGGTTGGATAACAACCACCATACATTGGGGATGTTTTCATCCATATTTAATTAAATAAATTAAAAATATATTATGCACTAATTTTATTTTCTTAACCAAACTGATTTAGGGGAATATATGCTAAATTTGAAAGTGATAAATTTTGATTTGAAAACAAAATTTATCAGTACTAATTAACCCCATTATTAGTGCTGATAATATTTTTATGTGATTATAAATCAATGAGTTGTATAAGATAAAATATGATATGTGTGAGATAGACATGGTATTCCAAGAGATAGACACTAAGGATGAATAATTTTTTTCAAAACAAATTACGGGGGATGAAAATTATTCTATAACATATGTGTTAGAATCAGTGTAGTCAAAAACAATTCTATAAAATTTATGATTAAATTTATTCATTTTTTTGAATATTAATAAACATCTTATAACATCACGATTGTTATTCTGGGTTATATAGTTTGTGATAATATCCTGAGATTTATTTTCTCACAGAAAGGTCATAGTAGTTACCCACTTTTATGAGAACCTAGAAGTTCAATGGGGATATTCTTAAAATATATATGTGTTATATATCTATATGACATCATTTTATAGGATAAAAATTATATATGATATGATCTATGGAGACTCATAAGTATTTAAGGCAATTTCTCATGGTGTGTGCCATTGGTAATTTTAGTGTAAGAAATTATGTGAAAAAGATCCACCAGAAGTAAATTTACATTTTAATGTGTCATTGGATGATCGTATCTTTAGAAATGTGTAATTTTCCATACTATTTAGTATCATTGTACATGAATAATATGAGTTACTTTTTGGATGTATTAATGAAAACTGTTATGAAACATGGTCGTAGAAAAATAGCTTATGTTGGTTATGCCATGAATAATGAAAGAAAGTATTTGTCACTTAAATATTTAAATTAAAGATGATATATTTGACCCTTTTATGCGAATGTAATAACTTAATTAAGAAAATCATCATGGAAATAAATGGAATGTTCATATTCATAAAATGAATGAAATAGATAATGAGCACATAGTTTGATGAAACCAGCATGTAACCTACTCAATATGACATATAATGATAATGGTATTAAATTACAAAGTAATCACTGATATGAGGAAGTATTCCATTATGAAAATAACTTATATGGATGCCTTGGCATATTTCTAGATGTTAACCTTGGATTTTGAGTGGCACTGTCTTATGTCACTAAGAAAGAGGCTGAGAGGGTAACATACTACGTGTATCCATAACCTCAGCTAAATATTATTATTATTTAACATTTTGAATAAATATAATTCTCATACATGGATTAATAAATATTCATTTAAAATTTATTTCATATATTCAGCCAGTGGTTATTTGAGAGAATATTTGTGAGGATAATTGTAAATAAATATTTATTTTCTATTATGTAAATATAATATTTATTTATATATTAGAAAATATTACATTGATATTCATTTTTTAATTAATATAAATTATTCAGGGATATATAAATATTATGGAGGAATGGGGGACTGAGTTTAAATGGTTTGGGGAGAAATAATATATTACATATTATTTGAATAAATTTTACTGATTTTTTTCACCGAATTATTTTAAATTAAATCTTTATTTTTTATATTTCATGAAAAAATAATAATTATATTAGTATTATTATTTAAAAATGGGTTTCTCTGGAGATTTTGAAAATAATAGGTGCATTTGGAAAATTAATATTATAAAAATCTAACACTATTTTAAATCAACTATATTTTTTAGAACCAAATGATTTCTATTTTTTAAAAAACAATAAAATTCTGAGAATACTATCAATCTATAGAGAACTCCCTTTGAAGAATGATATCATAAATAGAAATAAATCACCTATCCACAACACCACTTCAATGGTGGGTTATAACTATGAATGAAAGTACACACACTACAATGAAAACATCTAGTAATGCATCTTAGACACCTTCCCCCAAGACTGGTACCCCAAACCTCTTCCCCCTTACCACTCTAGCCGCCTACGGGGGGCACTTCCATCACCCCTATTTATTCTAGAGAGAAAAAGGAGAATTGTTATTTTATGTGATTCTCAAGGTGATCAATGATGAAATATGTATGAGTTAGGATCTTCCCTTATACCGCACAATGATGCTATGGCGACAGTCTGAGATTCATAGTGCACATTCACATCACTACTAAAGGTACTTTAAACATGGTTCTAGTTTTCTTCCATCCATTATTCTTTGATTGAATTACATATACCACGAATTCTATGTCATGTACATATCTGATTAATTATCAATTATGAAAAAAGTTGAATGGGATACACTCTACTAGTGCTTCCATTATGCCTGGAACCTTCATGTGGTATGAAAGTGAGATTGTATAATAATATATAATTATTATCATAAAATTGATTTATTTATAAAGTTATAATTATTTTTCAGTAATGTTTTGATCATTATTTGTATCTGAATCCCATGATATAATCATGTTCCTCTTTATTATATTAAATGTAATAATAACTCATTAAATATGAATGGAGATCATTTTAAGAACTCATATAGAGTTTTCAATTATTATAGATAGATAAAAATTAAACAAATGGAATGTGGAATGTTGGTACACATCATGTAATCATGTATAAATCACTCTGATGACTCGTGAATTAATTTGAATCACCATGCACGTTTTTAAGTTTGAATTTAATTAACAAACATTGCATGTTGTCATGTCCTTATTGTAAAATGTTTTTTTGGACTACACAATATGCAACGCTCATAAAACATTTTTAGTATATTAATCATTGATAATTAATGTGTTTAAAACCTAGAACATATGACCGGTAACCATGTAACTCATATACTATTGGAATTTTAGCCCATGTACACATTATATAATCCAATAATTTCTACGCAAGACCAATACACCCAATCTCTAACAATGTTCAATGGATAGATGGGGAATAAGTAAAAATGACATGTAGTTGGATAGTACACATAATTTATATTACATATTTACACCAGATTTAGAATTAATTTATTTTACTATTAAAACTGTATTAACATGTGTTCTATGTGTAATTTATTTGACTCATAAAAACTATGTTGTGGTTTATATATATATATATATATATATATTAATTTCCTAAATAATTTTATCTAATATTCAGAACATCATGAAATGTATAAGTTCAAATACAACAAATACTCTGCACACATTAAAACCATAATATTATATATAAATAATATGTTTTTTGTGCTATTTATTTTAAAGTACACATCATGAAATTCCATGATATTATATGTATGTTATATGTCATATGGGTAAATAATATGCAACCATCTTCTACGCTAGGTAGATTGGATGCGTACATTTCATGTTTCATCTATAGTAGACATTTTTTACTTATTAAATATTAAATAAATTATTTAATTTTATTAAACTACTGATGGATGATAATTTAAATAATTATGGGATTATAATTAAGATAAACTATTCAATTAATTGATGACGATAATTAATTAATTCGAGTGTGATTTATCTTATATAGTAATGATCTAGAATGAATTATAGTTTATTAAATGTGTAATTAATTAAGTGCATGTGGATAATAATGATCGTAGACCATAATTTGTTTTGTGATTGTTTACATTTAATTTATTATTAAATTAAATGTATACCTTGTCCATCATCCCTTATCTTGTTAGTTCATAACTTATATCCCCACATTTTCCTTTTACATAAGACCCATAATTCAATCCTTTGGTTCATCATGCTTATGTGCAGGTAAAATATTATTTAATTGATGTATATATCAAGTTAGTGGAGGAAGTTAATGTTTGAAACCAAGAATAAATAAATCCAAGAGATAATGTGGATGATGGTGGGAATGTTAAACATAAAACAATTTATGGTTTAATGAGTTTTCCCCAAGTTCAATGGTTAATTTGACATCAATTTAGTAGGTAACATGATCATACTACAAATATTTATTCTAATTTTGTTAATTTCCATAATTAATATCGTTATATATTTTTCTCACGATCAAGAAAATTAATGAATTAAATAGCATGTAATATGGAACGAAAATAAATTGGATTATTTGTACACATGATCTAAGACAAAGTTTAACACTTAAGAAAACTAACTTAATAATAAATGGCATATAAAAAGAATAAAATAAATAATTTTATTTAAATATATAAATACCTCAATTATATATATTAATTCCATATATATATCCACTACATTTGTAGGAATCGAACCATAGTTCAAAATGAGTGAACATCCTCTGTGGGGGATGCTTTTAATTATAAGTGAATCTCAATCTAGAGTTTTGGGTTGACCTATCCTATAAGATATTAAGGGGTGGTCTCCTCCACGATAATTATTGAAATGTATAAGAAAATATTTTGAAGAAATATCTTTTCCAATATTTATGGATTGGAGATTCCACTCAACAAATCAAGGAACTGTGGTTATTTTAGATGAAAATATTTTCCAACTTAAATAACATCGAATATAATAACGTATATCAATCTATGTTTAGATAAGTGTAATAGAAATCATTTAAACTAGAATTTAATTTAAATGGGATAATATAAATCCAACAGTGAGATTAATTGGGTTTCAATAAAATAATTGGGGAAAATAAATATTTTTTATCTAATTTTATCATATAATGTATTGAAATTCCACTCTTATTAGTTTTAGAAATTTAAACACACAATAAATTGACCATAAAATTGTGATCTATACTATAAAAGGGTATAATTATCTCTTCAAATAATTTCTAATAATGTAAATGGAACATTCAAGCTATTATATTCAATGAATGTAATTTTTATGTGTTGGAAAACCATATTCTTGAAGCACTTGACCAAGATTTCAGTGATGAAGAATTATATCTATATATGGAACATTTGGATTAGGCCATATATTTCCAATGTTTAATATTATTTTCAATGTATAATGGGATAAAAAATTGACCTTATGATATACATATGTGTGTGTATATCATTATGTCTCACCTTCAATAACATTATTTGGAGAGTGTGACACAAGAGAGATATGAGATCATCACATCATTATTCACTTGATAGAATGGATATTATGTGCCATCTAGGACTAATTTAGTAACTATAATTTCCTACATATAGAATTTTTAAATATTCATTATTAAATTCTTAGACGATTATTGGAAATTTATCATTCTATCCTCACTACCTAAGTCATTCTCTAGCTTTTTTTACTTACAACATGGGAAATAAAGAGAAGAATCCATGAAAAAAAATCATACTCTCATTATCTATGTTAATTAGAACATAGGTTGTGAAAAAACGTGGTTTATATGTAAAAATGACGAGGGAGAAAATGTAAAAGGGTCCCAAGACTAATTACATGAATTTTTATCTTCATCACCATCCTTCCAATGAAAAATAGATTCAACAGAAGAAAAAGAAAAAATTTAAAAATAATTTTTAAATGTTGAAAGCTACGCCCTTAGATAAAAAACTAAAACCAATTTGGATGTACATTTTAATGAAATAATTTACACTCTAATGAAAAACAATTAAAGTACCTAGAGGAATAATGGTATAGGAGAACACCATTCATTTCATTTAGAAATGTCCAAGTGGTCCAAGTTCATTAAAATTGAACCACCACACACATAAGTGAATTCTATACAGTCCACCTATTCTTCTAGCCATACTCTATAGTTTTATCAGGCAATGATGACCCCATGTAATTCAAGAATATAAAAAATAGCTTCTTTAATCAAATGGTAATGTGCATTTACCAAGATTTCATCATTCACCGAGGGTCCAAAATTTTCCTATAATTAAACCCCTAGGTTATTCATTTAAGAATATTGAAATCATAGAAATAGATTAAATATCTTCTCGACCAAGCCTATCACCCAAATCCCTGAAACTAAGACACTGCACAACTATCCCAATAAAAACATGGGTGATTTGCCTCCCAATTATCCTTAGTATCACTAATGTGAGAGACTTTCAAATTCTGCAAAGTACTAATTATGTGAATTATCCTCTAATTACAAGTCAACTTCACTTCACAAATCATAGTTAAATCCTCTAACTCATTTGTGTATTTGAGGGAAACCAATTTAGGGCCTCCTACAAGACTACCAGATATATATATGTGAGGCATATGGAAATACTATCATGTTCTCTCAATAATAAATTCATGCGATAATGGAATCCCCTCACTAATCCTACATAGAATACATGGTCCTTAGAATGTTCACATCCATGAATTGTCATTTTAATTTGGTTCTCATCGGTATGTATAGTGTATTATGTTTAGGAAATGACATTAACCCCATGATTGAATCCTAAAATATGAAGAGAATCAGGTGGAATCTATGTATTGAAATGATAAAAAAGACTAGAGGATGGGGTTGGGAAAAATTAAATAAGATAATAATGGGTAAATATTTTCTTTATACTCAACTACATAATGCTATCCTCACCCACATAGACATTGGATTTATAGATAATATCTTTAATAGGAATCCCTACTAGAGCAAGGCCCTAGAATTTATTGCATGAGATCACCTTCCATCCATATACCCTCCCTTGTCCTCTAGTGAACTAGTAATAAAACCTTGAATGCACTTCCAATTTTGTTGTATGCACCTTATGAAGTATTCTCATGTAAAATTATGATCTCCTTTTGTCATTTTTTCACAGTAATCATGAGTCACATGGGAATAAAGATTAGTTATGACCATATCACTATCATGGTCAAAATATTCTAAATAGGCCTCCCCTATATGTGTAAGCCTCAACCCATATGAACTATATGTGCAATGATTCTAATACTAATGGGATATTCAGTAAGCCTACCTAAGGTTCAATCCCAATTCCTTCAACCCACCGTAATATTTACTAAGCCATATTACCAGTAAGATCAAATCCCCACTCGAAAGGCCAGATTTCCTCCATGATCCATTATCTCCTGTCCTCATAAACCTATATTTATTGTCAGAAATATATTAATAGGAACACATTCCAAGAAATACCTACCAAATATTGTCAAGAAATATTTCTAGAATGATAAAATATATAAAGTATGTTCATGCATAATTCCCACACCAGTCTTTTATTGAAACCTTCTAATTGTATGTCCTTGAATCATGATGTTAAGCTACATGGTTTTGTATTCGTCACATTTCCTTAAATGGTATAATGTGTCCCATTAATTGGCCCTAAACTATAGGGTTTTCGATTAAGTTAATAAATATGAAAAGGAATCCCATTTTATCATCTCGGTTCCATAATAAAAAAAATCGCCTCTATGGATGATAAGAAATCCAATAGTTCTCATTTATGAGGATTTAAATAATAATTTATTAAAATAACGCATTAAAAAGTAAATAAAAAAACAAGAAGGAGATCATATTATACATAAATATGTTACCATTGATTGAGAACCTCAAATACATACACATGGTTCCATCAATGGAGAACCTATGATACATACATATGGTTTCAAGTCAACACATGTCTATAGTAGACATTAAATGAAAGGGTGACTAGTCTCACACACGATATTTCAAAAGGAATCACAAATATGTCTTAAATATATAAGAGAGTTTCAATGTATGTAATACCCCTCAAAGGTTGTGATGAGATTAACCCTAAAACCTCGTTAAAAATGTTTGATCCTGGTCATAATTGGAAAAAATACTCAATGATCGCCTAATTTTGGAACTTAGGTTCATAACCAATCACATATGTAGGAATCATTGGGTATTTTTGGTTCCATGAATAAATGTAAAACCCGAGACTTTTATGAGAAATATTTTGTATTTAAATCATCAATGGAATCTTTCACTATACACAACACTAGATTGGCTTTCTTTACACGCAATTGCGGCCTTACTCGATAGCTTGGGTCATACGCAATACCGAGTTTCACTAAACAATGCTATGCTATTAAAATATTATTAAAACTAGCCGTTATGAATTGTAATAACCAGTTTTTGAAATTTTAAAAATTTTATTTTTCAAAATGGACTTCATTTTTGGATTTGGAATATCGAAAGTAGCATAGGGTGAAATTTTGTTATTTTTCTGAAAACTTTCAATTTTTTGATGAATAGTGAAACCACTAAGTGGTAGTTAAAAAAACTGAATTTTTCATAAAACATAATTTTACCATTTCTGTGAGTGGAATTTCAAAAATCCTAGAGACACGGTTAATATCAAGGACTAAAATGTGGTTCAATGAGATGAAAATAATTTATGGTGAATAGTAAGTTTTTACTTTTTTTACCATGGTTAAAAGTAAATAAGGTAATTAATGATAAAAATGATATTATTATTACCCAACACATGTCGTAATTCAATTGGATAAGTTTAATTCGACCAAAAACAACCTTAGGAATAAAATATGACCATTTAGGTCCACTTGGATTAGAATATGACATTTATTATTAATTTATTTAAAGAAGGGTTAAAATAGTTAAAATCAAAAGTTTATAAGTAAATCATTTTTAATATAGGGTTATAACTAAGATAAATTCGACTATAAATATTCATTAGTAATATAAAACGATTTACTACATAATGGTAATTTATTTATAATTTTTAGAAATTAAATAATTTAATTTATTTATGAAACAAATATGATGCAGTAATTATCTTATTAATGAAATATTGACATAATTGATGTTATAAATACCCAAATAAATTTAATTTGAGGATTTTTATAAATTACACTAATTCACTATGATAATATGACATGTTAGTATTGATTTAATTAACGTTTTTATAACTAATCATTCTATTATGATTTTCACAAAAATAAATTACCAAATAGTGTCAAAATTGACATAAAATTGTTTTTAAAACAAATATTATATTATGAATTGTTATTTTATTCCTAAAAATATATGGTTCTGCCAAATTACTTGGATAAAGTTATATATATTAATAATAAACAACTTGAGGTTGGTATGGATTTTTATAGTAAGTTTATTAACCTTACAGTGTAAGAAAACAAGAAGACACGGTAAAAGTAAAATTATTTAACATAAAGTTAAATCTAAATGATATGGTTAAAATAGAAACCTAAACTTGTCTAAATTATATTGGATGAGAGGCTTTATACCCATCCCCACATTAGATTCAAAATAAATCAAATTGGAGCTATTAAAAACCGAATATGACTTTATAATAAAATAATATTTTTAGTTTTTCCAAAGGTGCCCCTCTCCTCCCTCATAAAAGGGAACCTCCTCTCTCTCTTCCATACACCACTTTGAGCCTTCATGCTCGGCCAAACCCTGACAATATCTCCTATAAACTTCCATAGAAACATCATAGAGGTCCTGGTATTCTGAAATGACCAATTTTAGTTCCCTAAGAGGAGATCTGAAAGAGGCGTTTCAAAGAAGAGGTAATGTCCATTACCGATTCTTTCAACTTTATTTCTTCTTACACTTCTTCTTCTTTAGTTGTTTCATTATTAATTAATAACATAAGTATAAATCATATACTGATATGTTATTATAAGTATGAAACAACCCTATTTATCCATCTATCCATCCTACGGAAAATGAAATCACCGCTCGTGCGTACGTACGGAATACCGTCTCCACGCCGTGGTGTAATCAATTTTCCACCACCACCTTACTTGGATGGGTATAATGGTGTAAATAATGACTATATTTTATTATTGTAAAGTGATATTGATTCTGAAATATTATATATACACTCCAATACAATTCCACGATCATGGGAGCGATATCATCGCTCGTGCGTACGTACGGAATACCGTCTCTACGAGGCGATGAGATTCATTCTCCATGTTAACAATAAATTAATGATCATAAAGTTTATATAATGAATAATAATGAAATATATGAAATAATAAGGCTACTGGATTTATGTATATATATATATATATATGTGTATTTCATCTATTTAGTTTCATTCAATTCAATAAGGAAACGAAAACAGCGTTCATGCATACGTACAGCCTACCGTCTCCATGAACGATGTATTTCATTCCTTTTATCGATCTATAATATATATATGTATATTATGAATATATATTATATATAAATCATGTTTTACATTCTGGAATAATTTAAATCAGTATATAATTAATAATATCAAGAACGATAAGTCGAAACACATACGATAAATGAAATGATTTTACCCAAAATGCTGCTTTAACATAGAATTTACAAAAGAATGGTTAATATAAAGTCATAAGTGAAACATATATGATATCATAACAATAAATATGATTTTTTAATAAGTCAATGAAATTATTTAAATCATTATACAGGAGGTTCAGATACGTACGAAGCATATCAGACATAAGGTAAGGGATAATTTTGCAAATCTCATTTTTATCTGAGATTGCTTATTCGTAAGAATTTACTAGGGTTGATTCTGTCATCCATGTCCATTTTTTTATAAAAGTGTTTTCATGTATGTTTAAAGTCGTTTTTACCCATTTTGGACTTTTACTACATGGTATGTATGGAATCTTTCTTTTATGAGGTACTTTTGACTTTTCCTGCAAAAGTATGAGAAGAATGTTTTTTAAACATATACGGCACGAATGGATTTTTACGGTTTTATAAAGCCTTATTTTCATAAATCTTCCTCCAAAGTATTTCATGAATATTTTCAACAAAAAATATTTCTTTTAAAATTTCATGACGTTTTGTGAAAAGAAATTGATTTTGACGAAGAAATGATGTTTTCCTCAAGAATTCATTTCAAGTGTTTTATCAAAATAATTTTTCCATCTAAGAGGACATTATTTCATATGTGTATGTTTAAAGTATAATTTCTCTATGATTTACATGGTTTCACTTTTCTTATGATGATATGATATCCATTTTTTATGGATTATGTTATGATGGGATGCTGTTTATGAAACCCATTTTTATTCCTTGGGTTATAATGAATGATTTATGTTTATGTTGTGGAACAAGTAAGAATGATTTCATTATTAGATGGGTGGGACCTATATCTTCCTCCAATGCATTGGGTAAATATTTATATCTCAAGAGATAGACTTGGCTGGAATGACATGTTAAACTGGTTCAGTAAAACAGGACTGGAATGAGGAGTGAACTCAATTCAGAAAGGGACTTTGTCCACTAAGATGGTCTTGGCAGCAATGACTTGGATACTATGGAAATAATATCATATCCTTAATGGTTTTCCACAATTATAGTTTTAATTACCATGCTATTTTATCATGATTAATGTTTCTTTATGATCTATGCCTTACGTACTTCCATGACTTATGTCATTGCTCAAGATTCTGATTTTTAAATATTATGTTCATGTTTTGATGTTCAAATTTATATGATTTGTTTTATTTTATCCATTCTTACCCTTACTGAGCATTTGATCTCACCTTTTGTATGTTTTCTTTCCCCAGGTCAGGAAGAATGTTATTAAGTAATATATGCCAAAAGGGACTATAGATATGATGAAATAAATGGGAGACATTGTAGACGCTTCATGAACCAGTTGTTTATGTTTCCCAATTTCTAAAGACACTATACCTATTCGGTCCTTTTATGGTTTTTTTACATGTTGTAATAAGTGTGCTTCAATTTTGATGTAATAATAATGTATGTAAAGTATGGGTCCTTATAGTTGGTATCAGAGGAAAGGTATAGTCAACCTTTGGAAACTAGGATGTGAAAGCCTTAGTAAGAACCCTAAGGATAAGTCTAAGCATAGAACACAATCTTAGTGTTTTAGAAATGGCAATGAATAACCTAGGATAAGACCTTAAGTGTGAAATTTTGTTATTGATTATGTTGTTTTCCGATTTTAATTAGTGTTCCTCACACTATTCTTCTTGGTTTTAGTCAATGTATGGAACCCGAAGGAACCGTGTTAATGCAGAATGTGAGGGGCAATGCAATGATTGTCCCCCTGTGCAACCAAACGTTATGGGAGATAGAATGAAAAATCTTGTAGCCATGCTCACACAACATTCTCAAGATATGAATCATGGAATACTTCCAAACTAGCAAAGGAAGGAGCAACATTCTGTTAAATCCTTCATGAGGCAGCGTCCACCTTCATTCAGTGGGTCTACTGATCCATTAATTACTGAACAATGGATTAGTACTACTGAAAAGATATTTTCAGTTCATCAATGTTATGAACATGATAAAGTCATCTTAGTAGTGTATCGTTTGGAAGGTGATACTGATCAATGGTGGATTCTTATCAAGAATTCGAGGCAAAGAGATGAAATTTAGTCCATGGAATGGGACGAGTTCAAGAACTTATTTTTCAATAAGTACTTCCCTCGTATTCTCCGAACAAATATGGAGAAAGAGTTTCTTGAACTAAAGAAAAAGGATGATGAATCTGTTGGTACCTATGAAGAAAATTTTACAAGACTTTCAAGGTACACTTCGGGTATTATTATCTAACCTCAGAGTAAGATCGATCGATTCTTTAGTCGCTTAAAACCAAGTCTTCAAAGGGCGTTAGCCATAAGGGACTTCAATAGCTACGAGGGAATCATTCGATGTGCTCTAAAAGTCAAGATGGAGATTGGAGTAACCCATCAGTCATATGGGTTTGATAATAAGAGGAAAATGGAATTCAAAGGAAAATCTAAAGAGCACACTGAAAATAAGATGAGTTTTCCCTTATGCTCAATGTTTGGAAAGTAACATGGAGGGAGTTTTCTTAAAGTGAAAAGTAAATGTTTCAAATATGGAAATGAAGGTCATCAGGAATTTAAATCCTCAAAGGAATATTTCACTACACACAACACATGATTGGCTTTCTTTACACGCAATTGCGTCCTTTCTCGATAGCTTGCGTCGTACGCAATATCGAGTTTCACAAAACAATGATATGCTATTAAAATATTATTAAAACTAGCCGTTATGAATAGTAATAACCACTTTTTGAAATTTTAGAAATTTTATTTTTCAAAATGGACTTCATTTTTGGATTCGGAATATCAAAATTAGCCTAGGGTGAAATTTTGGTATTTTTCTGAAAACTTTCAATTTTTGATGAATAGTGAAAACACTAAGTGGTAGTTAAAAAACTAAATTTTTCATAAAACTTAATTTTACCGCTTCTATGGGTGGAATTTTGAAACTCCGAGAGACACAGTTAATATCAAGGACTAATATGTGGTTCAATTAGATGGAAATAATTTTTTGTGAATAGTAACTTTTTACTTTTTTTACCATTGTTAAAAGTAAATAGGGTAATTAAGGATAAAAATGATATTATTATTACACTAAAACATGTACTAATTCTATTTGATAAGTGTAATTCGACCAAAAAAAACCTTATGAATAAAATATGACCATTTAGGTCCACTTGGATTAGATTAGGACATTTATTATTAATTTATTTTAAAAAGGGTTAAAATAGTTAAAATCAACATTTTATAAGTAAAATATTTTTAATATAGGGATATACATAATATAAATTCAACTATAACTATTCCTTAGAAAGCTAAAAATACTTTCTACATAATGGTATTTTATTTATAATTTTTAGACATTAAATAATTTATTTTATTTATGACACAAAGATGATGCAGTAATTATCTTATTAATGAAATATTGACATAATTGATGTTATAAATACCCAAATATATTTAATTTGAGGATTTTTATGAATTACACTACTTTTATAGGTTAATATGACATTTTATTATTGATTTAATTAACTTTTTTAGAACTAATCATTCTGTTATGATTTTCACAAAAATCAATTACCAAATAGTGTCAAAATTGACATAAAATAGTTTTTAAAACAAATATTATATTATTAATTGTTATTTTATTCATAAAACACTATGGTTCTTCCCAATGACTTATATAAGGTTATATATATTAATAATAAACAACTTGGGGTTCTTTTGGATTTTTATATTAAGTTTATTAACCTTATTGTGTAAGAAAACAAGAGGACACGGTAAAAGTAAAATTATTTAACTTAATGTTAAATCTAAATGATAAGTTTAAAATAGAAATCTAAACGTGTCTAAATTCTATTGGATGAGAGGATATCTACCCATACCCACATTGGCTTCGAAATAAATCAATTTGGAGCTATTAGAAACCTAATATGACTTTATAATAAAATAATATTTTTAGTTTCTCCAAAGGTGCCCCTCTTCTCCATTATAAAAGGGAACCTCATCCCTCTCATCCTCACACCACATTGAGACTTCAAGCTCGTCCAAACCCTGAACATATCTCCTCTAAACTTCCCTAGAAACATTATATAAGTCCTGGTCTTCTTTAGAGACCAATTTTAGTGCCCTAAGAGGAGATCTCAAAGAGGCGCTTCAAAGAAGAGGTAATGTCCGTTACCGATTCTTTCAACTTTATTTCTTCTTCCACTTCTTCTTATTTAGTTGTTTAATTATGAATTAATAACATAAGTATCACTCATATACTTATATGTTAATATAAGTATGAAACAACCCTATTTCACCATCTATCCATCATACGGAAAAAGAAATCACCCCGCGTGCATACGTACGGAGTACCGTCTCCACGCCGTGGTGTAATCTATTTTCCACCACCACCTTACTTGGATGGGTATAATGGTGAAGATATTGACTATATATGATTATTTTAAAGTGATTTTGATTCTGAAATAGTATATATACACTCCAATACAATTCCACGATCATGGGAGCGATATCATCACTCGTACGTACGTACGTACGTACGGAATATCATCTCCACGACGCGATGAGATTCATTATCCATGTTAACCATACATTAATGATCATAAAGTTTATATAATGAATAATAATGAAATATATGAAATAATAATGCTACTGGATTTATGTATATATATATATATATGTATGTCATCTATTTAGTATCATTCAATTCAATAAGGAAACGAAAACAGCGTTCAAGTGTACGTACGGCCTACCGTCTCCGTGAATGGTGTATTTCATTCCTTTTATCGATCTATAATATTTATATATGTATATGATGAATATATATTATATATAAATCATGTTTTACATTCTGGAATAATGTAAATCAGGATATAAGTAATAATATCAAGAAGGACAAGTCGAAACACATACGATAAATGAAATGATTTTACCCAAAATGATGCTTTAACATGGAATTTACAAAAGAACTGGTAATATAAAGTCATAAGTGAAACATATCTGATATCATAACAATAAATATGATTTTTTAATAATTCAATGACATTATTTAAATCATTATACAGGAGGTTCGGATACGTATGAAGCATATCGGACATAAGGTAAGGGATAATTGTGCAAATCTCTTTTTTATCTGAGATTGCTTATTCGTAAGTATTTACTGGGGTTATTACTATCATCCATTTACATGTTTTATAAAAGTGCTTTCATGTATGCATAAAGTCTTTTTTTACCCATTTTTGACTTTTACTACATGATATGTATGGAATCTTTCTTTAAGATGTACTTTTGACTTTTTCGGCAAAGTTACGAGAATAATGTTTTTTAACTTATACGACACGAATGGATTTTTACAGTTTTATAAAGCCTTATTTTCATAAAGCTTCCTCCAAAAGATTTCATGTCTATTTTCAAAAAAAATTCTTTCTTTTAAAATTGCATGATGTTTTGTGAAAAGAAATTGTTTTTGAAGAAGAAAGAATAATTTCCTGAAGAATTCATTTAAAGTTCTTTATCAAAACAATTTTTCCATCTGAGAGGACATTATTTCATATGTGTATGTTTCAAGTATAAGGTCTCTATGATTTACATGGTTTCATTTTTCTTATGATGATATGATATCCATTTTTTATGGATTATGTTATGATGGGATGATGTTTATGAAACCCATTTTTATTCTTCGGGTTATAATGAATGATTTATGTTTATGTTGTGGCACAAGTAAGAATGATTTCATTATGACATGGGTGGGACCTATATCTCCCTCCAATGAATTGGGTAAATATTTATATCTCATTAGATAAACATGGCTGTAAAGGCAAGTTAAACCAGTTCAGTAATATAGGACTAGAACGAGGAGTGAGCTCGATTCAGAAAGGGACTTTGTACACCAAGATGGTCTTGGAAGCAATGCCTTGGCTACTATGGAAATCATATCATGTGCTTAATGGTTTGCCACGTTTACATGTTTAATTCCCATGCTATTTTATCATGATTAATGTTTCTTTATGATCTATGCCTTACGTACTTCCATGATTTATGTCATTGCTCAAGATTCTGATGTTTAAATATTATGTTCATGTTTTGAGGTTCAAATGTATATGATTTGTTTTATTTTATCCATGCCTACCCTTACTGATCATTTGAGCTCACCATTTATATGTTTTCTTTTCCCCAGGATTTAAAGAAAGGTTTTAGGTAAGAAAATAAAAGGGGGAAAATCTTATGGGAGATGTTGAAGATCTTTCACCACGATTAGAAGATTATATTACGAGTTTCCAAAGACACTAAACTATTACGATCCTTGTGTGTCTGTTTTTGTTATGTATTAAGTATTCCGCTAAAGTAATATAATGTCCATGTACATCAAGCTTCAGGTCGGTTATAATAACCCTACTAATAATACTCTATAAAATTGTGTGAAATTGGTGTACATGACAAGAATACAATAATTTATATAAATTACTATGTTTCCTTTGTGTTAGGGAATTTTGAAATAGCTTGACATAGATCTTTCAAAGAAATTAGTTAGCTTGTTATCTTCTATATGTGATGTTATATTGAAGTGTACCCTTGTTTTTTTCTATTTACTTAACTTGAGAAATTTCAAAAGAACCCACTTCAATTAAAAAAGTTGTCCCATTATTGAATAATACATATGTATCACCATACAAACAAGATGGATCATCATCACGTCAAAGGATGTTTTCTCCAACTCAAATCCTTCAGTTCTAGAAGGAAAAGGTGAGGGTCAAATATTACTATCAAAGTAGTACTATAATAACATTAGAGGTTGTGTGAAAATACATCCAAGACATGAATCCCGACAAAAACTCCACCCAATGACGATTAAGTGAAAAGAAACATACAGAGTCCATTACAATTTCAATTTATTTAAGGATCCTTTCCCCAAAATGTAACTACTTGTTGCTTCCATATATAAGGTAGGCTGATATAGATGTCGAAATGGTTTCATTACCAAGATACATGAGTTTCCCTAAAAGGACCATACCATTATAATTAATCACCAATCCCACACTAATTCCTGTCCCCAGTACGATACAGATTCTACCCACATGACCCAGGTAAAGACAACAAGGATCGGGTTCCCGTGACATCCAACTGAGGATGATGAATAATCAACCCCATTTATACCAGATAAGTCTCTTAGTATATTATGGTGTTAACACATGATTATGAATATTTACCTTCTTTCATCAATTAAATCAACTAGCATTGTTTTATAGAGCTTGAGGAAACTTATCAATCCATCTAGATAATTAGGGGCATAACCATATCTTTTCCCCCATGCATGATTATCGTGAGTATATTTGATAATGAAATATATAAAAGGAAAAATAGTGAATCCCTTCTATAGTTATGTAATTGGAAGATATCTACATTCCATTCATGCTTTTCACCCAAAAAATCTCGGTGATAATTAAGGGGAATGCATCTATCCTAGCCATATTTTAAAAACCATACAAGACATATTGATAGTAGAAGAAATGGATAACACTAAAGAATGAAAACAAACCAACTTAAATGGGGGGACTCATCATCACAATGTGAAGATACCTCAGGATTAGAAACAAATTATTTCTCTTTTTCTAAGAAGTTCATCAGATAAATCCAATGAAAAATAGACTATAGGATCAAGAATATATTTTCATTCATATAAGAGATCCTCCATCCATTATGGTAACAAAAAAAATTATAGGAATATATCCCTTTCCAAACCCAATAATATTTTTGTTATATCCCAACAATAGAAGAATAGTTACATAAGATGTTTCCTATATATTGAAGTCAATATCAATAATTTGCGACTGTATCCACCTGGAGGAGAGAACCCAAAAAAAGAAATATCAACAAAGTAAATTCAAAATTCAATATCATGGAAAAAATCCTTCTCTACTCAAATATAATTTTCATTAGAACATAAAACAACTAACAATTTGGGGACAAGACCCATTTCAAATATGAAATAGTTTTAGTTGTGAAGGCCATCCCGATAACTTGGAAACTAACAACTCTTGTTGTCCTCCATGGAATAGTCACCATGAAATCATTCTTCATGAAAATTATAATATCAATCGTGAGAAACCATCTCTTGATGAGTATATGGGGAACCCTACCCATGGTTATAATTTCAAATTACATTAAGGTCCCCCTTGATAATTTCCACCTTGAATGTCATCTCTA
This sequence comes from Viscum album, assembly GCA_963277665.1. NCBI lineage: Eukaryota > Viridiplantae > Streptophyta > Magnoliopsida > Santalales > Viscaceae > Viscum > Viscum album. Next base: position 2,038,036,253 of record OY728148.1, read on the forward strand.
TGGTATATGCCATGGTAATTCTCTACATAGTCATACATTAATCCATAATGGTTGTCCTATCAATTATGGTGTTCACTATGAAGGTCTTCCTCATAATGAAGTTTCATTTCAATTTGGAGGTCATCCCACTTCCAAATATATTTTTTGAGATCCCTCGTATTATGAGGTTCATGGAAAGACAGGTCCAATTATGCCTAATGATTTTTTATTGACAAGTGATATTATCTATTAATCTGAATTCATCCCAAGTCAATGGTCATTCTCAAAACCATCATTGGATGGAATGGATTCTAGAACAATAGATGAGATTCATACAAATCCTTTTACATGAAATAAGGTAGTTGGGAATTTCCAAATTTAGTCACATAATGTGGATAAATATCCTATAGAATATGTAGTGAAGATATTCCACATAAGGAAACAACTGAATAAAGATAATGTGTTAGTCATGTTTTGGCGCATTACCACTTCTTGGAATGATATCTTGAAATATTTTTTTGAGGAATTATGAGGTCACATTCATCTAAATATATGGAATCTCCTCACCAATAAAAAACATAACTCTTACCTTATGAAGGGTATAGTTACAATGTAAATGAAATAGAATTACTTTTTCATCAAATTTACTCAATAACCATTTCGGTTATGTGATGCCTAAAATTGGGAAATCATCGTGAGATAATTCAATTTTAATGTCTTGATTCATTAATCAAATTATGTCAGTTTATGTTTGTATCCCAATCTGATTTCCATATAAATGGATGTGGTGAGGATGGAGTATTGCATCTCGATTCTCTCTCTAGTCAAAAAATACCACCAATAATGGATTTGTGTAAATTCATTACTTTAATATGACTCTCAACAATGAGAAAAACCTATGACAAAGGGAATGATCTATGGGATTTAGTCAACACCAAATCTCAAATTTGTTAGGCTTTTCAATAGTATTCCATCAAAATACTATTGTGTGAGGCATCCAAAATAGATTAAATAGGCCTATATCTTCATAAAAGTAAACCATAGGGTAGAAATGATGTCTTAAAAACATGAATATTTCATTAATATCTTACAATTCACCCAAATCATGCTTAGATAAAGGATCAAAAAATCAATAGTGTGTATATGATAGTCGCTACCATAGTGATACAAGAATAGGCATAGACCACAGGACATGGAGCATTTTTACCCTAACAAAATTCAAAAAGGTCTTTAAATCTAGTTTGAAGAGATAAAATATGAGGTCACCAGAAACCCAATACTAAAAATATGGGGGAATTTTTATCTCAACCTAATCCCCCATATAGGATGGTCTTCTCCAAGCATGTGTTCGTGTCACAAACTTGTTCCTCAAAGTGTACTACATCTATTTTCTCACATTCTTCTGATTGAATGTGTGTAATGAACTTATCTGGTAACTCTATTCAGGTCATAATAAACAATAAAACCTATGTATAATCCTCATGAAAAATGATGAGACCCTAAAAGGATACAAATTTAAGTGTTATTCTAATTTTTTAACCAATTCTATAGATCATGTCATTTCCTAAGTCTATCCTGAAAGAAATTAACCGTCATATTTCCCCAATTGTGATGAAATTCTCTCAATGAATTATGAATTGTTAAAAATTAGTAGTGATGGACATAAAAATTCTTCCTAACATGAAACTAATATATGTGCATAAGAGGAGGATATTTTTATTTAATACATTTTAAAAAACAATAAGCTTGTGGAAAGTGTGCGTACCAGATATAAAATGATTGGAAAAATATTAGGGGACCACAAAAATTCCCTCATACCACTCCCAAAATATGATTAAACTATTAAAGAGTTAAAGGTACTATCCAAATTCAACCCTTTTCCAAAAAATGTTGAATAACAAATGATTAAGAAAATATTCACTCAATATGAGGCTGAGATGAAGTAGTTGAATAGAGTAGATGTATAAATACTCAATGGAAATATACCTACTAAATAAGGTATTTAAGAAGATCCTCAACTCACTCTCCTAGCCTATTAACCTAAATAATAATGGGTCATAATGATAATAATAGTAGATGAATAATATCTAATCATACGGGGAACCAGAAAACCAATATTCCTATATCCAATAACAGAAGAATGTTAAAATTTCCCTTCATTTCTAAAGGCATCAGAATTGTGTCCAATAAGATTTAACAATCCATCACAAGCATGTTATTAATTTCATGTATGGGCATGTTATCATATTATATGACCTCATTGCTTTAATGATCTGAAATAATGATTCTAATGTTATTAGATATTTTCATGTTTTCTTTTAGAATAACATTTTTTGGTCAAAAATAAAAAAATGGATATGTGTGGGCCTTATCGTAGAGAACTACCACATGTGCAATGTGCTTACTATGGGATGACATTGACATAAACCTGAAGGTCAAGTGATTCTATCACCTTACTCTATATTGTACTTCACATTACCACATGATGAATAATACATACCATGTGCTGTATGGGTAAATTTATTCATTTTCATGAACTAGCCTTGTATTGAATTTGACTTTAAAGTGAATTTAGAATAACCTTTATACAAGTACAATCAACCTAACATGAGGATGATATGTACCAATCATGATAATAAATCATCTGAACATTCAAATAAGTGGTGTGACCACGTAATGAAAATTACCTATAGTATGAATAAATCATTTTTCCTTTCTAGGGTATATAAAATTTTCATTAAGTAATGTTATAACAATAATTGTTATTTTAGTAGCTACATGAATAAAAATTCCATCCACTAGGTATAATAAACTAACTTTATGAAGGAATGAAACTACTATGATAAGTTTTCATTCTGAGTAATAGTGCCAACTGACCTTGTCAAGTTTTAATGCCAAGTAACTATACTGTAATTAAAATATATTTTTGTTTCTATCCATGGATTGAATAACTTTATATCATTAAAAGCTATTTTTTGGAATCATTAATTGATTTTTTTAGTTCATTTAAGACTTTATTGATTATTATACAATAGATATTTTTTATAAATATGTTTTTATGAAGAAAAATATGTTGTCTAAAGAAGATGGAAGTGTGTTAAAAAAACTAATCTTATGGAGAATAATATAAGAGCACACTTTTTCACCTGTGATAAAAAATATCTAATTTAGAACACTTCACAGCACTATATAAACCTACTATGATACTTGTCTGAGATATTTCCAAAGTAAAATTCCAAGGACTCATGGAATACTAATGTTCTTCAGATATATTTTCACTACATTTTTTTATACTCTATATCTCAATATTTTTATACATGCAATACATTTGAGATGTGTTTTATATTTCATTGTTTATCTATATAACATAGTCTCCTAATATAAACTTTAGAGTACTCTATACTCTCTAAAATCATTATTTTTGTTTTATCGCATCCATAACTATAGAAGTTGATATTTTACTATATATACTTGTGTGATATTATTTTTAATACCCAATCTATGATTCAGATCTATATATTTTATAATAAAATGTTTTTAGTGGGCGATATTTAGGTGGAGGTTGTTAACTCTCAACTTTATATTTAACCCCTTGTTTAAAATTGCGATGTTATTTATCTATTTTTTCTTTGTAAAAAATAGTTTCTGTTTTCAAACAAAATAAAATAATCTATACTATGATAGTTATCTTAAACTCGTGTCTTATATATATATCTTGATATGAATCTATTAGTGTAAAAATATAGAGTATTTCAAAAAGTATTTTAACTATGTTGTAATCATCATTTTGATAAACATTTCAAAAGTTAAAATTATATATTACTATTATTTTTTAAACATAAAATTTTACCAAATTGATGGATTTAATTTTTAATTTTTTAACATACATATTATTGTAAAGACTATTCAGTCACTCTTTATTTTTTCATTGGGACAATGATTTGGAATAATTCATATTCAAAAATATAAATTTTACTATGATATGGTTTTATCTAATGATCATAAATTTCTATTACATAGATATTTAATTATTTATGGATAATTGTGAACAAAATGGAAGTACCACTAAAAATCCTAGTTGTTTGAATAGAACAAATTATTCTTAATGGAAAATCAAGATGAAAATTTATTAATAAATTATGGGTTTTAATACATAGACTGTTATTAATGATAAATATGAAAGACCTAATGTTCCTATAACTTGTAAGAGTGATTCGAATGACATAGCATATGATTTTAGTTGTAAATTTATTAATATATTATACTATTCCTTAATAGTGGATGAATTTAACATAATATCATTTTGTTCAAATGATTTTAATATTTTGGATACTCATGCTATATATTTTGAAGGAATAGAAAATGTCAAATAATTGTATTTAAAAACATATACTATTAAATATGGTACTATTATGATGATACCTAATGAATCAATCTATCAAATGTATATCATGTTAAATAAGATTGTTAACATGATCCATGAACTAGGAAACTAGATTGTTCATAAGGATCAAGTCATTCAATTTCTCAGATTCTTACTATACCAATAAAGTGTATCGTTTTTTCCATCATAGAGTCCTGCAATATTATTATAATACAAATAAAATAATTCATTTTAAATATAATGATGTATGACGAATAAATACAATTTAATATAAAAGAATTCTATGAACAAAAATGGAATATAGTAGGATTAAATACATTAATCTAAAATAAACAAGATAACATCAATGATGAAAGTTAAAATGGAGAGGAATCGCCTTCAGATATTGATGAAGAAATGGATCAACTAGAAATACATTTCAAAAATTTATATTTGAATAATAAGTTCTTATGAAATATTAATACAAAGGTAAATATTATAAAATATGGAATTAGATAAAACAATTTTTAAAGGATGATTTTTCCCATGAAATAATCTATAATGTGTTCAAAAGGAAAGGAAACATCAAAGTAGAATGTCCCAATATCAAGTATTAGATGAAGAAAATGGGAAAAAAAATATAAAATTTTATGAAATCTAATTGAAGTTAATCTATGGAAAAATTGAGGTAATCTAATTCAAATAGATGATTTAGAAATGAAAAATCTAATATGTGTTTCATGAGAAACACATCTGAGGTGAATATTTTTTTGGAATATTAAAATGATGTAGAAAATAGGTACAATGATAAATTATTTGAATATATAAATATGATAGAATACCAATTTAATGATTTAACGGATAAATATTGAATGTAATAGAAGAATAATTATATGTATTCTCAATTTAAAATAGATCTTACAATACATATTATTTAAATTCTCAATTATGTTAGGAAAATAATACACTGAAATTATTTAATGGGTAGCCAAAGAAAGATCTGGAGAGATTTTCCAATGGAATTAATACTCTAACCTAGATACTTGTTAAAACCCCACTGTCAAGTATACTAAAGGAGTTTCATATCAACCTGGAAAAGGGAAAACATATAATAATAATTTCTTCCCACATTCCAATTCATCCATTTCTGCTTGTATTTCTTATTCAACTAGACCTAATAAAGTCTATATTTCAAAATTTCCAAGGTTTCCTTATAATAAATTATTTAAATAACTATGGATTCCAAAATCATTTATTAATAACTTCTCTAGACACAAAAAAATATGGTTACTAAAATCATTTTAAGTTTATATTTATTTTGTAGGAAACCTTCTTAAAGAGTTACAGTAATAAATTATGGTATCTAGATAGTGGATATTCTAGAAAACTGATTGGGGGATACTAATGCTTCAATAACGTAATAAAACTTGATAGTGCATATGTCACTTTTAGTGACAATGCTAAAGGCAAAATAATAAGACTCTGTTAAATTGATAACTCTATTAAATTTTTTATTTTCTAAAGTTTTATTTTTATATAGACTAAAATATACTCTTCATACAATTTAAAAATTGTGTGATAATGGTTACCATATTAAATTTTAGAACAATTAATTAAATTATTTTTATGTTAACCATGATTTAATTTATATTTCTATGATGAATGATATAGTTTATGGTATAGATTTTAATATAATTCTTTTCATAAAATTTATCTTATTTAATAACTTTCAAAAATTATATTGTCTTTGGAATATTAGACTAGGAAATTTCAATATCCACTATATTATAAATATGACTATGAAATTCATAGTCAATGATCAACCCAAACTATAATTTCAAACATAAAAAGTCTATAATCCCTATTAAAATGTAAAGAAGCGGAAAATTTCATTCATACTAAAGAAAAAGTCACAACTTATCCACCATTAGAGTATATTCACATTGAATTTTTTACCTTCTATTGTTTATAGATTAATGGGAAAATATTTTTCTTATGTTACATTGGATGATTATTCAAGATATACATGGGTGATTTAACTAACTCAAAAAAATTACATATCATTCATGTTTTTTTAAAATATTATAGATCTATATAAAATATTTTTGAACTTTGAATTGAGACCATAGGAAGTGATCATGGTTGTGAGATTGAAAATAAATTGTTTGAGTCATTTTTCTCAAACATGGATATATTCAAAAAAAATTATTCTGAAACCTTACAACATAATGGTGTAGTATAGATATGAAATAGAACACTTTAAGAAAATTCATGGACCATGCTCAATGATAATGATTTTCCAATCCATTTTTGGGATGTAAATAAAAATAAATCATTCTATATAATTATATATATCAAATTAGGAATCTTATAAAAAATACCAAAAATAATTTATAGAATGGTAGAAAACCCAAAGCTAGTTACTTTATATTAATTGGTTGTAAAGTCTACACACTCAACACAAAAAATAATTTAGAAAATATTTCTACCAAAAGTGATAATGGAATTTTCCTTTGATATTCTAGAACCAGTAAATAATATAGTGAATTTAATAAAATAAGTAATATTTTAAAGAATATGTACATGTGAAATTTTATGAGACAGATCAGCAAGATCATAATACACATTTTAAAAATTCAGAAGATGATATTTCAAATATGAGCTTTAGTGTTAAACCTGGAGGCAATTCTATCTGAACAATTTTAAAGAAAACTCATAGTTCTGATGACTAACATGAACCAAAATTTGTAGATGAAAATTATTTTTCAAAATCATATATTCCTAGAGCTATTAGAACTCATATATATATATCCCTCCATAGATAATGTTTTAGGTTTCCTAGAAAAAAGAAGTCATATAAGATATTCTCTTAGAAATCAGGTTGAACATCAATATTTCTTGTCACATCTTGAATAAGAAACATAAATGATGTAATTAATGACGATTTTAGGCAATGGATATGTACATAGAGTAAATTTTATATGAAATAAATATGTTTTGGGAAAGATTTGAAAGAAACTAGGACCGTGTAACTTTTATCACTAAATTGTTGTTTATAAACATTTTTAATGTGTCAAGCATATGAGTATGAAAAAAATTTATATTTGGTTGACTATGAATATATTCAAAAAGTAGGTATTGGCTATGAGGAAACTTTTTAACCTGTATCAATTATTGAATTAATCAGATGATTTCTTGACTATATAATAGTCATTGATTTAAAACTCTATCAAATGAGTGTCATGAGTGAATTATTAAATGGTTATATAGTTGATGATTTTTTTTAGAAACTCCCTATAATTCAAATCTCTCACATTCCAAATCCGGTATTTAAATTATCAATATATTTATATTTTATAAAGAATGATCCTAGTCCATGGTATGATAATCTTATCTCATTTTTGATTTATAATGTTTTTACCAAAGGAATAGTTGACCCGACATTATTTATTAAACTAATTTTAAAAAAATATGAATAAAAATATATGTTTCTAATATGATATTTGAAAATTCAAGATACTCATTATTTAATACTTTTAAAAAAATTATAAATGAATTTCAATTGATTTTGATGTGTTAAATTAAATTAATTATTGTTTTTAAAAAATTTCAAAAAAATGGAATTATTTTAAAATAATTAAAATAAACTAAATATATTTTAAAATATTATTGAATGGATAGTACTAAAGTTAATGATACTCTCATTACTTCAATTCGTAAATTGGATGTTAACAAACCTGAGAAACTAGTAGATCAAACTAATTATTTAGATACGATTAGAAGTATACTATACTTAACTATTAAATATACTGATATATATGGTTTATTTTCTGTATGTTTCTTCATTTTCATGAAAATAAATAAGATTAATATTTACTTGTTGTGAAAATAATTTCCACAATACCTCAAAACTTTTAGAAACATATAATTGTTTTATTTTAGAGGAAAATCATTTGATTTATTCAGCAAACTATATGTTGGTTGTGGTGGTTGTATGTTTGATAGAAAAAATCACTTCTTGAAAATTTTACATTTGGTAATGTTTCTATTTTCATGGTGTAGTAAGAAAAAGAAAATTGTTTCATTATCTACTGATGAATATGAGTACATAGATACATGAAGTTGTTGTGAAAAAATAATTTGATGAAACATATATTACTATACTATGGATATCAATTCTGACATGTCCATATAAATTGTGAAAATACAAGTGTGATACATATTTATGAGATTCCAATATCACATTCTAGAATTAAACAAAATTATATAAGACATCACTTTTTTAGAGATCATTTTCAAATTGTTATACGACTTTGAAAATCTTTTGTAATGAAGATCAAACTATAGAAATATTTATAAAGCCTATGAATGGTGATATAATAAATTATTTCATAAATCAATTTGGTGTGATATATTTTCTCTAAATGTTTTCAATTTAACCTTAGTTATAATTTTTTTAATATGTTTATCTTTTGAGTATTTATGGATGTAATGTTGTAGTTTGGTTTTCATGGTCAATCTGCAAACAATGAGTTTTTCTATATGATTAGTATACCTACTGTGGACCTTTAGTGACACAATCACCATTATGGATTTGAATATTTTCTCATATGGTCAGTGTAATGACCCAAAGATTAATTAATGAAAATACATTTTGATCTACTTAAATGAATTATTATGTAATTAATTATATAAAATATATGAACATTCTTGGGTTTATTATTTTATATTTTAAAATTATTTTATGATTTTTTACAATTTCTAATATAGTTGTTGGACAATGATCACATGATTATTATAAATATAGGGCTTTAATAAATCAAATTAACACAGAAATATGAAGCAATGACCTCATAAAGAAGAATTGATCCATACAAAGCCCAGTTTTTAGAGCTCCTAAAGGAGGTATCATCACTAGGCTTTGTTCTGGGCCAAACCCAATATGAGCTTTAATGCGTTACTCTTGAACGGAATTTCCTACAAGATAAGTTAGTGTTAACAGAGATAACCACCAGAGTGATGTTATCTAAGCTTCCCAAGAGTCTTTCACCATCACGCACCTTATCCTAAGGTATTATACATCTTTTATAAGGGGATATTAACCATACCCTAGAACTATGACAATGTGAATTATTTTTTCATAATGAATATTCATTCATTTTATAATTGTTACTTTGTTAATGGTTTTTAGAGAAACAAATAATATTTTTAGTCAATAATAAATTAAAAAATATACATTGATGTATTAATATATTATTTAATTAAATAATATTTTAATAAAATATTTTTAGTAAATTAATTTTTATTATATATAAATGACGGTATAATTTTTATACAATAGTAATTTTTATTAAGGTTTGAATGATATTTTTTCAAAACTCATAAATTTCTTATAAATGAAGGTTTTTGTTTTAAAACTTAAAATTCATATATTTAGAAAATTATTTAGATAAAATTATTATTATTTTTGGATTCGGGATGTTGAAATTCTCTAAATATGATTTTTTCAAAATTTTCTGTGACTGCCAATTTTTGGGTAAAAAATAAATACCGTTTAAATATATAATGTGTTTTTTGGCATCCTAATGACAAAAAAGTGATGTAATAAAATACTATAAAAGTAATATTAGTATAATTTATTGTTTAACATTAATATAATGTTATTTTATATTTGTTTGATTAATTTTAAGATGCCTTAGTGGACCCTCCGAGACTTATAATATATATTAAAATTTTAAAATGATTTATTTGAGAGTCTGAATCATCTCCAAATAAGTAATCCTAGAATTTTAATTATTTCTTCCATTGTATTTATATAATTATGTTTTCTACTACACTAGGTAAAAAACCCATGGGCATAAAACATGGGATGGTTTGTGGTTTTTATTAGTTTAACGTGTAGTGTCCAAAACAGAAAAAACAAAGAATTACCTCTCCTTTCCTATATAAAACCACTCAATCTCCCATTCCCCTTCACTAAAACCATTTGGAGCTTGACCATTCCATGAAATCCTCTATCTATAATCCTTCTAAGTCACCCCATGGTCCCAATAATACTCTCTCTAGCCTCTCCCAATCCTCTAGGATCACACATCCATGTAAGGGATCCTTACTTTCCTTCCTTATTTGTGACCAAGTTTCCTTATATTGTTATGTTATTTTACATTAAATTAAAAATGTTTGGGTATGATTTATCACCTTCCCTACACTTTCATCCTTATGTTTGGATGATGAGATATCCCTTTCTCTCTCATTAATTCCTCCCACGTACACTTGTTACCATGTCAAAATTTCATAATGGATTTCTTCCTTTGTCATTTTGTCAATGTTTTATTATATTGTTATACCCTTTTATTTTCAATTATAAATGTTTGGGAATGATTTAAAACCTCCCCCATAATACCATAATTATGTTGTAATAATGATATACCACTTTTTCTCTCATTAATATCTCCCATGTCCACCCATTACCGTGCCAAAATTTCATTAGAGTTATTCACTTTCTCCTCTTTCTTCAAGTTTCTTTTAGTATAATACGCCTTCTATTTCCAAATTCCATGTGTTGGAAAATATATCTATATAAACCCCATACATTCTGTTTATTTTACATTTTATTATATATATATATATATCATAATCCTTTTTTATGAATGATTATGTTAGACCATTATACTATTGAAATTGAATCGCGTTTCTCCAAGATATATCATCATGCAATGAATACCGTACCCAATTTTATATCAAGGGTATTCAGCTTTATGAACATATTCTTATTGATTATAGAATTTAATGTGTGTATTTCACATTCCATTATTTTGGGATAAATAATGATGTTTATTGATTCTATGTTATATTATCCATGTGTCACACATATGCATGAAATGAAATGTTTATAAACAGTGTGCCCCGATATCAATCCAAAACATTGGGTAAATAACATTATCGTGATAATTCATGTGAAATGAGGGTTTACTCATGATGATTCCAGTGAATTGAGGGTTTACTCATTCTAATTCAAGTGCAATGAGTGTTTATTTATGGTCCATGTGCAATGAGCCTTGTATCCTCATAATATAATGTTAAATGATGTTGCCACATCTCCATGTTATGATAATCATTCTATATCATTACTTTATGTTAAAATTTCTCTTGTTCTCCATTGATATTCCTATTGCCTAAAATGTATTTCAGTATAAATTTTAGGTCATATTTACTTCCTTACTAGGATTTATAGCTCATCAATTTCTTATGTATGTCCTCTGGTTATTCCATGCAATGTTATGTATGAAAGAATGTGATGGTCATATAATAGAAGTTTCAAACAAAATGTTGTAATTTACATTCTATGTTATTATGTAATGTTCCTAATATCCCATCACACTACACCTCTTTATACTCATAGTTGACTTTTGTTCATGATTTTGTAATAAATCATGTTTATGTGTGTAATAAAGATCAAGGTTGATATAGTCAGTATATAATTACATTGAAAATTTTATCTATATGACTAGAATTCCTCTAATGAGGTCACAATCAACATTCCTAACATTATACTATTATAAAATATCCATGATTAGTATTCATATTGTTCCTATTTCCATGGAATGCTTCATGAAATATTTTGGAAGTATTTTTCTTAATTATATAATTATTTTATGTCCTAAATGATAAATCATGATTTAAAATCATAATTTACACATATATTGTAGATACACAAGATTGACGTACATGGAAGTTATATTACTTTTGTGGAATACTTAATACATGACACAAACAGAAGCCCAATGACCGTATTAGTTTATTGTCTTTGGAAACCTGGAACATAAACTTCTAATCATGGTAAAAGTTCTTCATCATATACCATAAATATCTTCCCATTTTTTTTCTTACCTAAAACCTTTCTTTATATCACAGGGAAAAGAAAACACAAAAAGGGTGAGCAAAAATGCTCAGTAAGGGTAAAAATTGGGAACATATAAACAATCCATAAATATTTGAACGTAAAAACAATAACATAAAACATCAAAATCATGAGCAATGACATGAATATTGGTAGTACATAATGCATAGATCATAAAGGAACAATAATCATGATAAAATAGCATGTTAATAAAACATGGAATTGTGGAAAACCATAAATCACATGATATGATTTCCATAGTAGCCAAGGCATTGTTTCCAAGACCATCATAGTGGACAAAGTCCAGTAATGAACCGGTTTTACTTGTCGTTCCAGCCATGTATTATTGATCTAGATTCACTTTTCATTGTAGACATGTCTATCTCATGAGATATAAATATTTACCCAATGCATTGTAGGGAGATATAGGTCCCACCCATCTCATAATGAAATCATTCTAATGTGTACCAAAAAATTAACATGAATCATTCAACATAACCCAAAGAATAAAATGGGTTTCATAAACATCATCCCATCATTACATAATCCATACAAAACAAATGTATATAATTTCATCATAAAAAAAATTCAAACCACGTAAATAATATAGACATTATAATTGAAACATAAACATATTAAATAATGTCATCTTAGATGGAAAGTAGTTTTGATAAAAAACTTGAAATGAATTCATGAGAAAAATATCCTTTCTTCTTCAAAATAATTTTATTTTCAAAAAATTCCATGAAATTTTAAAAGAAAAGGATTTTTTTGAAAATAATAATCCGATCTTGTAGAAGAATCTTCATGAAAATAAGTCGTTATGAAACTGTTAAGATACATTCATGGTGTATAAGTTAAAAAAACATTTTCCTTGTAGTTTTGTCGGAAAAGTCAAAAATTTCCTCGTATGGTAAAAAAATAAAGATTACTTCAATAATCTGTGGTAAATGTTAAAATGGGTAAAAAGTACATTAAACATACATGAAAACATTTTTATAAAACATGGACATCGTTGATAATAATAACCCCAGCAAATAATTACGAATAAATAATCCCGAATAAGAACGAGATTGGAATAATTATCCCTTACCTTATGATTAATTTCTTCCATATGTGTCCAAGACTCTTGTATAGTGGGTTTAAACATATTATTATCTTTCAAAAGAATCATAATATTATTTATGATATCATATATGATTCACTTATGACTTTATGTTACCCGTTCATTTGTCAATTCCATGTTAATGTAGCGTTTTGGGTAAAATAATTTCATTTAACGTCAGTGTTTTGACTTGTAATTTTTCATATGATTACATAGATCATTATTAGTTACTTATAGAATGTAAAACATGACTTATAATATATATTCAGAATATAAATATATATAATACATCGATAAATGGAATGAAATACACTGTTCATGGAGACGGTAGGTCGTACGTACGCATGCACGTTGTTTTCGTTTCCTTATTAAATTGAATGGAACTAAGTAAATAACATATAAGCAAATCTAGTATAATTAATATTACATATATTTAATGATTATTTATTATATATACTTTATAATCATTCTTTAATGGTTAACATGGAGAATGAATCTCATCGCGTCGTGGAGGTGGTAATCTGTACGTACGCATGAGCGATGATATCATTCCCATAATTATTCAATTGAATTATAGATGATGATATAATATCTCAGAACTAGTATCATGTTACAATAACCATATATAGTTATTATTTAAACCATTATACCCATCCTAGTAAGGTGGTGGTGGAAAAAAAGATTACACCACAATGTGGAGACGGTATTCCGTACGTACACACACACGATGATTTTGTTTTCCGTAGGATGGATAAAAGAAGAAATAGGGTTCATTCGTATTTATAATAACATATCAGTATAATAGTGATAATAATGTTATTAATTTATTATGAAACAACAAAATAATAGGAATTAGAAGAAAAATGAATTTGAAAGAATCAGTAAAGGATATCACCTCTTCTTCGACACGCCTCTTCTAAACATCCTCTTAGGGCACTAATGTTGGTATTTGAAGAAGACCAGGAACTCTAGTATGTTTATAAAGAAGTGGATAAGATAAATGGGAAGGTTTTGGATGAGTTTTAAGGCTAAATGTTGTGTGAACAGGAGAGGTAGGAGGTACCCTTTTATAAGGGAGGAGAGGGACACTTTTGGAAACCTATAAAATATTTATTTATAATAAACTCAAACCCCATATAAAAACCTCCAAAATTACTCACATTAGAATATTAGATGATATAGGGTTGTAATATTATCAAAAAAAAAATTTAGACATGTTTGGTATTTATTTTAATCCTTATCATTTTTATTTATCCTTATTTAATATATTTATATTTATTTTTTGTAATTAAATTATAAATTTTGAGTTGTTATTAATAATTATTTGTGTGTGGTGAATTTTCCATAATTAGATACATTATTAATTGTTATACCATATAATTTTTATTTTGTAATTCATAAATATTTTTGGGATTTTTAAACAATTTAATAATATGTTATTTTTATAAATTATCAATAGTGTCAATTTTGACACTATTCAACTATTTGGATTTAAATAAAATCCACAGAGAAGATATATTCGATAAAAAATATTTAATAGATTCCAGACATTACATATTAATCTGGAAAATTCTTGTATCACATTAAATAGTTCATATAATATTTATATTAATATTTTTTAAACCATTTATTTGATATTTCTCTTCATAAAACAATTACTAGTCCATTTTTGTATAATTGTTTAATTTACATATTTTTTCATAAAAATTAAGAATAAATTCCTATGATGAAGATAAATATATTACCTTTCATAATTATACTTTTACTAGAATTTATAATCTTAAACTCACAACATTTAAAATGTTATATTTATGAAGTTATGAAGGTGACAACTTTGACAATATTACAAATAATAAAATATAAATGTCATAATATCTTTTTTACGGCTCCAAATGGTCCCAAAGTCAACCCTTGGATGTTTCGTATATATATATACTCTACCAATTGGTTTTTGTCATGTTTTTTGGCCTTTTTATGGGTATTATTACTTTAATAAAAACTATATTATTGATTTTTCACTATGTAAATAATTTTTGCACCATTAATGTATAAGCTATTAATGTAATTAAATGTTTCCTAAAAATTAAAAATAAATTACCATAATGAATAAAAACATTTTATATTTCAAATGCGTAATTATAATAAAATTTATATTATTTATAACCATATATTAAAAATACTTTAATTATTAAATTTTGAGAGACATATTTCACTTTCTTTTAAATAAAATAAATTAAAGCTCTTAATCACATCCAAGTGGGTTCAAATAGATTCTATTTCGACCCAAGTATCATTTAGGACTAAATATAATCATCCAATTATATTCAGACAGGTGTAAGGGTAATTTTATAATATTATATTTACCCTTAATTACCTAATTTACATTTAACTATGGTAAATAAAATTTACCGTAGTTACTATTTATAATGCCCAAAAATAAAAAGAAGCCTACTAACATAATTTGGACCCACTGATTCCAAATATGGAATCCATTTTACCAAATTAAAAACACATAATTTTCATAAATTGAATTAAAATTAATCCATTTTTCAAAAGAAAATGGGTTTTTGGTTAAAACATTAAAAAGATTGAATTTATTTTTCCTACGAATTCAATGTAAAATTAATGATAATGACATATATTATATTAAAGAGTAAAAATATATTCTATTTATACTTTAAAAACCATTCAATATTTTAATTTAACCATATATATTTTCTTGATGAAAAAGGTTGTTTTTAAGTAAAATTTAGCCTATTTTTACTATTCATCAAAATAAGAAACTTATCATAAAAATATCAAAAATTTATCCAAAGAAAATTTTTATGTCATTATTCCAAAGAATAATTTTATTTTGTCACATTTAACTTATAAACATGTCAAAAACTATATTTCAAATGGTTTCTCCAGTAAAAGGCGGTAAAACTTCATTTTTTGAAAAATACTTATTTTACCAGAAACAATTATTATGTTCACATACCATGATCTAGAAAATGTGTAATATGAATGATAATGTTATAAAATTAAAAATATTGTTAATACTATTTATAACGGCTAGTTCATAATAATATTATAATAATATATCGTTTAGTATAACTCAGTATTGCGTAGAACACACGCTATCGAGGAAGGTCGCTATTGCATGTAATGCAAGCCAAGTCAGGATTTCATGTAGGTAAGGCTTCCTTTGCTGTTGTGTATAATATAATCAAAATATAGTTCAATTATACATTGATCAAATTCTACACTTGGTGTTGTGTAAAATGAATTTTATTCGAATGAACTTGAAATTGTGTGTAACACAAGCTAGGAATAGTGTTTTGTATAGTACAAGCTAATACAGTGTTGTGTATAGTAAAATCAAATCTAGGTGTAGTTTACAACACAAGATATCAACGAAATTAAAAAGAATATTTCCCATAAAATCTCAGTGTGTTACATTCTACCCCCTAAAAATAAATTTCTCCCTCAAACTTCATCGGGGTTATAAATGGATTTCAACTTGAAAGTTTCATTCCTATAAATCCAAATCATAAAAAGGAATAGTAAAACTTAATTTTCAAATGGAATGTTAGAAACATAACAGTCACCCAAAGTAACTCAGCACTGCATTTCCACATATGAGAATATAAGTGAAAATATAGATATGGAGGAGAAATCTAACCATCAACTTCTGATGAAGAGTTTTAGAGGACATGGCTATGAAAAATCCAACAATCACAAATCCATAAATTTTTTATTACTAAGGTACTATCTGATTCATTAGATATGTGGGAACTATGATAATATTTTCAGTTTTCATGATCATTTTCCTAATGTTGAATAATTTTTTAATTACAAGAAATACGTACTTGATTTTGGTACAATCTAACTGTTGTTTGTGCCTTGAACAATTTTCACAACATATCTTAAATAAATAAAGTTGAAATTGTATTCCTTGAAGTGTTAGAAAATCATGTGATAGAATGATAGGTCATTCCATCTGTCTCAAACATAAGGTTAGAAAAATTTATATACATAAGTCCATCTTATGGTGTGATTAATTGTATATTGTTCCAAAAATGGACTTATACTTCATCTATCATATCAATTAATAAAATAAAACTTTTTTTACTAACCAGAGACTTACTGCATGCCAGTGGTATGCGATAAAGTCCTATCACACTTCGGTTTTGGGTTTGATTCCCACAACCTTGTCCGACGCGACAGGTTATCGCTCATCCTACGGGTTGCCTTATTTCTAAAACTATACTATTATAACATTTCGAAAATAATATCGAAATGTTCTAGCATTAAAAAATACTATCTTCTGTCTAACTTAATCCATTAAAATCTTTAGGCTTATCCAAAATATTTCTATCCAATATCACAGTATAAAGAAAATTATTACTACAGAGGTCATCTACCAAGAAAGTGAATACCATCATTTACCCTCATATATCAGAAGATGTATCTTGTTGATCGTATTCCAAAAATGTGAATACCTTAATCATTTATTCTCTTGAAACATGAATTACCATATAACCTTAATGAAAACATGAATGTTGTCAAAATTTAACTCATTCCACATTCCAAAATCCCAAAATTTCTATATAATCAAACCTTGATATCACATTGTCCTTATATCAGTCATGAGATTATTAATACAATCAAAAATATTATTTTATTTTGATCCCTTCATTATGAGCATATCATTTTCTTTCCAATCATATACTTTCAAATACTTTAGAAAAAAACAACAGTGTAAAAGTCCTTAGATGTTTCATTATTCCATAGTACCATATATTATTCCTGTTAAACATGAAATCAATCCACTACATTCTATTTACCGATCTTCTTCATTTTATTACTCGACACTTCATTCATCTCATATATCATGTGTAGTCTCTTCATCATCAACAACATAAATACTACCCACATGACTATGCTGATTCCCTTCATGCGATTTTCGTTTATGGAATCTATTTTCATAATGCCCGTACATTCCACATTTAAAACATTTAACCATTTTTGATGTCTTAGAAATATGATTATCCTTGTCCATTATGTTAACTGAACCTTTTCCTTTGTAATTACTATATTTGTGTCCTTTTACACACCCAAAACATCTTATAGTTTTTTTAAACATTCTCCTTGATGCCTCTTCCCACACGATTCACATGGGGGAAAATGAACTTTCATTCCTCTATGATCATTATGAAACTCCATATTTCTCTTTTTAGATGAGTCAGGAAACTTAAAAAAGTTGATAATATTGATCATATTATGATATTTTTTATTAGACATAATAACTATGATTGGAAATCCATATCCCATTTCTTTTGGTTTCTCATGAAGAATATCATTCCATTGCCCATCATATTCCCCATTAACATAAATCCTCCTGTTCCCATAAATTTTCTAAAACCCCAAAAGTATAATGTGAGAGGGAAAAATCATACTAATAAGACAACATAATATAGGGGAGTATCTTTAATCTCTTACATCTTAGGTTTTATCCTAGGTTATTCATGATCGTTATCACAATTCTAGGACTGTAACCTATACTTATACATAACCTTAGGGACATTCCTAGACATACCTTAGAAATATTTCTTCAGATCTCACTACAGTTTTCACATCCTAGTTTCTAAAGGTTAAATAAACCTTCGCTCTAATACCAACTATAGATACCCAAGCCTTCCGTACTTGGAAATTACATTGCTTTTGAGAAATACTTAATACATGACACAAACAGACGCCCAATTACCGTATTAGTTTAGTGTCTTTTAAAACATGGAACATAAACTTCTAATCATGGTGGAAGATATTCAACATATCCCATAAAGATCTTACCCTTTTTGTTTTCATACCTAAAACCTTTATTTATATCCTGGGGAAATGAAAACATACAAAGGGTGAGCTCAAATTCTCAGTAAGGGTAAACATTGAGAACATATAAACAATCCATAAACATTTGAACGTAACAACATGAACATAAAACATCAAAATCATGAGGAATGATATGAGTATTGGCATTACAAAAGCTATAGATCATAAAGGAACATTAATCATGATAAAATAGCATGGTAATAAAACATGGAATTGTGGAAAACCATAAATCACATGATATGATTTCCATAGTAGCCAAGGCATTGTTTCCAAGACCATCATAGTAGACAAAGTCCATTACTGAACCAGGTTTACTTGTCGTTCTAGCCCTATATTACTAAACCAGATTCATTTTCCATTCAAGTCATGTCTTCATCATGAGATATAAATCTGTACCCAATGCATTGGAGTGAGATATAGGCCCCACATATCTCATAATGAAATCATTCTTACGTGTGCCACAAAATGAACATGAATCACTCATCATAACCCAAAGAATGAAATGGGTTTCATAAACATCATCCCATCATAACATAATCCATACAAAACAAATAGATATCATTTCATTATAATAAAAAATAAAACCATGTAAAAAATAGATACATTATAATTGAAACATAATAATTTTAAATAATGTCATCTTAGATGGAATGTAGTTTTGATAAAACACTTCAAATGAATTCTTGATGAAAATGTCCTTTCCTCTTAAAAATAATTTTATTTTCACAAAATTACATGAAATTATAAAATAAAAGGATTTTGTTGAAAATAATCATGAAATAATTTAGAGGAAGCTTCATGAAAATAATTCATTATGATATCTTAAAAATCAGTTCATTCCATATATGTTAAAAAAACATTCTTCTTGTACTTTTGTCGAAAAAATCAAAAAGTTCTTCGTATGGTGAACAAAAGAAATATTCCTTCGATAAAATGTGGTAAAAGTCAAAAATGGTTTAAAAGAACTTTAAATATACATGAAAACATTTTTGGAAAACATGGACAAGGATGATAACAATAACCCCAGTAAATACTTACGAATAAACAATCCTGGACAAGAACGATATTGGAATAATTATCCCTTACCTTATGTAAAATTTATTCCGTGTGTGTATGAGACCCTTGTATAGTGGGTTTAAACATAATATTATCTTGTAACAGAATCATAATAATATTTATTATATCATATATGATTCACTTACGACTTTATATTACCTATTAATTTGTCAATTCTATGTTAAAGTAGTGTTTTGGGTAATATCATTTCATTTATCGTTCGTGTTTTGACTGGTAATTATTCATATGATTACTTGGATCATTATTAATTACTTATAGAATGTAAAACATGATTTATAATATATATTCAGAATATAAATTTATATAATAGATCGATAAATGGTAATAAATTCACCGTTGATAGAGACTGTAGGTCGTACATACGCATGAATGCTATTTTTGTTTCCTTAGTAAATTGAATGGATGTAAGTAAATAACATATAGATAAATCCAGTAACATTAATATGTCATATATGTCATTAATATTTATTATATATACTTTATAATCATTATTGAATGGTTAACTTAGAGAATGAATCTTATCGCGTCGTGGAGACGGTAATCCGTACCTACGCATGAACGATGATATCATTCTCATAATTATTGAATGGAATTAGAGTGAATGATATAATATCTCAGAATTATTATCATGTTATAGTAACAATATATATTTATTCTTTACAAAATTATACCCATCCAAGTAAGGTGGTGGTGGAAAAACAGATTATACCAGGGCGTGGAGCCGGTATTCCATACGTACGCACGCGCGGTGATTTCGTTTTCTGTAGGATGGATTGAAGTTGAAATAGGGTTGGTTCATATTTATATTGAAATATCAATATATTATAGATACATATCTTATTACTTTAATATGAACCAACAAAAGAAGAGGAAGTAGAAGAAGAAATTAATTTGAATGAATCGGTAAAGGATATTACCTCTTCTTATATGCGCCTCTTCTAAACCTCCTCTTAGGGCACTAATGTTGATTTTTGAAGAGGACCAGGACATATAGAATGTTTCTAGGGAAGTGGAAAAGAGAAATGGGCTGGGTTTGGCCTAGATTTAAGGCTCAAAGTTGTGTGAAGAGAAGAGGGAGGTGCTTCCCTTTTATAAGGGAGGAGAGGGGCACTTTTGTAACCCTCTAAAATATTAATTTTCAATAAACTAAAAACCTACATAAAACCTCCAAAATTACTCAAATGATAATATGAGATGATATAGGGTTTTAATATCATAATCCAGTAATATTTAGACATGTTTTTAATTTATTTTAGACCTTATCAATTTGATTTATCCTTATTTAGTCTATTTAAATTTATTTATGGTAATAAAATTCAAAATTTTAAATTGTTATAAATACTTACTTATGTGTTGTGAATTTTACATAATTAGATACATTATTACATTTTAGACCATTTAATTTTCAATTTTTAATTTTTAAATATTTTTGTGTTTTTTTAAAATTTAATAATATGTTATTTTTATAAAATATCAATAGTGTCAATTTTGACGCTATTAAATTAATTGAATTTAAATAAAATAAAAAGAGAGGATATATTCGATCCAAATATTTAATAGACTCTGATCATGTCATATTCATCTAGAAATGTTTTGGATTACATTAAATTGTTTATGTAACATTCATTTTAATATATTTAAAACAATATATACGATATTTCTCTTAATAAAATAATTACTACAACAATTTTGTATAATTATTTAATATACTTATATGTTGCATAAAAATTCAAAATAAAATTCTTTGAGGCAAATAAATATATTATGTTTCGAAATAATACTTTTACTCGAATTTACCATCTTAAAATCACAACATTTAAATTGTTTTATTTATTAAGTTATGAAGGTGGCAACATTGAAATTATTAAAAATAATATAATATAAATGTCAGAATCTCTTTTATACAGCTCAAAATGGTGCCATAATAAACCCTTGGATGCTTATGGTATATATATATTCGACCAATAGGTTTTGGTAATGTTTTTGGGCTTTTTGATGGGTATTATTACTTTAATGAAAACTATATTATTGATTTTTGACTAAGTAAATAATTTTTGCATCTTTAATGTATAAGCTATTCAGGTAATTAAATATTTCCTAAAAATTAAAAATAAATTAACATAAAAAATAAAAATATTTTAGCTTTCAAATGAGTATTTATAATTGAATTTATATTCTGTATAACCTTATATTAAATATACTTTAATTATTAAAGTTTGAGAGAGACATATTTTAATTTCTTTTAAATAAAATAAATTTAAGTTCAAAATCACATCTAAGTGGGTTCCAATAGATTCTATTTCGACCCAATAATGTTTTAGGAATAAATATAATCATCCAATTATATTAATACATATGTTAGGGTAATTTTATAATATTATATTTACCCTTAACTACCCGATTTACCTTTAACTATGGAAAATAAAATTTACCATAGTCACTATTCGTAATGTCCAAAAAAAAGTTGACTATTAACAAAATTTGGACCCACTGATTCCAAATAAAGAATCCATTTTTCCAAATTCAAAACACTTAATGTTCAGAAATTAAATTAAAAGTAATCCCATTGTCTAAAGAAAACAGGTTTTTGTTTAAAATATTGCAAAAGATTGAATTTATTTTACCAATGAATTCAATGTAAACTTAATAATAGTGAAATACATTATATTAAATGGTAAAAATATATTATATTTATACTTTAAAACCATTCAATATTATAACTTATCCATATAAATTTTCTTGATGGAAAAAGTTGTTTTTAACTAAAATTTACCATATTTTTACTATTCATAAAAATAAGAAACTTATCAGAAAAATATCAAAAATTTATCGAAAGTAAATTTTTATATCCTTATTCCAAATAATAATATTATTTTTTCACATTTAACTTATAAACATGTCAAAAACTATATTTAAAATTTTTGCACCATAAAAAGGCGGGAAAACTACATTTTTTTTAAAATACATATTTCACCTTAAATATTTATTTTGTTCACATACCATAATCTAAAAAATGTGTAATATGAATTATAATGTTATAAAATTAAAATTTATATAATAATATTTATAACAGCTAGTTCATAATAATATTATAATAATATATCATTTAGTGAAACATGGTATTGCGTACAACACACACTATCTAGGAAGGTCTCTCTTGCATGTAATGCAAGCCAAGTTAGGGTTGCGTGTTGGGAAAGCATCCTTTGGTGTTGTTTATAATATAATCAAAATATAGATTAGTTATACATTGATCAAATTCTATACTTGGTGTTGTGTAAAATGAATTTTATTAGAAAGAACTAGAAATTGTGTGTAACGCAAGCCAAGAATAGTGTTTTGTATAATACAAGATGATACGGTGTTGTGTATAGTGAAAGCTAACCTTGGTGTAGTGTACAACACAAGACATCAAAGAAATTAAAAAGTAATATTTCTCATAAAATCTCAGGGTGTTACATTATGCCCCCTTAAAATGAATTTCTCCCTTGAAATTCGTTGGGGTTATAAATGGTTTTCTACATGAAAGTTTCTTTCAAAGAAATCCACATCATAAAAAGGAATATTAAAAATTAATTTTAAAAAGGAAAGTTAGAAACATAATGGTCACCTAATGTAACTCAACAATGGGTTTCCGAATAAGAGAATATAGGTGAAAATATGGATATGGATGAGAAATCTAACCATCAACTTCTAATGAAGAGTGGTAGAGGACATCGCTATGAAAAAGTCAACAATCAGAAAACCATAAATTTCTGTTGATCTAAGGTACCATACGATTCATCAGGTATGAGGACACTAGGAAAACAGTTCTGCTTTTCAAGATCATTTCCCTAATGTAGAAGAATTTTTGAATTAAAAGAAATACTTACATGATTTTGGTACAATATCACTATTGTTTGTGCCTAAAACAATTTCCAATTTATCTCTTAATGAAATGAAGTTGAATTTTTCTTCCATGAAGTGTTATAAAATCATGGGAAAGAATGATAGGTCATTCCATCTGTCTCAAAGATAATGTTAGCAAAAGTTATATACATCAGTCCATCTTATGGTGAGATTAATCGTATATGGTTCCAAAAATGGACTTATACTTCATCTAACAAACCATTTAATAAAATAAAACTTGTTTCTACTAACCAGGGACTTCTTGTAGGACAATGGTAGGTGATAATGGCCTGTCGCACTTCGGTTTTGGGTTCAATTCCTGCAACCATGTCCGACACGGTGGGTTATCACCCATCCTACATGTTTTCCTTTTTCATAAACTATACTATTATAACATTTCAGAAATAATATCGAAAAATTCTAGCCTTAAAAAATATTATACGATGTCTAACTTAATCCATTCCAACATTTAGGATTATCCAAAAATTTTCTACCCAATATCATAGTATCAAGAAATAGATTACTAGGGAGGTCATCTACCAAGCATGTGAATACCATCATTTATCCCCCATATATTAAAAGATATATCTTGTTGATCGCATTTCAAACATGTGAATAGCATAATCATGTAGTCTCTTGAAACATGAATTACCATATAACCTTAGTAAAAACATGAATGTTGTCAAAAGTTAACTCATTCCACATTCCAAAATCCCAAAATTTCTATATACTCAAACCATGATATCACATTGTCTTTATATCAGTCATGATATCATGAATACTATCAAACATATTATTTTCTTATGATCCCTTCATTATGCGCATATCATATGCTTACCAAACATATACTTTTAGATACTTTAGGAAAACCAATAGTGTAACAATCCTTAGATGTTTCATTATTCTATAGCAGCATACATTATTCTTGATAAACATTCAATCATTTCACTACCTTCCATTGACCGAGCTTCGTCAGTTTATTCCTCGACACTTCTTTCATCTCATATATCATTTGTAGTCTTTTCATCATCATCAACATAAATACTACACATATGACCATGCTGATTCTCTACATGCGATTTTCCTTTACAGAATCTATTTGCATAATTCCGGTACATTCCACATTTAAAACATTTAACAGTTGTTGATGTCTTATCAATACCATTATCCTTGTCCATTGTGATAACTGGACATTTTCCTTTGAAATTACTGGATCGATGTCCTTCTTTTCCACACCCTAAACATCTTCTAGTTCCTTTGAAAAATTCTCCTTGATTCCTCTTCCCATAGGATTTACATGAGGAAAATTGATCTTTATTTCCTCTATGATCATCATAAAACTCCATCCTTCTCTTGTTAGCTGATTCATGAAACATACCAAAGTTGAGATTATTGATCATATTATGAGATTTGTGATTAGGAATAATAACAATGTTTGGACTTCCAAATCCTGTTTCATATGGTTTATCATGAAGAATATCATTCCACTGTCCATTATATTCTCAATTAACATGAATCCTCCTGTTTCTAGCCATTTTCTAAAACCCAAAATGAATAATGTGAGAAGAAATAATCATACTAGGAAAAAATATAATATAGGGGAGCACCTTTAATCTCTATCATCTTAGGTTTTATCCTAGGTTATTCGTGATCTTTACCATAATTCTATGACTGTAACCTATACTTATACATAACTTTAGGGACATCCCTAGACATACCTTAGAAATATTTCTAGAGAACTCACTAATGTTTTCGCATCCCAGTTTCCAAAGGTTAACTAAACCTTCTCTCTGATACCAACTGTAGATACCCAAGCATGACGTATATGAAGATTACATTACTTTTGTGGAATACATAATACATGACACAAACAGATTCCCAATGAACATATTAGTTTAGTGTCTTTGGAAACATGGAACATAAATTTATAATCACGGTGGAAGATCTTCATCATCTCCCATAAGGATCTTCCCCTTTTTGTTTTCTTACCTAGAACATTTCTTTATATCGAGGGGAAAAGAAAACATAAAAAGGGTGACCTAAAATGATCAGTAAGCGTAAACATTGGGAACATATAAACAATCCATAAACATTTGAACATAAAAACATGAACCTAAAACATCAAAATCATGAACAATGACATGAATCCTGGCAGTATATAAGGCATAGATCATAAAGTAACAATAATCATGATAAAATATCTTGGTAATAAAATATGGAAGTGTGTAAAACCATAAATCAAATGATATTATTTCCATAGTATCCAAGGCATTGTTGCCAAGACTATCATAGTGTACAAAGTCCATTACTGAACCAAGTTTACTTGACGTTCCAGCCCTGTATTTATGATCAAGATTCACTTTTCATTCCAGCCATGTCTATATAATTATATATAAAACATTAACCAGAAATCCCAACCAGAAGCGATGCTTCTGACTATTTATTAAATAAAGGAAAAGAGAACAGAGGATACAAACATGGTCAAACAAAGGGACTTTCCCTCATCTGTCAAAGAAAAGTGCTAAAGATCATAATAAGACAAATCATTCCCATAATCAGTGTCATCGATAGTTTCCCATTCCTATTGGGACTTACCCTGATTGAGTAACTTAATAAAATCAAAATAAAACATACCAAATATCTTATAAGAGCGAGTACACGCAGTGCGAGGGGTATTAGAGTAGTCCTTCCGCGATCTTCGTTTCGAGGGAGTAGGAGTGAAGTCAACTTCCCCATTTCCAGAAATAGGTGCATCTTTGAATGAAGTAGGGCCACCGCTACCTGTTGTATTCCCTTCCGCCTCCATGATGTCACCCCACTTCCCAGATATCTTAGGGGATGTCAAGAGCTTCTAGATCGCCTGATGGCAATCAACCTGTGAAGGAGCCCTAGTATTAAGAGTCATCTCAATACTCTCATCACATTGAAAACCTACACCAGTACTATCATTCATGCATGTATTTGAGAGGCCAAAGGAAGTACAAGAACCCGCAACAGAGAGATGTGCATGATTTCCAATCCAATATAATTCCATGGGAGTAACTACACTACAATCCTTGGGTATCTCCATGGAAGAGTCAACCCGAGCAGTGGAGGGACCACACATTGGGGATGTATAGTTAGCACAAATAATATAAGGACCATTGTTGGATCTAAATGGTGATGATTCCACCATCATCCCCTTCCCTTTGGAAGGTAGCTCACGTTCTTCCTCAAAAACCACCACATCAGCCTTATTTGATAAAACACTTGTAATGAATTCTTGAGGAAAATATCCTTTCCTCTTCCAAATCATTTTATTTTTACAAAATTCCATGAAATATTAAAACAAAATTAATTTGTTGAAAATAATCATGAACTCTTGTAGAGTAATCTTCATGAAAATAAGTAAATATGAAACCCTAAAAATCTGTTCATCCGTATAAGTTAAAACACATTCTCCTCTTACTTTTGTCGGAAAAGTCAAAAAGATCCTCGTGTGGTAATTAAAAGAAATATTCATTCCATAACATGTGGTAAAAATAAAAAATGGGTAAAAGGAACATTAAAAATACATTAAAACATTTTTATAAAACATGGACATGGATGATAAGAATAACCCCAGTTAATACTTATGAATAAACAATCTCAGATAAGAACAAGATTGGAATAATTATCCCTTACCTTATTTCCAATTTCTTCTGTATGTGTATGAGACTCTTGTATAATGGGTTTAAAAATATTATTATCTTGTAACATAATCATAATAATATTTATGATATCATATATGATTCACTCATGACTTTATATTACCCGTTCATTTGTCAATTCCATGTTAAAGTAGTGTTTTGGGTAAAATTATTTCATTTATCGTCCGTGTTTTGACTTGTAATTATTCATATGATTACATATATCATGATTAATTATTTCTAGAATGTAAAACATGATTTTTAATATATCTTTAGAATATACATATATATAATAGATCGATAAATGGAATGAAATACACCGTTCATGGAGACGGTAGGCCGTACGTACACATAAACATTGTTTTCATTTCCTTATTAAATTGAATAGAAGTAAGTAAATAACATATAATTAAATCCAGTATCATAAATATGTTATATATTTCATTATTATTTATTATATATACTTTATAATCTTTCTTGAATGGTTAACCTGGAGAATGAATCTCATCGCGTCATGGAGACAGTAATCCGTACGTACGCACGTTCGATGATATCGTTCCCATAATTATTTAATGGAATTAGAGTGAATGATATAATATCTCAGAATTAGTATCATGTTATAATAACCATATAAATTTTTTTTACCATCATTACTCAGATCCAAGTAAGGTGGTGGTGGAAAAACAGATTACACCACTGTGTGGATACGGTATTCCGTACGTACGCACGTGCAGTGATTTCGTTTTCTATAGGATGGATAGGAGCTGAAATAGGGTTGGTTCAGATTTATAGTAACATATCATTATATTAGTGATAATCATGTTATTACTTTATTATGAGAAAACAAAATAAGAGGAAGTAGAAGAAGTAATGAATTTGAAAGAATCGGTAAAAGATATTACCTCTTCTTCGACGGGCCTCTTCTAAACCTCCTCTTAGAGCACTAATGATGGTCTTTTAAGAAGAAAAGAGCATCTAATATGTTTCTAGGGAAGTATAGAAGTGAAATGGATAGTTTGTTTCTGAACTCTAAGGCTCAAAGTTTTGTGAAGAGAAGAGGGAGTAGGTGCTCTTTTATAGGGGCCGAGAGGGGCACTTTTGGAAACCTCTAAAATATTAATTTATAATAAACTCAAACCCCACATAAAAAACTCAAAAATGACTAAAAGTAAAATATGAGATGATATAGGGTTGTAATATCCTCAACCAATAATATTTATACATGTTTGTAATTTATTTTAAACCTTATCAATTTGATTTATCCTTATTTAATATATTTAAATTTATTTTTGGTAATAAAATTATAATTTTCAAATTGTTATAAATACTTACTTATGTGTTGTGAATTTTCCATAATTAGATACATTATTACATTAAATACCATATTATTTTCAATTTTTAATTTTTAAATATTTTTTAGATTTTTAAACAATTTAATAATATGTTATTTATATAAAATATCAATAGCGTCTATTTTGAGACTATTGAATTATTTGAATTTAAATAAAATCCATAGAGAAGATATATTCGATCCAAAATATTTAATAGATTCCTAACATGTCATATTCGTCTATAAAATTCGTGGAGTACATTAAATAGTTCATATAAGATTTATTTTAAATTTTTTAAAACCATTTATTAGATATTTCTCTTATTAAAATAATTACTACAACAATTTTGTATAATTATTTAATATTCTTATTTTTTCATAATAATTAAAAATAAAATTCTATGAGAAGATAAACATATTACCTTATATAATAATAATTTTACTCGAATTTATCATCTTAAAATCACAACATTAAAATTGTTTTATTTATTAAGTTATGAAGGTGACAACTTTGACATTATTAAAAATAAAATAATATAAGAATCATAATATCTTTTATACGACTCCAAATGGTCCCATATTTGACCCTTGGATGATTATGGTATATATATACTCGTCCAATATGTTTTTTTCAAGTGTTTTGGCGTTTTTAAGGGTATTATTACATTAATAATAACTATATTAATGATTTTTCACTAAGTGAAATTTTTTTGCGTCATTAATTTATAATCTATTAAGGTAATTAAATATTTAATAACAATTCAAAAAAAACTCCCATAAAAAATAAAAAACAATTATATTTAAAATGAGTAATTATAATCGAATTTATATTTTGTATAACCTTATATTAAATATACTTTAATTATTAATGTTTGAGAGAGACATATTTCACTTTCTTTTAAATAAAATAAATCAAAGGACTTAATCACATCCAAGTGGGTTCCAATAGATTCTATTTCGACCCAATTATGTTATAGAACAAAATATTATCATCCAAATATATTAGGACTGGTTTTAGGTTAATTTTATAGTATTATATTTATCCTTAATTACCCTATTTACCTTTAACAATGGTAAATAAAATTTACCACAGTTACTATTCATAATGACAAAAAATAAAAAGTATCCTATTAACATAATTTTGACCCACTGATTCCAAATATGGAATCCATGTTTACAAGTTAAAAACCCATAATTTTCAGAAATTAAATTAAAATTAATCTCATTGTCGAAAGAAAAAAGGTTTTTATTTAAAACAATTCAAAAGATTGAATTTTTTTTACCTATGAATTCAATGTAAAATTAATCATAATGACATAAATTATATTAAATTGTAAAAATAAATTATATTTATACTTTAAATCCATTCTATATTATAACTTAACCATATAAAGTTTTTTGATCTAAAATGTTTTTTATAACTAAAAGTTTGCGTATTTTTACTATTCATCAAAATAAGAAACTTATTAGAAAAATATCAATAACTTATCCAAAGTAAATTTTGATATCCTTATTCCAAAGAAGAATTTTATTTTATCACATTGAACTTATAAACATGTTTAAAACTATATTTAAAATGGGTGCTCCATCAAAAGGCAACAAAACTGCATTTTTTTAAATTTTTTATTTTACCTGAAACATTTATTTTGTTCAAATACCATGATCTAGAACATGTGTAATATGAATGATAATGTGATTAAATTCAAAATTTAGTTAATAATATTTATAATGAATAGTTAATAATAATATTATAATAATATATCGTTTAGTGAAACGAGGTATTGCATACAACACACGCTATCGAGGAAGGTTGCTCTTACGCGTAGTGCAAGACAAGTCAGGGTTGCATGTTGGGATGGCTTATTTTGGTGTTGTTTATAATATAATCAAAATATAGTTCATTTGTAAATTTATAAAATTCTATACATGGTGCTTTGTAAAATGAATTTTAATCGAAAGAACATGAAATTGTGTGTAACACAATCCATGAATAGTGTTTTGTATACTTCAAGCTAATACAGTGTTGTGTATAGTGGAAGCTAATATTGTTGTAGTGTACAAACCATCACATAAAAGAAATTAAAAATAATATTTCTCATAAAATTTCGGGGTGTTACATTCTACCCCCCTTAAAATGAATTTCACCCTCGAAATTCATCATGGTTATAAAAGGTTTTCTACTTAAAAGTTGCTTTCATAGAAATACACATCGTAAAAAAGAATAGTAAAACATAATTTTAAAAAGGAATGTTAAAAACATAATGGTCACCCAATGTAAATCAGCACTGGGTTTCCACATAGGATAATATAAGTCAAAATATGGATATGGATGAGAAATATAACAATCAACTTCTGATGAGGAGTGGTAGAGGACATGGCTATGAAAAAGCCAACAATCAAAAATCCATAACTTTGTGATGATATAAGGTACAATCTGATTCATTAGATATGAGGGAACTAGGATAACACTTTTTGTTTTCTATATCATTTCCGTAATGTTGAAGAAGTTTTGAATCAAAATAAATACTTACATGATTTTGGTACAATCTCACTATTGTTTGTGCCTTGAACAATTTCCACTTTATCTCTTAAAGAAATTAAGTTGAATTTTTCTTCTGTGAAGTGTTATAAAATCATGTGATATAATGATAGGTCATTCCATCTATCTGAAACATATGGTTAGAAAAAGTTATATACATAAGTTCATCTTATAGTGAGATTAATCGTATATGGTTCCAAAACATGGACTTATATTTCATCTATCATATCGCTTAATAAAATAAAAATTGTTTCTACAAATCAGGGACATCCTATAGGCCAGTGGTAGGTGATAAAGGCCTGTCTCACTTTGGTTTGGGGTTTGATTCCCGCAACCTTATCTGACGCGATGGTTTGTCAACCATTCTACGAGTTTTCCTTTTTCTAAAACTATACTATTATAACATTTCAGAAATAATATCTAAAAATTCTAGCCCTAAACAATACTATCTGATTTCTAACATAATCCATTCCAATATTTAGGCTTATCCAAAATATTTATTTCCAATTTCATAGAATAAAGAAAAATATTACTAGAGAGTTAATATACCAAGCATGTGAATACCATCATTTATCCCCCATATATCAGATGATATATCTTGTTGATCACGTTCCAAACATGTAAATACCTTAATCATGTATTCTCTTGAAACATGAATTACCATATTACCTTAGTGAAAACATGAATGTTGTCAACAGTTAACTCATTCCACATACCTAAATCCCAAAATTTCTATATACTCAAACCATGATATCAAATTTTCCTTATATCAGTCATGAGATCATTAATAATATCAAACATATTATTTTATTCTGATCCCTTCAATATGGGCATATCATATGCTTTCCAAACATACACTTTCAGATACTTTAGGAAAAACAATAGTGTAACAATCCTTAGATGTTTCATTATTCCATAGTACCATATATATTTTTGATAAACACGCAATCATTCCACTACCTTCCATTAACGGAGCTTCGTCATTTTATTCCTCAACACTTCTTTCATCTCATATATCATTTCTAGTATCTTCATCATCATCAACATAAATACTACCCATATGACCATGCTGATTCTTGTCATGCGATGTTTCTTTAGGGAATCTCTTTTCATAATGCCCGACATTCCACATTTAAAACATTTAACCGTTTTTGATGTCTTAGCAATACCATTATACTTTTCCATTGTGTTAATTAAACATGTTCATTTTAAATTACTAGATTTTGGTCCTTCTTTTACACACCCAAAAACATCTTCCAGTTCCTTTGAAACATTCTACTTGATGCCTCTTTCCACAAGATTTACATGAGGGAAATTGAACTTTCTTTCCTCTATGATCATCATAAAACTCCATCTTTCTCTTATTAGATGAGTCAGGAAACACACCAAAGTTGAGATTATTGATCATTTTATGAAATTGCTGATTAGATATAATAACGATTTTTGGACATCCAAATCTCATTTCATTTGGTTTCTCATGAAGAATATCATTACATTGTCCATCATATTCTCAATTAACATGAATCCTCCTCTTTCCATCCATTTTCTAAAACACAAAAGGAATAATGTGAGGGGAAAACATCATACTAGGAAAACAACATAATATAGGGTATTACATTCAATCTCTAACATCTTTGGTTTTATCCTAGGTTATTCATAATCGTTATCATAATTCTGGGACTGTAACCTATACTTATAAATAACCTTAGGGACATCCCTAGACATACATTAGAAATATTTCTAGGGATCTCAGTAAAGTTTTTTCATCCTAGTTTCCAAAGGATAACTAAACCTTTACTCTGATACCAACTATAGAGACCCATGCTTGACATAAATGGAAATTGTATTACTTTTGTGGAATAATTAATACATTACACAAACAAACGCCAAATGACTGTATTAGTTTAGTGTCTTTGGAAACATGGAACATAAACTTCTAATCATGGTGGATGATATTCCACATCTCCCATAAAGATCTTCCCCCTTTTTTTCTTACCTAAAACCATTGTTTATATCCCGGGGAAAAGAAAACATAAAAATTATGATCTAAAATTCTTAGTAAGTGTGAACATTGAGAACATATAAACAATCCATGAGCATTTTAACATAAAAACAAGGACATAAAACATAGAAATCATGAGAAATGACATGAATCTTGGCAGTAAATAAGGCATAGATCATAAAGGAACATTAATCATGATAAAATAGCATGGTAATAAAACATAGAATTTTGGAAAACCATAAATCACATGATATGATTTCCATAGTAGGCAAGGAATTTTTGCCAAGACCATCATTGTGGACAAAGTCCATTACGGAAACAGGTTTACTTGTCATTCCAGCCCTTTATTACTGAATCGGATTCACTTATCGTTCCAGCCATGTCTATCTCATGAGATATAAATCTTTACCAAATTCATTTAAGGGAGATATAGGTCCCACCCATCTCATAATGAAATCATTCATACGTGTTCCACAAAATGAACATGAATCATTAATCATAACCCAAATAATGAAATGGGTGTGATAAACATCATCCCGTAATAACATAATCCATACAAAACTAATGGATATCATTTAATCATAAGAAAAATTAAAACAATATAAATAATATATACATTGTCAATGAAACATAAACATATTAAATAATGTCATCTTAGATGTAAAGTAGTTTTGATAAAACACTTGAAATGTATTCTTGAGGAAAATATCCTTTCCTCTTCAAAATAATTTTATTTTCAAATAATGCCATGAAATTTTAAAAGAAACTAATTTTTTTGAAAATAATCATGAAATCTTGTAGAGGAAGATTCATGAAAACAAGGAGTTATGAAACTGTAAAAATCTGTTCATTCCGTATAAGTTAACAAACAATCACCTTGTACTTTTGTTGGAAAAGTTAAAAAGTTATTCGTATGGTAAAAAAAGAAATATTCCTTCCATAACATGTGGTAAAAGTCAAAAATTGGTAAAAATGACTTAAAAAATACATGAAAACATATTTAGAAAACATTCACATGGATGATAACAATAACCCCAGAAAATACATACGAATAAACAATCCCGGATAAGAATGAGATTAGAATAATTATCCCTTATATTATGTCCAATTTCTTCTGAATGTGTCTGAGACTCTTGTATAGCGGGTTTAAACATATTATTATCTTTTAACAGAATGATAATAATATTTATGATATTATATATGATTCACTTATGACATTATATTACTGGTTCATTTTTCAATTCCATGTTAAAGTAGCGTTTTGGGTAAAATCATTTCATTTATCATATGTGTTTTGACTTGTAATTATTTATATGATTACATAGATAAAGATTAATTAATTCCATAATGTAAAACATTATTTATAATATATATTCAGAATATATATATATATATAAATAATAGATCGATAAATGGAATGAAATACACTGTTCATGGAGACGGTAGGCCATATGTACGCATGAACGTTGTTTTCGTTTCCTTATTAAATTTAATGGAAGTAACTAAATAATATATACATAAATATATTATCATTAATATGTCATATATTACATGATTATTTATTATATATACTTTATAATCATTCTTGAAAGGTTAACTTGGAGAATGAATCTCATCGTGTCGTGGAGACAGTAATATGTATGTACGCACGAGCAATGATATCGTTCCCATAATTATTGAATGGAATTAGAGTGGATGATATAATATCTCAGACTTAGTATCATGTTATAATAACAATATATAGTTTTTCTTCACACCCTTATACCCATCCATGTAAGGTTGTGGTGGAAAAATAGATTACACCACTGCGTGGTGACGATATTCTGTACGTACGCACGCACGGTGATTTCCTTTTCCGTAGGATGGATAGAAGCTGAAATAGGGTTGGTTCATATTTATAATAACATATTAGTATATTAGTGATACTGATGTTATTACTTTATTATGTAAAAACAAAATAAGATTAAGTATAAGAATAAATGAATTTGAAAGAATCGGTAAAGGATATTACCTCTTCTTTGATGTACCTCTTCAAAACCTCCTCTTAGAGCACTAAAGTTGGTCCTTGAAGAATACCAATACCTTTAGTATGTTTCTAGGGAAGTGGAGAAGATAAATGGGAAGGCTTTGGACGATCATAAAAGCTCAATGTTGTGTGAAGTGAAGAGGGAGGGGGTGCCCTTTTATAAGGGAGGATAGGGGAACTTTTGGAAACCTCTAAAATATTAATTTAAAATTAACTCAAACCACACTTAAAAACCTCCAAAATGACTCAAATTATAAAATGAAATGATATAGGTTTGTAATATCATCAACTAATAATATGTAGAGATTTTTGAAATTTATTTTAAACCTTATCATTTTTATTTTTCATTATTTAATCGATTTAAATTTATTTGTGGTAATAAAATTCTTATTTTTAATTTTTTATAAATACTTACTAATATGTTGTGAATTTTCCATAATTAGATAAATTATTACATTTTAGACCATATAATTTTCAATTTTTAATTTTTAAATATTTTTGTGATATTTAAACAATTTAATAATATTTTATTTTTATAAAATATCAATACAGTCAATTTTGACACTATTCAATTATTTGAATTTAATTAAAATACAAAAAGAATATATATTCGATCCAAAATATTTAATAGATTTCTAAAATGTCATATTCATATATAAAATTCTTGGATTACATGAAATAGTTCATATAATATTATTTTAATATTTTTAAAACCATTTATTTGATATTTATCTTAATAAAATAATTATTAAAACATTTTTGTATAATTATTTAATATACATATTTGTTTCAT
The DNA here is from genome assembly GCA_963277665.1 of Viscum album. Taxonomy (NCBI): domain Eukaryota; kingdom Viridiplantae; phylum Streptophyta; class Magnoliopsida; order Santalales; family Viscaceae; genus Viscum; species Viscum album. Next base: position 2,038,072,794 of record OY728148.1, read on the forward strand.
AAAAATTAAATGTAAATTAATATTATGAACATATATATATTACCTTTAATAATAATACTTTTACTATGATTTATCATCTTAAAATCACAATATTTAAATTGTTATATTTATTAAGTTATGAAGGTGACAACTTTGACATTTTTAAAAATAAAATAATATAAATGTGATAATATATTTTATACGGATTCAAATGGTCCCAAAGTATACCCTTGTATGATTATGGTATATATATACTCTGAAAGTAGTTTTTGGTCAAGTTTTTGCGCCTTTTATAGGTATTATTACCTTAATAAAAACTATACTATTAATTTTTTACTAAGTAAATAATTTCTGCATCATTAATGTATAAGCTATTAAGGTAATTGAATATTTCATAAAAATTAAAAATATATTACCATAAAAAATTAAAATGTTTTATATTTAAAATTAGTAATTATAATCAAATTTATATTCTGTATAACCTTATATAAAAAATACATTAATTATCAAAGTTTGAGTGTGACAAATTTCACTTTCTTTTAAATAAAATAAATTAAAGGTCTTAATCACATCAAAGTGGGTTCCAATAGATTATATTTCAACCCATGTATGTTTTATGATGAAATATAATCATCCAATTATATTAATACAAGTTTTAGTGTAATTTTATAATATTATATTTTCCATTAATTACCCGATTTACCTTTAACTGTGGTAAATAAAATTTACCGTAGTTACTATTCAAAACACCAAAAAAAAGTAGCCTATTAACATAATTAGGACCCACTGATTCCAAATTTGGAATCCACATTTCCAAATTCAAAACACAGAAGGTGCCGAAATTAAATTAAAATTAATTCCATTTTCGAAACAAAATAGGTTTTTATTTAAAACTCTACAAAAGATTGAAATTTTTTTACCTACGAATTCAATGTAAAATTCATGATAATGGAATAAATTATATTAAATGGTAAAAATATATTATATTTATACATTAAAACCATTAAATATTTTAATTTTACCTTATAAACATTCTTGATGAAAAAAAGTTGTTTTTAACTAATATTTAGCTTATTTTTACTATTCATCAAAATAAGAAACTTATCAAAAAAATATCAAAAATTTATCCAAGGTAAATTTTTATATAATTATTCCAAAGAATAATTATATTTTTTCACATTTAAATTATAAACATGTCAAAAATATATTTAAAATGGGTGTGCCATCAAAAGGCGGCAAAACAACATTTTTTTAAAAATACTTATTTTACCCGAAATATTTATTTTGGTTACATACCCTAGTCTAGAACATGTGTAAGATGAATTATAATGTTATAAAATCCAAAATTTATTTATTACTATTCATAATGGCTAGTTCATAATAATATTATAATAATATATTGTTTAGTGATACTCTGTATTGCGTACAACACACGTTATCGAGGAAGGTCGCTCTTGCGTGTAATGCAAGCCAAGTCAGGGTTGCGTGTAGGGAAAACATCCTTTGGTGTTGTGTATAACATAATTAAAATATATTTCAGTTATACATTATTCAAAATATATAATTTCTGATGTGTAAAATGAATTTTATTCGAAAGAACTTGAAATTGTGTGTAACACAAGCCAAGAATAGTGTTTCATATACTACACGGTAAGATGGTGTTTTGTATAGTGCACGCTAATCTTGGTGTAGCATACAACACAAGACATCAAATAAATTAAAAAGAATATTTCTCATAAAATCTCGGGGTGTTACAAATATTTTCCACCAAATACCATTATTTCATTTAAATACTTACCTTTACGAAAAATTAAACTATCAAGAACTCTTTATAACTCTCTCTTTCTCTCTACCTATCTATCTCACATAAACCTCAATTGTTCATTATTCTCTCACAAACATAAATATTTTAACAATTCAAATCTAACTAAAAATTATGAGGATGATGTGTGTCTTGGAAACCACATTTCGTGTTCATTTGAATCAATTAAATATGTCGAATGAATCAAAATGCAACTCAAGAACAAAAGTGGAGATAAATAATCTACAAATATTTTATCTTAACATCTATGTAAAAGATGAAATTTTAGCATAGTGGTTTAAATAGAACAAATACCTAGATTGGTATATGATTTAGGAATAGGGGTATGGCTCTTGGTTTAATGATAATATTAAGTCATTCTATCTAATTCTTACCAAAAAATATATCTAAACCTTGTGTTATTCCCTATAGTGAAAAAGGATAAAGTTAAATAATAGAAAAATGGTGAATATTTAGAATTATCGTTGAGAATTGGAAAAGGGGTTTAGATGTACGTCACAAAAAGAGTGTGGAGATTACCAATGATTGTATCCAGTTAATTATGCACACTTCAATTTTCAATGTTCATTAGATTAGCACACTAGGAGTAGAAGAATCATAAGACCCACCAATAATGATATTCATGGTTAATATATGAAATTAGTCAATATTATCCACCATATTATTTTTCCATGAAAATAATACATTAGTGTCTTATGGTATCAGGATCTATTTCTCTTATTTTTAATGAATAATGGTGTTTAGATTATCCTATTCAGATATTTCATGAGACATATAATTTAATTATGTAATCCTTATTTAATATTCAGTTATTTTACTCACCAGAATTTTATATCATAATTCCAATAGTAAAAATTCTTAGTTCCTTAGGGGAGGATAGAATTACCACATCATACGATATCTTCCAGAGAAAGAACACTAGTAAGTATGTAAAATTAAACCAGATCCCATAGGATAAGGAATGGGTGGATGAGCCAAAAAAGATATATTGAAATGATTGATGTATTTAATTTCATTATTAGTCATGGTGATATTGTAGATATAGTTATTTGACATAATAATAGTGTCCTATATTTATATGATGAGGTAGGTTTTTCTGAGAAAGATAAAGAGGAAGAGAATGAAATGGTAGATTTGGACGAGGAATATTCAACTTCGTAAGAGTATATCAGGGACGCCTCTCATAGGATATATTTTTTACCTCCTAAATATCCCTATCCTATTCCATCATATAATGATTATATTTATTATGAGTGTCTCATTATCATAGATGTATCAGTCAGTTCCTGTATGTCATAGTTTTATGTGTCTTAATAAAATAATTAAAGTAGTTTAGAAGGATCACATATGATTAAAAGTACACCTAGGAAGCCTATACCAGAAGAAAATTCTGAGGGGGACAAGTCTCCTAGATCCCTTGATTTAGGGATATATTATCCATCATTTGATGATAATGATTGGGAAAGTTCAACTAATCTTGGTTGCCAACCATCCATTTTTCTTTGATACTTTTATACGTTTCTCCTATTGTTTATATATATACTTTGGATAGGATTATGGTATCTCATGTCAAATGATAAGTTTAAAATACCCTCCATGATATATTTTGGAACTAATACAACCAAAAAATGTTAAGAAGCTAATCATGGAAGTGATTATAGTGATGATGTTGAGGATGCCTCTCTTGTAGTTAATTAAGGAGAAGTGCATGTTGATGCACGAATTTTAGATCATCCTTATAGAACTGATTTTTTTGAAATGACCCAAAGTTATATGATAAGAAATATGGTTATTATCCATGTAACTATATCCATTATACATTATATTTTATCATTGATGATTTGAATTAATTTAAATATGATCTTATAGGTTTGTTCAAGGAAATGTTTCCAATTTTGGGAATTTTATTGAGCCTTCCACAGAAAGAGAAATCTAAGGAAAAATTTAAATTATGATTTATGATCTTTATCCAGAACATTATATTTCAAATTTTGTTTTTAAATAATATATCAATGATCTCAATGTATATATAAGTTCTCTAAAATATGATTTGTATGATATACTTTTGATGAAAGGCCATTGTTTTATGAGTTTAGTCATTTCTTCTCCTCCCCTAACTCCTAATATTTATCACGTATTTGATGGGGAAAATATTATACATATCATATGGTATTATTTTAATATTATGTTTGATGAGTTTAGAATGATAAATGAAGTGGTATTTTATGATTTTCAAAAACATGCTACAAAACCATGTAAGTTGTTAGAGTGGATATAAACAAACTTAGTCAATACTAAGAAATAATTAAAGTGGCTATATATTACAACCTTAGATAAATCTTCACTATTTAATATTTTAAGGAGACTTTTAGAGCCCCTACCTTGGATTTAAATATTCCTCCCTTGACACAGGTTATTAAGTCACTTGTTGAGAATATAATTGCTATGAACCCTATTTGGGAATCTTTTATATAAAATAGAGATTAGTTCCTAAAGACTTTGGAGAATAGTTCTAGAGAGGTAAATTATGTTAATAGGTATATTATAACATATCCCCACACTTCTCAAAACGTTGTTCTATCACCTTCATCCATTATTATTTCCCTACCCACTACCACTACCTGCCCCACCATTAATCTATTTGGCATGTCTCTTAGACAATACTTTTAAAAAATACGTCTAATATCCATATGTATAGTAATTGGTGACCCTAATTACACCTCTGATACTCATACTACCTATTATCTTTCTTCTACTTATAGAGGAATGAATCCTATCATTTCTGTATAAATAAACGATATAACGGACTCAGATTCTGACTAGAATCTATGATAGGAATTTTTTTAACTATTATTGTCTATTTGTTATATATGAATGGTATATGATTTTTCCTTATCCTTATAATTTTACCTTATTTAGTTTCTTTTTATATGTTATCACTTTTTTGTAATACCAAAAGTGAGAGTAGGTAAAATTAAAACCAATTGAATTCATCGAAGAATTTTATGGTAATTGTAAAAAGTTAATTCAATTATTTATAAATATATATTTTGTTATATTAAATTTATTTCACATTAAATTTCAGGATTAATGATAATTTAAAAGTGGTGGATTTGTTGATCCTTCCATCACGTCCTTATTTTAATGATCCCAAATCACGCTTTTAATGTTATTATGGATTTTAATGTTTTATGTTAGTATGTGATTTTATATCCAAAACTAAAAAAAATCATATAATTATTGACATTTAGATGAAAACATATCAAATGTTAAACATTCTTAACATGTGATAAATTTAAAATATAAATACAAGATAAGTTATTGTGTCATCTTACCGCATGTTTTCCTTCACCTGTCGTATGAACAAACCACATATCTTGTATTAAATGGATGAAAAATTAAATGTCATGAAATGGACATGCATTGAAGTTGATATTTTCATAAATTAATAATCACCTTACCACATAAACAAATAAATCTACCATGAGATAGATATGTATTTTAAATGACTAAAAATGACTTCATCATTCAAATCAGTGAAGTGATCGTATAAAGGAAACTATCTACCACATGAAGAAATAATGTTACCATTCCATGTTATGTAAATTTTTTACAATGTAATGTACTATAATTTTTTTATTGTTGTAACTATATTAATATTAATGTAAACTAATGGATCAATCAAAATAACTATATAATAGAATAAACCTACCATGGAAATTTTCAGGACAACTAATCTGGTCAAGATACCATGAAAACTAATCTTACATTAAGTAAAAAATTCTTACCATCTCTAAATTAGAATTCGATAATTTTAAATATACAATTAATTGTTATTAAAGAATTAATTGACACATTAGTTCATTTTTGACTACATTGATTGTTCTCCAATGGATAATTCTGATGAATATATTTTTAAGTGGAAAAAATAATGACATGAAGAAGAGAGAAAGGAGATGAAGGGAACTACTTATAAAAAAAATCATAAAATTTTATTTTAGAACCTATAAAAAATATATCACTCATTTAGAACATTTACTAAAACATTGTTTTACTAAACCTTAAATGAATATTTTAAATGATCCTTCCAAATTAAAATTCAAAGGACTCATGGATAACTAAAACTATTCTAATAGAGTTGAACTAAATTTTTTATACATTATCTCTTAATATATTTGTTTATTATGTTCATTAAATGTGTATTTTAAATTTATATATTTATTTTTATAACATATCCTTTTGAGATAAACTAAAGTGAACAAGAAACCCACTCAAAACTATTATTTTATTATTTTCACACATAACTATTGAGTGTGTTATATGCCTGGATAAATGTATGTGATTTTGTTTGTAAACCCCAATCTTGGTTGTGTTTTGGTTTATTTTATAATAAAATAATTTACATTGGGTTATTGAATAGTGAAGCTGATTTTGTATTTACATGAAACAAAACCCCTTGTTTAAAATTCAACAGTGATTTCTCTAATTTTTTTCATTTTTTAAAACCAAACCAGTATCAATTTTTGAACATATAAAGAAAACAATAATAGTTAACATAAACTAATTTTTTATATAACTTTATTGATATGAGTTGATTATTTTAAAATTTTAGAGAATTTTTAAAAGTATTATAACTATACATTCATTGATATTTGGAGGAATTTTCAAAATGTAAAATTATATATTTATATTATTCTTGCTAATTGGGAATCTTTATGAAAATGGGGGATTATTTTATTCAATAAATTAACATAAATTTTATATGATACTCAATTTTCCACCATTCACTACCCTCTTGTGTTATCCACTATGACCAAAAATTTAGAACTACCACATTCCTCTTAGAACATTATTCAACCTCACTATGTTCTCGCATAGCCCATCATCCCCATAGAGCTCACTGATGCTATTAAATCATTGGAATCTCAATGCAATGAAATGGAAAAAAATCATTCACATGTATAGAAAATGAGTTTAACTTTATCCTAATGGGTACATGTGACACTTCCTACACCTGACTTTGGAAATAATAAATTTAAAAAATTTCATGGATTATGGGTCCTAGAACATCATCTGATGCATTTCTTATCCTATTATGGTCCCATGATGGAAACCCTAGAAAAAAAATCATCTGGACTTCGGTTTTCTATTCAAAACATAAAGGTCCTATGATGAATTTCTAATCGTATTTTACTAGACTTGTCGATAAATGGATTGGAATATATTCATCGGTAGTTTCTACATAAAATTTTCAAAATACTATAAATAAATGATCTTATACCTCTCAAATTGAAAAAATTTTGAAAATGAGAGACACTCAGATTCCATCCCTAGGTGGAATGGTTTTAATTAATCTCCATACTTGAAACTATGTCAGGAATATTAATTGGATGTCTTCATAAGAAATAACATGATTAGTTCAATATATTTCTAATTTCATTGAAATATATATGTGGATTTGAGGACATACCATTGTTTACAAAATATTGGATTAGTCCTAATTTTGAACGAAATCCATGTCTTGACTAATCCTGATTGATAAAGGGAAGATAAGGGTAAATTGGAAACCGTGATAGTAAACCATAATCTATCTCCAAAATATACAATATGTCCAAAACATGCACCCTATCATTTGACACATCATTCTGAATTGAGATATCAACAATATTACCATCTGTATGAGAAAAGGTCATATACATTAAATCAATTTGAGGATTATAAGATTAAAATTTATTCCTTTAGAGATGAATAGATTCCTTCATAATTTTCCATAGCTATGGAAATTAACAAACAAAAATATATAGAACCAAAGATCCTGGATCAAGTTTCTATTCATGAACACCTGAATAATTTCACCTTCCACCGAATGTTGATACATACCATCACAGATTGAATTATTTTTAAATATATTGTCTATCAAATGGTAAACTACGAAATGGTAAAATTAGGTAAGCTATCAACACAATTAGTATGTGTTTTTACTATATCCATGGTTTAATAATGTGAGCGGAATGTGGTTTAAATCATGTTAACACTAAAGTCTACTGATTATATGACTTGGAATATAATCAATCATACTCCTGCCATCCTCAAGGCATAGTAGAAAAAATGATTTGTTCCCTTAGTTACCTCTATACCAATTTGTGACTGACCTAATTAGTACAACAATCCTTTAGAATAAAATACTATATGAAATGGTTTAATAAGAAAAAAAGATCCAAAAGGAACAGAAACCCATGTCCTCACCAAAGACGAACTTGTCCCTTTCAGACTTCATGCCATTAGTTCATCCACCTTGGGAACCACCCCATAACATGAAATCCACATAATATGATGTATTTATCTTCCATTATATTAATTTAATTCAACCAATGGACCAATTATTTGATGATATGTTTTTTAATAAACGGATTTTCCAATGAATGATTTGGGAACTTAGGGAAGAGTCCATAGATGATGATGGTGTAGAAGAAGGCATAGTCAAGAAAAACCCCAATCATTCAAATACATCCCTATTGAAACTATTTACACAACTAAAGATCTGCTGGGAATCAGTTAAGTGAGTACAAAATAATAGGAACGTAACCAAAATTCACTATGAATTTACAAAAAAGTAATGTTTTAAAATAACTTCTAGAGGGGTGATAAAGTACCATCCTCCATTATGGTTGGGAAAAAAATTCATCCTGATTTACTAGAAATGGGTGTATCTTCAACTTCTATTCAAGGCCACGACCTACCTATGTGAGGGGATTCATCTCCTAAAACACCCACAAAGGATAAGCCTCATTCTAGGAATTGTAAACCTATTTCTCAAATGTATGATGTCTTGAAGAGATTATCCCTGTTTTGGGCAATGATATCAATCATATATGGAATTAGTTTGTATAATGGCCTTCTTTATTCCATTATAATGTCCTTAAAAATCCACTATGATCATTAATATGAGGTCACTACTTCTAAAGTTTAACTTTTAGAGACCAATAATATGTATTTCCATAGGTTCACCCCATTTATAGATTTGGAATATCAAGCTATTATAAATGGGAAAATCAGACCCTGGTATGTGTTTGGGAAGATAGAAAACATTAATATTCTATGATTTTTCATTGATAATGGATCAATACCCAACCTTATTATTATTCGAATACTTTTTTGATTAGGTTAATGTGAATCCAATTTTTCAATATCCATCCTAACAATACTGGGTTAAAATATGAGTGAAAATAATCTCCTCAGTTGGGTTAAGATCAAAACTCAATTCATGAACCTTATATATGACTCCAAATTCCTAATATTCTGATGTGATGTTACTTTCAATGTCCATCTATGAAGACCTTGGTTGGATAAAAATTCATAAATCAATTTATTATACCACCAATGTCTAAAATATTTTTTCAGTGGATATATATGATCATTTCATGGTGATAAGGCTATGTTTGATTTTTTTGAATCCCAATACAGTGATGCAGAATTTTATTAAAGGGAGGGGAAACAACCCATGACTGATGATGTTGTCAAGAAAATCACCCTAAATGGCTTGGAAATGTCCCTTTGCAATCCAATCAAGGATAATGGTGGGGAATATACAATTTCTATCAGACATATCAAGAAATTAATTTCATATTTTTACATGTAATCATTTACTATCATGATATCATTCATGTTAGCCAAACATGGTAGTTCTAAATTGGTCTCTCATTCTCCCATAAATTTTGATTTATTGGGTCAAAATGACTCTCTTCATCTTCAAAACTTCAACAAAACACGACATCATCGACCAACATGCAAAGAGGTATCATATATAAAATGGAGACTGTAAATGTCCCTACTTCACCTATTAGATGTCAATAAATGTCCCATATTCTATCATTAAATAATTCCTTTCATAATTCACCCCCTGATGCGTTCATTAAAATGGAACAAGAATATAAAGAGGAAGATGATGTGGAAGAGGAGGAGGAAGAGAGATATCAGATATATGTTCCTCGAACATTTGAGGATGGTGTCTCCCAAACTATTTATGAACTTCAACAGATAATATTGTGTATATAAGAATCTCCCTTGACAACATTGATTATTATGTCCATGTATACCAAAGATAAAGAGTCATAAACCTATTTTCTAAAAATAAATTTGGATGTGTTGACTTGGAACTAAACAAAAATTTTGGTCTTGATTCTGATATAGCCACTCCCCACCTGGGTCTACTAAATGAGAACCGTGGTTATAAGAAGGCTTCCATAAGAACACGTCAAACTCACACTACCAATGATAAAGCTAAATATGAAAATATCACCAAGAAAAACTTTTCATGTGATGTATATTAAACAATGTGGCTCGCCAATATCATCCCGGTAATGAAGAATAGCATTCATATCAGAGTTTTCATTGATTTCAACAATCCTGATAGGAATTATTTGAAATATTATTTTGTCGTCCCCATTATAGAAATTATCATTGATGAAACAACAGGATTATGAAACATATCCTTCATGGTTATCAATTTTGGGTATAACCAAATCTAGCTGGATCATTGAGATAAAGAAGCCACTACATTTAGGGAACCCTATGGGATATAATTATATTGAGTAATTATTCTATGTTTGTGTAATATTTTATCTACATATCAATGATCCATGAATCATGTTTTGAAAACCATATTAGGAATGTGTTGTGAATACTATATTTTAGATTTAGTGGTGAGATCCCAACATCTTCCGAATCGTCTCACTGATCATGAGATTATTTTTAACCATTTGTGAAAAATGTTCTTTCAATGTAACCTGATGAAATTTTATCACCTTTTTGTTATAAAATTATAGCATCAATGTTAACTCTCATAAATATAATGAGGTTCTTGACATTCCACCACCTAAAATATAGAAATCATTAAGGGTATTTTGGAGGCTCTTAGGCAACAAATGACACTTTTTAGAAAATATAGAATAAAAATTTATACCTTTCACCTAACTAATGAATAAATGAATCACTTATCAATCGATCGATGACTGTAAAAAAATATTTTTAACTATATAGAATTGTCATTTGTGTCCACCATTAACAATTCACCCTATTGAATGAATTCCACACATTTTATATGTGATGTATTTAGAGAGATCAATGGGTTTTTTCTTCACATAAAAATAATGTCATAAAAAGTGAGAAAACCTTCTATTAACATGGTAAACCATGATTGATACTACGGAAGTATATTTCGTCATCATAAAGAGTTTACTTTAAATAATCATTGAATTTATGTAACTCAGACATGAACTGTAGCATCATGAGGTCCAATTGGTGTCCCATGAAAATATGCTGAAATATATCCTCAACGACCCTATAATGACTAGGAACCTAGAATGGTGGGTATAGAAGACCAGTAGAATAGTGAATGGAAGACCCCAAACTCAGTAATGTCATGTTGGGAGTCATTCATATCTCTCATTAAAAAGTTATTCTACCATATTATTTCATGTTGTTGGAAGGATTCTACAATAATGATGCAGAGTTCCAATCCCTCATAATATTTCTAAAAATAGTAATGAACATTTATTTGGACAACTCAATGGTCAAAGGGGATTTGGAGTTGGTTATTAAGTAGATTGATGGTTATTATTCAATAATATGGGAAGTGTTTACCCCTGACATGACTATGTTCAAGGTTTGATAGAGGAATTTCATTTAGAGACAATATTAACACACATCATACACACACATAATTCCTAGGAAGATGTGTTAGAAAAATCATCTGCAATAGTGGAAATAACAAACTTGAAAAAATCGGTATGCATCATTGTCCACCACGAAATAATATCAGTATTTGATTATAATAGAATGGAAGAGATCAACATGTTTGATTCCGTACATTAAACTGACAGTCCTATAAATGGTGGGATTATACCTCTATAGGGATATCTCAAAAATGGAGTTATTCCATCAAACATAGTCAAAAACGAGGAAATATGACCATTGGAAGTCTATGTCATTGTTTATGGTATCCCAAATCACAAAAAGTTACTCTATAAAGAGTTCTTAGATTGAGTTATCCTCATATGGATCGATTTAGAAGATAATATTTTCATTAATAATTAATTATATATTGTATCCTATGGTACCCATCAGTTAGGGATCATTCATGCTCATCAAATTAATAATATTTGATATTTTTACCATCAATGATGTAGGATTGCATGCAATTTACCAAGAGATTTAATTATTTTCAAATACATTCCATATTAATCCATTAACACCTGTAGTTTGTGTACACCATCTAAAACTCATGTCCATTCACTATTTAGGGAGGATGTTGTGGGGTCATATCCTCCCACTACAACATATTAGTTCAAGTACATCCCTAGGAAAATTGACTTCTATCCAAATGGAAAATGTTAATATGCATAAATAAAGATAACAATAAAAATAATCATCAATTTCATAAATTCAAATATCATCACAACATCTGGTGTCTCTCAAAATATACTATTGGGAATGATTCAAATTTACAATCTTTCAAATTAAATAGGTTGTACGAGGATTATAAAATTGATTACAAACTTTTTTTGTCTACCATGAAGTAGTGAGTGGAAGGATAGAATCTTTAAACAGAACTATGTAAAATATAATCCTAGAATTCTTTTTCATAGAAAATAAATCATGAATTTAATCTTTTTCATTCCCGGTGGTCCCACTATACAACAACCCATACCATCACATATGTGACCCCTTATTCAATGGTATATTGGTCAAAAGTAGTTATTTCCATCAATGTCCTATTTAATTCACATCACATTTCTATTTGTGATCAAATATCAACATATGAGCAATATTAAATGTGACCAAATGAATTGGAATGGATATATGAGAAAAGACTTCATATGTTTAAAATTTCTAGGTGTGAAAAAATAAAATAGCATGATATTTTAATAATAAATTTTACCTTTGTACATTTTTCCTTGGAGAACTCATTTTGTCTCTTAGGACCACAATGATTCCTTGGAAGAAACCTTAACATCTTGATCCATACTGGGAGGGACCTTTTTTCATCCAAAATTTATACTCCAATGGTTAATATTTTCTAATTACTAAGGATGGTGACTGTATCATGCCCCCGTGAAATATAATGTTTCTTAAGAAATATTTCTTTGTGACAAAGATACTCACTCCCAATCATTGTCAAAGGTCATAAAAAATATATTATAGTCAAATGATATTAATCTTCATTTCAAAATTCATGTAATAAGAAATTAAAATATAAAACATCTCAGAGTTGATGCATGACATTAATATACATGGTTGACCACCATTCTTTATGACATAAAACTATGTATTATAGATAACATATACCTTGAGGTCCCTCATTCCTACTTTTGGGAGCTTACTATTCATATACCTTATAACTATGTGTTGATTTATTATCACTACAATGTGATATTTATTAATTCCCACATCTTGTCTCCTTTTCCAACAATAATATGATGAAAATGCTAAATCCCCACCCAAGAAGATGATATTATGGGGATGCCATACCCTTATAACTATCTGTGGCTTCATTATAACTTTAAAGAGATACATGGTTACACATAGATACCTCATTATAGGCCCATACATTATAAAAAGATAATAACATTCATAGTCTTTTCTGTATAGGACCCTTATTCATATAGTAGATTCTATCATGGGTTCCATCATTCACAAAACTCACAGTTGAGAAAAAATACTTCGCCACTTACATATAGGTAAGATCTGGTCAGGGAATATTCCACCCATTAATGGACAATTATATTCTAAATGATACCTTAATACTCGTATATCTTCATTTTAAAAATCATACTCTAGGTATCAGGATATCCAGGACTCCAAAAAATGCCATTATTACTATAGAAAAAGTATTAAACTATGATGGACACATATTTTGTGACTATGCATGCAAGAATTATTATGTATATACATAATTAATTCCCCTAATATGTTCGGTAAACTTAAGGCATCTTAGTCTTCGAGATAAATTCATATTTTTCCATTCAAAAGGAAAATATTACAGCAGAAACCACATTCCAAGAATGGTCAGTAGTCATTCCATACGTACCTATCCCATATTAGTTTATAATATTTTATACCCCCATGTTATTGTATTACAACTCATCCACTTCACATTTATAAAATACATAGTCATTCTTGTCTGGAACTCTATAGAATGAATAATCATGTGGAACACACTAAAGATGAAGATTGATTTGTGTTATTGTTAAAATTAAGATAACTCCCTAACTTCAATAATTTCTCATATTGATCATGACTAACATGGTATTATATATATAGGATATTATGCCAATTTGAATGATTAATTCATGCCATAACCAAATTAGCATACTGGTTATTGTCTCACAATATTAAATGGAATCAGTAGTCCTTGACGAAAGATCGTAAAAGGAAAACCTTCGGTATAATATACAAGACCTTAAACTCTAGGAACCCATCTATCTTATCATTATTAAATTAAATTATGTGTACTATGTGATATATTTTATACTATCATGTGGGCTCCAAATTCACATCACGTTTCCCATTTTCCTTGGTTGTAAATACTATTTCAGTAAACAATTTGTGTCAAATATATATGACCTTAAATTTTAGTAATTTTTTGTCTTAATCACATGACATTAAACATTATAGTTCACATCCCTATCACACAATGTAAAATTTCATGATACCTCGTCCTTCTATTAAAAGGATCTCGTACATTCGGTTTCGATCTCTTACCACAACCAAATTATTTTCAAAAACTACATGTGGCTTGATTCTAGTATCTAAAAAGTAACATAGTGATACTTTAATATTTTATCCTAGACCATCCACTATATAATTAATTATTTCCTACCCTAATATAATAAGATTTTATTTTTGGGGAACATTATCTTAAAACAATAGTGTCTTGATTCATTCTCCCATGATATATGCAGTGACAGTTTGATATCACATTCTATGCACTTCATAAAAATAAAAAAACCCTTCTTGTGCACAAATCCTCAATAATAATAGGATTATTCCATATTATTTACCTCATTTAAGAACACATTATTAAATAAAATCCCCCATACATACATATGAATCAACTTTATGTATATAATAGTTTATTCACATTCAACTCCATCTTTTATAATTACTTCATACTACATGGACTCCTTACATTTGAAAATCAAACTCATTTTATTCAAAATCATAGTTACTATGAAACCATCCTCAGACATAAGTGATGGAAGCATATATCTTTGAAGGACACATTTATTTTTTTCCATGAATTATACTGATTGTATTGATTTTCATAATGTGTTCCCTTAATAGAGAATTAAACTAGAGGTGTTTTCTTACTTGGGAAAAAGTACTATAATAAAATATTACAGATTTAACAATATTTAAACCATGGGATAGAAAATCAGGTGTTTCACACCTTAAATAAACCATGATTTGAATTTATGGTATAGTCTGATAAATACTTCATTTTATTCTTTTTACTCACATTGATCACAAATCATGCGAGGTTAGAGATTTATAGAAAAAAAATTAATCTTTTTAATTAAACCTCATCATGAATATAAGTTGAAATTGGCCAATATTACAATACCTAAAACTTGTTACAGTGGCCCACCTATTGTGGTATGTTCTTCCATATATATTATCTAGATCTATATAATGTATTTTCATTGAATTACATGTGGATTGATTGTTGATCTATCCAGATACATAGGGAATCTTGGATCCCACATAATGTCCCATGCATGAGGTGATGAAAATTCCAATTTTACCTATCATATGAGATAGATTTGTGAATGAAATTTTTTGTATGAGTAATTATAAATTTTGTATACGTATCTCAATTGCAATGTAAGCAATTGTTATTGGAAAAATCAGGTATAAATTATTCCATTACTCTTTAAAAACATCAAATTCTCACAAATCAGACTTCGCTGTTTTATGAAACAAGGATCTTCAAAAAATACCATAGTTTTAAAAAAAACACAATCTGACTCCATAAGAATCATTTTTTTAATATTTATATTTCACCCAATATGTATCTAAATAATCTATGCCCCTAATGTGGCATGTCGACCAGTTTAATCTTTTTCCTCTTGATGATGTCCCTCTTCATTTGTATACCATGATATCATCATAAATTAAACCACCCTTTGAATATAGTCCATGTCCATTCTGAACATATTTTTAACACATCATTTTCATATATTATAAAATCCCAAGAAAAGTATTTACAAATATTCTTATTCACACTTAGATGAATTTGGATACATCTTCACTTAATAAATATTTATCAAGTCATTTTCATCATTTCAACTGTCTGAGCTCTATAATCATAAATTGAGTGCACAAACCCTATGTATTTGTTTACAAATTACATCCACACGTCTATATTTTCCACCCCATACATTGTGTTAGAATCACAGAAGGCTAATAACCCTTTCTATTCATTCATACTCTCATTAAACCTATATCCTACACCAGATACCTCAACTAACTCATACCTTTACTATTATTATTTAACAGAAAGTAAGACCAGAGAAAAAATAAATAAATAACATGATTTATTCTATTAATGGATAAAAAATGAGAGGATCATCCACAAGTTGGAGACTATATTTAATATAGTAATGGATTACAACATTATATGAATTTATTTTTTGAGTCATTAAATTACTACTCGAGCTTCTTGAAATCCTTATAAAAACATGAACATCTCCCTTGACTTTTCTTCATCAATAATATGGAGGGTTTTAACTACAAAAACAATATTATCTTTTCATTTATAATATAAATCCTCCATATATTGATGAAGCTACAGAAGATCTCTCTTGTCATCATCCAATGATTACTGGAGTTGTCTTATATGAAGTGCTTTCTCATACACATTTCATAAGAAATATTCTATATCTTTTTCATGTTAAAGATTTTCGTAGGATAACGTGGATCAAATATCATCATATTTTTTAATTAATTTTTCCATGATGGGACGTTGTTTATAATTTTTCTCAAACTCTTTCTGTTGAATGGATTCCTTCACAACATAATGATCTTTGTGGTAGTCAAACCGATCATACCCCATTATGGTGACCAATATATAATGTTAGTAGAGTATAAATGGAATACCTTCTATGGTTGTGTATAAAAATAACCTCTATACTACATTCCATATAAATCTGCATCACATTGAAAAGAATTTGGGCCCCCGAGTTTCCATTGAACCATTCTCAGGGTGGACACATACCCTGTAATTTATTAACAAAGAGATGTAGAAAACGATTTTCATCTTGGGGTGACATAATCTTATTTTGGTACCATAGGTTGAATCAGAGTACATTATTACTCCTCAATAATGGATATATATGCTGATGGTTCTGAAGAACACACAGAATTTTTCATTAATATTTGTAGATAATAAAGGGAGAGGAATATTGATAATTAAAGAAGCTTACAACACTCATCCATTGACGGGTAAACCAATTTGTTTGAGTATCTACTACATCCATGAACACATCATCATAAATGAAGATCTCCAATGAAATAAAACATTCTTGTGGTTTCCTCATTTCTAAGGTAGAATAATCTTGGAAATGTCCCTCCCTGAGATCCCTTGCTAGCAATTTCTCTATATGAAAATAATAAAGAGGTTCATCATGTTGTTATTGGATTTCTAGTATAATAGTCTCTATGTAAAATTTTATATATATTTATATTTTTTATATTCACATTAGACCTAAAAAATATCACATATGTATAAATTAAGACGCATATCTATCCATATCCTCATTAAAGTTCTCATTCTATTATAGTGAATAAGGAATATCATTTATTGTATAAAAATATAATCTATTTAAATTGTTAATGTATCATTAAATATTTTCTCAAGTCTCTAAACATACTCACCCCTTGGGAAATTTGAGATGCTATGGGTTAGTCCCAAATCTGTCACATCCACTCCACCTTCCATTGTTTTAGCAGGAATAGCCTTTCAGACCTAGTTGAATTAAGATCACCACAACCACCCACATAAAATTATTCATCATTCTGATCAACCACTTCTAGGATTGTAACAGAGTCTGTATTGGTGGTCATGTGGTCCTTTGATATTTTTCGTTGATCTGAAACATTAGGAAGGAAAAAATCATGTTATGCTTAATTGAAATTATCTAGATTCTCTTCTCACCCCATAGTAATAAGAGCAGGGGTGGTAATGTATATTAACATTAATCACATCAAAAGAATGTACTCACCAATATGAGATCATGCATCATCAAGAGTATCCCCCTCATTTACAATAAATATCAGTGCTAGATCCTTTGAGAGAGGAAATTGAAGCAGATCTTGAAATTTGAAATAATGATTCGAAACACATATTTATATAGATCTTGGATAAGTGAAATTTTGTAAACATACCATGGAGAATTAAACATCTAACTAGTGTTTTTACTCATTATAAAAATTTTACATTCGATGGTGGAGGACTAAATATTTCCTTCTAATATATAGGTTTATGAGGAGGAAATGTAGAATATCATCCCACCATTTCCTCCCATATAATTCTCTGGCCTAGGAATAAATCACTTGATTCAGAAGGAGCTGATCACTACACCCTTATATGGGTTCCATCTAATGTATATCTTGAATATTCTTGTTCTATTAACCCTTCCTCTTTAACTATCATCTTTATTTTGAATATATATTAGAAAACACCCCTTTTCCTGAAAAAATGAGGGCATGGGTATATAATTTAATAGGATTTATTCATCTGAAAGGAAAAACCCATACCATTCCTTAGTGGTCTAGTCAGCCGCACCTTCCCAAATTACATGACCTATCATATCATTAACTTATTTTGTGGTAGGTATCTAGTGGTTGGTGGAATATATATAAATTTATGTTTTAAATATATTTTCCACCTCTTCGAGTATCATAATGGAATTAATATGGTTCTGTAATATCACATAATTCTGGAATATGAATCCAAATATTTAAGAAATGTCCAAACATACATTATGTTAAAATACTTATCTTTCTAAAATTGATCGACCTCACACAACACAGAATTTGATTTTTTCATGGATGAAAGTGAAAAATATATAATACCACTCCACTTTATAGGACTTCAATGTTTATCTATCCGAATAGAACATTGGGTAACTAGAGCTTGAGTTTCATCCCAATGATGGTGGTTGGATAATCATGGATCAACTCTAATTGATGTTGTATTTTCAATGAAATATTCTTTCTTGACCCACATTCAATATCGTCTAGATAATCTCAGAGCTTCATTGTTACCATCTGTGGGTTGGGACTTCTTACTATGATTTCCTCATCCAATAGTTATAACTACTTCATCATAGGATAAGGACTCTATTTTACAACCCCTTGAGGATATGAGGATAATAAATATTTATTATAAAATGGATTCAACCCAATGATTATATCTTTTGGAGTCAACGTGATAAAAACCTGAGATACCTCCTGATCTCAGAGTACCCAGAGCAATCAAGCCATTATTTGGTGCTTCTTAAATATGAAATATGTTGGTGGGGACATGATAGGTTATTAAGGGCAATTGAATTGATGTGAAAATATATTGTTCTTGTAGGATTCACAAATAATTTCTCCATCTATCCATGTTCGAAAACATAGAGTCCCGGAACGCCATCATATATGATCTGATCCTATAATTCCCATAGAAGTTATCGATAATAATTTTGATGTGTGGGTTTCCATATGGGAATATGGTGAATTATTTATATAATAAAAGAGTCTTTAAAGATACACGATATTTCAAAGTCTAAGTCCATCCACTAAATAAATATTAAAAAAATTCGTTAAAACACACCTAGAGATAATAAAATCACTTACAATTGAATAAGATAAAACATAAGTTATTATACAACTCCATAAAACAAGGAATGGAGCTGAAATTTGGAAGGTGAATTCCATATATAAATTTTCATCAAGAAAACGTGGATCTTTTCTTTGGTCAGGGTTGATATCCATTCATGCTTCACTCATACTAACCTGGCCTCCATGATGTATTTCACTATTCTTACACATCCATTAGACACACGGTCCACTTTCATAAAGGTACTCATCAAAAATGTCAAAAATAAAAAATTCTATTTCTTGGTAGATATGTAGATCTGTATGGTAATCCCCCATGTTTTGTATTATACATTCTCCAACCAAAGGAAATATTTTCCCCGGATTCCACAGATTTCTATTATAGGGTCCTATTTCAAATGAATATAACTTGGTGACAATATTTAGGGATTTAATAATTCATTCATCAATTATTAAAGATGAACACCACCCCTTTATTGGGGGTATGTATCTATGTTATTTATGATTATTTTTAATAACTCGTGATCCAAGGAACATGTTCACTCAATGTCATCTCGCATCACCTTAAGTGGGTGGAATTCATCATGCATCTTACCATGGATGAGGGATTCTGTGATTTGATAGAAATCCTATAAAATAATTCATACTTATCCATGCATTAGGTGGAATGTATTAGTCTATTGTCCCCATAAAATGTGAATAACTGATACAACATCCGGATTCTTATACACATATGTCTTCACTAGCCAAAACACTTCATAGATACTAACCCCCTTAAGCTCAACTTCAAATTAATGAAATGTATTTCACACAGAATAATCCCATATTCAGTTTGGTATTACACTACCTTCATCAGAGATTTCCTAGTCACCCTTCCGGCGTATTGATTGGTCCATATTGGAATGGTTGGAAATGGAAGAGTGGAAATATAGTTTTAACTCAACAGTATAAGGATTCAATTTATAGGAACATATACTATGATTAATGAGACATGTGGAGGTTTAATTCTTGTTATTAATATATTATCACATAGAGGAAATGTTGATAGTAATATGGTTTATTTATTCCTTGAACTTGGTGTAGGACATGTAATTCTTCATCATTGGGATGATTACATCCTTCAAAATTCTATGATCATATAACATTAATTTTCCACTATATGTATACTCAAATTTGTACTTCATCATATGATTTCACAAGGATGAGGTAGTATGTTCAATATGATCCTAGCCTGTCAATATCCAACTGCATTATTAAGAAATCAACAACATTTTTCCAGTAAAGATGACTATTTTCCTAGACATTGGAAATATATAAAGAAACATGGATGTATTCATTAGATCTAAAATATTAATTTTGAGTATTTGTAAAATTAATTAAAGGTGTGTCTTCTCATAAGTGACTCACCTATATGACATCATGAATACAACTCACCCATATAACATTATCCAAGTCACTCGAAAAAGTGTCATAGTGCATGTCACTCAACCCTGTTACATTTCAAAAGTCACACACCCCAAGTGGCCTTTTGGAATTTATATCGATAAAGTCAATTTGAGGGTAAAACTAAAAGAAATGAATTATTATAAAGTGTAAGAATTGATGGTGTTTATGGAAGAATTTCATAATAATGGGACTTCAGACAAGATAGTATAACATTTGGGATAAATGGAGGACCACATGGTGGAAAAACATATATATAGACATAGAAATTTTCTGTGGAACATCAGTGTGATTTGTTAGTATGATATACCATAACGATACATTTTTGAAATAAAGTTTCATGATATGCTTATAAAATACACCTATATGAGATACATTCACAGAAATTCTAATCCAATTTTTGAATATGATTGATTTTTCCAACACATTATTCAGAATAAACTAAGGTTCTATCTGTAATTTATTTCCTCTATACCGGAGGATGCAATCCTATTATTCCAATCATATCCAATATTTTATGGGGTATTTCTTAGAACTCCATTTTGAAATGGGATATTACTCTCAAATGAAAAATTAATAAAGTACATAGAATATGAAAGATATATGAATATTTAACCAAATTTCATTGGGATAGAGGAATGTGGTCCTTACATATAGTACTTGCACCACCATCCAGACATGCATGTGTTGTATATGTTGTCCACTTGAACAACCAAACTTCCCACATAGTTTTATCCCATAAAGATCACACCAAACTAGTAAATCATACGCGGACCATCTACGCAGACCACAATCACAAGATACATGAATGGGATTACCTCTTCCACCTAGGTTACAATGTTTTCTAATAAAAATACCCATAATGATCCTCATTTTTTACTCTATCAATACATAGAGAAAACATGAATCTACACTCACCAAAGACTTAAAAACCCTTAGGTACCATTATATTATTACAAAATAAGTGGTAATTAACTAAATTAAAAAGTTAATAGATTTCCTAAAAGGACTAAAACATTATATACCTATACAAGGAACTACATCCCTCTAATTCTAAACATACTAGGTTGAATTACATCTACCGAGCTCATAACATGAGTTCTATTCTTCAAATAGAACCTGAGGACTCCATTGTTCACAAGGAAAAATTCTCAACAAAGTGTTTCCATCCAGTTTCCTCATTGCATATAAAGAAACATTCCAAATCTCCCATGTATCACTTGGGTAAGACAATACCCAGTTCACCCAAGTTTCACTTGGGAAGGACACCTCCCAATTCTACCAACTATCACTTGGGTGATAGTCATTCAAATTGAACCATGTACTACAAGGGTGAATCATCCTCCAATTCAAAGTACCTTTCATACCAAACATTAATGGAAAATCTTATTAATGATACTTCAATATGAGGGAATCAAAATCAAGGCCTCCTGCATGATGAACAGATATATACAATTGGGGTATAGACACAATATCATGTATTCAAAATCATAAATTATCATAGTAATGGAAGTCCCTATTTTAACTTCAATAGTAACCATGGTCCTTGGAATGTTCACAATCTTGCAATCTAATCATAACAAAGATCCCATACCTAAAAATATGATGTAAGTGGCTTAGGAAGTGGAATTCATCCCATGATTTCTGCCTGAAATGTGATGAAAATTCAGTTGTATATACAAATTCAATAGAAATGTAGTGTTAAGTGATGAGGGTATAATAAAAGGAAAGAATATGAGAATGGGAAAATCTTTTATTCCCTTATGATTATCCTATAATATCCTATCCATCATCTACCAGTGGACAAGGATAAAATATCAATAATGGGATCCCATCCTGGATTTATCCCGCACCATTTCTTATAAAATATCATTTTACATCCATATCCCACCCTTTTCCATCATTAAAATATAATGAAATCATAGAATGTTAATCCAATTCCAGTGTAAGTTCCTTCCAATATATGATCCTGAAACATAAAAATACCATGTTCTCTATTATTTTTTACACCGATATTGACTCATGTGGGCTTAGAAAATAATAATTATCATATAACTATCCAGTTCAAAATATTCTATATTGTCCTCCCTCATATTTGTAATCCCCAACCAACTAATCTAGGTGGGATTTTATTCATTCCCTAACATGATAAATAAGAATACACCTTAAGGTTCAACCCAAAAACTTCAACCCACCATCATCATTGATGTTCCATATTATGCGTAAGATCAAAACCCCACCTGAAAGGCTATATTAATTCTAGTATCCATCCACTCTCATACACACCAACCGATATTTATGATGAGTGATATCTTCATCGGACTATATTCTTTATATATTGATCCAATTTTGTTATACTATATTTCCATCTTGATCAACTACATAAGGTTCTATCAAGAATAAGTCCCACACAAGTCATTTATTGGAACCTATTTCTCACATGACCTTAAAATGTATGAATTTTCTCGTGAAGTGGCACAAAACTATGTGGCTTCTGATTCATTTCACAATGATATGTAGGATTCCAATTTCATATGGATGATACCAACATTAAAAATAATCATCTCCATAGATGTAAATAAATTCCCGGGTTCCCAATTATGAGGCTTTTAATCATAATTCATTAAAATACATCAATAGCAAGTAAATAAAAAATAAACAGAGAACCTATAATACATTAATATGGTTCCATTTATGGAGAACACAGAACACATATAGATGGTTCCATATATGTAGAAATTTGATACATATAGAAGGATTCCCTTAAGAACATGTAAATAATTCATTTTTAATGTACGGAATACCAATCTCACACTTGAGATTTGGTAAGGATTCATGAATATATCTCAGATATATAAGACAATATTAGAGTATGAAAAAATTCCTCCCAAAATGGTGTGATGATCATGAACTCCAATAATCTCGGCCAGTGTGAGTTCCTAATTATTATTGTAAAAAAAATACTTAATGGTCACATACCATTGGAAAGAAGGTATGTGGCCTATCATGGATGGGGGAACCATTGGGTATTTCTGATTCCACAAATAAAACCCATCAGAATCCACCTGAAAATTGGTGTGATGCAACCTAGAAACATGGGTAATATAAAGTTGTGATCATTATCCATTTTAGTATTTGTATATATGCCCATTGGGAATTAGATACATCCTGTAGTGATCATATATATATGTTAATAAAAGAACCAATTGGATTTTGACTGATTTCGAAAGGATATATATATCTTTGAGAAGACAATGGATTGTGTATTTCTATATTGGTTATAGGATACTAAAACCTTATATTTACATATTGAATTATTTTTCAGTATATTTATTATATTAAGTCCTAGTTTCAGATAAAAAAATATATATTTCTTACCTTAATATGGATGGATTTACTTTTATATTGGTAAATAAAAAATGAAACAGTCAAAAACAAAACATTTATTATGGTATGGAACAACTAAATAACAGTCATTATATATTTGATTAAAAAAAGTATTTTCAATTGATTGCATATCATGTTTTAATGACTTATATAAGTCCAAGTTGTGGTATCACCATCTTGTTAACATAAACTAGAAAATTATGACAAATATCTTTCAAGATTGTTATTTTGAAACTTTTGATCTACATCTACTTTAAATATTTCATGATTTTTTATAATGAGAAATGTACAAACCACTATTATTTGGATATAGTGAATGGTTCATATATATTATAATAATGGACCATACTTATATGTGTGAAAAAATTATATTATAGACTATAGGTTTATATTCAAACTTCATAATTATCACTAATGAATTGAGTAGATGTGGCTATGTAAACTTGACGAGGTATGTGTAAGATTCCTTTATAAAATTCAATTAATTCAAAAATACTGTATGGAATCGACTTTATAAAAAGATAAATAATATTTACTATGATTTAGGTAGTGAATATATTTACAAAGAGTTTATTAACATCTTATATGGGTTCTGTATTCTATCTCAACTCACGAAACCTTATATACTACATTGGATAGGTGTTAGTGAAATTATTAACCATACCCTACAAAAAATGGGGAATTTAATGATGATTCATATAGATATTTTATTACCCTTTTGGGGATATTAATTATATGATTATACATACATTATAAACTGAGTAACTATTAAAGTATCAAATTGAATTTCATATGAATTAATGTTTGGAAATAATTTTTTATTCTCTCACAGTCATGTATGGGGTGGGATGATGTTTTTTAGTACATCATAGGAAACATACTACATCCCAGAGGAATATAGTTTAACATTAATTTGAATCCCCTTGAAATAAGTTTCTTCTATCTATAAGACCACATAGACAAGATAGTAACAGTCATAAGATAGGAAATATATAATGATAGGGATCACACCACTAAAAAGGATACATAGAGTAATATTGACATTAATTAATTTGATGCTCAATATAAAAAAGAGTTGGTATAGGAACTAAATTTAGAGCCCCACCCCCATGAAAAATGTTGTAAATACCCCAACTACACATGCCTCAAATTGGTGGTTACTTTATTATATTGGAATATGATAAAGACAACCACATCCTAGAAGACAAAATATTTTAGTAGTCTTTCTAAACTAAATACATACATAAAACTCAATTTACATTGGAAAACATAAAATAAAAAAATAGTGAAAGTAAATAGTATTCATCATTTAACTCATTTAAATATATTTTCTTCATATCACAAGGAAAATAATAAAATAAAGTGTGAGATAAGATGACCAATAAGTGTTACATAAAATGGATTCTATCATGTGTAAATAAGAAATAATCTATATTCTAAGGTAAATAATTGAAAATGCATATCATTTAATTAATAAATTTTTCAAAAAATAAATTTATTGATAATATCCATGAAAAATATCATCGATAATAATAATATAATTATAAATGAATGAAATGATGAATACTGGACTTCATGATCCAAAAAATCATGATATATAAACTATCAATACCATGTTCCATGAAAATTTAATTGATCAGTAGGTATAACTATAAACCCCCATTTATTTAGAGCTTAATGATTTGTATCATAAGACCTTTCAATAAATTGAAGGTATATATATAATCGAGCCCATAGATCACTACATGTAAAATTCATTATTCATATATTGAATAATTAATTCAAATCATAAATAATAATCCTTATCGGTAATTGTTTTTATTAAACAAAGAATATGGAATATCAATAATTCTCAAGTCAATCAAATAACATTCAATGAAAAACAACGTATGCATTAATGTTATAATATTTAAGTAATAAGAATATACAAGATGAATTAAATGGGTATTATATGAAAATGTAATTTCCAATGATAAAAAAGTTTTAATGTTTCATTGGAAATTATATTATAACAAAATTAGTCTAGAAAGTGAATTTCAATAACTTCCATTACAAAACTAATGAAAAATAGAGAGAAATAATAAAGATAGTATCATTAAAATATATCCCTAGTGGAGTTTAATTAAAATGAAGGGTTGTTCTCATTGATGAATATAAATACCATAAAAATATAATTCAAAACATTCATGATGAAAATAACAATTCACTTTGAAAAAATAATTTTAAAAACTAAAACTTTCCATAATATCAGGAAATAAATTTTCCTTTAAATAAATATTATAAAATTGTAATGTAGTATTCAATGAATTATCGATCATGATGGTGAGAAAATTATATTCATGATGAGTATATTAAAATAAATATTCCTTTTACATCTTCATTAAAAATTAAAAAAGTATATTATTCAAAAAAATAAGAAGAATATTCCTTTTAAACGATTATAAAAATTCAAACATGGGTAAAAATTTATATAATAAAATAGTGGAAAAAATTAAAAATATTATATAATTTTTTTTTGAAAATATGGATATGTAATAAAAATAATGTTCAACATAAAAGAGAAATAAATTTGGTTTTTATTTAAAACAATTTATCAATCATTTTAACGTCCTATAAGGGGAAAATGTTACTATAAAATGTGAATTTAATTAATAAATAGAGATGAAAATTACAGGATTTTATTATAAAATTATCTAATAACACCCTTTAATTGAAAATAAATCATAAATAATCTATATTTAAAATGATATTGAAGCATAAACATTTACCACTTTGATAACTTTTGAAACATAACCCCTATAAAAAATTAATTCTTATGAAAAATTGTATACACTAAATATAAAAAGATTAATGACATATAATATAAAATGGTATTATTTACTCCTTAAAAAATAAGTAGATTCATATCACAATATATGTATCAATAGAGTGAAAATTTAGATGAAATATCTTATAAAGATTGTACAATTGAAGTAAAAATTAATCAATGAATTAATTATGTGGATAAAATATAAATCCACATAAATTTTTTTATATAAAATAAATTAATAATAATTCATTGTACACAGAATCTTAAAATCAAAAATATAATGTTTAAGTAATAAAACACAAGGAAAACAAATTGGGATGTAAAATGACATACCACATGGTAAATTTTGAAAGAAATCCCCAATGATGAAAAAATTTAAATTGAAACATAACATACCATTAATTATGTAGGATTAATGATATAAAATTTGAAGTGTTATTATGTAATGTTTATATAATAAATAGGTTCATAACATTAAAATATACATTAAGGAAAGGAAATTGAGACAACATCCATTACTTAGAGTCTGGATTGTCACATAAGATATTTATCTTCCCGAATAACAAAATTAAGTTAATTTATTTACTTTATTAATAAAAAATTTCAATTTTATAATTCTTTATATTTTATTTAATACAATGTTATATATAATTACTCAATCATTTAAGTTCATGTCGAATTTTTCGAATATATTCATTTCATATGTGGAAAATAATTTTGGTAGTTTGATTATGGTAAATGTGGTAATTTATGTATCATTATTGCAGTAAAATTAATGAAATAATTATCATTTTATATCATAAATTATTATTTTTAATCAAACCATTATGTATTTTTATAAAAAATTAACTACGTTATAATCATGGATATGCTAATACCTACATATGCATGAGTAATGTTTCCTTTTTTCAATGATCATGATGAAAAAAACATAATTATTATTTTACATTTCCAAAATAATATTTATAAAATAACTGTAAAATTATTTTATTAAATTCACTTATATATACAATTATTTTGAAGTGTTTACGAAAAATTAATCACATCACTTTGTGGAGGTGGTAATACACACATATTTACAGATAATGTTATAATTTTTAAATGGATGTAAGGGAAATCAAATATAGGATAGATCATATTTTTATAAATATAAATATTTAATTGATATCATATATTTATATAGTAAATCCAACCATAAAACCATTCATGAGCGGAGGTGATGGAAAACTAAATACATTGGTTCGTGAGGCGGAAGTCCAACATATACACAAAGGTATGTTTAATTTCTATTTGATGGAAGATGAAATAAATAGATGATATTACGTTAACATAAAAACACCTTATTATCTAGAAGATATTAATTTTATTACATAATCACGGTTGTATAGTATTTAATTAGGTGTAATAATTAATAAGACAAAAACCCACGATTAAGGAAGATACATATTCTATGTATAATGTTGTTCAGTTTTCATTAAAAGCTTCCCTATGATGGGTTTTTATCAATAAAAGGAATATAAAAACTGGGGATGGATTTAAGGAATATAATTTGGTTATTATTGTCGAATCAAAATTCCTTTGAAGTGTTAATAAAATAGCACATATTCTTCCTTTTTATAAGATAGGGGTGGAGCACTCCTATAAATTCTTAATGTATTAAATTAATAAAAATATTTTTCTTATTCAAATGGGAAAGATAATAATATTATCATACAATATGATACAAATTTTAAATAATCATATGCAATAAAATTTCATCATGTTTATATTACTATTTTACACTGATTGTTTTATTTTAACACACTTAATCCCTTTTTGACAATTTCTGTGTTTTTAGAGTTTTTACTCATTATCAGTTAAAAATGATCATATAAAATGAAATAACATAAAATAAATGGAATTTGGTTGATATTATAAATATTATACCATTTAATATTCTTAATATACTATCGTTTATTTTTTAAAATAATTTAATAAAATATTATTTTTCATAATATATCATTAATGTAATATTTGATTTTATTCATTTTATTTGACTTTAAAAATAGAAGGAAAATTATATAATTATGATATAAACCATTAAAACATCCTTAATGTGTTATAATTATATAAACAAAATTGTAACATTGAAAATAATTCAAATTATATTACATTTAATATTTTCAAATCATTTATTGTATTTTCCTTTTTAATTAAATAATCACTGCATCGAAATTACATAATCATTTAATGTAATTATTCCATTACTAAAAAATAGAAATAAATAAAAATTATAAAAAAATGATGATATTTAAAATTATTATTTATAACCAAAAATATTTTATTTTTATACCCATATGAAAACAATATAGTTATCAAAATTAATAAACTGTCATTTATGGATTTTCTAAAAATATGTATTATAAAATTTACTATCATGGCCATGTTTCTAAAAAAAGAGATATTTTAATAACTTTGATGTGATAGGGTGGAAATTTTTTCATATAATAGAAATTAGAAAACAATTTAGGTCATTGTGACCATTATATATTTATTTTAACCTCTATTAATCCTATATTACTCGAAACAATGGTAAAAAGGTATTACTATTTTTACTATTCATTATGAAACAAAATTATTTTCCCCTTATTTTCTAATCATAGTAATGATTATTAAAAATATGGAATAAATTTTATAATATTAAATTCACATAAGAATCAAAAATTAACAAAAAATTAATCATGCAATCATGTTAGAAAACAACTTAAAAGAATTCATTTATCTCGTATAATATGATCGTACATTTACTATATGACTAGTGATCGTAATTATATGGATTTAAATTCATATAGTCATATTTCTAATCATGAAATTTAAATTAAATTATTCAATTTTTAATAATGTTTTAATTATCTAAAATGGAATGATGTTATGCATTTAAAAACATTTTTCAACCAAAAGTAATATTATTCATTATTCATTGAAAGATCAAACTTCTTAGAAAATATCAAACATTAAAACTAATATTATTTCAATATATTAAAATAAAAAATAAATTTCATTATAGAAAATACATTTTCAAAATGTGGGAATGTTTAAATAAATTACTTTCTCAAAAAAATCAGAAAAAACATTGTGAATAAAATATATTTTTGAATAATAAATTGAGTTTACTATGAATTGATAGATTATTTTCTAAAAATATATTGAAAAATATATTTGCTTTTAATTTAAATTATATTTCATAAACATGTTTGTCTTATTCATACCCTATAATTTAATGTATAGGATATAAATTTGATAATTAAATAATAAATTTCATTGGTCATTTAATCTCAGGGTTTCTTATCATATACGATATCAAACAAAAGTTTCTTTTTTTAAATAATAAGGTTCTCCAAATGTAATTTCTGGATTATAACTAATATGTAGGTGAAAAAAGGTAAGATAACTAGAAATATATGGTTTTCTAGTCATCTATGATGGTGACTCATTATTGACTGATAATAACAAAGATATCTCTTATAATGAGTAAGTAAAAAAATCTAAAGCTATAAAATCGCAATAATCAATGAATTATGAGATATATTCCATGTATTAGAAAATATTTTAGGTCATTATTGATCCAATTAATGATATAAAACATGTGAAGTTTAAATGGGAATAAGAGAATGTATACACCATTAAAATTTTCACATGCACGTCTTTGCCAAATGACCTAAAAAAGGATAAACACTTTTGTGGTGTGACTCTTAATTTATCACGGGGGGTCAGTGAAGGAAGAAAATGTAGGGGCCTGAAGGGCCAGGTCCGTAGCCCAAGATACAACCCAATTAAGGGTGTGGGGGTGCATACACCAAATTTTGGAGAAATAAATTTATCTATGCCCCTATAGTGGTTCCCAAGGAACCTGCGCACCACCATACTGGAGCTATATAAAGAAATTATTTTTATTATGTCCTCAAATGAGCACCCCAGTTAGGCCTAGTTATTGGTGGTTCACAAGCATACATCAGTACGAAAAATCCAGTATGAAGACCATTGTGTACCACAAATCTAGCACAGAACTGTATATGAGAACCAAAACTCCTTTCAAATAGGGTCCTATTTTTTCATATAAATATACTATCGGGGACTCCATTTGCATGGAAGAATTTCCTTAAAGCATAATTATTTATCTGGTCACCCTAGTGCATCACCCAAGTCTTCTAAAACTTTAATGGTAGTTATTTAACAACTATAGAAGAGGAATTGAAGGAGGATCAATTGGCTTAAGTCCCTTTATTGTTTTAAATCAATGAAAATTACACTCCTAAAGAGACCAAAATCTATAAATCAAGAACACAAACACATCACCTATTCCTCTCAAAGGAACTTGAGCACCCCACTTCTAGGAATTCCTGTGATTACTCATGAATACTTGAGTCAAGTATCCCCCATGTATTAAATCCAAGTTGTTGATCCCTGAAGTCAACATCAGGTCACCCAAGCCTTCTTTCACACAAATACCAGTGCAATTTCTTTATTTGATTCACCTTACCCCTTCAACCTGTATAATACTTTCATCAAGGCCTTTTAAAATTCATTAATGTCAAAGATTATTCTTCATTGGTTCCTTTTATTGAAAGGGATTATGTTGAAACCTCCACAAAAAAATACTAAATTACCAAAACATTTGGAATGTCACATCAATGTGTCTTCTATATGGGTTTGTATATCCCATGTCTGTGGTTTCCCCGATTTTTTTGCAATTAGGTTAAGATTTAGTGAGTGTATGTGGGGTTTTATATCTATAGTCTCTGGAAATGTTTCCCATCAAAAATGTTGGGGAGTTCGCAGTTCGGAGGATTATGGTTTGAGTCAAGACCTCCCATTCTCATATCTATAACCTGGAAGATTTGGTCTCCAGTAAAAAAGTATGGTGAAAACCTAATTTTTATTTTGAACAAAGTAGAAGTCTCCATCTCCAACCATTATAAATTTTAGGGAAACAATCTTGGTGTAATCCCCTAGCCTTTCATATACGAGGTTGAATTATTTCTCTTATCTACTTATTTCACCATCACTCCTTCCTTAAATTGGACACTTTTCTATTGTAATGTGAAAATATGTAAGGTTTGTCACCTTGGCCTTGTACACCCTCACCATCGTAGGCTTTTCATCTCCCACCAATGGATGAGTAAAAGTGTGTTTCTGTGTTCCTTGGTTGAATCATTCACATCCTCTTGCTTCTAAAACCGAGCACGACTAACACCGGCATAGATATTTCTGATTATCACAAAATTTTTACAAACATATCATCATAATTAACTATGATAACTCTTATTCCCATCAAATATGGGATACATAGAATTCATCATATTCCCCAAGATCCAACTAATTTCATCCATAAATTAGTATCCTCGTTAGGAGTAATCCCTAACCAATTCCCATGTACGCATCCTCCATAGGAGTAAGTCCTATTTTAAACTCCAAAATTAACAAGGCATCCATTTTAGGAAGTAAACCCAATAATAATTCTCTAAAAAAAAATACACTCTAATATGAGAGTCATCGAACATAATGGTATTTGATTCCCATCCAAGTTGGGTACTTTGGAAGCCTCCTTAAGGTTCAAACACAATACTTCATATAAACCTTGTTCTTCCTAGGCCATATTCCAAACAAGGACTAATACAACATGGAAACTAATATCATATCCATGTTTATTGGGATTCATATCCATAACTCCCACAACCAAATTTGAATATGCACCTTCTTCTTGTATCTCCTTACCACATGACATTAAACTGTATGACTAGGTCCTAATCACATGACATCAAAATGCATGATGTGTCCCAGTAAGTGGAACATATCTATGATAGTTAAAATTACATTCACAATGATATTTAGGTATCCCATTTATGGGTACAATATCAACATCAAAACAAACAGTCATCTCAATGGACAAAAATACATTTTACAGTACCCCAATGAGTGTATTAAAAGAAAGTATTATCTCAACAATAGTTTAATGAATCTATAAATAGAGTATTAGAGGATACCACTGATGGTGAACCTCAAAAACATATGAATGTATCCATTAATAAAGAACCTTGAATACATACCGATGATTATAAAATTCACCCATGGTAATAATTGATTGGAAATATTAATGAAAACTTATGTTATACATGGTAAATTAATATAGATTCATGAAAATACCTTCAATCTATAAGAGAGTTGTAGAGTTGGAAATAATTCCCCCCAGAAGAGTCTTATGAGTCTGACCTCCCATCCACTCGACCAATGTATGTTCTTATGTATCATAGGTCAAAAACTAATGAACAAATACTATTGGAATGATGTTTCCTTGGATAAATAATAATTGGATGTTTTCGGTTCCATAAATAAATCCAATGGGAACCATCCAGGAGTATTGATTCCTAACTAGAACACATGTTTTTAGGGGCACAAAATAGATGTAAAAGAGGTCGTGGATGATAAATTAAATACATAAAAATCATGGATAATGGATAAATGCTTTAATTAGTGTCATGAAATTGACTATAAAAAAACATATTCTTAAGTATCTATGTTTAAATCCGTTATAATTATACTCATTATAGTACATTACCATGTTGTTGAAATTTAGTGGATGGATGTCAAAGTATATTTCCTAAATAGGAACTAGAACGAAGATGTATATATGACATAGTAAGAATGGTTTGTGGCGCACAGTTTTTTCAAAAAGTTTTTATGATTTTTGAAATCCATTTCTGGAATTAATCAAACATCAAGGTCAGAAAAAACATGGTATGATGAAGCCTTAAAAAAATTTAGTTTCATTACGAATGAATTAGAGACATGTTATTAAAAACCATTTAGCTAGATTGTATTCATTATCCTAGTAGTGTATATCAATTACATATTAATTATTGGAAATGGTATACCATCCATGTAGTCAGTTAATTTTTTTAAAAAAGTGATTCTCTATGAATTATATATGCGGACTAGCCTACATTCCTGGTATCAATATCATTTTTAATAAATAAAATAGTTTTATTGGACTATGTTAAGGGCCATACATTGACCATAAATGAATGATATTTATTTTGGAAAAATACAAGTGAATATTTGTTCTAGTTTTAAATGGTATACAAGTCTTTTAAGAAATGTTTCCACAAACACAAGAGGATAGAGTGAATGAGTAGTATATCATACACATTTTGGATAGGATCAATCCTGTATTCTATGTTATGTATTAGTCATGATGTTTTATATTACTTTATGATTCTTGGAAGACATCATGATGATCAAATTGAACAACATTGGTCAACTATTGTTGTCATCCTTATGTATCTGAGATGAACTAAGAATATGTTATTGATGTATAAAGGATACAATGAGAAATTAATTAGGGGTTACATATATGTTTTCTATTAAACATATCAAAATGATATGAATAAGTAGTTAAGAAATGTCTTCAGTCACAATGGAGGATTTGTAAGATAGAATAGGTCAAAGCTGCCAGTTTTCCATAATTATATAGTAGGGTTTGAGTATATAGTAGTTTATGATATATTCACCATATTTGTTTTTATATGAAAATTATTCAAAGATCATAATGTGGTACCTTTAAATAAATAACTTATCACATTATATTAGGATAATATTATACAAGTTATCTTGTGTAGGACTCTAGTTGATAAAAACATAAAAATAAAATAATCCATATAGATCATCTATTGATGTATTTTTTATATGAATTTGTGTGGTGTAAATTTTACATGAAAGATATTTTTTACGACCCCATGATTAAATCCAAATCTCATTAGAATAATGAGTATCATGAGAGAGCTATGAGACATAAGGTTATAAATAGTTGGATCTATTGAATGTGGAATTATATTGTATTCAGTAACATAAAACCAAATTCTATGTAAAATATGATTTCCTATATTACTTTATTAATAGTAATAAACATATAATCACATCATGATTATTATTTTACATGATGTAGTATGTCATAATTTCTTAAGATTAACGGTCACACTAAATGTTCATAGTAGTTCCAAAATATTATAAGAATCTAGAAGTATCATGATAGTATTATTAAAATATATAGATACTATATATAAGGATGATATCATTTTATTGGACACAAATGATATTGACTATTGAGGGTGGATAATCATTGTACATTGAGATACTTTGTCATAGTGTACACCCATGGTGATTTCAAGTAAAAGAAATCATGAGAACACGACCCACCAATAAGAGATCCATATTTATAAGTAACAATGGGGGTTCCTATATTTTGTTTTGAAGGAAAAGATAAATATAGGATCCTGGAAACCAGGATTACAAAGCCAATCATAGAACAAGTTCACCCAACAACGATCACCCCAATATTTCCCAAAAAGAGCCAAAACATGGGCTTTCTAATTACCAAATATTTGGATGAAAAATAATTTGCATGCATTGAATCCATCGGTTAGGGACTATTTCTTCCTCAAGATGAGGTCATAAGGCTAGGAATACTCATCTTTTGTTGAGAGAGCGTTCACCACTTTGAGGCAGTTGGATTCCACTAGAATATTGTGCCAAAATTTTGAACAGGAAAAAAGAATCCCTTGTAGGATGGTCGAGGCCACTGCCACCACATGGCTTCATGAGTTAGGCACTTCCCTTCACTGATCTTCCACAATCTGGCCAAAAATTTAATGAGCAGTGAGAGCAATTCTGACCCTTGATTTAGCAGAGACAACAACATCTGTATTAATCTTGAAGAAACCCTAAGGGGGGCAAAAGGGAGTCGCTCATCGAGTGTGGCTCAAAGAATTCCCCACATCACTTTTCTTCCAATCATTCATCCACTCCAAAGCTCTATCCACCCATTGGTGATCAGTGGTCACCTTCATCTACAAAATTCATTCATTATGTCGAGTCCAAACCAACCAAGAACTTGTGAATATCAACCCTACCATTCTCAGTTTCAGAGAAGATATCCATTTAGTATGGTTTGGGACCAGCCCAATTGATGGATCAAATTAAATACAAAAATCCAGCCTCCAAACCTTCCACACCACTTCCACAACCTTACAAGAAATAATTGCATGCAAAGGGGATTCCACTTCATGGAGGC
This sequence comes from Viscum album, assembly GCA_963277665.1. Taxonomy (NCBI): domain Eukaryota; kingdom Viridiplantae; phylum Streptophyta; class Magnoliopsida; order Santalales; family Viscaceae; genus Viscum; species Viscum album. Next base: position 2,038,109,226 of record OY728148.1, read on the forward strand.
ATAAAAGAAAAGTGTCGTCCTTTGCCAAATGTCACTGCACCAGAAAGTCACGGGTTGGAAGAACCCTAGCACATACCTGCCACAAAAAACATTCACCTTAGGGGGAGCGGTGAGGGAATAGAGGCACTTCCACTAATTATCAGTAAATAGCTGGTCCAAACCATGAACCCTCATTATGTAACCCGAATGAACCGAATATCTCCCATGAGGTTCTCCAGTCCAACAAATCTGGTCAATACCCATTATTGGTGTGAGAGGGATACTCAGGTTGAGCTAAAAATCCATCTTTTTAAACCATCAACAAAGCTTCTCTCGATTCCAACTCCCCAAGCGAGGCATCGTGCAGGTCACGTACCCTTGCATCTTCGAATCCAGGAACAACCGGTGAAGAAACCTTATGATTGATACCATCATCCAGCCATGGATCATTCCAAATGTTAATATTATTCCAATAAAAAATTCTCCACACACATCCCAAATCAATGAGATATTTTCCACCCTAATTGCTCCTCTACATAAAACTCGGTCGTGGCCTTAGCTGGGCATGCAAGAAGTCAGAATGAGGTAAGTACTTAGCTCGCATCACCTTTGAGAACATGGCATTTGGGTGGGATAGAAGGTGACATCCTTGCTTCTCTAAAAGATCCTTGTTAAACCATTTGATATTTTGGAAGCCGAGGCTGCCCCATAATTTTGAAACACACAACATCTCCTAAGACATCAAAAGGTAATTATGTTTTCCCTCTTGGGAGCCCCACTAAAAATTGGCCAATCGGGAGTGTATTTGATCAATGATAGTTTCTGGGAATTTAAACAGCATCATAGAATAATTAAGGATTTCTTGGGCCAATGAAATCACTAGAAATTCCATTCCCACCTTGGAAATCATCCTACTAGACCAAAGACATATCATATTATCCACCCTATCCACAATCGCTCCAAAAACATGTTTCTTCGACCTACCCACTAGGGTCAGGAGGCCAAGGTACTTATGATTCTTATCAACCAGAAGAAACCCACACATTCGCTGAAAATCATCTATCTCAGCTTGGGGGATGCCTTTACTGAAAGATAACTCTGATTTCAAAAAATTAAGACTTTTCCTAGAGGCCTTTTCATATATATTGTTGGTATTCAGCACTGCACTGCACTCTTGCGGGCTAGCACATGCGAAAAAGAGGCTATCTTTTACAAAGAATGGATGAGAGATAGGGGCCATTTCTATATACCGTAGCACCATGGATAACTCCTTGATCCTCCACATTCAGGATGAGATGAGAAAATAAATTTGCCACTAGAATGAAGAGGTAAGGTGACAAAGGGTCCCCTTGTCTCAAGCCTCTTGATGGTTTAAAGCTCGCTGAAGGGACCCCATTAATATTAATTCTGTAGGAGACAGACGTAACACAATTGATGACATTAGATATCCATTTCATCCAAAATCCCAACATGGATAGAACAAGTTCGATAAAAGGCCATTCAACTCTGTCATAATCATTCATCAGATCTTGTTTCATTTCCATGGTGCCACTCTTGGATGAAGAGCGAGTTTTCATAGAGTGGAATAATTCAAAGTCAATGGAATAAATTTCCATAATATATCTATTTGGAATGAAAGAACATTGGTTATCAGAGGCAAGCATCGGTAGAAAATTCCTATATATGGGCACCATGATTTTGGAGAAAAATTTGTAAATCACATTCACAGGCTAATTGGCCGAAACTCTGATATTTTATAAGGGCATTAGGATTTGGGGACAATAGCAATAAGAGTTTCATTCAGGGATTCAAGAGAGGATCTTCCATCCCACACCTCCTTCATTAGGGCCACCACATTGGCCCCCACAATATTCCAAAAGTGTTTAAAGAATAGAGAATGAAACCCATCAGGCCCTGGTTCCTTGGTAGATTAAATAAGATGCAGGTCCCAAAGCACTTCTCCCTATGAAAAATCGCTTTCTAGGTACTGATTAATGTCTTCTGTAACCAACTTTGGGATGCATCTAATCAGCCATGAGGGAGTGCTAATAATTTCTGCTAAATAAGGGTTTCTGAAAAAGTCCAGGAGAATGGAGTGAATCTCATTTATATCATGCGCAACTCTTCCAGGGGGGTCCTATAGATGAGAAATATGATTCTCCCTTCTCCTTGCAAACGCACATTGGTGAAAAATGTTCGTGTTTGATCACCATATCTGATATGGGACTCACATTCCCGAATGAACCAAAAAATATATTTCTCCCTCAGAGCTGAATTAATATTCTTTTCTGCCATCGAGATTCTCCTAAGTACAGATTCACAACAAGGATATGAGTGGAGTCTCTTTAATTTATTCTCCACCTCCTTAATACGTCGGTCAAAGTTACCAAAGCTAGCTGAGCTCCACATCTGAATGTGAGACTAAATAGTGCGAAAGTTGGACATGACGCACTGATTCTATCACTCCCAATCTACTTGAACTACCTTTTCATAGTCACTATCTTGGAGCCACATATATTCAAAGAGAAGGGTTCGCTCAGGTCTCCTCATTTTCCCTTGTGAAGACTATTGACAACATGATTGGGTAGTGGTTAGAGGAGACGGGGGGGGAAAGTGGACGATAGAGAAGTCATGGAAAAGAGAGTTCCACTCATTATTCCCAACAAATATGTATAACATTTCCGTCATATGGTTCTCCATTTACCTACCATGATGCTAGGTAAACGGTGAGCCAAAAATCCCATGGTCGCGAAGAGAGTTCGATACAAGAGACATCCTAAAATCGTTCATCGCAACCCCACTCCTCACATGTACCCCTTATTTTTCATGGGGAGACATGACCTCGTTAAAATCACCCCCCTATCAGAAGAGGTCTAGGAAGGGATTCCTACAGTAACATAAAATGGGCCAATTATATGTGTTTATCCTACCCACCTAACCACTCGTAGAACCGAACAAATGATCAATGAGGAGCCCCTAGGCCTGAAACCATCACTGCAATGTGGTTACTTGAGTAATTATAGATCTTGAACCCATGGTCCTCCGTCCAGAAGAGTCAAAGTCCACCTGAGTGTCCTTGTCATCCAATGTGTAAGACATTTTTGAACCCAATATTCTAGATCACAAGGCCCACATTCTTGATATCCAACATAGTTTCGGATACAAAAACTATGTCAGGGAAAAATTTGGAACTCCAGTGATGGAGAATGCGAACCGTTTGGGGATTTCCAAGACCCCGAAAGATCCAGCATAATATTTTCATTTCCCTAGGTGGGCCTAGGACACACCCACTGCCGCCTCCGAAACGTCGACAACATGACCGTCATCTTCCACTTTCCACCTCTTTGGAAGGATCTTAGACATATGAGATCCTCTAAATATCGGTTATGGTCCCTGGGCCATGAAATGGGGGTATCCAAACCCTTATCCCTTCTAATAATTCTTTTCCACATCAGATGTTTTATAGTACCTGTCAACATGATCCCCATTATGTCATCTACTGTCTGAGGGGTAGCACTGGGAGAAACATCATCTACACTAAAAATGGAGTCTGTTGGGTCATTTCATAGAAGTTTTACACCTTGGCCTGGGTCTGGTGGTTCCTTGCAGTTTGCCTGTAGCTTAGAAGATGGGGAGGAAATGGCCTTAAAAATAGTTGTGGTCTGGATTGGGGGGGCATTCGGCCCCTTCCTCAGGCTCATGTGTTGTTCCCTCGGCTCGACAGAGATCCGTTGCCAATTTAGATTCCTTCCTTCTGCATGTTGAACCACTTGACTGTCAGTAGAAATATTTTTCAGCCCAAGAATGATTATATTAGTATGAGTTGGTTCTGCCCATGTATTAAGAGCCTTCGCTAGTTTTTCGCGGTCCTATTGGTTTTCAACTTCGGAAATAAAAGTCGCTGCATAGGTTTTTGCATGGAGCTAGGGACCGTATTGAAAAATAACATTTCCTGGTGCATCCTCCTTTTTCGCCTCAAATGCCTTTTCTATGTGTCTGAGGCAACCACAAATGAAACAGAAAATTGGATGATTTTAAAACTTAAAAGAAATATAGATGCCATAGTCCTCAATTGTGAAAAAAATTTCATTCATAAGAGGATGTGAAACATCCATCGAAGCTCTGATTCACACAAAAGGTCCCCAGTGAATAGGATCAGACTGGTCCCATTCCAGAAATGAACCGATGTGTCCTGCAGTCTCACGCATTACACGTTCTGTTATACCATGAAAGATGACTCCTTTAATTTAAATCCAGAAAGGTGAGCAAGGTAGATTAACTGAAAGAAAATTTTCATCGCCTTTAAGGACCTCCATGAGAATGATGTGGTAGTCAATGGACTATAGTCAACCATTGAGTACTTTTAATTTATCTTTTTCATTAAAGAATTTAAAGACTAGGAGTCCTGCTTCCACTTCTCTTATAGCAACCACGTCCTCTAATCGCCAGATATTTTGTAGAGTAATTTTTTGCGCTCCCAACTTAAAGGACCATTTTATTATAAATTTTCAAAAAATAAGAAAGGACATTCGCTTTGAGAAAAATACAGATTCACTCTTCCATGTTGAAATTACCGATTTTTCTTTATCAGTTAAGGAGAAGTTTCTCCAGCGATTCATTAGGTCCAGCACCATTTAATTGAAACTGAGAACATCCCTCGTCACCAAAAACCCCTTCATACTCGGGCGACATAGCACCACTCCTCCACATGATCCCATCAAGAGTCACCGTGCTTTTAGCTTCCGCACACCTGTACCTTCACGGACAAGTGCCTTCGCGGACCCGCGACAGAACGTGAACCACCTTCGGATCGTAAACCAACACCTTCGGAAAACCAATGCCAAGTCGCAAATTAGGATATGTTCAATGTGAAATAAATAATATTTCTCTAAATAATAATATTAGAATGGATTTATACTATAATTTCTTAAATGAATGATTAAATATCAATAAATTTTAATTGAAGGGAATAACATAATAAAATACATTTTTATAGTGAGGAACTGAAATTTTATTTTTGAAAATTCAATGAAATACATATTGAGTACATAGGATTATGATTACAAGATTAAACCTACTCGATATGAGATAAAATTATAAAGATATTATGTTATATAGTAATTAGTCACAGAAGAATGTATTTCATTGAATCATTGTATTCTTTCTCTATGGGTGTCTTGGTGTATTTATAGTTGTCATCCTTTGACTGTATACTTATTCCCCTTATGCCTTTTAGAGAGTCCTTGAGGGTCACACACTAAGTATATCCAAAACCTAGTTTAATATTACTACTATGTTAAATTTTGAATAAATATTATTCTCATTTTTGTTTTAACAAAATTTCATGATTGTTTGATCCTATATATGCAGTCACTAGTTATTCAATAGAATAATTTTTAGTGTGATGTTTCATTAATATGTATTTTTTAGTTAATAAATATAATATATATTTATTTAGTTGAGATAAATTCAGTGATATTTACCTCTTAATTAAACATACATTATTTTTGGAATAATAAATATTGTGGAGGAATAGTGGATTGGATTTAAATTTTCTCTGAAAAAATATTATATTATAAATTATTTGAATAAATTTTAAACAACTCAATCAATGAAATAATATTTAATTAATTATTGAATTTTAAAAATTTCAAGAAAAATAATTATATTATTATTATTTTGAGATGGGTTTCATGAGATATTAATAAAATAATAAGGGACTACATGTAATTATTATTTTCTAAAAATTTTAATATATAAAACTAATTATATTATTCACATCCCGAATTCTATCCATTTGGTTCTCAATATACATCAACATCTATAGAATACTCTCATGCCTTATAGAACTACTCTCCAATTAAAATTTTAGGAACTTAGAGAAGTACTCCTCCTCTAACCCTGTCGATTCTATAGATAATAGGATAGTGATTTTTGAAGAAATTCTCATTGAAATAATATATTGATGGAAAATGAGTTTGGATCAGTTGTGATAGTACTCTGAGTTTCTAATAGTTTCACCCGATGGTTTGTGGTGCATGTGTTGATAACCACTGTGGAGAATATTCAGATCATTTATACAATGAATTAATGGTATGATGTAAAAAAATAAGATTCATCAAAAAATTATGATTTAATCACAAGTAAATTAATCAATTTCCAAAATTAATTATAAATCATTATATAATGATCTGTTTTTTGGTCTCGGTATTATTTTTTCAATAAATCCTTAAATTAATTATTTTCTTCATTACATTATAAATCATGAGAATATAGTAATAATAATTGATTACAATAAAAGTTCAATTTGTGAATTCCCTCTCATCATTTTCATTATGGTCATAACCTTCAATTTGTATTGTGATTAAATAGTGTTATGTGAGACATAATGAAACATGTTTTATGATGAAGAACATGAAGTGAATCAAAATAGGAAAAATTAGTTCAATGTTGTGTAAAATAAATCTTGAATTTAAAATGTTGTTTTATAACAAAGGTATTATATGTAAATAGTGTTCTGTCAAATATATTGAACAATTTAAAATTGGAAAAAACATGTAGTAACACTCAACACATGAAAAATTAATTTAGTTTGTGAATTTGCGAGTATAACTAAATCATTTGTATGTAAAATATTTTTCATTAAAATAAATTATTTTTTAATGGATCTGGATAAATATTCATGGAAACCTATGATCATATATACTAAAATAAAATGGATCTTTATATACATTAACTCAATTTTAATATATATAAAATAACATGTTTTTCAACATAAAAATTGATGTTTGTGGTTTCCATACTAGAAGAAATATTATTTAATTAAAAATTATATATCTAAAAAACATTGTTACATATCTTAGGGAAATAAAATTACAAATTTATACTCCAATAGAATCAAAATAATTCAGAATAATAGTTTTTTAGTGGTCAATATAGACCCATATCGAACATATAGAAGTTTTTTTATAAAATTTAAAAAAAAGAAAAAACAAGGTTAAAGATTTAGTTTTGGAATTAAAATGTTGAATATACTAATCAATATAAATTTAGCTTCATGGGATTAGTTAAAAAAAGAGGCTCTGATTTATATTGGATGTTATTAGAATTGAACCTTATTGAGACTCCTTTTAGATTACTCACTTTATACTATATAAATACCCATTTTCTACTTTTAGTTACTGAATTTAATTAATAGGTAGATGTTGAAAACAATTTTGTAAATGATATTACCCTTAATTGTGTACTTTTTTTTCGATTAGAGGAATAACTAGTCGATTAAATTACCAATATAGCATCCCCTAAAATTGATTTTAATGAACATGGGAGGTGGGATGATTAAAATGCAAGTGGAAAATAATCGACCCATCATAATTGAAAACCAGACACACTTCCCTACACTATGTAAAATTACCATTAATTATATTTATATATACATAATTGTTTAACCATTATTCTAGTCAATAATGGATATAGAAAATAAAATTTGACATATAGGAAAACAAGAAATCTATAACACCAATAGCTCCAATCATCCTTCAGTAGTCCAGTCCCCCATACAATATCAAGCACATTTTCCAATAATTCTCTCTATTTTTTCTATTCTTTAATTTTTAATTCTATTTCACCAACTTTTATTTTTTCTCATCTCTTGACCCATTATTTTGTGTGATCTCTATGATGGTTTTCCTAAAACCATTAATGGTTTTCTAGGGATTCCTTATTTAGTTGATTTATTCAAACCTCTTTGGTATCTAGTTTTTTAATTTAAAGAACACCACACCCAATGTCGTGGGTTTTATTTTGTCTAGGAATCCCTCTACAAATATTTATGTCCATATGTCGTATTCCACTATCTATGGACACATTATATTCTCTTCCTAAAATCATTGGATCTGATATTTTTTTCTCTATTATAGTGTAGTTTATAGGATTAATTTTTCTATGCCTGGATTACCCATGTTTTCTTCTTCTATAGTATTGCCTTTATCACTATAGTGTAACTTCTTCATCAACATTTCAAACTATAGGGCACCATGGAACAACGATTATCTCGGATGTTAAAAACATTTTCATGCATTTTTATCATATATGGATTTAAAAAATATTATAAAAGCGACATAAATAGTCCATATTCATTTATTTCATCTCCCTAGGTCACTACTCTATATAGGCATTATTAAGATATATTAGAGATTGAATAACTATTGGTGGTGGGAAATTTTTCTTCCATTGGAAATGGAATGATTATGGTATAGTGGAAATGAAAAATGTAGTAGATTCGTTTATGGGGGTGTTTGAGGAAGTTTATGTGTTTGTTATCACAGGATGATGTTGTTCTATTTATGTAGACATGACTTATGTGTGGATTTAATCTCGGATCAATGAATTTCTTTCATGAAATTATTATTTTAAATGAATTTTAAGTCCCCTTCTTCCTTTTTAAAACTATATGGAGATAAAAATAGTATAATGGGCACATACATAGTCTATATTAATTTATTTTAACTTCCTAGGTCAATACTCCATATAGACATGGTTGCAACGTAGTGGATCTTTAATAACCAATGGTGGTGGGATCTTTATCTTATATAGGCCTTGGAATTCTTACTATGTATTGGAAATGATATATGGAGTAAATTCATTAATGGGTGTTTTCTTGTAATATGAGGCATGTGTTCTCCCAAGATTGTTTCACTCTATTTAATTTCACATTACATGTTTGTAGAGAGAACACCACATCAAAAGGTAGGCCGAATCTCTTCTGAAATATAAATTATTTTCCACCCTAAAACCCTTTATGATGGATTGGTGTTGAAGGAAAATGATATAATCATGTGTAACACCAAAATAATGAGGGTTTCCTCCCTATATGTCTTGGAACATTCCCCACATTCCAACACATTTTCCTCCTCATTCTGCTACTCTGCTCATATAATGATCTATAATGGAGAATTCTACACATGCTTGTCATTCCTATGGGGGCCTTGGATAGGTTCCCTTTAAGCATGACTGTGTGGGTTGATCCTCATTGGATGTGGGATTCAAGGTACTGTCTCACTTGTTTCTAAGTCCTCTTTTTTCCTTTATCATTTTCCTTTAAAATACACACACACAATACTCAGAATAATAAATCAAAGTAATTTTTTTTTCCTTTTTTACTTTGTTTTAAATTCATTAAAATATACATACATCCAAAAAATGATTATTAATAATTAAAAAAATTAATATCAATTAAAAACATTGTATATTTAAAAATGAGAATCCCTAAACTATATAAAAAATATGAACAAATCAAATCCCCCACACTTAAACAATTCTTTCCCTCATGTGTGTATATAAAATATGGATTAAAGAGGACAACCCAAATCAAATGATATTCATAATTTAAAATTAATTAAATGAAAAAAAATCAATGGGAGAGTGGGTATTTTCAAGTTTTGCATATGAAAAATGGTTTTAACACCTCAGTATTCATGCTGTATCTGATTTCCCCATGACAAGTAATAGAACTTCTCCTATAATAAATTCAATAATTTAATCTTATCATTATTTAACATTCCATTTCATGATCTACCTTACCAATTGTTTTAATCTCTCATCATTTATGGTAAAATAAAAATTTTATGTTTTCTTCATTACATTCGAACATTTACCAAATATATGAATTTGAAAATGATTTAAATTCTCCACTTATTATAGAAAAATATAAAAAAACAATAGTGAGAAATTTTAAATATGTATTTAAAGATAATTAATTTAAGGGATGGTATAAAATGGGTGAAACAATTTAAGGCTCAAAATCTATTTTTTTCTATGAGTAACACAATATAATAATAGTATTTCTAATGACATTATCCTCTCTAAAAAGTGACAACTCTAACACTTTAAAAGATCTTGTAAGGAAATTTAAATAGAATATAATGAATGTGTAACCCCTCAAAATTTAATATTACTTTTTCAAATTATTCAATTTTTTTGAAAATTGTTCTCGAATAAGTATCACATCAATCACCCACCACCATATGATGAATATCATTGGTGAAGTTATGGTTATTTTTGAAACTCCCCAAAAGAAATCATCTTTTTTTAAATTTCTATGAATTAATTATATTGAAATATTACAAGGACCTCTACCAAAACCAAATGAAACACCTAAAACATTCTCCTCAACAAAGAATATCCTTTGTTCCATTAAATTCCCCTACACTGACACTTGAAATTTAAATATCTGGAAAGACACTAGAGTATGGGTAGGAATGAATAAATTGTCTTCAAATTTAGACCATTCTTATAAAATTACATTCATGGTTTCTAAGGGATAAATGGAGGATTAATGCTAGTCATGTATCAAGGATAGTGTATATCGCAATAAGATGACTCAGTCACCATTTATGTGAATTGTTCACATACATCCAAATGAAAAAGTCATATCCAAAACCTAGTAGTTAACATGTACAAAAATATATTAATAAATTTACTACGAATTTTTTGATAATTTTTTTAAATAATCTCAGGAATAAGAGCATGTAAATTAAGTCAATCAATCATGGAATGTGTTTTGACAAGAAATTAATCATTATGAACATATCAAATTAAAATAGTTAAATATAGAACGGAAGAATTTGGTACAGGTGACTAAAAATAAACATAATTATATATTGAATTCATTTTCTATGATGAACTTTAATAATACAATTTATCCATCTTACATGTCCAGTTATATCAAAAAATAAATTAAAACGTTTCATCATGGGGTTCTTAAAACTTATAAGTGCCATTTCTGAAAAATAAAACACTAATATAAGTGTGGGTATTCATTTATTTTCATTACGGATCAAAAACAATATTCTATAAGTATGGGATTATAAGCTAGTACAAAATTTTAAAGCTTAATCCCTTTAACATTTAAATATATTAGCCTCCCTTTTAATATAAGAGTTCATTATAGCAAGAATATTCATGGAACTAAAAATAAAAAACAATGAATGTGGAAGCTCACTCTCATGAATGATAAAAAAGAGAAGTCACCCCCTAAAAGTTTCCTAAAAATAATTATAAATTATTTCCAAAATATTTTGAAAAGGTGGTTTTTATAACAACATACATTGGTTCATGTTTTTTTAAAAGAAATTTACCTTTTAATGTTTTGTGATTGAGGTTGGGAAAGAGGATACTCATTAAAAATCTAAAAATTATTGACATTGTGATTTATCTATATAGATAATACCCATTTCCTTTTATAAAAACAAATTTACTCTTCAAATATGGAACACTTTATCTATGTCAATGTGCCTAATATAGTTGTTTTTGGACCATATTAATTGTTCAAAGGGTAGGTAAATTATAGAATAAACCCATGCCCTCTCTTAATGTTTTGTAGATAGTAGACCATCCACTTTCTATAGATTTCTCTAGAAGACTCTTAACTTTATTAATATATTTTTCAACCTCTTATTTCTTTTTTAGAATATTTACATCAACAATTATTCCATAGAAAATAGTCTTCTAAACTCCCTATAAATTATCCTCTGTCAACCCTTCACGTCTTTCTTCTATATTCTTTATCACCTGGTGAATATTGAAATTAACATATTCTCCAACAATTCATGAACTTATACACTCACTTTAGAAAATAGTAAGTTCTATTTTTATATGTAACAAGGGTCATATGATGACAATTATATTGTTATCTCTTCCATGTTCATCATAAGAAAATCCTCAAGAAATATAATTAGTTATACCTTGATATGAAATATTCATGATGACATCAACGACGTATCGATATTTTTAAACTAGTTGAAGTATAAAATGATTTGGACTCAACTCTATCTATCCCAAGATCATTAATTTTTAATATGGTATAATATTTACACTTTCACCTAAATCACAAAACACACTACAAAACTAATTTTAAAAAATATTTTCCAGGATAGAAAAATTACATGGGTCACTTTGCTTCATCGATATAATTATTCATACCATATATAAACATTCCTTTTAATGGAATTGTGCACAATTCCACAACAATTATCTTTTTGACACTAACTCTTTCATTAGCTTCATGTAGGTCGGCATTTTCATGATTTCATTGGAAAATGGTATGTTCATATATGGTTTTTTCAACATATCTAGAAACTTTTATCTTTAATAGTTTATCCTTAACTAACTCGATCACTCTAAAAATATGGGTAATTATCAATATATTGGTAGTTCTTTTTATCAAACTAATTTCTCTGCTCCCTTTCCTTTTTTATTGATTCTATTCATTAGTTTTCTCTTTCAAACTACATATAATTAATTTGATCTTTTAGTTTTTTCATCACTTCCTTGGGTTATATTTAATCATGTTATTTTAATGGGTTTCAAATCACCATGTCCAGGAATTTCAATGTCACCATGTGGAAATCCCCTTGACCTCTACATTGGTTGGTAAGCAAGATGACCCATTTGGATTTCCAGGTTCTTCATGGTCTCTCTTTAGTTCCATGAGTTGACATTTAATTCCCTTATATCTACACGATGATCCTTATAGTAGGATTCAAAATCCTTATGTTCATCTATTGTCATTTTAATTAAACATTTTATGGCCTCCTCCACTGAGTGTACATTACTTTTAAGTATTGGGCCTTGGTGTAGATGTTCAAAACCATGTACTCTTGGATAAAATCCATTCCTATGATTCTGATTTTGAGATTTTATTTTTTGTGACCTCCATCAAATTTTTTTATAAAATAATAATCTAAAAAATTCAAGTATTCAAAATAAATACCATGAAGATATTGACTAGCCATCATCGTGTCTAGTTTCTTTGACATCGAATTCCTTAGGGTAAAAACCACATTGTTTTCCAAAATATGTATATAGTGACCCAATCCTTTTAAACCTATTAATACATTATTTTTAACATATATATCCCTTAATTACTACCCAAATATAATTATTCATAGTTTATTTTTAATACATGATTTATATTGCATCAAATTAAGACTAAAATAAAAAATGTTTATTTTTTCTCCATAATGTAATACTAAATCCTTTTGAACTCCTAAAACTGCATGGTATAACCTGGGAAATACATTGAAGAAACAAGGTGAGATAGAAATCCATGTAAGGGAATAAACTCTAAAAATAAACATAATATGTGAGTCAATGGTATAACATGATATCATCAAATATAATGCTCAAGAGTAAACATATGATAGAATAAAATTAATAACATGGTATCATAAGATCATGGAATCCTTGTAAAAGTGGAATAAACATAAAATATGACACAAACCTAGCTCAAGTAAAAAAATTGAGACATATTGACATGGTGGATGGAGTCTCATAATTGGTTATGTTTACTCTTTAATTTCATACATGATGTCTCGTGATACTAAAAAATTACCAAATGCATTGGAGGGATATATATTTTTTAGACCACCCATCACATTTTTATCATACACATGCATAAGTTATCTAGATAAGAAAATTAAAAATAATATATAAACATATTTATTACAAATTAAATGAATGTGGGTTACATAATATAGCCTTGTATTATATTCAAAAGAGGGTTCTTAAAGAAGGAATTTGATAAATGAAGATGTACGCCATAAAATACCCAGTAAAACTAAGGGATAATAAATTATGTATATATATGAGAGACATATATAACTAATTTATAAGTAATAAATATAATCAAATGTTTTCTTCATTTATTAAAATTTATTTAATTGATTACATGGAATATTTGTTGATAAAAATACCTTTTTCACTTTGAAATCACTTATTTAAAATAAAAAAATTATAAAAAAATTATAAAAAAATCATTAAAAAATAACCTTGTAAATTTATAAATGAATCTTAAATGATTTTATTGGTCATGTATACAGAAAATTATATACATGGTATAAGTAAAAAAGAGATGTTCATTTGACACAATTGTAATAAGGACAAAAAGTTCATCATTAAGAAAATGAAATGAAGATTCTCTAAAATATATTTTATAAAAACTAAAAAATGGGTAATTTTTTTCAATAAATAAATTAAGTTATTTAAAAACAATCTTCAAAATAATTTTATAAAACATTAATATAGACGGAAAATTATTTTTGATTGAAGATAGAAATGGTGTCATATTTTCATAGACAAATTCTCAATCATTTTAAGTACCAAAGAGATGAAAGTGGAATTATAACATGAAACATTCATGAATATCTTGGTGGAATAAAATTAATGGGTTTTATTATACAATTAAAAAATAATTTCTTACAATGGAAACTAAATCTTAAACAATCCCAATAAAAATGTGATTGAAACATAAACCCATACGTCTTTGGTAAATTTTGAAACACAACTCCCCTGAATGAAATAGATGAATTGTAACATAAAATATCATAATGTATAAAGGATTAATGATATAATTTGTAAATGGTTATTATACACACAATTGAATATTAATTAGGTTCATAAAATAAAACATGTCTCAAAGAAGGATGTTTTCAGTCGGAACCCTTACCGCAAGTCTAGGCCTTGTCCTATATATGATTTATTTCCTATATAATAAGTTTATATCAATAATTTTTTTACTAATAATATTTTATTGGTTTAATACCATATAATGAATTTATTTTATTAAATAATGTTTTTGAATGTTTAATTGCTTATTGTGTTATGCTAACATCGGGTGCTTTGAGGGTGATCCGTTCATTATTTGAAAATGACGTTGTTTTATTGACCATGGTCAAAGGGTTAATTTATCCATAATATCTATAATAATAATTATTAAATAATTTTTGTTTTTATAAATAAATTATTATTTTTAAAACTAATCATGATGTACGGATATAAAAAGTGAACATCGTTATAATCATAGAGATGGTTGTTCATACGTACACAAGAGGAACGTTTCCATTTTTCAACGATCCTAATGGAAACTCGGTATGTGCTATTCAAAATTAAAATAATTTCAATAATTTAATAAATATTGTATTATTTATTTATATACACTAACATTTAAAATCCATGAGATATGATAATAAACAATTAATATAATCTCTTCATGAGCTAGTAGTCTATTGTACACATGAATGATTATATCATTTTTTAATGTATGATATTGTATGAAGTTATATGATATGTTAATTTTCCAAAATGATTAATATTTCATGAATATAAAATATAAATGTTAAAACCATCACATTTATGATCCGTTTGAAGTGATTATGGAAATTTAATTACATCGATTCAGGAGGTCGTAGTCTACCATACACACAGTCGACGGTTTAGTTTCCCATTTGATGGAAGTGGAGATGGATGAATCTTATTACATTAAATTAATAAAATAATAGTATATATGAGATAATAGTAATATTATATTTCAATTTTTAAAATATAATTTATTTTAGAAAAAAAATAATTAAAAAAAGAAGCGGCTTAGTGAAGATAATTACCTTAACTTAAAATAACCACATTTTGGTGTCTTATTAAAGACCATATGGCTTGACTTTTGGGAATAAAATAATATTTATAATTTGGATAAAGATGTATATCATATATTTTGGAATTTTTGTTTGATTCAAACAGCTTTATATGTGTCAATAAGTGAGGCCAGGGGTGCCCTTTTATAATTGAAGAGTGAAATTTTTGTAAATATACAAAAAACTTCAATATTGGAAAGTCACTCTCCAGTCAAGAGACTCAAAAATTTAAAAATAATAGAGTGGAAGAGATATTTGTCTTATAAAAATCTATAATATTAAAAATAAACATGTTTTAAAAAGTTTAACCTCTTTGCCTTTAATGTTAGTCACATTTACCATTTTAATGTTTTTAACACATTAACAATTATTTTACTAATTTAACTATTCATTTTGGCCCAAAATTAAATTCAAATTATTATATAATATATATTATTCTGATTCAAAATATGTAATACATTTTATTAAATTGAAATCATATATGTGGCATAAATTAATTTAATTCTATGTGTGAAAGCATGATGAAAAGATATTTTCCGAACAATGAATTTATTATGGAAAAATTAACTTAAATTAACATTACAAATAGAAATCATCATTACATGAATTTAAATTAAAATGTATATATATATAATTTATAAATTTAATTTAAATTATTATACATTAGGGGTTATATTAATTAATTAAAATTGAGTAACATTTGGAACTTTAAATCAATTTTAAAAAAATGTTTAAAGTATATATAAATAAGATTATTCTAAAATCCAGTATAGAGGTCATTTAAAAGTAATAAATTATATTATATAAAATTAATCAGTACTCCTTTAACTTTTAAATCAAATTATATTAAATATTAACTATTAAATTACATAATTTGTTAAAATAAATGAATGTTTTACAAAAAATGATATTTTCACTCTTCAATGAGAAATCAATATTTCTTAAAAAATAATAAAAATTAATCCTATATTAATATTTATATTCTATTCTCAAAAATTATTTTCATTTTATAAAATAATATTTCTTATTTTTCCATAAATTAATTATAATACCTTCTCTCAAAAGTATTAAAAATCAATATTGAGGGATATATATTTTTGGTAGAATTGAATATCCTTATTAAAGTTGAGTACTTCTTTATTATGTATTTTTAAATAAATTATTATTTTAAATTATATTTATATATAGTTCATAAATAACATAAAACTATTAAAAACAAAAAATATTATATCTATTTTATATTGATCACGTTTAAATAATAATGTTTTAATATAATATCATGATGATTTTAAACGTGATGTTGTGTATTGGATACACTATCTATAATAATGTTATTTTATAATATTAGGGTGTTACCATGCTCTAAATAGAATTAAACTCTATTCATCTATTTTGGAAAACTATATCTAGATATTTCATCCAACAATTCATAGTTCTCTTGTAATTACTTATTCATAAGTGAACCTAAAACTGCAACATCAATTATTGAATGATTTCCTTATGATAAACCTTTATAAAAATAAAGGAATATTTTTTTTTTGACATATTGATTGGGAAATTCTCAAATAAGACTCCTGAAATTTTATCAAATGCTATATAATGAATCCTTAATCAATTTAACCAAATATGAAATGTGTACCTGTAAATATGTTTCCTTTTTGGGAGATAAAACCCTTTTAATGATTTTTCACCAAATCCTACTATGTTGGGATAAAGTGTGTGGGTAGGATTTTTATCTACTCAAGATAGTTTTTTCATTATAGAGAACCTAGAGATACATAACCTCACTTAATATCTTGTGACATTGTTGAATTTGAATGTGTCACAGAATTCTAAGAATCTACCAATGTGATAATTTGGGTCTTTAGGTGGTATCTCATTGAATTGTATAGAATGTGTGATAATTTTTATGATCATTAGATTTATATAAAAATGAATAATAGAAATTGTGGGTACAAGGATACTTGGATTGACCCCAAAATTCAAGTGTCTTCCATAAATGATTAAAGATTCCATCCCAATATTCCTTACTAGGATATCCTATCATGCTTCTTGTTTGTGTCCATATCCATATCATTGATGTTGATATTTTCTAGCCATGATTCCCCATTTTTGTAACATGTTCTTCTTCTAAATTACCGACAACTTTATGATATCATGATTGAAGGTATGATTTATTTCTTTAAGAATTTTTCTATTTGAGTAATTTTATATTTAATTAATGCCTAAATCCATAGAATAAGAAGTATAAGTATAAAATAATGAAAACTAGGAGAAAATATAAGGGAAATTCATAAAAATATATAATCATTACTAAATAGTGTATCCTGGAAATGGTTCTAGTCTCAATGGAACCTGAAATCATCATTACTTTTTTTGATAAAATAAATTAACAAAATATATACTAAAATATAAACTAAATAATATAGAACTAGGGTTTAGTTGAGGTTAAGTTCAATCTATAGATAACTTTAATAAATTGTTTCTAAAATCTAAAGAAATATAATGAAAACAGAAGGTTGATGTTTTTGTTGTTGCATTATTGATATGAACATACCAAGAAATAAAAATCCATGTTCATATATTTAGTTAAGTAAATATGTATGGATTTAGATTGGGTGTTGTCAAAATTGAACCTCGTTGAGCCTCTTATCGGAGTAATAATGCTCTACTATATAAATCCCCTTCCCCTCTCAGTTACTCAGTTTAATTTATAGAGATGTCTTCAAATCCTTTTTTTAAACATACTACCACTACTTATGCATTTTTTTTTGACTTTATAGGATTAGATAGTTGATGAATATAATAGCATACCATCCACTCACATTTTAGGTCATGCACGAAGGTGGAGGGTAAGTTTGAAATAAAAATGAAAAATACTCAACCACTCATAATTCAAAATTATACACACTTCCCTACTGTTTGTGAAATCACCTTTAATTACATTACTTAGTATAGAATATTTTACCTCTTAATTCTAGTCATGTAGGGATATGGAAAATAATATTTGATATATATTAGATGTAATGGTACAAAACAAAATTAATTCCAATATTCCTCTATAAGCCCATTACCCATATAGAGCTATTAAATTTTTTCATATAGAGATAAGTCTATCTAATTTTTTTATTTTTTATTATATTTTTCGGAATTTTATTACTTATCAGTGCTTAACCTGACTAATTGAGTGATCCATATGAGGTTTTCGCTCAAATCATTGATAGTTGGTCAGGTATTAGTTTTTTTTGTGTACATATTAAATCAACATGTGTATAAGTGAGGACCATAAGTTTTTTATATTTATTTTTCAACTAAATATCCGGCATTAATGTGTGGATAACAGAAAAGTATCAATCTCCTGAATTAGTAGAAGCCCTCACCCTACAAATCATGTTTTAGGTTTATAGTATAGCCATTACAAAGTGTGTAAGGTCATTAATGTCCATATATAATAGTCCACTATCTATGGTTATAGTTTATTATCTTCCTAAATTCATCATCTATTCCATTTTTCTCACCCATATGGCATTTTGCATTTGTTACAGTGCACTGGTCTTGAGATACTCGAGGTGCTTTCCTGCAATGGTTTCACCTTTATCGCTATATCACGACTTCTTATTAAACATTTTTAGACTATATGGAAATATATAACTGTGGTTATATTTGATGTAAAAATACTTATTCTTCCATTCTCATCCTAATGTGGTAATGGCCTAGTATAAAGGCCATTATCATAGTATATGATGAAGGATATGGAAACCCTATGTCATTGGAAAATATAACCACAATTGCATAGTATATGAGGTTGAATAATCATTGGTTGTGCGTTATTATTCTTTCATTGTATGTAGAAATTCTTCCATAATAGTGGTGGAGTCCTATATAATAGCTTCAGTGATGGTTGTGTCCAGTTTAGGTGATTTCTGTGCTCGCTCGGACAACTTTGTTCAATTTAGGTGCATAATGAATATGTATAGATCACGTACCACATTAAAAAATTAGTATGTATGCCTCTAAATTATAAATTATTTTCATCCATTAATGTCTTGTAAGATTTATGGGGGTTTTAGGATCCCCAAAACCTCCATTCATTGACTTTGGTCGGTGCAATTATCCTCCCACTACCACATGGAACCTTCCCTATATATCGACGTGTTCTCCCACTTGTTCTCTTCTACCCCTATGTTGACCTAAGAAGGGGCTTACTACGTATAATATTAATTACTATGTGGGTCATGGATAGCTACCCCAAGTATTTTCTATGTGGTTTGATCCACCTCGGTTGAGGTCTTCCAGGTAGTAGCCCAATATTTTCTAGGTCATCCATCATTCCATCAAAATTTCCATCTATATCACACAACAACAAAATAATCAGAATAATAAAATAATTTAGGAAATTATTCTTTTACCTTTGAAATTATTTTTCAAATATACATAATTCCAAAAAACTATTTTTATAAATTAAAACATGGTTGTTATCCCATTAAAATATAATACATTTAATAATTAAAATTAAAAACATGTAAAAAAATATGATCTTATTAAATGTAAATGGAAAATATGATGTGGATTAAAATAGGAGATATGAAGATATTTTTATAATATCGAAATGGAATAGAATCATGGAATCAAATCCCTTATCTATAGGTAGTTAAAGGATCTAATGTTATATAAATGAGGTATAAATATTCACGAGGAAAGAGATAGTGAAAATGTTGGTTTATTAAATATATAGAAAAAATGAGCACATATTGAATATTTGATGAATATATAGAAGTGTGTTTAAATAATTAGTGAATTATCTAACAGTAAAATAATATCATTGGGGAAAAGCATCAATATTGACATACCCTTCTAAGGTTATAATTTTATTTTATTCATCATTGTAAAATAATAAAAGTATATAATAATCCTATAAAATGTTTGAGATCCCTAAAAGCCTATAAACTGTGTTTTTTTAATTTTTATTTAGAAGATAGGAAAAGGTAAAAACACCTTTTTTGGTGGTGATCCATCCCTAAATAATATTAAAGGAAATTATTATTATTAGGTATTGTCCTTTTTTAAACCATTTCATCTGGAATAAAATTATTTCTGTTATTTGTACATAAAAACAATGATCTAATATTGTCCATTGAATATAGCCCATCCACATTTAAGAGTTTAAGAATTATATAATTTATATGTTCATTAATCCATATCTAATTTAAACAATTATTACATGAATGATGAATTATTAAAGAAATGTTTTTTATAATAATGGGAACAAGTTACTGTAAAATAATAGCACTTAAAAATTATTTTGAATATTTTTGTCATATTTAGGGGTGGCGTTTTTGGTTCATGGGTTGGGTTTTTGATGAGATGGGAACAATATGAACCGATTTAATCTCATCCCATACTCATGAAATCTTATTAAATAGGTTAAACCAACCCAACCCATTTATAAAGGCTTCATAACTAACCTATCCCTTTAAAGCATTTAAATTTAAGTATATTATTTAGATATCACCATGAAAAGTGTAACATGTTTATATCACATAAAACCAATTGATTATAAAAATTGATTTATCCCTTTTAAACTAAAAATAACTTAATTAATACGTGAAATATGTTATCCATTTTTCCATTTAACCATTTTAAATAATTTAAAAATAATAATTGGTTATAAAATAGTTAAACTATTTCAAATTAAGATAATAATATGAAAAAATATATCAAAAAATATATTATTAATTTTTTATATAATATATGTTCAATATATTTTTAATCGGAAGAGTCCGGTATAGTTAACCTTAATCTTACATGAATATTATTCATGTCAAATTACTCAAAAATATTATAACCTCGACACATTTAGGCCCAACCAAAACCTATTTAACTATTTTTCATGTTTTATTGTGTTGAGTTCTTATGTTATGATAAGAATTACCATACTTAATCTTCTTGGTTTACATCCATCTTAATATGAGTTCATCTATTCATTTATAATGTTACAACATATATCCATCATGGGAGAAAACCAATGTGTAATGTAAAATTTAAATTCATTAATGAATATTATCCAAGAAAATTTAATAAGAAGTTATCTGTTTTTTAATAGAAGATTTCTCGATGAAATGGATAAATAGAATACAAAATCCACCTAAAGTTGGGTCATAGATGTTTTGAATCCCTAAATTAATAAAGTGACACTTTACTCTTGATCTTGTATTTCCATTTGGTGATGTTGTCAAATAAGTT
Organism: Viscum album; assembly: GCA_963277665.1. Classification (NCBI taxonomy): domain Eukaryota; kingdom Viridiplantae; phylum Streptophyta; class Magnoliopsida; order Santalales; family Viscaceae; genus Viscum; species Viscum album. Next base: position 2,038,130,915 of record OY728148.1, read on the forward strand.
ATTATTGGGACCAAATCCCTCAATTTAACTTTATAGTGTTTGGGGGTTTATTTTTGGTTGGAAAATTAGGTCTACAAGATCATTTGTGATGTTACAACAAGATTTATGAATGTTATGCTAAAAAAGATCAATGAAAAAGTCCTCGAAACACTATAACTGTTATATTAAATTTTGTGTACGAGGTGGAACCATATTCAAGTGTTTGACCAATATTTGGGATCCAAAATTTGTAGAATGACTCAAGCATCATGAAAGTTTGATTTATAGTTATTCCTCAGAATAATATGGAAAAATTATGGAATTCACAATTGTTATATATTTCATGAATTTCATGTTCTTCAAGAATGATTGGTGTTTCATGAAGGTGTGAAAGTTCTTAAAAGATGGGTAGTTGAAATTGAAAGATTGAATCATACATGATTATGAGAAGCTTTATGAATAGGATAACTTCCCTAATGCTTTCTAAAAATATGGATCTTCACAAATAATAATTAATAAAAATTTCATATTGAGGATAAAATCTTCATGATGTGGAGGAAATTTTTATAAATAGGTTATTACCCACTATGTTGGATCATGCAAGCTATTATGAAAAACCAAATGATTTGAATTAATAAAGATGATTTATGATAGTGGATAGAGAAGTTTTTTTATTTCCCGTAGTTTTTAAAAAGATCATCATTTTCATGAATAAAGAAATTTGGGAAAATCTATGTAAGATTCATGAATCCTTTATGAATCATGAAGGCTATGAAATATTATATATTTTTTACGTTCATAAAATTTATAAGCCTTGAAAACATGTTGAGATTCATGAAAGTGTTGAGATTGATGAAATATGAAGAATCATGAAATAATTATATTATTTTTAATAATTTTTTACTCTCTCAATGGTTGTAAGTAGGGGTATCACAAAATTATATCTTATGTGAACTATAAGGTATTTACCAGTTAATCTATGGTAAATCAGTATTCATCAATTGATTGAAAGTAGAGCATAATTATGTACCAAATGAGATGTAAAACAAATTGATTCAAGTGATAAAAAGAATTATTATATGAGGGATTAAATATAAAACAATAATTAAGAGATCAATTATATTTCAAATTGTGATTGGTTGTAAACCAATAGAAGTAGTGAGTTTTCACCAAACATTGTAACTGTAGTTCGCTTCAGGTAATTTGGAAGATTAGAACATTTAATTCATATTCTCCTTGGACAAAGACTAGTTCAGGTTAAACAAGTAAAATTTATTTTCCTCATACATAAATTCAATTATTCTCATACATATAAATGGTATAGAGAGAGAATAGTGTTTTGTTTAACAAAAAAACAAGATCTGAATGGGTAGTAGTTTAAATCATCCATGTCCAGATTCTGTCCCCCTTAGGGTATTTAATCTGAATGATATTCCACTTATTATTAGTAAAAAATATATCCAAATGTTATTTTTTTGAAGATGTTTATTTTATCTGCTATGTGTGTGAATATTTCTTTCAAATCCATAATCCCTTGTTGAATTTTGATTGATAGTACGAATTTGGTCAAATTTGAGAGGTTTTATCATAGTGTGTTGGAGCTATTATGTGTGGGGATAATATTATCATATCCATGAATCATTTTATGAATTTTTATGTTTTATTTCTTGCCCATATATTATATTGGTTTCCCTATAAATAATTTCTTCGGCCTCCTTTGAGGGTAAAAAAATATTATATATTTCTTCTTCCTAGTCTTAGAGATTATTTCACACCTTTATCCAACCATCAATCCCTAGATTCATCTACTTCTCACCCTACTAACACAACCTTTAGCCCCTACATGACAACTCTAAATATTTTACACATTCCATTCACCATTTTAGGATATTTCATAGTGTTTATCAATCCTCACATATTTTCATTTATCCTTACTATTGGACATGTTCATGTTGGGAGGTTCCATAATTTCATTCTATCAATGGACACCATTTATAGATGGATACCTCTCCCATTATGATGCCTTTTTGAGATACAACTGCGTTTTTCATCCTATATAGTAATATCTAGAACACTAATAAACTCACAATATCATGGATACTATTGACATACTAATTATGAATATTTTAACACTACATTATTTTTCATGTTCAGAAAATTAATTCTTTACAATATATATCTTTAACACTTTTCATCATTAATATTTCATCTTATATTTCACTAGAGTTACATAATAAGGGTAGTTTTTCTATTTTAAATTATTTCTTGATTTTCTACATAATAACTTCATCATCATGCAACCATTGAATCGACATTAAATCTTCCATATGAATTGTGGATTATGATCTCAATTCCAAAAATATCAATAATTGGTAGAAGGCAGTTATCATTACACTCAAATGTATGGGGAATTATAATCATCAAGTTGCATCATCATCATATCCTGATAATGATGTATTCAAGAAATGAGTATAATGGGAAAACCTGATATTTTGTTTCTTTCTTAATTTAGTGCATTTATTAGTTAATCATGATGAAAATAATTCAAATACATGAAAGGAGTTTTTGGGTTCCTTATTAGTGATTTCCTCTTAGAGTAATGAATTTCGTGTATGTCATATTTTTTTAGTATCTCTTTTCAATACATTAGGGTTCTCACCTCATTTCACCATATTAATGTGTGTATAATACTATCACGGATGATATTAATGATTTAAGATCAATTTGAAAAAATTAGGATCATTATTGAATGTTATGAGGCCACTTTTTTTCTTCTTCATTATTCTATGGTATTAATAAAACATATTAATCACTATTATAGAGATGTTAGTAAACTCCACTAATTTTAATCCATCACTAGATTATAACCATCTCATTAATCACAAAATTACATCACTATGGGTAACCAAAAACCATTATAATAATGTTCCAATGGTTTCTCATGTCTCTAATAGTAAAATTGGATTCCCTAGAGGATGTGGTCAGTTCATAGCATGGAAACACTACAATTATTTTGTTAAGAATTATCATACCATTGATATCCACTGGTAGTATCATAGTGATGACTCATTGGTCCTTGAACATTCTTGTTAGGTATATAATTATCCACATTAAATATAGTCACTACATGGCATTCACCATATAGTATATATTTCAATTGAGTATATCAGTTTCTCTAGTATTAGTGCACTTTTACAATACTCATTTCCATATCGCCTCAATATAATATCCTCACTGCCTATCTCTATTTTTGATCCACCACATGGGCTCTCGATTACACTAAAACTAAGAAAGTGAATTTGAATGTAGGTATTATTTAGTCAAAAAATTCTTCTTAACTAGGAGAAAATATCATGATTATTGATGGATACATGGTTCATAATATTTCTTATGAGAGATGTTCAGTTGAATGTACTGAAACATGATCTCTATAGAATTTAGTAATACCATCTATCATAATTCATCATATTTTTCATTGTGATCGTTAATACAATTGATTTATCAAATACTATGAAATATGACTACATATTTCATTATATAAGAAGTTATTTTTTAATCATTTGGGTTTTATTTTTTTATAACATCATTATCATGGGTGATTGAAAACAAGGAATCTGTTTTCCCATATCATATATTCATCAACAGTTTCATACTAAGGAATTAGGTTGCCTAAAATACTTTCTTAACAATTAATTATATCACAATAATGTGGGGATGGTTATTTTACAGTTTTAATATGTGATGGATATCTTACAGAATATCAAATTGAATCATATTTCTATAATTAATGCTCTTGTGTTTAGAAAAATGTATCTTCTTGATTTTCGTGACCATTTTACATTTTGGATAGATATAAATTCCCTATTTAGAAACAAAATCTCCTCATGAGAGCTTATACATATATTACATACACTGTGAGAAAAGATAGTTATTTTATAGAATGTAAGAAGAAAAAATAGTGTGAATTTGTTCTTCACTTCATCAAATTCATTAATATGGAACAAAAATATGGCCTTATATATTCTAGATAAATAAACTCTTGATATTCACTATAATATTTGTTACATTTTTATAAATATTCTCAAAGGTAGGTGGTGAGTCAGCACAATATTATGATTGTCAAAGAGCCTTGATAAGGTGATACTAAAAATATTAAATATATTTAATAATTAATTTGTAGTTTCTTTTCAGAAATTGAATTACTCTCAATAGGAGTCTCATATTGGTATTCAATGACCATATATGAATTCAAAACACCTTGTTTACTCTAGATAAAACATAAGAATTGTCAGCACCAATGTTGGTTCGGAGGGGAGTTGGTAGTGGGGTGTTATACAGAGGATATTGTTTTATTAAAATTAAAAAAATATCCCTTACATACTTCCCCCTTGGTGCACATGATGGTAGGAGCACCTCCTCCACATCCAAATTGATTAAAGAATGACCTAGGGACTGAATCAATGAAATGAGGCACCACTGATCATATATCCTGATTGTGATCAATATTGAACCATGATGCAATGGATTCTGATCACCAATTCGAACTTGAAGATATTTCGGTATTCCATGAGGTAGGAGGTTTTGATTTTTATGTTCTAATACCTCTTTTATGCATCTATTTAATTTTATAGATCATCTAGATTCATTTTATAGACCCAAAAAGGGTGGATCTTATTGTTTCTAGGAAAACAGGGGAAATTCAGGATCCTCTTAGGGGAATTCCTTATGGAATTTCCATATACATGGAGATTATTATAGTGGATCATTCAATTTGTTCCTCAAATTCATGGAAGATGCGTTTTTTGGACTACATGTCACATACTATGGATCACACGATGTGTATTTTCCCTATGTCTTCTGGCCTGAGTACATGTCTAGGGAAACTATGTGATCCTACACATACGTGTGAGAGTACATCACCAGAGTAAATTGGAATGGGGTTCCATACAAGGAAACATGAAGATTCAATTCCTAAGGATCCATTTTTGTGAGTATGTTCCATTTATGTTGGAGTAAATAGTTTTTGGGATACACTTCTGGATGAACCATGTAAAGGGAAGAAAAGATCTCAAGCTGGGTGAGGTGATACACTCCATGTACCATTGGGTACACACTATGTATTCCTACATTCCAAGACCATTTGTTCATTTATAGACCATTATTATGTATTCAGAAAGTGTCACATTCTCGATAGACCCACATACACATTTAGTAGTCTCCTCTTGGATTAGTTTCCACCCATCACGTCTCCTTATCTGGGCTGGTGACCACGATTTAGGAATAGGTTATTCATGGTGAGAGGATTACGTGGTTCTCTTTGTTTAGAGACATTTATATCAACAGAGGTTGAGTGATTTCCCTTTTTCTATAACTTTTGGGGTAAACGTGGAATTATTTCCTTGATAGAAGACTATGATCCAATTGATTGGGTGAGATTACATATATTTTATATGTCTCTCTGGAGGGGATGAAATTGGTTCATATATAATATTCTTGTATTTTTGTATCCCTTTTGAATGTCTGATGTGGGATCCCCAAATGTAATATTTTCCCTATATTAGTATAATAGTATAATCATTTCCAACACTACATGTGCATTGATACAATATCTAGAAGGATAACCCAATAGGGTTTTTAGTTTCGTCAGTTGTACAATCCCCTATGTAGTGAGATGTTTTAGTAGGGTTGTGGTATAATTGGGTATACGATCCCCTACATAGTATTTTATATTAATAGAGTTATGAAAACATTGGATATGTGACCCCCTACATCATGAGTTATACTATATGGGTTTTTTGAAATCTTCTGGAGCTGCACTACAAAGATAGCGCTCCTCTATCTGAGTGTTATGATCTCTAAGACATCAGATTGGGTTTTGGTGTTTCCAAGTCGATCCTGAGAGTGATCCCCTTTCAAAATGATATATTTAGGTTAATATATTGAGTTCGTGGTGTCCCTTAGTGAATCATATCATTGATCCTCTATTTGAGGATATGTGATTTTTTATTTTCCATATTGGGTTTTTAGTGTCCCCTAATGGATCTTAGGAGTGAGCCCCTTTCTGAGTTATGAGACCTTTTGGGGTTTTTGAATGGTTTTTAGTATCCCCCATTAGGTATAGTTGAGATCCCCTATCTTATTATTTAGATCCACTACATTCTATCATGACAATATTAGTGGCAATATTAGACAAGTTTGATCTCTTACATGTATGCCCCATAATGATAGTGGTGTTGAGAAATCATCTTCTTATACCTGATAGAGTTATACCTCTCGGATGATTCATCAAGGATTTATGGGTTGTAACCGGTCTAGTATATATGTCAAATGAGTTTTATCTAGGATGAAATATCTCCTGAAATGTGTGATCTTAGATGTGTGTTTCCTTTTGGGCCCCGAGTAGAACCTATCACTAGCTATTCTGTAAGAACCTCATGATACTTGAAGTCATATAAAACTATATCTGTGTATATCTTTAATAGTCCTTGTGGAATTTACACATCTTGTATGAAAATCAATGTTTTATGAGACGACTAATAATGTTTATCTATGTATTGTTTTGAGATTTAGTTTCTCTCTCATTTTTTCCCTCTAGTTAGGCCGAGTAAATTGTTTCCTTTTAGTTTCTCCCTTCTATTTTGGGTTTTTAGGGTGCTTACTGAGTATTGTTATACTCACCAAGTCATGGGATTTTCTCATGCATTTTTTTGTCTTTTGTAGACCCCATGCCTTACAATGGATTTCGATGAGTACCTTGAGAATGTAGATCCTAGTAATCTAAATCGTTTGTGGATTTTACTAGATAATGGATTAAGAGATTTTTTGAGGATTCATTTAAAAGTGATCCACTTCATCAGATTTGGTTGGAAGACATTACAGTTTTCTTTTGGTGGGCCTATATTTTCAATTTTGGTACTTCTTTTGTACAATATTTTCCTTTAAATGTATTTGTGCATTTTATTTTCAGTTTATGTATTTCTATACATTGTTTCATGGAGGTGTGTGTGGGTGTGTGCATACAAGTACCTCAGTCTGTGATGTCCCATGTGTGTGATGGCCTACTGGACACTGGATGACAGCCCCTATCCTATGGAGTCGGCCTTGGGAAGTTGTAGCTCAATCCCCATTGGTTCGGGTCATGAGATAGTTTTATCAGAGTAGGTTTATATTTTGGACTTTAATGTCATGAGCATGTTTTGGGTTTCATAGAGACAGTGTTAGGGTGTTTCAGGTTTATCTCTCAGGATATAGGTTACATAGTTAGTGTGTTAGCCATCATATCCATTAACCAAGACTCCGATAACCTAATTTTGGACTTGGTAAATTAGGACACATGTCATAGGAAAATAATGGTACATGCATCATATAAGATGAGGGTTTGGGTATTTTCTATCCATTTGAGTCATCTCCCAGGATATACTCTTTGAATGTGGTGCATATTAATTTTATTTTATGATGAATCTATAATGATAGCTATATATGGTTCCATGATTGGTTTTTGGTAAAAATACACCAAGTGGTGAGGATTTAGTGAAGGGAAATGGTTCTGATTCGGTTCTTCCGAGTTGTTATCTTTTTTATCCACTGCCCATAAACCAACTGGTTGTGATGATAGTTTAGGAAGAGGATGTGCACAGGCTGAGTGGGCTACATGATTTATAGAGGTAGACACTTCTGAGGTATCAGGTTGATCCATACCCCCCGTAAGACGATGTTTGTATCGAGGTATTTACAAATTTTTTCCACATCATGGGGACACATCCTGATCAGATTGTAGTCCTAGAGGTGATCATTCTGTGTAGTTTGGTGTGGAGATCGTAGAGTCTGGTGAATCAGACCCATGACGAGGGGATGATCACATGGGTAGACTCTAATTGGATCTTAATAGAGGATTCATATTTGTCCGTGTTGTGATTAGTGAAAATCCAGGATGTTCAGAAGCTTCAATAGAATAGAATGACCATGGATGATTACTTGAGAATATTGATAGACCTATCATGTAACTCCCTAGATATGATTTAATATTCCCTTTTTAGCGAATAGAAATTTGATAAGGGTTTGTTCCAAGAGATCGTGGAGTTATTGGGGAACTATGTATTCCCACGTATGTTGGAGTGAATGAGCAGGACTTGGTGGTGGATATATTTCTTAATGAGAAGAATATAGCATTTAGTACTGGGAACATGGGAGATGAGACCTTGATAGTTGGTATCCAATGTTAGGGTTATAAATATATATTATGAGAAAATTTAGGAGGTGATCCGTGGATGTAGGGTTCAAGGCTCAAGGCTTCTAGGACAATTTTGGACATCCACATGAGATATATTGATACACTTTATAAGGTTGGGTCTATCATTATTGAGATTTTCCTACACTATGAGCTATTTATCAGGAGCAGGTCGATGGACCTCCTTGGAAGTAGATACATTTTTAGCAAGGATTCTGCATCCTGGTGGATGTATTGGAGTATCATGTAGAGAAATAAGTGGTTGTAAACCGTATGAGTTTCCACCACCACCCATTGGTGGTCCACACTAGGCATAGGGTGATAGAGGATATATGTAACGCCCAGGACATTTATGAGAAAAGTATTTTTTTATCAAAGGAATATTTCACTACACACAACACTAGATTGGATTGATTTACACACAATCATGGCCTTTCTCGATAGCTTGCATCGTACGCAATACCGAGTTTTACTAAACAATGATATGCTATTAAAATATTATTAAAACTAGCCGTTATGAATATTAATAACCAATTTTTGAAATTTTATTTTTCAAAATGGACTTTATTTTTGGATTCGGAATTTCGAAATTATCCTAGGGTGAAATTCTGGTATTTTTCTAAAAACTTTCAATTTTTAGTGAATAGTGAAACCACTAAGTGGTAGTTAAAAAAACTGAATTTTTCATAAAACATAATTTTAACGCTTTTCTTAGTGGAATTTTGAAAATCCGAGAGACACGATTAATATCAAACAATAAAATGTGGTTCAATGAGATGAAAATAATGTTTGGTGGATAGTAACTTTTACTTTTTTTACCACGGTTAAATGTAAATAGGTTAATTAAGGGTAAAAGTGTAATCATTATTACCCTAACACATGTACTAATTATATTGGATAAGTGTAAATTGACCAAAAATAACCTTAGGAATAAAATATGACCATTTAGGCCGACATGGATTAGATTAGGACATTTATTATTAATTTATTTAATGAAGGGTTAAAATAGTTAAAATAAATGTTTAATAAGTAGATAATTTTTAATATGGGGTTATACATAAGATAAATTAGACTATAAATATTCACTAAAAATATAAAAAAATTTCATACATAATGGCATTTTATTTGTAATTTTTAGACATTAAATAATTTAATTTATTTATGACACAACGATGATGCCGTAATTATCTTATTAATGAAATATTGACATAATTTATGTTATAATTACCCAAATAAATGTAATTTGAGACTTTTTATGAATTATAATAATTTTCTAGGTTAATATGATATGTTAGTATTTATTTAATTAACTTGGTGCGAACTAATAATTCTGATATGATTTTCACAAAAATCAATTACTAAATAGTGTCAAAATTGACATAAAATAGTTTGTAAAACGAATATTATACTATTAACTATTATTTTATTCTAAAAATTCTAAGGTTAGGAAACATTACTTAGATAAGGTTATATATATTAATAATAAACAACTTGGGGTTCTTTTGGCTTGATATAGTAAGTTTATTAACCTTATAGAGTAAGAAAATAAGAAGACACGGTAAAAGTTAAATTATCTAACTTAAAGTTAAATCTAAATGATAAGGTTAAAATTGATACCTAAAATTGTCTAAATTCTATTGGATGAAAGGATTTCGACCCATACCCACCTTATCTTATAAATATATCAATTTGGAGCTATTAAAAACCTAATTTTACTTTATAATAAAATAATTGTTTTGTTATTCCAAAGGTGCCCCTCTACTCCCTTATAAAAGGGCACCTCCTCCCTCTCTTCCTCACACAACATTGAGCCTTCAAGCTTGGCCAAACACTACCAATTTTCTATCTCCACTTCCCTAGAGAAATCCTAGAGGTCCTGGTATTCTTCAAAGTCCAATTTCAGTGCCCTAAAAGGAGGTCTCAAGAAGCGCTTCAAAGAAGAGGAAATGTCTGTTACCGATTCTTTCATCTTTATTTCTTCTTCCACTTCTTCTTCTTTAGTTGTTTAATTATGAAGAAATAACATCAGTATAACTCATATAATTATATGTTATTATATGTATGAAACAACCCTATTTCACCATCTATCCGTCCTACGGAAAACGAAATCACCGCGCGTGCGTACGTACGGAATATCGTCTCCACGCCGTGGTGTAATCTATTTTCCACCACCACCATACTTGGATGGGTATAATGGTGTAAATAAGGACTATATATTATTATTGTAAAGTGATATTGATTCTTAAATAGTATATATACACTCCAATAAAATTCCACAATCATGGGAACGATATCATCGCTCGTGCGTACGTATGGAATACCGTCTCCACGATGTGATGCGACTCGTTCTACATGATTTTCATTGCATAATGATTATATAAATGAATTGAATGAATGAATATGTTATATATTACACTAATAGAATTCTGGAAATGAGGTATTTATATCCTAAAAAGAAAAATAATAATTTATACGACAAAACACGTATAAGAACAAAAAGTAATAAACACCTGAATAACAAGTAGTAATGAAATATTACTAATAAGAAGCTAAGAATATGACCATATATGATATCATAAAAATAATTATGATTCTGGAATAAGTCAATAACATTATTTAAATCATTATAAAGGAGGTTCAGACACTTACGAAGCAAATTGGACATAAGGTAAGGGATAATTGTGTAAATCTCATTTTATCCGAGATTGCTTATACGTAAGTATTTACTAGGGTGTATTTTATCATCCACATCCATGTTTCCTCAATATGTAATATTATTTCCATCCACCTACAATTTTTTTAATCCAATTTTACCATTGGGTGAATTTTTAGTAAAAGATATGAAATGAATCTTTTTTCATTTTTCGTACAAGGTACTTTTTGACTTTTCCGACAAAAGTACAAGAAGAATGTTTTCTTAACTTATACGGCATGAATGGATTTTTAAAACATTATTTCCAAGAAGAAGCCTTTAAAAGTTTTCAAGTTTATCTTTAATCAACTTATTTTAGTTTAATATTTTATGACATGTTAAGAAAGGAAAATGTTTTTAAAGTAGAAAGGATATTTTCCTCAATAATGGAGTTCAGGTGTTTGATCAAAATTAATTTACATCTATGATAATATAGGGTTCTGTTTCTATCCCTATTATTACATTGATTTGATTATGTAGTGATGGAATTATTTTTATGAATTATTTTATCTTATATTAATTGTTTTATGATTTCATGTTGTTTAAGAATCCCATTTTTATTACATGAGTTATGCAATGATGTATGATTTATGATTTTGTGGCACACATAAGAATGGTATCATTATGGGAAGTGTGGGACCTATATCTCCCTCCAATTAATTGGGTAAAGATTTTATATCTCATGATATAGACACCACTAGAATGGCAAGTGAAACCGGTTCAGTAAAACAGGACTGAAACGAGGAGTGAACTCAGTTCAGAAATGGACTTTGTCCACTAAGATAGTCTTGGCAATGAGTCTTGACTAATAAGAAATGAATCTCTATGATTATGTGTGTATGACACAAAGTTTCATGTTTTAAGTTATGATTTTTTGGATTACATTTTACTAGCATGATTTATCCCATGTTATGATATTATGATCTCTTTTGTAGGGTAAGATTTCCAAAATGTTATGTTTTTATTTTGATGTGATCGATATTTCTTTTGTTTACCCTTACTGAGAATTTGAGCTCACCCTTTTGAATGTTTTCTTTCCCCAGTTCAGGAAGAAGGTTATTAAGTAATATATGCCAAAAGGGACTATAGATATGATGAAATAAATGGGAGATAGTGTAGACGCTTTATGAACCAGTTGTTTATGTTTCCCTGTTTCTAAAGACACTATACCTATACGGTACTTTAATGGTTTTGTTATATGTTGTAATAATTATGCTTCAATTCTAATGTAATAACAGTGTATGTAAAGTATGGGTCATTATAGTTGGTATCAGAGGAAAGGTGTAGTCAACCTTTGGAAACTGGGATATGAAATCCTTAGTAAGAACCCTAAGGATAAGTCTAAGCATCGAACACAAACTTAGTGTTTTAGAAATGACCATGAATAAACTAGGATAATACCTTAAGTGTGAAATTTTATTCTTGATTATGTGGTTTTCCTATTATAATTAGTGTTGCTCACACTATTCTTCTTGGTTTTAGTCAATGGCTGGAACCCGAAGGAACCGTGTTAATGCGGAATGCGACGGGCAATGTAATGATTGTCCCCTTGAGCAACCAAACGTCATGGGAGCTGGAATGCAAAATCTTGTATCCATGCTCACAGAACATTCTCAAGCTATGAATCATGCAGGACTTCCAAACGAGCAAAGTAAGGAGAAACATTTTGTTGAATCCTTCACGAGGCAGCGTCCACCTTCATTCAGTAGGTCTAATGATCCATTAATTGCTGAACAATGGATTAGTACTACTAAAAAGATATTTTAAGTTCTTCAATGTTCTAAACATGATAAATTCATCTTATCAGTGTATCATTTGGAAGGTGATTATGATCAATGGTGGAATCATATCATTAATATGAGGCAAAGAAATGAAATTGAGTCCATGGAATGGGACGAGTTCAAGAACTTATTTTTCAATAAGTACTTACCTCGTATTCTCCAAACAATGACGGAGAAAGAGTTTCTTGAACTAAAGCAAATGGATGATGAATCTGTTTGGGACCTATAAAAAAATTTTACAAGACTTGCACTGTACGCTTCTAGTATTATTATCCAAATTGAGGGTAAGATCGATCGATTTTTTAGTGGCTTAAAACCAAGTCATCAAAGGGCCTTAGACATAAGGTACTTCAATAGCTATGAAGAAATCGTTCGATGTGCTCTCAAAGTTGAGATGGATATTGGAGTAACCCATCAGTCATATGGGTTTGATAAGAAGAGGAAAATGTAATTCAATGGAAAATCTAAAGAGCACACTGAAAAGAAGATGAGCTTTCCCTTATGCTCAATGTGTGTAAAGAAACATGGAGGGAGTTTTCTTAAAGGGACAAGTAAATGTTTCAAATGTGGAAAGGAAGGTCATCGAGCATTTGAATGCCGCAATGATGGGAAGAAGATGTCCAATGTTGCAAGAAAAGTAAGGGATACACAGAATAAACATACTACACTTCAATGTTTCAAGTGCAAGGAGATGGGGCATTATGCCAATCAATGCCCATATCAAAGGGTTGATGATGATGGCTGACATAAACAAACTCTTAAGGCTAAAGACAAAGGAAATTCACATGAAATTTCTATTAGCGATGTGGAGTACGATAACGATGTGGTGAAAGGTACACTTACCATCAACTCTAAAGTAGTAAATGTTTTATTTGATTCTGGATCCACCCACTCTTTTATTTCTGAAGATTTTTATAAGGGTATCACCGTATTACCTCAACAATTAGATGTTGAGTAAGCTGTGACAACACCTAATGGCACAACAGTCTCATCAAAAGTTTATAATTCTTCCCCGATTGAAGTTTGTGGGAAAGTACATCCTGCAAATCATGTGATCCTTCCTATAGTAGAATTTTATGTGATTCCTGGCATGGATTGGATTTCTTAATATGGAGCTCATGTCAATTTCCATAGAAGGGAAGTCACATTTCATATTCCAGATCAATCTATGATCATCTATCGATGCAAGGATGAACATAACGTTCCAGTGGAAATTTTATCCATCTTATGGGTCTTGATTACACTAAATGAAGGTTATTTATCTCAAATGGTTGGAGAGAAACTCATGATTAAGAATATTCCTGTTGTACGGGAGTTTGATGATGTCTTTCCAGAGGAATTGCTAGGTCTTCCACCAAATCATGAAATTGAGTTTTCAATAGAACTCGTACCGGGTGCTTTTCCTATTTCAAAGACACATTATAGAATGACCCCAATTGAGTTGCAGTAATTGAAAAAGAAACTCCAATAGAATCTTGATAAGGGGTTCATACGCCCTAGTGCGTCACCTTGGGGAGCACCTGTTCTGTTTGCTAAAGAGAAAGATGGATCAATGAGACTCTGCATTGATTATCAAGAACTTGACAAGATCACTATCAAGAACAAATATCCTCTCCCACTCATTGTTGACTTATTTGACCAACTACAAGGAGATCAATACTTTTCCAAGATTGATCTTCGTTCAGGTTATCATCAATTAAGGGTCAAAAGGGAGGATATACCAAAGACGGCTTTCCATACAAGGTATGGACACTATGAATTTATAGTGATGTCGTTTGGTCTTACTAATACCCCTGATATCTTTATGGATCTGATGAATAGAGTCTTTGGAGACTATCTTGATCAATTTGTGGTAGTCTTTATAGATGATATTCTTGTCTATTCAAAGAGTATGTAAGAACATGAAGATCACTTGAGAATTATATTGAAGACCCTGAGAAAGGAGAATCTTTATGCCAAATTTACCATGTGTGAATTTTGGCTTCAAATAGATTCATTTTTGGGTAACATAATCTCAAAAGAGGGGATATTTGTGGATCCAAAAAAAACAGAGGTTATCGAAAGATGGTCCAGACCAACAACAGTAACTGAGATCTGATGTTTTCTTGGTTTGGATGGATATTATCGACTTTTTGTGAATGATTTTTCAGGATTATCTATTCCACTCACCAGGTTGACTCGAAAAGGAGTTAAGTTTGTTTGGACGGAGGAATGTGAAGAGAATTTCAAGGAGTTGAAAATAAGGTTATCCAGTGCACCTGTGCTCACACTGCCTTGTAGTGGAGAATGCTTTGTGATCTACAGTGACACATCCAAGAAGGGGCTGGGGTGTGTTCTTATGCAAAATGATATGGTGATATCTTATGCCTCACGACAGTTGAAAATCCATGAGAAAAATTACCCAACACATGATTTGGAGTATTCTGCGGTATTCTTTGCATTAATGATTTGGAGACATTATCTTTATAGAGAAAGGTGTGACATTTATACTGATCATAAAAGTTTAAAGTATATTTTCACACAAAAGGAGCTGATTATGAACCAAAGATGATGGTTAGAGCTGATTAAGGATTATGGCTTCTCAATTCATTACCCCCTTGGGAAAGCAAACAAGGTGTGAGATGCATTAAGTCGACAAGACCATTCCAGTTTATCAATGATGAGGATCACAAAAGATCCAATATTTATGGATTTACAAAGGATGGATCTTTGAATTATAATGGGAGGGAGGAAATCGTATCTTTATCAAATGAATGATCAACCATATATACATGTGAAGATTAAAGAGGCACAGAAAGAAGATGTAGAGTTACAAAAGAAGGTGAGAAATATTCCTGATTTCAACCTTGATTGTGATGGGATAATAATGTTCAGGAATCAGGTTTGTGTTCCTCCCATCCCCGAATTAAAGAAGGAGATGCAGGATAAGGCTCATAGTTCTTCATTCTCTATTCATCCTGGAAGCACGAAGATGTATAGGGACCTGAAAGAGTACTTCTGGTGGGATGGCATGAAAAGAGATGTTGCTGGATATGTCTCTCAATGCTTGGTTTGTCAGCAAGTTAAAGCTGAGAGACAGATGTCTAAGGGGATGTTACTTCCATTACCCATACCTGAATGGAAATGGGAAAACATCACTATGGACCTTGTCATAGGACTTCCTAAAACATCCAAAGGCAATAATGCTATCTGGGTCACAGTTTATCTTCTTACAAAGTCTGCACACTTCATTGCTATTAGAGAGGATTTATCTCTGGCTCAGCTTGCCAGGATATATGTAAAGGAAGTGGCAAGATTGCATGGAGTACCACTTTCTATTATATCTGATCGGGATCTGAGATTTACCTCGATGTTTTGGCGAAGACTTCAGTGTACTCTGGATACAGAGTTGAGTTTCATCACTGCTTATCATCCTCAGACAGACGGTCAGTCTAAGAGAACAATTCAAACTCTAGAAGATATGTTGAGAGCTTTCTCTATGGATTTCAAAGGTGGTTGGGATCAACACCTCCCTTTGGTGGAAGTTTCTTATAATAATAGCTTTCACTCCAGTATTCATATGGCACTTTATGAAGCTTTCAATGGAAAGAAATTCCGTACTCCAACTAGCTGGGATGAAGTTGGGGAAAGAAAGCTATTAGAACCTGATCTTGTTGATGAGATGGCAGAAAAGGTCCAATCTATTCAACATCACATAAGAGCAGCTCAGAGTCGACAGAAAAGTTACGTTGACATCATAATAAAAGACATAGAGTTTGAAGTGGGTGATAAAGTGTTCTTACGAATATCTCCCTTGAAGAGGGTCATGAGATTTGTAAAGAAGGAGAAGTTGAGCCCTAGATATATCGGTCCTTTCGAAATAATGGATTGTGTTGGAAAGGTAGCTTACCAGTTGGAACATCCACCGAATCTCTCTCAAGTTCACGATGTGTTCCATGTATCTCTCTTGAGAAAATACATACCTGATCCTTCACATGTACTCAGCTCAGAAGTTGTACCGATGGAGCAAGATCTTTCTTATGAAGAACAACCGATAGAGATTATGGATCATAGCGAAAAAGTCCGATGAAACAAGACAACTTGCTTGGTGAATGTTTTATGGAGGAACCACCAACTTGAAGAAGCTACATGGGAGCTTGAGGATATGATTAGGGAGAGGTATCCTCATCTTTTTGTTACAATGTGACAAATTTCGAGGGGAAATGTATTTTAAGGGGGGTAGAATGTAACGCCCGAGACTTTTATGATAAATATTTTGTTTTTATCAAAGGATTCTTTCACTACACACAAGACTAGATTGGCTTTATTTACACTAAATCACAGCCTTCCTCGATAGCTTGCGTCGTACGCAATACCGAGTTTCACTAAACAATGATATGCTATTAAAATATTATTAAAACTATCTGTGATGAATGTTAATAACTACTTTTTGAAATATTATTAATTTTATTTTTCAAAATGGACATCATTTTTGGATTTGGAATATTTAAATTAGCCTAGTGTGAAATTTTGGTATTTTTCTGAAAACATTCAATTTTTGATGAATAGTGAAACCACTTAGTGGTAGTAAAAAAAACTGAATTTTTCATAAAACATAATTTTACCGCTTCTGTGAGTGGAATTTAGAAAATCCGAGAGACACGGTTAATATCAAGGACTAAAATATGGTTCAATGAGATGAAAATAATTTATGGTGAATAGTAACTTTTTACTTTTTTTACCACGGTTAAAAGTAAATAGTGTAATTAAGGGTAAAGGTGTTATTATTATTACCCTAACACATGTCCTAATTCTATTGGATAAGTGTAATTAGACCGAAAGCAACCTTAGGAATAATATATGACCATTTAGGCCCACATGGATTTGATTAGAACATTTATAATTAATTTAATTAAAGAAGGGTTAAAATAGTTAAAATCAAAGTTTAATAAGTAAATCATTTTTAATATGGGGTTCTACATAAGATAAATTCGACTATAAATATTCATTAGAAAGATAAAAAAATTCTTACATAATGTTATTTTATTTTTAATTTTTAGATATTAAATAATTTATTTTATTTATAACACAACGATGATGCATTAATTATCTTATTAATGAAATATTGACATAATTTATGTTATAAATACCCAAATAAATGTAATTTGAGACTTTTTATGAATTACATTAATTTTATAGGTTAATATGACATGTTTGTATTGATTTAATTAACTTTTTTAACTAATCATTCTGGTATTATTTTCACAAGAAAACAATTACTAAATAGTGTCAAAATTAACATAAAATAGTTTTTAAAACAAATATTATATTATTAATTGTTATTTTATTCCTAAAAATATAAGGATTGGCCAAATGAATTATATAAGGTTATAAATATTAATAATAAACAACTTGGGGTTCGTTTGGCTCGATATAGTAAGTTTATTAACCTTATAGTGTAAGAAAACAAGAAGACACAGTAAAAGTTAAATTATCTAACTTAAAGTTAAATCTAAATGATAAGGTTAACATTGATACCTAAACTTGTCCAAATTATATTGGATGAGAGTATTTTGACCCATACCCACTTTATATTCAAACTATATTAATTTAGAGCTATTAAAAACCGAATTTGAATTTATAATAATATAATATTTTAATTTATTCCAAAGGTGCCCCTCTCCTCCCTTATAAAAGGGCACCTCCTCCCTCTCTTCCTCACACCACATTGAGCCTTCATGCTCGTCCAATCCCTGCCAATTTCTTTTATCCACTTCCCTATAGAAATCCTAGAGGTCCTGGTCTTCTTCAAAGACCAATTTTAGTTCCCGAAAAGGAGGTCTCAAAGAAGCGCTTCAAAGAAGAGGTAATGTCTGTTACCGATTCATTCATCTTTATTTATACTTTCACTTCTTCTTCTTTAGTAATTTCATTATGAAGTAATAACATCAGTATCACTCATATACAGATATGTTATTATAAGTATGAAAGAACCCTATTTCACCATCTATCCATCTTACGAAAAACGAAATCATTGCGCGTGCGTACGTACGGAATAAGGTCTCCACGCCGTGGTGTAATCTATTTTCCACCACCACCATAATTGGATGCGTATAATGGTGTAAATAATGACTATATATGATTATTTTAAAGTGATATTGATTCTGAAATAGTACATATACACTCCATAAAAAGTCCACAATTATGGGAATGATATCATCGCTCGTGCGTACGTACGGAATACCGTCTCCACGAGGTGATGTGACTCGTTCTACATGATCTTCATTGCATAATGTTTATATAAATGAATTGAATGAATTAATATGATATATATTACACTAATACCATTCTGTAAATGAGGTTTCTATAACCTAAAAAGAAAAATAAGAATTTATTCGACAAAACATGCATAAGAACAAAAAGTAATAAACACCCGAATAACAAGTAGTAATGAAATATTACTAATAAGAAGATAAGAATATTACCATATATGATATCATAAATATATGTATGATTCTGGAATAAGTCAATAACATTATTTAAATCTTTATACAGGAGGTTCAGACACTTACGAAGAAAGTTAGATCTAAGGTACGAGATAATTTTGAAAATCTCATTTTATCCGAGATTGCTTATACGTAAGTATTTACTGGGGTGTATTTTATCATCCAAGTCCATGTTTCCTCAATATGTAATATTATTTCCATCCACCTACAATTTTTTAAATCCAATTTTCCATTTCAGTGAGTTATTAGTAAAAGATATGAAAGGAATCTTTTTTCGTTTTTCGTACGAGGTACTTTTTGACTTTTCTGACAAAAGTACGAGACGAATGTTTTTTTAACTTATACGGCATGAATGGATTTTTCAAACCTTATTTCCAAGAACCTTCTTTTACAAGTTTTCAAGTTTATTTTTAATCAACTTCTTTTAGTTTAAAATTGTATGACATGTTAAGAAAGGAAAACATTTTTTAAGTAGAAAGGATATTTTCCTCAAGAACGGAGCTCCAGTGTTTTATCAAAATTATTTTCCATCAAAGATAATATAGGGTTCTGTTTCTATCCCTATTATTACATTTATTTTATTATGTTGTGATGGAATTATTTTTATGAGTTCTTTTATCTTATATTAATTGTTTTATGATGTCATGTTGTTTAAGAGTCCCATTTTTATTACATGAGTTATGAAATGATGTATGATTTATGATTTTGTCTCACACATAAGAATGGTATCATTATGAGATGGGTGGGACCTATATCTCCCTCCAATGAATTGGGTAAATATTTTATATCTCATGATATAGACATGGCTGGAACAGCAAGTTAAACCGGTTCAATGAAACAGGACTGAAACGAGGAGTGAACTCAGTTCAGAAGTGGACTTTGTCCACTAAGATACTATTGGAAATGAGTCCTGACTAATAATAAATGATTACTTATTATTATGTGTGTATGACACAAAGTTTCATGTTTTAAGTTATGATTTTTGGGATTACATTTCACTGCCATGATTTATCCCATGTTATGAAATTATGATCTTTTTTGCAGGGTAAGATTTCCAAAATGTTATGTTTTTATTTTGATGTGATTGATATTTCTTTTATTTACCCTTACTGAGCATTTGAGCTCACACTTTTGAATGTTTTCTTTCCCCAGGTCAGGAAGATGGTTATTAAGTAAGATATGCCAAAAGGGACTATAGATATGACGAAATAAACGGGAGACATTGTAGACGCTTTATGAACCATTTGTTTATGATTCCCAGTTTCTAAAGACACTATACCTATACGGTCCATTAATTGTTTTGTTATATGTTGTAATAAGTATGCTTCAATTCTAAGGTAATAACAATGTATTTAACGTATGGGTCGTTATAGTTGACATCAGAGGAAAGTTATAGTCAACCTTTGGAAACTAGGATGTGAAAGACTTAGTAAGAACCCTAAGGATAATTATAAGCATAGAACACAAACTTAGTGTTTTAGAAATGACCATGAATAACCTATTATAAGACCTTACGTGTGAAATTTTATTCTTGATTATGTGGTTTTCCTATTATAATTAGTGTTGCTCACACTATTTATCTTGGTTTTAGTCAATGGTTGGAACCCGAAGAAACCATGTTAATGCGGAATGCAATGGGAAATGCAATGATTTTCCCCCTGAACAACCAAACGTTATGGGAGCTAGAATGCAAAATCTTGTTGCCATGCTCACACAACTTTCTCAAGCTATAAATCATACAGGACTTCCAAACGAGCAAAGGGAGGAGAAACATTCTGTTGAATCCTTCATGAGGCAGCGTCCACCTTCATTCAGCAGGTCTACTGATCCATTAATTGCTGAACAATGGATTAGTACTACTGAAATGATATTTTCAGTTCTTCAATGTTCTGAACATGATAAAGTCATCTTAGTAGTGTATCTTTTGGAAGGTGATGCTGATCAATGGTGGAATCTTATCAAGAATACGAGGCAAAGAGATAAAATTGAGTCCATGGAATGGGATGAGTTCAAGAACTTATTTTTCAATAAGTACTTCCCTTATATTCCTCGAACAAAGATGGAGAAAAAGTTTCGCGAACTAATGCAAAAGGATGATGAATCTGTTGGTACCTATGAAGGAAATTTTACAAGACTTTCAAGGTACGCTTCTGGTATTATTATCCAACTTGAGAGTAAGATCGATCGATTCTTTAGTGGCTTAAAACCAAGTCTTCGAAGGGGCTTACCCATAAGGGACTTCAATATCTATGAGGAAATTGTTTGATGTGCTCTCATAGTTGAGATGGAGATTGGAGTAACCCATCAGTCATATGGGTTTGATAAGAAGAGGAAAATGGTATTCAAAGGAAAATCTAAAGAACACACTGAAACGAAGATAAGCTTTCCCTTATGCTCAAAGTGTGGAAAGAAGTATGGAGGGAGTTGTCATAATGTGACAAGTAAATGTTTCAAATGTTGAATGGAAGGTCATCGGGCATTTGAATGCCGCAATGATGGGAAGAAGATGTCTAATGTTTCAAACAAAGGAAGTGATACAAAAAATGAACCTACTACACTTCAATGTTTCAACTGCAAGGAGATGGGGCATTATGCCAATCAATGCCCAAATCAAAGGGTTGATGATGATGGTCGACGTCAAAAAAATCTTAAGGCTAAAGACAAAGGAAAGTCACATGCAATTTCTTTCATCAATGTGGAGTACGATAAAGATGTGGTGAAAGGTACACTTAACATCCACTATAAAGTTGAAAATGTTTTATTTGATTCTAGATCCACCCACTCATTTATTTCTGAAGATTTTTTTAAGGGTATCACCGTATTACCTCAACAATTAGTTGTTGAGTTAGCTGTGACAACACATAATGGGACAACAGTATCATCAAAAGTTTTTAATTCCTCCCTGACTGAAGTTTGTGGGAATATGCTTCCTGCAAATCTTGTGATCCTTCCTATAGTGGAATTTGATTTGATTCTTGGAATGGATTGGCTTTATTTATATGGAGATCATATCAATTTCCATAGAAGGGAAGTAACATTTCATATTCCAGATCAATCTATGATCATCTATCGATGCAAGGATGAACATAACCTTCTAGTGGAAATTTCATCCATTTTATGGGTTTTGATTCCACTAAATGAAGGTTATTTATCTCAAATGGTTGGAGAGAAACTCACGGTTAAGAATATGCCCGTTGTACGGGAGTTTGATGATGTCATTCCAGAGGAATTTCCAGTTCTTCCACCAAATCGTGAAGTTGAGTTTTCAATAGAACTCTTAAAGGGTGTTTTTCCTATTTCGATGACACCTTATAGAATGGCCCCAATTGAGTTGAAAGAATTGAAGAAGCAACTCCAAGAGAATCTTGATAAGGGGTTCATACGCCCTAGTGCGTCACCTTGGAGAACACATGTTCTGTTTGTTAAGAAGAAAGACTTATCAATGAGACTCTACATTGATTATTGAGAACTTAACAAGATCACTATCAAGAACAAATATCCTCTCTCGCTCATTGATGACTTATTTGACTAACTACGAGGAGCTCAATACTTTTCCAAGATTTATCTTCATTTAGGGTATCATCAATTAAGGGTCAAAAGGGAGGATATACCAAAGACGGCTTTTTGTACAAGGTATGGACACTATGAATTTATAGTGATACTTTTTGGTATTACTAATGACCATGCTATCTTCATGGATTTGATGAATAGAGTCTTTAGAGACTATCTTGATCAAATTTTTGTAGTCTTTATTGACAATATTCTTGTCTATTCAAAGAGAAAGGAAGAACATGAAGATCACTTGAGAATTATATTGAAGACCCTGAGAAAGGAGAAGCTTTATGCCAAATTTACCAAGTGTGAATTTTGGCTTCAAAGAGTTTCATTTTTGGGTCACATAATCTCAAAAGAGGGGCTATTTGTGGATCCAGACAAAACAGAGGTTATCGAAAGATGGTCGAGACCAACAACAGTAACTGAGATCCGAAGTTTTCTTGGTTTGGATGGATATTATCGATGTTTTGTGAAAGATTTTTCATGATTATCTAATCCACTCACCAGGTTGACTCGAAAAGGAGTAAAGTTTGTTTGGACGGAGGAATGTGAAGAGAATTTCAAGGAGTTGAAAAGAAGGTTATCCAGTGCACCTGTGTTCACACTGCCTTGTAGTGGAGAAAGGTTTGTGATCTACAATGATGCATCCAAGAAGGGGTTGGGGTGTGTTCTTATGCCAAATGAGATGGTGATAGCTTATGCCTCACGACAGTTGAAAATCCATTAGCAAAATTACCCAACACATGATTTGGAGTTAGTTGCGGTAATATTTGCATTAAATAATTAGAGGCATTATATTTATAGAGAAATGAGTGACATTTATACTGATCATAAAAGTTTAAAGTATATTTTCACACAAAAGGATCTGATTATGCACCAAAGAAGATGGTTAGATCTAATTAAGGATTACGACTGCTCAATTCATTACCATCCTGGGGAAGCACACAAGGTGGCATATTCATTAAGTCGACAAGACCATGCTAGTTTATCCATGATGAGGATCACAAAAGATTAAATATTTATGGATTTACAAAGTATGGATCTTGGAATTATAATGGAAGGGGGATAATCGTATCTTTATCAAATGAATGTTCAACCATCTATACATGTGAAGATTAAAGAGGCGCAGAAAGAAGATGTAAAGTTACAAAAGAAGGTGAGAAATATTCCTGAATTCAACCTTGATTGTGATGGGATAATAATGTTCAGGAATCAGGTTTGTGTTCCTCCCATCCCCGAATTAAAGAATGATCTGCTGGATGAGGCTCATAGTTCTTCATTCTCTATTCATCCTTGAAGCACGATGATGTATAGGGACCTGAAAGAGTACTTCTGGTGGGATGGAATGAAAAGAGATGTTGCAGAATATGTCTCTCGATGCTTGGTTTGTCAGCAAGATAAAGATAAGAGACAGAAGTCTAAGGGGATGTTACAACAATTACCCATACCCGAATGGAAATGGGAAAAACATCACTATGGACATTTTCACAGGACTTACTAAAACATCCAAAGGCAATAATGCTATCTAGGTCATAGTTGATCATCTTACAAAGTCTGCACACTTCATTGCTATTAGAGAGGATTTCTCACTGGGTCAGCTTTCCAGGATATATGTAAATGAAGTTGTAAGATTGCATGGAGTACCACTTTCAATTATATCTGATCGGGATCCAAGATTTACCTCGATGTTCTGGTGAAGTCTTCAGCGTACTCTGGATATAGAGTTGAGTTTCAGCACTGCTTATCATCCTCAGACAGACGGTCAGTCTAAGAGAACAATTCAAACTCTAGAAGATATGTTTAGAGCTTTCTCTATGGATTTCAAAGGTGGTTGGGATCAACACCTCCCTTTGGTGGAATTTTCTTATAATAATAGCTTTCACTCCAGTATTCAGATGGCTCCTTATAAAGCTCTATATGGAAAGAAATGCAGGACTCCAACTTGCTGGGATGAAGTTGAGGAAAGATAGCTATTAGGACCTGATCTTGTTGATGATATGGCAGAAAAGGTCTGATCTATTCAACAACACATAAGAGCAGCTCAGAGTCGACAGAAAAGTTATGCCGACAAACGAAGAAAAGACCTAGAGTTTGAAGTGGGTGATAAAGTGTTCTTACAAATGTCTCCCTGGAAGAGGGTCATGAGATTTGGAAAGAAGGTGTAGTTGATCCCTAGATATATCTGTCCTTTCGAAATATTGGATCGTGTTGGAAATGTAGCTTACCGGTTGGCTCTTCCACCGAATATCTCTCAAGTTCACGATGTGTTCAATGTATCTCTCCTGAGAAAGTACATACCAGATCCTTCACATGTACTTAGCTCAGAAGTTGTACTGCTGGGGGAAGATCTTTCTTATAAAGAACAGCCGATAGAGATTCTGGATCGTAGCGAAAAAGTCCTACGGAACAAGACCACTCGCTTGGTGAATGTTTTATGGAGGAAACACCAATTAGAATAATATACATGGGATCTTGAAGATATGATGAGGGAGAGGTATCCTCATCTTTTTGTTACAAAGTAAAGAATTTCGAGGGAAATTCATTTAAGGGGGTAGAATGTATCGCCTGAGACTTTTATGAGAAATATTTTGTTTTTATCAAAGGAATCATTCACTACACATAACACTATATTGGCTTGCTTTACATGCAATCACGGACTTCCTCGATATCTTGCATCGCACGCAATACCGAGTTTCACTAAACAATGATATGCTATTAAAATATTATTAAAACTAGCCGTTATGAATACTAATAACCACTTTTTGAAATTTTATAAATTTTATTTTTCAAAATGGACTTCATTTTTGGATTCGGAATATCGAAATTAGCCTATGGTGAAATTTTGGTATTTTTCTGAAAACTTTCAATTTTTGATGAATAGTGAAACCACTAAGTTGTAGTTAAAAAACTGAATTTTTCATAAAACATAATTTTACCGCATCTGTGAGTGGAATTTCAAAAATCCAAGAGACACAGTTAATATCAAGGACTAAAATGTAGTTCAATGAGATGAAAATAATTTTTTGTGAATAGTAACATTTTACTTTTTTTTACCACTGTTAAAAGTAAATAGGGTAATTAAGGGTAAAAGTGTTATTATTATTACCCTAACACATGTCATAATTCTATTGGATAAGTTTAATTTGACAAAAAACAACCTTAGGAATAAAATATGACCATTTAGGCCCACATGGATTAGATTAGGACATTTAATATTAATTTATTTAAAGAAGGGTTAAAATAGTTAAAATCAAAGTTTAATAAGTAAATAATTTTTAATAAGCGGTCATACATAATATAAATTCGACTATAAATATTCATTAGAAAGATAAAATCATTTCATACATAATGGTATTTTATTTTTAATTTTTAGACATTAAATAATTTAATTTATATATGACACAACGATGTTGCAGTAATTATCTTATTAATTAAATATTGACATAATTGATGTTATAAATACCCAAATAAATGTAATTTGAGACTTTTTATTAATAAAACTAATTTTAAAGGTTAATATGACATGTTAGGATTGATTTAATTAACTTGGTGCGAACTAATAATTCTGTTATGATTTTCACAAAAATCAATTCCTAAATAGTGTCAAAATTGACATTAAATAGTTTTTAAAACAAATATTATATTATTAATTGTTATCTTATTCCTAAAAGTATAAGGATCGTCCAAATAACTTAGATAACGTTATATATATTAATAATAATAAACATTGGGTTCTTTTGGCTTGATATAGTAAGTTTATTAACTTTATAGTGTAAGACAACAAGAAGACACGGTAAAAGTTAAATTATCTAACTTAAAGTTAAATCTAAATGATAAGGTTACAATTGATACCTAAACAGGTCTAAATTCTATTGGATGAGAGGATTTCGACCCATACCCACCTTATATTAGATATATATCAATTTGGAACTATTAAAAACTGACTTTGACTTTATAATAAAATAATATTTTTAGTCATTCCAACGGTGCCCCTCTCCTCCCTTATAAAAGGGCACCTCCTCCCTCTCTTCCTCACACCACTTTGAGCCTTCAAGCTCGGCCAAAACCTGAAAATTTCTTCTCTCCACTTTCCAAGAAAAATCTTAGAGGTCCTGGTCTTCTTCAAAGACCAATTTTAGTGCCCTAAAAGGAGGTCTCAAAGAAGCGCTTCAAAGAAAAGGTAATGTCCGTTACCGATTCTTTCATTTTTATTTCTTCTTCCACTTCTTCTTATTTAGTTGTTTCATTATGAAGTAATAACATCAGTATCACTCATTTACTGATATGTTATTATAATTATGAAATAACCCTATTTCACCATCTATCTGTCCTACGGAAAACGAAATCACCGCGCGTGCGTACGTACGGAATACCGTCTCCACGCCGTGGTGTAATCTATTTTCCACCACCACCTTACTTGGATGGGTATAATGTTGTAAATAATGACTATATATGATTATTGAAAATTGATATTGATTCTGAAATAGTATATATACACAGCAATAAAATTGCACAATCATGGGAACGATATCATCGCATGTGCGTACGTACGGAATACCATATCCACGATGTAAGGCGACTCGTTCAACATGATCTTCATTGCATAATGATTATATAAATAAATTTAATGAATGAATATGATATATATTGCACTAATACCATTCTTGAAATGAGGTATCTATAACCTAAAAAGAAAAATAAGAATTTATTCGACAAAACACGCATAAGAACAAAAAGTAATAAACACCCGAATAACAAGTAGTAATTAAATATTACTAATTAGAAGCTAGGAATATGACCATATATGATATCATAAAAATATTTATTATTCTGGAATAAGTCAATAACATTATTTAAATCATTATACAGGAGGTTCGGACACTTACGAAGCAAATTGGACCTAAGGTAAGGGATAATTTTTCAAATCTCATTTTATCCAAGATTTCTTATAAGTAAGTATTTACTAGGGTGTATTTTATCATCCACATACATGTTTCCTCAATATGTAATATTATTTCCATCCACCTACAATTTTTTAAATCCAATTTTACCCTTCGGTGAGTTTTTAGTAAAAGATATGAAAGGAATCTTTTGTCATTTTTTGTACGAGGCACTTTTTGACTTTTCCGAAAAAAGTATGAGAAGAATGTTTCTTTTAACTTATAAAGCATTAATGGATTTTTAAAACATTATTTCCAAGAATCTTCCTTTACAAGTTTTCATGTTTATTTTTAATCAACTTCTTTTAGTTTAAAATTATATGACATGTTAAGAATGTAAATTTTTGTTGAAGTAGAAAGGATATTTTCCTCAAGAATGGAGTTCAAGTGTTTTATCAAAATTATTTTCCATCTAACATAATAAAGGGTTCTATTTCTATGCCTATTATTACATTGATTTGATTATGTTGTGATGGATTTATTTTTATAAATTATTTTATCTTATATTAATTGGTTTATGATGTCATGTTGTTTAAGAATCCCATTTTTATTACATGAGTTATGCAATGATGTATGATTTATGATTTTGTGGAAAACATAATAATGGTATTATTATGAGATGGGTGAGAACTATATATCCCTACAATGCATTGGGTAATGATTTTATATCTCATGAGATACACATGGCTGGAACGACAAGTTAAACCGGTTCAGTGAAACAGGACTAAAACGAGGAGTGAACTCGGTTCAGAAATGGACTTTGTCCACTAAGATAGTCTTGTAAATGAGTCTTGACTAATAAGAAATGATTATCTATGATTATATGTGTATTCCACAAAATTTTGTGTTTTATGTTAAGATTTTTAGGATTAAATTTCACTACCATGATTTATCCCATGTTATGAAATTATGATCTCTTTTGCAGGGTAAGATTTACAAAATGTTATGTTTTTATTTTGATGTGATTGATATTTCTTTTGTTTACCCTTATGGAGCATTTGAGCTCACCCTTTTGAATTTTTTCTTTCCCCAGGTCAGGAAGAAGGTTATTAAGTAAGATATGCCAAAAGAGACTATAGATATGATGAAATAAATAGGAGACAATGTAGACTCTTTATGAACCAGTTGTTTATGTTTCCCAGTTTCTAAGGACACTATACCTATACGGTCCTTTAATGGTTTTGTTATATGTTGTAATAAGTATGCTTCAATTCTGATGTAATAACAATGTATGTAAATTATGGGTCATTATAATATAGTTGAACAAAACTATTGGAATTAGAGTCCTTTGACACATAGGCTCCGAGGGTTGATAGAGGTAGGGTTTAGGTCCTTTCAAATTTCTATGGTAGTATTTATAGACAATGTTGTGAGGTACTCATCTCTTGAAACATTTTTCATAAGGTTATTTTAGGTTGATGCAGGGCGTCGATGTAACATTGTGCTTGGGTTGTTAAATGTAACTTTAGATGGAAGGGGTAGAGGTATACCTCTCCCATAAAGATTTATATTTTTTATGTGAGTACAACCATGCCAATTATTTAGTGCCACTAAAAGTAGATAGTGTTGAGGTGTGTTGGATGAGACCCTATAGTTTGTGTGTTTGGGGAGGGGTTGTGTGTTTGAGGGTTACAGTGAGGGCCCGATACGAACCGATGTATGTGCTTGAGAAGCCCTATCCATTCATTGGTACCCTAATGTTTTTTCCTTTAGCTTTATATGTTAGACTCCCGAGGAGGGTGTGGTTCAGTTTGACATGGACTCATACTCTCATGAATTAGGGACCCTTTACCCACGAAGATACATTCTTGAGACATGATAAAATACAATGTTGGAGATATAGTGTCCCACAAATTGGATAGTATCAAGGAGTGTTGGATGATTTTGTATATCTTTTATGTTTTGAGAAGGGTTTCTTTGGTCTCTGCACCAGGTTATCAAGGGGTTGTAACACTATACCTTATGAATGCATATAGACTTGGTGCATGGTGTTTAACACATATCGTATCTGAGGAGACATGTGCCCACTTTATGACATTATGTCGACCTAGTTGAGATAAACATCAGGTGTTGTTGATCCCTATGGTTCCATTGATTTTATGATCTTAGGTATCATTGGACCCCATGGTGGGCTTGGTTGTGGTCTCGGTGAGATCGCTGTCATAAGAGTCATAGTTGAGAGTATAGATTCGTCCACATATTCCTAGTCCATTTCTTTTTGGGGATGAAAATCCTTATGTTGGGGAGGTTGTAAAAACATGGATTTACCCTATAAGACATAAGAGTATTTCTAAA
The DNA here is from genome assembly GCA_963277665.1 of Viscum album. Taxonomy (NCBI): domain Eukaryota; kingdom Viridiplantae; phylum Streptophyta; class Magnoliopsida; order Santalales; family Viscaceae; genus Viscum; species Viscum album. The sequence continues at coordinate 2,038,160,869 of OY728148.1, forward strand.
ACTATTCATGATTCTACGTGCTAATTTGGCATAAGATTTTAAGGTTGGGAGATCCTTAGTACAACAATATTAAAAATAATAAATACATTTTAACACAAATGAATTGTTTGTTTTGAAATGTGAAATAAAACATGATTTGAGTGATGGATTATAATTTTTAGCCTGCGATTGAGTTCCAAACATCATGTTTACCCTGGGCGCATCATAAACATTATCAGCATCAGGTGTGAGGTCGGAGGTAAGTTGGTAGAGGGGTGTTAAGTAGAGGATATTTGGTTAATTAAATTAAAAAAATAACACTTACCTTTATCCCCCATTGGTGATCATGATGTAATAATCCCCTCCCCCTATTCTTCATTAGAGATAGACAACTTGAGGACTGAATCAAGGAAATGAGGTGCCTCCGATCTCCGATATCGATGAAGATCACCCCTAGAACTTGATTTATTGTCTTCTTAGTACCAATTCCATCCCAATACTTCATAGCTACTGAATGAGGTCGGTTTTTTAATTTTTACATCTAGATCCCCATTTTTATGGACATTTTTATGGTTTTATATCCATTATATTTTTAAAGGGGCCCCTTGATGGTCGATCTATTTACTTCTACAGAAGTGGGAGAAATTTAGGGTCATCATAGGGAAATTCCTAATGGAATTCCCCAATACACATCATGTTCTTTGTCTTACACTCCATGTAGTGACCCCATGTCATGTTGCTTATGTTATTGCTAGGGAATCCATGTGAAAGTAATGAACCATGTGACAGTACATGACCATATTACATAAGAATGTGGTTCCAAACACTGAAACATATAGATGGAATGACCAATAATTTATATAGTTTGGATACACCTGGTACCTATAGGTACATGAGTTGTGGAAGACATTGATTGTTGAGTTGTGTTAAGGGAAGATATTTCTGAGGGATATGTGATGTTAGACACACCATGTTCCAATAGTTACATGACATATATGCTCACAAACCTATCCAATACATATATTCATAGGACATTGATGGGTGTTCAGGCTGGGTCACATTCCATGTATATCACTTACATGCTGTGTAGTCTCATCTTGGTGTAGTTTCCACCAAGCATATCTCCTTCTTCAGGGCTCAAATTTAGGCTTGAGAGTTACCAATCCTAATCAGTTATCCATGTATAATGACATATGGGCCACATTTTAGGACAACTATATGTGAGGTGAGGCGATTATGTGGGTTTCTTTGATTAGAAACTCTTTTAAATGAAGTGGTTTAGTGAGTACTCTTAGTGTATCCCTATGATGGTACACGTGGACTTATATCCTCAATATAATATTCTGATCCCCACGATATGATGATATGAGATAGGGTTGTTGTATCCCTATGGAAAGGTTGTAATGGGATCATGTATTGTATTGATAGAGTTTTAGTATCCATACGGAGAGGTTGGGGTGGGATCCTCTTACAAATCATGTTCCATAGATCCAGTTATTGGTATCAGTATGTCCAAAACTACACGAGAATTGAACCCTTAAATATAATGAGATCTATGTTGGGGTTGTGGTATCATCAGTTTTATGATCCCCTACATAGTGGTAAAATTCATTAAGGTTGTTGCATTGTTGGCTATAAGATCCACTACTCAGCAGGTGGTATTAGTAAAGTAGTCGCGTCATCATATATATGATCCACTACTCGGTAGAAAATTTATGTTGGTTTTTTGGTATCCTAAAATATATTATCCTCCAATTTTTGAGTTATACTAGATGGTGTTTGGGTAATCTTCATTACCAAAACAACATGGGGGAAAATCCATTATTGGATTGATACAATCTCTAGGATGTCAGATTGGGATGTGGTGTCCAATATCAAATCCTCAGAGTGACCCCGTTTTGATTGAGATCACTGGGTTGGGCAATTTGGTTTGTGGGGTCCACTAGAAAATCCTTTGAGTGATCCACTCTCTGAAAAAATGTGGTCATCTATTTTCTATATTGAGTTCATAGTTTCCCCAACAGATATTGGGAGTGATACCCTTTTTGAGTGATGAATCTTTTTTGTTCCTATATGGGTTGGTAGTGTCCCCCATTAGGAATGGTTGAGATCCAATATCTAGGTTTTGAGATCCGATGGGTTCTAGTGTGATGACCAAAATGGAGATATTTGATGATCATGATGTCTCAGATGTATTCCACTTCGAGATGGAGGTGTTGAGCCATCATCTTGATATACCTGATAGAGTGTTACCTCTCGTTTGGGCCATCAGGGATGGATGGGTTGTAACTTATGGAGTTTATCTCATGAATGAGTGTCATATTTGATGAAATATCTCAAAGAGTGTGTGATCCTAGATGTTTGTTTCTTTTAGAGCCTCAATTAGAACCTGACGTTCACCATGGGGATGGAACCTCAGGATAATTAGAGTATTAGATTAGTATATTTGGCTACACCACTTTTAGTACTTTTAGAATTGTCACATATTGGATCAAATTCCATGTGGTATGAGATAACTTGTCAATTTTAGCAGTGGATTGTTTTGATATGGATTTTAAATCTTGTTTGGGATACCTCGTTGTAAGTTGAGTGAAATATTTTCATTTAGTTTATCCATTTTCTTTTTGGTTTTTGGGGCTCCTAATGAGAATTATTTTAATCACTCCGACATGGGTTGTTCCTTCATATTTTGTGTCCTTTACAGACCAAAATCCTTATAATGGATTCTCATGAGGACCTAGAGCAGGAAGATCTTAGTGAGCTAGAACAATTGAATTTTTTTCCAAATCCTTGATGATGTGATTTTTGTCGGGTTCATTTTATATCGATCCCCTATATCATAAAAGGATGGAAACATTTACATTTTTCTTTTGTTGGTCTGATATTTTCCCTTTCATTAATTCTATGGTACTCTGGTTTGGGGTAGTTGTATGCAGGAATTTGATTTTTTGGTTTATATATATCTCGTATTTTTTTCATAATGTTTTATATTGGTGTGTGCATAATGTTTTCTTAGGTTATAACCTCCCATGTGTTTGATATCCTACTCTACATTGGATTCCATCCCATTTCCTATGGAGACAGTCTTTGGTAGTAATGGTACAAGCCTTATTGGGTTGGGTTGTGACACTGGTATTGACCATAAATATAGAGAAATTGTATGCTGGTGACAATTCTGATATATTATCTTCATGTAATTCAACTTCTAAGTTTGAAGTTTTTCTTAGCATTAATTTAAACTCCTTACACAACAAGAATAATAAATATATCTACCAATATATTGATAAAACTAATTATCATATCATGAGCACTGTTACTACTAATATTATTTTGATTTTATAACTCTTCAATGATGTTTTTACCCTATATCTAACTTTATATATTTTAATTTTGAATACTTCCCCAGATATACAACTTTATATGTACATGATGATTACTCTTATGAGATTTTTCTTACAGTTATACATTCTTTATGTGATAACATCATCAGAATATTTTTCATATGGATAGGTCTTGTAACTTCCCAAAATTATAAGAACCTGAGTATCGTATGATAATATTCATAATTCGGTATCATACAATCTAGAAATATCATTATAATGGGAAATATATGATTTCTGAAGATCAAGATATAAAATTCCATAATCATTGAGGCTTCTTATGAAGTTCACACATTATGATCTCTAAATTGGGACATCATATAGATAGACTGTCTATAAGAATTCCACATATCATGAGTAGGAAAGGATATTCCTATCTAAGTGAGTCTATATTAGTCCTCATAATTTACATGATTGTTAATATATATCAGGAAGGGAATATTTTTATGAATGATTAAAATTTTGAAGTATATGCTCTGGGAAAAGTAGCATGCATTTGGTACATCATTATCCGAACACTGATTGATTGAATGATTAAGGGATGATTTGTCCCGTCCAATTAATTATGGAATATATTTCTATCCAATTGACAGAGATAAAGTTAGATTAGTTAAATAAATATAAATGGTAGTTATAGGACAAGTCATCTTCAAAAATAAAATAATGGTATATCAAGAACTAGGGGATTATGGAATTGGTATGCATCCCAATTGATGAGATATTGACTGAAAAAATGGATACATTACATCATAGCATTCATAGGAGGGATCCATTACCAAATATTATCTTCTCTTGTTAGGGTTCATTATGTTATTTCAGATACTTCTCCTAATCTAAATGTTATAACTAATCCTATAAATAAATATTATTATATGATTATAAACTATGTATATCTGTAAGCTAATTATATTCTGAGGAAACTAATCATAAAAATGGAATTGGTAAAATTTTATGGATCGATGTTTATTTAAGTCGTGTTAATCATAATTAAATCCTACATTATTTTTCAATGAGACTAGGGGTTTGAAATATAATAGATAAATATTCTCATTTTATTTGAGTTATTTAATATGAAAATTTTTATTTATGGGAGAAAGGTTATATAATTAATGATATGATATTATGGAATTGAAAAATGGTTATCTTATTTAATTATGTTGTAATTTTATTTAATAAACTAATTCAATAAATTTAAATATTAATTTAATATATGATATATTAAATAATAATAATACATGATATAAATTTATTTATTTATAAAATAATTGCTTAATGGTGTTGAGGTGGTCAATTTTGATTGCGTAAAAGGCCATATAATTTATAGTTTGAATTTTATTAAGCATTATATTAAATATACTATTATTTCATGGATTATTGTAATATTAATTAGGGGAAACGAATAAATAAATAGTGATAATTCCTCCAAATTATTTCAATATTTGAGAGACGATGAACACAAATTCATGTGTGTGATTCACGTGGGATATAGGAAGCAATATCGATATATCATGCTGGAACCCAAGGAATAATGACAGATATACTGATCTACAAAGAATAATATATCGATTCTAGTAGAGGGATTAAAATCCAGATAATATGGAAATGAAGACAGGAAAACATTAATATTAATTTATCAAATCTAGGCATAATATTTCATTTTATAGGAATGATTGTGATGTTTTCAACAAGTGTTAGTCTTTAAAATAGTCATATCATTTTATTAGACTATAAACATGGAAGAAGCTGGATTATTAATCCAAAGTGGACTACATCATGATTTATTCCATGATTTATATTTTCAATGGTGAAATCATTATGATATGTAATTTTTATTAAGTAGTGGAAGAGATTGAACACCCAGTGCATGTATGATGACTATGGACTATAGGTGTAATTATATCTAAAAAACACTGAAATCATACCCTAAAACTAACCATTAATAGTTCAAAAACATTCAGTTAGACTGAGAATTTCCTTGGAATTGATGTAATTTTAGTTGGGCCAAGTTCACCATATTTTGGCATGGGATGAGTTGAAATCATAGCAGAAAAAGGCTCGACCTAATATTTTGTGATGCATGTTTCTAAAAATAAAAATGAAATGAGGTGGGGTGGGTTTAGGGGGAGTGTGGATGATACTTCAAAAAATTAGGGTGTAGATTATGGTTCAGGGAACAATAATAAGGGATGGAATAGAATGGACAAGACCAACAATCCAAAAATTTCCTGAAGAATTAAGTCGGCCTGAGGATAGGTCTCAATTGAGATTATGAACAATTCAGCACAACACAATCCATTATGGTCATATTAGTTCTTTCAGTCATTAATATATGAGGTTTCATTTTTTGTTATTTTTATACTCTTACTATAAAAAATGATAGATGAAATATGATATGTTTAATGAAAATATTCATTACAGTAGTTGTAATCTTCATATTTAGGCCTTTTAAAATAGATTATTGGAATATTTTCTCAAACTAAGTTTTTATCTCATTATAAGTATGTGGAATATGTTATATGTCATTAATATTTTCTATAAATATATTCTCTAGTCATTGATTATCCTAATAATATATCATAATCAAATGTGAACCCTATTGAAGAGAAAATAGGGATTTAAAATGATGTTTCCTGTGACGAACTATTACTCTAACCGAACATGAGAGACAAAGAATCACATAAAATGACAAAATTAATTATTATTTTTAAATATTTATATAAAATACTCTATAAATTGTAAGAATAAATATGGTATTATATAAATAACATAAAAATTTATAAGAACTTAATGAAATATTTAAAACAATAATATTTACCAACATAATACACAAACAAGAATCTTTTTGATATTCATGTATCAAATAATATTAGTTTTAAAATATTCCTCAATGTTTGTTTATATACTCTAATGAATATGAATAAATATTAGAATAAATATATAGAAATGATAAATTTTATAAAATTGACAACACAACATATTGATTTTACATATACGAGTTGTAATGGATTTAAATCATTTAAAATATATGATCATTCCCATTATGATAATCATAAAATTTAATCATAAAATAGAATAATACCCTTTCAAAATTTCATAAATAAAAATTAAAATATATTTTTAAACAAATATTTGAAAATAATAAACAACATATATTAGTATCATATTAAATAGGTATTATCTATTATAAAAGTTATCTACCTATACTAGCACATAATTAATATCATTTGTATTTTTTATCGATAAGTGAACCATATTAAATAGCCTTGATGAAATATTTTATTTATTATTTAAATTACCAAAATACATATAAGATGAAAAATATAATATTATTGAACTTGTAAAATATTATAAAACTTAGTAATTTAATAAATCATGAAAACTATTAGGAGATTTACCTTGTAAATTGCAAAGCAAATATGTTTTGAATTCTGGTGGACATAATGTGCATAAAATCCAATGTCTACTAATATATAAAATGGTCACCCTATATTTAATAATAATATATAAGAGATAGAAATTATATTACCATTATTAAATGTTAAGGAATAGAAGAAACTATCACTTAATCTATGTGTTATTTAATATTTTACATATATATTTAGCTCTATCAGAATACATTGGGTATTGAATATTCATTAAACATTATTCTAAATCCTAAAATCCATAAACTAATGTATTATTTTTATGTAAAAAATGATTATAAATATTTATAATTAGATAAATAATAGATTAAATCGTTATATGTTATATTTATTTGATGAAGTTAAATTGGAAATTCAAATTCACTTGCATGGAAAACAACTAAAAGATTGGTACCAAAAGATAATATCTAATAAAGATACCTAGACATCTTGTTTAAAATATTCTTAACATTTTTCCTCTCCCAAATATTTTATCACATATTTTAAACTCATAATATTTATCTATCATAAAATAATTCATTGATAATTTTTTATCCTTTGAGAAACAAAAAATGTATCTAAATATCCTAATTCATAAAAAAAATTCATTTTCAATGTTAATTTATATGTCATATACATATATTTAAGGTATATTAAATAAGATATTAAAATTAATTTTGTATAAAAACAAAAAAAAATGAAAAAATAATCATACCACTTATGTAAACTGACAAACAAAGCTAGATTTCCATTTTAAAGAATAACTTAAACTCTATCCAACTGTGGAAACCTCTTACGTAGGTAATGAAACTGGATTATTTGGATCAATAAAATCATGTATCATTAATATTACTCAATCCAATTGAATATGATGATGATTTACATAATACCCTATATAATGTACAATTATGTACACTAAAATATATAAATGGGGATCCCATGGATACAACTCATGGTACATTGTTCGGTTTGTAAAAGGAGGTTGAGGATCTAGATTTTTAAGTTATATTTTTCTTTCCATTTCTATAAAAAAATGAACGTATATGTTCTTTAATTCACTCATATATTGAATTATTAATAAATAAAAGATTATACTTTAAGGAAAATAATTTTCCCTTTTATGATTCCTTCTTTCATTTTTTATTAGTACACCCAAAACATACTTAATAATATCACCAACCTTATATCCTATTAGATAGACCATGTGTTCTTTAATTTTTTAAATAGTTATAATAATATATTTCCCACTATTAGGGATAGAGGTCCCTTGTGTCACATTCCCATGATGGGAGTCCTTAAATGATATGTGTAAATTTTATATTAGTATTCAAGTATTAAAAAATATTAATAATCATGAAAAATTATAAATAATTATTAAAATTTTATCAAAATACATATTTGATGGATCTGTAAGAAACACCACCTTTTCATTTTCCCTCTATTACATATTTCTTGGTGTGTTCGGGAGATTAAGGAATAAACTAAACCTCTTCAAATTTATGACTAGATTTAAAATTCCTTTGTGGATCCTTCAGAAAACATAATGGGGTGATTCAGTATTGACTATCTTTTATGGATTAAATTTAACATAAACACTTTATAATTTTAATTTAATCAAACCCCTATTATTGATTAGGATTTATGGATTTTCTTTCTCACGATTTTATCCTTATGATATGAAAATGATATAAGGAAAATAAAACTCATGTATTTTTACATGATGTTTCCTCAATGTGAGAACCTAATTTAATTTCATTGTGACTCCTATCAGTTCATAAATTCATTCACTAAATTTTTTTCATCAATTATAAGTGATGAAAATTTAAACAGAACCCCACCGTTTATATTTCTCTTATAAATTTACACATATCACCCAATAAAAAATATTACACTACTTCCCACAATGTTGTTTATAAAAAATCCATTATTTAAAAACTATATGTATCCCTCAACCCAACAATAGATAATCATTTAAGAATATAAACAAAAATATTCATCGAGATCTTTCTTCCCGATAACTCTATATTCTATACTTAGTCTAGTGCACCTCTAGCTCAATTCAATATGATATATCTCATGTGCCTTACCTTCGATCTTGTTATCCATATTTTAGTACACTTATTCATTTTTCACTTCAAAACATTGTGTCCCAAACTATGTCTAGTATTAAATAACAAGGTACACATTGTATCAATTTTCCATAGACCAGTACCTCTGTCTGATAGATTCCATATCTATTGTAACAATTAAAATTAAATCTTTCATATGATACTTCTGATCAAGAACATTTTTTACTACACCAATTCTCAATAAACTTTTCTGGTTCCTCTCCATCAACTAATTATATTATTTTTCGGAAAATATCATTGATCCAAAAACTAAATCACTTTATCAATTTTATTTTACTGAAAAACTTTAATTTCATAAAAAAATTCCCATAAGTTTTTTCCTCAATATATAGGTTCCCCTTAATATCAATGTGAGTAAAATCACATGTTTTTCCTACTTAACTAAAATTATATGGATGGTTCTCAAATCATTGGAAGATTTATTGAATATTCTTGAAGATTCATGGAATTTAAACATCTTGAACTTTATAAAAAAAATTTAACCTCGTTATTAATGAGCTTCTTTAATATTCCTTAACTCTTATATAAAAAATATGTTTATAGATCATTATAGCATAATGAAAGTTAATTTATTTACATGGTCTTTATAATGATTCTAAAATTTTCATCATGTGAACTATTTTTCCAATGGATTCTTATGAAATTTTTTTTTGGTTCACTAGTTCTATGTCCAATGAATCAGAAAATTATACAAAAAATACATCATAACAGTGACCACAAATATCATTTTTGTATCACTTCCCATATTATTTTGTATGACGAATTTCAATGAATATTTCTTCTGATGAATTCTACTGCATTTTTTTGTCTTTTGTGGTTTATATGATGAGTTATAATGGATCTTTCATATTATTCTGTATGATGGAATATTTCAGAAAATGTGTGTAGATATAATCATTATTATCCATATCAATCTTTAAATAGGGCATTGTTCAAAAAAACTCAGTCATGTTTACCTTTATAGCATTACATTTTTAGGACATCTCATTTGCCTACCTAACGTTTTTCCATCTGATGGGCCTTTGACTAGTCATTCGGATTCATACAACTCATACAAATGAAATTGTTTATAAATGAATACTTCTATATAGACATATTATTTGTAGAAAACATGGTCTGGTGGTTCTTTATTTTATGTAATTGAACCAATGACCCTTTATTCAATAGTATCCTTTACAATTTGTATATTTAAACATTATAAAGGTTATAAAAAACAACCAGTAACTGAAAAACATCATAAAAAATGTTTTCACATAAACTTAAAATCCTCTCAATCTAGGTATATACATGGATTTAATTCATTAGATATATTTGAAATGTTATTATTTATAACATTACATATGTCATATCAATCATTTAGTTCCACTACATAATAATAATAAATCTATTTCTACCTTTATGTTATGCCTATGATATATTTGAATAGATAATAAAAAAACACCTTCATATAGCCTTTAATCAATATTACACTTCTTATCATCATAACATTGAACTCCATAAATCTTATAACAAAATCTTTTCAACTTAAACTTCAAACAAACAATCTATCCAAAAAAATTCATCTACTTTTATATAGAAAACATATGTTGTTAATGGTTGAAAACATTATTGAAACTTATAAATACTTATGTCATGATTGGATTTGAAACTTCAAATTTATAATACCTCTACTTACAATCACATATTGTTATAATTTTTGTGTTGAATTTAACTTTATACTATCGCTCAATTAACTAATCTTATCATTCAAGTGAACTTATTCCAATTTTTTCTGAAGTATGCAATCTCTATTATACATAATTCCTACTTTTCTACATCTGTCATCCAATCTAGAAATGAGGATGTGGTGTTTAGTATTTGGATCTTCAACTAAAACCATGTATTACTACTCAAATTATGATGTATCACCCTTTATACTTCTTAAAATATAATTGTACATATTATCGTTATGTATATTCTTATAAAATAACATAAAAACATGGAATCCATAAAGTCCTTTCTTCGATAACTCAGCCAAATGGACAACATTTTATTTATGCACTGGGAATACATACCTTATTCATCATAGAGCTATACTTACATAGTTCTTTTATGAACCTTCTATCTTTATATTTGTTTCTGGAAACCTCTGTCTCATGGTCTTGATCTGGTGGATTGTATCAGGTAACATTTCTCGCATTTTGCACATGTGTGAAAAGTTTTATTGGATCATGAAAATATTCTCGGAATTAGGATCTTTTAGGAAAATCTTATCATTATAGAAATGTTTAAGAAATTTCTTTAAGAAAGTAAAAAAATATTTGTAACCTCCTATAGTACTGCATATATATACATTTTTAACACCTATAGGGAACACTATTTCATCATTAGACTTCATTTAACTTCTTTTATTTTGGTAATTATTTACTCAACTCTTATTCATATTCACCATTAACTCTATAATAAACTTTTCACCATATATACAATATATTTTTTAAAATCCCCATAAAAACTTCAATATCACCATATATATTTGTTTTCAATATTATATTCTCTTCAAAGTAAATGAGTGACTTCTCCCACTTATTGATGATGAATTCAAAATCATATATCTTCCAAAGCGTTGTGAGTGAGGGAAATAATTTATCTCCTCTTTAATGATCTAAATATGAATTCCATTTTTTACAAGATAGGATGAGGGAGGAACTTTCATCAAAATAGTTATTATTCCCAATCAAGAATAGACTATGAACACCTTAAGAGAGAAAAGAATCATTTTTAAACAAAAAATAATTAAATCAACGAACTATAAGTCTATATTATCAATTCCTAATGCTGAAAAAGGGTGATGAAATTCGAAATTTATGTTTTCTATACCATGTCATTTTAACTTTTGTGAAAACATATTTTAGGGAATCATTTCATTGTATTTTCAATCAGTAAACTATCATGAATCTATATTAACAAACGTACAAATATTTTGATACAAAAAATGATTAGGTTTTAACCCTTTGTAATATGATACATGATTTTTCATCAAAAATATTTTTTGTGGTTGTTTTTATGATCATTAGATTTAAGAAAACATACCTTGAGGATGAAAATAACCATAAATTATTTAGATTTTTGTATCTGGGTATGGAATGCCATAGTTGATTAGAATATATTTGTACAGAACATTATAAATATTCCAAAAAACCCATCTCCAATTGTATGCTTCAGGACTCCACCACAACATCGTCACCTATAATTCCACCATGTTAGAACATAAATGGGAAGAAGTTTGGTCCTTCACGTTGGAACATTGAATTCATCTTCGGTATTCTACGCTAGCTCCCAAACTACGACGAACGGTGATCTTGCAGATTCCTTGAAGCGTGGGTGGATGATCTAGAGGTATTCGGCTTCAGATTCTTCAAGCAGCGATCGCCAACGACGAGCAGACATCGTACGTGGCTTTGAATCTAAACCAAATATTTTACGGATTATGTTTTTGTTTAAAACCCAAGATGCGTGGTCCTCGGTATCTTCACATTGGTGAAGAGTATCGAGGTCAAAGCCGAGAACCACGCGTGAAGGGTTTTAATCACAAACATAAACCGTAAAATACCTGGTTTAGATCTGAAGCTGTGCTAGATGTCTTCACGTCGTTGTTGACCACTTCTCGAATAATCCGAAGTTGAATTCCTCTAGATCGTCCACACATGCTTCAAGGAATCCGCGGGAGCGCCGTTCTTTATAGTCCGGGTGCTAGCGCGGAATACCGACGATGACTTCGACGTTCCAACGATCACCACATCGCTTCGCTAGCGATTCCCAAGAGAGAGCTCCATCTGAGATCCTTGGATCCAGAGCATCTCACTCTAGAGTATGGGAGAGAGGAGAGGAGAGAGAATCTCCATAAATAGTATTTGGAAAAGTCCACTCCTCTTCTATTTATAGTGCTCAATTAAAATACCTAGTATCGCCTTGCCGGTTCCGAATACTTAACGCACTATCAAAGAAATTTTATGACTTCTAAACTGTGCCATAAATATTATTATCATTTACTTGTAATATATTAAAATATATTACATGATAATAATGGACTCATTAACTCGACTCATCGCTCCCATAAATACTAATTGAACCTTGAATAATTTATTATTCGTCAATTAATATTCTTTCATGTATTTACTAAAACTCGAAAATACATTTAATAAATAAATTAAATATTCATTATTCTAAACTCGAATAATAAGAATTAAGTTATTATATTGGTGATCATTTTACTTTGGAAAAATCCCGGACCCCTGTGGCAGGGCCCACCATGTCCAAAACTCCTATTCAACTGAATAGGGAAGATTCTTGAATACGCTATTGTGTGTGACCCTCTATGACCTTATTTTGACAGTCGTGAATAGTATTCACAAACCAAGAGCGGGATCTAGAAACACTTCATGACCCCTGAAGAAATAAGGATTGTCACACAATGACAACCATCCTACAAATAGACATTGTGTAATATAATCTCTTTGTCCGTAATATCACATAAAACAGGACGCACTCACGTGTCATCGCCCTTTTCATGCTTTATAGATTGTTGATTTAATTGGATGGATTTACCCTTGACTTCCATGGCCGTGGTATTATAAAGGTACTACCATCCATATCAACATGGCCTAAGTTATATTACTTCCATAACCCGGAAGCGACAAATTCTTTCTTTACCATTCAACCAATGCCTGGCCACCAACGACGCACTTGACCCAAACTACCTCGCCACAACTTCATCACCATGGTTTTTATCTTGAATCAAAGTATTTAATAAAGTTACAAACATTGGTATTGATCTCAAGTCAGGAGACCATTACACATGATCATATATAGGAACATCCAATGACACCCAAAACATCTGGAGTTCCTATTGGTCAGTCAGTTCTCAAGATCTCACTACTAAAGATCACCAAGTGTGAACTTCATGAGAAGAAGTCTCAATGCTTATGAGCCCCCAGCACCTGATGGCCAACCATCTACTGTGTCTAATCAGTCAGATGTATCTAGAACATAAAACATATATTTAAGATTAATGTCAAGGTATTTAGAGGTTCAAATTATATCCTAGGAACTACTATAACCTTTTGATACGACAATTAACCTTTGGACATTACCATTTCAATAGTGGATGCAGAAAATTATACACTATAATGGTAAGATGACATCATGTGTAGTTACTGTATACACGATATTGTAATCCAAAGCACTGAATAGTTGGTTCTAGGGAACCCACTATTTCAACACTTCTTAGCATCCTCTAAAATTCCAGAGGGGATGAAAAGTTTTTACCAACCAAGAATAATTCTATTCTATAGGTTTCATCATTCTGTTTCACTTTTTCTTTAAAAAATTAATATTCATAGGCTTCAGGTGATTATTTTCATCTCCTTGTCATCAACATTTTGTAGTGGATTTTTATAACCTCAAATAGAATGGGGTGGTAATTTTTCTTAGGTTATTATATATCCATTCTCCTTAAATTCTCCAATTTTATGTCCATACAACCACGAAAACATTAAAAATATATCAAAAACTCATTTTGTGCTCATCATTCCATGTAGTTCCTTTGTTTATTTCTGATTATTTTAAATTTATTTTTTAAAAAAATATCCTATCATTGAAAAAATATCAAGAAATTTTAGGAGTCATTACAACTATATTTATTCTTCCAAATGGATTATTATCTTTATATATGTTACTCATATAAGTGAACATTCAGTTTTATTTAACTTCTTCATCAGAGATATCTTATACCATTCTAATACAATTATTTTTTTCTTAAATTTCATTACATTGTTTCTTATGATTAATTTTTTTGTCTTGAACATTAAGGTCATGTTTAGAATTATCCCTGAAGTGGTATTTTATTACTCCAAAGAAAAACAAACATGATATGAAATCGATTATGAATTTCTTCATTAGGGTAGGATTTTTATTTTATTCTTTTTTACACCAAAAGGTATATTTAGAGTGTATATTTATTAAATTTTATTTAATATTTTATGTTCATATGTTCTATTTTTTATGTAGAAATAACATATCGTTTATTCCACATATCCATTCCTACCATAATTTTTACAATAACATAAAAGATATCCAAATCTATTGAATGTCCGCAAATCATATTTCATTCATTAATATTTTATATATATTTTTGAGTTTCTTGTTCTTTCCAATTTACACCCACTCAATATTGATTTTCTCTATTCGTAATACCTTAGAAAATATTGAGAAAAATATCCATGTATCCAAATATTATATAACACCAACAGTAACCAATAAACCTGAAATCCATTATTTTTTTATAGGATGGTGGAAACATCGTTAGAAAAAATTTTCTATCATATGATAACTTTATTCATAAGGACATATTTAGGGGATGTCCATCCATTTTATTTTTTAAAATCCATTTACTTATATGATTTTTCTTTGTCAACATTGTTTACCCTTCTATTGTCCATAATAATTACCAGCACTAATATTATAATATTTTTTAAAAATAGATACATCATAATATTAGGTTACCTTTCTTTTCAAATTATCATAATTTTATATTTCGTATGATTTCATATTCTTCCTAAAATTGAATTGTTTCACTATAGATATATGGATTTAATTAAAAACATTGGTATAAATTCTAATATTAGTGTCATCGGATGATTCAAATTGAGTATATTCTATGTTTTTTCAATTTCATTTTTTTCAGAAGAAACATTATGATTAAACTGTTCATCTGAATTTCAAGACCAATCACCTTATATCCACATAAGACGTACTGCTATTTTTATTTTTTACTCTTGAAACATAGTCACTTAATTTAAGAAAATATGATTTTCCTTTACAAAAATTTATTTAATTTATAGTTAATCATTCTAGACCTCAACAATTATTATGGGAGTATATTCTTTTACATAGTTCATTACATGAATTTTTTTTACGTATCTTATTCAGAATAGATTTTAAAAAATGATTTTTATATAAGAGAGAACAATTAATCATATTTTTTCTTCAAATTCATCCTTAAGAAGATTGAGTTTTTCGTAAAAATAACAAGTGTGTTCCTTCTGATGTTTTTCCATATTCATCATACTCTCCTTATATTGTAATATTTCAAAACATTATATTATTTTAGATTTATCTTTGAATGAATAATCATTATTTTCAGTATAACATTATAATCCAAAGAATCATTCCATAACCTTATCCTTCAAAACAAAATTATCCTCAAAATATCGTCCATAAGGTTAAACATTCCTTGATACCATACAATTGTTTATTTTTTGTATTCAACATATTTAGTGAGTTTTTTCTATATTTAGAACTTCTTTTTACGTGTTATAACTATTTTATATAATCCATATTTCAGATATGATTGTTATTTGTATTTCCACTTGATATGAAAAATTATATATAAAGAAAATTTAAAATGGAATCTTTTTATTTACACTTTTGTTTTAGTTTAAAACTTTTCGACGGTTACAAGTGAATTATAGTCATTAGAGCTTTAGAATGATTCCCGTGGAGGAATTTTTTTTTGATTCATTGGATTTATTAACAAACATGAAAACAATTTTTGGGATGGATTATTATTCTACTAATAGGCTGACTTCATATGCTTCTATAATTATTTCTTCTTCTAGTGCATTGAGGTTTTGGATGAAACCTCTATGTTGATACAACTAAAAATTACTTATATAAATTTAACATAGGATGTAATTTATTAATCTTCATAGAAGAAAATTTCTTCAACTTCCATAAATCTATACATAATATAAAATAGATAAACATGAATGTGAACAAAACCTTTAGATCCAAAAAGGTAACCATTCTCTGATTCTAATTGAAAACCCTATGTGGATCATGAAGTCATCCTGAGAGGGGGGTGGTGTAGTGGTGGAAAACATTAATTGATTATATTTAACATAAACTCTTTCTTATAATTATTTAATCAAACATCTATTATTGGTTATGATGAATAATTATTTTTCTTCACTATTTTACACTTATTCTATGCAGATCATATAATGAAAAGTTTTCATATGTATTTTTATAAGGTCTAGCATCAGTGTGATAACCACCATCCTTGTTATGGTGACTCCCTTTAGTCCATGTATTCTTCCACTAATAATATTTTCATCAATTACAAGTGTTTGATATTTATACAGAAGCCCATAGTTGATTTATCTCTTGAAAATATCTATATATCTCCCAATAGAAATCATTACACTATGTAACACAATGTTAATTATACTAACTCCAATCTATTATAAAATTTTATTATCTTTCCATCCAATATAAGATAAAAATATACTGACTTCTATATAAAACATAAGTTGGGAATGTTCATTTAATAAATTACGTGTGTGTATAATATATTGTGTGCCTCTTCCTTTTCCCAGTATGGTCTATCTATGTCACCTCACCTTCTGTATGATAATACTAAATCTGGTTAACCTTTTAATTATATGTGCCAATACATTTCCCCTCAACCTTAATATATTATTCACATATTCGGTGCTCCTATAATTCTATTATCTACTACTCCTATTACTCTCCAATCTAGTTCTCCTTATATAAGTTTCCTTCTAACTCAAATTCATTGTATTCTTCTAAACTCTTTGAGAATATTCTTTAAAATTCTTAAATATTCATGAAATTCAAGAATATATAACCCTCTGCAAATATTCATTAAGATCAACATTAAAAAACATATCCAAATCACTTTATTTCTGATAGACAACCAAACATTAATATATCACGCCATCATTATCAACGTTAATATCATTAAATTATTAATTTCAAGATTCTCCATTCTCTATATGGTGAAGTATTCTTCCTATGGATTCATATGAACATTTCATTAACTGAATTATTTCTATTTCTAGTGAATATAATAATCATTCAAATATTCTATAAAAATAATGACTAAAAAGATCCAATTTGTATCACTAACCAAAAACATTTATATGATTAGGTTATGAGTACATTTTATTTTATGACTTATTATTTATTTATTTTTCCTCTATGATTTTTCTGATGAATCTTCATGGATCCATAAAATCATCATATCTGATAAAATCATTATCAATTGATCATCCATATGATCTTTTAACCTGAATTAATTTTTTTACATGACTTGGTTTAGATAACTCAGTCTGATTTACTTTCAAAACCTTATCCATCAGAAAAAAACACATATCTCTAAATAATGTTGATCCATGTGATGGATCATCAATCAATTATTGTAATTTATAAAACACATCATGGTGAAAACATTTATAAATACCATCTTATGGATAGACATCATCCTTATAAAATAATACTGGGTTTGATGGTTCTTCATCTGATGGACTTGAATTAATGTCCCTTCATTGTAAATCAACCTCCATATAACATAGAATCAAAATTTTAATAGGTTAAAAAAAATCTTTATCTTTTTTACAAACCATGTAACCGATTTTTTTATAAAATTCATAATCCTTTCCATATAGTTATCTTCTCATATTTCCTCTATTTGATAGATTAAAAATCAATTCTCTATACCATTACATTAGAAGTTTATGATATGAATTTACATTACATAAACATTTCTATTCTAATACTACCAATAAATAACAACTCTGATAACTTTACATAGGTAATAAAAGTCTACCAATACATATCCTTTAATCAGAAGTGCACTTTTTACCTTCAGGTAATCAAAATTTATACAACTCTTAACAAAATCATTACTACTTAAACTTTTTACAAACTCTATATCTACAATAATATTTTAGTTATGTTCATAAAACTCACCTCATTAATGACTGAACACATTATTTCACCTTATAAAGGCTTCAATCAAATTTAGAATTGCAGCTTCATCTTTGCACTACCACTCTATTTAATCACATATCTATTTAATATTATTAATGGATTGAAATGTTATTACCACTAAAATTATGAATATTCTCAAAATAGTGAACTTCTTGAACATTGTTCATAACTATACATACTCATTTATCAGAAATATATTTTTTCATCATCTGATTATTTAGTTGGAGAACCTTTATTTATTAAACCATGTCAGATACTTCTAGAAGAAAATTATATGGATGATCAGGTTAAAAATACTCCACCATTGAAATTTTTTAATTAGAGTAACACATTTTATATATTTTGGATATGAAAATTAAATTATAATCATGGACTTATTAAAATCATAAATACTTTATCTCAACCTACTATATTTCAATTCTATGTGTGAATCCAGTATAATTCCCTTCAATAGCCTAGTACTACCCTCATGTGGTACCTTTGGGTATTTTCTATTAAGTGGTCCTTGTCCAGAAACCTACATATTGTAGTATACACCTCATGGTCTATTCCCAATGGTATATGTTCCATGGTTACCGTCTAGAGTTATTTTTTAGGTGCTCTATATCTATTTACATATCTCACTTTATGAAAATGTGTAGAATATTTTCTTGAATCATAAAAATATTAGTGATATTTGGAACTTTTATGAATGTATTAGAATCATTTTATTTTGTATAAATGTCTTTTAACAAAATTAAGGAATCATTATAACCACCTCTGGAAAATTATATATAAATTATCCTAACCAACATAAAGAACAATATTTCTTTATCACAGTTTTCAATATTCTAATCTGTTGGTACTTCTTCTTCACCTCCCCTTCATATTTCTTATTGACTTTACATTAAAACTTTTGAAAATATATACAATATGTGTTACTAAATATATCATTATAACATCATAATTTTACTATTAATTCAAAAACCTTTTAGTACTAATTTAATTCTATATTATAGGATACCCTCCTTGCGACAGTGTGTGGGGGTATATATTCTATGATTCATCTACTAGTCATATATCTTAGAATAAATTAATATACCATCAATTAATTAAAAAATAATTTTATGAATTGATTTTATAAATAGTAATTATTATTATAGGAAGGGTTCCTCTATATGGATGGTGGAAATATTCATTCATGTATCTGCATCTAAAACCAATATTTGAGGAATTGATTTACAACTTGTTTCCTCCATAAAAAAATCAATTCATAACTGATTTAAAGTATCACGATAAAATTTTTATAAAATAAATCCATCGATATTTCATTTATTTTATATTTTTAAATTTAAATATAATCTGTAATTGAATATATTAAATTCTACTGATTTGAATCATATAATATTTAAACCGTTGGGAAAAACTTTTGAGCTATTTTACAATTATGTACTTCACCAACTACTATTTCTTCATAATGCCAATTATACTATAATCATTATATTATATGATAATCTTACATTGAAATTGTATGGATATAGAACAGAAAATCTATATCAAATTTGGTCATACTAGTTTATTTGTATCATTACATTAACTTGTAAATCATTGTTTCATTCTCCAAACGAATTCAATGATAACAATAACTCATCAATCCCAAATGAAAAATAGTTTAGAATTTTATGGCCATGTAGAATCAAGGAAACATTATAATATTACTCAATAAATAGAGTATCATTTACCAGATTATAAAAGATCTATTTTATTATTTTAGGATGAAAACATATCATGACTAATTATTTACAAATAGTTAAAATATTATGTATTTCATATGAATAAAAATTTATTTATTCCATTATTGATTATATTAAAAAATACAAATATGACATAATTTAAGAAGAGTGGATATATTTTTTATAAATTATATGTAGACATTTTAAATTAATTTTTAATTTAGATTATATTTCTTGGAATAAATTAGAATAAAATTATTTCCTAGAATATAATTTTTAGATGAAAATACATGGAAGAATATTTTTACTAGATATCAAGAGGAATCCATGTTAATATGATAATTTTCTTTATGAAGTCAATTTTTAAAATTATTCTTTTATTATTTTGTATCAAGTATCATTGAGGTATTACTATGAGATATAGTGGACGAATATGTACCCTCATACTTTTCCATATGGAAGGTATCCTTTGATAGAGGAGAAAATGATTACTAAATTTTTTGATGAACTAAGTTCTAAAAATAGTTAGGGATTCAAAGAGGTTTTCTTAAATCCTCCATCTCCCACAACATACAATTATGAATGGAAACATGAGAGAAAAAATATAATTAGAAATTTCATTCTGATCAATCAAAATAAGTAAAAGACAATCTTGTTATAAATTAATTATTAGTTTTCTCAAATATTAATAATTTTAAAATTCATTACACTAATATAGAAATAAAATATATAATTCTAGTTTTCCCTTCAAAAGTAAACTATATAATAGACCTTAACATGGAGGGTAAGATGTCAATTCTTACAAGTTCTTTAGGTATTCAAGATGTCTTGTATTGTATAAGAGTATATGAGGTGGGTTTTTGTATAATAAATGTTTTTAGATGTCCTAGTACATCATCAAAAGAGGTATAATACAAGTGAGAAATAGTTTCCTTAAGCAATGATCTCCATAAGATGATTCAGTTTAACAGAAATGTATATAAAATCATATGTACAGTTAATGCTTTTAGAAATAGAAACATATATAGATACTACACATCCTAAAAATTCATATTTTCCACCTTCTCATTCAGAACCAACTATGTATAGTTATTTTCATGTTGGGTATCTTAAATTACATATTTTATCATACAGAACCATACATATAATAGGATTTTATATACTTCATCAAATTAAGTAGTTATATCAAGTACAAGTAATGTTACAATATTTTATTGATTCATATGGTTTAGTGTCGATTCATATCGTGGTGGTGGCCATGGTTGAATAGAGAATGGGACATGTTTTACTATGTATTTCTAGAATTGTTCATCAGTTGACATATGAGGTATTCCCTTTTTCACAATTTCTATTTAATTTTTATTTCAAATTACTTATAATGGTATATTACATTTAACTTATATAAGAGTGTCTAAAATATAAAAAATCATTTTTAAAAATAAAATGTTTTGGTTTCCAACAAATTTAGATACATATAATGATTCTCAAATGATAAATAACTATCAATTAATTCTTCAATATTTTATAGTTTTGATGATTTATTTCATATATATGAGATAATATAAGTTAATAATATTTAATAATACAACAATGATTTTTTTATTAGTGGGGATATTTCAATACTTGTGTTTTAGTGGTGTTCCATGTATATAAATTCCAATTTAAATAATATTATATATTAGTAAATATTACTTTTAGTGATTTATTTTATTACATTTAAATCAGGTGCTCAAATACTTTTTTATAAAAAATGACATCAATTTAATTTATTATTTAATGGAACTAGAATAAATTTAAATGACTATGAAATACCTAATGAATATAATTAAAGATAAATTTATATCTAAAATATTGTAAAACATGGAGAATAATATTATATATAATTTCTACTCATTAATGCACAACATTTTTTTTTCTCATTTCATAGTGATATTCATGAAATGTTTCATGATTTATTGTATATGTAAATTTTCTCCAATTTTATTAGTTCTTCAATCAAAAAACATTTGAAATAAATATATTTTTTGTAATTAATATATCAAAATAAAATATATTATAGAATGTTCTTAACACAATTAACTTATTTATAAATAATCTGGATGAAATTAATTATGTGTCAATGTAGTTGGATAAATTTTAAATTAGATAATGAATTTTTTTATTATATGAATTTTTTTTTCTTATTTTGATTTTTTTGTTTTATAAATATTGTTTCATAATTAGATAGTAAATGTTGAATGTTTTTATTCTGTTTTCTAATATATTTTTGATAATGTCATGACCAAAATGAAAAAAATTCACCATGTTAGTTCTATTATAATTATTATATTTCTTATCAATATAATATATTAATAATTTGATAACATTGATTGTTTTTTGAATATTTTTCTGATGTTTCCTTATATTTGGAAGACTAATTAAACCACCTTTTTTGTATTATTTTAGACTATTTTATGGGCTTAATTAGTTTTTTGGATTATAACTAAATGTTTTATATGTGTATGTTCATGGAAAATGATTTTTTATAATTTTTTGCATTGGTTTTTTATCTATTTTTTACTATTGAATATACTAGTGGATTTCAAGTTAAAGGAATAGGGAATTTATTATAATATATTTTATTTTTGGATTAAATCTAAGGATCTTCCCTTTTGGGGCTAGCTACTTCTGAATCATCATATTTTTTAAATTTTCCACCAATCTTCCAAAATTCTAAATATTTATGGTACATCTTCCATCCATGCGAGCTCTCCCAAAATTTTAACGATTCATGAACAATCCAGAATATTTTATCTTCTAGAAACTCTCTTCATGTCTACTTGGACATGACCCATTGAGGGTTTTCTCTCAATATAATCTACCTCTAAGGTCTCACATTTCAATATTAAATTATCATTAAAGAGAACATTCTAAAATCTAATGAAATATAATTGGCCATTGTCTCATTGTTTAAATTTGATGTTTTTTATTACATATCCAAATAATAAACATTCTTGAGACATTATATCATTTTTTTCATATCATTATTACAATTAAGGGAATAATAGAGATATTCAAAAACATTTTGATAAGATACATGAATAGTTCATATGAACAATAACTATTTCATAATATTATTCCTAATGGGTGTCGATGGAATTATATTAATTATATTATTGAAAAAATATAAAGAATAGTCTAAAAACTCATCTTGTATCTCTATATGTTGTTGATCTTCCTCCATGAAACACTTTATTTATTTATGTTTTGATAATTTTAATTTTTTAATTTTATATATTTGATTTATAATTTTACATATCTAGTGATTGTTTAATATTTTATAATGTATTTATACATTTTATTGTATCTTATATGGTATATTATGTATAGATTCTTTTTAAAATATTTAATTCATAAATTTTGGCAATGTATTATTGTCTCACAATCGCATCACCTAAAACATGCCTTATAGTCACATGACTTTCAACACAATTACTTATTACTAACGTATATTAATTATCATATAGTCACTTGAATTTCTGTGTGGTTTTTTTCCTTGTGGTGACTAATATTCTCATGTGTTTGATAAAAATTCTATTCATTTTGATGATCTAATTTTCTTCATGTGGTCAATTTCCTTTTTTAATCTACATGGTCGATACATTTTCCCTTACAGACGATTGGTATGTTTCATGGTTGATATATTTATTCATGTGGTCAAGGGATCATAATTAGTTGATCTTCATGGTCATCTAAACCTCACAATCAGTATACACTGTATGTTGACTCTCATATTAATTTAAATAGAATAATTGTTTTATAATAAGAAAATTCAATATTATATGTTTTTCATGTATTTCAATATTTCAATTTACTATATTTTTATAGTAGTTTTTTTAATTGATTTCATTATTTATTAAATACATAAAAATTATATAGAAAATTAGTTAAGTGTTTTGGGATGTTTTTTTGAATATATTTAAATTAATATATAAATTTTTAATCATTTTTGGATGAACATGTTGTAAGTATTTTAAAAATATTATTTATTTATTTTGAGTGATTTTTATAATATTTTGAATTTATTTTTTTATGAAAAAATGTATTCAATATATATTTATATTTTTCAATGTAGTATTATGTTATTTATATTATTTTCCATATATTCTTGTATTTCGAAAGACTTTCAAAATTTAAATTTGATTTTCATAGAAGGAATCATTGTGAAATTTTTGGGATTTTTTATTACCATATTATTATGGTGATATTTTGATATGTTTTATGATGAATTACAGTTGGTTTGAATTAGTTTAATTTTTTAATATCGATGATTATGATTAATTATAAATATATATCTCTCCATATCTGATAGTTTAGAATTTATTTTGAATTATCTAATTGATTGTTGTGATGTTATTTAGTTTTTTTTTTCTTATGTAAAGGGAATTTAGACACATTAAAAGGATTATATACTGAAATACTATTATGATTATTTTTCCATTGATGTGAACATTAAAACTCTCATGTGTTGAATAGTATTTTGAAATTAAATGTGATATTACTTGAACTAAAAAGTTAATTATTTATAATAAATACATGCTAATGTATAATGTTGAAACATCTGATACTCCTCATTAATATCCTTTTAAGGGCCAAGAATACCTATTTCACTCCAGGGTATCTATATTAGCCACTCTAGTGGGTTCATTGTTTACATTATTTATTTTCGGGGTGGGTGTTGTCTCTAGTATGTTTTAAGACACCCTAGATTTATCACCATTAAAAATTATTCATTTGATTTTGTATCCTTTTAAAAGCCAAGTGCACCAGTTGTTAGTGATCGTATTAGAAATTCACATAGATAGATAGGCGATCTTAGAGTAAAAGAATCTCTTTTTTATTCCAAAAAAACGTTGGGTGATTCGGTTGGGGGATACCCATTAATAATTATTTGGTTTGGGATTTCTCCCATTGTAAAGTATATTCTTATGTTATTCAACTATAAATAACTTTCTCATATCTTAGTGGGTATCATACACCATTTGTTTGGGTGTAAAGAGTATATGTGGGATCATATAGATCTCAAATACTATAAACTATATTATGTTAAACTCTGTATATGTCCATATTCACTCATTATATATAAAAAATTATTATTCAAATAAAAAAGAATTATATAATAATATTAGTACATAAAATTCTATAATTATTTTTAATAACTCAAATAATTTATAGAATAATAATTCACCCTCTCCAACCTATTGTCTAATTCAATCAATCATTTGGGACCTAACACTTGGTATCAAAGTAGGAACTTACAAGGATATAATTTATTATTCTATACTTTATATTATATTATATATATATATATATGGTATCATAGTCCTTCCAAATATTGAAAGAAAAATTTATTTCGACGATTTCAAGTCTAGAGGTTGAATTTTTAAATTTGGTGAAACCACATCATTTTAATGGAAACGATTACTGACACAATAAAAATAGAATTGAGATATTTTTAAAGAATATAGGCATTGCATATTTCACTATCCATGGTAAATATTATAAACTTCATGATGTTGATATTGATACATAAATATAGATGACTCCACAACATATGTCTTGAATTACCATGTCATGAATTTTATTTATTTTTACTTATTACAAATATTTATAGTCATATATCTTCTTATAAAAATTCTCATCACATTTAGAGGACAATAATATAAATCTTCAAGGAACTAAAAATTTTATGAGAATTATGATTATCATTCATAAGGATGAATTTCCAGAATTCAGAGCATCAAAACAATAATGTGTAAATGATATGTTCAATATATTAACAACATTGTCAACCGAATTTTTATAACTAGATAAACAATAAATAATAAAGTTAAAATTTAAATAATACTTTTATATTTACTAAATAAATACCATTATTATAAGGTGTCCGTTAATGAAATCAAAGATTATTATGAGTACTCATTAGATGAGAATATTGATTCCATAGAAAAAATACAAGCATGAGTTGTAGAATAGTGAAAATGAATATCATGATAAAATAAATTATGTTACTATTAAATATAAAAATATATCTTAAAAATATTCTAGTAATTCATCAGGTTGTTATATGTTAGTGTAATGTGATGATCTACATAAAATTTCATAATTTATTCAAGGTCACATAATGAAAAAGCATGTAATAAAAAAGACTGAAGTTATATACAAGACTTATATTTTTTGTATCAAGATAAAATGTAATGAAATGAAAATCTATTAATTTTTTATGAATATTGGAATCTTTTTCATAAAAAATATTTGTGTTTGGTATTCAATTATCAATGATAATCTGATAATATTAAAAAGACAAAAAATAGATACTTTTTTCATTGGAGGTTGGAGTTTCACAGAATAATCAAAATTTACTGAAGAATTAGTAAGTGAAAAGGAAACATATGAACTATCACTTCTTTCTAAATATCAAAATATTTTCATCTTACCCCAAAAAACATAAATTAAATTATTAGGTCGAATTTAACAGTAATGGTGGAAATATCTATATAATGACTAACATGGGAAAAGTGAGTAATTTTGATTCTAATTCTTAATCACCTTTGAGTTTTTGATTGTGAAAAATATAAAAGTAGAGTTAAGTGAATTATGTGATAAATATAAATATTATATGTAAAATATTTATTAAGATTTTTAGACATTGACTAAGGATTATAATATGGTTAATAATGAAATGAAAATTCTCATTTTATAAAATGGAAAATTTACAAAAAATCCATTTATAAAATTTAAAAATAAATAGATAAAATGAAGACTATGGAAAATAATTTTAAATTTATACAAATAGAGAACTATTGTTTGTAAATTTATGATTCAAGTAAAAAAAATATTGTTTGTTATGGTATTTAATTAGTTTACCGAAAAATGTGGAGCTAAAGGATAAAATTAAATGTTTAAAGGAGATTTTTTCAATGTATACTATTTCAAGTAAAATAATTGGTGAATTCATCATATTATAAAAATTTGTATAAATTAAAAAAAATCAAAATATTATTGAATTTTATGACATATGACATCAAATGTACATAAATATATTTTTTCAAAGTAAAAAATGATGTTATTTCATATGTTTCATTTATATAATGTGGTTTATTTTGACATTGTTATTCTAATTTCTCAATATAATTTGTAAAATAATTTATTCGCATAAAGTATTGTTTCTAAATAAACTTTTAAAGTTAAAAATACTAACCATTCTAAATCATGGGTGCCTAATAAATATTTTATAAATCAAATTGGACTTGTGATAGGTTGTATTCCAATGTTAGTACCATTATTAGAATGGTAAGAAATCATGTATTGAATGTTCTTATTATTTTTATATTGGTATGTTGGTATGTTAGAATGTGCTTATAGTTTTTGTTTCATATGTATAGTGATCATGTTTTCATATTCTAATGTAATCGAAATTGTACTAAATTTTGTTATTTTAGTATATTAAAAATCATTTATATATTATTTTAATATCCTAACATTTTTTATGGCCCCTTGTAGTAGTTTTTGGAATTCAAAATTCTATTTATTGTTTATAGAAAAAAAAATTTTATAAAAAGGAATATATGATTCTATTTTTATGTTATTATTTAATTTGGTGGGGTGACTCATTTTTTAATAGTTTATTTATATAATGTTATGATCACATGGGTTTAGAGGAATATACAATTATAATATGTTGTAATGTATGTATTTAAAATTTATTTATAATATTATCAAGTTTTCAAAATTATTATAGTAGTATAGCATGTCTTTCATACTCGTGTGGCCAAGAAAGAAATACTATAACTCTATACTTCTATAAGTTGTTCATATAGAAACCATTTCTCCATATGATTTTCACTTTGGATAGAGAAATTAATCAGTAAAACTTCTGTAAAACATAGTGGTTAATCAAGTTATCTTCCTCACTTCATCTGCAAACATTATACCGAATATATTTTCATCTAGTTTTCCAATAAATATTATTTTATTTTAAAAATATATGTGTTAAAAACTATGCAGCTCTAATATACTTTTATTTGGGATACTAAAAATCATGTATCCATTAATTAAAATTTCATGATCCTTATCATACATAACAATAAAATAAAAAAATAATCAAAAGAATAGATAGATGTGATCCTCCTCATATATGTATAATTACTTGACTCTTAAGAAATAATAATAAATAATTATAATATACAATTTAAACTACAAATTAAATTAAATTCACCTCAGCTATGGTATTTTTATAACATCGATAAGTCCCCCTTATAAAATTTACATTACAATCCCTAAAATATATCTTCATATGCCTCTTCTTAATACAATTACAATATATGGGTATGTGTTGGTATAATATCGTTTAACTTATATCCCACTTATATTTTTTGGTATTTTAATTGAATGGAGAATCCTCTACATTTTTCATTTATTGTGGTTCCATTAAATTCATGGATTTCACTCCACAAAATTAGATAAAAAAATTCAAACAAAAAATCAAACATACCACTAGAATCACTAATTGTGGTAATCATCACAAACCAAGATTCTATATGTTATTAAAGTAGAAAAATGTCCACCCTCGATCCAAAAACATTACTCTTGGTGATTCCAAATTAATCCTTATCATGTTGAGATAATTTAAATGATAGGATAATAGCATTACTTCCAATATATTCATTAATAATAACCTCTTAATTATAAATTATTTTTCATTATTATTTTCCTCTCAAATATATCAACATGAGATTCATAAATGCTACAATGTTTTTACTCTATAATTTTATTAATCTGGAATCTCCAATACCCCTTATTCGGTCTAAAATCATTGAGTCTAGAAGAAATCCACTAAAACTTCAACTATGAAACAAATTATAGATTATTTTTAAATGTAAGATTTTACAATATGATGAACTCAAACTGAGAAGAAAAAACACACCATACACACCACAATAAATGTTCACCCCCAAACACTCAACATAATTATAACTCTCGTAAATATGAAACTAACTTAATCTATCATTACGAACAATATGAATGAATATGTGGTCTGGAATTAAATCCTACTCCATGTTATAATAATATCATTTTATTTATACCAACAGATGTAAAGGACTAAAAATATAAATTACAATAAAAAATTACCTGATACCTCTCATTTATAGTGGATCCCAGTGTGTCGATTAGGCTCCATGACCTTTCTAACTATATATTGTGCCAACATTTAATCATGATCACCATTGATTTCTCACAGATTTCACAACCTCATCCATTATATTTTGATGAACATTGAAATTTTATCTCATATATATATATATATATATGAAGAATATTATGAGCCCTTTCAAAAACTGAAATAATTATTCAAGTCCTTTAGATATATTCCAATGTGAACTAGAGATTTCACATTCATCATTCTAGAAAGGTCACATGACATCTTTTTTCAAAAGTCGAACATCTTGACCAACCTGCCCCCACTGATCTTCCATTACCAGAATACTACTAGATAATTTATATGTAAAATTCAAAAATGAACCCCTTCAACAAAAAAATGGATCATAATCCTGAATGGATCCTCCACATTACTAGTTGTGTTTCTTAAAGCTAATTCTATCAAAAAACCTGGACTAATAAAAAATAGAAATAATGTAAGTTATCCGAAAGTCAGAAAGGATATTATATAAATCCATAAGATATTAATTTTTTATTAAAGTGGAATACTATACTTATTTTAGTGGAATATCATTTATATTGGATATAGTTGGAGGATGATAGATATTGATAAATCCAGGCCTCGATAAATTTTCATATAAATTGCTTCCATATGATTCTGTGGAAAAATGTTCCAAAGAGAAAAACTATATAAGAAAGTTATAAACCAATAATAAACTGGTTTAAATTCCATAAGTTATGTGATATATTAATCATTGAGTATAATAAATACTTATTTTAAGTGGAAAGGTAAATTACAAATTAACTAACAAAATTCTAAATAGGAGGAATTTTGAAATTTATTCCATGTATCAAAATAAAATTACGATTTTGGTAGAATCACCAACTAATTTAGAACCCACTATGTCAGAATAGGTATTCAATTAATATATGTACATTGATGGTATGACTGATACCTATGATGAAATTTTGATTGTTTAAGGTTTAAGATAAGTAAGGGTGTTTTCTATAATGAAACCCATATAATAATAGAAATCCCAAACCCCATTTGAATTTTCAATTCCACTGAATCTGATCATGATTATTATATTCATATATTAAATTTCAAAACCATAATCCTAAATATTAAACTCTATCATATATCTATAAGATGTATCAAAAATAATATATTGGTTCTGAAATCAGTTAAAACTTACTTTAAAATAATTCTTTATAAATTACTAGAAGTTGAAACCATTGTTATAGGGAACAAATTATAATAATATTGATCAATGGTTTAATTAGATTAAATAAAAATATATGAATTGGAACAGTATTAAAAAATATAATATTAAAAAATTATATAGGGAATTATTATCCATGACACATGGAATAAATCATGCTAGGATAGATTTTTTATCTCATTATAGGAAATTAAGATGATGACTATTAATATATATAGTTTGTTAATTAGATCTATCACATTTAACATATTTTTCACTAGATTTATAATTAATTATGCCTAAAACATAGTGTAAATATTCAAAATAAATCCAACACATCTATATAAGACAATATAAAAAATTATATAATGATACATAAGAATGGACAAGATATAACTTCTTGGAAATTAGAGAAAATGAGAGATAATTATTAAGGGGAAATAAAAGATAAAATTCAAATTGATATAATTGATTTTTTATCATAGTTAATCTAAATATGCATGAAAATATTATTATATCTAGTGGTGTTAAATTGAAAAAAATATGATTATATTATTGTCTCAGATGAAGTTAAAGAAGCAATATAAAATGAATCTGTATTCCTTATATTATAGGTTTACCAAGAACGTTTCATAATTTCATAATAATCAATATAATGATAATATTATAGCAGTGGTACAAGAACCAAGGATACTGGTCTATAGGAGTAGAATATGTATATAGATATAAAAATTATATCTCTAATAAAATTAAGTAATGGAAAGTATAGTATACATAGAGTCACATGTGTTAGTGTTGGTGACTAGATTCATATCTCATGGAAATCCTAAATATGATGTGTGGGTCAATTGGTTAATAGTCTAAAAGTAATCTCTAGTTCAATTAGGAGTATTGTGATAATGGATTCCCTGAACCCAACTTGAGTAGTACTATTTGAATATAATAGCATGTACATATTTATATTTATAATTTCTTTTTTCATTACCATGATAGTAATAAGATTTGCATATGTAATATAAATATGATAATGTCATTAAATTTTATACCATGTCATAATGTTATATCAATAACATGTGAAAGTGAGAACATAATAAAATTATGATAGTAATATTAGATATAAATATGTTAAATTTCATTTTTTTATAAAAGATATTCATGAAATAAGAAATAATATATGAATATAAAAGTCATAGTTATTTATGATGTGTGTGTTAGATATTTTAAGGTTATTCTAATTTTTATTTCATAGTATTGTCT
The DNA here is from genome assembly GCA_963277665.1 of Viscum album. Lineage (NCBI taxonomy): Eukaryota > Viridiplantae > Streptophyta > Magnoliopsida > Santalales > Viscaceae > Viscum > Viscum album. The sequence continues at coordinate 2,038,192,958 of OY728148.1, forward strand.
TAGTAATGGGTGATTATTTTTTTATTGAAACTGTTATTTATATATTCTCTTTATAACTTATGATTCTATGATATTTTCAACTATTGTGTATATTTTAATAATTTTTAATAAATATATTAAGAAATAAATAGAAAATTAAAGTATATTTTGTCCCAAGATTACTTTGGTCATATGATAACCAAGAGATCATTGTGTTTTCTCTTAATTGATCATGTATTCACTTGTTATCATTTTTATAGGTGGAGGAAATACCTAATCTGTTACACCCCAAGATTTTATGAAAAATATTCTTTTTAATTTCATGTTTTGTGTTGTACGCTACACCAAAAGGAACTTGCACAACACGCATCCTTGACTTTCCTTGCATTACACGCAATCACGACCTTCCTCGATAGAGTGTGTAGTACGCAATACCGAGTTTCACTAAACAACGATATGCTATTAAAATATTATTAAAACTAGCCATTATGAATAGTAATAAACACTTTTTGAAATTTTGTAAATTTTATTTTTCAAAATGGACTTCATTTTTTGATTCGGAATATTAAAATTAGCTTAGGGTGAAATTTTGGTACTTTTCGGATAACTTTCATATTCTGATGAATAGTGAAAATTATTAAATTTTAATTAAAAACAACTTTTTTAATAGAAATAATAAATAGTGATAAATTATAAATTTGAGTGGTTTTAAAGTATACTTAGAAAATATTTTTACAATTTAATACAATGTTGGTCATTGGATGTAATTTCACATTTAAACCAGACATAAGCAAGTGTCAATCTTTTGATAGTTATTATCTCTCAAAAACACGCTATTTGTTTTGACGACGGGAATTAATTTTTAAATTAATTAATGTAACTGATATGTTTTTAATTTGGTAAAATAGACGTCATTTTTAAATTCATAATATCAAATATAGATTAGGCCTAATTTTTTGTATTTTTCTGGAATCATTCATTTTTGATGAATAGTGAAACCACTAAGTGATAGTTAAAAAAACTGAATTTTACATAAAACCTAATTTTACCGCTTTTGTGAGTGGAATTCCGAAAATCCGAGAGACACAGTTAATATCAAGGACTAAAATGTGGTTCAATTAGATGAAGATAATTTTTGGTAAATATAAACTTTTGACTTTTTTTTACCATGGTTAAAAGTAAATATGGTAATTAAGTGTAAAAATGATATTATTATTACCCTAACACATGTTGTAATTCTATTGGATAAGTGTAATTCGACCAAATAAACCATAGGAATAAAATATGACCATTTAATCCCACTTGGATTAGATTAGGACATTTATTATTAATTTATTTAAAGAAGGGTTAAAATAGTTAAAATCAATGTTTAATAAGTAAATAATTTTTAATATAGGGTTATACATAAGATAAATTCGACTATAAATATTCATTATAAATATAAAACGATTTACAATATAATGATATTTTATTTGTAATTTTTAGACATTAAATAATCTAATTTATTTATGACACAATGATGATGCAGTAATTACCTTTTTAAGAAACTATTAACATAATTGATGTTATAAATGCCCCGATAAATGTAATTTGAGACTTTTTATGACATACAATAATTTTCTAGGTTAATATGACATGTTATGGTTGATTTAAGTAACATGTTCCGAACCTATCATTCTGTTATAAATTTCATAAAAATCATGTACCAAATAGTGTCAGAATTGACATAAATTAGTTTTTAAACCAAATATTATATTATTAATTGTTATTTTATTCCTAAAAATATAAGGTCAGGCCAAATGAATTGGATAAGGTTATATATATTAATAATAAACAACTTGGGGTTCGTTTGGCTTGATATAGTATGTTTATTAACCATATAGTGTAAGAAAACAAAAAGACACGGTAAAAGATAAAATATTTAACTTAGAGTTAAATCTAATTGATAAGGTAAAAATAATAACCTAACCATGTATAAATCCTATTGGATGAGAGGATTTCTACCCATCCCAACCTTATCTTCGAAATATATCAATTGTGAGCTATTTAAAACCGAACTTTACTTTATAATAAAATAATATGTTTAGTTTTCCCAAAGGTGCCCCTCTGCTCCCTTATAAAAGGGAACCTCCTCCCTCTCCTCCTCACACCAATTTGAGAATTCAAGCTCATCCAACCACTGCCAAAATATCTTCTCCACTTACCTAGTATCATCCTAGAGTTCCTGGTCTTCTTCAAAGACCAGCCTTAGTTCTTTAAGTGGAGGTTAAGAAAACGCGCGTCAAAAAGAGGTAATATCCATTACTGATCTTTTTCAATTTCTTTATTCTTCAACTTCTTCTTCTTTAGTTGTTTCAGGATAAAGTAATCACATCAGTATTTATTATATACTGATATGCAATTATAAATATGAAACAACTCTAATTAACCTTCTATCCATCCTACGGAAAAAGGAAATCACCGCGCGTGCGTACGTACGGAATACCTTCTCCACGCCCTGGTGTAATCTATTTTCCACCACCACCTAATTGGATTGGTATAATGGTGTAATGAGTAACTATATATGATTATTATGAAGTGATATTGATACTGAAATAGTATAAATACACTTCAACACAAGTTCACGATCATGAGAATGATATCATCGCTCGTGCGTACGTACGGACTACCGTCTCCACGACGCGGTGAGATTCATTCTCCATGTTAACCATTTAAGAATGATTATAAAGTATGTATAAGAAATAATAATGAAATATATGACATTATAAAGCTACTGGATTTATGAAAATATGTATGTCATTTACTTACTTCCATTCAAGACAATAAGGAATGGAAAACATCGTTCATGCGTACGTACGGACTACCGTCTCCATGAACGATGTGTTTCATTTCATTTATCAATATTATATATATATATATATATACTGAATATATATGATATATAAATCATGTTTTATATTCTGGAAGTAATTAAATCATGATATAAGTAATAATAATGTCAAGAACAACAAGTCCAAACAATTAAGATAAATGAAACGATTTTACCCAAAACGCTTCTTTAACATGGAATTTACAAAACAACGGGTAATATAAAGTCATAAGTGAACCATATATGATATAATAAAAATGTATAGGATTCTGTAATAAGTTAATGAAATTATTTAAATAATTATACAGGAGTTTCGGACACTTACGAAGCAAATCGGACTTATGTTAAGGGAAATATCACAATCTCATTTTTATCTGAGATTGTTTATACTCTGGTATTTAGTAGGTTGTATTTTATCATCCAAATCCATGTTCCATCAATATGTAATATTGTTTACATCCACCTACAATTTTTTATATCCAATTTTACCCTTCGGTGAGTTTTTAGTAAAGGATATGAAAGGAATCTTTTGTCGTTTTTCGTACGAGGTATTTTTTGACTTTTCTGACAAAAGTACGAGATGAATGTTTTTTAACTTATACGGCATGAATGGATTTTTAAAACATTATTTCCAAGAATCTTCCATTACAAGATTTCAGGTTTATTTTTAATCAAATTCTTTTAGTTTAAAATTGCATGACATGTTAAGAAAGGAAAAAGGGTTTTAAAGTAGAAAGGATATTTTCCTCAAGAATGGAGTTCAAGTGTTTTATCAAAATTATTTTCCATCTAATATAATAAAGGGTTCTGTTTCTATCCCTATTATTACATTTATTTGATTATGTTCTGATGGAATCATTTTTATGAATTCCTCTATCTTATATGAATTGTTTTATGATGTTGTGTTGTTTAAGAATCCCATTTTTGTTACATGGGTTATTTTATGATGTATGGTTTATGATTTTGTGGCACACATAAGAATGATATAATTATGAGATGGGTGGGACCTATATCTCCCTCCAATTCATTGGGTAATGATTTTATATCGCATGAGATAGACATGGATAGAACGGTAGGTTATACCAGTTCAGTGAAACAGGATTGAAACGAGGAGTGAAATCGGTTCAGAAAGGGACTTTGTCCACTAAGATAGTCTTTGGAATGAGTATTGACTAATAAGAAATGATTCTATATGATTATGTGTGTATGCCACAAAGTTTCATGTTTTAAGTTATGATTATTGGGATTACATATCACTACTATGATTTATCCCATGTTATTAAATTATGATCTCTTTTGCAGGTTATGATTTCCAAAAGATATGTTCTTATGCATATGATGTGATTGATATTTCTTTTGTTTACCCTTACTGAGCATTTGAGCTCACCCTTTTATGTTTTCTTTTCCCCAGGGTATAAAGAAAGGAATTAGGTTTAAAAAAACAAGATCTTTATGGGAGATGATGAAGATCATTCACCACGATTAGAAGATTATATTCCGAGTTTCCAAAGACACTAAACTATTACGGTCCTTGTGTGTGTGTTTTTGTTATGTACTAAGTATTACGCAAAAGTAATGTAATGTCTATGTACGTTAAGCTTCAGGTCTCTACATAATCCTATACCATGTTGGTATCAAATTTAATTTATATAAAATAAATCAAGTAACATAAATAATATTTTTAAACCTTCATGGTTATGTATAAGGATGATCAAGCACGGATGGAAATTATATCCCAAATGTTGAATGATCTACCAAAGTATGTTCCATATTAAAAGGCACAACATACAGAGTAAGTGTGGATGTGATAAATGAGAGTATATTATAGAATATCTATTATTTTTGTAATATGCGAGAATGGGTTGATGTACCCTCAAATGAAATAATTATATTTCCCAAGAGGTGATAAAATGAATGTCCCAATTGGATGGGTATATAGTCATTGTAATTTTATTAAACATTTAAAAACAACTAAAATTTGGATTTTAAAACTATAAAAGATCATATATATTTATATTATAATGGATCTAAATATATTTTGTATTCCCAAATTTGTCCACCATTATGAGATAATCCCATGTGGTAGTTTTCCAATTGAAGGAGAAATGAGCAGTAAAAGGGTATCAAAAATTGTTTCACAAGCCATATATCTTAAACAAAATCATGTAATCACATTCTTGTTGTGTGGAATTATAAATTATACTACCTTATATTTTTTTATCCTAAATCCTAAAGATATAACATCAACAATATACATAGAAAATGATTTTGAGAGGAAAGTGTTTTTTGTGAAGGAATAATTTGGTTTGTGGAAAATTAAGTTTTATACTATGAATCCTATTATGCAAAAAGCTTCTATAAAACATTTTCGTAAAAAATAGATGGAATATAGGAGGAAAAAAGAAATTTTTATCAACTATGAAGATATATTTATAGTTAATAATCACTAAAATAGGTTTTTTAGAGTGGATGAAAATATGTATGGGAATAGAAACCCAATAATACGATACTTGGACCTACACAATAAAAAACTAGTTTTGGATAACTTATAACTAGCTTCGAGCCATTTTATGGGTTAAAAATCCCCAATTAACAATCTAATCATGTTTGGGAATCACTAAAAGAGTACTTGAAACCCAAATAAAATATAATTTTTAATTATTTTCCAATAATATTAGAGACAAGAAATCGATATTTGGTTTTGGTTAGGGTAATAAAGGGGTTTTACCCTAAAATTATTATAAAAATTGTAAATAATAAATTTAATAGGGTATTTAAATGGATTCATGTTTTAAATGGGAAATAAATTTTTTTCTCAAGTTACTGGTAAATTGATATTAAATAGGTTTACGTTCAGTAATAATTAAATAGGTTTAGGTTTAGATGCTATAATTTTAGTGTGGCCAAACCCATTTCAATCAATATATGGAAGAATGTGAGGGTATTCCTTGGGAGTAAGTAGATATAGATGAAACTAGGAACATAATTAAGGAATAATTCTTTAATATTTTCTATGAAGAACATGATTATATACTAAAATGTTGTGGAAGAAATCAAGAGGAAGTTTTAACAAACCTTATAGAGGTAAAAATAACACCTAGTTTATTAATGATTCCATGGTTTCCCAACTATCATTTCTATGTAACCAAAGGATTTTCTGATGGTATTATTAGAATATGAATACAACAAATAATGTGGGGGATATTTAATAATATATTGACATTACTAGGAATTAAAAAATTATTGTGATCAGAACTCACTAATGTTATGTGGAATTAATTTTATTTTGGAAGAAAATTAGTTAAAGTCACTAGGGGTTATTGAATGGGATTTTAGTTATATGAGTATGTCTTTAGAGATAGAGTAACATGATATTGAGTTATAGGTAACCAAGATTCCAATATTTAAATCATCGATCACTGTATGGATTTTTTTTAAGTTAATATGTGAGTAGGAATTGAAATAACCATTTTCTAGTTTTGATGATATTCTCAATCAATTAATGAATTTAATTAGTCTATCTTGACCAAAAAATAATGTTTCTACTAGGAACAACCCCATAGGATGTATGTCCTTACCAATATCAACACAAGTAAAATATTAAATTTAATGGAAGGGTGATGATATATTATCTAAATTAGTTATTAACCAAGTTAGTATCAATTATAATCACCAGTTCTTTCTGTTAAAAAGATATGAAATTATATAGTTTTTCATTGGTTACATATATATTAATTAAATGATTTTGATAGATAATTTTCTTATTCTATTTATGGGGTAATTACTTGATAAATTATATAGGGATAAGTATTTTTCAAAAAATATATCTACACTCAAGTTATTAAAGTGATAATAAATCAAAAAAATGGAAATACAATTGTAGATACAAATCATGGACATTTTTAGTTCCTTACATAAGGTAGTTCAACATTGGAGTTCTTATTTAAGGGGTCAAACAAATTTGTATACACAGATTAATAAAATATCAAATTCCTATAGGAATAGAGGATAAAAATATCCTTTGATTATATTGCACTGTAGAGTATGATATATAATATTAGAATAAGGTGAAAGATTATATCTCACATAAAATCATTGAATATTGGATAATGTTTGAAATATTGATCCTACATATTCATATCTTCATGTTAATTAATGATGAGATCTAATATTCTCAGAAAACCAAGACCACAAAAAGAAAATAGTTTATTGAATACTAGGTGTGGATTTGATAGTTAAGATGGATTTAATTTATAATATGAGTTTTTTAATTAAATACCAGTTCAATTGAGTTTCTAGGGATCAAATAACACATATATAATAGAGTATAATACATTAGATACCTCAAATTTCCCAGAACACCATGCATGGAAAAACTAAAACCATGTATATAAATAAAATAAAAATATTTTAATTTTAACATAGATATAGTTTTACTATACTAATTTTGTTCATGGTGAAGACCACTTGTAAAACCCCAAATTCTCTTCCCGAAATGTCATTTCCATGAATCAATCTAAATCATCAATGAATTGGGTGGGATCCACCTTGTGATCATGATATGCATGTCCTTGAATGTGTCTATGGAAGGATAAGAAAGAGATATTTTACAATGATATAATCAATAGATAAATATTGGGGGGAGGATCACAAATATATATAAAGAATCTTCCTCTTTTCAATAGTTCATCAGGACACTCCCCTATCTACCTACATTTATTTGAATATTCAAAACAGTCAAGTAAATGGATTCACCTATTCAAGAATTTGTTAAAATAACTATTGAATCTCACATGAGTTTAATCTTATGAAACATATATAATAATTTTTTCCAATTTTAGAAGATAACTAAATTATAAAATTTAGCAATCACATTCCATGTTAATCATATCATTCTATGTTGAATGAATAATATGAACAACTGACAATATAATATCATTATTTTATATAAATTGATTCACTAAATAGTACATAAAAATATTATATCACCCATTATGATACCTCAAGTATGTCATAAAATATAATTGGTGTTTAAATATGCCTTACCATAAAATATATCTATATCAAAACATATGATACCTACCATTCATAAATCATATATATTCAAGGAATTAGGGTATATCTCCATCAATCTCCTACCTTCACGAAATCCTTATAGACATTGTGTCATTTTAACATATATTGTATCATATAAAATTACCCGTCTAACCATATCCATACCTCCTTTTATATATACCAAAAAACTTATGTAAATCTATCATTAACTCCACCTAATATAACATTAAATGCAATACATTTTGAACATCATCATATCATATAAAATGATTGGTTAGATCATTGGATAAATGTATTCAATATCCCCATACGATATTCCTAGTATAATGAATATGATATTACATAGGTTTATATATATCATATCATATGATATATCTATGTTTTATAATAATGTATATACCATTTAGACATCATATAAATTAATGGGATTAGGAAATATCTTCACCATTCTTCATCATTCAATAATGACATATAAACATTATTTGATTTCATCTTATATTCTATTATATTCAGTAACATGTTAAAATATATCAAAAACAAATTTTATATATCTCTAAATTGATTTGTGAATGTCAATTATCAACATCACGCCATATAAAATCAGATCAAATACCTTAAGAATACCCATCCAATGATTAATTTTTTGATAAACTCTTAACAATTTTAGAGAAACTATATGAGTTTCATAAAAAATTATTCATATCTAGTCAACTATAAATTTTTTACCCTATTAACCCTTATAGAATTTTAAATAAATATGAGTTCCAAAATTCATAAATTTAAGAATAGAGTATCCTCTAGAAAAAAATCAGTGTTACTCAATCTATAAAGGGATACGACGTGATATCTATCAAAAACATGTATCTATATACCTATGTCCACCATATATATTATTTATAAGAATGAATTTTCATATGATCTATTTTTTCCAATATATAGAGATACCAAAAAACAATTATTATGTCAATACCATATTATCACTCATTGTTTCATGATTCTTAGTGTATAGTCTGACCAAGTCAATGAATACATCACATGTTATTTACCCTTATATATGAGTACATCACATACCCCTAATCCAACAGATAATCATAGAACATATATTATTTATGTATGGTTATAAACGTTTTTAGTCTATCTCAATTGAGGGACCAAATTTCATACAGTTTATATGATAGAAAAAATCCCATCGTAGACAATCCTTGAATGATGACATGAGCAGTAACATACCAACTGTGACCCCGATTAACTAAAACTGATGTATTAAAAATTAATACTATCAATGTGTCAAGGTTATCAATATATATTTTGAATGTTTCCAATTAATATAATTGTATCATGGGGAAGGGTAGGTTTGAATTAGTGATATATTTTCTTTTCATGTTTCCATAGAAAATGATATAAACTTCTCCATTTTTAAATGATTATTTTATCTACTGAAAAAAAAAATCAAACTCACGTCCCTAAGAACACAAAAAATTAAATGCTTCACTATTCAGTAATAATAGATAATTCCTTGGTATGGTTTGAAATTGGTCAAATACCACACAATATACTAGATATAAAATGTTTTGTGTGCAATATAATGAGTAGGCTATGCCATTTCACTCACATAGAACTACATAGATAATCCAATAGTTCATGTACTCCTTCTAAAAAAATATAAGTAATATAATGTTTTTTTAGAAAAATGTTACTCTTTTTATTTATCAAAATTAAAAAATATAGACATTAAAAAAATCCACTTTCTTACCCAAAAGCCGGTAAAAACATTTTGGACTTCGATATAAAACTCATTCTGATTAGACTGTCAAATTCTTCCATGATTTTTGATCAATTAAAAAAATATATGTCTCAATTACAATACGAATGAGTCAATTATGATGCATTTATTCTTTAGTCTATAAATAAAAATATGATAATATTACCCAATATGATAACTTTTTGGATAAGATAATCAGTTGATTATGATGATTATCTCAATACATTTCAATCAAGTATCATCTCCTTTCTCTTCTTTCCGTCATGTATTATTCAAGGAAAACAATTTAGAAAACCTACTTCTATCTAGATTTCTTCCTTCTCTCTACATCTAATGAATAGTACATTAGTTATAAATGTAGAATATACTTCCCTCCTTTCATAGTCTCCAAAATATTGTTTGGGAGGGATTCATGAAAGCATTCTTTCTTAGCTAAATTATCTAAATATATATGTTTCATTGAATTTCATGTGCATATTAATATCAGAAATATTTCTAAACTCTTATCTTTTCTTGTTAATCCTTCTAGAATCTTCGATAATCATCAACTCAGTTCTTAAATCCATCAAAAACTCAAGTCCAATATTAATTTCCCATTATGATTTTTATAGTATGATTTCATTATTACGATACCCTGCACCAATTGAATATATGAATAAATGGATAGATTTAATCATATTAGATAATATTGAACTAATTTCGTTTATCTATTGTAATTTCTTGAAAAAATCGATCCATTATGTTTCTCTTCCCCAAATAGAGAAAAAAAATCTTCTTTGAACTTCATGTTCCCTATTTCCATTAGTTGTGTATCTTCTTAAAACTCTTATGAACGTCTATTTGGATTCTTATTTTCATTTTAATTATGATCTGGCTCATTATTACAAAGAAAAATGTAACACATTATATTTTTATTCAAATATTATCTTAGTCCACTTGAACAAAGTATTTCAAATTATTCTACTTCATATTTTCTTCATAAAGATGAATCAATATGAGCTCAAATGCGATTAATCATAACCAAACTAATGAAAGAACATAAAAACAAATCCATGTTCTTATTTTTCTTCTGACTACGGTACTGATGATATTTCAATATTCCAAATATTTTACATTCAATTCCTTGAAGATTTATTTCATTTGGATTTGGGTCTGACTGAATACCAATACCATTTATTTCTCACATTTTCCACAAACCATACTTCTCTTCAAACTAATTAGAATCTGATGAGATAATTTCGATGATCTTTAGAAAAAAATCTACAACTATACCAAAAATATTCTTTCACAAACATTTACTTCTATCATGACTTACTTTATGAACATGAATACATTGGAGCCAAGATTAAACATCATTTTACTATATAAGGAAGGTATTGGGGCTTCCACTTCCTTCATAAAGAACATTCATTCCTTCTTCAACTAGATATTAATGAATGATTCTGCTCATATTGAATATGACTTGACGTACCAATTTTTATCCTCCTTTTTTTAATCAAAATAACATTAAATGTTTAATTTTTTACTTCTAATTTATAATAACTCCATGATCAGAAAAAAATTTGTTTGGTAAAGGTATTACGAAAATTTTAGCAACTTGTGTTGATGCTGGAACATATTTTAGCTTCAATTAATTCTTCTCCACATTACCATTTATGAAATGAAATTTTATATAAATATGTTTTAAATGAGAATGTGTCACTATATTCATTGTGAGATTGATTTTACATTGATTATAAAAACCCAATAGAAAGGGTGTCTTCCATTTAATAAGTAAGTCTTCTAACTGAGTCTTTATACACATAAGTTGGGTAGTAGATTAAATATCATAAACATACTCAACTTTAGTAGTACTGGGATTTATTGAATTCTATTTCTCTTTATGGAAACTAAAATGAATTTTCCCTTTAAATAAAACTCCACTAGATGGGGATATTCTATCATCAACATTTCTTGACAAATCATCTTCTGAATACCCAAAAAAATCAGCATATTCTGAGATATCATTACATATTCTGAAATTTTTTAATCGTTTAATTTATCTAACAATTATTTTTCTAGTAAGAATATATGATTCATTATGATTACCCAAAAATATTTTATATAATGTAATTATATAAACAATGTCGAGTCTAGAGGCAGTCAAATAAAAAAACATCCAATCATAATATGAAATTATTATTGATCAACATCCTTGCCTTATCCATCTTTAAAAAACATTATTCCCACTAAAATAAGTGTTGAGATCGTTTTTTATTTTTCCATACCAAACTTCTTATGAAGTTCATTAGCATACTTTTTAAGAGAAATGAAAATATGTTTCTTCATGTGAAAAATTTAGAAATTAATAAAATATTTATTTTCCCCGTTAATGGAAATCTCAAAAACCATTTAATTTATCCAAAAATCATTCGTATTATATTTCATCATCCCCCGAAAAGATAATTTCATCATCATATTAATTTTTATAAGGAAATACTCCAGACATTAATTGATGAAACTATTAATATAAAATCATCCATTATTAAAACCCATATTACCTAATAAAGTATTCAATTTGGGTTACCATTGCATTGAATTATATTTCATCCCATACAAGGCTCTAATCAATCTATAAATATAATATTCATCATTCCCAACAATAATGCTACATGGTTGTTCAATTTAAACATCCTCATCAATATCCCATTTGGATGTGCCAAATTTAAATTGTTTAAAAAATATTAAACATTATTGTGATATAATAGAACTAAAAATTATTATTATTTATAGCCTTTCCATCAAAGAATATGTCTCATTAAAATCAACAGCTTTAATTTTTGAGTAAAATTTTAACACTAGTCTCACATTTTATCTTATCACTTTAAATTCATCATTATATTGTTTTGTAAAACCCACGTTGTACCAATACTAATTTCCTTATCTAGATTAGGTATGAGTTACCATGTATAATTATTTATATTTTACCAAGCTCTTCATTCATGCCATGAAACCACTCCAGATATTCAGAATCTTATTTCACATCATTCAGCTCAACTTTTGAATACAAGGAAGTATGTGTAATAGTATTTATGTTTTTCTTTTCTAGATCCTTTTGATTTTTATCACTAATAAAATTCTATGATTCCACATTCTTCATAATCCTATGAAGAGAATTTTGAGATTCTTCCTCATCTCTAGAAATTGACGAGTCTGATTCTTCTTCTTCATGAGTAGGATTTCAATTATTTGTATCCTTATTGGGAATCAACGATAAAATTTTTAAATCAGATATCATTGTATGGAATTATTTTAAGTAAATATGTTAGTAGCTATTGAAATAACAACTGGCTAGTTTGATGAAATTATATATAAATTATTTAATTTCATTAGTCTATCTTGACTGAAAAATCATGTTACTACTAATAACTACCCAATTGGACATAAGGCCTTACCAATATCAAAATTAGTAAAATATTAGATTGAATGTTAGTGTGATTAGACAATGTCTAAATTAGTTATTAACTGTATCAATATAAATTTTCTTCACTGGTTATTTCTATTAAAAAGTAATGAACTTATATAGTTTTTATTGGTTAGATATCTACTAATTAATTGATATTTAACGATAATTTTTTTTATTGGAGAATTACCTGACAAATTATATAGGGCTAATTATTTCTCAAAAAATATATTTACAATCCAGTTGTTAAAGTGATAATAAAATAAAAAAATGGAAAACAATTAGATAATAATAATAGATATGTTTATTTTCTTATCTAATGTAGTTCAACATTTTAGTTTTCTTATAGGGTCAAAAAAATTGTATACACCGATCAAAAAAAATATCAAATTCCTATTCGAGTAGAAGATAAAAATATCTCCTTATTAATATTGAATGAAAAATATCCTTTGATTTTATTTCCATGTAGAGTATAATATATAAAAGTAGAATAATTTAAAAGATTATATCTCACATAAAAGCATAGAATATTTGATAATGTGTGAAATACAGATCCCCAATATTAATCTCTTCATGTTAATTAACGAATAGATCAAAAATTATCAGAAACCCAAGACCATAAAAAGGAAATAGATGAGGGAATACTATATGTGTATTAGATAGTTTAGATGGATTTATTTTATAATAGGGATATTTTTAATTAAATACCAGTTCAATTGGGGTTTAAGGATCAAATAACCCTTATTTTATGGACTAGAAGATATTAGATACCACAAATTTCAAAGAACACCATGGATGTAAAAACTAAAACCATGTATATAAATAAAATAAAAATATTTTAATTTTATCATAGATATTCATTTACTATCCTAATTTAGTTCATGGTGAATAATAATAGTGAAAAACTCAATAACTCTTCCCTAAATATCATATCAATTAATCAATCTGAATCACCAATGAATTGGGTGGGATCCACCCTGTAATCATGATATTCATGTATCTGAATGTGTCAACAGAATAATACGCAAGAGATATTTTGGAATTATATAATCAATAGATAAATACTGGGGGAGGATCAAAAATATATATATGGGAACTGCCTCTTTTAAACTGTTCATCATGATACTCTCTGATTTCCCTACATTTATTTGATTATTCATAACATTCAAGTAAATGGTTTCAACCATTCAAGAATTTGTTAAAATGAACTATTGAATCTCACATGAGTTTAATCTTATGAAATATATAAAATAATTATTTCTAGTTGTAGAAGATAATAAATGATAAAATTTAACAATCACATTCCATGTTAATCATATCATTCTATGTTGAACGTAGAATATGATCAACCAACATTATGAAATCATTATTTTATATAAATTGACTTCCTAAATAGTGAATAAATATATTATATCACCAATTATGATACCTCAAATAAGTTTTAAAATATTCTTTTGGTTTAAATATGTCATACCTTAAAATATATCTATGTCATAAAATATGATACCTACCATTCATACATCATATATATTCAAGGAATTAGGGTATATCTTCATCCACCTCCCACTTTTACTAAATCCTTATAGAATTTGTGTCATTTTAATATATATTGTATCAAATAAAATAACTTTTCAAACCATATCCAAAACTGCTATTATACATACCAAAAATATTTTGGAAATATATCATCTACTCCACCTCATATAACAATAAATGCAATACATTTAGAAAATCATCATATCATATAAAATGATTGGTTGCATCATTGGATAAATATGTAGAATCTCCCAATATTATATTCCTATAATAATACATATGATATTCCTTAGGTTTATATATATCATAGCATATGATATATCTATCTTTTATAATAATATATATACCTTTTAGGCACTATATACATTCATGGGTTTAAGAAATATCTTCACTATTCTCCATTTTTCAATAAGGACATATAAACATTATTTTATTTCATATGATATTGTATTATATTCAATAACATGTTAAACTATATCAAAAAATACTTTTATATATCTCGAAATTAATTTTCAAAAGTCTATTATAAACATCACCCCATATAAAATCATATCAAATACCTTATAAATACACATCCGCATATTCATTTTGGATAAACTCTTAACACTTTTAGATTAACTATATGAGTTTTATAAAAAATTATCCATATATAGTCAACTATAAATTTTCACCCTATGAACCCTTACATAATTTGAAATAATTACGAGTTCAAAAGTTCCTAAATTTAAGAATAGAGTATCCTCTAGAAAACAATCAGTGTTACTCAATCTAAAAAGAGATATGGGATGACCTCTTTAAAATACATGTATCTCTATACCTATGTCCACCATATGTATTATATACAAGAATAATTTTTTATATGATCTGTTTTTTCAAAGATATAGAGTAACCAAAAAAAATATTGTGTCAATACCATATTATCACTCATTTTTTCCTAATTTATGGTTTATTGTCTGACCAATTCAATGAATACATCACATGTTAATTTCCCTTATATATGAGAACATCATATTCCCCTCATCCAATAGATATTTAGAGAACATATATTTTCTATGCATGGTTATAAACCTTTTTAGTTTATATCAACTGAGGGTCCTCATTTTGTACTCTTTATAAGATAGTAAAAATCCGATCGTGGAAAATCCTTGAAAGATGAACTGATCATTAACATACCAACCCACACCCCGATTAGCTAAACCTGAAGTCTTGAAAAATAACAGTATGAAAGTGTCTATGTTATCAATATATGATTTGAAAGTTTCTAGTCAATATAATTTTATCATGAGGAAGGGGAGGGTTGAATTAGTGATCTGTTTTATTTTCATGTTTCCTTAGAAAATGATATAACCTTTTCCATGTGTTAATAATTAATTTATCTACCGAAAAAAATTCAAACTCACATCCACAGGAACACAACAATTTACATGGTTCACTATTCAATAATAATAGATAATTCCTTTGTATGGTATGTAATTGATCAAATACCACACAATCCACTAGATATAAAACGTTTTGTGTGGAATACAATGAGTACAAAATGCCATTTCACTCATGTAGCACTATATAGTTAATCCAATTGTTCATGTACTCCTTCTAGAAAAAATAAAGTAATATAATGTGTTTTTATAAAAATGTTCCTCAACATATTTATCAACATTAAGAAATATAAACATTCGAACAATTATATTATCTTTCTTACGCAAAAGCTGGTATGAACATTTGGGACTTCGATATAAAACTCATTCTAATTACCCATTCAGATTCTTCCATGCTGATTGATAAATAAAAAATATATATATGTCTCTATTAGAATATGAACGAGTCAATTATGATGAATTTCATCTTTATTTTTGAAATCCAAATACTATAATATTACCCATTACGATAACTAGTTAAATAATATAATCAGTTGAATATGATGATCATCTCAATACATTTCGATCAAGTATCCTATCTTTTCTCTTCTTTCCATCATTACTTATTCAAGGAAAAAATCTAGAAAAATGTCATCTATCATGTGTTATTCCTTCTCTATACTTATCGTGAATAGTACTTTAGTCATAAATTAGAATGTATTCTCTAATTTTATACTCTTCCCAAATATTGTTTGGGATGGATTCATGAAACCATTCCTTCTCAGCTAAATTATCAAAATATGTATGTTTCATTAAATTTTAGGTGCATATTAACTTCATTAATATTTTTAAAATCTTTTCTTTTCTTATTAATCCTTATAGAATCTTATAAAATCATCGAATCACTTCTTAATTCCATTAACAAACTCCAGTCCAATATTTATTTCCTATTATGATGTTCATAGTATAATTTCTCCATTAAGAATTCCTAGCAGAAATTGAATATATGAATAAATGGATAGATTCAATCTTCTTAGATAAAATTGAGACGATTTATTTAATTTATTCCAATTTATTGAAACAATTAATCCATTGTGTTCCTATGCACTAAATGAAGAAAATAATCTTCTTTGAACATCAATTTCCCTATTTCCATCAGTTATGTATCTCCTTTAACCTAATAAGAAAGTCATATCGATTTCATTTTCAATTTTCACTATGATCTAGATCATTACTAAAACAAAAAATTTAACACATTATATTTTTATTCATATCTTATATTAGTCCACTTGAACAAAGTAATTAAAATTATTCTACTTCTTATTTTCGATAGAAAGATGAATCAATATGTGGTTAAATATGATGACTCTTAACCCAACTAATTGAAGAACATAAAAAATAAGATTTCTTATTTCTCTTCTGACTATGATACTAATTATATTTCGATATTCAAAATATTTTAATTTCCATTCATTGAAGATTTATTTCATTTGGATTTGGTTCTGACTAAATGCTAGTATCATTGGTTTCTCAAATTTTACACAATCCATACTTCTATTCAAACTAATTAGAATTTTATGAGAACATTATGATGATCTTTAGGCAAAAAATCTATAGATTTACCAACAATCATCTTCCAAAATCATCTAGTTCTATCATGACGAACTTTATGAACAAGACCACATTAAAGCAAGATTCAACATTATTTGACTTAACATGGAAGGTATTGTGACTTCCACATCCTTCATCAATAACATTCTTTCATTCTTGACATGGATATTATTGACATGATTATGCTCATATTGAATATGACTCAACTCACCTCTTTTACTCCTCCTTTTTTTAATCAAGATTACATAAAAATTATTATTGTTTACATATGATTTATAAGAACTCCATGATTAGAAAAATGTATCTTTGGTAAATGGATTGTGAAAATTTTATCAACTTGTTTTAATGTAGGAACATATTTTAGCTTCATTTAATTCTTCTCCACATACTATTTTATGAAATGAAATTTTATATAAATATGTTTTAGATGATAATGTTGCATTGTATTCTTGGTGAGATTCATGTTACTTTGATTATAACAACCCAGTATAAAGGGTAACTTCCATTTAATAAGTATCTCTTCTAACCGAGTATTTATCCACATAAGCTGGGTATTATCTTAAGTATTAGCAACATACTCAGCTTCAGTCGTACTTGGATTTATTGTATTTGGTTTATTTTTATACAAACTAAAATGAATTTTCCCTTGAAATAAAACTCCAAAAGATGTGGATATTATATAATCATTATTTCTTGACCAATTATCATCTGAATACCCAAAAAAATCATCACATTTTGAGATATCATTACTGGTTTTGAAATTTTTTATTCCTTTAATGAATCTAAGAATTATTTTTCTAGTAAGTATATCTGATTTGTTAGGATCACCCTAAAATATTTCACATAAGGTAATAGTATAAACAATTTTAGGTCTTGAGGTAGTCAGATAAAACAAACATCTAATCATAATCTAAAATTATTTCTAATCAACATCCTTGCCTTGTCCATCATTAAAAAACATTATTCCCACTATAATAACTGTTGAAATCGATTTTCATTTTTCAATTCCAAAAATCTTACGAAGTTCCTTAGAATAATTTTTAGGAGAAAGGAAAATATGTTTCTTCATTTGAAAAATTTATAAATCAATAATGTATTTATTTTCCCATGTTATGGAAATCTCAAAAAAATCTATTTCTTAGAAAAAAATTCACATCATATTTCATCATTCCCATAAAAGATAATGTCATCAACATAAACAATTATGATAAGGGAATAATCCTTACCTTCATTGATGTAAATATTACTACCAAATCTTCCTTTATTAAAACCCATATTCCCTAATTATGTATCCAATTTGGGCCACCATTCCATTGGATTTTGTTTCATCCCATACAAGGCTCTACTCAATCTACATATATAACATTCATCATTCCCAACAATAAAGCTACATGGTTGTTCAATATAAACTTCCTTATTATGATACCATTTGGAAGTTCCGACTTTAAATAGATTTGAAAAATATTAAAATTTGTTGTGAAACAATAGAACTAAAAATTATTGTTATTTCTAACCTTTACACCAATGAATAAGTCTCATCAAAAACAACATCTTCAATTTATGAGTAAAAATTTTACACTATTTTAACATTTTTGGTTATCAATTTATCTTAATTATTATCTTGTTGTGGAAATCCCACTTCATACAAATACCAATTTTAATATATAGATTATTTATGAGTTACCATGTATCATTATTTTCTATTTTACCTTGCCCTTAATTCATTCCATGAAACCACTACAAATATTCAGAATCCTATTTCACATCATTCGGCTCAAATTTTGAATACAAGGAAGTATGTGTAATAGAAGTTATGTTCTCCTAGCTAGAACCTTTTGATGTTTATCACCAATAACATTCTAAGAGTCCCCATTACTTCTCTTCCTAGGATGAGAATTTTGAGATTCTTCCTCGTCACTAGAAATTGAGGAGTCTGATTTTTCTTTTTCTTGAGTAGGATTTCAATTATTGTTTTCCATATAATACTTATTAACACAACTTTCCTTATCAAGCTCTACATCCTTATCTTCTTGAGTATTTTTATCATTCCCAATTTTTTCAAAAATAGCCACATCAACATAATAAGTAAATATTAATATTTATTTTTTAAAACATCTATATCCACATCCTTTTGGAGCATATCCAAGAATGATTCCATCTTTACCTTTCTCCTCAAACATTCCAAGATTTCCACATTTCTTTTTTATAATACATGGACTCCTGAAAACTATTAAGTGTTTAAAACATTGAGTTTTTTCATAAATAATTTTATATGGAGTAATATTTAAAATTGGCCTATATAAAAATCAGTTTTTTATATATACAGTATCACTCACTATTAACCTCGAATATAAATGAGAAATACTATGTTCAGGTAAATTGTTATTCTCATTTCCACTGAACATGTTCATGGAAAAAAATTTGAGTAGTTAATGTGGAGAAAAACACATGACTAATTCCCTTATTATCAAGATGAAATTCATTATATTAATTCTTATACACACCACCATTAACAATTCTCAACTACTTCACTAAATTCTCAAATATTTCTCACCATTAATCCTGATGCTTATGAACATTTATATAGAATCCAGATTATGTTTCATAATACTTATAAAATTAATGTTTGTAATGTCATAAATGTGAGTGATAATGTACTTATAACCATTTATTTATTGTTTTTCATTAGTCTATAAATATTTGAATAAATAATTTATGGTTTTTTTAACAAGTCTCAATTTTCATATGCAAAAAATTTGAAATATTTCTATTCTGAAAAATATCATAGCACTAATCACTTCTTCTTGTCAAATTAGGAATATCTCATTCACTATACTGTATTGATAATGTGATCATGTTTCTTTGAAACATGTTTCCCAACATTTTATAAGAAAATTATCTCTCTTCCACCATTCTCAAGTAACACGTGTTTTTTATTTCACCAACCTAAAAGAAGATTCCTTTTGGTACCTTGGCCTCTTGTATCAATCATTCAATTATCCTCACTTTTCACAACAACCACATATTTTTTGAAGTTAAAACTTTTACCCACATAAAAAAAATTTAAACACTTATAATGTTATGTTTTATCACAAAAACATATAAAACATTATTTGATTTCATCATTTCCTCCCATGAATAGATAAACCACCACTTTTGATTCTCAACGATTCTACATTTCTGAATGTTACCATTCCTTATTTAATTTCTTTCATATTATTCTAAAACCCTTAGTATCTTATCAAATTAGAGTAACACCAACTATCAAGAATTCATTTTAATTATCATTTTATATCTTTCAGTGTGGTTTCAATAACAGGGGCGATTTATTCATTATTTTATTTCTTTTCTTACTAATTTTGAGGATTGTTAATAAAATTTTGTTTTTTAGGTAAGAAAAGAATACATACCAAAGAAATGTTTCCAGGTTTTTCGCATCTATCAAAAATAGTTTCTAAGAGTTTGAATATATTTTCATTTTTCACACCATCCATGTTGGGTTTTTTTGGACTTTGATATCAGACTTCATATTTTAAGAGGACTGACTCCCCCTCAATCAATGACTTCCCTAAACTATGGAATAATAGTAATATTTTTAGTTGAACCAAAACATATTTTACAATTGTTCGAATCTACAACAACACCAGAAGCAGCCATTGAAAGAATATTTTCCTCTGAAACATCCACACTGACCAGAAATTTGAACATGTTTCACATCAACCACTTTGTTATTCTTAACTGAAAAATAGCCTTTACATTATCAATTATAATCCTATTTTTTCTTAGAGTTATTAGAACCAAAATTAATAGAATCAATTTTTTATTCATCATGTTTATAAACGTAGTTGGGCTCCTGAATTTTGGAAAAATCCAAATTCCCAACATTGATATTTTTTTCATATACATATATTTTCTAGAATAGTTCCTCTTATAAAAACATCTAGATTACTTCTAAACCTTTTAAGGTTACTTACTATCATTATTAGATTAATCCTTATAATAATATTCACAAATTTCAAAGATATTGTTTTTAAAACATATATTTTACTCTTAATATTTAGATATTATTTATTATAAATGTTCTAACTCTTCTTATTTTACCACCAGATTCACTACCAAATGTTGATTATGATTCATTTCTTGCATATGATATTTATTTAAATCACCAATTCAGTTTAAAATCTTAACTTTATCATTATAAATATCTTTTTGATGGTTTAATGGGGAACTTCTATATTCAACATCATAATTTCATTCTCTTTTCTTCTAGTATTTCTCTGGTAGTTGTTTAATTCATTATTGAAATTATATTTTAATCCAGATAATTCTTCTTTATAAATTCTCCTTATTAACTATCAATCATTCCCTATTGAATTAATAATATTCTAAAAAACATGATCAACAGTTGTTTTAGTGTCAGCATCACTACCATTTTCTTCTTCATCATTATATTATAAAAATTTATGTCGGATTTGAAGAGTTTTTTATCAATCCATATAGAAAACGATTTGTATTTATCACATTGTTTCTTATATGATCTTCTCGTCCTTATTTATTCTTCCTAATTCACCTACTATTTCATTCATCAAGGAAAATTTTCCATAATGTTCCCAATGGCTCCAAGTTCATAGAATTTTAATTTAAAGTTCACATTAAATTTCCCAATAAATCTTCTCGCATTTTAGAAAAAATTGATAAAATATCAATAATATTTTTTCATACCTCATTTTTGGAATGATAAGGACCAACATCTTCTTCAATAATAATATCTGTTGACCTATCATTCTTGGTAGAATTAAATGAAATTTCACTATCAACATCTGTTTTCCTTTTCAAAATGTTCTTTCTTATCATTACATAAGTGATGAGATGGATGTGTAAATAATCCAATGATAAATTTGCAGGATGTCTATCTTCCAATGAAGATATATTAGCATTAAACATGATGGGAAGGATTCTCAAAATCATTTCAGCAAGTATATAATATTCCAAATTTTCACCATGACACCTGATAGTGCTAAAAATGAAATTTACCGTAGTAAAGAAGTCCCCAACGGATTAATACATAGCCATTTACAAATCTCCATACTTCATCCCCAATATTTTTAATTTTTCCTTATTCAATTCTTTATTTCCTTCATATATGTTTTTAAACATTTCTCATCTACCTTTGGTTGTGGAAACACCATTTACCCTTATAAATTTACTTTCAGAATGTGATGATAGTAAAGCATTCTTATCCCCTCCATCATTATAAAGATTTATCTTATCAATAGATGTAATTGGAAAATTATCATCAATATAAGGAAAAATATTAGTTTCTTCTTTAAGAACATCATTCATTATAGACATGAGATAAGTAAAAAATCTATATTTCTAGATATGATAGTTATTTCTATAAAAAAACTAGGATACTGATATTGTTAACAAATTTAAATTCTTCATAAAACTCTCTTAAAACCTTCAGAAAATAATAAATGAGGGGATATTTAATATCTAATACTAATTGAATGTTCCCAATGATGATTATTTTATCATTGAGAGGGGGAGTGGTTGAATCGGAGGTATCTTTTCTTTTATGTTTCCTTAAAAATTATACAAACATTTACTCCCATTAAATATTACATTCCCTACAAAACAATTAAAACTCAAATCACTATGAACATAAGAAATTACAAGGTTATATATTCAGTAACAATACATACATCCTTTGTATGATATTAAATGATATATTACACAAAATCCACTAAAAATAATTTTGGGTGGTGTACATAAGTAGGATAATCCATTTCCCTCATGTAGAACTATGTAAACAATCCCATAGTGTGTGTTGTCCTTCTAGAACATATAATGTAATAATTTTATTCTCTTAAAAAACATTTTACTTTTATTATTTATCCACTTTCACACATATAAACATTTAACTCAATTATTCACTTTCTTACATAGAATCTAGTAATAACTTCATGGAATTTAATTTAAAACTCATTCCTATTACCCATTCCAATTCTACCAGTAAGATTTCTCAATAGAGAAAATTATATATCTCTATCAGAAAATAGTTGAGAAAATTCTGAACCGTTTATTATTTATTCTAGAAATCCAAATACAATTGTCCTGCCAAATATGATAATTGGAAAAACATAATAATCAGCTTTATATTATGATCATATGAATACATTACAATCTTATCTCTTATCCATTCTCTAATGTCCAATATGGATTCTTTATGGAAAACAATATGTAAACCATTCTTCTCTCTAGAGTTCTATCTTCTCTCTACTTCTCATGAACAATTCTTTAGTCAAAAAAGTACAATATACATTTCCCCTTTTATAATCTCCCCAAATATGGTTTGGATGGGATTCCTGAAAACACTCCTGCTCAACCAAATTACCTGAGTCTATATGATTAATTGAATTCCAGTGAATCATGGCATCATAAAAATTTATTAAATCATATCATTTTTTATATATCCTTGTCCAATATTCTAAAAAATTATACTTTCTTCTGACTTCATTCAAAAACAGCTGCTTAATTTTTATTTTCAATTCAAATTTTAGAATTATAATTTCATTATTATGATTCCTTGTACGTATTTCACATATGATTAATTTTATAGCTTCAATACTCTTATCAAACCTTAGTCTATTTCTATTGATCCATTATTAGTTCCCCAATAAAAGTTATTGATTTTGTTTCTTTACACCAAATTAAGAAAATGAAATATCTCTATTGAACATCATGTTCCATATTTCCATGAAATTTTATCTCCATGAAACTCTTGAAAATATCATCTCTGATTAATATTCTTGTTATCGTTATGATCTATCTAATTATGATACAGACAAATGAAACATAATAGATTCACCTTCATCTCTTCTCATGACCCACATGAATAATGAAACTGAACCACACATATTTCTTGATTTCATCAGAATGATGAATTAGTATAAACTTCATTACGATGGATCTTAACCCACCTGATGAAATAAAATTATGAAAAATCAATGTTATTATTTATCATCTAAATACGATACCAATTATATTTCAATATTTAACATATTTATATTTCCATTCTCTAAATATTTATATCTTTTAGATTTTGGTCTGACTAAAAACCAATAACATATGTTTCTCACAGTTTCCTCAGACCATCCCAGCCTTCAAACAAATTTAAACTTGATGAACTCATTAAAAAGATATTGAGACCAAGAATATTCACCTTAACCAACATTATTTTTTTGCAAATATCTTCTTGTATCATGACTTCTTTCTAGACCTTGATTATAGAGTAGATCAACTTCAACCTCATCTAAATTAACAAAGAATTTATTGTAACATCCCTATCCATTGTTAACAAATTTCATTCATTATTAACCCAAATATTATTGACATCATTACGTAAATACTGAATATGATTAGCAGCATATCGTTCACTCCCCATTTCTTTCATCACAATTTCATCACATGTTTTACAACATACTTATTATTTATATGAACTCCAGGATCAATGATTTTATTAATTAATTAATAAATTTTTATTTACTCTCTTTACTGATTTTCTATGAAAAGTGCATAATTAGAGAGAAATTTTTCATGTTTTAATATTAAATATAATTTTTTAGATTAATTTGAATGAATCATGTTTTGAGTGAGTTAAATGTTGTAATATTAAATCCAATAATAATGTTCCAATTGGATTGATTCTTGTATTTTATAGGTCTTATTTCTATTTAAAACATATTATTAGAAAGTTGATTTTCCCAATTTGACGATTTCAATTGTCGTATGGTCCAAACAAAAATAACCAATGATTCCGCAAAGAAACTGGACCATCCACGCGGATTAAATTTTTGGGCTTAGTTCATAAGTAAAAATCATTTATTTCTCTAACAAAATTATGGGGAAAATAAAATTAATCTTGGATAATAATTTAACGGCCTAAATATATATATAAGGGGCCCAACTGATGTTTTAATGTATATCCAGCCATTCTTCCCTGTAATTAAAATTAGCACACAATACATGACATTTTTCATGATTTATATTTACAATTGATCTAATAATTTGTAGTATAAAATCCAATATTTATTCGGTGTAAGTTTCATAAAAAATCATTGTATTTGATGTATTTTTTAATTAAAAACCCATTCACTTTTCGTCCATCAAAAAGTGTTGAAAAAAATGGAAAATTGCATTTTATTCAGTAAAATAGCCATAAAATTGGATACAAAAATCCAATGGTCATAAACTCTCCTGAGTGGATAGAAAATAGACAAATCTAAAACTTTTAAGCAAAAGATATCTCATGATTACACTTTTTTTATGGTGAAATCATTAATCTATGTGGATGGTATGTTTTGGACTGAAAACGGTCCCCCACATTAGGCTATATAAACATTCCCCACTTCTCATTGAACGGGTTTGGAATTTAATTAATTTTGTAGGATTGTTTTCATGACTAGAGGCATTCGAAGGTAATGGAAGGGTATTAAAAGATCAGATTGCAACAAGATAGACCAGTCTACCACTTTCCATTCTTGTTTTTTTGGTTGATTTTATTTGTAATCATGTATGTGTGTTTTCATTTGAATCGAATTGTATAGCATTTTTATTCTTTTCCATCTTTTATTTTGATCCAACTTATATTTAATAATATTAATAGTCATAAAATATTTTATGTCAATCAAAATAGAACCGTTATTATTTTTTTCTAATTCAATCCAATTATTGTATTTAACTTTCTTCACAGCTCGTGTGGGTTTTAGGCGCACGACTTGTTTCTTATCCCTTTTTTTCATTTTATTTATAATTAAATATCACAAAAACAATTCAATATATTACTAACCATCATAATATTTGAGTAAATATATCATTAGTGTGAGACATAATTTAATCATATTAAATGATTAAGAAATTTTTCTTGATGAATATTCATTAGGTTAAAATTTTGTATGTTAAACATTAAATTGCTTAGATTAATGACATGTTTTCATTAACATGTGGATTCCTTGGATTATTGGAACCATAACTAAACTGCCATAAACATATTTTTATTGAGGTTATAACCATATGTTAAGTTATATATTGGACTAAATCTTCAATAATTGGGAATTTCTATCAAAGTCATCTTGTGAAGTGGAGTATAATTAAATTAAATATAAATAAAATATCAATGATATCAGAATATTAAATACAAAATAATGAAATCAACCAAATGTTTATAAAATTTTTAAACATATCTCAATAAATTAATCATTTAGTTTTATCTCTCAACCCCCCCCCCCCCCCCCCGTTAAAAATACAAATAAAATAAACAATAGACTATAAAAAATACCATTATCGAGGATTCGACCTGTGTCTCTCTATACACATTATCAAAGAACCAGACACATGGATAGTCAATAAGAAACAATCGACTGTACTTAAAATAGATTTTTTTTTCAGGGATGGTGAGTTCTGTTGTAATTATTTTTTAAATTTTGAATTTTTTTTAAATAATACAAGAAAACCTAATTAAACAAAAAGAAAAACCCAACTTCCTTATCCTTGAAAATTTATATGAATTCCTTATGGCATCCCAAACAATCCCTCAGATCTATTAGACCATGAAAAAGAGATAACTCTTCCACAACACTAGAGGAATATTAAATATTGTTAAATCACTCAAGAACCCATCATTGTCCAATTAATTGAACTAGATGTGAATAATCCAAGGATACAGACCCTTAAAGTATGTGTTTCTCTTGATAAAATTACTAACCCCATTGTAATCAATATCCAAACATCGATGCTGATTTTGAACTCAAATCTGGTTTGGTTCTTCTTATACCTCATTTCAATGGGTTATACCATAAATATATTTGTCTCTATATCAATTAATTCCAAGTGGTGTTATCTACGCTGAAGCCTCAAGGTGTTTTTAAAAGAACAAATCAAACATCAAGCATTTCCATTCTATATAGTCGACTCTTCAACGTCATGGATATACAACCTCTTTAATTTTTCAATAGAAACATGGAATGACATTAAGTGACTCTTCATAGATAAATACTTTCCTTTTTCTCGTACTTCCTTTATCTGAATAGAACTAACTAGTATCTTTCAATTAAATAATTAATCACCCCATGATTACTAGGAGAGGTTCCAAATTCATGTCAAAACCTAACCACATCAATAAATCCCTAACTAAATCCTGATCGAATACTTCAATGATTTTTTATTTTATACAGAAAGAACTCTAATTAACACTACAAGTGGAGGTTATCATTTTGATAAAACTCATGTAGTTTCATGATATCTCATAAGCAACATGGCTGTAAACATGCATAAAATCCATACTCGAGAAAATCCTTTTGTTCAAAAATCATAAGGGAATCAATCCATAGAGCCCTATAAGATGATCGAGTAAATGAGTGAACGTATAGATCTTGTGAGACATCTAGAAGTGGCTTACAAAGCCCAAAACTAATCTTCTCTACAATCTATGTTCCCTGGATCTATCATGAATTGTAGAAACTATAGCTCACATGCACATCGAACTAGAACCTATCCACAACTTAAAGAGAATCAATATGATTCATATGGACTAATGGAGTTCAATGAAACACATGATCAAAGGAACAATAACCCTAAAAAATCTAACCAGTTCCTTGGATAACTCAACCAACCTCACTGTAATCTCTTCTCTTATATAACTAACCTATGATTGAGGTATGGTAAACCCATTTCTCATCCCCAACAGTTCCTTCAAAAAAATCCAAACCAATTTCAAAATGGTAAATGTTGTGGTAACTTGGATAAACCTTATAATTTTGTTCCTCGACCTCAAAGGATCAAACCACCTCTTGATACTTCTGCATTCCACTACCCTAATGACCCATCCCAATTCCCAACTCAATATAAGCACTTTTTGATGAATAAAAATCAAGTTAATCCCAATATGGGACATGGATCCTCTTAAAAGAAATCATGGTAAAAAACTATAGAATATTTTTTCTCCTTCATCAATTATAGACAAAAAAATTCGATACCAAATTTTCTCTTCTTGCATCCCACCTAATATAGAAGAAATAACCAAATTCATCTTAACTCCTAACTAAACCATTTCATAACCCAGAGGGTAATGTAAGTGTTCTTTCACTTAGATCAGGAAAGAAAATTCATATACCTCATGTTGAATCCTCTAACACCCCCATTAAATATTGATTTGGAAAATGAAAAGGAAAATATACTAGAAAAATAACTTAAATCCACTCCCCCACCTCCTTCTCTTCCACTGAGATACTCAATTAATTTTCCTCAATATATAATTATAACATTGAAATCCATTGAACATGATCCTAAAATGCTCAACATGTTCAGAAATATTAATGTGAACATTCCCCTCCTAGAACTCATAAAACATATTCTTATGTATGACATGTTACATAATGAGTTATTCTCCTATAAGTGGGAACTTAGGAAATTTGAGAATGGTTCAACCCCGCAGTCCATACCAATGAAGTACAAATGTCCAGGTAACTTTATGGTTCCATACCAAATTGAATATTCAATCATCAATGATGAACATGTAGACATATGATCCTCAATAAATTTCATAGACAAATAAATATTATAAAACATTTTTCTAGGTCCTTTTCACCTATTTATTGTTGTCATCCAATTATAAAATTGAAGCACTATAAGTCCTGATGGATTAATAAAATATGTCATTGTCTGGGAAAATGATATTATCTTCCCATATGATTTTTATGTCCTAGACATGAATTGTTAGATTAAATCTTCTCAATATACCCTAATTATAGGAAGACCATTCCTCCTAAATTTTTTAACTAAAATTTATTTCCATGTGGGAATATTATCCAAGGAGTTCTATCAAAAACATGTTATGCTCGTCATTTTTTTGAGCCATGTGATACCCATCTGAGGATCAGTCATCTTTGTTACTCAAAGCTTCTGAGGAACGTTTTGAGATTCAATTGACAATGTGATTAAACATAGTCAAGAAAAATAAAACCTTGTGGTTGATCACTTATGTATAATTTTAGGTTATCCTCATTTAGAATTCATTTATCCTGAATCCCCTACTGAACATGTCACATATATCACTCTGATGTTTCAATGGAGAACCGTAATTTCAAAATAAATTGTTGTTGGTGGTTTTCATGAATTGTTTCCAAAAGAAAAAAAAGGTAATATGAAAATTGAACAAAATTATATTTTTGGGAAGATAATAAAATTTATAAAACTAGTTATATCATGGTAATTATGAGATGTGTTGATTAAGACGAACATTCCTCTATCGTAGAATTCTTCCACACACTTCTTAGAGGTGGAAAATTTGGACCACAAGGATATCTTGAATAGTCATTGAATCTATATTTTTATATCCTTTATTATTTATGGGCTTACATTAGATCTATAAATCATGTCCCACTTGACAAAAGTTTCACACAATTTCTGAAAGATATGAATTGACTAAAAAATACATTAGTATTGTATGAGATATTCGATGTTTGGGGAATTTATTTTATGGGACCATTTCCCCCTTCCAATGGATTCAAATATATTATTCTTAAAGTAGATTATGTTTCTTTGTGGGTTGAGGCCATAACAACAATAAAGGATTATTCACATACCATTAGTTATTTTTAATAAACCAATATTTTCCATTTATTTTCAAAATGATGTGCCTTGATAAGAGACATCAGAACTGATTTCACTAATTAGAACATGGTATCAATTTTGAAAAATAATGGAATTGTACATAAAACTCCGACTTCATATCACAAGAAAACATATGAAATGATTGAACATTCTAATAGAGAAGTGTAAAGAGTTATTGAAAGAATTGTAAAGGCCACCAGAAAATAATGGCCTTAGTGACTTGGTGAAGCACATTGGGCTTGTCAAAATTCCTTTAAAACACCCACAATATGTCTCCATTTAGGTTAGTTTCTAGTAAAGAAAGTCATTTACCAGATGAAATCAAACATAAATCATTTTGTTCTATGAAAAATTGTAATTTTGATTGTGAAAAATATTAGGGAGAATGATTTTTGTAGGTAAATTTACTAGATGATCTTTGACTATATTATTATTAAAACACCAATCACTACAATGAATAGGCTAAGACAATCCATGAAAAACCCATCATGCAAGAAGGTTTTTTATGAAGGTGAAAAGGTAATTCTCTTCAAATATCGATTTCAGCATCATCCATGTAATATTAATTCTTATTGGTAAGGTCCTTTATTATTAATAATGTCTACCCATTTGGTGTAGTGCATGTCGAAGACCCCAATTAAGAAATGATCTTCAAGGTTAATATACATCTGTTAATTCGACATCATAATAGGACATAGGTCATAGGAACTACTATGACTACCATCATATCCTAAACTTCTATAGTTGACCCACCACTAGATAGAGATGGAAACCCTCGAAATCTAATCTAGGGGAACCTCTTTCCCTTTAGTTCTCTCTCTCCCATATCCCTATCTTCCTATAATCCTCTATTTATTCTTATTCATCTCCCTTTATCATTTATTCACACTTTTCCTATCAAGAATTATATTCACTCATTCACTTTCTTTGGGTGGGTCTTTATATAAAACTAATAAATACATAAAATTATCTAAAAAATAGAAAAAGGATTCGTAATTAATCACCTTCCACTTTCCAAATTTTGTCCAACAATTTTGGGGATCCAAATACATGTTTTCATGTCAAAAATTTTGTTATTTCAACATAAATGTAGATAAATAATCTCATGTAAAAAATAAACAATTTTTTATTTCTGAATTTTTTATTTTGAAAATGATTCTTCAATAATAGTGTTGAATAAAATCATATTTCATGATAAGCACACATATGTTAATATTCTAATAAATATGTGTTTTCAACTCGAATTCTGAGTCTTGAGTGTGTAGACCATCGAGATGAATTTCCTACTTCAGTGTACATTAATTTGATAATGGAATTTACTTACCCACCTAATAATTATAATAGCCAAATAGCCTCCCTTTATTCATACATTGATAGTACTTTTGAAATCCCCATAAAGAATATTTAATACTTATTTTTAATTCACAAATTATAATCACAATACCTTATCCCACACAAGATATACACGGATTTTGATTTCATAATTTATTAAAATTTAATTGTTAGTGAATAGATTTCATTTTGGGTATTCTATTATTGATTTCAATCCTATTATCATGTGTTTGATGGAAATAATTCATTTTAGTGTGGGGAGAGGTTATCATTCGGTGTGTTTTGGGAATGGATATTTATTTAGGTAATTATTTACATGTTATTTAATAGTGTTACACAAAAACTAAAAAAATAAATAATAAATAAATAATAAAAAATGGTTGTGTCTTGGGAAGGTCAAAATTCACTCTTTATTAACCTTTTATCTTATTGTATCTATTACAATTAGTGTCGTGCGTACATAAAACATGGGTTGGGAGATGATTGTGAGATCTATTTGAAGTTAAAATTTATGAAAAAAAAGAAGAAGAAGAAATACTTATGTCATTGGGAGATGTTTTGTGTTTTTGAGATATTTCATCATCTCATTTTCTTCTTCATTAGTGTTTTACATCACAAAATCGTGCCATTTTCAATACGTTTTTTCATTTTCCTCCATGTTTCATTTCAAAACAAATTGTTTTTTGTTTTATGAATGTTGGTGTTTCCCACTCGTTTCCAATCTTTTGGACATTAAATTCTTACTATACCATCACAACAGGAAACCACTAAAAATTACCTCATTATTCTTGTGAACATTATGATAGGTAATGGAAACTGACATATCTTTCAAAATATAAGGTTTTAACTTTTGGTTGTTGAATGACTGAGCCTAAATAAATAATCTTTTCACATCTTGAGACGAGAGTGTTCTGAGTGCCCATAATATCCATTTATAAATTTTAGCATAAAAAAAGAAATTTTTTTGGGAAATTTTTTTGCAACAATTTTTGGTGAAACACATTATGGATGACTGAACTCTTTTTGACCACCATTATTGGTGAACTTTATATATATATATATATATTGTGAGTGAGAACGAGTTAGTTATGTTTTTTATATTTTTTGTAGATGAGGACATGCACAAGACTATGTGTGACGAATTTGGTGTTATTAATCTATTGATAACATTTTATTTACCCCCTTTACTTATTTTCTATAAAATTTTCATAATTGGTGTGAAATATTATGGTGTTAATATTAAATATAAATATTGAGCTTTATTTTAATTAATCCAAATTCAATTAAGTTTAGTTTTCTATTCGTAATTATAATCATATTGATTCCAATTGTTTGAATCTTATTTTTAAGGGTTATTTATTAAATTTAAGAAATATATGTAGAAAAAAATATTCAAAATTCATTAATTTTAAGGGTCATATGGTCCACACAAAAGGCTTGAATAATCTGTGAAGAAACTAGACCATCCATGATGATGGAACTTTTGGGCTCAATAAATAAGTCCAAATACCTATACAGTCTAGTAAATTTTTGGGGATAATACATTTATTCTTGGAAAAATATTTCAAGGCCCAAATATATAGAAAAGGGTCGCAACTGATATTTTGATGTCTCTCTCACCATTATTTCTACGAATTAAAATTAGCACACAATACATGAATTTTATCCTAACATAAATATCAAACTGATATGAAATTTTGTACTGTGAATTCCATGACATATGTTATAGTCATTGTAGAATAAATGTTTTAAATTTAAGGTATTCCTCCTATTAAAAACTCATTCAAATTTCGGCCCTCAAATAGTAGTTGATAAAAATGGACAACTGTATATTGTTTAGTAAAATAGACATAACATTGGATAACAATCCAATGTACTCAAAATATTAATAGTAGAGATACCACATAAATATATACAATTTTTAAGAAGAATAAATCTCAGTATCCTACTATATTAATGGTCAAATCATCGATCTAAGTGTATGAGATGTTTTGGAATGAAAAAAGTCCACCTATTTTTGATATATATACATTACCCTATTCTCTTTTGAAGTGATTATAAATTTAGCACTTAAGGAGTAGGTATTAATTGATTAGAGACTTTCCAAGGGCAAGTTAGGACATTCCATGATGTTGTTTCAACAAGAGAGACCACTCCACCAATTTCCTTTCTTATTTTTTGAATTGTTTTTATTTGTAATTGGGTAAGTATATTATAATTTTAGTTGTATTTTAAATACGTGTTTCTTCTTATTAATATATTATTTTTATCTACCTTCAGTTTAATAATATTAATGGACTTAAAATATTGTATAGAAATCAAAATAAACCCTTTCATGTTTTTTTAATTCAACCCAAATTCTATATTTGACTTATTTCACCACTCATGGGTGTTTTTAGTGAAAAAACAATTATTTAACCTTAATTGTTCTCTTTTTATAATTCATTATCATAAACACAGATCACCAGATCACTAACCATCTCAATGTTTGTGTAACTCTTCCATTGGGGTGAGTTATAATTTGGGGATAATATGTTATTTAGGGATTTTTCTTGATGAATATTCTTTTGGTTAACATTATGTATATTGAACATAATATGTCACGGTTTAATGAAATGTTTTGTTTAACATGAAGATTCCATTGATTATTGTAACCATAAATACACTACCATAAAAATTATTTGATTGAGATTAAAACCGTATGTTGTGTTAAGGCTTGGACTAAATCCTCAACACTTGGGAATTACAATAAAATACATCTTGTGAAGTTGGTGTTCATTTAATGAAATATTAAGAAAAGATCAATTATACCTTGATCTTGTGTGACCAGTAATGAACTCAAACTAGTTTTTATAAAATTATTAAATTAATCTACATCAATCAATCATTTCATTTTAGATCTACAAAAAAATGACATTAAAAATAAAAACCACATAAACAATAAACTATAAAATGTACCATAGTTGAGCATTAGAACTAAGTTCCATTGTACACAATTTCAGAGCACCGGATCCATGAGAAGTCGATAGGAGAAAATATGATGTGCTTCAATCAGCAAAGCATCATCACATTTATATCGTAGTCATGAAGACTCTGATTCTGCCCAATTATGATCTCTTTTTCAAGTCTGGAACCGAGGTGAGACTGATGACCCTATTTATTTAGAAAGAAACTTCTCAATAAGATTGATCTTCTCATCCATTTTTATACTTTTCTAGTTGTATAGGACGGTCATTTCGTTTTTCCTTAAAAAAAATTAGATTATATCATTTCTTTTTAATCATTGTTGAGAACAAAAGATAACACCTGAATATGATCGTCCTTATCAACTTGTTTATAACAGGAATCCTTCCAAAATCATGTATATGTAACTCCCAATATGAAAAATCTACTAACTACAAAAAAAATAAAAATTGTTTGATACTCCAAGAGGTATACTAGTGGGTCATCCAATGGATAAAACTACTTTTCATCCTCAAGAGAATATTCTATATCTCTATATAAAATCCTTATCACACTAATATTAACATTTCATTACAACTTATAATAGTACAACGATATACTTGGTCAGGGATAAATCAAATTAATATTTTTCGTTATTTATTATCATCTCACTTTATTAGTATATAAAATAAATATGAATGAATGATAAATTAGAGGACATATTTTTTATAACATGATAAATTTATTATTATTAATTTCCTATAAGAATATTAACAAATATAATCTAATTAGAACACATGTGGTTGAACACCATCCTGAGATTATATGCACTACACTTTTAAGGTTTTATTAAACTCACTGATTATATTTGTAATTCAAACCACATTTCTATGTGACTATCAGAAAAAAAACAATCTTGTGATAATATTTTACTGAGTAAAATCTATCATGTAATATATATTGAATAATGGTGATATGTAGTTAATTATTCAAGGTTTGTTAAACATATTCAGTGGTAATGTATATAAAAAGTTAATATTTCATAAGGATGAATGATTGAGTGTTACTTATATGTAATGAAATATTTATAACCTTTATAATGAGTTAAATAAGTCATATATTTTATGATAGTTTGAAAATTATATTTCAGTCACTTTATGTGCCTAATGAAACTTTTAGGATAATTTAACCTAGTTGTTTAAATAAATTTTAGTGAAATGTGTAGTAAGTCATACTCTATGAATGAATTTTCATCCTCCTAAGATTTATATCAAGGTTTATAGAGTGAAATATTAAATTAAAAAAATATTGGATTGATATTTCCTTTTTAAATCGAGCATGTTCTCTTCAATTAATGTCTCATGTTATCACATTAGAGTCCAAGATCGATAATAAAAACTTGTGGTTCTAAATGTGTGAAATATATTGGGTTCCCCCATTAGTTCCAAAAAGCCATGATGATATGAAGATATGTGGATCATGCCAAGATCATGTCATATCACTAAGGTATCATCTATACAATTTTTTGTTCCATAATACTTAAAATTAGTTTCATGAAGTCCATGGTTTGATTCATACACAATTATTACGAATCGTTTGTTTCATGGTATATTCAGTTGAATAATATTAATTTTACCTTTTTTATGTTCCCTCCACAAACCCAATTAAGTCTAATATATACTATGAGATGAATGGGTGTAGGAATATATTTGATATACATAATGTAATATATGATTACATTATATACTTATGTTACATTGTTAAAGAAACTGAAGAAGGTATTATGTTGGTTGTAATGTTGTATTATTTCAATGACGTATATCAATCATTTGAAAATGGTTTTTTTTAGAATGATGTGTTCATATTATAATATAGTAGTAACAATAGTAATTGAAGAGAGAGGAAATATTATCATAATAAAATATGTTTAGTCATGGAAATATACGTGATAAAATTTGATAAAGACTATAAAACACATTAAGATACATTATAGAGTTTGAAAAATACTACTAAATGACACAAGATATATGAAACAAAATGTTGAAAATTATTCAATGTAATAAGATGTGTCATATAGTTCAGTAAAAATCCCTCAATAAAAAAAGGCATGAGATAATCTAAGAATTTAATGGGATATACTTGTTGTTTTTTAATATAAAATAATATTTTAATGATATTAAATATAACCTCAAAATAAAAATAGAGATTTTATTTTGATTACTATTGAGGAAAAATAATGTTTAATGAAATAAATATTATGTTATTAATAGTGATGAATGAGTCTTCTGTCACATGTAAATGTAGCCATTCGAAAAAAATGAGTTGATTTGTGTGGGGAATAACATGAGGATACACTCAAAAAATATAAAATTATCAATTATATTTTTTGAAAGATAATTTTTTGTAACAAATATGAAGAAATATTATGGCCCGTATCTCCTATATCAAAGTTAACTGTCTCTAGTCACTCTCGGATTTACATACCTGTATTTCCCACAGTTGGAGTTTAGTGAACTGGAAATTAATTCCAATCGAAAAAGGTTACTTTCATATATTTTTGAAATCTAAAGATGATTTTGATAGAATTTTTAAATTTGGGAAACATAAACCTAAGCCTAGTTTTCTTCATCTCTCTAACTATTACTCAAATTTCAACTCGCACACTTATCGTAACATAATGGATGATGTTTGGATCAATCTCCATGGTCTTAATTAGTTTTTTTTCACCAAAAAATCCTGAATGAAATATTTTCATGCATAGGTTCCCCCCTCAAAATTGACCAATGGGCATTGAATGTAGATTTAGGACTCTTTTCTAAAGTCATGGTAGAAATTAATCTGGGGTCAAAGCTACCTTATAGTATTAATTTCATTCCAAATGATCAGAAAACAAAAATCCAAATTGAGTATGAGAGGAAACCTCTTTTTTGTGACCATTTCAAGATCATTGGTCATACCATCTACAACTGAAGAGTGATCAAAAAACAACCAATCCAACCACCTGAAAATGATTGGAAAGAAATAAGGAGTCTTAGGAAGGATAAATACCCCTTGATAAGTGCACTTGAACCATCTAAAACCGTATCCTGGGTGAAAAAAAACTATCACTTCTTGTCACATAGGGGAGACCTCGGGTACTAAATGGGATAACCATGTTGAAGAGGAAGAAAAAGATAAAGACCTCTTTCAATAATTGGAAAGTATAGGTTTAGACACCCTTAAACAAGATTCTGAGATCGATAAACCCATCTCATGTACAGTTGAACAGAATTCCCCAATTGCTTCCCCCACTGCCCACACTTCTACTTGAAGCCCGTTACGTCTTGAAAATCATAACAACACCCTCACGGAAGTGCAACCTGTTACTCAAGATAATTATAATTTTAGTTTTCGTTGTTTTAATACATTGGTACAAGACTCTACTAACACGCGGGATAATAAGAATTCATTACCAGAGCTGCAGTTATCCTCTTCAGATCTATACATGGACAATCTTCATAATGCTTCTCCTACTAAAGATCCAAGTACGCCTTCTGATTCTACAACTAGTTCTGCCTGCATATTTAAAAATGAAAATATGAATTCAAACCATATTAGAAACCCTTGTTTGATGTGTTCTAAGACTTTCATTGACCCATTATTCCATGAAACCTCAATGGAACCCTCAATGAAGAATCCGGGATTAACTAAAAATGATAATGACAAAACCAATACCACAAAAAAGGTTAGAAGTTTTAAAAGAAACAAAGGCTCTGGTAAAAAGAAAATGGGGAGTTTTACTCAAAATTTCAGTTTAAAAGAAGATTCAGTTTTGTAATTGTCAAGGGATCTCTAACCCTGAAAAAGAATGGTTCATACCCATCGTCCAATGATATTTGCGATTTCTGAACCTAAAATCACATTATCTACTAAACACACTTACATATATCACCACAATTAAGTTTTCATTGGAGCTATCAATAACACCCTCAATGCATATTCTCTATGGAGTTTTTCACAATAATATTTACATAATACAAATATCTTCAACATATCTGATCAAGTTTTTAATTTCTCCTTTAATATTGAGGGAACTATTTCTTATTTCTTATATGTTTATGCCAAAAACAAATATATGGAAAGAAGAAATCTATGGAATGATCTCTCTATTCTAGGCACTAATATAAATTCTCCATGGTTTCTTATTGGTGAATTTAA
Source organism: Viscum album (assembly GCA_963277665.1). Classification (NCBI taxonomy): domain Eukaryota; kingdom Viridiplantae; phylum Streptophyta; class Magnoliopsida; order Santalales; family Viscaceae; genus Viscum; species Viscum album. The sequence continues at coordinate 2,038,231,711 of OY728148.1, forward strand.
TTCCATTCTTAACTATAGTGGAAAAATTGGACCTACACATTCCCATATCTCCACTAGAGAATTAAAATCCTCAATTGATGACAACAATATCATTAAGATTAACTTCAAGGGTGATAAATACACCTATTATAGGAGACAATATAAAAAAGTATATGTGTCCAAATTGGATAGAGAATTCACAAAGGTTTTTTTCTTTAGATAAATGGGACTTTATCTCCAGTTCCACTCTCTATAGGATGAACAACGATCATCACCACATCCTTGTCAATGCCTCAACCAGTGGCATCAATCCCAGTCTTCCTTTCAGATTTAACAATTTTTGGTTCATAGATGATGAGTGCTCCCATTTCGTCCAAACCTGTTGGTCCTTTATGTCTCACAACACAGATGACTTTCCCAGCAACCTCAAATTACATCATCTCAAAAAATCCCTCAAGTCTTAGTGCAGCTTCAAATCCAAACAAGTTAACAAGAAAACATGCTTCCTGAGAAGGACCTCAATGACATTCAAACGATTAGCACCAAATATGATCTTATCAGCGATCTTGATCATGAACTTAATATTTCTATCAAACTCAATTCCATGCTCACGTTTAATGAAAATATGAGAAAACAATTGTTGAAAGATAAATGGTTATCTGATGGTGATAGAAATACCAAATTCAATAATTCATTTTAACCTATCCGTAAATCATACAAGCCGTTATTTTTCTTAAAGGATGGGGAAAACCTACTTCATAACAAAGATGATATTGCCCACCATATTGTCTCCTACTATTAATCTATTCTTAATGGCCCTGAAATCAATAAAGATATCATTCTTGAGGTTATTCCTTTTTTGATATCTGATGAATACAACACCTTCCTCCTTAGCACTCCGATGGAATATGAGATCAAGAACACTATATTTAGTATGAATAAGAATAGTTCTTCTGGTCCTGAATGCTTCACTAACGGGGTTTTCAATGATACTGGGATATTATCCACAAATATGTTTACAATATTATTAAATCCTTTTTCTCAAATGGGGTCCTCCCTAATGCCCTCAAAACCCAATTTCTTACCTTAATTCCTAAAGTGGATAATGCTTCTGAGATTTATCAGTTTAGACCCATTGCTCTTATCAATACAATTTATAAAATTATCACTAAAATAATTGATAACTATCTCTCTACCATCACACATAAAATTGTCTCCTGGAACCAATTTGGTTTCATAAAGGAAAGATCCATTCAAGATTGTATCTGTCTTTCCTCATAATGTGTAAAAAATTTGAATAAACCCAATAGAGGAGGTAATGTTACTATCAAACTTGACATAAAGAAATTATTTGACACCATGGATTCGAGATTTATATTCAAAGTCCTGCAAGGCTTTGGTTTTAATGCTCATTTTATCTCTACGATTAGAACACTCTTCAACTCAGCGTCTATCTCCATCTTGATTAATATCTCACCAAAAGGTAATTTTAAATGCACTAATGGTGTCCGAAAAGGAGACCCTCTCTCTACCATCCTTTTATTTATAGTGGATGACTATCTTATTCACCGGATTAATTGTCTAGTGACCTAGAGTATGCTGAAACCCATTCCAGTCTCTAGGAATATTAATGTTCAAACTCACCTTTTTATGCTGATGACATCATCCTCATCCTCCAAGGAGATAAAAGGAACATCCACACCCTCAAAAATACCCTTTATCACTATGAAGAAGTTTCTGGTCAAACCATATGTTGGGAAAACTCCTATATCTTCTTTAGGAAACACTTTTCCTCCAACAGGAAATGTAACATCCTCAACGACCATTTTCTTAAAGACGGTCATCTTGCTTTCACTTACCTTTTTGTCCCTATCTATTGGGGAAGACCTAAATTTTTTCATTTTATAGCTATTTTTGATCAAGTCCTTAATCAGTTAGCCTCTTGGAAAGGTAAGGCTCTTTCCATGGCAGGTAGGGTGTGCCTTGTTAAATAAACTATTGTCTCTAAGATGGTTTACTCCATGATGATCTACAAATGGCTTGTTGGTCTTACAATAAATGAACATTTCCATTAAAAATTTCATCTGGACTAGTAGTACCCCGGAAAGAAAACGTGTGACTGTTCCATGGTAAACCTGTTGTAAACCCGTAGTGAATAGTGGTATTGGTATTAAAAATCAAAATCTATTCAATGAAGCCCTTCTAGTGAGACTCACTTGGAACCTTCTCTATAATTCTTTCAGATGTTATCACCTTTCATAAAAATAGAGTCCCTACCAAAATTAAGACGGGAAACTATAGTTTCATTAATTCTTCCATTTGGCCCTCCATCAAACACTCCATCATCAAAATTATGATTAATGCCAAATGGATGGTCTCTCATGACTCATCTATGAAATTATGGCTAGACAACCGGACTTGAACACCTTTAATTTCATTGGTTTCTTTGGATTTTACTCCTAATAATAGTACATGTACTATAAAATATATTTTATATTCTCAACATGATCACCTCCCCTATACTATTTTAAAAGTTGTTTAAAATTATTCTTTTTCTCACACGAAGTATTTCATTGTCTGGGAACCGGCTCACAATGGCATTCTCACCTCCAAAAATTTCAACATTCACCACTGTGGTGATTCTAAGAATACTTAAAACTGAATCAAACATTTTAAAAAACCATGTATCAAACCTTCGAGATTCAATCTCATCTGACGTTATTCTCACAATAGAGTTCCCACCGAAATTTGCCTTCAATATTTTGATATTCAAATTTTCTCTAAGTGTAGATTCTGCAACCAACATAGGGATGATTCGAATCATATGTTTCTTTCTTGTGCTACTGGATCTGATCTTTGGAACTATATTCTTTACATTTTTTATTACAGATGGTTATTTTTTGACTCTGTTAGAATTCAACTTAAAAATTGTGCTGAAATGGAAGGCTCTCAACAAATCATGAATCGTTTGCTCGCGACTGTTGCTAAACTCCACCATATAATCTAGTATGGTCGTAATGCTATTATCCATCACAATTACTCATTAAAACTTAATTCAGTATGGATGCATATCCTTATCACTATACATGATGATGTTATTTTACAAAAGTGTCATTGTCATAACAATTTTCATGACTTTGGTATCTTGAAGCAACTTCAGATAAATGGAAATTATTGTCAACCTCATCGTACTCAAGAGGTGTTCTGGAGGAACCCTTTTCCTGGATAGACCAAAATCAACATTGATGGCAGCACCAAGGGCAACCCAGGCCCTGTAGGGTGTGGTGCGGTCTTCAGGAATCTTCTTGGGAAGATTCATGGTTGTTTTATGGAAAAGTGTGACTTTGAAACCTCCCTTGAATCTGAGATGCTAGTGTGATCCCTTCCATTAACTTTGCATCCAATTTGGTTGGAACAACCTCTGTATTGAAATAGATTCTATGACCATCATGGAATAGATTTTGAATGGAATTATTGACCTTTCTTGGTCGATTACTACTTGTTGGATGGACTACAACTATTTTCTTATAGGTATCAACTATATCATCATGAATATGTATTGTGAAGCCAATATGGTTGCAGATAGACTTTTCAACATGTGGATTAATCAAGACATCACCTAGTTTGAATACCTCCCTACTGATCTGATTTATTTTCATGAAAAAGACTATAACATGATCATGTACTTTAGACTCTTGTAATCTCACTTTTTTTTCTCTTAATAATTATTTTCTTCTGCCTTTAAAAAAATTGAAATTGTGAAAATTTTGAATATTTGGAGGAATTTAAGGTTGACTTAAGAGTCAAATAAATCAAGAATATGAAGTAACAATTGAATTAATATACTTAAGAATATTATGAATATGTTTACTATTATTTTATAGATTTTTCATCCTTATAAAGTAATTTTTAAGATCGAAAACCTTGAAAACAATGTCCAAGGAGTAAAAATATATAAACTATGTTTGTCCCTTTATTTAATTTTTATTAGAGATATATGAAATAGTAGTTACCATTATTATGTGTTGATTAATCCCTAAATATTTTAAAAATTGTGAGACTTGATTATTAGTTTTATTTTCTGAACATTCAATCATGAAGAGGATTTTAATTATTTTTACATGGTAGTTGTGCGTTAATCACTTTTCCTTGGATGTATCCCATCTACATTAGAGGAAGAAATATGTATATTCATTTATTCTTGTTATATTAAAAAAATTCTTCAAACAAGGGATTATGATTTGAGTAAAAGGTATTAATTGAATGAAAAAATAAAATCCATGATTAACCAGATTCACTCTCTCTAAGGTTGACTTCATCCATTCAAACAATTTTTCTTGTAAGTGCTATCAGATCAAGAAGTTTCAATCTGGATTAACAATTCTGTAATCTTTTTGAAATATATATTTTGATACGGAGTTTAAATATCATTGTATTAATGTTTTAAATTGTTATGATTTTTTCTCAAATTTGAAGGATGATTTTATGTTATATTTTGATGTATATAAAGAAATTTCCCATGTGACTATCTTACATGGATTTTAATTGAGAAAAAAATTAGACAAATGAATATTATATTGATTAAATAAAATTTTTCATTCATGTTTTATCCAATAAAAAAGAAGAAATTTTTATTATTTGAAAAGGTAATGTGAGGATGTCCTAAAAGAAAACCATAAAAGGGTTATTTCTATAACCAATTTTATTAAGGATAATAGTATAGATAAATCTAAGAATTATTTTTAAAATATAGTAGTAGATATTAAATCACATATTTTCACTCATTTATTATTTGTATATAATAATTATGGTTCTGGAAAAAATGTACAACACCTAATTATCATTATTGGAGATGTGATTTAGAAACCTCATTTTGTAAAAGGAATTAACGTTTAACTCTTTAAAATGAAAAATATATTTTTCGAAATAAATCAAGAATAAAATTATATAAAAAATAGAGAATGGAAAATTAAATATTGAGTTAATATGACATGGCCTTCAAGAAATAAAATGGATAAATGATGTTAAAGATGACAGAGAATTTTTACCTGTTAAATGGGACTGGTTAAGAACAACAAGTAATGTTAGATGAAGATAAGTCTTAAGAAGATTAGATATATTATATAATGAAGTAATTTTATTGGATAATTCAGTATATGAATTGTTAGATTTCCATACATGATGAATAAATTAAGTGATGAATGTAAAAATATAAATCTAAAGCCTATTAAAAAACAGAAACTTGTTTCTAAATTTGGAAGTTGGAATTATCAAATAAATATCATGAATAAATGTATCTACCATGGATGCATGACACATTCCTTGGTTTCTTGTAAATAATTTGTAGATATCAATAGAAGAAATAAACCTAAACAGTGTAGAAGGAAATAATGATATGATTTTTATGAGTAATGTTATAAATTTCATAACCATGGATATATTATATGATATTATATGAAAGGATGACAGAAATGTATAGAATAAAATGGTGATTTTCATTTCTAAAATGATGTAAACTATTATTAAAAAATTTAACCGTATTATAATAAAAACATAAGATAATATTTTAAAGTAAGGGATAAAGAAAAACCAAGAAGTATAATACGAAGAAAAAATACTTTTTTTTCTATATAAACAATCATTTGCAAAATTATCCAAAAAATACAATAAATTTGAATAATATATTACAGCATACATAGATTTTATGAATAAAATATCAAATCATTTTGAGGTGAAGAAAACACAAATACAAATTTCATAAAAATATAATAAACATAGTGTTAATAAATGATGAAATATATATAATCACTATGGGAGATGTAAGGAATGTTTAAGATGATGAAAAATATAATACATGCGTGAAAGTTCCTAATATGGTTAAATAAATTGTGTTATACTTGTGAGATTAATATAAAAGTAAATGTGGATAAAAAATCATAAGTGGTAGCATGGAATAAATAAAATAAGGAGAAAGGAATTATGGGGACCCTCATTTTTATACATTAACATTAAATTTCTTTTGCAGAATACTTAAATAATTAAACAAACATATTCCCAAATATTGTATTATTCTAGTGCCTTTGGAAACAAGAAATCATAAAAACTAGTTCATACGTGAGATACATTATCTCCCACTATGTTATTAAGGAATATCATCATTCTTATACAAAACATACATAATTCATATCTTCATAACATAGGGAAAGAATCATAAAATGGGGGAGCTTAAATTCTCAATAAGGGTAAAAAAATGAGAAATTTAATCATAAGAATGATCATATGGGTATGAAAAAAAGATAAAAACATAGGAATATAATTCAATGCGTATTGGAAGATTATAAACATGAATTAGGGAATAAATAATTAAAGGTCAAAAGATATAAATAATAAATATATTAAAAAAAGACATAAAATCATAACATAAGAATAAAATACTGAATTATGGAATATAAATAAGAATGTATAATTATTTTTATAGTAGTCAAGGTATTACTACTGGGGCTATCTTAGTGGTAAATATCCTTTACTAAATCGAGTTCACAACCCGTTCAAACCCAGTATTACTGAACTAGGTTACTCTTCATTTTAACCCTTTAATACTGCACTCATTGTTTTCTCATTTCATCCATGTATAACTCATGAGATGTAAATTTTTACAAAATTCGTATGAGGGACATATAGGTCATGACCATCTCAAAATGAAATTATATACACATGTTCCAAAAACTCATAAAAATTATATCATAGCCCATGAAATTAAATAAATTTCATAAACATTTAATCATATCTTAACATGTGGAAAAATACATGTTTAATAATCATTTCGTCAAATCACAACCGGGGAATGGAATAGGGTTTTAAAATAATATAACATATCAAAGAGAATCGTGTATCATAAGAATCAATCCATAAAAACCCAAACCATTCATGAATAAATATAAATGTAACATTTAGATCATTTTATAGAATGGCATGAGTAACATCAAAATATGTAATCTTAGCTATAAAAAACATAGGTATTTTGAAAACATTTCCAGAGGAAAATATCCATTATTCTTTGTAAAATACTCTTTAAAACACAAATTCCTTTTGACAAATATTTTCATGAAAATAAACATGAATGATTTGAAATAATTTTGGAAACTAATTTCATTGAAAACATTATAGAGAGATAGAAATTGTTTTGAGAACCATTTTTCATGAGAATATTAAAAATGATATTGAAATTTTTGTGAAGATAATTTCATGAAAAATTAATTGAAAATTTATAAATGATTATTGAAATCATTTTCAATAACATTTTCTGATAAAATTTATAAAATAATATCGATAAATTATTGAAAATAAAAATTCCTTTTAAAACTTATAAATGAAGCTTGATATCATTTTGAAAACAGTTTTCCCTGAAAACATATAAAAGAATCTTATAAAACATTTTGAATTTTTTCTTTGAATAATTATAAAATAATCCAAAAAACTCTATGAAAACAACTTCCATGAAAAATTATAAAATAAGCTTGAAATTGATTTTAAAACAATTATCCATCAATACATTTAAAATTATCTTCGAAAAAAATTTGAGAACACTTTTCCATTAACACATATAAATGAAGATTGAAAACATTTTGAAAACCATATTCCTTAGAAAACAATAGTTGAATCAGGAAAACCATTTGTAAAATACTTTCCATAAAAAATACATTTAAAACTTATAGATAAATCATTAAAACGTTTTTAAACCCATTTCATTATAAATTATTTTTCAAAATTAAATCATAAAAATAAACCTTTATGTCATGTAAATGAAGATTCACAATAATGCCTAAGGTCATCTAGTCCCTAGAAATATTACTTATAAACATATATTAGTATAGTAGTGAAGGGTTAAACCCAACAGATGGATCGTGAATGTTCTAATGGCGTATTTATAAACTTTTTCTAAAAGAGTGGTTTGAATTTCGTTCAGTTTCAAATATATTTCATTGAAATACACAAATGATTATACAAAATTTTATAATGAAATGATAAATATGATGTAATTGGGGATAAGATGATCAAATATTAAAAACAACATATAAATGGTAGGAGATATGACTAAATTAAAAATGATCAAGAAAAATGCATGGAGAAATCTATCTACTAATTGAAGATCATATTTTCACTCTAGAAATATTATTGAAAATTCACTCTAGAAATGTGGGGACTAATCCCTCTCTCAAAGAAATTAATCACACATAAAAATTAATCTTGTATTTTTCCACTCCAAGAATCATCGACTGCAATTGTAATTGAAAATATTAAAAAAGAATAAAGCTCTCTATGATATCCCAATGATTTAAAATTTAAGATGTTAAGAAAATCATTCAAGATCAATATTGTTGATTTATCATGATGTTTAAAAGATTGAATCATATAGAGAGAATCCACATTAATGGATTCAAAATTGATGTTGTAGATATGTTTTTATTTCAATGAATAGATGATGAAAATAAATATAAGTTTTTTACAAGAAGAATTAAAATCCACATGCCCAGAATTTTAGAAGAAGATAATGATGTATACATAGACTAACAATTCAATTTACAAAAAAAATTACATGGAGTAATATATCTCAATTTCCACCATCGTGTTTCTTATTTTCTTCTTTTGAGTCTGACTGCTCCAAATGTCTTCAGTTCTCCCCCCTGTTATGACCACTGTCATCTACAAGATATTGGTCATATATGATTGAAAAATATCCTCATTCACTACTGTTACCTCTATCATTTTAATGTACATCCATCGTACTCTATTTTTCACCAATATCCTCCATTGACACAAGTTTGGTCGTCCTAAAAATCACTGAACAAACATGCTTTACTATGAAACACTCGTGATTTTAGCGTTTCCCTTTTATCCAACATAACATACCTACCAATGGTTTATTTTAGTTGAACCTAGTTTTCATGTTGGTTAGGTTTCTATAAATATGAAAAATACTAAATATATGTTAAAAAGAAAAAAATATTATTAAATTATTAAGTTAATCATTCATTTATATTTATTTAAAGTTATTTTTAATTATTATAATATTATTTATTATTTTAATTATATATTTTATTTCATATAGATAATTAACTATTATTATTAATTTATTTAGTTATATTATTCGATATAATAATTTTATAATTTTACATAAGATATTTTTTATTAAAAGTTATTATTTTATTAAGTTAATAAGTACTTTTTTATTTTATTATTTATTATTATAAATAAAAATATTAATTATGTTTATAGATAAATTTTATAGTTAAACTAAATTATTAACATTATTATCTAATAAATATTTAATTGAATTAATTAATTTATTTTAGTAAATAATTATATTAATTATTTATAATAATAATTATAATAATACTTAATTATGTGGTTCTGTTTTAATGACATATAATTTAATAATTTTAATTAATTAATTTATATCTTTCCACCCCATTATCCACCTGCAGGCGGGAGGTCTTCAGGCTTCCTCCAGATGCTACTACTCTATAGAGTGCCTCCTCCTCCCAAATCCCTCCAGGTGAGGCTCTCATGTCCAGTCCAGTGGTGATGAAACTCTCATTCAGTGGCGACAGCACAGTTACTCCATCATTAGTGTATAAAACAACTCATTGCTTCCATATCCACGAATGCATGTAATGAAGATGGCTCATTCATAAAATTGTAGTGATGTTTCTCAGGTTCAGCAGTAGGGATCGACTTATCCATATTTGGGTAGTGCGAACTTAACAGAGAGTGGTGGTTTTATATATAAGATTAAAATATTTGAGTTTTTTGTAATTTTGTTCGTATTAAAAGTTTAGTGCTTCAGTGAAGGTGAAAAAAGATGTTCCTCGGATATAGGACAAGATCTAGCGGTGGTAATGTTTCAATCCGTGATGTGTGGTGGGGTTTCCTTAGTCATCTATTTTGGTTTTGGATGTGGATTCATGAAGGCGGAGTCACTACTGAGAAGTAAGAGCTAACTAATTATAGATTTGAGTGACTAGCAGTGTGTCGATGAACATGAGGGTAGACTGTGTTTCAATGATAGAAAGTGTCTATGGGTCTCACCGTTGTAGTGTAATAATTCCTCTCATGGAAGCGGTTGAAAATGAGTCGATGAAGAGGAGGGGTGGACAGTTTCTCAATGAGACACCATAAGTTTAGCAATGTTGTGGTTTCTTATTTCTAGTGTTTTGTCAAGGGGAATAAACCTGCTGGCAGTATGACAAGTCCAACGGTGTTTTATGAGACACTGTAGGAATAATTCAACTCACAGTTTGTAGAGTTTCATGTTTTTGTGATGTCTTAATTTCTAAACATAGAAACATATTTGATAAGAAAAATTATCAATTAATAAAAACTTTTTTTCAATAAATAATTAAATAAATTATCAATCAAAAATATAATTTAATTAATTCAATAAATTATTTTCAAACAAAAATTAAAAACAATTAAATAATTAAAAGATTCTAAAGTGAAATATAATAATTAAAACATATCATAAATTATAAACTTATTAATGTTATTGAATAGAATAATTATAATATTAATTATAAATTTAAATAAAATAATAAATTTTAAAAAGATATAAATTAACTTTTGAAATATATTTAATTATTAAAGTTAACTTATATCAAGAAAAAAAATTAAAAGATTCAATGTTAAATTAAAATTTTGTTTAATTAAGAAAAAATTATTAATTTATTATTTATTAAGAGTAAAATTGAAATTCCAATACAATACATAATAATTAATAAATAAAAATAATATAAAATAAAATTATATTATTAATTTTAAAGGATAAAAAAAATAATTATAACAATTGATTAATTAATGAATTAAATTAAAAAATTAAAAAAAGTTAGTTAAGAAAATTTGGACGATTAAATAAATAAATTATTAAATATGAAATAACGAGATATTGAAAATCTATAGATTTATGGCCAAATCAAATTACCCACACTTAATCATTGATTTTTCTCTCTTAATTCTATGATTAAGTTTTATTTTTAAATAGAAATTGTTATTACTAATATACTAAAAATGAAGCATGTAAAACCATCAAAAATAGGAGGAAAAAACCGAGTGTTAGGCTTTTGAAGTTAAATGTCTCAAAATAAATATTTCAATAATAAAATTCTTACTAGATGATAAAGGAATAAAAGAAAAATATACTTTTGAGTATGCCATTATAAAAACGTGTCCTTATTACATTACATAATCATGAATTTTATCAAAAAACTCACTTCTATTAACATTGAGGATCTTTTCAATTTTAGAGATTTATAGAATTTATACTTAATAAATTGACAACATTAAAAGTTGTTATAGGGTGGATACTATAAAAATGGTATTAATTTCTTGCAAAATATAAAACATTTCAATAAATCATGATTTCTTTTAAAATTCTTCAATCATTTAACATGGATTCCTTATTTTTATTAAACATTCTTATAACATATGAAAATAATTTAAAATCAAGGGATGAGCACAAAACACACATTAAGGGGTGTAAAAGAAGGAAAGAACACATTAGCCCATTAATACTTATAAAGTTTGAAAACATTTTTAAAAGTAATAATTGCCACCCATATATATCTACTTACTTTGTGAAATATGATATTTCCACAAGATTCCCAAAAAACAAAAGAACATTAATAGAACCATAAAGGTATCTTGGGGCATTAGTTACATAATTTTGTAACCCTCTCGTCTACCTTATAATTTGTAACCCTCACAGCTACCATACAATTTGTGTAACCATCACAGTTACACTTGGAGTAACCATATAGATAACCTCCAACATATACATAACAATTGAATTTGAGGGAGATATAGGTCACACCCTTCATCATAAACAATTCCCAAGAACCAGAACATAATTATACTACATGATTAATTTCTTAAAAACATTTCTTTTGAATGTTGTAATACATAGTTTTAAAAAAGTATTTTAATGGAAAAGCCACGTAGAAATAACATATAATTCATGTGAGACATAATAGAGTGGATGGTATATGTATTCACACTATACATAAACATAATTCATTATAATATAGAAAACCCCATAAAAATACAATTTTAATACCACATAAATAACGAAGTAAATGGTTAACCTAAAGAATGGAAATCGGGTTAATAATTCCCTTACCTCGGGTTTGTCGTAATTAAAACTTCTTTAAACCTTATGTATAATGGTTAAAATTGTCAAATTAATATTTTAAAGAATACATTTCATGTTCATTAATTATTATATTATAATTTTTTAACATCATTTTACCCTCTAATTATTAATATTTTTTCCTTCCATTGTTTTGGGTTCCTTCTTTACATGTTTTCCATGATCGGTTTATGATGGATGTTCTTCTCAGTTCTAAGTGAAACTCCAAAATTTAATGGAGTGGTATTTAAATGTTTCCAGTACCATAAATTATACCATTTATAATTCTGAAATATTACATGCGGATGATTCATATGTTAAAACATTATTTATATTTTTTAGGTTTTTTTAAAGATTCATCAATCGTAAAGAACACATATGTTTCATAAATTTATAACATTTGTAAAATATTATTTTAGAACCTTATATAAGATATAATTCATAGATTATAATCTTCTTCAACCCTAAAAAGTGTTTCATGAAAATTATTTATGTAATTAAATAAAATTGAAATCACATCATCCACGATGTCGGTAAATCGACACAACATAAACGGTGTTTTAATTCCTTGAATAAGTGGGAGAGGAAAAGAATAATGATGATGAATTTTCGATGAACATGAGAACATCGAAAATATACAATATTTTGGATCTTTCATGACTATTGGATAATACGAGGTGAGTAAATAAGAAGAAATGAAAGGAACTCAAATAAAATGAAAAATTGAGAAATCTCTCCCAAAAATTCGGCAAGAATAACGTCACTTAAAATTTCATAAAATAGTTTGATGATAAAAAGGGGTAACTCATAACACATAAATAATATAATATGTAATGGTCATATTTAATTACATATACCAACATAATACAAAAAAATAAAAAAAAACTTAAAATGACTGAATGGAAGGAAAACAAAAGAGGATGTTTTCCTTTTGATATCTTCTCCTTGAGATATTTCTTAAAGGCTTTGGTTTTGGCCTTTTGGTGATAACAACTTCTCTATGACATGTGGTATGTCCTTGGTAGGGATTTTGGTAATAAATTAGTTAAGGCTCAAGGCTTGATATGGGTGGGATGAAGTGGGGAATGAGGGAGGTATTTGTTGTGGAGAAAAGGAGGTATTTAACATTATTTTAATCATTTTTATTAAATGTTTTACCAAGACTATGAATAGTCATAATTCATGTGACCCAAAATAGTAATAATGGAATTTGAGTTCAATACAGGTGGAATTATATCATTTATGATGACATAATTAGATTATTTCACTAATAATTTGAATATACGGTATTTTACCGTATTTTACTATTCATAAAAAAATTCGAGAATTCCCGAAGTTTCCCAAAAATTCACCATAACCATTTTTCGACATGTAGAATTAAAATATTAACACTAATTTTCATTAATAATTTGCTAAATATTTTTAATATATTTTTTAAATAAAAGCATACTTAGTTAAAAATGTAACAATTATAATTCTATAACTACTTTTATATCCCATTGAAAAATTAACTAAGATGACATTATATTAAATTCTTATGAAAATAAATTATTAATACAATTTACTATTAATTAGGTTCATATTACTATTCATATAACTATTCATAAGGGTATGTAATTATTCACCAAATATCAAGTTTGTTCAATTAGACTCCAAATAACTTACTCAACACAATTGTAGATGATAGTTTTTCATGATTCAAAACATAGAAGCATCAAAATTATTTTTAAAGGATAGTTGTATATATCTACATAAAAAACGTTTCATGCATTTGAATTTAAATTTATTTTATTTTTTTGAACACCATGTGATGTTACATTATCCCCATCTTTTGAAAATTGAGTCCTCGCAATTTTATTTACATATTAAACAAGTTAGGGTATTTTTCATAATTTCATCTTTAGACTACCACGTGGCTACTTCAACCTTGAGGTTTCTTCACAAAACTTTTACATAGCGGATTACCTTATTCCACAATACATGTTCCCGTTGATCATGAATCTCAACTGGTTTATCTTAATAGGTAAGGTTCTTTTCCAGCTGAACTGTGTCTAGGCTCAAGACATGTGATGAATCTAGAAAATAATTCCTCAACATCGAACCATGAAAAACGTTTTGTACCTAAGACAACATAGGAGTCAATCTTACTCAGTATGAAACTGGTCCATCTTTATCTAATATTGCAAAAGGACCGATGAACTGTGGACTTATCTTACCTCTCTTAAAAACACATAACACTTTCCAAATGATATATTTTAATGAATATGTGGTTAACTACCTCAAAAGGGAAGTCTTTCCTTCTCTTATCTACATAACTTTTATACCTTCTCTGATCTTCCCTCATGTGTTGCTGGATAATTTACACTTTCTCAGCCACTTCCTCCGCTAATTTTGGCTATATAAACATTTTTTCACCGATTTCATGCCAAAACATTGGAGTCTGTCGTCACATTCAATAAAATGCCTCAAAAGTTTACATCAGTATACTGAAATGAAAATTTTAATTATAAGATAACTCAAATAAATAAATATTTTGATCCCAACATTTTTGGTAGTCTATTTAACATGATCGAAGCAAATCATCCAATGTTAGAATCTTTCGTTCAAACTGCCCATCTGATTGATGATGAAAAGTTGAAATAAAATTTAATTTTTTCCAAATGACTTCTGTAGTCCCTGCCGAAAGTTATAACTGAACATGGGATTTTTGGCCAAATACAATGGAAAGAGGAACTCTATGTAACCTTACAATATATTTGATGTACAATCATGAATGAAGATCCAAAGATATTTTATCTATAATGGAATGAAAATATGAATATTTTGTGAGATGATCAACAATAACCCAAATCCCATTATTAACTTTAAAATTCATTTTTAGTCCCACCATAGAGAACATAGATACATTCTCCCATTTCCACTATGGAACTGGAAAAGCTATAAGAATATCATTCGGTAACTGCCAATATTCTTTAACCTCTTGACATGTCAATAATTTCACAGTAAAATCTACAATATCTATTTTCATTCCATCCCACCAATAATACACCTGAAGGTCTCTCCACATATTAGTTCTTCTAGGAAGAACAATAAATGGAGAACTATGAGATTCACACAAAACATCATTCTTCAACTGAGAAGAACAGGGAACACAAAACCTTTTTCAAAATAATAAAACATAATCTATATTAATGTTCAATTCTAGAAATATACCTATTTTAACTAATTATTACATTTTCTATAGCCATGTTCTTCCTTTTGTGATTTTTTATTCTGTATGATACTGATGACTTCACTAAAACGAAAAACAAAACTGATGTATTCCCTACAAAAAAACTTATAAGAAAAAATTCATCAAATCATTAATCAAGATATCATGTTCCAAACGTAACATGGTTAATTTTTCATGATGTTTTCAACTCAATGCATCTTCCATTTTGTTTGGTTTTCCTAGATGATAATTTTTTATGAAATCATAATATTTTATTACTTAAATACGACTTCATTGCTTCATGTTTTATTTCTTTTGAGGTAATATATAATTCGTAATTTATGGCAAGTATATATTTGAAATTTGGCTCCGTATAAATGATGCCCCAAAATATTAAACCCAAAAACCACAGCCTCCAAATCCAATTGATGAGTGTGATAATTTAACGCATGATGTTTTAGTTATCTTGAGGCATAATAAATAACCTGATCATTCTTCATCATAATACAACAATGTCCCTTCAATGAAGCATCACTATTGATGAAAAACTCATCGTTTTAAGAAGGCATGGACAAAACAGAAGCATCCACCGATCTCTTCTTTAGTTCCTGAAAAAAAACATGTTCTTATGTCTAAACAAATTTAACCCAATTTCATGTAGACTTTGTTGTCATGCTATATAAACCTACAATTTTCTTAACAAAACTTCTATTATAACATGATAATACAAGAAAACTATGAATCTCTGTAACATTTGAGGGTGTTGCCCATTCATAAAACACTACTATTTTTCTAGGATCAACTATCATTACATCATTATTTATAATTTTCCAAATAAAATAAATCTGTTTTAACTAAAAACCACTCTTTCTAAATTTTCCATACAGTTTATTTTCCATTATGGTTTTTAAAAAACCCATAGATTTGTTTCATGATCATCTTTATTTGTAGAAAATAACAGAATGGAATCAATAAACACAACAAAAAATTTATCCAAGAACTCATGAAATATTCTATTCATAGGATCCATGAATACATAAGGTGAATTTGTTAACCCAAACATCAAAACAACAAATTCATAATGAACTTATCAATAGTAAAGTCTATTTTCAGGATGTAATCCTTCTTCACATTTAGCTGATGGTATCCGGATCTAATGTGATTCTTGTAAAAGTACTGAGCTCCCTAGAGTTGATCCAACAAGTCATCGATATGTGGAAAATGATAGTTGTTTTTAAAAGTGATTTTCTTCAAAGATCTATAATCAATGAGAAGTCTCATGGAAGAATATTTTTTTAATGAACAAAACACGAGAACCTCATGGTGAAGTGCTAGGGGGAATGTAGCCTATATCAAGAAAATCATGCAACTGATTTTTCAATTCAAGTAGTTCTATTTGATCCATATGATATGGGAGTTTTGATATTGGCATAGCATCAAGAACTACATAAATTTAGATTTCTACTTCCCGATCAGTTAAGACACTAGGTAACACATCATGAAAAACATCAAGGTATTCATTTACCACTAGAATATCATTAATCTGAATAGTTACCTTGTTTTCAACCATATGAGAAATATATCTTTCATTTCCATATTTCAAATTATTATCAGTTATTTGATATGATATCAATTTTATGGGTTATTTCTTATATAAAGACTGAAACTCTCTACGAAAATTAAACTTTTTAGATTTATAGTCAGTCTTATAATGATAAAATAATAGCCAATCCATTCCTAGAATAATATCAAACTCGACTAAGAAAAAAACAACAAGGATTTATGGTAAATTAATTCCATATACCATAATAGAAAGATTCATAAAATTCATATTTGCTATAATATTTTCCCCTCATGTTTTAACAAAAATTTCCAGACTCATTTGTTGAGTTGATATTTCCAATTTACAAGAAAAATTCATACAGATGAAGGAATGTGTAGACCCTTCATCAAACAAAATGATAGAAAAATATATATAAATAAACAAAGTACCTGATAAAACTTCATTGGATGACCCGACATCTTCTGATGTAGTCGCAAAGGATCTCACTACACCTTTCTTCTTGTAGTCTGGCCTCTTTACATCATTCAAATCTGTATTTTGGCATGCATTTTAATAATGACCCATGTCACCAAATTTAAAACAATTAACAGTTTTCTTAGCAAGATACATCTTAGGATAATATTCATTACCATATATGTACATATGACCACACTTACCGCATCTCAAACACTCCCATGTTTTGGAAAGACATTTTTCAGGGTGCTTCTTGCCACACTTTTCAAAAACTAGAAACCTGACATTCTTAACATCGTATTTCATTGGTTGATTATTTCCCATCACATTTTATCTATACCTCTTCTTCTAATTATTTCCAAAATTTACATGATCATCATCAAACTATATCTCTACCCACTTAGTAGATCAGACAAGTTTCTCGTATCTTTTGAATTCACGGGATGCCAATGCCCTTCGGTACATTGGCTTCAGTCCTGAGTAAAAGTGTTTTATTTTGATATCAATATGCAGAATAAGATTTGGAGCATACCTATCCAGTTGGGTATAGTTTTATTAATACAAAACCACTGGATTCACCTCCTTTTTCTTTAATTCAATCAATTTCTACCCCATCATATGTCACACCAACTTAGGAAACAAATTCATGGAAAAAAAATTTAAATGCATCCCACTCTAAGGAATCACTATCCTCATTATCCATGATTTTCTATACCATTAAACACCACTGATAAGTTTCACCTTCAATAAAATAAATGGAATTTCTTACCTTTTGATTATCAAAAGATCCCATAACATAGAATATCATTTCGAGAGATTTAACCCATCCCTCAGCCAGTAGTGGGTTAGAGGATCCATTGACAGAAGGAGGGTGTTGTCTCATAAAATGTTCAACTATTGTATTGTTCCGTAGTGGTACCTCTTGTTGTTCTCATTCATTTATTCACCCATAATTTATTTCCTATGTTATCTAATCCATTACTGTCACAAACTTTTCAGTTACAAACCTTTCCATTCTAGGCTACAGATTTGGAAGGATGTCATTCTGTCGGTGCCTCTCCTCTTAAGCATCCCAATTTCGTCTACAGATAACCATGTTGAACAAACATATCTTAGTCAAAGAAAAAGGGTAATATTTAAATTATATGACATTTCATATTATGAATAGTCTGGAAAAACTTTTATGTTATTATATTAACATCATCCTAACCCCTAAATTTATCTAAACCATCCCTTAATACCATCTATAAAAACATGGCCTTATTAGTTTGCGTAATCATGAATTTTAGCAAAAAAACTCACTATATTCACATTAATAATATTTTCAAGAATATAGATATATGGAATTGTGAAATAATACATTAATAAAATTACACATTGTTACCGGGTGGATACCATAAAAATAATATTCATTTCTTGCAAAATAAAAAACTTTTCTAATAAATCATAATTTTTTGACAATTCTTCAAAAATTTAAATTGGCTTCCTTATTTGTATTGCACATCTTTATGACCTATGAAGATAATTTAAAAACATGGTATGAGAACAAAAAGGTCAGTAAGGGATGTAAAAAAATGGAAACAGCATATTAGGCCATGAATACATGTAACATTTGAAAACATTTTAAAAAGACATACTTGTCACCCATATATATATATACTTACACTGTGAAACATGATATTTACACAAGATTCCCACAAAACATAAGATCATTAATATAATTATAAAAGAATATTTGGGCATTTCTTGAATAATCTAGTAACCCTATCAGCTACCTTATAATTTGTAACCCTCACGACTACCGTATAATTTATGTAACCATCGCAGTTACACTTGGAGTAACCATTCGGCTGACCTCCAATGTACACATACCCAATGAATTTGAGGGATATATTGGTCCCACCCTTCAACATAATCAATTCCAAATAACCATAACACAGTCATACTACATGAATAATTACATAAAATCATTTCTTTTTAATGCTTTAAAAAAGAGTTTTAAAAGAGGTTTTTAAAGGAAAAGCCCCGTAGAAATATCTTATAATTCAACTGAGACATAATAGAGAGTATGGGTTATTTATAAAAAAAATAAATATGAATAATTGAACATATCATAAACAAAAAACATCACAGAATCAATTTTAATACCACATAAATAACGAAGTAGAAGGTTAACCCACGGAATTGAAATCGGATTATGAATTCACTTTCAACTAGTTTATCTTACATAAAAACTATTTAAACCACCTATATAATGGTTAAAAGAGTGTTATTAATATATTAAAGAAACATTTTCATGTTTATAAAATCATATATGATCATTTAATAACCATGTTTCACCCTTTAATTATTAGTATTTTGTTCCTTCTATTGTTTTGGGTGCATTATTTACATGTTTTCCATGATCGATTCAAGATGGATGTTCTTGTCAATTGGAAGTGAAACTCCTTAATTAGAATGGAGTTGTAAATAAATATTTACTGTACCATTTTTTTGTCCATTTATCATTCTTAATTCTTACATGATTTTGATACATATGTTAAAACCTTGTTTATTTTTTAAGGTCATTTTAACGATTCTTCGATCGTAAATAAATCATATGTTTTATAAATTTATTATATGTGTAAAAAGAATGATTCCAGAACATTATATAAGATATAAAACAAAAATTATAATATGGTTCAACCATAAAAATGGTTTCATGACCTATATTTAAGGGAGAAAATGAAATTTTAATCACATCGTCCATGGTGTTGGTAAATCAACACATAAGAGACGATGTTTTATTTCATTGAATAAGTGGGTGAGGAGAAGAATATTGATGAAGAATTTTCCATGAAAATTAGAAAATCCAGAATAAACAAGATTCTGATGCTTTCATTCCTCCTGGATAAGTGTATTTGATGAATGAAGAATAAATGAAAGGAAATCAAAATAAATGAAAAATTGAGAATCTTCTCTAAACAATTCGGCAACCTAACGACGTCACCTAAAATTTCGTAAAATAGTTTTATTAGAGATATTAAGTATCAAATAATTCTTACATAATATGGTATGTAAGAGGGATATGGAATGACATATCCCAACATAATCCACATCAAATTAAAAATAATAGCATAAAATGAAAGAATGGAAAGAAAACAAAAGCGGATGTTTACCTCGTGATCTCTTCTCCTTGAGATCCTTCTTAAGGCCTCTGGATTCCACCTTTTAGTGAGACCATCACCTATATGAAGTGGGGAAGGTCCTTTGGTGGAGTTTTGGTCAAAACATAGATATGGGTCAAGGCTTGAGAGGTGTGGGGGGATGGTGGGAATGGGTGTGGTTTTTATAATAGAGGAGAGGAGGTATTTAACATTATTTTAATTATTATTATAATATTTTTGCTCAAGACTATGAATAGTATTATTTCATGTGACCCAAAATAGTAATAATGGCATGTGATTTTGATCCAAGTAGAATTACATCTCTTATAATGTCATAATTAGTGTATTTTACTGATAATTTGAATAAACAATATTTTTCTGTATTTCACTATTCATCAAAAATTCCAAAATTTCAGAAAAATACGAAAAAATCACACTAACCATTTTTTGGTCTGCAAAATTCAAAAATGATATAAATAATATTAAAATAATATTCTAACTATTTTTAATTTAAATTTAAAATAAAATCATACATTTTTCAAAAATTAACAATTTTTATACTATAACTACTTTTATGTCATATTGAAAAATTAACCCAGATGAAATTATCATTAAGCCTTAAGAAAATCAAATATTAATACTATTTACTATTTATTATGGTTATATTACAATTCATGTTACTATTAAAAATGGTATGTTTCTATTCAACAAAAATCAAGTTGCTTCCATTAGACTCTAAATAACTTACTTAAAACAATTGTAGATGACTGTTTTTCAAGATTCAAAACATAGAACCAGAAAAAATATTTCTAAAGTCTAGTAATAAATATCTACTAAAAACAATGATTCATGCATTTGAATTTCTTTTTATTTTATTTATTTTTTGGAATCGTATAGTTGTTATAGTCATGTCTCATATATATTGTGACATGATGACTTATTTTAATTCAAGATCATGTTCTAAATGTAAGAGTGATAGTAGGTTTAAAAGAATTAGAATTAAAACATAACAAAAGGAACCTTATAATATGAATTTCTACTAGGTTTAAAAAGGAAAAAATTATTTTAATTTTCTAAATCACCGTATTGATCTGATATGAATGGTTTCATACAAATAAAATTTCCCCCTTTTCATATAGAATTAATAATTCCCCTTATATTAATGAACTAATTTTCGGAAACTAGGAACATAATTTTTGACCTTGCCCTAAATCTTATGATAAGTACTGTGCAAATGAACATATTGGAATTTTGCAGAGGGCTTAGTCACACACACTCTACCTAGTTTCTCAATTGTTCTCCATGGGTTCCCAAATGACATTTTTACAATTTCTAAAAATTATTTATATGAATAATATATAAATTGGATCACTAAAGTGATTATTATTTAATAAATAGAATGTATGATCCTTAGTATGAAGTTCAAACTTATTTTTTTTAATTTTATGATCAATACTCAAAAAAATGTTTCACATATCACTTATAAACATTGTTAATGTAATGAAAATTCATAAAAGAACAAAGAAAATTCAATCAGAAATCATTCATCCTAAAAAATTTCAGGTTTTAAGCATCTCATAACTACCATTAAGATATTATTCTTAGGTAATAAATTTTTAAAATTTACAACCAATCCTAAAGAAAATAAAATTAAAAAATAATTTTTCAATTTTTTACCATTTCTTAAGAAGAAATATAAAGGGTAGAAGGATATGCTGGGATTTCATTAAATCATATATTTAATTTCCATATGTTGACCCTCTACCAAACAATTTAAAGTCCTAATTTTTCCCCAAAGTTGAATTACATGGTTGTTGAAAAACAATTATAATTTGAAAGATAAAAATAGATTTTAATGAAATTATATTATTTAAATTTTTCAGAGTCATATTTAAACTCAAAACATATTTTTTCCACAAAAAATATTTTGTACAACAAGATCACCTGAATTATACTTTATTTTGGGGAATATATTTTTTTAATTGAGTTCAATGTAATATCATGTAAATAATTATTATACAGTGACTAGAGTATATGTAATTCCATAAAAATGATTCAAAAATATTTTCAACATCATAGTGAGAGATATACTAAACACAAAAAAAGAAAAGAAAATTCAACTAAAAACTAAACTCTAGCCTAATTACACTCCACACAATTCTATATAGTGAATTTATTTTAATGTCAATGAAATTAAAATTCCAGTAAACAAGTATATTCATCAAAAAAATATCAAAAATAGAAAATCATCATGACTCATAGCCATTGGCACACTAGTTAGTCACTATTGTGGTGACACATTCCAAGTGGTGGAATGGTGAATCATGTGTAACAGTGAATTGGGTACTTAATAATGAATTTTATATATAAATATCTATATTTTCAAAAACAATCATTGATTTTTTCAATAAAATTTCACATTGAAAAGGGTTTATAAAAGCAATAAGGAAGTGAATCAGAAATGTAAGAGAGAAAAAACAGAAATTCATAAATTTAAACTCCCAGGATTAAAGAATCTTTCACATGATTCTTTTTGTGATTTAAGAACATGATGGCGTTCTTATCCTCCAGTAACACTAAAATAAAAAATTATTCTATAAAAAATTTAAAAATATGAACAACCAGAACACATATTCATCGGATACAGAACAATTGAAAGAGCAGGGAAACACATTATTAAAAAACCTTAAAACCAGAAATAGAGAAATGTCTTGGGATGCATTCTATAAAGAACTGAACTTTAAGTCATCATATAAACTATAATGAAATTATAAAAATAGAAAAACGTAAAAATAATTATTGAATATAGATAAAATTATGGGCTGCCTCCCTTGCAATTTTAGTTTTTTGGTACCTAGCTAGACATACTTATAAAATAATAATATTAACCAGGAGGATGTGGTTTCTTGTATATAACTCAACACAAGTATTTGACCAAATTGTTTATAAACAAAGAATGATATTTTTGGGAACTTATACATTTAAGGAAAACTTTTACCCCCTTCACACTTACTAAAATCTCTAAGAAGAACCCTTTAATAGTAATGAAATGGTCAAGGGTGTCATCAATTTGAACAGAAAGTTCATCACAAAAATTTACATCCTTATTATTTACATGGAAATTTTATTCAGATGAAAATGTAGAAACTCCATAAATATCTTTCAAAATGATTTTAAACTCAGACACACCAAAGTAATTCTTGGAAGAAGATCTGTCCACTTCCAGAATAAAGTTATATTTTACAAATTTAAAATTTTCATGAAGGGGAAACAATTAAATAGGTTTTTCAAAAGGTTTTTCACTTTTCTAAAGATGATCCTTCTTATGTTAAACCCAATAAAACAAGGGTAATGGTGTAATAGTTCCAAATATTAGTTTCAAGAGGGGTTTCAACTGTGTGATCTAAAGATTTAGAAACATTTGAACTCATATGAAACTCCCCTTCTAAGCTAATCTCTACATATAAATTGTATTCTATAGTTGACTCATTTGATTTTGGATGCAAACAACAAGGAACAGAATTTATTTGAGCATTAATATATTCATGTTTTTTAATATTATAAATTTATTTCAAAAAATTCTAATCATTAAATAAAGAATAATTAACTACTGCTTCTAAAAATAATTTCTTCATCAATCAAATAACATGTATTCATCCAATTCCTTTTGTTCATTGTCAAAAATTTCAATCCTCAAAACAAATTTAGTTGAGTGTTACAAGAAATTATGTTCAGGGGGATAAAAGATCAAATCATATTCAATAAATTTAGTTTATATAAATTTTAAATTTAATCAATTTTCTCTAGGATGGTCAACATTGACTCCATTTTTAGTGAAAAGAGTTTCCAACACAGTATTCATCAGATAATATGGTAGTTATTGTTCTTCAGTTAACATATATTTAAAGATACCTCATTCACTTCATCATAATTAATTTCAATTATTATTTGGTTTACACTTTTAAAATAAGGGAGATCACATTTTGTAATAGTTCCAAAATTATCCCAATCAATGATTTCATTAATGTTTTATCCCCTCAAATATACTGAAAATAATTGATGAGTTCATTGTTTAAATTTCATAAAAGGTTTGTGAAGGGTTTGTGACATTAATTTTTTGATTTTCTAGACTATCCTAAACCTGAACAATCACTTCCTGATTTCTCTT
The DNA here is from genome assembly GCA_963277665.1 of Viscum album. NCBI lineage: Eukaryota > Viridiplantae > Streptophyta > Magnoliopsida > Santalales > Viscaceae > Viscum > Viscum album. Next base: position 2,038,256,413 of record OY728148.1, read on the forward strand.
GTATTAGGGTTCCTTTGAAAACTATGAATCATGTAGAGGATGGAGAATTTATCTTCAATATATTTTATATAAATAATTTTTTTAACTAAATTAACTTTATGTTTTTAACATATTCATTAATAATATTTTTCCACTTAGTGATTTTATTATTTCAAGACTATGTTCTTCTTAAGATTCAGATTCCTCCCAATATAAGATTTTTTGTTCATTTTGATCCCCAATATTTTCCTCATGTTTTTCCTCAAAATCATCCAAATATATAAATTAATTTTTCATTTCAAATTGTGTTTTAATTTTTCATTTTTGTTGTAAATAAAAATCATATGTTTTTAGAATATTCATTTGGGATTCATGAGCTTCATTATGTTCTGCATATTTAGTAAATTTTTTAGAAATCATTTTTTACAATTTTGATTAATCATTGGGTTGAGGTTCATCAAAGTATATGTTTTAATTATATAAATAATGTTTTTATAGAACATTATAGGCACACTGCGAATTAGTATTCCCATTAAAAAAAAGCATAATAAGATTCATTTTGTTGACCACAGCCATATTAAAGCTAAGTTTTTTATATAAATTTTAAACAAATATAACTAATTGTTTTCACTTTAAACAAGTAACTATGGAATAAATTCCACTATGCAAAAAAATACTCAAAAAAATAAAAAAAAATAAATGTATTTTTAAAATCCCCAACACACATACAAATGTTAGAAAAAGCTGAAAAAAAATCTTAGGTAACAACATTGTAAACAAATTTTCATTTATTTTTTTTTTGTTATATTTTTAAATTTTCTAACCATATGACACTAAGTACTTGCATTACCCTACAACAGTTCTAAATTTTGATCATGTTGTTGGTCATTACAACCCTAAAAATATTATTTATAAACCTACACTAGTATAGTAGTTAAGGGTAGAATTCAAATAAAGGATGGTTACTATTTTAAGTTCTTATTTTAAAACAAACCCATAGTAAATAGCTTGTTTACTTATTTTAATGTTTTTATATTTCTCTGAACTAAAATAATTTTGAGACAACAATTATATTCAAATGGTAAAATTTATGTAATTAAATATATGTTACAAAAATATGGAAAAAGGGTATGAAAGATAATAGTTGAGACTCAATTGAAAATAATCAATAAAAATTCCCAGAGAATTTAATCTACTAGTTTTCATTAATATTTTATTTGAAAAATAATTAATAAAAACTCACTTCATAAAAATAATGATAATTACCAATCTCTAAGATGTAAATCAAATAGAAAAATGAATCACGGAGTTATTCCATCCATGAATCATCGAATTAAATTGCAATTGAAAAGAATAAAAAGGAATAAGATTCCCTGAATATCCCAATGATTTGAAAATTTTATTTTATAAAATGTAGTCAAGATTAATCTCACCAATTTATCTTTAAGTATAAATGATTAAATCATGAATTGTGAATAACCCTTACTTAATTATATAATAATCCCACTTATAATTTTTGATTTAATTTAAAAAATGATTCAATGAAATAATAAAAGTTTATCCTCATAATTAAAATTCCCATTCACAAACGTTTAGCAGAAGATCACGATATAAACATGGATTAAATATTCAATTTACAAATAAACAAAATTGAAAAATTGAGTCATAGATCCCCTTTGTGACTTTTGTGTTACTTCTCTGCTTCTTTTGAGCCTTTCTCTTTCAGTGGTCTTCAGGTATCCCTTCTATCCTACTCTCTCTCATCTCCGAGATAAGAGTCGTATATAAATGAGCGATATTCTATTTTGCTAATGTTAACTAAATCATTTTAAAGTACATTTTTTATTATTTTTTTCACCAATATCCTCCACCAACTCAGGTTGGTATTCCTCAAAATCCCCAAAGACTTATGTTATACAATAAAGCACAAGTGACTTCACTTTATCCATTCTAACAAACATAATAGACATAAAAGTGGTCTTTTTGAGTTTAACATAGATTTTATGTTGTGTAGGGTTCAGTAAGCATAAAAATCTAAATATACATTAATTAAATAAAAAATTATTTTTAAAATATGAAAATATTATTATATTTTTTAATTTATATTTATTTTTAATTATTTTTAATTATTATAATTGTAATTATCATTTTAAATATATATTTGATTTTATTTATAATTTTAATTAATTATTGTTAATTTATTTAGATATTATATTAAAGTAAATGTTTTTATATTTTATATAAGATAGTTAATTTTTTTTGAGTGTATTTATTTTTTAATTATAAGTATTTATTTATATTTGTAATTACTAGTGTTATTAAATTTGTTAATTACATTTATAAATTATAGTTATAGTAAAATTATTCTATTAAGATTATTATTTAATTGATTATAATATATTATTTGAATAATTAATTTTATAAATTACTAATTATTTATATTAATATTCTTATTTATTATTTATTATTATTTTTAAATCTATCTAATTTATTAACATTAGATAATTATTCTATATCTCCCCTCCCCCATTATCCGTCCACAGCGAGGGGGTCATTTGGGTTCCTCTAGAAGCTGGTGTGTGGTCAAGCGATTCCTTCTTAGATCTCCCTCTAGGTGTGGCTCTCATGTACATAATGGTGGTAACGACACTACCAATTAGTGGTGAATACACATCGAATCCAATGTTAGTGATTCAAACGACGTGGCGCTTCACGATCTATGAATGTGAGTGAAAATGGCATCTTATTCCACCAATATAGGCAGTGGTTCACAATGTTGATGACAACGCTATGTTTCTCCATCTCATGGGTAGCGTGAACTTAATGGATAGCGGTTTTTTCCATATGTAATCAAAATATTTTTGGTTTTTGCTAAATGGTGTTTGGATTCGTGGTTGAGAGCTTCGGTGGAGGTAATAACAGATGGTCCTCAAATCCTGGTCAAGATCTGATCATAGGAATGCATTAATCCGAAATGTGTACTGGGGTTTCTGGAGTTCTCCATTTTTTATGTGGCTATGATTTCTTGCAGGAGGATTCACCGATGTATAAGAAGAGGTGGAAGAAGATTGATTGGAGTGACCGGTGGTGTGTTGATGAACATGAGGGGTGGACGGTGTCTCAATGAGACAATGTGACTTCTGGTCTCACTTTTTAGTGGAATGATCCTCGTGTGGAAAGGGGTTGATGGTGTGTATTTGGAGAAGAGGTGTGGAAGATGTATCAATGAGAAATCACTGGGTTGGCTGGGTGATAGTTTATATTTCTTATTGTGTGTCAAGGGGTTGAAAACAGTTGGTAGTATGACAACTCTAGTAGTGTCTTATAAGACATTGTTGAAAAAATTCATCTGATGGTGTGTGGAAGTTCAGGTTCTATAAATGTATTCATTATTAGACACTAACACATATGTAACAAATAAAAATTATATATACATAAAAAAAATTAACACAATTAAAAATAAAATTATTTATTTATTTAAATAATAAATTAATTAATTTTTGATATAAATATTAAACTAAAAATTAAAACAAAACACTAATAAAAATATAAAAATAAATAAATAAAATAGAACATAAATTTTAAAGTGAATAAAATTTTTGAACAGAATAACTAAAATAAGATTTCTAAATTCATTTAAAATATTAAATTTTAAAAATATATAAATTAAATATTGAAATCGAATTTATTATTAAAGTTAATTTATCTCAGTAAAACAAAATTAAAATGTTAAATGATAAATTAATAATTAACTTAATAAAATAAGATGTTTAATTGATTAATTATTAATAAAGATATTATTAATCCAATAAAATACTTAAAATGTAAATATAAAAATAAAAAATCATAAAATAATGTAATATTAAACTAGTAAATTTATAGGATAAAAATAAAAATTTTAATTATAATAAAAAATTATTTAATGAATTAAATTATAAAATAACAAAAATGAAATTAATTAGCAAAAGTGGAAGATTAATTCAAAAATTAAAAATATCAAATAAACATAAGTTAAACAAAATTAGATTTAAACCCGCATTATTAACATAAAATATAGTGGGTAAATATTTACTTGTCGTACAAGGTAAGAAGAACATTCATTTTTCACAATAAATGGTTAGAAAAATGCCTTATTCTGAATGTGATCACAAGATTAGTTTGAAAACATTGGTAAAACAAAAGGGGAAAACATTATTTTCAATATTATAGGAGAATAGTATAATATTCATGGAAACCCCTTTTATAAAACATTGTTTTGATGGAACAAAGATGTCTGACTGAAGAGAGGGTAAATTCGAGATTTTATAAAAACACATTCTTAACTATCATATATACCAAAGTGTAGAAAAATGGTAACAATAGAAAAATATATCATGAAAAACTAGATGATAAGAAAAGTCATGAATGTTCTTGAGAGATAAATTATATTATTTCAATAAAGAATCCATAATCATGAACAATCTAAAACATGATGAGATTATTTTAACAAACACTTATCACATAGTAACTCTGAAAGATTGTCCCAAAATAAGAAATTCAAATTTCATTAATCTAAAAATAAAATTAATGGAATAAGATTCATGATATTACCTGTGAATTTGACTATGTAAACATCATATAAAAATATAGTTTCATAACATGACATGTGTCTCAAAGAAGGTCAATTTGGACAAAACAATCATACTGATTTAGTAACATTTAAAACATAAACCCCAAGAAATGTTAATAATATAGTTGATATTTAAATACAAATTAATTTAACTACAATAACCATTGAATACATCCAACATTAGTATAGACACCTCACAAAAGTAATGGTTTGTGAAGAAAAATATATTTCTTAGATAAATAAAAACTATGATGAAATCCCCTTACCACGTGTCTAGACTCTATTTATACTCGTACAATTATTCTTGTATGATTGATTTATGTTTATTATAAAAATTGTATTCAATTATATTATTATATTTAATACCAAATATGTATTGATTATGACCTTATATTATCCCAATTTTTAACAATTATATGATATGGTTTCCCATTGTGAAATATCCATTATTGATCTTTGTGTTTATCTTAATTTATTATATCTTTTGTCCTTATACTTATATCATGATTTACAGAATTTAAAGCATGATATAAATATAATTTATATTCATTATCATTTTATCATTATAATCTATATTATATATTATAATGAAATGGAATGCACCGTTCATGGATATGGTAGGTCATACGTAGGCATGAATGTTGTTTCCATTTTATTATCATATTGGAATAAAGAGAGTAAATAACATATATGTATATTTATTTGTGTTTGTGTGTATATAATTACTATAGTAACAATATTATATCATATATTTCATATAATTTCACTAAAAACATCCCGAATACATTCACTATAGTTTTTGGATGAATCATATCGCCTTTAGGGGGCATCCATCCACACATCCTCAAAATATTTAGCATTTTTTTAAAAAAATGGAAAGTATAACGATATGTGTTATAAAATAATTAAATAATATTAAATAAATAATAAATATAATATATACCATGTATTAATATAGTTTCCATCACAATTTTCACCTTGATAATAGTTAATGGAATAATTAACAATGATTTTTTTGTGAGGCGGTAGTTCACCGTAAACATAAATTTTTTTTCATTACCCAATAAATTGATGTGCATGTTTTTTTAGTTAGAAACCCTAGAATAAAATATCATATAATGTTGATTATACTTGTTTTTTTATACAACAATGGAATAATAATATTGTATGGGGTGGATAATTGAAATAAAATAAAATAACTCGAGGAAGAATGTCACTTCTTATTCGGATTACTCATTTGGATTTTCACAAAAGCGATTCCATAAATTGATTTCATCCCAAGTAGGGGCTTATAGGATGAGGGGAGCGATGATGATGAACTATTTGGGTAGATCATTTCTGTGCCAATGTGTCATAAGAGGCCTATGGAAATTTGTGGATAGGTGCCCTTTTTATAGTGCGGGAGGAGGGGCACTCTTTTAAATTTTGCGAAATGAAATTACACCCACGTTTTTTCATGGGAAAGTGGATACAATAATGGAACCAATTTTATATAGGTTAGTATAGGGTAAAAATATATCCAACAAATGTATCATTGGAAAGTTTCTAGTTTATTTGGGCCCTTAATGTTAATGTTTAGTTGCTAAATATGATTATTTTTACCTTAATCATTGTAATTAATATTAATTACATTCACTAATATTTTTCGTCCAAAAAAAACATCAATATATTAGAAATTAAAATTTATTTTCATTCTATATATGGAATCCATTTTCCATATTACAATCACATAAGTGGAAGAAATTAATTTAATTTTAATCCCGTAGTTGGGACGATAGTGAGGGGTTTTAAAGTAAAAAATGTTCAACACTTTGTTATGTTATTACACCAAATTTCAATGTGAAATTTATTAAAATGAAACAAACTGGATTAATTGATAAAAATATTATGTATTTGAACTTTAAAAAAATTTAAAATATAATTATATCTTATATATAAAATAGATTTAAACCCAATTTTGACTTCAGATTCTGTATTTTTTACTATTCATCCAAACCTGAAGTTTCTCTGAAAAAATCCCAAAAATTAATCCTAAGGTTATTTAGGATTTGAAACTATAAAACTAAATTTATTTTATAAAATTAAAATAATTAATTAATTAAAATATAATTTTTTAAATAAGGTCATGAAAATCATTTTAATTGTGATTATATTTTTTTTAGTATAAAAAGAATTTGTCAAATATTATATCTTTCATTATCAATATGTTTTATATAAATTAAAACATTATATAGAATATTTGAAAATTAGTTATTAATATTCATAATAAATTTTTTAACATCTAGGTTATAATTATCTTATTAATATAATTTTCACAATATAATTATACATCATTGAAACTCAGTGTTGCTTTTAACAAACGCCAAATCGGTGTTGAGTATAGTGGAATATAAGTGGAAGTTGTATGAAATAAATGGTTTAATTAGTTATATAGTAAAAAAATATTTTTACTGTTTTGTGAAATGAAAAATTTAAAATTATTATATTAATTTGAAAGAAAATTCCATATTTTCTAGTTGTTACATTTTACCTCCATAAAATGATTTTCCCTCGAATGTTTTATGGGTTATCAAAGGTATAGTGGTAGAATGTTCATTTCATTTAGTACCACTTCATAAAAATTGATACCATAACATCCTTTAAAAATTAAATGTTCAAACCAAAACATTTTTTTAAAGCAATATATAACAAGGTTTCCACATAGAAGAACAAATGATGGGATTATTGATAGTAAATGAAGGAAAAGCATAAATATTTATAGGGTGTGATTGAGGTTATCAATCACAAACAATTTATTAATCAAATAAAATTTTAGTCCCTCAATTATATAAATTTGTGATGATTCCTAATGTAATATGTTCAATAAAAATTAATGTATTAAGAACAAACATTATTATTTTATATTTATCCTATCTTTGAGTAATTATTTTATTTTCAAAGAATAGAAGGAAATATACTTACCTGATATAAATATATAAATTCATTCATTATATTTTTGTGATTTTAAATATTTATAATTCCATAATTACATCCAGAAATATAAGTCTAGAAATTAAATTTGACTTCTAAAGAACGAAAATATACTTTTAACAGATAATAATAAGTCCCATAAAATAATTAAAACTAAAACTATTTTCTGTAACAATTGATAAAAATAAATATGGGAATAAATTAATCTATAATTACAAAATACAACACCACTATTTCATTATAAATATTTATTCATAAAAAATAATTATACAATAATAACAACATCATGTAAGCCAGTGGTAGGCGTGAAACCCTCATCGTCCTTCGGTCATGGGTTCAAGAACCGCAGCCTTTCCAAACATGATTAGTTTTCACCCTACATACATGATTTCCTTTTATTTTATCCACACTAATAAAATATCCAAATTAAATATTATGGAAAACCTTCAAATAAGGTTAATCACTAAATATCCGGTTAAGAATCATTTTCAATAGAATATGAACACCTAAAAATTTCATCCGAAAATTAACATAAACATTCCCTAAATACTTTACCATTTAATCCTTGTGAAATATGAAAATGAAAAACGTTATTATTAAATTCACGTTATCATTTATCCCCCATATAACACAATTTAACTCATGGATGCCACATCCCAAACATATAAATAACCTCACTATATATTCTCCTGAAGCGTGGTAATAACCATAATTAACATAAATACTTCTAAAAACATTAAGTATTCCTTATTCCATATATTATGAGATATATTCCATAAATCCATGTAGTCGCAATCTTCGTCTATGATAGCATGAACTACTTATCAGAATGTCCTTAATTAATTCCAAGGTAATCGGTACCATATAATTTACGTATTCATATCTCATAAACAATTATAAAAAAACAATATCTTAAAATAATTAAGATATTAGGGGTTATATTACCTTTATAAAAATATTACATTGTCATTAAATCACTCTTCCAATCCATAAAAAACATTCAATATAATAATTTTAATCCTTATACAAAAACATAAACTGGAAAATCCTTCTTCATTTCCCCATTAATATAAAATAATATGTAAATATAAAATAAAATGAACATAAACTATTCCCCATCATTCATAATCCATAAGAACTCTACCTCATAATATTAATTAATACCTTTTTACTATCACATTTCATATGTAGTCTAACCAAAATCCGAAATATACCAATTTTTTACACCACCATGATGATTATCTTCTGGATAATTTCTTATAGGACATTGAGTTGCATTATGACTATTCCAATACTAAATTTCCAAACACTCTATAATTCTTTAGGGGAGAGAATATTATCACCCATTTCATTAAGAGACTATTCATTTTTCCATTTCAATAATTCTCATTTTGTACTTATTTGACAATGTCAAAACATATTATGGTTCCTCTAAGAAATTCACTTAATTGATTATTTACACAATCTTAACACAAATAAAACCAAATATTCTTTCCACCATGGTCTCTTTTACCTAGACACTCAGAAAAATATGTCATTTTTTCGTTGTTGAGTCTGAGAGTTGGTTTGTAGAGGTTTTTCATCATGTTCTGTGAAAACAGTTTAGGCAAGATCATAATTTTTTCACTCTAGTGATCATCCCACTTGACTGATCATCATCAAATCATCCATCACATTCAGCATTATTCTAGTTCCTTCATGTTCTCTCCATTAATGAAAACTAGAGGCATTGTGTGAGAACTACGTATCATATAAGAAAACCACATAGTCATGAAAATATTTATTTATATGATGTATAAATAATGACAAATGCCTTAATCAATAACACCATAGGTTCATAAATGTTTATTAATAGCCAAATTATATTTAATTCAATCATGATGGTTCATATAGAGTTTGTGAATTTCAAAATCATATCACCCATGAATGTCAAACTAGTTGTGTAGAAAGCCTTGTTGTTTTCTAACAGATTACCCCATGTTAAGACAATGACATCGTTTCATAGTTGTTACTTCTAGTAACATCTGTTCCACAATCACATCCACTTGTAGTATACAAATAGGGAGAAATTTCATGGTAACCACCCTATTTATTCATTAAAAAAATTACAGGATATTTTTTTTATACTTCCTTATCATTAAAAATATCCTTAGACATGTCCATAGAGTCAAAAATAAGTATTTCATTTCCTAGTCTCCAAATGTTAACCGAGTCATTTATTTTATACCAACTATATTAAACCTCACTTTTTATAAATTAACTTTGCATTTATATTTTAGCATACCTATAAAAATAAACAAACAAACACCCAAAGATGTTATTTGATTAGTCCATTTGGAAACATGGAAACATAAACACTGGTACATAAGTGATATATATGATCTCCAACATTTTTCTTCATAACTAACACCCTTATTAGAAACATAATACATAATACATATATTCGTAACATGGAGAAATATACACAAATAGTTGTGACACTCGTACTCTACATGGGAATATAGTTTCTCCTTTGATTTTAATTTATTTGTCCCGGTGATGCTTGTCAGAGATTATAAAGGGTTGTGTGGTTCGACACGTCAAGAGGAAGGTCAAATTTTCGACAGATGCTTTATCACGAGAAGTTATAGAGAAAAATCAGATGATTATTTACTATTTTTTTGGTTTGTTGCATTAAATTTGTAATAATTGTTATGGTGGGGGAGTCTTTGGGTCTTCATAACTTATGGCCCCTGTAGTTTGGTTTGAGAAATAGGTTGTATCCTTTATGCTTTAATAATAAAAATCATACTTCCAGTCATCGTAGTAAAGGAATTATTGTTGAGGCCATATTAGTTGAAAAAGGCCTTTACTGAACTGGGTTCACACCCCATTCTATTACTATATTACTGAAACTAAATCAATCCACATCCCATCCAGTTAATACTCAACTGATATCATTTCTATTTCCCACCATGTCTATCTCAAGAGATATAAGTCATTACCCGACTCATTTTATGGAGATATAGGTCACAAAAATATCACAATAAATAATACATAAGTGTGTCAAATGTTTATAAACAATGATATAATAACCAATGAAATGAAATAAGAATCATAAACATGTAATCATATCTAAACATGTGAAAAAAGGTAGGTTTCATAATCATTTCGTAAAACAATAATAGGTTAAACGAAGGATGATTCAAAAGAATAGAACCCATGGAAGAGAACGTGTTTCATAAGAATAAATCCATAAAAACATAAATCGTTCACGATTTAATAATATTGAAACCATTGGATAATTTCCTAGAAGGTAATGAGTTACATCACAAATTTTCATATTAGATAGAAACTAATATTGTGGAATATTTTAAAAACATTTATCAAGGAAAATATATGTTCTTCTATTAAAAATGTCATTTAAAACATAAAAAGATTTTGAAAAACAATTTTCTTTAAAATAAACATGAAATATTATAAATAAATCTTTTAAAACATTTTTTAATCAATTTTCATTGAACCATATTAAGAGATATTGAATTTTTTTAAAAACTATATTAATTGAAAACTTAAAAAACGATCTTGAAAACATTTTATAAAAATAATTAAAAATATCGTAAAGATATATAAATAAGGATTTAAATCATTTATAAAACCATTTTCTTTGAAATCATATTAAAGATGCCTAAAAACATTTTGAAAAAAAATTTCCTTAAAGATATAAAAGAATCTTCAAACCCTTTTGAATAAACCTACCTTGAAAAATAATTTAAAAATTTATATTGAAATCATGAAAATGTTTTGAAAAAAAAATCATTTATATTTCTTTTTAAAAATATTATCTTAAAAATTATACTTTTAGATATGAAAAGGAATATTTACAGAAATGATTGTGGGTAAATCTGTAAATGATATACGATGTAGGAAGAATATTACTTTTTCACTGTAAAAGGTTTTAAAAATACATTGTTCGAAAAGAGAAAATAATATTCCTTTAAAAAATTGGTAAAATACCAAAAATAATAATTTATTCTATATATTATATGATAATAATACAATATTCATGGAAACCAATTTTATAAAACATGGTTTTATAGTAACATATATTTCCCACCAAAGAGACGGTAAATTATGGATTTATTAAAACAATTCATAACAATATTATATACCAAACGGTAGAAAATTATTGGAATACATGAATATATGATAAATAATCATAGGAAAATACAATTTATTAATTTTCAGGAGATATGGATTAAAATATTTCAACAAAGTAAGTATAATCATAAACAATCTCGAAAAGCAATGAGATTGTTTCAATACGCTATTATGAATTATTAACATTGAACCATAATACCCATATAATAAATTGAAATTAAATTAATCCTAAAATATCATCAAATTAAATAGATTCATGATATAACATGTCAAATATATTATGTACACATCATATAAAAATATATTTTCATAACATCACAAGTGTCTCAAATAAGGTAAATTGAGACACAACTATCTTACATATTTAGAAACATTTGAAACCTAAATCCCCTTAAAATAAGTTCATATAATGGGTAAGTATATACCAAAAAATATAAGTATAATAATATATTAATTAATCCATGGATAGTATACACAACACATAAAATTAATTGGTGGTAAATAAAGCATGTAACTAAGAAAAATAACAAGTGATATGAAAACCCCTTTAATTATGTCTTGAATCTCATCATACACATACAATAATCCTTCATAATAAATTTATTTTTATTATAAATCATTTAAAGAATTATATTATTCTATCTAATACACTATATGGTTTTATTATGACCTTATATTACTCGCTTATTAAAAATTCTTTGTTAAGGGTTCACTTCAGGTAATATCTAATTTGTTCTTCGCATGAGTCTGAATTTGTTATATATTTGATCCCTATAAATATATCATGCTTTCAAAAATGTAAACCATGATATAATTATCATTTATATTCACTATATCTGTACTATAATAATAGATTATATATATATATATATAATTATTAAATGGAATACACTCTTTTTGGAGACAACAGTCCATACATACGCATTGACAATGTTTTTGTTTTAGTGTCATATTAGAAGAAAGGGAGGAAATAAAATATAAGTTTGTATATATATAATTATTTTATTATAATTATTATATCATATATATCAAATAATTTCACTAAATATATCCTTAATACATTCTATATAGTTTTTGAACAAATCACATCGCTTTGAGGGTGCAGTAGTTGACACTTAATCAAACGAAATTATCATATTTACAGAAAATTGAAAGTATAAAGATATATGTTTTAATAGAATTAATGAAGACTAAATACATAATAAATATAATATATAACTTATTTTAACATATTTTCCATCCTAATTTCCACCATGTGAGGCAATAGAGGAAGAACAAAAAGTTATAATATTTTTAGGCGATAATTTACCATACAGATAAAGAGAATGTTTATTACCCATTAGATAGAAGCCTGTGTGCAAGTGAATGTAGTAAAATTAAAAAAAAAATTACATTGAGGATACTATTGTTTTTATAAAATAATGTAATGAAAATATTTTAAGGGTTGTATAATTGAAATGATATAAAAGAACTCCAGAAAGAATGATACCTCTTATTTGGGTAACTTTTTTTGGTTTGCAAGAAATGGACTATATGGATTTATTTTTTCAAAAAAGGAGGATTATAATAATAGGGGGGGTAATTTTAAGATATATTTGGTCATAACACGATTAAATGAAATTTTCATGAGAGGTTTTAGGAAGTGGGAATATAGGAGACCTTTTATAGTGCACAAATAGTGGCACTCTTGCAAATTTTGGGAAAAGGAATTTCACCCACTTAATACCCCTGTCAAGTGGATCAGATAATTGAAAAAATTAGATAAATTTAAGGATAGGGTGGAAATATGGACATATAATTTGTCTTTGTTGGACGGAGTAGATTACTCTAGTGGAGGGTGAATTGAGTATATATTCAACATTTCTATTTAATATTTATTCTTACAATGATTCTCTAATAAAATTAAATAAAACCCATTTAATCAAGGTTATACTGTTATTAATGTTTGATTGTTTAAATAACTTATTATATGATTGATTTATTCTTAGTAATCCTAATAGTCGTTATTAACATTTCCATTGATGATATTCTTATAGGGCAAAAAATTATAACTGCTTTCCAAGATTAAATATCAAATTAAATTTAGTGGTTTCATAATTAAATAGTAAAACATAGATTCATAAATTAAACAACATATAGGATATAAAACAATTTTTTCAGTATCAAGACGAGTCCTAATCCACTCCACATGGTGATCACCTTCCCCCAAGCAGTTTATATAAATAAATATGATCCACACCCTGGGTCGGGGTTAACAATAGTACCCAAGACTATATAGGGTCACATGATCTCTTCCTTAGTTCTTCATGGGTATGAACTAATAGATTACAGAAAACCTCATCCACACTTATCTGTGGGAATACACAAGTGTAAAAATGATGTTAGATAAAGGATATATTGTATCCTTCAGTTTGATGCAGGAGAAAATGTGTGTTTAATATAGATACCCACACTACATGAAAGAAAATAAAAATAATATATAATAGAGTATAAATGATATCATATGTTTATATGATAATTGTCTGTTAGTATATGCATCCATTGACATATTGGATGAAGCATATGTTGAAATCCAGTCCTCTCATGAAAATAGAGTATCGTAAGTCATCTAGATCTAGAACATGTTCTTTTATAAATTGATAATGAGGAACTATACTCGACTCTAGGATTAGATTATGCATCTTGTGTTCTTCATCCTTTTAATGTATCATTTATGCTCGTATTTCTTTGTTATCGCTCACACACTTGTATTTCTGTTGTCACTATTGTCTCTAAATTCACCCTAATCGCTTCTTTTCTTCAACCAACGCTGTTCTTTTTTATTCTTGAAATACATGTGATGGAGCCAACAGGATGCATGTATTATGAACCATGCACCTCGTACTATTAGGATATATTCATAAAAGGAAACATTAATTATGTTAGTGCATTAAATATATTCAAATTTGACAATTTAAAAAATTTCAAAACAGATTTAGAAACAGTGTCAAAATTTGTATGGAAACGGTTTCTCCATAAAACAATGTCTCATTGAAATGGTGTCTTTTTTTAATTTGAGTGGTGAGACAACTATAATAGTATAGTCATATAGAGATCAAGAACCGGTTACACAAATTGGGTGTTTGGATCACTGTGTCTGGTCATGATGTATGGATGGTCACGGTGTCTGGATGGTTACGTTTTCTGGATGGTTAGAGTGTTTGGATGGTTATAGTGTCTGGATTGTTACGATATCTAAATGGTTACAGTGTCTAGATGTTTAAAGTGTCTGGATGGTTATGGTGTCTGGATTGTTACGGTGTCTGGATGGTTACTGTGTTTGGATGGTTATAGTGTGTGGATGGTTATGCTTTTTGGATGATAACTGTTTCTAGAAGGTTATAGTTTCTGGATGGTTATCGTGCCTGGATAGTTATAGTGTCTTGATGGCTACGTTGTCTTGATGGTTATAGTGTCTGGATGGTTAAAATTTCTGGTTTTTTTCCAGAAAAAACATAGCTGGTGGAAGACTCACAGTTTCTCAGACTTTTCCAAATCTTTGTATACAGACTTAAACAGTGATATTCATAAAAATTTTTAGACTTATACATTCATCAATGAAATAAATATTAAGTAAATTAAATATAGTTTACACTAATTTAACTTAATGTATACAAATTAAGATTTTGGATAGGTTTATTTGATTCAAAAAGATACTAATCATCTGTACACAATATTTGAGATAGATTAGACATGATTAATGGGTTCCACATAATGTGTAGGATTTTTTATCCTTAAAGTAAGAGTAACACATGGGGAGTCCAACAATATCCCCCTTTTTATGATCAGAAATCATGCGAGTGAGGTATTTATTCTTAGGTAATGTTTCCCTTCTTTAATTTTTATTTAGTGTATATAGAATACAGATTTCCCCCCCTTTTGGGATTATCAAAAAGAGTAAATAAGACAATAAGAGTGAACAATGCATGAGATGGATAAATAATGTCATTACAAGTAGTAATTAACAAGAATATGTAAAAAAAATACCTATCAAAAGATAGTATCCATTATTCTTCAGCATGATCTAGTCTTCACTTTTACCTTGGATGCCACATCAGAAGAATAATCCATAGGAGAAGAGGTAGATGTAGAGGAAGAGAGTGAACTAGTGGATTTATAAGGTTATGGGAGTCCTTCAAAAATATAAGGGGCCAAGGTAGGTGTAGTAGACAATCGAGGAAACTATTGATCAAGTATAACATGCCTGATCGGACTGAGATCCTAGGAGACATACATAGATATAGTGTTAACAGAAAAGGATGAGAAGGTAGGAAAACCGGATCACATGGTTGCAGCTACAAGAGCGACGATGGAAGTTCTTTGAAACTGAATATAAGGCCGCAAAATCCTGATAAAATCAGAAATAATCAATTCCCCATATTTAATGTCTTTCTCAATTTCAACCTTGTTTTCCAAACTAATATCCAACAAATATAGTGAAATGAATGAGATTTTGGACTTCATTTTTAAATTCTTGAGTTACATGAGGAATCCTCATATTCTCCACAGGGTACTTGAAGTGGTTGGTCATGTCACTCACAGATAAGATCTAATTGATGTAGAATTCCCCCTTAATAGTAATTTCTTTCTGAGCATCATTGGAAATCTTGGAATGAATTCTGACCAAATCAATAACTATGTCACTGTTCTTTATAACTTCTGATAGATATTCTCTGTCAAAACCACTAAGCACCGATTGAAGTTCTTCATTGACAACTCTTCGAAGCAGATCACTATCTAAATAAGGTTGAGATGATTGTATAGAATTACAAGAAGTATTTATATCTAAATTAAGGGCTTTCAGTTGATATAGAAAATTCTGGAGACATCCCTTATAATCATCAGTTAACTTGTTATGTCCAATAACAAGCTCACACATTTCAAGAACAATATTCTTCTTTCAATCAGCTACCTTTTCTGATAGGGAAGTTAGATGAGGATGAATCAATGAGGCTACTTCCTATGGGGTTTGACTAACATCCTCAACAAATTGATAAATAGGCTCAGGTATTTAAGTTATCATTCTATGCATTTCATCAACCATACCTCTTATAGTTTTTACTTCATTAATGAGCAGTTTTTTCTCAACTCTTACTTGTTGAATCCCATGAAGCATCATGTGTTTAATCTATCATATAACACTTTCCTATAATAATGATGCATGGATTTTACTTAGATTGGTTATATGATATGGCTGGGTATTCATATGTTTCTCAACACAACTCAATAGTGTAGCTCTAAATTTTTTCAAATCAACCTGATTCACTAAGGTTAGAGGTATATGTGATGGTTTCATAGATAAAAGCTCAATCATGAAAAAATTCCTAGGGAGGGATGTCTTCAAGAGAATATTCCATTTTCAAATGAAACATAGTAGACAAATCAATTCCTTTAACTGAGACTCTTTGTGAATCAGTCACATCAAAATAACTTAGGAATTTATACCATTTATCCACAGGTCTTGGATGAATCAGATTATGGACATCAAAAACGTACAGATTGAGGTTTTATCCCCCTCAATAGGTGAACATTTCTCAATACGTAGATTTTTAGGTCCTATATATATTTACAAGAATTCATCCCTTATTTTCTCATCCATTTCCTTTTGATCAAACTGAAAGGATTTACCAATTATCTCTTCATTAAAAGGAAACAATTCAGGAACTGATTGTTCCTATGGGATTTCCTCAAGGGATGCTTCTTGAAAAATATGAATATCTTATCCTATATGCTCTTTTTGAATATCCTTTTCACTATCCTTATAAAAAATTTCTTCTGTGGAAGAAGGTTGTTCTTTCAGAGAAACAAATTTTTCAAGAACATGTACTTCTTTTTCAAAAAATACTTGAGGATAAGATTCACTATCTTCCTCAACTAGAACAATTTCTCTCCGAGGTACAACATCCTCTTTTTATTATTACTCCTTAGAATATTCAACACATTAATCTGGCTCCAATCTAGGATCATAAATATCCTTAGGTCTTGATGGGTGTTCCACTGGATTAGTCTTTCCATAAACTCTAAAATTATCTTCCACCCATTATTTCCTCCATGGATTCAAATTTATTTTTATTCTCTTTAATGTAACTTTTGAAAGGAAATACTCATAATCCTTAATGGATTCTTCAAATAGTAAAACCAATCCCTTTGCATAAATCATAACTGAGATAAAATTAGAATATAATAGGGACGTTTACTTGAATATGGTTTTTATCAATTCCCACATATGGTGTATGAAATATTTACAAAAATTGTTCTTATGTATATTTTTTATGAGATGTATCGAAAATACATCCTTCTATTTTAGTACAGTAAAATCACCATTTTTAGGGATAATATGATTCTAAACGAACTTAAACCAGAGTAAAGATTCAACATTTATCTCAAAAATTATATATATCTTTTTCGTTTCATTTCCATTTAAAATTCTCAGAGCTTCTTCAAAACAAAATTAACTTGGATGTGGAGGACCTCTCTGATAGTTCGCACGAATAACTTCATGAGGTATCCTAAGGGATTCCTCCCATAAACTCAAATAAAACGTGCTTCTCTGTCCATTTTTCAAACATTACACATCATATCCATCATTTGAATCAAAAGAGAATTGAACATTCTAGTAAAACTTGTCCACTAGCATTGGGTAGATAGGAATATCCTCATTTGTAATCCAATCTTGCTAGCCTTACTCTATTATCAATTTCATCACCAAAGACATACTTGTCAGAATCCACTTACGGAATATATCATTTCTAGGTACTACTATTTTGTTCACCATATTTGGATTCAGAGGACCTTCAGGTGTTAACATAGGTGTTATCTTCAACTTCTTATTTGAACTGTTCTTATTAGGAGTTGATGGTAAATTAAGTTTCATCCTAGGCATTCACCGATGGTCCGATAGAGATAACGGTTCAAGAGGGGTTACATTTTGAGATAAGAGAAGAGAGATTGAGTGAAGAATGAGTGAAACTTCTTTTATTTTATAATTTAGGGATATCAAGCTTCGCGAGATCAAAATCATGAGAAAGTAAAAACGAGTAAAATAATTAACTACCGCAATAGAGGTTATAAATTAGAAATAAAACAACAGATCATCTTTAAGGTGAGACCCTAATCAATTTTCATGGTGGGACCATAACAAAATTTCACACTGGGACCCTAACAGGGTGATTTCTAAACTGTGTGACTATATAGTTTGAGAAATTATGTGTCATAAAGTAACTGAGTGATAGTAACTATTTGAAACTGTAAACATGCAATAGTAAGTCTTAAGACAGTAAAATTATAGAATTATTAGAGTTAAACTGTAATCTAAAGATAATAATTTGTGAAACCATAAAGTGTGAACAAGTCTGATATGAAATAGTAAGATATGAAATATTAAGGTATGAAACAGTAAGATATGAAATAGTAAGATAACTACCTAATATTTATCATACCCAATTCATGTATAATGTAATATGTTCTTTCAGAATTTAATGGTTTGGTTAATATATCAGTAAGATGATATTCAGTTCCAATTAATTCCAAATTGATGTAACCATTTTGATAATGAGCTCCCAAAAAGTGATGTCTTACATTAATATGTTTTTCCCTAGAGTTTTAAACATGATTTTTTAATATGTTAATATCACTTTTATTGTCACAATTTATAGGTACATTCCTTAATTGATATCCATAATATATTAATGTGTGTTTTATCCACAATATTTGTGCACAAAAACTACCAGAAGTTATGTATTCAGATTCCATAGTATATAATTCAATAGAGTTTTGTTTCATACTACACCATGATACGAGTAACTTTCCTAAAAAGGTACATGTTCTAGAGGTGCTTTTTCTATCTAACTTAACACCACCGAAGTGAGCATCATAATAACTCAGTAACTCAAATGGTTGTCCTCTGGGATAGAAAATTCCTAGATTGGGTGTATTCTTAAGGAATTATAAAATTATTTTATCAACATTTAAATGATATTCCTTATGATTTTCTTGAAGTCGATCACACACACACACACACACACTAAACATAATGTCAGGTCGGCTAGATGTTATATAGAGTAATATTACAATCATTCCTCTATAAGTGGTTTGATCAAAAGATTTTCCATATTTATTAAGATCCAACTTACAAGTAGTACTCATTGGAGTCTCACTACTTTTAGTTCTATCCAATGAAAAGTGTTTTAGAATATCATTAGTCTATTTTCATTGATTTAAAATAATTCCATCATTATTTTGAATGATTTTAAATCCATGAAAGAATTTGAGTTTCCCATTAAAACCATTTCAGATTTGTTTTGCATCATTTTATAAAATTCAATACATATATAATTTTTTGATGATCCAATGAGTATGTCATATACATAAATTAGAACTACTAAATCATCATTGGATAATTTTTCTATTAAAATCGTACGATCAGCTATTCCATTTGTAAAATCATTGGAAATAAAAAACATACCCAGTCTACTATACAAATCTCTTGGAGCTTGTTTTAAACACTATAATTATTTGATAATTTGAAATATGTTTTGGAGAATGAGTGTTTCAAAAACCAGGGGGTTCTCTAACAAAAACATCATAAACTATATACCCATCTAGGAAGTCTCTTTTTACATCCATTTGATATATTTTAAAATGCAGATATACAACATAAGAAATTAGAATTCTAATGGCTTCATGTATTGCTACTCATGAAAAGTTCTCTTTATAGTCAATTCCTTATTCATGACTATAGCCTTGTACAACCAATCTAGCCTCGTTTCTAACTCTATTACACACTTTATCTACCTTATTAGTAAACACCCATTTAGTGTCTATGGTGAATGTGTCTGTGGTTCTATCAACCAGCTTTCAAACATTGTTTCTTTGAAACTGGTTATGTTCTTCTTCCATAGACAACACCCAAAATTTATCATTGATAGCATAATTAATGTTATTAGGTTGAACATGTGACAAGAAGAATTGATGTTAAACATTATTTCTAAGAGAAGATCTAGTTTGATTTCCTTTGTCTATGTCTCCTACAACAACATCCAAAGGATGGATCTTAAGACTTCTAACAGCTCTAGAAAAAGAAGGAATGATAATTTCAGGTTCTTCAATAGGATCTGGATCCTTGTGACCATAATCTAATTAATTTCAAGAACTAGATGTTTTCAATGATTCCTTTATAATAAGGTTAGGGTATTTAGAATTAATGTCCATATTTGATACATCATCCACCGGGTTCTCTAGAGTAGTCTTAGGCTCATATGGATCTATTTCATCAAATATGGCATAGACAGATTCTACCATACATTTAGTTCGTTTATTAAACAATATATATGATTTACTAGAAATTTAATATCCTAAAAATATTCCTTCATCAATCTTGGCTGTATTTTTTTCAATAATTTCCTTAGTATTGAACATATAGACATTACAACCAAAAACATTGAAGTATCATAATTTGGGATTTCTATTGTTCTATAACTCATATAGAGTTCTTTTAAGAATAGGTCTAATAAAAACTCTATTGATAATATATCATCCTATATTTACAACTTCATCCCAAAAATAAATAGGTAACTCATATTTACTAAGCATGGTTCTAGCAATCTCTTGTAGAGTTCTATTTCTTATTTCGACAACTAAATTCTTATGTGGTGTTCTAGGGGTTGAGAAATTATGACCATAACCATTTTGTGATCAAAATGATTCAAAATCTTTATTTTCAAACTCACGGCCATGATCACTAATTAAGGATTTAATTTTATATCAACTAAGATTTTCTACATTTTTGGCATATTTAGTCAAATGAGAACATGGTTCACTTTTGTGAGCCAAAAAGAATGTCCAGGTATATCTATAAAATTCATCTACAAGAAAAAAAATATAGTTATTCTCATTAAAAAAATAAACTCCAGATGGTCAAAAAATTCATGTGAACCAATTATAAAGGTTGATAAGTTGACACTTCTTTCTTTGGATTGAAAGAAAATTTGTGTTGCTTTCCTTTTGACAATGATTACACACATTATCATTTGGTATCTCAAGTTTGGTTAGGTCTTTGACTTATATTTTTCTAGTAAACTTTATAAGGTATTGAGTGTTATAGTGTACTATTATTCTATGCCAAATCCAAGACTCATTTTGAAACAAACATAAACATGAATCATTTTGAGAATCTAAAGAATGTATGTTAACAAAATAAACTATCTCATTTCTTAATGTATAAAATAGTAATTTATTTTTAAAATTAATAACATTGAAAGAATAATTTTCATATTTAACATTAAATATATAATAACATAATTTTGAAATACTAGGAATACTATATTTCAATCCATTTACAAAAATTACATTGGAAATAAAAACTAAGATAGAGTTACCAATTTGTCCAAGACCAATAATCTTTTATTTGGAATCATCACAGAAGGTGAAATTTCCTATATATATATTAATTATGTTCTTGAAGAATGAGTATTGTCTTATCATGTGTCTTGAACACACACTTTCTATGTACCATATTCTCTCATGGGAACTATTTAGGTTTCCTTCATACAAAATTATAAAAAACTGATTTTGGTACCCACACTTGTTGGGGTCTAGAAATGTTATTGATAATTTCATTAGGAACCAATATCTACCTCATTGGTTTCCTATAAGTATTATGTAATGTATTTTAATAATAAACTCAATTTGGTATGTAAATGATTTGAATATTAGAGAGTGTATCATTACGTGAACAATATGATTGTTTTCCAGACCTAGGAGTAATGTTGTATGTCATAGATTTAAAAAAATATTAGTTCTTCCAAAATTTCTTCTACCAGGTTGGTAGTAAATACTAGTAGTATATTTTAGAGAAATCCATTTATGATTAATTTTTACCAGGGTATCCTTACCATTAGTAAAACATTCAAGAATGGTTTTTAATTTTTTATAAGATATTTTTAGTTCATTGTCCTCCTTGAGTAATTGATAATTTTTCTCCCTTTCTCTAGTGAGTTCGGTTTTAACAGTTGAGGTAAGAGCATAATGTTTCATCAAAGAAATGTATTTATCATTTAGTTCATTGCATGTATCTTTTAGAATATTACAATTCTCAAACATTTCATCGTTAGACATATTTTTATAGTCACTCTAATCTCTAAAATAGAATGAATTGTGTACAGGAGATTCCAGTGTTACCTCAGATGTGCTTATCATAAAACACATATTGGTTTTCTTATCATGTTCATCATATGATTATTGTGAGTCACTTGAACTGTCCTCATAGGAACTCCATTTTTCATGGATTACCATTTAATACATTATATCTTTGTCCTTTTTTTCTTTTTTACATGAGCTTGGGATAGTTAACCTTGATATGTCCCTTTCGCTTACATTCATAGAAGACAACCTCATCAAAATTTTCACTTATTTTTCAATCCTTCCTCCAACATCTTTTTTTATCGTATTTTCCCTTGAAGTTACTATTTCTAAAAAAGTTCTTATTCTTGTAAATTATCTTAAAACTTATCAATAATTGATCCATATCCTCACCACTGTTATGTGATGATTTTTCACATCTGGAACTTTCTATAGAAACATTATATATTCCTTTTACTTTATGTTTAGTGGTGGTGGTATTGAACACAACATATTTTCTTTTGGGTTTATCATCCTCTTCCTTGTTTACTTTCAACTCCTCTTTATACATCATCAGATTTCCCATGAGTTCTTTTACCGGTAGCTTGCCGATGTAACAAGATTATTTAATAGAGACTGATGTTCCTCTCCATCTTTTTGGTAGGCAAATGAGAATCCTCAGGATCTGTTCTTGGCGGCGACTTCTCTTCCAAGAGAAATCATAGTGTTAAAAATTTCTTTGAACCAAATATACATGTCAGAAATAGTCTCGTCATAGTCATTTTAAAGATATCATATTTAACAGTATAAGTATTAAGTCTCATTTCATTCACACTGGATGTTCCTTTATGTGAAACAGACAAGGTATCCCAAATTTCATGGGAAATTTTACATACATATATTCTATTAAATTACTCATCTCTTAAAGAGTAGTATAATTCATTCATACCTTTGAAATTTTTATTATAGGATGTTTTGGTATGTTCATCCCGTGTGATTCTATCAGTAGTAGGAATATTATATTCATCTAGAATTTAATATCATATTTCAAAAGCGCATACTTTCTAAATAAATTTTAATTTTAATTTTACATTAAGAATATTTGATTCCATTAATTAATGGTGGTATGTTTTTTTCATCACTTACGAATATAGTATCCACAATAAATAAATACATTAAAAGAGTTAGAAATTTACAATTAAAATATATTTATAGATATTTAAAGTACAACTAAAATCTGAGTTGAATATGGTAAAAAACCAATTCTTAATAGGATTAAAAAAACTCCTTTGATACCAAATGTTGGTTGGAGTAGAGTACTCAAAATGGGGGTGAGTTGAGTATCTATTAAAAATATATGTTTAAAATGTATTATTAAAAAGGTTCCACAATAAAGTTAAATACACCCTAGTTAATCAAGGTTATGCTATTATAAAATTTTGATTGTTAAAATAACTTCTTAGAAGATTGGTTAATTCTCATTATTCCTAATAACAGTTATTATCATTACTTTTGAAGCTATTATAATAAGGAAAAACAATTATAACTTCTTTCCAAGAGTAACTATCAAAGTAAATTTAGTGGTTTATGAATTAAATTGTAAAACAGAGAAAACTAAAATAAATAACTCATCAGATATAAAACAAGTGGTTCTGTCTCAAGATGAGACCTAATCCACTCCACTTGGTGATCACCTACCACCAAGTAGTTTATATAAATAAACATGACCCACACCCTGGATCGAGGTAAACAATAGAAAAAAATACTATCCAGGTAACATGACCTATTCCACAGTTCTTTTTGGGTATGAAAATACAGGTTATACACAACCCATTCCACACTTATCCTTGATAATACTCAACTATTATAATATTTAAGACTAAGGATATCTTATATCTTTCAGTTTGATGAAAGAGATACTGCGTGTTTAATATAGGTACAGACACTGCTAAAAGATAATAAAAATAATAGATAGATGAGAAGACATGATAATATAAGATTAGAAGTGATATTAGTGTTATTTTATGCATCTTTGGACTTCTAGGATGAAGTAGATGTAGAAATGGAGTCCCCTCTCAAAACAGTGTATCGTAAGTCAGCTAAATCTAGATCATGTTCTCCATGGTGTTGATAATGCGGAACTTTTCTAGACTCTATTATTATTGTATGATTTATGTGTTCTTAATATATTTAAATTTTCATATATGATTATGACTCTTCATTATCATGCACACACTTGTTTTTCTGTTTTCATTGTTGTCGCTATAGTCACCACGATCGCTTATTTTCTTCTAGCCACATTGAACTTTTTTATTCTTGAAATGCATGTGTTGGATCTGACATGATTCATGTATTCTTAACCTCATACCTTATAATTTTAGGTGATATTTAAACAAAGAAACATTAATTATGTTAGTGATTTTAAAAGATTCAAATATGAACTTTAGAAAAACGACAAAACATATTAAGAAATGGTGTCACCGTTTGTCCGTAAACAGAGTCTCCATGAAATGGGGTCTCCTTGAAATGGTGTCTACTTCATTGTATTTGAGCAGTGAGACAACTATGATGGAATAGACATATCTATATCATGAACTGATAGCACATATATGGTGTTAGTATCACAATGTCTCTATAGTCAAAGTGTCTTGATGGTTACAGTGTCTCGATGGTTATGGTGCCTCAATGGTTATGGTGTCTAGATGGATTCATTTTATGGATGGTTAACATGTTTGGATGGTTACGGTGTCTAGATTGTTATGGTGTCAGGATGGTTATGGTGTCTGCATGGTTATGGTGTCTGCATGGTTACAGTGTCTTTATGGTTACGGTGTCTAGATTATTACGGTGTCTGGATGGGTACGGTGTCCTGATGGATACGGTGTTGGGATAGTTACCGTGTCAGATAGGTTATGGTCATTGGATGGTTATGGTGTCTAGATGGTTATTGTCTCTGTATGGTTATGGTGTCTAGATGGTTACGACGTCTGGGACCTTTTTCAGAAAAAAACACAACTGGTGGCAGACTCACAGTTTCTCAGACTTAGCCAAATTCGGTATACAGACTTAAGCACTGATATTCATAAATTTTTTTATACATAGTCATTCATCAACGAAATAATTATTAATAAAATTAACTATGTTGTACACTAATTAATCATAATGTACTGAAATTATGATCTTGGATAGGTTTATTTAAAGCATAAATATATTAATCATATGTACACTTGATTTGAGAGATATTACATAGGATTAATGGGTTTCAAAGAATGTGTAGTATTTGTGATCAATAAAAAATGAGTAACACAGGATGAGTCCAGCACTCGGGTACATGTTTCTAGGTTGTTTGGGCCCTAACGATAAATGTTTAGACCCTTATTAAGAATAATTCTACCTCTATCATTGTAACTAATGTTAATTAATTTCACTAATATTTTTGGTCAAATAATAAGTTGCCCTAATTATACAATATAAATTATTTTGATTAATAATATGGAATCCATTTTTCCATATTAAAATCATAGAATTGTCAGAAATTAATTTAAATTTAATTCAGTAGCCAGGTTGACAGTGTGGGGTTTTAAAGTAAAAAATGTTTGAATGTGTCATATGTTTTTATACACAATTTCACAGTGAAATTTAATCTAATGACATAAATTGTATTAATAGGTATAGTTATCATATAATTGAAATTTGAAACTAATTTAAAATAATATTTTACATTATAAATAAAATATATGAAAAATGAGTTTTGAATTAAAATTATGTATTTTCACTATTCCCGAAAAATTTATGTTTCTTTAAAAAAATATCACTGTAAAAAATTATAACTTTATAAATTTAAAATTTAATTTGACATTCCCAAATTAAATTTAAAATTTTATCTAAAATTAAATTTATGATTTTATCACAAATTTTAATGAAAAGAAATTTAACTGATATTATATTTTTTTAAAACCTATAAAGGCTTTCCCAAAAATTATATTATTAATTATAAATCATTTTTATTATTATAAAAAAGTTATATATAATATTTTAAAAGTATTTTTTACAATTCATATTACTATTTTTAAATTCTGTGTTACAGTTGTCTCATTTAAATAATTATAACAATAAAATTAATCTTCATAGTAACTCAACATTGCGTGTAACATAGTCCAAGTTGGTTTTGTGTGTACCACAAGCTAGTTTGGTGCCTTGTGAAATTAATTATTGACTTAGTTATTTAATATAGATAAACTATTTGTAGTATATCTCGAAATGAATAATATCAAAAGTTTAAATTTATTTAGAAAACATATTTCACAAAATCACAGGGTGTGACAATAGTTTTATTCAAATTTTATTATTCAAAGAAATTTTACTAGGATGATTGGATTGAAATCCCAAAAAATGAATACATAAAAACAGATTTTGATCAAGAAGGTCAACTAACTTCCTCCACCTAAGGATTAATAGAAGACCCCATCTCCCTAATATATAAATTGATATTATTATTAATGTGTTTTCTGAAATTTGTATTTTTCAAACCATTATTGACTAATGGTGTATATAATACATTAATTAATTTTAATAAAATTAGTAAACAATTTAGAAATGAATTTTATTAGCATGTATTATCTCTTATGGATAGAGAATATTCCTTGAAGAGTACATCATGTGTAACTAAAGTAGATTCTGGAAACCAATAATGTAGCTAGAATGGTAAAACCTTAATAATAAGTTGATGTAATAAGAAACTAGGAAATAATAAATAATTAATCAACTATGGGTATTAAAAATGTTCGTAAGTTGTTTTATAGGATACTCAATGGAGACTGAAATGTGGATTCTGTAAAATACTTTCTCATTATCTATTATAAAATACTATAATTTAGGGTTAGTATATATTAAGAATAATTGAATTGTGAAATGTAGAAAATTATCTACAGGAGATACATAAATTTCCAATCAAGGTCCCAGTATCAGAAAGTGGTGTGTGCTATTATAATTTGTATATATATATTTTTTAATACATCAAAAGTTACTTTGTTGGTGTCATTTGAGAATTATGACATGATACTGATCTATGGATGTTAACGTAAAATTATTATTTAAAAATTATAACTTTTATTTTCTACATTGACCATGACTCCCTTTGGAATAGTTTTGACAATAAACAATATACTTGGTAATTATATATATATATATATATTTGGTGATATGATTACCTTAAAAAATATATAAAATGGTAATTAGAATATATTTAAATATTTGGATCTATAAGTGGGTTTCATTATAAGGAATCCATACAAACAAATAACCAATCCGTTTGTAAGTTTAACCTTTAGATTTTGTTTAAAAGATCATATATTTTTATATTGAAATGTTAGACAATAAAAACCATAAATCCTTTTAATGATAATAACAATTGTTTACAATACATGGAGTGTTGATTTATTATATTTTTTATGAAACAAATTAAATGAGATTATGGAATAAAAAAGGTCTGTGATTATGTTGTATTTATAATTAAAAAACATTGATCATTATTGAAACAGTATCAATGGAGAAAGAGATTTATTTTTTCCGTTATTAAATAATTAGATAAGTTTAATGAATTTTAAAGAAAAAGAAAAGGATAGTAAGGTATTCTATATGAGGAATGGATAAATGGTTGTATGTGACATAAAATCTCAAATATATTATATCTCTATATACTTTGAATTCATGGTGAATTAACATAGAGAAGATCAAATGTTGGTAGGAATTTTTTTGACTATTAAATGTAATTATATCATACACTGGAAAAGTATTAGGAAGAATACTTTGGGCTTTCTATTATTATAAAAATCATTTTGAGTTCTTTTAAGAATAGGTCTAATCAAAACTCTTTTGATAATATAGCATAATATATTTACAACTTCATCCCAAAAATAAATATACAACTCATATTCAGTAAGAATGGTTCTAGAAATATCATGTAGTGTTCTATTTCTTCTTTCAAAAACAAAATTCTGATGAGGTGTTCTAGGGGTTGATAAATTATGAACATAGCCATTTTGCAATAAAAATGATTTGAAATCATTATTTTCAAACTCACGTCCATAATCACTTCTTATGTATTTAATTTTATGTCGACTAAGAGTTTCTATAGTTTTGGAATATTTGGTAAAATGAGAGAATGTTACTCTTTTGGGAGCCAAAAAGAAAGTCCAGGTACATCTAGAAAAGTAATCTATATGAACATAAACATAGTGATTACCATTTAAAAAATAAACTCTATATGGTAAAAAACAATCCATGTGAACCATTTATAAAGGTTGAGATGTTGACACTTCTTTCTTTGGTTTGAATGAAATTTTTTGTTTCTTTTCTTTTAACAAGGATTACACACATTATAATTTGGTAACTCATGTTTCGCAAGGTCATTGAATTATATTTTTCTAGTAAACTTTATAAGGGAATGAGTGTTACAGTGTACTAGTATTCTATGCCAAATCCAAGACTCTTTGTGAAACCCACTTAACCATGAATCATTTTGAGAATTAAATAATCTGTGTCAATAGAATAAACTATTTCATTTCTTAATGTAGAAAATAGTAATTCATTTTTAAAATTAAAACCATTGCAAGAATAATTTTCATATTCAACATGAAATAAATCATCACATAATTGTGAAATACTAAGAAGACTATATTTCAATCCATTAACAAAAAGTACTTTGGAAATAAAAATTGAGTTAGGGTTACCAATTTGTCCAAGGCCAATAATCCTTTATTTGGAATCATTACCGAAGTTAAAATTTCCTCCATAGATTTTTATTAAATTATTGAAGAATGAGTATTGTCCTATCATGTGTCTTGAACACACACTTTCAAAGTACCATATTCTCTCACATGAACTATTTAAGTATCCTTCCTACAAAATTCTAAAAATATAGATTTTGGTACCCACACTTGTTGGGGTCTAGTAATATTTTTTATAATTTCATTAGGAACCCATTTATACCTCATTGGTTTCCTATAAGTCTTATGTAATGTATTTTAATAATAAAATCTACTTGGTATGTAAATAATAGAAATATTAGAGAGTGTATCATAACATGAACTATATGATTGTATTACAGGCCTTAGAGTAATGTTGTATGTCTTAGATTTAAAAACAATATTAGTTCTTCCAAAATTTCTGCTACCAGGTTGGTAGGAAATGCTAGTAGAATATTTTGGAGAAATGTTTTTACTAATAATTGTTTCTAGGGTATCCTTACCATTAGTAAACCTTTCAAGAACCTTTTCCAATTTCTCATTAGATATTTTTAGTTCATTTTTCTCTTTGAGTAATTGATAATTTTCTCCCATTCTATATTGAGTTCGGTTTTAACAGTTGATGTAAGAGCATGATGTTTCATTATTGAAAAGTATTTATCTTTTAGATCAATTGTTCTATAACTCATATGTAATCTATTATTTCAGAATTTAATGGTTTGGTAAATATATCAGTAAGATGATATTCAGTTCCAATTAATTCCAAATTGATGTAACCCTTTTGATAATGAGCTCCCAAAAAGTGATGAATTACATTAATATGTTTTTCCCTAGAGTGTTAAACACAATTTTTTGAGATTACAATATAACTTGTATTGTCACAATTTATAGGTACATTCATGAATTGATATCCATAATCTATTAATGTGTGCTTCATCTACAAAATATGTGCACAACAACTACCAGAAGATATGTATTCAGCTTCTGTAGTATATAATTAAATATATATTTGTTTCATACTACACCATGATACTTGTTAATTTCCAAAAAAGTTACATGTTCAATAGGTTCTTTTTCTATCTAACTTAAAACCACTGAATTCAGCATCAGAATAACTCACTAACTCAAATGATTGTCCTCTGAGATAGAAAAGTCCTATATTGGGTGTATTCTTGAAGAGATATAAAATTATTTTGACAAAATTTAAATGAGATTACATAAGATTTTCTTGAATCCTAGCACACATAAACACACTAAACACAATGTCAGGTCTGCTAGAAGTTATATTAAGTAATCATCCAATCATTCCACTATAAGTGGTTTGATCAAATGGTTTTTCATCTTCATTAGGATCCAACTTACAAGTTGTACTCCTTGAAGTCTCACTACTTTTAGTTATATTCGATGAAAAGTGTTTTAGAAGATCATTACTATATTTTAACTTATTTAAAATAATTTCGTCAATATTTTGAATGATTTTAAATCCAATAACGAATTTGAGTTCACCCATTAAACTCATTTTAGATTTTTTTGCATCATTATAGAAAATTCAATACATGTATAATTTTTTATTGGTCCAATGAGTATGTCATCTAAATAAATTAGAACTACTAAATCATAATTGGAGATTCTTTTTATTAAAAATGTAGGATCAGCTATTCAATTTGTAAAATCTTTGGAAATAAAAAATTTACTCATTCTACCATACAAAGCTCTTTGATCTTGTTTTAAACCCTATAATGATTTATATAATTTAAAAATATGATTTGGAGAATTTTGTTTTGAAAAACCCGAGGTTTCTTCAACAAAAACATCCTAACCTATATACCCATTTAGAAAGGCACTTTTAGCATGCATTTGATATAATTTAAAATTCAAATGTGCAGCATAAGAGAGTAGAATTCTAATGGATTCATGTATAGCTACTGGTGCAAAGGTCTCTTCATAGTCAATTACTTCTTCAAGACTATAGCCTTATGAAACAAATCTTGCCTCGTTTCTAACTCTATTACACCCTTTATCTACCTTATTTTTAAACACCCATTTAGTGTCTATGGTGAATGTGTCTTTGGGTCAATTAACCAGTTTTCAATCTTTGTTTCTTTCAAACTAGATATGTTCTTCTTGCATAGATAACACCCAAAATTTATCATTTATAGTGTCATTAATGTTTTTATATAGAACTTGTGACAAGAAGACTTGATGTTCATCTTTAGTTCTTAGAGATGGTCTAGTTTGAGTTCCATTGTCTATGTCTCCTACAACAACATCTGAATGATGGATCTTAAGAGTTCTAATAGCTCTAGAAAAAGACGGAATGATAATTTCGGGTTCTTCAATAGGATCTGGATCATCATGACCAGAATCTAAAAAATTTCAAGAACTGGATGTTTTCAAAGATTCCATTATATGAAGGATAGGGTATTTTGAATTAATGTCCATATTTGATACATCATCCTCCGAGTTCTCTATAGATGTCTTAGGCTTATATGGATCTGTTTAATCAAAAATGACATGTGCAGATTCTTCCATACATTTAGTTATTTTATTAAAAACTCTATAGGATTTACTAGAAATTTAATATCCTAATAATATTCCTTCATCAATCTTGTATGTAAATTTTTCAGGATTTTCCTTAGTATTGAGCATATAGACCTTACAACAAAAAACATTGAAGTATCATAATTTGGGATTTCTATTGTGCTATAAATCATATGTAGTTCTTTTAAGAATATATCTAATCAAAACTCTATTGATAATATAACATCCTCTATTTACAACATCATCCCAAAAATAAATTTGTAACTCATATTCAGTAAGCATGGTTCTAGCAATCTCTTGCAGCATCCTATTTCTTATTTAAATAACTAAATTATGATGAGG
This sequence comes from Viscum album, assembly GCA_963277665.1. Lineage (NCBI taxonomy): Eukaryota > Viridiplantae > Streptophyta > Magnoliopsida > Santalales > Viscaceae > Viscum > Viscum album. The sequence goes on from OY728148.1 coordinate 2,038,288,897, forward strand.
TGTTCTAGGGGTTGAGAAATTATGACCATAGAAATTTTTTTATAAAAATTATTCAAAATATATATTTTAAAACTCAAGGCCAAGATCACTACTTAAGGATTTAATTTTATGTCGACTATGATTTTCTACAGTTTTGGCATATTTGGTAAAATGAGTGCATGCTTCACTTTTGTGAGCCAAAAAGAAAGTCCAGGTATATCTAGAAAAGTCATATACAAGAAAAAAATTGGGATTCCCATTAAAAAAATAAACTCTAGATGGTAAAAAAAATCCATGTTAACCAATTATAAAGTTTTAGATGTTGACACTTCTTTCTTTGGTTTGAAGGAAATTTTGTGATGCTTTTCTTTTAACAAGGATTACAAAAATTAACATTTGGTAACTCAAGTTTGGCTAGGTCATTGACTTATATTTTTCTAGTAATATTTCTAAGGGATTGAGTGTTACACTATACTAGCCTTCTATGCGAAATCCAAGATTCATTGTGAAACACACTTAAACATGAATCATTCTGAGAATCTAAAGAATGTATATTATTTCATTTCTTAATTCAGAAAACTGTAATTAAAGTTTAAAATTAAAAGCATTGAAAGAATAATTTTCATATTTAACATTAAATACATCATCACATAATTGTAAAATACTAAGAAGACAATATTTCAATCCATTAACAAAAAGTACTTTGGAAATCAAAACTGAGTTATAGTTAACAATTTTTTAAAGGACAATATTATTTTATTCTGCATCGTCGCGGAAGGTGAAATTTCCTCCATAGATTTTTATTAAATTATTGAAGAATGAGTATTTTCCTATCATGTGTCTTGAACACACACTTTTGAAGTACCATATTCTCTCATAGGAACTATTTAAGTATCCTTCATACAAAATTGTAAAAAAACAGATTTTGGTACCAACACTTGTTGGGGTCCAGTAATATTTTTGATAATTTCATTAGGAACCCATATCTACCTCATTGGTTTCATATATGTAGTATGTAGTGTATTTTAATAATAAACTCTATTTGGTATGTAAATGGTTGAAATATTAGTGAGTGTATCATAACTTGAACTATATGACTGTATTCTAGACCTGGGAGTAATGATGCATTTCTTAGATTTAAAAACAATATTAGTTCTTCCAAAATTTATTCTACCAGGTTGGTAGGAAATGAAAGAAGTATATTTTGGAGAAATATGTTTACCAATAATTTTTACCAGGGTATACTTACCATTAGTAAACCTTTCAAGAACCTTTTTCAATTTCTCATTAGATATTTTTAGTTCATTGTTCTCTTTGAGTAATTGATAATTTTTTTCCATTTATATAGTGAGTTTGGTTTTAAAAGATGTTGTAAGAGCATGATGTTTCATAAAAGACATGTATTTATCTTTTAGTTCATTGCATGTCTCTTTTTGAATATTACTGTTCTCAAACATTTCATCATTAGACAAATTTTAAGAGTCACTCTCATCTCTATAATGGTATGAATTGTGTATATGAGATTCCAGTGTTACCTCAGATGTGTTTTTCATAAAACACATATTGGTTTTCTTATTATGTTCATCATTTGATGATTGTGAGTCACTTGAACTATCCTCATAGGAACTCCATGTTTCTTGGATTACCATTTTATACATTATATCTTTGTCCTCGTATTTCTTTTTGTACTCGATCTTGGGACAGTCAACCTTGATATATTCCTTTTTCTTATATTCATAGAAGAAAACCTCATCAGAATTGCCACTTCTTTTCCAATCCTTCTTCCAACTTCCATTTTGATCGTATTTTCCCTTGAAGTTAGTCTTTCTGAAAATGGTATTATTCTTGTAAATTATCTTAAAACTTCTCGATAATTGATACATCTCCTCATCACTATTAGGCAATGATTGTTCAAATCTGGAACATTCTATAGAAACTTCGTATATCCCTTTTACATTTTGTTTAGAGGTGGTGGTATTGAACGTAACATATTTTCTTTTGGGTTTATCCTCATTTTCCTTATTGACTTTCAACTACTCTTCATACATAATCAGTTTTCCCATGAGTTCTTTTACAAGTATATTGATGATGTAACATGATTATTTAATAGAGACTGAGGTTCCTCTCCATCTACTAGGTAGGAATATTGAAATCCTCATGATTTGTTCTTAGTGGTGACTTCTATTCCAAGAGAAATCATAGTGTTAAAAAAAATTGAACCTAATATACATGTCATAAATAGGATCATCAGGGTCATTTTAAAGATATCATATTTAAAAGAATAAGTATTAAGTATCATTTCATTCACACAATATGTTCCTTCATATGAAACTGACAAGGTATCCCAAATTTCATGGGAAATTTTACATATAGAGATTCTATTAAATTCCTCATCTCCTAAAGAGTAGTATAAATCATTCATAACTTTGTAATCTTTTTTATATGAAGTTTTGGTATGTTCATACCATGTGATTATATCAGTAGTAGGAATATGATATTCATTTAGAATTCAAGACCACATTTCAAAATCACACACTTTCTAAATAAAATTTAATTTTAATTTTCCATTGAGAATAAATTATTCCATTAATGAATGATAGTATGTTTGTTTCAGCTCCTACAAATATATTATCCGCCATAAATAAATACATTAAAATAGTTCGAAATTTTGAATTAAAATAAATTTACATATATTTAATGTACAACTGAAATCACTATTGAAAAGGGTTAAAAACGAGTCTTAATAGGATTTACAAACACCTCTTTGAAACCAAATGTTGGTCGAAGTAGAGTACTCAAAAGGGGGTGAGTTGAGTATCTATTCAAAATTTATGTTTAAAATGTATTATTAAAAATTATCCCTAATAAAGTTAAATACACCCTATTTAATCAAGGTTATGCTGTTATGAAATTTCAATTGTTCAAATAACTTCTTAGAAGATTGATTAATTCTCAGTATTCCTAATAACAGTTATTATAATTACTTTTGAAGCTATTATAATAAGGCAAAAAAATTATAACTTCTTTCCAAGATTAACTATCAAAGTAAATTTAGTGGTTTATTAATTTAATAATAAAATATAGAAACTAAAATAAAAAACAAATCATATATAAAACAAGTGGTTCAGTATCAAGATGAGACCAAATCCACCATACTTGGTGATCACCTGCCACCAATAATTTTATATAAATAAACTAGATTCACAACCTGGATCGAGGTTAACAATAGAACAAAAGACTATCTAGGTCACATGACCACTTCTACAGTACTTTGTGTGTATGAACATATAGGTTACAGACAACCTATTCCACACTTATCCTTGATAATACTCAACTGTAAAAATATTTAAGAAAAAGGATATCGTATATGCTTCAGTTTGATGAAAGAGATAATTCGTGTTTCATATAGGTAAACACACTACCGAAAGATAATAAAAATAATACACAATAGATCAGAAATTATAAGATAAGATTAGAAGTTCTCTTAGTATTATTTAATGCAGCTCTGGACTTCTAGGATGAAGTAGATGTAGAAATCGAGTCCCCTCATGAAAATAGAGTATCGTAAGTCGGCTAAATCTAGATCATGTTCTCTATGGAGTTGATAGTGAGGAACATTTCTTGACTCTATGATTAGTATATTCTTCATGTGTTCATCATCTGTGTCATGTTTTATGTATGATTGTGATTCTTCATTATCGCACACACACTTGTTTTTTCTGTTTTCACTATTGTTGCAATAGTCACCATGATCACTTATTCTCTTCAAGACACATTGATCTTTTTTATTCATGAAATGAATTTGCTGGATATGACATGATGAATGTATTATTGACATCATAACTTATTCTATACGGTGATATTTATACAATGAAATATTAATTATGTCAGTGCATTTAAAAGCTTCAAATATGAACGTTAGAAAAACAACGAAATAGATTATGAAATGGTTTCACAGTTTGTTTGTATACAGAGTGTCCATGAACTGGTGTCTCCATGAAATGGTGTCTACTTCATTGTAATTGAGAGTTGATACAAATATGTTTGAATAGTCATATAATATATATATATCAAGAACTGATAGCACAGATTTGGTGTTTCGATCACGGTGTCTCTATGGTCAAAGTGTCTGGATGGATATAGTGTCTCGATGGTTATGGGGACCCAATGGTTATGGTGTCTAGATAGCTTCGATGTCTGTATTCTTAACATGTCTGGACGGTTACGGTGTCTAGATAGTTATGGTGTCAGGATGGTTACGGTGTATGGATGGTTATAGTGTCTTGATGGTTACGGTGTCTGGATGGTTACAGTGTCTGGATGGTTACAATGTCTTGATGGTTATAGTGTTTAGATGGTTACCGTGTCAGATAGGTTTTGGTGTTTTGATGGATACGGTGTATGGATGGTAATTGTGTCTAGATGGTTACAGTGTCTAGATGGATACAGTGTCTGGGACATTTTTCATAAAAAAAATGAACTGGTGGCAAACTCACAGTTTCTCAGACTTAGCCAAATCTCGGTATACAGACTTAAACACAGATATTCATAAAATGTTTTCTACATATTCATTCATCAAAGAAATAATTATGAATAAAATTAAATATTTTTTACACTAATTAATCATAATGTATAGAAATTATGATCTTGGATAGGTTTATTTAATGAATAAAGATACTAATCATCTGTACACTTGATTTGAGAGAGATTACAAAGGATTAACAGGTTTCAATGAATGTGTATTATTTGTGATCATTAAAAAATGAGTAACACAGGATGAGTCCAGCACTCTGGTAAATGTTTCTAGGTTGTTTGGGACCAAACGATTAATGTTTAGACCCTTATTAAGAATAATATTACCTCTATCATTGTAATTAATGTTAATTAATTTCACTGATATTTTTGGTCAAATAATAATTTGACCTAATTATACAATATAAATTATTTTGATTAAAAAAATGGAATCCATTTTTTCCTCTTAAAATCATAGAGGAGTTGGAAATTAAATTAAATTAAATCCAGTAGTCAGGTTGACAATGTGGGGTTTTAAAGTAAAAATGTTTGAATGTTTTCTATGTGTTTATACACAATTTCATAGTGAAATTTAAACTGATTACGTAAATTGTATTAATTTATATAGTTATTATATAATTAAAATTTTAAACTGATTTAAACTAAAATTTGACATTATAAATAAAATATATGAAAATTGATTTATGAATTAAAATTATGTATTCTCACTATTCACCCAAAAATGATGTTTCTCTAAAAAATAACAAAATTTCACCGTAAAAAATTATAACTTTTTAAATTTAAAAATTAATTTGGCATTCCCAAATTGAATTTCCAATTGTGTCGAAAATTAAATTTTTGATTTTATCACAAATAGTAGTGAAAAGAAATTTAATTGATATTATATTTTTTTAAACATATAATGGATTTTTAAAAAAATATATTTTTAATTATAAATATTTTATATTTATATAAAAACGTTATATATAATATTTTAAAAATATTTTTTACCATTCATATTACTATTTTTATATTTTGTGTTACAGTTGTCACATTTAAATAATTATAACAATAAAATTGTTCTTCATATTAACTCAATATTGCGTGTAATATAGGACAAGTCAGTTTTGTGTGTACCACAAGCTATTTTGGAGTCGGGTGAAATTAATTCTTGTCTTAGTCATTTAATATAGATAAACTATTTGTAGTACATCTCAAAAAGAAAAATATAAAAATATTAAATTTATTTAAAAAACATATTTCAAAAAATCTCAAGGTGTGACAATAATTTTATTCAAATTTTATTATTCAAAGTAATATTACTAGGATGATTGGATTGAAATCCCAAAATATGAATACATAGGAACAAATTATGATCAACAAGGTCAACTAACTTCCTCTGACTAAGGATTAATAGAAGATCCCATCTCCATGATATGTATATTAATATTATTGATATTGAGTTTTCATAAATCTATATTTTCAAACCATTATTTACTAAGGGGGATATAATCCATTAATATGTTTTAATAAAATTAGTAAACAATTTAGAAATAAATTTTATTAGCATGTATTATATCTTATGGATAGATAATATTACTTGAGGTGTACATCATGTGTAACTGAATAAGATTCTGGAAACCTATAATGAAGCTAGAATGGTAAAACCTTGATAATAAGTTGATGTAATAAGAAAATAGGTAATAATAAATAATTAATCAACTATGGGTATTAAAAATGTTTGTATGTTGATTTATAGAATACTCAATGGATACTGAAATGTGGATTCAGTAAAATATTTTATCATTATCTAGTATAAAATACTATAATTTAGGGTTAGTTTACATTAAGAATAATTAAATTGTGAAATGAAGAATATTATCTACATGAGTTACATAAATTTTCAATCAAGGTCCCATTATCAAAAAGTGGTGTGGGAGATTATAATATGTATATAGATATTTTTTAAGACATCACAAGTTGTTTTGTTGGTTTCGTGTGAGAATTATGACATGACACTGATGTATGGATGTTAATGTAAAATTTTTATTTCAAAATTATATCTTTTATTTTCTACATTGAGCATGACTCTCTTTGGAAAAGTTTTGATAATAAATAATATACTTGGTAATTAGATATATATTTTTAATTGGTGATATGATTACCTAAAAATATATATATAATGGTAATTAGATTCTATTAAAATATTTGGATCTATGAGTGGTTTTCATTATATGGAATCCATACAAACAAATAATCAATGGGTTAGTAAGTTGATCCTTTGGATTGTGTATAAAAGATCTTATATTTTTATGTGGAAATGATAGACAATAAAAACCATAAATCCTTGTAATGATAATGTAAGAACCCAGACCTTCTTTTCCGGTATGTTTTACTTTTCTGGCCGTTTTTTAGAAAAAGAGGAGAATCTGGGAATTTTGTAAGTACACACTGTGCACTTTTCTTCCGCTCGAAGCCGTGTGTTGGCCGTGTCCGGGCCAGTCACACGGGGTGTAGCGATGACGTGGAGTCTAGTTAATATGGCGTATGGAAATGGGGACTACACGTCGTTTACTCAAGAAGTACACGACGTGTACTTTTCTTTTTATTTCATTAATCGGACCGGGGTCACGCCTAATCCTTGTTTTCATCTTCTTCTCCGCCTAATTATGTCCAGAGTGACTTACAGAGCCGATTATTCTCTGAGCCACCTATTCTTCACCGGTTGTCCGAATCGAACGTTGTCGGGTGAAATAGAATCGCAGCGGTGTATTCTCGGTTCTTCTTTGGCCATGTTTCCTGATTCCTCCTCTTGTGAGAGTTATCTGAGGTTGAATGTTTTAGACGTTTTTGAAGATTTACTCTGTTCTTGGCGGATTTATAGGCCGAGGTTCAAGAATATCAATTTCCTAGGATTGAGGTAGGTGGTTTGTTGCCCTACGATGAATGTCTTTTAGTTTTTGGTGCCAAAGTGCCGGATACCCATGTATCGGGTATCTCGGGTTAGGGTTTTGATCTTGTTTTGTTATCTACCATAGATTGATTGTTTTATTTAGGTTATTAGATGATTAATAATTTCTTGTTAGCATGTTTGAGTATCACCCCATGGGTGTTTCCCTTGTTTTGACTGTTCATTGCCGTTTGGCGCGGTTTGCATACGAGGAAACAATTTTGCACATTGCTAGTAAGCCTGTTGACTTGATTTCATGTATTGCCTGCTATTTATATGCTTGTGGATGAATTTGTAGCTATTATCCAAGTAGTTGCTGAACTTACTAAGGATACTAACAGTCGATTACGCACGACTAAACTGCTCAGTGCTGAGTGAACCTGGTGTGGTAGACTAAAGGTCAAATTGACGATTAGGGCTTACCTAGAGAGTATGTTATAATTAGTATTGATCACAGGACCTATAGGAATGGTACTTTATGATTCCTCAGAGTGTCCTTAGTTACGTAGCAAGACTATAGGTGGAATTAGACATAAGTTCTTCCTCAGAGAGTATATATATTTTGTTGCAATACCACAGGGTAATTGATGGTTAGAGCTTCCCAGAGTGTATGTGCCATTGTACGTCTACTTGACTAGAGGGGTTTGCTAATAGGAGCCACCCAGAGAGTCAGTGCTTATTTTTTGGTTGGTTGTGATGAGTCCACCAAGCCAAAGAACAAGCTTGGGTTTGTACTGCTTGTTGTTTAGGTAGACTGCTGATTTACCAATTGTAATTACATTCATGATTTGGGACTATAGAGTTTTATCTAGGTTCCTCGGTTGATAGCTAAATGATTGTATTGAACAAATAAATAAATGTGAATGAATATTTGTAGGATTGTTGCTTTAGTGTACTTATTCTTCTCTTCTACATTTATTTCCTTTAATTTTTCTATATTACTCACTGACATTAGGGCGCGGATCTCATGGTGATTACCTATTGGCATTAGTCTTACACCCCGTTTGGGTCCTTCTTTTCGGCCCAAATAGGTTCTATGGTAGCAGGTGTGGATAGGGATTGTGGCCCTTCTACTTTGGGTACATGATTGCTAGTTGGATCTGGAGAGCATAGGACCGAGCATAGGATTGCAATGCTGTTGGAGTTATTATTACTTTCGTACATTTTTTTCGGTTGTATTTCAGCATGTTGTTGTGTTTGCTGCATTCCTTAGATACTTGTACCTACTACATCATTATCATTATGGTTATGTGTTCATTACTTCCAATATTTAGTTTTAGTGTTTGTATGTTGTTTACTGCTTCTGCCATTGATTGTTGTTTTCTTGCCTTGTATACCTTACCAAAGAGGGAATAGTTTCCCAAATAACTTACCAAGGCCCTCACTGCTAGTCAGAAGCCTCTGGAATTTGGGGAAATGCGCCTGAGGTCATCTGGCGAATCGGGTACGGGGTACCAGTGGAAGGGCCCCTGATTCAGGTCGTTACAAAGTGGTATCAGAGGAGTTCTTTCCTTTTTCTATTGACTTATTGTTTAGCGACATTAGGCAGGGATATGAAGGAATAGTTAAATGGTAAATATCTGTTCCTGGCCATTCTAGAACCCGTGTACAGGGAAAAATCCAGATTACCTCAAATATTACAAATTTTGAGTTTTACGAATGTTACAGTTTAATTGATTTCACTGTTGGGTGATGCACTTGTTTTGTGCTGTTACTGTTTATATGATTTCTGTTCTATTTTTTTGCAACCCGATGAGATGAGGTTATTCCATCTCATGCATCATATATGCACATGTTAAAAGATCACATGCCATGCATTTTTTCATCCATCTAGGTTGCATTAGAGATTGCATGCTGTTGTGATAGGATTTTTGATAAGCAGTGCATGCTGTTGTGGTAGCTATTCTGATAGAATACCTAATATGTTGATAGGGTATCATTGTTTGGATCATTCGTATCACGGACACCAAACATTGATCATAGAGGTGTTATGGACCCTCAAGGATCGGAATTTGGTGGGTCGTGAGTTCTTATACTGTGGCTTGTTCTATGAATTGGTATGATTCCAAGCTTCGATTTGTGGGGAGTATTGGCCCACACAGATCGGAATTTGGAACCTTCACCCTTGTCTTTCTGTGTTTTCTGGGCTCCGGGGCAGTTCTGTAGCTACTTTCTGAAAAATCCTAGAATACACAGCGTGTACTGTATAGATACACGCCGTGTAGTTTTTGGCCATGTCACTGACCTTGTGGGTAGGAACACAGAGCTGTAAATGGTTTTCGGGAACACGCCATGTACGGTAGGTACACGCCGTGTAGAAGTTACTAGGATCCCAGCCGTGTAACTAAAAACATGGGCCAGTTAATGCATGTTTAGTACACGCTTTGTTTGGTATGCACACGACGTGTATCTTTTCCCAGGTATCCGGCTGTGTCTTGAGAAACAAATGGCGGTGTCATCTTCTCTTATACACGCCGTGTTTGTTCGGAAAAAGCCATATAAGGATCGGCTGAGAACCTAACAGTGTCACGAACAACACGGGACAAGGTTTCCCTTCATGTGCACGACGTGTCTCTTAGGAACATGCCATTTAGTTTCGACCATGTGTTAGGCCGTGTCGCTGACAACACGGGCCAGGTAAGGAGTGTCCTACACATGTCATGTCTAACTCAAAGCACGTTGTGTAGTCTCCGGCTGGGACTGTCCGTTTGACTTAGTCATGTAGGAGTAACAGGGAAGGTAAAAAGGGGTAAGTACACGCTGTGTAGTTTAAGAAAACGTCGTGTAGCCGGGTAGTTTACACAACCATGTAAGGACAAGGTACACGCTCTGGGTAAACTTTTATGAAACACGCCGTGTAGTCATGTTTTTCCTAGATATAAAGGTTTTTCCCACCTATTCTATTTTACTCTCCTATATTGCAACTGTGTTCATCTTTAATGAAGGTGTTTTTGGTATTTCAGAGCTATGGCACCGAGACGTCCTCTTGTTGCACGCCAGAAACTAGACAACAATCGTACGCCTGATACGACCGATCAGGGACTGCTAGTACTTCCACCCATTGTTCCGGACATGGCACCTGCAGTGATTCCAGACACTGGTGCAAACACTCAGTTCAGAGAGGCTTTCATGAGATTCATATAGACCTCTCAGGGAGTTCAGCATCCTTCCTCGACTATGGCAGAGCTAACGCCGGTCTTCCAACAGTAGCATCCTCCCACTTTCACAGGGGATTGAGGACCTTAGGATGCAAAGTCATGGATTGAATCCATGTTGTCCATCTTTGAGCATCTAGAGACGCCTCCAGAGAGGATGGTGAAGCTCGGGAGGTATATGATGTGAGATTAATCCATGATATGGTTGGACGTAGTCTCTCAGATGGGGCACCAGCAGGCTATGGCTTGGGATGAGTTTCAGCGTACGTTTTACGACTACTTCTACCCAGCGACGCTGAGGGCTGATAGATCCAGGGATTTCATGAGCCTGCAGTAGGGTACTATCTCAGTTATGGAGTATTCCTCCCACTTCACTGAGTTACAGTGATTCACTCCCGTCCTGGGGAATGACGAGCTGTTTCTAGTGAGGAAGTTTGAGGAAGGCCTCAGACCGGAGATCATATCGCAGGTGAATGTCTTTCAGTTGACTTCTATTACTCTAATAGTCAACCAGGAACTCTTCACGCAAAGTAACCTGTGGGATACTGGAGCTGTGGACCAGGGCGGTACAGCATCCAAGGCTTACTCCCTCTAGACATACAGCATAAAGCGCCACCGAGAGTCTACCCGAGGCGACCCGAGGAAGCAATGTATTCTTTCTGGTAGATGAGATGCCTCTTATGGCACCCAAATGGTGTGTTACGAGTGTGGGAGGAGTGGGCATAATAATCCCCAGTTCCCGAGGGACCCAGTGGAGTGCTGATCCTGTGGCACGATGGGTCATTTGCTGCATTTCTACATGTATTCCCTTCCAGTGGCTAGTGAAGGAGGATCAGTTTCGACACCGCTTGCAGGAGCAGGATTACCCGCTCCATAGCAGACTGGGGGCTGGAGTTCTGCAGAACATTCAAGTCATTGTAGAGGCCATGGAAGTAGTGGACAGGCTCAGGGAGGAGTAGGTCAGGGTTTTCAGGCTACTACACAGGGCCGCAGTAAAGGCCAGACTTTTGCTGTAGAGCAGATTCATCAAGAGCAGGATCCCAGAACCTCTACAATTCGAGGTAAGATCTTAGTATCCTTAGTTTTATAATCATCCCTTTTCGATATTGGTGCTTCACATATCTTTATTTCTATTCTTTTCATGGAAATCCTTGAGTTCTGTGTCTTTATGTCTGCTGACATGTTGACTCTCGACATGCCCTTGGGAACAAGGATATCTAGTGTACGTTAGTGCAAGGGGTTCCCTCTCGATGATGCAGGGTATCATTTCTTATGGGACCTCTATGTCCTGGAGATGATGGGTTATGATGTCATTCTCGTTATGGACTGGTTGGTTCCCTTCCAGGCATTCGTCGATTGCTATCATCGCAGGGTGAGTTTCGTATCACCCGAGGGTGAATCTTTCCTTCATAAAGGCGAGTGGGATGTTCAGGCGAGTCGAGCCGAACTCGAGAATCATGGGCTAGGAGGAGTTACGGCCCATATATCTAGTCTTTATCTGGATGACTAGGGGACTTCTCAGTTATATTTTCCTCCAGTGGTTGATCGCTTTCCAGATGTCTTTCCAGAAGACTTTTTAGGGTTTCCACTAGAGCGTGAGGTAGACTTCTCGATTGAACTCATGCCAGGAGCAGCACAGGTGTCCATTCCTCCCTATAGGATGGCTACACCTGAGTTGCAGGAGCTCATTAAGCAGTTGGAGGAGTTGTAGGGAAAGGGTTTCATCAGACCCAGTACTTCTCCTTGGGGTTCGCCTGTTTTATTCGAAAAGAAAGGAGATGGTGCCCATAGGCTTTGTGTGGACTATCGGAAGCCGAACCAGTTGACAGTCAAGAACTGATACCCCTTTCTGAGGATTGATGAACTCTTTGACCAGCTTCGAAGAGCTAGGGTGTTCTAAAATATAGACATGAGGTCCTTCTATCATCAGCTATGCGTTAGACTCTCAGATATACCTCTGACAGCCTTTAAGAGCAGGTGTGGTCTCTACAAGTATACAGTTATGTCGTTCGGTCTTACGAACGCGCCAGCAGTTTTCATGGCACTGATGAACCGAGTGTTCCATCCTTACTTGGATTCCTTCGTCGTGTTCTTCGTGAACAATATCTTGGTGTAATCTCACACTTGACACGACCATGCAACCCATCTTGAGATCATTTTGAGTACACTAAGGGAGCATCGAATTTATGCTAAACTCTCTAAGTGTGACTTTTGGATGGAAAAGATTCAATTCCTGGGTCATATCATCTCAGATACAAGAGTATCAGTAGACACAGAGAAGGTTAGAGCAGTAGTTACCTGGGAGCAGCTAAAGAATGTCTTCGATGTACGGAGCTTCATAGGGTTGGCTGGTTACTACAGGAGGATTATACAGGACTTCTCGCGCCTAGCCACACCGTTGATGGGCTTGACTAACAAGGGGGTGAATTTTGTTTGGTCAGAAGCTTGTGACTCAACCTTCAAAAAGCTGAAGGGTAGATTGACTTTAGCACCGATTCTAGTTTTTTCGGAGCCCGGAAAGATCTATACAGTTTTATGTGATGCATCTGGTATCAGACTTGGAGCAGTGCTTATACAGAAGGATCGAGTGGTTGCATATGGATCTCAGTAGTTGATGCCACATGAGAGGAATTATCCTATGCATGACCTGGAGTTGGCTGTTGTTTTTCATGACTTACGTTGCTGGAGACATTATCTTCTGGGAGAACATTTTTTGGTATACACTGACCACAAAAGTCTCAAGTACATCTTCACACAGCGTGACCTGAATCTGAGACAGCGGAGGTGGGTTGAGTATCTTCAGTCCTTCAATTTCAAGCATGACTATATGCCTGTGAAAGGCAATGCAGTGGCTGATGCACTAAGTAGGAGAACTCAGATACAGGAAGTTCAGGAGGCCATCACTGAGTGGCAACTGATGGCTCTTTTCTCGGAGATGCATTTGGGGGTGCACGACCGGCAGGGGTAGACTTTCCTATCTTCTATGGATGTTACCTCTGCACTTTTGGACCGAGTTCAAATGGGGAAGCTGCCAGATTCAGAAGGTCTTGTCCTACGGGAAAGCGTGACAGGAGAGGACCCTCTTCCCGGGTGCACCGTTGGTAAGGATGAGGTCTTGTGTTTCCAGGGATGTGTATCGGTGCTAGCAGATATACGTGAGGAGCTGATGCAGGACTTCCATTCCTCAGTTTGGGCAGTTCATCCTGGCATCACCAAGATGTACCGTGATTTACACTGCCAGTACTGGTGTCCATGTATGAAAAAGGGATGTGGCTAGTTTTGTCATGAGATATTCCACCTGTCAGCAGGTGAAGGTAGAGCACCAGTGGCCAGCTGGGCTTTTGCAGCAGTTACCCATTCCAGAGTGAAAGTGGAATGATGTCGCGATGGAATTCATGACAGGGTTACTATGATCGTCAAGAGGAAACGATACGGTGTAGTTTGTCATTGATAGGCTTACGAAGGTTGCTCACTTCTTGCTGATAAAGGTGACCTTCAGTGTCGATGAGTTTGGACGGTTGTACGTCCGTGAGATTGTGCACTTTCATGGGGTTCCGAGCACCATCGTTTCAGATTGGGACGCCCGCTTTACTTCACATTTTTAGTAGGGGTTATAGAAAGCATTGCGTACGTAGGTACTACTGAGTACAGGTTATCACCCTAAAAAAGATGGCCAGTCAGATTTCATGATCAAGTTGCTTGAGTATATGCTCCGAACATTCATTATCGACTTTGGTGGTTCTTGGGAAAAGCATATACCTCTCATAGAGTTTTCCTATAACAACAATTTCCAGGAGACTATTCAGATGTTACCTTACGAGGCATTGTACGGTAGGCCATGTTGATCACCTATGTGTTGGCTGGAGGCAGGAGAGCTAGCTTTGCTGGGACCTCATCTTCTTCAGGAGACCTCAGAGCAGATATAGTTGATTCAGAAGAGGATGTCTACTGCACAGTCTCATCAGAAATCTTATGTTGATCAGCGGAGGTGACCTCTGTAGTTCAGGGTCGGAGACCAGGTTTTCCAACGTCATACCCCGAGGTGGGGACACAAGAGGATCATGAGATAGGGTAAGCTTTCACTGAGATACGTCGGGCCGTTCGAGGTTCTGAACATAGTCGGGCTAGTTGCTTATAGGTTGCAGTTACCTAGGAGATATCAGTCTATGCACGACGTCTTCTATGTTTCTCAACTTAGACGCTATTTCTCAAACCTGTCTCATGTTTTTTAAGCCGAGGTGGTTGAGATAGAGCAGGATGCATCATTTGAGGAGCATCCTATCAAGATTGTTGATCATAGTTCAAAGGTACTTTGTGGCCCGTCTTTTCCTTTGGTATGGGTGTTATGGTAGCACGGCCATGTGCTGGACGAGACATGGGAGAGGGAGGCCGATATGCGATCACAGTGGCCAGAGTTGTTCGAGGTTTATTCTTTTCCACCTTGATAGGGAAATTTGGGGACAAATTTAATAGGGAAGTTTGTAAGAACTCGGGTCTTCTTTTTAGGTATGTTTTCCTTTTCTGGACATTTTTTAGAAAAAGATGAGAATCTGGAAATTTTGTAAGTACACGTTGTGTACTTTACAAGTACACACCATGTACTTTTCTTCTTCTCGAGGACGTGTGTTGGTCGTGTCCGGGCCAGTCACATAGGGTGTAGCGATGAGGTGGAGTCCGATTAATATGGCGTACGGAAAAGGGGACTACACACTGTGTACTCAAGAAGTACATGCCATATACATTTCTTTCTATTTCATTAATCGGACTGGGGTCACGTCTAATCCCTATTTTCATCTTCTTCTCTGCCGAATTACATCCAGAGTGACCTAGAGGGCCGATTATTCTTTGAGCCACTGATTCTTCACCAATTTTACAAATCAAATGCCATCGTGTGCAATAGAATCTCAATGGTGAGTTATCGGTTCTTCTTTTTCCATGTTTCCTGATTCCTCCTCTTCTGAGAGTTATCTGAGGTTGAACGTTTTAGATGTTTTTGTAGATTTAATCTGTTCTAGGATGATTCACAGGCCATGGTTCACGAATATCAATCTATTAGGATTGAGGGAGGTGGTTTTTTGCCCAACGTTGAATGTCTTTTAGTTTTTGGTGAAAAAGTGTCGGATACCCATGTATCGGGTATCTCAGGTTAGGGTTTTGATCATGTTTTGTTATCTGCCTTAGATTTCTTGTATGCTTGAGGTTATTAGATGATTAATAATTTCTTATTAGCATGTTTGAGGATCACCCAATGGGTGTTTCCCTTATTTTGGCTATTCATTGTTGTTTGGCACGGTTTGCCTATGAGGCAACCCTTTTGCACATTGCTAGTATGCCTGTTGACTTGATTGCATGTATTTCCTACTGTTTATATGCTTTTGGATGCATTTTTAGCTATTAGCCATGTATTTTATGAACTTACTTAGGCTGATAATAGTTGATTACGCATGACTAAACTGCTCAGGGTTGAGTGAACCTAGTGTGGTAGTCTAAAGGGCTAATTGATGATTTGTTATTCCCTAGAGAGTCTGTTATAATTAGTATCCATCGAAAGACCTATGGGAATGGGACATTGTGCTTCCTCAGAGTGTCCTTAGTTACATAGAGATACTATAGGGGGAATTAGACATAAGTGCATCCTCAGAGAGTCTATATCTTTCGTTGCAAGACCACAGGGTAATTGACAGTGAGAGCTTCCCAGAGTGTCTGTGCCATTGTATGTCTACTTGACTAGAGGGGTTTTCTAATAGGAGCCACCCATAGATTCAGTTCTTATTTGTTGGTTGGTTTTGACGACTCCACCAAGCCAAAGAAAAATCTTGGGTTTTTACTGCTTGTTGTTTAGGTAGACTGCTGAGTTACCTATTGTGATTACTTGCTTACCTTGGGAAAATAGATTTGTTGCTAGGTTCCTTGGTTGATTGCTAAATTATTGTACTAAACAAATAAATAAATGTGAATAAAGATTTGTAGGATTGTTTCTTTATTGTACTTCTGCTTCTCTGCTGCATTTATTTCCTTTACTTTTGCTATATTACTCACTGACAGTTGGGCACAGATCTCGTGGTGATTGCCTTTTGGGATTAGTATCACACCCAGTTTGGGTCCTACTTTTCGGCCAAAACAGGTTATATGGTTGCAGGTGTGGATAGGGATTGTGGCCCTTCTACTTCAGGTATGTGATTGCTGGTTGGATCTGGAGAGAATAAGACAGATCTTAGGCATGCGATGCTGCTGGAGTTGCTGTTACTTTCGTAGTTTGTTTTCAGTTGTATTTCAGCATGTTGTTGTGTTTGGTTCTTTCCTTAGATACTTGTACTTACTTCATCATTATCATTATGTGTTCATTGCATCTGTTATTTAGTTTCAATGTTTGTATGCTGTTTAATACTTCCGACATTGACTATTGTTTTCTTGCCTTGTATACCTTACCAAATGAGGGCATAGTTTCCCCAATAACTTACCAAGGCCCTCACTGCTAGTCAGTTGCCTCTGGAGTTTGGGGAAATTCACCTAAAGTCATGTGGCGAACTTGGTGTGGGGTACCAGTGGAAGGGCTCCAGATTTGGGTCATTACAAAGTGGTATCAGAGGATTTCTTTCCTTTTTCTATTGACTTACTATTTAGCGAAATTAGACAGGGATAGGACGGAATAGGTAAATAGTAAATAGTTGTGCCCGAGTGTTCTAGAACCTATTTACAGGGAAAAATCCAGATTACCTCAAATATTACAAATTTTGAGTTTTGGGAATGTTACAATTTAATTGATTTCACCGTTGGGTGATGCACTTGTTTTGTGATGTTACTGTTTATATTATTGTGGTTCTATTTTGATGCAACCTGATGAGATAATGGTATGCCATCTCATTCATCATATATGATCATTTTAGAAGATCACATGTCATGAATTTTTCCATTCCATCTAGGTTGCATTAGATATTTCATGCAGTTGTTATAGGATTTGTGATAAGCAGTGCATGCTGTTGTGATAGCTACTGTGGTAGAATACCTGATATGTTAATAGGGTATCGTTGTTTGGATCTTTCTTATCATGGATGCCAAAATTTTATCTTAGGGGTGTTATGGACCCTCACGGATTGGAATTTGGTGGGTTGTGAGTTCTTATACTGTGGCTTGTTATATGCATCGTTATGATGACAAGCTTCGATTAGTGGGGAGTATGGGCCACCACATATCGGACTTTGGCACCTTCACCCCTGTTTTTCTGTGTTTTATGGGATCCGGTGATGTTCTGAGGATACTGTCCATAAAAATCTAGAATACACGGTGTGTACTTTGTAGATACACGCCGTGAAGTTTTTGGCCATGTCACTGACCATGTGGACAGGGACACGGAGCTATAAATGGTTTTCAGGAACACGTTGTGTATGGTAGGTACACGCCATGCAGTGGTTAACTAACAGCCTAGACATGTAACTAACAAAATAGGACAGTTAATGCATGTTTAGTACATGTCGTGTTTGGTATGCACATGTCGTGTATCTTTTCCCATGTATCCGTCTGTGTCTTGAGAAACACAGGTTGGTGTCATCTTCTCCTATACACGCCGTGTTTTTTCGGAACACGCCATGTAAGGATCGTCCGATTACCCATCTGTGTCACGAAAAACATGGGCCAAGGTTACCCATCAAGTGCACAACATGTCTCTTAGGAACACGCCATGTAGTGTCGAACATGTGTCAGGCCGTGTCACTAACAACACGAGCCAGGTAAGGCGTGTCCAGCACATGTCGTGTCTGACATAAAACCCGCCGTGTAGTCTTCGGTTGGGAAAGTATGTGTGACTTAGTCATGTAGGAGTAACCGGGTAGGGAAAAGGGGTTAAGTACACTCCGTGTAGTTTAAGAACATGCCGTGTAGTCGGGTAGTTTACACAGCCATGTACGGCCAAGGTACACGCTCTGGGTAAACTTTTAAGAAACAAGCCGTGTAGTCATGTTTTTCCCAGATTTAATGGTTTTTCCCTCCTGTTCCATTTTAATCTCCTATATTGCAACTGTGTTCTTCTTTAGTGAAGGTGTTTTTTGGTCTTCCAGAGCTATGGCACCGAGACGTCCTCCTGTTGCACGCCAGGAACTAGGCAGCGATCGTACGCCTGATACGATCGATCAGGGACTGCCAGTAGTTCTACCCATCGTTCCGGACATGGAACCTACAGTGATTTTAGACATTGGTGCTGACGCTCAGTTCAGATAGGGTTTCATGAGATTCATTCAGACCATCAAGGGAGTTCATCATCCTCCCCCGACTATGGCAGAGCTGATGCGGGTCTTCCAGCAACAGCATCCTCCCACTTTCACAGGGGATGGAGGACCTCAGGCTGCAGAGTCAAGGCTGGAAGCCATGCTGTCCAATATAGAGAAACTAGAGATGCCTCCAGAGAGGAGGGTGAAGCTCTCAATGTATATGCTGAGAGATTCCGCCAAGAGATGGTGGGACTTAGTCTCTCATATGGGTCACTAGAAGGCTATGGTTTGGGATGAGTTTTAGCGTACTTTTTATGACCTATTCTACCCAGCGACAATGGGGGCTGACAGAGCTAGGGAGTTCATGAGCCTGTAGTAGGGTACTCTCTCAGTTATGGAGTATTCCTCCCGCTTCACTGAGTTACAGTGATTCACTCCTGTCCTGGGGAATGACGAGTTGTTTCTAGTGAGGATGTTTGAGGAAGGCCTTAGTTCGGAGATCAGATTGCAGGTGAATGTATTTCAGTTGACTTCTATTACTCTGATAGTAAACCAGACACTCATCACGGAAAGGAACCTGAGGGAGACTAGAGATGTGGAGCAGGGTGGTACAACATTCAAGCCTGACTCCCTCTAGACAGACAGTATGAAGTGCTACCGAGACTCTACCCGAGGCAACTCAAGGAAGCGAGGTATTCCTTCTGGTAGATGAGATGCCCCTTATGAAACCCATGTGGTGTGTTATCAGTGTGGGAGGAGTTGAAATAAGAATCCTCAGTTCCCAAGGGACCCAGTGGAGTGCTGATCCTGCGGCAAGATGGGTCATTTGCAGCGTTTCTGCATGGTTTTCCTTCCAGCGGCTAGTGAATGAGGATCAGTTTCGACCACACGTGCAGGAGCAGGATTACCCACTGCACAACAGACTAGGGATGGAGTTCTGTAGAACATTCAAGTCAGGGAAGAGGCCATGGACGCAGTGGACAGGCTCAGGGAGGAGTAGCTCAGGGTTATCAGGCTGCTACACAGGGCCGCGGTATAGGCCAAACTTTTGATGTAGAGCAGATTCATCAAGAGCAGGATCCCAGACTCTCTAAAATTCGATGTATGATTTTAGTAGACTTAGTTTTATATTCATCCCTTTTCGATACTGGTGCTTCACAATTCTTTATCTCTATTACTGTCATGTAAATCCTTAAGCTCTGTTTCTTTTCGTCTGCTGACATGTTGACTCTCGACACGCTCTTGGGAACGAGGACATCTAGAATACGTCAGTGCAAGGGGTTCCCTCTCGACGTTGCTGGGAATAATTTCTTATGGGACCTCTATGTCTTGGAGATGACGGGGTATGACGTCATTCTCGGTATGGACTGGTTGGTTCCCTTCTAGGCAGTCTTCGATTGCTATCGCTGCAGGGTGAGTTTCGTATCACCAGAGGGTGAATCTTTCCTTCATAAAGGCGAGTGGGATGTTCAGGCGAGTCGAGCCAAACTCGAGCATCATGGGCTAGGTGGTGTTATAGCCCATATTACTAGTCTTTATATGGATGACCATGGGACTTCTCCGTTAGATTTTCCACCAGTGGTTGATCACTTTCCAGATGTCTTTCTAGAAGTCTTTTCAGGGTTGCCTCTGGAGCGTGAGTTAGACTTCTCGATTGAGCTCGTTCCAGGAGCATCACCGGTGTCCATTCCTCCCTATAGGATTGCTACACCTATGTTGTAGGAGCTCAAGAAGCAGTTGGAGGAGTTGTGGGAAAAGTGTTTCATCCGACCCAGTACTTCTCCTTGGGTTTCGCCTGTATTGTTCGCGAAGAAAGCAGACGGTACCCTTAGGCTTTGTGTGGACTATCAGAAGCTAAACGAGTTGACAGTCAATAACCGATAGCCCTTCACGAGGATTGATGACCTCTTTGAACATCTTCGAGGAGCCAGGGTGTTCTCGAATATCGACTTGATTTCTGGCTATCATTAGCTACGCGTTAGGCCCTCAGATATACGTCTGACAGCCTTCATGAGTAGGTATGGCCTCTAAGAGTATACAGTTATGCCGTTCGGTCTTACGAACACGCCAGTAGTTTTCATGGCACTGATGAACCATGTGTTCCATACTAACTTGGATTTCATCGTCATGGTCTTTGTGGACGATATCTTGGTGTACTCTCACACTCGACACGACCATGAAACCCATCTTGAGATCGTCTTGAGTACACTGAGGGAGCATCGGCTTTATGATAAACTCTCGAAGTGCCACTTTTGGATGGATGATATTCAATTCCTGGGTCATGTCATCTCAGAGACAGGAGTATTAGTAGACCTAGAGAAGGTGAGAGCAGTAGTTACCTCGAAGAATCCAAAGAATGTCTTCGAGGTATGGAGCTTCTTGGGGCTGGCTGGTTACTATAGGTGGTTTATACAGGACTTCACCCACCTAGCATCACCATTGAGGGGTTGGACTAAGAAGGGGGTTAAGTTTTTTTGGTCAGAAGCCTGTGACTCAGCCTTCCAAAAGGTGAAGGTGATGTTGACTTCATCGCTGATTCTAGTTTTGTCAGATCCGGGAAAGAGCTATATAGTTTTCTGTGATGCATTTGGCATCGGACTTGGAGCAGTGCTTATGCAGGAGGATCGAGTGGTTGTGTATGGATCTTAGCAGTTGAGGCCACATGAGTGGAATTATACTACGCATGACCTGGAGTTGGCTAAAGTTGGTCATGACTTATGGTGCGGGATACATTACCTTCTGGGAATACATTTTGTGGTATACACTGACCACAATAGTCTCAAGTACATCTTCACGCAGTGTTACCTGAATCTGAGACAGCGGAGGTGTGTTGAGTATCTCCAGTCCTTTGATTTCGAGCTTGCCTGTATGCCTGGGAAAGGCAATGTCGTGGCTGATGCAATTGAGCATGGGAACTCAGATAATGGCATTTCAGGCAGCCAAAACTGAGTGGAAACTGATTGCTCTTTTCTCAGAGATGCATTTGGAGGTGCACGACAGGCAGGGGCAGACTTTCCTATCTTCTATGGCTGTTACCTCGACACTTTTGGACTGAGTTCGAATGAGGCAGCTGCCAGATTTAGAAGGTCTTGTCCTACGGGAAAGCGTATCAGGAGAGGACCCTCTTCCTGGGTGGACCGTTGGCGAGGATGAGATCTTGTGTTTCTAGGGATGCGTATGGGTGCCAATAGATATATGCGAGGAGCTGATGTGAGACTTCCATTCCTCAGTTTGTGCAGTTCATCCTAGCGTCACCAATATGTACAGTGATTTACACCGCCGGTACTGGTGGCTAGGTATGAAGAGGGATGTGGCTGGTTTTTTCATGAGATGTTCCACCTGTCAGTAGGTGAAAGAGGAGCACCAGCGGCCAGCTGGGCTTTTGCAGCAGTTACCCATTCCAGAGTGGAAGTGGAATGACGTCGCGATGGACTTAGTGACAGGGTTACTGACATCGTCGAGAGGAAACTATGCAGTGTGGGTTTTCATTGAAAGTCATACGAAGGTGTCTCACTTCTTGCCGATAAAGGAGATCTTTAATGTCGATGAGCTTGGACGGTTGTACGTCCGTGAGATTGTGCGCTTGCATGGGGTTCCGAGCACTATCATTTCAGATAGGGATCCCCGCTTTACTTCACATTTTTGGCAGGGGTTACAGAAAGAATTGGGTACATAGGTACTTCTGAGTACAACGTATCACCCTCAGACATATGTCCAGTTAGAGTGCACGATCCATTTTCTTGAGTATTTGCTCTGAGCTTGCATTCCAGACTTTGGTGGTTCTTGGGAAAAGCATATACATCTCGTAGAGTTTTCATATAACAACAGTATCTAGGAAACTATACAGATGGTACCTTACGAGGCTTTGTACGGTAGCCCATGCCGATCACCTTTGTGTTGGCTAGAGGCAGGAGAGGTAGCTTTGCTGGGACCTCGTCTTGTTCAGGAGACCTCAGAGCAGATAGATTTGATTCGGAAGAGGATGGCTACAGCACAGTCTCGTCAGAAATCTTATACTGATCAGCGGAGGTGACCTCTACAGTTCGGGGTCAGAGACCAGGTTTTCCTACGTGTTACCCCAAGGTTGGGACACAAGAGGATTAGAAGACTGGGTATGCTTTCACCGAGATACGTCGGGTTGTTCGAGGTTCTGGAGATAGTCGGGCTGGTTTCTTATAGGTTGCAGTTACCTCAGAGATATCAGTCTATGCATGACGTCTTCCATGTTTCTCAGCTTCGACGCTATTTCTGAGACCCATATCATGTTTTTCAAACATAGGAGGTCAAGTTGGAGCAGGATGCATCGTTCGAGGAGCATCCTATCAGGATTTTTGATCGTAGCACAATGGTACTCTATGGCCGGTCTGTTCCTCTGGTACGGGTGTTATGGCAGCACGACCGTGTGTAGAACGAGACATGGGAGAGGGAGGCCGATATGTGATCACAATGGCTAGAGTTGTTCGAGGTTTCTTCTTTTCCACCTTGATAGGGAAATTCGGGGACGAATTTCTTTATGGTGGGAAGTTTTTAAGAACCCGGGCCTTCTTTTTAGGTATGTTTTCCTTTTCTGGCCGTTTTTTAGAAAAAGTGGAAAATCTATAAATTTTTTAAGTACACACCGTGTACTTTACAAGTACACGCCGTGTACTTTTCTTCCGCTCGAGGCCGTGTGTTGGCCATGTCGGGACCAGTCACACAAGGTGTAGCGATGAGGTGGATTCTGATTAATACAGCATACAGAAAAGGGGACTACACACCATGTACTCAAGATGTACACGCCGTGTACATTTCTTTTTATTTCATTAATCGGACTGGGTTTGCGCCTAATCCTCGTTTTCATCTTCTTCTCCGCCTAATTACGTCCAGAGACACCTAGAGATCCAATTCTTCTCCGAGCCACCGATTCTTCACTAGTTGTCCAAATCGAATGCCATCGTGTGCAATAAAATCACAGCGGTGAGTTCTCGGTTCTACTTTGGCCATGTTTCCTGATTCCTCCTCTTGTGGGAGTTATCTGAGGTTGTACTTTTTAGAATTTTTTGCAGATTTACTCTTTTCTAAGCCGATTCACAATCTGGGGTTCAAGAATATCAATCTCCTAGGATTGAGGTAGGTGTTTTGTTACCCTATGTTGAATGTCTTTGAGTTTTTGGTGCAAAAGTGTCGGATACCCATGTATCCGGTATCTCTGGATAGGGTTTTGATCCTTTTTTGTTATCTGCCTTAGATTACATGTATGCTTGAGGTTATCATATGATTAATAATTACTTTTTATCATGTTTGAGGATCACGCCCTGGGTGTTTCCCTTGTTTTTACTTTTGATTTCCGTTTGGCATGGTTTGCCTACGAGGCAACCCTTTTGCACATTGCTAGTATGCATGTTGACTTGATTACATGTATTGCCTACTGTTTATATACTTGTGGATGCTTTTGTAGCTAGGAGCCAAGTAGTTTATGAACTTACTTAGGCTGCTAATAGTCGATTACGCATGACTAAACTGATCGGGGCTGAGTGAACCTGGTGTGGTAAACTAAAGGGGGAATTGACGATTAAGGCTTCCCTAGAGAGTCTGTTATAATTAGTATCAATCACAGGACCTGTGGGAATGGGACTTTGTGCTTCCATAGAGTGTCCTTAGTTACGTAGCGATAATATAGGGGGAATTAGACGTAAGTGCTTCCTCCGAGAGTCTATATCTTTCGTTGCAATACCACAAGGCAATTTGACTATGAGAGCTTCCCAGAGTGTCTGTGCCATTGTAAGTCTACTTGACTTGAGGGGTTTCCTAATAGAAGACACCCAGGGAGTCAGTTCTTATTTTTTGGTTGGTTTTGATGAGTCCACCAATCCAAATAACATGCTTTGGTTTGTACTGCTTGTTGTTTAGGTAGACTTCTGAGTTACCCGTTGTGATTACATGCTTGCCTTGGGAGTATAGAGTTGTTTCTAGGTTCCTTGGTTGATAGATAAATGATTATACTGAACAAATAAATAAATGTGAATAATGATTTGTAGGATTGTTACTTTAGTGTACTTCTACTTCTCTACTGCATTTATTCCCTTAAATTTTACTATATTACTCACTGACAATAGGGCACAGATCTCATGGTGATTGCTTATTGCGATTAGTCTCACGCTTTGTTTGGGTCATGCTTTTCGGCCCAAATAGGTTATATGGTTGCAGGTGTGTATAGGGATTGTGGCCCTTCTACTTTGGGTACGTGATTGCTGGTTGGAGCTGGAGAGAATAAGACCGAGTTTAGGCTTGTGATGCTGCTGGAGTTACTGTTACTTTCATACTTTGTTTTCAGTTATATATCAGCACGTTGTTGTGTTTGCTACTTTCCTTAGATACTTGTTCCTACTGCATCATTATCATTATCATTATGTGTTCATTACTTCCAGTGTTTAGTTTCAGTGTTTGTATGTTGTTTACTGCTTCCGCCATTGACTGTCGTTTCCATTCCTTGTATACCTTACCAAATGTGGGCATAGTTTCCCCAATAACTTAACAAGGCCCTCGCTGCTAGTCGACAGCCTTGGGCGTTTGGGGAAATGCGCCTGAGGTCATGTGGCGAATCGGGTACGGGGAACCAGTGGAAGGGCACCGGATTCGGGTCGTTAGAAATAATAAAAATTGTTTTCAATACATGGAGTGTTGATTTATAGTATTTTTTATGAAACAAATAAAATGAGGTTATGGAATAAATAAGGGTTGTGTTTATGTTGTATTTTTAATCAAAAAACATTGATTATTGTTCAAACAGTATTAATGGAGAAAGAGCTTTATTTTTTACCATTATTAAATAATTGGATATGTTTAATGAATTTTAAAGAAAAGCAACAGGATAGTATGATAGTATATATGATGAATGGATTAATGGTTGTATCTGATATAAAATATCGAATATATTATATATCTATATACATTAGAT
Source organism: Viscum album (assembly GCA_963277665.1). NCBI lineage: Eukaryota > Viridiplantae > Streptophyta > Magnoliopsida > Santalales > Viscaceae > Viscum > Viscum album. Next base: position 2,038,314,634 of record OY728148.1, read on the forward strand.
TGATGGTGAATGAACATACTGAAGATAAAATGTTGGTAGGAATTTTTTATTATTAAATGTAATTATATCATACACTAGAATAGTATTTGGAAGAAGTAAGTGTTTATATTACCATATATACACAATAACATTACTTGAGGAGAGTCAATATATGATGATAATAAATGATCAGGAGTTTTGGTAATACGTTTGTGGAACATTGATAAAAAATTAAAAAATTATATAATATGTGAAATAATGATTAATAAATATTACATAATGATAGAAAATGCATTGATAAACCATAATGTTTGTGATAGAAGATACTATTTATCCAATTGAAAGTGATTTTTATATTTGTTATCAATATTTGTGATTGAATTTTAATCTTTTTGAGAATTCTAAAGAGTTAACTGAGTATATTTGGAAATCAAATGAGAATGGTTGGAATATATTCTCAATGCATCATGGGTTAATATGAGAAGGTTGTACTTGTACATTTGTAATATTCTTATGTTTTTAATAAAATTTTTAAAAGGAAAGTATTTTTGTAACCCCCCAATATTTCATTGTATAATTTCTCATTTAAATAAACATTTTGTTTGATAAAATGTGATATATATACCATTGAACCAAAATGATCATAATCCTAATAGATAAAAATTATTAAAAAAAATATAAAAATGATAAACCCTATATTAAATAAACATATATTAATCAAATAGAAGTTCTTACATTCAATGAAAAAAAATTAATTTGATTATTCAATCATAAATAATTCATAAAATTATTATATATTTTAACATAATAAATTAAATCATCAAATTTTAATGGATAATATAATATATTTCAATACATTGACAAATATATTATTATTATCTAAAATGTAAATTTTTATGAAATAATACCAAGGAATTCAAATGAGTATTAATTAATTTTTGAATAAATATAGTTTTTTTATATTTTGTATTATCTTTTAAAATATAAATTTTTTTATTTTATAATTTTATAATTTTTATTTTATAAAATAAACAAAATTTTTTAAGTTATCATATCATAATTTACATATTAATAATTTTTTGTATTAATCTATGATAATAAATGTTTTGGTGAATAGTGAAAAGTCATTTTTTCAAAATATTTAATTGTACTATTTTAATGGTATATAAGAAAGAACTGTAATTTTATAAAAAATTGAACAAATATATATTTTATGATTTTTTAAAAAAATTAATTTTTTTTTGAAAATAATAAAATGTATTTATGTCCTTGTGATACAAAAGTAATATGTTTAATTCTAACAAAAAATCATTTCTGGTATTTTCATTTAATTAAACATAATTTTGATAAATTTTGTTTTGGACTGAATTTAATGCCACATATTTGATTTTTTATATCACATACAACCATTAATCCATTCATGAATACCACAAAAGAAATATCCATTAATTTTCTATATGAGATATTTTTAAATCCAAACTCTTATACTCACCATTCTTGTATATTTTACGAGTCACATAACTTTGAAAATGACATGACTTTAACAGTGAGTCATGAATATTTAAAAAAATCCATTTTCATGACTTATAAATGGGGTTTCATCCTCCTTTTCATTAAAAACCCATTCTATAGAATATATTTTTAAAACTATAACATTTGTTTACATATATAATATAATAAAAATTAAATATTCCTCTGATCACTATTTGTTATCTTGAGGACTCCATTTGTAAGCAGAATTTTAAGAGAAAAGGCAATCTCTCAATGTATGTATTACCACATTGTTGGTCATTTCTTCTTATTCTCCCTCTTTCTAAAATATTATCCCCGTAATAATATAATGACATAATTATAATTGTTACACTAATATTCTATTATATTAATATAAAAAATTCTATTTAATCCTTTCCATCCACATAGAAAAATAAAAAACATTAATTGTGTGTTGGGAGGATAACTGATTCTATTATGTAATGTTTTTTCCATCTTTATTTTAATTATTTATCCAAAAAATATTTTCTTCAAGAATATAAAATTCTCTAAATAATTTCATTATTATGATATTACAATTATATTAGACGTTTCCTTATCTATACACATCCATCAAGAAACAACAGGTTAATATTTGGGTCAGTTTAACAACCTGCATTAATAATTCTATAACACTCAATCAGGTATGACTATACAAACATAAGTATTATTATTATTATTATATGTTAATAATAAAATTAGATATTTATTTATTCAGGTTTATATTAAGTATTTAATTTATTATTAAAATTAAATATATAAGAATTAGTTTTATAAGAAGTTAAATAATAAACATTACATTATTATTCTACGTGTTGAATGAAACTTCAAATTGAATCATAAATAAGGGAAGGGATTATTTTCTAAAATATAAATTCTTGAGCCATATTTCTTATTATGCACTATGAAATCATTGATATGGTTTATATAAATATAATTTCATTTTTTGTAATTATTCTATAATATTTCATGAACTTATATTTTATATTCCATGTATGTTTTTCATGGGGTTTTAACTAAATGATTACAAAGACTTAAATGGTTTTTTATGACTCATTTTTATTCAGTTTGGTTGGAAACATTCTTATTATTATTAAATTGATTTATTATACCATATAAATAATTTTTTATCTAATATTTCATTTATATGGTATTTAAATCATCCTTATAACCTAATTATAGAATTAATCTTACATCAATGATTTTGTTACTCATAAGAGTTTTTTGACTTAAATTTTCAAACCTAGAGACATATAATTATAAAACATTTTTTTGTAATGGGTTTTATAATAACCCTTTGATATTATGTATCATCATAAAAATATTATTTATATTATCCAATTTTTCATTTTTAAATTATACCCCTCAAGTGTTTTTTATTTTAATATTTCTAATATCACATATTTTATTTGTCTTTATTGTCAATTCTATGAGACATGTTTGTTATTTGAAATTTTATTTTATTTCATGTGGTGTATTAACATCCCTGGTACATTTATGTATAATTAATATCCTAAATTTCATTATATTTTAAATATTATTTTATTCTTCTCCTGATTTTTATGCACACAATACCATACCATAAGGTTATTCCATCTCAATTTTGATTCATGGAGATAAGATTTATATTCACCACTTATTTCTATTTTTTATTTTATATATTGGTCATTTATTTCCTTATAAATCAACTATTTATATTTTATCTATGTTGATTAATTATAAATAAAATATATTACTTAATTTTACTTTCCTGGTCATAAAATGTGTATGGGAATGAAGTTTCATTACAATGCCTTTCCTCTTTGAATATTATAAATTTCCATCATAATATTTATGGGAGTTTACCAATAATCCAATTTTTAATTCACTAGGGAAATTATTGACTTAATTTTAAAACATTACACCTTGTGGTGTAAGTTCTACGGAATCATATATATAAACATGTTTCATTTATTGATTGAGGAACTATTGAAAATTCATATATTTTTTATGCAAATATTGAAGTTTTTTTATTAATCAGTCATGTTTATTTTGAATAGTTTAACCATATAAATTATTTATTTGGATTTATTATGATCCTAAAATACCTTTTATTGACATGGGTAAAATTATTGGCATTTTATAGGTTTTTTTCCCAATATAAATGATTACCAGAAAAAATTATTATGTATTGTTTAACCATCCACCTTCATTATCAGGTTATGTTATTATTATGTTATCAATTTTATTGGGATATGAAAATGTATTAGAATTAAGTATTCCATTATTCGAAAAATATGTTTTGTTTCAGATTTTATTATGTTTTTTACTTATTATATCATTTGATGAATGTATTGGACATTAAAATGATGGTTGGGGTAAATAATTATATATCGCATTGATGAATCAATATGATTAATGAGACAAGCATTTTTGGTATTTGGGTTATCCTTTACCAATTCAACAATATGTATTTAATGTGGTCTTGTTGAAAAGAATGATGTCTTAGCTACAATAGTACACAAGACTGTCCATGACATAGGAAATATTCCATAGTTATTCTTAGGTATGAACCAATAGGTTATACACAACCTATTCCGCACTTATTCCTGAGAATACACAACTGTAAAAAAATATAAGAGAAATGATATCTTGTATCCTTTAGTTTGATGCTTGAGACAATTTGTGATTAATAAAAATACACACACTGGTTGAAAGATAATAAATATAATACACCATAGATCATAAATGATTAGATAAGTTTAAAAGATCTCTTAGTGTTATTATATGTAGCTTTGGACTTCTGGGATGAATAATATGCAAAAATTGAGTCCTCTCATGATAACAGAGTATCATAAGACAACTATATCTGGAACGTGTTCTTTGTGGAGTTTATAATGAGGAACTATTTTAAACCCTAGGATTGGAGTTTTCATCGTGTGTTTTTCACCCATGTAATGTTCAATTTATGCTCATGCTTATTCGTTATCATGCACACACTTGTTATTCTGTTTGCACTATTGTCGTTACAGTCACCACAATCTCTTCTTTTCTTATATCCATGATGTTCTTTTTTATTCTTGAAATGTATGTGTTGGAGCTGACAGGATGCATGTATTCTTCACATTGTACCTTGTACTATTAGGTGATATGTCTACAATGAAGTATTAATTATGTCAATTCATTTAAAATCTTAAAATATGACCGTTAGAAAAATGACTAAATAGATTAATAAATAGTGTCACAGTTTGTCAGTAAACGGTGTCTCCATGAAATGGTATCTCTTTGAAATAATGTCTCTTTCTTTGTCTTTAAATTTTGAGACAACTATTATTGTATAGTTGTATATATATCAGGAACTGGTAGCGGAGATGTAGTGTTAGGATCACGGTGTCTATATGGTTATGGTGTCTGGATGGTCACGGTGTCTAGATGGTTACAGTGTCTCGATGGTTATGGTGTCTTCATGTTTACAGTGTATGGATGGTATCAGTGTCTTGATGGTTAAGGTGTCTAGATGGTTATGGTTTCTGGATGGTTACAGTTTCTTGATGGTTACAGTGTCTAGATGGTTACAGTGTCTTGATGGTTACGGTGTGTGGATGGCTACCATATCTGGATGGTTACGGTGTCTGGATGTTTATGGTGTCTGAATGGTTATGGTGTTAGATGGTTACGGTGTCGTGATGGTTATGGTGTATGGTTCCTTTTCCAGAAAAAACACAACCAGTGGAAGACTCACATTTTCTTAGACATAGCCAAATCTTTGTATACAAATTTAAAAAGTGATATTCATAAAATGTTTTAGAATTAGTCATTCATCAAAGAAATAATTATGAAGAAAATTAAATATAGTGTAGAGTGATTAATCATAATATATAGAAATTATGATCTTGGATAGTTTTATTTACAACATAAAGATACTAATCATTTGTACACATGATTTGAGATAGATTACACAGGATTAATGGGTTTCAAAGAATGAATAGGATTTATGATCATTAAAACATGAGTAATACAGGAGGAATCCATCACTCTTGTTCATGTTTCTATGTTATTTGGGCCATAACGATGAATGTTTTGACCCTTATTAAGAATAATTTTACCTCAATCATTATAATGAATGTCAGTTACTTTCACTAATATTATTGGTAAAATACTAAGTTTACCTAATTAGAAAATATAAATTGTTTTGATTAAAAATATGGAATCTATTTTTCAAAGTTAAAATCTTAGAAGAGTCAGGAATTAATTGAAATTTATTCCTCTAGTCAGGATGACAATGTGGTGTTTTAAAGTAAAAATGTAAGAAAGATTTCTATGTTTTTATACACAAATTCATATTAAAATTTACTCTAATGACATAAATTGTATTAATGTATATTGTTATTATATAATTGAAATTTAAAAATAATTTAAATTATAATTTAACATTATAAGTAAAATAGATGTAAAATGATTTTTTAATTATAAATCTGTATTTTTTACTATTCACACAAAAATGATGTTTCTCTAAAAAATAACAAAAATTCATCGTAAGAAAATTTCAACTGTATAAATTTAAAAAATAATTTTACATTCTCATATTAAATTTCCAATTGAGTCTAAAATAAATTTTAAAATTTTTCACAAATAGTAATGATAATAAATTCCATTGAGATTATATTATTTTTAAACATATAAAGGCTTTCCCAAAAATTATATTTTTAATTATAAATCTGTTCTATTTATATAAAAACGTTATATATAATATTTTAAAAGTATTTGTTACCATTCATATTACTATGTTTATATTCGGTGTTACAATTGTCTCATTTAAATAATTATAACAATAAAATAATTCTTCATTGAAACTCAAAATTGCATGTAACATCGGTCAAGTCGGTGTTGTGTGTTCCACAATACAGTTTGGTGTCTTATGAAATTAATTATTGACATAATGATTTAATAAAGAAAAACAATTTATAGTACGTCTCTAAATGAAAAATATCAAAATATTTAATTTATTTAAAAAAAATGTTTCACAAAATCTCAGGGTGTAACAATAGTTTTATTCATGTTTTATTATTAAAAGAAATATTAATCTGATGAATGAATTGAAAACCAAATAAATGAATACATAAAAAATATTTTGATCAATAAGGTCAACTAACTTCCTACACCTAAGGATTAATATAATACCCCATTTCCCTGATATATATATATATATATATATTATTGTTTTTGAGTTTTTGAAAACTATATTTATCAAAAAATTATTGTCTATGGGGGGATATACCACGATAATAAGTATTTATAAAATTAGTAAATAATTTAGAAATGAATTTGATTAAAATGTATTATCCCTTATGGATAGAGATGATTCTTTGAAGAGTATATCAAGTGTAACTCAATTAGATTCATGAAACCTTAGAAACTTGATAATAAGTAGATTTAATAAGAAAATAGGAAATAATAAATTATTAATCTATTATGGGTATAAAAAATGTTTGTAAGTTGTTTCATAGGATACTCAATTGATACTAAAATGTGGATTTAGTACAATGTTTTATCATTATCTAGTATAAAATACTATAATATTTGTTTACTTGACATTAAGAATGATTGAATTATGAAATGATGAAAATTATCTACATGAGTTACATAAATTTTCAATCAAGATCCCAGTATCAGAAAGTGCTGTGGACTATTAAAATATGAATATAGATATTTTTAATACTTAAAAAGTGGTGTTGTTGGTGTCATGTGAGAATTATGGCATGATATTGATGTCTGGATGTTAACGTAAATTTTTGTTTTCAATATTATAACTTTTATTTTCTACATTGAGAATTACTCTCTTTGGATAAGTGTTGATAATGAAGAATATAATTGGTAATTTGATATATATTTTTAATTGGTGATATAATTACCTAAAAAATTTGAATACAAAATTGTATTTTGATATAATTAATGTATTTGGATCTATAATTGTTTTTCTTTCTATGGAATCCATCCAAACAAAGCAGCAATGTGTAAGTAAGATGAACATTTGTATTGTGTTTAAAATATATTCTATTTTTTTATTGAAATGTTATAGAATAAAAAGCATATATCCTTTTAAAGATAATAAAAAGTTTGTCAATACATAGAGTGTTGATTTATATTATTCATTAACAAACAAATTGAAGGAGATTATGGTAAAAATAAGGTTTGCGTTTATGTTGGATTTTTTTATCAAAAATTATTGATCATTGTTCAAATAGTATCAATGGTGAAATAGATTTATTAGATACCATTATTAAATAATTATATAAGTATCATGAATATTAAATAAGAATAAAAGTATATTTAGATAGTCTATAATATGAATGGATTAATGGTTATATGTGATATAAATTATCAAATATATTATATCTCTATATACATTGGATTCATGGTGAATGAACATAGAGAAGATCAAATGTTGGTAGGAATTTTTTATTATGAAAAGTAATTTTATCATACACTGGAAAATTATTAGGAATAATTAAGTGTTAATATTACCATATATACACAATAACATTACCTGAGGATAGTGAATATATGATCTTAATAAATGATCTGGAGTTTTGGTAATACGTTTGTGGAACATTGATAAAAAATTAAAAAATTATATAATATGTGAAATAATTATTAATAAATATTACATAATGATAGAAAATGTATGAGATAAACCATAATTTGTGTGGTAGAATTTACTATTTATCCAATTGAAGATGGTATTTTATTTTTTTATCAATATTTGTGATTGAGTTTTAATCTTTTTGAGAATTCTAAGGAGATAACTGAGAATATTTGGATATCAGATGAGAATGGCTGGAATATGTTCTAAATTCATAATGGGTTAATATGAGAAGGTTTTAATTTTACAAATGTAATATTCATATGTTTTTAATAAAATTTTGAAATGGCATGTATATTTGTAACCACCAAATATTTCATTTTATAATTTTTCATTTAAATCAACATTTTGTTTGATAACATGTGATATATATACCATTAAACCAAAATGATCGAAAATTTAATAGATAAAATTATTAAAAAAACTATAATAATGATAAACCCTATATTAAATAAAAATATATTAATCAACTATAAATTCTTACATTCATTGAAAAAAATAAATTTAATTTAATTATTCTATCATAAATAATTACGAAAATTATTATATATTTTAACATAATAAAATAAATGATCAAATTTTAAAGGATTATATAATATATTTCAATATATTGACAAATACATTATCATTATCTAAAATGGAAATTTTTATGAAATAATACCAATGAATCCAAATGTGTATTAATCCATTTTTGAAAAAATATAGTTATTTTATATTTTTAATTTTATATTAAAATATAAATTTTTTTTATAATTTTATAATTTGTATTTTATAAAATAAACTAAAATTGTTAATTTCTCATATCATAATTAACTTATTAATAATTTTAGGTATTTTCTAAGATAATTAATGTTCTTGTGAATAGTGAAAAGACCTTTATTTCAAAATAATAAATTATATTATTTTAATGGTATATAAGAAAGAACTATAATTTTATAAAAAAATTGAACAAATATATATTTTAGGGATTTTTTTTAGTTTAACACTTTTTTTTAGAAAATAATAAAATATATTTATATCCATGTAATAAAAAATTAATATATTTAATTGTAACAAAAAAATGTATCTCGTATTTTTCTTTAATTAAACATAATTTAGATAAGGTATGTTTTGGATTGATTTTAAATCCACATATTTGATATTTTATACCAAATACAACCATTAATCCATTCATGAATACCACAAAAAATTATTCATTAATTTTCTATATGAGATATTTTTAAATCAAAACTCTTATAATTACCGTTCTTGTACATTTTAGAAGTCACATTACTTTAAAAATTACATGAATTTAACAGTAAGTCATAAATATTTAACAATTTTCCATTTCCATGACTTATAAATGGGTTTTCATCCTCCTTTTCATTAAAAAATCACTCTATAGAATATATTTTTAAAATTATACCATTTTTTACTTATATAATCTTATAAAAATTAATTACTCCTCTGATCAATATTAGTTATCTTGAGGAATCCATTTCTGATGAGAATTTTAAGAGAAAAGGAAAGCTCTCAATGTAAGTATTACCACCTTGTAGGTCATTTATTCTTATTCTCCCTCTTTCTAAGATCTTATAGTTGTAATAATATAATGAAATGATTATTATTTTTACACTAATATGCAATTATATTAATAGAAAAAATTCTATTTAATTCATTCTATCCACATAGAAAAATAAAAAACATTAATCATGTGTTGTGAGGACTAATGCTTCTATGAAGTAGTGTTTTTTTCCATCTTGATTTTAATTTTATATCCGAAAAATATATTCTTTGTAGAGACCTGAAGCTTAACGTACATGGAAATTACATTACTTTTATGGAATACTTAGTACATTACAAAAACACACACACAAGGACCGTAATAGTTTAGTGTCTTTAGAAACTCGGAATATAATCTTCTAATCGTGGTGAAATATCTTCAACATCTCCCATAAAGATCTTCCCTTTTTTTACCTAATACCTTTATTTATATCATATGGAAAAGAAAACATAAAACGGTGAGATCAAATGCTCAGTAAGGGTAAACAAAAGAAATATCAATCACATCATATTCATAAGAACATAACATTTTGGAAATATTATCCTACAAAAGAGATCATAATATCATAACATGGGATAAATCATAGTAGTGAAATTTAATCCCAATAATCATAACATAAAACATGAAACCTTGTGGCATACACAAAAAATCATAGAGAATCATTTCTTATTAGTCAAGACTCATTGCCAAGACTATCTTAGTGGACAAAGTCCATATCTGAACCGAGTTCACTCCTCGTTTCAGTCCTGTTTCACTGAACCGGTTTAACCTGCCATTCCATCCATGTCTATCTCATGAGATATAAAATCTTTACCCAATTCATTGGAGGGAGATATAGTTCCCACCCATCTCATAATTATACCATTCTTATGTGTGCCACAAAATCATAAATCATACAGCATTGCATAACCCATGTAATAAAAATGGGAATCTTAAACATCGCGACATCATAAAATAATTCATATAAGATAAAGGAATTAATAAAAATAATTTCATCATAACATAATCAAATTAATGTAATAATAGGGATAAAAACGGAACCCTATATTATCTTAGATGGAAAATAATTTTGATAAAACACTTGACATCCATTCTTGAGGAAAATATCCTTTCTACTTCAACAACATCTTCCTTTCTTAACATGTCATATAATTTTAATCTTAAAAAAGTTGATTAAAAAAAACTTCAAAACTAGTAAAGTAAGCTTCTTGGAAATAATGTTTTAAAAATCCATTCTTCAGTATAAGTTAATAAAAAACATTCTTCTCGTACTTTTGATGGAAAAGTGAAAAAGGACCTCGTACGAAAAATGACAGAAGATTCCTTTCACATCCTTTACTAAAATCTCACCGAAGGGTAAAATTGGATTTAAAAAATTGTAGGTGTATGGAATCAATATTACATATTGAGGGAACATGGACGTAGATGATAAAATACACTCCAGTAAATACCAAAGTATAAACAATCTCGGATAAAAATGAGATTATGATATTTTCCCTTACCTTATGTCCGATTTTCTTCGTAAGTGTCCAAACCTCCTGTATAATGATTTAAATAATGTCATTGAATTATTAAAGAATTATACTCATTGTTATGATATTGTATATGGTTCACTTATGACTTTATATTACCCATTCGTTTGTAAATTCCATGTTAAAGAGCGTTTTGGGTAAAATCGTTTCATTTGTCGTCCGTGTTTTGACTTGTAATTATTCATATGATTACATAGATCATGATTACATAATTACAGAATATAAAACATGATTTATATATAATATATATATTCAGAATATACATATATATAATAAATCAGTAAATGGAAAGAAATACACCGTTCATGGAGACGGTAGGCCGTACTTACGCATGAACGTTGTTTTCGTTTCCTTATTGAGTTGAATGGAATTAAGTAGATGACATACATATATATAAACATAAATACAGGAGTATTATTATGTCATCTATTTCATGATTACTTATTATATATACTTTATAATCACTCATGAATGGTTAACGTAGGGAATGAATCTCATCGCGTCGTGGAGACGGTAGTCTGTACGTACGCACGAGCAATGATATCATTCTCATGATCGTGGAATGGTATTTCAGTGTATGTATACTATTTCAGAATCAACATCACTTTACAATAATCATATATAGTTATTATGTACACCATTATACCCATCCAAGTAAAGTGGTGGTGGAAAATAGATTACACCACGGTGTGGAGACGGTATTCCGTACGTACGCACGCGCGGTGATTTCGTTTTCCGTAGGATGGATAGATGGTGAAATAGGGTTGTTTCATAATTATAATAACATATAATTATATTAGTGATAATGATGTTATTACTTCATAATGAAACAAATAAATAAGAAGAAGTGGAAGAAGAAATAAAGATGAAAGAATCGGTAACGGACATTACCTCCTCTTTGAAGCGCTTCTTTAAGACCTCCTTTTAGAGCACTAAATTTGGTCATTGAAGAATACTAGGACCTCTAGGATGTCTCTATGGAAGTGGAGAGAAGAAATTTTCAGGTTTTGGACGAGCTTGAAGGCTCAAAGTGGTGTGAGGAAGAGAGGGAGGAGGTTCCCTTTTATAAGGGAGGAGAGGGGCACCTTTGGAATAACTAATAATATTATTTTATTATAAAGTAAAATTCAGTTTTTAATGGCACCAAATTGATATATTTCTAAGCTAAGGTGGGTATGGGTCGAAATCACCTCATCCAATAGAATTTAGACAAGTTTAGGTATCAATTTTAACCTTATCATTTAGATTTAACTTTAAGTAAGATAATTTAACTTTTACCGTGTCTTCTTGTTTTCTTACACTATAATGTTAATAAACTTACAATAACAAGCCAAACGAACCCCAAGTTGTTTATTATTAAAATATATAACATTATCTAAGTCATTTGTCTGAACCTTATATTTTTAGGAATAAAATAACAATTAATAATATAATATGTTTTTTAAAAACTATTTTATGTCAGTTTTGAAACTATTTAGTAATTGATTTTTGTGAAACTCATAACAGAATGATTAGTTCTAATAAAGTTACTTAAATCAATAATCACATGTCATATTAACCTGTAAAATTAGTTTAATTCATAAAAAGGCTCAAATTACATTTATTTGGGTATTTATAACATTAATTATGTCAATATTTCATTAATAAGATAATTACTGCATCATCTTTGTGTCAAAAATAAATTACCTTATTTAAAGTATAACAATTACAAATAAAATATCATTATGTAGGAAATCTCTTTATATTTCTAATGAATATTTATAGTCGAATTTATCATATGTATAACCCTATATTAAAAATTCTTTAGTTACTAAACTTTGATTTTAACTATTTTAACCCTTCTTTAAATAAATTAATAATAAATGTCCTAATCTAATCCATGTCGGCCTAAATGGTCATATTTTATTCTAAAGGTGGTTTTTGGTCGAATTACACTTATCCAATAGAATTAGGTCATGTGTTAGGGTAATAATAATATCATTTTTACCCTTAACTACCCTATTTACTTTTAACCGTGGGAAAAAACAAAAAAAGATACTATTCACCAAAAAAATATTTTTATCTCATTGAACCAAATTTTAGACCTCGATATTAACCATGTCTCTCAGATTTTCAAAATTCTACTCACCGTAGAGATAAAATTATGTTTTATCAAAAATTCAGTTTTTTTAACTACCACTTAGTGGTTTCACTATTCATCAAAAAATGAAAGTTTCCAGAAAAATACCAAAAATTAGGCAAAGCTATAATTGATATTATGAATTCAAAAATTATTTTTATCTTAATAAAATCAATACATAACAGTTACATTAACTAATTTAAAAATTAATTCCCGTCGTCCAAACAAATAGCGTGTTTTTAAAAGATAATAACTATCAAAAGATTGACACTTGTTTATGTCTGGTTTAAATGTCAAATTACATCCAATGAACAACATTGTATTAAATTGTAAAAATATATTCTAAATATACATTAAAACCACTCAAATTAATAATTTATCACTATTAATTATTTTGATTAAAAAAGTTATTTTTAATTAAAATTTAATAATTTTCACTATTCATCAGAATATGAAATTTATCCAAAAAGTACCAAAATTTCACCCTAAGATAATTTTGATATTCCGAATCCAAAAATGAAGTCCATTTTGAAAAATAAAATTTACAAAATTTTAAAAACTGGTTATTACTATTCATAACGGCTAGTTTTAATAATATTTTAATAGCATATCATTGTTTAGTGAAACTCGGTATTGCGTACTACACATGCTATCGAGGAAGGTCGCGATTGCGTGTAATGCAAGGCAAGTCAAGGATGTGTGTTGTAAAAGATCATTTTGGTGTAGCGTACAACACAAGACATTAATGAAATTAAAAAGAATATTTTTCATAAAATCTCGGGGTGTACATTCTACCCCCCCCCCCTTAAAATGAATTTCTCCCTCGAAATTCATCGGGGTTATAAATGGTTTACTACTCGAAGGTTTCTTTAATAGAAACCCACATCGTAAAAAGGAATACCAAAACCAATCTTTAAAAACAAAAGTATGAAACGTAACGGTTACCCAAATAAACTAATCACTGGGTTTCCACATAGGTGAAAATATGGATATGGAAGAGAAATCTAACCATTATGTTCTGATGGAGAGTTGTAGAGAACATGGATATGGAAAATCCAACAATCACACTGCCATAAATTTGTGATGATCTAAGGTACCATCTGATTCATCAGATATAAGAGCACTAGGACAACATTTTTGGTTTTCAAGATCATTTCCCTGAAGTAGATGAAATTAGAATTAGAAGAAATACTTTCGTGATTTCGGTATAGTCTCACCATTGGTCATTCTTTGGACAATTTCCACTTCATCTCTTAAAGAAATGAAGTTGAATTTGTCATTCGTGATGTGTTAGCAGATCATGTGATAGAATGATGGGTCGTTCTGTAACAGCCCAAGATTTTATGAAAAATATTCTTTTTAATTTTATTAATGTCTTGTGTTGTACGCTACACCAAAAGGAGCTTGCACAACACGCATCCTTGACTTGCCTTGCATTACACGCAATCGCAACCTTCCTCGATAGTGTGTGTAGTACGCAATAACGAGTTTCACTAAACAGCGATATGCTATTAAAACTAGCCGTTATGAATAGTAATAACCACTTTTTGAAATTTTGTAAATTTTATTTTTCAAAATGGATTTCATTTTTGAATTCGGAATATGAAATATAGCTTAGGATGAAATTTTGGCATTTTTCTGAAAACTTTCAATTTTTGATGAATAGTGAAACCACTAAGTGGTAGGTTAAAAACTGAATTTTGCATAAAACTTAATTTTACCACTTCTGTGAATGGAATTTCGAAAATCCGAGAGACACGGTTAATATCAAGGACTAAAATGTGGTTCAATGAGATGAAAATAATTTTTGGTGAATAGTAACTTTTTACTTTTTTTTACCGCGGTTAATAGTAAATAGGGTAACTAAGGGTAAATATGATATTACTATTACCCTAACACATGTCCTAATTCTATTGGACAAGTGTAATTCGACCAAAAACAAACTTAGGAATAAAATATGACCATTTAGGCCCACTTGGATTAGATTAGGACATTTATTATTAATTTATTTAAAGAAGGGTTAAAATAGTTAAAATCAAAGTTTAATAAGTAAATCATTTTTAATATGGGGATATACATAAGATAAATTCGATTGTAAATATTCATTAGAAAGCTAAAAAGATTTCCTACATGATGGTATTTTATTTGTAATTTTTAGACATCAAATAATGTTATTTATTTATGACACAACGATGATGCAGTAATTATCTTATTAATGAAATATTGACATAATTGATGTTATAAACACCAAAATAAATGTAATTTGAGATTTTTTATGAATTCCACTAATTTTCTAGGTTACTAGGATATATTAATGTTGATTTAATCAACTTGGTTCGAACATATAATTCTGTTATGACTTTCACAAAAATCATATATCAAATAGTGTCAAAATTGACACAAAATGGTTTTTAAATCAAATATTATATTATTAATTGTTATTTTATTCCTAAAAATCTAAGGTTCGGCCAAATGACTTAGATACGGATATATATATTAATAATAAACAATTTTGGGTTCGTTTGGCATGTTATAGTAAGTTTATTAACCATATAGTGAAAGAAAACAAAAAGACACGGTAAAAGTTAAATTATTTAACTTAGAGTTAAATCTAATTGATAAGGTTTAAAATAATATCCAAACATGTCTAAATTTGATTGGTTGATGAGATTACAACTCTATCTCATCTAATCTTCGAATATGAGTCATTTTTGGAGGTTTTTAAGTGGGGTTAGATTTATTATAAATTAATATTTTTAAGAATTCCTAAGTGGCCCCTCTCCTCCCTTATAAAAGGACACCTCCTCCCCCTCCTCCTCACACCAATTGGAGCACTCAAGCTCGGCCAACCCCTGCCAAAATCCCTTCTCCACTTCCCTAGAAACATCCTAGAGGTTCTGGTCTTCCTCAAAGACCAATTCTAGTGCCCTAAAAGGAGGTCTCAAAGAGGCACTTCAAAGAAGAGGTAATTACCGTTACCAATTCTTTCATCTTTATTTCTTCTTCCACTTCTTCTTCTTAGGTTGTTTCCTTATGAAGTAATAACATCAGTATCACTAATATACTGATATGTTATTATAAGTATGAAACAACCCTATTTCACCATCTATCCATCCTACGGAAAAAGAAATCACCGCGCGTGCGTACGTACGGAATACCGTCTCCACGCCGTGGTGTAATCTATTTTCCACCGCCACCTTACATGGATGGGTATAATGGTGTAAAGAATAACTATACATAGTTATTACAACATCATATTGATTCTGATATATTGTATAATCCACTCCAATTCAATTTAATATTTATAGAAATGATATCATCGCTCGTGCGTACGTACGGACTACCGTCTCCACGACGCAATGAGATTCATTCTCCATGTTAACCATTTAAGAATGATTATAATGTATATATAAGAAATAATAATGAAATATATGACATTATAAAGCTACTGGATTTATGTATATATACATATGTATGTCATCTACTTACTTCCATTTCAAGACAATAAGGAAAGAAAAACAGCGTTCATGCGTACGTACGGACTACCGTCTCCATGAACGGTGTTTTTCATTTTATTTATCTACCTATTATTTATATATATATACTGAATATATATGATATATAAATCATATTTTATATTCTGGAAGTAAGTAAATCATGATATAAGTAATAATGATGTCAATAACAACAAGTCAAAACACCTACGATAAATGAAACGATTTTACCCAAAACACTTCTTTAACATGGAATTTACAAAAGAACGGGTAATATAATGTAATAAGTGAACCATATATTATATCATAACAATGAATATGATTCTTTAATAAGTCAATAACATGATTTAAATCATTATACAGGAGGTTCGGACACTTACAAAGCAAGTCGGACCTAAGGTAAGGGAAATATCACAATCTCATTTTTATCCGAGATTGTTTATTCGTAAGTATTTACTGGGGTGTATTTTATCATCCACATCCATGTTCCATCAATATGAAATATTGTTTCCATCCACTTGCAATAGTTTAAATCCAATTTTACCCTTAGGTGAGTTTTTAGTAAAGAATATGAAAGGAATCTTTTGTCGTTTTTCCGTACGAGGTACTTTTTGACTTTTCCGACAAAAGTACGAAGAATGTTTTTTTTAACTTATACGGAATGAATGGATTTTTAAAACATTATTTCCAAGAAGCTTCCTTTACAAGTTTTCAAGTTTATTTTTAATCAACTTCTTTTATTTTAAAGTTGTATGACATGTTATGAAAGGAAAAATGTTTTTGAAGAAGAAAGGATATTTTCCTCAAGAATGGAGTTCAAGTGTTTTATCAAAATGATTTTCCATATAAGATAATAAAGGGTTCTATTTTTATCCCTATTATGAAGTTTATTTGTTCATGTTGTGATGGAATTATTTTTATGAATTCCTTTATCTTATATGAATTGATTTATGATGTCATGATGTTTCAAGAATCCCATTTTTGTTACATGTGTTATGCGATGATGTATGTTTTATGATTATGTGGCACACATAAGAAAGGATTCATTATAAGATGGGTGGGACCTATATCTCCCTCTAATGCATTGGGTAAAGATTTTATATCTCATGAGATAGACATGGCTAGAATGGTAGGTTATACCGGTTCAGTGAAACAGGACTGAAACGAGGGTTACTCGATTCAGAAAGGGACTTTGTCCACCAAGATAGTCTTGGCAATGAGTCATGACTAACAAGAAATGATTTTCCATGATTATGTGTGCATGCCACAAAGTTTCAAGTTTCAAGTTATGATTATGGTGATCTCATTTTCACTTGTATGATTTATCCCATGATATGATATTATGAGCTCTTTTGCAGGTTAAGATTTCCAAAAGCTATGTTCTTATGTATATGATGTGATTGCTATTTCTTTTGTTTACCCTTACTGAGCATTTGAGATCACCATTTTATGTTTTCTTTTCCCCAGGATATAAAGAAAGGTTTTAGGTAAACAAAAAAGTGAAGATCTTTATGGGAGATATTGAAGATCTTTCACCACGATTAGAAGATTATGTTCCGAGTTTCCAAAGACACTAAACTATCACGATCCTTGTGTGTGTATTTTTGTTATGTGCTAAGTATTCCGCAAATGTAGTGTAATGTCCATGTACGTCAGGATACGGGTCTCTACAGTTGGTATCAGAGGAATGGTTTAGTCAACCTTTGGAAACTAGGATGCGAAAACGTTAGTGAGATCCCTAGAGATATTTCTAAGGTATGTCTAGGGATGTCTCTAAGGTTAAGTATACGTATAGGTTATAGTCCTAGAATTGCGCTAACGATCTTAGAATTTAACCTAAGATGTTAGATATTGAGGGTACTACCCCTTTATTATGTTGTTTTCCCTAGCATTATTTTTGCCTCTCACACTATTCTTTTGGGGTTTTAGACGATGGCTGGAACCCGAAGGAACCGTGTTGATCAATGCAATGGACAATGCAATGATTGTCCCCCTGAGCAACCAAACGATATGGGATCTGGAATGCAAAATCTTGTAGCCATGCTCACACAACTTTCTCAAGCTATGAATCATGCAGGACTTCCAAACGAGCAAAGGAAGGAGCAACATTCCGTTGAATCCTTCATGAGGCAGCGTCCGCCTTCTTTTAGTGGGTCTACTGATCCATTAGTTGCTGAACAATGGATTAGTACTGCTGAAAAGATATTTTCAGTTCTTCAATGTTCTGAACATGATAAAGTCATCTTAGCAGTATATCGTTTGGAAGGTGAAGCTGATCAATGGTGGAATCTTATCAAGAATACGAGGCCAAGAGATGAAATTGAGTCCATGGAATGGGACGAGTTCAAGAACTTGTTTTTCAGTAAGTACTTCCCTCGTATTCTTCGAACGAAGATGGAAAAGGAGTTTCTTGAGCTGAAACAGAAGGATGATGAATCTGTTGCTATATACGAAGCGAATTTTACAAGACTTGCAAGGTATGCATCTGGCATTATCATCAAACCTGAAAGTAAAGTTGATCGATTTTTCAGTGGCTTAAAACCAAGTCTTCGAAGGGCATTAGCTATAAGATACTTTAGTAGCTATGAAGAAATTGTGCGTTGTGCTATCAAGGTAGAAATGGAAGTTGGTGTTACATATCCATATCATGGTTTTGACAAGAAACGAAAGATGGAGTTCAAGGAGAAATCTCAGAATAATGGTGAAAAGAAGATGAATGTTTCCTTATGCACAAAGTGTGGAAAGAAGCATGGTGGAGATTGTCTTAAAGGGACTAGAAAATGTTTTAATTGTGGAAAAGAAGGTCATCGAGCAGCTGAGTGTCGAAGTAATAGAAAAAGGGTTTCTAATGATGTGAATAAAGCAAACACTGCAGAGAACGCCCCACCAACACTTCAATGCTTCAAGTGCAAGGAAATGGGGCATTATGCTAATAATTGCCCTAATCCAAGGGTTAGTGATGATCAACATGAGCAACCACTGAAGGCAAAGGACAAAGGGAAATCACATGCGATCACTATTGGCAATGTTGAATATGATAACGATGTGGTGGAATGATTAAGTGTTTATGTAATGGGATTCCAAAATAATGTTGTATCATGGAGTATTGGAATATTTATGTATTGGTTTAATGTGGTATTCAAAGTGATTGAGATATTTTTGGAAATAAGATGATATGCGCATAGTGAAGGGAAAATAAGAAAATGAAATGTTTAACAGTATTCATGAGCTCATGATTGATATAAGGACTAAGTGATATCATGGTTTGAGTATATAGAATTTTGAGGATTTTGGTATGTGGAAAGTGTTAACTTTAAACTGCATTCATGTTTTCACTAAGCTATTCAAGAGAATACATGATTAAGGACTTTGAATGTTTAGAATGTTACCAACAAGACATATCTTATGGGGATCGACGATGGTGTTAAATCTCTGGTAATCGTTTTCACTATGTTATGAGAGTGGACTACAGTATTATGTATAAGCCTAAAGATTAGACTAGATTATGTTGGACGTAAGTTAGTATTGTTTATGGATAGAAATTTTTTTTCGATATTATTGATGGGATGTTATAGTAATATAGTTTTGGAAAAAGGACAACCTGCAGGACGGGCGACAGCCAATCGCTTCGGACAAGGCTGTAGGAATTGAACCCACAACCGAAGTGCGACTGGCCTTTATCGCCTACCACTGACCTACAGGAAGTCCCTGTTTAGTAGAAACTAGTGTTATTATATTAACCAGTATGATATATGAAGTATAAGCCCATTTTAGGAACCATATATGATTAATCTCACTATAGATCGACTTATGTATATAATTTTTGCTAACCTTTTGTTTGAGACAGATGGAATGACCCGTCATTCTATCACATTATCTGCTAATACTTCACCAATAACAAATTCAACTTCATTTATTTAAGAGATGAAGTGGAAATTGTTCAAGGCACGAACAACAGTGAGATTGTACCAAAATAAAGTAAGTATTTATTCTAATTCAAATTTTCAACTTTAGGGAAATGATCTTGAAAACCAAAAATGTTTTCCTAGTGATCTTATACCTGAGGAATCAGATGATACCTTATATCATCACAAATTTATGGATTTGTGATTTTTGGCTTTTCCATAGCCATGTTCTCTACCACTCTCCATCAGAACATGATGGTTAGATTTTTCTTCCATATCCATATTTTTACCTATGTGGAAACCCAACAATTAGTTTATTTGGGTAATCGTTACATTTCATACTTTAGTTTTTAAAGCCAAGATTTGGTATTCCTTTTTACGATGTGGGAAACTTTCGAATAGAAAACCATTTATAACCCCGACGAATTTCGAGGGCGAAATTCATTTTAAGGGGGGTAGAATGTAACAGCCCAAGATTTTATGAAAAATATTCTTTTTAATTTTATTAATGTCTTGTGTTGTACGCTACACCAAAAAAAGCTTGCACAACACGCATCCTTGACTTGCCTTGCATTACACGCAATCGCAACCTTCCTCGATAGTGTGTGTAGTACGCAATAACGAGTTTCACTGAACAGCGATATGCTATTAAAACTAGCCGTTATGAATAGTAATAACCACTTTTTGAAATTTTGTAAATTTTATTTTTCAAAATGGATTTCATTTTTGAATTCGGAATATGAAATATAGCTTAGGATGAAATTTTGGCATTTTTCTGAAAACTTTCAATTTTTGATGAATAGTGAAACCACTAAGTGGTAGGTTAAAAACTGAATTTTGCATAAAACTTAATTTTACCACTTCTGTAAATGGAATTTCGAAAATCCGAGAGACACGGTTAATATCAAGGACTAAAATGTGGTTCAATGAGATGAAAATAATTTTTGGTGAATAGTAACTTTTTACTTTTTTTACCGCGGTTAATAGTAAATAGGGTAACTAAGGGTAAATATGATATTACTATTACCCTAACACATGTCCTAATTCTATTGGACAAGTGTAATTCGACCAAAAACAAACTTAGGAATAAAATATGACCATTTAGGCCCACTTGGATTAGATTAGGACATTTATTATTAATTTATTTAAAGAAGGGTTAAAATAGTTAAAATCAAAGTTTAATAAGTAACTCATTTTTAATATGGGGTTATACATAAGATAAATTCGATTGTAAATATTCATTAGAAAGATAAAAAGATTTCCTACATGATGGTATTTTATTTGTAATTTTTAGACATCAAATAATGTACTTTATTTATGACACAACGATGATGCAGTAATTATCTTATTAATGAAATATTGACATAATTGATGTTATAAACACCAAAATAAATGTAATTTGAGATTTTTTATGAATTCCACTAATTTTCTAGGTTACTATGATATATTAATGTTGATTTAATCAACTTGGTTCGAACATATAATTCTGTTATGACTTTCACAAAAATCATATATCAAATAGTGTCAAAATTGACACAAAATAGTTTTTAAATCAAATATTATATTATTAATTGTTATTTTATTCCTAAAAATCTAAGGTTCGGAAAAATGACTTAGATAAGGATATATATATTAATAATAAACAATTTGGGGTTCTTTTGGCATGTTATAGTAAGTTTATTAACCATATAGTGAAAGAAAACAAAAAGACACGGTAAAAGTTAAATTATTTAACTTAGAGTTAAATCTAATTGATAAGGTTTAAAATAATATCCAAACATGTCTAAATTTGATTGGTTGATGAGATTACAACCCTATCTCATCTAATCTTCGAATGTGAGTCATTTTTGGAGGTTTTTAAGTGGGGTTAGATTTATTATAAATTAATATTTTTAAGAATTCCTAAGGTGCCCCTCTCCTCCCTTATAAAAGGACACCTCCTCCCCCTCCTCCTCACACCAATTTGAGCACTCATGCTCGGCCAAACCCTGCCAAAATCCCTTCTCCACTTCCCTAGAAACATCCTAGAGGTTCTGGTCTTCCTCAAATACCAATTCTAGTGCCCTAAGAGGAGGTCTCAAAGAGGCACTTCAAAGAAGAGGTAATTACCCTTACCAATTCTTTCATCTTTATTTCTTCTTCCACTTCTTCTTCTTAGGTTGTTTCATTATGAAGTAATAACATCAGTATCACTCATATACTGATATGTTATTATAAGTATGAAACAACCCTATTTCACCATCTATCCATCCTACGGAAAAAAGAAATCACCGCGCGTGCGTATGTACGGAATACCGTCTCCACGCCGTGGTGTAATCTATTTTCCACCGCCACCTTACATGGATGGGTATAATGGTGTAAAGAATAACTATACATAGTTATTACAACATCATATTGATTCTGATATATTGTATAATCCACTCCAATTCAATTTAATATTTATTGAAATGATATCATCGCTCGTGCGTACGTACGGACTACCGTCTCCACGACGCGATGAGATTCATTCTCCATGTTAACCATTTAAGAATGATTATAATGTATATATAAGAAATAATAATGAAATATATGACATTATAAAGCTACTGGATTTATGTATATATACATATGTATGTCATCTACTTACTTCCATTTCAAGACAATAAGGAAAGAAAAACAGCGTTCATGCGTACGTACGGACTACCGTCTCCATGAACGGTGTTTTTCATTTTATTTATATACCTATTATTTATATATATATACTGAATATATATGATATATAAATCATATTTTATATTCTGGAAGTAAGTAAATCATGATATAAGTAATAATGATGTCAATAACAACAAGTCAAAACACCTACGATAAATGAAACGATTTTACCCAAAACACTTCTTTAACATGGAATTTACAAAAGAACGGGTAATATAATGTAATAAGTGAACCATATATGATATCATAACAATGAATATGATTCTGTAATAAGTCAATAACATGATTTAAATCATTATACAGGAGGTTCGGACACTTACAAAGCAATTCGGACCTAAGGTAAGGGAAATATCACAATCTCATCTTTATCCGAGATTGTTTATTCGTAAGTATTTACTGGGGTGTATTTTATCATCCACATCCATGTTCCATCAATATGAAATATTGTTTCCATCCACTTGCAATAGTTTAAATCCAATTTTACTCTTAGGTGAGTTTTTAGTAAAGAATATGAAAGGAATCTTTTGTCGTTTTTCCGTACGAGGTACTTTTTGACTTTTCCGACAAAAGTACGAAGAATGTTTTTTTTAACTTATACTGCATGAATGGATTTTTAAAACATTATTTCCAAGAAGCTTCCTTTATAAGTTTTCAAGTTTATTTTTAATCAACTTCTTTTATTTTAAAGTTGTATGACATGTTTTGAAAGGAAAAATGTTTTTGAAGAAGAAAGTATATTTTCCTCAAGAATGGAGTTCAAGTGTTTTATCAAAATGATTTTCCATATAAGATAATAAAGGGTTATATTTTTATCCCTATTATGAAATTTATTTGTTCATGTTGTGATGGAATTATTTTTATGAATTCCTTTATCTTATATGAATTGATTTATGATGTCATGATGTTTCAAGAATCCCATTTTTGTTACATGTGTTATGCGATGATGTATGTTTTATGATTATGTGGCACACATAAGAAAGGATTCATTATAAGATGGGTGGGACCTATATCTCCCTCTAATGCATTGGGTAAAGATTTTATATCTCATGAGATAGACATGGCTGGAATGGTAGGTTATACCGGTTCAGTGAAACAGGACTGAAATGAGGGTTACTCGATTCAGAAAGGGACATTGTCCACTAAGATAGTCTTGGCAATGAGTCATGACTAACAAGAAATGATTTTCCATGATTATGTGTGCATGCCACAAAGTTTCAAGTTTCAAGTTATGATTATGGTGATCTCATTTTCACTTCTATGATTTATCCCATGATATGATATTATGAGCTCTTTTGCAGGTTAAGATTTCCAAAAGCTATGTTCTTATGTATATGATGTGATTTCTATTTCTTTTGTTTACCCTTACTGAGCATTTGAGATCACCCTTTTATGTTTTCTTTTCCCCAGGATATAAAGAAAGGTTTTAGGTAAACAAAAAAGGGAAGATCTTTATGGGAGATATTGAAGATCTTTCACCACGATTAGAAGATTACGTTCCGAGTTTCCAAAGACACTAAACTATCACGATCCTTGTGTGTGTATTTTTGTTATGTGCTAAGTATTCCGCAAATGTAGTGTAATGTCCATGTACGTCAGGATACGGGTCTCTACATGTTTCATCTGTCTCAATCAAAAGGTTAGAAAAGTTATCAAAAAAAATACATAAGTCCATCTATAGTGAGATTAATCATATATGGTTCCTAAAATGGACTTATAATTCATATATCATACTAATTAAAATAATAAAACTAATTTCTACTAAACAGGGACTTCCTATAGGCCAGTGGTAGGTGATAAAGGCCAGTCGCACTTCAGTTATGGGTTCGATTCACTCAGCCTTGTCCGACGCGATGGGTTGTTTCCCATCCTGCAGGTTGTCCTTTTTCTAAAACAACATTACTATAACATCCCATAAATAATATCGAAAAAGGTTCTATCCTTAAACTATACTAACTTATGTCCAACATATTCCATTCCAATCATTAGGCTTATCCATAATGTTGCAGTCTATTGTCATATTATAGTGAAAACAATTAGCAGAGATTTCATATAACAAGAATGTTAATACCATCGTTGATCCCCATATATCATAAGATATTTCTTGTTGGTCACATTCCAAACGTTCGAAGGCCTTAATCATGTATTCTCTT
The DNA here is from genome assembly GCA_963277665.1 of Viscum album. Lineage (NCBI taxonomy): Eukaryota > Viridiplantae > Streptophyta > Magnoliopsida > Santalales > Viscaceae > Viscum > Viscum album. Next base: position 2,038,340,199 of record OY728148.1, read on the forward strand.
GAAAAATGAATACCCATTGAACCTTAGTGAAAACATGAATGGTGTCAAAAGTTAACTCTTTCCAAAATAACAAAATTCTATATACTCAAACCATGATATAACCTTCTCCTTATATCATTCATGAGATCATGTATACTATCAAACATTTAATTTTCTCCTTATCCCTTCATTATGTGCATATCATATACATTCCAAAAATATCTGAATAACCTTTCATGGTTATTGGTACCATTCATCATACACTTTCAAAACTCAAGGAAAGACAACAGTGTAACAATCCTTAGATGTCTCTTTATTCCATAGTACCATGAGATTACTTATACAACATCACACTTGATAAACATGTAATCATTCCACTACTTTCTTAAACCATTGACCAAGCTTCAACAATTCTTTCATCTCACATATCATTTGTAGTCTCTTCATCATCATCAACAAAATTACTAACCATAAGACCGTACTGATTCTCTTCATGAGACTTTCCCTTAGGGCATTCGTTTTCATAATGCCCGTACATTCCACATTTAAAACTTTTAACCATTGTTGATGTCGTAGCAATACCATTATCCTCATCCATGGTGTTAACTGAACCTTTTCCTTTGCACTTACTGGATTTTTGTCATTCTTTCCCACACCCAAAGAATCTTCCAGTTCCTTTGAAACAATCTCCTAGATGCCTCTTCCCACATGATTTACATAGGGGAAATTGAACTTTATTTCCTCTAGGATCATCATGAAACTCCATCTTTCTCTAATTAGACGAGTCCGGAAACTTACCAAATTTGAGTTTATTGATCATATTATGAGATTGCTGATTTGGTATAATAATGATTTTTGGACTTCCAAATCCCATTTCATTTGGTTTCTCATGAAAAATATCATTCCATTTTCCATCATATCCTCCATTATTGTTAATTATCTTGTTTCCAGCCATTTTCTAAAACCCAAAAACAATAGTGTGAGAGGAAAAAATCACGCTAGGGAAAACAATATAATAAAGGTGGAGTAACTTCAATATCTAACATCTTGGGTTACTGTAATTCTAGTACTATAACCTATACTTATACTTAATCTTAGGGACATCCCTAGACATACCTTAGAAATATCTCTAGGGATCTCACTAAAGTTCTCGCATCATAGTTTCCAAAGTTTGACTAAACCTTTCCTCTGATACCAACTATAGAGACCTAAAGCTTAACATACATGGACATTACATTACTTTTTCAGAATACTTAGTACATTACAAAAACACACACACAAGGACCGTAATAGTTTAGTGTCTTTAGAAACTCGGAATATAATCTTCTAATCATGGTGAAAGATCTTCAACATCTCCCATAAAGATCTTCCCTTTTTTTACCTAATACCTTTCTTTATATCATATGGAAAAGAAAACATAAAACGGTGAGATCAAATGCTCAGTAAGGGTAAACAAAAGAAATATCAACCACATCATATTCATAAGAACATAACATTTTTGAAATCGTATCCTGCAAAAGAGATCATAATATCATAACATGGGATAAATAATAGTAGTGAAATGTAATCCCAATAATCATAACATAATTCATGAAACCTTGTGGAATACACACATAATCATAGATAATCATTTCTTATTAGTCAAGACTCATTTCCAAGACTATCTTAGTGGACAAAGTCCATATCTGAACCGAGTTCACTCCTCGTTTCAGTCCTATTTCACTGAACCGGTTTAACCTGCCGTTCCAGCCATGTCTATCTCATGAGATATAAAATCTTTACCCAATGCATTGGAGGGAGATATAGGTCCCAACCATCTCATAATGATACCATTATTATGTGTGCCACAAAATCATAAATCATACATCATTGCATATCCCATGTAATAAAAATCGGAATCTTAAACATCGTGACATCATAAAACAATTCATATAAGATAAAGGAATTCATAAAAATAATTCAATCACAACATAATCAAATTAAGGTAATTATAGGGATAAAAATAGAACCCTATATTATCTTAGATGGAAAATAATTTTGATAAAACACTTGAACTCCATTCTTGAGGAAAATATCCTTTCTAATTCAAAAACATTTTCCTTTCTTAACATGTCATAAAATTTTAATCTAAAAGAAGTTGATTAAAAATAAACATTAAAACTTGTAAAGTAAGATTCTTGGAAATAATGTTTTAAAAATCCATTCATTCCGTATAAGTTAATAAAAAACATTCTTCTCGTACTTTTGTTGGAAAAGTCAAAAAGTACCTTGTACTAAAAATGACAAAAGATTCTTTTCATATCCTTTACTAAAAACTCACCGAAGGGTAAAATTAGATTTAAACAATTTTAGGAGAATGGAAAAAATATTACATATTGAGGGAACATGGATGTGGATGATAAAATACGCCCCAGTAAATACGAAAGTATAAACAATCTCGGATAAAAATGAGATTGTGATATTTTCCCTTACCTAAGGTCATATTTTCTTCATAAGTGTCCGAACCTCTTGTATAATGATTTAAATAATGTCATTTACTTATTTAGAGTCATAATAATTGTTATGATATTATATATGGTTCACTTATGACTTTATATTACCCGTTCTTTTGTAAATTCCATGTTAAAGAGCGTTTTGGGTAAAATAGTTTCATTTGTCGTCCGTGTTTTGACTTGTAATTATTCATATGATTACATAGATCATGATTAATTAATTCTAAAATATAAAACATGATTTATATACAATATATATTCTTAAAATACATATATATAATAAATCAGTAAATGGAAAGAAATACACCGTTCATGGAGACGGTAGGTCGTACGTACGCATAAACGCTGTTTTCATTTCCTTATTGAGTTGAATGGAATTAAGTAGATGACATACATATATATAAACATGAATACAGTAGTATTATTATTTAATAAATTTCATGATTAATTATTATATATACTTTATAATCATTCATGAATGGTTAACGTAGAGAATGAATCTCATTGCATCGTGGAGACAGTAGCCCGTACGTACGCACGAGCGATGATATCATTATCATGATCGTGTAATTGTATTGGAGTGTATGTATACTATTTCATAATAAATATCAATTTATAAGAATAATATATAGATATTATTTACACCATTATACCCATCCAAATAAGGTGGTGGTGGAAAATAGATTACACCACGGCGTGGAGACGGTATTCCGTACGTACGAACGTGCAGTGATTTCGTTTTCCGTAGGATGGATAGTTGGTTAAATAGGGTTTTTTCATACTTATCATAACATATCAGTATATGAGTGATACTGATGTTATTACTTCATAATGAAACAACTAATGAAGAAGAAGTGGAAGAAGAAATAAAGATGAAAGAATCAGTAACGGACATTACCTCTTCTTTGAAGCTCTTCTTTGAGACCTCCTTTTAGGGCACTAAAATTGGTCTTTGAAGAAAACCAGGAACTCTAGGATGTCTATAGGGAAGTGGCGAGAATACATTTACAGGGTTTGGCCGAGCTTGAAGGCTCAAATTGGTGTGAGGAAGAGAGGGAGGAGGTGCCTTTTTATAAGGGAGGAGAGGGGCACCTTTGGAATAACTAAAAATATTATTTTATTATAAAGTCAAATTCGGTTTTTAATAGCTCCAAATTGATATATTTATAGTCTAAGGTGGGTATGGGTCGAAATACTCTAATCCAATAGAAATTAAACAATTTTAGGCGTCAATTTTAACCTTATCATTTAGATTTAGCTTTAAGTTAGAAAATTTAACTTTTACTGTGTGTTCTTGTTTGCTTACACTATAAGTTTAATAAACATACTATAACAATCCAAACAAACCCCAAGTTTTTTATTATTAACATATATAACCTTATCTAAGTCATTTGTCCTAACTTTATATTTTTAGGAATAAAATAACAATTAATAATATAATATTTGTTTTAAAAACTATTTTATGTCAATTTTGACACTATTTAGTAATTGATTTTTGTGAAAATCATAACAGAATTATTAGTTCAAAAAAAGTTACTTAAATCAATAATATCATGTCATATTAACCTATAAAATTATTTTAATGAATAAAAAGTCTCAAATTACATTTATTGGGGTATTTATAACATCAATTATATCAATATTTCATTAATAAGATAATTACTACATTATAATTGTCTCATAAATAAATTAAATTATTTAAACTATACAAATTACAAATAAAATATAATTATGTAGGAAATCGTTTTATATTTCTAATGAATATTTATAGTCGAATTTATCTTATGTATAACCATATATTAAAAATGCTTTCGTTATTAAACTTTGATTTTAACTATTATAACCCTTTTTTAAATAAATTAATAATAAATGTCCTAATCTAATACAAGTGGGCCCAAATTGTCATATTTTATTCCTAAGGTTGTTTTTGGTCGAATTAAACTTATCCAATAGAATTAGTACATGTGTTATGGTAATAATATTATCATTTTTACCCTTAACTACCCTATTAATTTAAACCGTGGTAAAAAAAAGTAAAAAGTTACAATTCACCAAAAATTATTTTCATCTCATTGAACCACATTTTAGTCCTTGATATTAACCATGTCTCTCGGACTTTTGAAATTCTACTCACAGTAGCGATAAAATTATGTTTTATGAAAAATGCAGTTTTTTTAACTACCACTTAGTGGTTTCATTATTCATCAAAAAATAAAAGTTTCCAGAAAAAAACCAAAAATTAGGCCTAATCTATATTTTATATTATGAATTCAGAAATTTTGTTTATTTTAATAAATTCAATACATATATGTTACATTAACTAATTTAAAATTTAATTCTCGTCGTCCAAACAAATAGCGTATTTTTAAAAGATAATAACTATCAAGAGATTGACACTTGTTTATGTCTGATTTAAATGTGAAATTACATCCAATGAACAACATTGTATTAAATTGTAAAAATATATTCTAAATATACTTTAAAACCACTCAAATTAATAATTTATCACTATTAATTATTTTGATTAAAAAATATGTTTTTCATTAAAATTTAATAATTTTCACTATTCATCAGAATATGAACATTTTCCGAAAAGTACCAAAATTTCACCGTAAGATAATTTCCATCTTCCGAATCCAAAAATGAAGTCCATTTTGAAAAATAAAATTTACAAAATTTCAAAAGGTGCTTATTACTATTCATAACAGCTAGTTTTAATAATATTTTAATAGCATATCCTTGTTTAGTGAAACTCGGTATTGCGTACTACACACGCTGTCGAGGAAGGTCGCGATTGCGTGTAATGAAAGGCAAGTCAAGGATGCGTGTTGTGAAAGCTCCTTTTGGTGTAGCGTACAGCACAAGACAATAATGAAATTAAAAGGAGTATTTTTCATAAAATCTCGGGGTGTTACATTCTTCAAGAATATAGAATTATCTAAATAATTTAATTATTGTACTATTGTAATTATATTATACACTTCCTTATCCATACACATCCATCAAAAAACAACATGTTAATATTTGGTTCAGTTTAACAACCTCCATTAATAATTCTATAACACTCTATTAGGTATGACTATATGAACATAAGAATTATAATTTGTATATTTTAATAATAAAATTATATATATTTTTATTCATAGTTATATTATGTAGTTATATAATAATTAATTTTATCAGTTAAATAATAAATATAACATTATTATTCTATGCGTTGAATGAAACTGCAAAATGAATCAGAAATAAGGGAAGGGATTATTTTCTCAAATTTAAATTCTTGAGACATATTTCTTATTATGCACTGTGAAATCATTGATATGGTTTATAAATTTATAATACCATTTTTTAAAATTATTCTATTATATTTCAGGATATTCGAATTTATATTCCACGTATGTTTTTCATTGGGTTTTGAGTCAATGATTACAAAGGTTTTAATGGTTTTTGGTGACTCAATTTTATTTCGTTGAGTTGAAAAAATTCTTATTATTATAAGATTGATTTATTATACCAAATGAATAATTTTTTATCTAATCTTTCATTTATATGGTTTTTTAATTCATCCTTATAACCTGATTATAGAATTACTCTTTCGTCAATGATTATGTTACTCATAAGAGTTTTTTGACTTAAATTTTCAAAACCAGAGACATATAATTATAAAATATTTTTTGGGTATGGTGTTTCTAATAACCCTTTGATATTATGTATCATGATCTAAATATTATTTATATTATCTAATTTCTCATTTTTAAATTATATCCCTCTAGTTTTTTTTATTTGAATATTTCTAATATCACATATGTTATTTGTATTTATTTTCAATTATATGTGAGATGTTTTTTTTTTGGAATTTTATTTTATTTCATGTGGTGTATTATCATCCCAACTATATTTATGTATAATTAATATCCTAAATTTTATTATATTTTAATTTTATTCTATTATTCTCATGATTTTTTTGCACACAATAGCATACCATAAGGTTATTCCATCCCAATTTTGATTCATGTTTATAAGATTTAAATTCACCACTTATTTTTATTTTTTATTTTATATATCGGTCAGGTTTTTCCTTATAAATCCCCTATTTATATTTCATCTGGGTTGATTAATTATAAATAAAATATATCACTTAATTTTACTTTCCTGATCATAAAATGTATATGGGAATGACGTTTCCTTACAATTCCCTTCCTCTATGAACATTATAAATTTCATTCATAATATTGAAGGGAGTTTACCAATATTCCAATTTTCAAATCACTAGGGAAATTATTGACTTAATTTTAAAACAATACACTATGTTGTGTTAGTTCTACAGATTCTTAAATATAAACATATTTCTTTTATTGATTGATGAACTATTGAAAATTTATATATTTTTCTGCCAATATTGATGTTTTTTATTAATCAGTAATGTTTATTTTGAATACTTTAACCATATAAATTATTTATTTGGATTTATTGTGATCCTAAAATACCTTCTATGGACATGGGTAAAATTATTGGCATTCTATAGGTTGTTTTACCAATATGTATGATTACTAGAAAACATTATTATGTATTGTTTAACCATCCACCTTCATTATCAGGTTATGTTATGATTATGTTATCAATTTTATTGGCATATCAAAAAGTATTAGAATTAAGTATTCTATTATTCGAAAAATGTGTTTCTTTTCAATGTTTATTATGTTTTTTATTTATTAAATCATATGATGAATGTATTGGACATAAAAATTATGGGTGGGGAAAAGCATTATATATCTCATCGATGAATCAATATGATTAATGAGACACGAATTTTTTGGTATTTGGGGTATACATTACCAATTCAACAATATGTATTTAATGTGGTCTTGTTGAAAATAATGACGTATTGTCTACAATGGTACACAAGACTATCCAGGAAATAGGACATCGTCTATAGTTCTTTGTAGTTATGAACCAACAGGTTACACACAACCAATTCTACACTTATCCGTGAGAATACACAGCTCTAAAAAGATGTAAGAGAAATGATATCTTGTATCATTTAGTTTGATGCATGAGACAACGCGTGTTTAATACAGATACACACACTGGTTGAAAGATAATAGAAATAATACACGATGGATCATAAATTATTAGATAAGTTTAGAAGATCTCTTAGTGTTAGTCTACGCAGCTCTGGACTTTTGGGATGAAGAAGATGCAAAAATTGAGTCCTCTCATGATTACGGAGTATCATAAGACAGATAGATCTGGAATGTGTTATTCATGGAGTTTTTAATGAGGAAATGTTCTAAACTGCAGGATTAGAGTTTTTTTCGAGTGTTTTTAACCGATGTAAAGTTGAATTTATGATCATGATTATTTGTTATCGCGCACACACTTGTTCTTCTATTTCCAATGTTGTCATTACAGTTACCACAATCTCTTCTTTTCTTATATCCATGATGTTCTTTTTTATTCTTGAAATGCATGTGTTGGAGCCAACAAGATGCATGTATTCTTTACACAATACCTTGTACTATCAGGTGATATGTCTACACAGAAATATTAATTATGTCAGTTCATTTAAAAGCTTCGAATATGACTGTTAGAAAAACGACAAAACATATTAAGAAATAGTGTCACAGTTTGTCGTTAAAAGGAGTCTCCATGAAACGGTATATCCTTGAAATAGTGTCTCTTTCTTTGTATTAAAATGTTGAGACAACTATGATTGTATAGTCATATATATTTCAGGAAGCGGTAGCACAGATGCAGTGTTAGGATCACGGTGTCTGTATGATCACGGTGTCTGGATAGTTGTGGTGTCTAGATAGTTACAGTGTCTCGATGGTTACAGAGACATGATGGTTACAGTGTATGGATAGCTACTGTGTATGGATGGTTAGGGTGTCTAGATAGTTATGGTGTCTGGATGGTTATAGTTTCTGGATGTTTATAGTGTCTAGATGGTTATACTGTCTTGATAGTTATGGTGTGTGGATGGTTACCGTATTTGGATGGTTACTATGTCTGGATAGTTATGGTTTCCATATGGTTACGTTGTCTGGATGGTTACAGTGTAATGATGGTTATGGTGTGTGGGTCCTTTCCTAGAAAAAACACAACTAGGGGCAGACTCACGGTTTCTCAGACATATCCAAATCTCTGTATAAAATTTTAAAAATTGATATTCATAAAATGGTTTAGACATAGTCATTCATCAAAGATATAATAATGAAGAAAATTAAATATTATGTAGAGTGATTAATCATAATTTATAGAAATTATGATCTTGGATATGTTTATTTACTGCATAAAGAAATTAATCATTTTTACACATGATTTGAGTTAGATTACATAGGATTAATGGGTTTCAAAGAATGTATAAGATTTATGATCATTAAAACATGAGTATAACAGGAGGAATCCATCACTCTTGTACATGGTTCTATGTGATTTGGGCCCTAACGATTAATTTTTAGGCCCTTTTTATGAATAATTTTACCTCAATCAATATAATGAATATTAATTACTTCCACTAATATTTTTGATAAAATACTTTGTTTACCTAATTAGAAAATATAAATTATTTTTATTAAAAATATGGAATCCATTTTTCCAAATTAAAATCATATAATAGTTAGAAATTAATTGAAATTTAATATCTTAGTCAGGATAACAATGTGGTGTTTTAAAGTAAAAACGTAAGAATGATTTCTATGTTTTTATACACAATTTCATAGTGGAATTTTCTCTAATGACATAAATTGTATTAATGAATATAGTTATTATATAATTTAAATTTAAAAATAATTTAAATTTTAATTTAAAATTATAAATCAAATAGATGTGAAATTATTTTTTAAAATAAAAATTTAACTTTTTTACTATTCACACAAAAATGATGTTTCTCTAAAAAATAACAAAAATTCATCATATGAAAATATTAATTTTCTAAATTTAAAAAATTGTTTTACTTTATCAAATTAAATTTCCAATTGTGTCTAAAATTAATTTTATGATTTTTCACAAATGATAATGAAAATAAATTTTATTGAGATTATATCATTTTTTAACATATAAAGGCTTTCCCAAAAATTAGATTTTTAATTATAAATATGATTTATTTATATAAAAATGTTATATATAATATTTTAAAAGTATTTTTTACCATTAATATTACTATGTTTATATTCGGTTTTACAATTGTCTCATTTAAATAATTATAACAATAAAATGATTCTTCATAGCAACATGACATTGCATGTAACATCGTCCAAGTCGATGTTGTGTATACCATAAGCCAGTTTGTTTTATTTTGAAATTAATAATTGAAATTCTGATTTAATATAGAAAAATGATTTATAGTACATCTCTAAATGAAAAATATCAAAAGATTAAATTTATTTAAAAAAATATTTCACAAAATCTCAGGGTGTAACAGTAGTTTTATTCATGTTTTAATATTAAGAGAAATATTAATCTCATGAATGAATTGAAAACCAAAAAAATGAATACATTAGAAAGTATTTGGTTTAATAATGTAGACTAACTTTCTAAACCTAAGGATTAATAGAATACCACATGTCCCTGATATATATATTGATATTATTGTTATTGAGTTTTCCTAAAACTATTTTTTTCAAAACATTATTGTCTAAGGGGGGATATAACATGTTAATAAGTTTTAATAAAATTAGTAAACAATTTTGAAATAAATTTGATTATAATGTATTATCCATTATGGATAGAGACTAATCCTTGAAGAGTACATCAAGTGTAACTGAATTAGATTCGAGAAACCTATAATGAAGATAGAATGGTAGAAACTTGATAAAAGGTAGATGTAATAAGAAAATTGGAAATAATAAATAATTAATCTACTATGGGTATTAAAAATGTTTTTAAGTTGTTTTATAGGATACTTAGTAGATACTAAAATGTTGATTCAATAAAATATTTTATCATTATCTACTATAAAAAAATATTCTGTTAGATTACATTAAGAATGATTGAATTGTGAAATGAAGATAATTATCTACATGAGTTACATAAATTTTCAATCAAGATCCCAGTATCAGAAAGTGGTGTGGACTATAATAATATGTATATATATATTTTTAAGACTACACAAGTGGTGTTGTTGGTGTCATGTGAGAATTATGTCATGATATTGATGTCTGGATGTTAACTTAAAATTTTTATTTCAAAATTATAACTTTTATTTTCTACATTGAGCCTTACTCTCTTTAGAGAAGTATTGATAATGAAGAATATAATTGGTAATTTGATATATATTTTTAATTAGATGTATGATTTCCTAAAAAAATTGAATACAAAGTGGTATTTTGATTATATTAAGGTATTTAGATCTATAATTGGTTTTCATTATATAGAATCCATCCAAACAAAGAACTAATTGTAAATAAGTTTTACATTTGGATTTTGTTTAAAATATATACTATTTTTATATTGAAATGATATAGAATAAAAACCATAAATCAATTTAAATATAATAAAAAATGTTGTCAATACATGGAGTGATGATTTATAGTATTCTTGAAAAAACAAATTAATGGAGATTATGGAATAAATAAGGTTTGTGATTATGTTGGATTTTTTTATCAAAAATTGTTTATCATTATTCAAATAGTATCAACAGAGAAATAGATTTATTTGATACCATTATTAAATAATTAGATATGTATAATGTATTTTAAATTAAAAATCAAATGATATTAAGATAGTCTATAAGATGAATGGATTAATGGTTATATGTGATATAAATTATCAAATATATTATATCTCTATATAGATTGGATTCATGGTGAATGAACATCGAGAAGATCAAATGTTGGTATGAATTTTTTATTATTAAAATTAATTATATAATATACTAGAAAATTATTAGGAAGAATTAAGTGTTTATATTACCATACATACACAATAACATTAATTTAGGAGAGTCAATATATGATGATAATAAATTATCAAGAGTTTTGGTAATACGTTTATGGAACTTTGATAAAAAAATTAAAAAATTATATAATATGTGAAATAATGATTAATAAATATTATATAATGATAGAAAATGTATGAGATAAATCGTAATTTGTGTGATAGAAGATAATATTTATCCAATTGAAGATTATTTTTTACTTTTTTTCAATATTTGTGATTGAGTTTTAATTTTTTTGAGAATTTTAAGGAGATAACAGAGGATATTTGGAAATCAGATGAGAATGGTTGGAATATGTTTTGAATTCATGATGGGTTAATATGAGAAGGTTGTACTTGTACATATGTAATATTACTATGTTTTTAATAAACTTTTTTAAGGGAATGTATTTTTGTATCCCCCAATATTTCATTTTATAATTTTTCATTTAAATAAACATTTTGTTTGATAAAATGTGATATATATACCATTGAACCAAAATGATCTTAAAACTAATAGATAAAAATTATTAAGAAAAATATAATAATGATAAACCCTATAGTATATAAAAATACATTAATAAACTAGAAATTATTACATTCAATGAAAAAAATAATTTTTATTTAATTATTCCATCACAAATAATTACTAAAATTTTTATATATTTTAACATAATAAATTAAATGATCAAATTTTAAAGGATAATATAATATATTTCAATATACTGAAAAATATATTATCATTATCTAAAATGTAAACTGGTATGAAATAATATCATGGAATCCAAATATGCATTAATCCATTTTTGAATAAATATTTTTCTATATTTTGAATTTTCTTTTAAAATATAAAATTTTTATTTTTATAATTTTTATTTTATAGAATAACCTAAATTTTTTAATTTCTCATATCATAATTTACTTATTAATAATTTTATGTATTTTTATAAGATAATTAATGTTCTGGTGAATAGTGAAAAGACTTTTTTTTCAAAATAGTGAATTATATTATTTTAACGGTATATAAGAAAGAACTATATTTTTATAAAAAAATGAACAAATATATATTTTATGAATATTTTTTTAATATAAATATTTTTTAAGAAAATAATAAAAAGTATTTGTATCCTTGTAATAAAAAAGTAATATATTTAATTCTAACAAAAAAATATTTCATGTATTTTTATTTAATTAAACATAATTTTGATAAATTTTGTTTTGGATTGATTTTAAATCCACATAAAATTTATATTTTTTTAATAACAAAATTTATGTTTTCAAAATAATAAATAATTATAATTTTATCCCACTTGTATATTTTTATCTTTAAAATAAACTTTTCCTAAAAATTCTTTTTATGTGTTATGTGAGTTTATTTTAAATATAAAATATAAATAATTAGAAATTTCAGTTTATAAAATTATTTTCAAATTTTAAATAAAATGCTTCAAAATATTTAATAATACGAAATTTAATTTTGGTAAAAATGATAAGTTACTATTGGTAAAAAAATAATTACCATGGTAAAAGTAAATTATGATAAAAATATAAATACAAGGTGAAATTCCTGAAAATGTCAAAAAATTATCCATTACTTGTATTTTTAAGTTATTTTTTAAACAAAACTCTTATACTCTCTATTCATGTACATTTTAGGAGTGACATTTTTTTGAAAATGAAATGACTTTAATAGTAAGTCATGAATATTTAAAAAAAATTCCATTTTATTCACTTATAGATGGGGATTTATCCTCCTCTTCATTTAAAACCCATCCCGTAGAATATATTTTTAAGAATATACAATTTATTTAATTATATAATCTTATAAAAATTAATTAGTCCGTTGGTCACTATTAGTTATATTAAGGCCTCTCTTTCTAAGGAGATTTCTATGAGAAGACGCAAGCTCTCAATATAAGAATTACCGTATTTTTTATATTTTCTTATTAATCTCCATATTTCTAAAATTTTATTCACATAATATTATAAAGATATAATTATCATTTTTATAGTGATATGTTATTATATTAATAGAACAAATGTTATTTAATCCTTTCTATCCACATAAAAAAATAAAAAAAACATTAATCGTGTGTTGTGAGGACTACCGCTTCCATGAAGTAATGTTTTTTCCATATTGATTTTAATTATTTATCCAAAACATTTTATTCAGGAATATAAAAACTCTAAAAAAATTTAATTATTATTCTATTATAATTATATTATACACATCCTTATGTATACACATCCATCAATAAAAAACAGGTTCATATTTGGGTAAGTTTAATATCCTACTTAAATAATTCAATAAAACTCTATCATTTATTACTATAGAAACATAAGTATTTTTATTATAAATTAATAATAAAATTATATATTTTTTTAGAAATTGTTAAATTATGTATTTAACTTATTATTAAAATATCATCTATGATTTCTAATATAATTGAAATTAGGTGGAATCAACCCTGACATCGTAAATATATATATGATAAATAAATAACAGAATATAATTAATAGTCCTTGTAAAATTCAATACATAAGAATTATGTTTATAAAATTTTATATAATAAAAATAAAATTATTATTCTATGTGTTTAATAAACGTGAAAATTGAATCAGAAATAATGAAACGGTTTATTTTCTAAAATTTAAATTCTTGTGCTGTATTTCTTATTATGCACAATGAAATCATTGACATGGTTTATATAATTATAATTTCATTTTTTATCAGAATTATATTATATTTCAAGATATTATATTTTCTATTCCACATATCCTTTTCATGGGGTTTTGACTCAATGATTACAATGGTTTTAATGGTTTGTGCAGACTCAATTTTATTCCATTCACTTGAAAACATTATTATTATTCTATGATTGATTTATTATTCTAAATGAATAATTTTTTTATCTAATCATTCATTTATATGGTTTTATAATTCATCCTTATAACCTAATTATACAATTACAATTACGTCAAAGATTATGTTACACATAAGTGTTCTTTGACATAAATTTTCAAACCCATAGACATATTTTTATAAACCTTTTTTTGAATTGTGTATCTAATAACCCTTTAATATTATGTATCATGATCCAAATATTATTTATATTATCCAATTTTTCATTTTTAAAAAATATCCTTCAAGTGTTTTTTAGTTTAATGTTTCTAATATCACATATGTTATTTTTCTTTATTTTGAATTCATTGTGACATGTTTGATATTCGAAATTATATTATACATTATGTGGTGTATTATCATCCCTGCTCCATTTATTTATTATTAATATCTTTAATTTCATTACATTTTAATTTTATTTCATTCTTATCATGTTTTTACGCACACTATACCATACCATAAGGTTATATCATCTCAATTTTTCTTCATTGAGATAAGATTTATATTAACCACTTATTTCTATATATTGGTTTATATATTTTTCATGTATTTCCTTATAGATACACTATTTTTATTTTATCTAGGTTTATTAATCATTCATAATATCTGTTAAATATTTTTACATTATTTATCATAAAATGTGTAAGGGAATGATGTTTCTTTACAATGCCCTTCCTCTCTGAACATTGTATATTTCATATATAATATTGAAGGGAGTTTACCTATATTCTAATTATAAATTGATTGGGGAAATTATTGTCTTAATTTTAAATCATTACACCATGTGGTGTTAGTTATAAGGTTTATAATATATAAATATATTTCATTTATTGATTGAGGAACTATTGAAAAATAAAATACTTTTATCACAATATTGATGTTTTTTTATTAATCAGGAAAGTTTATTTTCAATAGTTTAACCATATAAATTATTTATTTGAATTTATTATGATCTTGAAATACCTTTTATTAACATGGGTAAAATTTTTAGCATTCTATATGTTTTCTTCCAATATGAATGATTATTTTTAAAGATTATTATGTATTTTTTAACCATCTGCATTCTTTATCGGTATATATTATGATCATGTTATCCATTTTATTTGTATATTGAAAATTATTATAATTATGTATTCTATTATTCGAATAAATATGATAATTTTTAGGCTTATTTTATTTTTAACATATTTTATCTTATAATGAATGTATTCAACATAAAGTTTATGGGTGTGACATAACATTTTATAGCTCATCGATGCATCAAAATTGAATAATGAGACATACATTTTTTGGTATTTGGTGTATCCTTTACGAATTCAACAATATTTATTTAATGTGGTCTTGTTGATAAGAATTATGTATTGGCTACAACTGTGAAGGAAATAATGATGTCTTGGTTGAGGCCTTGATGGTATGAATCAATATGTCCAATATTGGGGATTTCATCACCACAAATTCATGTATCGTTATCCATGTTTATTATTAAATTCCATTTCTATCCATGGAGAGATTATTATTTTAGTTACATTATATTATTGAATTATTATTTTTTATTCCTATCATATTATTTATGATCTTCTTATAACTAATTGTGATATTTTTTAATGCTAATATTGACCCTTATTATGTATATACTTCCCCAAGTTATGATGAAAATTATTACACATGATATTTCTAGAATAGTAAAATGTTTGGAGAACTTTATGTTAAATATTGAATAATTTTTACGGATTAAGTAGATTTTATACATTAGGAAAATTTCATTTAGTTACGAAAGAAATGTGATTTATTTGTTAATATTTTTCCTAATTTTCTAAAACTCCAATCCTAAAAAGCTATTTTAATATATGCGAATAAATAGTTTTTAGTGATATTGTAATTATTTTAACTTAAAATTAGGTCACCTTGGTTCATTTCAATTATACTTTAAAAATAGGTTTTTTATGAGCATTATATCCAAGAACATTATATCAGTGAACTTCACTTAGTTTCAGAGGAATGGTTGTGATAAATTTAGAGCTTTAGTTTTTATCAGTTTAAGATAGATTATGAGATTAAATGTATAGTTATTATTTATAGGTTAAGGTTGATCATAGATTCAAAGATATTTATAAGGATTTAGGTTAGTCGTATTGAATATTTTATTTTGTTTTCCTATTAAGATAACTTATTTTTATTTAAAAACACAGGGATAAGTCTAAGTATAGGATAAAATCCTAATAATTTGGAAAATATGATATTGTATTTTTCTCCTTTAAATATCACTCATGTTTAGATGATACAATTGGATATAGTATATAGCTTAGATATACCTATGGGTAATACCCCTAGAAAGGGTCATCGGGTTCACAAAAAGCAGGCCTAAATGCACACATAGTTTGATACTCCTGGAGGGAATACATCAGTTAATCCAAATTTCATATAATGAACCATTATGACGGATTTTAGTATGATGTTAACTAATTAGGTTGTATAACCAAATATAAACACAACCATCAATAATTGAGGATTGACCAAATAGATCCATATGTTGAAATGAAATAATCACATGTTAAAAAACATTTCATAAGTGAATATAACTTCAAATTTATAATTTTATATTCATATTATTTACTTTATCATGGCCATTTGTGTATTAGTATTTTGTTAAAACAAGATCTATAAAATAAAGAAGAGAATGTAATATATCTAGAAAATAATAATGTATTAAAACCAAATAAGGTAGAATAATTAAATGTATGAGAAACATTATTTATGAATATCATTATAGATAAGGTGAGTCTCTAGTCTTACCCAAGTTAGTGAGGTTGATATCATAATATACATAAAAACATGATACTCATAGTTATTATTGTAAGAACCTTAACCCAGTTGACTAGCGATGGTGACTGATTTTATTTCATTGGAATATAAACAAGGAAGACGCATCCCAAAGGACCTAATTGTTTAGTAGATTTAGGAAATATGATACATACATATGTTCAACATTACAACCTCAAATGATGTACAGTATATTAATTCCATTGGAAATGTTAATATCACATAGATTATTCATGAAAGTCATATATAAAATTCATATTCACATCTTGGGGAAAATAAATAATAATATAAGGTTGATCTCAAGTGATATTTAAGGGTAAAAAATATATAAGAAGAATAAGTAGTAATTCACAATGAATAAATAAATGTCCATAGTCCATTAAAACATAATACTGATAATAATATCGTAGTATTAATAGATGACTAACGAATTACATAATAAAATATAACCATGGATATTTTAATAGTGGAATATAAACATGGAATAGAAATTACTTGTTTCATAATGAGTTAATGTGTAATGTGGGATTACGTAACCATACTTCCCATGTAACAGCCCGAGATTTTATGAAAAATATATTTTTTTTATTTCACTAATGTCTTGTGTTGTACGCTACACCAAAAGGAGCTTGCACAACACGCATCCTTGACTTTCCTTGCATTACACACAATCGTGACCTTCCTCGATAGCGTGTGTAGTACGCAATACCGAGTTTCACTAAACAACGATATGCTATTAAAATATTATTATAACTAGCTGTTATGAATAGTAATAACCACCTTTTAAAATTTTAGAAATTCTAGCTCTCAAAATGGACTTTATTTTTGGATTCGGAGTATCGAATTTAGCCTAAGGTGAAATTTTGGTACTTTTCGGATAACTTTCATTTTCTAATGAATAGTGAAAATTAATAAATCATAATTAAAAACAACTTTTTTAATCAAAATAATTAATAGTGATAAATTATTAATTTGAGTTGTTTTAAAGTATATTTAGAATATATTTTTACAATTTAATACAATGTTGGTCATTGGATGTAATTTCACATTTAAACCAGACATAATCAAGTGTCAATCTTTTGATAGATATTGTTTCTTAAAAACAAGCTATTTGTTTTAATAGCGGTATTTAATTATAAAATTAATTAATGCAATTTCTATGTTATGAATTTGGTAAAATAGACTTCATTTTTGAATTCTGAATATGAAATATAGCTTAGGATGAAATTTTGGCATTTTTCTGGAAACTTTCAATTTTTGATGAATAGTGAAACCACTAAGTGGTAGGTTAAAAACTAAATTTTGCATAAAACTTAATTTTACCGCTTCTGTGAATGGAATTTCGAAAATCCGACAGACACTGTTAATATCAAGGACTAAAATGTGGTTCAATGAGATGAAAATAATTTTTGGTGAATAGTAACTTTTTACTTTTTGTTACCACGGTTAATAGTAAATAGGGTAACTAAGGGTAAATATGATATTACTATTACCCTAACACATGTCCTAATTCTATTGGATAAGTGTAATTCGACCAAAAACAACCTTATGAATATAATATGACCATTTAGGTCCACTTGGATTAGATTATGACATTTAATATTATTTTATTTAATGAATAGTTAAAATAGTTAAAATCAAAGTTTAATAACTAAAACATTTTTAATATGGGGTAATACATAAGATAAATTCGACTATAAATATTAATTAGAAAGCTAAAAAGATTTCCTACATAATGATATTTTATTTATAATTTTTAGACTTTAAATAAATTTATTTATTTATGACACAACGATGATGCAGTAATTACCCTTTTAAGGAAATATTAACATAATTGATGTTATAAATGCTCCAATGAATGTAATTTGAGACTTTTTATGAATTACACTAATTTTATAGGTTACTATGATATATTAGTGTTGATTTAATCAACTTTTTTTGAACATATAATTCTGTTATGACTTTCACAAAAATCATATATCAAATAGTGTCAAAATTGACACAAAATAGTTTTTAAATCAAATATTATATATTTAATTGTTATTTTATTCCTAAAAATATAAGGTTCGGCCAAATGACTTAGATAAGGATATATATATTAATAATAAACAATTTGGGGTTCGTTTGGCATGTTATAGTAAGTGTATTAACCATATAGTGAAGGAAAACAAAAAGACACGGTAAAAGTTAAATTATTTAACTTGGAGTGAAATCTAATTGATAAGGTTAAAATAAAACCCTAAACTTGTCTAAATCCTATTGGTTGATAGGCTTTCGACCCATCCCCACTTTAGCTTCGAAATAAGACCCTTTGGAACCATTATAAACCGATTTTGACATTAATATAAAATAATGTTTTGAGGTATTCCTAAGGTGCCCCTCTCCTCCCTTATAAAAGGACACCTCCTCCCCCTCCTCCTCACACCAATTTGAGCACTCAAGCTCGGCCAACCCCTACCAAAATCCCTTCTCCACTTCCATAGAATAATCCTAGAGGTCCTGGTCTTCTTCAAAGACCAATCTTAGTTCCCTAAGTGGAGGATTCAAAGAGGCGTTTCAAAGAAGAGGTAATATCCATTACCGATCTTTTCAATTTTTTTCTTATTCAACTTCTTCTTCTTTAGTTGTTTCATGATAAAGTAATAACATCAGTATTACATACATACTGATATTTTATTATAAATATGAAACAAATCTAATTAACCTTCTATCCATCCTATGGAAAAAGGAAATCACCGCGCGTGTGTACATACGGAATACCGCCTCCACGCCGTGGGGTAATATATTTTCCGTCACCACCTAAATTGGTTTGGTATAATGGTGTTATGAGTAACTATATATGATTATTATAAAGTGAT
Source organism: Viscum album (assembly GCA_963277665.1). Taxonomy (NCBI): domain Eukaryota; kingdom Viridiplantae; phylum Streptophyta; class Magnoliopsida; order Santalales; family Viscaceae; genus Viscum; species Viscum album. The sequence goes on from OY728148.1 coordinate 2,038,360,169, forward strand.
ATTGATACTGAAATAGTATACATACACTTCAACACAATTCCACGACCATCGGAACGATATCATCGCCCGTGCGTACGTACGGACTACCGTCTCCACGACGCGATGAGATTCATTCTCCATGTTAACCATTTAAGAATGATTATAAAGTATATATAATAAATAATAATGAAATATATGACATTATAAAGCTACTGGATTTATGTATATATATATATATATATGTATGTCATCTACTTACTTCCATTCAAGACAATAAGGAAAGGAAACCAGCGTTCATGCGTACGTACGGACTACCGTCTCCATGAACGGTGTTTTTCATTTCATTTATCTATCTATTATATATATATATATACAGAATATATATGATATATAAATCATATTTTATATTCTGGAAGTAAGTAAATCATGATATAAGTAATAATAATGTCAAGAACAACAAGTCAAAACACCTACGATAAATGAAACGATTTTACCCAAAACGCTTCTTTAACATGGAATTTACAAAAGAATGGGTAATATAATGTCATAAGTGAACCATATATGATATCATAACAATGAATATGATTCTGTAATAAGTCAATGACATTATTTAAATCATTATACAGGAGGTTCGGACACATACGAATCAAATCGGACCTAAGGTAGGGAAAATATCACAATCTCATTTTTATCCGAGATTGTTTATTCGTAAGTATTTACTGGGGTGTATTTTATCATCCACATCCAAGTTTCATCAATATGTAATGTTATTTCCATCCACCTACAATTTTTTAAATCCATTTTTACCCCTCGGTGATTTTTAATAATATGTATGAAAGGAATGTTTTGTCGTTTTTCATACGATGTACTTTTTGACTTTTCCGACAAAAGTACGAAGAATGTTTTTTTTAACTTATACGACAAAAATGGATTTTTAAAACATTATTTCCAAGAATATTCCTTTATAAGCTTTCAAGTTTATTTTTAATCAACTTCTTTTAGTTTATATTTGTATGAAACGTTAAGAAAAGAAAAGTGTTTTTGAAGTAGAAAGGATATTTTCCTCAAGAATGGAGTTCAAGTATTTTATCAAATTTATTTTACATCTAAGATAATAAAAGGGTTCTGTTTTTATCCCTATTATTACATGGATTTGATTATGTTGTGATGGAAATATTTTTATGAATTCCTTTATCTTATATGAATTGTTTTATGATGTCATGTTGTCTAAGAATTCCATTTTTATTACATGGGATACGCTATGATGTATGGTTTATGATTATGTGGCACACATAAGAAGGGATTCATTATAAGATGGGTGGGACCTATATCTCCCTCCAATGCATTGGGTAAAGATTTTATATCTCATGAGATAGACATGGCTGAAATGGTAGGTTATACCGGTTCAGTGAAACAATACTGAAACGAGGGTTACTCGATTCAGAAAGGGACATTGTCCACTAAGATAGTCTTGGCAATGAGTCTTGACTAACAAGAAATGATTCTCTATGGTTATGTGTGTATGCCACAAATTTTCATGTTTTAAGTTATGATTATTGGGATTTCATTTCACTACTATGATTTATCCCATGTTATGAAATTATGCTCTCTTTTGCAGGTTAAGATTTCCAAAAGTTATGTTCTTATGAATATGATGTGATTGATTTTTCTTTTGTTTACCCTTACTGAGCATTTGAGCTCACCCTTTTATTTTTTCGTTTCCCCAGGATATAAAGAAAGGTTTTAGGTAAAAAAAAGGAAGATCATTATAGGAGATGTTGAAGATCTTTCACCACGATTAGAAGATTATATTCCGAGTATCCAAAGACACTAAACTATTACGATCCTTGTGTGTGTGTTTTTGTTATGTACTAAGAATTCCGCAAAAGTAATGTAAAGTCTATGTACGTCAGGATTCGGGTCTCTACATTTGGTATCAGAGGCAAAGGAGGTAGGAATGTATCCGATCCTTGGGAACTCTCACATGTGAGCGTTGGACGAAGCATGGCTCTCCGCCCAAGGGCTTCATGAGGAAATGGCTGCCACTGGGGATGGTGGTGTGTCCCGCCCAGGGGGTGTAGCCGCCCATGGAGTGCCCTGATAGGTGTCAATTTTAGTCCTCTGGAAGTAATTCTAGAACGCTACAGTTGGTATCAGAGGAAAGGTTTAGTCAACCTTTGGAAACTAGGATGTGAAAACGTTAGTGAGATCCCTAGAGATATTTCTACGGTATGTCTAGGGATGTCCCTAAGGTTAAGTATACGTATAGGTTATAGTTCTAGAATTGCGCTAACGATCTTAGAATTAAACCAAAGATGTTAGATATTGAAGGTACTCCCCCTTTATTATGTTGTTTTCCCTAGCATGATTTTTTCCTCTCACACTATTCTTTTTGGGTTTTAGACAATGGCTGGAACCCGAAGGAACCGTGTTGATCAATGCAATGGACAATGCAATGATTGTCCTCCTGAACAAACAAATGTTATGGGAGATGGAGTGCAAAATCTTTTTTCTATACTTACAGAAGCTATGAATCATTCTGGACTTCCAAATGAGCAGAGAAGGGAACAATATTCTATTGAGTCTTTCATGAGGTAACGTCCACCTTCTTTCAGTGGGTCTTCTGATCCACTTGTGGCTGAACAATGGATCAGTACTACTGAAAATATATTTTCATTTCTTCAATGTTCTGAACATGATAAAGTCATCTTAGAAGTATATCGTTTGGAAGGTGAAGCTGATCAATGGTGGAATCTTATCAAGAATACAAGGCAAAGTGATGAAATTGAGTCCATGGAATCGGACGAGTTCAAGAACTTATTTTTCAGTAAGTACTTCCCTCGTATTCTTCGAACAAAGATGGAGAAGGAGTTTCTTGAACTAAAGCAAAAGGATGATGAATCTGTTGGTATATACGAAGCAAATTTTACAAGACTTGCAAGGTATGAATATGGGATTATCATCCAACCTGAAAGTAAAGTTGATCGATTTTTCAGTGGCTTAAAACCAAGTCTTCGAAGAGCATTAGCTATAAGAGACTTCAGGAGCTATGAAGAAATTGTGCGTTGTGCTATCAAGGTAGAAATGGAAGTTGGTGTTACATATCCATCCCATGGTTTTGACAAGAAATGAAAGATGGAGTTCAAGGAGAAATATCTGAATAATGGTGAAAACAAGATGAATGTTTCCTTATGCACAAAGTGTGGAAAGAAGCATGGTGGAGATTGTCTTAAAGGGACTAGAAAATGTTTTAAGTGTGGAAAAGAATGTCATCAAGCAGCTGAGTGTCGAAGTAATGGAAAAAGGGTTTCTAATGATGTGAATAAAGCAAACACTGCAGAGAACGCACCACCAACACTTCAATGCTTCAAGTGCAAGGAAATGGGGCATTATGCTAATAAATTCCCTAATCCAAGGGTTAGTGATGATCAAAATGAGCAACCACTGAAGGCAAAGGACAAAGGGAATTCACATGCGATCACTATTGGAAATTTTGAATATGACAACGATGTGGTGGAATGATTAAGTGTTTATGTAATGGGATTCCAAAATAATGTTGTATCATTGAGTATTGCAATATTTATTGATGTGATTGAGATATTTTATGGAAATAAGATGATATGCGCATAATGAAGGGAAAACGAGAAAATGAAATGTTTAATAGTATTCATGAGCTCATGATTGATATAAGGACTAAGTGATATCATGGTTTGAGTATATAGAATTTTGAGGATTTTGGTATGTGGAAAGTGTTAACTTTTAACTGCATTCATGTTTTCACTATGGTATTCAAGAGAATGCACGATTAAGGACTTTGAATGTTTGGAATGGGACCAACAAGACATATCTTATGATATGTGGGGATCAACGACAGTATTAAATCTCTGGTAATCGTTGTCACTATATTATGGGAGTGGACTGCAGTATTATGTATAAGCCTAAAGAATAGACTAGATTATGTTGGACATAAGTTAGTATTGTTTCAGGATAGAAGATTTTCGATATTATTGATGGGATGTTATAGTAACGTAGTTTTAGAAAAAGGACAACCTACAGGACAGGCGACAACCCATCGCTTCAGACTAGGCTGTAGGAATCGAACCCACAACCGAAGTGCGACTGGCCTTTCTCACCTACCACTGACCTACAGGAAGTCCCTGTTTAGTAGAAGCTAGTTTTATTATATTAAGCAGTATGACATATGAAGTATAAGTCCATTTTAGGAACCATATATGATTAATCTCACTATAGAATGACTTATGTATATTTAATAACTTTTGCTTACCTTTTGTTTGAGACAGATGGTATGACCCGTCATTCTATCACATGATCTGCTAACACTTCACGAATAACAAATTCAACTTCATTTATTTAAGAGATGAAGTGGAAATTGTTCAAGGCACGAACAACAGTGAGATTGTACCAAAATAAAGTAAGTATTTATTCTAATTCAAATTTTCAACTTTAGGGAAATGATCTTGAAAACTCAAAATGTTTTCCTAGTGATCTTATACCTGATGAATCAGATGGTACCTTAGATCGTCACAAATTTATGGCTTTGTGATTGCTGGCTTTTCCATATCCATGTTCTCTACCACTCTCCATCAGAACATGATGGTTATATTTCTCTTCCATATCCATATTTTCACCTATGTGGAAACCCAGTGATTAGTTTATTTGGGTAATCGTTACATTTCATACTTTAGTTTTTAAAGCCATGTTTTGGTATTCCTTTTTACGGTGTGGGTTTCTATTAACGAAACTTTCGAATAGTAAACCATTTATAACCCCGACGAATTTCGAGGGCGAAATTCATTTTAAGGGGGGTAGAATGTAACAGCCCGAGATTTTATGAAAAATATATTTTTTTATTTCACTAATGTCTTGTGTTGTACGCTACACCAAAAGGAGCTTGCACAACACGCATCCTTGACTTTCCTTGCATTACACGCAATCGCGACCTTCCTCGATAGCGTGTGTAGTACGCAATACCGAGTTTCACTAAACAACGATATGCTATTAAAATATTATTATAACTAGCCATTATGAATAGTAATAACCACCTTTTAAAATTTTAGAAATTCTAGCTCTCAAAATGGACTTCATTTTTGGATTCGGAGTATCGAATTTAGCCTAAGGTGAAATTTTGGTACTTTTCGGATGACTTTCATTTTCTGATGAATAGTGAAAATTACTAAATTATAATTAAAAACAACTTTTTTAATAAAAATAATTAATATTGATAAATTATTAATTTGAGTTGTTTTAAAGTATATTTAGAATATATTTTTACAATTTAATACAATGTTGGTCATTGGATGTAATTTCACACTTAAACCAGACATAATCAAGTGTCAATGTTTTGATAGATATTGTTTCTTAAAAACACACTATTTGTTTTAACAACGGGATTTAATTATAAAATTAATTAATGCAATTTCTATGTTATGAATTTGGTAAAATAGACTTCATTTCTGAATTCGGAATATGAAATATAGCTTAGGATGAAATTTTGGCATTTTTCTAGAAATTTTCAATTTTTGATGAATAGTGAAACCACTAAGTGGTAGGTTAAAAACTGAATTTTGCATAAAACTTAATTTTACCGCTTCTGTGAATGGAATTTCGAAAATCCGACAGACACTGTTAATATCAAGGACTAAAATGTGGTTCAATGAGATGAAAATAATTTTTGTTGAATAGTAACTTTTTACTTTTTTTACCACGGTTAATAGTAAATAGGGTAACTAAGGGTAAATATGATATTACTATTACCCTAACACATGTACTAATTCTATTGGATAAGTGTAATTCGACCAAAAACAACCTTATGAATATAATATGACCATTTAGGTCCACTTGGATTAGATTATGACATTTAATATTATTATATTTAATGAATAGATAAATAGTTAAAATCAAAGTTTAATAACTTAAACATTTTTAATATGGGGTTATACATAAGATAAATTCGACTATAAATATTAATTAGAAATCTAAAAAGATTTCCTACATAATGATATTTTATTTATAATTTTTAGACTTTAAATAGATTAATTTATTTATGACACAACGATGATGCAATAATTACCCTTTTAAGGAAATATAAACATAATTGATGTTATAAATGCTCAAATGAATGTAATTTGAGACTTTTTATGAATTACACTAATTTTTTAGGTTACTATGATATATTAGTGTTGATTTAATCAACTTTTTTTGAACATATAATTCTGTTATGACTTTCACAAAAATCATATATCAAATAGTGTCAAAATTGACACAAAATAGTTTTTAAATCAAATATTATATAATTAATTGTTATTTTATTCCTAAAAATCTAAGGTTTGGCCAAATGACTTATATAAGGATATATATATTAATAATAAACAATTTGGGGTTCGTTTGGCATGTTATAGTAAGTGTATTAACCATATAGTGAAAGAAAACAAAAAGACACGGTAAAAGTTAAATTATTTATCGTAGAGTTAAATCTAGTTGATAAGGTTAAAATAAAACCCTAAACTTGTCTAAATCCTATTGGTTGATAGGATTTCGACCCATCCCCACTTTAGCTTAGAAATAAGACCCTTTGGAACCATTATAAACCGATTTTGACATTAATATAAAATAATGTTTTGAGGTATTCCTAAGGTGCCCCTCTCCTCCCTTATAAAAGGACACCTCCTCCCCCTCCTCCTCACACCAATTTGAGCACTCCAGCTTGGCCAACCTCTGCCAAAATCCCTTATACATTTCACTAGAATAATCCTAGAGGTCTTGGTCTTCTTCAAAGACCAATCTTAGTTCCCTAAGTGGAGGATTCAAAGAGGCGTTTCAAAGAAGAGGTAATATCCATTACCGATCTTTTCAATTTTTTTCTTCTTCAACTTCATCTTCTTTAGTTGTTTCATGATAAAGTAATAACATCAGTATTACTTACATACTGATATGTTATTATAAATATGAAACAACTCTAATTATCCTTCTATACATCCTACGGAAAAAGGAAATCACCGCGCGTGTGTACGTACATAATACCGTCTCCACGCCGTGGTATAATATATTTTCCGTCACCACCTTAATTGGTTTGGTATAATGGTGTAATGAGTAACTATATATGATTATTATAAAGTGATATTGATACTGAAATAGTATACATATACTTCAACACAATTCCACGACCATGGGAACGATATCATCACTCGTGCGTACGTACGGACTACCGTCTCCACGAAGCGATGAGATTCATTCCCCATGTTAACCATTTAATAATGATTATAAAGTATATATAAGAAATAATAATGAAATATATGACATTATAAAGCTACTGGATTTATGTATATATATATATATATATGTATGTCATCTACTTACTTCCAATCAAGACAATAAGGAAAGGAAAACAACGTTCATGCGTATGTACGGACTACCGTCTCCATGAACGGTGTTTTTCATTTCATTTATCTATCTATTATTTATATATATATATACTGAATATATATGATATATAAATCATATTTTATATTCTGGAAGTAATTAAATCATGATATAAGTAATAATAATGTCAAGAACAACAAGTCAAAACACCTACGATAAATGAAACGATTTTACCCAAAACGCTTCTTTAACATGGAATTTACAAAATAACGGGTAATATAATGTCATAAGCGAACCATATATGATATCATAACAATGAATATGATTCTGTAATAAGTCAATGACATTATTTAAATCATTATACAGGAGGTTCGGACACATACGAAGAAAATCTGACCTAAGGTAAGGGAAATATCACAATCTCATTTTTATCCGAGATTGTTTATTCGTAAGTATTTACTGGGGTGTATTTTATCATCCACATCCATGTTTCATCAATATGTAATGTTATTTCCATCCACCTACAATTTTTTAAATCCATTTTTACCCCTCGGTGAGTTTTAATAATATGTATGAAAGGAATCTTATGTCGTTTTTCATACGAGGTACTTTTTGACTTTTCTGACAAAAGTACGAAGAATGTTTTTTTAACTTATACGACAAGAATGGATTTTTAAAACATTATTTCCAAGAATCTTCCTTTATAAGTTTTCAAGTTTATTTTTAATCAACTTCTTTTAGTTTATAATTGTATGACATGTTAAGAAAAGAAAACTGTTTTTGAAGTAGAAAGGATATTTTCCCCAAGAATGGAGTTCAAGTATTTTATCAAATTTATTTTACATCTAAGATAATAAAAGGGTTCTGTTTTTATCCCTATTATTACATGGATTTGATTATTATGTGATGGAAATATTTTTTTGAATTCCTTTATCTTATATGAATTGTTTTATGATGTCATGTTGTCTAAGAATTCCATTTTTATTACATGGGTTACGCTATGATGTATGGTTTATGATTATGTGGCACACATAATAAGGGATTCATTATAAGATGGGTGGGACCTATATCTCCCTCCAATGCATTGGGTAAAGATTTTATATCTCATGAGATAGACATGGCTGAAATGGTAGGTTATACCGGTTCAGTGAAACAGGACTGAAACGAGGGTTACTCGATTCAGAATGGGACATTGTCCTCTAAGATAGTCTTGGAAATGAGTCTTGACTAACACGAAATGATTCTCTATGATTATGTGTGTATGCCACAAAGTTTAATGTTTTAAGTTATGATTATTGGGATTTCATTTCACTACTATGATTTATCCCATGTTATGAAATTATGCTCTCTTTTGCAGGTTAAGATTTCCAAAAGTTATGTTCTTATGAATATGATGTGATTGATTTTTATTTTGTTTACCCTTACTGAGCATTTGAGCTCACCCTTTTATTTTTTCTTTTCCCCAGGATATAAAGAAAGGTTTTAGGTAAAAAAAAAGAAAGATCTTTATGGGAGATGTTGAAGATCTTTCACCACGATTAGAAGATTATATTCCGAGTTTCCAAAGACACTAAACTATTACGATCCTTGTGTGTTTGTTTTTGTTATGTACTAAGTATTCCGCAAAAGTAATGTAAAGTCTATGTACGTCAGGCTTCGGGTCTCTACATCCCATGCCTCATTCCAAAACCATACCGTAATAGGTAAAAACCGAAACTAATCTGTCTCATGAGACCTACTGATTCACTGAGGGGTTGTAGAGGGCCCCCAAACACGTACTATGTCATCTTAATTCCTTATATCAAAGGTGGGAAACATAATAAACAAATAAATATATATTGAAACTATTATATGATATGTAAATAACTATCCCCAATCAGTAAACATAATCACTAACCATTCGATGTAATTTAGACAATAGTATCAAGATAGCACATCAAGAGACAAAATTATGATAAACCATTAAATTAAATATTGTTTATTATATCATAAAAGATAAATTTAAATTTAACATAAAAATCCAAACAGTGTTGAAATAGATGAAAATACTATTATAAAATCATCATGGAATTCTTGAGACAAATACTCTTTTTTCTTTAAAAAGAATAGTTATCTTGGAATAATATTTTCATAGAACTGAAAATTATCTAAGGTTGTTTTTTCAAAATAAAATGAGTGATTTTATAAAAATAATGGTCGATTAAAACAGATTATAGAGTGAAATTGAAAATATGTATGAAATCGGGACATTCCCTTTAATCGAGCATTCGTATCGTGAAGAATTGAGAAAGATCCTTATAAACATTGAAAATATCTATCAAATAAAGAAGGATTATTATTACTAAAAATATATAGAAGTAAAAAATATAATTTATGAGTATTAAATAATAAGAAAAATATATTTAATTGGGGTAAATATAGAGAAAGTGTAAACCCTGATGAAAAATGGATGTTCAAGAAGAAACCCTTACCGTATGTCTGAATGTATTCTTCACTAAACCATTATTTCTTACATAACAAAATTAATTAGAAAAAATAATTATGTAATTACCTTTTATACATTTATTTGATATATTATAATTTTATTAAGTTCATTTATTGCCTTTTGAATGATCTATAGGATAAAATTTTATCCCCGGATTGTTCTTTTTCTTGATTTCATGATCAGTTTGCTTGATTGTAAGTAATGGGGTTCATGTAAAATGGGTATAATTATATAGAATTAGAATTAATATTTATTTGTTAAAAAACATGTGTAATTGGAATTATATATTATTATATTTCCATATATGAGTATGAATCAGTAGATAACATGTTATGATAATCATTTAGCTTAATTTTAGTGGTTTTCTGATCAAAATGAACTTGTTTTGTTACATTATTTAATATAATGTATATATTATGGTTAAAACCATAAATAAGGTATGAAAATTATTTTACAATCGGTCTTAACCATAAAAACTCTTTCATGTCTATCCTTGAAGGAGAATATATGGAATGACAATATGTCATCCACAAAAGTTGTAAATTGACACCTATTGTATGGCGGTTTCATTTTTAAAATAAAAGAGAGATAAAATGTATTTTTATGAAATTTATTCCATTAAAATGACATAATTCATGTATATAGATGATACTTGTGTTATCAGGACAATTTTGATAGAGGAGGTGATGAGAGAATAATAAAATAATAGAATATGAAAAGAAATTAAATGGAAAAGGAAGAGGATTTTACCTCTTGAATACTCCTCCTTGAGAACCTCCTAAATGGGATTGGTTTTGGTCTTATGATGAAACCAAGAGATCATATAAGTGGGGTAGAGTGTTTGGTAGAATATTGGGTAGAAATTTTACAAAGCTAAAATCTTGGAATGTGTGGGGATAAGGGTTGGTGATGGTGGTATTTATAGTGGAGGAGAGGAGTGATTTCCCATTATTTAATTCATTATTTTATTATTTGGATGAAGACAATAAATAATATTTATTATCATGACTAAATATAGTTATAATTTAATGTGAGTTCAAATCAAGTGTTCTTACACCATCCAAACTTCACCTATGTTTCAATGAATCATGTATTTATCATTTATTGTAAATAATCATAATTTACTATTAAAAAATCATGTATTTTATAAAAATACAATAAATATACCATAACCATTTTTTGATGTGTATAATTTAAAACCTAACTACATTTTTTGAAAATAAGTTTATAAATATGAGAACGTTAATTTTTATTTAAAACTGTCTTTTACTTGAAAATGTATATTTTAAATATATAATTGATTTTATAACCCTTTCAAAAATTAGCAAGGGTCTCATAAAATTATAAAAAATAATAATACATAAAAATATTTATTTAAAAAGAAATTTTATTTATAATAATATTCTTTTAAATAATTTTATTAATTATAAAATTGTAATTAAAATTTTATGAATCATAGAAATACCAAAACATATTTCATAATTTTAAAAATATTCATTTACCTATACTATGATATAATTATATCATATATTAATTTATAATATTCACAAATTATATTTTTAAAAAGATAGGAGAGATTACTATTCCATTGGTTGATTTACTATTAATAGGGTTCATATTACAATTTGTAAGGTCAAGTTAAAATTTTGTCATTATTGGTTCCTTAACTTCTAGAAATACTTCTTATTTCATTAATTCTTCATTTATGATAACTGTATTATGTTCTCTATGTGATTTTATGTGATCTATACTATGTGAAATTAAAATATGAAGGAAAATTTCATTTATAGTGTTCTTTTTCATTACATTCTCCCATCGTACAAAAATTTCAACCTCATCATTTTGATATTTTCACTGTATAAAAAGATTTTAGTAGTTATTAATCATGTGCTTCTCAAAATACCATGTCACCTCTTTAATTTTATGAATTTTACATAGTAACTTTACCATATTTTTCATATAATTCTTCAACTCCTATTATTTAATATCATAAATCTAGATAGGCTCTTTGTAGTAAGAATATTCATGTTCGAATTTTTTTCCTGCACAAGCGAGTACATGTGTTAGGTCTAGTATGTAATTCCTTAACAATGAGATGTGGAAAAAATTTTGTAACTTATAATGGCGAGGAATCATATCAAAATGATAATCCAAAACTACAATTTTATCCAAAATTTCAAAATTACCATTTTACACAGGGCTCACTTTCCCTTTACTCCCTATTATTATAACACCCTTCCATAAGGATACTTTTAAGAAAACATGATCTCCCACTTGAAACTACAAATGATTCCATTGATTATCAACATAGCTCTTTTCCATCTTTCAAATGGGTTTGAATAGTCTTTACCATTGTTTTTGTTTCCTCTAAAAACGCAGGGAACAAAATCTCCCTTTCTCTAACTCCATCACAACAAGTTTGTGTATGAAATATCTTTCAATACAATGCTTCATATAGTTCCTTTTTAATACTAAAATGGAAAGTGTTCATGTTCCAAAACTCTTACAAAGGTAAATAATAATCCAACATACATTTAATGTGAATTGAGCATGATCTCAACATTTCTCTTATAGTTTTGATCAATGTTTAGGAAAAACTGTCAATTTGATGGTGATAAACAGTACTCAAATGAAGCTTTGTATCAAAATATTTATATATTCTATCCAAAAATTTTTATGTAAATCATGGATAATGATTAGAAAAAATTGATATAGATGCCTCATGATGTCTTATAACTTTATTGATATTGATTATTTCAAGGCGTTCTAGTGGAAAATCCTCTATTGTAGTGGGGAAATGTGTAGATTTGGTAAGTCAAATAAAAATTACACATATTGAATCATTATTTCTTAGGGTTTGTTTAATATACTGAAAAAATTAATATAAATATCATCCCATTATTGTGTAGGAATAAGTTGGGGTTTCATGACACCTCTATGATGTTTTGTTAGTATTTACTTGTTGACAGACTAAACATCTAAAGGCACAATCTGTAATTTCCTGCTACATATTATCCCAAAATAAATGTTCATTTTGATATCTATATATCTTAGTTCTACCATGTTGTATATTGAAATAAAATATATATTCTCATCATCAAGTAACACCCTTTTTTAGTTCAGGTATAGGGAGATCACATATCCTCCTAGCAAATTTTAGAATTCCAGCCTCACACATGATGTCATGAAACATCACATCTCTCAAAAATTTAATTTTATTTTTAATATTATCATTATTATACAAATAATTATAAATTATTTCTAAAAAATATTGTTGGTCAAACTTTTTGATAAGTAATAATGTTTCTCCTTCCTTGATGATTTTCATATCTATATTTTTAATATCATGGTACAAAAGATATTTGTAAATCCTCATTTTTTTAAAAGTACATGATCTGTCCTACTCAAAGGATCCACTGATTTATTTTCCTTCCTTGGGTGTTATTGTATTGATCATTCATAATCTTTGGGTAGCTCAAGCTCTTTCTTTTTCGTCATTTTGAGTTCATTCTGTGAGAAGATATATTTCGTACTCTTGTGATCCGTATATATCGCACATGTTTCACCATAGAGATAATTTCTCCATATATTTAGAGTAAATATTTCAAATAATTACTCAATATAATGAGTTGTATAGTTCAGTTTGTTCATTTTAACTACCGTGATGCAAATTAAATTACTCATTCATTCTTCATAAAGATACAAAAAAATCATTTCTTTGTTGTATCACTATAAATCACAATCCCACCATTTCCATATGGTAGATTCATGATCAGATTATTCACCAATAACATCTTTAATTCTTCTAAACATTCTTCACATACTTTATTTATATTATCTTAACCTCATTATGAGTAATCTTTATTAAGGGGTTACCTAATATGTTACAGTAATGAATTAAATGTTGATAATAACCTCCTAAACCAATAAAACAATGTATCTTGGTTATCTTTATTGGTGTATCCCATTCCAAATCCCACGTTTTCAATGTAGGATAAACTATGATTCCATCCTTAGTGGAAATGTGGACAAGAAAAGAAAATATTTGAATCTAGAATTCACACTTGATAAACATCACATATAACTCATTTCCTTTAAGATTATTGAAAATAATGTGTAAGTGATTGTCATGATCTTCATAGATATTAGAGTATACCAATATATCATCATTAAATTCCACAAAAAAGTCATGAATATATTCAATTAAAACAATATTCATTAGATCCTATAAAATAGACGGTGCATTGGTAATTCCAATAGGCCTTATTATAGAATCATAATTCCCATACCTGATTCAAAGTACTATATTTAGAATATGTTCCCTATTCACATGAAACTGATGATATCTAGATTATTTGTCAATCATCAGATAATATTCAACTTCAGGAAGTTGATCAAATAAATCATCAATCATCAGAATATGATACTTGTTTTTTTATCATAATAGCATTTATTTATCTATAGTCAATACAAAGCCTCATGGATCCATCATTCCTCTACAGAAAGAGAATAGTGTTTCCATATATAGAATAACTTGGGAGAATAAATCCTTTATTACTCAATTACTCTAGTTTTTTCATTAGCTCTACTAATACCAATGAGTAAATTCCATAGGGATTCTCTGATATATGGATTTCCCCAAGAATTGAATCAATATAAAACTTAATTTCCCACATTGAATGATGTTTAGGTAAATCCATAGTAAATACATGATTTTTTAATGAAAAATAGGTACATTCTAATTTTAATATTTATTTCCTCACCCATAGATAATATTTTCTCTTTGTCCATAACAATTTCATTCAGAAGATCTACTAGGGGTAGATCTAAAAAAGAATTACATGGAGAGGTTTATTATTTAATGATAAGGGACTCCGCATCATTCTCAAAAATTGTAACATACTTCTTATTTGAATAGATTTTAACATCAAAATTTAGAATCCAATACATACCATGAATTATTCCAAATTCAATCATAAGTATGATGATAAGGCCAGAAACTAGAGCATGTATATATATCATAAATGGGACTGAATGACAAATCTCTATTCAAATTATACTTCCCTTATATGTTTTGATGGATAACACATTTATTAAATCAAATTTTAAATGTATAATTATCTTGGTAAAGTGGGATGTTATGAAATATTGTGATAATATATAATTAAATAAATCATTTCTAACGTTTGGGGAAATGATTAAAGTAACTTACACAACATCATTAGGAACTTCAACTTATTTAGTTTTGACTGCATAATCATGGAGTTGATCCCTTTTCCTTCTATGTGTAATGTTTCATTGATGTCTAGGACAGTCATGTGCATAATTTACCATTTCATTAAAATTATAGCATTGAAAATTTGAATATTGTTCATTTCCTTTGATTTCATCAGCTTAGTGCCCTTTTTCTTCACACTTGTAATAGACTCGCATGCCCATAAAAAACATACTAGGGTGTTTCTTCCCATAATTAATTTATAGTGTAATGTGACCTCTTCTCTTCTTACCCATTTCCTTATTTACTTTTCTAGATTTTGTAGCCTCCTTCTTCATCACTTTCTTCACTTTGATTTTATATGAATTACAGAATTCTGTTTCTTTTTTGATAGCACATTATACTATATATTCATATGATGAGATTTTTTGGGATAATAGTTCCCTTTGGAGGAATGGTTTTAAACCATAAAATAATTAATAAATATTTTTCCTTGGATTATATATGAATCATACATTATAACTCACTAAACATGTAATGATGGATTCCTGATTTGAATCAATTTAATCCTCTTTCTATTAAAGACTCAAGAACTGACTCTCTATATCAACATGTGTTTTGCGAAGAAAACAATATTTCTAGGACAATTTCCTAAAAATCCCTCAATTTTATATTTTCAATTTATTCCTCCATCCTTGTGTTTTGGTTTAGTGACCACCGTTGATCTACATCTCTTAATACAAGATAATCTTCCGTGAAAACCTTCTCCCATTCCATACATCCCAATGAGAGAATTATCTTCTCTATGTAACATACCCAAAACATAGATACAAATGGATTTGTAGTCTAATTAAATGATGAAAGTTTTTTTTCATATAAATAGATCTAAAATTTCTCCTCCATATTTTGTTTCAGGAATCTCTATACGGGTAAGTTTATTTGTCATATCTTAAGTTATCTATCCCAGTATAGTTATAAGTTTCTCATCACCATTTTCATCACCAATACTCACATAATTATATTTCATATTGGATAAATACATACATAGGATACATGCATTTATACTTTTTTGGTCCTTCAAAAGTGTTCTATTATTAAACATTTTCATACACTAGATGATGTTATGAATCATATTGTATGACCACAAACTATGCATACTCTTAACATAAATATACATTTTATACATAATTATTCTCATAATACGAAACATGGCTTCTTTGTGTACATATTCAATATTAAATCCTTCATAATGTTTTGTAAATAAAATTTGAATTATACTAAGAATATTACATAGGAGTGTCAAACTAGGTGCACATTATGGAATTATTTCATGTACCAGGTTACCCTAAGTAAGGCCCGAGACACTTTTTTGGAGTTATTACCCTTGGGTAGAACTATGACAGAACCAAATCCACATTCAATATCAAAACATTGATGTATTAATAGGAGTTTCTACATAATATCTACATTGGAATCATTCTAGGAATTTATTCTATCCATATACTCAATGTCTAACATAGTTTCATGTTCCATAATCTATGTTTTCTAAATATATTTTCGAAGGATTATACTAAAATTCCTGTGATACAAACTATAATAACCCTATCTGTAGTTTCCTAGATCCAGTGCCTTATTTTATTTCATTGTATTATAAAAAAGAAGGATGCTTCTCGAAGGACCTAATAGATTATTATCTTTGGAAATAAGATACATACATATGTTCAACATTATAACTTTATATTAAGTAAAATATATAAATTCCATTGGAAACAACCATAACTCCTAGATTATCCTAATATGTCATTCATAAAAATATTCATGTCATGCAAAATAACATAGGAAATGGATGATCTCTGGTGCTCATAAGGTTAAATAATACAGCGGAAGCATAAGTAATAAGGCATGATGAATATATAAATGTACACATCCTATTAAAACATAATCATTAGCATAATATGGAAAGAATAAAATTTGAATAAGTAATTCCCTAACAAAACATAATGATGTATATTATACTGGTTTAAAAAACACATGGACTATAAATTACAAGTTTCATAATGATGGAATATAGAATGTGTGATGTCATAACAATATTGTCAAGGCCACATGCAAAGACCATAGATAAACAGGTAAAACCCCAAACTATTTTATCTCATGATACCTAACATTGCAATGAGGGGGTATAGAGGGAACCACATGACACATACTATGTTCAAGGAATTCCTCGTATGAATTTGTTCAAAGATAATGGACATATAAATTTATATTGAAACTGACCTATGAAATCTATATAACGTTCCCAAATAATTAAACATAATCACTAACCATTTGGTGTAATATAGTGAATGGTATCAAGATTGAAAATCCATAGTTAATATAATAATAATCCATTCAATTATATTTTGTAGATGATATAATAAAATATTAATCTCTATTAAACATAAGAATCGTGAAGTGTGTAGATATATATTAAAATACTATAATAAAGACATAATGGAATTCTTGAGATAAATACTATTTTTTTACTTTGAATAGAAGTGTTCTTATGGAAAAACATGATCATAGAAACCGAAATTAACTAAGATATTTTTTACATTAAAAGATGAGTGATTTTATAAAAAAAATTGGATTAAAATATATTATATAGTGCACTTGAAAATAAGTATGAAATCGGGAAGTCCCTTTAATCGGCCTTGTTTATCATGAATAATTGAGATAGATAAGTATATAAAATGTATCTCCCTATAAATGAAAGAAATATTATTATTGGTACAAAAATGTAACATTAACACATAGTTTATGTGGAGTAGATAAGAATCATTTAAAATTTCATTAGGGTTATGATAAAGAATGCTAAAACCCGAATGTAAAATATAAATTCAGGAATAAACCCCAACCTTTTGTAAGAATTTATTCTGAACATGCCCTTATAGTGATGGATAATCAAATTAAATAGTTTAATTAATTAATAACTATTTATTTCATTATTGGATTTAGAATAATTTTATTAAGTTCATTTGTGGCCTTCTCTATGAGTTATAATATAATATTTTATCTCTTGGGAGTGTTTGTTTCCTGGATTTCATGACCAGTTCACTTGATTATAAGTAATACAATTCATATAAAATGGATGTAACTATATAGAATTGTAATTAAATTTTATTAATTAAAACCCATTATTTTATTTAGTACTATTTTTAATTTTATTTCATATATTAGGAGTAATCATCAGATAATATGTTAATGATAATCATTTAGCTTAATTTTCCAGTGTTTTGATCACAATGAACATTTTTTGTTCTATTATTTAATATAATGTATATACAATGGTTATAGAATCTTACTTAAGTTACAATACATATTTTATAATCTGGTTGAACCATAAAAACAGTTTCATTACCATCATTTAAGGAGAAATTAGTGAAAGAAAATTATTGTCCCTAATGGTTCAATATCAAACACTAACGGATAATGAATTCATTTTTAAAATATTATAGAGAGAGAAAAGATTTTAAATAAGGATATTCAATTTTTATGATATAATTAATGTATATAGATTATAATAGTGTTATAATTATTATTTTTATAGAGTAGGAGAAGAGATAATAATGAAAGAAAATAACATGAAAACAATTAATAGGAAGAGGAAAAGGATTTTATATCTTGAATACTCCTCCTTGAGAACCTCGTTAAGGGGATTAGTTTTGGTCTTTTGATGAGACCAAGAGGTACTTCACGTTGTGGAGAGGGTTGGGGAGAATATTGGTTAGAAATGTGATATGTATCAAATATTCTAAGGTGTGAGGATAAGAGGTGGTGAAGGGATGTATTTATAGTGGAGGAGAGGAGTGATTTCTCATTATTTTAGTCATTGTATGATTATTCTATGCAAGAAAAGAAATAATGTCATTTATTGTGAAATATTACAGTAATAAATTCATCTGAGTTCAAAACCATGGTTCTTACATCATCCAAACATCACATATGACTCAATATATCATGTATTTATCATTTATCACAAATCATCATATATTTCTATTCAATAAAAATTCATGTACTGTAGAAAAATTCAAAAAACTCACCCTTATCATTTTTTGAAATGTAGAATTAAAAAATGAACTCTAATTTATAAAAGTAATTTTATAATTATGAGAAATTCTATTTTCAATTAAAACCTTCATTTTCTCATAAAATACATATTTTAAATATATAACTAATTTTATGACACTTCCAAAAATTGACTAAGGTATCATATGTAAAGACCTAGAATTTCTGTGGAAATTTTTTTCTTAAATACATGGGAATTTTACGAGTCCGTAGTTTCTGACGGCGCTTGATTCTGAGGCCCTGTGTGCCCGGAATCAATTTCTGAAGTTTTGTTCGGGTATGTTCAGTAAAAAAACATGCAATATTTTATATCTTTTTAACCAGTGCTCAGAATTGAAATACAAGGACACCCATGAACTTGCAGCGCCGGTATTCGCTTAATGGGACCTTTACTACAGTTGTGTTTTATAGAGGTTAGAAGATAATTTTTGAGGATTCTAAATAAAATGAAATAAAAATATGTGTAACATATTTTTATTTCATTTGTGGTTAAAACCTCAAAGTTGAGGTTAGAGGTGAGGTCCACCACACCCGAACCTCCTTTGGGAGGATATTACTAGATGGGGCCCACTCTAGCATGGACCCCATTTAACACCTCATTTAAGTGGGGTAAGTCTCTTGAACTTCCCCCATAAATTTTTGGACACCTCTCTTTATTTATTTTGAACCTTTCCATCTTCTCTCATTAAAGTTCCAACCCAAATTAATTAATTAATTTAAAGTGATTTGAATTCTTTTGAATTCATTATACCAACATTAAAATAAGAGATCATATTATTTATTTTGGGTTGGCATAATCCAAGGAGATCTTGGGAGAAATCTTGGGAGACATCTTGGAAGAACACCATCCTCTCCAACGAAGAACCGTCGCGTCGTGAACAATGCCTCTTCCTTCAAACGAAGAATGTGAAGAAGGCTTTTGATGTCCTCCATTAATCGACTTCTTCCTTGGATTTCGTCTTCCATCTCATACCGGAACAAAGGAGGGAGCACCAACCTTAAAGAACGCCGATGACACCATCTTCGGTTACCTTCTTTCCTGACGTCGATGAGGCGATGTCCGTCTCCCGCAACTATGTCGTTGATCCCTAAAATCAAGGTAGGGAGATTTGATTATTTTAATCTATGAATTATACCCTTGATCCATGTCATTTATTTGGGTTCGATGATGGCCACTTGTTATCACCTAATGCGGAGTGCACGAGCCAAACAAACATGGCCCGACATCCCTATGATTGGTGCTTGATTTATTGACGAAGGAGACAGATCTGGAAGGGTGCGGTGCCATCACACAGTACCGGAGAAGAACCGGGGTTGACAAAAGAGGCACGACGCTATCGCGCCGCGCCACACCGGAGGTGTGGAACAGTGGCCAGGGCGGGCCGCGGTAATGGGGTGGGGCGCCGTCGTGCCTCACCAAAGACGAACCGCGGCCGGGAGGGCCATTCTGGATGGATAAGCGCAGCGCCGTGCCATCGCACCATGCGGTGCAGCTGCAGGACATGGTAGAGATGGTGCACCGATGTCGCGCCGCAGTGGAGGAGTGGTGGTGGCCAGCCGGGCCGGCCGCCGTGGAGCCGAACGAGTTGGACTAGTCGAGTCTTGTGGCCCCTGAACCGGCGCAGAACGCCAGTTATGTTTGAAAAACCTAGGAGGGGCGCGGCCCCCCTCGCTCACGTGGAAAACTGAGACCCCACGAGCCGGGCCGCCATGGCCGGGATGCCGCTCGGCCTGGCCGCCCAAGCACGGGTCGCCCCTCGGCCAGGCCGCCTTTACTCGGGCCGCCCTCAGCCAGGCTGCCCTCAGCCTAGTCATGCTGCCTCTTCGGGTTGGGCCATCCTCTCGTCTCAGGCCACTTCCTTAGACTGGGTAGGACTCGTGGACCGGGTCAGACCCCGGTTCAGATCGGGATGGGCCGGGTCGGTCCGACTGGGTCGAACCAGACCCGGACCCGATATGGTCGTTTACACCTTTTAGCCCGCATATAGGGCTACGGGTGTCCGATTGACATACCACCTATGGAAATGGAATTATTTCTGCGGTATGATTCTTCTGGAATACTCCACTTGAGGTTTGGATGCAGCAGGGGTATGACCAGGTTGGTTTGAGCCTAAAAACCAATCGGGCCCTGAGAACGAAAATGCCAATAACTCTCAGGCCGTGGGTCTGATTGGCACATCGTCTATCGCATTGGGTTCCCTACGATGAGACGGAACTACGGTATACATCAACTCGAGAATTCATTGTAATTGATGTATCAACACTTGGATCGAGGAGCGGACCCTCCTAGAATCAAGCGTGTTGTGTGCGGGAACCCTAGGGCCGGCTGCGACAATATTGTACTGGAATCCTCTGTGGGTTCAAAAGCGATGACTACTATACCAGAATCCTACGTGGGTTCGAAATAGATGAATACTATATCAGGATCCACCGTGGGTCTGATATTTCTGACTTATGCTCCTGTATCCTATGTGGGTTCGACAGAATAGCTGGTCTTGTATCCTATGTGGGTCCTACAGCATAACTGGTCCTATATCCTATGTGGGTCCGACAGCTTAGATGAATCAGTGACTACATCTGATCATCACTATCACTCTAAAAAATATTTATACGTATGTGATATGATTCTTGTCTTTAAACCATTTTCATCATGCTGATTGACTTTACTTCCTTTGTGGACTGAGTTGTGCTTGGACTCAAGAGTTGGAGCCGGACTGTGATTGATAAGTTATGTATATGTATGGTCATATACCTAAGTAGGATATTTGATACTTTTGACTGTATCTTTCTACTGTGGCTTATCCTTCGTGGATTCTGGGAGACCTTCGGTGGTCTCGGGGTCCCCTACTGACTATTGTTATACTCACCCATGCACGGGCTTTGCCCGCACCTTGTTGTGTTCTATGCAGACGACCGTCGGCATTGATTGAGGCTGAGGGTGATTGATGAGAGGATACTCAGAGTAGTACTAGACAGTATGTACTGCAGGGACGAGTTGTTCGAGTTCTTTACCTACCCTTCAGGTAGGATTGCCCTGTGGAAAATCCAGGAGTTGTTTTCCCTTTCTACTTGTATTTGTTGTTCAGTTGGGTTTTTATACAATCCCACTTACTTTTAGAAAAATTTTATTTTCCATTTTTAGTAATTGTTTCTTATACTCCTTTTGTTCATGCTGGGTGTGTTACAGGATTAAAAGAAATGCTTCCCTTTTATCGGGAATTCTCATTTGGTGCTAGTCGCCATCCCTTCGCCTATAGAAGGCGGGAATGGGGTAGTCATGGAACGGGCCCCGAGGATGGGTCGTGACAAATTGGTATCAGAGGAGTCGATTATACAACAGAACATGGAATCTAATTCTTTTAATGTAAATAGTGTTATGTTATTTGGGTATGGTTATTAGTTTAGGGAAATCAGTTTTGGTGCGGCGGCCGACGTATCCATACACTAGGACTCTGACTTCTGATTTCTGACTTAGTGTACGAAAACACTAATTGCATGTGTGTTTCCTTTGAAAAAGATTTCTTCGTGATTAATTTGTGTCAGCTCACCATGTATACTGTTTTAACCATGGCACACCTATTTCTTTTCAGGATGGTCCCATGAAGGCAGCCAGATAGGGTTCTGAGTTATGTATGCCATGGTAGTCCACCGAGCGACGAGGCCTCGGTGCAGGGTCCCATCACAGCAGAGGTACCAGCGGTACCACTACCCGCTGGTCCATTGATACCACCATCTCCAGTAGTAGAGAGTGTACACTGTCTGAGTGCGTTGCATGAGTTCCAGTGCCAGAGGCCGCCCAGGTTCTGGGGCGAGACGAACCCAAAGGAAGTTGAGGATTGGATGGAGGCTGTTGTCAGAGTTTTCAGATTAGTAGGGACACCAGCCGAACTCATGGTGATCCTTGTTGCGAGTCTCATACATGCGGTAGTAGGAAGACGGTGGAACATGATGCTCCAGGTGCATTATGATGCATCATTACTCTATAAAAACTTTGAGAGTCTCTTCCACTCATAGTTTGTTCTAGCCACTCTTCGTGTGGTGCGGATTCAGGAGTTACTTCATCTGTAGAAGAGTAGCATGACAATATCTCATTACTCAGTGAGGTTCACTGACCTCTCGCGCTACTACAAGGATATGGTACCAGACTCGTTCTTTAGGACCCGGACCATCGAGCAGGGACTCAGGCATGAGATCAGGGCTTCGACGATCCCCCTCATTATCCCGATGCAGGCAGGGGTGCTGGAGCGAGCCCTTCTAGTATAGAGTTTTCATGATGAGGAGACACCAGTAGAGAGACCCACCACAGGACGACACATAGCAGGGTCTTCTACAGCCGGAAGTAGATAGGTTTCTCAAGGGTCCATGTGGACTAGACCATCGGGTGGGTAACCCCTCGATACAAGTTCGGTTTTGAGGGGCACACGAGACAGATCCATATTTACGAGGGGCATGTAGTGGTATGCATGCGGCGGGCAGGGTCACATGGCCCGTGACTGCTCGACCCGCCATGCAGATGAGCAGCAGACAGTAGAGGGACCTCCCAGGCAGAGGTAGAGGTTCGACCGTGGTGGTCCTCTAAGATCAGGTGGACGTGGAAGAGGAGCGGGCCGAGCAGTGAGTGGTGGATGATGTATCGAGGCCCTACCACCACCACCAACAGGAGGTGCACCCTGACCACAGGGAGCTGGTGGATAGAGGTAGGCTGAACTCTTAGTAGTTGAGGCCTATGACCACAATGCCCCTAAGATGATTCGAGGTATAATCTATGTCGACTACACCCTTGTTGCACTACTTATAGACATAGGTGCGAGTCATTCTTTTTTTTTCATGGCCCTTGTTCAGAGCTTGGATATTCCAACGGATCCGTTAGCTCGATCCTTACAGCTAGTGGCTCCTATGGGAGAAGACATGACAATTAAACACTAGTTCTAGTAGTGTGAGATTACTGTAGGAGGTGAGAGCATCGGGTGGGATATTTTTTTAGCGGCATCGAGGCCTTATGAAGTCATCTTGGGTATGGACTAGTTATCCACAGTTCATGTTTAGATTGACTGTATTAGGCACAAAGTGCGGTATGTCTGCACGGATGGAATAGGTTCACTTTAACCTACGAGAAGGGATCCTTTGCGGTGCATGATGGACTTACACAGAGGAGGAGGTAGCCGATCACACATCATTTTTCTAGTCTCATCATCGGAGGAGTTGATGTGTGGAGTCTAATTTTTCCTGTTGAGGTGGATCAGTATGCGAATGTTTTCCTTGAAGATGTTCTAGGACTAACTCCTCGTAGAGAGTTGGACTTCTACATTGACCTTTACCCCGAGAGGGCACCAATATCTACTCCATCATATTGGATGTCTCCCCCCGAGCTTCGTGAGCTGTGGGTACAGCTGGAGGATTTGCAGGGGAAGGGATTTATCCAACCTAGTGTTTAACCCTAGGCATCCCCGATTTTGTTTGCCAAGAAGGCAGATGGGAGCTTGTGACTGTGTATTGACAACTGTCGCCTGAATCAGTTGACAATGTAGAAATAGTACCCACTCCCGATGATTGAAAACCTTTTTGATCAGCTCAAGGGAGCATTATGGTTCTCGAAGATAGACCTTAGGTCAGGCGATCACCAGCTCAGAGTTCGAGATGAGGATGTGCAGAAGAAATCGTTCAGGTGTCGGTATGGCCACTACGAGTTCTTGGTTATTCCCTTTGATGTAACCAACACTCCTCCAATGTTCATGGGTCTCATGAACAAGGTCTTCCAGCATTACCTTGATCTCTTTGTCGTAGTCTTCATCGACGAAATACTGATCTACTCGACAACTAAGGAGGAGCATTCCTACCATTTGCGGGTAGTATTAGACACACTCCAAGAGCACCACCTTTACGATAAGCTCTAAAAGTGTCAGTTCTGGATCCAATAGGTACACTTTCTGGGACAAGTAATTTTGGAGGCTTGAGTTGTAGTGGATTTAGCAGTGATTGATACAGTGATTTCTTGGGAGCCACCTTGGAGTGTGATGGAGGTACGAAGTTTTCTGGGATTGGCTGGGAACTATCAGAGATTTTTTTCATACTTCTCTAGATTCACAACAATTTTTGTCATACTTCTCTAGATTCACAGCACTGCTTTCAGCTTTGATGAAGAAGGGGAAACCCTTTGTGTGGTCAGATAGATGCTAGAAGAGATTTCAGGAGTTGAGGCAGAGGTTTACTAATGCCCCCATCTTGAGGCTTCCAGTGGAGGTCATAGGGTATGTAGTTTACTACGACGCATCGGTGACCATACTTGGTTGTGTCCTAATGCTGGAGCGAGCAGTGATCACGTATGGTTATTAGTAGTTGAGACAGCACGAGTAGAAATATGGTACCCATGACCTGGAGTTAGAATCACTGGTCTTCGCCTTGAAGATGTGGCAGCACTATCTAATGGGAGAGTGTTTTACAGTCTACTCTGACCACCAGAGTCTCAAGTACATCTTCTCACAGAAGGACCTGAACCTGAGACAACGATGATGGCTCAAGTTCCTCTAGGACTATGAATTTGAGATAGTCTATACTCCTAGGATGGGGAGCATTGTAGAATATTCTCTCATTAGAAGATTAGGCATTCAGCTTCTAGGAGAGGCAACAGAGCAGCTGGTCGTGTTGCATATATCCATTGTGGATAGAGATGGAGCAACCTCTTTGGAGTCTCTCACAGTCACTCCACCACTTCTTCAGTGAGTCAGAGAGGCACAGTGTGGGGACGTTGACTGTGAGACGCGGCATGCTCAGATATCCACAGGGCAGGCACCTGAGGGGTTTTTTGAAGTTGAGGAGCACGTCATTCTCTTCAGAGGATGGACCATGGTACCAGTTTCAATTCAGGAGGAAGTGTTGAGGGTGTTCCACACATCTCCTTTAGCGGTACATCCAGGTGTGGCGAAGATGTATCAGGATATCCGATGACAACACTGGTGGCCATGTATGAAAAAGGAAGTATAAGAGTTCATCCCATGATGCCTCATTTTTCAGAGGGTGAAGGCGGAGCACAAGGTTCCAGAAGTCTTGGTTCAGTCCATAGAGGTCCCATAGTAGAAGTAGGATGGGATATCCATGGATTTCGTGATGGGACATCCACAAACATGAAATGGTCACAACTCTATCTGGGTGATCGTAGACCGACTCACCATGTCGGCCCACTTCCTACCGATCAGAGAGAAGGGATCAGTAGAGAGCTTGGGACGCCACTACATACAGGAGATTGTAAGGATTCATGGTGTTCCAATGACAATCATCTCCGATCAAGATGCTTGTTTCACTTCCCGGCTATGGAGGGGGTTGCATGAGGCTTTCGGGATGCAGCTTTGCTTGAGCACTGCCTTCCATCCATAAATGGATGGTCAGACTGAGAGGACTATTTAGACTCTCGAGGATATGCTCCATGCATTCAACCTTAACTTTGGTCATAGTTGGGAGGATCTCCGACCCTTGGTGGAGTTTGCGTATAACAACATCTACCACTCCACAATCGAGATTGAACCTTACGAGGCACTATACGGCCAACATTGTTTATCACCTCTGTGCTGGACTAACCTAGGGGATTCCACTCTTGTTGGACCAGAGATGGTGCAGGCTACGACGGAGAAGGTTCAGATCATGCAGGAGTTGATGAAGACTGCACAGAGCAGGCAGAAGTCCTATACTGATAGGAGACAGAGACCAATGGAGTTTAAGGATGGAGACCACATTTTTATATGTGTCTCACCTTGATGAGGTCTACATATATTTGGCCGAGGTGGCAAGTTATCTTTTATATTCATCTTTCCATTCCATGTCCTCAGTAGAATAGGCGAGGCGGCTTACCACCTGGCCCTTCCACCCCAGTTGCACCGGGTGCACGACGTCTTCCACATATCTCCGCTGAGAAGATACGTACATGACCCATCCCACATCATCGACCACAGGTAGCTAGACATCGATAAAGGGGTGACATTCACAGAGGATCCAGTGGAGATTGAGGACTGACAGGAGAAGGTCCTACGTGGATGGTCAATTCCTCTGGTGTGTGTTCCCTAGTAGCACGGGAACCTCCAAGAGAGCACATGGGAGCGGGAGGATCAGAGGCATGCTCAGTACCCCCATTTGTTTCCTTATTGTGAGTTGTAACTTACGGGGATGTAAATACCTATGATGGGGAGAATGTAAATACACAGAATTTACATGGAAATTTTTTACTTAAATACATGTGAATTTTAAGAGTCTTTAGTTTCTGACGGCGCCTTAGTCCGAGCCCCTGTGTGCCCGGAATAAATTTCTAATGATTTTTTCAGGTATATTCAGTAAACTTATGTGTGGGATTTTATATCTTTTGAACCGGTGCTTAGAATTGAAATCTGATGACACAGTTGAACTCGCATTGCCGATATTCTCTTAAGGGGAGTTTTACCACAGTTGCGTCTTATTGAGGTTAGAAGTTGATTTTTGGGGATTCAAAATAAAATGAAATAAAAATATGTGTAAAATATTTTTATTTTATTGGTGTTCAAAACCTCCAAGTGGAGGTTAGAGGTGGGTCCCACCACACCCTAACCTCCCTAGGGAGGATATAACTAGGTGGGTCCTACTCTAGCTTGAATCCCCTTTAACCCCTCATTTAAGTGGGGGATGTCTCTTGAACATCCCCCATAAATTTTTGGACACCTCTCCTCATTTATTTTGAACCTTTCCACCTTCTATCATTAAAGTTCCAACCCCCATTAATTAATTAATTTAAAGTGATTTGAATTCTATAGAATTTATTATGCCAAAATTAAAATAAGAGATCATATTCTTTATTTTGGGTTGGCATAATCCTTGGAGAACTTGGGAGAACTATTGGAAGAACACCATTATATCCAACGAAGAACCATCGCGCCGTGAAGAACGCCTCTTCCTTCCAATGAAGAACATGAAGAACACCGGCGATGTACTCCGTTCTTCTACTTTTCCTTGGACTTCTTCTTCCTTCCCCTACCGGAACAAAGGACGGAGCACCGACCTTAAAGAATGTCGGCGACGCCATCTATGGTTACCTTCTTTCCCGACGTCGACGAAGCAACATCCGTCTTCCACAACTCCGTCGTTGATCATTGAAATCAAGGTAGGGTATTTGATTATTTTAATGTACGAATTATACCCATGTTCATCGCTGTTTATTTGGGTTCTATAATGGCCACTTTTTATCGCCTAATGCGGAGGGCGTGGGCCGAACAAACATGACCTGACATCCCTCTGATTGGTTCTTGGTTGGTTAACAACGGAGGCGGAGCCAGAAGGGCATGACGTCGTCGTGTTGCGCCACGCCGGAGGTATGGAACCGCTGCCAGGGAGGGCCGAGGAAAAGGGGTTTGGCGCCATCGCGCTGCACCGGTGAGGAACCGTGGTCGGGAGGGCCATGACAGATGGATAAGTGTAGCATCATCACGTTGTGTGGAGGAGCTGAAGGCCGCATCCATGGCGGGCCGTGGTGGAGAGGAGGTGGCGTCGTCGCGCCGCGCGGAGAGCAGAAGGACCACTGTGTCTTCAGGCCGCTATGGAGGAGAGGTGGCGGTTGTCCAGGTCTCCAGCCATGGAGTCAAACAAGAAGGACCAGCCATGTCCCGTGGCCCCTAAACCGGCGTAGCGCGCCGGTTCTGTTCGACAAACCCGGGAGGGGAGCGGCACCCCACTCCATCGCGTGGCCGGCCGGGCCTCCACGAGATGGTCCGCCACTCATCCAGGCCGCCCAAGGCTAGGCCGCCCCTCGTCAGGCCCCCCAAGACTGGGCCGCCCTCTGCCGGGCTTCCCTCGGCTGGGCCGCCCTTGGCCGGGCCACCCCTTGGACAGGCCCCCCTTGGACGGGCCGCCCCTAGGCCAGGCCCCCTCGGGTCGGGCCGCCTCATCGGGCTGGGCCGTCCTCTTGGCTCGGGCCGCTTCCTCAGACCGGGTCAGACACGCATACTGGGTCAGACCCGGGATCAGACCGAGACCGGCCGGGTCAGTCCGACTGGGTCAGACCGGACCTGGACCAACTATGGTCGTTTACACCTTTTATCCCACATCTAGGGATACAGGTGTCCAATTGATATACCATCTGTGGATATGGAATTATTTATGTGAGAAGATTATTTTGGAATACTCCACATGAGGTTTGGACGTAATTGGGGTATGGCCAGGTTGGTTTGAGTCTAAAAACCATCTTGGCCCCTGGAACGGAAATGTCAATAACTCTCAGACCGGGCGTCCGATTGACGCGTCGTCTATCACATTGGGTTCCCTATGATGAGACAGAACTATGGGATACATCAACTAGAGACATTGTGGTATTTGATGTACTGACTCTTGTCTCGAGGAGAGGACCCTCCCGAAATCGAGCGTGCTGTGTGCGGGAACCCTAGGGATGGCTGCGACGATACTGTACCGGAATCCTCCATGGGTTCGACAACAATGAGTACTGTACTGGAATCCTTCATAGGATCGACAGAGATGACTAATGTACCGGGATCCTACTTGGGTCCGACAGTTCTGGCTTCTGTTCCTGTATCCTATGTGGGTCCGTCAGAATAAATGGTCATGTATGCTATGTGGGTCTGACAGCTTAATAGGTCCTGTATCCTATGTGGTTCTGACAACATAGATGAATCAGTGACTATATCTGATCATCTCTATCACTCTACAAAAGATGTATACCTATGTGATCTGAGTCTTGTCTTTCAACCATTTTCATCGTGATGATTGACTTTACTTCCATTGTTTACTGAGTTGTGATTGGGCTCGAGAGTTTGAGTCAGACGTTGATTGATAACTTAGTTATATGTATGTTCATATACCTTAGTAGGTATGGTTTATACTTGTGATTGTATCTTTCAAATTCGGCTTATCCTTCGTGGATTCTGGGAGACCTTCAGGGGTCTCTGGGTCCCCTACTGAGTATTGTTATACTCACCAATGCATGGGCTTCACCCACACCTTGTTTTGTTCTGTACAGACGATGGTAATCTATGATCAAGGTTGAGGGTGATGAACATGAGGCTTCTCAGAGCTGGACTAGATGGGACGTACCGTAGGGACGAGTTGTTCAAGTTCTATACCTAACCTTCAGGTAGGATTCTCCAGTGGACGATCCAGGAGCTGTTGTCCGTTTTTACTTGTACTTGTTGTTCATTTGAGTTTATATACTAGCCCACTTACATTCATCACACTTTTCATTTCTATTTTTAGTACTTTTTGCTTCTACTACATGTGTTCAGACCGGGTGTGTTACAAGTTTAATGGCAATGCCTTCCCTTTTATCGGGAATTCGCCTTTGGTGCTAGTCTCTAGCCCCTTTCCTAGGGAAGGCGAGCATGGAGTATTCACGGCACGGGCCCCAAGGACGGGTCGTGGCATCATAAAATTATCATAAAATCATAAGACAAAAAATATTTAATTGTGAACAAATTTTATGAAAATTAATTTTTTCTAAATCAATTTATTTATTATAATATTTTAATTAAATATTAATGACTCGCAAAAACACTAAAACATAATTAATAATATTTAAAATATTCATTTACCTATACTATGATATTATTATATAATATTTTCAATTAAAATATGACTAATTATTTTTATAAAAACATGGGTGAGGTTTGTCTTCATTCGGCCTATTTACTAATCATAAGGGTCAGATTATTATTCCAAGGTTCCGGTTACTATATCATAAATATGGGTTCCTTAACATCTATAAATTCCTTTTACTTCATTGATTTATCATATATGATGTTTGTATTATGTTCTCTAAGTGCTTTTATGTGATCTATACTATTTGAAATAAAAATAAGTTGATAAATTTCCTTGAAATAGATCATTGTCATTACGATCCTCAATAGTGAGTGATATTTTTTAATGATACATTGAAATTTTCAAGATGTTATGGGGATTATGTGAAACATATAAGGATTTTTCTTTGGTAATTCTACTGAATTGTTTTGGATGAATATATTAAATGATATCAATAACCTTGAATATTTATTTTATTATATTTTTGGGATAACTATAGAAGATCACCATATTAATGTATGTATAAATCCAAGGTTTAATATACAATTTATGTTGACGTAATATGGGGTTTATTAATTTTGAGTAAATTGATTTAGATAGTATTGATAGCCTTGGAATTTATTACTGATTCCACAAAAAAAGGATACATGATATTTTTGGTAGAGTTTTATAATTTTTTTGGATTGTCATATATATTAATTAGTTTTTGAAATTATAAAATAATGGTCAATTTATTTAAAAGTTAAAGGCAGAATTAATTTATTAGAGGAATGTATAATATTTTTTGAGTTTAATATCTTATAGACTCAAATGGTTTGGTAAAAGTTATGTTATAGATAATGTATTATTAGCATATATACGTAATTGAAGATATTAATATATAAATGATTAATGATGTTTGATGAAGGATAAGTAACATAGTATAACCTATGTTAGTAAAGTAGATATCATGGTAAATGTTATATCTTAGATAATTAACATACTAATAATACCCTCACCAACTTTAATTAGTTATGAATAAATAAAATTAGGAGGACATAATTTTTTTGTGGGTATGAATGTAACGACCAAATATTTTACTATATAAATTTTCCTATAATAAACATTATTGTTGATAAATTGTTTTATATACACCATAGAACTAAAAAATACTCATCCTAATAAATAAATATTCTTAGTAAAAATATAATAAAAAATAAAGCTTGTAGTAAATAAGAAAATCTTAATCAACTAAAAATGCTTACATTCAATGGATAAATAAAAAATGTGATTTAATTGTTCATTCCTAAATAATTTCTAAATATTATGTATTTTTCATCTTAATAAATTAAACCATCCTTTATTAAATTAAAATTTATAATATTTAAATATACTAACTTATATATTATCAATCTCTAAAATTTAAATTTATATTAAATAATACTAAGGACACCAAATTTGTAAACCAACCCTTTTCTAATAAAAATAGTTTCTTTATATTCTGAATTATTATTTTTAAATTATTTTTTTAGAATTTTTGAATTTTATTTGAAAAAATAAATAATATTTTTTAATTTATGATACCGAAATTATTTAATTATTATTTTATGTATTTTTTATGCGAATTTTTTTTAGGTAAATAGTTAAAAATATAAATTTTATTCCAAAAATGGTGACTTTTATTACATTGTCAGTATATAAGATGACCCTAGAATATTATAAAACATATTTTTATTATAAAATATTTATTTAATTAATAAATTTATTACTTTTAAATATTTTCATTATATTTATAAAAACAATATTTAACATTATAAAACAAAATTAATATAATTAATTCTAATAAAAACCATTTATGGTCTTTTCATTCAATTAAAAATTATTTTCATAAAATTTTGTTTTGTATTAATTTTAAATTCACAAAAAATTTATTTTTTTTGTAATAAACCAATTTATGTCTTAAAAACAAATAATTCTTTTTAAATTTTATCATAAACATCAATTTTAATCTAAAAACACCGTTTTTCAAAAAATAAATTATGCATTTATTTTAAATTTAATGCTTCAAATTATTATAAATTTATATTGATAAAATTATTTTCAAATTTTAAAATAATAATATTTGAATTTTTTAATTAGAAAAATTTTATATTTGGTCAAACAATATGTTACCGATGCAAAAAATTGTTATAATGGTAAAAGTTAATTATGATAAAAATATTAAATAAAGAAATATTACTAAATACATCAAACTATTATCACATACATGTGTGGATAAGATATAGTTCAATAAAAAATATTATCCTCTAAAATGTGTTCCACTTTAGGAGGCACCCTCCATGAAAATTTTCATTCTTTTAACATTAACTCATGAATATTTATAAAAACCATTTACTTCACTAATAAATGGGGATACTTCAACCCTATTACGCCACACATAAACAATATAATTTATTTATACAAACCTAAATTTTTTCCTCCTATGATACTCTCCCACTTTCTTATGCTAACTCAGTTTTCTTCCATTCAGTTGAAAACATTATTATTTTTCATGTTTTATTTATTCCACATAATGAAAAAAAATTATTCTATATAGTCAATATTTTTTGGGGTTTTAAATTATTTATTATAACCTCACTATTAAAGAATACTTTACTAAAATATTATGTCACTCTTAATGGGTTTTTATCTCAAAATTTCACTCCTTGAGACATATTACTAGTTATACTTCATATTTTATTTCGAATTGTGCATAAAAATTCCATATAATAATTTTAATCATGATTCAATAATTTTTTTAAAGTATGCAATGTTGGATTTTAAATTATTTCATTTAAGTTCTTTTTATTTTATTGTTTTTACAGTTATAAATTTTATCTATACCTATTTTCAATTCAATGAGACATGTTTGATATTATGCTCCGTAATTTCTCTTATATAGTGTATTAACTACCCAATTTTCTTCAATTATATCTAAAATATTTCATTTAATTATAGTTTAATTTTATGATATACTTATCATGTACTTATTATTCTTAATTTTCCCTTATCATAAGGGTTTTCACATCTCAATTTTTCTTTATTGAGAAATAATTCATATTCACCACTCATTTCACTTTGGAGGTGTATATTTTGATAATTAATTACATTATACGTGATATTATTCTATTTTATCTTAGGGGATTAATCATTTGAAAAATCTATTTGAACTTTTGTCTTTCAAAATCATCCACTATGTGTAGATGTGATTTTTTCCTTCAAATTAGTTTTTCTATCTGAAGACTCTATATATGATTCCACTAATTGAATGATGGGAACCTAAATTTTATATTTCATTTGATTAGAGAAATTATTGAATTAATTATATACCATTACTCCATATCATTCTATTCTGATGAATTATTACATATAATGAAATTATATATATTTATTGAGGAAATATTGAAAAACTTTATATTTTTTATTCCATTAAGAATGTTTATTGATTACTCAGGAAAGTTTGCTATGAAATATTTAACCATCAACCTTTTTTTCTAGAGGTTTTATGATCATATTATACCATTTATTAACGTGGGGAAAATTATCTGCATTTTGTATGTTGTTATTCATATACAGATGACTATTGAAAATGTTTATTTTGTATTGTTCAACTATACACCTTCTTTCTCTAGATGTGAATTTATTCTATTATCCCTTCTATTGAAATGGAGAAAAGTATTTTAATTATTTATTTCATTATTTAAATATATATTAGTATTCTAAAATTAAAGTACTTATTCTTTACTCATTATCTCGAATGATCAATTCATTGTACATAAACAAGTGAATAGAGGGGCCCAACATTATATAGCCCCATAATGCATTGGTTGGTGTTAGGAGATAAACATGATGGTTATTTAGTATATGGTTATCCAATTTATTAATTTTTCTTGACTAAAGTAGTGATGATAAGAATAATAAATTGGATAAAAACTTAATTGGATGAATGATTTCATGGATGAGGCCATTAGAGTAAGAATCAAGAAGTTCATAATTACAGATTACTTCATCTAAAATATATTTATTGATATCCATTTGATCAATTTATTTGCATTGATATTCATTGAAATATTATTCTTTCGGGTTCATTATATTATATCATTGTTTTTTATTAATTATTTCTTCCATATTATTTATTATCATCTTGTGATCAATTTTGATATTTGATTATTATACCTTTCATTTACCCTTATTGAGCATTTGAGCTCACTCTTTTAGTGTTTCCATTTTCCCATGTCATAATAAAAAGTATTATAAATGATATGACATAATAGTATCATTTTTGGATAAATTTTTGGATGATATTGAATACATTTTATAGATTAAGTATTTTATAAAATAATTGGAAGAATTCCATTAGTCGAGAAATATATGTGATATAGTAGTTAATGTTTTTACTAATTATCTATGATTAGGAAACTAAAAGGTCCTTTGAATGTGTGAAACTCAAATTTTTTTAATGACATTGTAACTATTGATGGTTAAAATTCAGTCTCTACAATTTATTTCAATGCTGTTATGTAAAGAAGATGTTTATGAGCATCAAATCTAATAATTTAGGTGTGGGGAAATACAATAATATATTTTAATAAAGCAGTAAAAATTTAGATAGTTGAATTTATATATGTTACATATTATTTATGATATGTAATATCATAGAGGATACTCATAGAATAAATAAATATATTTTTATGATACGTAATATCTCCTAGATGATACCTAAGAGTATCTATGATTTCACACTATGGTATGCAATAATGACTTAAAGTATTCAAAAGATTAATTATGATACATGAAATTGTTACTCCAATGTTTAAAATGATATATAATATGAACTCTATTTCACGTAAGAGAAATAGTGATGATATGTAAGGATAACCTAAATTTTTAACGGATAAAAAAGATCATTATGTTGGATATGTAAGCTTTAAAATATGTTTTCATGTGAAATATAAGATTGGAATCAGTCAAATATTTATTTTCCATTAAGATTAATATATCATGATAATTCATGGTGATCATGATAAAATATAAGATGTTTTCAAGATATTAATAAATAATATACCATGTATGTTTCCTTATGAATATGATTATGTATATGTGGAATATAGGCTACAAAGTTTGAGTAAAGTTGAAATGATAAATGAACTCATATTTTATGAGATTCAAAACTTATAACTAGAATAATACAATAAATATATATATATCTATTTTGAATTATATTTGAGAAATTGTGATCAAAAATATTTTCATAAAATGATCCCAGTGTTGTGTTTTTCGTGGTGTTTTTCCAAAATTTAAACAATATAAAATATTCTCATAATCAATGCTAAGATTTAAAAAATGATGAGATGAATACATTATAAATGGGTGATATTGGAAGAATTTTGAAATCAAAATTTTCGAGAGATAGTTGATTATTACTATATATAAGAGTAAGAATAAGATAATAACATTTCAATCCATTTGATACTTGTGCTTTCACTATAGATCATTCATAGATATGTTTTTATTTTTTCAATTATTATAACAAGACTGGGTCTTTTTAAGACCAGTTAGTTCCATTATTGTAACAATTTCATGGATATATATTTTCTTATAATTTCATATTGCTGAAAAATTATATTTATTTTGTTATTGGGATAACAACAACCATACATTCATGACATATTTATCCATATAGAAGGTGAATATCATTAAATTATCTATTGTGTATTCTATATATTTTATTAATTAAGGTTAGTTAGGGATATATACGATAAATTCGAATAAAGGAATATTTAATTTGAAATAAAAAATTAGGAACACTAATTCACCCAAATTAATATTCATCAAATTTTCACATGATTCTAAGGCTGGGAATTGAATGAGATAAACTATGAGATACATGAGATAGACATATTGTTTTTTGAGATTAATATAATCATTCATAATTTTGATTCTAAGAAATAATAGGGTTTTGCGAAGCATATTATATGCAATTGATAGCGTGCTATAAGATAGTTTCCATCTATAAACAGTGTTTTCTGAGATATAATGAAACTTTTTCTTGAGGAAGAAATATAAGTGGACCAATTCATGAAATTATAGTTCAATTTTTTTAGAAACATATTATATTGGATGAATGTTTATTTATAAGATTGGGTCTTGGGGTAAATACATATGTTTTCGATAAAATTAACAACGTTACATTATAAAGATCATGAAGTGATTATCAACACATGAAAAATTAATTCAGTTAATGAAGTTGAGAGTCTTAAATAGAATCATTTGTATATAAATTATTGTGAATTTGGAAATATGTTTTTTAAAAGATCTTGATAAATAATCAAAGAAATATTTACAGTGATATGACAAACAAAAATAGATATTTTAGTAATTTACATATATATCATTATATATGAGTAAAACAATTCAATGAGGCCAAATTATCTATGAGTTCTTCTTCTTATAGGAAAACTAATAATGTATTGTCAATGTATAATATGAAGTTAATTCAAATAGAATATTTTAGTATATTGTTATAGAATCAAAAGGGGATAAAAAATGATTGAATCCATTTTTTTTATTGTATATAAATTATTAATGAATACTCAAGAGGATAGTGGGTGGGTGATAAAGATTATTAAATAACTAGATTTTTTCACATATTTAATATATAAAGGATGAAGAAAAGTGTCACTAAAAAGATAATGAAATCCCCCTAAGAAGAGTATATTAATATGGAAATATGAAAATATTGATGCACCATTATTGGATGGTGTTTCTATTGATTTTATTCAGGATAAATAAATTTCAAAACCAATAAACCTATTAAATGGGTGAAATACATTCACACCTATAGTCTTTTTAAAAAAAATTGAGTAGAAAGAGATGAAAATATAGAGACCCTTGGGAGTAAAAGATCGAAGCTAGTGAGTCTAAATTCAGAGTTTCATTATCTAAACCTAATAATCTCAAATAAAATTATTTTTGTGCATTATATATGAAAACGATGAGCTTTCCATGTGCATTGTACATAGGGCACCTACAGTAGAGAGTGAACTAAGTATATAATTATATTATTATCCATGATAATTTATTTGATTTATATTGTGATTTCATAAAGGATTAATTATTAAATAATATTTATTTTAACAAGGGGGAATAGGATCCAATTAAATTGTTGTAATTGATGAAAAATATTAAATCTAATTTCATCTGTAGTTGTGGAAATTTTGGTTTTCAGGGTAGCATTGTATTGATTTAGAAACCTTTTAAACCCATTTAAAATCTACCCTCACCTAGGCTATTTGATTAAAAATATCGAATGGACAAGTACGATTTATAATGGTGTAAACCTCAACATGACCCATCAATGTGATTGAAACTAAATATTTATCATAGATATCATCATGATATCTGTAACTAGTTGATATTAAATAAATTATATTACCTTAAAATTTGAATTATACCACATAGAATAAAAATAACATAATTAATATAATAAATATATATTTTATGATTCCATTCAAAAATTTAAATCATTTAAAATATATAATGTGTTATAAATATGTTGAAATATTCTAAATTAAGTTGATTAAAAAATTAAAAAATGTCATATCATTAATTATTATTATATTGTTTATATTTTATATTACCATGATAATTATAATCATGCATGTCCAGAATGTTTAACCTGAACCCTAGCATAATATTATTAATGTCAAATTTTTCAATAATATTATAACCCAAACAAATTGTTGTCTCATCCAAAATGATTTAACTCATTTCGTGTTGTTTTAGGATGGTTTATCATGCCATGTTAAAAATATTTCCACATCTAGCTATCCTTATTTACTTCACTCTCAATATAATTTCATCTATTCCTGATTAAAGATACAACATAGACACATCATGCGATAAAACCAATGTGAAATTTGTAATTATATTTTAAAAATGAATCTAATTAAAATATCATTCATGTATGTATAAAAAAATATCATGATTAGGAAAATATTGTTTCGAATAATTAATTCCCATGAAAAATGGAAAAAATATATTTCACACACCCCCACCAGTTGGTCCATATATGTTGGGAATCCCCAACTAGGTATAGAGTCACATTACTCAATCTCAAAGAAGAAATTTTCAAAATATTCCTACGAACTAATGGGTTATATATATATATAATGAGTTGTTTTTTATTTATTTTTATTAAATAAACAATTTATGGGTATAGGTTTATCCTATCCCCAATTAAATTTTTTAATTTTGAATTGTAGTAATAATTTATTCAAATGCTAGATGTTTTTTATTACAGTGTGTTGTAGTTATTAAGTGTATGAATAGTATTATCTTATCCATGAATTCTTTTGGGAATTTATTATTTTTTATTTTATAATTATATATTGTACCATATTATATATAAATAAATCCACTAAAACAATTTAGTATTGTGGATTTTTTTATAAACTTCATAAAAGAGATTCACAGTGGGTTTCATAATTTTTCTCACAATGTAGTCATATTGTTGTCTAATCCTCTCTCTCTTAGCGCAATCTACACCCCTTATATACATACTCCCCAAACAACATGCATCCACTACACTTCTTTTAACTATTATTTGATTATTTTTAGGTTACCATACTATTGTACACATCTTTATTAGTGTGTTATTTTATACTTCTCACTCTCTCGCCACCCTACACATATGGATTCCCCTGTTGCATTGTAGCATCTCTATGAGGCCACTGCATAGTTAATCATATACAATTTAATCTTTAACACCACAAGAATCATGATATCATAGATTTTTTAAACTATCTTGTTTTTCCTATTCATCACAGTAAATTACCTATAATAATTGTTCATGTATGAAACATTGATTCTTTTCATTGCAAATCTTTGAAACTCTAAATCATCAGGATTTCAGCATGAATCATTCTTCCATTACATAATCCATTTTTCCCTACTATTGATTTATTTTCTATACAATGAATTCATAATAATACACCCTTTTAGGCAAGATGATAACTTCTATATGATTGGTATATAATGTCCTCAACTACACCAATATCAATTGGTGGAAGAATATATTTATCAATGTGATGAAATGGATGGGTCACTAAATTCATTTTTTAGTATCTCCTTTGGATCCCAATAATGAATCATTTGGGAAATGTGAATAATAATAAGTCAATATTTTCACCATATTTGATAATTCAATGGATTAATTAGATAACCACATTTCCAATAATTCTTAATACATTTAATGAATATTTGGGTTCCTATTATTATCATTAGTTTTTATATTCGATGAGGATATCAATGATTGATGTATATTATATTAGTTTAAGAAAATCATTTCACAACTATAGGGTTCTAACAATATTCAATAGTATTATAATGAGTGGAAGTGTATTGATGATGATATTAACAATTTATGGGGAATTTTTTTTAATATTTTGGAGTTATGTATGTAGTGTGGAAACTTACATTTACTCTCCTTACTCTATGGGATATATATAAAATTTTCAACCACTATTGAATATATATGGGTCCACACAACTACTTTTAATCCATTACTGTTTTATAATAATATCATTCATGAAAACTACACTTTTCTATTTATAGAAACCATAATTTATCATACACGGGTATGACATATTATTATATTAATTTTTTGAAAATATCATAATTATCCATGTGAAAATCATATAGATATAGTATTTATGAAAACATGGAGACATAAA
The DNA here is from genome assembly GCA_963277665.1 of Viscum album. Classification (NCBI taxonomy): domain Eukaryota; kingdom Viridiplantae; phylum Streptophyta; class Magnoliopsida; order Santalales; family Viscaceae; genus Viscum; species Viscum album. Next base: position 2,038,400,625 of record OY728148.1, read on the forward strand.
TATCTGGTTAATAAAGGTATCCCATGTAGTCCTTAATAACTATCTCTGTTCTTATTCATATCATTCCTAAAATCATTCTTCATAACCGGGGAAAGGTAACTTAAGAAATAGTTAAATCAAACACTTATTAAGGGTAACTAAGGGATTTATTAATTATCATATAATAATAACATTGGTATATTGTTTATATAACACAATATTAACATTAAAAATAAATACCATTAATATCTTATATCATAATATTGATTCGTTCTATAATGTTTATAATTTCATAAGAAATGAATAAAAATGCAATAAATAAAAAGATCCACTAGAGAATAACATTGGATTAATACATGGAATTATGGAATGCACATATCCCTAGAAATTCATTTCCTTTGTAGTTAAGGATTAAATTCCTATACAAATATTCTGGATTGGGTTCACCCCACAAGCCATCATAGTATTAAATATTCACTCTCAATACTATCATGGTTGATTGGGTTAAATCCGAAAACCATTATTATAGTCATTATTCACTCCCAAAAAAATAATGGTGGACAAAGACCCTTAATAAATTAGGGTCACTCCACATTTCAGTCTTTGTTATCTCATGAGATATATATAATTAAACAATGAATTGGAGGGATATATAGGTCTCCCCCATCATCAAATGAAAATTATAAATATGTGTTCCACAAGATCATAAAATAGTCATCAAATCAGATTAATTGAAAGATATTTTTTTCATAAACATTTCACTATATCATAACATGAGGAAAAGAAATATATTTCACAATCATTTCATCATTTCATAATAGAATAAACTATGTAATAGGAATATGTGTTATATAAATACTTCATTTTAATCATTAAATATCCATAGAAATAAAACTTATGGTATCCTTCGATCGTGTCCCTAGTAAAATATAAGTGAAATTAAGGGTTTTTGTCTTTAATGAATATAAATTCAATTAAAGGATCATTAAACCATTCTTGAGGAATCTAACCTTTTTATCTTTAAGTCACGTATTTAGATTATAAAAATTTAATTAATGTTATGGAAAACATTTAATTTCAATATAAAAATTGAAAAATGAAAATGAAGCTGCATATCATTGAGTTTTCATGCTTGTGGTAAAGTGTTTTATGTCATATAAGTTAAAATAAAACATTCCTTTTTTATTATTATAAAAAAATACCTCATTAAAAAATGAAACGAATATTCCTTTAAGACAATTTTTTAAAAAATATAACACATGTAAAATTAATTTAAAAATCAAAGTAAAATAATAATAAATTTCTTTAAAATTTTTTTATAAAACATGGATATGGAAAAAAAATTGAAGAGAAAAATAATAATTCATTTCCTTTAAAACATTTTTTTATTATATCGAGTAATTAAGGTGAGTAAATTTAAATTAGTAAATTTATGTTAAATTAATATAAATAAGAGAAGAAAACTAATTATTTTATTTAGTGGAAAATCATAATGCTTTATCATAACAAAAATAATCATAAAAACCCCTAGTAAATTTTTTTACTATTACCTAAAAACATTAACAGATTTATTAAAATTTAGATCGTATGACACATGAATGAAATAAACATTTATGGATATGTAAAAACCAAATACATTAACAATAAATATTACAAAATCTTTCATCAGTAGTATATACTCCACATAAAATAAATAAGTGGTGAATATAGATTGTATCTCACATGAATAAAAGTGATAAAAAAATCCATCACCTCAATATTGACATTATTCGTATGCATTCAAACCTAGTGTATAATAAATATTTATTTATTATAAATATTTAACATAACAATAATAATATATAGCATACGATACATTGTTTACTTATAATCTTTTATCACCAATTTTTTATAATCATTTATTAAATTCCTTATTCTATGTGATATATGATTTTTCTTTGATGTATGTTTTGGCTCGGTAGTTTTGGTCGTTATATTTTTATCGTGTCTTCTTCCTCTATAAGAATTAAATCATGATATAAATATAATATGTATTCACTATATAAATATTTATAGACATCCATAAATGTATAGATATAATAAAAATTTATTGTTGGAGATAGTGGGCCCTACGTATGAATTAACATTGTTATAATTTTTTAATAAAAGGAAAAAAATAAATCTAAAAAATAAATAAAAATTTAATAAAAATTATTATATCATATATAATATATATATTCAATAAATTTATCATTATTACCATATATGTAAAATATAAATAAAAAATGAATCACATCGCTTTTTGAAGGTGGCGGTCTGCATATACACGTGAACAACAATATCATATCCAAATGGATTAAAGGTAACAATTTAAATATGATATTATTATTAAAAACTCATAAATATGTTATTATTTATATATATTTACATTAAACCATAAATATAATCATCCAAAAAATATAGTGATGACAAATGAAATACATCGCTATATGGAAACAGTAAGTCCGACATATGAACATGTGATATAGTCACTTCTCATTTGATAGAAAGAGGGAGAATAACAGTGGTTTCATAAAAATAATATTTTTTTTATTTAGGATACTTAATTTATTATTTGATGGTGATTATAATATAATTATATGAGTGAAAAGAATAACTATAAATAATTTGATCATCTATGGAAATTACCCCTCCTATGAAAGGGATCCTTTAGATCTCTTAGTAATGATCATAGGCTTAATCCTTTGAGAGAAAAAAATAACCTCTAAAATTTTTATATGGGATTTTAGAGGTTATATTGGTAGTCCATGGTTGAGGTACAAGGATCAATGTGATGAGAATAAGATAAAGGATTGGTATCATTTTATAATTTACTGGAAGGGAACTCGTAGAATTTATTAAATGATTAAAATATATTGATGTGATTCTGAATAAAAAAGATTAAAAATGGCACGTAAATGAGAAAGGGGTTAAATTTTAGAACAAATATTATCCCCATTTACCTATTTTAATATTTTCATTATTTTTATGTAATTTAATAACAAATTTCTTTAATAAAATATCATTATTTCCAACTCATACATAAAAAATTTAATTTCACTTGAAAGTCATAATGAAAAAGATTGAATTTTCATATTATTTTTTAATATAATTAAAATATGACATATTAATATTTTTTTGTAACAACTGAAATCATAAAAATTATATTAATTTCTATATTTTTTAAAATCAATTATTATATTTTTCTAATAATTGAATAAATAATACTTCGACATTGTATAAGAATATAAGGTAATTATTTAACTTATAGAAATTTAAAAATAAATATATCATGAAAATAATTTTACTAATCTCAAAATAGATATTTATATTCATTCATAACATTATTTTGTCTCTAAGTGAACATAAATGATATATTTAAAACTAAGATAGTAACATTTTGTATCTTTTATTTCTTTAAATATTATATAAGCCATTTTCATGAACATGCATCCAATAAACAAATAAATTGCAAGAATAAGGTGATAAGAGTTGAATTATTATAATAAAATAAGAATTATGATTAAAATTAATTTCTTTATTAGTTTGTTTTTATGTATATTAACCTAATTTACCCCTAATATTGTGATAACGTTTTCCACAGTTACTATTCATATTGACCAAAAATAGAATAAATATATTTATCAAATTTCAATATCATGATTCCAAATATGGAATCCCTTTTATCAAATTTAATATCTAAAATTGGAAGGAAAAAATATTAAAATATTTGTGCACAATGCGATGACCATTTTTTGTAATAAAAATTAATTGTTTTGCATAAACCATAGTTTTGTATTATCTCATGACATGAAATAAATAAATTGAATGTTAAATTTTTTATTAACTATATAATATATATATTTTATAAAAATCATTCTCTAATAGTGAATAATTTAATTTTTTAACATTCAAATACATTGTGTGCCTAAAAATGTTTTTTAAAAATATCACTTTTGTTTCAAAATGATTATTAATTTTTTTCTATTTATTTAATAACCTAATAATTAATTTATAAAATGTAACTAAATTTTTTCCGAACAAATTTATTCCTATTAATACCCTTCAATCCAACAGTTAGGAGATAACTGTCACATTATGTAATAATATTTTATTATTATAGCGTATATCATTTGAACTCAATATTGTGTATAATGGAAGCTATCGAGGAAATTAAATTTACTTGAAAAAATTATTGTTGGACTAATAATTTTTATCCAATAAATCCCAATTAATTTATGTTTTTATAATCATAAATAACCTTCATAATTTACTAATGATTTATTTTTGTTAGTGTGTTCATCGAGTAGTATCTTATTTGTTGTATTTCAATAATAATCTCATTAAGTATACACTTAAGAAACATTTGATGAAATTTGAATATGTCGAGAAAAAAATGGCTACTTGATTCATTTGTGAATGTGGATAAATGGATGGGTGAGAATTTCGGTAAGAAAATTGACTATTCTATGGAATCACCTATGTGGAAATCTCATATGTGGATGTGATAAAATACATGAGAAATCAACTATGTGGATAAATTTTCTATGTGAATTAGATATATGTAGAAATCTGCTACATGGTTCAAATAGGATACATTTGTTATGTCTATTTTAGTAAAAAAACATAAATAAATAAATTTTACTATATGAAATAAAATATTAAATTTGGCTACGTGATGATATTTATTCGACTATTTCAGGTTGTAATATATATTTATTACTGTTGAAGAACATTAGTAGGATTTTAATTTATTTTATGTAATTTGAATTTCGTATTTCCACTTTATGGAAAAAATTATTATAATAAGAAGAAAGTATTGAGAAAATAAACAAATAAAAGGGTAATTTAGTTGTATTTTATATAGATGTAGTATATCCATGAAAAGGATGTGTTTGTGGTCCTAGTTTTTATAAATAATTTTATTTTACTTTAATTAAGGATTACAATATGTATTTTCAAGTATTGATATATAAAAAGTGAACTCTTGAAAAGAAAATATATAAATACATAGAAGAATAAAATATTCTATATATATATGAATTATTTCATGAAGATAATTTAAATTGTAGTGTTTGTTTGTGAAAAACAAGAGTAATTGAGTGGATCTACTATTTTGAGATATCGATAATTATTACATTATTTTATAATATTATCTTCAAGGTGAATTTTTTTGTGGTCATTAATACTAGAGATTTCTTTCTTTTATAAATTGTACCTTACAACTATGTTTTGCTTTTGTAAACCCTTTATTTTATTAAATTTTTAGTAAATGTTCCCAATGAAATATCCCTAAGGTTATTTTTTTAAAGACTATATAGAGCCCATTTAAAATCTCTTAATATTTTATAACATGTGTTGACTTCATTTACTCAATCATGCAGTCCCTTTCAAAGGTCTGGTAGTCCCCATAAAAACTTTCTAGTTAAACTCACTATACACATGGAGAATAGTGTTAGTGGAGTACACTAGGGTAACTATATTCTCCAAACCAATAAAAATTTAAATGCATGTTGCATTTATTTTCAACTATATCTTATGATAAGAATACAAAGAGAAGTTACTCATAATCAATAGAGGGTGGTTCTATAATTGTATAAATTTTTACGAACTCATATCACCCCTATTGAGTCTTTTACAGTCCTTTTGGGAAAACAATTAATATTAGAAATCATGAGTGTTGAATTCTCATAAATATAATTTTTAATTATAAATAACTCTTTTCAAATGGATATAATGATTGATAACAGATAACATATGTCAATGGTAAGAGCATCATATTTCAATGGTGTGAATTATATCAATTTGAAGGAATGAATGATTATATATATATAAATAATATTGTTCTGAAGGATTATCTTAATGTCATTAAGACTAATAAAATTCCAAAAACTCAAGTTGAAACATGGGATGTGGATATTGAAGCCTATTATGATTTAAATTCAAATGTGATAAATGTTATAATTTTTGGACAAGGTAAAGATGAGGTCAATAGTTTTTATCAATGTCAGAAATAAAAAAAATGTAGACTACCATTTCATATTATTATGAAGGAATTGATAATGTTAGATACCTTTGGTAAGATGCATCTAAAATGAAATTTTATACGTTTAAAATAATGGAAGGAGAGAGAATCACACAATTTAATGAAAGGTTTATAAATATATTAACCAATATTTATACTCTACAAACACTAATTATTAAGATAGAGAAATATTTAAAAGTTATTAGTATTTTACAACATAAGTGGATTTGAATTTTGGCTGCTATTAAAAAATATAAAAAGGTAAAAAAACATAACATAAAAAATTTTATTGGTGCATTAATAATTTATAAGTTAGATATAGATTGCAGTAATGGAAATTAAAAATTATTTATGAATAAAAATGCAACTCTAAAAGTATCAACTTCAATAGATTATATGAAGAGTAAATAATTTCAATGGAATAATTTATCTAATGAAGCTGCTTAGAAAATTTGAAATTATAACATGATTTTCCACTAATTTTTTGAAATATAATATAGCTATACTATGTAAATGGGTATTAAGAAACCCTTCAAGAAGTATGAGTTGTTATATGGTAATTATAAACATGTAAGATGCTATGAATGTAAAATTCCTGGAAATAACAAGCCAGATTTCCCACAGCTAAATGAAAAAAACGTTAGAGGAAAGTTAGTTAAACTTTTATATTACAAGAAGTAATATATGAATTATATGAACGCAACATGGAGTGATTCTGAGGATACAATTTATTTTACATCTTTAGAATCATGATATTATACCTCTAATTAGATGTCCCACATGTTTTTTGTGGATCATTAAAATGAGGAACATTCATATTAATCAAGAAAAGCAACATTTGGAGTTTGAAAATTAAATTTTCTTATATGATGAATTAAATAAATATTTTAATATGATAGAAAAATATTATGAATAATTAAATAATATTTTTTAATAGTTTAAATAATTTCACGGTAAATGAAAAATAGGACCTGAATAAACATATTTAAGATTTAAAAACAAAGTGAGAAAATTCTTCTACATCTTGTATTGAACATGGAAAAAGGATAAAAAAAATTACGAAAAGAAGTCCATGATTTTATGTTTTCTTAAAGTGCCTTATTTAAAAGAGAACATTTTTTAGATAAAATACATGGAAATGTTAAAAATGATAAAAAAAATTACAAATAAGAAACCAGGATGACATACCAATTTTTTATAAAAACAATCTGTGTCTTGTTCCAAGAACAATACTCTTTCTAAAAATATGGATTTAAATTATGAACAGTTAAGAAATTATGAAAACAATAAGTTTAAAGTATATTATTCAAATCAGGGAATCAAACACAATTTTCATGCCCCCATTACACCTCAATAAAATAGTGTTTTTGATGGAAAAAATAAAACTTTTATAAAATTACAAGAAAAATTTCATGTGAACATATGATACCTTCACATTTTTTATATGTATCATTAAATACGTAATATTATGTAATAAATTTTATTTTAACAAGACTTATTTTGAATAAAATCCCCAATGATCGATAGAATTATAAAAATCCAAATGTTGATTAAATAAATTAATTTGGATATAAGGTTTATATTATAAACATCAATGAAAATATTGGTAACATTGACTCAAAATATAATGAAGGAATATTCCTTGGCTATTATACTACATCAAAGGTGTATAGAGTGTTCAATAAAATGTCAAATATTATTGAATAATCATTATTATTAAAATTTTATTAAAGTTATGGTTTTTATAATAAAACGACTAAAGATGATGAGAAAATTTGATCCATTGAACACAAGATACATGATCTTCTATTTTAATGTAAAAGGATGAATATTTAGAACACAATTTCACACTAGAAAATTATAAAATGTTGGATACAATCGAATTAGAAATTATGCTTCCTTGAAAACTTAGATGCCTTAATAACCATAATTTTTTAATTATTATAGTATTATTAGATGGATATATTAGAAATATGAAGGGTATAAGTAACCCGGTATATTTTTCTTCCATTTTGTCTCAACATGAACCTAATTATATAGAAGAAAATTTATTATAAGAGAGTTTCATTATAGAAATTCACGATGAATTAAACAAGTTATAGAGGAATAAGGTATGTGAATTAGTTGATAGTCCCTTTGATTATCATGTTATCGGAAAAAATGGGGTTTTAAGAATAAATAGGATGATCATGGTATGATCACTAAGAAAAAGGCTACGATAATAGTTAATGTTTACAATCAAGAAGAAGGTATATATTATAGGGAGACGTTTTCATATGTAGAAATATTATAATCCATTAGAATAATTCTAAACAAGGTATTATATATGAATTTCAAATTATACCAGATAGACGTAAAATATTCTTTACACAATAGAGGTTTTTTAAAAAAATTGATGGATGATTTGGTCCCCCAATTTTTCCCTCCAAAATACTTATTTAAGAAATTAATTTTTACAATGAAATTATGAGGTTTAAAGAGTTTACAGCATCTAGAAATTGAAGTTAGTTACATCATGATTTAGAATCCTATGCCCAAATAGTGAAGAAAAATAACAGTCTCTCACCAACAATCAATCCTTCGATAAAAAGATGTTCATAAGAAAAAATGTATTGATTCAATTTGAAAACATGGATGATACAACACCCTCACTTGAGATAAATTGTGTAAGATAAAAATGATCAGTATCCCTCAAAAAAACTATTATTCATCAAGAAAAAAATAGTACACCACAAAAAAGTTAGTATTTTGAAGGAAGCTCGAAGGAACTGTATATCCCTATAGTAGATCATCATCTCTTATAGAAAAATATGACCAGATAAACATTAGAAAGCTATATTTCTCCTAAAAGCAATATTGTAAAGCATATGAGTTTAATAAATCCCCTTAAAAGAATATGTGAGCCATATAGATGACTCTGAATAACTCCATGTACCAAAATATCTTCAACAACGCCATGGTAAAATTAGCTATATAAGAGAAAAAATAAACAAAAAAATATACCACGAAAATTAACCTCAAAAAGAGGGAAATTTAATATTGTTTTCAATGTTATTATTCTAATGTTAAAATCTAAAATTTTCATAATTTCTTCCACCATATTAATAAACATTTACATTTTGATATGAATATTATACTCAAATTACATGTCACCATTTTTATATTGATGAAATAAAATTGAATGTTATTCATCCAAACAAGATCATAGTAATTATGAATAGGGAAGTTTATCTTCAACCAAATAAGAATCCCTCATAATAGGGTCATCACTATTATCACTATTATTTTCTTCCAAATCAGTTTCATCTATGTATATAATGAATTGTTTATAAAACAAATTCTATAGGAGATTACAAAATTTTTCATTCCTTAAAATGTCTATTGATATCATGATAATACTTCTCTCAAGGATACTTTAATATCTATATTTCACATCCTTTTTATGATCATAGTGATGAAACTATCCAAATCAACCATATTGTTTTAAATTTTTTGCACTCGATTTTAATAAATAATCCTCAATATAACAATATTTCTCATTGTCATCTTGTAAAGATTCACTAGAATTAGAGTGGTTACCCTTTTCCTCCCCTTGAGAGGTTTATTAGACATTTATGGTCTCAAAATAAGATATATTAGAATTTTTAATAATCTCTCTATCCTCATTTCCATCCTATGAATTTTTCCCTACATCTAGGAAAACCGAGAGATCTGAAGAGGATTTTTGATTATTATAAGTACCAAAAATATTATGGTTAATATTCTTATCAATAGGTTCCCTCTAATGACCTAATAAAGTACACCCACCCATTTTCTCTCAAATTTTTCAACCCATATTGAATTAAAATATTAATTATAACTGCATAAGGGGGACTATTATAACATTTCTTTATTTAATTCCATATTTTTAATCATTTTCTGTAGTAATATGGAATGTTTTAAAAAAACTCTTGAAAAAATTATTAGGAACCATTTTTAATCCAAATAAAAGATGAAAAAGATTATGATATACCCACTTCTACATAGATTCTAATAACTGTGTGTTGAGAAATATTATTAGTAGCAATATCTACTTTTAGGGGTTTCATAATTAAATTAGAAATAGAAAAACAAAATGTTGTTTAAAAAGAAAAAAATGGAAAACTAGGAAATCCAAGAAAAATATGGAAAATACAGAACTTTAAATAAATGAAAAGGATGGAGGGCAATTCAATACCTTTATGAATCTACAACTAATGGACAATTATCCTCTTGTCCAAATCCTATAGTAATATTTCGTTAGATTAATATTGCAATACCACATACGAATAGATCAATAGACTAACATGAAAATTTAATAATACAATATTTTTCAGTGTCATTTCATGGAAATGTAGTGAGGATTATGAGAACGAACCCATTAAATATTTTATAGTAGAGAGGTATTTTGTATCAGTTTTTTGTATAATTGAACAGCTCCTAGAGCTGGTGATATATAAAAATTTATTTTTTTAGGATGGGTATTTGTTGAATATCCTGATAAATATCCTGAAACTAAATTCCCCATGTGATATGATGTGATTCATATAACTTTATTGCAATGGAAAGGGTATTATCAGCTACTATTCTTATGGAATGTAAATATATCATATTTTGAATAAGAAATAATCATATCATAGTAAAGGATATTCAATAAAGTTTCATAGTAGAAACACAATATCAACTATATTTTTAAATAAAATTGGTTAATTTTGGTACTATTTTTCAAATTCATTGATGTTAATAGGAAAATAAGGTTTGGATTATGTGGATCCATCACAAAAACCACTACCTAGTTATGAAAAACCTACTAAGATGGTATCTACGAGGTAAGTGTATGATTAATTACCTATCAGATTTGAGGATTCATTTCCATTTATATATCTAACTATGGTTGATCTTATTGAGACTCATGAAGAGGATATTAATGGGCCAGAAGATAGAGTTGTTTAACATTATGATTTTTTTAGCATATGGATCCAGTTTTTAATACAACTATTTTTGTTCTAGAGGAAGGCTCAGTAGTATATGTGCCTATATTTTCATGTGATCAAGGGAGATATGATTCAAAATGTGATTCTCAGACCACTGATCAAATTCTTCCATGATCACCTACTAATAAATATAGGTATGGTAATATTGTTACGGTGTCTATAGATCATTTATGTTCACCTCTTGTGACATCACCGCCTTCTTTTGTTCATGGGGATATTCCATCAATCATTATAATATCATATTTCTCATGAAATCCATATTTTTATTCTTCTATGTTGGTGTCGTTTGATAATATTTGGGGAATTTATTATTATTTAAAGGATTATATTATTTCATGAAAATATAATATTAGATAATTTAAGGATTCCTCTATTACTAATAATAATTTATTTATGTTGGTTGTTTTTTGGAAGCCCCAATAGAATTGATAAACATTATTCAGTCTGTTTCTCCAGTTTAGTATGTTATCTTGAGGTAATTTATAAGGAACATGAAGAGATAAAAATTCTATTAAGATTTTTAAAATATTCATTCCCTAACAAGTAAAAAATTAATGTACATGATGTTATGGTTTCTTATTTTAGGGATATGTTTCATAATCCTCCTTCTGTGAAATAAATATTTTCTCAAGAAGTTTTGTATGAGTTAAAGTATTTTAGGAATGATATAAAAGAAAACCTTTATAACTTTTCAATGTGTGGTAATATTCTTGTTCCAATTTTTCATTAAATTTCATCTATACTCAGTTAATCCCACAGAACTTTCATTTTTTCTTGAATTTTAGAGTAGATTTAATCAGGTGATCTCATAATTAAGTTTTTTCCCTCTCAGATTCAGTATCTTTAGTGTGATTTTATTACACCCATTATATTTTCAGAAATGAAGAACGATATTTTGTGTGTGTTTCAAGACACTAATTAATATATTGAGAAATATAGTGTTGTAGTATATATGTGCTTTAATGACCATGTTGGTCATAATAAATGATCTAGTGGTTATGTGGTAGAAGTAAACATGGGAGTTTCTATGAAAACAAGGGATATCACATCATGCTCCATTCGAACAATCAATAAAGACACTCAATTTGTGTTCAATATGATTAAGGAGATATATCTTTTAGTTATGGATCTAAATTATGAATATTTTGAGCGGGATTTTAGTTTTGAATCAGAATAATCTCCAATAGTTATAGTTTTAGTTACATGTAATTTGTTGGTATTTTATAGACCTCCAATATTTATTCTTTTTGGGGCATCTGTTTCTCCTTCTCAGATACTATATGTTCAAGATGAACATAATTCTCCTATAGTAAGGGATAATATTCTAGAATCCTATATATTTTCTATCAAGTATGTTGATATTATTTTCATATAGAAAGTTTATGAAACGTATAAGACATTGTAGTGAGTTTATGGCACAATGATTTAAATTAACTGTTATGTGGACCAAATTATAAAGAGTATCTTAATGTAAATTTTATCAACTATAACATCATAAAACATTTCCCATTTTATCAAACCATCAAAACATAGTTTATATTTAAATTTATGTTTAGGACAACTTCAATAATTTAAATGAAATCTAAGAAGTGGTTTGACATTAGTTTCACAAATTGGCATGTATTGATCTTTCAATAATACAATGTTCTATAAGTCATATATTATCCCAAGGATTGACATGGGTGTTGAAACATTTTTTAATATGACAACTAGATGTCTAATTGGTACCAATATTCCTGAATCATATATAAGTACTAGTTAAATAATTAATGGTTTTTATGATCCATATTTGGTCTATATGAAACATAAATAAAGGGTTGCTGCAATATTAGCTGATGAGCACTCTAAATAAGGACCCTCTTCATTTACGACAATCAAGAATGATCTTTTTGAGATGTTGGAACCTATGATATTAGTGTACGTCATGTGATTCTTGAGAATATCCTCAGTGGTCTTATTCATCATACACAAGTAGAATCTATTTTTGGATTACAAAGTGAAGGTATTTAAGAAGTTGGAAGGGAAACATTCATATGCAAATCTAACTGAAACTACCATTAGAATAAAATATAATTTCAAAATTCACCCACTATAACCATTAGCTCAGTTTAAACCCATTCATAAACTTGGGAATTTTGACTAAAATATTTTATTTGTGGTTTTTTTGTTGGATGACTTTATATTTCAAAATGATGGGATTCAATAAAATACGTATTTATTCATTTGTTATGTTTTTCCTATAGATAGATTTCATTTGATGTTATTAATTTCTTATAATTTTCACCATTATTATTTTTATTCAATTTTTTGATCTAGTTATATTTTTATTGTGTTCCACATATACCATAATTAATTTTTATATTTCAACATAATTATAAAATATTTTATTACACTATAATTTCTAAATTAAAAGTATTTTTCCACTTCATGGCCTTTCATTTTAATGATACAAAAAGGGGGAGAAGTATTCCATATTTTTTAGAAAAGGAATATTTTTAATCTATGTGAGATATCTGTCAATTTAAGGGGCCTAAATAATGTATAAACATTATATTGTAAAAATCTATGTATATTACCTGATAATATTGTTTGAAATCATTATTATCCCTTTTAAAATATCTTGTTAAATATCTAATGGGTTTTCTAATCCTAAAAAAGGTTGATATAATTGGACTACTAATGTTATTACAACATATTACATGTAATTTAGGTTATGATGATCACAAATACACATTATACAATATTGATGATACTATTTATTAGGTCTGTTAACACGTATTTATTATAGTTTTTACTATTTCGGTGGTAAATTTCATTAATTCTACATTCTAGAAATTTTTGAGGAAATTTGATTGTGTATAGAAGAATTGGATACATTTGGTATTTTTTTATGTGTAGAATCAACTATATCAGAATTTAGTTGTGAAAATTAGATTCATCATGGAATCTACTATATGGAGATCTCTTATACCTATGATATCATCTACGTAAGAAAAGAACTACCCAGACCAATCTACTATGTGAATCTGATATGTTGTGAAACTGAATATCTGGTGCCTATTAGCTATGTCAGTTTTGGATATGTGATTAAAAGGCATGTGAATATAAATTCGGCTATGTGAATAAAGATTATGTTAAATCATATACATCAATTAAAATCTTAAATTTGGTTGCATAATGATCTTAAATTAGCTACATCATGCTATAATGTGTATTTATTACTATTAAAGAACATGAGAAGGATTTTAATTATTTCATAAATTATTTATATTGTGGATCATATAATTATGGTAAAAACAATAATAATAATAGGAAAGTATTTAGAATAGAATCAAGTATAAGGATAACTTAATTAACTATACTTTTTTAAGGTATTTCCAAGAAAATTATATGTCTATGATCCCGTATTTTACAAATCATTTTTTTCATTTAACTGTGATTTTTTTCATTAATTTTCATGTATCAATATATAGAATTTTTATCTTAAACAATTTATATTTTCAAAGAATAATAGAAGTATATATATATATATATAAAATAATTACTTCTTGAACCTATTATATACTGCTATGTTTTTCATGAAAAATAAGAAGTATAATTAGGTTATATGGTTTTTTTTATATTTATCATTTATCATATTATAGTAAAAAAATATCATAGAGAATTATTTTTATTGTGATAATATCTCCCATATATTTCATTCTTCGGTAATTATATTATAAAACAATGTGCGACACATTTAAATTATTTTTTATTATCCTTCGTTGTAATAGTTCCTGGTAAAGGAACCTAAATGTTGTTGCTTAAAATGTATTACTTTAAATGGGTTAAAAAATCATGTAATTTTTTAAAATGTGTTGAATGATTTCACATAGTCATCAAGTCCCTTAAAAATGACTGAAATTATCTAGAAAAAGGACTGGTCTTGTGAAAATCATTGTACCCATTGAGAAGAGTGTTGGTGGAGTCGACTAGGAGACTTTTATTCCCTAAAAAACTATAAATCTACGTTTTTATATCTTTTTAGTATGAATTTATTTAACATTATTTCTTATGATAAGTTAGGAACATTAAGTCAATAAAAATAATTTTTGAATGTGTTTTTAAGTGAATAATATTTTAATAACTCAATTTACCCCACCTCTTGATTCTTTTTAAGACAATTTTTTGATAGAAATATATTACATAAAATCACAGGGTGTTACATTATACCCACTTAAAAATGGATTTCACTATTGAAATTGATCACTCTTATATAAAAAAATGATGATATATTTGTTTCATTTCATCATTAGGTTTCAATTGGGCTTCTTTGAATTTTTTTCTCCAGATAACATTCATCAGGTGAGTATCCTATTTTTTATATCACTTTACCTATATGATCTAAGATATCTAAAAAATATTTCTTCATAAAATATATCATTTTCTAATGGTTTTACCTATGAGATTATTTTATGTTATGGTTTAGTTATGTACTTCCTCAGGATAGTTATATAGAACACATCATGAACTTGAGATAGGTTCAAGTCAAGTGTTATGTAGTAATCTATAATCCCTACTTCATTACGAATCATGAAAGGGAAATATACCTAATGATAAAAAAATCTATTATTTCAAAATCTTATAAACTTTTTCCATGTAGAAAGTCATAGAAAACAATCTCCCAACTTCAAATACAAATTCACACTAATGATTGTCAGCATAATGTATCTATAGATTCTAAGCTATCATGATTTGTTTTTGAAAAGATCTAACATTATCTTCCATTTCCATAACTAGCTCAGGTCCCTATAGCTCTATTTATCCAACTTCATCCAAATAGGATACATTTATACACATCATTACACAATGGTATTATAGAACTATTTGAATGGATGGGTGAAAGCTATTTTTGTAATAAAATTTAACTAGGGGAAAGTGTTGATCACCACCACATTTAAAATTCATAGTATAGGGTCCTTACAAATAATTATGGTTTTGAATTTTTCTCTCATGTTATATATATTTCTTGACGATGCTGAAAATCAACTCTATATCCAAATCCATCTATATAATTTTCCATAACATTGAGGTAATCCTTAGAGACCAATCATATAAAATATAATATGGTAATCCATACAACTAACCACATCCGTAAAAAAATTCTAGAAATACGATCTATGTAGAAATAATCTCTAATAGAAATAAATTATTCTAACTACATATGATGATTGACTACAACACATATATCATTATTCAAATTAAATGTTTTAGGGGGTCTATCAAGAAATCCATATTTATGTTTTCCCATATCCATTCTTGTATATGTAATGGTTGTTACATACCATTATACATTTATCCTTCATCCTTCACATACTGACATTCCAAAAATCTAGATACATACTCTACAATATTTATTTTCATTTTTTCCCTCCAGAAATAACATTTTATATCTTTATAAATATTTTGACATACAATTTGAATAGATAATTATGAATTTTTATCTTCATCTAATAGCTCCTTATTGAAATATGGTATTAATGTAACAAATACCCAGTTTCAAAACATTATCATTCACTCACAATCAAGGTTAACATCAGTATCATTTTCTACTTATTATTTATCACTAAATCTTTTTTTTTTGGTCCTATTCAATAATTACTTGTATATATATTCAAACACTCATTTCAAGAAGATAATATTTCACCCCTTCCATCAGGATTTCTAGATCCATCCTTTGGAAGACAAAAAAATTGGATTGTTTTTTATCCTTGTCATTTTCAAGATAATATGATCTTTTTGACTAAGAGAATCTTTTGCCCTGTTCTCCATCCAATGGTGGTAATGTATTGATAATTCATAATCTTTATTATTCTCCAATAATATAATCTAGTTAATATCCATATATTTTTTGTAAATATATATTATAATGTTTTATAATCATTATATATATCATACTTTTTTTATAAAGATAATTACACCTTATCTTTCTTATAAACATTATCATAGCAAACTCAAAATCATGAGATGGGTAATAGTTCTCATGAATGTTAAATTATCATGAGGCATAAATTACAAAAATATCATTCTGTACGATAGAATATCCTAGTCCCATCTTGGATGCATCATTATAGATTACATGCCCTTATCCTCTATAAGTCAGTGTGAGGATACGTTCTCTAAACAAATTCACATCAAATCCTTCAATTTTTCTTCACCTTAATTCGTCCAATGTAACATAAATACTTTTAGAGTTAAATTAGTGAGGTGATTATATAATGGTGAAAAATTATCCAAAAATCAATTATAATATAAATCCAATACAAGAAATCTAAAGATCTCGATTATAGTGTTTGGTAGAGGATAATGTTCATTAACTTTTATCTTTTAAGGGTCTACTGATATAACCTCTCATGAGATTATAAGAACTAATAATGAAACAATCTGAAGCCAAAATTAAAAATTAGTAAATCGTTCATAATTAATATCCTTCCTTAGGATATTAAGATATATTCATAAATTATTTTATTCTTTTCCATTATTTTTAGAAATATTATATTATCACCTATAAAGAATACCACAAACAAATAAATGTAATACGACAATACACATTTCATTAAATCCCTGAAGAGAGTGGGGGAATAGTTTAACAAAATTTAACCACTAAATAATCCTAGTGTCCATAACTTGATCAAAAATGTTTCTTGGGTATGTCCACCTTCTTAGACCTCAATTGATGATATCCAAAATTAATCTCATTATTGGAAATGTATTGGTCCCCATGTAGTTAATCAAACAATTCATTATTATGTGGTAGAAAATATTTTCTCTTGAATTTGAGTGTGTCTAGTTCTAGATAATCAATGCAAAGTCTCATTGACCAATCTTTCCTATTACCAAAAAAATTGTATTCCCCATGGTGACACACTTAACTAAATGAATATCTTGATAAGTTATACTAGGTATTTTTATTCAATTCTTATAACTCAATCGAGGAGATTATCTATGGAGTATTTGAAATTATTGTAACAGTAGGAATGGTTTCTCTCATGAAATAAAATTAAGGTTTCAGTGGAAGATAAAGAAATAATTCAATAAATATATAATAAAACTCCCACACAATAGAAATATTTTTGAAATTGAGTTTCTCACCAACCCTAACCAATAATGTCCTCTTTTAAATGGAAATCAATACCCATACAATGGATGTGATTTAGATAAAAAGTTCATATTTATCATTACATAGATAGATGATTATATTTTGGTTCAAAATATCAAAATTTTCATCCCATATAGGGAAATTAATGTGGTATTTATGTAGAGATAAATAATCCATTTAAAAATAACACTAAACTCAACCAGATGAAAAATAATAGGATCTTTAGGAATCACAATCCTAAAAACATAATCTTTAGAGAAACCATATACTTGAGATGAGACCATTATAACATTATAATATTTTTCTACTAACTCATTATTTAATCACCGATGTGTTATAGTGATACCGTTTTCAAATTACTTGGATGTAAAAGATATAGTAGATCTAGAATCAAATAAGGCATTATAAATTTTAGAGTTTATGGTAAGTGAACCATTAACCATGTTATAATCGTACCCCTATTCATATATAGTGATCACATGAGATTTACCTTTCTATTAGGGATTAATAGGTTGTTAACGTACATCATAATCATTAAACATTAAATTTTTACATTGTTTAACATAATTTTAATACTTCTTTTATTTAAGAAACTGGAGGGTAAGAGGTGCATGATTTAGTGCATTTTCTCTATTTACATCATTAGGTAATTTATTCCCATGAATTCATTATTATATTTCAAAATGACCTTAATTTCTATTATTTAAACATTTACCAATCCCCTTAAGATAATACCCTCCATGATTTATTTTGGACAAGAAATATAATGAAAATCTCATCTTCTTACCTCTATTTTTCGGATTTAATTCAAATTATATCATTTGTTTCTTATATAAATAATGATATTTATGGGTAACTCAAATTTACATATTCACCTTTAAGTAATAGTGAAATATTTATTGATATCTATTGATGTACATTATAGTGAAATCCATTCATAGTCATAGATTTAATCCACTGCAGAATCAATCAACCTTACATTCATGTTGGATGATAATACAAGATGTGCACCTCACAAGTATTGTAAATGTTTCCTCATAGGTACCAACAAATTCATAATCCTTTTTTTGTGAATTTATTTCCTTCCCCATTTTCATATGAGGAAAAAAAGTAATCTACTGATAAAAAATAAGCTCATAAACTCAACACATTTCATATTTTATTTTTTTTCGTATTGCCTCATGTTCTTGATAACAGACCCTCATTGATATGATTCACCTTTTAAATGAAAAATATCAATAATAAATTTCTCATGCTTCGATCAATGGATGGTGGAAAATATCATTTTAGTGGTACTTATCCATTACATAGAAACAATAAAATCAATAGACCCACTATAAAAATGGGTAAATTGCCTCATGAAGGACTCAACAAAAATGAGTTCCCTAATTTGACCATTTGTAATATCATCATGATTCATAGATTGAAATTGTTTTGTGCGCAATTATAAAATCAACATTATTCGAAGTCCCATAACATTCGGTTTATTGGGAGGAAAATAATTTATTTATCTATTGCATTCATAACTAACACGATTCCTTCAGGTTCTATCCATTGACTACATTGAAAAAGTATAGTTTGAGAAACAATAATAATTGTGGAAAAACATATAATCATGAAAAATAATTTATAGGATGTCTAAATCATGACACACTCTATTATGAAACCATAGGTTTAACCTAGGTTTTTCATGATCATTACTAAAATATTATTATGTTATCCTAAACATAGACTTACACCTATGGTTTTGACTACGAATATCTCATCCTAGTTTACAATTTTTAACTAAACCTTACTATGATTCCAATAATAGTGACCCAAAAATTTCAGAAATAGATATTAAATATTATTAATTGAATTTTCATTATATATCAGAATGATACATTATACAATCTTATAGGTCTAGTATTTTTATAAACTTAGATGCCTAAAAACTATTTAATAACTGTCTCCAATTGAAATCTTTCATTACTAGAATCCTTATAAGAAATATCATTCCTAAATCCTTTCTATAAAACAAATGGAATGGAAAAAATAAGAAAGGGTGAGATGCTATTCTCAATAAAGTGAAAATGTATATATCATTGATCAAATAATTATATCTTGTGCATAAAGGTATGATAACATGAACATACCATTATAAAAAATACCTTGTTTATCATATATCATAATATTGAGTCATGAAATAATGATTAGTGGTTCATAATACCTAAATCATAAAAGATTTAAAGCGCATGATACACGAGAGAATAAAATTTGAATAATACATGGAATTTTCCCATATACATATGAATAGAAAATCATTTTGTTAGCAGTAAACCACTCACTTCAAGGACTATCATAGTAGAATGTTTTCACTCCCCAAACCATTGTAGTATCCAAGGTTCACTCCATATACTATCATAGTGAATTTGGTTCACTCCCAAAACAACATTAGTATTTAAGGTTCACTCCAAAGTCTGTCATAGTGGAAATATTCCATTACTGAATTGTGTTCACTCCCCATTCCACTTCAATTTATCTCATATGATATCTATTATTACCGAATGCATTGGAACTAGATATATGAACCACCCATAAAATAATTAACATCATACATATGTGTACCACAAGATCAAAAAACATTAATTATATTAGAACGCATTAAAATTAATGGTTTTCGTAAACATTTCATCATATCATAACCCATAGAAAAGAAATATGTTCTCTAATAATTAAATCACTAAATCCTTTTATAAACAATGGAAAAATATTGGTTTCAAAGATATATTATCATCATAATCATAAAAAATCCATAGAAAGATTAAGGATAGTATCCTTTGATAATTTCCCCACTAAATCATAAGTGAAATCAAAGGTCAGTGACTTTGATAAATAAAATTACTATTAAGATATTATTAAAAATTTTGTGAGGGAAATTAACATTCCGCCTTAAAAATAATTCATTAAAATCTAAATAAATTAAAAAATGTTAATAAAAACATTTCCATTGAAAATAACCAATGAAACATGTAACTAAATCATTAAATCATAGATAGGTCATGATGGTTTGAATTGTTTTTCATGCCATATAAGTTCAAGGAAAATAGTATTTTTACAATTTTATAAGAAAACATAGAAGGTGCATCATTCGAAATATGATAAGAAGATTCCATTTAAAACATGTTTTTTAAGGATAATATGGGTAAAATTACTTTAAGTAATCAAATTATAATATTACAAATCTTCTTGAAATCATTTTTATAAAACATGGATATTAAAGAAAAATGAATTTTGACCAAAGAGATAAGTAATGAAAATTTTCCTTAAAAACATATTTTTAGTCCTTTGAGAACGTACGTTGTGTTAAATGAATTAAAAAATATATTTCTAATAAATAAATAGAGTATAATAAATCCATTGGTGTATTGAGATATAGATCATAATAATTCATCATCAGAAACCTAATAATAAATAATTCTGAGAAATAGTGATATTGAAACATAAAACTACTTATTTCTTTGGAAAATTTTTTATTTTAATCCCAATGAAAGAAATAAACTTATGATAATTTTCAAATTTCCCAAAAATTAAAATTAATATTCAATAAATAAATTTAGGTTTAGTATATTCTTCACATAAAAGAATCTATTGGCTAATATGACATGTGTCTCACATAAATAAAAGTGAAATGAAAATCCCTTACTTCAAATTCAACTACATTAATATATGTAGGAACATAATATACAAAAAATATGGATTTTTTATAAATTTATTTTATAGCTATAATCATATATATAAAACCACTTATAGTTTAATCATAATATTTTTTCATCTTCTTGTTATCAATTTTTATGAAAATCTTTGTTCTAAGGGGTATCTTCTTGGTTTTTCATACATGATTTGGTTCAGTAGTTTCATTACTTGTATTTTGATCATGGTTAAATAAATTATTATAAATTAATCATTATATAAACATTATATATAATCATTATATACATATTTATAGTTATCCATAAATATATAAATATAAAAATAAATTACATCGTTCACGGAGATGGTAGGTTATTTGTATGCACAATAACAGTTTTCATTTATTCGACAGATAGAATGAAAGAAAAATAAATAAAAAATAAAATTTAAATAATCAATTTCATATCACATATATGATATAATTTAATAGAATCCATCTTTATTACCATCCTTGTAAAATGTTAGAAAATCACATCACTTCATGAAGATGGTAGTCCATATGTAAGATTGAGAAACATTGTGATTTGATAATGAATTGGAAGGTAATAAGGTATATGTGATATTATAATTATGAATGTATAATTATTTCATAATTATCATATATAAACACTAAATCCATAAAATTACTCATCGACAAAATATGATGAGGAGAAATTAATTTTATTTCAATAAAGAGACTGTAAGTCGTACGTATGAATAAGGGACTCTTTTACATCCCATTTGATGTAAACGGGTTAGATAAATGTTATTTAATAATAATAATTACATTTTAATATATTTAGGATATTTAATTTATTATTTAATTAAAAGTACAAAATATTTATAAGAGGTAAAATTAGAATTAAATGGAAAGTGTTCGTTGAAGGTGATTAACTCTATTGAAAGAGATCCTTTAGATCTATACTTAAGTATCATAGGTTGGAATTTGGGAATAAATACAAAACTAGAATGATTCTAAGGAAGATAATAATTTATTTCAGTAGAGTATGTTTTATATATAAGACATAATGTTTTGTGAATAAGAGAATGGTGGGGTGCCCTTTCAGAGTTGAGGGGAAGCAGGGTCTTAGAATTTCATAAATGATTAAAACATATTTAATTCATTATTAAGAAAAATGTTTAAAAATTTCCTATAAATTATAAAAGTATGAACATTTTGACCTTTCATTATCATCATTTTTATCTTTTAATATTTTTATTATTTTTATGTATTTTAGTAAATTATTATTTTCATATAATATTATTATTTCCAATTTAGAAAATATTTATTTAATTTGAAATAAAATACAAAAAGATAATTTTGGAATTCAAATAAATTTATTTAATATAGAGATAATATATATAATTCATATAAAAGATTTTTGGACCACTATAACTAACTTAAATTTAATTACATTTCAATTTTTTAAATTTCTTTATTTTATTTTTCTAATAATTGAATAAATATTCCGTTAACATTATATAAGGATTTTAGGTACCTCTATAATTTAAAAAAATTATAAATAAATATATATCATTAAAAAATTACATAATTTTGAAAATGATATTTGTATATGTTTATAACATTCTTTTGTTTCAATGTGGACATATAATAGATGTTGAAAACAAATAGGGTGACATTTTTTTTAACTTTCATTGAATTAAATATTATATAGCGTATTTTCATGTAAAAGTGTTTATTAAGGACATTAATTTAATCCTAAGGTTATAAGGGTCGAATTCCATTCATCTAAAAGTTATTATGATGAAAATTTATGTCCTTATCATTTTCCTTTTGCAAAGAATACCCCAATTTACCATTTATTGAGGTTATAAATTTTACCATGGTTACTGTTATTATTGAATAAATATATAAATAACCAAATTTACCAAATTTTAACATCATTATTCTAAATATGGAATAATTTTAATCAAATTAAATTTATAAATGTGATAGAAATTATTTTTAAAATTATCATGCAAGAGGTGGGAAGAATTGTTTCTAGAAAAATACATTCTTAAGCATGAAACATGGTTTATTATTACCCAATTCCTAGAAAATGCTTATTGAATGATAATTTTTTTTAAATAAATGTTTAATATATATATTGAATTAAAATAATTCACTAATAGTGGATATTTTAATTTATAAATATAAAAATACTTTTTATGCATAAAAGTACTTCAAATAAATTTCTATTTTACTTTTAAATGATTTTAATTTTTATTTCTAATTAAATGATACCAGAATAAGTAAATTTATAAAATGTGACTTAAAAAATTAAAAAAAATTATTCCTATGCATATTCTTAAATACAATGTATATTTTATAATTGTGACATTAAATAATAACATTTTAATAGTATACTGAAAGTTTTTTAAACTCATCTTTGCCTGTAACACAGGATAATGACGAAAAAATAAATTTATTTGAAAAATATATATTTCATAAAATATTGATTTGTTACAATGTGGGTCACCACTATCCATTATGATTATATATGTGTGGTTCCCTTTGAATTCAATCATCTAGGTGTATATCCTAGATGATATGGTTCGTACGCAACCCAGAAACACTACACTCACTATATTAAGAATTATCTAACCATTGATATGTGTTGGTTGTTCCATAATGATGTATCTCTAACCCCATAACATTATGTTTCTTCTATAAATAATCTACATGATTTATATGAACCACCTGAAATCTTCTATATAGTTGATATTTTTTGAGGAATTTTAACTTCTCTAGTCTCACTATTTTTGTCTAATCTAGAGACACTATTACTCATACTGATAAACATAATGCATGTATCTCTCATATATTCCAAAAATTATTTATTTATTCCACTATGATTGAGAAAATGATTGGGAATAGAGGTATTCTTTAATCATAAATATCAACATCAAATTTAAAAAAAATTAATTTTTTAGATCCATAATCAGTTCAAATTAACGGTTATGGGAGATGTATTGTTGAATATACATTGAAAATCTCTATATATAATTGATTAACACTATGAGTTAGATAGCTCGATGAGCCAGTAAGGGGCTCTGTAACGATAGGGTTTTCCCCTGTCGTTACATTCACCTTCTCCGTCTCAGGCCGACGACATTCTCTCCTTGACATTCCTACTCGGCAGCTCATGGAATACAGCTCATTTATGTTAGTTGCAGCCTCGTTTCGATGTGGTGGGACGTTTGGAGATTCAATGTCGGCTTTGAGGGAGGTTTTGAAGGCGGTGACGTGATTTTGGGTTTGGCTTGCGGCGGGACCATCTTTCTGGTGTGTTGGCGTTCGGATGGCTGGATAAGGTAATGGATTTCAACCCTTGTGATCATTAATCGAGTTAAGGTTAGAGATTTTAACCCTTTGTAAATTGAATCGTGGTATGGTTTCTGATGAGAATCAATATGAGTAGTGTAGTGTGATGTGTGAGTTTCAAATATGCTTCTTGAACCTGTTCTGTTTGTGATTTCATTATGGTTGAAGTGGTGGTTGTGAATCTGCGAATATTGATCTGGTTGATCTGTGAGTTTGGAATTGTTACATGGTTCTTGATTCCAGGAAGAAAACATTGGATCCTACCTGATGAGTTTCTCCGTAGGCAAGAATAATCGATGTGAAACGAAATGGAAATATGGACTCCAGCTTACTCTCTGGCTATATGACGGTGATGGCGGGATGTCGATACCATCGAGGGTAATGATGATGGAAGGCAACCAGACGTGATGTAGGTAGTTGTGGGTACTCATTACTCGAGGTCTCTTAGATACTCTGTATTTTTAATTTTTAATTTTGAACTCTCTTTTTGGCTACTTTCAATTTGTAACCCGCACTTATTGTTTCGGTTACCACTCACCCATATAGTGGACTATTTGAAAATAAAAAAAGAAATTCTCGCGATTAACACTCTTATTACTAATTAAAAATATTTCTCATTATGATAGCTACAAAATTTTTTCAATATTATAGTATTAAATACCACAATATATTTTATTATGAACATGTTCTGATTGTATCTTTTTATTTGTCCATGTTTATTTTATCATTATCATATGTAAGTAATAACATGAAAACCCTCATATTTGGTAATATATTCATTAATCCTTTCATATCAACTACATCTGTCCCCTCAAATTTTTTATTGAAAATTTTTTATGTCACTGTCACATGGGATGATTATTTCACAATTAAAATATGCATTCAATGTCTTACGAGATGCTAAATTTTATCCTATGACTACCGTTAACACTACTGAGTAAATGAAATCCTTTTCAATATATTAGTGACCCTTACACTTTTCTATAGATATATCAACATTTTTTGATAAACATAATCACCTCATGATAAATCATTCCGATATTGGGTGCATTTTGAGAAAATTTATTTGATTTATATAATTTTAAATAAAATAAATTTTGAATATGTTCTTGACATTGACAATTTCCTTAATAATGAACCAAAATATAGTCTTAAATACTCTGATCATGAACACATATAATTGATACATTTTTTAAGGATGATATAATAGGTTACATATCTACCTAGATGATTACTTTTGGATTTGTTGTGTTTCATGGGGGTAATTTAATCTCCTCACACAACATGATGTAGAAAATTATCCTTCAATATAGATTTGATCCTGATTACGATTTCATTACCATTGGTACTACTGAGATTATTTGACTTTTACAACTTTTTCCTACTGTTGGCGTCCTAGAGACAACATTATTTTATATATTTTTTATTACCACTATATATACTGTTTGATTTATATAATATGGTTATTCTTATCACATATTTTTTATAATTATGTTTTACTTATGAGATAACCTCTTTAGAATAAATCATTTTTTAACAGTTCATGTTATGGTGAATACCTTGGTATATTAGGAAAATATTCGTAACGTTATATCATGTGTCCCAAACAAATCATTCTAGTATTTCATAGATGTTGTCTGATAATAGGGTGTCAAAGGATCATAATAATCGATAATTATCATGATGTTAATACATGTTTATATCTAATAAGAGTGGTCATGAGGACATATCCACCATAGGAATTCGACATATCTTGATTGTAATCAGATATTACTATATGTGACCAAATGTATTATTTATTATACTGGGGTTCATTATATCTATATCATGAAGGGTATACACTAATTCATGATGAAAACCTTGATGTATATTATATTGGAAGAGTATCTTGTGTTGGAATGTCATGAGAAGAATGGTGATTAATTTAATTATCAAGAGAAAATTTATCCATACTGAATTATAGGGGAATATATTACTATCCCTTTGGACAGAGATGAATATAGATTACATAAATCAATGGAAATTGTATTTATCTGAATGGTAAACATGTAAATTCAATGAAATATATATCAAGAATTAATCAATTTTGGCATGCGTATGTGTCTCTCTTGATAAGATATTGATTAATAAATGGATTATATTACATAGAAATATTTATGAGAGGTTATATTTTTTTTATGAAATCTTTTTTTCCCTCTAGGTAACATGATGTGATTCTAGACACATATCTTGTTCTAGAGAGTAGAATTTATTCCATCAATAAAGCGTCCAAGATAGCCTGACACTTAGTGGATCCATAATATCATTGGATTTAGATGAGTCAGATCATATGAATGGAGTATGTAAAAGTGTATGGATCTGTGTGTAGAGACCATATTTTTTCCATGTAAAAATTTGGAATATAACTATAAATGTTTTGGGAGATAGGCTCAAAGATGCCATGGGATTCCAAGGCCTGACGTTAACAAAATTAAATTTATAAAAATATTAAATATATTTTATATCGTTCCACTACGATTCTTAAAGAAAATATGATATAAAATAAACAGAGTCTCATATAAAAAATCTAAGACAAAAGTTGAATCAATAATGTTGGTTTTACCCTAGGCACAACCTAATTATGGTCAACGTGGGGCATTCCAGTAGAGAGGACATTGGCAGGTTCATTTATATTAAATTTATTTATTTATTTATTTATATAATTTATATTTCCTAAAAATATCCTCATATATAAAATAAAAAATATATAAGATTTGTATGGTTATTCACATAACATTCAGACCATTGAGAGGATATTTATTCCACCCTCCTTTGGAAAATCAAGACAAGAAGATAACGAGCCTCCAGATCCTGGAGAATCAAGATGTAGTGAATGCAATAAATTCACTCATTCATTAGAGAGAATTTCCATCATCGATGAATAATACATATCAATGTAGGAATCATTAATTATGGATGTTTCCTTTTTGATTAAAATTTTTTAATCATGGACTATCAATCTTATTTTGATTTGTATTCTTGAAACCTTTGCATTACCTCAAGTCAATTTAAATTGATTATTTGATTCATTTATACCTGATATGTTCTTTTCATCCCCCAATATTACCCAATTAAAATTATATGGAAATTAAAACAATTGAAATTATTAATGTGACTTTTTTATCATTTTCCCATCCCCTTTGTTATTCATGTAATTCACCGTTGGCCTATAGGGCCACGGTTCGGCATTATCAGGAAGGTACGATCATGATTCTATCCCCAAACACATGGTGGATTTGTGTGTGATGAATGGAATGATGAATCAAAGATCTATTTGGATGTATTTCATCATATGGGTTATTTACCTATGTAATTGGAGATCTGGTGATGCGACGGGAGGTGTTATGGGTTACAGTGGCGCGTGGGATTCATTCGGGTTAATCAAAACAGCAATTTTCAACAAATGGAGTTCCACAAACAATGGTAAATTGAACATTACATTTATTATAGGAATCATTGACATGATAATGAAATAATTGTTCATGGATCTAGATCAAATGAATAAGATCTATATTTCTGCAAAAAAAATGAACTACACAGTGTGTGTGTGCTGAGATGAACACATGTCGGGTAGTTCCCCTATAGATGCGGTACTAGGGTTTTGGAAATATTAAGGGTCCCATGCCATGTATATGGGATATATTCTATATGAACCTCTGAAATTAGATATTCCATGGGATATATGAACATGGGTAGGACCCCATGTAAGAGGACACATCATGTATCGAAGTACATGGGCAAGGGCATGGTTTCACGGACACGACCAAGAGCATAGGAAGGACCACATGTGGATAAGGTATGTCATTTATTTACCTTCCAAACATTGTTGGTATTCATGGGAATTGATCATTGTATCAGAAGATACATTATTAGGTAGTGGAGTGGGACCACACACCGTGTGTGTCCCCTTACTCCCACTTCATTTCTGAGGAAAATTTTACCTCTCAGATCATCTTTTTCTACACTCAAATTTATTCCCATGAGAAGCCTATCCTGAGATTTTTTTCTTGTATAATGTGATGATAGCCTTTATGGTGTATGTTATTATATGGTGTGATTTGTTCTGAGTGTGATTTTTCTTTAGGATATGCTCGAGGACTACATAGATCTGGTAGGATCATCAAAGAGATCAAATAAGCAACCTCATATTGAGCAATGTATGGGTTCTCGATTGACCATCAGAGCCGAAAACTCCTTCTAGTTTAGATAATTGTTCCTCTACCTAACCACTGAGTATCAACCTCATAATGTGTAGGGAATGGGACCTCGATCTATTATTTGATGGGTTCCCTCCTAAAATATCATGGAATTGTTCCTCAACAACTAGAGTGGAACCCTCCTATAGGGAAGGGCACAATTTCTCTATATATTATTTTAGTGGATCCCTCATATGGAATCAAGGAATGGTTCATCAACAACAAGAGTGGAACCCCCTACTGGGAAGGGAATGTGTCCTTTATCTACTATCTTATCAGAAACCTCCTACCGAATCAAGGAATGGTTTCTCAACCACTATAGTGTCCCCCTATTAATGGGTAAGTAATGATTCCGATATATGCTACACAATTGGAACCATCATGTTGTATATAGGTATGTTTCCATGACCATTATAGTGGAATGCTATTATTGGGAAGGGAATGAGTCCTATATCGACTATCAGAGTGACACCCTCATACAGAGATAGGGAATGATTCATTTACCACTAGAGTGGCACCATGCTATTGTACTGGATAAGGAGTTCTCTACCTAGAGATTATGGAATCATTAATATGATTCAAATTGGTGATGTGTGGTTCAACATGGATATTTCTTTGGACACGTGTGTGAGATTATACACATCTTTGATGGACCTCTTGGAACTGGTGCCACTCTTTCTGAGCTTGTTCGTGAGATGGGGATCCCCTTCCACTCTTATTTGAGATTCTTCATTTGAGAATACATATATATATATATATATATATTTCCATGTCATTGGATTTTGTTTCTTTCTTGATTTGGGATTATCTTGCTATTCATATCATGTCTCTAACTTCTCCCCCTTCATCAATTGGTGCGTCATATTGGGTATATATATACCCACACCTACATAGGATTTTCCCACACATGTCATATCTTATGAAAATGATAGATAGTTCGGTGGTTATTATAGTGTATCATAGGGATAACCTATTTAATTTGAGTTTATAATTTGGTCATGGATTGGAGATTTGTTATATTTGATCTCCCATCATTTACATTCTAATTATTGACATATTAAGAAATATTTATGGTTGGGAATGAAATTTTCAGTTTTATATTTCAATTTACACTATTGTACTATTGTGATACCTAGAGGTTTAAGATTCATGGTTTATTATATATATAATTCATATTTTATTATTATTATTATTCACTTCTTAATGGATATGTTAAGGTGTGTGTGTATATTTATAGTAAGAAAAGTCCCCTGATATTAGTTAATCCATTTTTCCCTTATCAGCACCCCATTGACCATGGAGGATGGATTAGGGTATTTTTCCTCGATCCATGTTGGGTCGGGTAATTTTATATTCATATAATAGCCTTTAATTCATTGGTATGGTGTTTTGATATGTCCCCATATGAGGATTTAGTTGGGATATAGGGAAATAGTGTCAAAGTGTTTCGAGGGTTGATCTCAAAACAGCAAACCCAATGTTAGTGTAAAGGTATATGTATCCACTCAAGAGGACTCTTAATATCTGTAAAGACCAATAAATTTCAAGGAAAATTTTGTTTCCTAATTATTTGGAATTTTACGAGTCTGTGGTTTCTGACGGCACCTGATTCTGAGGCCCGATGTGCCCGGAATCATTTTCTAAAGTTCTGTTCTGGTACGTTCAGTAAACATACGTGCGGGTTTTTCTATCTTTTGAACTGGTGCTCAGATTTAAAATATGAGGGAACCGATGTACTCGCAGCACCTGTATTTTCTTAAGGGAACCTTTACAGTAGATTCATTTTATTGGGAGGAGAAGTTTATTTTTATGGATTTATAATAAATTAAATAAAATAGTTGTACACAATTTTATTTATGTTTGGTAGTTATTTCCTACAAGGCAGAGTTAGAGGTGGGGGCCACACCCACATAACCTTCTATGAGAGGATAATGTGTGGTGTGTCCCACACTATCCCCTAACCCTTTAACATCCCCTAAAATCCCCATTAACGCCTTTATTTAATTTTTGATAACTCTACTATTTTAATGGTAGAGCCTCTCCAAATTCTACCCTCCTCTCTTGAATGTGGAAATTCACCATCAATTAATGAACATTTAATTTTGGATCCTATAATTATTAAATTAGTTTGAAAAAATCATATGAGAATAAAATAATATCTTAGGCTATTATTTTTGTTGGACTTGTTGTGTTGGGGAAGCTCTGGAAAATTACGAATAGAGTTCTTCACTAGATGAAGAAAATTGCCCTTCCAATGAAGAACCACCGAAGAACAATGATCATATCTTTAGATCTTCAGCCAAGCCAAAGGAGAAGGATCCACCTGCAAGGAACGTCGCCGATGCACCATCCTCTGCTCC
This sequence comes from Viscum album, assembly GCA_963277665.1. Lineage (NCBI taxonomy): Eukaryota > Viridiplantae > Streptophyta > Magnoliopsida > Santalales > Viscaceae > Viscum > Viscum album. The sequence continues at coordinate 2,038,432,428 of OY728148.1, forward strand.
TTCTTCCCCGAAATCAACGAGTTAATGCCGCCTCCTCGTGACTCCATCTATGAACAAACCTTATTTCGATGTAGGGTGTTTTTATAATTTCATTTGAGTAAATTATACCTCTGTTCTCGTTGAATGCAAGTGATCGTCTATGTCCAATTGATACCGCCTAAAGCGGAGGGCTCGGGCCGAATAAAAACACCCCGATGACCCTCCGTAATTTCTTTTTTATTCGTGATGGAAACCGTGTTGGAAGCATTGGTGACGATCGGGGGTGGCGATGACCGAAGGCGGCGGTGGCAATGGCAGTCGTGCACCGGCCCAAAGAGAACCACGTCACTGAGTTCCGCGCAGAGAGGGAAAGACCATGACCCGCAACCGCGGGCTTCTCGGTCGAAGAAGAACCGGCTAGCTAATGCTGTCCGGACTGAAGAAACTATGGTTCCACGAGGGATTCGGGATGTGGAGGACCGCGGCCCGCGTTCCTCAGGCCTCTCGGCTGACGAACTGGCCAGCAGGCGGCCGGCCGGGCTGGGAAGACCCGACAGTTCCAGGAGGGCACCGCATTGGGGGAACATAGGCCCGCCCGTGCAGGTTTCTCATGACGGGAAGACCGGCCGGATGGACAAGATGGCATCGTCGCTCGGCGCCTCTGGTTCAGAAAGTCAGGGGGGGTTGCCCCCCCCCCCCACACTGGCTCGGCCAGTTGGCTGAGCTGCGGCCTGCCGCGGGCCGCGCCGCACCCAGCCGGGTCGGGCCGCACCCAGCTAGGCCGCACCCCGCCAGGTCGGGCTGCCTACCATGGATCAGGTCATGCCCCACCGGTTCGGGCCACACATTATCCCACTGGGCCGACCCCTTAGCCGGGTCGGACCCGCCGAGCTAGGATGGGCCGACCCACCATCCCACTGGGCTTGACGGGTTGGGCCCATTACACTTAAATGTGAATTACTTCATGACAGGGCATCTGATCGATGTGCCGTCTATGGAATTGGGACCCTAGCGACGAGGCAGTTCTTTTTGTGATACACTAAATGATTTTTGGAAAACTTTGGAAAACGCCCAGGTTTGGAATGAGCGTAATTCCAACTGGGCCCTTGGAATGGAAAATCCAATATCTCTCAGACCGGGCGTCTGATTGACATTCCGTCTATCGCTTTGGGTTCCTTTTGACAAGACAGAACTTCTGGATATATCAAATCTGGGCTTCATGATAGTTGTTGTATCAACCCCTTAACTTCAAGATTTGACCCCTCCCAGAATCGAGTGTGATGTGTGCGGGAACACTAGAGATGGATGCGACTGTGATTACTACCATAAAGGAATCCCCCGTGGGTTCGACGACAATGAAAACTGGACTGGAATCCTAAATGGGTTCGACAGTGATGAAAACTATACTAGAATCCTCTGTGGGTTTGACAGTGATGACTACTATACTTGTATATTATGTGGGTCTGAGAGTTTGACTTCTGTACTTGTATCCTGAGTTAGTCTGACAGAGTAGTTGGTCTAGTATCCTACGTGGGTCTGATAACTTAGTTGGTCTAGTATCCTACGTGGGTCTGACATCTTAGATGAATCAGTAACTACGTCCAATAATCTCTATCTCTATACGAATGATGTATACCTGTGTGAGCTGAGTCTTGACATTCAGTAATTATCATGGATGTGATTGACTTACATTCCAGTGTGGACTGAGTTGTGCTTAGTCTCGAGAGTTGGAGTCGAACTATGATTGATAACTTAGGTCTATGTATGGGCATATTCCTATGTAGAGTTGGTTGATACTTCGTGATCGTATCTTTATTTTTTGTTCTATCCTTCGTGGATTCTAGGAGACCTTCAGTGGTCTTGGGTTCCCTATTGAGTATCTTTTACTCAACCCTGCACGGGTTATTCATGCACTACGTTGTGTTGGATGCTGACAACAGACAGCGCTGATCGAGGAGGAGACCTGTGTAGCTGGACGGTACCCAGAGGTGGACCACTTTGTGAGATGTACATGGAGGGGGCGGAAGGACCTGGGTTGCTGAGGAGGCCATCTGTACCCACCCTTCAGGTGGTATTTTCAGAGGACGACTCAGTGGTTGTTGTTTTACTTTACTGCAGTTGTGCTATCTTTTCAGTTGTATTGTACTTACTGTTGGGCTTGTATTTCCGACCCCTTTTCCTTTTACCATTTACTTTTGTTTACATTATTTCTTAGTGATTACATCAATTGAGAACTATGTTGTGTTTGTTCACTTTTTTAAAGGCAATGCCTTCCCAGTATAGGGATTTGTGCCTTTGGTGCTAGTCTCTAGCCCCTAGCCTATGAAAGGTGGGCATGGGTAGTAACGGCATGGGCCCCAAGGATGGGTCGTGAAAAATTGGTATTAGAGTAGTTGGTTCTACCGCAGAACTCAGGACTCTGATCATTATTTTCTATGAAGAAATAGTGTTAAAATTATTGAGTGTGGATTTCAGTATCAGGGAGTCCAGTGTTGGTACGGCGGATGATGTATCCATACACCAGGACCAGGACCTATGATTTTAAACTCATTGCACGAAAGCACTGATTTCATGTGTGTTTCAAAGGATTTCATTGTAATGACTTTGTGTCAGCTCACTAGGTATATTGTTTGACCATGGCGTGCCTATTTCTTCTCATGTTATTCCCACGAAGGTAGCCAACTAGGGTTCCGAGTCACGTATGAGATGGTAGCCCTACCAAGAGATAAGGCCTCGGTGAAGGGCCCCATCACAGTAGAGGCACCAGCGGTACCACTACCTGATGTGCCACCGGTAACACGATCCCTAGCAGTAGAGAGTGCATGCTGCCTGAGTGCATTGCACGAGTTCCAGCGATAGAGGCCATCATGGTTCTGTAGAGAGATGGACCCTCAGGCAGCTGAGGATGGGCTGGAGGTTATTGTCAAAGTTTTCAGACTTGTAGGGAGACCATCTAACAATATGTTGATCCTTGTCACGAGTCTCCTGCACGATGTAGCAGGTAGATGGTGGAGCCTGATACTCTAAGTGCATGACGAGGCATCTTTACTATTGACAGACTTTTAGAGTCTCTTCTGCTCGGAGTTTGTTCCATCCACCCTTCATGAGGTGCAGACTCAAGAGTTACTGCATTTGCAGCATGTCAGTAGCTTAGTACTCAGCAAGGTTCACTGACCTCTCATGCTACTCCATGGATATGGTACGAGACCCGTTCTTCAGGGACTGTACCTTTGAGCAGAGACTCAGACATGTGATTAGGGATTCGATGATCTCCCTCAGTATTCCAATGTAGGCGGTAGTACTGGAGGGAGCCCTACTTGTAGAGAGAGTTCTTGCTGAGCCGACACCATCTACGAGACCCACTGTAGGACGACACATAGCAGAGTCTTCTATAGCTGGTAGTAGACAGTTGACGTAGAGGTCCAAGCGGACCAGGCCATAAGCAGGGTGACCTCAGGATACAGGTTCTGTTGTGTGGGGAACACAAAACTGATCCAACGATACATGGAGCAGGAAGTGTTATGCATGCGGCGGGCTGGGTCACAAGGCTCGATACTACCCGACCCACCATGCGGACGATCAGTAGATAGTAGAGGGACCTCTGAGGCAGAGGCAGAGGTTCAACTGTGGTGGTCCGCCGGGAGCGGGTGGACATGGCAGAGAAGCTGGCCGAGTAGTGGGTGGTGGATGACGTTTTGAGGATCTACCACCACCACCACCAGAAGTTCCCCCCGACCACAGGGAGCTGGAGGACAGAGGCGGGCTCAGATCCAGGTAGTCGAGGCTTACGACAACGGCACACCTGAGATTATTCGAGGTACTATCTGTGTCTCCTCAACCCTTGTTGTAGTACTTATAGACACAGGTGCAAGTCATTCTTTTATTGTCGTTTCCCTTGTTCGGAGCTCGAAGATTCTGACAGATCCATTGGCTCGATCATTATGGGTAGAGACTCCTATGGGAGTAGACTCGATGATTACGCACTGGTGCTGGTAGTGTGAGCTTACTCTAGGAGGAGATATCTTCGACTGGGATCTTCTTGTAGCGGCATCGAGTCCTTACGACATCATATTGGGTATGGACTGGTTACCTACAGTCCATGCTCAGATCTACTATATTTGGCGCAAAGTTCCATGTGTCCGCACAGATGGGAGTAGGTTCACCTTCACCAGCGAGAGGGGAGCCTTTGCATCATTGGATGGACTTATGTAGAGGATAGGGAATCCGATCAAAAATCAGTTGGCTAGTCTCATCCATGGAGAAGTTGATGTGTGGAGTCTGAGTTTTCCTATTATCGTGGATCAGTATGCGGACGTTTTTCCTGATGACATTCCAGGACTACCTCCTCACAGAGAGGTAGACTTCAACATAGACATGGACCCTGGGATAGTACCGATATCTACTCCAGCATATCAGATGGACCTCGTTGAGTTTCGTGAGCTGTGGGTACAGTTGGAGGACTTTTACGGGAAGGGATTCATCCGACCCAGTGTTTCACCATGGGATTCTCCGATTTCATTCACCAAGAAGGTGGATGGGAGCTTGCAACTATGTTTCGACCACCGTCGCCTGAATTAGGTGACCGTGAAGAACAAGTACCCACTCCCAAGGATTGATGACCTCATTGATCAGCTCAAGAGAGCATGATGGTTCTCGAATATAGACCTCAGGTCAGGCTATCACCAGCTCAAATTACGACATGAGGATGTGCAGATGATAGCCTTCAGGTGTCGTTATGGCCACTATGAGTTCTTGGTTATACCTTTCAGCGTAACCAACACACCATCAGTATTCATGAGTCTCATGAACAGGTTCTTCCAGCCTTACCTTGATCAATTTGTCGTATTATTCATCAATGACATACTAATTTACTCGACTACTAAGGAGGATCATGCCTACCATTTATGGGTAGTACTGGATACACTCTGAGAGAACCAACTTTATGGTAAGCTCTAGAAGTGCCAGTTATGGATTCGATAGGTTCAATTCATGGGACATGTCATATCGGAGGATGGGGTAGCAGTGGATCTAGCGAAGATCAAGGCAGTTCTATCTTGGGATCCACCCAAGAGTGTGATAGAGGTTCGGAGTTTCCTGGGCCTTGCTAGGTACTATTGGAGGATTGTGTCAGACTTCTCCAGAGTTGCAACATTGCTTTCATCTTTGAAGAAGAAGGGGGAACCCTTCATGTGGTCAAAGAGATGCTAGAAGAGCTTTCATGAGCTGAGGCATAAGTTGACCAGTGTGCCCATATTGAGGCTATGGGAGGAGGGTGTAGGGTACGTAGTTTACTACGATGCATCAGGGACTGACTCAGCTGTGTCATGATGTAGGAGCGAGTGGTGATCACGTACAGTTCACATCAGTTGAAATAGAACAAGCAGAACTATGCTACCCAGGACCTGGAGTTAGCAGTAGTGGTCTTCTCTTTGAAGATGTGGCGGCACTATCGGATGGGTGAGCGCTTTGCTGTCTACTTTGACCACCATAGTCCTAGGTACATATTATCGCAGAAGGACCTGAACCTGAGATAGCGACGATGGCTCGAGTTCCTCCAGGACTATGACTTCGATATAGTGTATACTACTGAGAAGGGTAATGTTGTAGCAGATGCTCTCAGCAGGAGATCAGGCATTCGGCTGCAGGGAGAGGTGACGGAGCAGCTAGCCGCATTACAGATATCCTTTGTGGATAGAGATAGAGTTGTCTTTCTTTAGTGTCTCATAGTCACTCCTCTACTCCTTTTGCGAGTCAGAGAAGCATAGTATGGGGAAGTTGACTGCGAGACGTGATGTGCTCAGATATCCTCAAAGCAGACACTTGATGGATTTTCTAAAGGAGGGGAGAATGTCATCCTATTCATGGGACGTACCATGGTACCAGTTGCACTATAGGAGGAGGTGTTGAGGGATATTCACACTTCCCCGCTATTGGTGCATCCATGAGTGGTGAAGATGTATCATGACCTCAGACGACAGCATTGATGTCTAGGTATGAAGACGGTTGTAGCAGAGTTCGTTTCACGATGCCTCACTAGTCAGCAAGTGAAGGTGGAGAACCAGGTTCCAGCAGGCTTGGTACAGCCCTTAGAGATCCCAGAGTGGAAGTGGTATGGGATATCCATTGATTTTGTGATGGGGTTTCCATGTACATATAGAGGACACAACTCCATCTAGGTGATTGTCGACTGACTCACCATGTCGGCTCACTTCCTACCGATCAGAGTGCATGGCTCAATAGAGAGCTTGGGACGCCTCTAAATTCAAGAGATCGTACGGATTCATGGTGTGACATCGACTATGATCCTTGATCGAGAGGATCATTTCACGTCCCAGCTATAGAAGGGATTACAAAAGTCTTTTGTGATGCATCTTCGCTTGAGCACAGCCTTCCATCCTCAGACGGATGGCCAGACTGAGAGGAACATTCAGACTCTCGAGGACATGCTCTGTGCATGTTTCCTCGACTTTAGTCGCATCTGGGAGGATCACTTACCTTTGGCGAAGTTTTCATACAACAACAGTTACCACTCCACTATCGGGATGGCCCCTTATGAGGTATTGTACGACCGACCTTGTAGATCACTTATGTGCTGGACTGACTCAGGGGAGTGAGCACTTGTAGGACCAGAGATGGTTCAGGCTACGATGAAGAAGGTGCAGATCATCCAGGAGCAGATGAAGACTGCACAGAGCAGACAAAAGTCTTATGCTGATAGGAGACAGAGACCACTGTAGTTCGAGGATGGCGACCACGTCTTCCTATGGGTCTCACCTCGACGAGGTCTACAGATATTTGGCTGGGGCGGCAAGTTATCTCCATATTTCATCGAACCTTTCCAGGTCCTTAGTAGAGTAGGTGAGGTGGCTTACCGCCTAGCCCTTCCACCTCAATTGCACCGGGTGCATGACGTCTTCCACGTATCTCAAATGAGAAGATACGTGCATGACCCATCCCACATCATCAACCACGGGGATCTGGACATCGATGATAGGGAAACATTCACGGTGGTCCTAGTGGAGATCGAGGATCGACATGAGAGGGTCCTATGTGGATAGTCGATTCCTCTAGTGCATATTCACTGGCAGCACGAGAACCACTAGGAGAGCACATGGGAGCGAGAGACTCAGATGCGTGTTCAGTACCCTCATTTGTTTCCCTTGTGTGTGTTGTAGCATTATGAGGATGTAAAGCCCTGATGTGGGAGTAATGTAAGTACCCTTAAATTTCAATGGAATTTTTTTCTTAGTTCTTTGGAATTTTACGAGTCTGTGGTTTCTAACGGAAACTGATTCCAAGGCCTGGTGTGCCCAGATTCATTTTCTAAAATTTTGTTTGGGTACATTCAGTAAACGTACGTGCATGTTTTTTTATCTCTTGAACCGGTGCTTGGAATTGAAATTTGAGGGCATCAATGAACTTGCAACACCGGTATTCGCTTAAGTGAACATTTACCATAGTTGCCTTTTCTCGGGAGGAGAAGTTGATTTTTGGGGATATATAATAAATTAAATTAAATTTTTGTACACAATTTTATTAATGTTTGGTGGTTATTTCCTACAAGGAGGATTTATAGGTGGGGACCACACCCACGTAACCTCCCATGAGAGGATAATGTGTGGTGGGGCCTGAACGATCTCCTATCCCTTTAACATACCTTAAACTCCCCATTAACACCTTTATTTAATTTTTGACAACTCCACTCTCTTAATGGTGGAGCCACTCCACATTCTACCCTCCTCTCATGAATGTACCAATTCACCATCAATTAATGAACATTTAATTTTAGCTCCCCTAATGTTTAAATTAGTTTGAAAAAATCATGGGAGGATAAAATAATAGCTTAGGCTATTATTTTTGTTGGACTTGTTGTGTTGGGGAAGCACTGGAAAATTAAGAAAAGAGTTCTTCCCTCAATGAAGAACACCATACTTCCAACGGAGAACCGCCAAAAAACGACGATCATCTCTTTTGATATTAGGCCAAGCCAAAGGAGAAAGAGCCGCCTGCAAGGAACGCCGACAATGTGCCATCCTCGGCTCCTTCTTCCCTGACATCAAGGAGTTGACGCCGCCTCCCCATGACTCCATCTATGAAAGATCCCTATTTTGAGGTAGGGTGTTTATATAATTTCATTTGAGTAAATTATACCTTCGTTCTTGTTGGATGCAAGGGATCATCTACGGGAAATTGATACTGTCTAACGTGGAGGGCACAGGCTGAATGAACATGGCATGACGACCCTCTGTAGTTTCTTTTTTATTCATGATGGAAACCGTGTTGGAAGAGTTGGCAACGATCGGGGGCGGCGAAGACCGAAGGCGGCGGCAGAAACGATGGTTGTGCGCCCACTCGAAGAGGACCGCGACACCGAGTGCTGCATGGAGAGGGAATGACCGTGACCTGCAACTGCAGGCCGCTTGACCGAAGAAGAACCGGCCGGCTAAAGCCGGCCGAACCGAATAATCTGTGGCTCCATGAGGGAGCTGCGCTGCGGAGGACCGCGACCCGCGTTTTGTGGGTCGTTCGGCGGACAAACCAGCCAGTAGGCAACCAGCCGGGCTGGGAAGACCCCACGACACCAAGAGGGAACCGCACTGGGGGAAAAGCGGCCCACCCGTGGGGGCCGCTCCGGCCGGGAAGAACGGTCGGCTTCGTCCGGCTGGACAAGAGGGCGGCGCCGCACGGTGCCACCAGTTCGGGAAGTCGTGGGGGCCGCGGGGCAGGCCGCGCCCACCGGGCCGGTTCGTGTCTCATCGGGTCGGGCCGTCCATTATCAGGCAGGGCCGACCCCTTAGCCGGGTCAGACTTGCTGAGCCAGGACGGGCCAACTTGCCAGCCCACCGGGCTTGACAGGCCGAGACCGTTACGCTTAAATGCGAATAACATCATGATCGTACGTGCGATCGATGCACTGTCTTTGGTACTAGGACCCTTGTGACCAGGAGTTCATTTTTCGATAATCTAAGTGATTTATTTACGACTTTGTAATGTGGACGGGTTTGGAGTGAGTGTAATTAAAATCGGGCCCCTGGAATAGAAAAGCAAATATCTCTCAGATCGGGCATCTGATTAACGCTCCATCTGTCACGTTGGGTTCCTTTTGACGAGACAAAATTTTGATATACATCAAATCTGATCTTCATGATAGTTGATGTTTCTAACCCTTGACTCGAGAATCATACCCCTCCCGGAATCGAGCGTGTTGTGTGTGGGAACCCTAAAGTTGGCTGCGATTGGGACGACTACCATACTGGAATCTTCCATGGGTTCGACGACAACGAAAATTGTACTTGAATCCTCTGTGGGTTCGAAAATGATGAAAACTATACTGGAATCCTCTAGGGGTTTGACATTGACGACTACTATACTTGTATCCTACGTGGGTCCAACAGTTTGACTTCTGTACTTTTATCCTGAGTGGGTCCGACAGAGTAGCTGGTCTAGTATCCTATGTGGGTCTGACAGCTTAGCTGGTCTAGTGTCCTATGTGGATCTAATAGATTAGATTAATTAGTGACTATATATGATCATCTCTATCGATATATGAATGATGTATACCTATGTGAGCTGAGGCTTTACTTTCAATCATTGTCATCGATGTAATTGACTTGCTTTAGGGTGTGGAGAGAGTTTTTCTTGGGCTCAAGAGTTGGAGCCAAACTATGATTGATAACATAGGTATATGTATGGGCTTATACCTAAGTAGAGTTGGTTGATATTTTGTGTTCATATCTTTCTTTTGTGGTATATCATTTGTGGATTCTAGGATACCTTCGGGGGTCTCGGGGTCTCTACTGAGTATTGTATACTCACCCCTATATGGGATATGCCCACACTACATTGTGTAGGATGCAGACGACGGACATCACTGATCGAGGAGGAGTCTTGTGGAGCTAGATGGTACCTGGAGGTGGACCACTTAGGGAGATGTACACGAAGCGTACGGATGGACCTGGGGTGCTGAGGAGGCCATCCGTACCCACCATTCAGGTGGGATTTCAGGAGGACGACTCAGTGGTTTCTCTTTTACTATACTGTAGTTGTACTAGGTTTTTAGTTGTATTGTACTTATTGTTGGTCTTTTATTTCCATCCCCTTTTCCTTTCAGCATTTACTTTTGTTTTACAGTATTACTTAGTGCTTACTTCAATTGAGAACTCTATTGTGTTTGTTTACTTTTCTAAATGAAATGCCTTCCTAGTATAGGGATTTACGCCTTTGGTGCTAGTCTCCATCCCCTGGAATATGGAAGGAAGACTTGGGGTAGTCACGGCATGGGCCCCGAGGATGGGTCGGGACAGTGTCTTCATACTAAATCTATATACTGAGAAATTGGTATCAGGGATAAATTGTACATGCATCATATATTATTATGAATTTTTAATATCCTTATTGAGTGTGATCCACACACACACACACAACCATTTATATATATGATCATATGAATTTGGTACGTCTTGATTAAATTTTTAAGATTACTCTACAATGATATAATGAAAAGTTATCAATTCCAGATAATAATAACAATCTGATGATTGATGAGGCATTAGTTCATGATCCATAATATAAGGATGTTCATCTAGGTTTACTGGTTGTTGAACCCCCAACTATTGGGTAGTAGATATTCCCATTAGAGCAAACATAGAATTCACAAAGGATTAGATAACTCGGTCAGTCCCAGTTCCAGATCCCCCTGAGGTTTTACAAGGATCCAGATCCCCATGTGGCATAGGATTAGCTCGAGTAAATGATATGTGTTTTTAGGATTTTTTATACTTCGAATATTCTTTTGATTGTTTTGGAATCCATCATCTTCCTTGGAATAGCTGGGTACTGGTGGAGTCTGGTTAAATAATTCATGATGAGTTGACAATCTCATTACCCAACGTACAATAATTTTTTCATGAGGAGTACAACCCTTCATAGATTTAATTAGTTATAATTTAGTGGATTTTGTATTTTCATTAGGAGGATTATAGTATTGAGTATGTTTTGAGGTTAATAGAACTTACTCAGTACTCCCTCAACATGACTCAGGTTTGATACTTCTGATCGATGAAGATTCAGTAGGGTCTCCGCAGAGATATCCATGCTATTGTAGTACCCTTATAAATTCCCACATATGTTGGGGTTTTGTAGAATATTCTGGTGATAGATATATTCAGTTCATAGTTACTCTATATAGTAATATCTAGAATTGTTTGTTATATAGGTGAGTCATATGTAGCTTCTAGCAGACACCAATCAACAAGATCTTATCACTGAAGATCCTCCAAAGATCACACTCAGCCACATGTCTAGGGACAACATAGAGGACCAGGGAATCCTAGAGAGGGGAGTTACTATGATATTAGTGGTTGAGGTAACATGGAACATGATTTTCTAATTAAATATGATATGCAGGTCAGTAAAATATTGGATGAACCATCTCATTAGATGTAGCACAATGAACACTGATAGCCCATAAAAGGACATAATGTCCCCCAAGGAGGAGAATTTGGTAGAGGAGTATGTGTGGATCTAGGAGGAGGAACTTTTGATAGTGTATGTAACTATGATATCATTTCACTACCATAAGGAATACAATGTCCGTATTAGGGATATATCAGTTAAGGATGTGGAAAACTACAGACTATGGGTGTGTATGACCCAACGACACACTAGATTATCTAAGGTATGATATGTATTTGTAATAATTTTTCTTCATTACAAGATTAAATAAGTGCAAGTAATTCTTTCATATCGTTACTGCTAGTGTGAGATATGGATCACCTAGTTGAGTATTTTTCCCAGATGTTTTGTCTTGAGGTTCTTATGGTGAATGATTATTCAATATGTTTTATCTACTAGCCGTAAGAGCTACCGCTTGGTTGAGATAAGTCCTCAAGGGACAATTTGTTCATCATGATGTAACCATATGACATCATCATAGGTATGGATTGGTTGTTTGTGGTTCTATCCTAGATTAAATATACTCACAGTATATTTAAATGGATTCTAACTAATGGTATAATAATATCCATTATGGGACATAGAGATATTAAGGAGCGATTAGTGCATTTTTCAAGTAGGAGGTTATACCCCATCACCCATTAGTTACAGAGTCTATCCAATTGTAGAGGAAGCTCTTTAAGAGTCTAGATTTGTTTAATCATTAAGGATATTATCGATGTTTTCCCCAAGGACATTTTGGTTCTACCTCTAAGGTGGGAGATATATTTTTTGATCGATGTGTATCTCGAGATGACTATGATATCATATAGGGAAAATCATATTGAATAATTGATATCTTGATTCTTCAGTTTTAGTTGGACGACCTTCGAGAAACGAGATTTCTCAGTCCTAGTGTGTCCCTGAAGGATGCTCTGGTGTTATTCAAGAAAAATATGGTTGGGACCTTATTGAATTTTTTTAAGTATCATCACCTAAACTGTGACATGTAAACGAAAAAGGAACCCTTGATAAGGATTTAAGACCTCTTACATAATTTCAATGTGTAGGATAGTTTTTGAAGATTGATCTCTGGTATGAATACCACAAATTGAGAGTTTGTGGGGATGATATTATGAAGTTTCCATTCATGATTTTGCTACAAAAACTATGAGTTCTCGATACCTATCCCATTCAGGCCCGTACTAGACATTTTCCAAGTAGCGTTGTGATGTTGAATGTAGTTTTTAACTTGATTCATGTAGGGAATGAGTTATCTTTGTATTTAATTTGGTTGTTTATATCCTTGGTCTCATAGAATATGAGGGATTATCTGAATATTGTAGTCGATAAAGTCATATTGGGTTTCCCATTTCCCTAAAAGGGGGTTTATAATAATTAAAAAATTAATTTTTAGTATTCCTATGTGTTTGTGGTGATTCCATTCGGTGTGATGAATTGTCATGTTGTTTTATGGATTTGATGAACCAGATCTTCAAGAAATACATCGAATATTTAATTGTTGACATAATTGATGATATACTCATATACACTAGGCCTAAGGAGGAGTATGAATAGAACATGGGGATGGTCAATGAATTGATTTAAGATGTCAATATTTACGGTTAGATATCAAATTTATTGTTATTGATTCATTTGGTTCACTTTTTGTGAATTTTGTTTTGCACGGTTTAGTTATGGACCCGATGTAGATTGATGAAGATATTACATAGGATCCACCCAAGAGCGTTTAAGAGGTGCACAGTTTTATTGAATTGGTGGGGTAATACTTTTGGATTTTGGAAAACATCTATTGTATTGTATCCCATTTGACCACCCTAATATGGAATGTGATAGCCTTTACCTAGATTGATCATTGTGAGAGATCCTTTGAGGTTTATAGGTTAATGATGAAAACAACACCTATTGAGACTACTAGTAGAGGGTGTGGAGTATGTAGTATATTTTCATTCTTTTAAGAGATATGGTCCGCTATGTATGATATAGTGATAGAAATTTATTTCATATACGTTTTTCTTGTTGTAACCCCATGAGAAAAATATTTGACTCATTGACTAGATATGGTTGGGTTAGTATTCACTCAGAGGATGTGGAGGTACTATCATTTGGGAGAGAAATATTTTTCTCATACCATTAGAGTCAGATGTTTGTATTCATGTAGAGAAATTGGATCTTGAGATAGAGTAATTGGTTGGAGTTCTTGCAAGACTATTAATTTGAGATATTGGACCCCCCTAGGAAGGGAAACATAGTGGAAGATTCCCTCAACAATATTTTCTGAGATCATTTCATGTGGGAGGTGTCATGACAGTTGGAATCCTTGAATCTTACCCTGGTATAGAAGGATGGTGTAGCTTTTCATAGGTAAATGGTATATAGTCCTCTTCATCTCTAGTGTGTGAGAGAGTCCCAGTCTGGATATAATGACTATATTGTCATACATGATTGGATACTATCATGATATTGTCCATATGAATTTTTTCAAGCAGTGATTCATGTCATCATTTTCCAGGTATGTATGATGGTCTCAGTCATGATCAATGAGGATGTGATGAGATTTTCCACACATCTCCATTGTATATACATCCTGATGTGGGGAAGATTTATAGATACCTTCAATGGTTGTTTTAGTGGGATGGAATGTGATAGATCCATGAGGATTTCACCTCTTGGTTCCCCTCATTTCAGCAAGTTATCGATTTTCACCAGGATCCTAAATGTTTTTTTATCATGTTGAGAACCTTGAGTGGAAATGAGATGGTATATCTATCCGATTTGTGATATATATTTGAGGGATTGTGAGATTTCGTGACTCCATCTGGGTGAAATTTAACTAACTCACAATGTCATCACGCTTCTTTAATATAGTGGAGTAGATTTTGGTGGAGAGTATAGGGTAGTTGGACATATGATAGATTATTATCTTACATTGGTTCCCCTCAACTATTGTCCCCAACTGTGATGCATAGTTTAGTGTACGGTTGTGGAGAGGCCTATAGGATTCATTCAGGTTCCAAATGAGTATGATTACAATCATTCAACCATAGGGAGATAGAATGACTATTCACACTATCCAAGTTTTATTGGATATGCTGAGGTCAGTAATATTATTATTTTACCTCTTCTAGGAGGAAACATTTTCCATTATTATTGTTATCATGCAATAATAGATACCACTATAAAATTGTTATGGAGCTTTTGTGGTAATTTATGGGAGACCCTATAGGTTACCAATATAAAAGAATGTGATCGGCAAGGAATCTCTTTTTGTGTAGGATATAGTTCATGTGATGATGTGTAAGGTCCAGGTTATCCATGAGAAGACGAGGGCAGCTTAGAGAAGGAACACATATTATGTAGATACATGTTATCGGAACTTGTAGATCATGAAGGGAGACCACATTTTCCTGAGAGTGTAACCATGTAGAGAACTACAAATATTTTGACAAGGAGTTAGGTTATCCTCAATGTTCATTAGGTGGTTTGAGATCTTTCAGATGGCCGATGAGGCTACGTACCACCTCACCATACCCCCAAACTTTGAGAATGTGAATGACGCCGTTTGTCTTGATTGAGGAGATACGTCATTGAACCTACTCACATTATTGACTCGAGTGAGTTGGGCATCGAGTATATAGATATTTTTTTGAATCGCCCAATGGGTATTGAGTATCGATAGGATAGGACACGAAATGGATTGAACATCCCCTTGGTTCATGTGATATGGTAGCACATGAGCATGCTGGAGACCTCATGGGTGTAGGAGATCAAGATACAGGATTAGTAGCCTAAAATTTTATTATTAATTTTTTCTTTTCAAAGAAGAAAATCATGAGGGTGGGAATAATCTAAGGATATTTTTTTATTTTAATACATTTGAATATATCTTCAAATATTTTTGGTTCTAGGACCCGAGATGCTGAGAGATTCTGAGGCCCAGTGTTCCTAGAATTAATTGTATAAAAATATTAAATATATTTCATATAAAATGGAATTGGTTTATAAATGAAAAACATAAATCTCCTAAATTCAGTGTTAGATCAAAAATATGGGGTCACGGTTGAAATAGAAAGTGAAATTTATCCAAGGGGTGGCCTAATGTTGGTAATTTTATTTAAAGTAATAAAATTAATTAATTTAGTTATTTAATTTAAATTATTGTAGCATTGTGTCCCATATAAAAGCACTTTTTGGGAGGATCTATATAGTTATCAACATAACCCTAATATTTTAGAGAAGATATTTCTTCCACCCTCCTTTGGAGGATAAAAATCAGATGATAATGAGCCTCTAGATCCCAATGAGTCATGGTGCAATGAATGTAATGTCTAATATCATTAATTATTGAGTGCTTTCATCATAAATTAATGATCTAAATCAATTTAGAATTTTTAATGTGTTTTCTCATTTTTATTAATCTATTTGAGAATGGATTATAAATATTATTTTGATTTGTTATTCTTGAAAACATCATATGATCCCATGTGAAATTATATTGATTATTCAATTCATTCGTCCCTGTAATGCCATGATTCAAACCCAATCTTCCCATGTTTGGATTGTTTTCCAAGAAATAATGTCCAATTATTGATTCACCATTCTACATATTCTTTTCTCCCATTAATTCTTAGTGTTCTTCATCATTGGCCTATAAGGACATGACTCGACACTACTAGGTGGTACAAGCATGTTCGAACCCCTGGATTCTTAGTGGATTCATGTTTGATAAATGGATTGGTTAATAAGGTATGGATTATTGTGGATTACATGATATGGTTGATTCCACTATGTATTTGGAGATCCAATGAGTCAGCAGGAAGTGTTATGGATGACAGTATGATAGAGGCTCCTCCAGGTGGATTGAAACACTAATTTATATCAACTAGGGTGATGTAAATGATGGTTGGTGGTGTTTATCATTTATTTAGGTTAAACTAGATTCAATAGTTTGAGTGTTGTTCAATGACATTGATAAAAGATAAGATCTATTTTTTATGAAATAACATGACTACATGGTGTGTAATTGGATGAATAAATACAACGTAGTCCCCCTAGGGCTATAGTACTAGGGTTTTAAAAAATTTAACGATCACCCAATGTGTGGTTGGGCCACATTTCATGTGACCCTTCTCTAGTAGTATTGTTTTTTAAAAGATTCAAACATGAAGGATCATATGCTATAGGACACAACTTGTACCGAGGTACACCGGTGTGGGAAGGTTACATTGACATGGCCAAGAGCATCAGTAGGACCTCGGGAGGCTGAGTCACACTTTGTAGCTCTATATTTGATGTGAGAGATGTATCGATATGGAGACGTTCATATTGTAGAGAGGGACCACATGACGTTTGGTTCCCCTTTAATGTTGTTTACTCCCCGCTTCTTTTTTATTTAACTTGTACCTCTCATATCTCTAATATTTGGACATGTGTTTTAGGCCATGAGTTCCCTATACTGAGTGTTATCCATGTATAATGAAATAGTAGCATTTTCTGTTGATTTTAATATATGAGGAGATATGTTTTGAATGTGAATAATCATTAGGAAATGATTCACGATGTTAGTTATCATATAGGATAAACAAAGATATCAATGTGGAACCCTCATGTTAGGAGGGGCATGGGTCCTCATATTACCATTAGAGTCAAACTCTTCAACCAGGATGGGGTGTGGTTCCTCTACATAGCCAATGATTTTCACCCTCCAATTGGTAATGCAATCGTTTATCGACCACTATACTTCCAATGTGTTGTATGGTAAGGAATGGTTCCTCTATATGCTATATGAGTGGAATCCTATTGTGGTATTAGGACATGGTTCCACAACCACAAGAGTGGAACCCTCCTGTTGGGTAGGGTATGAGTCCTCTATCTTCTATCTAAGTGGCGCCCCCAACGGTATCAGGGCATGGGTCCTCGAACGCTATAGTAGAACCCTCCTAATAGGTAGGGAATGGGTTGTCTATCTAGTACCAAAGTGGAACCCTATTTTTTTATTAGGGAATGGGTCCTCAACCACTATAGTTTCACCCACTTACTAGGTAGGGTATGGGTCGTATATCGACTACATGGTTAGAACCCTCTTGTGGAGATAGGTTATGGGTCCTATACCATCAATTTCCAACCCTAATATTGTGTTGGGGAATGGATCATCTACTTAGTGATGGTGGGCCCTCTACTATGCAACATAGCGGTGAGGTGTGGGTCTACTTCAATGTGTCTTCAGATTAATGAGTGAGATGTTGGGCATCATAGATAGACCTCTTTTAACTGGTGTCACTTGTTATGGGATATTTTATTAGATATAGATCCAATTTATCTTTCATTTGGGATTTTTTTATGACCATATATATATATGTATACATACAAATGCACACACACACAAACACATATATATATGTCCATGTCATTGGATTTTGTTACTTTCTTGTTTTGGTATGAGTTGGCTATTCCTATCATGTCTCTTACCTCTCCCCCCACATCTTTTTGGGTTTCCTAATAGGTATTTATGTACTCACCCTTGTGTGGAAGTATCCCACAAATATCATGTATTATAAAACCTATAGATTTGTCAGTGGTGATTACAAAGAAGGATAGGGATACCCTGGTGCATTTTACTGTGTATGGAGGTTGAAGAATAGAGATTCAGAGATTGGATATCTCAAATTTTACTTTCTATTTACTATAAAGATGAGAAATCTCTTGGGTAAGGAATGTATTTTCCTTTTTAAATTTTCAATTTTCATTGTCTTACTCTTATACTATCTAGTTGGTTTACATTCTTGGTTTATTGTATATATGTTACATATCTTATTATTATTCTTATACTCTTATTCATGGAGATTATTAGGTGTGTGCATGTTTGTAAATTAGGAAAATCCCTCTAATATTAGTCATTAATTTTGTTCTTGTTTCCACACAATGACTTTGGATGAGAGCTTGGGGTATTTTTGGCTCAAGATCTATTGTTTCGTGAAATGAAAGTTGTTTGTTCCTGTTCTATTGATCATAATTCTATCTTGAGTTTGTCTTCCTTGTGAAAAGGGTGTTTAATTATTATTTTTAAATATTCAAATGTTATTTGAGTTAATGGATTATAATATTTTTATTTATGGAATAAAAATGATAGAGCTAATGATACAAATCTATGTTACTAATTAATGGTTTGATTATTTAATCTTGTGGAAATTTTATATAATATTTTGATTAAAAAATTTTAATACAAATAAAATGGGGTTATAGTGCCTTTAATTAAAATAAATAAAAAATGATACAATGATAAAAAGGATGGAGGGTTTCAAACACAACATTTATGCACTAAAAATTTGAAAAATCAAAAATAAAATTCATATTCAATATGATAATAATCACCATATTCATACCATTCAAAGGCATCACTCAATGGGATAAACATGTTGGAATGTTCAATAGTATTTGTAACCAATGTAGTGTTCATGGTTCTCATTTCCAGCCTAATTTTGGAGTATACCCTTTTACGACAATTCTTTCAAAATAGTATGAGATATTTCTTTTCTCATCCATATTCATCCCTTGGATAACCATGTAACAATAAGAAAATTTTCTCCATTGATTCTTATCATCCACATACATGACAGAAATATATCCCTAATTTCTAGTGATTCATGAAGAAGTATTAACCTACATGATAGCCTCATAGAAATATATTTTGTTTTTCCCCTTCATCATAGTGAATTAAAAAATAATATAATCATTGTTAGAGAACTCTTATTAACATAGGAAACCATTATAATGACATGTACATTGATTACAAGAAGAAAAACCATAGGTACATCACACTCCCTAGCTTCCACCATCCCATCCCCTTTCTGAGGACCAACCTAACTAGTGGTTATATGTGAAACAAGAGACAACCCCTAGTGTACTAATTATCCTTCATCATAGTTAGGCTACAAATACTTGTGGGAATGGAATCAAACAACAATTTTTGGTAAACATAAAACAAAGACTGTAGTTTATTAGATATATATACATCATCCTTGAAAAATACTATAAAATCATGTGTTTCATTATCCCATGTAAAATAATCCTCTTTATGACTCATCCCAAAGTAATATGACTTACCTTTCAAGAAAAATACAAACCCGGACATTCCTTACTAGTGAACAAAAAGAAGAAACTGAAGAAATACCTATATAAATAGGATTCTTCCAAGATTATATATCATTCTTATCACACAAAAAAAAGTATTAGAGACATTACTTTTATTGTAAGGCACATAATAACTATCAATATTTTTTTCCTGATTATTCGATCCATTATTAAACATAGAGGCATCATGAAAACTAATATTATATGTTTAGAATGTTAAATATTTCAAAGACATAGTCATAGTATGAAAATATTCCCAACAAGAATATTCAATGTTAAGTATATTGTCATAATCAACATGTCTTCTCAAGTCATCATTTTTTGTGGATCAAAACACCTTTATTGTTAATATTTATCTCAAATAAACTTCCAATGAGTCCCTATAAAAGTATGTGAAGCTATCCTAATATGTTTTCCTATCAATTTTGATAGGAAGTACAATTGAATAATTAATATGAAACTGAATTTTAAGGTGTAATTATATCAAATTTAAACCAAATAATCAAACCCATACATGGGGAAACGATTTTATAACATCAAATGGAATTGAACCTCAAGTGGTAATCTTGAAAAATAAAAGATCATTTATTTATATTGATCAAACCAAGTCCCCATTTCATGTTCTTCAATTACAAATTTGGAAATAAAATGTGAATAAAACTAATCCCTAGTATGGTACATTTTAAATTTTAAAATCCCAAAATATATAATTTTTTTTTCAGATCATTTTGTTTCTATTAATTACACTATTTTGGGATAATCACTAATCTTGTAATGGAGTGTTGGCATAACGAAAATTCATCTGAGATTGTGTCATGAATTTATATAATATGATAAGTGAATCCCTTTTTGAATATTTGACCTCAATTTTAATCTTAAAAGAATAAGAAAAATCTTTTAGTAAAATACATTGAAATAATATCATATACATTTTTATATGTCCCCTACCTAGAAGATGAACTAATAGGTACTATCTAAGAAGGTGTATATTTCT
Organism: Viscum album; assembly: GCA_963277665.1. Classification (NCBI taxonomy): domain Eukaryota; kingdom Viridiplantae; phylum Streptophyta; class Magnoliopsida; order Santalales; family Viscaceae; genus Viscum; species Viscum album. The sequence goes on from OY728148.1 coordinate 2,038,452,985, forward strand.
CTAGAGATGATTAATAATCTTTTTTGTAATCTTACCTAAGGAGGTCTTGACCATGTGTGAAATATTATCCCATTTACTTATTAAAAATAAATATTTACATGGATTAACAATTGGATGTTTCCCACTAGATATCATATAGAACCACAAAAGTGAGATAAATTCACGGAGGGGTAAAACACTAATTAGAATATTAGAAAGGGAGAAATTATAGGAACCTTTTTGTAGATTCTATTTTCAAAAAAATATAATAAATATAATTTTATTATATAGATTAGGGTAACATAAATTAGATTAATCCAATACACAACCAGTGATAACTCATCCAAATTTATTTAATATCAGAAATCATAAGAACAGAATTTCAAGTTTGTGATCAATGTATGAAGCTAAAAGTAATCTAGATTTATCACACTAGATCCAAATACATCAATAATGGCATCATGATTTTTTTAAATTTATATTTGGAAAAATTTAAAGGGATTCAAGTTCAGATCTTGTAGAAATGATTATAAACAAAAATGTTTGAAACTTAATTGAGTCATGGAATGGGATTACATCCCATATAGATGATTAAGAATATTACAATAAGTGTAAATTTTGTAACATGTCTTATCATAGTAAGTGAACTATGAACATGGGTGAAAAACACCTCTTACTCTAGATAAACATACATTGTGGTTTTCACCATGGTCAACATTGATATAGTTAAAATAATAAGGATTGGTCATGTCAATAGAAGTAGTGGAAGTGATTAAACACATGATGTATATAATATAACTATAGAATAAGAGTGCAATATGAAAAAAATCCCTAAAATACTATATAAATCCAAACCATAATTGGATAATAAAGTATTGGATCAGACTTGGTGGGGACCTATCAGAGGAATTGGGTGGTCTCGGTATAAGTCGTTATAGGTTTTCTTGATCTGATCTAATTATTTTTTGCAAAATGGCCTAGCACACAAGGATGGTGAAATTTTTTTATTAAACAATTAAAATGGTTTTGGCTAATGTTGGGGGTCATGTGAAGTATCCTACCACATTGGGTGGTGAATTAGTAGACCAGGGTGGGGCCCACCACATTGGGAGGTGGTATGGGGGAGGGGTTTTCCACACTAGAATGAAGTGACACATAACGACATGACCCAACTAGCCCAGCCTTGTCTGAATAATCATTTTGACATGAATTTGGTCTTGACACAGAATTTTTCATTGTTCATCCTAACACAGCACTACCTAGCCCTTTTATTGTAGTAATTCCCAATAACATTAGGGTTGTTGTTGCACCCTTTTTTACTCTTACAATATCACAACTATATATGCAACCCGATGGGATTGATGAAAATCTTGGACACATTAGTAGAAAAATTATAATTTTGGCCCTACAAATGAGTCTATTAGTCTAGTTGATCATATTAGGTTTACATATAATTAGAATTTTGAGTAATGGGTTGTAAGTTATGGATTATCTAAAAAATTTACATATATTGTATTTTATATACATTGTAATATAGTTGAATATGATAAAATTAATTATTTTTAAATGTATATATATTAAATTACAATACCCCTACCTTATAAGCATTAATAAAATTGTAAACACACTATAATATAGAATATATAAAATGAATTAATATTTTACTATAACATAATTTTCCAGGATAATAAACATATAGTAATCCTCTATATATAAATATATAATTTAATAATGATAATAAAATATTCTGTAAATTATTGTTGGAGGTTGTTTATGTTTTCTTCCACATACGATGAATAATAAAAAAATATTCATAAATAATAAATTTTATAAAATTAAAAAAAAATGGATTAAAAATTGGGATGTGTACTGGAACTATGATTTTGAAAATATACCATTTAATGATCATGATAATATAAAAAATTAATCTTATAATATAATAAACACTTTCAAACATTCCTATTTGATAATAAATATGTGGTTATGAAACTACTCTTTCAAAATAAGAAAAATTATATCAATGTGTAAGATAAAATAGTTATTAACTAATATAAATCATATATACGTATAATGGCAGTTAAATAATTTTAAATTTAAATTTTTATGATAATTGAAACCTATTATACTTCGTACAGTACCTATTGTATTTTCATATATTAATTACCATAACATATGTACCATGATTTTTTTATTATAAAGCTAATAGAATATGGTAAAACTTTTGAATTGAAAAAATCATGAATAATTTCATGTAATTAAACAATAAAAGATCATAAAATATATTTTATAAAATATTATGGGAAAAATATGCATAACATAAAATTTATATTTAAATATAAAAACTTCAATATGAATGGATTTATAACTAATAGTAGTTCATAAATATATAAGTCTTATAACTCTTAAATAAAGAGAATAAACCAAAACTTAATATATTAGATTACTAATATTTTAGAAATAAATTTAGCTCCATCTGGCTTACACATGAATTTTATTATAACATCCCTAGCCTTTTTTCACATATAATTAAATGTTTTAATATATAATTTATCATCAAATTACAAGACAAGGATCGTAAATTATTGTGCCTTTAGAATATTATGATCATAATTAAATATAATTAAAATATGTTATCTATTATCCATAATGATATCCTACATTCCATTTTTCCCCAATAACTACATAGGATATCCTTGGGATTACATGTAAAAATGGTTAAGGTAAAAATCCCTTTAATGAAATAAGAATTGGATTAAAACATATCCCATGTGTTAGAATGTGTAATGTTATGGAATACAGGTCATGAAAAATAAATAAATATATGAAAAAATAACATTTATAACATGGGAACATATAGTCATAGAATCACAGGAATGTGGAAACAAAATATAACATGACATAAACATGATTACATTCATACCATGAAGACAATATAACATGGTGGAAAAAGTCCCATAATGAACATTGGTTCACACCATATCCAACATGAAATCTCATGAGACAAAAAATTACCCAAAATAATTTTAGTTATATATGAGTGTACCCATCATAAAAGATTCATGACTATGTGTTCTAAATTAATAATCACACATAAGGAATAAAAAATAAATATAAGGGTTACCAATTGTATCAATTCGAACTCTTAATAATGTAAAAAGACATAAAAAAGAGAATATAACATTCATGTCCATAAAATAAATTATTTAAACCATTAATGGACATTCACAATGTAAAATATGAATAGATCATTATATGTGATTTCAAACTACAGCGGATAAATGTAAATTTAACTTTTAAGAAACATTATAAAAAACATTTTATTGTGGTTTAAGGAAAATATTAAAAAGAATTTAAAAAGGAAAAAGAATATTTGTTTTAATAAATTAATAAAACCAAAAAATATGGATTTAAATTATTAAATGAGTGATTTTAGATAAGTAAGTGCGGAAAAATCATATTATAGAGTGCACTTGTAATTAGGTATTAAACCGGGAAGTTCCCTTGAATCAGTCTTGGTTATCATGAATAATTGAAAATGATACATTTCTAAAACATGTATTACCCCAAAAAAGATGGATGATATGATAAGGATACATGATTTTTTAGAATATAAATATAATTTAGAAGAATTATGCAACAATAATTGAGCATTAAATTTTGGTAAAGAGGGAGAAATAATAGTCTGATGGGATAATGGTGGATAGATTAGAATATATTTACATATCTTTTAAATGATTCAACACTTGATCTAAATAAAATTAAACTCATTAATTAATATTTCTATAACCTTTTTGCATGTAATTTATTTATTATAATTTTATTAAGTTTATTTATTGATTTTTTATGAGTAATAGTGTTCTATTTCATTGTTTTGGAGTGCTCGTTTTCATTGTTTTCATGATAGGTTCTCTTGTATAAGGTCATGTAAGGTCATATAAAATTGAAATAAAAATACATAATTGAATTTATAAGTTATTAATGAGAATATATAATGTTAAATAATTTAATAAATAATTTTGTTAAATTTTATATTGACGAATCACCAGATAAAAAGTTAGTGATAATTATTTTGATTATCTTGGGCGATTTTTCCTCACAACGAACTTGTTATGCTTTATTATATAACATCATATGTATATAATGAATACATAAAATTAAATAGGCTATAATATATTTATAATACATTTTTTATGATGACAAAAAATGATTTTATGACCATCCATGAAGGTGTTAATCAAAAATGAAAATTTTTCATCCTTAAAGCCAATAAATTTACACATCGTGAATGACATTTACATTTCCAAAATAAAAATAAGAGGATAAAGGGTTTGATGATCTATTATTACATTAGAATAATAAAATACTATTATTTTTCACTTAATGGTATTGTTAATCCAAATGAGTTATTATAGTTGGATAGAAAATAAGAAATGAACCTGAAAAGAATCATAAAAGAAAAGGTAAGATGAATTTACCTCTTACATTTTTCCTCCTTGAAAACATCCTCAGGGAAATGGTTTTTGGTGTTTTTATGATACTAAGAACTCATAGATTTGGGGTAGGACTCCGGGAGGATATTTTAGTAGAATTTGGTCAAGGATTAATGCTTTATAGGTGGGAGGATTATAGGTGATGAGGTGTGGTTTTTGTAGTGGAGGAAAGGTGTGTTTTCACTTTATTTAATTCCGTTGTTTATTATTTTTCTCCAAAAAAGAAACAATATTGATTTTTGAGACTAAATAAATTTATTAGATAATGTGAGTTATAACAAAATGGTTCATATATCATCCATGACTCAAGGAATTGTTTATTTAACCTATAATGTATATATACCGTAAATTACCATATTTGACTGTTCACAAGAAATTGATGTATTTCAAAAAAATCAAAAAACTATCACCATGAGAATTTTTCAAGGTGTATAATTAAAAAACGAACTAAATTTTATGAAAATAATTTTCATAATATGTGACATTTTAATTTTAATTAAAATCATCATTTACTTTGAAAATACATATTTTCAAATTACAACTCCATTTATAAGACAATTTAAAATTAATTAAGGTCTCATTCAATTTTATTATAATAATAGAACATCAAAATATTGATTTATCAATATATTTTAGTAAAATAAATTTCAATTTTATATATTATATTATTCATAATTTTTTAATTAAGTATTTATGACATACAAAAATACCAGAAATTATTTAATAATTTTTAAAATATTTATTTCCATGTAGTACAAAATAATTATATCATATGGTCACTTATAAGATGGATAAATTTTATTTATATTTTTATTGGTTAGTTTACTAATCTAGAGTATAGTTTACTACTTATTAGGGACATATTAATATTCCAAATGTAAATTTATCATTTCATTGGTATAGGATTTGTTAACTTCTAGTAGTACTTATCATTTCATTCATTATTCATTTAAAAAAGTTTGTATTATGTTATCTAAGTGATTCTTTGTGGGTTATAATATATGAAATAATTTTAATAAGGGAGTTTCCAGTTATAAAATTTTGGTTTATTACATTCACCCCCAATCAAATTTCTCCCTCAATTTTTTGTTTTACATACAAAGTTGAAAATAGGTTTGGGTGATTCTCCTTAATTGATTCCTCAGGTTCCCATGTTCCCTCTTCATATATATAGTGCAACCATTGTACTTTTATCAGGTGAATAGTCCTATTGTGTATTAATTTATCGCTACGATCCTATATTTTCACTGGCTCCTTCTTACAGGAGAGTTCAATATACAACTGTAGCCCCACTGAATTCTGTACATTTGAAGGATATGGTATTTACTTACTAAATAGTGATACATTTAATACATATTGTACTTGAGACATTAATTTTTGATGTCCCAATCAATATTCCATTACCCTAAAATGATAAATAATCTAAAATAGGCCGATGTACCTAGGAATTAGAGTCCCATTATTCATGAATCTTTGGATCTTGTTCTATATTTAAATGCGAAGGAATACCATGTATCCAACCCTAAAATCTAAGTCCCATCAATGATTGCTTGTATAGATCTTCATCCAAATTTTGGTTGCATTGGTTTACTGTTTAATGGGTTTCACCTTCTACACCATTTCTTCAGTCATTTTAGTTCTCAATAGGTTACGTTAATCGACCTCATCCCAACATACTAGTGTTCTATATCTTTTCCCATAAAGTGCTTCATATAGATCCCTTTGGATGCTCAAGTGGAAACTATTATTATTAAAGAACTCATCCTGAGAGAGATGTTGGTCCCATCCTCCTTTTAAGACCATAGAACATGATATCAACATGTATTCTAGTATTTGAACAATCCTCTTATATTGGCCATTATTTTGACGATGATAGAAGATAATTGGGTTCAACTCACTGCTTAGATATTGTTCGAGACTTTTCCAGAACATTAAGGTCAATTTTGAATCCAGATAAGATACAATCAACAGTGTTAATCCATGTAGAATTACTAGTTCTATAATATACCTATGAATGCTGACCCAATGGTAAACCTCTCGAATTGTAATAATGTGAGTTCTCATTTTATGAAATTCCACAACAACCCATATAGAAATGTTTCCATTGGATGTACTCAGAATTCTGTTACATGGTAACATTCTCCCACATCGATGTTTGTATGGGTAGGGGTTGCATCATCAAATATAATTTATCCTATTTATCTTTAGATTAGGAAATACTATACACATTTATGTATACTCAGTGATCTCCTTTTTCATGTTATACCACCAATATTACTCTAGGAGATCTTGATACACATCGGTTATCCGTGGGTGAATATAGATGGTGGAAATATGTGAGTCATTAGAATCTCCATATTTATCATTAGATTGCAAGGTACACATATATGTGTCCAAAATCTCATGACACCTTCTGTATCCATTTTAAACTTTGAGGATTTACATTTTCTCATGACATCCACCTTCTTCTAAACTTCAACATCATTTATTTGAGAATAATTTATTTTATCCATAAGGGATGGTTGATCAGTTATTTTTGAAAGGGTTTATGATGTTCCTTACATAATAATTCTTATTTCCATACATTGAATATCTATGAAGATTTTATCCTCCTCAATTTTCATCATTTATATTGATACACAGTCCTTTTATACATGGAGAACCTTCTACCTTATTTTCCTCATTGGGATGGTAGTGGATTGAGTAGTCATAATTTTCTATGAGATCTAACCATCTTCATTGTATCATCTTAATATCCTTCTCTTAAAATATATATTTGATAATATTTTGATCAATATATATATCAAACTTCTCCCTATAGAGTAATGATATGATATTTTCAGTGAAAATATCACAACTACAGACTCTAGATCATACATAGGATAGTATTTTTCATGAATTTTCATCTACATTGAGGTTTAGGCTATCACTTTAGAATTTTTCATATGAAGAAAGAATAATCCATTCTTTGAAGAATATTTGTAAACCACAATGAATTTCCTAATTTTTGATGTGTGATTATTGGTGTAGTGATACGCCTTTTCTTCAACTCTTTGAAGCAATCTTCACATTCACTGGTCTAAAAAAACATTACTCATTTCCTATTCATCTTTGTTAGTGGGTTTGACAATCATGGGAATTTCTTCACAAATCAACTATAATACCTAGCTTGAATAATCAAGATATTGATCTCTGTTAAAAATATTGGAATATGACACACCTCGATTGGCTTTGTTAAGGAAGGGTCTAGGGATATCCATTTATTTGTGATTAGACCCCACACAAATGATACCTCCTTCATCTAGAACTCATATTTCATGTGTTTTTCATATTGTTACTCCTATTACAAATTCTTAATCATAGAATTAAAATACTCTTCATATACGTGATTTCTTATTGAGTATATCATAATATCATTGATAAATACTACCAACAAAATTTAGAGGTAATATCTAAAAAATCCATTCACTAAGTACATGAAAATTGATGGAGTATTACATACCTTATTCGAAAGGAAGTATTGTAAATATATTCATTCCTCGCATTTAATTGGTGATATCCCAACCAAACGTCCACCTTAGATAAATAAATAGTCCTGCATAGCTGATCAAACGAGTTATTTGTCTATGGTAGGTGATACTTTTTCTTTATGGTGATATTTTTTATCTTGTAATAATCAATGCATAGTCACATTGATCCATACTTCTTCTTGAAAAATATGGTTAGTACACCCCATTCTCAAGTATTTATGCGTATAAAACCCTAGTACATATTATCATATAACTACTTTTTCAGTTCATCTAGCTCAACGATAGTTATTTTGTGAGGCTTATTTTATATAGACTGAGATCCAGGAATAGGTTCAATTGACAACTCAACCTCTCAATCCAGAAGATGACTGTTAAACTGATTGGGAAAAAATCTGGGTTTTCCCTAACAATGGGAATTTTATCAAGAATGATTCTCTACTTTGTATCAATCAATTGAGCAAGATATGCTAGATCACAAGGATGTAATATCCACTCTCGATAAAATGATCCTGAAAAATATTCATCCTCATCCTTACACTTTTATAAATTTGTAGGATACTTCGAGATGTGATATAAGGCCCCAGCCTTAAACCTTAATTAATCTTGAGGATCATTTTGGGTTTAGAGTTTTAGAGAATTAGATCATAAAACATGCATTACATTCCACATATAAACAAAGTGGTTACATAAAGATAGTATTCTTCATTACCATCAATGGAAACACATTTAAAATAAAACAAGGATTCTTTCTTGACACTTCCTTGACACTATCATCATATCATGTACCTTTCCCTTGACCTGTGAAAATCATTTCAAAAAACTTGGGATGAGCATAAAAAGCTCAGTATGGGTTATAAAAACATGGAAAGGAAACATGGGTAAATATATACATAAGAATGAAATCATACTTTACCCATAAAACATAAGCACTTTAACATACCTCATCAAATCATGAATAAATCATAAAAATCATAAGACATAAAGGTAACTTTAGGCATTCATAACATTCTTACGTAGGGAGTAACCTTCTTGGTTACGTTTGGAATACCCCTCACAGAATATTCCCTAAAATCTCTTCGAAGAAACCTTAACGTTTCACTCCTTCGTGTTACCCAATGCATTGGAGAGCTATATTGGGCTCACCCGCCCTTAGTTTATCACGGAACCACCCGTCTTCATAATAATGCCCAATAACCATAACATAATCGTATCACATAAAACATGCATAAAGGAAACATAAAATTTCCACATTTCAATCACAAGATATCAATACAACGCAAAAACATTGTGAAAACCATTTTCAATACCAAAATAAAAGAAAAGTAAAACATGGTATTTATTTTTCTTTTAAAAAGAATGTATGGCTTGTAGAGGAAGCCGAAACTCAAATAACGGTCACGACGGCGGAGAAGTTGTTGTCGCTGCATATGTACGAAAAAAACATTCCCTTTTTTCATTTAGTAAACGCTTCGTATAAAAAAGATTCCTTTTGAATAAATGTAAAAGTCAAAGGGGTTTATACACCATATAAAAGAAAGTTGTGTATAAAATAAAATATGCCTCAATGAAAGGAGATTGAGACGAAGTCCCATACCTCATGTCCGACTTGACCCGACCGTTCTTTAATCTCCTGAATAATAAACTTGAGTTAATATCTACTTGCTTATGAACCTTTATCAAGTTCATTTTTCCTTTTATACCATGTTATGAACATCATGTAATCATTTAAGTTAATAGTGTTCATTTTGTCGGTATTTGGTTCTTAAGTCAAAAATAGACTTCTTACACTTACATGTTGTTAATTTGGTAAAAGGATCGTTATATACAGAATGATATTAATTATTTGGATAACATATATATCATATATATTCATCATATACATGTATTTATAATATTACATCACATTTAGAGGTATGAAATGAAATGCACCGTCCATGGAGATGGTAAGCCGTACGTACGCATGAACGCTACTTCCATTTCTATTTCGTATTTTCTGGAATGGAATCATAATGATATAAGATTATATTATAATTCCGGTATAATAACATATATAATATCATTAACTTTATCCATTACACATCCCACATATGGTATTAACGAATCAAATCACTTTCAGGGGGTGGTAGTCCGCACTTCCTAAAATGAAGATATCGTGTTTACCCATAATGGGAACCATAAAGGTATGCCCAAGATGAAAAAAACAGAAGCATAAGGAAAACATAAACATATTATATATCATATATAAAAATAGTGACATCATAATGGCCACCATTGAAGGTGTTAAATGAGTATTGAACAGTCATCGTTTCGGGAGGCATAATTTCACCATCCACGGAAACCGTATGTTCTTTAACCATTTGATGTAGTTGTGTGAGAGTGTAGCTCAAATAAATCTTATAACAACATCCTAGTATATTGAAGATACTGGTTTTGTTACAAAAGAAGTAAATAAAAAGAGTTTAGGGGGTTGGAGAAGAAAAATAAAACAAATGAACATGAGATAATGAATTACCTTTAAAAGTGTAACTCCTATTGATTTGAGCCTAAAGGCTTCCTTTGAAAGGATTCTTCCCAAAGGGAATCCTCTAGGATGAGGAGAGGGATGTGGAGAGAGTACATGGGCAGGGTTTGGCCGAGCCAAAGGATTGAGGAGTGTGTGAAATGAGGTAGAGGTGGGGGTATTTTATAAGAAGAGAGGAGGGGCACTTTTGGAATGTAAAGAAATATTACTTTATTTGAAAATGTGTTTCGGTTTTAAAAGGTCCCACATTGATATAATTCGTGTATAAGGTGATAAGGGTTCCAAATCTACTCATTCAATTGGTTTTGGACATGTGTAGTTCGTTGATTTTACATTATCTTTCCATTTTATTTAAGTCGACAAATAATGATGTCATCGCTGCATCATTATTATGTCATAAATAATGTAATTTATTTAATGTATAAAAATTATAAAAAAATACTATGATGTAGGAAATCTTTTTATATTTCCAATTACTATTTATAATAAAAAATATGATCTTTATAACCCTATGTAAAAATTGTTTTCGTAAAACATATTATGTTTGTGTCATTTTTACTTTTACATTAAATAAAAAGTAATTTATGTCATTTCCCAACCAAAGTGTCTTAATGGGGTCCCCAAGTTTACCCATGGCTTTTCATGGTCGGCCATGACACAACCAATAAGGGTAGGACATGTGTCAAGCTCATCTCATTTTATTAAAGCATTATTTTTACCTTAAACTACATTAATTACCACTAATCGCGATTAAAAACTTAATAAGTTACTATTCACCAAAAAATTATTATAATCTCATTGAACCACATTTTACTTCTTAATGACAACCATGTATGTTGGATTTTTGAAATTAAAAACACAATTATGGCAAAATTTCATTTAAATGGAAAATCAGTTTTTATAAGTACCACTTAGTGGTTTCACTATTCATCAAAAATTGAAGTTTTTCAGAAAATTACCAAATATCCACCCTAAGCTATATTTGATATTCTGAATTCAAAAATGAAGTATATTTTACAAAATTCAAAACATATAAGTCACATTAATTAATTTATTAATTAATTCCCTCTGTCAGAGCAAATAGTGTGTTTTTATGAAACAATAAGTATCAAAAGATTGACACTAGTTTAAGTCCAATTTCAAAGTGAAATTGATTCCAATGACCACCATTGGATTAAATGGTAAAAAAATATTCATATTACACATTAATACCAATTAAAAAGATAATATAATCATATAAATAAATTTGATTAAAAAACAGTTTTGATGTAAAATGCAGTATTTTTCACTATTCATTAAAAAATGAACATTGTCAGAAAAATACCAAAAATTCACACAAAGTAAATTCTGATGTCCCAATCATAAATAATAAGTTTATTTTAAAAAAAATTGTTTATAAAATTGTCAAAAGATATATTTAAAAAGGGTTTTCCATCATAAGGCAGTAAAACAATCTTTTAAGAATATCAGTGTATTCCATGCTTAAGATTGGATTTATTTTCATTTAAAACCTCTAAAACACTATCTTAATCATTAATAGACATAGATAAAAATATTTATTATTCATTACTTACTTGGGATGTTACATGTGAATATTGATCTCCCTTTCTCAATAGTCGATGTGGAATTTATATTAAGATATCCAATACATGACTAATATGGCCTCAAACTCTACCAAATGTAATATAACAATATTTCCAAGGAGGTTCAGTCCAAAAACATTAACTGGAGAGCAGTTATATACCTTCTATGAAATAATATCCATATTTTTTTTCTTACAGATAAATCAACCACATATTTTTCAGGGTTTATTGAATAGTTCTACTAAACATGAAATATATAAAATAAGGTGTAAGCCCAGAATCAAATAGTATGTACTTTATTCTTGAATAAAAAACATATGTATCTATCACTACATCATTATTGGGCTCCACCTCAACAATATTGATAGAATATTCCATTCCTTAATACCTTTTAGTTTTGTTTTTGTTAATTTACTCCAACAACCCTTGGCTTAGAAAAACTGATCGCATAATTCTCATGTTACTTGTAGTTGAAACACTACACTACAGGTCGAGTATTGATATGAATATTATTTTCTTCTTCTAGGTTAGTGGGATTATTAATATACCTTTGGATTTTATTAGCAATATTCCATTCACTTTAACATTTTAAGAATCATTTGGTTCCCTTTAGGATGTTTCCAGGATGTTTCTTCCCACACTATAGACATATGGGATGCATGTTCTTCTTTCCCTCAATGGATTTATCACCCATATTAAACTTCACGTTTCTCTTTTTTTTCACCAATCCAACAAGACCATTGAGATTATCCAATTTTCATTTCAACTATAAGGGAACAACTGAAAAACATATCATATCTATCAATGTAATGAATTTACAATGTTTTTATAGACTCATATTTAGTCCTCTAAAGAAGTAATCCACCATGATTTCATTGATCGCGAAAAATTCAAAGGCATGTATTGCAAGCCTTGTGAAGTTTTCCTCATACAACATGATAGAGTCATATTTCTTCTCCTTTATTCTATAAAATTCCCTTTTCCAAATTGATATTTAGTGTTTGGGAAAAATATTTATTAAAACATATTTTGTTAAAATAATCCCATTTCATAGAACCAATTTCCTCCTTGTATGGTGTGTTCTTGATTAGTGTCCACCACTATTTAGCTACCCCATCAAAATGACATACCACATTCCCAATTTATCTTATTATGTCCACTAAAGGATATAGAATATTTTCCCAATGTTTTTAATCCATTGATCAATGATGAGGGGATCAGAATATCAACTAAATATGGGAGGCCATTTCTACATGAAGTATTCGATAGAGAATTGACATTTCTTAGGAGAATAAGGGTATTCCACATGATTCAAGTTGTTATTCATAAAATAATCTAGCTGAGAAAGTAATATTAGAATGTTTTGATCTTTTTTCCAATTATACATTAATTTAATTAAGGAAATCATCACATTTATTACCACATTAATTTTTGGAATGGGTTATACTATTTTAAGAAATTAACTTTGAAAAAAGTACAAATAATTTACTTTAATACTTAGCATAAAAATGAGTCATTAAACATAAAAGGATAAAACTGTAAAGTAATGTTAAATCCTATGTTATTATAAATTAGGTTTCAATCAATAGTTTCCGTAATTTGTTTCAAAATAAGAATTTTTATGGGAATTTTCTTTATTCCCTTAATAATGTTTCATATTGAGATTTTGAATTTACCAAATAATATCACCCATGAGTGTGAAAATAGATGTGCATTCATTCCCATTCTTGTGTACTAGGTTACCTTATGTTAGGTATGGAACACCTTATCATAGTAGTTACTCCATGGTACATCTATTTCAGAACCACACTCACTTTTAGTATCCAGACTAGGATGTATTTTCTTGAGAAACCGCTTACTCTATACTTACCATGATTTATAGATATTTTATTATACATAGTATTATCCCTATGGATTTCACTGTATGTTTCTATCCTGAATAACAAAAATTACTATACCATGCCTCTAATACTAAATATAGTTACTATATACTTTCAAAACATATCATTACATAATTTTAGGCAGAATTTACTATCAAATTAAAAGCTAAGGGTTGTAAACTCTAATGCCTTCAGAAGATTAGGTACGTAATTAAACCCTCTGAAAATGTATTTTATTTAATTTACATAATGATAACCTAACTTCAATATAACTACTATAACTACATAGGATCACCTGGGGAATATACGTATGAAAGGGATGAGATAAAAATCCTATTAATGAAATAAGAATTGTAATAAAACATATAACATGGGTTTTAAGGAATAACATAGTGGAATAAAAAGCCTCAAACATTAATAAACATAAGGAATAATAATGTTTTTAAAATGGGGTCATATAATAATGGTATCATAGAATTGCAGAAAAAACATATAACATGACATAAACATGATTCAAGGCTAACCTCCAAGACTATATAGCATGGTGGAAAAATATCCCATAAAGGAATCAGGTTCAATCCTTATCCCAACATGGTATCTGATGTGACTAAACATTAACCAACGCATTGGAAAACTATTTGGGAAGAACCATCATAAATGTTTCATGAATATTTTGTCCACATTATGAAAAAAAACATAAGTATTAAAAAATAAACATCAGGGTTACTAATGGTACGAATTGAGTATCATAATAAAGTCAAAAGGAATAACATAAGAGAATATCTTAATGGTGTCCATGAAAGAAAGGATTTAAACTATATATGTAAATTTATAAGGGAAAATGGGCATATATCACGAAAATTTATGTCAAACTGAAGTTAATTAATTTAAAATTATTGTTTAGGAAACATTAGAAATAAATCATTTTAGTATGGGTTAAGGAAAATATTAAAGAGAACATAAAGTGGAAAAGGAATAGTTTTTTTAATAAAACAAGAAAAGAACCAAAAAAGTTTTATATGATAAAATGGGTTATTTTATAAAAATAATGGTGGCTTAAAATAGATTTTGTAGTGCACTTGGAATCGGGTAAAAAATTGGGATGTTCCCTTGAATCGTGCTTACTTATCAGGAATAATTTGAAAGAGATATTTTCGAAGTCACGTATTACCCCATAAAATATGGATTATATAATCTAGAAACATGTTTTTGAAAAATATAAATATAATTTAGAATAATTAAGAAAAACTATTTATTTCATTGGTGTAATGATAGAGAAAGTGTATCCAAAAGGAAATAATGGAGGTTCAGGTAGAATCCCTTACCTTATGTCCAAAATGATTCTTTAGTTAATATTAATATCCTGAATAATCAGAATAAATAGATTAATTTATTAATAAATAATATGTTGTACATTTAATATATTTATTATAATTTTATTAAGTCTATTTATGTCCATTTTTAGGAGTTATAGTGTTCAATAACATCATTTGGGAGTTCTTGTTTTCATAGCTTTCATAATCGGTTCTCTTGTATAAGAGTATGGAAGTTCATGAAAAATATAAATTGAAATCCACTATTGAAGTTATATGTTTTTAATCAAAATATATAAGTTTAAATTATCTTATTAATGATTTTGTTATATGGTATGAGTATGAATCATTAGAAAACAAAATTTGGATAATTGTTCAAATTATATTGGGTGATTGTTTCTCACAACAAACTCGTTTTGTTTTATTATTTTACATCATGAGTATATAATGAATAAAAAATATTTAAATAAGCTTTTATACATATATAATAGGTCTTTTTAACCATAAATTGTTTTATAACCATCCTTGAAGGTGTTAATGGAAAAATAAAATTCTTCGTCCATGAAGGCTATAAATTAACTCCTCATGAACAATGTTTTCATTTATAAAATAAAAGGTAGATAAGAAGGGGTTTGATGGCGAATTATTAAATTATAATAATAAAATAATAGTATATTTATGGTATTGAAATATTTATTCCATTTTTATAAGGATAGTTGAGGATTAAATACAAAAAGATCTTGAAAAGAAAAAAAAATAAAAGGAAAGAGGAATTTACCTCTTGAGTATCCCCACTTTGAAAACCTCCTTAGGTCAAAGGATTTGGTCTTTTAATGAGAATAAGAGCTCATATATATGTGGAAGGAGTTCTGGAAGTTAATTTATATGAATTTATACTCTGATCAAATCATGATATTTTTGATGAGAAGAGCTGGTGAGAGGTGGTATTTATAGTGGAGGAGAGGGGTGCTTTCCCATTACTTAATTCATTAGTATATTATTTTCTCAAAATAATAAATAATGTTGATTAGTGAGGATAAATTGAGTAATCAGATCATCTTAATTCTAAAAAATTGTTCTTAAATCACCCCTAACTCTAGTAATAGTGTATTTAACCTATAATATATATATCTCCTAAATTACCGTGTTTTACTAATCACCAAAAAGTTGCGTATTTTAGAAAAATCCAAAAAATTCCAGCTGACCATTTTGTGATATGATGAATTAAAAAATGAACTCCACATTATGAAAATAATTTTTTGGAACATGATAAATTTTAGTTTTAATTAAAATCATCATTTACTTGGTGAATGCATACATTATAATAATAAATGCTTTTGTAACACTTTGAAAAATGAATTAAAGTTTCATAAAATTATCTTATAATCAAATGACATAAAAATATTTACTTATCTATAAATTTTTAGGATGTAAATATTATTTTAAATTATTAAATTATACATTGTTTTTTAATTAAATATGTTTTACTTACAAAAAATAATAAAACTTAAATAATAATTTTTAAAATACTTTATTTTTATATACTATGATATATTTATATCCTATTTTCACTTAAAATATGGGGTAATTTTAGATATACAGTCATTGGTGAGGTAAATATTCAATTAGTTGCTTTACTAATCATAAGGTTCATACTACTATTTCCAAGTCCAAGTTATTATATCTTCATTATAGGTTCATCAACATCGTGAAATACATCCTATATCATTTATTCTTTATTTATAATGTTTGAAATGGGTTCTCAATGTGATTTAATGTTATTTATCCAATAATAAATAATTATAATAAGGTATTTCCCATTGATATTTTTTTTGTTACATTTAGATTCCTTCAAATTTATTCATGATCCAAAAAACAATAAATGGAAGTGCTCTCATTTTTTAATGAAAATATTGTTTACATACCTAAATTGAAAAGTAATAAATATAATCACTATAAGTTATAATTTCATAATGATAAGAAAATTTATATTGAAATTCACATACATGAACAAAATGTTACATGGGTACTGATGAAGGGATTTTTGTTACAAATACCTATAAATATTTTATCACCATGAAGTGTACTATATATAGTATTAAAGTTGTCTCTCAAAGAGGTTACATGCTATGTTAAAAAATAGCTTTTATATTTATACTTTTAAGGTGCATATGAAAATTCTCAGATTCAAAAATCATGTTAAAAATTAAAATTAAATAAATAATTTAATGAAATTGAGTGTGTGTATTTTGAAAATAAAATAAAATTGTATTGAAAATGATTGTGATATTTGATTAAGAAGTGGTAGTTATAAATTAGTTTTTACAATATGGACACACCCATATTCATTTATGAAAATATATCAAAATAAAATTTATCAATGAACACTTAGGGACCAAAATGTTTATATCTAATTATAAAAGGAAAATATTTCCTGAATTTTGTATGGGTGTTTATTATCCAATAAAAATGATCTAATTACTCTTAGATATCCATGAAATTAAACCCAATTAAATTCAAAATACACAAAACAAAGAACTCACTTAATAATTTCCAATTTTATGAATACCCACATTACTCTCGAATATTTGACCACAAATCTAGAATTGAATAAAATATAAGTACATTCAAGAATAAAAGATCCAAATCTCTTTAATAACATAAATTCTAGAAAAAATAAATTAGGATACAAGCATCGAAGTATGAGACTCGAAAGGTAAGTGTCCATATATTTCCACTAATCGTTGTAACTTTTGGAATTTATTCAGACATGGCTAAACTCAACATAGTATTCTTATTCCTTTCCTCAGCTACTTACTTGGTGGTGTACCTATGTCTCACCTATGTAGTGTGAACTCATTTTATTGATGGTTTCAGAGTTCTTCCCATACATCATGCATGAATATCACATATTTTAAATATGGAAAATACATTTAAATCATAATATTCTTTTCTACAACCCACGAAACCTTCAATGAGGCATAAACCCCTATTTTCTTCGATGTGATAGTGAATTTTTTTAAAATTCATTCTCACATGAGGCTTGAACATATATTATAACCTTAATCTTTATTCAATACTCCCACAAACCATATCCTATTTCACTCCGACATATATTATCAATGTTTCAATGTTAAGGGTTTGCCTGAAACATCATAATAATTTCCCAATTACTAATATTTTACAAAGTATATATTATTTTATGTTATAATCTTAATAAAATAATAAAACATCATTCTGTAGGAATTCCATTTTACAAGAAAACTAGTGCTTTTTCATTATAAAGTAAAGTGTGACTTTTGAATAGTCCTATAGGATGTAAAATTCATATAGGCTCATAAATGTTTTGTAATATTTTTGAATATTTGTGGTAATTTAGGTGAAATACTTCTATAATCATAGTATTACAAAATAAAACTACATTTTATCTAATATTGACTTAATTTTGTTGTTAATTCCCTAAAACCAACTAATTTTTACTTTATATTTCCTAAAAAATAAAATATTAAAATATTATTTATTTCTTTATGAAATATTTATTATTCTTGTAGGTGAATTTAAAGTTGTAATATATTATCGTATATTTCACATACAAATAGGTCATATGAGTTCCTTGATATAAGGATAACAATCATATTCCATGAAAATCCTTTAAATAACCAATCCTATGGATATAGTGACGTTATATGATAGGAAACAAAGTATGTTTTTTGTCTGGTGTGAGTACTCATTAGCTTGTTACACTTCTTCTCATGAAGTTCATGCTTTATGATCTTGAACATGGGAGTATTTTGAGGAAAAACTTGCCAATATGAATTTCATATTCATTAATGTTATTATAATTCCTATCTAATATCATTTGTAATTGTCCATATACGTTAAGATTGTTATTAATTAAAATCATAAATAGTTATCTAATATTATGTTTCACACACCATGATTCCATGTCTTCATGTAATAGTTTGGTATATTGGGTGTTCCACAAGTGGTGTGTTATTTACAAAATAGTCCATAAAGACTGTGTATCTTATATATTTAAATAATTTTATATCTTGTTACATTTATTTAAATGAGACTAGTAAATAAAAGAAAATGGCTATTTTATGTAAAAATATTCATATCTATAATTCAAAAAAGGAAATATCAAGAACATATGTTGATAACATGGTATAAAACACTTTTGCTTATATTTAGAGAAAAAGGATTATATTACATGATAGGTGTTTTTATGTGGTTGCTTCCATTTTAACTTTATTTTATTCCATTTGGTTGTCTTTACCTATTGTTAGAATCTAGTACTATACTTTTGACCAACTTTCCAAATAACATCGAAGAATAATCCTAGAGGGTTACATAAATAGTGATTCTGTTGGTCTTAGTAAAATATTAGTTATATTTACTAGTTCAAATAATTATTATTTTACAAACCGATAGGAAATATTTATTACATAATTTCCTATTATAATTATTACATAATTTTTTACTCTTCAGACTGTGAATATATTATTTTTATTATTTAATAAATATTATTTATTTAAATATTTATTTATGGTTTAAAACATACTTAGTAGGATGAGTTGAATGAGTATTGAGTAAAGTGATAAATATTTATTTACCAGACTATAAAATAATATTGAGCTTTGTGTGTGGTAGAACAGTCCATGAAGATAAATATTATTATTATTATTATTTTACATGGCATGGGGATATGTATTGGTTTATTATAAAATTTAGGGCATATATAAAATTTTGAAATATTTTATCCCTAGACCTAGGATTTTAAATAGGTGATTAAATCCATTGTACATACAAATTGATATAAATACAATCCATTTTAGATAAAAAAACATTATAGATACAAACTATTGTATATATAAACTATTTTAGATTCAAAGCATTTAGAAAAAATTAATTGTAGATAAAAAACATTTCATCCACAAACCACTATTGACACAAACCATTATTTATATAATCCATGTTATATTTAATCATTTTACACAACATTCCTATCATATAAAATTATCTACCAAAGGAGAATTTCCCTATGGTTTGCTCTCAATATTGATAGAATCGCTACCTCCTCCTCTCTTCCACCTAAGAAATAGAAGAATAATATATATTCTATCAATATTAAAGGAATGTGAATCAATAAAGGAAAACAATAAAATATGATCAATCAGCCATGTTGACATGTTGAATTTTATTTTTTTATCATATATTGAAGGAATACAAATGAATCACCACTATAGGGGCTCTAATTTTGTTCTATATGATCTAATTGTTATATAAAAAAGTGGTTGAAAGATTAAAATCAACAGTGAAAAAGGAACTCAATACTTATGTAATAATTATTATTTTGATTTAAAATAATTATAAATTTTATTTGAATGGACCCTATGAGTTCTCAAATTATTTTTCAATTTCATTAGAATTTTTTTGTCATGTCATTACACATTATTTACATTTCATATTATCTGTTGAGTATGATAAAATTATAGTTGACCAAGATCCAATAATCACTTCTTCTACATTCATAACCTATAAGTAGTATTCGAGTATTCATGTTTAAATTTATAATTATTTATTAATTGTGTATTTCTTATGTGATTAAAATTTAGTTTCTGTTTCAATAAATTCATTATTATACTCTAATTGTCAATATTATTTATTCCCTTATTTGTATATCATTTATATAGCCTAGATCCAGTAATGACTTAATGAAGAACATTTTAAGAACAAAACTAAAGGAGTTTTCAATTCTGGATGGATAGTATAAGAGTATATGAAATGTAGCCAAAAATTACATGTTGTTTATCCCAGTACATTTAACCAGGTTGTACTGAGGATTTTTTGGGTAATTATTAAAAAAATGGGATGTATTAACTATATTACATGTATTCGATATATATGATTCCACATTGATCACCATAAAACTTGTTTTGTGACTGGTTTATTTACATGTAGTCCATGTTGTTTTATGATGGAAAACACATAATCAAATACACACTGTGTAATAATTAAATGATTTGTAAAGACTGGCAGTCATGTAACAATGAGGTTACATGGTGTGTACCAATTATACACATCATAGACCTAAAATATTCATGTGAACGTATATATGTAAAACCCCTAAGAATGTATCATAGAAATATATAAAGTATGATATATAGTGTATAGCCAGATGTACACATCATTTAACTAACAATTTATGTGTAAAATTAAAAAATAATTTATTATATAATTATCCCTATTTATTAATTATCATTGTTTCATTAATTGATAGCACAATAAAAATGAAAGGTTTATATGATTTTAATTTTATAATTTATTTCCATATAAGATTTGAAACTATAATTCATGTATGGTAGTTACATAATACATACTCCACATGCATTAAATTTGTAAAAACCATATAATTTTTATGTGTTTTTTGTGTTATTAATTGATATCAAAAATCATTATTTTACATAACATTCTATTTAAGAAATAAATAATATTAGTTTATTTGATGAAAAAAGGACCATGTCATGTGGTAGGAATATGAAATCAATAATTTTCTTTGAAATAGATGTTTTGTACTTATTTTATTAAATTTTGAAAAAAAATTATGTTATTTAATTTATTTAAAATATAATCTGATGGTTATCTCTAGGTTATATTGGATAAAGATGAATAAATAAGAATTAATTCATTAATTAGATAATTTTTTATGCATAGTTCATCCATAGTTTATCCTAATTAAGAATTAAATGAAATGATTTTCATCCAATTATTATGAATTTCTAGTCATTGAATATACATGACTAATCAATACATTAGATCATATATATATATATATATATATTTGTTTTATTTAATTGAATATTAATTAAAAATCTTTTGTAAATTTTTATTATTTAATTGAAATGTATTTCATCTCTCCCTCATTCATTATTTAGGACCCATGTTTCCAAGTTTATTTTATTTAATTTCCATTTAAAAAATACTTTGAATCCCCTCACTTATTTGTGAGATTAAAACATTTTTAATGTATGGAGTGTACATATGTATGGATATGTATCTTGTTGGTGTCAAGGTGAAACCAACTCATGTGATACATCGTTGAATTAGTGAAATATTGTAACATATACCTACTCTATAACAATGAGTTTTTTATCAAGGTTCACAAGATGATTTAATTTCCACTATATAAATAAAAAAATATCATTTCATCACCATCTCATTTAATTATTTTATTTTGGTCTTTTTCATGGTTTATATTGTGGATGTCCAACCAATATCAGATATAAATTAATGTTTTAACATGTGTTGATGGAATTTAAATAAATGAACTATGTGTCAAAGTTTTATCGGTACATGTTTAATTAATTAATTATAACCAACTTAATATTAAAAAGACAAATTAAATATAAAATACTATAATTTACCCATAATGAACAAAATATTTAAATCAAATATTATGTCATGCTATCCCTTCTATTGTTAATTTATGATGAACCCATACATAAAGTGTCAGTTCGGCCTCCCCCAAGGTCACTTTTAATTATCAATAAATCTGAAAATTAACAGTGGATTGAATTAATTTAATTTTTATTGGGGTTAATTACTATTTTATATTAAATATTGATTTGGATTCGAGTGTTTAGGGAATCCAAAATAACGGTTTTTGCAATGGTGAATCCACTCAATGGGAACATGAATTTCAAGTACATATTTGGAAGGGAGGCCTTCTTAAATACATTTTTATAATTTTCGTTGACTCAGTCATGATTATAATAAGGTAAATATGGATCTATTTTATTAAGAAGATGTAATTAAAGGATTTTTTGATTCTATAGTAAGTGATGTTGGTATTTTATAAAATAGTGGGAGTAAAATAATAAAATTGTGATTATTATGTATCAAATAATTGGTAATAAAATAAATTACTAATCATTACCCATTATATTATTATAGTAAAAGAGAATGTTTATTTTCTATGTTATAACTATGATAAATTCCATATAAATACCAAGTACGTACAACAATTAACATCCATGAATGTTATATGAGATTTCTAGTAGTATGACACGATGAATGAATGTTTTACATGCTATAATCTCCAACCTGTAAATCTCTTGTCAAGTAGATGAGTGATGATGAGTTCATTATCTAGTAAATCTACATGAATGATATTATATATGTTTATTTTTTTGATTTTATAATATATATCCATCATGTTCATGATGTTTTAAGAGAACATTGACATCAATACCATACTAAAGAATAATTTTAATCTTTATTTGGGGAGACATAGATTGGAACAATTTGAGATATAAAAGTAACTATTAAAATGTTAAATTAAATTCGGTGTGTTGGATGTGCCTCAGGTAGTAAAAATGATTAGCTACATTGAGTGTTTAGATATTCTATGGTCTCCACTTCTTAATGAAATTTTTAACAGTATTATAATTTCATAAATCCTATGAAGCTTAGATTGATTTTTTTTAAATTTCAATATGAACAACTTTGATTGTAGATTTTTTTGTAAATTTCACTATTCATCAGCAAGTATATAAAGACATGAAATGTTAAAATCATTTTGTTCTTATAGTGAACAGGAGGAAAGAAAAAGAGAATCACTCTAATTATAACTTTATGTATAAGGCATCATAAAAATTCAAATCCTTGATAAAGAGTTCTATGAAGAATGAAACCGATCTAAGTGTTATGTTCTTTTCATGTTAATATATAGACCATTGGAATAGAAACTATAAAAAATGATGTATAAGTGTATACTTTATGTATATTCTTCAAATGCAATTATTAGATATTACTTCTCGGTAATTAAATATAATTTTTTATATATTTTTATTGAAATTTAGAAACTAAGTATGTATATAAATATTACTATAAGTAGTATATATTCTCTAAAAGTTTATGAATTTTGAATTCTAGATTACTATAGATTATTTGAAAGTAATATCAATTTCTCGATGGATTCATGTTGAAATATTTTTTAGTATTACTACAAAAACATTTATCTGAATTCCCATTTGAACACAATGAGGCATTATTTCATATTATAATAGACTTTTTTAGGGAATTATAAATATTAATTAATAGTTTCATAATTATTTAATGACATATATTTTACATCTAAAATTAATTATGAATATTAAAATAAAACTTGGAATACATATATTTGAAAATATCATTTTTTCAAGAAAAAATAATAGTATCTGAAATTTTTTATATCTAGATGATTATTGTAGTCTCTTTTGAGGTAAGACACTATGTATACTGACAAAATCACTATTAATTTTTTGATAATGAAACATTTTGAAATATCAGTGAACAACATTGGTACTAAATATGAATTATAAAATCTATTTCAAATATTATTTATATATGTATAAGGGGTAAGTTCATATACATTATGGGATTATTTTTACATATTTTGAGAATGATTATTGAAGAAATTGTTTCTATTTGAAACTAATATAGGAACCACTATGGTGGATTGTCTAAGTCTATCATAAGTAATAATTCATTGATAATTAATATGTGGATTTATGGTAATCCTAATATAAAATTACTGTATACGTCAATTTTTTTTAAAGTTAAAGGGGATCATTGAAATTTATTATATATAATAAAAAAATTATAGTACCTTGCAACACATGTTACTGGAATAGAAAAACCATAAATAATCATGTTCAAACTAAATTAACTAATGGATATGATTTTAAAATAAATATGATAAAGAATCCATTGGTTACAATTACTGGTGTTTTCTTGGAATTGTTTGTTAAAATTTTACTTTAGCTATAAACAAACAACAAGAAACACAAAATTCATCTTTATTATTTATCCTATATCCATCAAGGAAATTCCATTATTAGTATAGACTATCTATTTTTATATAAGAGTTAATCACATATAATATTATATAGTTGGGGTTGGCTATAATTCGATGAAGTATAGTCTACAGATGCATATGTGTTAGTATAAGAACACATATTTCACTAATCTCAATGGGAGGAGTTGTTCCAAAGACTCATATTATGTATAAAATTGAAACCAAATAAGTGTTTATATTTACCATTGTGGGTAATATATATATATATATTATTCTTTCTAAATAATGAATACTATAATGAAATAGTAAATTTAAATATGCTAAGAATCACAAGTATGGATGAATTAAATAGTGGAATCCATGTACCAATATTAGAAGCATTGTATTTTGTATGTTTGAAGACATGAAACAACTGGTGAATAATCGAGAAAAACTACACATGGATCAAAGAAGTTGGTATTAAAAATTCAAAATGATTATTAATTTATCTATAAGAAATTCTATTTGAAAAAACATTAACATCAATCGTCATGTTAAAATCCATTATAATTACACTTTCCATATAAATGTATTGTGATCATTATATTGGATATATTTAAATTAAGGACAATTTATTTAATGGGGAAACTATGGAATATTTCAAGATGACGTAACAAAACTGGGTTGGTGACACCAAAGAATGTCAATAAATTATACAAATTTCTTATATTCATACAAGGATATATAAAACAACTATACTCTTTATTACACACTCCAACATACTTTATTACATAAAAATCCACTTAAGAAAAATATGAGGATCTAGGGGTATAGTTTCATGTAAAATTAGGAAAATTAAATAAAAAATTAGGAAATAAAACAGAAAATATTTATTGAAAACTTCTTTTACAAGACCTCCATATTCCTTCATACTTAGCATTGAATGGGATAGCCTGAGTACATGCATAAGAAAATGGTGATCTATAAAGCCTAGTAAGGGAGTAAACAATGAATAACTTGAAGAATATAGTCCATGTTAGAAAATAGTAATATCAATGGACCACATTAGAAACATTAACATAAAAGCATGATATAGAATGATTACCACAACATGGAAATGTGGAAACAACAGTTACCATGATATTAGCTTGATCTAAGGATCATTGCACATAGAGCATGCGTAAACCCTCATTGAACTTGAATTAGCATGAGTAATCCCTAATTGCACATAAATTATAATGATTAATCCTTCATTACACATGGTGTATCACAATTCTAATCTTCACACAATGAATTAGAGTGATATAAGGGTGAATGATGTATAATCATTTCATTTCATGCATAAGTGTGCCACATAGATCATACAACATGGATTAATTAAACATCATAATTTATTTTATTGAATAAAATATGTGGAATACATAAATTTAAGTCATCGATCAACAAGTACTTGTTCATAATGGTTATTACCCCTGACAGAGAAAATTTGATGTTATTCACTTACACAATGATTTTGGCATGGGAAATTTTGGTGTAACTTTGAAATCATAACGACGTCAATTATAAATAGTAAAATGGGTTGGAGAGACATAAATGGGTCTCTAAACATTTATAAATGAAATGGAAAGAAAGGGGGTCATGGAACATAATATAATTACATGTGTAATAGAATTTAGATGCATAATATAAAATAATTTCATGAATGTAAATGAGGAGAGAGGAATTACTTAAGGAATATCAACATGGTAACATGTGTACATGGGAGGCATTAATGAGAGAAAACGGGGACAATAATGATTCACATATAAGGATGTTAGTATGGGGGAGGTTTGATATCATACCTCAACATTTATAATTGAAAATAAAATGTCATCATAATATAAGGAAACATGGATATAAATAAGGAAGGAAAGAATGGGAGGATACCTTACATGGATGTGTGATCCCAAAGGATTGGGAGAGGCTTGAATGAGGCTTTTAGTGATCATGTAGTGCCTAGGGTGGATTATATATAGAGGAGGGAAGATGTTTTCTGAGATCCCATGGTTTTGAGTAAAGAGGAATGGGAGATTGAGTGGGTTTATATATAAAAGGAGAGGGGATTATTTATTATTGAGGTTTTGGACACCGTACATCAAACTAATCAAAACCACAAACCATCCCTTCATTTTCCCATGTTTTTAACCAATGTGAAGTAAAAAACATTATATTATATAGTTAATTCCTAAAAATATTATATTATTAGGCTTCATTATGTGCAGGTGAGTCACACACTCAGGGAAAAGACTTTAAAGAGATAAAATACTTTATATATCTTGGAGGGTCAACTAAGGCACCATAAAATTAATCAAACAAAACTAAAATCACATTATTTTAAAATTAAAACATCTATTATAATAAAATACCTTTTATATTATTTTATTACATCACCATTTAGTCATTATGATGTGATAAAACACATTATATATTTAAACGATATTTAATCTATACTAAAAACATTTGACCATCATAGAAAATTATGAAAAATATTCCTTTATATAATTTAATGATCTTTAATAAAAAAATTATATTCACTTTATCTAAATAATTTTCTAAATATTAGATTTTTTTACTTTTAAAATAAAAACTAACATTTATTAAAAAATCCTGGTTTTTGACATAAAAAACTTTCAAACCATAATAAAATTACAATTATATTCAAAAACATTATACAACCATTTAAATTTAATAAAAATTTATTTCCTAATAATATTTTATCAAAATATTTTCTAATTCATTAATATATCAATTCATCAAAATAGATTTTATAATTTAATATTAACTAAAGGTCGTATTGGTGATTTAAAAAAAATCCAATGTAGAAATA
The DNA here is from genome assembly GCA_963277665.1 of Viscum album. Lineage (NCBI taxonomy): Eukaryota > Viridiplantae > Streptophyta > Magnoliopsida > Santalales > Viscaceae > Viscum > Viscum album. The sequence continues at coordinate 2,038,480,967 of OY728148.1, forward strand.
ATTAAATAAATTTATATTATTTATACAAAAAAATAAATCACACAATCATTGTGATAGGGTCTGTATACATAACCCCTTATAACACCCGCTTAATACCTATGGGTAAGGTGTGCGATGGTGACAAACTCCTGGGGTGTCTTAGATAACATTTTTTGGGTGGTAATCTCTATTAACATCCAATTCTCTAATAGGCAATTGTTGGTCAAGATTAACATGTTGAATCTCAATTTGGGACAGGCCAATAGTGAATCCCAGGGACTCGACCTCCTTTCTGTGCTATGAAAAAAGGGTTGTGTAAGGAGAAATTCTACCAGATGAGGTCATTATTTCATTTGTCTAAGTAAATTGAATTTTTAAAAGCCCTATATTTATATTAATCATGTGATCACTATTCAACGACCATATTTGAAATGGTAACAATTATTAATGGTATTTTAAAATCCAATAAAATAAAACAAATTTTGTGCATATGTTTTATATAACAATTTTTCATAATTCAACATTTAATTAGATCATGATGATTTTTCATTAATAAATGTTTGGGATGTTATAATATTCTCACTATTAAGAAATTTATACCTCAAAGTTTCTGTTTCCCATACTAAAACAGTTGAGGGTAACTATTCTTTATCACTTCCTCAGATTCCCACATTGCTTCTTCAATCTTTTGGTTTCACCAGAACACCTTTATGAGGGGAATTTTATTATTTCGTAGAACTTTTTCAATATAATAAATGATATTCAACAGCTTCTTTTCATAGTAGATGTCATTATTCAATGGCACCACATCTAGATTGAGTACATGTGATGGTTCATGTATGTACTTCCTCAAGAGTGATACACGGAATACATCATGTACTTGAGATAGGTTCGGTGGGAGTTTTAGTCGATATGAATCTTCTCCAATGTTATTAGGGATCTCAAAAGGGCTGATGTACCTTGGACTAAGATTTTCTTACTTCCCAAATATCACAACTATCTTCCATAATGATATGTAATGGAATATCATGTCTCAAAAATCAATATCTAGGTCACGTCGATGATTATCTACATATCTCATTTGTCGACTCTAAGTAGTGTTAATGCACTATTGGATGGTCTTAGCCTTCTCCACCATATATTTGACCATTTATAGACCTTGGAGTTTTCACTCTCCAACTTCATCCCAACATGTCGGTGTTCTAAACCTCTTTCCATAATGGTCTTCATAAGAATCCATTTGGATTCATGAATGGAAACTCTTATTGTAAGATAACTCAACCAAGGGAAGATGTTGATCCCATCATCATTTGAAGTCCAATGATCATGCTCTCAATATTTCCTAAAGTGTCTGGATAGTTTACTCAAAATAGCCATTAGTTTGAGAATGATAAGCCATAATGAAGTTCAGTTTAGTATTTAGATCATGTTGGAGACTCATACAGATCATGGAGTTGAATCATGGATCTATATAGGATATAATTTAAAGTTGTTCTCCAAGAATCCTTACTAATTATCTGATGTATATCTATGCCAATTGATCCAATGAGATATACTCTAGAACTTCAATGCAGTTGTATGTCTTTGTAAGATGATCGATAATAACCCAAATAGAATTTTTTATTTGGATGTATTCAGAAGTCTAGTGACAAAGTCCATGGTGATTTTCTCCCATTTCTGTGTTGGTATGGGTAATGGTTGCATCATCCTATCAGAATTATGAATCTCATCCTTCACTTGATGACATACCAGTAATTTTGAGGTATACTCATTGATATGCTTAATCAGGTTGTCCCACCAATAATTCTCTCAGAGATCTTGGTACACCATTGATTTTCCTAGGAGAATGGAGAAATTCAAACTTTGTGCATCATCCAGAAGATCTTTTTTTATATACAGAGTTGATGGAACACAAATTCTTGAATCAAATCTCACAATTGTATCTTCGACAACATTGAACAATGAGTATTTTCATTTTTTATAGTTTTCACTTTCATCTTAATTCCCACATCATCATTATGAGTATCCTTTAACCATTCCAAAAGAGACGGTTGAGAAATAATTTGTGAAAGGATTTATGATGTTCCCTTCTTTATGATTCCCATTTATATATTCATTAAATCTATGAATATTGGATCCTTTGGAATTCTCATCAATTATATAATTTCTCATTCATTTCTACTTAGAGCATCTTTGACCTTGTTCTCTTTCCCTAGGAGTTAATGGATTGATCAGTCATTGTATTTGATCAATTATAACAATCTTCATTGGTTAATATTCATCTATTTCTTTTTGAATATATACTTGAGGTTTTTGTGATCTGTATATATTTCACACTTCTCACCAATCTGATTATATTTCCAAATTTTCGAAGTGAAGATTACTGTAGACTACTCTAGATCATGTGTTGGATAGCTTTTCTCATGAAATTTCAATTTTCATGAATCATATGAAATTTCATTGTTGTTTTTCATCAACAAAAAACCCATGCACATCTTCTAAGAATCTCTAAATACCTCTAACATTTCTCCACTTGTGGGTAGTGTGAGCATGGGTGAAATTAGAAGCCTCCTTTTCACCTTTTTGAAGCTATCTTTTCATTCATCACTACAAGAATAAATTACTCGCTTTCGAGTAAGCTTTTTAAGAGGTTTGGAAAACTATGATAAATTTATCACAAATTGGTGATAGTATCCAGCTAACCCTACGAATATATGGATATCCATCACCAAATTTTTTCCTCGGCCATCTCTCAATTATAGTTGTCTTGGAGGTATCCACAGATATCGCATTTCTTGTGGTGATATGGCTTAAAAATGATACCTCCATCCACCAGAACTCACACTTAATTTACTTTTCGTAGAGCTTCTCCTTTATCAATGTCTATTATATAGTTCTTATATGTTCCTCATTCTCGTCCTTGATTTTGGAGTATATTAGAATATTGTCTTTAAAGAATACAAAAAATTTGTCGTGGTAATCTCGAAAGACTCTATTCATCAAGGACATGAATATTGTAGGGGCATTATTGAGTCTGAAAGGGATTAATATGTATTAATTGTTTCAGTATCTTTTATGAAAAATAGTCTTGGGGATATCTTCTTTTTTCACCATTACTAGGTAATATACTGACCAAAAATCCACCATAGAGAAGTATTTCCCTCTACATACCTAATCGAACACATCATCAATATATGGTAGAGGATACTTGTTCTTTATCATGATTTTTGTGATCTTGTAATAATAAATGAAAATGTGCATTGACACATCCTTCATTTTGATGAAGAGGTTTGGTTCACCCCATGGTGAAGCACTTGGGCATATAAACCCTTTATCCATATTCTCCTGTAATTTTTTCTTTAGCTCCTCAAGCTTCTGAACATCCATTCTATATATATTCTTTGATATTGTCAAAGCCACAAGTATAAGATCATTCTAGAATTCAAAATATCTTATAGGAGGAAGACAAGATATTTCCTTGGGAAACACTTCAACGAATTCCCCCACAATAGGCATGTATTCAACGATTTTTACTTCCATAAACTCAATCATATCGGCAAGATATGTGTTCTAATATTGAAATAATACATATTATTAAGATGATGTTACTAAAAAAGATTTGTCCTACTCATTGAACTTGTATAGAATTGGTGTTTGACTCTCCATATGGAGAGTTATTTCACTCTCATGGATATTTATGTTGGCTCTATATAAGGAAATGCAATACATGCTATGAATTTCATCCAATTCTTTTATAGGGACTATGATGTGTTTTTTTCAGGAAGTTCAATCCACAAATTACGATAAGGGAAGATTTATATCCATGGTATGCAGTGATTGGCCCATTTTTTGTTCTCACTGACATCTTTACTTCAATGATATGTGATGGTTTTGGGATTGTTTTACTAAACATTCATGATATAAAAGAATGTTTATAACTATAATCAAAAAGTGCATTCACTATTATTTAATGGAAAACTAGATTACCTGTCACCACATAATTGTTGTGGTTCAATTCTTTGGTAGTGATAGAAAAAAATTTCCCTTGCATCCTTGGAGGTTGTCGGTTGCCTACGAGAACCATGGCATTGGGAACCAGTTCTCAATGTTTTATGCTTCTTTTTAGTTTAGTAAATGAATAGTTCATTGAGGGTCTAATAGAGCATTCCTCTCCTCTATTGAAATAGTGGGGTTTTCTTGCCGATAGTTAATGGCCATGTGCCCTTAACTTCCACACCTAAATCATTTCCTCATCCCCTATAGGAAAATTCTAGTTTGATTCTTCCCACACCTTTGGAAAGTGGGGTGTCGGATTTTTTTAGCAACGTTGGATTTATCCATCAGACTGCCAGAATTAAATTCCACTTTTCGATTCTTATCCACATGATACCCTTGAGATTAGATGATCTCCATTTAGAATTTGAGGGATATATGGACACATTCCTCATAGTTATCGACTTTACGATTCTCTAGGGATTTTTGTACACTATTTTTTATTCGATCAATGAAGCGGTCAACCTTTCATATAAGGGTAACAACAAAGACAGAGGAATATCATGCAAGAGTTGTGAAGTTTTTCTCATACTCTCTGATGGATTATTCATCTTTTTTAATGAGTGAAATTAATTCTCATTCCATCTTATGTCAGAGGGTGTGAGGAAATTATTTATTGAAAAAACATTTTCCAGAAATCCTTCCTTCCCAACACCTCGATCTCTTCATCAGGCTTTACTTTTTATCAATGTCCACCGGTGATCATATTCACCACCCATGTGACATGCAGCTAGAAGAACCATATTTTTTTGGAACATTGAAGTATATATAAGATCTTGTAAATTGAGTTGATCCATTTTTTAGTGATTGAGGGACCATATGATCCATTATATATAAGTCCCTAGCCTTCAAAATTACATAATTTTAATTAATTCAATAATTCACATTGAGGAACTTTTTAGGTTTATAGATTTATAGAAATAGGTCATAACATATATATAACAACATAAATATTACAAGAAGACACTTATACTCAGAATCAAATTTTTCATTAAACAAAAAATCAAAAAAAATTATGTTTATTTCTAAGTTCTAGACATCATGACTTTTCCTTGACCCCATCCTTGATCATAGTCTTCTTTAGATCCTATTAAAATCATTTAAAAACATTGGATGAGTATAAAAACATCATTAAGGGATATATAAGGAAATAAAACAGTTATTTTTAAAAAAAATATGTAAACGATGAAAACATTAACATAAAGTAATACTTTTCACCATTAAGAAGTAGAAAAAAACATCACGAAATATAAGCTCATTGCATTCGCTTTTTTTAAAAAAATTATTACCATATAGTCCATAGAAGGAATAATATAACACAAAAGGTTACTTGGGATAAATACATATATAAATGGAATAACAATACTATCGACATCCAAACATATCAATAAATGGAATACTCATAGAACCAACATCCAAACCCAATGCATTGGAAATGTAACCACCCATCCTTGGTTTATCATGAAACCACCCATAATTTGGTTTATCATAACCACCTATCATTGGTTTATTGTGTAACCACATTTCAAATTTCCATGCAGCATTATATAATCCTAAAACGTAAAATATTTCAAATTTCAACATTTCACTAATAACATTTCAATTGAAATACCGAGAAATAATTTCAAGATATTGAAATAGTAAATCCATTTCAAAAAAAAATTCAATACCATAACAACCAAAAAGGTAATAAGGGATTTCCTTTACTATTAAAAACATTATGTCTTATATAGGAATCCAAATATGAAATAATGGTGACAGTGTCACAGAGGTCGTTGTCATCGCAGATGTTAAAAACAATCCTCTTATCATTTAGTAAGATGATTCATAGAGAAAACATTACCTTTGAATGAAAATTAAAACTAAGGGGTTTTTATTATTATCCTTATAAAATAAGGATGTGTATATTATCAAATTTTGCTTCAATAAATGGAGATTGTGATGAAGTCCCTTACATTGAGTCTGACTCATCACGTATGTTACCTGTTATTCCTGAATAATAAAACATAAGTTAATTTATACTTTCTTTAAAAACAATTTAATGTTTATTATTCCTTTAATATCACGAATTAAAATGTTAAAAGAATTAAATAATTATTAAATTAATATCATCTATTTTGTCGATATTAGGTACTTGACTCGGAAATGAACTTGTTATAATTACAAATTTTCCATGTGGTTAGAATTCCGTCTCTCGAATGACATTCATGATTTAAATATCATATATATATAGTATTTGTGTGTGTGTGTTTTTGTGTTTATAATAGTACACAACATTTTGAGAAAAGAAATAAAATGCAATGTTCATGGAGACAGTAAGTCGTACATATGCATTGAAGCTACTTTCATTTATTTTTTCATATGGAAAGGAATGAAAAATAAATGATACATAGGTATATTATAATTACAATAAAAAATCATATTTAATATATGGTATATGAATTCATTAACAATATCTCTTATTAATTCCATGTATGTCATGAACGAGTCATATCACTTTGAGGGGGTGCTAGACCGCACTTCCTCAAATGAAATTATTATATTTACCCATTATGGAAAACATAAAAGTACATTTTAAATGAATAATAAAGAATCATAGAGACAATATAAATATAATATAAATACATTTCCATAATAATGGTCACCATGATAAGGGGTAGGGGAAAATTGAATAATCATCGTTTCATGAGGTAGTTGTTCGTCGTCCATGGAAACAGAATGTTCATACCAAATAGATTGATGTGTGTGTGAGTGTAACTCAAATAATTAAATAATAACATCCTAGTATATCGATGATACTGGTATTTTTATTAATGAATGGAATAAAGAGATTTTGGGGGTTGGAGAATGGTAAATAATTCAATGAAGCTTGAGAGAAGACATTACCTAAAAGCGGTTAACTCGTTTTGATTTAATTTTAAAGGCTCTATTGAATTGTATTATTACTAAAGTAAGGCTTCTAAGAAGAAGAATTTAATTTTGGGATCTTATTTTTGGGGAGGTTTTACAAGTCTAGGGGTTTGAGAGGTGTGAGTAAATGGAAAGAGGTGGTGGCCTTTTATAAGAGGGAAGATGTGTACTTTTGGAATGTCTTGAATGATTATTTTATTATAAACTAAATATTGATTTTAAAAAGGGTCCAAAACTAATTTAATTAAAATATAAGATGATTATTGATCAAATTACTTTAAACAAATAGTTTTTAAAAAATTTGTTTCAAATTTAACTTTATCATTTGGCATTGACACTTAGTAAAATTATTCAACTCTTACCATGTCTTCTTGTAAATTCATACTATATGGTTAGTATTGTTACCATATAATTAAAATATATCCTAAAATTTTTCATTTATGACACATAGAAAATTATTTATGTCAATTTTCTTAATCATGTTTTTTAAGGATTATTATTTCATTAGATAAAATAGTATTTGTTTTAAAAACAGATTTTTTTCAAATTTAATACTGTTCATATCATGACTTTTTAAAAATACATAACAAAATGATTCATTTTAAATAAACACATTATTTAAAATATAACAAGTCATAATCATCCTCAAAATTCAATTTTGGCATAAAAAGTTTCAAAATAAATTTATTTTACTATTTATAGTCATATTTATTTAAATTGTTTATTAATATGGTAATAACCACATCATCATTGTGTCATAAATATATTTATTTATTTGATTTATATAAAAATTATAAATAAAATACTATGATGTAGGAATTTTTTTTAACATTATATGTACTATTTAGAGTCTAAAATATCACTTATATAACCCATTTTAATTTTTTTAATAAAATATTCATGTTTAGGTTATATTATTCTTAACATTAATTTAAATGTAATTAAATGTCATTTTCAAAGACAATTGGATCCATGGGGTCCTAATATCTCCCCAAGTATTCCCATGGTCGGAACTATCTCATCCAATAGGGTTAGTACATGTTTTAGGGTAGTTTAATATTATTATAATATTTTTTGTACCCATATTTACTATATTTACCCTTTAACTATGGTTAATTAAATTCTTATTGAAGTTAGTATTCATAATTTCTTAAAAAAATAGGTAACATTTTACACATTTTGGATATCCTGATTCTAAATATGGAATCCCTTTCACCAAATTCGAAACACAAAAGTTGCAGAAATTAGTTTAAAATTATTTCTTATTTTCAAAACCAAAAGGTGTGTTTTTATGAAATAAAAACTATCAAAAGTTTGACATGCATTATTTCCAATTTCAAATTGAAATTACTTCCAATGACCAAAATTGGATTAAATAATAATAATATATTCCACTTACACTTAAAATATAATTAAAAGGACAATAAAACTATATAATTAAAACACCTGAAAAGGGAACTTTTAATTAAAATTTTGTATATTTCACTATTCCATAAAAAATGTTCTTTATCAGAAGAATACCAAAAATTTACCAAATGTAAATTTTGATGCCCCAATTTGAAAGAAGAAGTTTATTTTATGAAAAAAACATCTAATTATGAAAAAAACTTAATTTAAAAAGGGTTCTCCATCAAAAGGTTGTAAAACTACCTTTTAAAAAATATTAATGTATTTATTATTAAGATTGGATTCATTCTCATTTCAAGACTCTAAATTTTATTGGATAAATGTAAAGACATTTATCAAAAAAATTAAATAACAACATGGTTATTTTTGTTCCATCTCGCCAATAAAATGGCTAGGCATTAACTATCATTTAAAAATATTAATATTATATATTTTTTTATTTTTTTCAATATGACTCAGCCTTGTGTGCATCATAAGATTTTATAGAAACTCATTGTTGTGTGTCGGGTAGGCCATCAAGCATAGAATCCCATTTAATGTAAAATTAATATTTAATTCAAAAATATTAATAAATATGAAAATGACATATTCATTATTTACATGGGATGTTACATCCTTCCCACATTTGGAAATTCTGTCCTCGCCATTTTATTTACTTATAAAATTATTAGCAGCATTTATCCCTCATAGAATTTTTGTATTCTCATGTTTCCTCTTAAACCATATGGTTTTTACACAAAACCATTACCTAAAAAACCACCTTATTCCACTAAACACACTCTCTTCTGTCTAGAATCAATAATGGTTGTTCTTTATAAGAAATAATCTCTTCCAACTGAACTACCTATGGACTCAAAACATGATCTAAATACTACATATACTCCCTCAACATTGAAACATGAAAAACATTACGTACCTCAGATAACATTGGAGGTAAATCCACCATGTAGTCAACTGATCCAACATTCACTATGATTTCATATGGTCCAATGAACATTAGACTCAACTTTACCTTCTTACCAAAATGAATCATGCTTTTCCATGGATAAACATTATGGAATACATGATCAATTACCTCGAAATAATGATCCTTCTTTGGATATCGGTATTACATTTCTTTTTACTCGGAGCTTTTATCATGTTCTTCTGAATCAATTGATCTTTCTCTACCATGCCTTCAACAAATTCATGTCCCATTAACTCTCTTTCACCTACATCATCCCAAAAAGCTAGAGTTCGACATCTCTTTACATATAATGCCTCAAATTGATCCATCTGTAGAGTGGAATGAAAACTGTTATTATAAGTAAACTAGACCAATGAATGATGTTCAAACCAATAACCCTTGTAATACATTGAACAAGCACGTATCATAACTTTCAATGTCAGAAATATTCTTTCTGACTACCCATTTAATTGAGGATGAAAATTTGTACTGAAATTTAATTTTGTACAAAATGAATTCTGAATTCCATTCAAAAGTATTTAAGTGAACATTACATCACAATCAGATACAATGGAGATAGGAACTCCATTCAACATGAGTATCTATTCAACTTACAAATGATAAATATTATATAGAGATAGAGTATATAGGATTTGAAGAAAATGAGAATATTTAGTCAACTGATCAATAATAAACTAGATTCCATTATTTCCTTGATATTTTTTTGGTAACAGCACATCAAAATCCACAGAAACATTTTCCCATTTCCACTTTAGCACTGCAAAAGTCTTAAGCTTCCCTTTTTGTAACTATCTCTCTTTTTTAACCAACTAACAAATCAAACACTTCATAGTAAAGTCAAAAATATCTATTTTCATTCCATATCACTAGAAATACTCTCGACGATCTTTGAATATCTTAGTACTACTATAATGAACTAAAAAAAGAGAACTATGAGCTTCACATAACAAATCTTTCTTCAACTGGGAATAAAAGGGTAAACATAATAAATTCCCAAATATCAAAACACAAAATTTATCAATATTATATTTAAGAAATGTACCCATTTTAACCAATTACACCTTCTTCTGCATCTCATTGGCTCCTTTATACGCTTTCTTAATTCTGTCTGATAGAGACTATATCACTAAAACCTAAAACAAAATAGAGAAAATCCCTGCACCACCAACTTCCAATCTAATATTCATCAAATCAATAACCCATGGATCTCATTCCAAATGTAGCATGCTTAATGTAACATTACATTTTTAACTCAAAGCATCATCCAATCTATTAGATTTTCTGAGATGGTCATGGATCATGAAATCATAATCCTTGATTAATTATATACACCTCATTTATCTCATGATTAATTATTTTTGATTGAATATATACTTCAAACATTTGTGATCATTATATATTTCACAATTTATGCCAAACAAATGATGCATCCAAATTTTTAAATCAAAAACTAAGGTAGCTAATTAAAAATCAAGTTTAGGGTAAGTTAACTCATTAGTTTTCACCTGATGTAAATCATAATTAATTATTAATCATTTTTCATTAGGTTACAACCAATTCATTTCAACGATGCATCACTGTAGATAACAAGCTCACCATTTCTGGAAGGTAATTTCAATACTGGAGCATTCAAAAATCATATTTTCATTTCCTAAAAACAATCAACCCTATCTTTTTTATAAATATATTTAACACCATTTCGAGTTACCATAGTAAGTTGTATATATAACTGTGAAAAACATTCAACATAAATTTGGTAATATCATGATGAATAATTAATACTATAGATCTCTATGATATTGGTAGGTCTTCTCCACTCTTCTACAACTTTTTTTAGAAGGTTCAACAATTATTCCATCTTTAAAAATAATATGACCAAGGAATGAAATTTGATGCAACCAAAACTCAAACTTACTGAATTTCCCATACAATTTATTTTTCCTTTATGGTTTCCAGGAAAACCCTTAAATGAATTTCATGTTCCTATATAATCTTGGAATATACTAAAATATCATCAATAAAAAAACCAAAAACATATCCAATAATTCACAGAAAATTCAATTCATTAGATCCATGATTACAATAGGTTTATTGGTTAACCCAAAAGGCATAACTACAATTTCGTAATGGAAAAATCCAATATGTAATGCAGTCTTAGAAATATATATATCATTTACATTCAACGGATGGTACCCCGACCTCAAGTAAATCTTCTAAAAATATTGAGATCCCTCGAGCTGATCAAATAAATCATCGATATGAGGCTAATGATACTTTTCTGTAATAGTGATATTATTCAAAGCTTTATAATCATTGTGAAGTCTCATTTAACCATATTTATTTTTAACAAACAAGACTGGATCACCCCATAGTGATGTGTTAGGTCGAATGAAACCTTTATCTAACAACTACTTCAATTTATTCTATAACTCTAAAAGTTAAATTTAATCAATTTGATAAAGGGTTTTTAAAATTTTCTTAGAATTAGGGGCTAAGTCAATTTTAAAATCATCTTCTCGTTTAAGTAATATAGTAGGAAGGTAATCTGAAAAACATCAATATAATCATTTACTGTCATAAAATCATTAATATTGAAATTTAATTTGTTTTCAGAAATTTTTTCTTGTTTATATTAATTTCCAATATTCAATAGTTTCTTAGCTTCTTGATATGTTATCAGATTTAAGGGTTAATTCTAGTACACAAATTGAAAGACTTTATCAAAATAAACCTCTTTACCTCTACAACCAATCTTATCATGTTAAACATATTTCAAATATATTCCCAAAATAACATCAAACTCTACTAGAGTAAAAACAACTGGGTTTCCAGGTAATCGCATTCCACATATAAGGATACTAATATTCTTATAATTTCATTTGCCTCCAAATTTCTCCCATGTGTTTTTACCATATGATCTAGATTAATTTTATGAGGTGGAATTATTAAGTTACTGAAAAATTTCACAGAAATGAAAGAATTTGGACATCCCTAATCAAACAACACATTGGTATAATTCGAAAAACAATTTACCTGATACAAATTCATTTGATGTTCCAACATCAACTGTTGTAGTAGAAAAAGATTTATGCACATTGTTCTACATTTTTTCTAGCTGGTTTCCATCTAGGGTAATCAAATTTGGACTCACATTTTCATATTTCCCAAACTCATTCAAACTAAAACATCTTATTGTTGGATTTTTATTTCCTTATTGATCATATTTCTTACAGTTACGAGAAATATGACCATTCATACCACACTAGAAGCACTTCCCAGATTTTTAGAGAAATTCTCAATGATGATTCTTACCACACATGTCAAAATAAAGAAATATAATTTTATTACCTCCATAATTCATAGATGAATAATTTCCATTTTCATGCTAATTGGGCCTCTTCTTTTTCTTGCTCTCATAGAACACCTGATCATCATAAAACTAAATTTATACTTTCTTAGCATATCTGAAAATATTATTATCACATTTTAATTAATGAGAGACCAATTCCTTACAATATAGCGGCTTTAATCCTGACTAAATCTGATTTATCTTACTATCATGATCTCAGATGAAATTTGGAACATACCTTTCTAGTCGAGTGAACCTTTCTCCATAAGAGGCCACCTAGTCATCCTCCTCCCTCAATTCCAAGATTTTTTTTACCTTCCTATGTTGAACCACCATATGAAAATATTTCTCGTGAATCATATAATTGAATTCATCTCCAACTAACGTATCAATCTCCTCACTATCCACGACATTTTTAACCATTTACCACCACTGATCGTCTTCTCCTTCAAGTAGGTAAACAACAAAACTATCCTTCTGATTGTATGTACACCCAATGACATGAAAAATCATTTCCACTAGTTTAATCCACTATTCATTTTCCACTCGGTCATATGATCTTCTAAATTATGGGGGATGTAGCCTAATGAAATTATCCAATACAGACATGATCCTCTACGGTTTATCTGGTTGATCTTGTACATAGACACCAAAACCAATTATCGCCTGAGTGAACTGATCGATAAATGCAACAAACTATTCAGTTCCCATTCTAACCATCTCAGAATGCTGATTTGGAAGGTTATTCTCCTCTGCATGCCTTCCCAAAATAGTATCCTTGTTTCCTTTGGGAAAAACCATTCTAAACAAAAATATCATAGATAATGAAAAATGGTAATCATAAAATTATATATCATTTCAATTTGACCATAATGTAAACATTATTTACAGATATTATATTACCAAAATTTTAACTCCTAAAGTTATCTACACTAGACACTTATACCAATTATAAGGCCCCAACCTTAATCATTAAATAATGTTGGATAAATTTAATAATTTACATTGAAGATCTTTTCAGATTTAGATATTTTGATAATTAGGTCATAACTTATGAATAACAGCTTGAATATTACAAGTAGACACTTGTACTCGCTATCCATTTTTTAATGATACAAAAACTCTAAAAAAAGAATCATGCTTAGTTCCATGTTTTAGATAGAATTACATTTATTTGATCCCATCCTGGACCTTATTGATATTTATGTATTGCGAAAAACATTTCAAAACATGGGATGAGCATAAAAATCTCATTAAGGGATATATAAGGAAAGAAAACTATTATTCTCTCAAAAACATGGAAACCTTGAAAACAATAACTTAAAGTAATACTTTTCACCTTTGAATAAGTAGAAAAAACAATTCACTAAATATTATCTCATTGATCACCCATTTTATAACCAAATGATTACTATATATCCCATAAAAATAAACTTATAGCATATATGCTAACTTGGGACATAAACATTCTTAAATTGAACCACACGGTCGAATTCCAAACATATCACTAAATTAAATAGCCATACGATCAACTTACACACCCAATGCATTGGAGGATATAATGTAACCACCCTTCCATGGTTTATCACAGAACCACCCATAAATTATTTTATCACATAACAATTTGTCATCAGTTTATCACCTAACCACTCGTCCAAAGTCCAAGTAACATTATATAATAATAACATATAAAATATTTCAAATATCAAAATTTCAATAATAACATTTCATTTGAAATCACAAGAAATAATTTCAAGATATTGAAATACTCAATCCATTTCAAAAACCATTTTCAATACCGAAACAAAAAAAATCTAATAAGATATTTCTTTTCCTTTTTAAATTAATAAGGCTTATAGAGGAATCCAATTATAAAATAATGGTCACAACGTCGAAGAGGTGATTGTATCTGCATATGTTAATAAAATTACTTTTGTGATTTATTAAAATGCCTCATAGAAAAAATATTCCCTTTTAATAAAAAATAAAATTCAGAGTGTTTTATTATACACCATATAAAGACACATGTGTATATTATCAATATATGCCTCAATGAAATGAGATTGAGACGGAGTCCCTTACATTGTGTCCAACTCATCACATATATTCCATGTTCATCCTGAATAATAAACATAAGTTAATGTCTTCATGATTCCTAAAATTTTTCATGTTTATTCAAACTTTTATATCACTTATTACCAGGATATAGAAATTATATATTTTTTTATGTTAATATCTTGCGTTTTTTCGATATTAGGTACATGAACCGAAAATTAACTTGTTATAATTACAAATTTTCCATGTGGTCAAAAGTACATTATCTCCAAAAATATATTACTCATTTAAATATAATATAAATCTAGTATACATATATATGTAGTTATAATAGTAAATAACATTTGTAGATAAGAAATGAAAGGCATCGTTCATGGAGACGGTAGGTCGTACTTACCCATAAACACTACATTCAATTATTTTTTCATATTTAATGGAATGAAAACTAAATGATAAATAGTTATATTATAATTAATTCACAATATTATATTTTATATATTTTAAAACAATTAATTAACACCACCCTTTATAAGTTCCATGTATGGAATTGAAAAGTTATATCATTTTGAGGGGGCGACAGTCCATACTTCCTGAAATGAAATTATCGTATTTACCCATTATGGAATCCATAAATGTATGTTTTAATGGAAACATAAAAAATAATAGATAAAATATAAATATAATATATATCACATATAAATGTAGTTCCATTGTAATGGAAACCATGAGAGGTGGTAGGGGAAAATTGAACAATCATTATTTCATGAGATAGTAGTTCGCCATCCACAAAAAATAGTATGTTCATATTAATTATATGAATGGGTGTGTAAGTGTAGTTCAAATAATTATCATAACAACATACTATTATATTTTGAATACTGTTGTTGTTATAAATGAATTGAATAAAGAGATTTTAGGGGATTGGAGAATGGAAAATAAATGAATGAATCTTGAGAAAAGACTTTACCTCAAATCGGGTCACTACTTTTGATTTATAGGAAAAAATTATTGAATTGAATTATTAACATGTTAAATATTCTAGGAGGAATAGAGTGATTCTTGGATAATATTTGAGAATGGTTTGGACAATACATTAGGCTTTAGTGGTGTGATTAAGGGGTTAGAGGTGGTGGCTTTTATAAGAGGGATGAAGGTTACTTTAGAAATGTCTTGAAAGTTTTTTTATATACTGAATTTATATTTTCAAAAGATCCAAAACTCATTTTATTCTAAGATAATATGAGGATTGTTAGAAATAACCTCAAAAATAGGTTTTATACAAGTCTTATATTCAAATGTAACCTTATCATTTAGCTTTAACCCTTAGTTAACTAATTTTACTCTTACCATGTCTTCTTGTATATTCATACTATATGGTAAATATAGTTACCAAAAAATTCCAATTGAACCTAAAGTGTTTCACTAATCAAAATTTCAACATTATCTACATCATTTTACCAAATATTATATTTTTTTTACTATTATATCATTTCATAAAATAGTATTTTGTTTTAAAAACTCATTTATTTCAATTTTCATATTATTCAAATCATAAATTTCTAAATAATATATAAAAACTTTATTCATTCTAAAAAACATAATTAATTAAAATATAACAAATAAAAAACATCCCTAAAATTCGTGTATGTCTAATAAAATTCAAAACATATTTCTTTTAATTTTATAATATCATATATTTAAAATATTCATTAATATGGTAATCACAGCATCATCATTGTGTCGTAAATATATTTATATATTTGATGTCTAAAAATTATAAATAAATGACAATTATATATTAAATAAAAATAGATTTATAATTAAAATTTATAGTCAAAACTATCACTTACATTACCCTATAAAAAAATTAGTAAAAGATACATTTTTAGGTTAAATTATATGTAAAAATAAATTAAAAATAATTAAATGGCATGTTCACACAAAAGTGGCTACATAGGGTCCTAATATCAACCCATTGATGACCATAGTTGGAACAATATCATCTAATAGAGTTAAGACATTTTTAATGGTAGTTTAATATTATAATAATAGTATTCTTTATCCTTATTTCCCTGATTTACCCTTTATCCATGGTAAATAATATATTTACTGAAGTTAATTTTCAAAATATCTAAAAATAAAAGCTAAATATTTAAGAAAAATTGGATTTATTGTTTCAAAATATTGAATCCACTTCTCTAAATTCAAAACAAAGAATTTGAAGAAACTAATTAACAAATAATTCTTATTTTCAAAACCAAAAAGCGTGTTTTTAAGAAGTAAAAACTACCAAAAGATTAACATGTGTTTATTTCAAATTTAAATGCGACATTACATCCAACTACTATGTTTGGATTAAAAGATAATAATATAATACAATTAACCTTTAAAACCAATTAAATGGAAAATCTAACTATATAAATAAATTAAATGAAAATGTATTTTTGAATTAGAAAGTAGTATTTTTCACTATTCGTTAAAAATGAACTTTATCAGAAAAATAAAAAAAAATCTACCCAAAGTATATTTTGATTCCACTCATCTAAATCAGATGATTTTTGTCCAATATAATATATAAAAGTGAAAAAAAAATATTTAATAAGGGTTCTCCATAAAAGGCAGTAAAACTAATTTTTAAAATATATTAAAACATTTATGTTTAAAATTGTATTCATTCTCATTTAAAGATTCTATGATTTATTGAATAATTGTAAGAAAATTTAACAAATATGTTTTATCATAATATTGATAGTTCTATTCATTGTCGACAATACAATTGATAGGCATTAAATGCTTTTAAAATATTAATATTATATGTTTTGTGTATGGCTCAGCCTTTTATGCAAAATAAGATTTCAGAGAAACCAATTTTTGCGTGTTGGGTTGTCCATTAAACATAGAATTCACATTAAAGTAAAATTAATATTTAATTCAAATATATTAATAAATATGAAAACATCATATTCATTATTTACCTGCGATGTTAAATTAAAAGTAGGAGGCCTTTGTCACATGAAACTCTCGATTTCAGATTTTTATTTCTTAATGGGGGTTTGGAAGATTACCTTCACCCATGTTTATATTCAAAACATGAGTTAACTAAAGGAGTATCGTGAATACATTTGTGATCCCTTCTCCCATCAGATTGATCGTCTCTTCAGAGTAATCATCACATTGATCTTCAGATCGGTTGTTGATGAGTCCTTAAAAACAAATGTTTTTCCACATCTATATCAATAATTTTTAATGATTAATTTTGATATTCTACTTCCTTATAATAAATATTAAAACATTTTTGTTTCTATAAAAAAATATCAGTTAATAAATTTTTATAATTAATATTGTATTTCAAGGATTAAATTTGTTAATTTAAGTTTTATTTTATTTTATATTTTAAAATATTTTTATTTAGTTAGTTGTTTTTGTCTGCTAATTTAATAGTTTACCACTAATTAATTAATTAGGAATTTGTACATGTATAATTTAGTTTTAATCTAACATTTCATGAATTGAATGTTATGTAATGTAATATAACATAATCTTAATTTTAGTTGTCTTATAACAATTCAAATTTTATAAATTTAGTTTATAAACTCACTGCATCTCTTTAATTTAATTTCATTAATTATCTTAATTTTTTAATAAAATAATAATTATTTGTCTACCTTAAATTAATTTGATTTTATAATGATACTATTATAAATAATTAACCTTTGTTTTATAATTGATTAATTGAATATTAACGTTTAATGGTTTAATTGTTTCAGAATTTAATTTTTAGTATAGTTCCAATTTCAGTTAAGTTTAAATGGTTTTATTATTTTATTAAAGATTGTGACTAATTTAACTTTTAAATTATTTTAATTTTTTTTTGGTTTAAATAATTATTTTTTACATATTTTATTTATGTTTTAATTTATTTTACCCTTCTTTTTATTTTGAAGGTTTACGGTCTCACCATAACATTTTCCATCATTTCCTTAATTAACGGTGGCACAAGAACCTCCTAACACGGTATCATCATATCACTTGTGCCACTGGTTCCAAGATGTATCACCATTTTCTAGTGCACCATGTCACTTATTCCTTCACTGTTTCACCGGTATCACCCAGGCCAACGTGAAACCCCTTTCTCTCACACCGCTAATGCACACACCGGTTCTCACCCATGCCACATTCAATTCTCGTCACGGTCTCACTTTCGGTTAATGTGTCATAGTATTGCCACTGCAATCTTCTACTCATTGTCTCACAGTGAGTCTCATGCCATTTCCAGCCATGCCACAATATTTATTTTACAGTTTCATTGTATCATTACATGTTCTAACAGTGTCTCTTTCCCCTATTTCTTCCTTTATCGCCGAGAAAACTCAAGTAACTGTTTCTTATCGAACTACTTCTCTCACATCATCTTGGTTTCATGATTTTATATTCCGCCTGCGACCGTTTCTCACAAGTTTATCAACTATTTCATAAACTAACCAAAGCGTTCAAGACCCTCAAAGCCATTGCTGGCCACATTGTATATATCGAACCAAAACACAACAATGAGAAAATCCTGATTTGATGAATATGATGACTTCTGAAATAGGTTATCAAGAAGAAGTGGCATTGTTGAACTATCACCATCATTTTGAAGCCGCGAGGAGGAGGGTTGTGCACTGCAACTAGATTGAAGACCGTTTACCTCCACCTTAAGTCACACTCATGTGTCATGCAACTCTATGAGCCATACTGGGTTAAAGAGTCTACTGTCAGGCTTTATTCGTTGCGCCGCATCTACTATGTCAAGTTGCCGCCAGACCTGCTTGAGGGGGAGGCTTAGCAGGGTCGGTGCATGTTCTTCGACAGGATGATTTGATGCCAAAAAGGATTCCGATATGGACCTGTTACAAGGGAGGCGCTAGAAGTTTTGTGAAATAGGACAACCCCCACTTTACAGCATGATTTGGAGGGGAAAGTGAATTATTTAATTAAAAAATATAATAAAAAAATAAAAAAAAGTACAAGTAAATAATTAATTAGTTAATAAAATAAACTCAATATAATATATAATAATTTTAATATAAACAATTATTCTAATATTAATAAATAAATATGTTATAAAATAAAATCTAAGAAAAATAAATAATAATTTATAATTTATAAATAAAATTATTTATTAACTAATATTAATTTATTAACACTTTAGTTATAATTCAAGTTCAATTGAATAAATATTATAATTAAATTTAAAATGTAATTAATTTAGATCTAATTTAAGAAACTAATTTTGTTATACTATCTAATTATTAATAATACTTACACTAACTAAATAACTTAATTAATAATTTTAAATAAATAACGTAATTACTTTATTAAATATTTAAAAGTAAGTTAATAATCATCATAATAATATATAATAACCACTATCATCTAAGATATTTATTTGTTATCTTTAATTAATTTTAAATAAGAATTATAACATTAAACTAAAAAATAACTATAACATTTTAATTAAGTTTATTTGTGTTTTACTTGTTTTATTTTTATGTTATAACATTACTGGTTCATTTGAGTGATGGTTATACATCCAGATTCACTTACTAACTCACTCAGAGTTAGTTACATGAGAAAAATTAACACGATGTGTGGGTTGCATAAAAATGTATGCGTGCGGCGCTTAAGTGATGGAATTTTGGAGTTGATGGAAACAGGAAGTGATGTATAGAAAATGACGGAGGATACCAAACTGAGCATCAACATTATTTGAAAGTGGGATTCATTCGATCATTCACTCGTATGTAGAGTATGAACCTGGGGGATAATCCGGGAGATCTTATTGGAGAACCATTTCATGAACACCTGATGGCCAAGAGCAGCATCAATTCAGTCTAGCAAAGGGAGTTTTATTCCCTTGTTCTCTTTAAATCTTATTTATATGTCATTTATTGATTTCAGTTTGCATTATAGAGATGATGTTAGGATAAATACTTCCTGTTTGGGGTTAAAATCAGGTCTATTGTCTATCTTTATTCTTCCTTCTCACTATAACTTTTGATGTGCTTGGCATTGATCGGTGAGGTCAGTTCTGATTTCATTCAATTACTACATTCCAACAGTACTTAATATCGGAATTCCACGTTAATTCGGTGAGTCTGAGTGTGGATTAATTTTCATAAACATTTAAATTGAAAAAAAAGACTATAGAACATATGACGGGTTTGTTCTTTAATCTTTTTCAAACCATAATTCTCAATTTGATTAATCTGGGAGTGGTGAACTCCAAGACTTGTCAGCTTGAGTGATTTATATCCTGGAGAGTGTAATAAATCACTTATTTATAGTGGTATTATTTATAATCACTATTGTGGGAAGGAATGTTTTCAAAACCAGTAGAAGTGAAATTTTTCCCCAAGCATTTACTAGATTGTTAGTTTATTGGTGTTTTTTATATATATGTTTACCATTGTTTTCAATTGTTTCTCTCTTAAACTAGATTTAGATTCAAAATATGAAGTGTTATGTCACTTCACAACTTAGTAAATAATATTAAATAAAATGTCAAAATAAGAAAATAGAAAACTTACCCCACTGCTGACAAAAGGTGGATCACTTAAAAAATATAGAATATTAGTGGTCAAAATTGCCTTTTCTATGGGTTCGACCCTGATTTCCACATGTACAGTAGTTAATAGGATTATAAATTTTAAACATTTACCAGCTTAAACGATGGTTTAGTTCATGTTTTGGCACTATTTCCGGGGAAGGCACGAACCTTTACTCTAAAAAACTAAAAAAACACATTTATAAAAATTTTAAAAAAAATTGGAAAATTTAAAATTTGTAAAAAATCAGTTACATATCTTGCTGAATTTTTACTTCTGAGTATAGTTACTATTGTTTTGATGAGAAAAAGAACATCTTCTTCTAGATTAAAGCCTTTGAACCTTGAATTAGATCAACATTTAACTACTCTCAGAAAGAAAAAAAACCTAAAATGGAAAACATAGATAATAGCGTTCCTACACCTACCAACTACCAAAATCAACAAGAATTCATAGATGAAAATGAAAGTCCTAGAATAAGGGAATTCCAACTCCCTCAAGTTTCATCCAATCCTTCTTCTATTAGGTTATCTCCTAGATCTAGAAACGATGAACTTAAACAGTCACACATTTCACTACTGCCTGCATTTTATGGGATCCTTAAAGAGGATACTCTTCCCTTCATTAGAGACATTTATAATAGAGTGCAGAAATTACCTCTTTTAGGACTCACAGAAAATGAACTTTGAAGGGGATTGTTTCCCTTTTTTCTTAAAGGGAATGCTAGAAACTATTTTCTGAGTATAGATGAGAAAATATTTGAAAACTGGGATCAAGTGCATAACACATTCATAATTAAATTCTATCTACAAACATTAAAAAGTGAACATAGAAATAAGATCACTAGTTTTTATTAAGAGGATGGAGAATCCTTTCATGAAGATTGATATACATTAGGGGATCTTCTTATGCAGTTTAACCATCATCAACTACCTTCTCACCTCCTCATGGATACTTTCTATGAAGGCTTGTCATCCTTTGGTAAGAATCTAGTTGACCAGGCTACTATGGGTAATTATAATGATAATACAGATGAATAACCTAGACAAATTTTTAATAACATTGCAATGAATTCAAAACATAAAAATTCAATAAGGAAAAGAGTCATTAGAAATATTAATCCAAACATTGGTTCAATAAATGATACTCCAGCCCAAATTGCTGAAATCACCATCCATATTCAATCATTAATGAACCATAATTTTAAATAAATTTTTAACCATCTTGTATGTCAAAATACGAACCAATATTTAAGGGAATAGTATGTCCAATGTTGTATGTTTGGGCATACTGATAACATTTTTCCTAATTTTGATATGTCATCCCAACAATAAGAAATCTAAAACGTTTTTAACTATGGTCCTAGAATGCCTCCTAAAGAAGATCATTTTTAAACAATTCTAATCAAAGCTATGGGAACCATCAAAATATGTCCTAGAAAGATCAAGGCTTAATCAAACAATCTACTTCCCCTAATTAATCTAATCAACCAAGACCAAACATTCAAAATCAACAAAGGGGTGAGTCTTCATATTTATAAGGAAACAATGATAATCAAATGTCCTCTAAGATTGATCTAATCATGATTAAAATTAACTTTCAAGAGGAAAGATACATGAATCAGTTATCAAAACATAAAAATAAATATTAGTTAGATAAAATGAAACTAATGTGAGAATGAAAAACATGGAAACAGAACTTGGTCAACTTGATAGGGTTTTTTCATCTAGGGAAAAACGAAGACATCCGAGTGCCACTAATATTAACCCTAGAGATAATTTCATGGATATTATAACTAGTAGTGGAGTTATTACTCAAATTGTAGCTAAAAATCACTAAAGATTCCCAAATTGAAAATCTTCTTTAATATGGAAATAAAAATCTACATTGCACACATGATAGAAATTTACAGAAAAGCCAGGAAAATGATCAAAATGTAAATTTATCATCTGAAACACAAGATGAAACATCATCTAAAAATCAAAATAATAAAGGAAAAGAAAATTTTGTTGAAGGGGTGAGGTATATACCTACATTCCCTAAAAAAATTCCCCCACCCATCCCTTTTCCTGAGAAGTTGAAACCTCAATGTAACACCAGGGATGAACTTCTTCAGTTCCTTGGTCTCCTTTCCAAACTTCAAGTAAACATTCATTTCATTCAAGACATAATTTAAATTGAATCTTATTAGAAATATCTTAAAAAAATAAAACAAAAATAATTTGGAATAATTTTATACTTATAGCCTCACTGAAGAGTGTAGTGTTGTGCTTAAAAAGAAAACTCCACCCAAATTGAAATTCCCAGGTAGTTTTCTCATTCCCTACACACTAAGAAATTCTGGCCAGCTCAACTATTTTTGTGATTTAGGTGCTAGCATTAATCTGCTCCCATGATCATTGTTTCAATAGTTGACGTTGGGTGACCTTCAACCAAACACAGTCATATTGCAGTTAGATGATAGATTGTTCACTTGTCTTGTGGGAAATATATATGATTTGATAATTTGGGTAGAGAATCTATTTTTGACTGAATACTTTTTAGTCAAAGATATGGAGTGTGATCAAGAGGTTCCCATCATCTTAGGTTGGCCCTTATTGGCTACAGGTTCTGCTGTAATTTATGTATCTAAGGGTCAACTTATTTTTAAAATTGGAGAACTATAAGAACAGTTCAATGTCTTTAAAATGATAATGGACATACTATTTCTGAAAATTATTTAACGGTCAAGTCCATAGAATATGTGAACTCAATTGGAAACTCTGAAGAATCCTAAAATCAATCCCCTTTTGAATAAATTAATTTAAAATATGAAAATCATGCTGAATCAGCCTTATAAGTTGAATATTCTGCTCGAACACCAAATCTGGAAAATTTTCCAAAACTGGACAACTATCCTATTTCTGCTATGGAAGATTCAACAGTTTCTAAACATAGGATCTTTTTGAGAAAATTTGAGGGTGTTCCTGTTAACACCAACCTTGGTAGACGCTTCGATGAATATGAGGGAGAACATTTAAGACAACTAGACGATTCTTCTTTGATTAATTTGTTAAATACCGATCTAGAAAATATGGACAGTGTGTTGCCCACTTTATACAGTAGCACAATTATTACTAAATCTGAACATGAAATTGAAAACATTTCATCATTTAATACTCCTTACAAGAGATATGTCAAAGATCTTGGACATCCCAAGCCTAATATTCTTTGTTCTAGTGCAGAACCAGCCACTCTTGAATTGAAACCAATACCTTCTCATCTTAAATATTCATTACTGGGTGAGAATTGCACTTTTCCTGTCATAATTTCTACTGAACTTAATGAAAATCAGGAAAAACGATTCTTAAATGTTTTGAAGTAGTTTAAATCTACCATAAGCTAGACCATAGCTAATATTAAGGGTATTGATCCCTTATTTTTTATGCATACAATACCTATTGACCCTAACCATAATCCTAGTGTAGAGTATCAAAGAAGATTGAATCTAAACATGAAGGAAGTTGTGAGAGAAGAAGTGATTATGTAGCTAGACACAGAAATGATATATCCCATTTCTCATAGTGCTTGGGTCAGCTATATCTAGGTTTTCCCTAAGAAGGGAGGTCTCACTGTAGTTAAAAATGAAAAAATGAAGAAATCCATGTTAGAAAAGCCACAAAATGGGGAGTCTGTATAGATTATAGGAAGCTTAATGCAGCCACTAGGAAGGATCATTTTCTAATTCCCATCATGGATCAAATTTTTTTTGAGGCTTGCGGGAAATGAGTTTTTCTTTTTCCTGGATGGGTATTCTGGTTCGAAACAGATTCCTGTTGAACTAGAGGATAAATAAAAGACCACTTTTAGATACCCCTTTGGGAGATTTCCTTATAGGCAGATGCCCTTTGGATTATGTGGATCTCCAGCCACCTTTCAGAGGTTTATGATGGCTATCGTTTCAGATATGACTGATAGAATCATTGATGTATTCATGGATGATTTCCCCATTGTGGGTAGTACCTTTGATATGTGTCTTGGAAATTTTGAGTTAGTTTTAGAGTGATGCATTGAAACCAACCTTGTTCTTAACTAGGATAAGTGTCAATTCATGGTCACATAAGGTATAGTGTATGGTCATATCGTGTCCAAGAGAGGTCTAGAAGTTGATTCTTCTAAGATTGATGTTATTCAAAAACTACCACCTCCTTAAAATTTTAGAGGTGTTCGAAGTTTCTTATGGCATGCCGGTTTCTCCCAGAGATTCATAAAATACATTCCAAAATTACCAAGTTCTTATGTTCTTTTCTAGTCAAGGATTAAACTTTCAATTTGGATGAGAAATATTTGACGTCATTTAATATTCTTAAAGAGAAACTCACTACATAACCTATTATAACTACACCATATTGGAAGCTACCTTTTTGAACTTATGTGTGATGCCGGTGATATAGTTGTAGGATTTGTCCTTGGACAGAGGATAGATAGGAAGGTACATGTGTTGTATTGTGATATTAGACTACTAGATGAGGCCCAAAATATTAATAACACTACTAAAAAAGAATTTCTAGTTGTTTTGTTTGCTCTAGGGAAATTTATACAGTAATTGGTAAGATCAAAAGTCATTGTTTTCATGGATCATTCTGCATTAAAGTACTTATTGTATAATAAGGAAACTAAACCCGGGCTGATTAGATGGATTCTATTGTTACAAGAATTTGATTAAGAGATTAGGGATAATAAGGGAGTTAAAACTATTGTTTCTAACCACTTATCTAGGCTTCCTATTACTCAATCTGAAGATCATTGGGAGATAAACTCTTCTTTTCCTAATGAAAAGATGCTCACTGTGTCAATCAAGAAATCTTATTGGTTTGTAGATTTTTCAAACTTCCTGGAAGGATGATTCATTCCCAAAAATATGTCCAATAACCAAAGCAAAAATTCATTTCTGAACTTAAATATTATCTTCGGTATGATCATTTTCTGTTTAGGAGATGTGCTGATGGTATTCTTAGGAGATATATACCTGAGGGAGAGATGATTCTTATCTTAGAGAGTTGTCACTCCTCACCTTGGGTAGGTCACTGTGGTGGTAAAAGAACTGCTCAAAAATTCTTACAATATTTTTATTATTATTATAAATTTTTTAATGATTATAGACGTTTTTTGGTTGGCTGTGATAGGTTCTAGAGGTTAGGCAATGTGGGTAGGAAGCTGGAATTACCCAAAAACAGAATTCTAGAAGTTGAGAATTTTGATGTCTATGGTTTAGATTTTATGGTTCCATTTCCATCATCTCATGGGAATGAGTACATTCTTGTAGCTGTATATTATGTTTCCTAATGGGTTGAGGTAGTTGGGCTTCCAATCAATTAAGCCTACTCTGCAGTTATATTTATTAAAAAATATCTTTACAAGACTTGGAGTTCCCAATGCTCTTTTCACAGATAATTTAGAACACTTTAAGAAAAATAAATTTAATTTTTTGATTAAAAAGTATCGTTTTGTTCCTCAAACTGGTACTTATTATCATCCCCAGTCCAGTAGAAAGGAAGAAATTTCAATTAGAGAGATGAAACAAATACTTGAGAAAACTTTGTCAACCTCTAGGAAGGACTGGTCTCTTAAATTAGATGATTCTTTATGGGAATATGGAACTTCTTTCAAGACCCCAATAGGTATTTCTCCTTATAGGATGTTGTTTGGGAAATACTATCATTTACCTGTGGAGTTGGAACATAACTCTTATTGGGATGTTCAGGCTCTAAACATCGATTCTAAGAGTATTGGTGAGAAGAGGTTACATGAAATTAGTGAAATCGATGAGATTATGAGAGAGAGAGAGTTTGGATAATTATAGAATTAATAAATAGAGGAATAAAATATTTCATGATTATATTATTCAAACTAAATAATTTAAACCTGCACAGAAGGTCCTTCTCTTTAATTCTAGACTCAATCTCTTCCTTGTAAAAATTAAGTCCATGTTTTATGAATCGTTTAATGTAGTGAGACTACTTAAGAATGGATTTATTGAAATTTTAGGTGAAGAGAAAAAACCCATGTTAGTTAATGGGTAGAGAGTGAAACTTTATTTTGAGTGACAGCCAAAGGGCTTGGCTGCCTTCACTGTGCTTGGAAACTGATCTTGAAGATTGTCATGCTGAATACTATAAAACGTAGTGATGCTTGGGAGGAAACCCATGGATTTTATTTTATTTTTATAGTTTTTTTAATTCAATAAAGTCTAACTAATAATTTTAAATTCAGTGAATCATGGGATTTAACCCATTATATTTCTCTGTTTTTTCTTTTTCCATATTCTGTGCTGAATAAATTGTTTTTGTTCTGCTTTTGTGCTTTGTTTTTGGGAAGTCCTTGTTACTGCTTATTCTTGGTCTCATGGTTTTGTCTCAGGGTGATGCTTCTTGTGTTAATAAAAGAGTGTAATTCCCATATTGGAGGTAAATTGAAAAATATATTCATGTAAGTATTCAACTCATAATTGCTACATTTATTTTTTTACTCCTGTTGATTTAAAGGATAATATCTGATGTATGTTTTGATTTAAAAATTCTAAAATATGATTGCTGGAAAATATTGTTGTATGACTTGATATATTTGAAAAATATAGTGCATATAACTTTTCTGAAAAAATATATTATATATGTCATTATGCTGTAAAACAATTATTCATGTTCTTCCTTGTTGAAAATTGGAATTAATAGATATATTAAAACCTTTCACTTCCTAAACTGAAGTGTGGGGGGGTACATGTAGGCTAATAAATTTTTTATTGAATCTGCATTAGGTTGGGGTGTCTTAGTATTCAGTCTTCTTCTCTATTGAACATAATATTGAACTCAATGTTTTAAAATGATTTTATCTAATTAATTGTTCACCAACAAGTTATATGCTAATTTTTGAGCTAAATTAGAAATTATTCATTGGACTAAATGTTCATGCATGTACTTGCTATTGAACCTACTATTAACTTATTCTTTTTGGAAAATAATATTTTCTTACAGTAAATATATCCTTTACACAAGTCATAAATATACTAAATTGAAAATAATTTTTGAACATTCATTTTTTAATTGTTCTTCTCCACTTTAAAAGTAATCTTTGGGGACAAAGATTAGTTTTAAGTGCGGTGGAGGGCGTCAATTATTGACTGTTGTAAAATGTTTTTAATTGAAACACAATCAATTCCCAATACAAATTCAAAAACATTCTTCAATAAATGGGTATTGTTTTTAAAAATTCATTCATAATTTTAGGCTTTACATTGTACTCTAATGAGTATTTCCTATTGAAATTTCCTTGATAGTAGTTTAGATGTTCTTTGAATCTAAATTTAATGAGTTAGGATGATTATTGAATGATATTTTTTAGTGATTTAATTGAGATCTTAGTTTAGGGAATATTTATGAGAATGATATGGGTGATCTATGAGTGGATTTATGTTCATAATCATTAGAATTGGAAGATTGATTTTGATAATTGGTGACTCATTTTTCATTTAATTATAAAAAATTAATCATCTTAATGATACAATGTAAATGGTTTTTATTTAAAACTTTTGAAACTAGAGAAATGTGGGAATCTGCGATCCCACGATGAGTCTCTGAGACCCTAGATGTTGGGTGTGTTTCTGTTTACTATAAGCCCTATGTATGCTTTGAATCATTTCATTTCACAATGCTTAGCACTTGATACATGGCTTGGGAAAAATAAAATAGTGTTTATGGTACAAAATGTGTTCATTAAGGTGAGGGGAATGATGAACGTCAAAAGAAGAAGGGAAACTAGTTTTAAAAGGAGTCATTTAGATTGTATCATTAAGGTTAATAAAATACAAATTATTTATTTTTGGAACATAAGTGATGAGTCAAATAGAAAGTTCTTTGGGTTAATTTTTTTTAATTCCACTGATAATTTACCTCTTATCAGTCTAGGACTTTGGACTTAATCCTTGACCGAAATTAGTCACTAAGAAGTATCACATATGAGGCATGAAATCTTCATTGCTCCATGATTCACTAGTATCTTGATTACCCTATGAGTATTTGTTCTAGGAAAGACTAAATTTGAAAAATTCATTTTCAAATCCTAATGAGATGTTTTTATCCTTGGTTATGAAGTTATGGACATGTTACATCTTGATAAATATAATAAAAACATTTTTCCCTTTTTAAAGATAGTAAAACATGGGATTTTTTAGGACAAACAATGATTAAGTGTGGGAGAATTTAATGTGGCCTTAAAAACACATGTTTTTTCACATTTATATCATTAATGTTTTATGATTTAAATTGTTATTCTTGTACCTTATCATAAATATTTACACTTTTGTGTTTCTATAATTTTTTTTTTCAAATAATCAATTTTTATAATTAATTTTTTATTTCAATCATTAAATATGTTAATTTATGTTTTACTTTATTTTACAGTCTAAAATCATATTATTTAGTTAGTTGTTTTTGTCTGATAATTTAATAGATTATCACTAATTAATTAATTTGACTTTTTTATTGAATAATATAGTTTTAATCTAACTTTTAGTGTATTAAATTATAATTAATATAATATAACGTAATCTAAATTTTAGTTGTCTTTTAACAATTCAAGTTTTATAAATTTATGATTATAAACTCACTTAATCTCTTTAATTTAATTTCATTAATTAACATAACAGTTTAATAACATAATAATTATCTATCTACCTTAATCTAATTTAATTTGATATAGATGATATTATAAATAATTAATCATTGTTTGAAAATTGTTTTTTTATATTAACTTTTAATGATTTAATTATTTCCGAATTAAAATTTTATCATAGTTCCAATTTTAGTTAAGTTTAAATGGTTTTCTTATTTTATTTAAGTTTATGACCTGTTTAAATTTCAATTATTTTTATTATATTTTAGTTTTAATTAAATTATTTTTTTCATATTTTATTTATGTTTTAATTTATTTAACCACTCTATTTATTTTACAGGTTTAAGGTCTCTCCGTAAACTTTCCCATTATTTACTTCATTAATGGTGGCACCGGAACCTCCTGACACAGTCTCACCGTATCACTTGTGCCACCCGTTCCAAGATTTCTCACCATTTTCTGGTTGTCCCATGTCACTTCTTCTTTTACTTTTTCATCGGTATCACATGTGCCATCATGAAACCCATTTCGCTCACACCACCAGTACACACACCGGTTCGCACCCGTGCCACCGTTAATTCCCATCACAGACTCACTTTCGGTTACGGTGTCTCATTTTTCCACCGTAATCTTCTACTCATCATCTCATAGTGAGTCTCATACCATTTACAGTAGTGCATCAGTATTTATTTTATGGCTCCACCTTATTCTTTCATGGTCTCATAGTGTCTCTTTCCCTTGTTTCTTCCTTTCTCGCACAACAAACTCATGGCACCATTTCATATCGAACTGGTTCTCTCGCACTATCTTTTCTTCATGATTTCATCTTCCACCTGTTACTGTTTCTCACCAATTAATCATTTGTTTAATGAACTATCCAATGCGTCCAAGACCCTCAATGTCATCGTTGGCAACTATGTATATATCAAACAAAAACAAAATTATGAGAAATCCATATATGGTGAATCTGATGATTTCTGAAACAGCTGCTCAAGAAGTAGTGGTGTCTCTGAACTGTCACCATCATTTTGAAGCTTCCAGCGGGAGGGATGTGCACTATATCTAGATTGAAGACCGTCTGCCTCCACCATAGGTCACACTCCTGCCCCGCGCCACTATAGGAGCCATACCAGGTTGAAGAGTCTACTGTCAGGACAGATTAGTTGTGCCACATCTACTATGTCAAGATGCCGCCAGACCTTCTTGAGTAGGAGGCTAATCAAGGTCGACACCTATTCTTTGGTAGGATGAGGTAATCCCTAATAGGCCTCCAGACAAGACCTATTATAGGGGAGTTGCTAGATGTTTCTTGAAGCAGGACCCCCACTTTGCAGCATGATTTGGGGGGAAAAGTGAATTATTTAATTAAAAAATATAAAAAATATAATAAAATAAAAGTAAAAGTAAATAATTAATTAGTTAATCAAATAAACATAATATAATACATAATAATTTTATTATAAAATTTTTTATAATATTAATAAATAAAAATGTTATAAAATAAAATATAAGAAAAAAAATTTATAATTTATAAATAAAATACTTTATTAATTAAAATAAATTTATTAACAGATAAAATATAATTAAACTTCAACAGAGGAAATATAATAATTAAAGTTATAATGTAATTAATTTAGACCTAATTTATGATTCTAATTTAGTTATATTATCTAAGTATTTATAATAATTAAACTAACTAAATAACATAATTAATAATTATAAATAAATAACATAATAACCTTATTAAAATTTAATAGTAAATTATTAATCATAATAATATTATTCAATAATAACTATAATTTAAGATATTTATTTATTTACTTTAATTACTTTTTAATAAAAATTATAACAGCAAACTAAAAAATAACTATAAAATTTTAATTATCTTTCATTGTGTTTTACTTGTTTTATTTTTATGTTATAACTTTTCAGGTTAATTAGAGAGATGGTTATACATCCATATTCTATTAACTAACCCACTCGGAGTTAGTTACATGAGAAAAAATAGCGCAACATGTGGGTCGTGGAAAAACTCACACGTACGGTGCTTAACTGAAAGACTTTTTGGAGTCAGTAGAAGTGGGTGGTGATGTGTAATAAGTGAAGGAGGATAAAAAATAAAGGATCCATATAAATTGAATGGGGGATTATATGGATCATTCACTCGGTAACAGAGCCAGAACCTGGGAGAGAATCCTGGAGCACTTCTCAGAGAACCATTTCTTGGTGACCCAAGGGCCATGAGCAGCATCAATTCAGGCTAGCAAAGGTTGTACTCTTCCTCTGTTATCTTTCGATCTAATTTCTTTGTAATTTGATGATTTTATTTTCTATTATAGATATGATTTTTTGATAAATAATTCTATTTTGGAGGTAAAATCATGTGTACTTGCTATCTTTCTTCTTCCTTCTCTCTATCACTTTTAACGTGGTCGACATTGATCGGCAAGGTTAGTTCTGATTGCATTTGATTGCAACATACCACCTGCACTTAATCTCGGAATTCCACATTCATTTGGTGAGTTTTATTGTGGATTAATTTTCTTATACATTTATATTTAAATAAAATAATATAGAACATACGATGAGTTTGTTCTGTAATCGTCATCAAACCAGAATTCTCAAGTGGATTACTCTTGGAGTTGAGAACTCCAAGACCTGTCGGCTTGAATGATTTATCTCATGAATTGGGTAATAAATCACTTACATTAAGCGGTATTAGTTTTAATCACTATTTTTAGATGGAATGTTTTCAAAACATGTCAAATTGAAAATTTTGCCTGAGAATTTTACTAGATTTTTTGTTTATTAATGTTATTTATATCTCTGTTCACCTTTGGTTTCAGATGCTTCTCCCTCCAACTCAGTATTGATTCATGAGCTGTAGTGTTCTGTCACTTCACTGCTTAGTAAATAATATTAAATAAATAGTAAAAAACTATAATACAACATTTACCCCACTACTAACGATAGTGGTATCTCTTAAAAAATTTAGAAGATTAGTGGTCAAAATTGCCTTCTCTGTGGGTTCGACCATACTTTCCACATATACAGTAGTGAGAAGGATTATAAATTTAAAACTTTTACTGGCTTTAATGATGGATTAGGTCAGTTTTTAGCCAAAAACCTCCTATTATTGACCGTTGGTTTGAATAAAAGGAAATTCAGGGGTAACACATAAAGTGGAATCCCAAGACAATAACGGATAACATATAAATTATATTTATTTCCCTAAATTATTAATTTATAGTATTCAATCTATGTTATCCAGGTTCTACAACCACACATATATTCTTAGGGAAATTTTTTATTCATTTAACAATGGTTCACACTATGCTTATGAATCTACCAATGAATATCCCATGGGAGTGTTGTAACCAAGTTTGATGCATGGCCCTTTTTTATGCACTAGTTCCCATTCGGGTCTATATCAAAGCATTGTTTTTGGGTTTTACCGAAAGATACATCTATGCCAGAGCATCCTTTACTTGTCTGTATCCATACAATGATTTATTTTATTGATAAACCACTTAATCTATACTCACAAAAATTTAGGGATTTTCTTATTTAATATAGTATTATCCATAAGTATTTCACTAGGGCTTTCTAATCATAATCCTAAAAATAACTAAACCTATCCTTAGATACCAACTATAACAATCCTTCTCTTTATTATATACTTAAACAAACTTTATTACATAAACACACACATAATAAACAGTATATTATCTATAGTTCTAGTTTATTGGTAAATTAGGAACATTACATAACAACTTATAACATAAAACAAAATATCTTTATCGAAAACATTTTTACGACCACAACATTATTTCTTGCTTATCAGTGTATGGGATAACTTGAGGACATGAATATGGAGTGGGTGAGCGATAAAGCCCAGTAAGGGAGTAAACAAGAAATAACATGAAGAATATAGTACATGTTAGTAAATATACATATCAATGGATCACAAGATAAACATTAACATAAAGGCATGATATAGAAAGATTATCACAACATGGAATTGTGGCAACAACATTTCACATGATATTAGCATTAGCCAAAGATTATTACACATGAATCATGATTAAACCATCATTGATTTTTCATTAGCATTATAAAACCCTCATTGCACATGAATTATAATTTTTAAGCCCTCATTTCACATGGCGTATCATGATACTATTCATTACCCATTGCATTGGAGCGCAATCATGGCTCACCCTTTATAAACAATTCATTTCATGCATAAGTGTGCCACATAGATCATACAACATGGATTCATTAAAAATCATACTTTATTCTAGAAATAAGTGATGTAGAATACATAAATTTATTCCCTCAATCAAAAAGTTCATGTTTATAAAGATGAATACCCATGATAGAGAAATGGCTATGGTATTCACTTACATGATGATTTTGGCATGGAACATTTTGGTGTAATTTGGTCCGCATAACGACGTCAAATAGAAATTGTAATACTGGTTGATTAGAGAGAAACAAGTTTATCATCATTTATACACTAAATGTACATATGGGGGTAATGTAAAAAAATATAACAACATGTGTAATGTAATTTAGATTCATAATATTAAATAATTACTTGATTTTAAATGAGGAGAGAGAAATATCTTACGGAATATTGGCATTGAAATAGGTGTAAATGTGAGAAATTAATGTGGAAGAAAGGGGTATCACATCATTAAAAAAAAGTAGGTATGTATAGGGGAGGTTCTAAATCATACCCCAACTTTTTTAATTGAAAATTAAATGGAATAACTATATATGGATACATGGACCTAAATAAGGAAACAAGGAATGTGAGGATCCCTTGCATGGAAGTGTGATCCCAAAGGCTAGGGTGAGGCTTCAGAGAGGATTCTAAGGAGATTTGGGAACCTTGGGAGGAATATAGGGATATTATGTTAGAGTTTAGTTGAGATCCAAAGGTTTCTAGATAAGAGTAATGGGAGATTGAGTAGGTTTACATATGAAAGGAGAGGGGATTATTTATTATTTAGGTTTTGGACACCACACATTAAACTAATGAAACCCAAAACCTAACCATTGGTTTTTTCAAATGAGGAGTGCAAAAAAATATTTTATAAGGCCAATTTCAGAACTTATAAATTTTTCTGGCTTTCTTAGATGGAGATGAGTCACACTATCAAGTAAATCGTTTTAAAAACATAATATATTTTATAAGACTTGGAGGATCCACTAAGGCACCATAAAATTAATCAAACAAAACTAAAATAAAATTATTTTAAAAATAAAACATATTTTGTTTGAAAATACATTTTATAGTATTTTTTTAAATCACTATTGGGTTATTATGATGTCTTAAAATACTTTATATATTTAAACGACATTTAATTTATATCCAAAAATTTGAAAGTCTCAAAAAATATCGAAAAATTCACCGTCAGATAATTTTGACATCCTAAATCCAAAAATGAAATAAATTTTATATAAATAATTTTCTATATATTTGTATTTTTACTTTTAAAATAAAAACTGACATTTTTCACAAATTCCTGGGTTTTGATAAAAACAGATTTCGATCAAAAATAAAAATTACAATTGTATTCAGGAACCATATAATACCATTTATATTAAATAAAAAGTTATTTAGTAATAATATTTTATTAAAATATTATATAATTCAAATATCAATTAATTCTTCACAATATATTCCATATTTTAGGAATAACTAAAAATACTATGTGTGCTTGAAAACCCATTTACAAAGTGACAATAATAAAATAAATGTATATTATTTTACCAAAAATAACTTGATCATTGAGATAGGGTCTTGTTACATAACCCCTTATAACACTCGCATAAGCCCTAAGGGTAAGGTTTGCGATGGTGAAAGACTCCTAGGATGACTCAGATTACATTACTCGGGTGGTAATCCCTATTAACTTCCATTTCATCCGTAGGCGATTCCGTTCATAATTAATGTGTTAAACCTCAGGTTGGGATTTGTTAAGTGAGAATCCTAGGTTCACCACATCCTTTACAATTTCTATCTATGTGGCTTTTTAAGGATCAATTTATAGGATGAGGCCATCACTTCCTTTTTCTGAGAAAATTGGATTTGTTAAAGCCCTATATTTATACTAATTATGTGATCACGCTTCAACAACTATATTAGCAATGGTAAATATTATTAATGGTATTTTAAAATCAAAAAATATAACACTAAGAAAGTTCATATGTTTTGTACAACCATTTTACATAATAATATATTTAATTAGATCAATAAGAATTTTCATTAATAGAATATTGGGTCGTTACAATATAAGTGATAAATTTGATCATGGAATGTTATTTTAGAATGAAATAGTTGCTTGTGTATACAAGATATTAGTTTGAGTAATATTATTTTCTATTATACATATCATAGTAATATATAAAAATATATAGTAAGACTTACCAGTTGTTAACACCAAAATCCCTTCTCTAATAATAAATTAAAATAGAAACCTCATTCTATGGAACATGATCAATATATATTATCTTGTGGGGTTTCTCATTATATTTATAGTAATGGTGTTGTTCATATATTTAAAATATATTGTGTAATAATTCAATAAAATTTCCTAAGTCACATGGCACTAAAACCCTAAATGACAGCGTGCATGGGTATAGGATGTGATTGTGGACTGAATTTCATGAGCTAGAGTTCTATGACAATATATAATATGACATTATATGTCCTAATTTTTTATATTACTTATGTATGGAGGGAAAATATAAAAATAAAACTAGTTGAATTATACATAATTTTAGTTAGAATTATATGATGGTACTTGAAATAGTAAAGCTGGATGTGTTCCTGGTGAAAAGAGAAGTGGTGATACCTGTGTTTAAGGGGATATAGCTCTATTATTATATTAGGATATCTATGATATTGGATTTAGTATTGATAAGGAAATGTAATATAAAATAATAATTTAGTATGTAATTTCAACATCTATTATAACCAATCAAATTATGGCTTCTGATGTACAATAAGAAGCACTTTAGTAATAATTTGTTCAAGTTTAGGTTATACCAAACGGTATGATTATTATCATTATTATGATAATCTATCACTACGATAATATCAATGATGTCTTTTTTATGAAAATGGAACATGAAGGGGATATAAGGTTATATTACAACATATGGTCTTTTCTCAAGTCTATGATGTCGTAAAAAATAAATTCTCTATATAGGAATGTGCCTATATCAACCCCAGGGATGAAAATGTACTATTACATGCAGTTATACCCATACATAGAAAAATAATGTTTAACATGTGAGTTCTAAATAGTCAGATACTAGTCAGCTCTAGTTTATGTTGGATTATATTGGAGTTGATTCCCTATAACTCACTACTTTATACTTTAGATTTCCTAAATATTCATAGATTGTAATATTAATACATAACATATCACACAATGATTATTCTTAAATGTAACAATAATTTGATAATTACCTAGATGTAACTGTCAGACAAAAAAAATTCATAGTAGTTCCCTATTATGATTAGAACATTGGTATATTGATATTTTATCTCTCAAATAACTAGTTCTGCAATAATGGTGATATTATATAATCGAGCTCAAAATATTTTTGACTGTCAAGTTTGAATAATCATAAATAGATTAGAAATATTCTCATTAATTTCACACATGGCTATCTTGTATATGGAATGATCATGAGGATAGACCCACTAATATGAATTCTACTTGTTTGTATGCCACTTTAATTCTTATCCATGAACAAGTGTAATGATATTGATATATTAAAATTGTATTTATTCATCTCATTAGTTTTTTACATTGATTAATTATTATAAATTGTGATTCCATATTTTCATAGTGATTTTGGTTATGTTGGTGCATCATGAGTGGTATATTATTAATGAATAAGTCATAAAATTATTTCTTTGTTCCATAATTTTGGAAGTTGATATCTTATACCTTTCATTTAAATGAAAATTTCATACTAATTTTTATGCCCATAAAGTGTGGGATATTTAATTTCAAAAATTTCAATAAATACATATCATGAACATTGGTTTATGGATTAGTTATGCAACCTGACTGATGTGATATTGATATAAATGGATTATATTTCATTATAATAATTCTTATGTGGTTATGAACATTAAGTAACTAACTTATTCCTCTTGGGTGACTTTATATTTTTATAAAAATTGATATTATAATTTTATGAAGCTTGGTTAATTTTACTAAGTAAGAAGTCCCGAGGCTCACACGTTAAATGTTTCCATTTTTCTCTATTAATTATCATAATTTCTATAAATATTATTTTATAGATTGAACAAGGATATTTATTCTTTATTCAATTGATTAAAACTATAAAATAAATATTTATTCGTGAAAAAGTAAATATAATTTTTATTTATTTTATAAAATGAATATTATAAGATCCGAAACTCCAAAAAACCCAAATTTGATAGTTATATTACAATATTGGTCTAATGTACACAATTTCAAGAAGGAGCACATAATTTACTATTATTAGAAGATAATATACAAACATACATTACACATGAAAACATGTGATAAAAAATTATCACATTTGGAGAATATTAGTATCCCTTCCATCATATCCTAGAAAATTACACTTATTCATATACTATGTTTCCTAGGGATAGGGTAAAAAATAAGGGTGGTCTCATATAGTCAGTAAGGAGTTACATAAAATTGAAGATTACATAAAATAAGCATAAAATGAGTGATATAGAAATAATAATTGAATTGTATAAATTGATCATAGATCCATAATCCATGTAAATAAAATAAAACATAGATAAAAATAATCATTGATCACATGATGATATAATTAATTATTTCGGACATAAAAAACATGTTGTCAAGGCCTTCCTTAATTGAGTTTTCCTGTCATTAGGAAGAGATATATGCTATAACCCCACTTATTTTGTCACTTGATACCTGCTGATATATATAAGGGATATATTAGGTTATTCCCTACCCATCACATGATTAATTCCAATGATTTCACTATAATTGTGATCAATACATTTCGTATCATTCCCCAAAGAACCTCTTTCATGATAAAACATGAACATAACTATATTTAATGAATTATTAAGATGTGGGTTTGTTATAATATCATTATACCATAATAATAATGGAATTATTTTGTTTTTATTTTTAAGATACATCGAAATTATAAGGAACTAAAATAATAATTTCTTAATTAGAAAACATTAAACAATTTGAATAAAATATTAACCACTTTCAATGTTTTTTTTAATAATTAAATTAACGATGATTGTTATTTAACCATATGATTAATTGTTTTTCAAATTTTTTATACCAAAACCATAATGATATCATTAACATTATATGTATCCTTTAATTTAATCCATATATTCAACATTATAAAGTAGTGAATGTAAAAAAAACACGTTATGTCATCGCGGTAGTAGTCTGCACAATACATGAACAATGATATTATTGTTTTAATGAATGAGATATCTAAATATATAATAGTAATACCATTA
The DNA here is from genome assembly GCA_963277665.1 of Viscum album. Classification (NCBI taxonomy): domain Eukaryota; kingdom Viridiplantae; phylum Streptophyta; class Magnoliopsida; order Santalales; family Viscaceae; genus Viscum; species Viscum album. The sequence continues at coordinate 2,038,520,467 of OY728148.1, forward strand.
ATATATCAACATTAAATTATATAAATGACAATAATATCATTATATTAGCGTCTTTATAATACATTTGAAATAATATAATTAAGAAGGAAAATATAAGTAGTTGATAATACTAATGTTAGGGACTCGAAATTTCCTTGGAAGTATCTGTGGAAATGAAAGAAGATATCTATGTAAGGATGACTAGAAGCTTTTGAAATTGAGATATTGTTATAGGTAGATAAAATTGCACATTTTGAATGTGAAATTGAAATGATAGGTGATTCAGGAAATGATTAAGATACTACACTTTTATATGTGTTTGGGGATAATTTTAGGAGTGACCCTCACATTTTCAATAATGCAAGGTTACAATTCAAGTGTAAAACTAAAAAATTTAAAAAGGAGAAGTAAAATGATCTTCAATCAAAACTCACATCAATCACTCCTTTTTTATTCATCTTTGAGTTCTTTATGTATTTTTTTAACATTTTATCTTTTACACTAATTTAATTTTACCATGGTAATTAATTTCTAGGTTTAGTGATTAATGTTAATGAAAAATAAGAAGAATCAACATTTTAACTATTTTGTATATAATAATTTAAAATTTTAAAATATTTTAATTAATTTTTTTCCTAATTTTGTGAAAAATTAATTTTAATATTAATACAATTAATTGCATAAAATAGTTTTTAACTAAATGTGATTTTTTTAGATTTCTGTTTATATATAAGAATAAATTATATTGGATACTGATTTCAATGCAATAAATTGATTTATTATATGAACAATAAATGATATAATTATTTAAGGAAATAAAAATAGAATCACCTTTTGAAATACATGGTTTGATTAATTACCAAAAATGGTTATTATAGTAATATAACATTTTATTTAGTTATAAAAAATTTACTATATGTTTTCTATGTTAAAATTATATTGTAAAATGTGTTATATTATTATATAAATTCAAATTTAATTAATTAAAATTATTTATAAACTTATAGGTCATTTTTATATAATGGTAAAGTCAAATATATTTCATGTTTTATGAAAACTGTAATTTCCAACTAAAACCAAACTTTTCATAAAATGAAAAAAAATTATACTATGATTATTACTTTATTATGAATTCAAAAATGTAACTAGTTTGGTAAATTTAAAATACTAAATTTTAAATTTTAAATAATTTTTTGAACAATGGATTTTTAAATGTCACATTTGTGAAATAGTTTTGGGATGTAGCATTTACCTGCTATTGTTGCATCATGAGTATTACATTCTCCTCCTTAATATAATATCATCCTTCATGTTGGGGTAAATATTGGTTACTGAAATAATATTGAAACTCATTCCTTATATCTTATTTATGCTCCTTTGTTTTCTCTTCTAATTTGTGATTTCTGTAATGTAACAATAGCAGGTAAATGCTACATCCAAAAACTCATTCCTTATATATGAGCATGCATAGTAAAACGATCAATGATGACCCATATAGCATCATTATTTACTCGATAGTTTTAGAGTATTGTTAAAAATTCCACTACAACAATATCCAACTTCAATATTGGTATATGAAAATCCTAAATGACTCCCTTATGATGTTTTATTTTAGATTTATACAACTTGTATTCTATGAATATGTACACGTGGTTGAAAATTTTATATATCAAACCATCCCAGCAAAAATGTTCTTTTATGTAAGAACATGGATCTCTTTTCAGTTATGTTTTCCTTTTTTCTGGAGTTTCTGAGAAAAAAATGAATTTTCTGGAAATTTCAGAAGTACATGCCGTGTAAATTATGAGTACACACCGTGTACTCCTTTCCCAGCTCGAATCCGTGTGCTGGATGTGTTCGAGCCACACACACGGTGTGTAAGGCTGAGGTGGAGCCCGGTTATTTCAGAGTACGGAAAAATTGAAGTACACGCCGTGTACTCCAAAAGTACACGACGTGTACGTTTTTTCATTAAACGGACCGGGGTTGCGTCTAACCCCCATATTCATCTTCTTCTTCGATTTTCGACCATCCAAGAGCGACCGTACGGCCGGATCATCGGCGGACAACCACCCCGCTGTCCGTTCTCCTATTCAAGCACGGTCAATTGCATTGGAATCACAACGGTGAGTTCTTCCTTCTCCTTTAGCCTTGTTTCTTGATTCTTTCTGGTTTCCATGTTATCATGGGTTGAATGTTTTGTGGATTTTCTCTGATCTACATCATTCTAAGGGTAATATGTCATCGAGGTTCACATATATCGCTCTCCTAGGATCGAGGTAGGTGGTTTGTGCCTTTCTGTAGAAATTCATTGAGTATTTTGTGCAAATTCCACCAATACCCTTGAACGGGGTATTGTGTGTTTCATGTTTTTCCTGCTTTTCTTGAATGCTTTAGTAGAGGTTATTTCTTGTGATTAGAGTATTTTTGTTTGTGCTCAGTTTGCTTTGCCATGCCTAGTTATAGGATTATGGACTATTGTTTTACTTTCGCTATTGAGCCTTAGTTAATAGCCAATTAGTTCTTGAGGTTTATGCGCTGAGCATGTTTAGTTATACTCAGGACTGTGAGAACCTAGAGTAGTAGACCAAAGGGATAATTGATGGAAGGGCTTCTCCAGAGTGTCTTTTTAATAATTATGTGGGACCAAGGGGAGAATTGAAGGAAGGGATTCTCCAGAGTGTCTTTAACTACGACGTGGGCCACAGGGGGAATTGATATTGAGTGCTTCCCCATAGAGCCATTAGCACGATATGAGACTATATGGGGAATTGACGGTGAGTGCTTCTCTAGAGAGTCTTCTTAATTACGTAGCTGAACCAGATGGCTGAGACTGTGTGTGCCTCTTAGAGGGTTTCTAGTACTTAGAGGTTGAAACATAGGGGTTAGACTATGAAATCTACCCAGAGGGTAACCTGTTTACTTCTTATTTTTGACTTCTTACTTGTGTGCCTTACTTGTTAGAGTTGTCGATTGTAGTTGTTTTGTTCCTTCGTATATACTCCTTCTTGTTTTAGTACTTCCATGCATTCATTGACTGTTTGGCACAGATCTTTGGGTGGTTGCCTACTGGGATTGTATCTCACACCCTGTTTGGGACATGCTTTTGGGGCCAAGAAGACTATGTTTCTGAAGGTATAGATAAGGGAAAGCGCCCTTATACTTCAGGATCTTGATTGCACCGGGAGCTGGGGACCATGGGATCCAGTCGTTGCTCGCGATGCTGAGGAGCTTACTTTGTTTTTCTTTTGCACTTGGTTTCAGTTTTATTTCAGCACGTTGTTGTGTTTTCTTTTTTCCTTAGATAATTGTACCTGCTACATATTTTTCATCATAGTTATATATCTACATTGCTTCCGATGTTTGGTTTCTGCTGTTATGCATGTAGTTTACTGCTTCTGCTGTTTATTGTTGTTTCTTACCTTGTATACCTTACCGAATGAGGACATAGTTTCCCTACCGACTCACCATGGCCCTCACTGCTAGTCAGCAGCCTCTGGAATTCGGGGAAACGCGCTTGAGGTCATGTGGAGAACCGGGTACGGGGCACCAGTGGAGGGGCTCCAGACTCGGGAAGTTACAAAGTGGTATCAGAGGGGGTTCTTTTCTCTTGTTTTACTGTTTGGAGACCTTAGCCAGGGATAGGAAGGATTCAGTACTTGGAATTATGTTGTGCTCGGGAGTAGGTAACACATGTACAGGGAAAAGCCATACTATGTCATTAATTGGAGTTGCTGATTCTGAGATTTTATAGTTGATCTGATTTCACCGAGTGTGATTCATATGGCTTGTTCTATTTCTATTTTTATATTGCGGTTCTATTTTTGTCTCAACCCGATGAGATGAGGGTATTCCATCTCATGCATCATATAGACACTTGTAGGAATCACATGCCATGCATTCTTGACCTGCCATCTAGGGTGCATTAGTGATTGCATGCTGTTGCGATAGGCTCTGTGTAGATTATGCATGCTATTGTGATATATGCTTGATAGATTCTCTATTGTTGTGTTAGAAAACTGTTGTTTTGATCCTTGCTTAAATTGAATGACAAATTTTGGTTCCTGAGGCGTTATGGGCCCTCCCAGATCAGAATTTGGCATCTCTTCCCTTATTTTAGTGTTTTTGGAATTCTGAGCAGTTTTTGAGCTACTGCCCAGAAAAACCCAGAATACACGGCGTGTACTTTTTGGATACACACCGTGTAGTTTTCTGGTCGTGTCACAGACCGTGTGAGCAGAACACGGTGTCGTGGGAGTCACTTCTGGAACACTCCATGTACCCTTGGTACACACCATGTGAGTTCAGAGCCGTGTACCCGGTCGTGTCACTAACAACACGGGGCAGGGAGGCTTGGGTAGAACACGTCGTGTCCTTAGGGAACACACCGTGTACTCTTTCCTAGGTACACGGTCATGTCACGAACAACAAGGGATGGGTTTACCTTCCTTTCCACACTCCATGTTTGTTCGGAACACACCGTGTAGTATTGCCCAGGTACCCCGCCGTGTCACAAATAACACGGGACGGTGTCGCCTTCGCCTATGCACACCGTTCTTGTTTAGAGCACGCCGTGTAAGTTCCATCCGTGTAAACGAACGTGTACTCAACAACACGGACGACCGAAGCCTTGTCTAGTGCACGTCGTATTTGTTTCGAACACTCCGTGTAGTCTCGGGTTGAGTCGGACCGTGTGGGTTAGCCATGTAAGGAAACTCGGGCATGGGAATATTTTTCATGTACACACCGTGTGTGGTTGGTAACACGTCGTGTAGTTTGAGGTGTACGCGACTTGTAGGGTAGGAGTGCACTCCCATGTCAGTGGATTAAGTAGAAATGCCGTGTAGTTTTATACACGCCGTGTAATCATGTTTTCCAATCTTGTGTGTTTTTCTTCCCTGTTCATGTTTGTGCTCTTGTTACCTCTATCCGTGTTTTCTTGATCTATGGTGTTCTTTTGATCATTCAGAGCTATGCCTCTGAGACGTCCTCCGGTCATACGTCTATTGTCGGGTAGTGATCAGACGCCAGATATGGCTGAGCAGGGACTTCCTGTCAATCCCCCAGCCGAGCCAACCTTGGCATCGGTTGTCGTACCAGTTGCAGGTGCTAATGCGTAGTTCAGGGAAGGTTTCATGAGGATGATGCAGGCCTTCCAGGAAGCACCGCCTCCTTCCTCGTTTATGGAAAACTTGACTCGGGTTTTCCAGTAGTAGCATCCTCCCATGTTCTCGGGGGAGGGAGGACCTCAGGCTGCAGATTCATGGATGGAATCCATGCTGACTATCTTCGAGGATCTGGAGATGCCTCCAGAGAGGCGGGTCAAGCTCACCACCTACATGCTCCGAGTCTCTACCAAGAGGTGGTGGGACATGATCTCACAGGTGGGTCAGCAGCAGGCTATGACTTGGGAGGAGTTCCAGCGCGTGTTCTACGACTACTTCTACCCGGAGACCCTAAGGGTCGATCGAGTCTAGGAGTTCATGATCATAGCGAAGGGTACTGTATCTGTCATGGAGTATTCCTCTCGTTTCACTGAGATGCATCATTTTACACCCCTCTAGGATGGGAGTGGGTTTTTCTTGGAGATGAAGTTTGAGGATGGACTCAGGCGGGAGATCCGCTCACAGGAGAACATCTTCTAGCTGACTTCCATTACATCCATCGTCAACCAGGCACTGATTGCAGAGCGCAATCTAAGAGACTCTGGAGCTACGAGCCAGGGCAGTTCTACTTCCAGAGCTAGCTTTCCTTCAGATGACAGTAAGAAGCGTCGTAGAGAGCCTACGCGCAGTGATTAGAGGAAGCGAGATGCATCAACAGGCATCTAGGTGACATGCTATCAGTGTAGCCGGATAGGGCACACGAGGCCGCAGTGCCAGAGGGACCCAGTGGAGTGCCGATCTTACGGAAAGATGGGTCACCTTCAGCATTTTTGCCAGGTTTTCTCACCAGAATCAGGTGACCGGGGTTCTTCCACGACTCCTCGTTCAGCAGCAGCCCCACCAGTCTCTCACCAGTTAGGGAACCGGAGTTCTTCCGGCCATTCGGGCCGAGGTTGAGGTCAAGGTCATGGCAGTCAGCCACCAGTCCATTAGCACCAGTAGGGAGTTTCAGCTCAGAGTGGTCATTCAGGGACGCAGGGCCGCGGTACAGGACAGTCTTTCGCCGTGGAGTAGACTTATCATGAGCAGGATCCCGACCCTTCTACTGTTCGAGGTACAATTTTAGTAGCCTCAATTTTATCATCAGCCCTTTTTGATACTGGTGCTACACAAAGTTTTATCTCTTTTTCTGTTGTGGAGATCTTTGGACTCTTCATATTTTTTTCAAATGAATCATTGACACTAGAAACACCCTTGGGGATGAGGACATCTAGTGTACGCCAGCGTAGAGAGTGCCCTCTCGAGGTTGAAGGGTATCGTTTCTTATGGGATCTCTATGTCCTGGAGATGACAGGCTATGATGTCATTATCGGCATGGACTGGTTGATTCCCTTCCAGGAAGTCATTGACTATTATCGCCACAGAGTCAGTTTCATTTCACCAGAAGGTGAATCTTTCCATCATAGAGGTGAATGGGACGTTTGGGTGAGTCGGGCGGGACTCGAGCATCTTGGGCTAGGAGGGGTGACAGCCCAGATTGCTAATCTCTATCTCGATGATTAGGGGACTCCACAGTTGGACATTCCCCCAGTGGTGGATCGCTTTAGGGATGTCTTTCCAGAGGATTTTTGGGATTTGCCTCCGGAGCATGAGGTAGAATTCTCTATTGAGCTCGTGCTAGGATCGGTACCGGTGTCCATTACTCCCTATAGGAGGGCCACACCTGAGTTGCAGGAGCTCAAGATGTAGTTGGAGGAGTTATAGGATAAGGGTTTCATCTGACCCAGTACTTCTCTTTGGGTTTCGCCTGTTCTGTTTGTGTAGAAGGCAGACGGTACCCTTCATCTTTGTGTGGATTATCGGAAGTTGAACCAGTTGACGGTCAAGAACTGATATCCCTTTCCGCGGATTGATGACCTCATTGATTAGCTTCAAGGAGCATGGGTGTTCTTGAAGATCGACTTGAGATCCGGTTATCATCAGTTGCACGTTAGTCCATCTGATATACCTCTGACAGCCTTCAGGAGCAGGTATGATCTATATGAGTATACAGTCATGCCGTTCAGACTCACGGATGCACCTATAGTTTTCATGGCACTGATGAACCGAGTGTTCCATCCTTACTTGGATTCCTTCGTCGTGGTCTTCGTTGATGATATCTTGGTGAACTCTCACACTCGAAACGACCATGCCACACATCTTGAGATCGTTCTGAGTACAATGAGAGAGCATCGACTTAATGATAAACTCTCGAAGTGCTACTTCTGGATGGATCAGATTCACTTTTTGGGTCACTTCATTTCAGAGACAGGAGTATCTGTGGACCCAGAGAAAGTGAGATTTATAGTTTCCTAGGAGCATCAGAAGAACTTTTTTGAGGTAAGGAGCTTCCTAGGGATGGTTGGATACTACAGACGCTTCATTCAGGACTTTTCCTGTTTAGCAACACCTTTGACAGGTCTGACCAAGAAGGGGGTGAAGTTCTTATGGTCAGATTCTTGTGAGTCAGCCTTTCAGGAGCTGAAAGGGAGGTTGACGTCAGCACCGATACTATTCTTGCCAGAGCCAGGGAAGATATACACTGTTTACTGTGATGCTTCGGGTATCGGGCTGGGAGCTGTGCTTATGCAGGAAGATGGAGTCGTTGCGTATCAGCTGAGGCCACATGAGAGGAACTACCCTACGCATGATATGGAGTTGGCAGCTGTTATTCATGCTTTGCGCTATTTGATACACTATCTTCTGGGAGAGAACTTTGTGGTCTTCACTGACCACAAGAGTCTCAAGTATATCTTCACTCAGCGTGATCTGAATCTGAGGCAGTGCATGTGGGTCGAGTATCTTCAGTCTTTTGATTTCGATCTTTCCTATACGCTGGTAAAGGGAAATGCCGTGGATGATGCCTTGAGTTGGAGAACTCATATTCAGGCAGTTCAGGAGGCCAGTAGTGAGTGGCAGCTGATGGATCTGTTCTCTGAGATGCATCTGGAGTTGCACAACAGACGGGGACAGACTTTTCCATCTTTTGTATCTGTTACCTCCATGCTACTTGATCGGGTATGGATGAGGAAGCTATCAGACTCGGAAGGATTAGTCCGGCGGGAGAGTGTGTTAGGAGGGGACCCTCTTCTTGGATGGATAGTGGGCGAGGAGGAGATATTGCGCTTCCAGGGATGTGTATGGGTTCCAGTAGACATACGCGAGGAGCTGATGTGGGATTTCCATTCCTTAGTTTGTGAAGTTCATCCTGGCGTCACCAAGATGTACCGGGACCTTCATCATCAATACTGGTGGCCAGGTATGAAGAAGGATGTTGCTAGTTTTTCTTGAGATGTTCTACTTGTCAGCAGGTGAAAGAAGAGCATCAACGACCAGCAGGCCTTTTACAGCAGGTTCCAATTCCAGAGTGGAAGTGGAAAGATGTTGAAATGGACTTTGTGACCGGGTTGCCGAGGTCACCTAGGGTAAATGATGTTGTCTGGGTTGTCGTCGACAGACTTACGATGGTTTCTCACTTCTTGCCGATCAAGGAGACATTTAGTGTCGATGATCTGGGACGACTTTACATTAGAGAGATCGTTCTTCTGCAAGGAGATTTGCACTCTATTGTTTCAGACAGATATGTGTGCATTACCTCTCGGTTCTGGCAGGGACTTCAGAAGACCTTGGGTACACAGATACTTTTGAGTACATCATACCATCCCTAGATTGATGGCCAGTCTGAGCGCATGATCCAGGTTCTTGAGGATATGCTCCGAGCTTGCATCCATGACTTTGGCGGTTCTTGGGAGAAGCATATTCTTCTGGTTGAGTTTTCCTACAAAAACAGTTTCCAGGTGACCATCCAGATGGCGCCACAAGAGGCTCTGTATGGTAGGCCATGCCGATCACCCTTATGCTGGATGGAGGCAGGAGAGGCAACATTCCTGGGACCTCTTCTTGTTTAGGAGACTTCAGAGCAGGTAGAGCTGATTCGAAAGAGGATGGCTACAGCGCAGTCTCCGTAGAATTTTTATGCTGGTCAGTAAAGACGGCCTCTGGAGTTCAAGGTCAGTGATATGGTCTTCCTACATGTCGCACTGAGGTTGGGACACAAAAGGATTCGGAGATAGGGTAATCATTCACCATGGTACGTCAGGTCGTTTGAGGTCTTGGAGAGAGTGGGGTCAGTCGCCTATCGGTTGCAGCTACCTCATAGGTATCGGGCCATGCACGACGTCTTCCACGTCTCTCAGCTCCGACGGTACTTTTCAGACCCATCTCACATATTCTAGCCCGAGGAAGTCGAGCTTAAAGCAGATGCATCGTTCGAGGAGAATCCTATCTGGATTGTCGATTGTAGTACAAAGGTTATCCCTAGGTGGTTTGTTACTCTAGTACGAGTTCTATGGCAGCACATGCGAGTACTGGACGAGACCTAGGAGAGGGAGGCCGATGTACGATCGTAGTGGCCGGAGCTATTCGGGGTTTCTCCTTCTCTGCCTTGTTAGGGAAATTCAGGGACGAATTTCTTTAAGGGAGGAAGTTTGTAAGAACACGGATCTCTTTTCAGGTATGTTTTCCTTTTTTCTGGAGTTTTTGAGAAAAAAACTGAATTTTCTAGAAATTTCAGAAGTACACGCCGTGTACATTCTGAGTACACACCATGTACTCCTTTCCCAGCAGGAAGCCTTTTGCTGGCTGTGTCCGGGCCACACACATGGTGTGTAAGGATGAGGTGGAGGCCGGTTATTTCTGAGTAAGGAAAAATTGAAGTACACACCATGTACTCCAAAAGTACATGCTGTGTACTGTATTTTTTTCATTAAATGAACCGGGGTCGCGTCTAACCCCCATATTCATCTTCTTCTTCAGTTTTCGACCTTCCAGGAGCGACCGTACGGCCAGATCTTTGACAGACGCCCGCCCCGCCATCCTTTCTCCGATTCGAGCATGGTCAGTTGCGTTGGAATCGCAGTGGTGAGTTCTTCATTATGTTTTATCCTTGTTTCATGATTCCTCCTAGTTTCCAAGTTATCGTGGGTTGACCATTTTGTGCGTTTTCTCAGATCTATGTCATTCTATGGGGAATCTGTCATCGAAGTTCACGTATATCAATCTCCTAGGATCTAGGTAGGTGGTTTGTGACTTTAATTAGAATGTCTTTGAGTATTTTGTGCAAATTCCACCAATACCCTTGAATAGGGTATTGTGTGTTTCCTTTTTTTCTTGCTTTACTGGATTGCTTTAGTAGAGGTTATTGCTTGAGATTAGAGTATTTTTTTGTGTGATGAGTTTTCTTTTCCATGCCTTGTTATAGGATTGTGGACTATTGTTTTACTTTCGCTGTTGAGACTTAGTTAATAGTCAAGTAGTTCTTGAGGTTTACGTGCTGAGCATGTTTAGTTATACTCAGGACTGTGAGAACCTAGAGTAGTAGACCAAAGGAAGAATTGACGGAAGGGCTTCTCCAGACTGTATTTTTAATCACGATGTGGGACCAAGGGGATAATTGATGGAAGGGCTTCTCCAGAGTGTCTTTAACTACAATTCAGGCCACATGGGTAATTGGCATTGAGTGCTTCCCCAGATAGCCTTTAGCAGGATATGAGACTATAGGGGGAATTGACGGTGAGTGGTTCCCCAGAGGGTCATCTTAATTACGTTGCTGAACCGGAGGGGTGAGACTGTGTGTGCCTCCCAGAGGGTTTCTAGTACTTAGAGGTTAAACCATAGGGGTTAGAGTGTGAAATCTACCCATAGGGTTACCTGTTTACTTCTTATTGTTGACTGCTTACTTGTGTTCCTTACTTGTTAGAGTTGTGGATTGTAGCTGTTTTGTGCTTTCCTGTTTACTGTTTCTTGTTTTAGTACTTCCATGTATTCATTGACTATTAGGCACAAATATTTGGGTGGTTTCCTACTAGGATAGTGTCTCACACCCTGTTTGGGCCATGATTTTGGGCCCAAGCAGACTATGTTGATGCAGGTCTAGATAAGGGCAAGCGTCCTTCTACTTCATGATCTTGATTGCACCGGGAGATGGGGAGCATGGGACCGATCCGTGGATCACGATGCTGAGTAGATTACTATGTTTTTCTTTTGCACTTGGTTTCAGTTGTATTTCAGCACGTTGTTGTGTTTGATGTTTTCCATAGATACTTGTACCTGCTGCATCTTTTTCATCATAGTTATATATATACATTGCTTCTGCTATTTGGTTTCTACTGTTATGCATGTAGTTTACTGCTTCCACAGTTTATTGTTGTTTCTTACCTTGTATACCTTATCGAATTAGGGCATAGTTTCCCCACCGACTCACCAAGGCCCTCACTGCTAGTTGGCAGCCTTTGGCATTCGGGGAAACGCGCTTGAGGTCATGTGGCAAATCGGGTATGAGGCACCAGTGGAGGGGCTCCAGACTCGGGACGTTACATTTTAAATCCATATACCTATTTTTTATAACAAGGTGTATAGAGAAATTTTAAAAATATTCTTAATTTAGTAGTTTCATTTTCAACTCTAGTATAGATATAACATATAACATCTTCCCAAACATTGACCCTCCATCTTTAGAGATTAATTCCTTCAATTTTTTATCATTTTCATCAATCGTCATCTTTTTTATGTTCTAATCATCCAACAAGGACTTATCTATGATTTCTAGTAAGGATGGTTTATCAATTTTTATGATATGCAACAATGGATCCCTTTTCCAATAGATCACCATATACATTTTTACCAGATATCTATATATGAGATCCTTTTTAATCCTTATCATGGTCAAAACTCCATGATCCCTTTTACTCAATGAATCATTTACCCTATTTTCCATCCCATGGTTGTTGTGTATCGACAAAATGTAGTCATTGGGTACTTACAACCATCATATTTACCTCACATTGATCTCCTTATGAGAGAATATATAATTTAATATAATATAGTCCATATATATCTCACATCATTCACCATAGAGGTACTGCCTATATATTTCCAATTTAATGATTTTAGATAAAAAATCAAGGTTTTGAGTTGGATAGTTTTGTTCACAGATTTAAAATTCCATTATTTATAAAAAATAACCCCATCATTCTTCATAATGACACAACTAATTCCTTTATTTGATGCATCATTATAAATTATAATTCCTTACATACCTGATGGTACAATGAAAACTGCTTCATTAATCAGTCTCTTCTTAAACTCTTCAAAACAATTTTACATATTAAATTTGTTAATGGTTTGGACAACTGGGAAAAAAACATGAATAAATTTCCAATAGTAACTTGGAAATCCTATGAATCATTAGATCATAGTTATTTTCACAGATTCTAGAAATTATTTCAATACCATTTTAATTAAGGGTTTGAAGTATATCTCATCCTTAGGGATAATATGGACAAGACAATAAACATCATTAATCCAAAATTCACACTTACTATACTTCACATATAATTCCTTTTTATGGTATCCAGAATATTTTTTATATTAGTATCATTCTCCTCATAGATCTTAGAGTATATCAATATATCATCAATGAATATATCCACAATATTAACAAGATACTCCTTGAATAAACAATTCATTAGATCTATAAAGGAATATGTTTAATTATTAAATCCAAAAGGAGTTACCATAAACTCATAATTTTCAAACCTTGTATGAAATTTTATCTTTAGTGTATCATAATTATTCACCATTATCTAATGATAACCAGAGCATATACAAATCGTTTAAAAGTATTGGGCTCTATAAATTTGATTAAATATTTTATCAATGCATGGAAAAGGATAATTATTCTTTATAGTGATGGAATTGGTATCCCTACAATCAATGCACACACTTATGGACCCATGAATCTTTTTATGAATAAATTTGGGACTCCCCATAATGAAATTCTATTATGTATAATTTCCTTGTCACTGATATCTTATAGTTGTTTCTTTAACTCTATCAACCCCATTTGTGTCATTCTATATGGAGTTTTAGATATGTTTCATTTATTAATAATGAGTTTAATATAGAACTCATCTTAATGATCTAGGGGATGACCATGTAATTCTTTGGGGAATCATTGATCAAATTTTACACCATGGGTATATCCTATATTCTTAAGATACCTTCCTCGACCATGGATCGCTTTTGATCTTCCTCTTTAACTAGAATTTCATCAGGGAGAGTTATTATAGGAGAATTGAAAAATGATTTTAAATAATAAATCATCCACTCTAATAAAACAAATTCCACTTAACCTCAATGAATCATAGTTTCCATATCTTGGAACAAATTTTTTCATTTTACATTTAAATTCAATACATCTTAAGGATCATATAAAATTTCACCATAGATTTAATGACAATGTTTCTAAATATGGTATACTAATGCATTGTAATTAGAACTTACCAACATATCTTTCTTTCCCAAATACTTTGTTTCGATCGGTTACACTCTAAGGAGATGGAGGACCAACGCCCCCGACCGTCGATCTTACGGATGGCTGAGCCCCGCTCGATTGATAAAGTCAGGTACACCGGCCTTCGTTTCAAAACGCCCTACGGTTCCATATCCAACGATACGTGGGCCTACTTTCCAAAGGCAGGCGTCCGCTGGGTGGTTTGGCCAGTGATGCTTAGGAACTCACATTGGTCGAGAGGATGGGACGTCGGACTCATCACAGCCTTTTAGTGGGGAATTATTGCACGTTCTGGGACCCTCTTATAGATTTTAGACGTATTCATATGTTCTCGAATCATTGGATTATACCCAAACACATTATCCATAGATTTTTCTTGGTTTGCAATGGCCAGCTGAACGTAGGGATTCAGAATCATTTACGCATGAGTTTTACCGTCCCTCATTGGGTTAATGACCTTGAGGAGTCTGGACTCACTAATGCGGCACAAGGAGTGGCACAGTGAGCCGACGTAAGGATAGTCAGATCGACCGATTGTTGTGCTTGAACCTCAGGGAGGATTCCTACATACCCTTCCTAGGAGACAGGGATCAATGTCCATGTAGTTCGAATGTATAGTTTATCATCATGCGGGATGAAGGAAAACCGACGTGAAGGTTTTCGGAACAACCGGGTGGTGGGCTTGAACCTCTTGGGGGATTTCTACGTACCCTGCCTAGGAGGCAGAGATCAAAGTCCTCGTAGTTCGCATAGGAGCATCGGAGAGCCCACGTGAATGTGGACCTGGGGGTCTGATGGTGATCAAGCTTGACCTCTTGGAGGCTTCCTACGTACCCTTCTTAGGAGGCAAGGATCAAAGTCATCGTAGTTCCCATAGGCTTGGGGCTTATGCTCTGAGGCAGCCCAGAGTAACGGATTGGGGCTTACACTATGAGGAGGCCCATAAAAGGATTTCATGTTCGATGCTTACTCTAAGCGCACGTGAGTCATGATCGGTGTGAGAAACAAGTGGTGGAAAGGACTAGACGATAACGTCGCGAAAGGTGAGCCCGTGAAGAATGGAGTGGGGATTACGCATGGAGCAGGCCATATGGTCGGGGCTTACTCCTAGGTGGATTCCCATGGTGACAAAGCGCATCGGGAGAGGAAAAGAGGGTGCTCCTATTCCCATCTCCTCTCTTTCTCTCGGGGTAAGTACTGAGGTGCATGGGGATGGCTTCCTCATGACGGGTACTCCGCCCCCTCTTTGGGGAGGGGAGAAGTGCCCGACCGCCGAAGCGTGCGGTCCCTCATCCTGGCGAGTAGAGGCAGAAAGTGGGGCTCCCGGGCTCGGACCCCGCATTACTGTGGGAATGTGAACCCAAGCATGCTTCAGGAACCTTCTCAAGGGTCGGGGAAACCCCTTCACCCTCGCTTACCATGGTTATGTGAACTGAAAATGGCGTGCTGATGTGCCTGAGGGTTATACCACGCGGATCTGGTGGCTCTAGTGGAGGCCTCGGCTCGGGGCCGATGAATAGGCCAATGAGGGAGTCACGGAGGATTGGGCCGGGTTGGAAGGATTTTATCTGGCTCAGGGAATGGGAACTCCGAAGGCTATGATGGGCCACATGTATGAGGGAGTGGTGGCTCCCATCACATAATAAGGTGCTAAGTGGCTGGATAATCCGTCTGCGAACCAGGGTGGTTCGCGGACTGAGGGGCATCCCACGAACTAGGTTGGTTCGCGGTCTGGAGAGCATCCCATGAACCATGGTGGTTTGCAACTTCGGGTTCAGACCGCATACCAGGGGGTATGCGGAGGTGTCCACACGAGTAGTGGTGTCCAAGGGAGGTGCCAATCGGGGGTTCACCGGTTGAGACTTCGCCCACGTAGGATGGTGCTATGCGGTGCGGTGGATCAGAAAGGAGGCATAAACTCCCTGCTTCGCAGGGAGTGCATCCGCGGAGGGGTTATGGTTCGCGGTCTTATATTTTTATGTTATTTTATGTTCGTGGTTCACCAAATTATTATGCATTTTTGGTTCCTTATTAGTTTTTTCCCAAGTTTTTACCTTCTGTGGTTTGTGAACTGAAACTTCGATGTTTGCGAAATCCTAATTCTTCCTTCGAAATCCTCCCACCTGAATCTGATCGCTCTTCTCTGAATCCTCTTCCTCCGCCTTCTAATCATCCGAATACCAATCTCTAATTCCCCCCTTTTCCCTTACCCCTCGGACTCCTTTTATAGATTGGAGAAAGAGATGTATCTGTGGCCACATGACACTTTTTGTGGAGGCCCGTGACTGAAAACCTGGTTTACGGCTGACTTGGTCAATCTGTGACTCGCGGTGGATACTGAGCGCTCCCCCCCCCCCCACGAACCGAACTCAGGGAGTTCTTCGTGACCACGGAGGGTTCCGCCTCAATTTTGAGAATGAAAGCAGGGGTGGTTTGAACCGGGCAATGCGGTTTGCGATTTGGGTGGTTCATGGTGATGAACAGGAGTGGCGCCCATCCTGCCTCGCGACCGCGGAGGATCCCCGCCTCCATTTCGCGAATGATGACGGTTCGTGGAGGGGGTGCTTCGCAGAGCCCAGACACATCGCGTTTTCATGGGACCGGTCTACGTACCGGCCCTTCTTGTTTCCCTTATTTGTATTTTCTCCATTCATTTCCCCAATTCTTTTTGTGATTTGGGTAGAATCTCATTTATGGATTTTTTTAGGACCCTACAAATGCCCCCCATCGTAATGGGGTCTGATCGGAACAAAGAGGAGGCCATTCCGATGCAGAGTGGTCCTAAAACATTTATGGTTTGCGGTAGAGAGGTGAAATCGGTAGGGGACCATGCCTATAAATACGGGGGGGCCTTCATTTGTCCTTTATCGGATTCTCTGTGAAACCAGAGCTCCCTCGCATCCGCATTCTCATTCATTCATGAATTGCTTCGTCCGCAAAGCATTCCTCTTTTGCGATCACCTTCACCTGTGAACCAATTTCCCAACCATGAACCATTACTCTTAATTAATTAAAAAGTAAGTCATGAAGGGCTGTGGAGGAACTCTCTCCGCGTTGTTGATGGTCCGTGAACTTAAATCCATAAAAATTTATAAGTCTTCCGAACTTAACCACTTAAATTCAGGATTGAAATTCTGTGGAGCAACTTGGATCACGGTTTTATGGCCAATGCTCCACGGGCCAGAGTGTCGCGAACCCCTTTCGCGAAGGGCTGGTCTACAGGATGCATTCTTTGCAAACCATCCTTCGAGGCCTACTTCAAGGCTTCTCGATGCCTTTTCCATATAGTTGGTCTTTTTGTCCATATTTTATTATTCCAGACTAACCATTTTCATGGTCTTCATAATGTAGGGAGAAAATATGGTTCCCCCTCACCCTGCGCCTAGGCCTGCTGCTGAGCCCCTCTCAATTAGCAATCAACACCTGAGGGGCATGTCCAGCTCTGCTCATGATGGAATCCACCACTACCCACCATCTTCCTTTCTTGCAGGCCGGCTCTCCAAGTCACAGTAGGAGTACCCTTTTTCTAACAGCCTTCTTGCCTATGGGTTCGGTTTGCTGTCTGATACCTCGATTCTGGTACCATCCCGTGACAAAAATCCTGATACATGGTTATTTACTGCCACTATCCCTCAGTTCGTGATACCTATTAGCGGGCGGCCTACCCCAAGAGATACAACTGCCGGATCTGTCTTAAATCACCTTCAAGTGTCTCCAACAGGAGAACAATGTTAACAGGAAGGAACTATTCACTACTATCGGAGCATTTCCCGCAATGCCATGGTAAGCGACCAACAAGGCTGGTCAGCGAATCAAGACCTCTGGCCGAGAGGGGCATTTATGTCCTTGGATTGGGGGTGGCCCTTCTGGGTTCACCATAGATGTGAAGAGTTTGAGGAAGCATTGCGAGACGTAGGCTTATATGGAGCTGCCTAGGTGTCCCAAACCTATACCTTCTAGCCTCAATCCCTTTCCAAAAAACTTATGAGCCATTGGAGCCCAGAAACAAACACCTTCCATCTGGTCCATGGGGAGGTGGGAATTAGTCTCTGGGACGTCTTTTAGATTTCATGGGTCCCCATTGTTGGGGCTATGTATGACGAATTCCTGTCTCCCCCTTTGGTGTGGGATGACGAAGGGAGAACCCCTACCTTGGTGAAGCGGCTCATTGATCTATCCCAGGAACATTCGAAGGCTACATCTCTGAAAAAACTTGTCCCTGGTCATGAGGAGCATCCAAAGGATACGTCTTCGATACAGCTTGTCTCGTATCGTGACTGGATCATGAGTTTTTCCAAAGAGATCCTCTCTTTAACTCTTCCACGTAGGCCCATCACCTGCCCTAAAATGGAGTCGTGAAAGCAGAAGGGTAGCTATTGGATGAACCTGGAGCAAGGCCAATTCAATGATTGGGGTTGGGGGCTTGTCCCGGATGTTGATCGGCTGCTCCGTCTGGCGGCATTTCTGTACATGTTTTTGAGCGGCTGTCTATTGCTGGTTTGTGAGTCTAGAAGTGTATGGGTCTCTACCTTTTTTATGGAAGCACAATTGGGCACCAGAAACTTTATCAACTTAGTTGTCCTAGTACTGTCCAGGATTTATCAGTTTCTTGGTAATATTGACGACGGGAACCGGCCAAACCAAGTGGCAGGACCTTTTCAAATTCTCTAGGGATGGAAATTTTTACACATCAAGAATTGCTACACCTTTATCAACCCTCTTCAGATTCCCGTCACCACCTTCTGGACAGACTTGCAACTGACCAGCGGGGTTATGCTCGAAGAGTGGGCATCCTAAGAGAAAGATAATCAACAGACAGTTCAGAATAGGCATCTGATATCGAGTCGAATCTCATGTTATGATCATTTCAATTTCAATCCGTCTTCTTCCCCAAATGGGGCCATCATGAATACCATAATAGAGGAGTTTAGCAAGCGGGTCTACCTCTTTTCCCTCCGAGAGGGCATTCTGGTAGCTCGTATTAGCGGGGAACTAATCTATGAGGGGTACGCGCCTTGCCGATTCGAGCGTCAGTTTGGCTGCGTCCAGGCACTGTGTCCTCTCACGCTCAATGGTGCCTACGAGGATCGTTATTTAATGGTGGCTAGGCAACTGTGGTTAATGTTTACCCGGGAGGATACCAGCTGTGAGGTTATAAATCCCATGCTTGCAGACTCCACACCCTTCTTATCCAAGAATTATGCTGACTCCTGGGTAAAATCATACCCAAATGGCCAACTAGGTACGTTGGTGCCTACTATTTCAAGTCCCAAGCCAACAAAGGTCAAGAGGAAGTGGAAGGGGGTGATTTTTCAACCAGGCCGGGAAAAGTACTTTGCCACTCTGCTGGTCTCGTGCTTCTGGGGAAGATTTTAACACACAGAGGCATATCCTCTCATGCCCTCAAAGCTACCCAGAGGGGGTTGGGTATCCCTACAGATGCTGGCTTCCTGACGGCCTGGGGCCAATGGGACGAATTCAAAGGTCGATCATTCTTTCATAGCTAGTTCCCCCGTTCTCTATGGCAGTATCTTCAGGAATCAGAAGTGGAATTTGACAGGATGGGCTACATATCCTCCCCTGTTGACATCCTTTATGATGTGTACCCAGAGCGGGTCAATCGGTATCTCTAGGATCTCGAAGCCTATATTTACGCGTGCCAAGGTTACATGGTATTAACCCACCGAGTCCAGGCCATGCTGTATCCGGTGAATGGTGAGGAGGGGGTAGGAAGTGACCACTCATCAGGGGGTGATGATTTTTATGATCTCCCTGTCATGGTTGAAGCAAGGGAATTCCCCTCCCTGTCTGTGAGGTCCCGTCCACCGGTAGCCGCAGAGAGTTCTAGGGCGGGGGTAAGATTCAGAACACAAACATGACCACTGGCGCCCCTACCAGCCCCTGCCGCTGCCCGACCCTCTCATGTTGATTCTTCCAGGCTAGACGTTCCCATTACGGCCGCATTCCCAGACGCATGGAGGATTTGGGATGACCTGAGGGCCAGGGGCTCAAATGAAGAGGTTTGGGTATCACTCCAAATGATCTCTCTCAATCTCCCAGATATTGGGGTTATCTTTGATCCACCTCACCAACAGTTGGAAGAGGATTTCAGTGAAATAGTCACCTGTTTGAAGGAGATGGACTCATACGTGCGCTCACTCTGAAACCAGATCTTTTGGACCACTCGTGTGTCCATGATGATTAGACATCCCGAATTGTCTGACCCTAAAGAATATGTTTCTATGCTTGCCCATCATGGATTTCTCCCTCCTTTATTTTGGAGGTTCTAAGGTTTTTTTCTTTGTGCAGGGTTTTGAAGAATCTCAGGGGGTAATTACCTCCCTGGATTATGCTCCTCATGGAACCGCAGCAAGGGAACATGCGCTTTCGCCCACAGGGGTCATCGAGGTGGGGTCTCCTGGTGCGACTGAGCTCGTGGAAGGAACCATTGCGGGCCCATCCAGAGTCTTTCCTCCCCCAACTCCTCCCAAAATTATGGGCGAACTGTCCCATGGGTAGATTCATAGATGGAAACAGACATTCCATTTATCGGAATGACTTAGACAGGGGACGTTGGGTAATCATGACTCTGGGTTTGCTCAATTTCCAACTTGCATATTCTGATTCTGTCAGTTGTTGACTTTTTGGCGCTATGGGGTAGGGTCATTTGGAGACCTGGTCCTGGCTAGCCATGTGACCGTACTTCCTGCCCCTTTATCATCTAGGGGATCACCCGTAGCCACCCATGAGCACGACGAGATGGTGGGCTCCACTGAATGGGTGAAAGACATATATTCTTTCCTTATTCGTTCATCCGCAAGGGATATGTCCGAGGAGGGATAGCTGGAAGCCGAGACTCCCAACGATCCTACAGCCACTATAATTGAGGAGGAAAATGGGGCCCTCACAATTTTTTAGGTATCTCTAGGTCCGATGGGGCTAGCCACCTCAGACCCAACGGATCCTGTGGCGATAGAGGAAGAACCTGCCATGAGTCGAGTTGTTGGAAACCCAGGGTGGGCCATTATCTTGTTCATCATGGGAGTGATTTCACCGAGCATGGTCTCCATAGGCGACCGCTTGGGGATGGAATTGGGAGCTACTACAATTGGACATGGCCATAGGTCCTGTATGCCTCTGGGGATTCCCAGGGCCCCTTTGTCTTTTGAGGATGTGGCATCTTCCTTGAGTGGATGTCGCAGTAGTGCAGAGCTTGAGGATGTCGACACCTTGATTATCATGAGTAAGTTTCCCGTTCTCTTACCACTGACTCCTTTTCCTTCCCTTTTCTAATTAGGGGTACTTATCTGTCTTATTGATTCTCGGGCTTCAGGACCACAACCTTTGGTGCTGGCAATCGTGTCGTCAGACCCGACAGTGCATGTGACCAAAACTGTCATAGGAGATGTTGTCGCGGTGCCAGAGTTTGCGGGTGAAGCCGCATCGGTTCTTTCTATGGTGACGTTCTTCCCCGAGTATGTTTCCTCATCCGGGAGTGATTCTGAGCCTGATCAAAAAGTCATTTACAGTCTTCGTCCTGCTCACCAAAGAGCCTGGGAGAAGATCTGGAAGTTGATCTCTCAAATTCCCTTGGTCGAGATGCCTTCCAAGTTACCCAGGCTATGCAATTTGTTTATGTTGCGGGGATATGATGGCTTTGATTATCATGGTATTTATGACACAGTCAAGCAGGTGGTTGCTGATTGGGAAATACTGGGTGTTTTCGAATATCGCCTTTCGGTTGCCCTGTCTGAAGCCTATCTTTCCATAACTCGACAGCTTTTCCTAACAGAGGCTCACGACCACATCAGGGTCGTTGTGAGGATCTAGGGAGAAGTTATTGAGCAGTGTTATCACCTGAAGGTTCTTAGGAATGAGATAAAGTGGCTACAGCATGAAGAGTCCAACGTTGCCACCATAACTGAAGAAGGGGAGCGACGGGTGTAGGAGGAAATGATGGTGAGCACAAAGGAGGCTCAGGAGGTGGAAGAGTTGCAGGATGCTGCAGAAACTGAAATGGCCTTACTGTAGAATATCTCTCAAAAAATCAAGGATTCTCACCAGTTCCTGATACAACTCTATGAATCTTCTGAAAATCACCTGTAATAACCTTTCACACCAGAGGAGGATCCGGGTTGTGGATTCCCTTCTTACCAAGTTTGTTATGGAACAAAGAAATATTTTTTTCTGAGTGCTCTTGTCGTCCTCTCCTGTGATATAAATTATTTGGCATGATCGCTGCATATGTTAATTCCCCGAATATAGAATAACTAGAGTTTATGACCATTGATAAAAATAAAACAAGCTCTAACTTTTTCCAGGATCATGGGATCTAGCGAGCATAGTTTGACTATTGTTGGGGTTGTTGAGGAGCCCCACAAACTTTTTGTATTTTCTTTTTAATGACCAGATTTTTCCTAGGCCCATTTAGTGTGGACCTAGTGGGTATCGCCCGAATTTTTCTCAGGTCTCCCTTTTTGGTTTTTCGGCCTAACATTCTTTAAGCCACTCTTTTTTTAGCAGTTCGAAGTCCTGCTGACAAAACTACCATTTCTGATATTTTTGGTCAAACAAATTTGACCCAACATGGTGGGGAGAGGTCCCCAATGGGGCTCGGCTGATTAAAAGATGTCGCAATACTCTTCAGATGCACGTGGGGGGAATCATGTTTAAATTTTAAGGACATGCAGGGCATGCCTCAAGGCATGAGAGATGTGTCGGCGTATAGAGGTAGGAAGAGCATTGCCTAAGGAAAAAATGCCTTTGTTAGACGGTCCAGGGGTGATGAATATGCAGAGCCGTTGAGGGCATGGTATGCATAGTCGTATAAAGGTGTCCTTAAGTCAAAGACTGTCCATTTCTGATGGCCAGGGGACTTCATGGAAGTCCGGATCATGGAAACCACGATGGGTGGCTTAGAAAATTATGAAAACCACCAAGGGTGCCTCATTAAAGGAATATAACATCCGAAAGGGTTTTGGGAACATCTGTACTAATCAAGAGCATGGTCAGGAGACCACTTCCCTGCGCATTTAGTTTGAGTAAGGTATAGTTGAATCTGGGCACAGTCTAAAGCCATGCAGCTAGGACATCATTAAAAATGGAACGACTTCTCCTGGTTCTCAGTAATCTTGTCAAAGACGTTCTTCCATATTCAGGTAGGATTGTGAAAGAGGTTGGTAAATTGTATCTCATAGGGTTTCCGAATCCCGGGATAGACATGGGGGCTCAGAGGCCTAGAGGCGTACAGAGAGAATCATTACCTAAGGATATCTTGCCTTTGGTAGATGGGCTAGGTGCGATAAATATGAAAATATACTGAGGGCATTGTATGTATATTCATGCAAATGTGCCCTTAAATCAATTATTGTATTCCCCCGATAGCCATGAATCTTTAGGGAAGTTGAGATTCGGGACCACCAGGGGTGGTTTATGATAGTTCGGCATTTTATGAGTACAAAGTATGGTTTATGATGGGAGGGTGCCTGGATACAGGAGAAACATATAGACTAAACTTCCTGAGAATAGGTTATGTATTCCCTCCTCACACGGGTGTGAGATGGTGTCTTGCACAGGTCTGACCCGTGCACTGAAAGACAAAGAAAAGCCTCTGTTTCTTACTGAACCCATGACAAGTTTGACCGTACAGTTTTAACTTCATGTGGTATGGACGTGGAGTATTATTAAATGATGTTGTGAAGTTTAACGTCATGAAGCGAGGAAAAATTCCATGCAGTTTAACATCATGTGGTAAAGATAGGGGGAATTATTAAAGGATGTTGTGCAGTTTAACATCATCCCGTAAGGAAGAGGGGTATTTTTCTTTCCTTTTCCAATGCTGTACAGTTTAACATCGTGCAACAAGAACAATTTACCATGCAGTTTAACGTCATATGGCAAGGACGAGGAGCATTATTAAACAAGTGAAAATGCTTGTTATTGGAGGCATGTCCTTGGATGTTTAATGCTTGGTCTTTGTATATTTACACCAAGCGGCCAAGATATTCCATGCAGTTTAACAGCATGCGGTAAGGACATCGTTGTGAAGGACACTCTTGATTATAATGCTATTGGGCTCGAACATCTCTGCATGTCCAAGACATGTAGAGAGGTTGATGATGCAAATCGTGGTTCTGGGGCTTCCTGGATTAGGAGACATGATATGGGGGATTTGAGGCCGGTAAGCTTATAGAGCTAGGAAGAGTTTCTCCCGAGGAAATATTCCCTTTGGTAGATGGTCCAGGGGATATCAATTTGTAGAGCCGCTGAGGGCTTGGTATGCATAGTAATGCAAAGGTGTACATGGGTCGATAACTGTCCACTTACGATGGCCATGAATGGTTATGAGGATCCACGATTGTCCGGGCCACGAAGTCTGTCATTTGGTAAGGAAATATCTGGGCATGTTGGGGATATTCATCGCTAGTTGGTGTTAAAGCTCAAAGAGACCTCTGCGCTGATTTATCTTGCTCGTGGGGGTGTTCCTTCACACCATGCAGTTTTATCGTCGTGCGGTAAGGACAAAGTACTCCTAGTTTATCGGTCATAGAGCGCGGACCATTGGGTGACTATTATTGTAGTCACTCGAAGGATAAATGGGTCAACATGCTCTGATATGCCATAAACAGGGTCGGGGATGAAGGTTGTAAACTGTAACATTGAGTTTTCCCGAATCAGGAGGTGTGGTGTGGGGGCTCTGAGGCCGGTAAGCATACAGATCTAGGAAGAGTATCGCCTGAGGAAGCCTTTCCTTTGGTAGACGGGTCAGGGGCCATCAATATGCAGAGCTGTTGAGGGAATGGTATGCATAGTCAGGAAAAGGTGTCCCCGGGTCGATGAATTTCTACTTTCGATGGCCATGAATGATTATGAAAATCAGAGATTGCTCACAGTGTAGAGTTCGACATATGGGGATAATGGTGTCCGAGCATACAAGACACATCTTCATTGCAATTTTCTGTTGATCCAAAGTATCCTAGCCCTAGATTGATGTTCATGGATGCATGTCACTATGTGAACCACCAGTGGATACATAGGCTAATCGAGTAGGGATACCCTGGCAACACTTGGATGTGAAGAGGGGACGAACTTGTAAGACACTGCTCCATAAATTTTGGATCAGGAGACATGATACAGGGGCCCTGAGGCCAGTAAGAATATGGAGCTATGAGAAGTATCGCCTGCGGAAATCTTGCCTTTGGTAGACGGACTAGGGGATATCAATATACAGAGCAGTTGAGGGAATGGTATGCATAGTCATGCAAAGGTGTCCCGGGGTTGATGAATTTCCACTTCTAATGGCCATGAACGGTTATGAAGATCCATAATTGTCCAGGTTGTGGAGTCCGATGTATGGAGAGGACGCATCCAAATGTGTAAGGAATATCTCCATCTCATTTAGCCATGTTTCTTGGGTGGGTCGCGATGAAGTCTGTGTATTTTAACGTCCTGCGGTAAGGATGATGTCCGTGCAGTTTAACGTCATGCGGTAAGGACGGAGTCTGTGCAGTTTAACGTCATGCGGTAAGGATGAAAAAAACACCCTGTGCAAGTCTGGTCCGTACACAGGGGAAGGGGTATATATTTTTTTTGTGTCAGATGGCTGGGCCAGGGTGTGGAATTCTGGAATCACTATGTATCCTGTGAGGAAATGAATCAAGCTTCACGTAGTTCATTGTATTTAGTACACCCCATGCTGGTCTGGTCCGTACACGGGGGGGGGAGGTCATTTTTAAAAATATTTTCATTTCGGAGTGGCTGGGCCAGGATAGAGGATCCTGGCGTCACTATGTATCCTGCGAGGGCAGGAATCACGCCGCACGTAGTTCTCTACAAAAGTGATACACCTCATGCAGGTCTGGTCCGTACACAGGGGAAGGGGCATTTTTACCTTTTTTTGGAGTGGCTGGGCCAGGATGGGGAACCCTGGAATTGCTATGTATCCTATTAGGGTGGGAATCAAGTCGCACGCAGTTCTCTGAAAGAGTGATACACCCCATGCAGGTCTGGTCCGTACAAAGGGGGATATGGAATTGTTTTTAAACATCTTGTCCATGCATTTTAACGTTGTGTGTTGTGGATGGAATGCTCTTAGTTTAGGGTCATAGAGTTTGGACCGTTGGGTGCTTGGCAGTTTAACGTCATGCAACTCAGACGATCCTTTTCTCTTTTCTTTTCTTACTCGTGTAGTCTATCGTCTTGTGGGTAGGGAAAAGTCCTTGCAGTTTAACGTCATGTGGTGAGGATTAAGTACTCCTTTTGGTTTCTGTGCGAAATATTTCATCAGGAACCTCACATTTGTAGGAGCAGTGGTAAACTGCCCGTCCATGGAGATCAGGTCATATGCTCTGTTGGAGAAGACCTTGTGTACAACATACGGTCCCTCCCACTTGGGATCTAGCTTCGGAGGCTTCTTTCTGGGAATCATTGGGGTCCAGAAAACCAGCACCAATTCTCCTTTTAAGAAAGACTAATGATGAACATTTTTATTGAAGGCTCGTGCGATCTGGTTCTGGTATACTTCCAGATGGTGCAAGGTGTGCAACCGCTTCTTGTATATCTATTCCAATTTACCTAGCCGCTTTTATGAATGCTCATCATTGGATAACTAATCACAAATGGAAACATGGAGCGAGGGTAGTTGGAGCTCAATCAGAAGGACCGCTTCTATTCCTTATACCAATGAGTACGGAGTGGCCCGAGTAGCGGTGCAGATTGTGGTTCGATAATCCCACAACACATGAAGGAGTTTATCTGGCCCCGACTTCTTGTGTTTTCCACCATTTTCTTTAGAATGTTGGACAGGGATTTGTTGAAAGCCTATATCTGTCCATTGGTCGCTTCGTGGTAGCAGGATGAGTGGATAGCCTTGATACCATTCTCGTCGTATAGTTTCTCTAATTCCGCAGATCAGAAGTTAGTGTCGTTGTCCGTCAGTATAGTATGAGGGACACAAAATCTGGGGATGATATTGGTCTTCACAGAGCTAAAAATACTTCTTCACCCAACTTCTTTGAGGGGTATGGCTTCTGCCCATTTGAAAAAGAAGTCGGTTGCTGTGAGGATATATTTCAGCTGTTTGGCCGTGACTGGAGGATATGGTCCCATGATGTCCATTCCCCAAACAATAAATGACCAGGAGTACTTGGATTGATGATGTAACTCTGGGGGTTGGTGTATGAAGTTGGCATGAATCTGGAATAAGTGGAATTTTGGGTAAATCAATCACAGTCTCGTGCCACCGTAGGCTAGTAGTACCCAAGCCTTCGAACCTAATGGGAATTCATGGTCCCCGGTTGATTTGCTCCACATGCTCTGGCATGTACTTCATTCATTACGGTGGCAGTTTCTTCTCCATCAATGAATCTGACGAGAACTCTATCGAGGCCTCGTTTGTAGAGGACCTCTTTCTGACCCATGCCACCATATAGGACAAAATTGATTTCCCTCCTCCGTATTTGCTCTCGTTCAGCCCTGTCTGATTGAAGTTCTCCCCGTTGAAGGTAGTTTGCTATGGGGATCATCCAGCCAGTGGCAGGAGCGTATGTCTTGGGGACAGGACTGACTTCATGGATTTCTTCAATATTATCTTGAATAAACGGCAATACCATTCGACGGTGAGCAATACTGATAATCGTTTAATCCCGGTCTGGGTCAGCTATGGTTGTGGCAGCATTGGATAATGCATCAGCCTGATCATTCTGAGACTGTAGAATATAGGTCAATGTTGGTTCTGTGTAGAACTCGGCCATTAACCCTCAGACATGGTCAAACAAGGGGATAATCTCCTCTTTTTTAATAGAATAGTCACCATTGACTTTATTTATGACCAGCTCCAAGTCACCTTTTACCTTTAGTTGTTGTACTTGCACCTGGAGTGCAAGCTCCAGGCCTGTAATGAGAGCTTGATACTCCGCTTCATTATTTATACATCCCTCTGACATGAGAAAGGAATATGGAAAGACATCCTTTTATGGGGACACGATTGTTATCCCCAAACCCACTTTGTTGAATCTTGGATCCTCCATCCTCTTCCTGGTTGGGCTTTGGGATGCACCGTCGAAGTACATTTCCTATGCAGGGAACTCCTCTTGAACCGAGAAGATGTCTTCATCAGGTAGTTCGATGTCTGCTGCAGTGGTCCCTGTCGAAGGGTGCTCTGCTAGAAAGTCTGCTAATTCCTGGCCTTTGATGGGTTTCTGAGGCACAGATAGGACGTCAAACTGTTGTAAGATGACCGCCCATTGGGATAGGCGTCCGGTTAACATCGGGCAACTGAGGATGTACTTGAGTGGGTTACTCCGCAAGATCCAATGGACTTCATGATGCTACAGATAATATCACAGATTTCGAACTGTGAAGACCAAGGACAAACAGTTCTTCTCGATATTTTAGTATCGAGTCTCCACATCAATCATGGTTCGACTGAGGTAATAGAGACTGTTTTCGCTGCCGGTGTCATTCTTTTGTGCGAGGAAGGCCCCTAGTGACCATTCTAGGGTTGTCACATATATAATGAGAGGTATTCCTTCAACTGGGGGGCATGAGCACTGGTGGGCTTAAGAGGTACTTCTTCAAGTTGTCAAACTCCTCTGGGTAGCCATCTGTCCATTGGTACGTGACCCCCTTCTTCATTAACCTGGTGAAGGGAAAACATTTTCCTGCCAGGTTGGCTATGAACCACCTAATATAGGCCAGGTGTCCTTGGAATCCCATCAATTCGGTGAGATTTTTGGGTGGTGGTAATCCAAGGATAGTCTTTATCTTCGCAGGTTTGATTTCGATGCCACGATGGTGTACGAAGAAGCCAACGAATTTCCTTGATGTAACCCCGAATGCTCATTTTAAGGGTTTCATCTTCAAGTTATGATGTCGGAGTTCGTTGAAGATAGTCTCGAGGTCTGACAGGTGATCCGAGTGCTGTCTTTACTTGACCACCAGGTCATCCACGTAACATTACACGAATTTACCGCGAAACGGCTTAAAGATCCGATGCATGGAACGCTGATATTTGGTGCCAGTGTTCTTGAGACCAAAGGACATGACCCTGTAACGAAATACCACTTGAGGGGCCCTGAAGGCAGTGGCTTCTTCATCTTCTCAGGCCATCCTGATTTGGTTATATCTGGAATAGCCATCCATGAAGGATATAGCCTCATACCTAGCCATTGCATCGATTAAAAACAAGGTGATTGGGACTGGGATGTCATCTTTTGGACAATGCTGATTGAGGTCTCTGAAATCGATGCAGATGCAGATTTTCCCGTTCGTTTTCTTTATGAGGACTATGTTGGCCAACCATATGGGGTATTGGACCTCCCTTATGAAGCCTTCATTAATGATCTTATCGACTTTAGCCTCTATCTTGATAGCATGTGAGGGGTGCTTCCTTCTGGCGGCTTGTTTATTGCCTCGATGGTCTTCTAGAAGACCCAGGTTATGCGTCGCTACTTCGGGATCGAGTCCCAGCATCTCCGTGTAATTCCAGGAAAAGACGTACCTATGTTGCTTTAGGAAGGAGGTATATACCTTGTGTTCCTCGGGAGACATGGCTGCACTGATGAAAGTGGGCCTCGAGTATTTCTAGGTACCCAGGTTTATTTCCCTGAGTTCGTCCACAGTGGTGGAGATACATCCCTCAAATGCAAGAGGTACATCACTAAGACCTTCCCCCTATTCTTCTCCCAAATCCTCATCTTCTTGGTCCGACGAGGACAGAGATCCTGACTTGAGCTCTTGGGAGTCCTGAGGCGAGGTGTCTTGGGCGTATTTATTCGAGTTTTTGTCCCCAGGTTGTGGGTCGGTGGGCGTTCCCACATTTTCACACTCGGCCTTAATGTCCGAAGTCATGAGGACATTCGAGTGCTTTTCCGGACGTGAACTCTTACTCTCAATATGGTTGATGGGAAGGACATAATTCTCACCAAGCTTCCTGAGGGGGTCATCAGGAACCATTTCCATGCCATTTGGAGTGGGGATCTAGTCGATGCCGTCGAACAAAGGCTTATTTTTCTTTTTCTCATAAAACACAGAGTTAATGTAATGTGACTCGGAGAGCTCGAAAGTGGACTTGTCAGCATTCAATGTTCCACATTGTCTATTGACACCGTACTTGATACATTGGTGGTAGGATGAAGGAATGACCATGTGCTTATAGAACCACGACCTTCCCAGCATGGCATTGAATGCTGTGATCTGCCGGACCACCATGAATTCCGTGTAGGCTACCAGATCAAAAAAATGGGGCCTTAGCTTAATTTGTCTCATTTTCTTCTGTCCATTCCTATCGTAACTCAACAAATCTGTGGCTGAGGGTATTAAATCGTCCTCACTGTAGACCAACTTGCAGAGTGTTCGTAGGGGAAGGAGGTTAACTCCAGAGCTATTGTCGATAAAGACTTTCCGGATCTCAATACCATTAAGCGTGCTGGACACATATAGTGTTCTGATGTTTCCATGCATGATGGAATCTTCATCCTAATTGGTGAAGGAAATCACAGCATTTCATTTAGCTGGGCCATTCTTTGTCCGGTGAATCTCAGCGGTAGATACCTCATCTTGAAACTCTTGGGGGCTGATCAAAGCTTCTATAAGCACCTCCCTGAGGACTGATCACAGAATTAGGGCATCCAGGATTAAAAACATTCCTGGTACCAATGCCAGCTGCTTAAGGATGTCATATTTTTTCTCCAATAGCCGATGCTTCTCCACTGGCGGGAGAGTTCAAGCAATCGTCTTGGGGGCCATAGCATTTTATGAGGAGGGACCAGCCGCAGGTTCGGATGTCGATGGTGTTCCCGAGTTTTGAGGACTTGGCCCAGCCGGTCTGTTTGCACGCACTAGGCGGCCAGACACTTGCTCCTCTACTGGTGGGTATTGCAGAACAACAGGGCTAGAGTGGCTCCTTGTGGAGGTGGAGGGGCAATCTTTCTCCTGCTGAGTCTTTTGAAGGGCTCTCCCACGGGTTTCCGCAATATAAACGGTTTGGGATGGGGTCCAACCGTAAGTTTTGTTTCATCCATGGCTACGCCTCCCCTGGTATCCCCTACCTTTGCGATTCCTCCTCCCGGCTCCTCATATAGGGAACCCGGGTTCGTAACCATACCCTTCATCAGGGAATGATTCCATAAGATGGAAGACGTTAATGGATCCAATGATTGGCTCTTCATCCTCTAACAGGTCAAACTGGTCGGTTGTCCCTGATGGTGTCATTTGGTGGGTCAGTGCCCGTGGCGCCAAATTCGAGAGCATATAATCTTCCAGGGTTGGGACTAACTTTGGCCTCATTACGGACTACTCCTCTTGCGATTGTTTCTTCCTTCTATTCTGCACGGATGATTGGCTTGTAGAGGATTATGAGGCTGATGTTGTCGGTTGTACGGTGTCAGGGGATGTCGGCGCCAACACCGGCTTCCATAGCTGAGCTCGGAGTATTCCTTGGGCTCAGTTGATAGTTTTCCGAGTCATCCAGTTCTCGAATTTCTGCCCTTGCTTTCTGGTGACTTTCTACCACCCCTCCTCTTTGTCGGAGTCGGTGGTAGAGATACATGCCACATGTGCTGGGGGTGGTCCTAGCTCAACCTGTCCGGAGTCTACTATCCTCTACATGAGTTCTTTGAAGACGTTGCATTCCCGGATATTGTGCCCCAACATCCTATGGTAGGGGCAGTAATCTGGCCTATCCTCGCGGCCGACTTCTTCAGGTTTCCTCGACTCCGGGAGGCAGATTAGGTTGCAATTCATGGCGGCAATGAAGTAGCCATGGACTTGATCGTATCATAATGTGTATACTTTTTGTCATCATTCCTCAAACTGGTTTCACTTCGGTTCTCTATGATCATCCCGTTTAGGCAGAAGTGGCCGCTGATATGCAGGAGGCCCTTGATGATTTTGTGGAGGCCTGAGTAGTGGAGTGATCAGAGGGGCCTACTTGAGTGTGACAGTGGACGCTTTAGCTATAGGGGATCTTTTTGTAGGAGCCTGCGAGGCTATTCAGGACTTCTAATTAGTCCGCTGTAGGGATTCCTCAATTCTCTGGGCAATGGTCGAGAGATGGCAGAAGCCAGTGGTGCACTCCATAGGAATGAGTGGAGTTCGCAGCTCATGTCTAAGATTATCGATGCATATGGATAGCATCTCATCTTGAGGCATTGGACTATTCAGATAATAGGCCAGACCCTTCTATCTGGTGATGAAATTTGAGACACTCTCATTCTCCCTATGCTTGCAGTTCATGAGGTCACTGACTGTTGTTTTTGGAAACGTCGAGCTGAAGTGGGACAAGAACTGCTGCCGAAGGTCCTCCCAGCTCTTTATTGACTGAGCTGGCAGACTCGTATACCAGACGAAGGAAGATCCTTGCAAGGTCCTCACGAAGCATCTGAGTTTCACTGCTTCTTGTTATTCCTGATTTCCCATCATAGGGTCGCAATAGGATGCATAGCGCATCAAATGCTCTTACGGATCACCTGGCCCGTTGAAAATAGGGAATACAGGGCTCCCAAAATTGGGTGGAGGTGGTGTGTTGGTCACCCAATCTGGGTAGGGTTTCCGCTCTAGCTGTATCGGAGCGCGTCAACCTTCCATCACTTCCAATCGAGCTGTTAGTGCCTCGATGGTGTTGGTGAGACCCTGGATTACATCCTGTTGGGCCCGGTCCAGGGCAGCTGTATACCAATGCATTCCCTAAGGATCCGGATTGGCTATCACCAAGGGTGCATATTCCATTCGGGGCACCCTTGGAGGGTTTAGGCGTACTTTATCTGGTTGCCTCCTAAGTGGAGTGAAATCTTGGAATTCATCATCCACATATAGGTAGTTGGACGGACCAAGCGCCTCATTGGGCAGGAGCCCTGACCGTGCTTCATTTGTCGGGGAAAGCCTTAACCTTTGAGGTGCACTTTCTGGGAGTGCAAGATGTGGTTCCCCCTAGGATGCACATTCAATAATGTGGTTCCTCTAGAGTAGCTCATCGTTAAGCTGCCTTAATTCTTTCAACTCCTATTCCCGACGAGAAAATCTCTCTTCGAGCGTGAGTGGATCATTTTTGTCAAGAGAAGTAGACGGGTTAAGGGTAACCAGTCATTTATTGTTATCTTTATTGGAAGCTCACTGGGTAGGAAGAGGAGGGTTGGATGGAAGTACGACCATATTTAGGGTGGCCCTCTGGTTCCGAGTGTGCACACCTGGTGGTTCGTTGTGAGTTACAGCCTGACCGGAACCGTCGTCTCACGATCCATCCGGATTCGCATTTTCCTCGGTGTCATCTGTGGGGTTAGCCTCTATGGCATTGCTGAATGAATATCAGGGGGTGGAGGGGTCATCATCTACCAAATAAGAAGAGGATCTTGTAAAGACCCAAAGTTTTTCAATGGAAAATTCTCTTCTTGTATCTATGTCATAAAAACACAAAATAATGAACTACTAAGTGATAAGTGACCTTTAAACATAATTTTTTTACCCCTATGTTTGGAATTTTAAAAATCCAACATACACGGTTGTGTTCAACATAGTTTTTGGAGTCTAATGAAACAAAAATAATTTTTAGTGAATAGTAACCTACCCTTATGAATAGTAACCTACCCTTATGAATCGTAATATGAACCTTATGAATAGTAAATAAGAGTAACATTTCCTATGAATAATAAAATAAAATTTAGACATCATAGAAAGTGATAATTTGACCTTAGTAAACGTTTTTGGTATTTTATAAGTCACAAACAATTAATTATAATTAATTAATTAATTTAAAAGAATATTTATTTTCTTTAAATGTATTCATCAATGTCTAATAGTTTTTAGATAATTTTATAAGACCCTAAGTAATTTTTTAAAGAACTGCAAAATCAGTTTTAATTTTAAAAACTATTTTTTTAAAAGTAAATTATGGTTTTAATTAAATATTAAATTAATAATATTTAGAAAATTATTTTTAAAAAATTTAATTCATTTTTTTATTCTACACGTCGAAAAATGGTTGGGGTAAAATTTTGGGATTTTTCTGAGATACTTGAATTTTTTATGAATAGTAGAATACATTAATTTATCATATAAATACATTTTAATTAAAGCCCACTATTCCTGACATCACAAGTGATGTAAGCACCCAAATCCCGAATTCAAAAGTCATATTTACTATTCTTAGTCATCCAAGACTCACTATTTCTTTTCTTAGGTGAAATTAATAAACTAATCTATTTTATATTAAGGAAACCCCTCTCCCCTCCACTATAAAAGCCACCCTTCACTCCCTCTTTTCCTCACACCTCTCAAGCTCCAAGACTTCTCCAAATTCTACCCAAACACCTTCCCTAGCTCATCCCCCACGTCCAAAAGCTTCTGGTCTCATCAAATGACCATGCCTAGCTTCCTTAAAGAGGATCTCAAGAGGAGGATTTAAAAGGTAATTTCTCTCTCTCTTCTCCTTTAATTTCCTTTCAAGTTCAAGTTCCTTTCTTGATCTCTCTCTATCAATCTTCATCCAAAGTGTTCTGTAAATCCAGTATTATATATATACTATAATATTATGATTCTAATGTTATATTATATCACCCCACACCCTTTCCCCTTTCCTTTTATTTTATTAAAGAGAACGTTGTTCATGTGGTGATAATTTATCACCTTCAAAAATAACATGCTCTCTTCTTCCATTTATACCTTCAATATGGTCATGAAACCATTTTTATGGTTGAAACAGAATGTTTTATATCTATTATGTTCTTTTTTATGTTCTGGAAATAACCTATGGCCTTATTACTAAGTTAAATGTTAAAACAATATCGTTGTGATCCAAAAACCGGTCAAATTAACCAAAATAACCATCATTAAATTTTTATCTAATGATTCATCCACTTGGATCTAATATAACTCATTATAAAATCATTCAAGCTTCTGTAATATCATTAATAACATGTAATATCATTTCTAGATGTTTACCCATGATCTAACCAAACATCAATTTAAGAATAAAAGTGGATCGTTCAAGAAAACCATGAAAACGAACATCCCCGATCAATGTTTTTTTAAACTCTATAAGTCATCCAAAGGAACATAATATGAAATAATGAAACCAGAATGAACCCTATTAATATATAAAAGGTTCTGTAATTTCTAATTAATGAATATATTGTCATTATACAGGACATTAAAGAGAAGGAAGCATTCAAGTACAAGGTAAGGGGAAATCTCAAACCCAATTTTCTTCCTTCGGGTTCTCCCTCTTTCACTCCATTTTTGATATGGTTACTCCTCAAAGGTCTTTTGTTCATCTTTTCCTTTACTTTTCTTGGATATACATGTTTTTCACTGGTTTTTATGTCCCTCAAAATGTTTTCCAAAAGAACTCTTCTTTCAATATCTCACCTTTTATCTCTCATTCAAGGTTGATGGTTCTTATATCAAGTATGTTGTTCCCTCTTTATTTTGGGAACTCAAATCTTATGAATGTGTTATTATGAGATGAAACCCATTCCTTTCCATGGGTTATTTATGTACATGTTTGATATGTGTTCTATGTGTAAATCATGATAATGATAGTGTTATGATGGGACGGGTGCACCCAGAATTATATAGCGCAATGTGAATGTTTAAATGTGACGGGTGCGCCTGGAATTATATAGCGCTCCAATGCATTGGGTAAAATGATGAATCACATGGGTAAATGTGAAATGATGCGTGAACATGATTCTAGCTTTGTTCACAAGTATGAGTGGTAGTTAACCACTAAGACATGATGTTTCATTTTTATACTTTGCCACATTTCAAGTTTATTGTTTATGCTCCTCTCATGTTCAAGATATTTTTCCTATGTCATGATTCTGCTCACCCCATTCTATATTGATCTTATATATCCTCTTACTGGTCATTTAGCTCACCCATTTTGATGTATATCCTCAGGTGGCTACATGTACTAAGGAGAGGACAAGTGCTACTAAGAAGCTATAGAAGAAGAGATTAAATGAATTTTTATGCTTGATGTTGTACTTGTTATGTGTAGTCCTAGTTTACCCAAGACACTAAACCTCTGGATCCTCCATGTGTAATACTATTATGTTTTTTATCTTTGAAATGATGTAATAGTAATGTAAGAAAAGGCTGGGTCTCTATAGTTGGTATCAAAGGAATGTTTTAGTTAATTTGGGAACTAGGATTAGTGAACCCTAAAGAAAACCTCTAGCATGAGATTAAGTACAAATATGCACACAAGGATATTTACCTAGGGATACCATATGTTATGTTTTTGGTATAATTGTTTAAAAGGATAAGTTATTCATGACTTGTTTACTTATGTATTGTTCTAACCTTTTCTATTTTAGAAAATGGTGGGAACCAGGAGGAATCAGGCCAACAACTCTTGCGAAGGCCAATGCAGCGATTGCCCGAACGACATCCCCAATGATTTTGGAGGTGGAGTTCAAAACTTCATGGTGATGCTTACCCAATTATCCCGGGTTATGAATAATAACCATAATAATGGGGAACATCCTCCTTCACCAAATAGGGAGCAGCTAGCTAACGAATGTTTTATGCGGCAACGACCACCGACGTTTTGTGCATCTTCTGATCCACTAGTTGCGGAACAGTGGGTCAACTCCATGGAGAAGATATTTTCTGTTCTTCAATGTTCCAAGAAGGAGAAGGTGACTCTAGCTTTTTATCATCTAGATGGTGAAGCAGATCAATGGTGGGCTTTGATTAAGAACACCAAGCCAATGGAGGAAATTGAAGAGATGGAATGGGAAGACTTTAAGATAATGGTTCTTAATAAGTACTTCCCAAAAACTCTTTGCACGAAGATGGAGAGAGAATTCATAGAGCTCAATCAAAATAAGGAGAATCTGTCACAACCTATGAAGAAAATTTCACAAGGCTCGCAAGGTATGCTTCGGGTTTTTTTATCAACAATGATAGCAAAATTGATAGATTCTTTAGTGGATTAAAACCACATCTTCGAAAAGCTCTTGCAATTCGAGACTTTGGGAGTTATGAAGAAGTTGTTCGGTGTGCTCTCAAAGTGGAGATGGAGTTTGCAGAATGGTCCCATGGCTATGGTGATAAGAAAAGAAAGATGGAGTTTCAAGAAGGTTGATCTAGTGATAAAGATGGGAAGAAAACACAATGACCCACTTGCCAAAAATGTGGGAAGTTGCACAATGGGAACTGCCTCAAAGGGACGGGTAAATGCTTTAAGTGTGGGAAAGAAGGACACCTAGATCACGAGTGTCGAAGAGACATGAAAAGGAAGGATAATGTAGCCGATGAAAGGAGAGAACCACTCTTGGTTCAATGCTACAACTGTAAGGAGCTAGGGCACTATTCAAACCAGTGCACTAAACCTCGAGCTCTCGAGGGTAATCAGCGCCAACAACCACCAAAGCCAAAGGAACAAGAGAAGGCTTATGCCATCACTACTGTGGAGGTAGAACATGATAATGAAGTCTTACAAGGTACACTTCCTATGCACTCAAGAATGGAAAAAGTCTTATTTGATTCTGGTTCTACGCATTCCTTTATATCTTGCAAGTTTGCTAGAACTATTGAATCGAAGCCCCGAAACCTTGATGTAGAGATATCTGTAAAAACACCAAGTGTTGCAATAATTGCAACCCAAGTGTTTGATTCCTCTCCTATTGACGTATGTGGGAAGATTCTTCCGGCAAATCTCGTAATACTTCCCTTGGTGGAATTTGACGCTATAATGGGAATGGATTGGCTCTCGTTATATAGAGAACATATCAACTGTCGGGAAAAGGAAATATATTTTTATATTCCAAACCATCCCATGCTCCTCTAAAAATGCAAGGAAGATCATGAATCTCCTTTGAGAAATCCTTCAATGGTGTGGGTGATGATTCCCTATGAAGAAGCATACCTTTCCCAAATGTTCGAGTCGATGGAAAGTTCCAACCATGAGGAAATGCCCATCGTAAGGGAATACATCGATGTTTTTCCCGAAGAGTTACCCGGAATTCCCCCGGATTGTGAGGTAGAGTTCTCAATTGAACTCATACCCGGAGCTACTCCTACCTCAAAGTGCCCCTATAGGATGGCTCCTATCGAACTGGAGGAGTTAAAGAATCAGCTGCAAGAGCATCTGGACAAAGGGTTCAAATGCCCTAGTGCATCACCTTGGGATGCGCCAGTGCTCTTTGTGAAGAAGAAGGATGGAATCATGCGGCTGTGTATCGATTATCGAGAACTCAACAAGATCACCATAAAGAAAAAGTATCCTCTCCCAAGGATTGATGACTTGTTTGACCAGTTAAGAGGAGCTCAATACTTCTCAAAGGTGGATCTTCGTTCTGGATATCATCAAGTAAAGGTGAAGAAGGAATATATTTAGTAGACTGCCTTCCGTACAAGGTATGGGAACTATGGGTTTTTGGTTATTCCCTTCGGACTTACTAATGCCCCTGCAATCTTCATGGATTTGATGAATAGAATCTTCAGACATTACCTCGACAAATTTGTGGTAGTGTTTATTGATGATATTCTCATTTACTCCAAGAGTAAGGTGGAACATGAAGAACATCTAAGACTTGTGTTGGCGACAATGAGAAAGGAGAAGTTGTACGCCAAGTTCAGCACGTGTGACTTTTGGATGAATCAAGTCACATTCTCGGGACATGTGATCACAGGCGAGGGAATTTCTGTGGACCCTTCAAAGAAAATGGAGATTGAGGAATGGCCCAGGCCCTCTAGTGTCACAGAAATCCGTAGTTTTCTTGGATTAGCTGGGTACTATCGACATTTTGTGAGAAACTTCTCATGATTGTCATGCCCGCTAACTAAGTTAACAAGGAAAGGGGTAAAGTATGTCTGGACGGATGAATGTGAGGGAAGATTCAAGGAGCTAAAGAGAAGGCTAATCACTGCACCTGTACTCACACTACCGAAAAGTGGAGAATGTTTTGTGATATACAATGATGCTTCAAAGAAAGGCTTGGGTTTTGTACTCATACAAAATGATAATGTGATAGCCTACGCCTCACGATAGTTGAAGATCCATGAGCAGAACTACCCGACTAATGATCTAGAGCTGGCAGCCCTGATTTTTGCCTTGAAAATCTAGAGGCACTACCTTTATGGTGAGAAGTGTGACATATACACCGACCACAAGAGCCTAAAGTATATATTCACACAAAAGGAGCTCAACATGCTTCAAAGGAGATGGTTAGAGCTAATCAAGGATTACGATTGCTCTATTCACTATCATCCTGGAAAGGCGGAAAAGGTAGCATATTCTCTAAGTAGGAAAGAACCTGCTACTCTATCCATGTTGAGGATTGAGAAAGACCATATCTTCTTGGATATGCAAAGGATAGATTTGGGAATCGTAAGGGCAGGGGATACATCCTACCTTTCCCAAATGATTGCGCAACCATCCATCCAACAGAAGATTAAGGAAGCACAAAGGGATGATGTGGAGATACAGAAGAGGGTGAATGCATTAAAGGAAGGGAAGCTGCAAGAGTTCCATATTGACGTTGATGGTGTGATTTGGTTTGTAACGCGGCTTTGTGTGCCTTCATCACCCGGAATAAAGAAGGAGATATTGGATAATGCACATAGCTCAACTTTCTCTATTCATCCTGGAAGTACCAATATGTATCGTGATCTCCGAGAACACTTCTGGTGGGATAACATGAAAAAGGAGATTGCGGAATATATATCAAGGTTCTTGGTATGTCAGCAAGTTAAAGCTGAGCGGAAAAAGTACAAAGGTATGATGGAGCCATTGCCTATACCCATGTGGAAATGGGAAAATGTTACTATGTACTTTGTCATGGGTCTTCCGAAAACGTCAAGAGGAAATAATGTGATATGGGTTGTGTTTGACCAACTCACCAAGACTGCCCATTTTATCACTATTCGGGAAGACCTCTCCCTTGAACAACTTGCAAGGATATGTGTGAAGGAAGTAGTGAGATTGCATGGTATTCCACTCTCGATTGTCTCTGACCGTGATCCAAGGTTCACTTCTAAATTCTGGAGGAGCCTTCAACATGCTTTGAGTACGGAATTAGATTTCAGCACGACCTATCACCCCCAAACTGATGGCCAATCTGAAAGGACTATTCAGACACTTGAAGATATGCTAAGATCCTGCTCTCTTGAATTCAAAGGTGGATGGGATCAACACCTTCCATTGGTTGAGTTCTCATACAACAATAGCTTCCACTCGAGTATTCAGATGGCTTTGTATGAAGCTCTTTATGGGAAGCGATGTAGAACTCCAACCTGTTGGGATGAAGTTGGAGAACGAAAACTACTTGCTCCTGATCGTGTTCATGAGATGACAGAGAAGGTTCAAGTCATCCAGAAACACATCAAAGCTGCTCAAAGTCGGCAAAAGAGCTATGCTGACAATAGTCGAAGGGAATTGGAGTTCAACGTTAGAGATAAAGTCTTCCTTCGAATATCTCCATGGAAGAGAGTCATGCGATTCGAGACGAAAGTGAAGTTAAGCCCAAGGTACATTGGCCCCTTTGAGATCCTTGATTGTATAGGATCCATGGCCTATCGTCTGGAACTTCCACCGAATATGGCTCAAGTTCTTGATGTGTTTCACGTATCACTACTAAGGAATTACATTCCAGACCCCTCACATGTACTAAACTCAGAGGTGGTACAGTTGGAAGATGATCTCTCATATGAGGAGGAGCCGGTAAAAATTCTGGACCGAAGTGATAAGGTTCTACGCAACAATACAACCCGCCTAGTCAAAGTGTTGTGGAGGAACCAAAAGTTTGAGGAAGCAACTTGAGAACCGGAAGAGGCAATGAAGGAGAAGTACCCTCACCTGTTTGTGTAAAGTGAAATTTCGGGGGTGAAATTTCTTAAGGGGGGAAGAATGTAACGACCCAAAGTTTTTCAATGGAAAATTACCTTCTTTTATCTATGTCATAAAACACAAAATAATGAACTACTAAGTGATAAGTGACCTTTAAACATAATTTTGTTACCCCTATGTTTGGAATTTTAAAAATCCAACATACACGGTTGTGTTCAAGATAGTTTTTGGAGTCTAATGAAACAAAAATAATTTTTAGTGAATAGTAACCTACCCTTATGAATAGTAACCTACGCTTTTGAATTGTAATATGAACCTTATGAATAGTAAATAAGAGTAACATTACCTATGAATAATAAAATAAAATTTAGACATCATAGAAAGTGATAATTTGACATTAGTAAACGTTTTTTGTATTTTATAAGTCATAAAAAATAAATTATAATTAATTAATTAATTTAAAATAATATTTATTTTCCTGAAATATATTAATCAATGTCTAATAGTTTTTAGATAATTTTATATGACCCTAAGTAATTTTTTAAAGAACTGCAAAATCAGTTTTAATTTTAAAAACTATTTTTTTAAGTAAATTATGGTTTTAATTAAATATTAAATTAATAATATTTAGAAAATTATTTTTTAAAAATGGAATTCATTTTTGGATTCTACACGTCGAAAAATGGTTGGGGTAAAATTTTGGGATTTTTCTGAGATACTTGAATTTTTTATGAATAGTAGAATACATTAATTTATCCTATAAATACATTTTAATTAAAACCCACTATTCCTAACATCACAAGTGATGTAAGCACCCAAATAACAAATTCACAAGTCAAATTTACTATTCTTAGTCATCCAAGACTCACTATTCCTTGTCTTTGGTGAAATTAAAAAACTAATCAATTTTATATTAAGGAAACCCCTCTCCCCTCCACTATAAAAGCCACCCTTCAGTCCCTCTTTTTTCACACCTCTCAAGCTCTAAGACTTCCCTAAATTCTGCCCAAACACCATCCCTAGCTCATCCCCCACGTCCAAAAGCATCTGGTCTCATCAAAAGACCAAACCTAGCTTCCTTAAAGAGGATCTCAAGAGGAGGATTTTAAATGTAATTTCTCTCTCTCATCTCCTTTAATTTCCTTTCAAGTTCAAGTTCCTTTATTGATCTCTCTCTATCTATCATCATCCAAAGTATTCTGTAAATCCAGTATTATATATATACTGTAATATTATGATTCTAATGTTATATTATATCACCCCACACCCTTTCCCCCTTCCTTTTATTTTATTAAAGAGAACGTTGTTCGTGTGGTGATAATTTATCACCTTCAAAAACAACATGCTCTCTTCTTCCATTTATACCTTCAATATGGTCATGAAACAATTTTTATGGTTGAACCAGAATTTTTTATATCTATTATGTTCTATTTTATGTTCTGTAAATAACATATGGCTTTATTACTAAGTTAAATGTTAAAACAAGATCGTTGTGATCCACAAACCGGTAAAATTAACCCAAATAACAATCATTAAATTTTTATCTAATGATTCTTCCACTTGGATCTAATATAACTCATTATAAAATCATTCAAGCTTCTATAATATCATTAATTACATGTAATATCATTTCTGGATGTTTACCCATGATCTACCCAAACATCAATTTAAGAATAAAAGTGGACCGTTCAAGAAAACCATGAAAACGAACATCCCCGATCAATGTTTTTTTAAAATATATAAGTCATCCAATGGAACATAATATGAAATAATGAAACCAGAATGAACCCTATTAACGTATAAAAGGTTATTTAATTTCTAATTAATGAATATAATGTCATTATACAGTAAATTAAAGAGAAGGAGGCATTCGAGTACAAGGTAAGGGGAAATCTCGAACCCAATTTTCTTCCTTCGGGTTCTCCCTCTTTCACTCCATTTTTGATATGGTTACTCCTCAAAGGTCTTTGTTCACGTTTTCCTTTAATTTTCTGGGATATACATGTTTGTCACTAGTTTTTATGTCCCTCAAAATGTTTTCCAAAAGAACTCTTCTTTTAAGATCTCACCTTTTATCTCTCATTCAAGGTTGATGGTTCTTATATCAAGTATGTTGTTCCCTCTTTATTTTGGGAACTCAGAGCTTATGAATGTGTTATTATGAGATGAAACCCATTCCTTTCCATGGGTTATTTATGTACATGTTTGATATGTGTTCTATTTGGCAAGCATGATAATGATAATGTTATGATATGACGGGTGCGCCCAGAATTATATAGCGCAATATGAATGTTTAAATGTGACGGGTGCACCCAGAATTATATAGCGCTCCAATGCATTGGGTAAAGTGATGAATCTCATGAGTAAATGTGAAATGATGTGTGAACATGATGCTTGATTTGTTCACAAGTATGTGTGGTAGTTAACCACTAAGACATGATGTTTCATTTTTATGCTATGCCACATTCCATGTTTATTGTTTATACTCCTCTCATGTTCAAGATATTTTTCCTATGTCATGATTATGCTCACCCCATGCTATATTGTTCTTATCTATCCTCTTACTGGGCATTTAGCTCACCCCTTTTGATGTATATCCTCAGGTGGATACATTTACTAAGGAGAGGAAAAGTGCTACTAAGAAGCTATAGAAGAAGAGATTAAATGAATTTTTATGCTTGATGTTGTACTTGTTATGTGTAGTCCTAGTTTACACAAGACACTAAACCTCTGGATCCTCCATGTGTAATACTATTGTGTTGTTTATCTTTGAAATGATGTAATAGTAATGTAAGAAAATTCCAGGTTGCTATAATCTCCCGCGTCTTCTATTGGTCTTCCCTTTCAGGACATAGGATTGCCTTCGGGCTTCTTGACGAAGGGTGAGATAGAGAGTTCATTGATACGACCTTACGGTGCACCTTCCTATTAGAGGGGATGATGATTCAAATGATGGGATAGGATGGGAACATACTCTTCTAACTGTCCTCCCTTGACAAGAGAATACTGACTCTCGTGGGGGAGGTTGTTGTGGAGGGGGTAATAATGCCCCCAACCCTGAGGGTTGGGGTTGGTTCCGCTCCGTGGAAATTGAGCCTCCTCCAATTATTATTGGTCTTACGGGGGAATTTGTGGTTAAAAATGCCCCCAGCCCTGCAGGCTGGGGTTGACCCTGGATTGCGGCAGTGGCTGCTGCTATCGCGACCTACCTGATCTCGCATGCCC
Organism: Viscum album; assembly: GCA_963277665.1. NCBI lineage: Eukaryota > Viridiplantae > Streptophyta > Magnoliopsida > Santalales > Viscaceae > Viscum > Viscum album. The sequence continues at coordinate 2,038,563,959 of OY728148.1, forward strand.
CCATTTGGGGGTGAACCGAATTTGGTGCAGAATTCACATATGGATCAATCCATTCTAGAGATGCAGGAAAATATATCTGATTGGCATCTCTTAGGAGATAGCCATGTTGTATGCTCTCAATGGCCTGATTCAGGAGTTATTGGACGGCTCATTCCCGTCGGGCCTTATGCTTTTCGGACTTACTCAAGGCCTGACTCTGTCAGGTGTGTTGCCTTTCCTGAATAAGGGGGCCACTCGATTGCTGTCTTGACGTGATGACGTTCTAAGAAACCATACCGAATAGGTTCTTCTCGGCAGGGAGCAGAGTGAAATGCAGAGCTCCGTGTTTCCCCCATCCCCTGATATGGATTCCCGTTGGAGCATCACCGATGAGGTGGCACAACCGGTGCAGTGTGCGGAGGCAGGCTATCTCCATGTTTCCTTTACGTCTCTCGGGGCACTGTCGTCGCGCCGTAGGGAGGGTCTCCAGGTTGATGTGATACAGGAGGTCTCCTATCATCTTGACATGGTCCACATACCCTTCATAGGGAAAGAAGATCGATTTTAGCCATCGGAGGGTCGTCTATGTTTTATGGAAGATGTCGTGCACGCATTCTTCCAACAACTCTCTGGGTATGTCGTACTGAGAGGTGGACGTGGGCCAAAACATGACTGGTATATCATTTTTGGCCAGTCGTTTCCTCATGTGCAACATGTCGGAATACTCCTTCGCTAGTGATTCCTCTACCTAGTCATCCCAACTGATGGGCTCACTGTTAGTGTGATCAGAGGCAGTGGGACCGGTAGGTATTGAATTGTCATGTAGGCGACTCCGTGGTGGTTTAGAAGATGAACACATCCCTGGACCGTCTCCTGATCGAATTAGGGTGTCGTTAGCGACAAGCTGGGAATCATACATGCTTAAAATCGTCCTTCTGAGTGCCTCGTCATATGAGGGCTTTTCTGTGCTTGATTAGGCAGGTGGAGGACCTTCCTGTCGATATGATATTTCATCGCGGGGAGGACCTCCACAATTTCAGCCATAATGGAGAGGACTGCCATTACTTCTTGATGCTTAACTGCATAGAATACTTTTGCAATGCATGCCCTGTGGAGGACCTCCAATGCATGTCGCAACAAGGGGAGGACCTTCTGGCTGCGTAGCATCGTTACGGGGAGGGCCTTCGCAACAACTGCCATCATGGTGAGGATGAACATCATGGCTTGACTTTCGATGTGCATCCTAGGGAGGACCTTCAGGACACACTACAACTACGGGAGGACCTTCTTGTCGCTTGGGGCCAATGTGGGGAGGACCTTCGCAATGGCGGTCGTGGTGGCGAGGACTACCATCACAGCTTCGGCAATGGAGAGGATTACCATTATAGCTTCCGTAGGGAGAATATCTGTGGGATACACCCTAGGGAGGTCCTCCAGAATGTACCGCAATAAGACGAGGTACTTCTTGTTTCCTGACATCTCTACGGGGAGGACCTCCATTATCAGGGTGGCGAGGACTACAACCGTGATCTAATGCCCAACTATTCGGAATGTCGTTGCAATGTAACCCCTAGGGAGGACCTTCAGGGCATGCCATGACAAGGGGAGGGACTTATTTTCATGATGAGATGTCACTACAGGGAGGTCCTCCGTAGTTGTGACTATGATAGTGAGGACTACTCTCACAATCTATGGTCCCACTGCATGGAGAGTGTTTGCAGCGTATACTCCAGGGAGGACCTTCGGGGTGGACCGCAGCAATTGGAGGACCTTATTACTTCTCAATCTTCTGGTCACATGGAGGGTTTCTGTGACTCGCGTCAAAAGAGGAGATCTTGTTATCGATCGTTATATGCCCGCGGGGGAAGCCCCCATGGGTGCTCTAGGGAGGACCTTCAGAGCTGGTGGTAGAAACATTACGGGGAGGACCTTCGCAACTGCTACTACCACTCCCATAATATGGTAATGGGTGGGAAGGTTTATGAGCCTGTGATGTGTGATTAGCGGCATTGGGAACCCCATATTCCATCAGAGGGGAGTCATGAACCATCTCTTTATATTCCATCTTCCTTCAGATCGTTCGGGGCACTCTCTTGAGGGCAGCGGGGACCCTCTGCTATTGACAATGGCCTTCACCTTTGGGTCCCTGTCTAATTGGGTCCTGTGATGCCGCTGGGATATGACGATGAACATCTTGACTTTTTGAAGGGATATATGCCTGCTCTGGAGTATCCACCATGATGGACAGGTGTCCCCTAGTTGGAACGAGTGAAGCTGCTTGATCTGGTTTCCCTTGCATCGCGGAATATGGTCGATGACCCTTCTGGGAGGAAGAAGGGATGCAGATCTACTATGAGGCGGCTATATCTTCTCTTAGATGAGTGGCCTCAATTGGGGATATGGGCTCACGGGCCTGAGTCCTTTCTATTGTCGCTGATGCAATTACATTTTGTAAAGTCTGCAAGATATGATACGGGATCAATACCTGCTCCTCCATCATTGCAAGAATATTTAGAGAGAAAACTTTTGCTGGAATGGGTATGAAGGCCCATTCTAATATCAGAGTAGGAATATCTTGCTCTGGTCCTCCAGTGGTCAGTGGGTACTGATAATTCTTCTGTGTCGGGGTAGGTGAAGGAATCTTCCCCTGTACCATGATACGCCGGTTTATCTCTCCGTTTTCAGCCACATCGGGGTGGCAGACTTTACTTGTATCCGTATAGAGCTGGCCCTGTATATATTTGTTTTCCACCATATCGAGTCAGTGGCCTTTAATGGCGTGGATACATGCCCACCCATTAACTACCGCCATATCTAGGTGGTGGGCTTTGTTGATCGCCTCCATGTCAAGATGTCGGGCGTCAGAAGCATTTGCTAGGAGCTGGTCCTGCAGGCACTGGGTCGCCACCACATCAAGCCGGTGGGCTTCATGACCCTGTGTAGGGAGAGGTTCCTTCTAGGTAAGTGTCATCCTGCATGGGTGACGGGCTTGATGGAGCTCGGAGGGGATGTGTGCCGGCTCGTATGATGCTGCCATGTCTGGATGGTGGGCTCAGGAGGAGTGAATAGGTGTAGGTGCATGTTCGTGGTACGTCTCCATGGATGGGCAGCAAAGCTCCTCCTTAGGGAACATGGTGATGACCGGTCCCTGATTGTATGTTTTCCTCTCTCATCGGGTGGTCCGAGGGAACAGATCTCAGTGAGCTTGGGCCTAAATCCTCGGATAGACATCCTCCTTGGCGCGAGGATGTTGAGTTGCGGCATGACCACGATGACACCTTCTGACGGGGGCCTCGGAGCGGAACCCCAGTTTGTTAGGGATGAAGTCCTCAACATCAACCTTATCTGCCTCCCTAAGATAAGGGAGGTATGCATTGTCCAGTTCTGGGGAAAAACTTCCGAAACGGTTTGGGATGACAACCGGGGTCGTCTGGATCTGCTTCTGTGGCCGCTGCTAGGCAGGCGACCAGCGAGTTCTAGCAGATTGGAGGGCATGGATGGTTGCCTCCACCATTGGGAGAGTATCATTAATGTGGTACTCTCTTATTAGTGCGTACGAGACCCAGTGTTCAAGATGCTGGGTGGGTGTCGGGGTCCTCCGTAGGTGAGGATGTCCGGTCCTTGCATTGTTGGAAACATTCACTTGTGAGTTCCTTTGAGATTCCATTGGATTGAAGGGAATTCTGAAGGTACCTATAAAATATTTTAGCAAATACAAACATCAAACCTGTCAAAGCAGCATCTCATGATCCCATGTGTAACGAATGACCTTGCTTGGCAATGTTTTAGAGTATAAGGGGGCACAGGGGAGATTAGGTTAAATCCATCATGTTTGGTTAAAGATTCAGGTCAGGTTCACCATTTTTTGTTTCGATCTGTTTCCATCTGGGGAGATGGAGAACCAACGCGCCCGACCATCGATCTTACGGATGTCTGAGCCCCGATCGATTGCTAATATCAGGTACACCAGACTACGTTTTGGAATGCCCAACGGTTCCATGTCCAACGATATGTGGGCCTGATTTCCAAAGGCTGGAGTCCGCTAGGGGTGGTTTGGCCAACGATGCTTAGGAACTCACATTGGTCGAGAGAATGGGAAGTCAGGATCATCACACCCTTTTGGGGGGAAATTATTGCATGTTCAAGGAATCTCTTATATATTTAAGACGTATTAATATGTTTGTGAATCTTTGGTTTATACCCAAACATAGTATCCACAGATTTTTCCTGGTTGGAAATGGTCAACTGAACGCAGGGATTCAGAATCATTTACGCATGAGGTTTACCATCCCTCATTGGGTTAATGACCCCGAAGAGTCTGGACTCACTGAAGCGGCACAAGGAGTGGTGCGATGAGCCGACGTGAGGATAGTCAGATTGACCGGTTGTTGGGATTAATGCTCAGAAAGGATTCCTACATACCCTACCTAGGAGACATGGATCAAAGTCCACGTAGTTCGAATGTACATTTTATCATCATGCGGGATGAAGGCAAACCGACGTGAAGGTTTTTGAAACAAATGGGTGGTGGGATTGAACCTCTTGGGGGATTCCTACGTACCCTTCCTAGGAGGCAGGGATCAAAGTCCTCGTAGTTTGAATAGGAGGATTGGAGAGCTGACATGAATGTGGAACTGGGGTCCGATGGTGATCAGGCTTGAACCTCTTGGAGGCTTCCTACGTACCCTACATAGGAGGCAGGGATCAAAGTCCTCGAAGTTCGCATAGGCTTGGGGCTTACGCTCTAAGGTAGCCCAGAGTAATGGATTAGGGATTACACTCTCAGAAGGACCATAACAGGATGTCATTGTCGATGTTTACTCTAAGCCCACGTGAGTCATGCTCGGTGTGAGAAACAAGAGGCAGCAAGGACCAGACGATGACGTTGCGAAAGGTGCGCCCATGAGGAATGGAGTGGGGCTTACGCATGGAGCATCCTATAAGGTCGGAGATTACTCCTAGGTGGCTGCCCATGGAGACAAAGCTCTGTGAGAGAGGGAATGGGGGTGCTCCTATGCCCATCACCTCTCTTGCTCCTGGGGGAAGTACCGAGGTGCATGGGGATGGCTTCTGATGGGTATGCTGCCCCCTCTCTAGGGAGGGCAGAAGTGCCCGGCCACCGAAGCATGCAGTCCCTCATCATGGAGAGTAGAGGAAGAAAGGGGGGGCTCCTGGGCTCAGACCCCGCATTACCGTGGGAATGTGAACCCATGCATGCTTCGGGAACTTACTCAAGGGTCGAGGTAACCCCTTCGCCCTCGCTTACTATAGGTATGTGAACTCGAAATGGTGCGCTGATGAGCCTAAGGGGTACACAAAGCAGATCTGGTGGCTCTGGTGGAGGCCACATCTCGGGGCTGATGAATAGTTAAATGAGGGACTCATGGAGGATCGGGCCAGATTTGAAGGATTTTATCTGGCTCGGGGAATGGGACCTTCGAAGGCTCGGATGGTCCATACATATGAGGGAGTGGTGGCGCCCTTCACTAAGGAAGGTGCTACGCGGCTGGAGAAGCCGTCCGCGAACCAGGGTAGTTCATGGACTGAGGGGCATCCCGCAAACCAGGGTGGTTCACAATTTGGCGAGCATCCTGCGAACCAGGGTGGTTCGCTGCTTCGAGCTCTGCCAACGTACCAGGGGGTACGCGGGGGGGTCCATGTGAGCAGCAGTGGCCAAGGGCGGTGTCGATTGGGGGTCCGTCGGTCGAGGATTCTCCCGTGTAGGAGGGTGCTATGCGGTGCGACGGATCGAAAAAAGAGGCATAAACTCCCTGCTTCACAGGGATTGCATCCGTGGAGGGGATATGGTTCGCGGTTTTATCTTTTTGTGTTATTTTAAGTTCGTGGTTCAACAAATTATTATACATTTTTGATTCCTTATTAGTTCATTCACAGGTTTATACCTGCTCTGGTTCACAAACTGGAATTTCTCTATTTGCGAAATCCTAAGCCTTCCTTCGAAATCCTTCCACCCAAATCTGATCGCTCTTCTCTGAATCCTCTTCCTCCACCTTCGAATCATCCGAATACCAATCTCTAATTCCCCAATTTTCCCTTCCCCCTTGGTATCCTTTTATATAGTGGGGAAAGAGATGTATTTGTGGCCACGCGACACCTTTTGCGGAGGCCCATGACTGAAAACCCGGTTTACGGCTGACTTGGTCAATCCGTGACTCGAGCTAGGTACTGAGCACTTCTCCCCCCGAGAACCAACCTTAGGGAGTGCTTTACGGCCGCGGAGGGTTCCACCTTTATTTCGCGAATGACAGTGGCAGCGGTTTGAACCAGGCAACGCGGTCCATGGTTGGGGCAGTTCATGACAGTGAACCGGATTGGCGCCCATCCTGCCTCTCGACCGCGGAGGATCCCCGCCTCCATTTATCGAACGACAAAGGTTCACGGAGGGGGTGCTTCATGGAGCCTGTCCACATCACGTTTTCATGGGACCGGTCCGTGGACCGGCCCTTCTTGTGTCCCTTCATTGGATTTTCTCCATTCTTTTCCCCAATTCTTTGCGGGATTTAGGTAGAATCTCCTTCGTGGATTTTTCAGGACCTTACATACTCTAACATGGTTTCTAAATTTATAACCCCCTTACTATGACAGAATAGAAATGTTGAATATTTTTTGAAAACATTTATGATATAAAAGTGTGTGGAGATATGAAATGAAAAAATAGCTATAATAGAGGCAATGGTCATAGTACCTACCACCATATCATTATTAAATTTAAATATATTTGTGGAAACTATATAATTTTGGCCTCACTACCTTTTCCTTTTTTAAGGGAATTTCCATAGATGTTTGGGATGTTAGTTCATATGATGTACCTTCTCCATATAGATAAAAAATTGAATAAATACAACTTATACGGTCCCATGAAATGGTAATCCTGATGAAAATTTTCTTTATACTTGTAACCAAATATTTTTCCCTTCCTACAATCCCTTGAGAGATTCATCCCATAATTATCACACATTGAAAATCCCATATTTCTTTTCTTCCCATTGGAAACATTATTCTTCCCATGATTCTTAGCCATCCTTTTCTTCTCTTGATCTTCCTTAAATACATTTTCCATGAGTCCTCATTTTTTTCTTCATGGTTCTTTAGACTATATCCACATATGATAAAAATACCTAAGAGACCAACACAAATAAATTTCATGGAATTATCCAAACATATAAATTATAAATATTGATTTATAATTGATGTATATAGTCTATAACATGCTCTCTAACCTTTTAATGTTTTCCTCATACTCAACAACATTTTCCTATCATTTTTTTATTATTAAGGAAATGCGCTTACATTTTTTCTCTTTTATAATAAGGAATTTATTTTTCATATAATACCTCCATATAATTTCTAAATTCCCTACATTTTATCTCATATTACAGTTTAGTGTTTTGAATTGTCGACCACTATTATTCTGCTTAACCCTTAAGATGATAGAATTCCGTGATATGTTCTTCATTTTCACAAATTTCCAAATTGTGAAAGATATTATCTATGGACATGATCTATTATTCAGAAACAAATGGATTAGTAGTTACACTTAATGTTGGAGGTTGTTTCTCTATGAAGTGATCCAACATAGTTAAACCATGATGTGGATCAGCGCGATATTCTATAGGAGAATTATTATTTTTCGTATAATTGGAATCCTACCAAAATATTATTATGAAATGATTATCCTAAACTCCAATATCATTAACTTGACTCGGCAAAGAATCCCTACATTGACTATGGGTTTTTATATAGACCCTATTCCTCCCATTAGTCACCATCTTTCTACAATGGAGAATATACAATTATTTTATAACATTGAATTATGAAATATAATTACTATTATGTTTAAAGGATTGTTCCCTATTAATCTTGGGGGATTTTTATTGTACTTTTATTACCTTAAACTTTTTCTCAAAAAATAATCCCCAAGGTTTATACTATACTTACATTTATAGAAACAGTAGCATTTTGGACTCTAGATACCAAAAGACAACAGTTATATTAAATTGTTGGAAAAATGTAAAGGATTTCCTGAATGATCAAATAATTTATTATTCATGGAATACTAGATACATACATAAATTAGACATAAAATCCTGATATATAATATGAACACATTTTGATAAAATTATTTCCCCTTCCATCATATTTCTAAAAATAAAGAGTCTTACAATAGGTTATATAGTGAAATGAAAACAAATAAAGGTGATATTAGATTCTTAGTAAGAAGTATCATAAAATAGATTCCTACATAAAAGAAACACAGAATAAGTGATATGGAAGGAATAAATGAACAAAAAATACATAATAAACTAATATTTGGGGAATTATATGTCCATGAAATTAAAAGAAAAAATGGATAATAATAACCATTAATATCATACTGATGGAATTCATAGTTTATGAAATTAAAAAATTACTTCCAAAGCCTTGTGATAAGACACGTTCCTATAAAAGGAATTTGAATACCCCAAAACCCAATATTTTAATTCTCGTGAGACTTGTATATGTATTGAGGGGATATATAATATTAGTCCCCACTCATATCTTAATAGGTCCAATGTATTCACTATATGTGTTATCAATAACTTCCATAAAATTATCCAAGGAACATATTCTTGAATAAAAAATGGTTATGCATCTACTAAGAAACAAAAAAATCAAATAAATTCATTTAATAATAGAATAACGTGGATTTCTAGTAGAATGTGCCTTAATCAACATAGAAACCATAGGGTATCATCAATATAACAAGAAGTACCAGATCAATGAAATATAGTGGTGAGGGTACATAAAATTTCTATATTTTCCATGGATATTAGTAATTAGATTTAAAATATTTCCTTGGTAGGAGACAAAGGAAATGTTAGGAAAAATCCTTCCTGATGGTTCATTATGATCTGTAAAATATTCCAAAGAATATTCCCCAGAAGTGTCTCGATCAGTGTGCAGTATTAGCTTCCACATCATGCAACAGGGTAATGATTGATTCAATACTAAACCAGCCCATTCAAGGGTTATTTCCCATAGGATCGTGTGTTTAAAAATTTTATCCACTTTCTAGAATCTAGAAAGGTATTTTTTCCTAGAAAATTACACACACTATTACTTAACCAAAACATATGATATATTCTAAACTTCTATAAAGATAAATATGGAATAAAAAGGTTATAATATTTATCTAAAAATATATACATTTAAAAACATTAAATATAATTATTAACATGGTAAAATTATTTCATTTCAATCTATTCACCTAGCAAAAAAATGGGTGGTGACTACAGCGATGGTCCTAAAGAATGAAAATTGAGATGGAAACCCCCACTTATGGCATGGGTAGAAATTAAATCACATCCTCAAGAAAAATAGGAGTAAAATTTATCTTATAATATCATAAATTAATTATTTTAATGATATTACATCTCAAATAGGCATTATATATACCGCATAAAAAAAATTATGTGTACATTAACAAACATGACTCAAAGAGTGTAATTTGAGATGGAAACCCCTTACACCTCATATATACTTCCATGAAAATAATCTAACATCCTATATAATAAACATAGCTATTTTAATCACATAATTCATAATGTTAATCATATCTATTTTTATTAAAAATCTTCATAAATGGGCATTCTGTACCTGAATTATTCTGATTTTGCACATCGGGTGTTTATTGTTTTTATTATTTATCCTTGTTTCCTAACAAAAGTGTTTTATTAAATATTATTATAAATTTAGTCATTAATGGTTCATTAATGTTTATTTTATGTATGAGTTAGAAAAATTCTGATTTTTAAATTTCCTTTCATGAGTGTTTTATTATTTATTCATGAATGGTGCATTGATAATAATCATATTTTAGTGATTTTTTATTAATAGAGGGTGTTTTCTTAATTGATGAATTACATATTAATATAATATATCCATAACACAAAAAATAATTATTTAAAATTCCTTTTGATATTATAATGGAATGATTTTTCCAATAGTCATTAATGATATAAATTTTCTACATTGATCAATTATGTGGTTAAACCAACAAAAATATAAACATACCTCAATTTAATGACTGATTAAGCGGTGGTTTTTCTATAATATGATTATAAAAAAATCATAATGATATTATTTTTTATTTATTAGAGAGATATAGTAGAATTATAATAATGTAAAATAATAAGTAATGGATAATAAAACATTACATAATTTAAATAAAACATTATCCTATTTAAAAGTTTATTTTAAATGATTAAATTAATGAAGAAAATTTTCAATCATATGATGAATATGTTTTAAAATATTGCATACCATATATTTAATAATATCACAATAATAATATTTATGTTTTAATTTTGTCATCATATCATACGTTGTAATGTGGTGAAGGAAAATGAAACATGTTACCTCAGTGAGGTTGTAGTCTACACAACACATGAACAATGGTTTTGTTTTTATAATGGATGGGGTATATGAATAAATAATTTTATTACCATTAACATAGTAACATTATAGTATATAAATTTTAATAATATCATTATATTATTTTGTATATGATAAATTTTCAATATGCTAATTTAGAGGGAAAATCATAGTTGATAATATGCATGTTGGGGAGTTGATTATTTCATGGAAGTGTCCTTGGAAATGATGGTGTTATGCTATGTAATGGTGACCAGAAGACTTTTGAAGTCAGACAGTATTTTAGGGAGATAGATATGGTATATTTTCAAGTATAAATTATAATAGGAGTGTATTATTGATGTGGTGAAGATGCTACCCTTTTATACGTAAAGTGGACAGTAGTTTTGGAAGTAATCCAAACATTTTTATTAATTTAAGACTACTATCCAAGTTTAAAAGGATATAAAATAAAAACAAATATGATATATAAATGAGATTTTATTAAACTCACTTCAACCACTCATTTATGATACATCTTTTAGTTTTTTAATCTTTTTAACTTTTACTGTAATTAGCTTTTTCTTATGCAATTAATGTCTAACTCAAGTAAATAATTTTAATGAAAAATGTTGTGATTTAAAATTTTAATCAACAGTATTATAATAATTTAAAATACTAATATTTATAAGTAAAATATTATTTATATAGGTTTAAAATTTTAATTTTAAAATTAATACACTGAATCACATAAAACTCATTTTTAGAGAAATAACATTTTATGATTTAAATCAATAAATAAGATAAAATTAACATGGATAATGATTTTAATGAAATTATTTATTTTAATACATAAAAATTAAATTATATGAGTCCTTCTGGTAAAGAGAAAACTTATTCTCCATTGAAAATACTTAATTCAATGGAATGATTGAAAATGATTTTTATATTAATATATCCTTTTAATTAGTTCTAAAAATGTTTTCCATTGGCATTATAAGCTCAAAGTATAATTTAAAATATGTAATTTTTATTGCATAAATTTATATTTGAATACATAAATTGTTTTCTAAAATTATATGTCATTCTTATATAATAATAAAAGTCAAAGAAATTTCATTTTTTATAAAAAATGGTAATTTTCACCAAAAACCAACCTGTTTTGAAAAATCTCAATAATTCATACTAAGCTATTTTTGATATGTTGAGTTAATAAATATAACTATTCTGGTCAATTTTAAATTTTAAATTGTAATTTTTAAGTAATTTATTAAATAATGTATTTTAAAGGATGCATTTGTGCATTAGTTTTGGGATGTAGCATTTACCTACCATAATAGCTTCTCATGTATTAAAAATAAAATTTATTTAAATACTTATATAGGGATCAATAAATATTTAGGAGGATGAGAAGACTGATTATTGAGTCTGGTGATAAATATTTGTTTACTAGTCTATAAAATAATATGAATCATTTTGCGGGTTAGCACACTCCATGTAGAAAAAAACTATTATTATTTTACATGGAATAGGGAACATTATGGGTTTAATATATTTTTAAGGGCCTATATACAGTTAATAAATATTTTAATACGAGAAATGGGTTTATAAATATGTAACTAAATCATTGGTAGATACAAACCATTATAGATGTAATCCATTGTATATATAAACTGGTTTTGATTCAATCCATTATAGATACAGATCATTATAGATATAAATTATTTTTTATAAAATATACTGTAGATACAAACTGGTGTAGATAAAAACTATTATAAATACCATTTTTGGTAGACACAATTATTGTGAAAAAACTTATCTACCATGAGAATTATCTATGAATGAAGAATTTATCTTGGTTTTTCTCTAATGATCAAGATAACCACTTCCACCACCTCTCTTCCTCTCAATACTGAGAAGAATTAAGTGATTACTTCAAGCCCAGAGCAACCTGAAGTGACCAAAACAAATAACACAAGATAATTAACTGGCCATTATAAAACCTATCATTTCATTGGAATTATTTTCACATTAAAGGAACATGTCTGGATCACTACTAGAGTATCTATCCATTGGGTCCTCACGACACAACTGTGATACACCAAATAGGATTTGAAATATAAATTCTATAAATGAAGAAATAAGTAAACAAAGGTGCCGAAAATTGATATGCCTCTTAAAATCATTTATTAAAAATTATATATTTGGTTCATTAATTCCATTAAAATATATTTTATTCCATCATGATCACTAACACTTTCCTTGATAAATTTTTCTTTGAACATGCAAATTTAATCTTTTTAGTAGACCTTTTTTCATCCAATCAAATTAAAGGGTCAACATAGGATTGATCGAAGCCTAAAGTCTCTGTCTAATTAAGTCAGTGAATTTTGTTCTTCATGGGGATTTATAGATATATTAATTAGTTGAGTTTGTTTAGTTTTAATATACCAAATATTATTTGGTGAAGTAAGTAATTATTGGTATTTTTTATGAAAAATAGCAAGATTCTACTTTACACTCAAAATGGTATTCTTCTTACTTTCCATGAAAATGAATTAGCTCGAAAAACATTAAAAATTTTAAGGGATGTTCACAAATAAATATTTTAATCACATTAATAAATTTCTCCTTTTTATCCTTTCAACAGTTCTATCCGGATTTATTCATATTTTAAATTATGTATAAATTTGAGTTTTTAAGGAATAACATGAAACAATAGTCATCAAAATTTATTGAGAACACCCTTTATCATATATTTATTTATATTTTATTTCATAATATATATTTAAATCTTAAATATTATTTATTATTATAACACTTTTAATGCAATATATTATTATCATGATGTTAGTTTTCAACATATGATCTAATTAGATTCAGTGTACATAACTTCAAATAGTTTCTTTTTAAAATTCTACTTCCCAAAATATCCCCAAATGATGTAGAAAACCACAAAAAAATACCTTCCCTCAAACATGAATTCAACTAGACCATGAATGTTACTTATAGAGAAAGTTATATTAAGAATTTAGGTTTTAAATATAGCTTCATAACTATTTTCAGGGCTAATAATTGCTCACCTAGGTCAAAATAAATATTTACTAAAATAAAATGTTTTTATGAAAAGTCTATTTTATAACTAAAATAATTTTTTTAATCTTCCTCAATATAACAACCATGAAACCTATTTTTTTAATTTTTAAAAAATAAAATTCCGGTGAAATAATATATTGTTTTGTTTACTCATGAAATTTTATTATGTTAAATAACATGTAAAAATGGTTTATAGTTCTCTCAGGAAGGTGATTTAGAAATTTATACAAGGATTTATGGCATGGAAATAAAAAATAAATGGTATCTTCCTAATTATCCTAATATTTTGTATCAAAAAAAGGTTATTTAACTATTAATTTAAATTTAGTTTCATTGTTAAAATAATTTAACACATTGGAATTGGATTTAAAAGTTACAAAGGTATTCATTTTAATCTAATAGTTTTTAAATTCACATTAAAATATGAAATGAGATGGTGAAATAAAAAACACTACCAATAGAAAAAAAAAAGAAGAAGAAACACAAAAAATCCTAATCTATTAAACGATATCCCTACACAAACATATTTTGGGAAATGTCCCATTTATTAAATAGTTCATATGATATTGTAAAAAATGAACTACATACATAAATAAATAAGTTAGAAGTAAGGGAACAATTTACCCTTAGTAATATTTAGTATATTGATGATAAATATCCTTCACTATAGAATCTTTAATAATTTCATTTAACATATTCAATTCATGTTTATTAACTGAAAAATTTTCTACCATCACCAATTCATTTGTCTATATCACAAAAAATGGAAAATATATATGTAAAAATAATGTCCATAGACCATTTATAATGAAATTTACTTAGAATAAACTTCATTATATATTCAAACAGTAATACATTGTCTCTATATTAAATCTTATTTTTGAGAAATAATTCATAAAAATATTTTGTTTCTCTTTGTATAACTGTGTATTCATAAGAATTATTTCTCATATATTCTATCTTTTTGTAAGTAGAATTTTCACACTTTTACAACTACATACATATTCATGTTATATCTCTGGAATGACCAAATGTATTTATCATATATCATTAATGGAAAATAAAAATATTTCCCATAGAGAAATCAAATTTTTGATATTACAATAATATCTTTTAAAGTACTCATATTGTCTTATCAATCATCATCTAATCTCAAACTGAAATATTTCTATTTGGGGGGACATTTTACTCAAAATTGTGTTTGAACAATCTATTTGAAAACTCATATATTATATTTTGTTGAGGAAAATTTGGTATAGAAACCATATGATAAAAATTATACTTCCTCAAGATATATTATAATGTTCAATTTCATAAATGGGTTCCATTATTATAAATGATAACTTTTTCAACCCAAAATAGAAAAATAGTATTTCTCTAATAATCCTTGAATTAAACTTTTCATCATTTTCCCAAGTGGGAATAAATTATACTTAGTTGGACACAAAATCAGTAAAATGTAAAATATAAATGTGCCCAAAATAATTAAGAAATGGTTCCATAAATTACCTTCCACAAACATAAAATAAATTACAAAATAAAAGGTATTATTTAGGTATTTTATTTTTCTACGAAATATTGCCTTGAAATTGGTAGTTTTTTTCTAAATATTAAAAATGAATACTCAACTTTGAAAACATTTTTCTAATATAAACCAATGTTAAGAACATTTCTATACATAATTTGGGGTCCAAAGTAACATCCACAATACAAAGTTTGAAAAAAATTAAAATATTGATTAATAATAAAATTTTTAATACATCTATCTATTGTCTAATCTCTTATATAATTCAATATACAAGGTTTGTCCCCATTGAATTTATTTTCCCCACTCATTATGGTATAAATTTTTATTTTGATAAAAATTTAGGAACATAATTTGAAATAAAAAAATTCATAGGATTATCAAACCATGCTCTAACACTTTTACCAGTATGAAATTCTTAATCAGGGAATGTTTAATTTATTGGTGGATAGATTTGAAGTTTCTCATTTAAGATAGTTGTTAGTATATTTATTTTTTAGAAATTAAATTATAACTACCCTTTTTATCCATCATTTCAACATTAAATTATTATAAAAAATATGTGCCAACATCCTTTCATTTCATAATATTTATTTATTAAAATCTTATTTTAAAATGATTGATGAAAATATTATGTTTAGAACATATCAAATAGAATCTAAATTTTTATATAGAAAAAATATATATTATCTCTTTATTAGTAGTGGTGTAGTTATCTTGGGATTATTTATAGTTCATGATGAATAATCAATCACATAATATTTATTTTCTATTCTTTAACATAAAACATCCCTAAAATAAAAAGCTTGATGCATCATTCAGTAACTCAAATGGTAACTCCTATCATGGTGGTTTGATAATTGGTTTGGATACCAACTTATTTTCTATATCTCTAAATAACTTTTACATATCTAATCAATGAAAAAATGAGACTATTTTTGACGAAATATGGAAACATTAAATGTTTTATTATTATTTTTCTAATCTCTAATAAAACTCAGTAATTATAAGAAACAAAAATATAATAAACCACTATTTTTTTGGTTGGGAAATAATTTAATGACTTCAATCACGTATTGATCCATAATAAATCCCACTTTAAACACTACATTTCAATGTAAAATTATTATATCTACCATAAATGGTATTTATTCATATTTTAGAAAAATATTTTTTCAATCCATGTTTTAAGTACAATAGTCCAAATTTTAAAACATAATTAAAAATATGATGCATAATAAGGTAAAATAATCCAAAAAACATCAATATAACATTCAAAAAATTAAATAAATTTACTCATAATATACCATTAGAAAGTTCATGGGGAATTATATATTATATGAGGAATTATTCTATAAGTAAAATTTCCAAAAGGAATAATTAAGGTGGTTTCCGCGTGATATTTCAATGTAATGTGAAATTGGTAGTATCTAGAAAGTCCATCTAGATAAAAATAATGGTTCTATATAGAAATCCATTAATGAACTTATTCATGAAATGATATTGGAATGTGATATTTCCTTGTCACATGGTTGAGCTTTCTGTAGTCAGCGCACACACTCTATTTATATACAAGTTTATTAGCAACTAGTTTCCCAATGTATTGCTTGAAATAGTTAATCCACTCTTTTTTGGGATATTTTTGATAATACTGACCCATTAGCTATTCATAGTTGAAAAAACAATTTTAGCAACCATCAAGGTAGTGACATCCTATTTAATTACATCTATGAGTATTTGATTTAATCTTCCTCAAATTTTCCTAATATGTTTTTTATTTCCCTCTAAAAAATAATATATGTGTATATTTAAGTGATAATTACAATCAAGTAAGATAAGGACCCTCCTTTTCATTTTATATTTTCAAATAAAGACCCTTAAGATTTGAAACTCCAAATCTGTTAACATATTTTTTGAATAGGTCAAAAGAAAATTATAATCCTTATCTAATAAATCATATTTTAGGATTTTTTGTAATGGATATAGTTATAACTTTTGTTATCTATTTTTAATTTAATAAAACATTTAAATTAATCATCAAAATACAATATAGTACATTATTCATTACCTAAATATTCTAATTTTAAATTCAAAACCACAATAATGGTTTGTTCATCAATTTATCCACAAGTGGGATTTATAGAAAAACATATAGAATGATAAAAACCATAAAGGCCTTAATTTTCACCAGTATTTTTTATAGTTTCAATCCACTAAACAATCAATTACAATTAAAAATATTTATTTTTTATAGAAATATGGAGGGTAGGTTTTTTCGACTTCTATATTTTTAGAAATTTAATTGAAATTGATATAAGAATCATAAATTCCAAAAATATATATATAGATTATTCAACATTAAAACATTATTTTTTTGCATCATTATCACTCTCCTATAAATCATTTTTAACTAAAAGAAATGGTTAATTTTTATATTCAGAAATAAATTTCCAATTAATTATGAAATGAAAAAATAGATTAGTGAAAAATTAATAATTCTTGATCAATTAAAGAGATAAATGATCGTCGATTATGTACTTCATGGAATGAAAAATATTAAATTAAATTATTTATCCTTCAAATTAAAGTTAATGTATTCCTTTTTGAGAATTTATTATTTATTTATTTTTCTTTAGAAAAATAATCCATATAATTAGTGGTTCGGTGATCTAAACCATCATCCTATATATAAATAATATAAATATATAGGAAAAACCATGGATCAAACATGTACTAAAGTATCATCATTGATAAAAACATGATTTGATGTAATTAAATAGTATAATTAAATGAATATATCAGTTGGTCTCATCTCTCTATCCTATAAACTGGATTTAACATAATGAGGAATCATATTTATTGAAGCTCTTAAATATATCATTACAACATTAAATTCACATTCTCCTATGCAATGTTGAATTCAAATTCCCCTATAGTGTAGGGAATTTTAAAATCCCATAGATAATTTCATTTAATAGGAAGGGAATTTTTAATCATAGAAAAAAATTCCTCCCAATATTTATTTTTTCTCCTCTATTGATCATCATTTTATGATAAAACATGTCCTTAAAAAATTTAGCATATAGTGGATCATATTTCAAAACATAGGTAAAATTAATGTTGACATTATATTTCCAATTATCATCTACTATATCCCTCTCTAGATAATTCTCTGCACACTTTTTCAATGGTGGTATTCCCTTTTTGAAATGTAGTTTTAATTTGGTATCTTTATGGTTGTTATGAGAACTATATTAAGTAACATAATGTCCTATAATTCTCCTTCAATATTTAATGGTTATTTCATCTAAATACACTCCTTTTTAAATTAATATTTATTTATCCAAAAATTAATAATTTTTAGTGGGTTCAATAGTATGTTTTATTTTCGAAATAGAGTCTATGTTATGTAGAAAATGATTTAAAAATAATTGAAATCAATTGTAGATTTGAAAAATATTTGTAGTTCTCAAATTGAGATCTATTTAACTATGTTACACTCTTATGTTTTATTGAAATATAATTTACATATAACTTATCCTTAATATTTAGTTGTGGTTATGAATGAAACCCTCCACAAATCATACACCTTAAACTATAAAACTTTGTTTCTATTCTATTCATTTGAGTTGTTAAATTATTAGTCATGATTTGTTACTCTAACATAGTTTGTTAAACAATATTTTTTTTATTTTTGAGTCGGTTGTGTGGGCTAGAATTTTCTTATAGTATGGGAATTTCCTTACTCCTAGAAATAACTAATTTTATAATTTCTTTAATGACATTCAAAAAATCATCCTTGTTGTTTAGTTCATTCAAATTCCTCATTATATTTGTTATTAAATCATTTATTTAAATTTTAGTTTGATTGGAAATGTCATTATATATTTAATTGGAAAGAGAGTCTAGAAAAAATAGTGTTTAAATTTTTATAAGGTTATTTGATTTTAGGACATTGATCGCTAAAATATTTATTTTAAGAAAAAATTTCACAATGAAGTTATAATTAAAAATCTGTTTGAACATTGGTTTGGGTCTGTGATTCGTTGTACAATATCATTGGCATCACAATAGTGTTATGATCACTAGGTTAACTCGCAATAATAATATTTTCATAGTTGGAATTGGAAACATCCTTATAATATTTTATAGGTAAAAGGAATTTTGTAAAAAATGGTTTAACATTGTGTTCCATGATTTCAATAATAGTTCTAGAAGAATATAGGGTTTAATCAACAAAATCACCTCTAATAGTGGCATCGATTATGATATTCTCATTAAAAACAATTATTTCATTAAAATATTTATTCAAAATTTATTAACTAATATGATTATAAAGGAAACTAGAACATTACATTTTAAATCTTTCTCATTATTCAATAAAAGTTTCACCTTAATGTTTTTTAATTTATAAATTTATTTTATAAATTCCAAAAACTACAAGTAGGGATAATAATTAAGTAAAATTATTATTCAATTCGTATAAATAGAAAATAAAAGCACATCTTGAATATAAAAACTATTATGTTTCATCTCCCTATAAATAAAACAAAAAATATGTCAATTTTATTTGACCTCCATTAACATCATGTGGTTTCATTTTAACAAATAAATAAAATAATTCTTGAATATGATTATGTGGATATACCTATTGTAGTTCATTAATTTTTTAGAAATTTATGAATGAAAACATATTTTATTTCACATCTATTAGGTGCATCTGGGTACTTTACATGGTCTATTTCATTGTATTTAGAAGATAATGTCAAATATTTATGCATTTTATTTTTATCCACTATGATTTCAAGTTTAAAAAAATCTACATGATGTGTTATTGTATGAATTTTAAGTTTCATCCATAATAGTTATATCTCTATATTGATAAGTCTAATGAATTTCAAGGTCCAAAGGCAATAAATTTGGGTTTGAACTTCTTTAATATACAAAACTAGATCAACTTATTAATCCTCTATTGAAATGGTTCCAACTTGATAGAAGGATATTTTTTGTGAAATAACTATAAATATAATCCATAAGAAATATAGTATAGAAATTACCAAGTATGTCTTTTTTTAATGAAAATTAATTTCTTATTAATAGTTAAATGTGTAAAATAAAACAACATAAAGGAAAGACCCAATAATGGATCATGGTGGCCTAAAGTGGTAAAGACCAAGAAAATCACCAAGAATGTTGGGATTTAATCTTTTTAAAAGTGATACTATGTTATTATAAATTATATGTTCTTCATATTATCTTATTTAACTATCCAAATCATTTATTGTAATGTTACCTTCTCACCAAGTAGTCATGACAAAAAAATACATGTCTAATTTTTATTCTTCATTTCTTAAAAGGGTAAAATAATTTCTAGTGTGGGTCAGCATTCCCTTGTAACAATTTTTTTGTAACGACAAAGGCAAGCCCAATTTCTATCACCCTTATATTGAAGCGGCCATACACCAATAATCGAGTCTGCATTTCTCTTATTTCCACACCAATGAAACAACCCTGACCATAGAAGCAAATGAAGTCAATAATTATAGATCCATTAGAATTTTCTACCCAGTCTCGACCCCTCATCTCCCAATCATTATAGGATCAATAAAAAATTAATTTTAAAATTAGTTTATGAAAAAACCCATTTAACCCATATTACATGATTTTCATGCCTCAGCACTACATTAGAGAGGAGCCATGGAATAATTATACAGAGAAAAGGAAAGGACTATCTACTATGATGGAGTTGGCCTAGCTCTGCCACTATAGATCACGTCTGAACTTGATGAAAGATGTAAAAATGTTTTGAACCTACTCTCAACATTTTTATAGCTTCCCAAAGGATCTATAAAATTGATGCCACATAGAGACCCCAAACATTCCATTCCATTTCATGGGTCTTGTATCCATTACACCAGCTCATGATGATCTCTTAAAAATTCACAAGGTTGTATCTCAAGGGGGATTTATGATAAGTTCAAAAATATAAATATTGTTTTAATGTTTTTCAAAATCCAAATAAAATTTTTGTATTTTATAATTATGTTAAAAATTTTAAAAAAATTTGAAAAATAAAATAAAACAAAGTATTAGTGAATATTTCAAAAATAAAATATAATTACATTGAAAATTAACATAAAATCAGATTAAAAATTAGAAGATATGATCCAATTTCAACCCTTTGTAATCACCTTTATTAATTTTAAAAAATAAATCCTATTTTATTTTCTTTATTTACACTATAAAATATCAATGTTTAAAACTAATGTTTCATAGAAATAACACTAAATCAGTATGGGTGTTGATATTCCTATAAAAGTGATCCAATTACTAAAAAACTCTAATAATTTAAACCTTATTTTACACACTGCACTCAAAAGAAAGAGCACACTTAAGAATTGTAAACATTAATAAAAACATTTTATCTTAATGAATTAAACAAAAATCCAAAATATATTAGAAAATAAGTAAATTTAGGAAATCAAAATACCATATTAATTTAGTAACAAAATTTTGATAAAATATTAAATAGGAAATGATAATTAAAGAATCCAAATTATACAGGATTTTCACTCAAGTATACATTATCCCAACTACTTTATAAGTTCATACTTATATGGATAATCTCAACCTAGTCTTATATATCCATTCTTCATATAATTTACCATATTTAGCACATATACCTCTATTGTGCGGTGAAAACATCTCCAGTTGATGGTTCTTTCTTGGTCTCCCTTAGTTTTGCATGTATATACTGTTTCATATGGATTAGAATGAATTTTTGAATGAGAATATACTTTAATAACTCCAAGTGAACCTTCCATTCATAAATTTACCTCCTCTCTATTTTATTTTAGTTGGAAGAGACAACAGTTGGTTTCCAACACGGCTTCACATGTAGTTTCCACATACTTTATACCTTTGATCCTCATTAAATTCTCTCATCATCCTTAGCCTCTTAATCTCCTTTTATTGAATCCACATGTCCAAGTCACTGGGTTTCCCAAAAAACATTACAAATTCCTAATTAATAAAATTTTACAAAGTAAAAAAATTATTATTTGAGAATCTTAGACAAATTATAAGTATTTATTCTGTAGGAAATACATTTTATAATTATTCTAAATTATTACGATTAAAAATTCATATATGTTTCTAAAAAAATATTATGGGATGGAAATGTTATATGGGATCAACTTCTTTATTTGATTTAATATGTCTTATGAGAATTTAGGAGAAATTCTTATATAATTAATGGTTTACTGAATCAAATGTATTATGTTTGGAAAAATACATATGAGAATTTATATAATTACTAAAAAATCTATTGAAACCATAAAATATATATGAATTTTATATAAAATGGAAACTTCCTTTAGGTTTCCTGAAAAATATTACATAATTAAATAAATTCATATGAAACTAGACTTAACGAAAATAATATCCATTTCAAGTTCAATATTATTTAAAAAAACAGAAATGAAAATAATAATTCTTTAATAAATTCTTAAATATTAATAAAAACATGTAAATTCCATGTATTGATTCATTTTCACAATAAATCTCAAACCTTCCCTAATATCTATAAATCAATAAATTTCACTCAAAATGAGAAAATGTTATGGAATTCATCATTAAAATAAAAAAAATGTTTATTAAAATATGATCTTTATTAGGTTTTGAATGATCATCAATAATAATTATTTCTAAAACGTGTTTTTAAGTATTATTATGATATAGTCTCTCCCACATATTTCAAAACACATAGTAAACTCATAAAAATTCTCCAATAGATAATAATTCTCTGATAATTTAGTTATACCTTAAGAAAAATGTAAAGTGTCTTAAGATGCCTATTCTGGGAACATTTTTTTCAAATGGTTTCATCAATTTTACATAATATTATATAAGTTAAATTTATAAAATAGTTATAATTAAGATCTAATAAAAATTACATAAAAATTAAAAAAACAGACCCCAAATTTCAATTGAAAAACAAGGATAACTTTCTCTAATAAAAAAATGACTCATACATTGACCAACTGTGGAGACCGCATCAGTAGAAAAAAAGCATTAAAGTGGATAAATAAATAATTTCATGTTCTTTTTGTCATACTTGATCATATTTCATAGTTTATGATGTAAATAATATCTCATATTATAAAAAATTATACAAACTATAATATGTAAATAGGAATCCCATATATACAACTCAATATACGAAACCAAGTATGAAATTGGAGGTGAAGGATCTAGATAACAGGATTGAGTAGGCTGTTTTTTTCTTTTAATCTATAAAATAATTTATTGTATATATGATTTAATTCACTCATATATCAACTTACTCAACTCTTGAATATCAACCCGTATGGAAGTAAATTTATTAATAATGTACCGACCGAGTTCACACTATAGTAACATGATGGATTCACCAAGAGGCCCAATGGATGCTTACTAGTATTATATATTCTACATATTAGTTGAAAGGTAATATGGTGTTACAATTGGAAGACTATACACCCATATTATATTTCAACCATATCACAAATAACCAAATAAAATCCATAATAAACAATCAAAATGTAGGGATGTTTACGGTGTTTCACTATTAAGAATAAGTTTATTATGCATGAAGATGGGTTTATTAAAGTTTTTTTTAATTTAAAACTCTTAAAATTGATGGGAATATAAATCACATAATGTTAGTGAGCTATAAAAGTGATCATATGAAGTAAAACTAATCAAGGGTAACAAACAGAGTCCAATAACTTGAGGGTAATGGATAGAGTTTAATGTATTCATGGTTATGGATGATGTCTAACATATCAAAGTGGTTAGTTGGGGTGTGGTAAAGAATGTTTATCCAATATTCTAATATATACACTAATCTTAGCCTTCCAGCTTCCACATTTCAATTCCACATTCCTCTGCATCATTTATTTTCATACGTTCCCTTCCTCTGTTAATCCACATCGTCTTTCAGGATTTCACATTTTTTTCTACGTCTCTCTCCCACTCCTATTGAGGGTATCCCACATCGTGACCTAGAATCCCCTCAAATACCCATCGTTATTTTCCTCCCTCTATCTATCAACCAACAATCCATCTTCTCCTTTACAACTAATGATATTAACACATCCTCCCTCACATTACATTCATGATAACCCCCTATGACCACCCTGCGGTTTCGTGTATACATCTAACTCTATTTTACATTAGCTTCTATAATACCTCCGACCATCAACACCTCCAAATATTATTTAATCCTCTACTATGGTCGATGCTCTCCAAACTCATATACCTTCCATAAATCATTCCATCCATCCACTACCCGAACACCCAATGAAAATGATTCCTAGATTTCTTCCACTCCTCCACCATTCCCGTTAAATCTGTTACATCCAACTGCTCGGTCTACTCATCGATGAATACTGCATTTTACATACAATGTGTTGCCATTGATGCTTCAATATAAGGAAGTAGGTAACCCTACCTCCATAAATACTAAAATCTTCTCCCAGAAACAATCAACGCATCCTCCAACTTTCCTCTAGTATGATTTCATCATTTCAATTTATTGTCTTCATTAGTTTCATATCTCTTTCTTGATCTTCATGCCTCTTTATTGGTACTTTTTAATTTTTTCGGATGACATTAACATTAAATTTTGAAATGGTGAATATTGATCTGTAGGTTTTGGAATCTTCAGAGTATATAGAGATGACCATTCATCATAAAAATGTGTTTATTATTTTGACATTGGGGAATTTTCTAGCAGTGTTTCTCAAAATATAACATCACCCATCAATGTTATCAAGATTCGATTCTTGATCAAAGTATAATTTTATGATTTTCATTTTCCACACAACTACATTCTTAACTATATCTTATAATCTATGAAAACAATACTATATGAAAAAAATATTGTTAATGTATTTTTATTACTTTACCTTTTATGGAAAAGGCAAATGAGATAAATAGTTTTGTTTTTTTGATGGATTAGTTCTTTTTTGGACTTTTTTTATGTATAAGTATCATCTATAATGGGTTGTTCATTTCAGGATTTCTCTATTTAATGTGTTAAAATTTTATTTTTCTGTATCCTAGAACATTCCCTGGTTGGTTCACTAAGAGAACTAATATACTGATTTGTTTATGAACCTATTTATTTCACTTTTTGTTCCCTTTTGAAAATGTGAAGTGAGAATGAATGATCAAAATAAGTTTTTAAGGTAATAAATGGAAGAATTAAATTATTTTTTGATATTATATAAGAAACAAAGTAAAAAAATGTCACCAACATCATAATTTGTATTGAGTTTTGAACTCAAGCTTAAGGTTGTGTTCGTTAAATCATCCATGAAGATTTCATCTACTTAGTTATTCATCTCTACTGTTGATTGACTATAACTTTTTATTGAAACCTTATAATTGATATTTTCAAATTTTATGTGTATTTTATTCTCTAATCCATGCATTGTTCATTTATTGATTTCTCTATTTCATGCATTACAAATTTAGTTTTCTGTAACCTGAAACAATCCCTAGTTGGTTCAATAAGATGTCTAATATACTTTTTTCATTATGAACCACATTATATCACCTTTTGGTTCTATTTTGGAAAATGGAAAATGCGAATGAATGATCAAAATATGGTTTTAAGGTAATCGAAGGAAGAAGTCAATTTTTTTGATATGTTATAAGTAACCAAGTACTTAAATGTCACAAATATCCTAATTTATATTATGTTTTGAACTCGTGCTGAAGCTTGGGTTCGTTAAATGATCTATGCATATTTCATCCACTCAGGTATACATAAATAATATTTATTGACTATAAATTTTATTTAAACTTTAAAAATGTTGTTTTCAAATTCTCTGTGTATTATATTCACTAATCCATGAGTTTCTATTTTAAATTTTAGTATTATTTTATCTTTATTTAGATTTTTTTTCCATTATCTATTCTATTTAATTTTATAATTAATATAATCCATTATAGCTAATGAATATTTATATTTTAAATATTCTTTTGTTTTCCCTAATACATTATCTTTGAGAATTATTTTTACTAAAAATCATTTATCTTTCTATTTAATGGTCTTCACTAGTTTGTTAACATTTAATTACCTTTTTTTAAAATTTTATATGTATTGAAAAATTATCAATGTATAATTGATATATTTTCTATAACATTATAACACTAATTTTTATTTATAATATGTGAAGCGTAAATAACCTTTATCCTATATTGTTTGTTGGGTTCCATTGTGTATTTCTTGATACAATCACCCTTGAGTTTGAATGAATAAATCCCATTCACTTATAACATTCGACCCTATAATTTATTATCAAAGGTTACGTTTTTATAGGTTGTTCCATTTCATTATCTTCTTTCACATTTTTTAATTTCTTACTTTATATACAATTTAAATAAAATTACGACTGCTTCTAGTACTATTTTTCTCAAATTATTAAATTCCTTTTATAAAAATAGAACTAAAATTGCATTGAAATAATTCTATTATCCTTATTTCATATGAGCATCAGAATAATGGATCATTATAACTATATTGTAGCACTAATGATGGGTTCGTTAAATCAAATGGGTAGAATTGATCCAAAAAAGTATCTATATGTACTGATGATAGAATATTATTTTTATTGCAAGTTTATGATTGAAAATTATGCATTTATTTCTCATTTAAAATTTTTGGCTCATTTTTCCTTATTTTCTATATTCATTAAATCATATAATGAATGGAGCATAATTAGATATAAATCACTCTCTTGGTTGTCCAAAGGCATGATGTTACTCAAGACACATGCTACTAATCCAATTCCAGGTTACCTCCATCTCTCATTAGACCTATATCGTGCCCATCCAAGAATGACCAAGCTCCAAGATCATCTTGTGGTGTTCTCGAGCTCATCCATAACACGGTGTCCTCCCCATTCCATACTTCTCGCCCAGGACATGCATAATTGCCTAGGAAGAAAACAACATCCATTTACACATTCAAAATCAGACATAAAATCCCCATGGTTATCTCCTCATTGCTTTCAGCCACATAAGTTATCTTTGGGCCCCCTACAGCTTCTTCATTCCCTTTAACAAGTATATCTGGTCTCCGGCACCGCTATCCATTTCCTTCTTTGAACTTTCAGAACCATGTGATATCTCTTCCTCAAGTATTCCTGATGACCAAGACAAAACATATGGTGATGAAACATATGATG